>CAMTZC010000010.1:10017500-12896666 GCA_947086505.1 Morpho deidamia
TAAGTAGTTTTCTGATTATTAGGAAACAGATTTTGCTGACTTGAAAGACATTAAGATACCGACTAAATTTTTGCTGACTTCGAACTAAGTGTGACGTAAAAAGTCTTTTTTTTTTAAATCATGTACCAAATTTGAACTACTATAAATTTATGGTAATATTTAACTTTGAGTAAGAATGGAAAAGGAGTAGGTATTAGGTAAATAGTAAATATATAAAAAGGTACATACGACATTATTTATACGATATTATATATATATATATTTATATATGTATCTATATGTATCTATAATATAATATAATATGATATTATATATACATATATTTGAAATTAATGAATACAATCGACTCCTCTAGAATAGGTAATAAGTAAATGGCAAAATCAGATAATACTTATTTTTATAATTAAAAAAATAACAGTTATATAATACTTTCAAACCACGTCTTCATTATCCATGTACCCTCGATATTGTGATATTATTAAGTATTACTTAATAAAATACCTTAATAATTCCTCACTATATTTTT
Source organism: Morpho deidamia (assembly GCA_947086505.1). Classification (NCBI taxonomy): domain Eukaryota; kingdom Metazoa; phylum Arthropoda; class Insecta; order Lepidoptera; family Nymphalidae; genus Morpho; species Morpho deidamia. Next base: position 10,018,027 of record CAMTZC010000010.1, read on the forward strand.
TGAAAGATTTTTTCACTTAATTTTCTCTTATCTAAATAAATTTAGGATATATTAAGTTATTATTATATAATATATATTATACAATATATATAATTTAGATTTCTTTTTTATTTTGAGGGTACCAGAATTACTGTTCCTTTTGTCGGTTTCAAAGTTATTACGGTCGCTTACTCCCACATTTACAAATTTAAACACAAATTTGTAAATGTGGGAAATTCCAAAAAAGTATTTCTTGAAATAAATAAATAATATAGATTCTGCAACATATATCATACCAGTGCAAGTTTTTTCTAATACTGATATATTTAAAGTACTTACACATTTTTTTATTCATAAATAATTAGTAATTTTGATTCTAAACAGACATTAAAAAATAATTATTTTGCTGAACTTTCACAATTCCATTGTAGTGTCAACCATCTAAAAAATTATATTATTTCGAGATAATCCACAATTAAATAGTTGTGATTCATGTGATAAAAATTATATTATTACTTTCGTATTTATGGAGATCAGCCATGAAATCTGACAGACAGAAGAGACAGACACACTCACATCAATAATATTAGTAATGATCAGCAAAATATAATTTAAAAAATAAGGCACAGTAATCAAAAACAATATTTAATTAATAATTTACAATGTTTTGTTCACATTACATGATCTTCAATCTTCTTATTGTTACTCAAAAAATAATACAACTTTTAGGAATGTGTTTAAACAATTGTTAGCAGGTCAGTCTTCACTACAAAACATGTTTTTTTAATTTAATATAAGAGTCTTAAACAAAATGTGTAATAAATGCTACATCTTCAAAGAGAATATTCTATTATTGACCTACTTCCTTGCACATTATTATAAATACTCATAAAGTCTACATTTGTTTTCTAGCACCAATTTTAACTAGAGTAACAAATGTGACCAGATCAATTCTACATTTATACTTATTGTGACATAAGAATAATGTTAATGAACAACCATATAATTCTAACTTTCAATACATCACATACATTAATATCTAAATGATCTACAATTCATCATGTGATGTTTGTTGTTGTGTAAAATTAGAATCATCACATGCAGCTGGTGTAATTAAATCTATTTTGTATTCACAACGGAATGGTTCAGTAACTGATATTATTTTATTTTCTAAACCACAGCTGACATGAACTTCAGTTATTCTATTGGGCCCATTCCAACATCCTAACCCATTTAAGTATCTCATAACTGAGTACTTTTTACCCTCTTTTCCAGCCCATTCACCCCAGTCACCAAGCCCCACTTCCATACCTCCATTCTTAGATTTTTGTGTAACTTTCTGGAATAAGCAGAGTTTATAAATGTACTCCTTATCTTCATGTTCCAAGCAGTGACCATCAAGTGTGGCAAACTCTTGTTGTAAACCATAATCTTTCTCAAGATTTTGTTGGTATGTTCTTATGTTTGATTCTATTTCCCGAACATTCCTTTCAGCATCTGTTAATTGACGTCTAGCTTGTGAAGCTTCATCAATTAATTTTTGGGTTTCATCATCATATGCCTGTGATTGGTCTGATTCATCATGCTCATCAGCATCATCTTGTGGGATATCATCAATGTTTTCATCATTGGCACCAACATCTTCTGTGTCTTCTAGTCTTGATTCTTCTTCATCATCAGCTTCATTCTCACCACCATCATCTTCATGATCAGCTGGACGGAACATACCTTGGTCTACCATTAATAAAGGTTTTAACATAGGCCAAGTGGTGGACAAAAATTCTTCCTTATTTACACTATCTCTGTCTCCTAAGAAATACTGAAGTTCTTCTTCATCTACCTCCCCATCCTTATTCTTATCAAACACATTTACCACTTTTATTTCATCAGTTGATACTATACCATCATTGTTCGAATCAAATCTAGCAAATTGTTCACTAGCCTCCTTCTCTTGTTGCTGTAGCTCTAATTCAGCTTTTCTTTGCCTCTCCTTCTCTTCAGCATCTCTGTAAACTTGGAGAGCAGCATTTTCTTTGGCTTCTAAGTCATTCTTCAGAGCCTCTTTTTCTAATTTAATTTGCTCAGCCTCAAATTTATCCTTTTCCAATTGAGACAACTGCTCAGCCATTTCATTTCTTTTTCTATTACCTTTCTCTATAAGTTCTAAGCGTATGTGGTTTCCAGCTTTATGTAAGTCTGCTAATTGTTGAGCTTTAAATCTTGCTTCTTTGCCTAATTCCTCACAAATATTAGAACAAGTGCCAGGATTTGTATACTCATCAGAACCATCGCAGCAATCACATATTCCATCATTAACCCTTGAACTGGGGATATTCTGCGGTCGATGTCCCGCATTAGTACAATGGAAAAGTCCGTTCAAACAAGCCGAAGTCCCTGGTTCATCGCTGCCATCAAAACAATCACAATAATCATCATTAACATATTTGAAGGGTATAGTTCTTCCTCCATCAAAACATGTAAAATCTTTAGTCGGCGAATATAACGATGCTTTGGATAAAGAAACACCGCGAGGACGCGGTACATCGGTTTGAGCGGATATTACAAACGTAAATATGACTATCGTCAATGATTGTAGTTGTTTAATCCACGCAGAATAAATCATATTTAATATAAACACCTCCTCTTGTACCGATAACGAGCAACTATGAAATATAATTTGATAAATAGAACGTGTAGAAAACTGACAGCCGACCGCTGACGATGACCGAATGACATTTAATAAGATGACGTTGTCTCTAGCTTCTAATATCTATATAAATAGATATTAGAAGCTAAAGTTTTTGTTTTTAACTAATTTTACTTTATTTTGTTAATATAGATACTTAAATTTTTTCATGATTACAAGGCAAAACAAAAGACATTTGATTTGGTAAGTTATTAATATCTAGCTATACTCAGAAACAGTAGTAATTGTCTGTGGTCGTATTGCTTTTAATTAGGTTCATAAAATGTATTAAAGATTTGTAATGTTTCTTCTTTCAATAGGCATAATTCTTGATAAATTCACAATAATTATACTTAACTATGATTGTTTTGAATTATAACTAATCAATGAAAAACGTGATAGTAATGAAGAGCAAGATTATTTAGTTAAAAAAAATCACGGTCGATTCGCCGTGCGTTCTTCAATCGCTGTTCCGTTTCTTTGATCTTATTAAGTTTACGAAGTTTAATTTGATAAATCACAACTAGAGTTGAGTAGCTCGCGAGCTAAAGACAAGAAAGATATATATCTCTCCAGAAGATATAATCACTCTCTAGCTCGCATGTGTTTCAATTATATCTCTATATCTTTAATCTTAAGAGTCAATTTTCGTGATGAGTTACGGCTCGTTCAGAGTTAGAGTGAAAGAGATGAGCTTATATAGCAATTTACATGTCAGAAAGAGAGACGAATAACTCTATTGCATATTTATATTAAAAATGTAAACTACGGATTTTCGGAACGACAACACGCGCCGGCGTTCAGCTTTTTTGTGCTTTATGTCAAAGACATAAAATGCTTAATTGGATGCAAATGTACCAAAAAAAATCACTAATTCGCGAACGATTATTTATTTACATTCCATTCTTAGTGGGAAGAAGTCATCCTTACCTGTACATATCAGAAAAGTGTAAATAATAGTGTACGTAATAAATAGAAAAAAATAAAAAATAAAGAAAATATGTAGCATAATTTATATAATAAATAAAAAAGTACAATACCGCCTTACTGTGTTCTAAGTCCGGGCTAAAAGAGCCGAAGATATATCGGATATATTTTTAGTCTTAGTTGCTTTATACTCTCAAGCCGTACTGAGCTAAAAGAGATAAAGATATAAAAGAGTGATATATATCCCAAGAGCGAAAAGATATATATCACTCTTTTCTTGTCAGGGATACATTTCGCCCATGTCTAATCACAACATAACCAAATAGTCAAACCTATTTAACATATGTTAACGTTAGTTTTTGAGTTATGATTGAGTTGATACTTGATATGAGTTATGTTTAACTTAGTAGTCTATGTTATGGCATGGACCATAAACTGAAACCAAATAATTTGTTAATTCTAACCCTCGTACGCACGAGATGAATTTTATCGCGCGTAAAAATTACGCCGAGTAAAACAAATGGGTATCCAGGTATCTGTTCACACGACAGCGTATTTAAATCGCGACGTATTTTATCGTGCAGTGTTCTATTTTAGTCCTTAGGGTGAGGGCGTTAAGCTGAATATACCATACGAAACTTTTTATAACGCCTATTGTGGAATTTAAACGCGACGTAATTTTTACGTCCGTGCGAACGAGGGGTAAATCATATATTTACTATAATATGAGATTCTAAATTGTTGTTTTTTCAGTTTTCACTCTTTGAACACTTTTTTGGACTATTTTCAGTCTTATTTCCCAAAACTTTTCTAAAACAGATTTTTTATTCAGAGAATTTAATTCAAAAAGGGTCTCTGAAAATGGAATAACACAAAATGAGCTCACATGTTACATTTTGTATGTTAGAAAAAAAAGTAGATAGTCGCTTACTTAAAGCTTTAAGCATAATGGGCTTGGAACATCCAACGATGATCCAAGCCAAGACTTTACCTTATTCACTCGCTGGTAAGGATATCATAGGCGCAGCGAAAACTGGTAGTGGAAAAACCATAGCATTTTTAATACCAGCAATAGATAAACTAATTAATTTAGAATGGGATGAGAAACATGGTAAGTTATGATACAAATTATAGGAGATAAGTATTTCATTTTAGTAAAATGTTCTCCATGCCTTTTTCATTCAATCCTGTAAATACAAATAGAGGTATAAAAGAAAAATTTAAGAAACTATTATTTTTTAGATTAAATAATTTCATATTCCCTTAATTATTCTTGAAAATCATAAATAATGTGTTAATATTATAAAGAAACCAGCTGCTGACTTCTAGTATTATTTTAATTTTAATTACAACAATATTTTTTTATATTTTTATCATTCTTATTTAGGTTTGGGCTGTTTAATTATTTCCCCAACTCGAGAATTGGCTCTTCAAACTTATTTGGTGCTGAAGAAACTTCTGGTAAATTTAAATTTAACACACAGCTTGATTGTTGGTGGTGAGAAGAAATTAAAAGAAATCGAATCATTACAGAAGGGTTGGTTTTTTTAAATACTTATTTTTTTATTATCTAATGTTTTCTAATAGTAATAATGTAAAAGAAACACTATTGTATTGACTCTCTAACACTTTATAATTAAATACATTTATGCATCATAATTGGTATCTGCAAATTCTGTAAAGAAATAGGTAATTTTTTAGATTTAGGCAAGAATAACCAAATTTAATATGCCAAAATATGATTATAACTTACAAGAATTTTATTTGTTTGTAGTTTACAGCATTTATGATTCAGCATTTAGCATATAATTTTTATGAATGTAAGTATTATTTCAGGTGTTAATATTATAGTTGGGACTCCTGGCCGCATATTAGACCATTTACAAAACACTTCTGGATTTTACTATAAGAGGCTCAAATGTCTTGTCTTGGATGAAGCTGATAAGTTACTGGAATCAGGATTTAAGAAACATTTAGCTGGCATTATAAAGAAACTACCTAGTAAGAATGACCATTGTAGTACTATTTTTTTTACTTCATAAAAGTCAATCTGTACTGCTTTGTTATGCTGTTCAACTTTATTAATTAGATAAAACTAATGGCTAACTTGTAAATAGACTTGACTATATAACCCAGTGTTTCCTAATGTGGGTTCCACACCCCAAAGGGGGGCAATTTGATTGTTAAGAGGTGGCAATTTAAAAATGGACTTTACATGAGTTTAACCCTTTTGCTCCAGGCCATTTGAATGCAATGCTGGATTTCAGCACCAGGTTAAATGTAAAAAGAAAATTATTCTCCCTAAAACCTATCATTTAAGTGTCTTAATTGAGTAATTCAATTTTTTGAGATTAAAATTGTATGTCTGTTATATAGTGGGGGGCAAAATAATTTAAGGTGGGGCATGGTACAAAAAAGTACGGAAACTCTGATATCCCCTTCACTGTAGGCTATTCAAACAGAATTAAGGATTATGATGATGATGAACTTTATGAGCACCAAATGTTTGTACCTATGAAAAAAGTAAAGCAGTAAAACTAGTGAACTAATTCTTAAACATAATGTGTGTAAATAATTTATAGAATTAGGTGTTACTTTGTGGAGATCCATAATACTAAAATTATTTAGCTATTATCCACAATGAAGTAAGGTAACGTACTTTATCGCAGATTATAGCAAAATAATAATAAATAAACTTTTAAATTGAACAGAAAAAAGGCAAACCTTATTATTTAGTGCAACAATAGACGACAAAGTGGAAAATCTTGCAAGGTTGGCATTAAAAGAGAATCCTAGATTAATATCTGTGATTGATGAACAACAATCTACTGCCAGAGGTCTGGAGCAAGGGTAAGGGTCATTACTTTGTGAAAAATATTTAATATCAATTGTGTGAATTGTCCATATAGATTTCAGTACTAAGCAAACATTTATCTGGCTTGAAAATTTGTAAATGTCTCTCAATAGATAAAATAAACAATTGTCTCTGTCCTATGTATAAATAGGCTTTCCCTTTTTATTGTAATATTATAAATATGAAAGTCAAGAATATAATTTATAAACTCATTTTGCTAAGCACTTGTTAGGAAGCAGTCCCAAAGTTCCTAATGACTATTGTTTTGAAATCCTGCACACCTGTGACAAAAGCTTACAATGAAACATTTTAGAACAACTTGAGATCATTATACCATAACAATAGCGACCCCATTAATCATCAGATAAATGTTTCAAGTTCAAGCTCGTTACACATGTTCAGAGGAAAAATGAAATAAATAGTGGGGTTGAACCGATTACTATATAAATATGCTTTTGTGGATAAATGCTTCGCTTTGCGATTTTGTCGTGGAGTCTATCTCCTGATTATGCTTCGGTTGCCTGGCGAAACGATTGTTGAGTTTGTGATAGCGAGCGTGTGTAGTGCTTGTCTATTTTGGTGGCGGTGGTGGAGGTTTGTCCATGTGTTTTAAAGAATGCTGCATGTTTCAAGTATGAAAACGAATAGTCTACTATACATTTAGCCTTATATGTATTTTCTATTTACTTTACCGCGGATTGTAGAGAAATAATTTTACTATTACTTTTGTATTATGGATCTCCGCAAAGTGACGCCTATTTCTATAAATTAACTTTAATTGTAATGTGTGTAGAAAAGAAATAAAGGAATTCAATTTTATATTTTATTAGATATTATATTTGCCCATTGCATCAAAGAATATGCTGGCTCTACAAAATGCTTAAAAAAACTAGAAAGATGAAAGTCATGGTTTTCTTTTCTTCATGTAAATCCGTGGATTTTCACTATGAGTTTTTTAAAGTGCATTGCAATGCTCCAGTTATAAGTATACATGTGAGTACTAACTTATTTTTCATTCTGAATATCGATAAGAAATACAGCAAGTGAAAAAAAAAAAAAAAAAATTAAAAGAATGTACTATATTTTGTATCAGAGAACTTTAGGGTCAAACAAAAAATAAGAGCAAGTTCCACAAGCTAGTATAGATCAAATTTTTATGACATTTTAAATTCATATTCAGTAGGTCTGACATTCGGCTACTATCTATTCTATTTTAGGCACTGTAACAGAACTACCTCGCTATAATCCGCATAAAAAAAGTAAGTAAAGCCTGCTTCATACACATCAGCTTTGCATGCATGCACTAAACCCATGCGAGGTAGTTCTGTTATAGTGCCTGTAATATGGAATTCCGCAAAGTAACGCCTGCTTTTATAAATCTATACTATTTGTCATACCCCTAAGTGTTGTAATAAGGGTTGTCCACACCTGACATTTGTTATTTATTTTTTAGACAATTTTTTTAATAATGTCACACTAGAAATTACAATTGCCCGCTCAGCTAGTAAATAGAATAAAAATAATAGTATTTTTATTTTTAAAAATAGTTGTATTTTTATTATAAAAAAAATTTATTTTTAGTATATTCGAGGTATTTTTGGCCTCTATATGCGATGTGTAATTTTAGGGCAAACAAAGTCAACCAAGAAGAAAAGATGCTTACCAAAAGTTTGTGGAAGCTGAAAAGGGAGTTTTGTTTTGTACTAATGTAGCAGCTAGGGGCTTGGACATTCCGTCAGTGAATTGGATTGTACAATATGATCCCCCTACTGATATGAAAGTAAGTGTATTATGTGTTTTGCCTTGTTTTTGAAAGAAGAGTTTTTTATCCTAGATCCTACAGTAGAGCCCACGTCCCACAAGGGGCAATTTGACTGTTTTGAGGGGCATTTCGAATGAATGAACTCGATACAAATTTAACCCTTTCTTTCCGGACCATTTAATGCAATGCTAGACTTTAGTGCCTATTTTAATGAAGAAATCAATTCTTTAAATATTACAGTATTTAATTATTATGTAAAAATTTAATTTAAAATATTTAAATGTCTCAAAGGTTATCTTAGAGGGCATAAAATTTTTAGAAAGGCCCAGGAAAAATATAAGGGAAATACTGTCCTTGATATTAGCCCGGTATATAAGCTTTGATTCTGGCTTATTTCATCAATTTGTACAAGATTAGTCTGAAAAGCGTAACAGATACACCGACTTTTGTATTTGTAAAATTAATATGGGTTTGATATTCTGTAATATGAATTATATTTATTTATTTATTAGGAAGACACAGTAACTTAATACTTGTTTTAAGGGAATTATATAATTTTAAATACATACTTAAATAGACCCAGGGTCGAAGAACCATCATCATCATTCTCCTGCCCTTATCCCACTCTAAGTGGGGTCGGCATAACATGTTAAAAACATGTTGTCACATGATTCGGCTACGTATTTTACGACCGGCCGCCTGCCTAACGTCAACTTACCTTAGTCGTATTTTACGACCCCTCGGTAAGAAAGAGGGTGGTCTATTCTACTCAGCCGGATACCACACGGCGGGTCGACTTACCTTAGTCGCCTTTTACGACACCTCGGTAAGATAGAGGGTGGTCTACTCTACTCAGCCGGATACCACACGGTGGGTCAACTTACCTTAGTCGCCTCTTACGACACCTCGGTAAGAAATGAGGGTGGTTTATTCTACTGAGCCGGATTACCACACGGCATGGTCGAAGAACCAACAAATTGTTTATAAAAAATATTATTAAAAAAAAGTTATTTTTATAAAAATGTTGGCCCCCGGCAAGAGCCCGCGATCCGCAGAGCTGAAGACAGGGCCAAGACCCACTGCGCCAACGGGCCAGTCGTCATTTGTTAGGTCTTTGGTCAGTATTACTCTAATCAAACTACAAGCAATATAACAGAACTAACTACTTTGCTATAATCCGCACGGGTTACTCGTATTATTACTTACTTACTACGGGTTACTCGGTTAATCGTACTGCGTACTACGTTTTTTGTCGTGGAGCTTATCCTCCTGATGATGCTTCGGTTTCGGGGCGAAACGATCGTCGAGATTGTGGTGGTGGGTGTGTGTGCTGCTTTTGTGTGCGTTGTTGCTGGTGAATTGCGCCTTGGGGTGCATGTGGTGGCTTGTCCTGCATGTATAAGGTGCGTAGATTTTGCCTGCTTCATACACATTGGCTTTGCATGCATTCACTTAACCCGTGCAGATTATAGCAAAGTAGTTAGTTCTGTTATATTGCTTGTAAAATGGAATTCCGCAAAGTAACGCCTGCTTCAATAAATCATCTAATCAAACTATTTTACATCTTTAGGAATACATTCACAGAGTGGGGCGTACAGCTAGAGGTCTGAACAATACTGGTAAAGCTGTTATATTGTTACGACCAGAGGAAGAAAATTTTGTGGAACACTTGAAAAGAGAGAGGGTATATTTGGATAAATATAATTTTGGCGACGTTCTTGATGATGTGCAAAGTATGGTTAGTTTCAAAAATAAGTTACTTGATTTTTTTTTTTTTCGAACTGACTGTATGCTGTTAGCCTTAACGGCTGTTACAGCGTCACCGGGCGGGACGGGCGAGCGCAGAAGCATCGTCGAGGTTGCGAAATGCAGAGAGTAGAGCGCAGAAGCTCTACTAACGTGGGGGATGATTTGATTGATATTTGATTTATAGAATTAGGCGGATCCATAATACAAAAATAATAGTAAAATTACTTTGCTATAATCCGCGATAAAGTAAATAGAAAGTATATATAATGCTAAATGTAGAGTGGACTGTACGTTTTCATACCTGATACATGCACGATTCGTAAATACACATGCACAAACGTGTGGTGGTGTTGGTCTCCACCAACACCACCACCACACCACACCACATGCAGGATTCAACCTCCGTTGAATCCTGCATGAATGAAAATGGATAGTCCACTCTACATTTAGCATTATATATATTTTCTGTTTACTTTATCGCGGATTATTGCAAAATAATTTTATTATTACTTTATAAGTTATTTATAATTGATTGGTTGATTGTATAAACAGATTAATTTAAGTTAAGTAAGGGATAAGTCTGCCTTTTTATTGTTGCTATTTTTTCTTTCTCATTACTAACAATATATTATATACAATAAAGAAAAGGGATTTACATTGAACAAAGGTTTTAAATTTGAATCTAGATGGTTATATGACTAGAGGGAGAAAAAAGGTGGATGGATTAAGTGAAGAAAGGAGTTGAGTTGACGAATGATATATATATGAATGACGCATTAGGTGGGTAGGTGCATAAAAGTCAACACAAATTTTACTGAGCTCTTATTTAAAATTTACTTAAAAATATTAATCCAAATTGAATTACCTTAATAATGTGCTAAAGTTAGTGTACCTGCCAGCTGCTATTCACTTATATATTTGTCCATAACAATTGAAAGGTTTCTACAAACACCAAAGAAATCACAACATTTCACTGTGAGTACTGTCAATAATTAAAAATATGGATTCCATCAAGCAATCAATACAAGAGTTGTCACTACATTTTAACACTAAAATGTCTGAATTCCAAGAGAACTTGAGTGCCTCCATCCCAGCAACAAGTCCAAACTCAAATATAGCAGCACAGTTTAATGTGTTTAGATCTTTTGTATTGTCGGCACTTGAAGCTCTTCAAAATCAAGTTGAGTTGATTTCCAATCAATGTGATCAGATGGAAATGAGGAGTAGACGGAAAATCCTTCTGATTCACGGTATTCCTGAAGATAAGAAAGAGAATGTGTCTGCGGCTGCTGTTAAAGTTCTTTCAAATCATCTCAACATGCCAGATCTTACTCTGGATGATGTTAGTCATTGTCATCGCATGGGAAAACTCAGCTCTGACAAGCCTAGAGTAATACTTCTCAAATTTAAAGAATTGTCATGCAGAAATCAAGTTTGGTTTGCAAAATCAAGTCTCAAAAATACAGGATTCACATTATCAGAATTTTTAACCAAGCAGAGGCATGACACTTTTATGACTGCACGACAGCGTTTTGGGGTTTCCAAATGTTGGACCAAAAAAGGTTTCATTATTATAATTGGTCCGGATGGAGTAAGACATTCCATTACAACAAAAACTGAGTTGAACATGATTCAAGGTGTACCTGCAGTCCAAAACCCAACTGCAAGTACAAATGTGGCAGGTGTTGCTCCTTCTGCTAAATCAAAGTTTCCTCCATTAGTTCGGGGAAAAAGAAACATTAAGAAATGATTCGATCATAGTATCTCATTTCTTATAAATACATATATGTAACTCATACTTTTCTTTTTACTTTTACTAGAATTAATCGCTCATAGTATCTCATTTCTTATAAATATATGTAACTCATATTTTTCTTTCACTTTTACTAAAATTAATCATTTGATATGCTTATATTCCTCGGTACACAATTACCCACTTTGGGGATTATTATTTTTATTTTTTTGTTACCGTACAAACTTTTTAGAGTAATCATAACAATAATAGAGTTAATGACAAATTAGAATATCAAACTGTCACTTGACAACTTCTATGCCACAGACCAATATTGTGTAACAGAGGTATGCGTACTGAATATTAGGTATTAACTGTTTTTAATTTACTATTTTAATTTACTGTTATTAATCTTGTTTTGTTTGTTCTTGTTTTATTTTTATTAATATTAATTATTATTTTTGTTTGTTTGTTGTAATTTCTTTTTTGTAGTATTCTAATTTTTTTAAATTTCTTTCTGTATATCTTTTCAATGTTTATAGTATAGTAAATTAATCCATGTGAGTACTGCTGGTGGGCGAGTATTGAAACATTTGGCGATAAATTTTGATTATATTGTAAGATATATTTATTACCTATTATCATTTACATATATTATTATTGTATATTTTTTTTTTCTGTATCATTATAAATACGTATACACTTTATTATTATTAGTATGGATAACGACGACAATATCAATGACTATTCAAATGTTAGCTATAACAATAGCTTTTACAATAACTCATCAACAAATGATAGCCTTAACAGCACTCCTTTACCTCTTAACTCCATTCTTCACTCTACTTTCTGTCAAAACTCAAAAAGCTTTAATGTTGTGCACATAAACGCGCAAAGCATACCTGCCCATTACCCCGACCTCTTATCATCATTTGAAGTCGATGACGTCCATGCTATCCTTGTATCTGAATCTTTTCTTAAGCCATCTCTACCTTCTACATCTTACGTATTACCGGGTTTCCATCTCATCCGGAACGATAGAACAGGAAAAGGGGGCGGTGGCGTGGCAATATACCTTCGGAGTCACATCCCGTTTTCTATCTTGGAAAAATCATCCTCGCTGTACACAGAATCAGCAGAGCATATTTTTTTAGAGGTTCACTTTGGTACATCGAAGCTTCTGTTGGGAGTTTTCTATAGTCCATCACTCCACATCAATTATTTTTATGATTTTGAAACTTTGTTAGAAAAATATGTTCCAGGAGTAGATCACACTATTATAATGGGTGATTTTAACACTTGTTTAATAAAAAATGATAACCGTACACACCGTCTGAATAATATTGTGAACAGTGCAAATTTAAGCATCCTTAAAACAAACGCAACCCATTTTTTTCCGGGTTGTGCTCCATCTTTGCTGGACTTGATGATAACTTCTTCTCCTGAGCGGGTTAACGTATATGGGCAACTCCCAGCGGAGGCTTTTTCATACCATGATCTCGTATATTTATCGTTTAAGATTCGTCCACCTAGGAAAAAGCCAACAATCGTAATGAGACGCTGCTTTAAAAACTTCGATAATAACAATTTCCTACGTGATCTAAGTCTAATTGACTGGGATTTAGTCTTTAAAGCAACGTCTCTAAATGACAAACTAAATATATTCAACTCTTTACTCGTTGAACTCTTTGATGTGCATGCTCCTCTTAGGCCAATCAAATTAAAACATCTCCCGGCCCCCTGGCTTACAGGAGAAATTAAATCACTTATGGCGAGACGAGATGCTGCCAAATCAAAATATAAATCCAGACCGTCAGAGGCATTGTTGGGCAAATATAAAAAATTACGCAATAAATGTAGCAGAGCTTGTAGAGATGCGCAACGTAATTATATACATTCCTCTATAGAAAAGAAGGATACTAGGACCGTATGGAAATTTCTCGATAAAATGGGCATTGGGCGACAACCCAAATCCTTGATTTCTCAAAATATTGACATTGATGGACTCAACCAGCATTTTACTAGTAATACCCCCTTGAATCATGTAATTAAATCTAACACACTTCAAACATTCACCTCAAGTAACAAACCTAACTGTCCACCATTTAATTTTACCCCCATCACTACTGAGGATGTGAAGAAACATATATTGGCAATTAAATCTGACGCCATCGGTAGTGATGGAGTTAGTCGTAAAATGATTCTTCTATCATTAGAATATATTGTTCCTATCCTTACCCATCTTTTTAATTACTCATTTTCCACTAGTACTTTTCCTGAGGTTTGGCGTGTTGCTCATATAATCCCTGTTCCTAAAATTTCCTCACCCTCATCGTTCATTCACTATCGACCAATTTCCATTCTTCCTTTCCTATCAAAAGTTATGGAGCGCATTGCTCATTACCAGCTTACACTATTCCTCTCCACGTACAATATTCTTAATCCATTTCAATCTGGTTTCCGAGCGGGGCACAGTACTGTCACGGCATTAACTAAAGTTTGTGATGACATACGGTTTGGAATGGACGAGCAGAAGATTACTGTTATTGCTCTACTTGATTTCTCTAACGCTTTTAACACAGTAGACTTCGATATACTATTGGCTTCTCTTGAGGCAATAAATATATCCGTCACTACTATAGACTGGTTTCGTTCCTACCTGTATGGTCGCAGTCAATGTATACACATTGATAATAAGCTTTCTTCCTCGTGCCGTCTCACTGCTGGCGTCCCGCAAGGTGGTGTCCTTTCTCCGCTATTATTCTCCATCTTCATAAACTCTCTAACTAGCCTTCTCTCCTTATCTTATCACCTTTATGCTGACGACCTACAAATTTACACAACTACTCCAATTGATGATATAGCTAGGGCTATCGCCAGAATTAACTCCGATCTTCAAGCTGTTAGCACTTGGAGTCATTCTTGCGGGCTGTCTTTAAACGCAAGCAAGTCTCAGGTTGCCTTAATAGGTAGTCGCCAGAAACTTTTTAAGGTTCATCTAACCCCTCTTCCTTCTGTAGTCCTTGATGGAACGACGCTAGAGTTTTGTGATAACATAAAAAACCTTGGTATTATCATGGACGGTACATTTTCATGGGTTCCTCATATATCTGAGGTGAGTCGCAAAATGTTTGCTGTTATCGGCAGGTTGAAAAGATGGAGAAACTTCTTGCCTATCACAACTAAAATATCACTAGCTCACACTCTTCTCTTACCTATACTTGATTATGCAGACACATGCTATTCGGATATACCACAATTCCTTCTCAACAAGCTAGAGCGTCTCCAAAATTTAGTCATTAGGTTCATATTTAATCTTAAAAAATTCGACCATATCACGCAATATAGGGTTCAACTCAAATGGCTAACTGTCCAGCAGCGGCGAAATGTCCACGTACTATCTCTTCTCTATTCTATTCTTTTTAATCCTTCTGCACCTCTTTATCTAAAGGAGCGTTTTAGATTTCGAGAACATCTCCATCTTTCTAACCTGCGATCTCAGCATCTTAACAAACTGATGATGCCGGCTAGTCACTCACAGCGTTACAGTGAATCTTTTACAGTTACGGCTGTGAAACTCTGGAACGCTCTTCCCAGTGACATTCGTCTTTCTAAATCGATATATGTTTTTAAACGTCGTTTAAAAAACTATTTTTTATCTAATTAATTGATTATTGTGTATTATTTTTTTATCTACATTATTTTATTTACATAAACTTATGGTTTCTATCTATCTATTTATTTTATGGAGTAAAATATAGTGTAAGTCTATACAATATTAATACATATTTATATTTTATTAATAGCATATTGCAATTCCATTACTTATTATGTAAATTTATTTATTCTGTCGTCTTTCTACTCACACTCAACCACCAACTATGTACACTTCTTAATAATGATGTCCTTACACATATGGGTTGCCTGTTAGAGATCACTTGCAGTGATAAGGCCGCCCTTACACATTTTATTTTAAATTTTTTGTTTCTTTTGTATGTAATGTTGTGTGTAATAAAGAGTTTCTTATCTTATCTTATCTTATGATAGTAATTGCAATCACCCCACTTATGGGTGGAATAAGGGCAGGCAAATCATGTTCCAATGTTTTTTCAGCTTGAAGACCTGATAAGTACGGATGGTAATATGAAAATTCTGTCACGCAAAGCGTATCTTTCATTCTTGCGTTGCTACAACAAACATTCGCTGAACGAAGTGTTCAATATAAATAATTTGGATTTGAAACTTGCAGCAAAAGCGTTTGGCTTTTCAGAGCAACCCCATGTTGATTTTTGTATCCTTTTTATTGATTGACTAACACTTTCTTTTAATTACCTTCTTTTTGATTTTAAAATATACTACAAATTATCTCCTTTTAAAATTAAATTCTAGTAATATTTAAAAATTCGTGGTGCCGGCAACTTTTTTTGCGAATCCCAAAAAATAGGATTTTTTTTGGCATATGTGTTATCCTGGTGTATTATTTGTTATTCTGCAAAATTTCATTGATATTGCCCCAACAGATTAGTGGTGAAAGCGCTACAGACAGACATACTGTCGCATTTATGGATGTATAAATAAATGTATGTATAAATTTTGTAACTGCACCACTATTTTATGAATTTTCTTGACTTTAAAAATTCAGTAAAAACTAGGAAACGCAAAAAAAATAATGACGACACAGGCTGAAGATTTAATAAAAAGATCCTGTTTGTATTTTAAATAATAAAACATTGATATAATTAATGCATTTTATTTAAAAAAATAATGATTAAATACAAAAAAAAATGTTAATAGTATAGTCATATAATACAAAATAGTCAAAGTCCCAAACAGAATGGTTTAATAAAAACTTTTATAATTAAATTTCATAATATAATAGTAACTACAAGGTACTTTTTTTACATTTGTTTTATAAGTCTACTCATTTTAAAGTAACTGTTACGTGTTTTAAATAAAACCGCCTTCAGTAATAAAAAAAAAACATTGCGCTGTCATTATGTGTTGAATTGTTGGAAAAGATTAAATGAGTTTACTTTTGGAAAATTGCTTCTTATTTATTGAATAAGTGCAATGGAAAAATATTGTCGTCGTTATAAATGATAAAATTATTTACACTTTTGTACTACGCAATTTCGTTTCACGTTTTCTTCTATAAATTATTTAAATACTAAACTTGAACGAAAAGGCTAGAATCTAAGTGTGTTAATTAATTAATCTTGTAATTAAAAAAATAAACGATATATCAAAATAGTTAGATCATTAATTGTTTATAGAATTCAAATACAAATCGTTTTGAAATATTTTTATTATTTATGACTATACAGTTAACGTAATCACATAAAACAAGAATACATTTTAACTGATTGACCTCTTGTTGTTGCCCTTTTGTCTATAAACCTTAGTTTTCTGGGCTTTTTTGTGTTGAGGAGCATTTAAGGTCTTGAAATAACCGAAGCCACCGCCGCCTTTTCTCTTTTGGGGAGGTCCTTTGTTCGCCACCTTTAGTTCAATGGCAGGTGGTACTGTGAAGCCGAAGGATTTTGCAACTTTCGCCAGATCTATAGTGTCTATATCGAAAATGGTTTTCAAATGATGCGAATCGTACGCCCTGATGTAACTCTTGAACGCTTCTTTTGCTGATTGATTGAGAAAGTAGTTTCTTGATATCAATTTCTCTAGCTGAAAAGAAAATAGGACATTTCTTAACTAATGTAAACAGATAATAATTAAATTATTTTGCTATAATCCGCAATTTACATTTAGCATTATACATAGGCCTCCTCTCTCCGTTTCTGGAGAGAAGGGTTTGGAGCTAAGACCTACCATAGGTTCCACATATCTCCAGAATTCTATTGAGATATGCAGGTTTCCTCATGTGTCAATTAGACACATGAGTTTTAATAGAAAAACTCATTGGTGCCTGCTCGGGTTTTAACTCTTGTTCCCCTCGTAGGAGTCGCACTATCTCACCGCTGGGCTATCACAGCTTATCTTGGGATAAGCTGTGACAGTGGGATTGTAAGAGGCCGCTACTTCATTTTACTTTTTATTATACATACATTAAGCATTGTATATAGTTTCTTTTTACTTCATCGCGGATTATAGCAAAATAATTTAATTATTACTTTTGTATTATGGATATCCGCAAAGTAACTCCTGATTCTACAAATTATTTAACATAAACAGCTTGTCCCACAATTGGGCTTAGGACTTCTCTATTTTTTTTGAAGGTGGTTTGGATTTTAATTCTACTATGCTGCTACAGATTGGTAGTTTAAACATATCGACTGTGAACTGGCAAAGTGTCTTATTTTTGTCAACTTTTCAGGAAGAGGAAAAAACGTGATTACTAATACATCTGCAATAATTTTTATGTAATAAAATACTGTTGACTTTAAGTATGTTTATTTATTTACAAATTATCTAGTAGATAATATATGTTGACACGGTAAATTATGAAGTAAGTACCCAATGCCGTAAAAAAGTTATTTGGTTTTAAATTGACATAGGACATATTGCCGGTTCACAGTCGATATACTTACAATTTTCTAAAGATATGCAGGTATCAAAATTTCAAATATCAATTAGACACGTAAATTATACACTGTCCATTATATTAACCATCTTTTGACAGATTGACGATTTACATATTTAGTGATGTCCTAAAGATTCTCGTATGCGATACCATTCCGATTATAGTACCTACTATCATTAATCGAATTACGTACCTAAGTAATTCGATTAATGATAACCTACGTAAACTAATAACAGATATAGAAATCAACATTTTGATTTAATATTGCCTTAGTTTTTTGAAAATAAATGTTAATCCGTGTGTATTTATTATAATCATAAAAAATATATTATACATCAACTGGCAACATCAACAGACCTTCCGCTCGGCCGCCATTTTGACGTGATCTGTCACTCTCAACGAAACGCCCGTGATAGTCACACGCATCTACGTTCGCTGAGTGTTCTCTCGCATCTGTTACACCTTGAGTTAAGTAGCTTTATTCCTCGGAAAAACTTTTGTGAAACTTATATTAATTTGATCGTGAAAATGCCGAAAGGACGTGTGTTGAAAGCACAATCGAGACAGTTAGTGTTAAAACTTCATGAGTATTTTGAGCAAGAAAATCAAAATGGCGGACCTCTTATACCTATCACGCAAGTCCGAAACCGTGTTGCAGCCGCGTTGGGGATCAGTCTATCAACTGTGACTAAAATCACTACTGATGCCTACGGCAGGAGCGGCTTGGAGCAAAACAAACCATCTACACCAAAAGAAAGCGCCGGGCTCATAAGGTGACAGCTGTTGATGACTTTGACGCTGACGCTATTCGTCGTCATGTATATGATTACTACTTGAGAAAAGAAATTCCAACTTTGAGAAAACTTATTGTTTCTTTGAAAAGAAGTGGTCTATTTCATGGTGAAAAATCTTCTTTGGTCAAAGTTTTGAACACAATTGGCTTTTCATATAAAAAGTTAAATAAAAGAAAATTATTAATGGAACGCACAGATATAGCTATAGCACGTTGTGATTTTTTAAGAGAGGCAAAGAAAATACAAGATTGGGCAAATATTGTTTTCACGGATAAAACATGGCTCAACGCTAACCACACACTATCTCGTTTCTGGACTGATGATACTGCTGATTCCACTTCCTCAGTACCAATGGGAAAAGGTGAGCGCCTAATCATTTGCCATGCAGGTACAGCAAAAGGATTTGTACAAGACGCACTGTTGGCATTTAAATCGAAAAAATCAAATGACTACCACGAAGAGATGAATGCAAATGTGTATGAAGAGTGGTTCAAAAAAATGCTCATTTCATTGGAAGAACCATCAATAATTTTTATTGATAATGCGCCCTACCACTCCCGTCAAATAGACAAAATGCCAACACAGGCTAATAAAAAGCATGAAATAATTAATTGGCTTCGGGACAATGGAGAAAATGTGGACGACTCAATGTTAAAAGTTGAATTAATAAAAATATTAAAAACCAAAAAGAGAGCAAAACGCTATGTAATCAATGAAATGGCAGCAGAATATGGCCATACTGTTCTTCGGATTCCTCCATACCACTGCCAGTACAACGCAATAGAACTTATATGGGCACAAGTAAAAGGGCATGCTGCGAGATGCAATACAAGCCCCCCATTCACAGCGAATAAAATGTTGCAATTGCTAAAAAATGCTTGCACCCACGTAACGGCCGAGAACTGGGCAAGTGTGGTGGAAAGAACTAAAAGAGTAATATTCTCTGATTGGGAACGTGATATTGTGTTTGATAATATATTATCTACACAAGAGCTAATAATAACTGCTACTGAAGACTCCTCATCGGGGGAGTCTAGTGTTGATTATCATTCCGACGACTCGTGCTAATAAAATAAATTAAAATATCCTGATTGTTTTATTTGTATTCATGTATTAACTAAGAAGAAAGTAAAACTTTATATAATGTTATCAAATGTCTTTTAATACTCGTAACATCGATTTCTACCGATTATTTTTAATCTGTGGCATAATCGTAGTAACCATTATGTGTGACATCACTAAGTGGGCGGTACCCATCCATAAAGTACAAATATTATTTGTATGATATTTGTACGTAAGCAATACAAAACTTAATGAGCGTGAGCTGTCAAAAGACTGATAATATGATGGACACAGTATAATAAACTCATTGATGCCTGTCTGGGGCTTGTATTTATTGGACCTATGAAAAAGTCGTACTGAGACATCACTTGACTATCATAGCTAACTTATTCTTAAATAAGACATAGGGATGGACAGAATCACCTATCACTTAGTGATCATGATATGATTCACTCACCATATAGCATCACTTGCTATTGAATTTTAGATAACTGCTATTGCTATAAAAAATTATGGATATTCCATAAAAAAGTAAAATAATATTACAAAGAAATGTTATCATTTTTTCATATGTATCCAGGTTACATGGCAGTTTTGTGATATTCCAAGTGAATGTATTACCTAGAATTGGTTACTGTACCGAGTACCGACTACTTATATTGAAAACAAATACCTGCAATTGGATATCAGCTACTTTATTCCAAGAAAACTCAAATTCATTCAGGGTGACCTTAGACTGCTTTAAGTATCTGAGGAAGCCTAATTCCTCAGGTCGGAGGAATAAGAGGGCATGGCCGTTTGTGCCGAGACCTCTTGCTGTTCGACCCACTCGATGTATGTATTCCTGTTTGTACACAATTAACAATTTATAATCCATACACACACACGCACACTTTCTCTCACAGAACTTACTCTTTTTATTCATATTTTAGTATGTTTTGATATTATTTTCATGTAATTGTTGTTTTTTTTTGTACAATTTATACTATTGCAATGCCATTCTTATAAGTTGTATAAGTTTTCCTTGTTGTAACTTGAGAAATATTTTTTTTTATTAAGAAAAAGTCAAAACTTTGGTCAAGTACTATCTAACTATATTCTTACTTAACAAAGGGTAAATATTTTGAAAGGTCTAACTATTGGATGGACAAATCTTTTAAGGAAAACACTCAAAATGCAAGTGGTTATAATTTCAAGTCGCTGAATCATACACTACACTACTATTAATATTATTCCATATTCCCTACCGATTAATCAATGAATCCCATGTCAAATAATTTGCCAGAGCATAACATATTGAAATCAGAAAATCTAGACCATTTTTATTCCAATATCAGAAGTGGGATCATTTTGTGTAGTGCTGAGAAATTAACACTCGGATATGAGTATGTTATTCATATAAACTTGTTTAGTAATTCTTACCTTAGGATCATCAGGTGGATCATATTGTACGATCCAGTCCACAGCTGGTATATCAAGTCCTCTTGCAGCCACATCTGTGCACAATAGTATGCCACTCTCTGCATTGCAGAATTGGAAAAATGTTGTCGTCCGTTTTGCTTGCTGCTGTTTCCCCTAACAAATTTGTAATCTTATGTTTAGAGTTTCAATTGTACGTATATACATATATTTTGGAATTAGAATAAGAACCGATTTGGGTTGATACAAAAGTTTGTAAGTTTATTTTAGTCATGAAACGTTGTTAAATAATGATATGGTTGTATTTAAATAATACCTCTTTTTCAAATGTATTAAAGCAATGGAAACGTGACGCGTATTTTAATAATGATTTAATAGTAAAGTCTATTAATTCATTGCCATTATAGAATTAATAGAGAAAAGAAGTTATACCATAGACACATTATGATACAATGTTGATTCAAATTCAAATTCAAAATATTCTTTATTAGTAAGTTTAAACTTGTAAACAAGTGCTTTTGAATCGTCAACTTTACTGGATTTATAATCATGTATGTATATATCAAACATTCATTTTCCACATAAATTATTTCTAGGGTACAAATATATAAAAAAATGTCAGGGGCATGCAACCCTTTAACTAGCTTAGGGGTATGAAAACTGATGATACCCGATTCTCAGACCTTTAGAATATTCATATAAAGTTTCAAAAAACTGGTCAAGCTGTTTCGGAGAAGTATGGTAGCACGAGAACTTTATATAACATCTAATAACAAGCAATACAACTTACATGTATAGACATAACCGGAAGGTCAATGTAATTGAAAAGCTCATTATGATATTTGACAGACATGCAAGTGGATAAGAACACCATGACCTTCTTCTTTCTATTCTTTTTTAGGAATGTGAACAGCACCATCATACGTTTATCCGATGGACATACAATATATCTGAAAAAAAGGGTAATATTAACTTCATGAATTAGTGTAACTTAATACTAAAGAGTAAGCTTTGGACTGACGAAATGTATTTTGTGCTCTGAACTATACGTATACCAGCGTATATCGATTATCGAGCGTATATAAGTTTTATGCGAAAAAGCAATAATTGCGACAATAAAATAAAATGTTAAAAGTATAACGTCTTCCCTTAAATTGTAAACCCAATGTACATAGACAACTAAAAAAAATTTTTAGTTTAAACTTTTAGTTTCCATAGCGGTCAAGGTCGAGTCGCCCGTAGATCCCTGGAGAGACTCTGCGGGGGTATACGTTGGCGTATCAAAAAATTGCATTTCTCTATCATTTAGGGAGCAATGTTGTGTTTTGGGAATATGGTAGAAATGTAGCTCCAGAGGTATGCCTTTATTACAAGTTAAAGTCATAGTACAGCCAATATTATAATATTAATCATTTTAAGAATATACATAATTATAAAACGATTGGTGATGTATATAATAAACAAAGCAGGAACCGACATAAGCTTGCGGTTCCTGCTTTGCACCTTGCAATAGTACGTAAGTCGTTTGTGGATTTGGGTATAAGATTCTATAATAAAATTCCACTATCTTCGTTAACTTTACCATTACAGCAGTTTAAAAACACTATTAGGGAAAGGCTAATATAGCTCTAGTCCACTAGAGCCAGCTGTATTTTAATTTAATGAGGAAAAATTCTGAGAACTTAAACCAATTTGAGATCAACTTTATCACACAAAAAACTTTATAATAATCTGTCCAACCGTTAAGGAGTTCAATTATATGGATATAATAAATTAAAAAATATATCTAAGAATTTTAGTAAGATAATCTTACCCTTGTTCCAATGAATCAACAGTAGCCTGTTCTCTATGATCATCAACACCGACATACACTGGCTCATGCTTAACGGCTAAAGCTGTTAAGGCTTCTGTCTTTTTTGTTTGTGTTGCACTGAAAAGCATTGTTTGTCGACGTTCTGCAAGTATATAGTTTATATTACATTTTTTATTCTATTTCTATAGATTTATAATAAACTACTAGTGGAGATTTATCATAAAGAATTATAAAATAGACCGTTTATTTTGAATGTGGTGTAATTCCATTTTTAAGAAAACTGAGCTATCACGTAATTCATGCTCAATGTAAATTATTTATATATAAGTAGTCCGTGATTAATTTCTCAAAAAAATCTCATGTTTTGTACAACTTAAAATCGGTTGGTAAATGAAATTGCATAATCATCGCTTTAAAAATTAAAAATCATCGCTTATGATAGTGGTATAAGTCCAATTGACAGTGTTAGGTGGCATAACAGATGGATGCCGATCAGTATTTTATTTTTCATTTATTTTATACTAGCTGAGTCCCATGGTTCCCCCGCGGACGATTTGTATTGTTTCCCCTCTGTGTTTCCACTACTCGTAATTACTTATACCTCATATAATTTGCCTGTATTTTTTAATCAACAAATATAGTAACCTTTAATTTTCTCGAAACAAAAGAAAATGGACTTACACCACTTTCAAAATAAACGGTCCAAATGTGATTCATTTATATTTAGAGACATACATGTTTGGATCACTTAATGCTTACTTGGCAATAGTCTAATAATTTGTTTAACTTCCTCCTCAAAACCAATCTCAAGTATTCTGTCTGCCTCATCAATTACAAGACATTGTAAATTTTTGTACAAGAAATCAGGAGTGTTTTGCAAATGATCTAGTAGTCTACCTGGCGTTGCTACTAATATATTAATTCCTGCAATGAAAGGAAATATGAAAAAAATTAGAAATAAATTTTATTTGGAAGTGAAGCAAGAAAAAAGTAACTTTAATCTATTTCCTTAATTTATCAATGGATAAAGCAATGAAATAGTCCATTTTAAAAATTTATTATTCTCAACCTCATTTTCTTTAACATTTTTAAGGCCCAATCAACTTTTTTTATATTTGTAACAATTTATGAATGCTGAATGGCTCCTAATAAATAAGGAAGTCAAAACTTTTATTACTACATACATACCTTTAGAAAGCTTTTGTGCCTCTGTGCTTCTATTAGCTCCACCCATAACTAAACCGTAGGTGTGATGATGGTATTTCATCAGTTCCATGAGGACACCAAAAGTTTGCATCGATAATTCTCTAGTTGGCGACAAAATAATGACACCGGTTCCTAGAAGTTATATTTCTATATAAAAAATCAACAATATTATATTTACTAACCATATATTTTAAAACTATAATCAGATATCCATTCTCTGTTCATGAAATAACTCTAGGCATGCCATAATTTTAATACTGTATTGAAACAATAACAGCAGTAACTCAACACTTTTAAATGGAGATTCCATCTGTTACTGTTTCATTACAGTGACATTATGGGGCCCAATTTTCACATTCGCCTTTTTATCATCATTAAAGCTTATATAGCTGTCTTCATTGAGGTACTTCATAAAATCATAGGATCCTTTTCATCTTTATATTTTAGAATTTGTGCTATATCTTTTCATAATTTACTATTATTAAGAGACTAGTATAGTAAAAACAACTTTGGTCATTTTAATATATGTGAACATTAAAATAAAAAAGTTAATGTTTCATAACATAATTCTAAACAAGTTAATTTTCTATTGACATAATCTTAACTCCAAATATGTAACAATTTACAGAAAATAAATTGTAAAAATCTCACCATTTCTTGGTTTAAATTTCAATTTGTATATCAAATCAATGGCTGGTATGAGAAAGGCCAAAGTTTTCCCTGATCCTGTTCTTGCAGCACCAACAAGATCCCTTCCCTCCAACAAAGGGGGTATTGCTTTAGCCTGTATTTCAGTCATAGTTGTAAAACCCATATCCTTGATACCCATTAATGTGGCCTCACACACTTTTCCTTCTAATGCTGTGAACTTCTGATCTGATAGGATTCCTAGGCATAAGCTTGAACCAGGTACTGTGAAAATATAATCTTAACTGAATATGCAAGTGTTGGAATGGCGACCCCACACCGGAAAGCGCAGCGTCGGCAGACCCCCAACGAGGTGGACAGACGACCTCAAAAAGGTCGCGGGGAGCCGCTGGATCCAAGCGGCGCAAGATCGTATGGTGTGGAGATCCCGCGAAGAGACCTACGTCCAGCAGTGGACGTCCATCGGTTGACGAAGAAGAAGAAGAAGAAGAAGAAGAAGAAGAATATGCAATATTTATAGTGACAATTAAATAGGAATAAACAGGACTAACAATTATATTACACTACAGGACTTGAATCCATGCTTTTTACTCAAACAACAGACCCAATGTAATTAGCAAATCTCCAGGGAATATAGCCATTTTCTTATATTATTAATATGACTGAATACTTTAAGTTGCAAGCAAGAATTAAGTGCTATTTATCTTTAAAAGTAAGTCATAATTGTGCATATATTAACCTAACCCAATGACACAAGAATAAATCAAATATGAAGAATTTCTATAAAAAAGAGACTACTTACAGTCTCTCTTAGGTAAAGAGATGAGATAAATGTCCAAAATACTACATCTGAGGTCATTTAAGAAAATTGCAAAGTATGCAGTTTTGTTATGGGGTAACTGTATATAAAACGATACAATTTTCAATCTTACACAACATTAATAATAATATTACTTTAAAAATTGAGAACATATGCTTACATTGACTCTCATCAATAGCTTTCACATCATTTTCATTGTAATTTTTTGTATCTAAATCTTGATCAGATTCACAATTAGTTGAGGGCTCTTCTTTTATTTCTTCAGGCTTAGGCTCTTGGGCTTCTTGCTTCTTTTTCTTTTCTAGTAAAATAATAATGATTTTAACTTTTAAACTGACAACTGCAAAAATCAAGGTGTCTATGATTCACTAAGTGAACAGATATACATGGGGTATCACTGTAAGTCTATGTATTCAATTTCAAGGAGTATAAATCCCTTGAAAAGACTTTAATGGCGATCAATGTCTGTTAGTTGAAAATGAAGAATATTAAAAATATAACTATAGAATAGACATGGGCGAAATGTATCCCTGACAAGAAAAGAGTGATATATATCTTTTCGCTCTGGGATATATATCACTCTTTTATATCTTTAACTCTTTTAGCTCAGTACGGCTTGAGAGTATAAAGCAACTAAAACTAAAAATATATCCGATATATCTTCGGCTCTTTTAGCCCGGACTTAGAACTCAGTAAGGCGGTATTGTACTTTTTTATTTATTATATAAATTATGCTACATATTTTCTTTATTTTTTTTCTATTTATTATGTACACTATTATTTACACTTTTCTGATATGTACAGGTAAGGATGACTTCTTCCCACTAAGAATGTAATGTAAATAAATAATCGTTCGCGAATTAGTGATTTTTGTTTTGGTACATTTGCATCCAATTAAGCATTTTATGTCTTTGACATAAAGCACAAAAAAGCTGAACGCCGGCGCGTGTTGTCGTTCCGAAAATCCGTAGTTTACATTTTTAATACAAATATGCAATAGAGTTATTCGTATCTCTCTTTGACATGTAAATTGTTATATAAGCTCATCTCTTTCACTCTAACTCCGAACGAGCCGTAACTCGTCACGAAAATTGACTCTTAAGATTAAAGATATAGAGATATAATTGAAACACATGCGAGCTAGAGAGTGATTATATCTTCTGGAGAGATATATAAGATATATATCTTGTCTTTAGCTCGCGAGCTACTCAACTCTACTATAGAAATGGATTGTAATACAATGAGTCTATTGTATTTGTCTGATGACAAAACTTGCTTCTAAAATGTTAAGTTGGGCGATTATTTCATCAATAAAGTATCACACTATACACTAATTTAAATTAACATTCTTACTTTTTGGTAATGTAACATAATTATTTTGATATCCTTCTTGGTTGTCTTCCAGTAGTCTTTTCGTTAATTCCTTTGATACTTCTTTTTCATCAGCAATACCGTTAGACTGTTCTAGATAACAGAGAAAAAGCCAATTCAATTAAATTAGTCACAATTGTTAAATAAAGTCAATGTTTTTAAGGAACTATATATAACCTAACGAAGACGCATTATTTGTCTAAAGTAAATTGTTCACAATGAAAATAAAACGAGGTTATGTACCTGTGTTATTTTTTTTAACGTTTGCTTTTAATGCAATGAGTTTTAACTTCTT
The DNA here is from genome assembly GCA_947086505.1 of Morpho deidamia. Taxonomy (NCBI): domain Eukaryota; kingdom Metazoa; phylum Arthropoda; class Insecta; order Lepidoptera; family Nymphalidae; genus Morpho; species Morpho deidamia. Next base: position 10,045,679 of record CAMTZC010000010.1, read on the forward strand.
TTTTTCACGTTTTTTTATTTTTCTCATTAGTATTTTATCGGGCGTCGGCATTTTTGATTATATTTATTAGATTTTCTCTCAATTTTTTTTGAACAGACTACAGAGTATTTAATACGCCATATGCTATACTATGCAAGCAGCAGGGCAGTTTTACTACGGGCGCCAATACAAGAGTTCTTGCATCCCTCTTGCACATGCACGTTTTTATGAATGAATCGTATGAAAATAGTCTCAGCTGCATCTCGCTCCACTCCGCCATACATATTAATTACGCACTCATTCTTATTTTGACAGTGTATAATATAACAAGAAAATTTATCAATGAAAGTATGGGAGCCATTTTAAATTTTTTAAACTTCCCGTTGAAAACTTTAACTACTTTAATTTTTACAAAAATTGATAATTTTATTTTAATTTAGTTAGAAATATACTTAAAACAAATATTGCTTATTACAATTTAAATGTATAAAGTCTTATTTCACTAATATCTGTTGAGATATTTCTTAAATATGTACTAATGAAACAAAATTGTGTGTTAACACGTGGAAAAACAATACGAAGAGGATTTACTTAATTTTAATGTAAGTATTGAGTTTTAATGAATTTTGTGCATTTCTATAATAGTAAGAGCATTCTTAAAATTTATATTCTCACATTCTAAATATAATAACCTAATTCCTTGCAAGCTGAAATTGTATTTCAAAACTATTACTACAGTAAAATTTTTAACAACTGATTCAATTATCGTAATATGAAAATTGCGCGGTTTATAGCAAAATAATTTTATTATTACTGTTGTACGTTACGCACATTAATTTAGATTGACGAATTACCTGTATTAAATATTAATATATTATGTCCTGCAATTTTATATTAAAGGGTCTAGTGGTCTTGTTGTTCTATAAACGATCAATAATGTAGCATTAAAGTCTTAAGTTAGTTTATTAGAAGCTGTTTTAAATGGTTTTAAGGGTGAATATTAGTTATTAATAATGTGAACAGAATTAAAATGGTTTTGAAAAATGGAGTTCGCTGTCATAGCATAAAATGTAAAAATATTTTCAGATCCGCTTGCTCATTGGAAATCATTGTGTACCTCTTATACCTTAATTTTATAGATAGCTTAGAAACCAATACTTGTGAACTGTGTGAACATAAAGTTACATTCTTTACAGTATTTTTGATTGAAGTAACATGTAATATATTAACATGTAATTTAAAACTTATTGTCAGGTTTTTAAAAATGACACTCAGATAAAAAACGAGTAAATAGTATAATAGAGAAAGTTTATTCTGTATAAAGCAATAGAGTATATTGCTTTATATAAAACTATTGTTGGTTTGTAATTTAAAAGCCAAAGCAAATTTTAAGACTGTTTAAACAGATGTACAGAAAGTCAAATCCCAGGATTCTTGAATCAATTGCATATTCTGTAATATATAAGCAACTCAAAATAAATTTATGTAATTTTTGTCTAAATTTGATTATCACATGATCTGATTTGTGGTTTAAGATATATTTACATTTACAGTGCTGATAAACAATATAGTGCTATGTGTACTGAATGAAAGAATAATAGCAATTTAGAAAGACTGTTCAATAATACTACAAAAGAATAATTATTTTGTTTAATTAATCACTTATATATGCTACTGTTTGTACTTAACAGAATTTATTCTCAATTTTACCAAAAATATTTTCAGAAATTTAAGACTAGACTGTATGACTAAAGGCTATAAATATATACAGTTATATTTGTGAAAAAGATGACACTCAAGCTACCTACCGTCTTATCTAACAATTTCTACACATACCTGTGACAACAAGATTAAGTATGTAAGTCTTTTTTTATTACAAATCATTCAAGTAATAACTTTAACCCTTTGACTGACAAGAAGCAGGAGGGTGTACTAATTTTTTACCTTAATTTTTAGATCATGTTATTACTATATGTATAATAATTATACTTATAATTGATATACCAATTTCTTTGTTATAAAATTCCCCATTGAATACAATAAATCATTTTATAATAACTTTTTTTGCTGGTGATGAAAACATTTGGATTTTTCAATCCCCCCCCCCCATATTTGGAGGGGTTAAATATAATTTTAAGTAAATTTCTGCTCGGGCTTCTAGGGGAAATATTATTATTTCTAGTTATTTGTCGCATATCTATTTCTCTCAAGTCTTTAGCTCAGTCTGTTTTTTACTCCTAATATTGTGGCATATGTTAACACTTTACACCCATAGCACTTTTATGTACTCTTAGTTTTTAAATACTGTGTTTATGTTAAGAAAATAATGAGTACATATAAATTACAGATCAAAGAAACTGGCTTATCCCTACAACTCCTTCAAAACATTTAATGATATAGTTTATTCAGTTTCTCGATTTAAACTCAAGTTTACTTTATCTAAAGGAACTTAGAGGATTTTTAAATCGCTAATTTAAACTTTAATTTGGAAAATTGCTTCTACCAAGAAGAACAAGCATGAAACCTGGTGATTGATATCTTCATAATTTAATTCTAATACTTTATGTTTCATCATAGATATCCTGTGCAAGATGAGCTTACATTTTAGACCAAGTATGTTTATCATTTATATAGTATACTAGCCATCCCGTTTCACATTGCTGTGACTCAGTCTGGTTTCGAACTCCTCTCAAAATTAAATTCTCATTGACCATTTAAAAACTATGACTCTGATTGCCACCAAACTTTACAGAATTATGCTCTGGGTTAATCTAACGATTATCTGAAAATATAATTAACATTGGTCCAGCCCTTTCTGATTCTATAAGGAACATACAGACAAACATTTATTTTTACATATATATAGATTACTATATATAAACTGGCCTTTTTGAGTAAAATCTTTTATAGTAAAATTAATGGTAATGTCCCTCAATTTTATTAGAAACATTTATCTAAATGTAATATCTGTTTTAATATGTTTCTATGGTGTTAGGCAGGGACCTCAAAGCTGATCCTCAAAGATCTTTTTTTTATTCGACATACTAATATTATAAAATTTAATCTTAAAATAAAATATACAAAATTGTTAAAACATTTCCTTTCATAATAATATTTATTATGTGTTCATTGAATCGAATCTTAACCAATATCAGTTATATCCTATGTTTAAAGTATTTATTTATTGATAGTTTATTATTTTTTCTGTAAGAGAAAATATATTATAGACAATCTTTAATTCTTTAATAATAATAATAAAATTGAGTTATGGTTGACGGACAACTGGTAGATATACTACATATATAATTTTAAATGCATATTTAAATACAAATATATACCCAGGCTCGAAGAACCAACAAATTGTTTATAAAAGATGTTGGCCTTCGGATGGAATCGAACCCGCGACCAGCGGAACTGAAGGCGGGGTTACTACCCACTGCGCCAAAGGGCCAGTCAAATATAAAGTTTCTTTGTGTAATATTTTTCAGACCAACCTTGTAATTGCCAAAGAGAGTACTCAGTGGGATGACATCCTAGGCTATATATGCTGATGCTTTGTGGGATGAAGCAAATGATTAGCCCAATTTTTATGACAAGATGAAGGCAAGTAAATATTAATTCAATGCCTGTATGTCTGTCTGGCTATTTCACTTTCACTTAAAATTAGGTACATCTGAAGCTGATATATATAGTGGGCCATTCGATTTGAGATATAATTAAATACTGTATAAATCAATTATTTCTCTTTTAGAGTGATATAAGTATGTGATATAAGAACAGATGTAAAGATATGTTAGTGATAATTATTCTAACTTTTTTTTGTCATGTGACAATGATGCTGAGTTACAGTATTTGGAAAGCTTCTTATTTAAAACCTGGTTTGCTAACAGTACATAATCAAAGATATTTAAGTTACAAAGAGACACAGATATACCTACTATTTTATTAATTTTAAAATATACTGCTGCCATTTGTAGGAAGGATCTGCCAAATACCAATTGGATGCTTTGGACTCGGTGGATCGACGTGCCAGGAACTCATAGGTGATGAGACCCTGACAAATGCCAAATTGCAGAGTCCGCAACACCCGCGCAGAGTTGCCTGTTTATCGGTTTTCTACAAGATATATTTCGGAGAGTGTGCCCAGGTACTTCATGAACTTATTTCACCTTCGCCGTTCAATCATCGCACCGCTAGGCACCAGGAGAAGTTCCACCCTTATGTCATCGACATTCCACGAAGACGCACACAACGCTTCGCTTCGTCTTTTTTGTTGCACACAGCAAGGGAATGGAATTCTCTCCTGGCATCTATCTTTCCCAATACTTACAATATGGGTACCTTTAAGGCAAGAGTGAATAGGCATCTTCTAGGTAAGCGTGCTCCATCTTAAACTGTATCATTGCTTACCATGAGGCATGATTACAGTCAAGCGCTCGCCTATTTAACAACAAAAAAATATATATATTTATAATGTCTATATAAAACTGGCAAAGTAAGACATCTAGACATCACTTGTAGAGATTTTACCTAGATATCAGAACTCTAGACACAGTCAAGTCTGTTAGTTAAAGACCAATATAAAAATATTTTGAGGACACTATTTAAGAGCAGGAATATATTTTTAAATATAGAATCTATCTTTCTGTCTGTTATTTGTTAAAGCATCACACACAATACACAACAATTGAAGCTTATATACTAACAGATAGGGTTAAAGAGTTCAATTTTCTTTCAGGAACAGGAAAATATTATATATATTTTTAGGAGTGTTCTAATGTACACAAGCCACTCTCTATTTATTTATTAAATAAAACTCACAAAATAGACATTTATAACTCGCTGTAACATTAAGTATGCAAGCAACCCTGTTATTCTTATGAGAACAGGATAAAATACAGATTGTAATTCTAATTATTATAAAATGTCTTATTAAAGTTCTTGGTTTATTTAAATAATACTAGATTAATAATATTGGTACAGTTTATAATAACAAATTGTATATTTAAACATTTCTATTATAATACTTTATTTCCTGTAAATTTTCTAAGATTAAGAATAATTTTCATAAAAGGAAAATTCTTAATTGTTATACGTAGTATTTATTTCTACATAAAATTGCGCAAGTTTATTATTGTTTTGCATCTACCAAAATATTGTCAATTCTATATGCCAAGATTGTCTGTAAGATTGCTTTTGCAATCACTATTTTTAGTATCATAACATTATTTAAACAATACATATGCATTACAGGATCAGTAGCTGCACAATCCTCCGCCGGGAAGTATCTACCAGCCACATGATGCAGATGAAGATATATGAAGAGCTTCAGTTGGATCACAATTATTTAGCACCAATATTAATAATAATTTGGCATAAAATACCTGTTCTGATTATAGTAGTGGACATCTAAAATTTCTCTTTGTCAGTAAATTCAAACCATTCTGAATTTTGAAGTTCAGCTGTAAAAGTCAGAGTCAATGCGATTCGATGCTTGAGACTCAAGAAAAAGCAAACCAATGTCTATAAAATTGTATTCATAATATTCAAATTGACAAACAATATAAAGTTTGAAGGATGTTAACTAGGAGCCAATGGATTTTTTTCTCATAATCATAGATAAGGTAGCTGACACACTAGCACTGATCGTAATTTTGTTGTTTTGTTAGTTTAAAACATTATTGGTTAATAATATTAGTACCAGTAAATCTTTGTATGCTATTGTGCCGATGATAGTGATAAAATGTTAGGAATTCTCAGTGATAGGCAGAAGTTTGATAGTTACAGAACCTAATATTCCATCAGAAATATGTTCCAAATCTAATCCGTATATTTCCGGTGCGGTACATCGATATATCGCAAAAAATTATATTTTGAGACTGGTTGATTGAGATCTTTTGAAATGGGTTTATAGTTTTTGTTGCTAAGGAAAATGTATAAAAATTGTTATAGTTTGAAACGACTGCCTAATATTGAACCATGAGTTCTTCTTGTGTTGGTGCTGAATAGAATGTGTACTTTAACATTTACACATTTTATTCCTATTCCGATAGACGTGTTTTTTAATAGTGCCACTATTGCATTCCACAAGCGATATATTTCTTTGAATGAAAAATCTGAATTTTGTAAATTTTGAAATTTTTATAAGTACTCTTTTTTCTAATAAAATTGAAAGATTTGATTAAATTGCTTTAATAAAAAATAGAGAATATATTGCCAGTGACATCACATGTGTGAAATTATATTATCCATCACAGAAACTTATGTCTTTTGAACAGTATTATATATGTTTAAGAAAAGACTTATTAAGTCAACGATTTGTTTAGTCTACTTGAAAAATTATATTATTATTTTTACTAGAAGAATTTACAGATAGCTGAAAAAAGGGAATTGAAATGTAAAATTTTTATCAGAAGTAGGGTTATTTGAAATACATGAGGCAAAAGTAGCAAACTGAAATTCCTATTCTTAACATTTGTAAAGCGATATAGTTTTCTTGTTGGATAAATTTTATTATTTTTATATTCCATAAGTAGATACTTCACTTAATGTAAACAAACAAAACCATGTCATTACAATAATATAATTGACAAATGAAGAAATACAAATTGAACTGAAGTTGTCAAAATAATATCTTTAATGAATATTTATTTTATAAAATTGAATATTTGTACCTTGTATTTTATAAATATTTTGCCGTATTAAAGTATAGCAAAACATAAATATATACGTATGTAACATAATATCAATATTCTATGAATTAACTCTGTGATACTGTAATACTTTATTAATATACTTGAAAATGTTTAAAATACTTTATGTTTAGGTTTTTATAAATTGATATTAAATAATACTTATTTATTTGCTTCAAAGTTTAAAAAAATATTGATAGCAATCACGCCATAATCAAATAGTGCGAAAACTATAACTAAGTTTATATATTGTTGTTATATATTAGATATTTGTATGGTTTAATGGTAAAATAATGTGTTTTGTGCCTACTACTACAAAGTACTTTTTTACATGTTTCCATTTAGTTAAATAAGTTATGGAGCATACTTCGTTTAAGCGTGATAATTATTTCAAATAATACTATAATTTCGTGATTTCATTCTTTCTTAACTATGTATTAATCTCAGGTGTTAATTGATTTGATTGTAAATAATATAAGTAGAGATAAGACCCGTTCATTACCATAAGTGATATGCGATTGCACATACATTCTCACTCTAATATTTATAATTTACCAAAAGCGACATCTATCGTTTCAAATATTGATCTTGTAAATTGTTTCGAGTGAATGTATAAAATTCCTTTTTTTTTGTTAATAAGTTACAAATCCAATTTAAAGATACATGATCGCTTACGTGTCTATGTTTGAGGCCTGTGAAATCTCTGTTTGAATAACTTTTTGTCGGCTTATTCTGTTTTCTATGTACGAATTATATTTGTGTTTTTTTGTTATACTTTTAGCGTGTTTAGGAAAAAAAAATTTTTAGCACGTATGCTGAGTTAAATTTTTTGCATCTCTATGCGCTGTTTTTAAAACATTTTTTTTAATTCAATAATAAATTTAATAAAGAAGTTACTAAAATATTTTGTTTTATTTAAATTTTAAGATTAATATTAGTATGTAGAAGAAAACCGGTAACTGAAATAATCGGTAACAGAAAAATACGAATCGATAAAACTGGAATCACTAGTTACGGTTTTAGCACAACAAGTACATCACTAATTTTACTACGAATTTACGTCATTCGTTATATATATTACGCGTAGTAAATTTCCATGTGTTAGAGAGAGTCAGAGCTGAGACTATTTCCGGATTTATGAATGAAACGGGTGAGAGGCAGATACATTTCTATGAATGACTATAATTAGTACCTATAGTACGTATCCGCACCTCCCACCATCTCCCACTCTTCCTAATATTCTAACGCGCCAAAGTATGAAACATTGTCGTCTTTATTTTAGTTAGTAGTCTATGGCAAGCAGGACGGAGTACCCAAGACAAATAACTTATATAAAGTGTATTATATTATCTATGCAAATGACCACAAACAAGTTAAAATACATTTAATGATTTATTATTCCTAGATTTGCTAAAACATAAATGAAACATACCTACCATAATAACTATAAAATTAAGAGTACCTCACCTTATTATTAAGTTGTATATTCAATAGACGGATTCAGTACTCTGTAATTAATTCCTAACATTAAACATAGTCTGTGCAGTAATATGTTTTGTTTTTATAATGTCATTTACATGTGGTGTTACAATTGTTGACATCATTGATCATTTCATTTTATTTTAAATGTTTGTAAATTATGGATGAGAGAACCAAAAACCCTAAATTCAAGGATTTTAAGGAAGCAATATCACAGCAAACATTGACCGCGATCAAAGATATGGGTTTCAAACGAATGACTGATATACAAGCAGCAGTGCTTCCGAAAGCTCTTTATGGTGTAGATATAGTAGCCACTGCCAAGACTGGATCTGGAAAAACGTTAGCGTTTTTGATACCAGTTGTTGAAACAGTTACAAAACTTTTAGGGGAACGTAAGCGCGGTATGATATTTGTCGCTATCTGATGATATTCTTATTTAATACCTTTTTAATACTACAAAAATTTAATGTTTACCATTCCTAATACGTAAATCGTTCTTTTGTGTTAAGTCCAATTAATATACTCAATTTTAAAGTACATTTCTGAAATAAATATACATTTATTTGTTATAAAAATTGTGCTAAAAATAAATAAATTGTGATATAATAATCCAATGAATGAATAAAAATATATCTAATGCAGTATTAGTGCATGATTTTAACTAAATTTATTACAAACTTACATTAAATTTACATTGACTTAATAATGATTTAAAGAATAGAGAAAAAAAAAACTAAGTTTTCATCAAAATACACTAGAATAATAACATGGGGTCTTTGTACATTTGTGTGTATTATGAGTATATGCTTACCCATGTATAATTTTGTATAGGCACATGCTGTATAATAATATCACCAACAAGAGAACTGGCTATTCAAACATTTGCAGTACTGCAAGAAATAATTTCTAACTATGGTTCCATTACATCAACATTAGTAATAGGAGGACAGAATAGAAAAGTGCAAAGTTCTGAACTTGCTAAAGGTAATTAAAAAAAAATTAAGGATAAAGGTTAAATAAGGCTCTCTTCAACCTCATAAAGAGTTGATCATACTTCAACTCATATTAATCCATATATCTATGCTTTTAGGAGTTAACATAGTTGTTGCTACACCTGGTAGATTATTTGACCACATGAGGACAAAAGAATTTGACTACAGAGATGTGAGCTGCCTTGTATTAGACGAAGCTGATAAAATTTTCCAATATGGGTTTGAAGAGGATTTGAAACAAATTATTAGTAGGCTTCCAAGTAAGCACACATTCGATTGTAAGCATTATAACATCTTAATGCCCAATTTTATACCCTGAGGTGTATGAAATGTGTATTTAACATATATGAATTTTAGTTAAACATTTACAAATGAACACTTTTTTTGACATTTTAAGTATTAACCCATACTAATAGTGTTGTTGGGAAAGTCTGGCTGTTGCTTGTACATCTACTCTGCTGTATCAATAATGATAAAAATTGGCACAAATAAAGCATACACACTGGAATTTCAACTTACTCTGTATAATTTTTAGGAAACAGACAAACAATGCTTTTTAGTGCAACAAGATCAGAAACAACAGAAGCTCTAATCAAGTCTGCTATGAGAGAGGATGTGTTTATAATTGATACTAATGAAGATAATGACACAGCTACAGTTGAGGGGCTTAAACAAGGGTTAGTTTGCTTTCTTCGGTCACATACTCTAGGCATGGTGATAATAAGGCTTATTAATAGATTGGCCAACAAATGGACGGACATACATTGTGCATAGGTGTTGCCGTTATATGTGTGCACCCGAAAGGCACAAATTAGAAAGGGGGTGGAGGTGGATAGTGGACCAAGCTACCACTACATAGAAATGATGACCAGGACCACTGTCTAGAGCCAAGCATAAGAAGACAGAACATCACTGGTTTTATCAACTATCCACCACCCTAAGGAGAAGGCTCACACCTGATATCCTCAGCACAATGTTAGCTGGCACTAGTGGAGTAGTAATTTGCACTCCTGTTGATGTTTTTCCTCTCCCTGTTTCTGACTAACAATAGTCAGTCCAAAAAAAAAATCAAATATATTTCTTCTTAACTTGTTAATAAATTAAATATATTGTCGATTAAGAAACGCTTAGAAAGTATCAGGGTTTGTTATTTAAGGAGGTAGATATTTTCAACAGTCACTGAAAATTGATAATCGATGAATATTATTTTTATCTTAGAATATTTTGTCTATATTTTAGGTATGTTATATGCGAAACCGAATATCGGCTTCACTGGCTACATAAATTGTTGAAAAAGATGCAAAATTCAAAAGTTATGATTTTCTTTTCAAGTTGCAAATCAGTGGAGTTTCATCATGAGTTTCTAAGCAAGTTTTGTAATTTGACAGTACTTTGCATACATGTGAGCATACAAAATAAATTATACTATTATTCTTTATATGGTAGGACCAAACTTAATATGAAATGCAACAATTATTATAATAATAAATGATAAACATATGGCACACTTACACACACAGTTGTCCTGTCCCCAAAGTAAGTAACTTAATACTTGTGTGGGTGATGCACAACTGTTAAATATACTACATATATAATTTTAATAACATACTTAAATACAAATAAACACCCAGACTCGAAGAACCAACAAATTGTTTATAGGAAATGTTGGCCCTCGGCGGTAATAGAACCCACGACCCGCGCAGCTGAAGGTAGGGTATAATACCTACTTGTACTACTGGAAGGTTTATAGTATGGGGTAAAGTGTGATGTAAATAATATTGCCTAACAGTCTATGAAAGATTCGCATGCTGAAACCCATTTTAAGCGAGTTACCCTTATTAAAATATTAGTAATAAGAGTAGTGGTTGTTTTATATATAAATAATTGTTATATCATTTTTTTAAATATTTAATATTATATTTATAGGGAAAAATGAATCAAGCGGATAGAACTGTAACGATTAACAATTTTTACAACGCCGAAAAGATGGCTTTACTATGTACTGATTTGGCAGCTAGAGGATTGGACATTCCAGCTGTAGATTGGATTGTTCAATTTGACCCACCTTCGGATACTAATGTAAGTATGAAAATGTTTGGAATATAATTTAAATGCTTTACAGTTTAACGTGAAATCATGATGTATATTATATTTTTACCTATCCATCAATCGTGATGTGGTTCATGATACAATACAGGGCGCCAAATATTAAGATTACCAAAACCTAGAGCATCTAACAATAGTATCGAGGCTACGTTTTAAAGTCAGTTCTATCGATCGTACACTATATAACCCATCAGTGTATTTATAATTTAGATCATTATAATGAGTTGTCGAAACTTATTGTCATGCATCAACATCATCATATGAAAATAAATGAGTACAACCCCCATCACTATTTTTTCTGAAAACATGTTTAGTAGATTGGAACTAGAGACTAAAAACACAATGGCACATTACTATGGAATTCCGCAAATAAAGACTACCACCTCTTTATAGAATTAGACGTCACTTTGCGGAGATCCATAATACAAAAGTAATAATAAAATTATTTTGCTATAATCCGCGATACAGTAAATAGAAAATATATATAGTGCTAAATGTATAGTGGACTATCCGTTTTTTCATATTCGTTACATGCAGGATTCGTAAAAACATATGCACAAACCTCCACCACTGCCACCACAATACACAAGCACTACACACGTTCACCATCACAAACTCAACAATCGTTTCGCCCCGCAACCGAAGCATCATCAGGAGATAGACTCCACGTCGAAATCGCAAAGGATTTGATTTATTATTACTTTTGACTAACACCTTGTGAACACGAGAGTTTTTTTTACCGTGCGTTAAAAAACACGTCGAAACAAATGGGTATCCAGATATCTGTTCACACGACAGCGCATTTAAAACGCGACGTATTTTTATCGCGCATCGTGTTCCATTATAGTCCTTAGGGCTTAGAGCGAGGGCGTTAAGCTGAATACCATACGAAACTTTTTATAACGCCTGTTGTGGAATTTTAACGCGACGTAATTTTTACGTCCGTGCGTACGAGGAGTAAATCATAGATTTACTATAATATGAGATTCTAAATTGTTGTTTTTTCAATTTTCACTCTTTGAACACTTTTTTGAACTATTTTCAGTCTTATTTCTTTATAGGAATACATTCATAGAGTGGGTAGAACAGCTAGAGGTCTAGGAGCGGAGGGACGTGCGGTTTTGTTGCTGAGACCAGAGGAGAAAGAGTTTATTAATTACTTACGTGACGCCAGAATATTTCTAGACAAATACGAACTATGGGACCGTTTTAATGATTTAAAGCAAAAGGTAAAAGTTACATTTTATTAAAGACTGTACTTTTTATCATTAGTTTTCTCGTACGTCGTAGAGCCAAATAATGGGATTCAACCCCGGGCAGGAATGAGTTTCTTTATAAAACTTACGTACCTTATTGATGTTTAGAGATTATCACACGCTTTTCATCATCCCCAGAATTCTCCAGGTATTTCTGGAAAAATGTGTATGTGTAACCTACCAAACCGCATTTGACCAGATTGGTAAGTTTCAATCTTGAACCACTCTTTAAAAAAGAGTATTACGGTCATAATTCGTAGATATGTTAAAAGACACTTAGATTCAATATAGGATTGCAAAGACATAATATGCGTGGAGTAATAATAAAACCAAAAATAATATAATAGTGTTTTTGCAGATTAATGTAGCCATGGAAAACCCTGAATTTAAGAAGCTAGCAATTGAAGCTTTTGAGGGATATATACGAGCGTTCGAAGTCAAAAAATTGAAACATGTTTTTAATTTACTCAATATGGATTTGGATGCAGTTGCCCGGTCTTTCGGATTGGACGAGAAACCTGATGTTGATATACGTAAGAAATTAACTATTATAATTATAATCTATAGATTGTAAGCGTATATCTTTAATCTATGAATTGTGCTAAGACAAGTAACAAAAGATATATCTGAGAGGTACATATATGAGGGTCCCAGTCTTTCTCCAATAATGCTACGTTTACGATATTTTTTACACGTTTTAGCTGTATGTATGTAAGTAATTGACCCACTTTGAACGAACAGATTTTGATTTTTTTTTAATGTAATCCTTAACCCGAGAATTTGCAGCTTCATATCTTGGGCAGACTTAATCTTCCAATCAATACATGTTTTATCGATTTTTCCAACTACCCTGTGTTTCTTCACTATAAGACATTTAGCATTTATTATTTCGGTTAGTTATTTTTTTATTAGAAATGGAAATATCGTGATGCTAAGAAATCTGTCCCGGGAATTATAAGGATATGTATAGCCTTCTTACCTGCATTGGACCGTTGGTCTAATGTCGTATCTCTCTTCCAGAAGTGAGATATCAACAGGCTGTTACGTTTTTTATTTACTACCGTCCGTTGCTGGTTGCTTGTTTAAGATATTTCTTATTATATCTGTATTTGTTATTTTAGGTGTTGGATTCAATAAAAAACACAGACCTAGAAAAAGGATGGCCGTCTCTCTCGCAAATAACGCCACAACAAAATTATCCAAAACTTAAATATTTTATTGTTATATACTGTAAATAAATGTATTATATTTATAAAATAAATGTTAAATATTTACACGTATTTTTATTGTTACCTTTTAAAATATGAATATATAATAGAAAAAAATTACTTTCGTCTATGACTAGATTGCTTCGAAAAATAATACAATCAATAGTATACATTAAAATTATACAATAATAAGCTACATTTTAAAAATATGTACAATTTTGCAAATAATTACTAAAATTTATAAACACAGTTAAATAAAACAGATTCATAATTGAGTTAACTTATGATAGCTACGCATTGTTAAAACTATTTACTTTATAGGAACTTTACAATTTCTATATCCTATCTGAATAATACTTTCATGTTAGTCTCCGGTAACTAGCAAGTGCCCGCGGCTAAGCTCGCGTTAAAAAACCTTAAAAGGAACTAAACAGCAGTATTATAATACACAAGGAACTAATAACTTTGTTTTATAATCTGTAAGGTACATATCATCACAAACTACAGTTCAATAGTTGACTACTTTATGATTTATTTACACGTGAAAATGGAAGGAAACCAGTCTTGTTAGTCTTAATTTATCGCATATTTGAGTAAAATATTTTTTACTCAAATACTTACTCAGAATACTTGTAAGTATTCTCAATTCGTTACGACTAGTATTTCGGCAAATTCAAATATTATAGAAAAATACAATGAGGCTTATTAGTCACATTTCCAGTACTTTAATTAAGGTGGAATTTAGTAATTCTGAATCGTAGAACTAAGACAATTTCTACAACTAGATTGTTGTTTTATTCCAATAAATAAAAATTATATTTGCACTACCGTTTGTGATGATTTGAACAAATAATTATTGCTTAATTAGAAGTATGCGAGCTGTGATAGCCCAGCGGCGAGACCGTGCGACTCTTTCGACGGGAACACGAGTTCAAACCCGGGCAGGCACCAATGAGTTTTTCTATTAAAACTCATGTGTCTAATTGATAATTGCAATTTATCACACGCTTTTCGGTGATGGAAAACATCGTGAGGAAACCTGCATATCTCTAGAGAATTCTGGAGATATGTGTAACCTACCAATCCGCATTGGAGCAGCGTGGTAGGTTTCACCTCAAACCCTTCTCTCAAGAAACGGAGAGAGGAGGCCTATTCCCAGCAATGGGATTGTAACAGGCCGCTACTAGAATTGTGTATATGACACACCCGTTGGCGCAGTGGGTAGTGTAGTGACCCTGACTTCAGCTTCACAGTTCTTCGAGCCCGGGTGTATATTTGTATTTAAGTATGTATTTAAAATTAAATATGTAGTTATTTACCAGTTGTCCGTTACCAATAACACAAGTTTTAAATTACTTTGGGGATGGACGACCGTGTGTGTAAGTGTCCCATATATTTATTTATATTTATCTGTGGTCTTAGAGATACATGTTAGATGTCAACTGTCATAGATATAAAATGGACTGTAACTTGCGCAAAATGTTTTAAATTTTTAAGGCACGTGTAATATTTTTGATAAAATATAATTTGTTGTAAATTTTGCCTTTGTTTTCGAAAAATTGAAAGTAAACTTAGGTGAAAGTAATCTAGATATTAATTTTAATATCATTTATTTAACCAGATATGTTATATTCGCTGCATCCGGGAATAGAGAAAAAAGAACATACCCAGTTGGGTACGCGGTATTTCGTACATAACAAAAATAAAAAGTCGTGCCTTTGTATGTTTTTTATACCTTGTCACGAGAAAATATAGCGTACATTGTACAAAAGCATTTATACTTTTTTTTGTAATCGCTTAATTGCGAACTTAAATGCATCAAAATTCAATCTGTTAACTGTTTTTCGTACGAGATTATTTCACCTAAATATTTTTTTTTAATTATTATTTAAAGCATGAATGATTAATATCAAAGTATCAGCTGTATTATTGGAGATTTTGATTTTGGTAACTATTTCATTTCGGTATAATTGAATTTCATTTCTCTACTTACAGTGACAGTGAATATTTCAGTAATTTAAACTTTCATTCAGCAATTTTGAATTTAAATCACTTTATGAATGTTATTACATTGTGGGAGCGAAAAATCATTTTAAAGGGCTTTTAGGCAAAGTGGCATTTTTCAAGTTAACCTGAACGCATTCGAAATTCCCTTTCCGTTCAGTAATTCAAATTTCTCTCGATAGAGACAAATAATGTTTTCTTATTTTCAAATTTTAATTGAAGGCTTAAGAAAACCTTTTCTTTCGGTAATATTCAGTATGTCTGTGCTACTTTTGATGGCCATCCATTTCGAAAATTTTGTTCTTCAACAATTTCTCATAGCAATCCTCGTGGTTATGCTTATGGTTGACCGCGTATATCATAGCATCTATGGTTTCGACGGTGGCCGGACACCTGTTCAAAGAGAAATACTGTACGCATCTCCACGATGTTTTACCGTGAGTGGTTGAATGTTTCGTGTACACAAAATTCATATATACTAATTGTTTGTGTCCTTTCCTACTGTAAATATATTTATATCTCACTGGTAACTGAGTCTCGCACGAGCCGTTCATAACCAGGGACAGTGCATCTGTAACAAAATTTCATCACATTATACCTTCATCATCTAACATAATTAATCTGGTACATAGTGTAATGCTATATTTATATGCGGACACAATATGTTTAAAACACTGTAAAATTGACTCAATATTAATATATTGTCAATAATATACGTAGCCAAATCATGTGACAATATGTTAGTAACATGTTGTGTCGACCGCACTTAGAGTGGGATAAGGGCAGGAGGATCATCATCATCTTCAATATATTGTCAAAATATACATGGAAGAAAAGTAAAATTTATGTAAAGTAATAAATCTCAAGTTCTTAATGAAGAATGAGACACATAAAAGCAAAACGAAAGGATATTTAATAAAGCCTGTTATTTGTATATAGCAACAAAACATGCCCCAAAAGAGTATTAAGTCAATTTTATGACAAAGATAAAATATTATAAATAGTGGCAATCTAAAGTCGTGACAAGTAAGATCTGTTGGTATTCCACTTCTGGACAAAGTTCAAATGCTCTTCAATGCTTAAATGCGGCTATGCAGATTTGAACACGAAGTTCTCCTTCACCTTCCTTCACATACATAATGAATAGTATTAATCCGTAAGGCACATATATGTTTATGTTCCGATGAATTCGCGAGCTTATATGTCTTAATCAGTCTTAATCAGTCTTAATCAGCTAATATGTCTTAATCAGGACATTAAATAGTTATATCTAATAGCACATATATACATTTTTTACTTTTTTACACCTACTTTTAGACGAAAATTGACTTTATGGTTTTTCTACGACCATATATTTTACCGGAATAAAAAGAACCAGTGTTATTTCAGGGTCATACACAAGACAGTTCATTTCGAACGCCAAAGCATATAAGATAATCGGGGCAGTGTATGGATAAACCTTATAGACACTATGTTATTATATTAACGTGTTATCATAGGATTAGCATATGGTGTTTTTTTTAGAATCAGGAATACACTGTGTAATCGTGTCTATTTAACTCTTTAAACAGGACTTTAAAATTAAATAACCAAAATTATTGCATACACTATTTAATATTCATATAAACACTATATTTTGTGTTATAAAACCACACACGTAATACAAAAATATTGTTTCACAGACAATAAATATTTTATTTTTGTTTAATGACCTTAGGCGATACAAAACGAATTATCACGTTCAGGAATGTAAATATAAATTTATTCAATAATTTCACTTCAAAAATGTAAAAGAGATCACTGACATTGTCGTAAGTAATAAGTAAGGACCTTTATTGATATATTAATGTTGCGTTTACATAATTTTAAGGATTTCCATTAAGGGTGTACTGCGATATATTTTTAAAGAGATCGTTAATATTATCAAGATTATATATATATACGTTTGCGTTCAGTATACATAGGTAAGAATTTTCATACTATTTTGTCGTATTGGCATTTTACTATTGTTTCTTAAGTAATAGTGGCATAGAAAAACACAGAATGAAGTCAATTATGTGATTATGAATATATAATTTTGAATGTCTATTAAGTGTCGTATTGTTATTGAAATTAATTGCTGTTTCATAAGTGTATTGAGAAATTAAATTATGATTTTTTCATTGTAGATTTGGATACGAATCTTTTGCTAACGTTTCACGAGGAAGAAATTGGGTTTGATGAAAAAATTTAGTTTGGGGGTACATTGTTTACTATTGCAATTAAAAAGCAAATAACGAGGAATTTAGCATTTATTAAACGCGCGATTATTGTGCTTATGTGTTACATTTCTAGTCTTTATACTTGAAAGTCGACTTCAATAATTTTCTATTATATTGATTGATCATTTGACTTTTTAATTAAGTGTGATTTTATTCGTGCTAATAGAACACAAAATGCATCGATGCACGTAGATCAATTCTAATATTTCATTCGATAGGCTTATAATTTACACTAGCTACTTGCAGTTTAGCCAATAAATTAGATTCGATACCCACTACTGAGAATGTATAATATAGGCTAATATTTAAACAAGTTCACGAAAAATATGACTATGGTACCATTACTATATGTATAAGTTAAGGTTTAAGATTTGTTATAAACTTAAATCACTAATTTGTGTATATGAAAGAAACACCGGAAAGCTTGCGTTAGAGCACTAAGAGTCATCAAAACGATGACGGTACCCATTTGCTTTTTATTGCTCAAATTGAATAGGATCGAACCACTTTCATATTCTAATACTGATTTGTTAACTATTTGAGTGTTTATCACCAACATGTTGATTAATTAGTCTGCGTATACTCTTATAATTAGATCAGCCTTAAAATGTCAAAAAACATTATAAGAAACAATTAGTACACAAGATAGCCGAATAAATTTAGTAGAGATCAGTTTATTTGCTCTCTTAGTATGAGTTTCCATAGTCAATCGTAGTTACTATCGAACTTCAAAAAGAAATCTTAAATAAATGTATAATATATATAGACAACTACGAAAGTTCGTACTTGAGGATCACGTACATGCTCACAAATTGCACTCTTAGTATTAAAGTGACCTAATTCAAAATTAGACTAAATTCAGTTAAATACAGTGTAATCCTTATTTCAATGCCATCTATGACATAACGCTAAGAACTAAAAAAGCTAATTTTTTCTTGCTCTTCCAAGTTATAGTTTTCTTTAACACACACGAATTTTGTGGACGCTACATTACGCCTTATTACAATTTGCCACAAATATTTTTTTAGTTCGGTAATTTTAATATTAAGGGTGCAAAAAATATACTTTAGAACACAGTAAACTTATATTTGCAACACAACCTTATTCTAGTGTCGCCTACGTTTAGATCTTATTAAATACAATAAATAGACTAGAACATGAGCAATCAAGTCTTTTGAAAATATGGCAGAGTATTGATGGCACAAAATATGAGTTAAAGAAAATAAGCAGTAAAGTTTATTGGCACTGGAGAATAGTCTTATACTTATTCATAAGTCAAATATCCTAGAAGATTGTGATAGCAAAAACATTTTTTTTTGTTACATAGAATTTAAAAAGCTATGATAGCAGCACGGTGGAACGGGGTGACTCTCAATAGGGTCAGGGGGTTCAAATTCCAAGAAGGCCCCAAGGAGTTTTCTTATTACGTAATATTAAAACGTACGTGTCGAATTGAGGAAACTAATGTTACAGAATTCCTGGCATATGTGGAACCTATCATGTTTGAACCAATTCCTAATGTAGGAAATAAGATTAACCAATTTCTTAAAACAAAGTCCCAAAAAGCTGTCCGTCTGTATGTAATCGATTTTCACAAAATCTACTGAACGGATTTTTGTACGGTTTTCAACAAAAGATAGTGCAATACTTCCGGATGGTTCAGACAAATAGTACATATCGGTATTATGTAAATTGTGTTGAAGAGATCGCCCAGTTGTTAAAAACTTGCTTGCTGGGAGCTTTAGTCGCGTGCGCCGCGTAAACGAGTAGAGATACGCTCAAGTAATGTACTAGAGTATTGCAGATCTATAAAATTACTACAAAAAAGTCCGCGATAGCAAGTCTCTATCTCTTATAGTTAACTTACAATAACGACTTTTATGTTTAAAATTGGAATTCTAGAAAAAACTTGTGACACGCTGATTTCTACGCGGGCGAAGCCGCTGTCACAGCTAGTTATGATATAAAACTGTTAGAGTTTGTAAACATTTTGTTATAATTTATGTAGTTTCAGTTTAACTAACATTTTTTATACAAGGCGATCTGATTGTTAAGGAATGATATTTCGGAAATTAAAAAAAATATATATATTTTAGCTATACAATGTTTATAGGACCTTTTATATTTTTATGAGTAAGGTATGTGTCTATCACAGTTTTTTATGGGAGCTACTACATCAATGGTATAAATGCATATAAATATAGTTTTTAGGATTCAATAGTTTGAGATGTATATTTTTATGTAAAATAGTTTATAGAATAGATATTTCCAATCAATTTTGCATATTTTGTGTGTTTTGTGTACATTAGCGGACTTCGGCGAATATTTCCTTTACGATATATTAAGACGAGTAAGCAAGTCGCGGTGCACCTATTGGGGCGAATACGAACAAATGTATCACATATATATAACGTCTTCGTCAGCGTAACAGTATCTCCCATATTCTGACGTCAACAAAAGGGATCACGCCAAATCCCAGAAAAAGTCCAAAGTTACCAGTCCATGTCTCACTATAGTTCTCCACAATAGAACTAAAATATAGACTTTCTCAGATAGTCACAGTACTCCTCAATATATCTAAGACCTTAGGTCTTACTAACTTTCTTACATACTAGTAGAAAGCATTAGCTCTAGTAACAGTCTTATTTATACTAGCTCTCCACACTAGACCTAAGCCCTAAGGACTGAAACAGGAATAAAAGCTAAAAGCATAAAAGACAGGCGAGACTTGCACCACCTAGAAAGTTTTCTTTCTTTTACTTGTAACCTTAGCAGTTAGTAGTTTCATCCTAGCTTAGTCACTCCAGCGATAAATGTGATCCCATTTCCCTAGTACAGGAGTTTTGGCCACAGGATGGGCGTTAATCAGCAGTGCCACACAAAATCCCATTCATGGTAGCATTTAAAGTAGGAAAAAAAGCCCTAAGGACTCTCTCAGATACTATTACAAAGCATTAATGCCAGTTACAGTCTTATTTTTAATACTTTAGATCTTAGCCTTAAGGACGTTCTCAGATACTAGTAGAATGACAAGCAATATAACAGAACTAACTACTTTGCTATAATCCGCACGGGTTAAGTGAATGCACGCAAAGCCAATGTGTATGAAGCAGGCAAAATCTACGCACCTTATACATGCAGGACAAGCCATCACATGCACCCCAAGGCGCAATTCACCAGCAACAACGCACACAAAAGCAGCACACACACCCACCACGACAAAAATCGTAATGCCAACCCATTACGTAATGCCAACCCATTACGATTTTTGTCGTGGAGCCTATCCTCCTGATGAAGCTTCGGTTTCGGGGCGAAACGATCGTCGAGATTGTGGTGGTGGGTGTGTGTGCTGCTTTTGGGTGCGTTGTTGCTGGTGAATTGCGCCTTGGGGTGCATGTGGTGGCTGGTCCTGCATGTATAAGGTGCGTAGATTTTGCCTGCTTCATACACATTGGCTTTGCATGCATTCACTTAACCCGTGCGGATTATAGCAAAGTAGTTAGTTCTGTTATATTGCTTGTAATATGGAATTCCGCAAAGTAACGCCTGCTTCTATAAATCACTAGTAGAATGCATTACTACTATTCAGTCTTATTCTACGTACGTACGTATCGTACCAGACACCACATCTGAGCCCTAAGGACTTACCCAATTATTAGTAGAGATTCTACACCATAACCATACTGCTAGGTGTTTTAAAAACCATTAGAGCTAAGTTGGAAAAGTCTCACAATAAAATTCGTATTCGTGGCCATTCCAACTGCACAGTGAATGTCGCGACTTTATAAAATCCATTCTAATCATCCAGTTTGCAAAAATTGATTGAAACTATCTATATTTTTTAAATATATTTCCTCGAAATCAATTTGGTCCCAATCTTAACTGAATCTATGATTCATCTATATTGTTAAGCTTTATCACTTGTGATTACAAAAATATAATTTTCTTAGAACTAACACCTCTCGAGAGGTATAAAAGCAATATCAAAACCTTAAATACTAGTTAGCGTAATAATCTCCTTGAAGTTGTGTCACTTTGAACATATCATTGAAGTGTATTTCGAAACACGGCGACTTGCAAAATGGCAATTCGCAACCACTGCACATGAATCTAGTGTCCCTACGTCGACCTATCCTCCAACAAAGTCTACACGATCTTTGGGGATATTTCTTTTTCCCATCCTCTTTCTGTGGGATAGTGACAAGACGGTGTTCCATTGCATGTTTTGGATATTCCTCAGTGCCCTTTATAGAGTTTGCTACTCTACCATTCACTAAGTTTTTGAGGTCCATAAAAAATGCGCTCAAACTGGTGCAATCTGAAAACACGATGGGCATTTTCAATACATATCATGGAAATTTTTAATTCGTTGTAAACTTGACAATGTTGAAAATGCCATCGTGTTTTCATAGCATGAAGAAGTTTGCAACAGAAAACAACATATGCTAGAAAAATGAATAAATGATTGCATTTTCAACACAATCTATAAGACCTACTTGCAAATTAAAGAGAAGCAATATACAGCAAAGACAACCTACACTACATCTAAAGTTCATTCTGTTTTACAATATACAAAAAAAAGAATTTTGATAAACTATAAGTAAAATAAATTAATAACGAAATATTCCAACATTGAGTCCACATTATAATCATATTATAAGTAAAAGACAAGGGTGTCATTGACCAAATGATTGATGTATTGATTACGTATATATATTACTGCTGCTATATTCATAAAGCAAGTAGAAGACAAGTGATCCACGAGATAAGTTTTTATTTTCTTTTAATAGTTGGAAAATTTATCTGGGTATACTCATATATTTAAGTATGTATTTAAAATTACCAGTTGTCTATCAGCAATAACACAAGTATTTAGTTACTTATTTCGGGGACGGACAATCTTGTGTATAAGTGTCCCATATTATATATATTTATATTATATTAAATTTATAATTTATAATATAAGCATTTACAAAAAATTAAATAAAAATATAGTACCCGGCATTGCCAGTTCGGTTTCGCAGAGCACTGTCATTGTCGTCAGTCTGTGCGACAGAGACAATGCTCTATGAAGCAGAAACTAGTTAATTTCCTCTCTCTCTCAGGTACTGTACATAAATATTCAGGAGAATGTGTTTAATTTGCAATCAAGTCGTAATTTCTAACGTATCTCCCTAAAACCATCATGGTTTTATTAGAACGAGTATATACAGACATAATATAGAAAAATAAACCCTGAATTCCACCCATTATAATTAAACTAACAAAATTACTTTTGGTAATCATACCATTTTAAAGAGGTTGTAATAAGTTGCAACCTTGGAGACCTACTTTTCTTCTCAACTTACAATTAGTAGGAATAAATATATGAGAAAATTACAAACATGGTCATCTGTACCCAAAATCAGTAACTTAATACTTTTGTTATGGACGACCGACAAGTGGTAAATAAAATAATTTTAAAAACAAACTTATATAAATCCAGAATCTTAGAAGCACCAAATTGTATTTTAGATCGGGAATCGATCTTGCAACCCTAAATCTAAAGGCCACATCACTGCCACGTGCGCCAACACTCCAGTCAGGTTAGGCTTCAAAATCAATTTTTCTATAATAATGTATAATGTAAATTACAATAAAATACTTACTTTCTTGAGGTGATTGATATTCCATAGGTCCTATCAAGCTAGGCTTTCCTTCTCTAGAGTTATCATAACTCTTTGGAGTGGTGCATACAGCTGGATCTGTTACTATAATATCACTGTCATCACATTCAGTTTTTAATTCTATAATATTTTCTGGTGTAGCATTCTTTTTTTCTTCAGATACTTCTTTTTCTGTACTAGTTCTTTGTATACTTGTGTTTAATGCTGTTGTGATTTCCACAGCATTCTCTTCATATAAATTTCTAATATTTTCAACCTTACCACTCTGTAGTAAATGGTTGTTCAACTTATTATAATTAGTTTTTTCAGTGACCTTGGGCCGTTTTTCCGAGTTAATAATATCTGAGTAGTAATTTTTTTGTAAGAATTCATCTGATTTTCTCTTTAAACAACTTAACCTCTGCAGTTTCTCTATAAACTGTCTTTGTTTTTGTATATCTATATCATTATTGTCTGGTGTTTCGTTTATTGTTGAATCATATACATCAGAGGTACATGATTCAGCATCTGGGCTACTATTTTGAGGTCCCAATCTTTGCTTGAACAGTTCTTTATCAGATTCAAATACATCTTCTTCAGTCTGTAAATTGAATATAAGTAAAATATATAAAACTAAAAAGGATTAATTTTTTAATTTAAGTGGTATTCATAATTTATGTTTAGAAACTGGCTATGCTCACAACTTATTTACGATTTACGGCTATACTCCATGCATCTGATAACGAGGACAAGACATCAACGAGGATTTCAAAGATGCATGAATACTACAGAAACTCCCCCCACCCCATCAACTCACTAGTCGCACTCAACGAGCTGCTACATGTAGTTTCCACCATGATAAAACCACATAAAGAGCTAATGAATAAAAGCCCTGTATAGGTTTGACACTACTCTAGCTTATCTGATAAAATAAGACATGCTGGTTTCCATACATTGGTAGTTAGGTTACCTTGGTGGTTTTAATCTAATTTTGATGATTTAGTATTATAGTGAATATATTTACCTCTTTATTAGTTAATCCTTTGATTTGCAAAACTTCTGCTGTCCCTATAAAACTTGTGAGATCTTCTCTTTTTACACTGACTTCCCCATGATACATAAATTGCAATAAATCTCTCATAGCTTTATGTGAGACATCTCGCAATACAACTGAAAATAAAAAATATATATATTACTACCACTGCAATAATGCAATCAATTGTAAGACTTGAAACATTTATTTATGAGAAAATGTCTCAAGTAAAATAAATAATTATTTTCAAAAAGAGTAAACGCTGTTTCCTATTGGTTTTTCTCAGAAAAAGCACCTTTTTGAACAAGTGATCACTTCATTATAATTTGATCATTGAAAAAAACTTATGACGGCAAATTTGAATAAAGATTGATTTAAACGTGAACTAGATAATAGAATTTGGTACTGTAAACTAATTAATTACTTACCAATTGGATGCTGACAGGGGTTTAATTGGAACATTTTTTTGAAATAAGGTGAACATATTGAAAGTATCACTTTATGCGCTTGCAGTAAGTGACCGTCCACTGCAATAGTTACATCGACAAATTCACCATTTCCCAGTAAACTAGCGAATCCTTTGCTGAGATTTCCGTGGAAATTATTCCAAGACAATGAGAATTGTTGGTCCATTTCTAATCACTTTTTTGACACATCTGTAGCGTCTAACAGTTATTTTCCATTATTTGACAGGACATTCCATTTAAAATTATAAAACTTAAATACTAATTGTATTTGCTATTCAAAAATACAATAAATAGCAATGTTTTTGCGAATAATGAGATGAAAGCAAAATGTGAATTTGACATTTAATAGCGGCGCGTCGCATAGTGATGTTAGTCGTCAAAACAATAAAAACCG
Organism: Morpho deidamia; assembly: GCA_947086505.1. Lineage (NCBI taxonomy): Eukaryota > Metazoa > Arthropoda > Insecta > Lepidoptera > Nymphalidae > Morpho > Morpho deidamia. The sequence continues at coordinate 10,071,198 of CAMTZC010000010.1, forward strand.
TTTATAATTCAACTTATCGGTTTTTTAGACATAGATAGTAAGTTTAATAGAAAGAACATTTGTATGTGAATCTGTATAATAATTCACATTCTGTCATTATATATATATTTTAATTCTGTAATTTACGAAGTTAAAATATCCCCTACTACTTTTGTCTGTAAAACTACAAAAAAAACTAAGTAACGGATTTACAAGTAGTTTTCACGAATAGAGAAAGCGACTCTCAACGAAGGTTTGAGTAAATATTTTTTTTAAGTTTTTGTATGAATTAGTTGCAATATGACAAAAAACAGTGAAAATTTTGAAAATGTCATATGAGGTGTCACAAAAAGATGTACGAGTATGGTGGCGAAAATTTGGAGGGAATATCGAAAACAGACTGCATCACAGAAACGCGTGTCTGGATCTACTTTATAAGAACAAATAATGAACTATGGATTAACTCACTATACGTATATATAAACGATTAAAACTACAAAAATTAATTAATTAAATAGGTGTTCACAGAATCTAATTCAATTTTAAATTCATACAAACAATTTAGAGATGTAGATAGGCGTTACTTCGTGAAATTCTATAGTAATAAAGTTATCATAGAATTATTTTGTTTGATTAATATTTTATTTTCAAACAAACGCAGATTATACCAAAATAAATCTATCATCACTTTTGTATTATCATCTAACTTTAAAGGTTTTGTATTTGTAACTGTAAACTTAAACACCACTGAAATAAATAATTGTCGATACATTTTTATTTTATTTTTACACTCTCTTAACTTTCATTGCTAGATATATCAAATTAAAAAATCCAAATATTATTAGACACATTTTTAATACAAATAATTACATCATAATATGTAAGCCGGATACGGCTATTTAGCGTTAACGATCAAGTTCAGTAATAAAATTAAATTAAACTTTTTAACAAGTTTATATTGTTTTTACAAAAGACTGATTCATAATTATAATTTACAATCTTATATGAAAAATTGGTATGAAACAGATAGCTTTTAAATTGAATACGAATTAAGCAACCACAAACCGACGTTTGACTGATTTTTCGTGATAGCTTTAGAGTAGTTGGAAAATTCCACACTAATGGTTACAATAGTTTCCGACTTTGGGTGCTTCGACGTTGACAGTAAAATTGCACAAATTGCACAAATACTAATACCATTCTAATTCTAAATACATTTCTAACTTAGTTTCTAGTGATTTTGTTCCTCTTCTATTAGTATAGAGCTTGACGAATGTTTTCACCAATGACCGCTATTAAATCAAGGTAAATTAAGTTTTGCACACAACTTTTGCAACTTGACGTAAATCCAAGATTGTGTAGTAAACAAATATATGCTAGACGAAGTTCAAATTATAGCATTCACGTATAGCACTTATGTAAATAAGAAGTAAAATTAGTCGATTTTGTTTTAATTGTAATTTGAGCGGTATGTACATATAATAAACGATATTTAAACATAATCTTCATTAGTAAAGAAAAAGATTGTATTAAATTTCATTACGCTATACCAAGTTGCTGCCAATAACGGCGTGGTGAAGCACTCTGGTTGTCGGAAGCAGTCAGTTGGTACAAGCCGACATAAACATAAGGGAACCCCACTTATGCGTATGTTGCGTCTTGATAAAAAAAGGACCCAGTTGTCATTTTTTCTATGTAATTGTAATCTATTACGGTATGTATAACTGAATCCTAAGCCTTCATTAGTAAGTATTTTACTTTACAAAGTAACCTTGTTGTACTGAATGGATTTTGTTAAAACTCATCTCAGCCGATAATTGTAAATTGAGATAATGCAACATCCGAGTGAGTCTATTTAATATTTTAAGTGACAACTTAGCCTGAAACATAAAACCCGATGATTAAACCCATATTGACTGAATGATACAACGACTATTATTTAAATTCCTTAGCAAATTGTTCACTACGTTGAATAAACAGTAGACTTCCATATAAAACTTTAAACATTATGAAAATATATTGGTATGTCGGTAGTTTGAAGATAAGAACATTTACTTCCCAAAATTTCCATCGTTGTGTAGGTATACAATTTGAGACGTCCGACCCAGTTGAAGTACCAATTAATTAAGCTTTGTAAAAGCACAGTCACCCTATTTCCTAAGATAGCCCAACGGTGACGGCGCACTTTTAATTTTCTGGTGTCACGAGTTATAGCGATAAGGCCGTTCCCCTTTTCACCCTCTGACGAAAGTATGCAATGAATGGGCTTCTTATTAAAAGTATAGAAACTTTCATCATCAAGATAAAGTTTTCTATCGTGCATAGATCAACCTTCGAATTTGACACTTATTTACGACGGACATAACTTAATACTGTTTTTAAATGGTTATAATACAGAATTTATTGTGTTATAGTAAATTTAAATTACGTATACCTTTATTCATTGCCTTGTTGATATATCTATAGCTAGATAATAGTTTTTTGTTTGAATGTACATTGAAAACAAGCGGTAACGAGAATAAAAATATTCTATTCCATTCTGTAATACTAATTATATTGAATGGGTTTAGTTTATAGTTTTCCAATAATAGTTTAATTTTTTTCTCAAACGCGATTTATGTAGAATAAATCAGTCTCCATGTTCACCGCTCACTTCCACACTAGAAAACCTCTGAGATTCCTGGCTTCCCGACCCTCATTTTTATATCATCACTACCCCTGACCAACACCATCTTTTCCGCTCCACCTTCCTATGCGTTGCCGACACAAAATATCTTCAATAATTGGTATTTATTTGTTCAAAACCCGTTAACCTTACAGTCATATAATTAATTAAAAGTATTATAGCCCATAGCACGACGTTGTCACCGCTAGGGCGACACAGCACGCCATTGTTTGTAGCGTTGGCAACATTGTAAACACTTTCAGGTAGCAGATACTCATTCAAATCACGTGGAACTCGCTACATGGGAAATGCTTTAGAAGCGGCTAGATACAAAGGTCAAAATGCCCCAGAGTTGCTAAAAAACGTTCTAGAATTGTCGTGTTAAAATGTACTTGAAGAGCAAAGGTTATTATGGAAATAATTGCAAGACTGTCCGTGCTAAAAGTGTTTTGAGATACTATTGATCGTTAAGTGGGTTTTGCTGGCATTCTGCAACAAACGTGAATAAGATAAAGGGGTATTTAAATCATTTATCGATGATACAAAATAACAATATAGTTTTTCACAGTTAACAGAAAGTCATTATGCAATATAATTCAATCGTGTGCTTAGTGACGAAATTCACCTTAAGCTATCGACTAAATCTATCAAATTGTTCTCGAAGTTTCAGGTTTCTATACGATGTATACTTGCATAGTAAATGGGTCGGGTGAAGTTGTACGGCGCTCAGGAACCTGAAATGCAATAGATATCGCAATGGTATTATAATTATCTTGCACAATGAAGCTGATGTCTATTATCTTATGATTATAATATCTAACTATGTAATTAATGTATTGTTTATTAGACTGATATCTTCATAATAAACAATTGTTACAGCTAGTTTATTATCTTTGCATATGAATAATAAGCTACACCTTCGACTTGATTTGTATAAACTTTAACGCTAAATTACCGTCAATTATGTACTATTTTCTTTGTATTGCACTGTTTCCGAACCATTTCTAAAATTTTCCACATAATACTATCCCACTCTCTCCTGATGAGAAGAATTGGAGCTTAGTTTAACACGCAGCTCCGTTTCGGATTGGTAAATTACACATATCCCCAGAATTATACAGAGATGCAGGTTTCCTCACGATGTTTTCTTTCACTGAAAAGAGTGTAATAAATTGCTAATACCAATCTCTGATAGCGAACCGGTGCGACCGTGTGCCTCTTTCCAGGGGATCACAGGTTCTAACGACGGGCAGGCACCTATGAGTTTTTCTATATTCAAATTTAAAATACTATTTATTCATTGGACTGTTTTCAGTACTACTGGATCGTCAAATGTTTTTAAAGAAGCTACCACTCGTTCGGAAGTTTTTCAGCATGAAACTCGGCGGATAATCTTTTGAAATAAATAAAATTACATTTTGATTGATGGTTACAAGTTCATCGTTGCAGCTTGGTGCGTAGCTGACTGCAGTTAAGATTAAGATATGCTACTATCCCTTAATATTCTTCAATTGTATAGTAAGCTTTATAAGAAAAAACTTATATGCTTTATTTTTGTTGTATCCATCTTATAAATTTACATAAATGTACTGTATAAGAAACTGTATATCTACGGTCATCTAAATAAACTTGTAAGCAATATCGATTACTTGTCAGTAGCAGGCCTCCAGTGACCGCAGCGGAACCGTCGAGACCATATCCCCAACACTTATTATTGTCTACGTATCGTAGCTCTAAAATATCGTGTATACTATACAAAATTATACCCTAGATTATCGCATGCTCATTATTGTAATAATGAGCATGCGATAATCCTTGATGATGCCTTATTCAATTCAAAAATATTCTTTATTCAAGTAAACTTGTAAACAAGTACCTTTGAATCGTTTACTTTACTGCTGGTTCGAAAAGCTGTTCCTACTGAGAAGAGCCAGTAAACTCGGCTGTTGCTCTTTTCGAAGTATTATTCTTATTACTAGTTACATTTAGTCATTACTGTCTTGTACAGGGTCGAAGAGTAGCTCTGTATACGCATTCTTATCGTCTTAAGTAATCCTCAATAGTATAGCAGGCTTTTTGTATTAACCTTTTTTTATTGTGTTCTTAAACTGCTGTATCCGCTGTAATTTATAATGACACCTCGTCACTTTATTTTGAATAATAGGTCAATAAAAATAGGATCGAACACCTAATGAACTTTTAGTCTTTGGCAAAGACTCCCAATATGATATGTCTGAATAAGACTGATATTGACGCTGAGTATAACCTAGATGCTGAATACACATAATAATCGTATTGCGTCTGCGTTAAAAACCGAGACTAACATAAAAAAAAAATGACAATCCTTGATTTGTAAAGGAACTATTTAATTCATGCGAGAACGTCATTGAACCTATTATAATTAAACATTTGAAACTACTGTTCACTGAAAGTAAATGAAAACGCTCTACTTAAATGTATCAAAATATTTATCTTAGAAATCTTTCCAAAAATTTTGGTATATAGCCTGTGCAAAAAACTTGTTAGGGTGCCTATCCGATTAACAAAGGTTAGAAATCTGCCTCGTATAGTTGCCCCTATCTTTTGCAAGCTACAGTTCAGCAGCACTAGCGATCTCCGACCACTCTCTTACGTTGCGAAGCCATGATGTCTTTCTGTGTCCCACAACTCCTTTTCCAGTTAATTCTCCTCTTTAGAAATAAGTTGCAAAAGCCAACATCTGTCTTGTCATGTGTTATGGATATGCGACTGTTCTCATCTTAACAGTCCGTTAAAGTTTCCGACTTTGATGGTCGTATCACAGGCCTTACAAGGAGACAAAAGATCAGTCTTATTTAATTGTTTCAGTTAAGACACCCTTTTGAAGCAGTGTCGTGTTAATTGGGGACGTAATGTAAGAGTTTAAAATTTGTACCAAGTAATGTATTTACGATTAATCGACATTCGACAGCAGCGATATTTGTATAATCAAATACGATTAGTGCCATGGGCCTTCCACACTCGGTCTATCCTGAAGACGCATTTAATAGAGAAATGAGACTTACATACAAAATAAATTGTGAATAGTCTTAATATCATATAGTCAGTGATATAAAATAAATTATCACGAAAACGGCTAAATTAACGGTCTCTAGATTGAGTATTGACTCTTTACAATGGAGCCAATCAAACGTCTCCAACTTTCCAAGACCTTTGGAAACACGTACAACACTTCCGAGTAAAAGGATATGCCATCGGAAAAATTTGGTACCAGTTAATAAGCTATTGTGATTTTTTGCAAATAAGATATGCAAGAAACTTTAAAGTGAATTTTCTTTGATGTAAAAATACGTGTTGTTGGTTATGATTTAAGGATTCGACTTAGATATTGACCAAAAAATAGGGATTATTTTACAAATGTTCTGTATTATATTGTCATTTGAACTGAAGGAGCAACAAATTTGAGTTCACCCAGTCGACGGGGAATTACCCAACTATTACTAACTAACTACTAACCAATGTGCGGGTTAAGTGTAATCCTTATAGAGTTGAAAACTTTAAATAAATTGACAACGACATTATATGCAAAAAAATATCCAAAAAATGTTTAATAACACAAGCAACCAACAGTGATATTAGCACATAATGAAATTATTTTAAACAGGGTATCCGAGGTTATACGCTTTCTGTGGGTTTGCTGCGGTCACTGAAGGCTGCATATGACAGTAAATCGATGTACAATGCTACAGTATTCTGCTATCGGAACAGTTTTCGACGTGTTCATTTGCCCCATATAATCGATTAAGATAAATCAATGTATTAGCCAAAAATCTTCATTGCTGAAATTGTTTTTATTTTTAAAATGGGTATTTGTTTAAATTTCTAAGCAGACATAAAGATGTTGCTTAGCCCTCATTATTAAGTTTAGGGTATCGAGCCCAAATGTAATTGATTCTCTTCCGTCTAAAAGTACATATACTCAACGGAAATCTATGGTAATATTACGATTATATTGTAAAACTTCTAATAAGTATTACGACTTATAACTAGGCCATTGTTACTTTTAATTTAAACAATAAACATTTTCCTCGATATTTTTATTTTGTGTACGTTACAAGCTGTCACAATTAAATTTGAAATTTTCAATGCAATTGATGTTTTTTTCTAAAAATTATTTCTATACGCTACACTATTTAAAAAATAATATTTTAGGAGATTTTTAAATATTAATAAGGTCAGTATCTTGACCTTTAAAAAAATATGACAATAGCATAAAATGGTTTTTTTTTGCGGTATATTAACTTAGACATATTTCTTTTAATTGCTTTCAAAGCTTTGCTCTTTATCGGTACAGTTACGAATATTATATTGTACTTTATAATTAAATGATTGCGTAGTAGCTAATAGTAACACATTATTTTTAAAACCATAATCAATATATAAATGTTCAAATCTACTGAGTCAATACCAAACTCAAAATAAGATTATACCATCGTAATCATCTGTGGATATTATAAGCTTTCAATAAATACCCTAACTATGCCGTGTGGTATCCGGAAAAGTAGAATAAATAGACCACCCTCATATCTTACCGATGTGTCGTAAAAGGCGACTAGGTAGGTTGACCCACGGCGTAGTATCCGGTTGAGTAGAATATACTACTCTCTTTCTTACGGAGGGGTCGTAAAATACGACTAAGGTAACTAAGGTTAGGTTGACGTCAGGCAGGCGGCCGGTCGTAAAATACGTAGCCGAATCATGTGACAACATGTTTGTAACATGTTGTGCCGACCCCACTTGGAGTGGGATAAGGGCAGGAGGATGATGAACCCTAACTTTACACATCACTATGCAAGCTTATTACGCGACATTAACGTGTTAAATGAAACTTGGTTGTGACAAAGCGCTTCTCTTGAATGTTAAACTGTGGATCAAAGTTTCTTCATAAGACGTGACACGCATAACGAGTCATAACAGCAAACTTGCTAGCTATTACACACTCTGCACGTCGACTATATATATACTTCCTTACTACAAAGATTTTTCTTTCTTTATTTCTACTATTAATTGATTACTTTATACAATATATATCTAGACATTATAGAGCTGTGATAGCCCAGCGGTGAGACTGTCTGACTCTTTCGAGGGGAATACGAGTTCAAACCCGGGCAGGCACCAATGAGTTTTTCTGTTAAAACTCATGTGTCTAATTGATAATTGCAATTTATCACACGCTTTTCGGCGAAGGAAACATCGTGAGGAAACCTGCGTGTCTCTAGAGAATTCTGGAGATATGTGTAACCTACCAATCCGCATTGGAGCAGCGTGGTAGGTATTAGCTCTGACGCTTCTCTCCAGAAACGGAGAGAGGAGGCCTATTCCCAGCAGCGGGATTGTAACAGGCTGCTACAATATCTAGACATCTAGAAAAGTAAATTTTCTTTGATATAACAGTACGTGTTGTTGGTTATGATTTAGGTATGGATTCAAGACTTTTAGATATTGAAATTGGACCGAATGATAAAGTTTATTTTATGAACATACTGTATTATATTGTCATTGAAACCAAAGGACTAACAAATTGGAGGAGAATTTCTACGTGGAATTATAGTACCTGGCAATAAATAATGCACATCGAGGTTTAGAGAGAGAAAATCGGCTAGTTGTGCTTGATAGAGCATTGTCTCTGTCGCGCATACTGACGAGTCCATGCGAAACGTCACATACTAACTGAGTGACAGTGACAGCGCTCTACGAAACCGAACTGGCCGGCTGTTTCGTTCTGATAATGATGTGCATTATTTTATGCCGGGTACTATACCTAACTACTCAGTGCCAGATTTGATACTAAACTATTTAATTAATTGCCTCGTCAGGTGACAAGAGGGCTAGCTCCTTTTTCGCACAAAGAATCAGCTTAGCGATTCAACGCGGAAACACTGGCACCATTCTTGGGACCAATCCACGTGGGCATGATTTGTATAGTACTAGCGTGTAATTAATCTAAGATAGACATAATTTATACATTTTTGTTCTAGAATAGTTATCTAAAAAAATGTCACATTTATAAAAAAAAATATTTAAATAATCACAGCAAATGTTAAAAAAGTTAAAAATAAACGAATATTATAAGTCCATTCTAATATAATAAATGCGAAAGACTTTTTGTCTGTTAAATAAATTAAATCAATATTGTTAAAATTTGGCACAATTAAATCCTATAGATATAAGTAACATACTACATCATATAAAAGTTTTTTTTTTACAGGGACATGGGAAAAATCATATTGCATTATTGTGGTACCCCACGTTTAAACACCTCTGTTTTTCGAATGTAAGCGTAGGTCTTTGATACTACGGGTAATATTATAAAAATAATTTCTGTCGTTTTCTGACAAAGAAAAGCTTTTAACTATATTACATGCCCCTACTGTTAACCGTTGAAGAGTTCCCTCGTCTGGGGCCGATCCTTGCAGAAGCATCACCTCATGATTATTATAAAGACGTATTGTCATCGGGACTGGACCAGTTACGTAAAATTTCAGCTCATTAGGACACCGGGACGTCAGTCACGACTTGCAAGATTCCTTCACACACAAATAAGGCAAGTTGAATAATAGCTCTTAATAAATTATTAATTATTAGTTAACTGAAAATAAGAGCGGCTTCGCCAGCGTGAAATTCAGTGTTTAGCATGTTGTAGTCGCTCGAGTCTCGGCAGGATACCCTACACCGCTTTTTATACCTATTTCCACCTCTAAACTACAATTGATACCGGTTTGTTACCCTCACTAAACGACCTCTTTAACTCAATTCACATGAAACCGTTATGTACTATTAACCTAAACCTTTCGGAGGAATTGCACTACTTTTTAGTAAAAACCGTACTAATCCGTTCAGTAGATTTTGAGAAAATCGATTACATACAGACAGACAGCTTTGGGGACTTTATTTTATAATAAGTATAGATATAAGACTGCTGTGATAGCCTAGCGGTGACACCGTGCGGCTCTCTAGAGACGACACAGGTTCAAACCTCGGGCAGGCACCAATGAGTTTTTCTATTAAAAACTTATATGTCTAATTGATAATTGCAATTTATCACACGCTTTTCGGTGAAGGAAAACATCGTGAGGAAACCTGCATATCTCTAGAGAATTCTAGGGATATGTGTAACCTACCAATCCGCATTGGAGCAGCGTGGTAGGTCTTAGCTCCAATCCTTCTCTCCAAAAACGGAGAGAGGAGGCCTTAGCCCAGCAGTGGGCATAGTAACAGGCTGTTACTTTACTTTACTTTACTATAGATATAAGACGCGACGCGGCCATTATAGTACAAAGAAAGCATTTTGCAATTTTTAAATTAAAATATAAGCTCTAAAAACAAAGAGAAAGAGACTATGTTAATGATTCAACTGCAAAGAAAATGGTGCGACGTGCCACGGGTTTAAGTGGCATGGTAAGGTATTGAGGGGAAGTATAATAAAACTAATTTAGGCGGCTGCTGACTAGTAGGTATGGAAGGTAGGACGGCCGCGGCCCCAGGCATCACCTAATGAGCATCCTGCGCTTCACAATGTTCCTCCGTAGCCCGACGACTATTATTATATTCCGCCTCGCGACCCGCCTCGGGCTCGCCGTGGATACCTTTATGAAATCTTCGTTTCATATTATATTTAGGCTGAAAGTTAACCACTGGTTCTAAACAGTTTGTAATTTGGCTAATGAAAAATGGTTTTAATAAATTTGTGTTTTGCAAGAATATTAAAACTGTTTCAATTTAAACTACTGTGAGTAGTATTCATAGTTTATATGTAGAAACTGGCTATTCTCACGTCTTATTCTATCGGGCTAGTCCGATTACTTTCCCGCTCTGATAACGCCATATAAAGAGCTTATGAATAAAGCTTATGAAAAACACCGGATATATCTTGTTTTTTCTGATTCCTAATTTAACTCCGCAACGCAAGATGATTAAATGTGTTGATATAGAGGACACATCATCATCATCCTCCTGTCCTTATCCCACTCGAAGTGGGGTCGGCACAACATGTTATAAACATGTTGTCACATGATTTGGCTACGTATTTTACGACCGGCCGCCTGACTGACGTCAACTTACCTTAAAATGCACACTAAGGTATAGTGTGCATTTTACGACCCCTCGATAAGTAAGAGGGTGGTCTATTTTACTCAACCGGATACCACACGGTGGGTCAACTTACCTTAGTCGCCTTTTACGACACCTCGGTAAGAAATGAGGGTAGTCTATTCGACTCGGCCGGATACCACACGGCGGGTAGTCTTGCCTTAGTCGCCTTTTACGACACCTCGGTAAGAAATGAGGGTGGTCTATTCTACTCAGCCGGATACGACACGGCATGATATAGAGGACACATCTATGGGGTATTTGCTGATTCTTTTTTGTTTGTTAATTATTGTAAGGAGGGGGTTCTTTTGAGAGAAAAAAAATTGTTTGTCGGAACATTTTTTTTATTCCGCTCCTTCTAACATAATCAGAGCCCTTATTTGCTAATTTTATTTATTACAAATTTGTTTGAAGTGTGTACACTGAATGGATAGCCGAAAATATTTTTGCAGTCTTTTGCTGCTTATTTTACATAAGTTTCTTACTATTAAACTTTATGACTATACATTTACAATTATTGTTCAAGATTATTCTACTTATTTTTATCATCTAATTTTTTACTACTAAAAGAAAAAAAACCTGATTACTACAATACATGTTTACCGCGTGATTGTCGGAACATTAGAAAATTGAAATACTCAATTTTCGTCGTTAATTTACATATCCATTTTACTTTTAAGACCTTTTAACTACCTATTCGCCGCGGATAGCAACTCATGCGCAGTTAGTGATTTAATAAAATGTTTATACGTATACTGTCAAGAGTCGTATTTAATTTTCACTATAACATACGAAATGACCTTGGTATAATTTTATCTATATGTATATGTATATCTTAATTACGCTAACTAATTACTTTATAAAGTAAATAAAAATTTAGTTAAATATTTTAAAAGTAAAAACTATTTTCGTATGCAATTGGAATAATTATTTTCAACTATAATAGTTATTAATTAATTATTTCAAAACGAAGCATATAGCAATAAAGTAATTAAACAGTTTGGATTAAACTCTAATCTTGTGTCTGAATCAATTATCAATACTTCGCTATACCCAGATATGTGCGGTAGGTATACGGCTTAAATCCGACCTAAGCTCGGCTTACGCGGGATCACAGCAATCGTTACGCCGCCGTGATGTTTGCACGCACGCCACATATGAATGTTATTGCAAAAACTGTATAACAATACTGTATAAAAGTAATCCAATATTTCTGTAATGGTTAATTTTGTTTTAAACAATAATTAACCACGGGCAACTGATCCAGTGTCAGGATAAAAGAAGAGGGTTCATCGAGGGGCTAAAAAACCGTGTTATAAAATGCAATTATTAGTTGGTTTTATTGCACAATCTTTGAAAAAAAAACTCATTGGTGCCTGCCCGGACTTTGAAACTGTGACATTCTCTAAAGAGTCGCATGATTTTACCGCCTGGGCATCTGAAAATTGACAAATAAATGTGTTTAAACCAGGTCATAAATAATACTTTTGATAACAAGATATACACAAATAAATCTTATTTCAAAATATCGTGTCGTTTTAACATTTTATTATTTTAACACTGTGATTGTTTTGGCTGGCCCGTTGGCGCAGTGCGTAGTGACCCTGCTTTGAGCTCCGCGGGTCGCGGGTTCGATTCCCGCTGGGGATATTTTTTATAAACAATTTGTTGGTTCTTCGAGTCTGGGTGTATATTTGTATTTTAGTCTGTATTTAAAAATATATATATGTAGTACATCTACCAGTTGTCAGACATCCATAAGTATCACCACCTAATTTACCTACTTTGGGGACGAACGACTTCATTCCATATTCATATTAGATGTAGCTAATCCCAAAAACGATAATTGTTGTGAACGTCTAGACTACACGAACTATATTGTGGATCTTGTGATACAAGTTGCATACTCAAATAACAATATATAAGTTAGTATCTGATGTTTGAATTTTGAAATTCATAAAGCTCTTGATGAGATCTGAACCAGTTTGCGGCGTTCCCATATATTCACGCTGAAAGCTTAATGTATAAACTACTCTACTATGTACTTTTAATGGTGATTGAGCTATTTCTATTACCATTGTTGCAACCATTTGCTATGAAAATATAAAAAATGCACCGTTATTTTTTCGTTTTTTCGATATTCAAATATTTCTACGCATTTCTGTGTTTCCTGTTTCCAATACATATTTGCAATCACCGCGTGGTTTTTGTCCTCACGTACGACGATGATTTCGGACCATTTTTGTTAGAAACAATAGTAGCTTTCAGGCGAATGAAGAAAAATGTTCCTATTCAAAACTGGTCATGATACATATATGAAACAGCAATGCATTGATACGCATTTCAATGAAGACAAAAGTGCAGTAAGCACCTACATACCCCGTTAATAAAGGCATCAAACTAAATGTATATGAACCTTATATCCAACTACTTATACATACTATAGATACGACAATTGAAAAAGTATAGTTACGATAAATTGTAACTTATATTATAAATTCGAAAGTCTGTCTGTCTATTAGTCTGTCTACTACACTTAACGGCTAATTCGCTTGAGAGATACTACCTGATAGCAACCTTTAAGACTTAGATGCTACAAATCCTAGTCGGCAGTGACTCCGCCTTCAGTTCTGCAGATCGCGGTTTAGATTCCCGCCGAGGGTCAACATTTTATATAAACAATTTGTTGGTTCTTCGAGCCTGAGTGTATATTTGTATTTAAGTATGTATTTAAAATTATATATTATATATGTATATTTACCAGTTGTCTGTCACCCTATAACACAAGTATCAAGTTACTTACTTCGGGGACGGACGACCGTGTGTGTAAGTGTATAAAAAAATAAAAAATCCTAAGTCATCTTTTAAAATGCGCGATATAGTTCTAGGTGCTTTTTTTTCATCTCCCGAGATAAAATCTTTTGAGCGTTTCTTTCTTAGGAACTCTACGTGGAAAACCATCAATAGCTATTGATATGAATAGGTACAATGATACCATCTCTGTCTGTAAAAAGATCTGTTGTGAAAGAAATGTTTGTGTACCGAGCTGGTACACAAACATTTGACTAATACCAGAAGTATGGAGGATTTTAAAAATTACATTTTGCTCTCTATACCTACTCTATACCTACTCTATGTAATGCAGCCCACTCCATTTTGATATCACAAAATATTTTTCAAAATATATTAGTGTATCAAGAAAACAATGAACAATTGATAGATTCAAAATACAAAAGTATAATAAATACTTTTTCATTATAACAGTATTTATGGCCAGATATATGCGGGAAATACATACATATGCAAACCAATTCATGCTTGGTGTATTGTTGTTCCTAATCCGTTTATGATTTTAATTAAAATTAGGACTAGTCTCCGCTGACTGCTATTTAGTAAAATCTTCACTGAAATTCGTAGTTCAGACGTATCTGAGAGAGGGCACTCATCAGACGCTTATGTCTGTCGTGATCTGTACCAGACACGCAATACCTCTCTGAAAGGATTAGGCTTATCTCCCACTCACAGAATATTTATAAATAGTATTTGTGTATTTCGTTAAAATAATATTGAGCTCCAAGTCTCCTAATATTTTACTGAATTATTATATTTCTAAGTTTCTTTGAACAAAATTACGTATTAAATGTTTATAAGTAATAAAAACTTATTTGCCGTGTGGTATCCGACTGAGTAGAATAGACTACCCTCATTTTTAACCGAGGTGACGTAAAAGGCGACTAAGGTAAGTCTACCCGCCGTGTGGTATCCGGCTGAGTAGAACAGACCACCCTCATTTTTTACCGAGGTGTCGTAAAAGGTGACTAAGGTAGGTTGACCCACCATGTGGTATCCGGTTGAGTAGGATAGACCCACTCTCTTTCTTAACGAGGGGTCGTAAAATACGACTAAGGTAAGGCGACCCACCGTGTGGTATCCGTCTGAGTAGAATAGACCACACTCTTTCTTACCGAGGGGTCGTAAAATACGACTAGGGTAAGTTGACGTCAGGCAGGCAGCCGGTCGTAAAATACGTAGCCGAATCATGTGTCATGTTTGTAACGTATCGTACCGACCCCACTTAGAGTGGGAAAAGGGCAGAATGATGATTAAGTTATTTATAATCCTTCCAACATGATAAATGTGAACGTATGTGTGTATTGATACAACTCTAGCGCTCAAATGACCTAGTGAATTAACTAACAAACAGGTAGAACTAAAATTGAATTACCGCGTATTACTTTTTATTACGGTATAATCAATGCATTCCCTATAGAAAACGAAAAAGAAACAAATTGAGGTACTAATAATGTTAATATATAAAAATGAATGTCTATATCCTTTATAGGCTGCGAAACGGCTGGACCGATTTTAATAAAATTGTCAGACAATTCTTAGAATGACCCAGCGGATATTCCTGTAAAGTTTGGTGGCGATTCGAGCAATGACAGTTTTTATTTGATATCTTTAAATTAAGTCCAGCGAACCGGGCTGGTTATTCAAATACTAAATAAAACTTAATTGTTAAGACTCTCCTACTCCTTATATTAAATTTGCGTAGCCAATGTTGATTTTGAAAGTTCAAGTCGTTTAATCTAATTCAGCTAAAATAATAGGATGAAATTGATACAAGGCAAACGTGAAGATAAATAATATTTATAATAGTTGAATGTTTTAGTGAAAACAGTCTTGTGTTTATCTTCATTTTCAGATAAATGCTAAGAGCATTCCATAGCAGGAATTAGAATAAGAGCACAACAATGCATCGGCGAGGGTTTGCTAATACCTCTCTGGAGCGGATTAGTTCAGAAATGGTCGTGCTTAAAATCTCTTAGAGTGAGAGTTGATCCGTTCGCACCGCTCTACAGTACAATCAAGAGTCTACGGCTTTTGAATGGCATTATAAGAAGCACGGAGCTGTTTAATGTTACTCTCAAGAATATCAATCAATGTTTATAAATGTATAGAAGCAGGCGTTACTTTGTGGATTAATTTAATTATTTTGCTATAATCTGCAATTTTGAAGGAAAACTAAGTGTGCTGCATTGGTTAATTTTGCTATTATCTGCAATTGTTATGACCTGTGATAGCCCAGCGGTGAGACCGTGCGACTCTTTCGAGAGGAACACGAGTTCAAACCCGGGCAGGTACCAATGAGTTTTTCTATTAAAAACTCATGTGTCTAATTGATAATTGCAATTTATCACGCGCTTTTCGGTGAAGGAAAACATCGTGAGGAAACCTGCATATCTCTAGAGAAATCTGGAGATATGTGTAACCTACCAATCCGTATTGGAGCAGCGTGGTAGGTCTTAGCTCCAACCCTTCTCTCCAAAAACGGAGAGAAGAGGCCTATTCCCAGCAGTGGGATTGTAACAGGCCGCTACTATATACTATGTACTATATACTGCAATTGTTGAGAGAATCCAAGTGTTGCTGCATTTGCTAAAAGAATACTAAATATAAATATATAAGGGACACTTACACACACAGTCGTCAGTCTGTAAAGAAAGTAACTTAATACTTGTATTATGAGTGATAGACAACTGGTAGATATACTACATATTTGATTTTAAATACATATTTAAATACAAATATACACCTAGTCTCGAAGAACTAACAAATTGTTTATAGAAAATTTTGGCCCTCGGCGGGAATCGAACCCGCGACTCGCGGAGCTAAAGGCAGGGTCACTACCCACTGAGCCAACGGGTCAATCTAAAGTATAGGAAGCAGACAACGTTTGCATACCTCATACCAATCAACGCACGTGCCACAAAAGGTCGCACCCAACGTACAAGTCGGTTGGAAGTATATATAAAGAATCTACATATTGGATAAAATATTCCCGTTTTCTCTTCGGAGTCAGGACAATGACATCGCACGCTTAGTATTAAAGTGACCTAATTCAAAAACGTTGTTTTGTAGCAAACTGCAATAAAGCATAGCGTAGCGCCTACAAAATTCGTGAGTGTTAAAGATAAAGAGACTAATTACATGGAGTAAAAAAACATTAGCTTATATGATAGCTAGGCATTGAAATAAGGATTACAATGTATCTAACTAAGTTAAGCCTAATTTTGATTTAGTTCACTTTAATATTAATTGTGCGGCATGGTGTACCATGCCGCACAATTAATATTAAAGTGAACTAAACATAATTGAGGGTATTTCAACACGTGAGTTGGGTTAACAGTGACTTGTTAGCACACATTAATCGTTAACACTTATATTAATTCTAATATTGCTATAATTATCAATTACAGGCGTGTTCAGCATTGTCTTATAATTTTAATTAAATATGTTACAATTACATCATTAATCAAAAGCTTCCATAAATATGACAAAAATATCTATATTATTTAAATTTTCGGTTGTAATAAAAGGTACAAAGCTTTTTGTAGATTTGTTATACAAAACTGTTATAAAGTTTTCAGGTATCTCCGCAACTTCCTGTGCGCGATGTAATATTTTAATCTTATCATTTGAGTCAAGTTTCGTGTCTGACGAGGAAACTTTGATCCGGGGTAAAACTTTCTAAAGAGCTCACAACTTTCACCGGGTTGCCTTACTTCTTAATGGCGCATGAGACTCGTACAAGCATACTTAAAATGGACGCATTCAGTTAATCGATTTATGTGCTTTCATTTAACACTTTTAAATGCATCCTTTTTTAAATAAAAAGTTCTTTTGTAGATTTTAAAGCTTTCGCGATTCATACTTTTTATGAAACTCATAATACTTATTATTCTTCAAACATTCGGGTCACATCGCGATGAAATCGAGTTACCTTTGTGCGAACTGAGACTTTGGTCAGTTGGTGATCACGGTGGATGCAAGTCTGCCGAAACGTCAATGCTTATAAAAAGGTAACTCGATTTCAACGCGATGTGACTATTATTACCTCTTTGTTATTATACTGTTGAGAATTGAAATTGGCAACACTATAATCACTATAACATTTTCTATCTGAGAAAGCTAAAATCATCAGTGAAATTCTTGCCACTTCTAAGAATACAATAATAAGAATAGAATAAATAAAGTGTATTATCGTATATTTTCATGTCGTCATCATCCTCCTGCCCTTATTCCACACCAAGTGGGCACAACATGTTTTAGCTTACTGGCAACTTACGTTAGGTGCTATTTACGACACCTCCGTAAGAAATGCTACCCTCATTTCTTACCCTCTATTCTACTTAGCATGGCGGTAGAAAATCTGAGTGTCTCTTAAATGTCAGTGTGCGTTATTGTACAGGGATAAGCAACTTTATAACTATATAAAACTTTTGAACCAAATCGCAAAACATTCATAAACATCCATGCTATTATAATAGATGTCGACAGTCTGTCTGTCTGACGCTCTCCACAATATGTATCGTCTATAAAAGCCTTTTTTTCCTTTAGGAATATAAAAAACTGTATTTTTTATATCGTTATGATTAAAAATCTTTTAAAATACAATCAATGTGAACGAAGTAATGGATACTAGTAGTTTCTTATATCTCAAATCCATCCTTAAACTCCGCACCACTGTATGTAAGTTTATCAAAGAAATTATCTTCAATGGTGTGCATGTATGTATATCTGTCAAAGTTTTCGGCCGCATCCTATATCCTCCAACTCAGTGTACGTGCTTTTGAACATCTTGAAAGTTAGAACCACATGATTGGCTCTATTGTGCACACTCAATAGTCCATTTGAAGGCGCTAACCGACATATCCTTCATTTTATTACGGTTACTTTTACTTTACTTTACGTATGATTTGTATGGATTTGATACAGAGATTCGATGTTACGTAAAAACTTATTGTATAAATCAAATCAAATGAAAATATTCTTTATTCAAATTCAAGCACTTTTGAATCGTCGAAGATCAATATTAGTGATGCTTCCTCTGATTCGTATTGTTGCACTTACCGAAAAGAACCAGCTAGTAACTCGGCGGTCAATCCTTTGAACATTAGAAAAATATATTTACAATTAGGCTGCAGTCCTTTATAAAGCTGAAAGGATTTTCACGTTCAAGCTTTTTGTTCATTTGTATAGTTTTTGTATAATATGCTTTACATATAAGCACATTGCTCACACGTAATTTAAACCTCTGTGGAAAATCTAATATTTTTTGAGGAATTTTATTATACTCTTAGAACGGAATACCTTCGATATCATGAATATTTGCTAACTCTACTTAGTTGCGATGTCGCATATGTATTCGTTGTACTTGAATTATACTGGTATCTAACTTTCAGTAATGTATTGTAGTGTATAATAAAAATATACAAGAATATCATCACTATTTAGGAGAGAGGATTGGTTAAAAGGCAAATGAAACGACTTTATAAGTTAGTCAGTAAAATATTGAAAAATATGATCTTTAAAACATTATTGAAATACTTATAGAGTAAAAATTAACCGTGAACTCAAAATAAATCCCTGACCGAGTGGATGAAAGTTAATACTCCTTAATTCTGAAGACACCGTTTAAAAAGGGCGGTTTTTATTATTACCACAGTAATAAGGCTCTTATGCCCGATTTCACCGACATCCCCTACAATTTAAGAGACCCCTATGTATATTTAGGGGACGTTTAGGAGACTGTTTTCGTTTCACCAACATTTAGGGGTCACTTAACCGCTTAGGGGACTCTTAAATTTGAGGAGTGGATTGTCGACCCCCCAAACCGACACACAACTATAAAAGAAACTACAAGACGAAAATGGACAGTGATTTATTTGATTTATTCGATAATTTAGAAACTATTGATACTATTTTTGACGTGAATAGAAGTCGAAGACCAAAACTTTATCGAAAGCGGCCAAATTATTTTATAAATTTTGATGAAGTAGACTTTTTTAAGAGATATAGGTTATATAAATCGACAGTGTTGTATTTACTAGAAATTATTGAGCCTTATTTGGAATACCCAGATAATAGGTGAGTAAGGACTATTTATTTTATTAGATCTTAGTTTCTTCTCATCTAACTATACTTAATAAGTTGAAAAAATGTGTGTAGTTATGTTTAGCATATTACTGGTATAATTTGCTAAACATAACTAAAATACACAGTTCCATTCGCAAGATGTACACACAACAATTGTAGGCTTTGAAAGATATCAATAATTATGGCGTAGGTAACAACTTGACAGCATTACTTTTAAAATATAGAGTAAAAATCAATGTACACTACCATTATACATAAAATTTTGATCAAAAATATTTAATATTGCATAAAAGAAATAACATAGAAGATATATTGCTTTCCCTTATTTTTATTCAATAGTATAAATTAAAATTTTGCACAAAACCTTTTTATTTCTTATCAATCGTAAATACCGATAGCAAGTCACGCACTATTATGGTAAAAAAAACGTCACATAGTTAGGAGTCCCATAGTTAGGGGTAACATTCATTGGTGAAATCAAATTTAAGTAAGGGGTCTGTTTAGGAGTCCCATTTAGTTAGGTGTCCCTTAGCAAAGTGATAGTTTAGGGGTTGTTGGTGAAACCGGGCATTAGTTACGCTTTTTAAATACGCTAATTCCTTAGTATTTACCGTGCATTCTGAACGTTTTGACGTTAATATACCGTATTATATTACTGTAAAAAAAATTAAAAGTTTTTACTTATATTACTGATTCATTTAAAAAATTGTTCTATGAGTAAATACATTGTGTTTAGTTTTTATCAGCTAATAATTTAGTTTGAATTTTTAATGCTAATGGTGGTCCTATATAATTACTATATCGTCTCAACGTATGTTTCTACTGGTTTTTGAGCTATTTCAGCGTCACATTTTTCTTGTATATCTATGAACTATTTATTGTATCATACGTAAAACTTATCTAAGATACTTAAAAATTTAGGTAATAAGAAAAAAATATTCTTGATATCGTTTTAACATTTATTTCTCTGTCTTCGGTAAACAACTATAAAATCATCTATGTCACTAATTCTTGAACATAGAGGAAAATAAGATACTGATATATCATTCAAAACGAGGAATTCAATATCTATTTAATAACATCTATAACATGTATTTTTGTCCTTTTAACTAGTGTTTATTTTATTTTAGTGTATATATGTATGTGTTTATAAGTAGACTGATAGATAGGTTTATAATTTGCTGTGTTTAGTGTAAGATCAATAGTAATAAAGGAACCTTGGTCACGGATAGTCGTGTATTATTCTCATATCCCAGCACATCACTTGCAACTGCAACATCACACACTACAGTATAGTGGCATTCGTAATCTGGAAAATATATTTTCCTACTAAATAGTAGTTCACTTAATCGCAGTTACAAGTAACAGAAACAATCTGCGGTCCTAGTAAATTTAAGATAGTCTATTTATCTTTATAAAGGCTAAGTAATCCGACGGAGGTTTAAGCGCTATAAAAGCATTAACAATGCATCGGCGAGGGTTCACTAATACCTCTTTGGAGCAGATTATTTCAAAAATGTTCGTGCTTAGTCTCTCAGCTTGAACGTTGCTAGCGGTAATTTTGTTCTACGGTATCAAGTGCCTGCTATTAAATGAAATGGTGTATACAATTATGCTTATAATTTATTTAATTCCAAAGGTTATGAAACTTATTCGTGTACATAAATCAAACAGCTTACACACTGGAAAAAACCTCAATAAACTTATTTCTTTTTTTTTTAAGAAAATTAAATAAATATTGATTTTAGAGCTACTGCTACAGCTGTGTAAGTAACCCCGATTCGTGGAATAAGATACCTGCGGGGCATGACCTATGAGAAGAGAAGTGGACTTAGACGTCATTACACACTAAGGCGGAACACAATATACAATAAACAGCTCCACTTTTCTAACTTCTGGAACAGTTGTGATATACAATATGGTAAAGAGTTTTAGGAATCTTTAGTAAGTTATTTATGACCAACTGAATAAATGTCGGTGATCTTCATTACCAAGACTAGAGCATAAATTGAAGTGAAATCTAGTTTTGGAATAGCAAGTTTTGAAACTATAATTGGCTTTAAATAAACTACAAATAATTCTTTATTAGTGGTACCCATTACTTCGTTAGTGCCAACTTAAGCGTTTAACTACCTTTACGATTTTGTCGTGGAGTCTATCTCCTTAGGTTGCGGGGCGAAACGATTGTTGAGTTTGTGATAGTGAATGTGTGTAGTGCTTGTGTATTGTGGTGGCAGTCGTGGAGGTTTGTGCATGTGTTTTTACGAATCCTGCATGTA
Organism: Morpho deidamia; assembly: GCA_947086505.1. NCBI lineage: Eukaryota > Metazoa > Arthropoda > Insecta > Lepidoptera > Nymphalidae > Morpho > Morpho deidamia. The sequence continues at coordinate 10,093,188 of CAMTZC010000010.1, forward strand.
ACGGGTATGAAAAAACGGATAGTCCACTGTATATATTTTCTATTTACTGTATAGCGGATTATAGCAAAATAATTTTATTATTACTTTCGTTTAACTACCCTTCAATAAACAATACTAGCTGTGTCCACTGCCCAGTGTCATGTGTTTGTTCATTTAAAGATCTTAATTATAAAAGTGTTTAATGCACTCAGTACTTAGTGTTTGGTGGAGGCACTCATTATTTTTGTAGTAGAACAGATCTCTTATTTAATGTCTGACCAAGTATGTTTCTAGCCAGGACGGCTTGTTTGATCGTCCGATATTTCATGCACTATAACAAAACTACTTCGCTATAATCCGCACGGGTTAAGCCAATGCATGCAAAGCTAATGTGTATGAAGCAGGCAAAATCTACGAACCATATACATGCAGGACAAGCCACCACACGCACCCCAAGGCTCCTCCACCAGCAACAAAGCACACAAGCAGCACACACAGCCACCACCACAACAATCTCGACGATCGTTCCGCTCCGAAACCGAAGTATCATCAGGAGGATAGGCTCCACGACAAAATCGTAATGAGTGCATGTAATATGGAATTCCGCAAAGTAGCGCCTGCTTCTATAAATCGTCCGATATTTGTTAAGTCTATGGCCGGAGTTTCGATAATTAATGTACAAAACCGTCTTATAAGTAATTTAACAGTTTGATAGAGTTAGAATAGACTCTTAGCCAAATCATTTTATCATTGACTTACAAAAAGTGAGTCATTTACTTATACGTCATTTAATTATTATAATTATATTACGTCGTTCGAAAGGATATGACTTCGTTAAGATAGGTGATATAATTTTATTTTTAGTCTTCACGACAAAGATCTTTAAAAGTTTATAGTATGATTTGTTAAGGAACCAACCGAAATTCTAAAAACTTAAATTTACATCAGTCGTCGCCTTTTTATGCAACGATTATGTTGAACAGTGTATTTTGTCATTAATAATCAATGTATACGAAGTGTTGACTTTCGAAGAGGACTATCGGCATCATACAAAAGTTTGTCCAAGAGCTAAAGAGAAAAACGAGTGTCTTTGTGGTCAAATCAGGAATTCTTTAGACAGAAAAGGGCAACCTTGGTTAAGCTATCGTATCTCGAGATTGAATTGGCTATATACGTTAACTTAACCAAGGTTGCCAGTAGTTATGAGAATTTATTAAGGACAAGAACTGCAGTTTTATCGATCAAATTTAGTATATCTAAAATATCCAATACACTAAGTAAGCTTACCTTACATTATATAAGAAAAAATATCTTTCTCTTAAATCTATGTCGTATAAGGTAACTACGCCAATGGGACACAAATCCAGTATTAGAAACAGCTCAGAGCTTCTATCTAAGAAATAAATTGAGAAGTAAGCTCTACCGCCAGCCATTTTATAACACAATATTTAATAAAAGAAATTGGAATTTACTGAAATAACCTTGTTCTAAACTAAGTTAAACATTAAAAAGTATTATACTATATAACTTACTTTGAAGGGGAAAGTGCTATTATTACTTGTATTAAATAAACGTAAAAATTTCAGGTTATTTATATTTTTACATTCCTACATTTTAAATATCTGTATATTATTCGTTTAGTTTTAAATTTTAATGGAATTACTATGCCATACGTTCCATAACGTTTAGGGATCCTAAGAGCATCATTCATTCTCTTGTCCTTATCCCACTCTAAGTGAGGTCCGCACAACATTCTCATCACAACGGGCACATCATCTGTCAACTCTGGCACTACTCCTTTCATTTGCATGACATACTTCAACCATCTCTTTTTAGGCCTTCCTCCTGTCACATATCCACCTATTTAATATTTAATATTCGTTTGGTCACACGATTTTCATCCCTCCTCATTATAAGTTGATGTCATCTTAATCTTGCACTCCTCTTCTTTTCTATAGCGGGCGCAACTTGCAGACTTCTCCTTATATACTTATTTCGTATTTTATCCAGCCTTGTCACACTACACATCCACTAATCTCCTCTAATTTGCATCCACTTTTTTTACATTCGTATTTTTCAGTGCCCAACATTCTAATCCATTTAATACACAGGTCTTACAGGGCCGTTTTATAAAGCATTGAAACTAAAATAAGCATAATTATTATTGATAGAAAAACCATTATAAATTGATACATGCTATACATAGTATATTGGACAGCTTAGTAAAGGTTAAGGCATACAAGCTCAATTTGCTTTTATCAACGGCTTGAAAAGACCGTGTTAAGTTAAATAATAGAAGCCCTACATAGCTGATGATTCACTTGCGAGTACATTGAAAAAAATTAATAATTTTTAAAAATTAATTATAATGGATTAATAGTAGATCGAACGGTGATAGTAAACCTGTCATTTTGATCCTCTTGAATTGATTATTTCATATGCAGCGTGCGTGCGAATTTCACGGCACAAATAGCGATCACTGTTCACCCATAATCCGAGATGATCTTCGTTGGCTTTTAGGTATAACTTTATGCGTTTCGAACTAAAGCTACTCTTAATAATCTGTGAAATAACTGAAATAATAGCGAAACAAGACAAAAGTTTTGGTACTTTCATAATGAGCTGTAAACAGAAGGGTAGCTATTGGAGGGGTAAACGGGACAGTGCTCTGGGGCCCCAAGGTCCGTAGGGCACCTTTGAGCTTGACCCTGTTGGAATACATCGAATCCAGAACACGAAGAATGCAAAACAAATAATTTTTAATAGTTTAGATGGGGCCCTAGTTACTTGTTAGCTCCAGGGCCTTTCATTCCCTAGTTATGCCTCTTTCTATACATCCCTATGCTATGCCACGGCAAGTTTCTAGCTTAATTAATAGTTAATAAAATTTAAACCTTTATCTCAGTTAGTATATAAGTCTTTAGATATTGTTCAACTACAAGAATTATTCCATGATATGTTGTTATTGCAGTTGCTGTTATGCATAGCCTAGTAGCTGTGATGGCCCAGCGGTGTGACCGCGCGACTCTTTTGAGGGGAACACGAGTTCAAACCCGGGCAGGCACCAATGAATTTTTCTATTAAAACTCATGTGTCTAATTGATATTTGCAATTTATCACACGCTTTACGGTGAAGGAAAACATCGTGAGGAAACCTGCATATCTCTAGAGAATTCTGGAGATATGTGTAACCTACCAATCCGCATTGGAGCAGCGTGGTAGGTCTTAGCTTCAACCCTTCTCTCCAGAAACGGAGAGAGGAGGCCTATTCCCAGCAGTGGGATTGTAACAGACCGCTTCTTTACTACTTATGTTGTTATTGACAAAAAGCTTTTGGATTTTACATTACTTAAGTAAAGCTTAGTACTACTAAGTTTTCATTTTAGGAGAATGTCTATAAAGATCTTGTCGTCAAAAGCTCGTTTGCTAATTTACCTAACATGAATAGACATAAAGCTGTAAATCCTTAGTTGGAAATTACTTCATTTTCAATCCCTTTCAATTAAATGTGTCCAGTATTAACAAAGTATTAAACTGGCTATAGTTTTAAGCCTGTTTATTATTGTTCCAGAGAAATTTAAGCTTCTTATAGGCTAGTTCCAAACTATTTCTTCACAATGCTTAGGTACGAAAAATATTATTCAAAATTGTTTAAATTATACTTAGTACATTTAAAAAATTCAGTGTTCCTTTACCTATCTAGCTTTAACAAAGGGTCTTTATATTTTAAGAAAAACGGATTATATCAGCTTTATTTAATAATATGATATGATTATTTCGAAATTATTACTTTATCGCGGAGAGTCCGATTAACTAATATTTCGTTTCCAGCAAGAATAAAAATTTTAACTGTAATTTATCGCTTCAAGCCGTTGCGTATAAAATTATAGGCTTTTCAAGGTTAACCTATTAAAAGAAAAGTAATATAATCACTGCAAGCGTGATTCGCCGTTTAGGTCAGCCACAGTTATGACGTCATCAACAAATGTCTAAATCTCGACGTGTAATTTCCCCAGCGTCAATTATCAAGGCTTCGCGGTTTAAAGCTCACTCCTGAGGAATTTGAGAACATTGTGATAAGCTTATAGAAGTCATCTATTAAAGCGTCGTTTTTGATATTCTAGCAAACAGTTAATCATTACAGCGATAAACATTTGTTGTAAGATATACTTTATGCGGTATTTGTGGTACCTATTCGTTTAATATTTTCACTTTTTATAATGATATCTGGGTTCTGAAAATTCAACCTTGTGCCGGTTAGTATAACTTGCTTGAAATCAGCGATATAAATAGATTCGGGAGGGTGTTACTGCTCCACATTATATTATATACATCTCACGAGTATAGTCGGCGAGCATATACAAGTATTCTATAATTGCGCCTCGTTGCGGTAAAATACTAAAACAAGGCAATATAACTTGGAGAAAAATACTTTTTTTATTTTATGTCCAACAGAAATAGAACGAAATTCTAGTATTCTTACCAGCTTAATATTAAAAAAAATGACACGTTTAATATAGTATTGTATTACATCCGTACCAGGCGTGAATAACTTAACAAATCCAAGACCCAAAGTTTTCCAGTCAGCCATAAATAGATTTACGATTAGTATACGTTTAACAGTTATTTGAATAGTGACAAATTTGTATATGGTATGATGTAAAAGAATTATCATTTTATAATTTTTTTATTTATTATTACCATATAAATACTAATGTCTATTATTATTAAACATTTAAATCACATCAAAACGACTAAGCATATAAAAGGACGTAGGTCGATATATCAACATATTGACGCCTGGTACGGTTATATTGCGTGTATTAATATTAAAATTAAACTTGATAAGAAACAAAAACAAAATTTTTTTTTTCGCCTATTCGGGTGACAAGAGGGCTGACTCCTTTTTTCGCACAAGAATCAGCTTAGCGATTCAACGCGAAAACGCTGTTAGCATTCTTGGGGCCATTCCACGTTGGCATGATTTGCATAGTATTATCGTGTAAGTAATTTAAGATAGGCATAACTTGTACATTTTTATAAGAAACTAATAATTTAGTATACATATTAAGTGAAGAAAAAAAATATTTTCATTTGAAAGTGTTCAATATTAATTTTATCGTCTTAAGCATATCATTATTTTGCAAACGAACAACGCATTTTACGGTAAGTTTTAAATAGTTTGCTAGGAAAAAAGACCATTTATACGAGAGATTAAATCATAGTATTAAAAAAAATAAGAGATCAATTCATGGTATTAAAAAAGATTCTCAGATCTTTCAAAAGCGAACAAAGAGTATTATGTAAAATCTACAAAAGTATCTTAGTATAATTTCTTAAAGTATCAAAGTTAAAGTTACTAAAATATCCATAAATAATAAAAATAGATGTAATGTTAAATAGATAGAATGTAATGTATGTTTTTCAATAAAATCAGTATAGATTAAAGCGAAAAGATTCAATTAATTCGGGACTTCACTAAAACTAACGCAGACAAATCTGTTCACTCGTATCCTTCAATCCGATTCCCGTGGAGTTTAGCTCAAATGATTTCCGAATCGTTAACCATCTCTCTATCCTAAGTAAGACAGACAATTCTAACTTATAGATGTGTATCGTCTGAATTTGCTTGGAATTATTTACAGTTAAGTTATCAACGACAAAAAAAATTGGGCGTAAAGCGAAAATAATAAGAAAAATGTATTTTGATTAGGCATTTTTTCTTCTTAATCTGTGATAGCCCAGCGATGAGACCATGCGACTCTTTGGAGAATATTACTACTTAATACTAAGAATATTTTCAATGCAATAGAAATTCAACAGAAAGATAATTAATGTAATTAAAAAGCGCTTTGGTAACTTAGATTTTGGTTCCCGATGTAACGACACGTTGCGCTGACTAAAACAACTTGATAAAATTTAAATTTCTTTAACTACTCGATACGTATAACGTGAGGTCCTATTCATACTATGACTGTTATACTTTACGTAGTAATCTTTAATATACAAAAGTATTGATATCATTAAATACTTTGCAAATTACTTAAACTTACTAAGCCATCAAAACTCAAACTAGAAGCGTTAAAATTTCCCTCCACCTACATTAGACAGTTGTAATAGCACAGCGGCGAGACCGTGCGACTCTTGCGAGGGGAACACGGGTTCAAACCCGGGCAGCCTCCAATGAGTTTTTCTATTAAAACTCATGTGTCTCATTGATAATTGCAATTAATCACACGCTTTTCGGTGAACTTAGGTAACTTACGGCGATTTAGGTATGTTGACCGTGTGGTATCCGGTTGAGTAGAATAGACCACCCTCTTTCTTACGGAAGGGTCGTAAAATACGACTTAGGTAAGTTGGCAGCCGGTCATAAAATACGTAGCCAAATCACGTGACAACATGTTTGTAACATGCTGTGCCGATCCCACTTAGAGTGGGATAAGGGCAGAAGGATGATGATGATAATCCACGACAAAGCGCTTATCTTTATCGCGGACTGAAGAAAAATAATTTTATTATTATTTTTGCGTTATGGATCTTCGCAAAGTAACGCTTAATTCTATAAATGACTCAACATGTATAATTTCTAAAATTAAGGATAAATGAACACACCCCTTTAGTTATAGAGGATAATCACTTTATATTTTTCTACCTCATCACTGGAATATTAAGTTCTTTTTTTTTACTTTTTTTTTAACTTGACGTATGTGTATGTAAAGTTGGAATCTTGAAAGTTAAATTTGACCTACTTCCCGGTGTCCGATTGAGCTGAAATTTTATATAATTTTTCTTTCCCAGTGACAATGCATGTTTATGATAACATGACTTGATGCTGCTGCCAGGATTGGCTCCAGACGTGAGAACAAAATTGCATGAGCCTAGAGTTATCTAGGGACATGCAATTTTGACAAAAGTTGTTTAAAAGTTTTTACTTTTTAAAGAAAATTTTTATGATATACTTTTACTAACATAAGAAATCAATAGGTGTTAGGGAAGTCGTGAATGTATATAATATGAATAATGAATAAACTATGGAACAATATAACGTTGGTACACATAAAAAAGTGTAATGTTCCAATTAAGATATACGTCAACTAGATTCGTTCGGTTTGTGTTAATGTGTGAGATAATCTAGGTTAACCAATGTTAGTGTGTAATTGAAATTATAAACCGCAGACGAAAATAATTTGAGATAATCTACGTATTAAAGGATATGGGTGCTTCGAGTAAACTAAACAAACCCGATTACTCACTAATCGCGATTCCCTTCTACATTTGGAGTATCGTGTGCAGGATTAGCTGACAGGCAAAACTCATTATCTGAAATGATTCGTAGATATTTCAACGTAAGCATTCTCGTACCGATTTTGCGATTAGCGTTTTAGACTCAGTCATTTTTACGAAATAATTGGAAAATATTACAACACATTTCACTGTTATAGCCCACCGATGAGACCGTCAACTCTTTCGAGAAGTCATAAACCCCAAGCAAGCCCCTGTTCAAGCCCCTGGGTGCACCAATAAGTTTTTCTGTTAAAACTTATTTGTTTAATTGATAATTGTAATTTAGCACACGCTTTCTGGTGTAGGAAAATGTCGTGAGTAAACCTGTATATCTCTGGGGGTATATGTAACGTACCAATCCACATTGCAGCAGAGTGGTGGGTCTTTGCTCAAACTCTTCTCTTCAAAAACGGAGAGAGGAGGGCTAAACAATATATTTGTAGTTAGGCAGTTGCATAATGCACATTCGCAAAGCTAAAATGAATTTGAACGCTTTCTAAACGTTTCTCATTCTCTTACGAGGGAGTATGCAACCCTAGGTTTCAAAGCGGTTAGTTTTGTACGTTGATTTAGTTCGAAGTTACTTTTAGTCGTGATTTCCCACCGATGGGAGCGCATAACTTATACCAAGATTTCGCTGGTTCATAACTCTGGCAATCCATATCCAAACAATTTTTATAAATGCGAAAGTCTATCTGACTGTAAGGTTTTCAAGGCTAATCCACTGGAGATATTGATGAAATTTGGCTAAATTAAAATGTGTACACCGGGAACGTATAAAGCACAAAAATTCTCATATTTTTTCGTGAATAGAAGAAGCACATAAGCGTTATTGAGGGTACTTAAAATGTTTAAGTTGGGACGAATGAAATCAAAGGTATCGTTAGTAGTATATAATATGATATACTACTAACCTATATATAAGCCTATAAGTTTTCTGTATAGAGTGGTGCTTATATTGTAGTATTATAAAAAAGAGCTATGTGACAAAACCTATATAAAGACAAGCGAAAATTATAATGATTTTAGGACAATAATAATATTATTCCTTCTGAAAAATATGCCGTGTGGTATCCGGCAGAATAGAATAGACCACCCTCCGTTCTTACCGAGGTGTCGTAAGAGGCGACTAAGGTATGTGCCGTGTGGTATCCGGCTGCATAGAATAGACCACTCTCATTTCTTACCGAGGTGTCGTAAAAGGCGACTAAGGTAAGTTGAGGTCAGGCAGGCGGCCGGTCGTAAAATACGTAGCCCAATCATGTGACAACATGTCTGTAACATGTTGTGCCGACCCCACTTAGATTGGGATAAGTTGATGATGATAAATTCAATTTACAAAATAAAGTGACTTAAGATAATATTCTGAGGTATTTTCATGGAGGATTTCATCAGGGATAAGGGCAGGAGAATGATGATGATTCCTTCTGAAAAATAAAAGTATTAATAATATTATAGATAGACAGTAGTGCCTAACTTAACGATTTATTATTTAAATGCCTATTACTATTGCCTTAATATTAAGTTGCACGATGTTTGCAATGTTACTTCTTCATAAATCTAAATACCTTTTAGGAATATTTCATACAACGTATGCCAATTCCATTAACATTTGGAGTACGTAGGATTAGTTACCAGTCGATATTACGTGAAATAATATCCAACCAAAGCTTCTATGTAATTGATTTTCCTTAGGGCCTATTCAATTATTATTCTTGCAGGCTACATGTTGGTGAAACTAATTTTTCGACCAAATCTGATCAGATAAATTAAGTAAAAATTGCAATACTTATAATTATATTAAGTTAATTATTTCTCTCCTTCTGCGTAGTTATCGACTGGTTAAATACCGCCAACAATTAACTTGACTAAAATTAAAACGGATTTTTTAGTTCATTATTTTCATGAGTCATTTCTATTCGAATTATATAGCTTCAAAGAATTGAAGAATTTAGGGAAAAACTTTATTGCAAAATTTCGAAAGCATATTATTCGCCTGCACTTATCTCACTCTAAGTGGGGTTGGCGCAACATGTATTTGTCTTCCATTCACTTTTATCATTCGTCAACTCTGGCGCTACTCCTTTTATATACTATGACATGCATATAAAAGATTAACACAATCGAATCATCTCTGTTTAGGCTTCCCTCTAGTAAACATATTCATTCACATTAATATTTAATTCTCGTTTGGTCACATGATTCGTAAACAAATCATAAAATTAATACACTTTCTGTCGTAAAACATTTGCATCTTGCCCAATGCGATTAGGCAGAAAAAAGTCTAGGTAAGTCAGTAGCACCGTTGTAGAGTATTAAAATATGAGAAATTTAATGTCCTTACAAAAAGCAGAAAATAGAAAAGAGTACTGCTTATTTTAATTACTATAGTTGCACGTCTGTCGCCGAGAAAAGGTTTAAGTTTTATTTTAAACAATCCATTAAGTAAGCGCCGAGACTGAATTTTTATTTTTTGTTTAGGTCGTTTTTTTAACAACCTACTTGTTGAAATAGTTTTCTTTTCCAAGCAGATTATTCCATTATTACATTATTCCATTGGGTGCTTTAAAATGGTATGAACAATAAATTTTGTGAACGATCAACATCTATAATAATAGATCTACCTATCCCGAATACCTATTTCATACTATATTCGAAATACGAAAATCCCTTTTTCTATTAGTTTGTATATAATATAACGCTTTCACTGTTAATCCGCTGGAGCCATGTTGATGAAGTTGAAACTTATATTCCGAATTAACATATACGATGGAAATATTCCCAGTTCCTTCACAGATAAAAAGCACGTATAGTACCCGGCAATAAATAATGCACATCGTGGCTTAGATTCTACTTAATAGAGCATTGTCTCTGTCGCACAGACTGACGAACCCGCGTGTGACAGTGACAGCACTCTACGAAACCGAAGTGGCCGGCTTTTCGTTCTACACATCGATGTGCATTATTTAATGCCGGGTACTATAATTGGGAGGAAAGTACGTAATTGAGGGCATATGAACGATTAAAATGACGTGAACGAGGTCGCGGTTGTAGCTTGTATTTTATACACCGTCGTACTTTGTCACAGCTTCTTTCGTTATAATTTAAATGAATCAATGTTTTTATTTCTATTGTTCTATATACTTTTATTGTATAAACTTGAAAATAAATGATTTGAAACACTACTTGGTGGCCGACTATGGACCTCGAGAGAGCTTAACCACTGAGCCAGCGATAAAAAAAATATGCTTAAGAAGTCTTTGTATCATCATAGGCGAATCAGGAGATGCTTAGAAGAATCAATGTTATTTATCCACAGACGGTCTTCAGCCTCGTAGTCTGGAAGGTCCTTCGCTGACTTCATAGCACTAGGAGAAAGCTCGCTAAATCAGCGTTATTTAGATCATACTTTACATTCACATTCGATTATTTTATACAGTTAAAGAACGATAATAGCTATATTTCTGTGCTAAATTGCTAAATGCATTTTAGTCGACCTACCCTGTTGTCAGTTTAAGAGGTTAATTCAGGTGTTTAATTTGATTAGATTTTCATTAATCCCATGCTCCTTAGTCAAAGAGATTATTGAACACTAATTTTAATTTAATCTGACGACGTAAAATGAGCGGGTATATTCAAGCGCCGCTTCGACCAAGTAAATTTAGTTATGGTTTCTTAAATATATCCAGAAAGTCACTTACGTCTTCTGTATGTAGTTAATATTCGATAGAAATGCTTATAACGTCAATTAATTATGCGTTTATTACGATGTCGTTTGAACAAAATGTACGGCTAAATATCTGTGTGTCAGTGTGTGTTATTCGTAAAGCTATTTTATATAAAAACAAAAGAAAATTCAAAAATTTAGATCGTGCTTTAATATTGCTATAATAAGAGAATGTTATTGTACTCATACGGTACAAAGTATGAATGCTCGTGAGCATATAAGTGCCAGATTTCCGGGCCATTTGTTTCCCCGTCATAGTTCACTTGCAGCCGGATATAGCCGGTCAACAGTTAATCGATTATCCGGTTAGGGGAATACAACAACTGCAGACAATCTAAGTGATTTAATAATGCCGACGAGCTTTCTTCATATTTCTCAACTTAATAATCGAATCAAAGTTTTAGTTTAGGACGTTATGAGTCATTCTTAAGTCTAGGTAGCGTCTTGTGGTGGTTATAGGGTAATTGAATTGCTTAATCAACGGTGAATTATATCAAAGGAACCAACGAACGATTTATTTATTTTCACTTCTACATATACACAAAGTATGAGAAATGTAAAGCAGAATCCTTTTTCTTTTTCATAGCTGACCTTCTTTCTCCTTTGATAGATTGATTAGGGATTAGACCCAGTTATAGCCTAAAGCATCTTAAATTATTGGCAAATAACGATTATTCAATTTTTTATCGCAATTAATTTCTTCACCGTGAAGCGAATAGTAAATATCACTAAATTAATTATTCATAATTACTCTTACTTGACCTATTCTTATTTAGTGTTTTGGCTAATAAATAAAAAATACTTTGTTTGTGGCAATTTACAAAAAATGATATCGTAAAGTAACGTTCGTCTACCATTTTGTTTATTCCGCAACAATGGGTAGATAAAAATTTGTTCAAACGATTTTAGTGTTAGGAAAAATCATATTTTAACTTCCCCGGTAGCCCACACTTTGAATGCGAGTTTTTTTTTGCTTTCGGCTCAATTTCGGCTAGACACTGACAGAACGAGTTCAGTTCAGTTGGCGGCAGAAGTCCGAACATTGCCGGATGCGGAAACGGGACATTGGAATTTAATAGTGACGCGACTAATAAAACTGGATGCCTGTGGCCTGTTGACACGAGACCGAATCTATAGAGTTGGAACTTCATTTTGGCCAATGTTAGTGGCTGTGGTGCAAACTGTGACTTTATTGCGCCTACTACCACTTCGCAATTGGATTGCTAAAAGCTTTGTGAACAGCGTAAACACTACGAAATAAATAAATATTGTACATAATATGGATGAATTGTTAAAATCTTGTTGTGGTATAAATCATTCTATGGAATCCATAATCAGTCTGTCTTTTACATTTTCACGGATAAAACACTGAAGTAATATTAATGAAATTTGGTATAATATATATCTATACTTATTATAAAACAAAATTCCTGAAGGCTGTCTGTCTATATGTAATCAATCTTCTCAAAATCTTACAAACGGATTTTTTTACGATTTTTACTAAAAGATGGTGCAATTATTCCGGAAGGTTTAAGTAAACAGTACGTCGCGTGCGCCACGTAAACCAACAGAGATATACAAAAGTAATGTACTAGAGACTTGTAGATCTAAAAAAATACTACGAAAAAGTCCGCAACAGCATGACTCTGTCTCTTATAGTTAACTCACAATAACTCCTATTATGTTCAAAATCTCAATTTTTCCACGCGGGCGTAGTCGCAAGCATATATGGGATAATTACACACACGGCCGTCTGCCCCAATTTAAGTATATAACTTAATACTTGTGTTATAGGTGACAGACTTAAAATAGACAGACTGGAAAATATACTAGGTACTTATATAATTTTAAATACATACAAATTTTACTAAGATTCGTAGAACCAAAAAAAAACATTAACAGCACTGGTTGTTGTGTCTAAGCTAGATTTCTATGTAGATTTAAAAATGTAGAGATTACTTACCTTTATATAACTAACTGACATAAAACATACATAATTATAAAATTTCATTGAAATCGGTTGAGCGATTTCGGATTGGTTTGGATCAGTTTGGTCAGTTTACATATTAGTGGGTAAGCCCACTAATGAACAGAAAAGTTAAATAATCTTGATATTTCAGAATATTTGTCGTGTGACAGATAGTCACGACTGTGACAAGCTACTTGTGCATTATAGTATATCTAAATAAGCACTCGCATAAAGGGAGCCATATGGGATACTCATTACAGTGTATAAACAAATTAAACGATTTCGCCTCTTAACCTATCAAGATGGGGTAATGAATTGCCCGGCGGAGCAATTAATTATCTCTGAAGAATACAGCTGCACCGGGACAGAGATACCGTAAGATGAATAGCGTCTTTGTGCAACGATTTATAGATGATTACATTATTATATATTTTAAAATATTAAAAATATATAATTAAAGGAAATTAAAAAGACAAAGGCATTACTTTGCGGAAATCCATTATACAAAAGTAATAGAAGTAACGGCCTGTTACTATCTCACTGCTGGACATAGGCCTCCTCTCTCTGTTTTTGGAGAGAAGGTTTAGAGCTAAGACCCACCACGCTGCTCCAGTGCGGATTGGTAGGCTATACATATGTCTTGAATTCTCTTGAGATATGCAAGTTTCCTCACGATGTTTTAATTTGTAAGTATTAATTTGACACTTAAGTTTTAAAAGAAAATTCATTGGTGCCTGCCCGGGGTTTGAATCTGTGACGCCTCGAAAGAGTAGCACGGTTTCACCGCTGGGCTAGCCCAGTAACAAATAATAAAATAATAAAATTTTATTGTCACTTTTGTAAATATAAGAAGTGTAAGCGGTAATTACTTGACACCTTATTTACTACCAGATATTCAGTGATCATCCCGATGAGGTGTGATAGTCCAGCGGTGACACCACGGCTGTTTCGTGAGGATCACGGGTTTAAATCCAACCATAAAATAAACCAATAAGTTTATATTTATATAAAAACTTATGTGTCTCATTGATATTTGGAATCACACGCTTTTTGTTGAAGGAGAATATCATGAGGAAACCTACATACATTTAGAGAAATCTGGGAAATGTGTAACTTGCCAACTTGCATTGGTGTGTCTTAGGTCCAACCCTTCTCTTATAACAGGAGTGAGAAAACCTATGCCCAGCAATTGAATAGTAATGGCCAGGTACTTTACTTTTTGTCTCTACTAACGTTACGAGAAGAATTAGTGAGGAACCGCCAGGTTTCTCACTCCAACATCTTTGGACCCCAACGCCAATTAGTTTCGTATTATGAGAATTATATAAAAAAGTATTCCAGTGATGAGATAAAAATAAATAAATAAACAAATAAAATAAATATATGGGACACTTACACGTACGGTCGTCCGTCCCCAAAGTAAGTAGCTTAATACTTGTGTTATGGGTGACCGACAAGTGGTAGATATACTACATATATAGTTTTAAATACATACTTAAACACAAATACCAGGTTCGAAGAACCAACAAATTGTTTGTAGAAAATGTTGGCCCACAGCGGGAATGAAACCCGCGACCCGCGGAGCTGAAGGCAGGGTCACTACCCACCGCGCCAACGGGCCAGTCGAGTATTGTGGTCCTCTATAACTAACTAAAGGATTGTGGAAACGGAGAGAGACTTACGCTCACTCAGCAGTAGGAAAATAAGAGGCAGTTACTTTTATTTCCAACACTACTTTGCAACCACATATCCATAAAATAATATAACTGATATAATTTGCGGACGATTGCCCAGAGTTACTACAAAAAATTAACTTATAAACTTCATCTAAACTACCAAGGCAATCAAAATATTCGCCATTTGCTACAAGCTCGGCAAAAAGTAACCTGGGCCACCACGCCATCTTGAACAGAATACAACGTCGCTATAACTATTTACCAAAAGAATTAGATGTAGACATATTTAGCGATAGCATACATACTTTTAAACATAATATAATTAAATTTAAAAGAATGAATTAAGTAAATAATATTTTTATAATTAGTATAATATATATCTTTTATTTTATTTCATAATGCACTCAAAAAATGTAGGCGTCTCTTTTACATGCCGTGGTAACCTATAATTAAGACTTTAATTAAGTGATTTTTAAGTGAGTATTTTGTTGGTTTATAAATGTAAGTCTTGTTGGTTATCTTAATAAATAAATAAATAATAAATAATAATAATAAAAATCAAGTAGAATACAAATGAGGCTTAGTGTTTAAGCGTTTGCGACTCATTTGAGGTAACGGGAACATAACTCCGCGCTCGTCTGTTCCCTAATCCTACACGCAAACTCCAAATACAGAATGGAATCGTTATTAGTCTGGTTTGTTTAGTTTGATTGGGCCCCTTAAGCCTGTATTACGGAGAGATAGCACGATTTCTTCGTCGTCGCGGTTGATAATTTCAGTTAGGCAGTGGCGTCGGTTAATCTTCACGCCGCAGATTTACAAGATAAGGATCTAAAGCTGATGTTGTCTGTCTTGCTCAGGACAGAGAGAGGGTTAATGATTCGGAAATTATTGGGGTTAAGTTCCTTCGAGATTGGATTAAAGATTCGGGATAATGGATTTGTTTCGTAATTGTGGCTCCCTTTATTTGTTACTGTAGTCTTATATTTAGCGGTGAATATTGGAGTTTTGATTGAAAATGTAAAATAACTATAGAGTATACTTGAATAGGGAAGCCAGCCTAGAATGTGCCCTGTTAAAATAAAGAGTAAGCAAATGAGTCTGTATCTGTCTTTCTCTCTTTTTTACATGTGATTTAAAAAAAAGCAAAGTAACAGCCTGTTACTATGCCCACTGCTGGGCTAAGGCCTCCTCTCTCCGTTATTGGAGAGAAGGATTGGAGCTAAGACCTACCACGCAGCTCCAATGCGGATTGGTAGGTTACACATATCCCTAGAGAATTCTCTAGAGGAAATGCAGGTTTCCTCACGATGTTTTCCTTCACCGAAAAGCGTGTGATAAATTGCAATTATCAACTAGACACATAAGTTTTAATAGAAAAACTCATTGGTGCCTGGGGTTTGAACCTATGTCGTCTCTAGAGAGTCGCACGGTCTCACCGCTGGGCTATCACAGCTGTGTTCATGTGATTAGACAAAGATAAAGTATACGAGTCTCATCTTCCTTCTCATTATTTATTGTGACACTCTTACTTGTAGGCCTGCTTATGGATCCCCTAATGTAAGATAAAAATCTGAAAATTTTGTGTGTGAGTAATTTTGAGCTATATTCTTGATTTCGAAGTAGTTATTGTTGACCAACCACGGACTTTATAAACGAGTAATGAAGAGATATGATACATACATTTGTTAAAATATGAGTAAAGATTTTTCTCCCGCATTGAAAGACACGTTATTGATGTTGGTACACCCTAAACAAAGAAGACAAATGAGCTTCAGGGCGATAACTCTAGCATATTTCTTAAACTTTATAATATTTTATAAAGTATAAATTAATAAATCCACATTAGTATATCCACATTAGTGTTAAAATAATTTCAAGTAAGAACTTTGTTTTTTACCAGTGCCGGTAAAAAAAATGGAAAATTTTAATCCTTTATGTTAGCCGGGTATCAATTTTAATGTTTTTGACTGGCCCGTTGGCGGATAGTGATCCTGCTTTCAGCATCGCGGGTCGTGGTTTCGATTCCCGCCGAGGGCCAACATGTTCTATATACAATTTGCTGGTTCTTCGAGCCTGAATGTATACTTGTATTTAAGTATGTATTTATGTACACAAGCACGTACACAAGTATTAAGTTACTTACTTTGGGGACGGACGACCGTGTGTGTAAGTGTCTTATATATTTATATATTTATTTTATACAAAATCGGTATTTGATAATATATATCAATATTGTGAAAGCGTAGTAGACAGACTTTTGCATTTATATTATTATATAATCCGCGATAAAGTCGCGCGCGGATCCTCTATCGCGGATTATAGCAAAATAATGTTATTATTACTTTTGTTTATAGTTTAGTAGTTATAAATAAAGACGTCACAGTAAAGTGCTATCAAAACTCTTGGCAGTAGGCCCTCGACCGCGAATCTTGTTGATAATTGACGCCCGGGAAATTACATGTCGGCTCGCAGACAGTTGTTGATGACGTCACGTCACTTGATTATAAACGATTTATTTCACAAATGTTACGCAGCTTCGACTGTCATAGATAAGACATGACTGTAAATGATTTATGTTGTATATAACAGACCTTTTTTTCATATAAATTTATTGTTCCGCATTTTTAACTTTTATTATTATGCTCACTTGTTTTATTAAGTTAAATAGTGATTACCAACAAAATATATAACTATGAATTGACTTTTATCAACCCTAAGCGTTTCCTCAAGTAACGTTCTAAAAATAGCAGGAAGCCGTGTTATCAGTAAATCTGTTCGTTAACTATTAAACCTAGAGCCAATAAAATTATTAAGTGTCCATACAAGACCTGTATCGTAATGTTTGTCATAAGAATTTTGTTTTCAGTTTTATAATCTTTGTATTATAGTACCAGAGTAGATAAAGATTATAATGTGTAAATCGACAATTATCGTACGATATATAAAAAGGCAAATAAAAATACAATAAACAAATATAATTCATGTATGTAGAATTATCATAATCGTGTTCATCATTTTTCTTAGACATTAATTAATTATTATTATTATACTAAAGTAGGGGATTTCCCTACTCTAGTATAATAACTCTACGATCCAATTCAATTGTAAAATAATAATCTCATTTAATATTGTGTAAATTGACGTTATTTAAAAAAATATAAATTTAATTTAATTTATTACATATTAAGAAACTAATATATCATAGAACCTGTAAACTGGAATTTAATATTCTGATATAAGTAGTTGTTATTATTATATCTACCCACCAGACTTAATAAATATGAAATATGATAAATAGCTTACTGAAATCGCCGAAGTATAAATGTGACGCATTTATAAAATGTGAAATATTAAACCTCGATAAAGAACTTGTGGTGTGTGCAAAAACATTTATGAATTCATGAAAATACTGGCAACAAATTGTTGAAAGCCAGTGTATGTTTAATTACATGCTGTGACGTCATGAGCTGATAGTGAAATACGTTATTGATATGGTATAAAGGGGTGGTATAAGTTAATCCCTTTTTTATGTCAGAAAAACTCATTATGCGTCGTCACTGCCTGACGGGGACGAGTGGCAGGTATGTCGGACTTTCACCGACTAAAAACCTGACAGTGCTCCACCACACTGCTGGTGGCTAGGATAGGCTAACATTGTGAGGTGGGGCACGATCTCTCCCTGCCCATTGTGTTTCGTGCCATGGTTGACGGGGAGATATCGTGGGCAGCGATGGACCACGATGGCAAGTTTCGTCACAAAGAAAGCTTAATATCCAATGTCCAATATGGATATATGCTCAATATTGGAATAATCGAATATAACATAAAAGTAACTGGCATTACATTGACCACAACCGGACATGGTTACTTTTCTCTTATTTACTTCATGATTGTGTTTTAGTAGGCTCAGAGGCATGTTACATATACTTGAAAATCAAGAACTTGAGTATTTGTTCAAACGAAACATTTCTTACCTCGTAACTGCTATGTGGAAACGCTTTGTAAAAGTTTAATGTGGCGTGAACAGAAGTTACCCAGTACACATCCTGTCATTTAGGCTATATTATTTTTTTTTACAATAACTTGCCTGTATTTTACTTCACCGAATTATGAAATTTATTCATAAGAAAGGTACAACGGACTCAAATCTTCAAAGTTATCAGACTCACTTAAGATAACTTTTATGATTTTACTGTCCTTGAAATTTATCAGAGCTTTAATTCTGTCCCACTAATATTGCAAAATGGATTGATTAAATTTAATCTTTTTTACTATGATTATATAAGAAAAACGTACTTAACATCCTCATCATCATCTTGCCCTTGTCCCACTCTAAGTAGGGTCGGCACAACATGTTATAAACATGTTGTCACATTATTTGGTTGCGTATTTTACGACCGGTCGCCTGCCTGACGTGAACTGACCATAGTCGCCTTTTACGACACCTCGGTAAGAAATGACGGTGGTTTATTCTACTCAGCCGGATACCACACGGCGGGTCAACTTACCTTAGTCGCCTTTTACGACACCTCGGTAAGAAATGAAGGTTGTCAATTCTACTCAGCCGGATACCACATGGCGGGCAAACTTACCTTAGTCGTCTTTTACAACACCTCGGTAAGAAATGAGGGTGGTCTTTTCTACTCAGCCGAATGCCACGCGGCGGTATATAATAAAAACGTACTTACTTGAAAAATTTATATGAATAACTGAATTAATTATTTTAAGAGTTGAATTCAAATTAGAGAATGAAAATTTCTTGAATGAAACTTTCTGCGTTACATTGTTTCTCTGACTAAATCTTGCGCACTAGTTATATTAAGATTACTCGAGCTGCATTCTCAGATACAAACAATCTTACAAGTACTAGTCTGCAATGGAGACTCTTCGCCAAGTTAAATGTTGTGTAAACAGTCCTAGTTATCACCACAGAGAGTGGCTCTAAATCTTGTCTAGTACTCATTTAAAAGCAGTAACTTTTTTTCTTTTGAAAAATTTAATCTTTGATGAAAGTTATGAATTTTTTAAACAATAAATAAATAACAATACAAAAGAGATCAAAGTAGCTAACTTAATGCGACTTGAGATTATTACATTTTGTTTTGTACATACCCATACGAGGTCTTACTTCTCTCTCTTATTTCCGTCCAAAAAGCGTCCTATATAACCCTGATGATCAAATAACGATCGCAAACAGTAACACGTAATACACACAGCGTCTTCGCCGGCAAAGACGAGGTTCCAGTTTTCTGACGTAGGTCGGTCGTGGCTTCTCGCCACCCTTCCGACGTCGCAGTGACTAATCAAAGTCATACCATCAACCCTCACCCTAATCACCCTAATCACCCTAAGCCGTGGTCCGGTCTCACAGGAGGCACCCTTAGGACGACGTTCCCAAACGCTAGTAGAGCTTCTGCGCTCTGCTCTCTGCATTTTGCAACCTCGACGATGATTCTACGCACCTAAAAGAGCTCATAAATTATTGATTTAAAATTATAGTCGTAGCCCTTATAATTATTATAGTCCTAGATCTTAGAATGATTCCGAAATTTTACTTATAGTTCTTTTTGCCATTTTGCCATTTTATTGTATTTATACTTTGTTTATTACTATTTCTTTTTGTCAAATTCATTATTTTTGTTGTTTATGTTCATTGTATTTTTTTTTAATTTTTCCTCTTAATTTGTTTTTGATAATTGTTGTCAATCTGCGCACGCTGTTGCCATCTATAAATAATTGATATGTTTATTGTGTATTTGTAGCTATCTCTGGTGTTAATATTGTTGATAACCTTTTTTTTAATAAATGAATACATATAAGTAAAGAGCTGTGTCTAAGATCTATATCTGTTTCTTCAAGAAAGAGGAAACTTTTGGCGAATATTGCAAAAATTATAATAATGTAATTTATATGTTTAAAAAAAGCATGAAGACAAAATACATTTTTGTTTGACACGTAACATTTTATAATCAAGTTAAGCTGTAAGTAAAATATGACAGCAAAGTTATTTACGTTACATACTTAATGTCTGAAGTCAAGTTTTATGGCACATCGGAAAGGCGCTTTTAGTTGAGCTCAGAGCAAACATCGTCGCGAGCTTCATCGACAGCTCGCAAAAACATTTTAGAGGAAATTTTAACTTTGATACCTCGAGTAGGTATGTACGTAGGTATTTGACACCTTTACTACCAATAAATGTCCCGTAATAAATATACGTAATTGAAACTATTGTGACATTAAATATTTACAAATTTCACGCATTTGTATGTATCAGATAAATTTATGAAAATAATGACGCTTTCGTCTTTGGATTATTTTTCTTAATTATTGAAAAATTTAATTGAGTAACCAACTAGCTTTTTCCTAAGACTTCGTATAAAGTATTCGTATTCAGTTCCAACATTAAAGTAGTTTATGTCCCCCTTCACCTATCTCATTTCCAAAGTTAACAACAATCACGAGTAAGAAAGAAAAATAATTAGGAACAGAAGAAAAACAGATACTTTTGTTTTTATAGTATTATGAATATCACGTAGTCTACACTCAAATATATTCTTATCTTATTTCTAAAGCAGTAAATAAGTACGTAATGTAAGATATGACTGGTCCGTCCGCGCTGTGGGTAGTGACCCTGCTTTCAGCTCCGCGGGTCGCGGGTTCGATTACCGCCGAGGACCAACATTTTCTATAAACAAATTGTTGGTTCTTCGAGCCTGGGTGTGTATTTGTATTTAAGTATGTATTTAAACTTAAATATGTAGTATATCTGCCAGTTGTCCGTCACCCATACCACAAGTATTAAGTTACTTACTTTGGGGACGGACGACAGTGTGTGTAAATGTCCCATATATTTATTTATTTATTTATTTAAGATTGAATAGATATTTGAAATACGATATTTTATATTCTTGTTTTAATCTGCGATTTATAATATGAAACCACGTGACTCGCTTCGTGATAAATTTAAAGAAATAGGTATTCTTACTATAGCTTCACAATACATACAGTGTTTGTGAAACAAAATATACATCTTTTTAATAAAAAAAGCGATATTAGTAATAGGCAAACTAGGAACCGAAATAAATTAATAATACCAAGGCTAAGGCTTCAGAAAGTACGTAGATCGTTTGTGGGCTTCGGTATACTTTTTTATAATAAAATTCCTCAATCAATTTTGGACTTGCCTTTACACAAGTTCAAAAAAGCAATTAAAGAGACTCTCATTAATAAAGCTTACTATAATGTTGAAGACTATGTCAATGATAAGAAAGCTTGGAACTAAATTGCGACCAGCTATGTACTAGACGATATTATAATCTAAGTTTGCTAACAATAGTCAATACAAAACTGTAATATTTATTTTTTAAAAGAGTGACCGCCGAGTTTCTTGCTGGTTCTTCTCGGTTAGAGCACCTTTCCGAACCAGTTGTAGCTTCAATTTAATTTTAATTTGACGATTCAAAAGTGCTTGTAATAGGCCAATTTGAATAAAGACTTATTTGAATTTGAATTTGAAATCTAATATCTTAATAATTCTAATTAATATAAGTAATCAATATTACTTTTGGATATAGTTAAATTACTGTTCGCTATTAATAACCCTTATCTTGACAAATATTTTCGTGCTTTTCACGGAATCGCTGATCATATTAAATTGTTTTTTTTTGTTTAACAATTTATTATATAACTGACAAGCGGCGTAAACTTTCCTAACAGCTTCTGTAATAACGTACAGTAGCGTTAACCATTATTATGAGGTCAGCAGTTCAACCATCAATCCACCAAAGAAATTGTTCGTCAGCAAAACCTTAATATTTAATCTTAATAATACAACCTTCAATAAAATCTTATTGCTCGCGCAGTTCTTCAGAAGAATACGAGCATACATTTGTAATGTATCCAATATCTTTTGAAATAATCCCATATCATTTCTACTCTAAAATCAAATCAGAATATAAATTTGTGCTTCAATATGCAATAGGGTAATATTTAGAAACGGGCGATGTAGATGTGTGTCTGTCGGAAAAGGCTGAGGATTGGTACATAATATTGCAATCTCCGTCGACAAACACTCGCTATGCGTTAGAAAGCAATACAGATAAGCACCTTCATGTGATGCGACACGACATGTATATTAAGTTATATTTTTTTTATTTAAAACAAAAGTTTACAAATTATGTTAGTTACTTACACGCTAGTCACGCATGGCCACGTGGAATGGTTCCAAGATTGCTGGCAGCGTTTTCGCGTTGAATCGCTAAGCTAATTCTTTGTGCGAAAAAGGAGGCAGTCCTCTTGGCACCTGAAGAGGCCATCAACCGAGGTTACAAAACGGCTAAAAGAAATTTTGCACTTTGACTCCTAGTTATATTCATATAATTCGTCTTTTTCTCAACTGGAAGACATCCTTTGCGGTTTTCTTCAAGGGATCCTCACGAATCTCATGCCAGACGGTCTTGTGCGAATTAAATGCAGCGGTCCTCTAATGTCTTTTTAGGTCATCTTGACACTTATATATCTAGACATCCACACAAACATAACAATGCATCCTTCTGGATGGGGTCGTTATTCCAAGAACTGGAAGGATTCAAACTTAAGTGTTTTCTTGCGGCTATATTAATAAATGAATTAATGAATAAATGATTATTTTAGTATCTGAAAATGACTTGCCACTCATTTGAAATTTATTTCCGCACACGAACCGACCACATCGTATCGTTAACGTATCGTGCGATTTAAAGCAGCCTATTATCCGTGTCGGGCATTCGCGGTTGAACTTTCAAACGAACAGCAATCCCCTCTTTCGTATCTAACCACTTGTGGTTGTATGTCTTATTCCTTTCTACCTTATATGTACAATAGGTCTAAATGGGGTCAGTACGTATATTGATACTAGAGCTAGTTGAGATATCTTCAAATGTCGTGTAATTATGATGTGGTATAATATTGAAATAGGTATTTTAAAATTATAATTTTTGCCATTATAATGACAAAAATTCAGAGTAAAGTTGATTATAATCGAGGATCTGGTAAACTCAATCACTACAAATTTGAGTACGTCCGTCAATTTTGGTACGGTTTTGAATGTAGCTTCGATACGGCTATTAGACGCTCTGTTTTCAAGCCGTTATGTTAAGTGTATTATTGATGAATTGTCTCTTTGGGTCTTTATAGTAAATAGATATCGGTATATAGAACGAAGTGTCTATCAGTTGAAGCGATTGGTATTTTAATCTAGGTACAAGTAAACAGTAGAATTATATTAGATTATGAAGGGTTGTAAGACTGTGATCTGTTCGTTTGAACTGTTTGATATTTGTGATAAAAAAATATCATTCATATATTTGCAAAGCTGTGATAGCCTAGCGGAGCGACCGTGCAACACTGCTTTAATCACGGGAAGACGCCAAACAGTTTCACACGCTTTTTAGTGAAGGAAAACATCGTAAGGAAACCTGTATTGAGATCTAGAGAACTAAGGAGATATGTGTGACCTACCAATCCGCATTGGAACACCCTGGTGGGTAGGTGGATAATAGGAGGCTGTTGCTCTACATCATTAACTTTACCGGATTTTTCATGATATTAAAGGTGTCTTTTCAGAACTCTCGTACATTTGTACGCAGATAGCCTTCCATCTAGCGCACTATGTAAGTTCAATAAAAAATCGACAACGGTCGTTTGCGATTTAAGGTCGAGTTCCCAAAGTTTCGGTTCAAATGATTTTCAACTAGGTGATACTTGAATATTCAAGCAACTAGCACAAACCTTAAAATTGCCACTAGTGAAATCCTGTGGCCTCCTTACCGAGGTACGCCAGAGAAGAGGCAATATCCTGCGTCAACCGTAAGTGATTTATTAAATTTCCCGGATAAATTGTATTAAATAATGATATAGCAAGACAGTGAATTTTAAAAATGCGCTCAAAAGTTTTTTAGACGAAAATATGGAATCAAACAAGGCACAAACGAAATTCAATTAGTTATAGTGCTATTTTGAAGTAATCTTTAACTATAAAAACGACGACGTGTTACGATATGATATAAATTAATATTATCTAAATCTTATTTAAATGCCTACTACATATTGAATAATAAATGGAAGATTGTACTGAAATGAAGGAAGATCTTTGTTCATTTTGTTTTATAATACAATTTACCCAAAATGAGAAATATGAAAATATATTGAAAGATGAAAATTGTCATTTTCGAAGAAGGCATACTTCAGTTAGTAAATTTAATTATAAATTAATACAAAGTTGTGAAAAATGTGGAATAGAATTCTTCTATAGTAATGTGTGTTACGGCATATGTATAAATAACATATCCAAGGTTGTTCTTTTGAATCAAGAAAGTTTGCAGTTTGTTAAAGGAAACGAATGCGTTGTAACTCAGTGATAAGAAATATATATAATAACTTAGTGTATTTCTGATTTGTGTAAGGGGTTGTTGCAATGCGAGAGTCGCTATTGTGGTAGTATGCTTTGTGTGTGGGTGTCGCCGATATATCTCGAAAGTTATGCTGTTATTCTATACAGCGACGCAACTGAAACTTACTCGTTGCTGCTGTGCGTTGTAATAACAAAAAACTGCAGGTACCTTTCGTATTAACTAAGTTTCTTTACTTATTACTATATAGATCAAAAAGACGCTAGCATTTACACTATTTGCAATTTATTTATTTTGCATTGCAATAACGAAATCTGTTGGAAAAACAGTTCTCATATATATCTATACAAATTATAAAAAAGTCCCCAAAAGCTGTCTCTGTATGTGATCGATTTTCTCAAAATGTATTGAACGGATTTTTGTCCGATTTTTACTATAAGATAGTGCGTTTTTTGAGAAAGGTTTTGGTTAATAGAATACAACGATTAAATTCCCGAAAGGTCATTAGTTACGCGGGATAAACTTTGTAACACACTGATTTCCACGTAGGCTAAGCCGAAGGCACAGCTAGTTAGAGATGAAGTGAATGAAATCTGGAAGCGAATTGGCGTAGCAGAGAAAATTAGCTCACTTAAAATTAGTATTGTTAACTAACGGAACCAATTATTTTAAGTAATAAATAATCTACCTTATTCAAGCGACACAAGATCTAGTAAATAAAAAATTTAAAAATACCTATATTTCTCTTTCCGTAAACTTCCTTTCTTTCGCGCATGCATTCGTGAATGAAGGAACGAATTTGAGTTAGTATAGAAATAATGCAATAAAATAAAACGACAGACTAACGTGAACGGGCTAGGTCAACTTGCATATTATTACGAAAAAGCAAACAGATGCTGAGAGAGTTGTAGCAAGTTTGCGAGTTCCGGAATTTCACAAAAGATGATAAGCCCCCGAGCGATACAAGCTGCCGTATATTGGGGGGAGAAAGGTTATTTGAATATGAAACCGGTTAGACTGTTGGAATTGATATAGCAAGTATCATTTGTACTTTATTATGTACACAACTACCTCACTTGGCTCACGAAAATAAATACAGAATTTGATATATGAATATAGTGATTAAATAAAATTAATTAACAAACAAACGTTACTTTTGATAATTTCTTTATTGCAATATTTACTAATTTGATTATTAGAATTTATGTTTTATGAACAATATTTATTTAGATATTTAAAAATCTTTTTTTTTTCGAACTAACTGTATGCTGTTAGGCCTAATGGCTTTTACAGGGTCACCGGGCGGGACGGGCGAGCGCAGAAGCATCGTCGATATTCAAAAATCATAACAAGAATCGTATAATTGTTGATAGTCCCCATGTTTTATAGCCCGCCTTATTCGTATTATGATTACGTCCTTGAATCATCGAACCTAAGGTTCCTCGGAAAAATATAATTAAGTTATATATATATAATATAGTTAAGTTGATATATATTTTTAAATATCAGATAACATAGAGTTTTAAACAAACAAATTTTTTGGGCTTTGTAAAGTAATAAGATAGTGCAAAAAATGGTGATTGTGACGTACAAAAAAAATATCAATAAAATTCTAAAATGACCTAAAAAGAAGAATGAATAAACTATAAAAGTTATTTGGTAATTTATGTTTAGAACAATTGTTTTATATTTGTTGTTGTTCTCAACACAAAATTTTGCTCCTAATGTGGTCTTATACATTATTGAATTTATGTATTATACTAACGTAATTTCCAATATTGAATAAAATAACTTACGCCGTGTGGTATCCGGCTGAGTAGAATAGACCACCCTCATTTCTTACCGAGGTGACGTAAGAGGCGACTAAAGTAAGTCGACCCGCCGTGTAGCATCCGGCTGAGTAGAATAGACCACCCTCATTTCTTACCGATGTGTCGCAAAAGGCGACTAAGGTGAGTTGACCCACCGTGTGGTATCCGATTAAGTAGAATAGACTACCCTCTTTCTTACCGAGGGGTCGTAAAATATAACTAAAGTAAGTTGACGTCAGGCAGGCGGCCGGTCGTAAAATACGTAGCCAAATCATGTAACAACATGTCTTTAACATGTTGTGCCGACCCGTGGGATAAGGGCAGGAGGATGGTTAAATAAAATAACTTGTTTTTTCAATTAATTCCGATACTTAGCCAATATATTGGTAGGAATTATAAAGAGTACCTAAGTAACGATATAGGGTTGGGAATTCCATTGAACTGTAAATGAGCGTGGATCGTTGAATTTAGTGGGAACGTTTTATCGTAATGTTTTTTTACTTGTTGGTCCAGATTAAATTATTCGTTAGAATTCTTTAACCTACTTAATCTTATTTTTTTTATTTGAGATATGTGCATGTGTTTTTAAAAGGTGAGCACTATGTACTTATGTATTGACTGGCTGGTTGGCGAAGTGGGTCGTGACCCTACTTTCAGCTCCGCAAGTCACGGGTTCGATTCCCGCCGAGGGTCAACAATTTTATAAACAATTTGCTGGTTCTTGAAGCCTCGGCGTATGTTTGTATTTAAAATTATATATATGTATATCTATCAGTTGTCCGTCACCCATAACACGTATTAAGTTACTTACTTTGGGGACGGACGACCATGTACGTAAGTGTCCCATATATATATTTATTATTATTATTTATGCACATTATATGTTTCCGATTTAACCACAGAAGTAATGTCTGTTTTTTTTTTGGCTATTTTTATTTACGCATGTACTGATAATGTCGGTATTCAAAATTGTTTTTGCACGAATCCGTTCTCCGATCTTAATAATGTTTTTGTTCATTGCTTTTTAGCTTATAATAAGGCCAGTTTTCACCTTTGCCAGCTTTGAATGTATTTGGAATTCTTTTTTACAGTGTTTTCGCCAATGTATCAATAGGCGTTTATATTATCACTTTCAGCAGGATATTGCGTTATCTTAAACTGTCCACTCCTATTTAATGTTCATATAAAATTGCGATTCCGCAAACAGAACGTTGGCTTCTGTGTCTACTGAACACTTCGTAAATTTTTATACTCCTTACTTAACATTCCGTTTTGTTCGAGTACGAGACTCGTTTATTGAAACGCTATAAAACTATCTGTACTACCAAGGAAAAATAATTTTTGGTTCTAATTATACTCGTTTATAATTTTTTTATAATAATAAATATATGGGACATTTACACACACGGTCGTCCGTCCCCAAAGTAAGTAATTTCATACTTGTATGATGGATAACTGGTAGATATACTACATATATAAGTTTAAATACATACTTAGATACAAATACACACCCAGGCTCGAAGAACCAATAATTTGTTTATAGAAAATGTTGGCCCTCGGCGGGAATCGAACCCGCGACCCGCGGAGCTAATGGCAGGGTCACTACCCACAGCACCATCGGGCCAGTCAGTTTTATATTGATGCGTTGTCAGACTTCAAGCTAGAAGTTAATAATAATAATAATAATAATTTTTATTGAAAGGTTTTAAAACCCAATATACAAGAAATTAAAATTAAATATACAGACAACATCAAATACCTTTTGTTACTATCTACTGGGAAACTATTCCCAGACGTCAAAAACGTGCCTTAATAATTATTTCCTGTTCTTATTAAGATGAACAGATAGCCAATAGTTTAGGGTAGTACTAGGCATCCCATCGCTTACTCTTTGGTTAAATATAAGTTTGCTTGTACATTAAAATTGCGTTGCGATCTTAGATTCATTATACATAGAGTAGTTGAACCATATGCTGGCCCATAGTGAGAGTGTCCAACAAATAATTAAAGAGAGAAGATAAGAGGATCCTACTTATCTTTGTTTAATCAGATATAATAATTAGAGACAAATAAGTAGCCTCATTTGCTTTCTTTTTTCTCTCGGTGGGCACATTTTAGGCGGGCTCCTATAATTACAATTACAATTAATTTATAGAATTAGGCGTTACTTTGCGGAGATCCATAATACAAAAGTATCCACTTTATCCACGATAAAGAACATAGCATATATACATATATATGTAATGCTAAATGGAGAGTAGACTATTCGTTTTCATACTTAGATCATGCATCATTCGTTAAAAACACATGCACAAATCTCCACCACCGCAAAATCACAAATTGCGATTTTGTCGTGAAGTCTATTTCCTGATGATACTTCGGTTGCGGGGCAAAACAATGGGTTTGTGCATGTGATTTTAACGAATGCTGCATGTTCCAGGTATGAAAACGAATAGCACACTCTACATTTACCATTAAATTACATTACATTTACATTTTCCTATTTACTTAATCGCAGATTATAGCAAAATAATTTTACTATTATTTTTCAATTTCAATTATAATTATATCTTATCTTACTAATATTATAAATGCGAAAGTTTGTGAGTATGGATGGATGTTTGCAACTTTTTCACGACGAATCCGCTAAAACAATATCGACGAAATTTGGCACAATTACTCCTTATATACCGAGGATACATATAGGCTATAAAAATCCTGTTAATTCTACAGGAATAGGATGACATTCAAAAGCGCCATCTATTATCAACCTACCAAAGTTTCTTTATTCGCAATGCGTCAAAAATCAAGTCAATCTATAGTATTTTACATGGCAAAACAACGTTTGCCGGGTCAACTAGTAATATATATTCACAACTCTATGATTGACGTATAACACTTCTTTTAAATAATTTTGGTTTACTTATATTTGCGATGGAGTTGTGATTTGAAGCCGTGTATCGATCTTATAATGCGATTTTTAAGGAACCTGAATTTAAAACTCGATGTATCAATGTATCATTCTCAATAACCTCTGTGAATGTTATAGTAGTCAGTACGAGACCACGATATGGAAAAACCAGACTCGATTTTATCGCGATGTGATCCATATGTTCGTATAATAATAAGTATGAATCATTTGAAATCAACAATTATACTGTAAAAGCCTTAATTTAACAATCCATAAAACGAATTCATTTAAGTAGGTCAAAATCGTTTTTACCAAATTAAGGTCATCACAGATTTCATAAGTCTTATATAAATACAGGAATCCCGAAAGAGATAAATAAAATTATTTTTCGGTGCGGTTCGATGTGGAATTTCTTTAAAAAACGTATCTACTGACTATCGAATCTGGATGCAATGTTTGTTCCAATTTCCTTCGCCGGCCGAGTACACCCATTTTCTATTTTACGAAGCTCGTTTCGGAGCTAGTATTTGGAACTGGAAGCTAATGTTTTGGTATCTGCTCTGACGGACGGATTTTAATTACTAATTTTAGTGCTACGGTCTCGCTATGAAATAGTTATAATTAACTAGCGGTAACCTTCGTTCGTGTAAGCAGTAAGAATTCTATGAAACTCGCGTCAACATTGCTTGAATTGTGTACTTTTTATTTTCCCGATACCAAAAATTCAAAATATTCTTTATTCAAGTAAATTTGTAAGCAAGTGCTTTTGAATCGTAAACTCTACTGCTGATTCGAAAAGCTGTTGCTATCGAGAAGAGCCAGCAAAAAACTCGGTGGTTGCTTTTTTCAAAGTATAATTCTTATTATTAGTTACATTTAGTCATTACTGCCTTGTACAGGTCGACGAGTAGCTCTGTCCACGCATTCTTATCGTCTAAGTAATCCTCAATAGTATAGTAGGTTTTCTGTATTAGCCTTTTTTGAATAAGGAGGCGTAAATTGGGAAGCGTAAGCTTATGTTGGTTCCTACTAAGTCTATTATAAATCGCCAATGTTTTTATAATGATATATATTCTTATGCACAAAAAATAAACTGCTAAAAATATACTGCGAAGCCTATAATACCCTAGATGTTAAATCAGTATCTTAATATCAGTAGCTTTTATACCAAATTTCACCAATATTGGCTGAACACATTAGGCGTGAAGACATAACAGACAAACTTTCACATTTATAATATATCATGATTAATTGAAAAAAAGTCCAATTAAAATTTATTATTTTAATATTTCTAAGCCGTATTTAATTTGGTAAATCAAAAAGGTTTCTGAGTTAAAGTGCGCTGTGATTTCAGTATTATTATTAAGTAAAGTTAAAATCCAATAATGAATATTGTTAAAGCAATTCTGCACTACTTGAAGAAACGGAACGTCGAACCGCCGTTTTCAAAAATTCAAAATTCAAATTTGACAGATTCGCAAAACTTTTCGCAACATTATATACGTCTCGCAATACAATTGTAAAATACGCTATTAAACGAGTCTAAACCAATTCAAGCACGCTTTTTACTTGAAGATTGGTCTACTTCGAGCCGAACGCTATTAATCAAGCAGCGATTTATTAACTAGAGGAAAGATCGCCGCAGTTGTGGATAACCATCAGCCCGTTTTCGCATCATCGCAGGTTTACTCGGTGAGACGTGCCTACCAGGTAATTCCACTCACTTTCTTATCCTTCTGTGTTAATACCGTGTTTGTTAAATTCCGGCGCCAATATTCGCGACGTTAAAATTCAAAATAAAAAAACGCTAATCGTTACTAATTGTGATAATTGCACTTCTTTTACACTCTAATAATGTCTAGAACTGATCTCACTTTGCCTAAATCACCAATCCTAGACCCAACGGCTCAATTAGTAAAAGAACTAATCAAACAAAGGGGCACTTTAAAAGGCAGATTGACTAAATTAGCCGCATACGTTAATACATTCGATAATCAGTTTCTTGAGCGTACTAAACGAGCAGAATTAAACTTAAGAATAAAAGGTGCATCTAATTTACTTTCCGAATTCAACGAAATTCAAATGAAACTTGACGGCTTGCTTCCAGAATCCGACAGTAACGAACAGCTGGACGAGAGAGAATCGTTTGAAAATAAATACTATTGCATCCTAGCACAAGCTAACTGTATTTTAGATACCGACACGATGCCTCCTAACGCTAATAATTGTGATAGTTTCGGTATTACACATCAGTCCGTTAAATTGCCAACAATAAATTTACCTACCTTTGACGGCTCCTATGAACAGTGGCTTGAGTTTAAAAACACATATGTTTCCCTTGTACACGCTTCTAAAACTATTAGCAACATTCAAAAATTCCATTATTTGAAGTCTTCCTTAAAAGGCACTGGGACACCTTAGTAATGTACATGATTGTTTCTAAGCTTGACGATATCACTGAACGCGAATGGGAGAAATATAGAAGTGAATTATTACTAAGCGGACATCAACGCGAGTGCACACCGACGCGAATACAAGTAGATGATTTGCTACAATTTCTAAAATCAAGGGCGGATATGTTAGAAACGTTACAAGTGCCACATAATAATCAAACACAAGATTTTAAAAGGTACACGCGAACTAACAATAACATTCCTAAGTTGCACTGTAATTTAACTACTTCGAAATCCGATAAATCCACGAAGAGATTATGCCCCTATTGTCACACAGATCATCACTTGTATGCATGTCACGAATTCCTAGATTTAAATATCGATAGCAAGATTAACTTCGTAATAAAACATAAACTTTGCGAAAACTGTTTACGTCCCGCACACAGCGCTGAGTCATGCAAATTCGGCCCGTGCAGGATATGCAATAAGAAACATAATACTATCATCCACCGCGACCACATCTCGACTGAGGGGCAGGGGTCGCTCCCGGGAGCGCCCGCGCAAGGCGACTGTGTGGGTGACACCGCTCAATCATCGAAATGCACACAATTGCATACCTTATCGTTGCAGGTTAATACTAAAGACGTTAATCGCGCGCAAACGTCCTATGTAAAACCTGTTTTGTTATCGACCGCGCTAGTCCGAATAACAGATGATTCAGGTAAAACAATTACGTGCCGCGTCTTATTAGACAGTGGCAGCCAATGCTGCTTTATACGTAAACAAATTTGCGACCAAATTAATACGCCATTAATACAGTCCATTCAAAAGATACAAGGAATCGGAAATTCCGTTACGCAAGCTCTTCAGAGTTGTAAAATAAAAATTAATTCATTGCACGGAGACTACGCTATCTCCGTAAATTGTTTAGTGTTACCGCAAGTAACGCCAAACACTTCGTCTGTACCTATTAATTACGATAAAATTATTATTCCAGATCATATCACGTTAGCTGATCCCTCATATCTAGACAGTCATACGATAGACATTTTGATCGGGGCCGACTATTTTTGGGATTTGTTATGCGATGGTAAAATACCATTAAAAAGTGGGCCCTTCCTCCAGAACACTAGATTGGGTTGGATAATTTCGGGTCCCATTAATACACTAGCATGTTTTAATAACACTGTTAGCTGTAATTACGCGCGGTTAATTGATTTACAATTACGTAAATTTTGGGAACTCGAGGATGTTCCGATTAGGGTGTGTGTGCAGTCTGAGATGGAACCCGCTTGCGAGGATAATTTCGCTAAAAATACTACGCGTGGTTCTGAAGGCCGTTTCATTGTTTCTATTCCCTTCAATGAGTCGCCAACTTTATTAGGAGAAACATACACACAGGCTTACAAACGTTTAATTTCACTTGAAAAGCGATTATCGCACTCAATTACACACAAACAATTATATAAAGATTTTATGTACGAATATTTACAACTAGGACATATGGAGCGCGTACATAACTATCCTAGCACGCACTATTTTATGCCGCATTTTTGTGTGTTTAATGAGAATAGCACAACTACAAAGTTACGCGTGGTTTTTGATGCAAGTGCAAAGTCCACAACGGGTAAGTCGTTGAATGATTTGCAGATGGTCGGGCCAGCTATTCAAGGGGACTTATTTGCAATTTTATTACGCTTTCGTGAAAGTGCGTTCATCGCTTGCGCCGACATCGAAAAAATGTACAGGCAAGTGTTGGTGAGCGAAAATCAGCGCGACCTTCAGCTTATCTTGTTATTTTATTATTATTATTATTAATTTATTGTTATTATTTATTTTGATCCTTTAGAGTTACTAAGCGTTACTATAATTAAATTTAAAATTATATTACAAAAATTATGGCTACCAAAAGTTGATTGGGATACGCAATTGCCAGACGAGATAGCTAATGACATTAACGAATTTTTGTCTAGCTTAACAGTACTAAACAATTACGCATACCGCGATATACATTCACAAGGTATTATACGCGTTCGGAACTGCACGTATATCCCGACGCTTCGCAAAAGGCATACGGTGCTTGTGGTTACATAGGCACAATAACACAAAATGGGGTGACGGTTTGGTTACTATGCGCGAAAGGAACAGAAGCTACTTTAAAACCTTTGACCGTACCTAAATTAGAGTTTTGTGGTGCTTTACCCGGGGCTAGGCTGTGCGTTAAAATAATCGAGTCACTTCGGTGTCGTTTCAATGACGTTACGTTGTGGTCAGACTCGACTATAGTGTTAGGGTGGTTACACACAGGAACCTTAATGCTAATAATAGGAAACCTACCAGCTAAGCGTCTATCTCAAGGGTTTCCGTTTGCATTTACCGGCGTTGATTACCTCGGGCCAGTGTTTATACTGAATCGGAAAGGTAAGCGCGCTAGACACATTAAAGCCTACGCTAGCCTTTTCATTTGTTTCGCGACTCGAGCTATACGTCGTGAGCTTGTGGGCCATTTATCGACTGATGCGTATCTCTTGGCGCTAAAACGATTCATCTCTCATCGCGACAGACCAGCAAAGTTTGTCTCTGACAACAAGAAACCTTTTCTGCCCTTATAAAAGAATTTTCGAAATCTGTAACTAATTGTGCAGATTTTGCTATAACTAATAATATTAAATTTAGATTTATTCCTCCATATAGTTCACGTGACAGAGCCTTATGGGAATCTGGGGTTAAATCGTGCAAATACCACATTAAGCGGGTGCTAGGCAATGCCTATTTTACGTTTGAGGAATTTATCTCGGTATTAACACAAATGGAATTGGTCCTAAACTCCCGCTCCTCGTCTCCTATGTCTTCAAACCCCAACGATTTCGCCCTACTTAGTCCTGCCTATTTCCTGGTCGGCCGTCCACTGACGTCGCCTGCTTGCGAGGATTATGAGCAAATACCAGCTCAACGACTCGCACGCTATCAACGAGTTGAGCAAGCTCGGCAACATTTTTGGAGCCGCTGGTCCAAAGAATATGTTTCAGAGCTGCAGGTCCGGACGAAATGGGCCAAAGCTGGTGACGATCTGAAAGAGGGCGCACTCGTTCTACTAAAGGAAGACAACAACCCACCTCTAAAGTGGATCATGGGTCGCTACCTTCCCAGGAAAGGATGGAGTGTCCAGAGTGGCCTCAATACGGATGGCTACGGGCAACGTGATTCGACACGCTTTCTCCAAGATCTGCCCCCTACCTACAGCCTGCGAGCCTCTTATCTAAAACTATCTTCTTCTGTTGGAAGTGGAAGCTTCCAAGGCCGGGGGCATGTTAAAGCAATTCTGCACTACTTGAAGAAACGGAACGTCGAACCGCCGTTTTCAAAAATTCAAAATTCAAATTTGACAGATTCGCAAAACTTTTCGCAACATTATATACGTCTCGCAATACAATTGTAAAATACGCTATTAAACGAGTCTAAACCAATTCAAGCACGCTTTTTACTTGAAGAAATATAAATATGTATGTTTAACGAAATAAAAATTATTCAATTAACTGATTAGATTCCATGTTACTTTTTTATAAAAACTAATATTCTAGATTCCAGACAGGAGAATTTATGAAATCATAACTCCGATAAATTTCGCCAAGCGACGTGTTCAGTTTATTTCCCTAGTGGTGTTGCAAACGCGGAGGTATCTCGTATTTTGTATCATTGCCACTACTATTTAGCCCGATTCGCAAGTTGAGATCAATCGATATTTGCATTCAATCGTAAAATAATAATTTATAATTCTGCATTATGTATTCAATTAATAAAATAATATTGATTACCCATTTTTCAAAATGGTGCAAAGTATGTTGCATGTAGTTTTTGTTCTTTAAAAGTGATAGTATAATTAATATAATAAAAATCTTTAAAAAACTATATGAAATTAACACTACAATTAACATTAGTCCGCAAATTTTTGGAAAGCATTTTACAGGGACCTGAGAAAGGCAATCTTAGCAGGGGTTCTAAAGTTCTTGTCTTCTTTATATGCAAAAAATAAATTACGTTTTTAAGTCTCGCTAAAATTGGAGATCGGCTGAACCGAATTGGCCAATTTTGGTTTTGAAATATTTGTACAAATCCAAGGAAGGTCTAATCTTTTTCTTTTCTACTCTTTTTTCTGTTTTTATATAAAAACTAAATTCTAAACCTAGCATCTAGCGATAGCAGTAACTCTAAGCTCGAGAGATTCACTGAATTGTGTTGTAACTTGATTGATATAATCATAGCCGCCGTGTGGTATCCGGCTGAGTAGAATAGACCACCTTCATTACTTATCCAGGTGTCGTAAAAGGCGACTAAGGTAAGTTGACCCACCGTATGGTATCCGGTTGAGTAGAAAAGACCACCCTCTTTCTTACAGGGGGGTCCTAAAATACGACTATGGTGAGTTTACGTCAGGCAGGCGGCCGGTCGTAAAATACGTAGCCAAATCATGTGACATCATGTTTGTAACATGTTGTGCCGACCGCACTTAGAGTGGGATAAGGGCAAAAGGATGATGATGATTGAGTGATATCATCATTGCTATACTAACTAATATAATAAACTATTAATAGTTTTATAAGTATATTGACGTATGTACTAGTTAAAAGATTTACATACTTTGAAAGTAATAAATATGTATAAAGTAAACATAACTTACTTTTTTATTCATTGAAACATTTACATGTTATAACGTTAATCATATTTTTTACATTTTCTTTAGGAAATAAAATGACCTGTGTGAAGAAATACTGTGCTAAACAAAATCTCTATTACCCGTAATATTACAGTTGTGTTTTTGCTAGCAGCGGGTACTTTTAGCCTTGAACATGAAAGTTTTCTAAATTGGTACAGTTGTTATATTAATTAAAACAGTATAATCAGTAGTTCCTATTCAAATAACCATTATTGTCCCAAACTGCTGAAACTTGTATCGCTCGAGGGCCTATAATCTCATTCGTTATACGGTTGAAACTCGTAAGTTTAATGAAACGTCCCCAAAGACTGTTTACTTTCGT
Organism: Morpho deidamia; assembly: GCA_947086505.1. Lineage (NCBI taxonomy): Eukaryota > Metazoa > Arthropoda > Insecta > Lepidoptera > Nymphalidae > Morpho > Morpho deidamia. Next base: position 10,130,368 of record CAMTZC010000010.1, read on the forward strand.
CTATATCTAACTTGACCTTACTTGTGTGTCTTCGGGAACACAGTGGAACGTTTGTCAATCTTGATATTTATATTTTGGCCGTATAATATTTTCTTTCTTGAGGATTAACTCCGTTAACAAGGGATATGCTTTTTACATGAGGAAACCTTCTGCAGACTTATTAAATTTTCTTTTATACGGTTTTTCTTTCGACTTTTATATATGTGGTATTTAAAGGTAGAAACTCTTGAGTTGCAACTAAGTTAATTTAATTTTGTTAGGTAATGTAATGTTTCTACTCCTATTTTGTAGAATTCAATAGCTGATTTTGTAACAAAAGAAATACTGCACCTACCACACCGAAGTGGTCCAGTTCATTTCACGAATACTGAATTAGTAATATTTATGTTAATCTAATAATTGTTTTGGTCGGATAGAATACTGGCGCTTGTCTTGGTACGCGAAAACTTTGGCTTCAAGGTTTTATAATATTGCTTTTGTGACTTGTATTTAAAATCATTATAAATTAGTTTCTAATTCAACCGTGGTTTTACGAGAAGTTTACGGCCACTGCTGCTATGGAAAGTCTACTCAACTAGTCAACTCAACACCTGTCTTGTTTCGATCGAGAATACAGGCGATTTCTTTACGCCAGGTAATTTGTTAATTTTATTAAATGAATTGATGATTAAGCCGTCGAAATAAAAATCAGGTCGCTAGTTTTACGTATACGTGTATTTTTTAAATTACAGTATTTTAAATAATCTATAGAATTAGGCGTTACTTTGCGGAGATCCATGATACAAAAGTAATATTAAAATTATTTTGCTATATTCCGCGATACATTAACGATTTACGATTTGTATCGGGGATTATAGCAAAATAAGTTTATTATTACTTTTGTATAGTATTTTACATTGACAAATACGTTCTGCGCGTGCCTTAGTTGTATGACATATTTGTTCAAATTAGTAACAGTGATTGTTTGATTGACGTATTTACGTCACAACTGATTTTGCGAAATAGTCGGCTTTCAGTAGATGGCATTAACACATTGTCTTCATATACATGATCAAATTGAGTTTTCTTCCAATCGCATTTGTTTGGTACGGAGACTGCAATGTTTACTTCAATTTCCTCTATCGGCCGACTGTAACCGTTTTTCTATGCCTTGGATTGTGTTTACATAAAGGTTTCTCTATCAATTTAGAATGTCGCACTTAAATTAAATGTCCGAAATGCATAGCATAGTAGAAAATTAGAAGTATTAAATAATTTTGTTTACTAAACTAACAATGATAAATCATTGTCACGTATAGAATTTATCAAAAAAATGAAATCTTTAGTTTTATGTGTTCGAAATTGAACAGTAATTACCGTATACAAATAAAGGAATGTTAAATACTTCCCTAAATTAGAAGTTTTATAATTTTAATCATCGCTTATGTTTATAGTGCTCAATTTGATCTGTAAGTAAATGCAAAGTATTAAATATGTATGTTAAAATTTTGACTTGTCAATATTTGGAAAAGCTTCTATTGTGTATCGCGCTAATATCCATCCAAGATCAAGCACTCCAAAACGCGCGACTTCCAACTGAGGTTCACTCTCACTTAGACATCCTTAGAGGATGACTCCCAGGAAGTTACGAGTCTTATAGTAAATACTATAAGATTTTAAATCACTTTTAAATTTTTCCCGGCGAAGCAACTGCGCAAATAAAGTTATTGTACTTGAGAGAGAGAGAGAGAGAGAGAGAGAGAGTACAGAAGCAAGAAGAAGAATGTGAAATATTGCAATTAATAGAAATAAAAAGAAAACAAATGAGTGCGATATATCTGTCTCTCTTTTTTATGTGATTAGACAAAGATGAATAGAGATATAGTTTCATTTTCGTTATCATTATTTATTGTGTCATTGTCACTTGGCCTGCCTATGGCACCCCTACTCTAAGTTTAATAATTCTATGACGCTCGCCCCATCGCTCCGTTGATGATCAAAGACGTCAATTAAAAAAAAATTGAAGAAGTTAAAACGTAAGCTTAAGTTTATCCCGTTATGACATCATCGTCCTCCTGCTCTTATCCCACTCTAAGTGGGTTCGGAACAACATGCTTAAATGTTGTCACATGCTTACGATCGGCCGCCTGCTTAACATCAACTTACCTTAGTCGTATACTTACGGTAAGAAAGAGGGTGGTCTATTCTACTCAGCCGAATACTGCACAGCGGGTCGACTAACCTTAGTCGCCTTATACGACACCTCAGTAAGAAATCAGGGTGGTCTATTCTACTCAGCCGGATACCACACGTCATTTTATTCCGTTATGACTATAACATTTAAAAAAGTAAGCACTGAGTTTTTCAGGCTTTTCTCAGTAGCAGCTATCTTCTTGTCTTGCATTTATGATTAGAATTTATTTAAGTGTTTTATAGAAGAACGTTAATTTTGCGTTTGAGGTTATCTTCATCGATATAGAGTGCAATAAAGAAAATTCCTCTATTCTAACCCCCTGCTGAGAAAAGTAACATACTCATACATACATGTAGTCAAACAAAGTATTTGGGAAAAGCAAGTCCACTTTATATTTACCTGCAGCCGAACGGTGGTACAACTATTTTCATTATCCGAGGTGCACATTCATTTGTTCCGTAAGCTGGATAAAGCTTATTTTGAATACTGAGCTATGTGTGCTTTAATGTTCCTGCGAGTGCCTAATGTGATAGTTTGTTTGCTATAGTATAATAGTTGGACGTTTAAAATTTATATCAGCCTCTATTGTCTATATTTGTGTCCTAAACAATTATTAAACATTTAAATTTGCTTCCGCTTTCTGGACTATGTGGTATGTAAAAAAGTTTTTATATCCGCCTGTTTTGTTTTGTCTTTTAATTTTTATTAAATTAAAATTGCTTTACTATGCATTATTTGTTATTTGAAAAGTTATTAAGTATACCATACTAACATTATAGTTGCGAAAGTGTGTCTGTCTGTCTGATCCACTTTCACGAGTAACTATTTCGTTGTATTAATATTGATGAAATTTGGCACAATTAAAGCTTATAGACCGGGATAATATTCCCGATTTTCTTTTTGAAACAAGAAAAAAACACATTATTGAAGACACTTAAAAAGTCGCGAGTCGCGGCAAAACAGGCATTTGCCTTTATTATATTAGTTACATACTAATGTAATATACTTTATTTTATATTATACATAATTGTTCACATTATGTAAGATTATGTACGGTTTTGATTTTTTAACTCAAATCTATCACTTAAGTATTTTAACTATTTAATTATTAGTAATAAATTCATGTCACATATCGTATTATGCGAGGTTGGAATATATAGTCCATTTATCGAGGAAGGCTACACATCATATAACATTATGCTAAGATGAATAGAAGAGGAGCAGCAATAAATAGTATTGCAAAAACGGAAAAATTTAAAGCTTTCCTTGCGTGCGCTAAGTAAACGGTGAAAGTTATTCAAAAATCATGTAATACAAAATTGTTCCCCCTCTAAAAGTTCTAAATAAAAGTCCGCGACAGCGTATGTCTAACTTTTAAGGTTAGACCACTTTAACCACAACTAATATAAGTATTTATATATATTATATATAAATACTATTTATATTATATATTATATATATAATATATAAATATAGTATTTATATAAGTATTTATATGTATATATGGATTACTCAAATAATAACACTGCAGTCCACGCGAACGAAGTTACGTTTAAAGGCTAGTCTTTTATATGAAGGTTAAAAAGTAAATATCACGATTGGCTATAACGTAGTTCCTTTGAATAAACAAGGAAAATGTTATAACTATTCGATTTTTAGTTACGATTTCCACAGCCTGAGCGCGTTTACAGTTCAATGGAAGTTCCAATCCCATCCCGTTGCGGAGCTAAGTTGAATAAAAGCCCACAATTGGCAAGCCTTACATTATTATTTTAAATAAAAAATGACCAACTGTAAATTCGAACAGTATTTATATAAGAAACTATAACAGAACTACTTTGCTAAAATCCGCGGGGTTAACGACAAAATCGTAATGCATTACGATTTTGTCGTGGAGCCTATCCTAATGATGATTCTAATTATATTATGACTGTTGGGTACACAAACCTCACTATCCTCACTATATAATAAATCTATTTATTAACAGTTAATAAATTATAATTATTCTTATACTATGTACTATGCTAAAATCTTAAATACTAATGGCGTCCGATCCCACCGAAGTTAGGTAGGGAAAGGAGAGTTGGCGCGAAGTTTTTTTCCCAGGCGTGGAACACTACACCTCAGATGTCGTTTGGAGCCTGGGAAAGCGGCAAACGTAGAGTGGACGTAACATGCTTCGGTTTCGAGGCGAAACAATCATAAACATGTTGGTGTTGGTTATGTGTATTGCTTGTTTGCATTGTTGCAGGTGGAGGTGTCTTGGGATGCATGTGATGACTTGTCCTGCATGTGTAAGGTACGTAGATTACATAAGCATTGCATGCATTAGCTTAGCCACGCGGATTATAGCAAAGTAGTTCTGTTATAGTTTCTGTAATATGGGATTCCGCAAAGTAACCCCTGCTTCTATAAATCAGTATCTACTTAAATTAATTAATATGAATATGATTACATATTTTCTGTACGGGCTGCTACCACCCTATAAAATTTTTGGTTGATAATTAATATTATACATATGACAATTTGATAAGAAAGTAATGAAAATATTATTTTATTATAATTCGTGATAAAAAAAATATAATGCTCAATGCTACAGCGTTCTATCTGTTCTCATACCTGAGACATGCAGAATTCGCGGAAACTCATGCACTACCAACACAACCCGTGATATAAAAATCAGATCAATCGTGATCATCGTCATCGATCGCGTCATGTTAAGAGTTAAAATATCCGTAATATCTTACATTTAAAACTGTTCCCGAAGGTAAAACGGACCATTACCATGTATGTCAGCTCAGAATATATGCTACAATTGTATTAAAAATCATCAATACTACTAGTACGCTTGCGGTTTTAGAGTGAAAGTTTAACAGGCAGACATACTTCTATAATACGTATTGATATTTAAGATATTTTGCTATAAATTTTTCTAGCCATAACATGAACATTTAATAAGCAAATTAATAGATAGGAACGTTGTTTTCATTGAAAGAATAACGCACCATCTTAACAATTTAATGAAGGAAAGGAATACAAAACAAACCGCTTTGGCCGCATTTAATTTCAATAGGCTTCAGTTTAAGTAGACGAAGTAGTATGAAGATTTACATTATATATAAAAGGAAACAGTTATTAAAGATTTGTTTACATGCAGCTATAGTATTAAACTTAATTAATTAAATCTTATTTTTAGTTAGGTACCTGATTTAAAAAGTTTTTAATTTTATATTCATCTGAAGGTTTTTAAAGCTGTGATAGCCTAGGTGACACTGTGTGACTCTTTTGAGGAGGTCACGGTTTCAAACCCGGGCAGGCACCAATGAGTTTTTCTATTTAAAAAAATCGTGAGGAAACTTGCATATCTCTAGATAATTCTAGGGATATGTGTAATCTATCAATCTGCATTGGAGCAGCGTGGTAGGTCTAGCTCCAATCCTTCTCTCCAAAAACGGAGAGAGAAGTCCTATGTCCCAACAGTGCGACAGTAACAGGTCGGAACTTTACTTTATTAAAGGTTTTAATATTCTACGGCGGACAAAATAATGTCCTTATAAATATAGATGTAAAATATGTGTCGAGGCCAAATATTTAGTTGTATTTCATTTATTTAGTACCTCTTACAAATTTTAGTTTTCTTTCGCTGGATCGGATGTCCATTATTTCCATCAACCTAACAACACAATTTTTGCGACCAAGTAATTTGGTCCCGACCCATTCGCGGCATTTCACTGGTTGGAATAAAACATTTGAGTAAAGATATCAGAAGAAATGGAACAATCATTGATTATCAAGTGTAAATATAGTCTGCTTATTAATCTGTTGATCTTTGGGATTTTTCTAAACTCACTCGGATCATATCCTGATATAAGTGAAATATTTCCATTAAGCGCTCTATTCCGGTAGAGTTACAGCGTCACGTAACCGCCGAGGTGCTTTCGCTTTCGTTGTCAAGTGTAAAATTATTTTTCTACCCACACTTATAAAAGTGATTCAGTTATATCATGATATAAACAAAATTAATAGAATATTGCCTTGCATTTCATTTAAATTTATTAGCTTAACCAACAGCTTTAACATTTACATCTTTCAAATACGGATTTTATTGCAATATAATACTAAGCCTAAATATAAAACTAATTAAAAGCAATCGGAACATGGAAATGTAACTCGAAAACTACTTACAATTAAAACAATACAATAATAATTAAACTAAATGTAACTTAAAATTTACTGAAGTAACAATTTAATATAAGACTAAGGCTAAGTAAATAAGCTAAGATTTTTGGGATTTTTTCTGAAATGATGCAGGGAAATATTGAATATCATCATCATCCTCCTACCCTTATCCCACTCTGGGATAAGGGTAGGAGGTCGGCACAACATAGTAAAAACATCCTGTCACATGATTTGGCTACGTATTTTACGACCGGCCGCCTGCCTCACGTCGACTTACCTTAGTAGTATTTTACAACACCTCAGTAAGAAATGAAGGTGGTCTATTCTACTCAGCCGGATACCATACGGCGGGTCGACTTACCTTATTCGCCTTTTACACACCTCGGTAAGAAAAGAGGGTGGTCAATTCTACAGGGCCGGTGAGCATTGAATATATAGGGGGATTAATTTGATCAAAAATTTATTAGATTATGTATATTGTATAACATTAGTATCATCTTTTTTGCAGTTTTTGTTTGTTATTTAGATTTACAATGATGTATCTAGTAATCTTACAATTAAGCACTTAACTATTCGCAACAACAGTATATCCGTATCACTGACGCGTGATGCCGAGTATGTAACATCGCATCGCGCATACGGAATTAGGTCGAACAATGTATTAAGTCCATTAGTGTATCTAGTTGTTAGCGCTTCGCTTTGTATTTCCAAATACAGCAGTGAATCCGAAATCATATCACGCTTCTGATAGTTCTCGATGTATTTTAATTTGTTTTTATATTTGTATTAGTATTATTTCCCTGTAGTTATAATTAATAAGTTTATATATAAATAGTTCAAACTTATAAAGCAAAACGATATGGATAGAAAGTGAAGATTTAATAAACGTGATTAAAAATTCGTTTTTAGGCTTTAAATTTTTTCATCGTCGTTAATACTCATATTTAACTACGTAACTGTTTAGATTTTGGGATTGATTATATTTAAAAATAATTAATTTTCTTTCTAAATGAACGTTATTAAATAATGTTATAAAATATCGGTAATCTATGAAATCGGTAATTTTGTTTTAATTTTTTTTTAACATAATTACTTTAGTTAAGCAATATGATTACATAATTTATAGAATTAGGCGTTACTTTGCGGAGATCCATAATACAAAAGTAATAATAAAATTATTTTGCTATAATCTTTTATATAGATTATAGCAAAATAATTTTATTATTACTTTTGCAATATGATTACAATAGTGGTCATATGTGTAAATATATTTTCAAATTAAATAACTAAGGTTTTCTTTAAGAAAGTATCATTCTATTTTGAAGCGTTCTATTAGGGAAATAATTATTAAATTTGATAGAAAACTAAGTAAATTGAAATTATGGCGTTTTGTATTTTTGTAAGCCAAAAAATGTTATAATTAGTTATAATCTCAATAAATGTTGATTGTAATCAAGTGTCACACACGCCAGTTTCGGAAGTGTCAAAATGTCATAGTTAATTAAATATCAGGTATACTCCACAAATTTAAATAATTAGAAAAGTTTCCGTGATGGAATAAATGTCATATTTATTTCATTGCATAAAGATCATTCGAAGATATTTACTTAGTACTTATAGGTATCAATAGAAGAACTATTGAATTGATATTAAATATATTGAGGACTACATATATAACTTTCAGTCCTGCTTTATCAATCAAAAGTAATTCGAAGTCCAAAGAGCCATACAATATGCCAAAACGTTTTCTGTTTCAGGAAAATAGTCTTTTGTTCATCACAGTTCATTCAATCAAATACTATCCAAATTCATTCGATGATTATTATTTAGTAGTATAATATGATTTTATTTTTGTGGCTAAAGGATTGTCTCTTCTAGAACGATACGAATATGCAGTGATTCCTGGCTACTCGGTCACGTTCCGAAGTGCGGAGCGATGTACCGCGCAACCGCCATTCCATAGAAAAAAGATCTCTGCCATTCTCTCCATTTGAATAATATAAGCAACTCTTTAATTCGTCTAGGTAACTATGAAGGTGCGTTGTATGTTGTAAATGACACTGAAGGTGCGTTGTATGTTGTAAATGACACTGAAGGTGCGTTGTATGTTGTAAATAAAACCATATTTGGATATAATGAAATTTATTATTCTAAAAAACATTTTGTGTATATTTACACATATTTACGCATTTTTCTTTTTTACAACGGATGGATCTTATTTGCCCAATATAATACTTATGGGATTTCCACACGATCTTAAAGCAGTTGGATCCACTTTTATGCTCTTTATGCCACCTAGTGTAATGATTTTCTGTGTCATAGCGTCCGAAAACCAATACCAACGCCGTAATGTCCCTAAGCACTTCAGCTTCTCGAAACATTGTGTTTTATTTTCTACACATCTCCGTGTTCCTTATAAACTGAAATCAGAAGGCTGCAAAAAATATCTAAATTATTGAATAATTCAATTTACTTCTAAGTTGCAAGCATAGTTTGAGGAGGAATGAATAATATAAGTAGTATTAATATAAGTAGTACATTATTTAAAAATAGCATATCGACTGTGAACTAGCAAATTTTCCTATCCTATTTTAGACAAATTTTCAGGAAGAAGAAAAACGTGATTATTAATACATTAGCAATAATTTTTATGAGATTAAAAACAGGTCACTCTAAATATGTTTATTTATGTACAATTTTTCTAGTAGATAATACATGTTGATACGGTAAATGATGAGCAGTAGTACTGATGCCGTTAAAAAGTGATTTGGCTTAAAATTAGAGTTAGGACATATTGTCGGTTCCCAGTTGATATACCAAATGGATTATAAACAATTTAACCTTTCAACCGCTTTACAGCTGAAAGTATTGATAATCACTAGAAAAAGAAGGATTAATTACCTTGTATTGATTCAGTATACATAGTCAGGACTGAATTTCAAAAAAACCTCAATGTGACTAAAATTAACGTTATTTTTGCGCTGTATAAACACTTTCTATATCTAATATGGACTCAATAATATATTGTCTGTGCCAGAAAGTAAAAAGAAGCTAAATATATAAAAGGACATCATAAATAAAAGGCTTGGGTACAAAAGTATTCTTTATGAAGTGTCGCCACAGTCGGCCGAGGCCACCGCCGCCTGTCGTTGATACCCATTTGAAAATCCTGTAATATTGGATATTGCTGCACATATGTCGATAAACACTGCCATATTTTTCTTTTAAGTGTTTTTTCGATTGAAATTTTTATTTCGCTCTGTTGAACTTTAATGACTAAAAATTTTTTTCAACTAAAGTAAAGTTTCATTATCCCCTTGATACATTCAAGAGGATAATGAAACATAATCTTTTAAAAAAACTTATTTTAGAATGACTTGTAAAGAATAATCTTTAAATTTTAATTCGATGGCAGTTTTCAGCTGGACGTATGCAAGTCTCTTCAAAATATTTCTATGTAATACGGTTTTGTGCCGCCAGAATCCAGAATTCTTCTTACTATGTAAGCCGTCTATTGTTCTACGACTTCACTTCAGCGACACGCTGAGCTATATTGATAAAAATCGTTCTACTGATCTCGATATTTCTGATTTGGCTACGAAAAAATACTCCAAGCAAAAGTCGCTCCATCGCCCTTTGAGCAAATTCAAGCAGGCTTGTTGGAAGCTTATTTAAAAAACAAATATTGTAAACGAAATACGTGAGGCTAATATTCACAACTAACATCTTTTTCTGGAAAATTAGGCAAAATATTAATTATTGCAAGTATTGAACCAATCATCCTGTATATTACTTATATACACATATCACACAGAAGGAAGTCTAAAACATAACAACTTCAGCTTGCTACTAGTATATTATACGGTAAGTAATTTTTTTAATTAAATTGATGCAATCGGATAGTTTTTTTTGTGTGATTTAATGTCATATTTATTGATGCAATCGGATAGTTTTTATGCGTGATTTAATTTCATTTTTATCGATACTTTGCAATATTGATGAACATCACTGAAACCTATTGGACCCAACCGACAGCAGAGGGTCGAACTTGGGGGGAGAGACTAATAAAATATGTAGATTTGATGACTTGTCACATTTTTTGCCGACAAATCTCAAATTCAATGTTTTTGCCACTTTACCAGTGCTTCCTTTTCTTTTTATTAAGAACTTGATAATGATTTTCTACTGTTTTGCGAATGTCAGCTGTTTCTTCTAAATCTAAATGAGTTTCGGTTTAGGATTTGTATATTTGCTGTACTGAAATTTAATATATTGTTTTATTTTAAATATTTGTCATTTTATTGTTAATTTACAACAACTATTTGCTTTATTATTTATTTTTAATTACTTTTTTTGACTAAATATAGTATTTCACTATAAAAATATTGTTCATTTTGTTCATCTTTCGTATTTTTGTATTGCATTATATTAGGTCCTTACATATGAAATTGGCGTTTTGTCGTACTGGCCACTTTTATCTCAAATATTACCTTTATGGTTAGGAATTCCAAATTCAAATTCATACAGCTATTTACTCATGCATTTGTGTTTCAAACCCCCTAATTCATTTGTTTTTTCTTCTTTTGTTTTTTTCTTTGTGTCACTCTGTTTACAAAATGGAAAACATGAAATATCGCGTTATTTACGAGTATGAGTTCCACCGTGGCACCAGTGCTGCAGAAACGGCTCGAAGGATTAATGATGTGTATGGTGACGGTGTCGCAAAAGAAAACACAGTGCGTTTTTGGTTCCAACGTTTTCGTTCTGGAAATTTCGACCTGCAGAACAAGCCTCGTGGACGGCCGGAGACCAAAGTTGATAATGAAGAATTGAAGGCTATTGTGGAAGCGGATCCATCGCAAACCACGTCCGAGTTAGCTGCAGGCTCCGGTGTTAGTGTTAAAACTATTCTAATACACTTGAAGCAAATTGGGAAGGTGAAAAAGCTTGAAAGGTACCTCATGAATTGAGTGAAGCAAACCGACAAACGCGCGTCGACTTCTGCGTCACGTTACTCAACCGGCACAATAATGAAGGAATTTTAAATCGAATCATTACCTGTGATGAAAAGTGGATCTTCTACGATAATCGAAAGCGCTCATCGTAATGGCTGAACCCTGGCGAACCAGCCAAATCCTGCCCTAAGCGAAAATTGACTAAAAAAAGTTGCTTGTATGTGTTTGGTGGACTAGTGCCGGTGTCGTTCACTACAGCTTTCTTAAATCTGGCCAAACGATTATGGCAGATATCTATTGTCAGCAACTGCAAACCATGATGGAAAAGCTAGCTGCTAAACAACCGAGGCTGGTCAATCGCTCTAGGCCACTGCTGCTTCAGGACAACGCTAGACCACACACTGCACAACAGACGGCTACTAAATCAGAGGAGCTACAATTAGAATGTCTTAGACATCCACCGTACTCTCCGGACCTTGCTCCAACAGATTACCATTTTTTTCGCAATTTGGATAACTACTTGCAAGGAAAAAAATTCAACTCCGATGGGGCAGTCCAAACCGCCTTCAAAGATTTTATTGATTCCCGCCCGAATGGTTTTTTTAGTAAGGGGATCAATGAACTACCTATGAGATGGCAAAAGTGCATACATAGCAATGGTACATACTTTGATTAATTAAATATATTTCATTAAAAAAAAAACGACTTTATGTTCCTCCCATAGAAAACGCCAATTTCATATGTAAGGACCTAATATTTTTATCAATTTACTGATCCCTAACGGACATAATATTTATTTATTTATCATAAATAAAATAATAATAATAATATAAATTATAATTATAATTTAGAATAAAGATTAAATGATATGTATAAGACAATTAAGGTGCTATTGTGGCAGATCACACGCAGTCGGGTGTACAAAATAATTAAATTTATTTTGTACACCCGGCCGTTAAATTTTATAAATTGTTATTAGAAAATAAAAGTATAGATAAAATTATTTCTACGTAACCCTATGTAACGGTAAATGTAAAGTACATCAGACCTTATACACATATTATATTTGATTTAAATTATGGAAATTCTGAAGTTTGCATTAAGATTCTTTGCTATAAGACCATTTGCGAAAACAACAAGTACGATGACCTTTATATTAAACATGGCAGTCTTATCCTGTACCTTAATATATATCATTAAATATATTTTTTAATCAAACATGTATTACTTATAACTCTTAAAATTTATAAACTGTTCAATATCTGTAAGTCATTGCGTTATATTTAAATCGAAATACCACCTTTTAATACCATCAGATAAGTTACCGATTAAACCTAATAAAAGTTAACTTACAGTTTAATTTACAAAATCGTCTTTAAATATCCATTTTCTTAAACTTTACTTATGAGAAGATTGAACGCTAAATCATTTCAGAGCAGATTATAATTTATATACGATCATACATAAGGAAATATGAATTATAGGCTGTAAGAGGTTAGAAAAGGCCAAGCGCCCAGTAGACCATTACTAATCGCTGATAGAGTGGGTAAGCGTTGGCCACCGATTGAACTATTGATTTATTTCAGGGGCTACCATACCGAAATGTAGGAGCAATTTATAATAATTCCTTTAAAAAATAATAATAATTGAAAAAAAACAGCTTAAACGGAAATTAGTTTGCCTTTTATTTGAAACCTTTTATGGAGAGGACATGGAATAATGTTTCTGATGTCATTTTAACGATAAGTATAATTTCAGCTATCACATGATACCTCCACTAGATGGAGCGACCTAAAACGTTACTAGTTACTCGGCTAGTCGGGGAAAAATCTTTTAGTAATAGTAAAGTTATGAACAGTGTACTAAGTAACGTATAGTACATATGTCTATTACATCAATCCGTAACTGTGTAACATATCTATACTTATTATAAAACAAAATCCCAAAAAGCTGTCTACACGTATTCGATTTTCTCAAAATATACTGAACGGATTTTTGTACCGTTTTCAACGAAAGAAATTGCAATACTTCTGGATGGTTTAGGTATATAGTACATATAGGTATTATATAAAATGTATTGAAGAGATCGAGTAGCTGTTAAAAACTCGCTTGTTGGGAGCTATTGTCGCGTGCGCTGCGTAAACCAGCCGAGTTAAGCTAAAGTAATGTACTACAGAATTGTAGATATATAAAAATACTACAAAAAGTGCGCGATTGCACGTCTCTGTCTTTTACGGTTAACTCTTATGTTCAAAATCGCAATTAAGTACCATAATTTAAACGAGGGTGAAGCCGCAAGCACAGCTAGTTTTATATAAAAAGAACAGTACCCATCAAGATAAAAGTTTCTTGCATCACCGCAAGACATTAATAGACTGTTACTTTATTTTACTTTTGAAACAATGTTACCAAAAAATCTAATTTAACTTTGCCAATAAAACGGGGCTAACAAGGTAATAAATAAGGTTACTTAAGTACAGACAGACAGACACATTTAAAGAGCTTTTAAAAGTTATACATATTATTTATTATAAGGATTAGTGATAAAATTGACATCAAAAATAATTATACTATCAAAATTTTCACTTACTCTTACACGGTTCCATTACTAACTTATTTTAGTCTCAGACACAGAAATATTATCTACATCATCATCCTCCTGCCCTAATTCCACTCTAAGTGGGGTCGGTACAACATGTTACAAACATGTATTGTCACATGATTTAACTACGTATATAAGCGCGGCCACCTGGCTGACGTCAACTTACCTCAGTCGTATTTTATGACTCCTCGGTAAGAAAGAGGATGGTCTATTATACTCAACCGGATACCACACTTAATGTATATTATTCATATTCAAATAAAATATGTTAATGATAGTTATTTCATAATTTAAACATTTCACTGTTTTATTACTTCTATTAGCAAATAATACTTGTATCTTGACATAATTAAATTTTACATAATCTCCAAGACTGGTGATCTCTTATTGCAAAAATGAATAAAATGCTTAAAATCTCCATCACCAATTGTTCCGGTTTTCTGTATAGTTCTGTAATTGCAGCTGCTTTTAAAAACAGACTGATTATACTATATAAATTATTATATTATATAAAACGAATAATGCGAAATATAATTTACACACAGTAAAGTCAAATCTAAATGAATCGACAGATAGAGAGATCGATAGATAGAGTCGTAATTATCTACCTACTACAAAAGGTGATGCTCATGGGAAGTGATAGCCGTCTACAAGTCTATCTATAGCAAAGCGTTAGTCCCAATCTATCGTCAGCTCAACGAAGAATCGGGCAGCCGCATTATGTTAATGAAACTGACTGCCGTTTGTCTTAAAGTCGTAGCTCAATTTGCAAGGCGAGAGATAAACGCTGTTAAACTGTCGAAGTTCGTGACAAAGCCTGAATAATGCAGATTACACCGAGAAAAATACGGCCGCAGTCAAATCTACATATTTTATTGGTCCCTTTTCCGTATCCTTTATTCCTATCACCGTTCAAACGATGTGATGGCAGCTCGCGAGTCGCGGACCCGTGAAATTATGTTACGTTCCTTGTTTACGTTAAAATACGTCATACGAATATGTGATAAAACTTTTTAAAAAATCATATGTAATCGTACTGCTAAAGGCGTGTACTTATGAGATTGCGAGCTGTTAAGGGACGTAATTCTTATCTCATTGACTTCCTTTTAAGTAGGTGTTACTTTGCGGAATATATAACCGCAACTGGATATACAAAACAGGTCAAAATATAATTTTTTATGTTAATCGATCTAATATTGTGGTAAGACCATAGAATTATAATACTAGAGTAGGGCAGCCTGCCTAAAATGTGCCATTTTATAATAAAGAGAAAAAAGAGGGTGTACCTATCTGTCTCTTTTTTATCTGTGATTAGATGAAGTATTCTAGTTTTATCTTCCTTCTCATTATTTTTGTGTCACTATTACTTAAAGGTCTGTCTAAGGCTATATTTTTTTTACATATAACTATAGAGATAAACTAATAGGCAACCTAACTATAGTTAATAACGATACCGGCTATACTCACGTCTAATTTTATCGGGCACTTATTCATGAGCTCTTAACACGACGTTATCGCGGCGGGAACTGACTTGGTTATTAACTATGAATACTACTCACGATAGTTTAAATTTAAAAACCTAACTATAGGTAGAAGTAGCGCTAAGTGAAAATTTTTGTCTGCAAATTTTGATGTCAAAGATTCAATAAATATTTCCATAATCAGAGCGTTCTGTATTCAGTAAATGAACTTATTCCTAAAACAAAACTCATTAACATATTCGGTTTTAGTTGTTATTTGAAGTAAAAGCGTCTAAAGGTGAGATGGTTTTGAGGACATTACTAAATACGGCTTTTGTGTTTAAACGAGCCTGGTTTCGCATAAGGTATTCGACGTATAGCAGTTTCCCTTGTATGGGATTAAAGTGAATTTATTCTGGACCTTTACTAATGGACGTAATAAACGACCAGAGAGAAAAAGCAAGGGCTGTCTACTATTTAAATATTGGATGCATTTTAAAATCTGGATTATAATAAAATTTACGCTCTCTAATATTTTTAATTAACACGATCTTCCTCGACGTAGAAGCGCGGTCAAAAGAAATGCACTGGCCTCGTTTCTGAACTGTGATACAAACATCACATAACATTTTTAAAATATTTATTTAACTTTGATCTGAAGGTTTACGGAGAAATATATATATATAATAGTAAATATAATATAATTTCATTGTATGTAATATCATCTTTTGATCAGATCAAAGAGGAATGAATAAAATAAATCAAAGCAATATTAATTTAATTGTCTGCTTCGTTGAGGCAGTGACCAACAGGTCCGTGGCTCGCAGGTTAGATAGATTTCCGCCAAAATTTTTTTCGGCGCGAAACCATTTTCAATCAACAATTGGTTGGTTCTTTGATTATGAGTGTGTATATTTAAGTATTGATTTAAAATTAGGTATGGGTATAGTACCAGTTGTTTGTTACCTATAAAATAAATATTAAGTTACTTAACTTGGGGACAGAGGACCGTATGTATAATTGTTCCGTATATATTAAAAATTATATGTTTAAAATTATAATAGTAAAGGCATATTCATAATATCCTAAATATTGTTTCTAAGAAAGGATAAAAATCATAAGACAAAAAGAGTTTTTAATATGAATGTGGATGGATGATATATGACTAGAGGCAGGACAAAAATAGTTTGTGGATGGATTGTGTGAACTACGATATGCTTATAAAAGGCGTCAGAGCTGACGTATGATAGCTGTGAATGGAGGATGAAATCATATTGTGCCGATCCCACTTAGAGTGGAATAAGGGTAGGAGAATGATGATATGATCAATTTGTCCCCAAATTGGTTATAGAATAAAACTTTATAAATATAATAATTGTAAATGAATTAAAAAGTTATACAATAAATAATTTATTAAGTAAGACATCACATTCAATATTACACTTACTTATAGGACTTTTAAACACAAGCTACGAAACAAACATAAAATTCGAACTACGGTAAAAAGACCATACTGTTTAAAGCACAGTTACACAATAATTTGCCTAATAGTTTAGAGGAAATAAATAATATTGTTTTGTTAAAAAATGCTTAGATACTTTATTTTGAACAAATTGATATCTATTAATTAAGTTATCGCCCTGGTCCATAATTATATTTTTAAGTAATTCTTTGTCGTTTACAATAATTTAAGTAAATTATACTTTTTAAGGTTTTAAGGATTGTTAAGTAGTGCATGTGTCTAAGCAATTAAAATGTTTAATTTAAATTCTCATATAAGTGAACAGTTGAAGTTCTTTTGAGAAATGAAATGTCTTTAACGGTTAACTCGACTTAAAATTTCTTTTATTTATTTATATTTCGTATCGGCATAGTTGAAGGGCTATAGAGAAAAATTAGCCTTATTTTTTTCTGGGGCTTTTATCTATAGGTTAATTCTTAACGCTATCTGGTTTATTTTACTCTTAGTATTGTTAAAAGAATATTGTGCAAAATCTTCACCGTATTAGGCCTGTATAATTCGCTGTATTCGATTGATTGACTTCAAAGAAATTCAGTTGAAAGAATTCCTACGATTTATTTAGGTAAGCACAAATGAAATTACAGTAACAGGCCGCTCATTTTTTCTAAAAGAATTTTTCCCTGGCCTAAAATTTAAAATAAATCTTTATTTAATTTCCTTCCGATAAAAAGAATTCGTAGATTATTCGTAGATATTCGTTGAATTCGATTTTAAAAGAGATGTTATAGTCCGTAGGTGATATTATTAATTTTATTTTAGAGGTAACGAGGTTAACGAGAGTTCTAGAAACGAGACGACACATGGTTCAAATGTTATAAATATAAACAAAAACTAAGATACTCAAATTTATTTAATTTTATCCATACTATTAATATAAATGCGAAAGTCTGTCCGTCTGTCTATTAATTTGGTGCAAGTGAAGTTACATCGGGGTGAAAATATTCTTATTTTTCTTTCGGAAAAGGGGGAAAATTATTCATATTCAAATTCAAAATATTCTTTATTCAAGTAAACTTGTAAACAAGTGCTTTTAAATCGTCAACATCTACTGCTGGTTCGGAAATCTGTTCCTACCGAGAAGAACCAGCAAGAAACTCGGCGGTTGATCTTTTCCAACAATAATTCTTATCACAATTTACATATAATTATAAATGTCTTGTACAGGGTTGAAGAGAAGCTATATCCACGCATCTTCTAGGTAATCTTCAATAGTATAATAGGCTTTCTGAATTAACCTTTTTTTAACAGTATTTTTAAACTGCTGTAAAGGTAAAGTTAATGTAGATTGTGGAATTTTATTATAGAATCTGATACCCAAACCCACAAACGAATTACGAACTTTTGCAAGGCGCAAAGCAGGAACCGCAAGCTTATGTCGGTTCCTACTTTGTCTATTATAAACATCGCCAATCCTTTTATAATTATTTATATTCATATGTACAAAAATTAAATTACCAAAAATATACTGTGAAGCCAATGTAAGAATACCTGTTTCCTTGAACTTCTCTCGCAGGGAATTGCGCGAATTTAAATTGTAAATGCCAGGTATGGCTCTTTTTTGTAACACAAAAATTTTTCAATGTCCACGCATTTACCCCATAACAATATTCCGTAAGACATAATGTTATGGAAGTAAGCAAAATAAACAAGTTTTGCTGTTTCAACGTCTGTAAGCCGCCTTATCTTTCGGACAGCGTAAGCCGCTGAACTGAGTTTCCCAGCGCGAGTTGTTATGTGTGTGCTCCATTGGAGTTTAGAATCCAAGGTCACTCCCAGAAATACAGTTGTTTCTTCTGTTTTTAGTGGTATATTATTAATAAAGAGCTTATTTGCTATTTTAGCAGTATTAGGCAATGCAAATTCTATACATTTTGTTTTGGTTGAGTTCAGTTTCCAAATTATTTAGCGCGAACCAACGAGCTACTTGCGACAAACCACTGTTACTTCGTCAACATTTTCGTCATTTCTGTTAACTTTAAATATCAAAGATGTGTCATCAGCAAACAGAGTTATATCGCAGATATTATTAATAGAATATGGTAGATCATTTACAAATATTAAGTGTACTCAAACGCTTAGTAGGCGCGAATGAAGTGGCGGTTACCTTAAATATATATTTAATTCCAATAAGTACATATACTTAGAAATAAAACTTAAAAATAAATAGTAAGAAAGTAACGACATAACGACCGCGTTACGTGGATAGTTTCACTCTCTTATGCGATCGCAGATATAAAAACAATTTGCAGATTGGTTCAAGTAAGATGAAACATTCTTTGAAGTAAGAGAAGAAAGAGTATTATAAAGCACAAAGCGATCATATCTATGTTCACTATAATAGTGAACATAGATATGATCGCGGTGTTATTTTGTCACATAGTGTAGTTTTTTACGATACCTATAAACTATTGTGAAATTTACGCGAAGCGTTATTTATATAAATAATAAATAAATTTCAATTGTATTTCGAATACGTTAATTTAGCTGTTGAGAATATGATTTAGTAAAGAAAGGAGAAAATATATTTTTTTATTTTGGTTTTAATCGAAAAACTTTAATTCTTTTTATTAAAAAAATTATAATAAATTGACATTTACATGGCATCAGCCTGAGGGTTCCTTAACAATTGCTTTCTGGACATATGAGTTCTATTATGCTTCTATTATTCATAAACACTAATCACAACGGGCAGTGACGAATATAACTCTCATGTATTCTGATTAGTAATGTAAAAAAAATATTAAAATATCCTCGTTATAAGAAGATAATAAGAACGTCATTAGGAAAGGCAGATTGACAGAGAGAATTTGTCAATAAGGAAGGTTTCCTAAATAAACCTTCTGAAAGCACGATAACTAAAGTTGAGTATGATAGAACGTTAAAATAGCAACTGGTATTGCTCAAGCAAGAGAGAGACGAAGAATTGATGCATTTGAAATGTGGTGTTGGCGGCGAATGCTCCGTATGCCATGGACGGCCAAACGCACAAATGCATCAATTTTGTCATTACTCAAAGTGCATACACGCCTTTCAACCATATGCCTTCAACGCATCCTTGGCTATTTGGGCCATATTGCACGCCGTGGAGATAAGAGTTTAGAAAAACTCATAGTGGTTGGGAACGTAGAAAGTAAAAGGACACGAGGAAGATCCCCAACCAGATGGTCCGACCAGCTGAAGACCACCGGTGCTCTCAATTTTCACAACGCTGTTCATGTGGCCGGTGATAGAAAACGGTGGAAAGATATTTTACGCCACCAAGCTAAGTGACAATATGACGGTGATCACGATCCTAAGTAGTGAGGGACTGACTACAGAGAGAGAGATGGTAAAACCTAAAAATATCAACTGGTACTGCAAGTTACTTATTGTTACATACAAAAGTAAAGAGAAAATATATATAATGTAGAGTGGACGATCCGTTTTCATCTCCTAATGATGTTTCGGTAGCGGGGCGAAATGATTATTAAGTTTGTGATAGTGTACGTGTGTAGTGTTTGTGTGTTGAAGTGGCGGTGGTGGAGGTTTGTGCATGTGCTTTTACAAATTCTGCATGTATGGTATGAAAACGGATAGTCGACTCTAGATTTAGCGTCTATTTATTTAATTGCAGATTATAGTAAAATAATTTCAATATTACTTTTGTATTATGGATCTCCGCTAAGTAACGCCTAATTCTATCAATTATTGTTACATATATTATTTATAAATCAGTTTTCGATATGGTTATATATCTTAAACGGGATATCAAAGATAGATAGTAAATCTATTTCAAAAATAAGTTTAAACTAAGGATTTAGAAATTCGATTGACTTTTAACTTGACTTTGACGAAGGTCCTGAGCCGACCTAATTTGGTTGAAGGGTTACCTGTTTAATCGCCGGACTAACTTGTCGCTTTAACGTTAATCTAATTCGTGATCCAAAATGAAAATAAACGGAACAATGAAATTCAGCTAATGAATAATGTGACGCGGTTTATAGTTATTATTATCATCATTTCAACAACAACTTATGTAGGGAAAACACTTCGATTTTTAAAGCCGTAAAAGATGTTAAATGGTTTGTAATGTCTGAATATAGTGACTTTTTGTGAAGATTGAGATGGCTATTTATTTAGTATATGTATATTGGTACTAGGGAACTTTAGTTTCGGGCGGTTAAGAATGTATAAGAGGGGGTATTAAATTTTGAATTCCCATCTTTGAGCACACATAACTTATTAGAAGGTAATATTGACAGTGAATATTGTTATCTGTAATACCCGCGACTACGTTCCCGTTGTTCTACGTTCTCGTTTTTTATAGTAGTGAAAATGGGAATTTTTTCACCCTAATGTCATCTCGGTTCATTGGTATATTAATACGAAATTTCAATTATATTATTTCAGCCATTGTGTAGCCATATCTAACGTTACTAAGGTGAGAGTAGCCCAGTCATGGATTTTCTCGATATTTCTTCATGGCTCATAGTCGTGGACGATTCGGGTCACCAATACTATTCGAAAACAACTGCGCATACGGACTCGGTTATCCACCATCTGCTACTAAAGGATCCTCGGTTACTTTGGTGACATCACCCGTCGGCAATCGGACAATTGATAAGTTGGTTGTAGTGGGCAAGGTGGGAAAAAGACCTCGCGGGCAATCTATCAACCTACCCGTTGGTATGATCCTTATTGGTCTGTCTTTTGCAATCGCGCTAAGGGATGTTGAAAGCCGGAGTACATAGAGAAGATTATCGCAAAAAGTTGCAAAGGACTTTCAGACACACGACCTTCAGTAATAAGGATGACGACCGAGAAGATTTGCAATGAAAGCGTCACCGACAGACAGACAGGAATACAGCTTAGCTTTATCGATAATTTGTCTATTGTTTTGTCTTTAGTTCCTTTAATTATTTTGTAAGGACTGTTCTCTTGAAACCGCATGCCTGTCAATTTATTACTCTTCTTTTTACACGTCAAATCACAAAATTTTGAAACTATTACGTGGTGTAATAAATATTTTGTTAAGGTCTGAGAATAACCTTAAAGTATCTTTAAATGTTCATTACAAAATAATATAAGAAGAAGAAGTTTGTTAAATTATACATTCGTCACTTTCATTTATTATAAGATAGATTGAAAAATATATATTATATCTTTTTAAAAGGATTTCTTTTGACTTATACATTCCTTAGTTTGCTCCTTTATTTTAAAAGTTATTTCTATAAAAAATATTTTGAAACGTTCTAAAAAGATTCTTTATACAGATTTTGGCAGTATCATACTTCAATGCACCCTTCTGTCCACATTTTTCTTTATCTTCAAAATCTTCTCTCAAAGGGTCTGAAATGCTCAAGGGCATTTATCTATAAGAATTCTTTGCGAGTAAAGATCATAATAAAAATTATAATGTACAAAGCAAGTGCCTAAATTTCTTTTAGTATTTTAACGTGAATATGACCAAAATAAAAAGACTTAAAAAGATTGTGATATCTCTATTTTAAATGTCTTAGTGTATAAATAAAATGCGAAATCATCTTCGAAAATTTATTTAGAACAATATTTTCATATTTCGGGTACAATGGTTTTCAGATTATTTTTATTTAAAGCTCGGTCTTTGGTTAGATGCAATTAGCCCAGCTATAAATAAGGTCTAACATGTTTTAGAGGATTATGTATTAGCTTGTACTCCTCTGATGAAGGTTCATAGCGATTAAGCGTAGCTTTTATTTGACATTAAAGTCTTTAGTTGGATATTATAATAGTCTTTATGGGAGTAATTTATGAAAGTAACAGAGTCATGTTAAGCATGATACCCCGATTATTAATATATTGGAATTATCATTTATTTGGTGTAGGTGTAACTTCAAATCATGTTACTGCCTAATATTACCTTTGGACTGGAATCTCCAAAAGAAACTTTTTAAACAGCGGTGTTTGTGGTTAGGTCAACGTTGCTCAAATAGATTGTACATATCTCAGTTCTCTAGAGATATGCAGAATTTATCACGATGATTTCTATAACAGTGTATGATGAAAAAAGTGAAATAAGCGTAAGAGAGTTCAAAGAAACGGTGTTGACAATACTTTGGCATACCCACTGTGAGATGAATCACTAACCAAGGACCCAAAAGCAAAACAAGATCGTGTGACATATAAAGATCTGGAAGTAAGCTATAATCAGTTATAGAGCGCCGTTTAGGTCTATTATTTATACAGAAGAAGAAGAAATATAAATAATTTAATTGAATATCAATTTAGAGCATGTATTTAAATGGCGGACCGAAATTTGAATCCGAGAATCTTTGCTTCCCAAACAAAGTTTTCTTCATCCAAGGAATTCTCCAAAGATATGTTTCCTCACGATGTTCTCCTTCATTGAAAAGCGTGTAATGTACGACAACTATCAAAATAACGCTAGTTTCTATAAATTATTTAATAGCACTTAACTTATACATTCTAAATTTAACCTCAAGCGTGTTTGATAATATTCAAGGCCACGAATCTCGCGATGCCCCATTGTTGCCAGATTCCGCCGATTAGCCGTATTCATGGCGTTTACGTTTTGACGGCAACGTCAGATGCAACAGGAGCGCGGATTGGGTTCGCGGCGCATGCGGGTGGCGAGGGCGGAGGGGCGCGGGCGGCGTGCAGCCTCCACGCTCGTTGGTAATGAATCGCCGGTACCCGCGGGTCGCGCTGTGTTCGCTTAGCGCTTGCAGAAAAGTTGAGAGCCGCTGTCTCTCTCGCGCCATCCCACGACCGCGGGTGTTGCAGGCGACGTCAGTTTAAAAGGTAAGAAATGCAGTTAGACCCCTTATTTTCCTTATGTTCTTCACAAAGTTATGCCGAAGTTACTTTGTTTGTAAACATTCATTTTTTTTTGTTCAGTTCCATAACGTTTTTCGATTTTTAATTTCGTACATTGTACTTTTGAATCGTCAACTTTACTGCTGGTTCGGAAAGCTGTTCCTACCGAGAAGAGCCAGCAAGAAACTCGGCGGTTGCTCTTTTTAAAATATAAAATCTTAGAACTAATTACATTTATTTATTGCTGTCTTGTACAGGGTAGAGGTGCACCTATATCCACACATCCTTATCATCTAAGTAATCTTCAACAGTATAGTAGGCTTTTTGTATCAGCCTCTTTTTCACAGTGGTTTTAAACTGCTGTAATGGCATGGCCAAAATTGATTTCGGAATTTTATTATAGAATCTTATACCCATACCCACAAACGATTTACGTACTTTTGCTAGGCGCAAAGCAGGAGTCGCAAGCTTATGTCGGTTCCTACTTTGTCTATTATATACATCACCTATCATTTTATAATTCTTTATATTTTTATGTACAAAAATTACATTGTTTAAAATATACTGTGAAGCAAATGTAAGAATACCTATTTCCTTAAACTTCTCTCGCAGGGAATCACGCGGACTTAAATTGTAGATGCCACGTATGGCTCTTTTTTGTAATACGAAAATTTTTCCTATCCGCGCATTTACCCCACAGCAAAGATACTCTGATCTGTGATTATTTATTGCGAGTGATAAATTTAACTGAGTTTAATATATTCACGTTAAAAAAAGTAGAAGTGTTTAGACTCTATATAATATTAAGTTTTACTTTGTACACCTTATTACGTTATGGTAGTTACAAGGCCCTTTTCAAACGCCTGACAGAATTAATGTAACAAATTTGTGTGGTGGTTATTGTTCGTGATCACAATGGATCTGTCAATGCTTCAGTTGAGATGAATGAAGTGTCGATGGGCAACAAAAACCGTCACTGGGCCGTGCGACAGTTTTGTATAAAAATAGGCGGCAAGTGAGCGAGTTTCGCTAAGTTTTTGATGTGGGTCTGAGATTTGATCCGACGATATTTTCAATTTGAATTTTCACATAATGTTATGTTTCACACAATAATAATTCATATAATGATGTTTCTAAGACTGGTGGTGTAGAGAACACTTAACGAGAAGCTAGGTCTACGGTCATGTTAAAAAAAAATTACAACCCTTTTACACTCGTATCGAAAGTTAGCGATCGCTATGGGTATGTGAACATTGTTCTACTTTTATAATTGAACTATTTATTAGAAATACATATGACATTATAAAACCATAGTACAATGGGCAAATTCATTTGTTACTTCATAGTGAAAAAACTGCCTTAAACACTTTCAGGGCATAAATTCACTTACACTGTCTATGTAGAAACAAATTAAATTAGACACTATTAAAGAAAAAACTTTTTAAACACTTCAAAAGCAAAAATTGAATACTTCCATATATAAAGTAACTTCACTGTCAATGTTGAAACTCACTTAGATTACATACGTACATTTTTGATAAGACACTCTAATCGTGAAATTTTACTAAATGCACTCAATGCACTTTTCACTCTACAACTAAAGCTTCTTCTGCAGATAAACCAACTAAATTTTTAAAGAATATATTTGCTAATCAAGATAATATAAAAATCAGATAGGATTGCTAACAATTTTGCGGTTACCGAAAATTATCACCGTGGGGTATCCGGCTGAGTAGAATGAGAGCACCCTTATTTCTTACCAAGGTGTCGTAAAAGGCGACTAAGGGAAGTTGACGTCAGGCAGGCGGCTGGTCATAAAATATCTAGCTAAAAAATAATTATGTAATATAATAACAACAAGTTTATAACATGTGCCGACTTCACTTGTCGTTCTTTAATATTACATTTACATTTATATTTTTTTTTTATATATATAAAATAAAACAAATATGGTTTCGTATATATTTTATAATATAAATATGGTTACTATAAAAGTAACAGCCTGTTACTATGCCCACTGCTGGGCTAAGGCCTCCTCTCTCCGTTTTTGGAGAGAAGAATTGGAGCTAATACCTACCACGCTGCTCAAATGCGGATTAGTAGGTTACACATATCCCTAGAATTCTCTACGGATATGCAGGTTTCCTTACGATGTTTTGCCTTCACCGAAAAGCGTGTGATAAATTGCAGTTATCAATTAGACACATAAGTTTTAATAGAAAAACTCATAGGTGCCTGCCCGGATTTGAACCCATGTCGTCTCTAGAGAGTCTCACCGCTAGGCTATCACAGCTTACTGGTTATACCTGAAACTTTTATAACATTGAATAAGTTGTAACTTAACGCAACTTGTTTACGCACTAACGCGGAACTGTTTAAACTATAACTTATCAGGTTACCATACTACTACTAGGTATAACTTTATCAAGTTACGGACAATATCAGATGAGAGAGTCAAGTTATTAACAATTTAAAATCGGTCATATATGAAATGTATTTTACATTAATAGTTTACATTCGCAGTTAAGTTTTTTGTTATAGTATGTTTGAGTTTTCATTCGATTAGATTGAGGATTTTAGAGGTTATCGAACGTCTTTCTATTACAGACATATAGGACGGTAAAATTGAATAAATATTCGACTATATAAAGTAATTTATGACTTTTTTAAAAGTTCACTAAGCTACAGAGTATATTACGCATCCGGTATTCTAATTTGATTCAGCCATCGTCTTGATATTAACGTTGCATCCTATGATGCATGTCGTGTCATTAAATTACATTACAGTGTGGTTACAGTCAACTTTATAAGTACATAGTATAAATAAACGCTAAAAATAAACATAGTTCATTTACATTAGTCTTTTAAAGGAAAAAGTATCTATTATTTATAAATTATTCCTCTGATTAGGTTTTCTTTATTTGAATTATGGAATTTAATTAAGTGTTAGAACGCTAAGGGTTTCTCCTGTAAGGCCAAAAAAAAGTTTAGGGTTTCGTTTAATGAAGGGATGATATGCCTGTGCTTAATTATTATAGTACCTAGTAACCTAGCAAAAGTCGTGAAAGCGAAACGCACTGATAGATAGACTTTCGCATTTATAATAGTTATATGGACATTATTATCGAGCATTAATATTAAATATAGGAAAAAAAACACGTCTATCAATTGTGATGGAGCGTGGTTTAGTGATGGGATATATAAACTAATAACAAAATGATAAATAAATAACATGTACAATTTGTACATGTTTTTTATTAATAATGTTATTCTTATGTCTTTTATGGAACTTAAATACATAAATAAATAAAACATAATAAGCGTGCAACGGTGGGATTTTTTTCCGGAATCGGAATCTCTGCAGCCAATTAGATAACATATTGCTCACGGGCTCCAATAACAAACAAACAACTCAAAAATCATGTTTTGAGATAAATGATTCTAAGTTTTAATTCCTACAGAAAATGCATAGAAAATGCTTTTAGTTTGCCAAATATTGAAATATGAGTTGTGCCGGTACTACTCGTGAAAAAAAAATGTATTTTAACATAACTATTCCTGGTCCAAAACACGTGTTTTTAGAGTTGCGCCATAATTCCTGCCATTAGCGATATGTATTTTTTTTTAATTTGGCAGTTCTAAGTTTGCGGTTTTCAGTTTGATATAGTTTGGGTGTCACATTCTTTCTGAGTAATATTGCAAAGTTCCTCATTCAGTGCAGAATTATGCGATTTTTAAAATACCGTAAGAGCAATCCGATGTCTGGAGCAACTTAAGCTTCATCCTCCAGTCTGAGTGGCAGATGGTTGGTCATTTTGAATTTCACTAAGATGTTGGATTATTTTGGTATTTTTTTTGGAAATATATAATGTATTTGTATTTTTTAAATTTTCCTTTGGAAATAAAGATGGACGCACGTAAAATACAATTTTATCACATGAGCATTTGTAAAGATTCTTGTCTGGAATGCTGTTATCCACTTAAAAACTTAATGGTTGCTGTTATCGTTTTTTTCGGCTGTTCTTTTTTTATTTGTTTTTTTTTATTGCTTTATTTTTTTAATTTAATTTTTTATTTGCTTTTACGATTACTATCAGGCAAATCATCTGATCGTTTTCTCAAATGTTTAAAAAATAATTTGAAAATAATTTGATTATTTAAGTTATATTTCTTTAGGTTAATGCTCATGCACTACGCGTCAAGCACTTAAATCGATAAAAAGAAGATAAAAAGAAGGATTATTTATATTATAATATATGCCTACTAAAAAAAGCTCAAAAAAGCTGTGATAGCCCAGGGGTGAGACCGTAGGAATCTTTCGAGAGACTCACGGGTTCAAATCCCGGGGAGGCACCAATAAGTTTTTCTGTTTAAAAATACGTGTCTTATTGCAATTAGTGTTATCGGAAATCGTCACAAGCTTCTCGGAAGGAAAACATGGTAAGGCAACCTGCATGTTTAGAGAATTCTAGGGATATGTGTAACCTAGCAATCCGCATTGAAGCAGCATTGTGGGTCTTAGCTCCTAATCTTTCTGCAAATTAGGAGAGAGGAGAGTGCCTTTGTCTAGTAGTGTGACAGCAATAGGATGTTATTTTTAAGTACAAAAAATGTTTAAATTTAGGCTAATAGTATTTAAAATCTATTCTATTATGTAAACTTAATAAGACGTACCATAGGATGCCACTCTTATTGTCGTTGCCTTTTCAACTTGGCATTATTAGACAGATTGTATGACAAAAGAAACTCCCCCTTTTGTGAAGGAAATTATGAAAACGGGGCTTACCTTAGATGGCATCCCATCATCGCTTTATATTTCAAAGTCAACAATACTATCTGCCGTTTGACTAATTAAGATAACGACATCCAAAGCTCTATCTTTAATGAAAATTAATATTATTTTGTAAGAAATGTTGTTAGACACTAAAAATTATCAAGTGGTTTATATAAGATTAAAAATATTAGGACCTTACATATGAAATTGGCGTTTTCTATCGGAGGAACATAAAGTCGTTTTTTTTTTAATGAAATATATTTAATTAATCAAAGTATGTACCATTGCTATGTATGCACTTTTGCCATCTCATAGGTAGTTCATTGATCCCCTTACTAAAAAAACCATTCGGGCGGGAATCAATAAAATCTTTGAAGGCGGTTTGGACTGCCCCATCGGAGTTGAATTTTTTTCCTTGCAAGTAGTTATCCAAATTGCGAAAAAAATGGTAATCTGTTGGAGCAAGGTCCGGAGAGTACGGTGGATGTCTAAGACATTCTAATTGAAGCTCCTCTGATTTGGTAGCCGTCTGTTGTGCAGTGTGTGGTCTAGCGTTGTCCTGAAGCAGCAGTGGCCTAGAGCGATTGACCAGCCTCGGATGTTTAGCAGCTAGCTTTTCCATCATGGTTTGCAGTTGCTGACAAAAGATATCTGCCGTAATCGTCTGGCCAGATTTAAGAAAGCTGTAGTGAACGACACCGGCACTAGTCCACCAAACACTTACAAGCAACTTTTTTTTAGTCAATTTTCGCTTAGGGCAGAATTTGGCTGGTTCGCCAGGGTTCAGCCATTGCGATGAGCGCTTCCGATTATCGAAGAGGATCCACTTTTCATCACAGGTAGTGATTCGATTTAAAATTCCTTCATTATTGTGCCGGTTGAGTAACGTAACGCAGCAGTCGACGCGCGTTTGTCGGTTTGCTTCACTCAATTCATGAGGTACCCACCTTTCAAGCTTTTTCACCTTCCCAATTTGCTTCAAGTGGATTAGAATAGTTTTATCACTAACACCGGAGCCTGCAGCTAACTCGGACGTGGTTTGCGATGGATCCGCTTCCACAACAGCCTTCAATTTTTCATTATCAACTTTTGTCTCCATCAATTTCAAGAACGAAAACGTTGGAACCAAAAACGCACTGTGTTTTCTTTTGCGACACCGTCACCATACAAATCATTAATCCTTCGAGCCGTTTCTGCAGCACTGGTGCCACGGTGGAACTCATACTCGTAAATAACGCAATATTTCATGTTTTCCATTTTGTAAACAGAGTGACACAAAGAAAAAAACAAAAGAAGAAAAAACAAATGAATTAGGGAGTTTGAAACACAAATGCATGAGTAAATAGCTGTATGAATTTGAATTTGGAATTCCCAACCATAAAGGTAATATTTGAGATCAAAGTGGCCAGTGCGACAAAACGCCAATTTCATATGTAAGGACCTAATATCACTTGTTTGCCGTAGGTAAATAGTTTGTTTTATAGTTAACAAACTATACCCGATTCAAATCGATATAAACCCTTAAATATGTTTCTTTCATGTTCGCGAACGATGGCTTTGAAGTTATGATTCAAATTCAAATTCAAAATATTCTTTATTCAAGTAAACTTGTAAACAAGTGCTTTTAAATCGTCAACATCTACTGCTGGTTCGGAAAGCTGTTCCTACCGAGAAGAGCCAGCAAGAAACTCGGCGGTTGCTCTTTTTAAAATATAAATCTTATCACTAGTTATTAATGTCTTGTACAGGGTTGAAGAGAAGCTATATCCACGCATTCTTATCGTCAAGGTAATCTTCAATAGTATAATAGGCTTTCTGAATAAGCCTTTTTTTAATAGTATTTTTAAACTTCTGTAATGGTAAAGTTAAAGTAGATTGTGGAATTTTGTTATAGAATCTTATACCCAAACCCACAAACGAATTACGAACTTTTGCAAGGCGCAAAGCAGGGACCGCAAGTTTATGTCGGTTCCTACTTTGTCTATTATATACATCGCCAATACTTTTATAATTATTTATATTCATATGTAGAAAAGTTAAATTACTAAAAATATACTGTGAAGATTGAATTACTTTACAATAAACCGCGTTTGTTGAGAGAAGCAGACAACGTTCACGTTTCTTATTCATGCAGGACCAGTCACAACACGTTATACAAAACGCCTCCACCAATAACATACAACACAAATACTACACGCTCACTACGACAATCTTCACGACAAAATCGTAATGTGACTACGATTTCGTCCTTACGTTTGTCGATTTTGTACGCAGATTATAGCAAAGTATCTATCATTATTTCTATACGATGGAATTCCGCATAGTAACGCCTGCTTCCATAAATTAACGATGGTTTTTTTTCCTATATGTTAGCCGGTATATAATTTTCAATTGTACTAGACTTCATTTGTCCAACGGATTAGCTGCGAAAGACAAATAGACTTTTGCATTTATAATGAGTATGGATGGACTAAAATCTATTCTGAAATGTTATTTTCACATCATATATTTCGTATAATTGACTAGTCGGTGGAGTTAGTAGTTGGTAGATGATGTTCGCGGGTTCTGTCTCCAACGGGGGCCAACAATTCCTATAAACAACTTGTTTCTTCGAGCCTGGGTGTATATCTGTATTTAAAGTCATATGTGTATACATTTACATGTTACTTACTTTGTAGTAAAATTAATTATAATGATTCTTCATAATTTTCATATTTGCGTAACAAAACTACTTCACTTCACTTCGTAGGTTAGCTGGCAGAGATATCTATCAAAGGATTAGTTGACCTTTGTACAGGTTTTTTTATTAATAATGTTTTTCTAACGTTTTTCATAGTACATAAATAATAATAAAGAAATAAGAATTATATCTGTATACAATTAACATTTGTCTGTCACCCATAACACAAGTATTAAGTAACTTTGGGGACCGACGGACGTGAGTATAAGTGTCGGGCATATTTATTTAATTATACCTACTTATAATTAATTCCTTAAACATTCATATAATGTGACATTATGTAAGAATCTTTTATATTATTGATTTTATTGGTAATTATTAAACATCGTCATCATCATCCTCCTGCTCTTATCCCACTCTAAGTGGGGTCGGCACAACATGGTACAAACATGTTGTCACATGATTTGACTACGTATTTTACGACCGGCCACCTGCGTGACGTTAACTTACCTTAGTTGTATTTTACGACCCCTCGGTAAGAAAGAGGGTGATCAATTCTACTCAACCGGATACCACACGGCGGGTCGACTTAACTTAGTCGCCTTTTACAACACCTCGGTAAGAAATGACGGTGGTATATTCTACTCAGCCGGATACCGCACGGAATAAATGTCCCATATATTTATTTAATAATATTTATAATTAATTCCTTAAATATTCATATCATGTGACATTATGTAACATTTTTTATATTAATGATTTTATCGGCATTTAAAAAAAAATCTTAGGACAATCTATTTATGTATTGTATGATATAAATAACCTTTTTTGTGTGTAAAAAAAATTAACTAAGGGATTTAAAGCTCAGTGTTTCCGCATCATCCTTTAACAACATCGATAGACCACATATGTGATAGTCGTATTCGTTTAACTTTGGTAACTTATTTGTGTTATATAGGCCACATCCTAGAAAACTAGCTCATCACAGTTTGTATAAGTTCAAAGTTGCAGTAAGTAATTTGTTTGGACTGCAGCCGCTTTTAAGCCCCAGTAACGTCTCTTTGTCTCTACCAGAGTAAGCATTTTAATTATGGAGAGTTTTTTAAAGATTTTATTGTTCTCATTTTTATGTTTTGTTGCAAGATGACCACCGTCCCGCTCGCTATGCACCGTCTAAAAGATATCGAGGTTCAAATTTTTGTACAAAGATTTACTGAGATTATATTAAACTATCGCTCCAGTTGTAACATTTTTTGTGTTATTTATTTTACCATGGCACAAGTTTAGAGTAACTTTTAATAATGGTTATAGAAAACTTATATTCCACGATTGATGATTACATAAACAAATAAATTGAGTCTTGAATTTGAATCTTAGTTAGCCATTTATTAGATAACAAGCACTCATTCATCTACGCAGATGTTCTGGTAAAACGTTATTTCTAATATTAAAATGACAATTAGGATTAAAGTAAGTAAAGCATGCATTCAGTTCAGCAACAAAAAAGTAGATTTCTAAGTTTTAACTAATAGAGCACGTAAATTAGTTTTTATATCTTATGTAGGCTTAGCAAGATCGCCGTGTGTCCGAGGTGTCGTAAAAGAAGATAGCGGCCGATCTCAAAATACCTAGCCAAATGTAACACTGATAGAATGATGATGATGATGATGTAAGCTTACCAAGATACTTTATAAATATATGGGACACATACACACGCGGTCGTCCGTCCCAAAAGTAAGTAACTTAATACTTGTGTTATGGGTAACGGACAGCTGGTAAATATAGTACATATATAATTTTAATTACATTTTTAAATACAAATATACAACCAGGCTCGAAGAACTAACAAATTGTTTATAGAAAATGTTGGCCCTCGGCGGGAATCGAAACCGCGAGCCGCGGAGCTGAAGGCAGTGTCACTACCCAGTGCGCCAACGGGCCAGTCGCTTTCATAATATATAAAAGTTAGTGATACGATTTTATCAATGATTCACAATATATTGAAGTTTAAATAAATCACAAACAGCGCGTGTTATACCGGAATCAAAATGAGTTGACGTAGATTTTATATTAATAAAAAAAAGATATTTAAAGCTTTGTTAATCAGAAAATTTATAGTGTACGCTTGCCTGGGTTATAAACAAGAGTACTACGCCAAAAAACCCCACAAACATGAAATAGCACTACCGAACATATAAATTGTGGAAACAATACGATTTACTCTTCAAATCCTTACTAAAAGGACTATAGAATTTGCCCGGAATGTTTCGGAACTTAGTCGGCCTATGTGCACAATGTAACAATCTATGTTACTTGTGGGCTAGTGCATGCTATAGAGGCAAATGTAAAGCGTTCTTGTGGATTAGGAACAACTAAACAAAACAACAAGCTTGAGTAACTGTGTTTTATGTAATCCCTTAGTTTGAATTCTGATAAATCTTATATAATATTAAATTATCGCATCACAATGTTAGTTACGATAGTCCTCCGAAAGACTTGACCGATTTATATGAAACTTGATATGCATATTCAGTAGGTTTGAGAATCGGCTACTATCTATTATTCGTACTCATAAGTGATAAGGGTTTCCACCTCTAACATTTTTTTTTACAATTTGCATTGTAATGTAATTATACATAGAAATAATTTATATGGCTAAACAACGTTTTCCGACCCAGCAAGTAACTATATTTAAAGTAGTAAAGTAAAGTAACAGCCTGTAAATATCCCACTGCTGGGAATAGGCCTCCTCTCTCCATTTTTTTGGGGAGAAGGATAGGAGCTAAGACCTTCCACGCTCCTCCATTACGGATTGGTAGGTTACACATCTCCCCAGAACTCTCTAGAGATATGCAGGTTTCCTCACGATGTTTTCCTTCACCGAAAAGCGTGTGATAAATTGCAAATATAAATTAGACACATACGTTTTAATAGAAAAACTCATTGGTGCCTGCTCGGGTTTGAACCTATGTTCGTCCCTAGAGAGTCGCACGGTCTCACCACTGGGCTATCACACTTTTCATATGAACTATAGATTTTTGATTTATACTTGAGTATTTATATTTTAATAGAGTAATGGCATGATAGCTATTCGAGAGGTTGCTTGCTGCTTTTCCGGTTTAGAGATACCTATCAGTGCACTTTTCGCCACTCATAAGAAAAGGAGCAGCCACCAAGGAGGTTATTGAAAATTAATATAAGTATATAGATAATCTGGTTAGGAAGGCAATTTTGTTCCCTGTTGAAGATAAATGTATGTATACTTAGCACTATTTTGGAGTTTTGTAATTATGGATCGGACGATTATCCTCCGGAGCACTATCAGTAATATTATATTATCTATATCGGGGTGCAACCTACCAGCAACATCACCAAACAACTTAGTGTAATGATACGAAGCTGTTTATCCAAGTGCATGTTTATAACCAAGAAACGATATGAAGGCACTATTCATTAGACCCAAACCTCACAAATAAGTCAAGATAAAACAAAATTCATATTGAATTTAGCTCTGAAGTCACTCAAATACATCCAAAAATAGTAAGTGGAAAATTCGAACCTATAAACAAAACAGCAGAGGCAATAACAAAAAAAATTATAAATAAATTCCACTTTTCTTTTCAGTTCTTTTAAATGTCTTGTTAAGTATAAAATTTTTTCGTTGAATGAAATATACGTCTCGAATTACAACTTTAATAAAATAAGAATTCCTTTAAAGTTCAAGTGGAGATGGTATTTACTCTTAGAACTTCAATAAGTGTACAAGCGAGGGGTATTAGCGCCGTGGATTTTCCTTCTCGACTTAATAATAATACAACATTTTCCAATACATGTTTTCCAAAGAGCCCCTTCCAGAGTCGCGCTCCCCCTATGCGGGGCTATTCTGTTCAAGAGTTCAATAATAGCATAATGTAAGTATGGTTAATTAATATGCGAATAAAAATTGCATATGATGGGAAGTAGGATACATTTGATTTTAAAAACTCATTCTTTTCTAATTGAGCGAAAATTTGAAAATTGATTACGTTTTAAAACTGTCTTATTTCTCTAAGAACATATAAAATAATTTTTTAATTAAATTATATGGTATTGATACCTTCCTTCAGCTCCGCGGGTCGCGGGTTCGATTCCCGCCGAGGGCCTACATTTTCTATAAACAATTTGTTGGTTCTTCGAGCCTGGATATATATTTGTATTTAAAATGAGCTGTGATAGCCTAGCGGTGAGACCGTGCGACTCATTCAAGGGGAACACGAGTTCAAACCCGGACAGGCACCAATGAGTTTTTCTATTAAAACTCATGTGTCTAATTGGTATTTGCAATCTATCACACGCTTTTCGGTGAAGGAAAACATCGTGAGGAAATCTGCATATCTCTAGAGAATTCTGGAGATATGTGTAATCTACCAATCCGCATTGGAAAAGCGTGGTAGGTCTTAGCTCCAACCCTTCTCTCCAGAAATGGAGAGAGTAGGTCTATTTCCAGCAGTGGAATTGTAACAGGCCGCTACTTTATGTATTTAAAATTAGATATGTAGTATATTTACCAGTTGCCCGTCACCCATAACACAAGTAATAGGTTACTTACTTTGGGGATGGACGATCGTGTGTGTAAGTGTCCCATATTATTTATATATTTATAATAACTGTATTATAAATATATAAATAATACGGGACAGGATAGGAGGATAGGAAGAGGACTGCCTCTTCCTTCTTTTACGTTATGTGGTCTTAAGACGAATTTTTAAGCTTTCATTTCAGTGTATTGAGTGAGCTTTAAATCGTGTTTGTTATGTGCTTACATTGCAATGATGTTCCGGTATAATCATATTGATAAATAATTTTTTGTTATGTGAAGAGATGTTTGTTATATGAAGTCGCCAACGAGGAGGCTAACGTTAAAATTTGGTCCTGAGTTGTTAATAATTTGTTTTTATGTACGGAATTCGTTTACTTCTTTTTATGGTAAAGTTCCTTTTTTTGAATGTTTTCGCAAAGTCGTTTCCTTGTTGTATAATTGACGACATTCATTTTATGCGTTCCTATTAATTACATGTAGTCATAACGTTGACCATCGCTCTTTGATCTCGTTTAATAAATAATAATCTTGTAATAACAGTTCAAAACATACGTATTGTCCGCTTTATAAAAATTTTCTTATGACGCTCTTTTTACGTTTTAGCACAAACACTCTTTAAAGACGTTGGTCTTCTGGGATTATAGATTTCACAATTCATCATCATCATTCTCCTGCCCTTATCCCACTCTAAGTCGGGTTGGCACAACATGTTACAAACATGTTGTCACAAGATTTGGCTTCCTATTTTACGACCGGCCGCCTGCCTGATATCCACCTTCCTTAGTCGCCTTTTACGACACCTCGGTAAGAAAGGAGGGTGATCTATTCTATTCTGCCGGATACCACACGGCGTGATTATAGATTTCACAATTGTGAATAAAAAAATATCCTGATTAAACTATTGTGAATCTGTAAATCTGGAATTATTCGGACAGACCCCAACAGAACCTCCAATTAAACTGAAAATTTACCATCATATCTTGCCATATATTATATAAAAAAAACATTCTAATATATTTTGATTAATATTACCTTAATGAATTAAAAATAAAGCCTTAATAATAAATAGGTTATTGCTCGTCATGATTATGAAACTACTACTAAAATACGTTAGATCTTGCCTTCCCTAAATGCTCCTCTCTGACTTACTCGAGATCATTTAGCTTTCAAGGTGTAAAGCTGTGGAATGATTTACCTGTATCAATCTGCAAATCTCCTTCCCTATCAGCATTTAAGTCACAGACTAGAAAATATTTGTCTCAAGTCATTTAAATTAAATTTAGTGGCTTTTTATCAATATTAAATTACATTTTAATGAATTCAAATAATCACTATAATCTATTATTTTATTCATTCATTTTTCAACTTTAATCTATGTATATAGTGTTTCGGTATATTAATTTTTGTTCCTTCCTTTTTTTCTCATCATCCATTTTATTTTATTTTATTTTATTTCTTTTCATGTTCTTTCTGTTACTCATAGGTTGGCTGGTAGAGATCCCTTTTAGGGATAAGTCCGCCTTTTGTTCGTACAATAAAGAAAGAAAGAAATAAATAAATACTACTATTGGCGTTCTTTAACCATATATTCTTAGTAGGTAAGAAGAAAACTCTGAAATGAAAATGTTATAAGGGTTACGAAAACGCGATACGGGATTTCTCCAAATGTAAGAACAATGATTAGGTCCATTGTATTCGGAACAAATAGTGTCAACAGAAAATAAAGGACGAGTTTGGTTTCACCGCGGACCTAATATTAAACCCCTAAAATATACGACTACCTACAACAACAAATCGCAGAGTAGGTTTTTATCTTACTATCTGTTAAAAATTTCGGAATATTAAATAATGATAGATTTATAATGTTTATAACCAATACTTGGTCTTAAAAACTTGGTAATTAATGAAAGTCTTGATGTCAACCTTTTAACACAAAATAATTTATAGAAGTAGGCGCTATCTTGAGGGATTCTATAGTACAATAAATAGTACAATATAATGATAGAATAATTGTACTATAATCTGCGGTTTTAAGAACTTTAGTACGCGCGGCTACTAATACTGTATGTATAAGGTATGAGAACGGATGTTTCATACACTTAGCATGACATTGATTTCGAAAAAATTGCTTCGAAAAATTCGATTGCGAAACATAATTATATCATTTACTTTCCTTTTGACACAGTATTAAACGTGATGTAATTCAAGTATACAGTATTTATTATCTATATTGCAAACTTTGAAGATAACACGATGATTGATGACATTTGATTACGTAAAAATCTGATAAAGACATCGATAGTATCCTGCAATGTTAGGCAAATATTCTGCGTGTATTTTGATTGTTTCTGCATCTCATTTTTGTAGTGACATGAAGCGAGCGGACATTATGTTTATATTTTTTCAAATTTATGATAAATAAAAAATTATTATTAGCTAAATCGCCATTTTGGATCCCTTGTGTTTCCAGGTACTAGAATATAACCCTCCAGCAGACTTACCATAAGCTCTTGTTGCGACTCAATTTAAGACCTAAACTGAATTGTTTTGCTTTTTCATACAATGAAGTGCTAAAGACGCACCGTTTAATTTGTTGCCGAATTAAATCCTAAACTTAATCGTAAACATATTTCATTCACTCTTATTTATATAGTAGATGTGATATCCAAATGCAACTTATTTAAATACACTTTATAATATGAATAGAAAGCGATTAAGTTTAGGTACAGACTTTTTTATTGCATTGCAATTGAGTCGTTTTCTAAAAGTTAATGGTAAGCCTTCAGGTGCTACTAAATAGCCTTTCTATCTATGAGTAGAATACATATGTCGTTACTGATATTGTACGCGTTTTACTGATATTGTACGCTCTTTGTAAAATGAGTAATTCTAAGAAGTATTTCCCGATCTTGAATTTTTGGAATAACGCCATGGGATAAATTACAATATTGATTTGTATAAAATTTCAAATGAGATTGTACATAAAGTCGAGATGTTTCCCTATTTTACATGTTTTTTTTTATATCTCGACCCATTCACATAAAAGAATGTGGCCCTGAAGAATATTGCTTCACAGGGGACTGGTTAGAAT
This sequence comes from Morpho deidamia, assembly GCA_947086505.1. NCBI lineage: Eukaryota > Metazoa > Arthropoda > Insecta > Lepidoptera > Nymphalidae > Morpho > Morpho deidamia. The sequence continues at coordinate 10,169,178 of CAMTZC010000010.1, forward strand.
GTGTTTTCTAAAATTGTCGATGGGAATATTGCGAAAAATAATCAAGTGTCGGTTTGATGGAAGCAATAAATTGAATAATTCACTTTTCGTACCAGCATACATATTTGCATTTGTATTTACTTTCAAAATACCCTCAATTAAGTACCTTTTGGTAAATATATTTTTTTCAGTCTGTAGATCTTTTTATACTACAATTAATTGTAACAGATGAAAAGACAAACAGACTTTAGCAGTTATTGAAGTGAAAACTTCTATAGCAGCGTTTTCGACACTTAATTTTTATCAAAAATTCGTAACGCGGAGGGAGAGTAGTCTGTAAGCCAAACGTAGGAGAGGAAGTCTCTTTTTACCGCGCGATGAAAATGTATGCCTGCGCCTGCTATTTGGTTTAGGTAGCGCAGGGAGCTTGCGCTATATAAATTGATATCCAAAATATCAAGAATGCATAACGTCTATATTTAAGGTTTCACTTTTGCCGGTACTACCGGAGTGCAGTCCGTCGATTTTTTGTTATTACTTTAGATTTGGATTTTTAGATGATAGAATAGTACTTTACAACTAGCTGGACGTACGGTTTATTTTATGGTTTTAAAAATAGTAAATATAACATAAATATTTGTATTTTACGTATTGGCATAGAGTCAGGTCAGGCTTGAGAAGTAAGTGATTACTATGCCACAGAGAAGTAAAATAAGATTTTCAAATATTACTTTAGATCCGTTTTAGTACTAGCGTAAATCATAAGATGTATTTTATATTTGGGTTCCATAATGTCATTTAGTACTTTTAGATATATCTCATGACATTCGATGATGGAAGTGTATTTTTTCTATTAACTTTTCGCTGTGTATATTTTATACAAAAGGCTGTTCAATTTATTTTCGGGTCATCAATTTCCGTCTGTAAACCAAATTTTATGTATAAACGGACATAATATGATATGCGGGAGGTCCGTTACACAACCTTATAAAAATCTCGGCGGACATTTTTGGGTGAGATATTGAATACAATTTTTTAATGTAAACAAGACATATATTACTCTGTACTTTATCTTTTTCACCTTGACATGTATGTTGAATTGTTTTGTTTCTTTAAGAAACAGAATGTCATTTTACCTTGAACCTACGAAAGTTATCATAGATTATTTTTTGGGGTTGCGACCCACAACGCTCTGTTGCGGTTATATTTATTAATTGATGATGGTCATAATTAATTTTATTTTTATTTTATTTTATTTGTTTAGGTTTACTTACAAATTGCTTAAACTAATAATATAAATTCTTACTTGCTAAATACAAAAGTTAAGTGTAGCAATTCACTTAAAAGTAAACTCCTCTAGCATAAATTTTATTCTTAATACATATGCATATTTCTCAAATCTTAAAAGTCAAAAGCAGTGTTAAATATATTTAAACGAATGGTTTGTAAAGTAAATCGATATGATCACTGCATTTGTTGACGACTTTTCAAAATCTTGCATAAGGGGAGTTAGCTCCCCTTATCAAAAAATTTTTCTCATAAATTTGCAGAATTCCAAACTATTTACCAAACGATTTAACTGCTATGCATGTCATAGCAGTTTAATTTAATTTTTATTTCACATTTTATTAAAGTTAAATTTTTGTGGAATATTATTTTGCCTTATTATTGCTAGACAGATTGTCAAGTAATTCATATATGAATTAAATCTATAAATAACGAGTACAATTCGCATATTGAAATATTTAGGTAATATTTATAATACATTATGAACTCTCAGTTTAGCACGCTATTTAGGAAAAGAAGTTTAACATACACAATCTTTCATATCATAGGAACGTAACTACGTTGCGCTACGTGTTAGCTTTAATGATTACCATTAAAATATATCTTTACACTATCGATATTATTGCTTTTTTTTAAATGTTAAAGTAGTTTATATATATACAAGCTGTGATGACTAAGGACTTAAAAAGATCGCGGAGCTCCAAGCGGTACACGATCATATGATGTGGAGATTCCTTAAAGCAACCTATGTTCAACTGTGGACGTCCATCGGTAGAAGAAGAAGGCGTGATAAATATTAGAAACCAGTCTGTTTGTAAGAAGCAATATGCGTTGACAGGTTTATCGTATATAAAGGAAACGGCGTTAAGACCTAACGCTACAGTAATAACGGCTAAATACGGTAAATCGCACAAATTTGCAATTATCATTGATAGTCACATATGTATACTATTTGTAGTTCGGGCTACAACTACGGAGTCTAAGTGCCCAATTAATTAAAATAAATTATTATCTAAACACGTCTTTACGTAACAAGATGGCTTAATTTTATCTCTGTTATCTCACACAGAATCGGTTTAGCTATTAGCAGATATGTAGCCAGTATTTTATGGATTATTATACGTGAACATGACTAGTATTTTAACATCTTGTAAATTAATAAGAAGAGATATGAATTGGATATTTTAAGCTTATAACGGTTAATAATATTTTAGATAGTTCTTAACGTACCTAATGATGGGGAATGTATTGTAAAGTGGCGTATTGTTACAGATATGTTGCCATTGTCAACTTTTACCTTGATTAAAATTCATTATTCTGTATGATTAAAACCGGCTCATTGTGTATTGCTCCACATAATAGACTTTACGATTGGCATTGTGCCCTTTGTTTAGGCTTTAAAAGAGCTATTGTGGCCGTCTAGACGAATCCTTATACAAATGTATTCTTTACTAAAGTATTATATTTTTGAGGTGATATTATCCCTTTCATTGCTTTTCGTGCGTTATATTATATATTAAAATTTTGTGCTTTTGAAATAAATTTAACTTTTACAGGCATACAAAAATTAAAAGAAAATTTAAAATAGTACATATTTAGTCACTCTTGTTTCACTTGTTCACTTTCTTCTACTGGTCGCGGTAACCCATCTACTTTGGCATTTAATATAAACTTCACATTCTTCCTTCTAAGTGTTATACTTAACCTTGTAATCTTCACAACTTTTATGTCTGTGTGTTATCCAAGAAATGTGCAATTTTAATTATTAATTCTCTTTTTAAATTCTTATAATATTATATATCTCTTATCACATACTAAGACTTATCAATTTACATTAACATATAATATCATATTATTTGCTAAACCTGAATTTTTATATGCTTGCGTTTTTGTCTTGGCGTACATTTTGGCATAAGTATGCTACGAATATAAAGGTAAATAAATAAGCTTTAAGTTACGTACTTTGTTCTAAGTTTTTCTGTTCATAATCTAACATAAGTGCTAATGCAATGATCTCGTAATTGCATCTGGATTCCGCCACCAGCAACGCCCTAACAAAATAAGCTTGAGAAAAAAACCTGGGCACTAAAGAAAAAAGGACTTGGTGTTAAAATATAGTGGATACTGGCAGCAAAACAAAGTTGGTCAGTAGGCTTTGAACATAGAATATAAAAATTATTGAACGTAAAATGTTTTACTTTAAATAAAAGTTTCATATCACTCGAATTACATTAGCGGCGTGCAGTGATATATCAATCTTCAAGAGGCCGATGATGATGGCTTTTCATAGTTTTTATTGCTTCGAGATACGCTGTATTTAGAAGAGATTCTAAAACTCTGAGGCATGCTAAAAGTGTCACACTCAGAATATCATCTATTCTTCTGTCACTTTTCCGTCATTCTTCGACTAAACGTCTGTGCTCACCCCTGATGACGCTGTAAAAACCGTTAGGGTAGCACTAGGCATTCCAAAAACTTATATTATTTTTTAAATTCTACCCTCCCTTGTACGCGGTAGGATGTATACGTACATCTGTACGCGCGCTCTGTAGTTTTTTATTACACCAGTTTCCGCGGCGTAGCGTGAGCAAACTGAGATAAAACAGAAATGATTGCCGCTCTGTCGGTATATTGTTTTAAGTGTTTTGTTCCATTGCAGCTCTTCTGTGCCGATGTGTTCACGTATAAATGCCGATCTGTATAACGAAAGCTCGTACAAACGGCGAGTGCTACACCCAGTATGCTTCTTAATTAATATTCAGCTTTGACTCGCGTTTTATACGTTTGTATTAAAAATATTTATCATTTACACACTGAACTATGCTTTTTATTTTATTCTGTTTACTGCTTACTAATATTGTAAATGCGAAAGTCGGTCTGTCTGTCTGATACGTTTTCACGACGTCCAAATGACATAGATATCCGTTGAACGAATATCGATGTCATTTGACACAATTATTCCTTATACACTGGGGGTAACACACAGGCTATAGAAAACCTGTAAATTCAACACAAATACATTCTTCTGCCTTTATCCCACTCTAATTGGGCGGCACAACATGTTACAACATGTTGTCACATGATTTGGCTATGTATTTTACGACAGGCTGCCTGCCTGACGTCGACTTACCTTAGTCGCCTCTTACGACACCTCGATAAGAAAGGAGGGTGGTTTATTCTATTCTGCCGGATACCACACGGCGTGTAAATTCAACACAAATAGGATGACATTAAAAACGCCATCTATTATCAACTCATCAAAATTTTTTTTTGATTCACGATGTTTCAAAGTCGAGTTTGTGAGTTAAAGGTGTAGGTTTTATATAGGAGACCTGATGACCTCTCACATAATAAGATATAGTATAAAAAAGGTTTTACAATTTTTTTATTGTTTTTTTACAATTTTTTCCAGGGCAAATGATATTGGGTATATATTTTATTTAGTAAATTGTTAATAAATTTAATAGTACTTGCAATATATTGCAAGTACTATTTACCCCTTGGATCGATATGATTTTTGTGATGGAGATATTTACAGGATTGGTGAGTGACATAAGCTAATGTATATTCCAAGACTCAACGATCCACGTGAACTAAGTCGCGGGTAAAAGCTAGTGGTAAATAAGAACAATAGTCTGTGAAGGTTTTAATATAATAAGTAAAGGTGTAAGAGAAAAGTTTGTCCCTTTCTGTGTCTTTTTAAATATCAACCACTATTAATTATATAGTATTAATGTTTACCGTTATTGCGTTATAGCCATATGGAGTTTTCTAAAAATATACCATTGGTCAAACCATCAGCACTAAATACTACTAACCGACTTCTGTCTTCTAAGGTCAGTTCTCCGATTACCGACCCGTATGCTAAGCGTAGTGAATATTGTTATAAACCCTTACGGATTCCGTGGACTACCGAGAGGAACACTCATAATTAATTTAAATGTAGAGTTCGACAGTTCTAACTGTTTCATTCTGTTACTCCAAAAACGGTTTTTTATGTTTACAATGATCTTTACGAATAACCGATGCAGGTTGGGGTCGTGTGATGTCAAAATGGCTATAAATGCGGATTGTATTTTCCGTACTGTACAGGCGGCTTCAAAGAATGTCTTATTGAACTCCTAGATATGTCCCGATGACGTTCTCTGTCCATTTTGTTCAGTATAGGCCTGCGATTTTGTCTTTGAGTTGATCTCCTGAAAATGCTTTGGATACGGGACGAAACGATTATTGAGATTGTTGTATTGAATATGTGCAGTGCTTGTAGTGTAGTGGGGGTTGTAGTGTATGCGTTTTTATGTATTCTTTAAGTATCAGTTATGAAAACGGATAGTAAATTTAGCATATACTATTTGTGTTATTCTTTTATGAAGGATTGTAGGAATCATTACTTTTGATTCAATAATTCTTTAAATGCCGCCGTGTGCTATCCGGTTGAGAAGAATAGATCACCCTCATTTCTTACCGGGGTGTCGTAAAAGGCGACTAATGTAAGTCGACGTCAGGCAAGCGGCCGGTCGTAAAATGCGTACCCGAATCATGTGACAACATGTTCGTAACATGTTGTGCCGATCCTACTTAGAGTGGGATAAGGGCAGGACAACGATGATGAAATCTTTAAATGCTATTGGCATATAAGTTGTATGTGTATGAAACCGTAAACCGCTGACACACTCGTAAAGTGCGGATAAGTATCGTTTGCGGCGAGGCATATAATAGTTTACAGTGGGCGGTCGGGCCTATCAATTGGTACATGCTCTCGTGTCGACGACGTCTTTGGCGTACAGCGTCGCGACAATAAACAATACAAACAACCCGGCCCTGCGTTTGACAGCAGCCCGTTCGAAGTGGATTAGAGCGCTGTACGGGGAGTTCGGCAGCATTTAGGGAGCGTAATAGCCTTCCGCCGTGACCTGTTTTAGTTGCGACAAATAGAGATTTACGGGATTGCCTCCCGGGGGATTTTCAAAGGGGGCACCGTTTCTCCTAATAAAATTGAATGGCGTTTACTTTGCGGTTACTTTATACTAACCGTTCGCTTTTCCAGAAAAGTAATTCAATTTATAACTTTTATAAATTCGGAATCGTATTGTCAGCAGATCCCGCACTCATTCGAAAAAGTGTCCAATAAAGTTTTGAACGCTTTAATTTCTCTTGAAATATGTAGGGAAAAAAATTCTGGTGCACAAACTGAGGAAAACTCATTGCGGGATTTAATGGAAACGATGTTTCTAAATTGTTCTGTGTAGCTAAAGTGGACGTATATATTTTGTCAATAATGCGACGTTATATAGAAAAAAGCGTTTGACGTTTGTTGAAATAGTTTTTATACTCTGGACACATTTAGCTGTATTTATTAGCAAAGATATAGAATTGCACGTTTTAATGTTTTTTGTAATCTTTACCTTTATGCTGTGTGGTATCCAGCTGAGTAGAATAGACCACCCTGACTTTTTAACGAGGTGTTGTAAAAGGCAACTAAGGTAAGTCGACCCGCCGTGTGGTATCCGGCTGAGTAGAATAGACCACCCTTATTTCTTACCGGTGTCGTAAAAGACGACTAAGTCAAGTTGACCCACCGTGTCGTATTCGGTTGAGTCGAATAGACCAACCTCTTTCTTACCGAAGGGTCGTAAAATACGACTAAGGTAAGTTGACGTTAGGCAGGCGGCCGGTCATAAAATACGTAGCCAAATCTTGTGACAACATGTTTACAACATGTTGTGCCGACCCCACTTAGATTGGGATAAGCGCAGGAGGATGCTGACACCTTTGTTGTAAAACATTGATTAAACAGATGAAGTTACAACTAACGGTCTTTTTAACGGAATCCATTGGGATTGATCGGAATTTTTTAGATCATTAATAAATAGGGAACATTATGGTGCATTAGTCATGTCAGAATAGCTGATTTTATTAATAAAATGTCAATGGTACTGTTTTAAATAAATAAATATAAATAAATATATGGAACACGCACGGTCATCTAGCCCCAAAGTATGTATCTTAATACTTGTGTGATGGTTGACGGACAACTTATTAATATTAAACATATATAATTTTAAATACATACTCAAATACAAATACACACCGAGGCTCGAAGAACTAACAAAATATAGAAAATATTGGTCTTCGGCGGGAATCGAACCCACGACCCGCGGAGCTAAAGGCAGGGTCACTACTCACTACAACCAAAGCCAAAATGAAGATTGTGAGCGTTTTATAACAATCCAAGTATAAGTAACTATAGGTTCCCATACTCCCCTGTCTTCGGCTGGTTTCTCAGCACCAGAGGAATCCTGTTGTGTTTTTGAGCTGATCAGATCAGCGAATAGATGAACGTGAACTTACCCCATTCTTATTCTCTTCATTAACTTATAATTAGAAGAATTCAAAATTATGATTCTCAAATTCAAAACAAGTGCTTTTGAATCGTCAACTCTACTCGGATCAGATAATTTGCTACCGACCAAAATAGGCCAGTAGGAAGCTCGGCGCTTTGTCTTTTCAAAATATAATTATCTTATAAATAAAATAAAATTCAATAAAATTAAATAAAATTCTCTTGTCACAATGTTAGTAAACATACTCCTCCGAAACGGCTTAACCGATTTATATGAAATCCTAAATGCATATTCAGTAGATCTGAGAATAGGCTAGCATCTATTTTTCATACCCCTAAATGTCAATATCAGTGTGGTGTGTATGAGACCTTATGTAGATTGTGCGGTTCAAGTGAGGGTAGTTGAAGAAAAAGATGACTGTAATACTCGGGAACGAAGACGTCGCGGCGCTCCAGTCACTTCATGAACACGGCGTATGCAACTGTGCCGAAACGTCGTACCTTTTGCAAAAGTAACTCGATTTAGTCGCGATGTGACCCGTATTTTTATATATTAATAAGTATGAATCGCGAAAGTTTAAAATTGCTACCCTACCTAAGTGATAAATATTGTCCGCCCTAACATTTTTTATGACAAAATTTTTACTTTTTTATAATCTACACTAGAATTTTTTTAGAGCAAAACAACATTTATCGGCTCAAATAGTTTAATAAAAATGTCTTACTCTTAACGTAATAATCGGCAAAGTAATATCATCCACCATGAAACCTCAACTCTTAAGAACGGTTACGTATTCACAAAATAGGTATTAACACATAATATAAGGGAGGGTATCTCCTTTAAGACACTTCGTCGCTTAATAATTTTACATTTGTATACAAAGATGCCATGTTCAGTTATCTCACGAGTGCCACACACCGATACTACTCAGTCCCAGCTTCTCGTCCCATTGTCATATTTAGATTGAATGTGTTCACAGCACAATTAAGATTAGGCTTTAATTGGAACACTATTCAAAACAGCAATTAAACAGAACTCCTCGTGGGATTACACATCCTCGTTCTCATATTTTGATTCCATTACTATTATAATATTGGATAAACAAACTCGTATTTATGTTTGAATTTCCTTTTGTTTATTCGCTTGGATCACTTTGATTGAGGCAATAGTACGAGTATGATATGTTAAGGTAAATCGGAATAAATAAACCGCCAAAGCTTGCTCTAAGGCGATATTTATTATATTCATATTGCCTTCAGGATATTGGTTTCTGCAAATATACTTTAAAATGAACTTTTTATTACTTTTATTTTGATGTTTCTGTGTTTAGTATTTGCCTTAGATGGCAAGGCATTATACCAGATTAGATAATTTTCTCAGATTAGATAGCACGTGAACTTGAGAGATACTGGAATATATGTAACATTGTAGCAGCAGGTTTAATAAAAGCTGTTTAGACAAAAATAACAATAAAATTATTTTGCTATAATCCGCGATACAATCGCGCGTATGTATCGCGGATTATAGCAAAATAATTTTATTATTACAGCTGTTAAGACTTTATTTTTAAATTGAGAGGAGACGTTTTTATACTTTTACTTCAGTACTTCAAAATTATCTACTACTGTACATAAACAATAATAATATTTTTTCAACTTTTTTACGTAGGTAATAAAATGATTAGTTAATTTTAACTGATAGGGCTCGAAACAAAGTTTAAATATAGACTTAAATACAAAAACAAGTTAAATAAATAAAAACATATTACACTAAAGTATCATTTTAATGTTACTCAATGTTTAGATAGAGCAAATAGGATATTCATCATCATCATTCTCCTGCTGTTATTTCACACTAAGTTTGGTCGGCACAACATGTTTTAAGCATGTTGTAGGATGTTTTGGATAATTATTTTACGATCGGCCACTTACCTGACGTCAACTTACTCTAGTCGTTTGTTGCGACACCTCGGAAAGAAATGAGGTTGGTACTTAGCCGGGTACAACACGCCGGGTCAACTTATCTTAGTCGTCTTTTACGACAGCTCTATCTTTCTATTCTACTCAGCCGGATACCACACGGCAAGCAGGAAATAAGCTATTAATAAGCCGAATTAAAGTCTTTACCAGAAAATTAAAAAGTAGCAAAAGGAATAAAGATTGAGACACAAATTCAGTTTTGGCAGATGGCCAAAATAACGCAGTAGTCAAAAGAAGTGTTTTAAGTATTTGGCTTAAAAAAATCATTTCTTAGTAGTTCAGATGCTTTTACTTGAAATGAGATAGAGGCTTATAACTTGACGCTTGTACAACGAGTAAATGCTTGTCTTGTAGAAGGACGTCTTATTAAACGAATGCAGCGAGATATAATATCTTCTGTCTGAAAGTTTTATTGATATTACTTTTTATGAATTTTTGCCACAATTGATTCTGTCTATGGGAATACAGATCTCTGTATCTATCTATCTATATACATGTTTATTGTAATCGTTTTTAGGAAGTTCTCTTTAATTCCGTTGTTATAAATAGCTTTACCACTATTAGGTAGTCGTCAAATCCTCTTCGATAAAGATGACTGACAGGCCGATGCAACTACAATTGCAGAATATTGAGTGGATCATCGTTCTCCTACCCTTATCCCACTCTAAGTGGAGTTAGCACGATATTCTCCTACCCTTATCCCATTCTAAGTGGAGTTATCACAACATTCTTCTACACTTATCCCACTCTAACTGGAGTTAGCACAACATTCTCCTACCCTTATCCCACTCTAAGTGGAGTTAGCACAACATTCTCCTATCATTCGTCAACTCTAGCGCTACTCCTTTTGTATGTACGTCATACTTCATACAATCTTATCATTTCTTTTTCGGGCTATTCACAAATCAGGATCCATAATAATATTGAGTAAATATTAAATATTAATATTGAGTATGAAATATTGTTATTACTATTTACCTAATATTAAATATAAGGTAGATATCAGTATTGAGAACATAGAATACATATAAAACGATTTCCTTCTTTACATATCCTACACACATATAATGGTTTCTATAACAACATAACAGAGTTTTTTTGACATTATACCAGAATATAGCTAAGTACTATGAAAATGTGGGCCCTTCGTGTAGATGTTTCCGTTAGGTCTTTTCTCTTTTCAATATCGGAAAGTAAGAATATTATTTTCAATAATAAATAATTAATTGACCGATGTTATGAGAATTTGTATTAAACGAAAACAAAACTTTTTGGCAAACAAAAATAATAATGAAATTATTATTACACTATAATCCGCGATTAAGTAAATAAATAAAATATATAGTGGAGTATCGTTATGCAAATCCTTGCCATGCGATTTTATCGTGAAGTCTATTTACTAATGGTGCTCCAGTTGCGGAGCGAAACGATTTTTGAAATTGTGATAGTGAACGTGTGTAGTGCTTGTGTATGATGGTGGCCATCGTTTGTACATGTTATTTTACGAATATCCGATATATATCGGGTGTAAGAACGGATATACCACATTTAGCGTTATATATATTTTCTGTTTACTTAATCGCGGATTATAGCAAAATAATTTCATTTTTAGTTTTGTATTATGGATCACTGCAAAGTAACGCTTAATTCTATAAATTATTTTTAGCAAACAATTCGTTGGATCTAAATTCCTCAAGCTATTATCATGAAACATAAAAACCTTTTCATAGAATTAATTGCGATGCCATGTCCAACCTTTGCGCTGCTCGGCCCACTTTATCTTAATTCGTAATTAAAAAGTAAGTTGTCCGGTTAATAATACAATTTTGTTGTGGAGGGTGACGCCTAAGCATTATTCGGTGAGTGTGCCTTAAATATTTACCTAACTTACCTAATTTACTTTACCAGCATTTTTATATTAAACTAATTTATATATTATTTTAAAAAGAGCAACCGCCGAGTTTCTTGCTGGCTCTTCTCGGTAAGAACAGCTTTCCAAACCAGCAGTAAAATTGACGATTCAAAAGCACTTGTTTACAAGTCAGTAAACTTACTTGAATAAAGAATATTTTGACTTTGAATTTGAATATAAATGCGTAAGTCTGTCTATCTGTAACGCTTTCACGGCTAACCTGCTGAAGTAATATTGATGTAAATTTGGTAAAAAAAAATACATTTTTCCTTGCGCACAATGAAAAAACACATGGTAGATAGTTAATTGTATCCATATTTAGGACAATTACGCACATGTATGTCATCAATCTTCAAATCAAGTAACTTAATAATTGTGTTATGGGTAACAAACAATATATATGTATATATATATATATATATATATTATAACTCGAGACTCGAAGAACCAAAAATTGTTTGTAGAAAATGTTGGCCCTAAGCGGGAACCGAACCCGGGACCTTTGGAGCAGGGTAACTACTGTAACCTGCCCTAACGGGCCCGTCATTTATAATTGGAGGTATTGTGACACTAAAGTTGACTTGAACTAAGTCGCAGTTACAATTAGGTTACAATCATCATCATTCTTCTGCCCTTATCTCACTCTAAGTGGCGTCGGCAAAACATGGTTCAAAATTGTGGTTACATGTTTTAGCTAGTTATTTTACGATAACACCCGTGTGTTATCTGGCTATCAAGACGCCGTCATCGTTACTATTAGTAATATAGTTTACAATTATATTACACGAACGAGTAACTCAGAAGAACTGGTTTCGATGTGCATGATATCTTAAATATTTTATTCTGACCATTATTATAAATTTTTGTTTTATTTTCCGCTAGTGCTTATTGGCGGAAAAATTCCATTTTTTAGCAAGAATCGAGTTAATCACGATAAGTTATTGGTTTATCTTTTCTTGTCATGCGGACTAAATAGATAAGAGGGAAGGTTAACAACATTGCTTCAGACGGTACTAATCTTGAATTAATTTGATAGATAAAGTGGAGAGCTAGGATCAAAGGACTTGCTGAATTTGCAGTCTACAGCTCGGTTTCACATACACATATTAAATCCTTAAAGTACACAGGACATTCTTGATATTACAGAATCACTTAAAAAATAATTAACTTTAAAAATTCAACTCACAAAATAACCATAATAATATTACATGCGAAAGTCTGTCCGTATTTCCATTATGATTTCACGTCTTAAACTCTCGGCCATTTAGTAAAATTTCGTATAATTGAAGCTCATAAATATTGCTAATATACAGATTTTTTTTCTTAACTTTTCCTTAGCGAATAGTATTAGATGCTTAGTACATAATGCGAGTTTCTTTACTTATATTAAGAAGACGATCGACACTTATCTCTAATAACAGAAATTAAGAAATCATCGGATATCATTCAAAGTTAATATCAATGGAACATTGTTCATGATTTCCCCCTCCAAAGAGCAACAGAAAGATGTGATTTTTGGTACCTATCAAGAAATTCAGTCTGACATTGAAATAAATATACTACAGCACTGATTTCTACAAAGATGTAGATGTGAGCAGAAGTTAGTTACTTCTGAAAATAACCAGTAACAGTTTAATTTTATATCATAAAGCGCATGCAGCGGAGTTAAAATAATTAACACCAACTTTGGGCATTAGTATTTATTATTACTATAAAATTTAATGGATTCATTGATTTCGATTTTAGAAAGTTCACAGTCAGTTCAAAAGCCGAGCCATGCGAAAATTTAATATAAGACCGATGTTAAGTAAGTATTTGCATTTTAGAAAATCGAAAATCTTTGGAAATTGGACTACTATCGCAAACTGTGACAAAGTTAAAAAAGTTCTAAATTAATTAGATTCATTGCGGCTAAAACTTCGCTCGTTAACCAACAATTTCCTTAAACTCTCATTCAATTAACTGTTGAATCCCTTTGCCGAACTTTTATAAAGAGCTGCCCTGTCACTTGCATGCGAGAATTTTTATAATAATTGAATTTATTTATAAAAAAAATTGGTAGGCTGTTTAATTGGTATTGGTATTTCGAATTGTGTCTACCATTTCTATTTTTTTGCTTTACTATTTATAGAATTAGGCGTTACTTTGCAGAGATCCAGGTGTGGTGGAGGTTTGTGCATGTGTTTTTACGAATCCTGCACCTATCGGGTATGAAAATACTGATAGTCCACTATACATTTAACACTATATATATTTTCTATTTACTGTATCGCGGATTATAGCAAAATAATTTTGTTATTACTTTTGCTTTACTATTATTTTTACATGCTTCATATTAGTTTCACCTGTATCTATGTATGTGATTTCTTTGCAAATAAACCACTCCTTTGAACTCAGTTTAAACACACTTCGAACAGACATTAAATTTAAAATTTGTACACATATCAACAACCGGTGACATTATAATAGAATAAATAAACTACTAGAATTTTTTTGCAACAACCATCATCATTTTCCTGCTCTTATCCCACTCTATGTGGGGTCGGCCTAACATGTTTTAAAGATGTTGTTAGATGATTTGGTTAGTTATTTTACGACCGGCCGCCTACCTGACGTAAACCTACCTTAGTCGCCTTTTACGCCACCTTGGTAAGAAATTAGGGTAGTTTATTCTACTCAGCCGGACATCACACGACGGTTCATCTTATCTAAGTCCCTTTTTACGATACTTCGGTAAGAAATGATGGTTGTCTATTCTACTCAGACGGATACCACACGGCGAATTTTTAGCAATAACCAATCAGACTAAAAAGTGAACAATGCATTTATATTTATAGCTTTTTTCAGAGTTGTAATATTTCAGGCTTAATATTGTTTTTTTAATGTTTTTATTATTCTCTGCTCTTATATTTTATGTTTAAAATTGTTATTAATTCCAATTATTTTAATACTATTTTACTATTTTATAATAATTGTAATACTGTAATTCAGAATGATGTGATCTCATATAATTGGTACTACATCATTATTTTAATAAATAAATAGATATGGATATGAAGAAACAGTATATAGACTAAAGGGCCTTTGATCCAGCTAGTTAGATTTTTTTTTATATTTCTTTACGCTTTATATGAACCGTACTTGGGATCGAAAAAAATTGCGACTGCAAGCTTTCGAGATGAGGTAAGAATGTGAATTACACTTAATGAAAAACGTGAACCTAAACAATTATTCCTATTTTCGTATTATGCGAATGGAAATCTATTGTATGTTTTTTGCTTAACTTTAAACAGGTTTATAAATATTCTAATCAATTAATTAAGATTAAATTTTATGTTACGAAACTGTATTTATAATTACAATAAGTATCAAGTCAGTGATGCAAAGAATTCGTGACAAGCGCTCCGAATTCCGGCACATCTTAATTTCCTATAAAAACTTCCTAATTGAAAGGAATTCTCGAAAATCTAATCGTAATGATTAGATTTTCAAGAATTCCTTAAGTTTATTTACTTTTTCTTTTGCTCTTAACTTTTAATAATATTGTCTTGTCAATCAAATTGAAGCCTAATTATGAAATTGTTATAATTTTATTTTAAGAGTATTGAAAATTGGTTTAATAATTTATTTAAAAAAAGGCTTAACACATACACTACTTTCTGGTATTTTATATTTTCGGAAAAATGTAATTTTAAACGTGTATATAAACTTTATATTCAAATTTAAAATGTTCTTGTGAGAGATGATTTGGGGAGGTAAACTATTCCAACAAAAATAGCACCTCTTTTAAATCTTTCGTGAAAAGAAACGGATAGGTTCCGATGGAAGTTTTACACGTACGACATTTTGCGCTCCGAATGTGTCGATTTGGACTTACTGGTCTATCGTATATTTTTTAAATTGATTTTGCTATTCCTACCGATTTAAATTCACTGGGTGGGGCTAGGCATATCGTCATAGTATCATTTCAAAACGGAGTTGCGTTACTTTTACATTTTCAGTAACGGTGCTTACTGCCATAACTAGTTATATTGATATTAACATCTTTAGAGTTTTTAGTAGTTAAGTATTTTACCTTACAAACAATTGTTCATTTTCATTATGAGGAAATGCACTACAGTTTCAAAATAGGATGAAATTAAGATGTAACCTAAATATAAATCCCTCAGGTCAATAAAATCTCCGTAACGAATGAAAGCATTATTCAAACAATAGATGCAAAATGAAGGAATGGGTTGGAGTTCGCTGAAGATAGCTTGATAGTAAACCCTCGTTTTATTGTTTCAGATCAAACAAAGAAGAGCAACAACAATATGACAATAATAACGTCTTCAGTATTATACTATAACTTAGAATAAGTATGCTCGAGATACGCTGCAGTTTTTAATATAAAGAGGGTATTAACGAGCGAAATGTAAGATTCGGTTCGAATTGGAATATCAGATGTCTGTTGACATTATGACTGCGGAAATATTGAGAAGGACGAGAGCCGTTTCCATGGAAACAGGGGGACTACCGCTGGTGTCAACGTTTGCACTACTAACTATAGTTGCAGGTAAGTGCTGTTCGATTTAGTTGGAGCGAAATTTTGCGGCTTCATGTTTGAGCTTTGATAGTTTAGTGAGTTTATGTTAATTGTGAAGGACTTTATGATTTTGCTGTGATAGCCCAGGGGTGAGACTATGCGACTCTTTCGAGGGGGTTATGAGTTCAATTCCAGGGCTGCCACCAATGAGTATTTTTATTCTACAATATTATTGACTGGCGCGTGGCGCAGTGGGTAGTAACGCTGCCTTCAGCTCCGCGGATCGCGGGTTCGATTCCCACCGATGGCCAACATTTTTTGTAAACAATGTGTTAGTTCTTCGAACCTGGGTGTATATTTGTATTTAAGTATGTATTTAAAATTATATATGCTGTATATTTACCAGTTGTCTGTTACCCATAACACAAGTATTAAGTAACTTACTTTGGGGACGGACGACCGTGTCTGTAAGTGTCCCATATATTAATTTATTATATTTAATTTACTTTACTTCTAAGCTCTATAAGTTTTCGATGGATGTCAGTATATATTATTCACGATGCGTCTTAGTCAAGTCTGTAAGTTAAAGAAGTAGGTTCTAAATCACGATAGAATATATAATATATAGAAGGTTCTTGTGTATATTGTAAGTGTAGCGAAAATCAAAGAAAACTCTCTTATTTAAATAGTTATCTTAGTTAAGAAAGGAATACATCTGCCTGGCCAGCTAGTATAGTTAGGAAATTATAATGTTGACAAGGCCATTCGGAATGCCCGAATAGTATTTCTTATTACAACTTAAAGGTTTGACGGTCTGTGAACGTTGCAGCGAAAACTAGCTAGCTACGTTGTGTGAATGCATGAATTGCAATATCGCGGCCAACAGCTTTCCGCTGCTTCTAATAAAATATTTATTTTTGAATATCTTTTCATGGATATTTTTATTTCCACTGTCGGCGCCTTTGTGGGTTAGGAAATTGTAAAATTTTATATGTTAAGAATTAAGTTTAACAAGTTTTTTGAACTAAAATTTTTCATGCAAATCTTGTCTACTCAAAGTAATAGCGCAGAATATATATTTTTGGTCTTTGTTGTACATACATGGAAATGTTAAAAAAGAAAAAAGGAATAGCAGATGTACAAAGGCAGATTTATTCCGATTAAGAAATTTATCTAAAAAACTGCTACGGGTATAACCTCCAAAATCAAAAAAAATCAAAATCAAAATACTCTATTTCTTTTAAAAATACAGGTATATAGCATATGCAAGGGCCCCTGTACTACGCGAGAGCCCGTATTACTGGGTGCCCCGCTCAACTACCAAGACTTATAATTTATGTATATAGAAATAAAGTGTGTGTGTGTGTGTGTGTGTGTGTGTGTGTGTGTGTGTGGGCGAGTGAGTGAGTGAGTATGTGTGTGAATGTGTATGAGAGAGAGTGTGTGTGCGCGGGTTTGTGTTAATGTAATTATATAAGTGCGTGTTTAATAAATTAGTTTCCGTGCTATCATAGTTGAGAGTGAGAAGAAATTGTGTGATTGTATGTTTTACCTTGTTGCGTATCAACGATAAATGTTAAATTTCATGTTAAGCTTGTAAAGGAATGATGACTGAGAGGCAAACTGTTTCTTCTTGAACTGTGTTTTACATTGGGGTCGCTGGCAGACAGGTTGAATTCTACGGCTTATAACTTTTATTGGAGTATACGGCAAGTGCTGATGAGTTCTAGTTATGCAATTTAAAATGTATAATTGACCGACGGTGAGTATATTATAGGATTTATATAAATCAAAAGTTGAACACCGAATGGGTTTAAAGAACATTACTTTGAGTAAAGCTCTTTGAGCCCTTTCAAGAATTAATAGGTGTGACTTGGCTGCCCCACCCCAGAATGGGATACAGTAGCCTAAAACAGATTGAGCTAAAGCCTTATATGTAGATATAAGAATTTTTTCGTCCGCTACATGTCTCAATTTTCTAAATACCCACATAAGTTTTCTTATTTTTTCAGCGGTATTATGTATGTGTGTATTCCAAATAAGGTGTTGGTCAAAGATAACACCGAGATATCTATAGGATGTTGTCCTAGAGATCGTGTCACAACCACAACTATTTGAAAGAGAATTGGAACTGGCATGCACTTTCAAAGTAAAGCAGGTGTTGGGTAGATTTGTTTTGCGGATTGCGAAAAGCATGTATTTAGTTTTTTTAATATTTAGGGTTAGTAGGTTAGAACTCAACCAGTTTGATACTTGCTCGATACCTGACTCACTAATACAATATAATACACTTTAAAGCTTCCCAGGATGTTGCGTTAAAAATGAGAGCAGTATCAACCGCGTAGGTATATATCTGGCAGTTTGGGATATTGAAATGGCAAAGGTCGTTCAAATAAATAAGGAATAGGGTAGGTCCCAAAACACTGCCTTGTGGAACACCGTACGAAACAATGGACGATTGACTAATAAAGTTACCTAGTTTTAGTTGTTGACATCGATCAGTAAGATAGTCAGTGAATAACTTATGTGGGTAACCCCTGATACCGATATTATACAACCTCCTATGTCAATCTTTTTATTGTTAAAAAAATGTAATGCATAAATATGTCTTGTATATTACTCAAAGTTCCGTTCTGCGCTAATATATATCTAATAATAATCTTGGCATATTCTACATATCTTCTTATTTCTGTTAATGATGCTTTGTGCCATCTAATAGCCTGTGAAGTGATTCTGAGCCATAATCTCAAACTGTTTTTTTTATAATCAAACGTAATAAATACTATTCAAAATCTGTAAATTTAAAATATTCAAAAGCCGTAACTCGTCTATAAGTCCTTAATCTTACCTAGACCATCTCTGTAGCAATTTGAAACATCTCATCATAGTTCTTACGAATATCTCTAATTACATAAGTCCAAAATTAGCAGACTTATAGCACATTTAATACCTGCGAGGTCACTGAAATGAAAACTGAAAGCCTTTTGAGTGTAAAATATCAACCACAACTTCTAGCAAACTAATGAAGCTCGTAGTAATTTGAAGTCAGAAATAAAAGGAATCTTAACGCATAAGAAAAGCATATTTACACAGTGAGCTTGATGATTTCATTAAGCTATAAACATTTTTAGGGAGAGGGCTGGTTCTCCTTCACAAAGATTGTAAAAATCTAGGAAGGGAACCAGTTCTTTGTTTAAATCGGTCTGATTATGTTTGTTAATATGAAGTTATAATATTAAGCCTTATTGTAATACCATCTTTGTTTATTTGATTGAAATAAATTTGATTTAATTTGATTTTTATATTCAAACTAATGAGTTGTATAGTTAAGTTTTAATCTAGGAACCTCATCTAAACTTATTATAAAACAAAGTCCCCAAAAGCTGTCTGGCTGTATGTGATCGATTTTCTCAAAAACTACTAAACGGATATTTTTTTTAATTAAAAGATTGTGCTTTTCTTCAGAAATGATTCTTCTGAAATGATAATTCTGAAATGTTCAGGTGAAAAATTGTTGAATAAGTCACGCGGTTGTAAAAAAAACTCGCATTCTGGGAGCTTTACTGGTTGTGCTACGTAAACCAGCAAAGATACACTAAAATAATGTACTAGAGAATTGAAGATCTACAAAAATACTACAAAAAAGTCCGTGGCAGCGTGTCTCTATCTTCTATGGTTCTCACAGTATAGTTACTTTTATGCTCAAAATTTCAATTCGGGAATAATTTTGCTACACACTGATTTCCATGCTGGCGAAGCCGCCGGCAAAGCTAGTTGTATAAATATTATTTATAGTTATATTATAAAACCGTGCTTAACATTTACAGTTGAAAGTCAGGAAACAAAATAACTCCCATTAATTACAAAACACACGTCCAACGTATTCACACTAGCACCGGAAATACACAAATAAAACTACTCCAACTTGACATGATCGAGCAAATTGTTGCACTTTAATGACTGTCTACACGGACGGAAGCGTTGCAGTTTAAAGCAATACCCCAGATTCTCTCACGTATCCGGCACGCTGGATGTTAGAAACCCGCACAGAACGCTGCTTTAGCGGATTCCAACTCTAATTGAAAACACTTTATACACTTTTCTTTTAATTATTTAAGGCTCTCAATTCATCTCTGCACCGTGAATTCCGCATTGTTTCATTAACGCACCGAAATTGAATCGGCTTCCACGCAAATTATTCGGCTTGTAATTGATAGACACATTAAAAACCGCACTGAATTAAGGCTAATCATTGGATAAATTGAATGAAAATTAGTAAACGTATGTGTTGGATTTAATGCAATTCTATCAGAATGTAATTATAGGCGTCGATGGGCGTGAAATACTGAATAATTGGAATGCGTAATCGGATACAGTTCCAACAAAATACGAAACGCGTACAATGTTGTATTTTGATTAAACTTGTTTTAGCTTATGGTATAGTGTGAATAGATGGGATATCGGATACAAAATATATTAAAGGCTTAGCTGTTACGTTTGACATATTATATTGCTTGATATTACGTAAGTATTACAGTCAAATAGGTGTCTTATTGAAATTGTATTGCCTTAAATTTGAAGTTAATATATCATGCCTTATAAGTAAATTTTTTATAAGATTTACACGTATTAATATATAACGTACGTAAGTTAAGAAATGTTGGTATAGTTATGGGAGGACTTTAAAGTTTAATCCCGTTTTTCATAAAATTTGACAATATTATCTAAATAAATTAATATTAACAGAAACAAACTATTAGTTATATGATGATACAACCTTCCTATATTCATAATTATCTATCTAGAATAATTAACTTGACTCTCAGAATAGTTACATGACATACAGTACATTTTCACTGATTATTAAATAGTAATTTTTATTAATTATTAATTTGGGTTATTATCGTTACCATGCGATAAAAATCTTTAATTAAAGATAGAATTATCTTTCTAGATCTTAGCTACTAAACAATTTGGAAAAACTTAGAGGTTAGCTGTTCCGTATCAAAGCGACTTACTTACTTAGGAAATGTTATGATAACATTAAAAACGACAATTAGGAATACAATAGATCAAATAAGTCATTAGATTTCTCTTAATTGATTAATTTTACTCTGTATTTGAATTGATTTAGGAAGAGAAAGTTTTAATTTATTTACGATTCTTAGTAGATGCAGTCCTTCAATTTAGTGGACTGTCTATTAAGTACTGCGCCATCCAAGTTAGAGGACTACTTCAAAACATTGAGATTTCAATACATTGAAATCGCTACATGATTCGGCTCTTTGTGATATTTGCCATCGTTACTATAGTTACTTACAAATAAATCTGTATCGGTGACTCGTTTCCGTCGATTTCTGCAATTATATTTTCATTTCCTGATGTTATTGTGTAGAAATACACCAGGAATACTTCCGCCTCGCCGACTGTGTGATTTTCTGATTTCTTAGAGTTGTTGTTTTTTTTTTGCCATGAGTCACTAAATATGATTGATTCCCCGTGCATTGACATGGTCATTAATGTTGTTTGGAGCATTATGGGGATATGTTATGTGACTCTTATGGAGGTCCATTGTTAGTGACCAAATCTTGTATCAGACCTTTAGAATAATTAGGTGTTTAGAAACTGGGAGATTACGAAAAGCCCATAATGTTAGTAGAAGTGATAGTACCAATTGGTACTATCAAAATGTACTATTTCGTATCGACATAATTGATATCCTTGATCTTCTGACAACTGCCTTTTCTCTTTTAAGACTAATTGACTCATGTGCTCATCTCATGGATGGGGTTTTATAATTCAGTCTCCTTTATCTCTAATCCTTAATACGTCATTTATATACATACTATTTATATACATATATAAAGCTTCTTACTATATAAATGTTATTAATCTCTTTTAGTTTTCGTAGATAAAGATAAACGGGTTTTGCCTTCTTTAATGGTTTTGGGCGACCATTGGCAAGGGTATTAATTTTAATTTCATAGCGATAAAATATTTACCTAACTATTTGCAAGGGTATAGAAAATCTGATATTTAGAATGCAACTACACTTGAGTATTTAGGAAATTAAACAAGAATTCTTTAAAACGCAAAAAGTTTACTTTTACTCATTTGACATTTCACCCTACACCATAAAGCAAACATAGATAACCCAGAATACAAATTACATATCTATACCACTAGGCTCACACAGACTATATTAAAATTTACCTCAATACTCCCACTAAATTTTAAATCTTATGTAAATAGAAAATTGTATATAATATGTTTGCCTGTCCACACAAAAAAATCACATAACAGACATTATAGCATCTCTTATATGTTCATATTTCAAAGTAGACAGAGCCTTGGTAAAAATATCAGCTAGTTGTTCAGAACTTTGTACATATTTAATATTAATCAATTTTTGTTGTACCTTTTCTCTTATGAAATTAAACTTTACATCAATATGTTTTGTTTTTTTATGATAAACAGGATTATTTATTAATCTAATGGTACTTTGATTATCAATACACAAAGAAGTACAATTATGATTAATATCTATTTCTCTAAAAAAGTTATTTAACCACAACAAATTCTTAGCGGCTTCGCAAGCAGCCATAAATTCAGCCTCAGTTGTTGATAGGGCAATACAGGGTTGTTTTTGACTTGCCCAAGATATGGGGCCACCATTTAACATAAAAATATAACCCGATGTTGATTTCCTTGTATCAAGATCCCCAGCAAAATCTGAGTCTGAATATCCAATTAATTCTTCATGACCTCTATATTCAATACATAAATCTTTAGTTTTAATGAGATACCTTATTATTCTTTTGAGTTGATTAACATGTTCTAAACTTGGTTTGTTTATATACCTACTTAACAAATTAATACCATATGAGATATCTGGCCTAGTAGCCGTAGACAAAAATAATAAACACCCTATAACTTCTCTATAAGGAAAAATAATATGTTCATTTTCAACATTTTTAGTCATTTGAACATTCACATCAATTGGTGTGCTGCTAGGGTTTGCATTAGTCATGTTAAACCTATTTATCAATTGTTCAATATAGTGTTTTTGATGCACATATATAGCATTGTCAGATTTAATGATTTCTAATCCAACAAAACGATTTAACTTCAATTCTTTGATATTAAAGCCTTGTCGCAAATAATTTATTATTTGATCTAAAATTGTATTTGATTGTGACATAATTAATGCATCGTCTACATACAAAATTAATAAAGCTTTAATTCCCTGAAAATTACCTACAAATACACAATTATCTGCATGTGACTGTACAAACCCAAATTTCAGTAAAAAATTAGTAAACTTTTGGTTCCAACAGCGAGATGCTTGCTTCAAACCATATAAAGATTTGTTCAGTTTACATATTTTATCTTTAGGAGCTTTCACACCATCTGGGATTTTCATAAAAATATCTTCTTCTAGTTCTCCATATAAAAATGCAGTTTTTACATCAAACTGTCTAATAACCCAGTTATATTCAGCAGAGATAGATAATAATATTCTTATAGATTCGTATCTAGTGGTAGGTGAAAAAATCTCCTTGTAATCCACTCCTTCAATCTGTGTGAAACCACAAGCACAAAGTCTTGCTTTATATCTATCTACTTGATCATTTTCATTCCTTTTAACATTGAAGACCCATTTTGAAGTAATGGTTCTCTGGTTCTCTTTTTTAACAAAACTCCAAGTGTTGTTAGCACGATGAGCTTCCAGTTCTTCGTTAATTGCATCTAACCACAACTGACATTCCTCACTATTGATAGCTTGTTCATAGCTTACAGGAACATTTAGCTCTAATAAATTTGCTTCCAGATGATTTCTTCGTGGTCTCAAATTTATATTCAATCTATCAACATCACTAAGTTCAATTTCTTGAGAAGGTTCATATGTGGCATCATTCCCTTCGGAAACAGAGTAAATACTCTCATCAATTTCTTGATTTTCATCTTCTGTATGACTAATGTTGTCGATTATCTCTTCTACATCATAATCAGTTTCATCAGTAACATCATTATCTTCATTGCAGATGTAAATTTGTGCTGTATATTTTCTAAATTCAGGGGTCTTCTGTTCATTAAAAATTATGTTCCGTGATACAGTTATTCTTTTTGTGTTGGGATCATACATTTTGTAATTGTTATTGTCATAACCGACTAACATCATTTTCTGGCTTTTACTATCTAGCTTCTTTCTCAACTGATCTGGTACATGGACATATCCTTCACATCCAAACACTCTAATATGATCCAAAGAGGGTTTACAACCACTCCACAGTTCTATTGGTGTAATGTTTTGTGTCTGACTGGACGAAGTACGATTTAAAATATAAACCGCACAATTAACAGCTTCTGCCCAAAGATCAAGGGAAACATTTCGAGCATAAAGCATAGACCTAGCACTTTCGACTATTGTCCTTATTTCTCTTTCTGCCCTCCCATTTTGTTCTGGTGTATAGGGGGCTGTAAATTCATGAGTAATTCCTTCACTGTCTACATATTCTTTAAATAATTTGCTTGTATATTCTCCCCCATTATCAGTATGTAATATGTGTACACCATGAGAAAAAAGATTCTTAAGTTTTGCATTATATTTCTTAAAACAGTCCAACACATCACATTTGTTCTTTATAAAGTACACATATCTAAAACTTGTTGCTCAATCTTTAAAGATAACAAAATATCTCTTACCTTGGACTGACGGCACATTCAAAGGTCCACAAACATCACTGTAAACAACATCACCTGATCGCAGTGGCTTTCTGTTTGATTTTTGGAATGGTTGACGGGCATGCTTTCCATAAGCACAACCCTCACAAACAAACTTGTCAGAGTCTGATAAGTCCACACCAGTTATCACATTATTTTTGCACATTTTCTGTATTTCTTTAACATTTAAGTGTCCTAAACGTTCGTGCCATGTCTTAAGATCCAACTTTTGCACTATATTACACACTGGATTTAGAACTATCTTAATTTTTAATTCATATAAATTGTTGTTTAATAAAGTCCCACACATTACTATTTTGTTGTCTTTGTAAATCAAGGCATCAGTATTTTTCTTCACAATTGTATATCCTTGTCTCATTATTACTCCTTCAGAAAATAGGTTTCTTCTTAGCTTTGGTACATAAAGAACATCCTTCAAAATACTTTCCTCCCAGTGTCCATTGATATACCGTTTGATCAATATACTTCCTTGGCCAATTACTTCAACAGATTCTTGATTCCCTAGTTTCAATGGGGACCCTGTATATTCATATAATTCAGCAAAATTCTCTTGCTGATAAGACATATGTGCCGAGGCACCACTATCTAATATCCAATTATTGTTCTCATGATCTTTCAAATCACACTTCATAACATTAAATGCCAACATATGTCTCTCTCCTTGATTTCTTTTCTGTTTAGGGGAATGGCAATCTTTAGCAAAATGACCACGTTTACCACAGTTGTAACACTCAAAGCGATGTGATTTTTCATTTGTCTCTTTATTATTATTCTGTAAAAAAACAGGTTTCTTCTTAGTTATTTGTTTTGCAACTAACAAAGCAGTTTCATTCTCTTCTTCTACATTGAAGCTAGCCTCTTCATCTAGCAACCGAGCTGTCAAGTTAATTATAGTTTGTTTAGATGGATCAAGTGATATCCAAGCCTGTCGAAGAGATCTGTATTTAGGTGGTAAGGTACTCAATATTTTTGTTATAACTGCAGTGTCACTAATCTCTTCTGCATTCTCTCTCAGCTGTTTCGCTAAACTTTCTACTTTGGCAATATGTTGAGCAATGGTATCTGATGGTGACATTTTGTATTGATAAAAACGCTCATGTAACATCATTTTGTTCATTTCAGATTTCTGCTCATAGATAGACTCGAGTTTATTCATCACTTCAAGGGCAGTTTCACAATTCTCAATAAGTGCTATTTGTTTTAAATCCAAAGCTGAGGTTATAATAAACATAGCCATTCCATCGTCTTTGTTCCATTGAGTAACATTACTTTCCGGTTTTGGAATATTGATATCCAATCCTTTCGCACGCAAAGCGCATTTTATTTGAAATTTCCACTGTTTAAAATTGATTCCATCGAACTTTTCAAGATTGAAAGTTTTTCCGAACTCCATTATAATTTATATATGACACGCGTACACGCATACACTCGCGTTTCTATTATTTGAATTTCAATATTACTTTACTGTTTTCAATGCTCTTTGTTTATTTTACATCTAAATCGCGTAGTTCTGGGCCCATAACCACTTGAGTATTTAGGAAATTAAACAAGAATTCTTTAAAACGCAAAAAGTTTACTTTTACTCATTTGACATTTCACCCTACACCATAAAGCAAACATAGATAACCCAGAATACAAATTACATATCTATACCACTAGGCTCACACAGACTATATTAAAATTTACCTCAATAACTACTTGTATTATTATATAAATACTTAAATAGTTAAATACTTATCAAATTATATTTTTGTAATAAGTTCCTTTATAAATTAGAAATTCAGTAAAATTTTATTTTAAAAGGGCAGGGTAGGAAGACACAACAGATCATTATTAATTTTCGTTAGCTACAGTCTCTTGTGACCTCGGCGCGACAATAGCAAACATCTTGGACGAGTTCAGATTTTAGCCGTTGTATTTCATTGTTTATATTTATTACACTAACTTTTGATAAATTGTTTGATTTGTATTCGTAGGAACTTTACTTTGATATTATTTTGTTCGTTATTAGAGTTATTAAGTTACAAAAACATCTCGACCCTGTATTTTAATATTTAGAAGTCATATGAAAAATGAGGTCACTAAAGTGGTCTTATAGATAGAATAGCGATTTTATGGGTATTGTTAATAATTTGACGACTTCTGTGGCTTAGATTATGTTCTGCATTACTCGAGGTCTTGGGCTCAATTCCCGGTATGCTATTTATATATATTCTAGCTGCTATTTGACTCTGGTTACAACTCAACTAGCACTGCCGCACCACCAAACGAAAGATTATATTTTTACAGTACTGCGTAAAAACGGTAAAGCAGTCTACTCTTTCAATGTATGCGTGTTTCCGTTTTAAACTATCTCTATTTACCATGAGGTGAGATAACTTTCAAGCCAAAACCTATAACCAATTTATTAATTTAAACCAAATTATTAACCAATAAAAAAATATATAATTAAAAAAACTAAAAATCATATAAAATAGTCTTGGATGGATTTTCTACTAATAAATAAATAAAAATATACGGGACATACACACACATATATACATACACACATGGTCATTTTAAACGTAGTGACAGGATAAAGAGACTGAACTACATATAAAATTATCATATATTCGACAATACATTTCTTGGATTTCTTTAGGACGATTTATTTCAATATTTATCATTCATTAACCAATAATTTATAGAATTAGGCGTTACTTTGCGGAGATCCATAATACAGAACTATTATTAGATTAGATTAAAGCAAAATAATTTTATATGAAAAAAGTAACGGCCTGTCACAATCCCACTGCTGGGAATAGGCCTCCTCTCTCCTTTTCTGGAGAGAAGGGTTGGAGCTAAGACCTACCACGCCGCGCCAATCGGATTGGTAGGTTACACATATCTCCAGAATTCTTTAGAGATATGGAGGTTTCCTAACGATGTTTTCCTTCACCGAAAAGCGTGTCATTAATTGCAATTATCAATGAGACACATTTTAATGTGTCTGCCCGTGTTTGAACTCGTGTTCCCCTCGAAAGAGTCGGGCGGTCTCACCGCTGGGCTATCAACTATTATTTTTATATTATTAGATTAGATTATAGCAAAATATTTTTTTTATTTCTTTTTCATTCATTAACCGTGAACGAGTCACACTGGCGCTGGATACTGCAATCACCAACGTGACTGTTAACCAGCTTGGTTACTAAGTATATTAATAGATAACTAAGAGCTACGAACGAAATCTATATTGTTCAGCAATATAACAATATGTATCCAGCAATAGATATTCGTCCGTTAAGAGAACAACAAAAATATCTCATTTTTCTAAGTACAAAGAAAACAAAAGAGATTTTCTTATCAAAAGGCTCGTTCGTTATAATTAGTAGTAAATACTCTACACTACAGTGCCGTATCTATTGCAACAAATACGAACATTTCGGCTATTTTGTTCCATTATCTCCATATGCCGGGATTATTCGGTAATTTGTACTGTTTAATAGTTGGTAACATTTTGTTATGAAAGTTCACATTTATTCATATTTTACTGTAGATAGATTACATAGAGTATTTATAGAATATAATTCTATGGCATAGCATCTTATTGTTATAAATAGTTCCCTACAACTTGGTATAATCATTCCTAGAATTATTAAAAAGTGATCGAGTGCGAAGGATCATAAAAACTAGAAAAAAATCTAGATTTAAAGACACGTATCTAATAGAAATCGATACTGTACTTATGACTAGTATTGAAGAAAAAAAGTATCTTACTCATAAAATTATGCACACAAAAGTATCGATACTTCAAAGTACTTCGAATGCTTGTCTTAGGGCGTAACGCGAATACGTCTGTATGTCAATATCAGTCAGTATGTAACTAACGTACGTCGCTCCAACAAGACAGGAAAAACTTTAAAATTAAAAATAAAAATAAAAACAAATTAAAATTTTCAAAAATAAGATAACAAAAGACAACTGGTTCATCACAACTACTTCATTTAAAAACTTTTTAGATTCCATTCTGCCTCCATACAATCGATTAAAAACCACAACAATGATCCAAAGGCTAACTTAGGTAAGTAATTTATTCAATACGTCACTTGTTAAAAACATTTGTAATGCAACTGCAAAAATACTCTATCTGATTGGCTGAAAACATTAAATTATGAAGATACGGAAGTCTTATTACAATATATATCTTAAACACATACACAGTCCACAAGAACATACACACACCCACATACACACAACACACACACACACAGCATACCCACACACACCTACGCTGTAATTTATAAACTATTTTATAAAATATTTTATATTCTTATGTAACTATAAATTTAGTTACCTTTTTCATAATTATTATATACTGACCTATGTTATGGAAGAGCGAGACCTTCTGATACAAGTATTTTCTATGCTTACTAGAAGCTCTAAAAGCTCTAAAGCTCTAAATGTAAGCTCTAGACTAGAAGGTCTCAATCTGTATTTTTTGTAACGATTTATTGAAATGAATTAAATATTTTTGTATTTTTTTGTAATCGAATACAAAGTATCGACTACAAAAGTTTGATATCGAAAGGTTAAGTACTCGATACTGCAAAGTATCGATACTTTTTCATGTCCCTAAAAATAACTAATGTAAAGAATAAAATTTCTTAACCAGGCTAATGAAATAGATTTAGTTGTCAAAACTATTGTTACTCCCATAACCAATTCAATTTGACATAAATAAATATATACACCGAGTAAATTCTTTTTTATCTTCCTTGAGTGACTCGCAACTTTTTAATAGTCAGCAATTAGATGGATAGATAGATAAAAACTTTATTGCGCAAAAACATTAAAACATAAAAATATTTGAGAACTTTATCATTATGTATGTATATGTCCAAACAGGTTTCGCCTTAATACGTCATTACTCTCAGCATATGCTATTTGAACAATTTTTGTTTTCAGGTATTGAGAGATTTAACTGGAAATATCTTGCATTAATTCCCAAACACTGCTAGGCTATATCTCTTAAACAAAAAATACGAAAAAAGATCAAATATAAGAACAGCGATTGTTATTCGAAACGAGCAATTCTTGTCTTTCTATATGGATCCTTATTACTATTGTTTTTATCGAAGGCATACAAGTAATGTTCGCTCTAGATTTCACACAAGAAAGCAATATTTGTACTTTTCAATCCAACTCCGCACACTGCCTTTAGTTTCTAATAAATCTTTATATTTCGGTTAGAGGAAATTTCTCCTTAGAATAAATTTATTTATTTCATATTTCACCTGCCTTTATCCCACTCTAAGTGGGGTCGGCACAACAAAATTCAAATTCAATATATTCTTTATTCAAGTAAACTTGTAAACAAGTGCTTTTGAATCGTCAACATCTACCGCTGGTTCGGAAAGCTGTTCCTACCGAGAAGAGCCAGCAAGAAACTCGGCGGTTGCTCTTTTTAAAATATAAATCTTATTACTAGTTATATATAGTTATTAATGTCTTGTACAGGGTTGAAGAGAAGCTATATCCACGCTTTCTTATCGTCAAAGTAATCTTCAAAAGTATAATAGGCTTTCTGAATTAGCCTTTTTTAAATAGTATTTTTAAACTTCTGTAATGGTAAAGTTAAAGTAGATTGTGGAATTTTATTATAGAATCTTATACCCAAACCCACAAACGAATTACGAACTTTTGCAAGGCGCAAAGCAGGAACCGCAAGTTTATGTCGGTTCCTACTTTGTCTAATATATACATGACCAATCGTTTGATGATTCTTTATATTTTTATGTACAAAAATTAAATTGCTTTATAACAAGCACAAGTCATATATTAAGTATTTAATATTCAATATATAACTTCTGCTTGTTATAAAGCAATGGATGCGTAAAATTAATTCAATTAACTCGTTACTTACGGTATCGATAATATAAAACGAGCAAAATTTAAAATTGTGTCAACTCGCTGGAAAGTAATGGATTTTCGTGTTAATTACTGATATGCAGTTATCATACAAAATTAAATTAGACTACTTCATTATGAGCTGTGATGGAAAAATGATGTTACCTTACTCAGAGTTGATGACTACATGTATTTGTTATCCATTATATTACAAACTAGTGGTATATGCGACATCGTTCGCTTACGTCAACGTGTATAAATACCCTTAATTATGTACCTACTATATTTTTCTACAGTACCCGAAGGAAAAATGACACTACCTTATCATACCTGTGTATGTCACCATTGTGTATAACCTTTAATTGTGCCAAATTTTATCAATATTGGTCCAATCCCTTAGCCGTGAAAGCATAACAGACAGATAGTAAAGTAAAGTAAAGTAGCGGCCTGTTACAATCCCACTGTTGGGAATAGGCCTCCTCTCTCCGTTTCTGGAGAGAAGGATTGGTGCTAAGACCTACCACGCTGCTCCAATGCGGATTGGTAGGTTACACATATCTCCAGAACTCTCTAGAAATATGAGTTTTAATAGAAAAACTCATTGGTGCCTGCCCGGGTTTGAACTCGTGTTCCCCTAGAAAGAGTCGCACGGTCTTACCGCTGGGCTATCACAGCTCTAGACAGTATAACTTTAGTATAAATATAATAAACAAATATATTTATTATAATTATATTTATTGTTAAGTTTTGCAAAGATTAGACTTATATTTCTGTACAATATTGTTACAGTTAATGTATAGAACCAGCTATACTCACGACTTTGGGTTAGCCCGACTAGTTTCAAGCCCATACGGGGCCCTTATTCATGAGCTCTGTCAATGTGTCCTTTTCATTCCGATTATGATGAATAAATTATGTCAATCCCTGTACATCATTACGTAACATTAATGAGGTTCGATAGAATTATGCAATGAAATGTGGTTGAAAATCCATAAATGGCACTGTCCCAACGCTTCGCACTTCATTATTATAAATTCATCTGTGTCGTGCTGAGAATTATCAACTACACATCGAATCTAACATATGTTAATTGAATGGTATATAATACAAAGAGTAAGTTTAGTTTTAAATATTAATACGTGAACAGTGAGATTAATATACTAATATATTTTTAGCAATCTAATGTTTGTGCATAAGAATATATATAATTATAAAAGGATTGGCGATGTATATAATAGACAAAGTAGGAACCGACATAAGCTTGCGTTTCCTGCTTTGCACCTTGCAAAAGTAAATTAGTCATTTGTGGGTTTGGGTATAAGATTCTATGATATAATCCCGCAATCGATTTTATCTTTGCGACTACAGCATTTTAAAAACGCTGTTGAAGGGAGGCTGATACTATACTATTGAGAATTATATAGATGAAAAAATGCGTGGATATAGCTACTCCTCTATCCTGTACAAGATAGTAATAAGTAACTAGTTATAAGAATTTTATTTGAAAAGAGCAACCACTGAGTTTCTTGCTGGCTCTTCTGGGTAGGAACAGCTTTCCGAACCAGCAGTAGATTTTGACGATTCAAAAGCACTAGTTTACAAGTTTACTTGAATAAAGAATGTTTTGAATTTGAATTTCAATATACCTAAATTTTGAATCAGTCATCAGAACTAACCCATTGAGATAAAGTTGGTTGCATAAGTTATAAGCCTTTCCCGCTATAACGAGTACGTTTGCGTTACCTTAAAATAAAAATACCCTGGATTATGCACAATGTTCCCTGTTCTTGAAGAAGTTTTTTATGTTATATTTTAGCTTAATATATGATCTTTAATTTTAAAAATTTCATCACTATTAATACAGCTCAATATTTAAAGCATAACAAACAGACAGACTGATAGATTTTTGTATTTATAATATTTGTATGAATTATGGACTCCATACACTGAGTCATAGCTAAAAGATAGAACAGCCTCAACCTCATTGAAAAGTAACATATGTTTCAATTGGTCTATGGACTGATTTAATTATGGAAAGTCTTTCCTGGTTTTATGAAGGTTAATGCCCACAATCACATAGCAGTCATGGTTGATGATTGCAGAGCTGATTAAATCGTAATAATTATGATCTGAGTTTTACCGTATTTCTATGAATCTGCTATTACATTGTCGCCAGAGGTAAGTTCGTTGCCGTTAACCGTTAACAAATTTGTAAATCATTAAAAAAATCGAAAAGAAAATTAGAATATAGGTATTATAAACTAAGCGAATATTATTTCGTAAATAGGAGTACTTCTATAGATTACATAAATATAATACAGAACACTGATACAATCTAATTTCCGGTATTACCCATATCTTGCGAACTGATTACAGCTATAATTGATACGGGTACCTTAATGATGCCGATCTCTAGTTTCCGAATCTAAGCGATGTTAATGGCGTAATAGACAAGTTTCATCATCTCATTAAAATAACGCTACATGTTTATAGACGACAGCAAAGCGTTATAACACAAACCATTAAAAAAAACTATAAAATAAAAATGAATAATTTTAAACTTTATAACTTGACTTGTTATTCAATTAATTTTTACTTTCCTTATTCGACTCTGACAATCAAATCACCATCACAAATATAATCACACAGTTCACATAGAGCAGTTTCGCTGATGAAGAGCTTGTCTTCAATATACGTCATCACTTGGTTAACAGCAATATATTGCGCTAGCTTTTAAACGCAACTTCGTTCGCGTGTACTGGGGTCTTATTATTTGAGTAAACCGTAATACTTACATATATTAATTATGGTTGAAGTGGATTGACCTTAGAAGCTAGACATATGCTGTCGCAAACTATTATTTAGAGCTTTTAGAGGAAACAATTTTTTAGCACATGATTTTTTAACAACTTTTACCTTTACACACGCAAGAAAAGATTTAAATTTTGCCGTTTTCGCAGTATTTTTTATGGTTGCTTCTCTCCTATTCATTTTAGCATGATGGCATTTGGTCTTTAGCTTTCCTCGTCTATAGCTAATTCCTCAATAGATGGACTACCTTACACTCAAATAAATTTTCAAATCGGTCGAGTAGTGCCTAAGATTAGCGCGTTCAAACAATCACGCAAACAAACAAACTCATCAGCTTTAGTATAGAGTATAGCTTATATAGTAGTATAGATGACTTCTAAATTCACATTCAGATTAAAAACCATAGTTCCTTTATTTTATTAAATAGCCAGAGAGCTGCACGTAAGACTTTGTGCACGAAAAAACCTAATTTCAACACACGTTTGTAACTTAAATATAAAACGGTTGTTTTATATTATGATTACATAATTCATGCTTTGCGGAAACCGTTTATGAACGCTCATCATTCCAGCACCGATATGCGGGTAGATAATAAATTGATCCCGCCGCAGTTTCATATGGTATTAATTAGATTCGAATAATTCTATCAAGCGATATCACGAATTGATTTTCACCTTATTGTGATTTATGTAAATCATTCTGCGTGTAATATCTTTTTTAATTGCCGCGTGCTTCTTTTAACCACATAGCAATTTTCTTTGGTATTTTTACATGCTCTACCTATACTAATTTCATCTGTATGTACGTATGTATGTTTGTTTGTACTCTTTTTGACTCACTTTGAACGGAAATATTTCAAACTTTTAACACTTCAAGAAAAAGCTTGAGTAAGAAATACTTTTTTTTAACTATCATAGGGCTAAAAGTTTGAGGATAAAAATATAGTTTAAAGAACAAAAAATGCATCGAAATAAAAAGTTAAAAATAATACTTAATATACGTAGGATAAATAGTATTAAATACAAACACTTGTTCTTTATATATTCATTTTATTCTTTTCGCTCACTTAGAGTCCGTCGTGATTGCACGCTTTCGTCTAACTGCACGAGTCATTTTTAAGCCGCCATTTTAGGCAATATCACGAGAACGGAAACGCATGCAACCATGATAGATTAATAGTAATT
Source organism: Morpho deidamia (assembly GCA_947086505.1). NCBI lineage: Eukaryota > Metazoa > Arthropoda > Insecta > Lepidoptera > Nymphalidae > Morpho > Morpho deidamia. Next base: position 10,203,830 of record CAMTZC010000010.1, read on the forward strand.
AAAACACCTTTTATATTGCAATAACATTATTACAATTATCAACCAATTATATTATTATAACAATTAACAAAACACTCAGATATTCATATTAAATTAATTTATGATACAATTCATTTATCGCTGCCGGAAGTAGTGCCAATGGCGCTAGTAGTCAAATACTGTTCTTAATAATGTAATAATTGTAGATATACTACAATAAATAATTGATCCTACAATAGGTAGCAAAAAGCGTGGAGTACTTGATATACATATATACGAAAAAGATCGCATAAATCGCTATCTATAACTATATATTTATTACATATTATATATAATAAATATATAGTTATATATATATATATATATATATATATATATATATATATGACGCAGAATGGCCATCATCAGAAATAGTAGTTGTCTTCATACTCTGTGGGCTATGTTTGTGGGTGGGAAATTCTAAAGAAGAGTTGACAGCATTTATAATTATTTGTCTCTAAAAGATTCACACAGTAACTTGAACAGAATTAATTAAAACAGTTGCAATAACGATTATTCGCCTGGCTTTCCCAATTGTATGGCGATTTGTCGAAGCCGCGGTGCGCTGGCTCTTTTCGTGCCGATCCCTTGTTAAAAGATGGCTGCCCCGCTGCCACAGTAACGACACTTCGCCTGAGTGACATCCAACGTCACTCAATTCAACATTTCAAATTGTTCGAAACATTTCGAACGCCGTCACGGCCGGACTGACATACGACCGTCCTCGGGCGATACAATGCTTTTGGTTCTTATGATAGATTATCTGAAACAAAAGTATCTCATCACTAGGATGTCCGCTCGATCATCCTGCCTCAACTACAGATAAACACTGAGGTAATAGGTAACAACTCCTCTTATACGTAATCAACAAATTATATATGGACAACTACAATATAATTCAGAGCAAACATAGGGCGTGTCAACATTAGCGTAACTGTTTTTCTATCCTACCGCTGGTAGGGTATTCCGTCAATCATAATAAATCCGTATGAAAAAATAATCATCTGGGCCAAACCAGTGCAATGCGACACTGTTGTCCAGGATCAACTTCCCATCTGGGCTAGGCCAGTGTGTCCCCTCAACTACTCCTCATAAATTTAGCCCGGACGACACAGCCCATCCAGGATCGACTCATCTGGGCTAGGCCAGTATGTCCCTTCAACCAATCCCCATGGATATGGCCCGGACGACACTGCCTATCCAGGATCGACTCATCTGGGCTAGGCCAGTATGTCCCTTCAACCAATCCCCATGGATATGGCCCGGTACGATACTGCCTACCCAGGATCAACTCACATCTGGACCAAGTAAGCGAGTCCCTTCAACCACCCATTCAGGCCGTGGCCCGGACGACACTTCTTGTCCAGGCTAAACTCTCATCTGAATCAGGCTAAGGAGTCCCTTCAACCAAACCGCGTGTATGGCCCGGACGTCCTCACCTATCCAGGAAACACGGAAACATTACCTCTGACCGGAATAGCTCGCTCTTCCCTCACAGGTTCAGTAACAGTAGTTCATAAATCTATCCCGGTCAGGATTGACAACTTTATACGGCTATTGAAAACACATGATATTAATGTACATATGATAGATTATAATGTTCAGCCCAAATCTCTACTCTATTTCTCTTCTCTCATTTCGTACATCCCATGTTTCTGGATCAGAATAAGTACAAAGTGCAACTGAATCTGTCAAGGTACGGGAAGTAACACATGCTATCTACATCTGACGCCGTCATGGCCTCATCGTTATTTAGAAGATTCATTGTAATTTAGCTCAAACCATCGTGACCTTGAGGTATTGCGCGCAAATTCTTGTGGGAATTCTTATACGTACAACTAGTACCATCTCATAGTCATAATTCATACTGATCGTTGTCTAGCATGGAAGTTAAAAGGAATGGACCTGCCTAATTTATGGATATTGATCAATTTAAACAACTTCCAATCTAAATTAGTCCTACTCCGTTTACAATTTTTTTTAGCAATATAAATTCACCTTCTGAGAATGTCAGTTTTTAAATAAGTGTGTAAGCAGCCTTCGTCTAAGCACCCGGAACGTAACCTAAGCGCTACAGACCGTATTCTATATCAGCAGAGATACATAACACGTCATCCAAATAAAGGAGTGCTTTATCTGTGAAATGAGCCAAGACCTAGTGATACACCTCTGATTGACCGATGGAGCGTTCCACAAACCAAAAGATGCTCATATTGCCCTTCTGGGGTAACGAATGCTGTCTTTCCTATGGAATCAGGGTTCCACCCCTGACACCATATCTAAAGATGAAAAATGGTTTGCCCCTGAAAGCTGATTTGTTTGTTCTTTGATCCGTGGTAAAGGTTATTCCGATTGTATATTGGAATTAAGTTCTCGTAATCTACACACATCCTGTATGACTTTTTTTTTTTTCAACTAACAATATCATACTAGCAAATGTGGAACAACTTTCATTAATTACGCCAGCATCAAGCAATTCTTAAATCTTTTACCTATCTTTTCACTATCTGATTTTCTGCTGGAGCTAACCTATAAGGACATCGTTGCACGATTTTTGTGAGCATTTACTAAATTTAAATCACATTTCCCAGTGTTAACACGATCAAAATTAAAATAATCTTTATTCAAGTAGGTTTTTTTGCAAGCATTTTTGAATCGTCAAAGATCAATTAGTTTTAATTAGCTACACGGATACAGAATGTTGCCCTTACCGAGAAGAACCAGCAAGAAACTAGGCGGTCAATCTTTTTAACATTTAAATTTACATTATTTATTTGCAGTCTTGTTTGGAGCTAAAAGGATTTTCAAATCCAAGCATTTTTATCATTCAAATAATCTTTAATTGTGTAATATGCCTTACGTATAAGCATAGTTCGTACACTTAATTTATACCATTAGGGTAGGAATACCATTGGTCAAATAGTCAAAATACTTCCATACTAATATTATAAAAAAGAAAGATATGTTTGTATGTATTGTTGAAGAAGATTCAGAAGTGCGTATTATTAAATCCCCAAGTTATAATTTAACTTGTACTCCCTTTTAATTAATATACGATATCCTAAATACACGTCACATCATAAGATGGCTCGTTGCTTTCCTCTCTCTCCATGGAAACCGCTATTTGTTGTTAGGTGTTGCGCCGAGAACGTCATCGGCTGTGTTCGGAGGACGCTCGGTGATAACGTACTCTATAATTGCTTTCTGGCGTCGCGGCGAGTTCGTTGTTCTTCGGCTGTACTCGTAATACGCACGATAGCAGCAACCTCTTGTAATTTGCCTTTACAGTATGTATGTATTTATGTTTGTAATGCCCTCACACAAAAACTACTGGACCGATTTCGAAAATTCTTTTACCATTGTAAAGCTGCGCCTTCATTGAACAACATAGGCTATATTATACTTTCAAAAAAAGTTGGGATCACTACTAAAAACGTAATAAGGTGTGACAAAAATTGACATGGAAATCTGTCATCGTGTGTGCTGCGTAAACTATTGATGATAGAACACTAAAATGCTGTAATTATTATAGAACGAATCAATATCTACATAAAAAGTCCGCGTTACCATATGTCCAACTACTATAGTTATGCCAATATAACTAGTTTTTTTTTACATGCATAAGTTGATAAGAGTGCCGACACTAATCAAACCATATTATTCATATACGTGAATCCTTATCCCATTAAATGATATTTTACTAAAAATCGTTTCAATACTTGTAAGATCTTTTTTTTTCAATTATGAAAATCGGACATTCCAATCCATAGATGTAACGAGTTTAAAAATGACAATCTACAGAAAATAATGTCAACAGATTCACTGTAGCGACCACTATAACAGGGCCGGAATATAGCTATACATTTTATAAGAATTCAATCTCCGGTAAAAACTTCCTTTACCTACCTATTAATAAGTCCCAGGGCCAAACTTTCAAGTATCAAAAATAAATCTAGAGTCGGACTTAGTAGACTTTCCACTACCACGAGATCGGTATGTACGCAGGTGAAACCGCGGGGCATTGCTAGTATTTAATGATGATACCAAAGATTCCCTGTCAGAACCTTAATATATCTGTATCAATCATTGTAAAGTCAGGTTTGATAGATTTTAAATCTCAATAATTACTTTGTTCCTTATAACAAAACGTAAGGTTACCGTTATTAATTTTGACACATAACTCTTGATCAAAATTGTCTATACCAATAATTATAGGGTCTGAAATATGAGTGTCGGGTACCTCATGGTAAAGCAAATTCACCTTTAGGTCATCAACGGTCACGTCACTTTGAGTTTGTGTCTTAATTCGAATATCATCACCGCCTATAACACTAAGATAAACTAGACTGTTGCGCACAGTACCATCAAGTTTGTCACAGTAGCTTTTTTTTAATAATGACCATGATGAACCGCTATCAAAATGAAACTGACTCACCGGATAATAATAGAAGACAGATATAGACAGAACTGGATGTACAGAAATGGACTTCCTTAACCGCAGCTCCACTACCATTCTTTCTTTTCTGACAAGAAGCTACCTCACTAGGCTGACCACATCCACAGCAAGAAACAACAGTTTTCTCTTTCATATCACGTAATTCGAAAGTCTTCATCCTTGATAGCAGTATCGGCGCAATGCTTCCTTTGCTTAAGAGACATCTCATCAAGATTACGGAACAACTGAGCTCTGGCAGTTTCGTGAATTTAATTCGCGACGATCATGTTGCCTTTCTGGCATAGTACCGATGTAACAAAGCCCATAATAACTACTTCAGAGATCGTACAATTGGTCCTTTTTTTTCAATAAAATTCCACAACCTTACTGCGGATTCGGACACCGACTCTGTGACATTTATTTGGAAACGTAAAATGACATCAAAATAGTCTTGGATAAGTTGATAATATCTGATATATAAGATCTGGAGAATGTTGCGATTAAAAGCTCTTTGACTGTGGTCCACATAATTTCATTTATATTATGTTTTGTAATGCTGCGCGCCCTTTTAATGCACAAGTCAAGGCAACAGAAGTCAACTTACTTTTGATTTCTTCTAGATGTTGACTACATATAATTACTTCCGTCACTCTGCCTCGACCTTCTATATCCAAATCTGTCTCATACTAACATGTGCTTTCCGTTGAACTGATAAGACCCGCTTAAGCAACTGTTCCATGTTCCTCAAAAGATTTTCAACATATGTAACATTTGAAGAATTTGCTTCATTTCCCTTGTATCCCCACTTCTGATGACGCAGAATGGCCATCATCAGAAATAGTAGTTGTCTTCATACTCTGTGGGCTATGTTTGTGGGTGGGAAATTCTAAAGAAGAGTTGACAGCATTTATAATTATTTGTCTCTAAAAGATTCACACAGTAACTTGAACAGAATTAATTAAAACAGTTGCAATAACGATTATTCGCCTGGCTTTCCCAATTGTATGGCGATTTGTCGAAGCCGCGGTGCGCTGGCTCTTTTCGTGCCGATCCCTTGTTAAAAGATGGCTGCCCCGCTGCCACAGTAACGACACTTCGCCTGAGTGACATCCAACGTCACTCAATTCAACATTTCAAATTGTTCGAAACATTTCGAACGCCGTCATATATATTAGAACAATATATTTATAATACCAATATCAGACCGGTGAAACTCGTACTGTAAAGACTTTAACCGAACAGCCTATTATGAATTCTTTAAAAAGATCTAATAAGCAGGAATTTTTAGTCCTTTAATATATATTTTTTTATCAAACCCTCAAGTGTCTTTATGGTAATGAGTTCAGGCGCTCTTATCGTCTAGTCAGATGTCGCTGTAAACAGTTAAATTGACAGTGAATTCTCGATTTGCTCTCTGTTTTTAACACTTTAGCGAAATGTTACCCTAGAAACGTTTTACAGTTACAACTTTAGATTTTCTGTCTAGAAGTATAAATAACTGCATATAACTTTGCAGTTATTTTTACTAGCTAGCTTCATCATCTGCAAAGGTGCACAAACAGCAGCACTACTAAATAGCAGAACTACTTTCGCGTGTGTTAAGCGAATGTATGTAATGCTAAGTGTATGAAGCAGGCAAAATTCACGTACCTTATACATCAGGTCAAGTCACCAAACGTATCCCAAGACATCTCCACTAGCAACAATGCACACAAGCAATACACACAACCACCACCAAAATCTCTACGATCGTTTCGCCCCAAAACCGGAGCATCATCAGAAGGTTTTGAACACATGCGGATTATAGAAAAGTAGTTCTGTTATAGTTTATGTACTAGGGAATTCCGCAAAGTAACGCCTGCGTCTGTAAATCATCTGAAATCATCATTATCTGAAATCTGAATCGGTGCTTTTCGCTTCTTATGTTAAAATGTTTAATAAAAACAAACTGTAATAATTTCTGCATCGATTTTATTCATAGATACAATATCTTGATTAATACGTTGCATAAATTTCGATGTGGAATTAATGAATTCATATTTCATTTTGTAATGAAACAATTTTCCCTCAAATTATCGGTCATTTTAAATTTATTTATAAGTTGATTTATTCAATTATTTCGGTTTACATTAAGCATTTTACTTGTGATTTCAACAAAATCATATCAATACCGTATAAATGTGATAGAATATAAAGTTAAAAATATTTTAAAATGCATATACGAACATTATACATACTCAAAATGGAATATTAAAAAAAAAATTATACTAACTCTATAGGTTTGGAATTGCTTCTTGTGTATATTTTTTACGAAATTGCAAATTCGTCATCAACCAGTATGTTTCCATAAAATTGACTCGTAACATATTAGGTATTATCTGCAGGTGCACACTTTCCTTAATCCCTTTGTTAATATTGCTAAAGAGAATTCTACAAAAAGATTTTCAGTTTTTTTCTTAAATTATCAAAAAAATTATGCGACATGACATGACAATTGCAAGGAGAATTGCATTGAATGATTAAATCAAGTCTTTCTATAATAATATAAAATTTTACGTTACTTTACAAAAATACGATATGATAAATGAAATAAACTTCATAATTAATATGAATATCTTTATAAATGTTGATAAATTTACTGATATTGTATATTATTTCACACAATGTTCTATAGTCAATTATCTCAATTTGTGTATTGCACACGCGGGCTGTTGTCCGCGCAAGCCAACATACTCGTAGATTAGTGCGCGCCATATGTTCGTCTACGCCTTGACTCCGTAATATTACAATTATAATTAATTATATCATCTTTATGAAGACTAAAATATTGCAATATTATCACACCACCTGAGTGTACAATACTCAATACAGTAAGTATAGATGCGTCGCTTGAATATTAAAAGTCCAGTATTTTTATGTAAAATGTAACTAGATGTAAGATACGCCGTGCGGTATCCGGCAGAATAGACCACCCTCCTTTCTTACCGAGGTGTCGTAAAAGGCGACTAAAGTATGTGCCGTGTGGTATCCGGCTGCATAGAATAGACCACCCTCATTTCTTACCGAGGTGTCGTAAAAGATGACTAAGGTAAATTGACGTCAGGCAGGCGGCCGGTCGTAAAATACGCAGCCAAATCATGTGACAACATGTGTGTAACATGTTGTGCCGACCCCACAAAGAGTGGGATAAGGGCAGGAGAATGATGATGTAATTAGATCTAAGATATTGTATACTTTGAATCGAGGAACCGCCGATTTTTATGCTAGCTCTTCAAGGCAGGAGCAGTTTTCCGAACCAGCAGTAGTTTTAACGATTCAAAAAACCTGCTTACAAGTTTACTTGAATAAACAATACACACACCATTTCAACTTAGCACTTGAAATATTGTATTAAGTTTACAATAAATAGAAATATCATTATATATCTTAAGATAAGAGTCAAGTGTCTGAGAAATAAAAGTGTACAAGAAATGATTAAAATCCATTAGAAGTTTTTACGTGATATGCGCAACTAGATTCATGGATGATTAATAGAAGCAGGCGTTACTTTGCGGAATTCCATATTACAAGCAATATAACAGAACTAACTACTTTGCTATAATCCGCACGGGTTAAGTGAATGCATGCAAAGCCGATGTGTATGAAGCAGGCAAAATCTACGCACCTTATACATGCACCTTATAGACCTAATCTACGCACCTTATAGATTCATGGATAACAAACATCTCAAAATAATTAAATGCCCAAAGTAACAGTTGCACTGAATTATTATTTTAGCTTAATTTCGAACCCCAATTTTTCTTTTTCTAAGAATAAGTTAATCATAACGTATTTGATTAAGTAAATGGCTCTACCTAGAAGCGCCCCACAAATATATCATTCTTTAATTCGTTCAGCTTAGAATCCAGGTCGGTAAAAAAAGTAAAAAAATCCAAGTTCCGCATTAGCCGAATTGAACGAAAATATTCGGAGTTCCGAAACCCGCACGAAGCCATTAATCGTTTTGATGTCACAGTATGGGACATTTAGTGTGACCCTTTTAAAGCGAGCCCGTCCCTAATCACCGAAGGCCGAACGCCGAAAACCGAATCACGGGTGTTCATACAACGGTTGGCCGAATTTAAATGGCAGATACTAATTGCTGTCTCTTCATTGTGAAGGTGCCACGGTGAGTGTAAGCACACATCATTTACACATTACACAAATAAAGCTAGTGATGCGTCATTGCTTAAAATCACAAAAATATACATTCTTCTTTCTCCTACCCTTATCCCACTCTAAGTGGGGTCGGTACAACATGTTTTTTTTCTTCCATTCTCTTCTATCATTCGTCAACTCTGGCGCTACTCCTTTTATATGCATGTCATACTTCACACAGTCCAACCATCTCTTTTTAGGCCTTCCTCTAGTCACATATCCATCCACATTCATACTCAACACTCGTTTGGTCACATGATTTTCATCCCTCCTCATTACATGTCCATACCATCCCAATCTTGCACCTCTCATCTTTTCTATAATGGGCGCAACTTTCAGACTTCCCCTTATATACTCATTTCTTATTTTATCAAGTCTTGTCACACCACACATCCACCTTAACATCCTCATCTCATTTGCATGTACTCTTCTTTCATCCATCTTTTTCCCAACATTCTGATCCATACATTACGACAGGTCTTATAACCGATGTGTAAATTTTTCCCTTTAGTTTAGGGGGCATTCGGGGGTCACATATTGTGCCTGAGACCTGTCGCCACTTCATCCATCCTGCATTCATTCTATTCCTCACATCGCGATCAATTTCACCGTTCTTTTGGAAAAGCGAACCAAGGTACCGGAAGTCGGAGCAGACTGGCACAAAAATATACATTAATATACATTAAAAAATTTCCTTGGATAACCTTATATATCGGAAAGCAACATACAAACTATCATTCTTTCTGAGCAAGTTCTATTTTTAAATTACTACGAGCCTTCAATTTTCCGACCAACGAGTACTCGCCTATTCAGTTAATGGTGCTATTAAGATCGTTAAGTATAAAAGAATATTTAGTTTTAGGTTTTGGTCATTTGGTATTTGGCAAATGAATAAATGATGTCAATGTTTCAGTTTAATGCATATTTCGATATGACCCACTAAAATTATAATGTTATTATTGAGTGTCTCTCATACTAATCTAATCTTTTCAAGAGATCTCAGTCCATTAGCAAACGTCCAAAAAAGAAGAATGGTGTTTTTAATTTAGTTATAATGAAAGGATATATTTGGTGTTGGTCGTCTTCTGAAATATATGTAGTTATATGGCAAATATGAGAGACTACATTTAAATAGATTTATTAATACTACTTATAAACTGTCCATGAAAATAAATATACATTAAAGGGAAACAGACTTTATTTTGAAATATTTTTAGCTGAAACAAAGACCAATGTCTGTTTAAGAATTATCTTGATGAAAAGCGTTTGATGCAGCCTGATTTAGATTTCTTTCGCCTAACCGACGAGTAACTAATGAGTTAAATTGAGACAAAGTTTTTCATAACTTGTACTTCCAATCTTAGTTTTTGTCTAAAGACTATCAGTTGAATATATAGTTCTCATCTTAGGATTTCCATGTTATAACACCTGCTGCACGCACCCTTCATTAAGAGATTACCCTTCTAAGACCTTGTAACCTTAACAGCCGTTGATTCTTTGAGATAAATATTTTTAGTACATAAAGTAATAAATTTATTACTCTAAAACTTCACTGATGTTGTTTTGTGCTTGTGGAAAGCCTGGTCTGTTTTTTGGCAATTTCAAAGGCCAATTTATTCAACATGCTCTTCTTTGTTTGAATGTGGCTACGTGGAAAATAAAGCTGATTCATTCATTCGTAAATTGTTCAGTTCTGGTTCAGGGATCCCAATTTTACAGTTGCAACGCCTTTTTATTTATTTTTGATACAAGTAAATTTTTTTTATTTCTTTTTAATGGTCTTGTTAATTTTGGACGTGGTTAGTACTTAGGATGGGTGCCTGCTGTCGAAATCGTGTTATGTTGGCTTTGCTTTGTTTTCTCAATAAGTCTTCGCTAGCTAAGACGATTCTCATTACTGAGCGTTCACGCGTAAAAGCCAGAACATATTGTGCCAATTGGAGAAAATTATATGAATTCTCTTCAGGTTATAATTACTGAATTACAAAACTATATGTGTTACTCATTTACAGCGTTGAAATTTTTCAAACTAATAAATAGGAATAGAGCCAAAACGATTATCGAAATTGAAATTTAATTCGAGCGTCAGTAAATCAATACCAATACAGAATTTATTGAAATAGATATAACTGAACAATGAAGTTATAATTAAATAGCGATGATAACGGGTTAAGTTATAGTTTAAGAACAAGAAATGTATGTGTTCCTATGAATTTGATTCCGTATAATCTATACTTATTATAAAACAAAGTCCTAAAAAGCTGGCTGTCTGTAAGTAATCGATTTTCTCAAAATCTACTGAACGGATCTTTGTACGGTTTTTACCAAAAGATTGTGAAATATTTCCGAATGATTTAGGTAATTAGTGCATATCGGTATTATGTAAATTGTGTTAAAGAAATCGCAGTTGTTAAAAAACTTGCTTGCTGGGAGCCTTAGTCGCATGCGCTGCGCAAACTAGCGGAGATACGTTAAACTAATGTACTACAGAATTGTAGATCTATAGAATACAACAAAAAAGTCTGGGATAACATGTCTCTATCTCTTATGGTTAACTCACAATAACTACTTTTATGTTTAAAATTTGAATTCTAGAAAAAAATCGTGACACGCATATTTCCAAGCGGGCGAAGCCGCTGGCACAGCTAGTATATATATATATATTTCATTTATGTACTATAAAGTACGTAAGAAAAACAATATTAATAAAACGAAGTGTACAAAGGTCAACTTATCCTTTAAACAGAGATCTCTGCCCGCTAATCTACGAAGTGAGTCAATTGATAGTAAAGCAGTAATATTATTTACATAATAAGAACATATCGAGGATCTACAGTAATGCTACGAAATAGTCTGTAACTTCTTTCTTATCGTGTATCAGAATTAATCGTTTAAAACAATGTAATACAAGTATTGTCTTCTTTTATTAATAGACGGCAATATACAATGGCCGTTAAGTTAATATATCAAAGCAATATCACTATAAATGTAATTTTATGATTGTGCTACGGTAGGCACCAATGACTTTAATGTTAAAGCTTGTGTCTTATTCATAATTACAATTAACAAACGCTCTTAGGGTGAAAGAAAACATGGTGAGGCAACTTGCATATCTCTAGAGAATTCTTGGAATACGTAACCTACGAATTAGTATTGGATCAGCGTAGTCGATCTTAGCTCCAACCCTTCTCGCAAAAACACGAAGGCCTATCCATGCCTAGCAGTGGAATAGTAACAGACGGTTACTTCACTTTACTTTAGATTCGATTGTTATTCACAGACTACGTAACTCATTGTGTCTCTTTGTCTAAAGCTCTGAGCTTATTTGTTATAATAAGGTATTGGTATACATTATAATTTTCTCATATTATATAAAGAAATATTGGAAACTTTTCATGTATGCCATATACACAAAAGCAATATAAATATTTACATTAACAGATGTTTTTACTAACATCTGTTATACACACGATTGATATACCAGTCTAAATAAGTTTATTTTATTTATAACGATCGATACTGGTAATCAGATTTCTTTTGCAATTTCATTATACTTGTTAAGGCTGCAAACGGTTGCTGTGAAAATAGTCACAACGCAACAATTTCTGATATTAAAGTGATAACTTAGCTGTCAGCTGCACAGTTCGTATCTCGAATTTCTGTCTTTTGGTGTATTAATTCGCAGTTTACTAGATAAGGGTTTTTTTCACTTTTATGGTATAGTTTATTTATATTTAGCTATTACTTATATATTAAAGCTGATGTAGTATACCTAAAAGAAAGCTCATATAAAGTACCTATCCTCAGGATTGAAATAAATGATTCATCTGATATATTTTACTTCCTCTATTCTGAATAATGTATAAATAAGAACAACTGAATAACAAGACGCTTTGCAATTTTATCGTGGAGTCCATCTCCTGCTGATGCTTCGGTTGCAGGGCAAAACGATTGTTGAGTTTGTGATAGTGAATCTATGTAGTGCTTGTTTACTGTGGTGGTGGTCGAGGTTTGGGCATGTGTCTTTACGAATTCTGCATGTGTCGAGTACTAAAACGGATAGTCCAGTCTACATTTAGCATTATACTCCTATATGTTTTCTATATACTTAATCGCAGATTATAGCAAATATTTCATTATTACTTTTGAAGAACAAGAATAGTACTAACAATTGAATCGAAAATAATTCGTTACGATCGCATGAATCATTGGAATAAAAAAAATATAACCACGAAAGAGAAGCATACGATATTAGAGCCAGCTTCGGGTAATTATGGGCTATATACAAGGTGTGGTTGTCATATGAACTAAGATCTACAGTTCTGGAGGCGTAGGATTTGAAGGACCGGGAAAATTGTAGCTCTAACAAAAGAGGAGGACAAAAGTTCAATTCGAAATTTGATATATTGTTACACTTAACTCTTTGTTACACTTCACTATTGTAAACACATTGAACGCTGACAAAGCTCTTAATCTCACAGTCGTTTTAGCCAGTTTTTAAACCTGCACGAAGCATAATCCATGCATATATAAAATCCCTCGCTGGTTTTATTTATATTAAAGTCAATCGTATCTCAAAAATAATAGCCATAAAGATTCTCAAAGAAAGTGCAAGCCCACTCTGGCTGCAATATAAAGCTTTTTATAGCAACAAATTTGATTAGTTTATGCCTGATGCTACTCGCTACAGCCAAATTGAACGCAATTAACCGTATTTATTGAGTCTTGAGTGAGAGTTCTAATTTTAAATATATTTTAACTTGAAACCGAAGAATCTAATGAGCTTCTAAACCAATAAGAAAACGGTTAGTTAGTTTATTATTATATTAAACATCCCTATCATTGAAAATTCTTTTTATTTTTAATGCACCGTTAAAAATAAAATTATCATTTTAAAGAGCAAAAGATTTTCCGATTGAGATAGAAAAAATTCTTCATACTTGCTATGGCCTGAATGGCCTGAACCTGTAAGGGATAAATCGTTTTTAAAACTATAGATTAGTAGATTCTTGTTCCATCTACTGATTTAACATAATTAATTTATAAATTATATCGTTAAATTTAATAATTTTTTCGTTAATTATCTGTTTCTTTCTTTCTATGTTGCCCGTATTTCACTTCTTAAATTTTTACTTCTGTTACTCAAAGGTTGACTGAAAGAAATCACTGTTAGGGATAAGTCCACCTTTGTACATGTGCTATTTTTTTTCTTTCTCTTTTCTATCTATATGTATTTATTTAAGTATATACTTACCAGATGTTACCCATAACACAAGTATTAAGCTACTTTAACGATCGTGTATTGTTCCATATATTTATTTACGATAATAAAACGCCTAAGTTGGCGCGAACAAAGTCGCTGTTACCATAGCTTAATCGTATATTTATAAGTCTGCTACACTTCGTTTAGTCAATACAAGTGACGAAAGTAAAAGGCGACTAAGGTAAGTTGACTCACCGTGTGGTATCCGGTTGAGTAGAATAGATCACCCTCTTTCTTACCGAGGTATCGTAAAATACGACTAAGAAAGTTTGACGTTAGGCAGGCACCCGGTTGTAAAATATTTAGCCAAATAATGTGACAACATGTTTATAGCATAGCATAGCAAAGGCGATAACCACATAACTCTTTGCAGGTCAATTGCAGGGCTCTGGATATACAGAGCCGGAGCCGGAATTCCTGTCCCCATTGGAGAACATAACCATCGCTCAGGGACGCGACGTTCATTTCACATGCACCGTGAATCATCTCGGCACGTTTAAGGTATGTTGATTACAAAGCACAGAAAAATGGTACGATACATCTATATTCTAGTTACTAGTATCTAAGAATATTTGCAATTTAGGAAACTGTATTTTAACTAAGCAAACAGCTACTAGATGGTTTTGTTTGTTCGAAATTAAAGTAACGGCCTGTTACTACTCCACTGCTGGACAAGGGCCTCCTCTCTCCATTTTAGGAGAGAAGAGATGGAGCTAAGAGCTATCACGCTGCTCCAATGCGGTTTGGTAGGTTACACATATCCCCAGTATTCTTTAGGGTATGCAGGTTTCCTCACAGTGTTTTGCTACACTAGAAAGAGTGCGTTAAATTGCAAATATCAATTAGACAAAAGTAGAGAACAACTTCTTGGTGTTGCCTAAAGTTTGAACACGTGACCCCTCGAAAAAGTCGCACAGACTCAACATTTAGCTATTATAGTTACATTAGATATAAATAGATACAAAGATAATTGACAATTGTCTCTAATAACAGAAATTATGAAAAAGGTACTTAAACACTTGAGTTGGCGTGAACGAAGGTGCGGATAAGTCACTCATTAGTGAGTTTATAATTTACATATCCTACAATCTACTTTTCATAATCTGTATAGTATGTAAATTGAATCTGACATACTAGATATATATAGGACAATATACTGATATTTTTTCTATGTGAACAGCACATAAGAGAGATTTTTTCTTTTTCTTTTATATAATTTAAGGTATTTTTACGTTAAAGTTGACGCGAACGAACGTTGAAACAATCATATTTTTTTAAGTTTCTTTGCTATCTGTCAAAAACTGTTATTTCTTTACAGGTGGCTTGGTTAAAATCAGATACGAAGATGATCTTAGCTATGCACACACATATGGTGAACATCAACCCGCGCCTGTCTGTAACGCACAATGGCCATAACACTTGGAAACTTTACATCAGCAATGTGCAGCCTAAGGATTCTGGCACGTATATGTGTCAGATCAACACCGACCCGATGAAGAGTCAAGTAAGTGACTTTAATTATGTTGCGAAAAAAAGTTGAAAATTTATTACTTTCAAAATTTCTTAAAGTTGTGTATTTTTGATAACTGTTCATTAATTTGATTTGTCTGAAGTCCATAACGAGTAAAGTTAAAAAGCTTTTAGTAAAATTGTCATGTCCCTACTGTTGACCGTTGAGGAGTTCCCTCGACTGGAATCAATCCTGGCAGCAGCATTAGGTCATGCCTATTATAAACATGCATTTTCAAGGGCACTGGAAGAGTATGTAAAATTTCAGCTCAATCGGACACCGGAAAGTGGGTTAAATTTAGTTTGTAAGATTCCACATACATAAACGTATGTTGAAACCTGAAACATAAATAAAAGGTTTAAAAAAATAACAAAGGTCCTATATCTATACTTATTATAAAACAAAGTCCCAAAAAGCTGTCTGTCTGTATGTAATCGATTTTCTCAATATCTACTGAACGGATCTTTATACGGTTTTCACCAAAAGATTGTGCAATACCTCTGGATGGTTTAGGTAAATAGTACATATCTGTGTTATGTAAATTGTGTTGAAGAGATCGCGCAGTTGTTAAAAAACTTGCTTGCTGGGAGCTTGAGTCGCGTGCGCTGCGTAAACCAGCAGAGATACGCTAAAGTAATGTAGTAGAGAATTGTAGATCTATAAAACTACTATAAAAAAGTCCGCGATAGCATGTTTCTTACGATTAACTCACAATAACTACTTTTATGTTAAAAATTTCAATTTGGAGTTTTTTCGTGACAACTGATTTTCGAGGCGGGCGAAGCCGATGGCACAGCTAGTGTAAACTAAAACATAAATCCGTACTGAAAATTAAATTATAATTTATTTACAAACTCTATTGATCTTTGTCCTATAAACAATCAATGACGCCTAAGACCATTGCGTCTTATGAGTGGTTTTTTATATGCCTTTTAAAGACTTGCTGAATGTATTTAGCAAAAAAGAACTCAGTTACTGTATTTTTTATATAAATAGCAGCCCATTCATATATCTATACTCGGCTAACATTTCAAAAGACCCTTAGCCAACATGCTGCACCAATGTTGATTTGCAGGATACAGATATCTCAGGAATTCTACAGAAAAAGTTCTATCACGAATTCTTTACAGAAATACGCATGTTGAAATTTTTTTACATGGGCCCAATGGGATTTTTAGGAGAACTGTTGATGTACGTAATGTTAGTCTTTAAGCTGTCACATTTGTTATTAATCTATCGATACTTATCATAAATAAATAGCCCATAAAAGTTGCCTGTAGCGAATTGATTTTTGTAGGTGTTTTTACTAAATGGTAGTACAATTCTTCCGGAAGGCTTAGGTCAATACGATTAGGTCATTACGATTTTATGTAAATTGTGTTGAAGGGATGGCGCAGTTTTAAAAAAACTTTTCCGCTTGGAGCTTCAGTCGCATGCGCCGCGTAATCTAACATAGATACACTAAAGTAATGTACTATGAATTGTAGATCTACAAAAATACTACCAACAAGTCCGTGGTATCATATCTCTACCTCTTATGGTTAGCTCAACATAACTTATTTTATATTTAAATTATTTCAATGAAATAAACTGATTTCCACACGGGCGAGGCCGCAGGCACAGCTAGTCACATAATTTTTTATCATGTATGTATCACATGATAAAATTTTGGAAGAATATTCCGTTACATATGCCTTATGGAGGCGTTAGGTTGTCGTGAAATATTCCGGTTTTAAAGCAGGGTCCCAGATGGGGCAAACCAATACATTAGGCTGACATCAGATCTAAATTGATGTACGAGTATGTGAATATGTCAAGTACGAGTACAAGCTAAACGCAATATGCTAAAATTCTATTGAGCGCATTATTATGGAGGTATACAAAGTTAAATTATAAAACAACACTAACATTAACTGTTACGAAACACCTTGAATATCAAAAATAAAAATAAAAATTACGCGGGTATTTTCCAATCTTATCTAAGTTCGGGGACACCTGAAGATACAGAAAGGGCGGTCAGCTCCTATTACTTACTATTCCACCCATTTCCCCATGTTAGCACATGGTCTTTATTGTTGTCCCAACAGTATCACTTGCTTCAATCAACCAGTAGATCTAACAAACCTGACAATATCCCTGAAGTTATATTTACTAGGTCCTCAAAATTTCATCATTACCGAGTGTTACCTATCTTACCAGCGAGCAATTTTCCTTTATACTCCTTATTACGCGGGTATTTTCTTAATCCAGCTAACATTACCTTAATAAGTTATTAAGGTGATGTTCTTCGACGTCGACGTCTATTACTCCAGCGCGCTTCTCACTCCTAAATCTCGAAATCTCAACTTTCTTCGGTATGTTATACTATGTGCTCTGCATCAATGTATCTTATATAGATACTTATTTATCAAACCAAACTATTTTTATTAGACTAGATTTAAATACCGCAGTTGTTCAGAGAGCGAAAACAAACACACTTTCGCATTTATAAGTTTAGACTCTCACCTGTTCTAAATTATTTGATAAACATATCGAAGTAACATCAGCCACAATGAATAATGATAACTGATGATTTTATTTGAACCTGAAATTAGTAATCGGTTCGCTAATTTATCACATGTCAAAATACAGTAACATAAACCATAAAAACAAAGTTGCAATAAGCTCATAAAAGATATATTCCCATCTATAATATTTATATGGATTGAATTCAAAACAACGATACATTTTAATTTTACAATTTAACAGGAAACGTACCGTATAGGCTTTTAGGAATATGGGTTAGTATTTCCCGAGGGCGAACCGAGCTCGACGAGCACTTAGTTAATTACTTACAGCTTGGTCACTAGTCAGTGTCATTGTTTATTTAAGTTTCTGAGACTAACGCTTGGGTTAGATAACAAATAGAGAGCAGAAATTAATATTGTGAATCAAGAGCAGAGAAAACAGGGAATCTAAAAGTATGAAGGCTTCAACAATATAGTTTAACACTTCTTGTATATTTGTGTGAAGAAAACCCAATATTTTAATTTTGAACATGCATAAAGAGTAATACAAAGATTATTTCAATAAAATGTAACATATCAAAGTTTATACAATAAATATTATGTAAACGTCAAAAGGTCACATGACATTGATATACAAGATAAACGAGTTATAAATCATTGCGAGAATTTCGTCGTCTTTTTTTGTGTTAGTAACGACATTTTGTAAATTGGTGCAGGCAGTTGTAATGGGGTTTTCATTCTCAATTTAAAAATTACACTGATAAGTATTACCAGCTAAAAGAATTTTTAATAATGGAGTTTAAGCACATTCTAATAATATATTATAATCTTTTAGACTGTATTTTTTTTTTTGGAATAATCTTTTAATTTTTTTTACAAAACTTTGATTGCCCAAGTCCTCAGCTACTAGAGACTACTCGCTTCCTTTATTAAAACAACTTATTAAGGCCTTTATTAAGACAACTTCTTGGTGAAAATTTATTTCGTTCCGTATTAATATTATAACACTATTTATAATTATTGTTATTCAGTAAGTGAGTTCATGGATCTGATGTAGACATAATTTAATTCAATTAATTGCAAAATTAGGAAAAAAAATAACCGCCTGTTAATATCCCACTGCTGGGAATAGGCATCCTCTCTCCGTTTTTGGAGAGAAGGATTGGAGCTAAGACCTACCACGCTGTTCCTATGCGGATTGCTAGGTTACACATAGCCGTAGAATTCTCTAGTGATATGCAGGTTTCCACATATTTTCCTTCACCGAAAAGCGTGATAAATGCAATTATCAATTAGACACATAAGTTTATTGTGTATCTTGGATCAATGGATCCAAACCTAAAGCTGACGTTGTTATCGTAGAGTTATTATACTAGAATAGGGAAGCCAGCCCAAAAAGTGCCATATTACAATAAAGAGAGCAAATGACGTCATTTATTATCTATCTCATTTTTGCACTTGCGTAGTGAGAAAACGTCCAGTTGCAGGTATACTAAAAACGTTCCCAGTATTTTTTAAATTAAGACCGCGCGAATATTTCTCTGCGTATGTATGATTGGACAAAAAAGTATACGAATCTAATCTTCCCTGTTATTATTTATTGTGACACTCACTTACAGGCATGCCTGTGATTCCCATACTCTAGTATTAACTCTATGGCTGTTTACGTTTCAGTGTTATCTGGAGATTATTACTTTTGAATATTTCAATGTTGAATCAGCCACAAATACATTTATTTTTTATTAAAACTGAAAAAACGAGTGAACTTTAGTGTTATCAATAATTGCACTCTACTTGACTGTATTAGACGTCTACAAAGGCACTCCTGACAAAGAAAGTAAAAATAAAATTGTATGTTCCCGTAGAAGCTTTTTATTTAAACTATAAATACCTAATGCAGTTGACTGATTTGACTGAGAGTTACTTATTTTCTTGGTTATTCTTTTAGCGTCTTAGAATATTGCCTTGACTGGGTCCTTCTTTCTATTTGTTATATTATGTACTAGAAGATTTTAGGCTTTTCTTGTACTTTTGTGAATCGGGCGCCAAAACCTTTTTTTTATCAGTAGAGTGCACCAAAGGCAACTTTGATAGGTTAAGCCGTAAATAAATATAAGCAGAAATCATATATTGCCTAAATTAAATAAACATTAATCCTTTTCGAATCGCAATCAATATTTTATTTGTTTCAAAAGTCATCGACATGTCACATTGGAAAGCTAAATTTTTTTTTGTCAATAATATAATATTTAAAAAACTTTATCATATAACAAAATAAAATATTACAATCAAAAACATTTAAGCTGTCGATACTCCATGAATAATTCAATAATTAGTTACAAAGTTTTGTGAATTAAGTTGCTCCGACTCTTGACTAATTAGAAATACATAACGGGGACTAGTAAAATTTTATGTAAGTAGATTTAAACTTTCTCGAGTAAAGTATTATAACATTGGTTCAAACTCGATGCTGTTTACTCGAGAACAATTTTCTTGTTCTAAATTTCCAAAATGGATCAAATATATCTGCGAAATGAAAAAATTTGCAAGACTGTAATTGTCATTTAACTCCTAATTAAAGTTATTATCTATCTAATAAACAAGTCGGTCATAATTCGAACAAAAACATTTAGACCTTGTATTGTTCTGCTTGCGAAAATCCTCTTTTACAAATGGAACCTATTTATCTCATTACAAGAAATATACTTCAAGCTATCCGTTTTTCTAGAGGAACAGTTAACGTTGAATGATACCCGTGCATCTTCTCTATTTCAGTCGCTTTAAGTTAAATCTAGGCCAATTAAAAGTTAATTGGTTTTATTGATAAGGTTAACTTAACAGTTTAATTAACTGTTCAAACCTTGTGCAGGAGCACGTTAGCAAGCATCTCTAAAAATTAATATTTTGTATTTGAAATTTACTACGATCTTTTCCCTTCCATAGGAAGCGTGAATAAAGAGCGAGTGATATGATATCACCTTTGAGATCAATTAAAGCAAATAAGTTTTAATAGAATATATCTACCCGGTGTTTGAACCAATTAACCTTGTGTGTAATTCATACAACATAAAGTTAGACCATTACAATAAAATTGAAAAAATCTTAATTTTCCTACTTGTGTAGAAAGTGCTACATCAGAATCATATAATAAAACAAAGTCCCAATTTTCTCTGTCTGTATATGATCAATTTTCTCAAAATGTATTGAACGGATTTTTCTATTTTACTTTTACTAAAAGATCCAAAAGGTGCAATTCTTGCGAATGTTTTAGGTTCATAGTTCATTCTTCTTAGCGACTGAATTGATTTTGATGGCAATTTATCTAAAAGATAGACGAGGTTGTGGAGCAACTTATAGGCTACTTTTTATTATTAAAAACCCTCGGGGCCACAATTTATGCGGGAAAAACTTTTTAACACACTGATTTCCACGAGGGCTACGCCACGGGCACAGGTAGTAATTTATAATATAACGAAGTTGGGCAGACGCTTGTAGAATGTAACAGACAAAGGCCTGGACATTGACACTTATTAAGTTATTTACCTGTGTAATGCTGACAATGGTTGCCAGGACATGGAATTTCGTTTGGGAATGCAAACATAAAGGTCGGAATTTTCCCGCGACATCTTCATGCAAAACGACTTTCAAAACGTTTGTTAAATACAATTGTAATGTTTTCTTGGATATTACGTGAAGTAGTTTTACTTGTTTGTTTTTTATAAAGGTATATAGAAATATTATAAAGAATTATTTGAAAAGTTATTTGCATGTTGAATCTATAACAACATTATATAAATAGAGACAGGAAGTACGGTTCGAGCAACACTAAACAGATTTCGCAATACAGAATTGTATTTAATTGTCAAGGTATCGAGATATAACGGAATTAATTAATTTATATAGGAATTGCCAGAATGGTCTACCAATACTTTGGAATTCTCTCAGTTGAAGAGAGACAAACATATTTACCTACCAGGAATTGTAATTCGACTTATAATAGAATCAAGGTGAAATATAAAAAAAATTTTGGAATGGATATCTTTAAGATAAATGTACTAAGTATCAGGTTTAATAGTTAGTAGTAAATAACCTCATGGGCAGTGAATTTTCAGCTTAATAGCTATAAGCCATGATTTTTTCACTTAGTATTCATCAGGATACATTTTGGGAGAATCTTTGAGAGTTATATGGAGATGATCTAACCGCTTTGGCCTTTTCACTAGCTAACCACTAGAACTTGTGAAGACTTGTAATCTTGTAATCCATGCAATGTTATACAACACTTATGACACTTTTCTATTTGCATAGGAATGACCGTATGATCGATTAAAATCTATAACTATTTATACGGGTCAAATGTAGTACAACATTTTCTTACACCAAATAGATATGACATAGTCGCCCGCGGACGGTGTCTTCTTTAAAAAGTATTTTTTAATGGAATGTGCATAAAACCTCATGGTGCCAATACTGTGCTAGTTAAAATAAACTCTTAAACTTCGTACAATAACATTAGTTTACAGATGGGGGACATCCTATATGTGGGGAAAATAGATAGCTTACGTAGAAGCATAGGCAATTTTTTTTTGCGTAATTAACGTATTTTCAATCTAGGCCACACTTACTATTTAACGTGCACTACTTCGAGGGAAAATTCTTTGCTCTTCCACATCGAAAAGCCCACTTTTATCTCTGCCAACATAAAATATTTTCATATAAAATGTGGTAGCCTATGTACTGCGTTTCAAAATGTATGTATTTGTATTGACTAAGCCTCGGGAGACAGATTGCTCATCTCACTCAGCCGAGCCTTATTTGCTTAGGTTCTATACGACAACGCTGAAAAAGGTTCTTTTATATTTGAACAGCGGGTATGTAACATTTGTTAAGTGTAAAAGTAAATTTGAGAGGAAGCCCTCACAATTACACAAATATTTTTAAAGTACAAAGATGTTAAGCGGAACACTTAAGTATTCGCATTGTTGCCTTAATTTTTTTTCTAACTTATTTGCTAACTTCAACATGGAGCGGTGAAGTTTTTAAGTGAAAGAGCACAATTAACATTCCTTGCACACGAGGGATATTGTTTACAGAATTTTTACTTCTGCAAGTAAGCGAGTTAAACAAAAATGCCTCAGAGTTTGGTTTGTTTCGCATTTCCAGTTGATTGTTTTGTAACAACTGGATGTTTTCAAGTATTATACTTACCACAAAGCTTAACTTAATTTGTAAATAGAAAAAAAGTATGGATTTTTTTCACTGATATCCGAAGCTTTAAACTTGTTACATACTCTATATACGAGTATATTTATATTTACTGAAGTTACATCTAGCGGTATCCATATTTAAACAGTATATGCTAATCAAATATACATTTTGTTAGATGAGATCTGAAATCAATAAAAAGAAACACGGACTCTTCTCGAACATTTGAGTTACGTCTTTCAAATATATACTTACCTACTTTTCAATGTCTGCGTTTGTCGTCATACATATTAGTGATAATCTAATGTAATAACTTTAAGAATATGTTAAATAAAGCGGAACAATACTCCTGAATTCTTTTACTTATGGAAAGACTTGTTTGACGTGACGATGTGTGCGTTTTTAGTATTTGCGACTTTTTTGATGTCTGTCAAACTGGTCGAGGGTCTGCCTACACTGCGTTTTCCTGTCCAGGGTCGCCACTCTAGCACTTTTAGACTATCGCTTCTTCGAAATATGTGTTCGGCGCAGGGCCTTCTCGATTACCCTTGGGGGATGGTGGAGTACGGGCTTCGAAGTGACCCTTTTTGTCCAGGCCAGTCCTCGCAGGTTATAGGCCTGGACTGTGTTCCTTGTCATGTTCGGTGGGGGGTAAGACCGCGGTGTTGTAATCAGTTGTGTATCCTCGCCCGCGTCATCCTCGTCATCGCCATTACATTTTATGTTTCATCCATTGACACTTCTGCTTGGCGTCCTGTTGAGCTATGTCCGTAACTTTAGTCCTTTAAGGATCACCCCATTTCTGATTTGATCACGCAGAGATACTCCGAGATGATCTTACCGTCAACCGCTGAGTAAATCTGACCTTTCTTATGAGTGTCATAGATAGCGACCAAGTTTAGGAGCCATATGTTATCATGTCTAAATTTTTAATAACAATTAATTTTGGATATTATTGTGTTTTCCTTCTATAGATTTTTTATTCTATAGAATAATTATTCAGATAAAGTAATAACATTAGCTAATGAAGAGGCCACAAAGGGCTACACTAACGTCGTAAAATAATTGGTTTCCTCTACGGATTTACTTCGCTAATAACGAGTCATTCTACGCAGTTCACGTTCAGTTACTTCTCCGACGCGTAACAAGCTCATGATTAAGAATCCCGAATGGATTACAAACTAGTCAGGCTAATCCGGTGGTATTAGGAAAGAAAAAAGATGAATTGAATTGTAATTGGTTAAACGCGTCTTACACATATGTATTGGGTTTGCCTATTCGGATTTCTTTACGAAGAAAGCTTTTGAAATGTATAGGTATGACCAAAGGTTCACAAGGATTGAAACTCTGGCAGGCAGCCATGATTATTCTATGAATAGCAACTCTATATATATATATATATATATTTATATATATCCCTAAAGAGTTGCTGATATTACATTACTAAACTTCTAATTCGAACAGTTTGGAAAGTAAGTAAGTTTCGTTTCCTTATATCAAAAATGAAAGCTTTCAATCAGTAATTATAACTCTGTTAACAAAATCTGGTTCGTATTAATCCTACAACTGTTTAAGGCATCGGTTAAGTTCATTACAGTACCTGATTTTGATTATAAGTTGATAAGTTTGAATTTCTTGTATAAAATAAATAATAAAATAATTGATCCAACCCAAGTTAAACAATATTAAATAAATAACTCACTATCTGTCTGTACAGACATTTATAAACGGGAATGAATCTCTGAATAAGGAGTGCTCGAAGTTATTGTACATTCTTTATCTATTCAGCTGTGTTCAACGAAATGAACGGAATTATTGGGTTTTATCTTACGTTTCGTTTTAATAAAATTGCGTGTTCCATAACTTAAGTAGAATAACTTTGAGATAAGTCAATAGGTATTTTTAGGATAACCCTGCTTCATTTTGCATCGTTGTTAACTTATTTTGGTTACCTGAATAGATTTTCACACCAGATATACTACGGTAACTTGTATCTAATAGCTACCGTCAACCTTTTTTAGTTACGAAAGCGATGATACTTATTACATTATCCATTGTGAGGTTGCTATTAAAATACCTTGGGAATTTGGACACGTGTCTTTTCTTCGAACTTTGTGCCCTACCATTGTAGCTTCACAATTCGTTTAGATACATGGTGGTGATGTGTATTTCTATGGTAACTCCGACACTCGACATTTCATAGTCACTCAAAGATATTTCGATCAGGATTCATAATCATATAGCGTATGGTGATTGTAAATATCAATTGTCTTAAGTTTGAACCCACGACCTTTTGTTAAGAGTCACTCGTTCTCATCGTTTACCTATCATGGGTTTATCATGGAATTCAGCATACTTAATACTCTGAAGAGAATTGTGCCAATGAAATAAATATTGTCCTATTAATTGTTTTTGTGGCGCTAATGGCAAGCTCTGTTGACAGAATAGTGATGGATGACCTTTTTCAAACCTTTTTCTCTCGCTCGAGTAGGTCCATTGTTAAAATGTCAATATATCAAATTTTACGCGAACATTCTGTTAGCGAAAAAAAATATTTTAATGTTTTTTTTTAATAATTCAAACGAGTCACTTGAAGATGTATATTTGAAATATAAAAATTATCACAAAAAAAGCACAGAACTAAGTTTATGAAGAGTAACTTTAATAGTAATAAAATATATAGGTATATTATTATATTAAATTAAACACTTTAAAAACGATATTACAATTTTTCTTGTTAAAGAAAACCAGCTATTACTTAGTGCTTTAATCTGGTTTTTTGCGGTGCAAATTGAGCCAACTTACTATTTAAATTCTTTAATTTAATCCAAAAGAAAAGTACTTGCAGCTTAGTTCTAAACTGCGATCATAAAATTAGAGTAGCGAAAATAACTTTTGGTCGAGAGTTTGCGATATTCTTTTATGTTTATAAAACTTTTCACTTTATATCTGTAAGGTATTTTTATTGGGAATTATATTGTTGAGAAAATATAAATTGTTTGCCTTTAAGTTTAAATTCATGGTTGTATCGTAAGGACATAATCCTATTTGAAACGTTTTATGAAATCGCCTTATCCATAATCCATAGTAGCTAAACTAGACCTTTATTTTAAAACAGAATTGTAAAAACACTAAGCCCTAATAGCTGCATAGGATATAAATACTTTTAAACTTTTATATTTCACAGGCTTTGCGTAGTTTGCTCGCAACTACGAATATAGGAAAATTCATGGCGTCGATGTTATAAAGCATGGATGTTTTTTTTATGAAATCGAGTAAAACATTGAATTATTTTTTTTATATACAACTAGCTTAGCTAGCGGCTTCACCCTCGTGGAAATCAGTGTGTCACTACATTTGTCCCGAATTTATGATCATAACAGTCCCGGACTTTTTTGTAGTATTATTATAGATCTGCAATTCTCTACTACATTACTTTAGCGTAAGTCTGTTGATTTACGCAACGCACGCGACTAAAACTCCCAGCAAGCAAGTTTTTTAACAACTGCTCGATATCTTCAACAGAATTTACATAATACCAATGTGTACTATTTACCTAAACCGTCCGGAAGTATTGCACTATCTTTTGGTGAAAATCGTACAAAAATCCGTTCAGTAGATTTTGAGAAAATTGATTACATATAGACAGACAGTTTTTTGGGACTTTGATTTTTTAGATAGATATTACGAGTAGATGGTATTAACAATGGTTTCTGTTTTTTTTTGTAGCGTACCGTTCAGTGTTCAAAATTGGACGTAGGCCTCCTCCAAACTTCTCCTCTTCTGGTTATGTACTCTAAACTAATTTTATTTTAACAAATGGAATTAATTTTGAAGCAATTAAATACTTTATAAGAATGTACTAATTTTTTATTGATATTTGTAAATTAAAATTTTCAACCTTTTAACACTTGACTGAAAAGAATTTGCAAGGCAAAATACGGGTATTTTTGATAAATATGTATGTTCCATTCGTAAAACTTCATCCGTTTGGTGAAATTATACGAAAGACATACGAAAAAAAATTAATTACTTATATATAACAATTAAACATATGTCTGTATAGGTTAATTCAGGTACAACAACAAAAACAAAAATTTGGTATACTAAGAAATCGATTGCTGCGTGTTTCATTAGTTTTAAAATTTTATCGAACTATTAGGTCCTTACATATGAAATTGGCGTTTTCTATGGGAGGAACATAAAGTCGTTTTTTTTTTAATGAAATTTATTTAATTAATCAAAGAGTGTACCATTGCTATGTATGCACTTTTGCCATGACAATAGATATCTGCCGTAATCATCTGGCCAGATTTAAGAAAGCTGTAGTGAAAGACACCGGCACTAGTCCACCAAACACTTACAAGCAACTTTTTTTAAGTCAATTTTCGCTTAGGGCAGGATTTGGCTGGTTCGCCAGGGTACAGCCATTGCGATGAGCGCTTCCAATTATCGTAGAGGATCCACTTTTCATCACAGGTAATGATTCGATTTAAAATTCCTTAATTATTGTGCCGGTTGAGTAACGTAACGCAGCAGTCGACGCGCGTTTGTCGGTTTGCTTCACTCAATTCATGAGGTACCCACCTTTCAAGCTTTTTCACCTTCCCAATTTGCTTCAAGTGGATTAGAATAGTTTTATCACTAACACCGGAGCCTGCAGCTAACTCGGACGTGGTTTGCGATGGATCCGCTTTCACAATAGCCTTCAATTCTTCATTATCAACTTTGGTCTCCGGCCGTCCACGAGGCTTGCTCTGCAGGTCGAAATTTCCAGAACGAAAACGTTGGAACCAAAAACGCACTGTGTTCTCTTTTGCGACACCGTCACCATACACATCATTAATCATTCGAACCGTTTCTGCAGCACTGGTGCCACGGTGGAACTCATACTTGTAAATAACGCGATATTTCATGTTTTCCATTTTGTAAACAGAGTGACACAAAGAAAAAAACAAAAGAAGAAAAAACAAATGAATTAGGGGGTTTGAAACACAAATGCATGAGTAAATAGCTGTATGAATTTGAGTTTGGAATTCCTAACCATAAAGGTAATATTTAAGATCAAAGTGGCCAGTACGACAAAACGCCCATGTAAGGACCCAATATTTACTTTTCTCTCTGCTGTTTTACCGGAACGCTAAACCTCATTATGGTTTTCTGGTAGGCCATTAATAAGCCACGAGTGAAGTTTCTCCTCGGCACCATAATATAGTGGCTAATATATTAGAAAATAAGTATGGCTATTAGATATTTTAGAACCTTTGGCTTATGACGTACGCGCAGACGTAAGATATTCAAATCGGTGCGATTATAGTATTTTTACACTATAATCTTTCCACACATTTATTTAGCCTTTGCCAGCTAAATTAGTGATGTCCGAATTAGATGTCTGATTCCATTTCTAAAGAGTATCGATTTTATATTCATAGAAGTTTTAATCAATCTATCATATTGATATTCCCTTTAATAATTAAATCATAAAAAAGTATTTATAATTTATCAAAAATCCCCTCAGAAGTCATAGACATTATACTTCGCTAAAAAAGCTACTGCCATTTTGTGTCAGCCGCAACTAAATAGTGAATTTTACTAAATTTAAATCATTCTACTTAATTTACTTGGTTAAAAAAATATCAGTGATAATTAGTGCGTCACGTCACTATTTTAAAAAAATGATTACATTTGTTTACTGTGGATTTTAAAGTAATAATTATGGAAATTCAATAATTCAAAGTTAAATAAATGGTTGGAAATACTATAGTTTTTCTTTATTGATAACAAGTTTGCGCTTGGCTTATGTTATGTGAAAATACGAGTATAACCAAAGATGGAAGTGCAAACTTTGTCAGGATAGAACCCTATACAAATTTCCAACAGCTTTACTTGAACCGTTATACCGTTTGTCCATAGAACTAGCCTCACATAAAATTTGAAAGTAAAATACTTAAATCAACGTTGTGTTTTTGGTAGAATTTAATACGAACGAAGTCGCAAAAGATCTGCAAGTGTTTAAATACCTTTATCTGGCTGATAGCTCCGGAGGGTATTTTCAATATGGGTAATTTCGCTGGGAACACAAATGCTTTAGAAGCTTTATTACTCGTGGATTAACTCGGCATAAGCGTTGAAAAACGAGTAGAGCTCCGGTTACGTATAAAACTCCTGATATTTTATCTTAATTACTTCGAAATCTTCGTACGAGCAAATCCCTACCCTTATATTGTCCATCGTCGCGCAACTTTATGTAGGGATTACTTTTATGACCAGGATTAGAGTCCGTTTCCGAATGTTTACTGCCAGAATCGGGCCCATCTGCGATAGATGCCCGATTTAATATGATTAAGAGTTTATCCGTTTCGTATCTTTAAGGAAGAATTAAATAATAAAATGAACACTATCTCAGGCTCACTATGTAATTATTACTAGACAATGAGAGCGATCATTTTACAATTGTGAAGAATATCTTAACCGCCTTGCCTTAAACCTTGACTTACTTAATAATACGTATTAAATATTAACGTATTAATAAGACGTCAACTTACCTTAGTCGCTTTTTACGACACCTCGGTAAGAAATGAGTGTAGTCTATTCTACTCAGGCGGATACCACATGGTGGGTCGACTAACCTTAGTCGCCTTTTACGACACATCGTCATCCTCCTGCCCTTATCCCACTCTAAGTAGGGTCGGCACAACATGTTACAAACATGTTGTCACATGATTTGGCTACGTATTTTAGGACCGGCCGCCTGCCTGACGTCAACTTACCTTAGTCGCCTTTTACGACATCTCGGTAACGAATGAGGGTGGTCTATTCTACACAGCCACACGGCATTTACTAAGATATAATGTATGAAATGTTAAATCAACTAGTCCTTATAATTTTGTGTGTAAACGTTTATAAAATCCAAAATACTTATAAATCGTGAGAAAGTATTTACAAAAGCGATGTCTTTACTCATGTACGAAACTAACAAAAGGAATTTGAGGAGCTTGTGAGCAAACTAATTTACCCACAAAGTGAGTCGTAAATACTAAGCATGACCTGAGGAATCTCCGCTAAAGAGGCTCGTACTTGGCACCGTAAACACATTCTTCGACACATACTTGTCGCGTTGTCGCAACTAACGTTACAGGCATTTAGTTGGAAGCTAAGGAATTTATCAGACCGCTGCTAGGAATTTACCTCACAAGACAAGAACTCCGTGGTTATTACACAATTATTCCGCCTTAACATAATAACACAAAGCCAAACTATGCGGATACAATTTTGGTACTCCTGAATTTTGATAGCGTAGAAATTATCTTTTGCTTTTACGTTAGCGGTGAGACCGTTTGACTCTTTCGAGGGGAACACGAGTTCAAACCCGGGTACCAATGAGTTTTTCAATTAAACTCATGTGTCTACTTGGTAATTGCAATTTATCACACGCTTTTCGGTGAAGGAAAACATCGTGAGTAAACCTGCATATCTCTAGAGAATTCTGTAGATATGTGTAACCTACCAATCCGCATTAGAGCAGCGTTGTAGGTCTTAGCTCCAACCCTTCTCTCTAGAAACGGAGGCCTATTCACAGCAGTGGGATTGTAACAGGCCGCTACTTTACTTTTTTTACGTTATTTACAAATTTTCAACGACTTAAGAGCTTTTCTAGTTGGTACTTAAGAAAGCTAAGGTATACCGCAAGTCGTATCATCAACGAGGATTCCGCGATTCCTCGTCCCGTCGGATGGAGCTATCATATACATACAATTCGTTATACACCATAGGTTTAAATACTTAGAATTACAATACTATTATTTATAAAAAAATGAAATAAAACGGCATTTATTAAAGTGATTTCTTTAATTAAATATTAATTTAAATAAATATTACATCAATAGCATGTTGTGCCGACCTCACTTAGAGTAGGATAAGGGCAGGAGGATGATGTATTTTGCCTACTAAAAGAATCTTTTTTTACATGTTTAGGTCTACCAGCATATTTTCAATAGAACTTTAATGCCCCTGCATGTATTTTACAATATTTTGTCCTAGGCTTACCCTATTAAATAGTGAATACATCGTAGGGACGCACCTGTGGCACATAACAAAGGAGAGCTGACTAATGCCTCTCGATTTTTCAGCTAAGAAATAACTCACTTGTTGATTCCCAGCCCTCGACCTTCCTCATTTTCTACCATATTTCACTATTACTAAAAGGTTTCATTCTGAATCCAGAATGGATGTTATACTAAAGTAGGCGTCACATTACTGAATTTTATGATACGCCAAAAATATTTTAAAAGAAAATAAACATAAATGATAATAGATTGCAACGTTAAATAAATATTATAATATTGCTTTTAGTCTACAAAGAATATTAAATATTTTAAAAACAGTTTACTATTATTATTTTAATAACGATACTCTAGAGATGTTATGATATTACGTAAATTGCCTATCCTTATAATATATTTTATAATACTTAATTGTAGGGTTTGAATGTCTTAAGAGTTTAACAATAAACATGTTACTGCACCATATAGAGTAAGAATATTTTTTACCTTAATACTTCATTTAATTGACTAAGCAATTTTCAGTAATGTGTAAATGAAAATTTCCAGTCATTTTTTCGAAACTAAATAATACATAAATGCTTTGGATGTTCCTCGTATACCCTCACATAAACAGGTCAATGGTAAAAAACGTAATAAACAGCCGGTCATCCATCATAGCATATGTCAGCTCACCCTCCGAATAATTGGTCTAACATAGCATGGTTTATATTATATTCCCTGGAATATGTGTGTTAATTCAAGTGAATAAGGTTCTTTTTATTTTTGTCCACAGTTTATTATTTAGATATGGTCTCTATTTTTAGGAATGACCAGATAATGACCAAATAATAAAATGATGTCCTTCAATAATAGAATGTGATCGGGCTTCGCTTTGAATTCTAAATATATGTACGCATTTTTCGTAATTTTACAGTACATTTTTCAACATTACGTTGAAATAAACTAAGCCGTTACGCAAGCTTTATCAAATTCAAATTCAATATATATTCTTTATTTTGTTGTTAAAAAGACATGCAAGAAATAGATTCGACTAGAAATGACAATAGAGCTATTTAAAGGATTCGACAACTTTATTGCAATATGCAAAACTTAGTTTACTTTGGTTCTGCAAATATTTATCGGCATGGCAGTTGTACGAGCTGCTGCTACCCTGTAAAATCTTTGCTTGATAGGTTGATAGATTTAGTTGATATATTGCGACATTTAATTGATAGTAAATTGCTTATAATTTGATAATGATTTGATAGGTTGAGCACTCGCGGCCGCTAACGTCGTACTGATTTCAAATTCATGCGATATTAAAAATATGGCGTAAATGCCGATGTTGCAAATGTACGTGTCAGTCCGTACGTAGTTACTTTTGTTATGCATCAAATCTTATTAATGTATTTAAAACTTACAGGCACTATAACAAAACTACTTCGCTATAATCCGCACGGGTTAAGCGAATGCATGCAAAGCTAATGTGTATGAAGCAGGCAAAATCTACGAACCTTATACATGCAGGACAAGCCACCACACGCACCCCAAGGCTCCTCCACCAGCAACAAAGCACACAAGCAGCACACACACCCACCACCACGACAATCTCGACGATCGTTTCGCTCCGAAACCGAAGCATCATCAGGAGGATAGGCTCCACGACAAAATCGTAATGCATTATTTTTGATTGCTTTAATTGCATTACGATTTTGTCGTAATGTATGTTGTAATGTCGTAAAGTAGTTTTGTTATAGTGCCTGTAATATGGAATTCCGCAAAGTAACGCCTGCCTCTATAAATCATTTATTCAAAACTTCTCAAAGCAACTCAAAATATAATATTTAATTTAAACCTTACCTTATTTATACCTTTATAAGTTGTTAGACTTATGAAATCCGTAAATAATTTGGAGCATTCGAGAATATGCTAAATAGATTCATAAAAATTTGATAATGTGTTTAATGCTAATATAATCCTGAATTTAATAATTCGTAGACACATATACGAAAAAGTGAAAGACGGAGCGCGTATTTTAGATACTAAAATACGAAGAATTTTTAAGCTTAGTATTTGAGACAAACTAAACTGGCTCTCTCTATACGGATATTAAAAAATAACTAAGACTACATAAGCGAATGAGGTTCGCGAGTATTGAGATTGTTTGGAGGGAGCTCTTTTGTAAAAATTTAATTTTATATAACAATAAATATATGGACTTGCGAATACCACGTTTAAAATTGTTAAATATTCCTCCGCTGGACGTTCTTTGATAGCATTCCTAGCAAGCGGCCTGAGAGTAGCTCTGAATGCGTCACATTCTCTTCGCGAAAATATGCAAAAGTTATATTCGAGTAACATTTCATACACGGTTATCCATCTACACAACTTTGCATTAGCTGCAACGTGTCTTTTATATAACACCATTTTCTTTTACGGCAAAGGCAAAGCGAAAAGTTTTAGCCAACATTTCAGAGAGAAAGGGCCACAGCAGAATTATGAAATAAAGTTTAATTTTTGGCTCTGAACACGTAATGTACAATTTTTTTTGAAAAGGAACTTCCATTAATGAAACTTTGACGCTATCATTATGCTAGTTCAACGGAAAATATTTGGGAATTATACGAGGGATGTCTATCGATTATGTTTTGCTTGATATATGTATAATAGAAAAGATAACTGCTCTAATATAAAAATGTATAAAATTCAGTTGAGTTGTCTCAAGACATTGTAAGACAATGATCTAAAAATAAAGTAAAAACCACATAAATTTGTATTTTTATATATAACTGGCTATCCGGCCACGCGTAGCTGTGGCTCAGCTTTGGTTCGAAATCCCCTCGAAACAGAACTCAAAAGTTTTAAAAAATCTTTCAATTTCTTTCAAACTCTACAAAAACATCCGTAGGATCTTTCTGAAAAAACTGAAAAATTCATTAAAATCGGTCCAGCCATTACGGAGTCTATAAATAACAGTCTATAATAATTGTTTGTCTATAAAGGCAAACGATAATTTATATATATGAAATTTCAGATTGTATACCATGTAATATCTTCCTAGACATCGAAGATTCATCGCATAAAAGGTTACTTATCAATAAATTACCATTCTCTTCAGGTTAGAATGTTCACAGTTTATACACTAAATAAAAATGATAGAATACTAGAGAGAATTAAAAAAAAACAATATTGTTTGTAATCGAAATCGAATACCACATTTAAGAGTATAAAACAACTTGTATTAATAAGATAAAATGTATTTTTATTTAAGGTACCAACTTAAATTTTGTTAATGTTTGATTGATCCCTTTGGTTCTTTAAATAACCTTCTATGGTAACAGTTTGTTGAATTTCTACCGAATAGTCGGAATGTTAGATCTGTTACAAAGAATAGAAAACCTTCCAAAATTTCCGTATGTTATTCTGTACATTGTATTGAGTGGATCCGATTGTATTGACGAAATTCGATCACGTACGCAGACGGCGGAGAAAATTTATTGCGGAACAAAACTATCCCATACAGGCATCTTTACTCGGTAAAGATATGTTTAATCGGAAATGGCCTTTATCTTCATCCAGATAGGAGTTACAAAGGTCTACGTTTCTCTGAAATGCAAAGGTATATTGCTAGTAGTGTCTGGTACTTGATAAATCTCTGATGCGCCCTGTCATTCCAAACTGTATTGGAATTTTGTCAGTTTCCTCTGGGCGTGACCCTCTAAAGGAGTCGTATGTTTTCATGCTACATTCGGCCTGTTGCTTTGCATCAATAAATCGGTACTCACAATTGTTAGCATAGCAAAATTGAAAAACTTTTTTTTAGTATAAATCTATACATGAGCTTATGGTTGTTTGTGCATTGCAACGCATTTTTGACATTTTTAATCCTTGTAATACATATTTCAGTTAGTAAGTTTAACACTAATTGATATTTAAAGCGTGTTGTTAGAGTTGTGTTTTTAATGTTTTACGAGTAAAAAATATTAAAAAAGCCCGATTCGTGTGTTATTTTTTTTTATTTCATATATTTATTAATGTATAAAAGTATTAACATCATCATCATTCTCCTGCCCTTATACCACTCTAAGTGGGGTCGGCACAACTTGTTGTCACATGATTTGGCTTCGTATTTTACGACCGGCCGCCTGCCTGACGTCAACTTACATTAGTCGACTTTTACGACACCTCCGTAATAAATGAGGGTGGTCTAATCTATACAGCCGGATACCACACGGCACATACCTTAGTCGCCTCTTACGACACCTCGGTAAAAAGGGAGGGTGGTCTATTCTATTCTGCCGGATACCACACGGCGTGTATAAAAGTACTAACGTGGAAACAATGTGCTTGTCTGGTAAATTTTAGTAAAAATAAATTAGTTTATTGTTTCCAACAGAAGGAGTTGTTGTGTAACGAATGTAAGAACATTTAGGAGCTTATAAGAAAACATTTCAATTAATTGAGTTGATGAGTATTTTGGGAAAACTTTTAACGTCGATTTAATTTGTTTTGTGATTCTTTGATAATCTGTTTAACATTACGCAGAACTTCTGTGTTGATTAATAATACAAATTCAAATTATTGTTTACTCAAGTAAACTTGTAAACTTGTACTCTTGTACTTGTAACTCTACTGCTGGTTCGAAAAGCTGTTCCTACCGAAAAGAGCCAGCAGAATCTCGGTGGATGCTCTTTTCAAAGTATAATTCTTATTACTAGTTACATTTAGTCATAGCTGTCTTGTATAGGGTCCAAGAGTAGCTCTGTCCACGCATTCTTATCGTCTAAGTAATCCTCAATAGTATCTTCTTCTTCTTCTTCTGGGAGTAGCGGCTATGCAGGGCCTAAGGGCCCAGTATCACTTTGACCATTGCTGATCTATTGTGATCGCCACTGCTTACAATTCGCCACCAATACCGGTGACCTTGAAGAATTCAAGGATCTTCTTGGCGGCGAGTGCTTTCACTTCTATAGGGCGTAAAATATGTGACCCTAGGAGAGAGCATCGAACGTTGATCAGCGCAGGGCAGTCACATAGGATATGCATGGGTGTTTCCTCCGCTTCAAGGCAGAGTCTGCACAATCCAGTGTCTGACAGCTTCAGGTTTAACATGTGTCTGTTTAGTCCACAGTGCCCCGTAAGCACCCTAGCTAAGTTACTTAGATTTACTCTACTTAGCGCTAAAATTTTTCGAGTAGCACTTTTATTAAAGGCTTTCATTAGCGCTTTCGAGTGCTTTAACCCCGGACTGTTGGTCCAGAGATCAAGTGTGTGATAATAACAATAGGTCTCCAGAGTAAGCAACGCCAGACTTTTGGAAATTCCACAGATAGGTTCTGGTCCCATCTGCATAATTTTGGCGCCGGCTTTTGCTAGGCCATCGGCTATTTCGTTGCCTGGGATGCCTTCGTGTCCTGGGACCCAACGTAGTATCACCCTGTTCCTAGAGCCCAGAGTGTTAAGTAAGTTTTTACAGTTTTCAACCAGCCTCGACTTTGTAATCTCAGTGCAAAGAGCTGCCAGAGCTGCCTGGCTGTCTGAATGTATGTATATTGTACGGTTGAGGTAGTTGCCCCGAAGTAGAGATGAAGCACATTCAATTATGGCATACACCTCTGCCTGGAATATGGACGTAAACTTGCCCAGGTTTAGACGAATCATCTGTCTGGGAGCTTCCCCATAAATACCGCATCCTACCTCATTTCCTGACTTGGAGCCATCAGTGAACAATTTGAGGCTTCCAGATTTCCAAGTTACCTGATTCTGTAACCAAGCATCTCGATTGGGTATTTCTACAGAGTATTTCCTGCGGAAAATAAATTTGGTAACCATCACATCTGATGGCATGCCCAAAACTGGTATATTGAGTATTGAGTCTTGAAAGGATCTCAGCACTTTAGATTGCCATTTTATCTCAGCTTGGTGGGTGATTCTGTACATGCTGACTCTTGCCTCCTTTCCAACATACAGGTGAAGAGGAGGCATATTCAGCAGCGCGTTCAGTGCAGCACCCGGTGATGTAGACATGGCACCAGTGACTAGGAGGCAGGCTGTTCTCTGCAGGCTGACTAACCTAGTTTGAATGGTCGTTTGCGTCGTTTTCCTACACCATGCCACTGAAGCGTAAGATACTATTGGTCTCACGATGGCAGTGTAGAGCCACAGCGCAACTTTGGGTTTAAGCCCCCATCTATTGCCTGCTAGACGACCGCACGTGTTTAAGGCCATTTTAGCCTTTTTCATAATACCATCAACATGTGAGTTCCAAGTCAGCTTTTGGTCCAGGATAACTCCTAGATACTTGACCTCATTGGAGAATGGTATTATTTTTCCTTTCAGCTGGGGTGGCTTGAGTGAAAGGTGAAAGGGACAATGACAGTCTTTTCGGCATTGATAGAGAGGTCATTCTCTACACACCATCTGTCAATAATTTTTAGAGCTTTTTGTATAAGATACGATACGCTGCTAAAACAGTTACCTCTTACCGTTACCACTAGGTCGTCTGCGTAGCCTTGGGTGTCAATGTGGAGGTCGTTCATTCTGAACAATAGTTCATCCACTGCTAAGGTCCAGAGCAAGGGTGAAAGAACGCCGCCTTGCGGGCAGCCCCTTGTTGTGTGTACCTGAGCAGTTACATCGTTTAGCTCTAATCTAGCTAATCTGTTGGTGAGCATCGCTTCTACCCAAGCTAAAGTGGTTTCGTCTACCAGTTTCCTAGCAAGACCTGCCACTAGTGTTCGGATAGGAGTGTTGTCGAAAGCAATCAATAGTATAGTAGGCTTTCTTAGCCTTTTTTAAATAGAGTTTTTACACTGCTGTAAAGACAAAGTTAAGATCGATTGCGGAATTGTAGAATCTTATACCCAAACCCAGAAACGACTTATGTACTTTTGCAAGGCGCAAAGCACGAACCGCAAGTTTATGTCGGTTCCAACTTTGTCTATTTATATACATCGACAATCTTTTTATATTTATGTATACTTTTAAACACAAAAATTAAATTGCTAAGAATATACTGTGACCCCATTGTAACTGTTTGTTTTTTGAAAAATTTAATCATAATATTATGATTGTTAGTTATTGTTCTTTAAAATATTTAATTTAGGACTCTCATAACTACTATTCATATTAAAATTAAAGTTCTGTATATGAGTATTCTTATCAAAATACATGAAGACAATTTATAGTTTTATATTATGTAACTTTAATTACTTATTTTCATGTACGATATTAATTTTTAATATAAGAAAATTCTAAATTAGTAGAAACTATTTATCAACTTTCGTAAAAATCTGTTAATGTTATTGTGTAACAAATAGAGAGAGAATTCTGCATTTCGCAACCTCGACGATGCTTCGGCGCTCGCCGTCCGCTCGGTGACGCTCTAAAAGCCGTGTTAGGGCTAACAGCATACAGTCGGTTCGACAAAAGAGACTGTAGGGACATTTGCTTCCGGCGTGTGTGCAGCCCGGTCCGGTACAGTCAAGGGCGCGCGGCGGCGGCAGGGTAACGGGGTAGCATTGTCTTGCACATCGAACTATTCTATATACATAAAAGTTGTAGGTGAAGTTGTCTGTGTGTAAATTATTTAATATGACTAATGTGTAATGTGTATGTATTGAGATTAATGATGATGATGCGCAAGACAAGCTACACACTCATTAGAAAATAAATTTACCTTTTCCTTCTTTAACTGACTTTTTAAATATGTTCCGTATATCCTAAGGCGAAATCCAATTAGATCTCAACCAGTTATATATGAAGATATATAAAATTTATACAAAAAGTCGCTAGCAACGTGGTAAATTTTAAATCTTTCCCTACATATATTATTTTCTGTATGTTCCTATTCTGCGCTTTCAAACTTCCACACGTACGGTCGCTTCACTCCCGGAATTTGCATAATTCATGCTCAAGTTATTTTGAGATACAAAAATTTACACTGTTGCGAAAACTAAATACCGCTTATCATGAGTTTCGTTGGAAATCATTAAATATTTCCTAACCTATACATAAAGATAATATTAGTACATTCTCTTTTACAAGGAAACCGAGAATCTCTGGTTCAATTGTTTACGAAATTTTTAAATTATTGTATGGTATCCTTGTAATATGCGTGTATCTATGTTTATTACTTATATTTTCTTAATACTTACTTCATAAATTGGGTAAACCCACTTTATATATTTTCGTTATCGCTTTTGGAGTTATATTAGACAAGCTTTTGCCCGCGGCTTCGCTCACGTGGAATTTGGTCTGCCACATTAAGTTTCGTTACAGATTACTTTAGATTAAAAAAAATATTTTACTTAATATTCAAAAACATATATTTAATTTCTCGTACATCCAAAATTTCAGAAATTCAAAACTGACGAATTTCGAACAATCTTCGTACGCCGCGCATAGTAGGCACTCTATGGCGCTCCAATGAAGCCAATACAAATTTGACTCGGTCTTGATACATAATGAATTATAAGACTTTGTAACACAAAAGTAATAATAAAATTATTTTTCTATAATCCGCGATACAGTAAATAGAAAATATATATAGCGTTTAATGTATAGTGGACTATCAGTATTTTCATACCCGATACGTGCAGGATTCGTAAAAACACATGCACAAACCTCCACCACTTCCACCACAATACACAAGCACTACACAGGTTCACTATCACAAACTCAACAATCGTTTCGCCCCGCAACCGAAGCATCATCAGGAGATAGTCTCCACGACAAAATCGC
Organism: Morpho deidamia; assembly: GCA_947086505.1. NCBI lineage: Eukaryota > Metazoa > Arthropoda > Insecta > Lepidoptera > Nymphalidae > Morpho > Morpho deidamia. The sequence goes on from CAMTZC010000010.1 coordinate 10,243,749, forward strand.
AAAGCGAAGCGTTATGCGTACAAGCATTGTTGTATAGTAATCGGTTCAACTTTACCTCTGAACACGTGCAACAAGCTTGAACTTGAAACATTTATCTGATCGTTAATGAGGGTGCCATTGTTATGCTTAATGATTTCTAATTGTTCCTAATTTATTATTTCGTTAATGAGGGCGTTTTTAAATGTCAACCTGTAGAAATTCTGTAGAAATGTATTCCTGTAGAATTAACAGAATTTCTATAGCCTATGTGTTATTCCGGTATAAAAGGAATAATTGTGCGAAATTTCATCCGTATTGATTCAGCGGATCAGCCGTGAAAGAGTAACAAATATCCATCCATACTCACGAACATTCGCATTTATAATATCAGTATGAGTAAGTATGAGTATGAAGTATGATAGTATGATGAAGTATGATGATGTCGCAGATGTAAATAAATATCTCTAAATATTCTGTCCAAAATTTTCGAAGAAAGTTAATTTAATTTATTTTTATTTTGTCGTAAAGTCAACCTTTTGATAATACTTTTATAGAGAGTCAAAACGCGCGTTAAATATCACACGCTTAGTATTAAAGTGATCTAATTCTAAAAAGTTGTTTTATTTTTTTATCTAATCTGATACTATAATACGAAGAAACAAAATTCTTGTGACAAACATTACGTACAGAACAACAATTAAAAATTAAAAAGTATCATTATGATACAGGTCTAGTATGGACACCTGTATCATAATATAACTTTTTAATCATAACGATACACCTATACAACTTCCAGCTGGACCAAGGAGGTTGAACCTCTACCTTAAAAAAAAAGGTTTCAATGACTGGGTCCGCGGCGACGCAACACGCATGCGCAATCGATGTTTGCGCCTTGGCGCCGATATATGACGTTTAAAAAATCATTTCAATATTTAAACGAAGTTTAGTTTTGTTTGTAAAAAAATAAGTTTTTGTGTGATTAACGAGACAAAGTAGTAATATTTAATGTGTAATAAGCGTGAAAGCTTTTAAAATAAAGATTATTTTAACTTTGAATTTGAAAGAGCGAGCTGCATTCAGTGTCATCTTAAAGTTATCGAATATTCATCGCTGGACATACTTTAGCAAAATTCCTTTGCAGCAAAGCGAGCGCGACTAAGCGGGTCACATTCCCTACAAAAATATGCCAAAGTTATATTTTATCAACATTTTCCTGATGGGACGCGTTGCAAAAGTTTTAAAAAGGTCCTAATTTTTTTAGAAAAAGGTTTATTATGCGAATTACTCTACTACTGATAAAAACCTTTAATGAAAGTATATCTTTTATAAAGCACCTTCGATTGTTTTATAGTTATTATACATAATAAAATCTCTTAACTAAATCTATTAGGTACTAATAATTTAAAACGCACTCGATCGATAACCTTATTATTCTTGAATTAATTTTATGGTTTTTATAAATACTATTTTACTTCTATTTAATTTACATAAAATGAAAAATAGATTTGACTTTTTCGTTAACAAGTAAAGTGGCTTTCATCCACCTATCACTGTATTACATTTATCAAATGTATCAAAATACTGTATAAATGTAAACTAAATGGACAACGAAGCTGTGATAGGGTCGCAGGGTCATACCCCCGGCAGGTACTTATGAGTTTATCGCTTAAAACTTATGTGTCTAATTGATTGAAATTTATCACATGACTTTCGGTGAATATCGTGAGGAAATGTCTCAATAGAATCCTGGGTATATGTGTAACTTATCAATCCGCATTGAAGCAGCGTCGTGGGTCCTAGCTCCAACCCTTCTCTTCAAAATAATGGAGAGAGGAGGCTTATACGCAGTTGTGGGATAGTAACAGGATGTTACTTTAATTTTTAAAAGGAAACTTTTTCTTTATAATCTAAACTGGTTCAAGGACAGAAATATCATCATTCTCCTGCCCTTATCCCACTCTAAGTGGGGTCGGCACAACATGATACAAACATGTTGTTAAATGATTTGGTTACGTATTTTACGACCGGTCGCCTGCCTGACGTCAACTTACCTTAGTCGCCTTTTACGACACCTCGGTAAGAAATGAGGGTTGTCTATTCTATGCAGCCGGATACCACACGGCATTTACCTTAGTCGTCTCTTACGACACCTCGGTAAGAAAGAAAGGTGGTCTTTTCTATCCTGCCGGATACCACACGGAATTCAATGACAGAAATATCGAGTTATATATCTAGAACTATTCATAATCTTTGTAATTTTTTTGCAGTATCAAGACTACTGTATTACGTAGCTTAGACGCGCTATACATTTTCTTCGTACTTTATGTACGTGATCGAATTTGGTTGAATCGAGTTCTCTCTACACAATGAACATAACAGAAGCACAATTGTGAATACCTTTTCAGTTTTCTATCTATGCTAAAACGTATATAAGAAAAAACAAAGTGTGTACTAAAATAATCAGCCCTGTTTTTTGATAGCAACTATTCTTCTTTTTTTTTGTCTGACGGTTTATTTCTTTTTTTAACTGACGGGCCGTTATTATTATACGCCGGTCTTTTTAAGGGATTTTCTGATATATGTACATCTTGTGTCCATTAAATCAAATAGCTTTTCAGACCGTTTTAAGTTCATTTTTTATCTAGTATCAATGAGTCATTTATTCATCTGGGTCGCCAACAATTATGAGACTTGTTAATTAATATTGCAGCTCAATTCTATAAATGCTATTATATAATGCTATATATTGTACCGAATATTTATATGTAACATAATTGTGTGTTACTGAATACAATAAAGTTATAATAAATTAACCAGCAACATAAAAAAAAGTTTATTATATTGCATATCTGTGACAATTTATTTTAATGTCAAGTCAAGCCAGTGTTTAATTTTAGGTTTATAATTGTGACTAAGTAATGATGTGTTCTTCTATAATTGGTACTACAAATATAATTTAAAACTATATGGGATTGTTGGATAATTTATCGTGTAATGCTGTTGAAGATCAGAATAAATAAATGAATGAATGAATGAATGAATGAAAGAATGAATGACTGAGTGAATGAATGAATAAATAAATAAATAAATTATTGCTTTAAACTCGTATGTACGGTGATGGTAATTTAAGAAGTCCATGTAGCAGAATAAAGAAAGCTTTTATAGCAAATGCGTGTTAATGCTATAATCAGCGGTATATGCGCAAAGTTACTGATAAATTCTTTCTTTGTACTCTATTCGCTTTCACCCTCATCTAGCCATACTCGTGATGCATCAATTAAATGGCCATCTATAGGAGCCAAGGATAACTAAGTTTAAGCCTAACCGACGACTTTTATTCCTAATGGTCACGGACAATAGGCAATTGGGAAAAGTTCAAGTGCAACGAAGTCAAATAAATTAGTTCAACTAGTGTTTAATATTAGCAAACATTTAGAAAGGCTCCAGCCATTTTCGTCGTTAATATGCCCAAGTCTCTGAAAAAGCTTAGAAAATAAAAATAAACCATTCAACTGTGGTTTGATGGCTTACAATCAGATAATAATAAGTTATAGTCGATTCCATTTAAAACAATCTGTGGCAATCCATTTATTCACGTCGCACAACTCCGGTTTCGATATCAAGTCAATAGTTTCATACCAATAACAAACTTGTTCTAGTTAACAACGTAACGTCACTATGAATTTAGTTTGAGCTTTATACCTAGTCTTCGGGGACAAGGAATTTATCGAAGGTAAATTTTTATACACTTCAGTGAACTCTATTGTAGAAGGTACAATACCTCCGCTACCTTCTCTAGTTCGGCAATATCTTTTCGTCCACTAATTCATTTGTGGAAGAACCAACTGATAGAGCTCAGCGTGCCGCGAAGCTGAATTCACAATAGGAGTAGTACGTCGTTTGAAGAAATGACGGGCGATTCGAGGTGTTGAAAGGTGACCTCGCTGTAAAATGCAGTGCTGTTATATTAATGACTTTAAAAAAGTCACTGATAAAAGCGACACAATATCGGATGACGTGGAAAGTTTTTAAAAAGGCCCATGCTGAAAGGTCGAGGAGGAAAAACTGAGTAAAAGAAAAAGTTCTAGTAATTTATCACTATCATCCTCATCATCCTCCTGCCCTTATCCCATTCTAAGTGGGGATGACATAACATGTTACAAACATGTTGTCACATGATTTGCCTACGTATTTCACGACCGGCTGCCTGCCTGACGCCAACTTACCTTAGTCGTATTTTACGACCCCTCTGTAAGAAAAAGGGTGGTCTATTCTACTCAACCGGATACCACACGGTGGGTCAACTTATCTTAGTCGCCTTTTACGACACCAGGGTCAGAAATGAGGGTGGTTTATTCTACTCAGCCGTATGCGACACGGCGGTCCAAAAAAAATTATAAATATTTTTATGAACTTAAGATAACCTTCAGATTTCAAGACAGTTTCTGGGATAAGTCTTCGCATTGCAGCAGCGTCCTGGATCCAAGTTGCAAGAATCCAAAGAATCCTCTCTCAGTTGGATACCGCATACTGCTATTTTTTTATTTGTGGTACTTCACTTTGGTTTTGTTTTGGTTCATTGGTTTGATATTGAAGACGGTTGGCCAGGACTTTTAAATTAAAAATTGAATAATTGTACATTGCTAAATATCTTGACATATTATTTCAGATAATAATTACTAGAAAAATTATAGTCATCTTTGAGGAAGAGTAACCGTTACCGTTGATAGGTTTGTGTTTGGTTACGACACTTACAAGACTTGGTTTCGAATCCCGTTGGGGTAGATTTTTATGCATATTTGTATATTTATGTTCCATCACTTATTTTAGATGGGGCATTTGTCAGTTGTTATACCACCTGACATCGGTGATGAAGATGGCTCTGATGCTAGCGCACCGGAAGGTGGTTCCGTAGAGCTTCGTTGCACGGCCACTGGTGTTCCGGAACCAACCACTTCGTGGAAGCGAGCTGGCAGTCGAAATATTATATTTCGGGACGATGATGGAAATGAACTGAAAGGTAAAAACATTTGTGGATGTATCAGTCTAATGTAACAGGGTGATAGTCAGAAGTTAGGGTGATATGACCATGATTTTGCAGCTTCAAGCGCCGGGTAGGTGTCTTTGAAATTTCTATAAAAAATTATGCGCTTATAGCCCAAGATATTGGCCCAGGCGTTGATGTGGCAGGAAGTTTTGGCTGTATCTAGTTAAAAGCCTATAGGTTGGTGCAAAGTAATGTACGATACAGTACTATGCACCGCTAAGATACAGATTTAATGTATCTCTCTATTTTAATAGTAATAACTTCACATTATGATAAATATTACTTAATTTTACATTAATTGCTTTTAAATGTAAGAACGCTTTTTGTTCATATGCGAGAAATATTCGCCTGAATAATATCACTTTCGCGCTTATGTTGTACGTGACATTATTTGGCAGGTTTCTTATAATGTATTTTGGCAATTTCAATTCAACGGCTTACAAAAATGAATCATAAAACCTAATTTTTCTCTCAATTCCATTCATACTGTTGGATTCTGCTAAGTGGTAAAAAAGAAACAAGGCTAATTTTACATTCAAAGCGCGCTTAAAGCGGGCGCAGGTGGTTGCGCGGATGAAACATTGGAGTTTTATGGGATTTATTAAGATATTGGAAAAAAATTCCTATACAATGAATGTATCATCAGCCACAAGGAACGTCTGAATAATGTCAAACCGAGCAAAATAAATGTATCGCAGAGGTTATACGGCACTTCTCATAAATTTAACATCGGTTAATGCTTTGCAATATACCGTATAAATTGTGTGTAGTACAAAATTTATGTTCGGCGAACGACGTTGCATTAAAAAGAAGCTTTATATTACGAGACTTATTTGTTAGAAGTTTTTAATTTACGAAAGTAAGTGTTCTCTGACAGCGAGATCGGTATTCATTTCCTCGAAAAAGAACGTTTTCAAAGAACTCAATTACAGCTTAAAAGTGATGTAACAATTGGGGTTTCGGGCAGGAAATTAAATGGACGCCTAAGTGAAAATTGGTCCGTGGAAACTGTTATCTTTATAGTTGTAATATTCTGTTGAATTACGAGGTGAAAAGTCAACAGTTTGACGCGATTACGGGGTGTCGCATCACTACTCGTATATGAATAGTACTTATAACATATTGTATTTGACTTATTATCTACATTGCGCCTTATTTCTTTGAGTTAAAGTATAAATTTGGATAAACGTAAATGAGTATTTAAAGCCCTTTAGACAGACTGTTTTACGTATTTGACCCGCTTTATTTAAGCCATTAAGCGTAAACAAAAGACTCGCGGTCGTGGGTAAACAGAGGGTGAATGTAATAGTTAAGGAGTGGAGGCCGGAGGGAGCGTTGCCTTAGTAATAATTGGACATGTTATACACGCTTCAACAAATAAGGATTGCTGTTCGGACCGTTGGTTTCTTATTTCATCTTCTTGTTACATAGAAATAAAATTCATGACGCTTATGACTGACATGTTTACATGTCAATATGAATAAATTAATTTAGAGATATAAGCCAGTAATATTATCTGTACTTCTTCTGTACTTATTTCTTCCTGTTCAACTGTTTGCTTCACTTTTGGACTTACACATTCTCAATGGATAGCTACATCATTACGAAATCTAGTGCCATTAGAACGTCAGAAAAATCGTAAGTTAAAATACACACTATACAAAATTGTATAAATAGATTGTAGGAATTTATAGTAAAAATAGCTGTCGGGCCACGCGTTGCTGTGGCTCAATCTGGTTTCAAATTCCCATCCCATACAGAACAACAGTGAAAAAAAATGCTCTGATCGCAACCAAACTTTACGAGGAACATCCGCTGAGACAATCTGAAGTTTAGTACATATAAATCTATTTTTTGACCAAAATAATAAATCTAGGTATTAATGAAATCGATTTTGAAATGTCTTTTACATACTTAAAGTAACGGCCTATTACTTTCCCACTGTTGACATAAGCCTTCTTCCTCCGTTTTTGGAGAGGAGGGTTGGAGTTAAGACCTACCAGGCTGCTCAAATGCGGATTAGTAGGTAACAAATATCCCTAAAATTCTCTAGAGATATGCAAGTTTCCTCACGATGTTTTTCTTCACCGAAAAGCGTGTGATAAATTGCAATTAGCAATTAGACACATAAGTTTAAACAGAAAACTCATTGGTGCCTGTTGGGATTTGAAACGGTGACTCCTCGAAACAGTCACGTGGTCCCACCGCTGGGCTATCACAGCATTTTACGAATTTATTTTATGCTTTTTATATACGTATTATTAGTAAAGCTAAACCATATGTCTGTTAAGCACTGTTATGTTTGAAATATAAACAGAAAATACATTTTCTGGCGTATAATTAATCAAACACACACAAGGAATCTGATTAGTTAATTACAATTAGTTATCTTTGTTGCCAAGCGTGCGACGATACTGGGCGGGCTCGCGTTTGTTAATTAATTTACTCGTTACAAAACGTCACGTAGCTTGTGCTATATTAACATTGAAATGATGTAGTAATAAGTGGAATATTAAAAAAGAATTGATTCGGAAATTACGTTTTTAACTATCATAAAGTACAACCAAGAAGGAAATATTGAAGTTACGATTTAGCGAAAGGCTACCTAAAGCTGGCCTGAACTTATAAATTAAGTCATATCCGACTTTTTTCTTGTGCTTTGGAAATTAAGTGACTAGTTCACGTTTGATTTGCAAATTTCTTTGTTTCTCAACTTATTGTACTTATATAATTGTATTTATATTCTTTTAACCGAAAATTACGAACCAAGTTTTATTTTTGAAGCGCACCACTACCTAAAATCTTCATAATTTTATCGCATTCATTAAACATTCTGTTAATGGAAACTCGTAAATATAACCTCGGCTATCTTTTAATTCAGAAAGGAAAGTGTTTATAAGAAACAGTTTGCCATAATTGAATTGGAAAACAATTAGTTTGTGAGTAATAAAGGCAAATGGCTAAATCGTGGGCGAATCGAGTAACAAGTCGCCAACGACATGTACCGTACCGACTTTATAACCCGTTAATAAAACACAATTTCATGCAGCCGCTTTTGATATTATACGCGTACACCTAAAATCCTTCTGGGACTTTTATTTTGAATCGTACCGCGTTAAAAATAAAGATTATATTGTCACAGCAACATTTCCAAATTGGTTGCTCTGTACGTAACGCAGTATTTTATGTCTGCACCCGAGATTTAGGATCGGGGTCGTATGCTATAATAAAGTTATAAATTGTTTCCATTTAAATTTAATTTGACAGCTTCCGCTAAACGCCGAATTGCCAGGGTAATGTTTTGATTAAAGCACGCCTGATTAGCGATGCTTAATTAAGAGAAATTTGTTCTTAAATATGTGTGCCATATTTGAAGTTTTGTTTTGGAAATGCTTGAAAAAGATATAATTATAGCACTTAATGAGGGTAGACACAGTCCAACCAGACCTTGATAAACAGAGCAAAAATTACAAGCTACACAAAAGCTGTCGAGTCAATAACGACAACACAATATCTAAGCAAGTCAAATGATAACCTGATCTAGACGCGGGAGGTTCTAATAAGCGTATTTAGTCAGAGTTTAGAATCGAACTATTTATAGATTCCATTTATTTCAGTTGCAAACCTATTTCAGCTTTCAAACTATTTAGAAAACACCAAATAACATGTGACTATACCGAATCGGTATAATAAATAGTATTTTTATTAGTATAGAATAGACACTATCGCGAACTATTTGTTTTTAAAATTATTATATAATTTGAAGTTATAATTTTATATCATTAACAAATATATATTGTTACTTCACAACAAAACTGATTGTCTTTACAGGTTGTTTGTGGGTTATTTTAAAATATATTAACGAACATCATAAATAAAGTAACAAATAATATTTTAAGTCCCGCTTTTATGCGAACACAATTTTTAACATCGTTAAGGCAATATAATCGATTTAGCTTCGATACACTATCGGGTATCGTATTATATAAAGGCAACGTTAGCTTAACTGAATTACCCTCCAGCATGGGGTTTCGTAACGTCGCCTATGTATGTAAATTCAGAATTTCCATAAGTTCCATTATTGCCCTAATAAAATATACTTTTATTTATGCTTTAGCTTTATCAAATACCGTTGGGACAATATTTATTATTTATATATGTAGTTGTGAGACTAGTACATAGATTGTAACGTCATCTTAGGATATTATTTGACTCCGTTTAATATTTTTGACTGGCCCGTTGGCACCCTGCCTTCAGCTCCGCGGGTCACGGGTTCAATTCCCGCCGAGGGCCAACATTTTCTATAAGGAATTTGTTGGTTCTTCGAGCCTGGGTGTGTATTTGTATTTAAGTATGTATTTAAAATTATATATGTATATATTACATATGTATATATGTATATATCTACCAGTTATCTATCACCCATAACACAAGTATTAAGTTACCTACTTTGGGGATAGACGCCCGTGTGTATAGATATACTACATATATATTTTAAATACAACTAGCTCGGAGAATCAACGAATTGTTTATATAAAATGTTGGCCCTCGGCGGGAATCGTACCCGCGCCCCGCAGAGCTGAAGGCAGGTTCACTACCCACTGCGCCAACGGGCCAGTCTATTTTAATTTATTACCTCTCTAGTATAATAGATCTCTAATATAATACCTTAATAAAGATTAAGTTCTGTCAATCGACAACATTGACCACACAATCATATTTACTATAATATATGCACTTAATTTGTGCGTAACTACTTAAAAAATAATATTCAATCGTTATAACAAGAACATGTTATAATTTTACGTAATTGGCCTGCGGTTGCGTGGTATTTGGCATTTAGATAGGTTAATTAATATATACAAAATATTTTAATACATAACTAGTATATGTTGAGTGAAAATGTAGATTAAAATTTATTTCTTAAAACTATAAACTTATATTTCATAGAAAGATTTTTATGAAATAATGCGTTGGCTGTAAGAGGTTGGTAAGTTCCGAATAAGTTTACGACAGAATATCGAGTAAGTTTACTAATAACAAAAACAAAGTTAATATATGTATCAGCCCGCTGTAATAGTATCTACTATTATCAATTGTATAAATTCTTATATTTACCGTTGATTTTTGTTCCTGGTGTTGAAAAATAAAAGTCTTGCTCATAAGAAGTTTTAAGTTTCTTATGGTCATATTGAAAGTCGACATCGGGACACATTTTAAATTATTAAAAGTACTTTCGGTTTACATCTGGTGCGCGTCATTTTGGCAACGTTTCACCATAGTTGGCATTGCACCCAAGCGGTTTTTCGTTTATAGCATAGTTATAAATGAGTGAACTATGATCCCTGAAACAGTTGAGGTTTCTCCTGTTTAATATTTATAATTTTGCTGAAATATATTATTACAAGACTCTGCTCGCGACTTATTAGTACTAGATTTCAGTTTAAAGTCTTTTCTATTTCTGAGGTTGTCCATAGTATACTAAAGAAGGATAAACAAATGTGCGTGTATGGGTTTAGGGTATAATGTTAAATCTGTAGTACAATAAATCCTCACAGTTACAAAAAATAGGCAAAAGGCATAAGGTAAAATAGGTAAAAGTTCAAAGAAATAGGCATGTTATGTTTCCATTATATTTAATGTTATATGTTCAAAATTTTGCTATATTTCCGTATTGATAAAATCTATAGCATTTTTTTGTCTGAAAAAATATTTTAACAAAAATATAAGTTAATAATAGTAAGTAAGACAAAATAGGCACAGTAACCAGTTTAGATGTTTTGAGTTAATTAAATCACTTAATACCAGTCTTCTCACAATATTGTTTCTTACACGTGTTTTGTTTTGGCATAATACAATAGCCTATTGATGTTGACATGGTCATAAAAGCAGAAGTCCAATATACTCGTATGCTACCATTCTTTGGACTTTGGGATTTACTGTTGTTTTAACCTAGTGGTTCGTTGCATTTGTCTACAGTCTAGAATATTGTTGGTCAGTGCGAATTTACTCAACTTTGGTAATGAGGCTTATTTTTCACTGCTCATTTGCTAACGTGTTTTAGTTGTTATTAGCTCTTTCTTTAAGTTTTTCCTCTCATTACGAAGGTTATATTAAATAGTATTGAAGGTAATAGAGCTAAAAAGGCGTTATGTACAATAACAATTAAAACATCAGAAGTACTAAATTGCAAACATCAGAATTGTTTTTTTTTATTTTGTTTTTTGCTCGGATTATATCCTTGCTATCGCGTAAGTAAATTAATCTCGGATATTAAACATCTGCCGAACTTCGGTTTGGCAACGATACGGTATTGCTGGTGCTGGACTCATGCGGTTTTTCCTTTATAGCTTGGCTATAAATGGATGAATTACGATCCGTAAAACGTCCCAGTGACCACGCGCTCTTAATGTTTGCAATTTAAGTTCTTATATTCTGTTATCTGTGTCCGGAATCTTGGTGCGAAGTTTTTATAATAAGCAAGATGCTTACGTAGAGGTACCTAGTTATTGATGAAAATCTAAAAATGATTTGTTTTGGTTTTTTCAAAAGACCACGACTTTTCTTGGAGTAAATAGTGTGTTATTCCAGGTTTAGATCTACATGTTTTCAAAGTTTTGTACAAATCTGTTTAGTCATTGCAGCGTTGTAGCGGTATAAGACTATCACAAACTATTATTAGAAGGATTTAAGAAACTTTATTGTAACCTCACATTGAACACATTATGTAAATTTATTTGTCACTGAAACGATATAAAGGGATATATTTACTATATCTGATTATACTAAATGTGGATTTAATAAGATATTGCCAATAGTTATATAAGTAAAATTGAACAAAAAAAAAAACAATAAGGCACATTGTATCAGACACAAGTTCAATTTCGTGTGAAATATTGCGCTCAAGTCAGAGAATCAATGAGTGATGAGATATTTGAGCGATCGGGATCAAAAGTATTTAGCTCAGATATAGGGGTTTACAGTTTAAAAAGACATGTCGCTATATATTGTGTTCTGAAATTACATCCATTATACAGTCATCTCCTCGGGTATAAAACATACTGAGGGCATTAGTTGCGGTTTGTGTTCTTATAAGTCTTGAAACGATAAAAGTATCTATAGATCTACCAGGTCGTCGAAGGACCACTGCCGCTTGTCGACATTCTTACATTGGCTGTTTGCTGTACAATAGAGTAAACAAGGTTCTTAATATTTACCCATTAACTTACCGCAAATGTAAAAATATTTTAAATGCATGGCTCTCAACTTTATCATATGAGGATACAGAGGAACTTTTAAAATCTGCTATATAATCAACTTAAATGAACACACACGCACACGATTACACAGACACTAAATCACACACCCACAAACCCACACACGCAAACACACACACACACACACACACACACATTCTCAAGCGCGTGCATACACTAATACATTACGAACTCAACACACATTTTTATAAACTTTAGCATATTATGTAGTTAAATTTAAGGAGCATTTGTTTAATTTTGTAACGGAGGAGGGCGTTGGTCACTGCAACACAGTTAATACTTCTGCAGGATCAACGTTCATTTTTGTTATGTACTATGTATGTATTATTCCAAATAAACGTTTATTTATTATTATTATTATTAGATACAACATTCATCGTAAATTATATAAGCTTAGCAAATAGCTTCCGATGGGTGTTTGAAATTGTCATGCGTTCAATATACATTCTGCTTTTAAAAGTTTGCGATATTAAGTCAAAGTAACAGACGTTATTGACGATTAAATTACTTTAATATTAGCCTTCGTTAATACTGCTTGTTTTGTTTGTTTGCTCAGTGATGGACAATTATGTTGGCTCAACTTTGTCACTGAAAGGATTGAAGCGGACTGATATGGGAACCTACCTCTGTATTGCAGCAAACGGCGTCCCACCGTCGCAGAGTCGCCGCTATGAGGTTTCTGTGTTATGTTAGTATTTGTATACTTGTGTCTAATAATGTCTAACTCGCTCATTTCTAGTTGTGGTTATTACCGAGTTTTTTTTACATATAGTATTAAAAATTTAGACACTAAGGTGTTGGTGTGGCGACCACGCACCGGAAAACCGCGGCGACGGTTGATCTCCCAAGTGGATCAGACGACCTTAGGAATATTGCAAGTTTTCACTGAAACTACTCCGCAATAAGTCTTATTACTTGATAGCCCGTTGAGGAGACCGAATTACAGCAGTCAATCTAAAAAAGAAAGAAGAAGAACATGTAATACATAATACATGTTAGAAATCGTCAAGCGTGATCATAATTAATATACGACATACGTAATAGATTGCGCTAGTAAACTCGTTATGGCCTTGAATAGTTACTATACATAAACGCTATTCTATATAACATGTCTGATAGTTAAGGTTTCTTTTAACTTTTTCAAATTTTGTGCTTGTTTATCGTAGTTGAGCCGAATGTTCGAGCAGCAAGCTTAGTAGTATGGCGGGCGGCAGACACGCAAGTCTCTCTCCAATGTTATGTGGAGGCCTCCCCTAAAGCCATGACTATGTGGCAACGAGGAAATATGCAAAAAAACGGTATTAACAACTTAATTATGTGCGTGTGTCAGCACGCGATGTATGTGTATAATTTGTAATTTGCAATCTTTTTCATGTTTGAAACGAAATTCTTCCAACTGGAAGCTTTATAAACTTACAAAGTCTGTTTTACACAAGACATGAAATTTTAAAACTTTTTACTTAGCGGGTGCCTACACTCTGTAAGAAATAAATTTAGAAATTTTGAGTCAGAAGAGTCATATTTATCATCATTCTCCTGCCCTTATCCCACTCTAAGTGGGGTCGGCACAACATGTTACAAACATGTTGTCACATGATTTGGCTACGTATTTTACGACCGACCGCCTGCCTGACGTCAACTTACCTAAGTCGCCTTTTACGACATCTCGGTAAGAAATGAGGGTGGTCTATTCTATGCAGCCGGATACCACACGGAACTTACCTTAGTCGTCTCTTACGACACCTCGGTATGAAAGGAGGGTGGTCTATTCAAAGAAGAGTCATATTAAGTTTTTATATTTTTAAATTTAATATATTAATTATAATACAATTCTGAACAATTTTAATACTAATATTCATTTTTATTTGGAGTATTATTTTTTTAAGAAATAACTATTTCAAGTTAAAAATTTAATTTTAATTGAAATCTATAACTTTGTTACCTCATAGGTCCGAAGCTCTTAAACGGTTCAAAGTACATTATATCCGAGAATTATTTGAACGAGTACGCAATGCGTATGAACTTGACCGTAAATCGGCTGAAGAAAAGCGACTTTGGCGAATACACTTGTTCTGCAAGCAATGCGTATGGGAAAGCAAATGCAACGATTACACTAAAAGGTTAGTTCGAAAGTTTATTAATATATCATCTATTGTATTATTTACTAGAACTATCTCAATTCTGTGGAAAAATTGTTTCCACCTACAAAATATATTATTCTTTCCCCCATATAGGCTTAAAAATATAACGTTTAGATTACTACATATACTATTCGACAATATTTCGTTCATTACCAAAATTTATTATCTCAAGGGTAGCTTGATCAAAACTGTATATTAGTTTTATAAATGTTCCTATGTTTGCAAGTATGTTATATGATCATATAAAAGCCAAACAGATTTGGATGACATTTCATTTCATGTATAGGTAATACCTAACAGTAGCGTATATAAGGAACGTAGAAAAAGATCTCGCCGAGTTTTTACCGGTTGATTTCTTCGATAGGGAAGGTGTTTCGAACTAATAGACAATTGACGATTCAAAAGTTAAAAATAACTCAATTTTACGAACATAAAATGAGATTAGTTTAATAATGCTAATCTTCTTTTTATTTTCTACAGAAACGCCGCAAAAGACGACAACAACAACAACGACGACAACAACATCAACAACTGAGCGTACAACAACCACACTCGCTACAACAACCCGAATACCGAAGCGACATTACAAGAAGCAGCAAGATAAGAACCAGAATACTCTAGATGTGGACCATTCTCACGGGATCAACAACGCACTCAATTTGTACAATGTCAACGCGTATGGTTCGTCAAATAATACGCAAAATGAGTACGCTCAACGGACCGAAAGGCAGAAAGTACGGCCATCCGGTCCGCCCCGGCATTACGTCGTTTACAACAAAGGAGCACGCTGTTATACGCATGTTTTCATCTTTATCATAACTTATTTATCAATTTTGTAAACAAAATTAGAATTTTTATATATTTTTCAATTAGGTGATAAAACATGGCTGTTGAATTTTTTTAAGAGTACCGTTATGGTTGTTGTTCTAAGTGATTTAGCCTGTACATGTTTAGTACATGTATATGTAAAGAATGTTATGTAAATCTTAAACAACAGTCGATACAATAAATATCAGCTTTAATGTAAGCGTTAAATAAGTAAATAACGACAATAAACAGGACTTTTAACATTTAGCAAGATTAAATAGTCCTATAAAATATCAAAATTATCATATCACTTTGTATTTGGATTTATCTAAAGCGGTTGAAATGTCACAGACAAAAAGCAATTTTATTCAATTTGTACTATATTTTAATGTTTAATTAATGGAATATCTTTACTTAATTATATTATCTAAATATATTAAATAAATATAAAAATAGTCACTAGAGAAATAAAAATAACGAGAGATAAAATAATTTAATCAATGATAATGGAATATTTTTAAAACATTTAAATACGAAATTTGTCGTAATTATTTAAAAAAAACAACTTTAGACAATAAAAACTTTGTGGTATTTTGTACATGACAATATGATTGTAAAGACAATAATAGAGACCAACATAAAACGAGGACAAGTATATTTGCGTAACATGTATGAATAAACTTTTAATAAAAGCATTTATATTTTATTAAAACTTGCTGTTAAAAAACAAACAAATGTTTTTATGAGATACGTAATTAATTGAAATTCCACAAATAAAAATAGCTTTCGAGTTAGGTGAATGTTGTGTAGTGTTTATTGTTAATTAAGAGCGGTATATTACGCGAATGATTATTTTTTGACCCGTGAGCGTTATATTTTTGACATAACAGTTAAGTTTGTACATCATAAGTGGTTTATGTTGTGAAGGGTCTGGAGAAATTTTATTTGAGTATTATTTTAATGTTATTATCATTTATCGTTGATTTATGAACAAAATAGTTTATTGACCCTAGTTTATTAATTTAAGTATCTGTTACTTATACAGATGTAAGATAATATTTGCTATGGACAAGATTGCCTTTTTTGTTCTTTGTAATCCTTTTATTGATATGATCATCTCAACCAAATGTCCTATTTTGTGTTTTTTGTGAAATTGCCATTATTTTCTCAGATATTTTTAAAACATTGTCATTTAAGTTTTGAAACGCGACTAAACTTCTGAAGAAGTATAATTATATCTACTGATTGCAGTGATAATCTGATAATACAAAACATTATTTTATACTTCTAATTAAATACATCATTATAAATTCCGGGTTAGTTGATTGCGGCGGAGAGTTCATAATAAGTTATAAAAAATGTATCCTACTATATTATATGATATAGTTTATCCGTATTTAAATCAATAGTAATAAAATAAGTTCTTATATGACAATAATGTAACAGCTGGTGAAATTTGGACTGATTTTTTAACAAGTATTTGCATTATAAATATTAATTCATACGTATTTAATATTTTAGATTATAAAATTTGACATTTGGATAATTATGATACCTAATAAATTTGTCTTCCGTGTAGTAATAAAGTGTATCGGCTCCTTACGTTATAGTGAGCCAAAATTATAAGAAACTGAAGTCTCTTTTGAACTTCAAAAGGACGTAGTATGTATTAATTATTTTTAAAACGTGTGTACGAGTAAGTAACAAGAAAGAATTTATTGTAGAGTTAGAATAACGCTTTTGTATATCAAATCAGTTATTTAATGTTATGGATTACCGACAATATTATAAACGTATAAGTAATTTTATAACTATAATAGTTATATATCAACAGCATATATTCTTAACTTCATACAGTTTTTTGTAGTTTTATATAATAATAACTTGCATTTTAATTAATAAATGTTCATCATATTTATCACAGTCAAAAATTTTTATACAAAATAATGTACGCTTTTTTCTTAATTTTTTCTATGACAACTGTTAGAACGTTATCGCATTTTTTGCTCTCAAGTTTTTATTATTTGGAAACAGGAAGTATTATTTTTATTAAAAGGGCCCTACTATTGCAATTTTTGTGTAATATATATTCATTTTATTTATGTATCGTGGGCTGCGATAGTGGTACAACTCAAAAAATGCATTAAATTGCTTTATTTTGCTTAAACGAACGGCCTAATATTGAATTATGAGTTTTCCCGGTAATGCTGCTGAGAAGAATGTGTATTTTAACATTTACACATATTATTAAAAACACGTGTTTTTTGAGTTGTGCTCTATTGCAGCCCATGAGCAATATATCTCCGTTATTACTTTATGTAAAGTAAATTTTCGGGGCATCCAAAAATACTTTTACTTACTTTACATATGTTAAAAATATGCTAGCATATATTTGTACAATTTTGAAGCTTTGTTATAAATATTTACTTTGCTATGTGATTGTAAGTTATAGCACAATGTTTTGATATGTTTTAATTGTGATATATTAAATAAAAGATTTTGTGGAATTAACAAAATATTAATCGAACCAGATTTATTATTAAGATCTTTTTTAATAAGTATACATAGATAGTAGATTTTTACCGTTTTTATTTAAGCTATTTTAATATTGCGTAGAAATAAATGGTACATGCTAAATTATCATAGAAATAAAATTTAAAATTGGTATGACAATAATATTCGACAATTTTAGAAACATCGTGTAAATATTTGATATATCAAATTGAACACATTTCTAGTATGAACGTAACTCCATATTTATCAATGTTAAAATTAAGATGTTGATATCATTTTATGATATTTTAAAATAAAAGATATATTCTAATGAGTTTTTTATTGTTTCCAATATTTTAAATATTTTTAATTAGCTATATAATGGCCGGATGTGACGGTGTTTGGGAAAACAGACTGTGACGAGCTAAGCCAAGGTGCACTATCCAATTGGCAAAGCAATCACTTCGAGATTGTTAGATAATGGACAAATCGAGTCCAATTTCTGAATGAAAATGACATTTCCTAAATAAGTCGCTTTTTAGACGCCTCCACTTACAAACAATTATTTAAAAGGCTTAAAAAATTTAATGTCCCTACTGTTAACCGTTGAGTATTTATTTCCCAGCAGCATCAGGTTATTCTTACTATAAACATGCATTGTCATTGGAACTGAAGCACTATGTCAAATTTCAGCTCAATCGGACACCGGAATCAATTTAATTTACCAGATTCCATCTTCACATACAAACATACCTACAAGTCAAGTAAAATAAAAGCTTTTAAAAAAGCCATGCCTTCGCATTTTCATACCTTTGGCACGTCTTAAAAATAGCTCGTTCCGCAATGTAGTGCAAACTTAAAGATACACACAAATTTTATTACATATAAGTTTAAAATCCCCTCAATTATACACTAGATTGATTTTCCTGTTCTCGAAGTAAAAATGGGACTTTTATATTTTATATTATTTGTTAACCCGGTGTATAGAGTTCACTGTACTAAATTTCATCAATATATTTTAGCTCCAGCGGATTTTCAGTGCCAGCGTAACAGATAGATAGATTTTCACATCCATATTAGTATAGATAGGCAGGGTTAAAAATACTATAAATTCTTCATAAGATTGTCAGTATAGTCAAAAATGCACGTGATATTTTAATACTTATGTTTAGTGTCACGGGTTCAAACCCAGTGCTGCTAAAACTTTTGGTTAAGGAAAAATATCGTGAGGTAACCCGAAATCTATAGAGAATTCTGAGGATATGTGTAACCTGTAGTGGGACCCCAAAAGAGAGAGAGGAGGCTTATGTCCAGCATTGGCATACTAGCAGCAGGCCTACCATGAACTCTTATTGCGACTCAATTGAAGACGTAAACGAAATTGTTTTGCTTTTTCATACCATGTCTTAAAGACGCACGCACGCAAATTTAAGTCGTTGCCAAATGAGCGTGCTGAATGCGTCCTAAAAACATGTGAGCAAAAGAGACAGAGTTATCTACAGTTCATATAACGTTATCCTTTTCAAACATTACGACCCCGATGCAATCCACACTTCCTAAACCGAACCGCTTTCTTTCCGGACCATGAAAGAAAGCGGTTCGGTTTAGGCACTGACTTTGAATTTAATCGTTATCTAAAAGTTCATGGTAGGCCTACAGGTCATTACTTTAGTTTACTCAAATCAAGTGGGATCGCAATCATGTTTAGTTAGGGCAATTTATTGAAAATCAGTCTACTTGCATCATAGTTCCTTTTTATATTACATTCAACATAAAGCAAAAACATTATTATTCTGTACGAAATTGAGAAATAAATCACTCGATCACCGAATCTCATAAATAATTGATTACTCGTATTGTCATAGCACGTTTTGTGTAAGTATATCACTTATGTGGCGTTCAGCGGATTTATACGAAAGTAATTTTCGGTGAGCATCTGGCGTTGCGGTATGAGAAATTCGGCTGATCAATATTCCGTGTCTCGAAGAACTGTGAAATATGTCAGTCTCTTACTCAATCTACGGAATATCGACTGCATTTTTAAAGTGATTCCATATTTCCAAGTGAATATTTTACCAGATTGAGAGTGAGAAGGGTTGAACATTGCATATATATAATTAGATTTCTAAATTATTATTATTTTTACTACTACTTTACTGCTACTATTATTTTTATATAGACACACGGTCGTCCGTGCTCCAAGTAAGTAACTTAATATTTATGTAGTATTTATATGACAGACAACTGGTTAATATATATATTTTATAGGCCTCTTGTTGGATATCGAACTCGCGACACATGGATAGACGAAGATTTCATAAATAAATACTAAAGTAAAGGTTTTGACATAATATCAGTGACCTTTTCGATCCTGTTTTTCTGTTTATCTCAAAGATCCTTTCCATAGTAATTTTCACTTCTTATTACCTCGATCGTTTAGATCAAATATGATTTTCTACTATTTATTGCATCTTAAATTTATTTAAAACATTTACTAAAATAAGAAAAAAAGTTATTTAAAAAACCACCGATTAACACCGATAATCGAACAAAAAAAATAAATTCGTTTTTATTTTAGTCTAAAGATTACTGTCCATGTTAAAAAATAAAGTCGCAGCACAAATAGTTTTAACTTATGGGCATCTTACTTCATTAACACCTGTTCCATACTATTATTTTATGTAATGTACTTAACTTATTTCTTATACGGAAATGAATTTCTAATGCTTATCTACCGATCTGAAGCTAATTGATGGTATCCTATTGGTTAGTTGTACGGCGACTCGCCCTTTTGCGTCTAACAGAGAACTCTCGGGATTGACAAGCCGGTCGATCGTCATATCACTCCAGTGAAATTACCAAAAGTCGAATATGTTCCTTTGCTCTTATATTTTATGTGTTTGCAAGATACCTGGACTCTCATATTCCTTAATGGATATTTCATATTATGTCTAAATAGAAGAATAGTAACCATTTACCCCGGCGTTGGCCCTGAAACGGTCTAGGTGCGGGAAGGTAGATGCTCGGCTTCATATTTCTATTGAACAATATTCTAAAAAATATTTTATTTAAAAAATTGAAGTAAACATCTAATGTATATTAACTTAAATATTTGAATATATTAAAAGTTTAAGAACTTTTCGGAGAAACTGTTACAAACTCAGTTTAGATATCGGGATACAAGAATATTATATTTCCCTCATTATTATTTGAAGGCACATTTCGTTCACAGCTGAAGTTTAGTTATATGAATATGATACTAGAGGCGTGGTAAACTAATGTTTAAAGTAAGACGGTTTTAACTAAAGACTGCGGATTTACAGCCATTTGCAGGTGACTGAGTTTCGTATAAAATTCTGATTGAATGTTGGAGAAATGAATAACAAGTTGACTTTTATGAGATTGTGTCGGATGGCCTTAGACGGGTGAGTGGCCTATCCACGTGACATTCATCAAGTGTTGGACTGGATAAACACAAATTTGACTTTCGTAAGATTGGACCGTATCTCACAAGGGCGGGTGGGATTCCAACCTAAATGACAACCTTCAGAGGCTACTTGTTGCGCCATCTTGGCCTTGGCCAACATTCTTTATCATATCTTGTAACTGTATTTAAAAATATACAATGCACACACTTTGGACTGTTATTTACAGTTCGTAATTATGAATATTACTTTAAACATGATTAGTAAAGGAAAAAACCATGAAAAAACTCTTATTTTATGCCTGTCTATATTATGCCGCAGTGATCAGTGTTATGGGTCATTGGTCTATTACCATAACAACTCTCGGCCAACGTCTTTTCTCTCATTTGACAGAAGTATTAAAGTTTACACTGACCATTGTAGTTGGAGGCTTAGTATGAATTATAAGGTTAAACATATCCAAGGATTCTTTGTGGAGTATTTTTTTTCATTTGAAAAAGCGAGTGAGGAGTTGTCAATATAAATTAAACACATAAATAAGCTGAGCAGAATATACTAACTTCATTTCTTATCGAGGTGTTGTAAAAGGCGACTAAGGTAAGTTGATGTCAGGCAGGCGGTCGGTTGTAAAATACGAAGCCAAATCATATGACATGTTCATAGCATGTTGTACCAACCTCACATAGAGTGGGATAAGGGCAAGAGGATGATAAAAAATTGTATTATAGAAAATTAGTACATTAGAATCTTGTGTAAATAACCGCGACACTTAATACCGATCACCCGTTCTTACCGTTCGGCGATCACGTCTTTAGCTATCAATATTCGATGACTTCATATATAACATTTCGTAACGATCTTTTTAATCTACCACTATATACTTACATAAGGTGAGCTTTATGTAGCCTTGCGTAGATCTTTCAGCCATTACAGTAAATAAGTGATTTAATTTGATACTATTAAAGATTTTAAGATTTAAGATGGATATTCCAGTGGTCACATTACATTAGAGATATAAAAAAAGGTTCATTAGTGAAATCAAACGCACTCTTATCGAATTATCTTTAATAAGACTTCACCGCGACCCTTGCCTCCTATAAATATACGCCGAGATCGAGCTATGAAAATTTATGGTCTTCCCCCTTTTTAACTGGTATGGGGAGATCGCAAAAATGTCAATGCTACTTTATATGGGATATATAAGATGTTTAAGAAGTAAAACGTAAGTACTATTTTCACTCGATAAAAACGATTTTGGTGTTGACTTTTGTCATAATCGGCAGCATGTAATTTTGAGTCTATCTTCATAGATAGCTTTGTTAAGTTGCTCAAACACAAATTTTTAGTAAATATTGCAAAATATGGGATTATAAAAGTTATAAAGGAGTATTGTTCTTAGGCGGTATCTTCATTTTTTAAGGTCGTGTCTAGACAGAATTATTATTTCTGATCACTTCGTGTACTATGTTTTTCCACCTTTTTACTTCAACGGCGGTCTTTAAAGCTTAGGTAATTGGCAGGTCTGTAACCGTCTTTACTTGTCCAATGGTGAGGTAAGCGACCGCGTGGTCTTTTCCCGTCGACCTGGCCAACAACTGTTAGCTTCTCCAGGCTTTCAGAGTTCCTCCGAGCAACGTGTCCGAAGTACTTAAGAACGGAGGAGGTTGTAATAAATTATATACATTACATACATGGCAAAATCTCTTTGTCGATATAGTAGTCAGTAAAATAAAAATAGAAAAAAAAGGTATTTATTATCTAAACAACAATTGGAACAAAATACTTCATAAAAGCCAGAGCTGTGATAGCCCAGCGGTGAGACCGTACGACTCTTTCCAGGGGAATACGAAATCAAACCCGGGCAGACACCAATGGGTTTTTCTATTAAAAACTCATGTGTCTAATTGATAGTTGCAATTTATTACACGCTTTTCGGGGTAAAAAGACATCATGAGGAAACCTGCATATCTTCTGGTGTAATGTGCTGCTATGTGTAACCTAACATTCCGCATTAGAGCAGTGGTAGGTCTTAGCTCCAACCCTTCTCTCCAGAAACGGAGATAGGAGGCCTATTCCCAGCAGTGGGATTGTAACAGGCCGCTACTATACTACTGTTTTACTACTTCTTAAAAAAGTTAAATTAAGAAATCAAAGAAGGGAAAAAATGTGTTGATATAATAGTGAGCTGTAAATAGTTAAAAAGGTTTTATTAAAAATCTTAAGGTTTACGTTTACAATTCGTACAAACAATAAAAAACCCTGATTCGTTCACACGTATTACCCGTTTTATTTAAATAGCTACAGACTTTGATTTCTGCGGAATAGCGATATGTAGACCTCTTTATTTAACCTAGAATTCTCTACCATGCTTCAAAAATTTCCCAGATGAATTTGTACATAAGTACATAATTCCTTTATAGGAATTAAGTACATAATAAGTACACAATTCCTAAATCACTTCCAGCCACTCTGCTACGTTTTACATGTACGATAGCTAAATAATTTTATTATTTGTATGTACCTCTTATTCTACTAGGCAATATGAGATGGCAAGGGCATTATCAAGTAGGCGCTTATGTTCGCAGGAATGAAATATACCACACTTTACCGCGTTATATTGCGTTGCTTCTGCTATATAAGAATTTATGAGAAGAAATGACTGTAGGTTAACTGAGAAAAATTACTGCTGTACTATTTAGACAAAATCTTTAAGCGGAAATATACAACGTTCTTGTGCTGAATAAAAAACAAGTTTAGTGTTAAATTAATTCGGTACATAATTTATTGCTTTTATTAAAGTGAGTTTTAACTGATTTCCTACCGCTACAATTTACAAGTAGAGTTATTAAGTAGTTAAGTTTGGAAGTTTAGTTTAAGTTTGGATTAATTAAAGTGTGCAGCAGGAAATTATTAACGAGTAAACATGTTCTTCATCAGCTCTTTTGTCTGTGGCTGCCATTATTTCAATTATGTATTATTAATATTAATTTCAGGTATTCAAAATATTTTTGCTTTTTTTTAACTCATATGTGACATAAAAGTACTGCTTCATATATCTTTCACATATAACTGTTTTTCTTCATTTATTTCAGATACTTCTAATTTATTTAAATTGAGAATTGAATTTATTATTCAATTAAATGTGAATGGGAACGAGAATTAAATATCTCTATCTAAAGCTCAAAAGAGTGCAAATGCTTGTTTCGAAAATCGATTATTTAGTAATCGATTTTTTTTCCCAAATACACATCCCTATTAACATCTAAAGATAGTAAATTTTTTTCTTTATCGCAAGACCCTTCGCACAATTCGCAATTAAATTAACATTATATAAACAGTTTAAGAATGTTCAATGATAAAATACGATGAGAACAAAATTTCGTCTTTATCTTCGAAATTGGGCTTCTAAGGTTTTATCTTACTTTAGAAGTTTTTATTGCTATAATTGCCCGAAACATTTATCTTTACTAAAATAATGAGTGGTCATCTTACATGGTCATGATTCTAAGAAATTAATTCCAAAAAAGGATTGTCAGAGACTTGATGTTTATGATAGATATTGTTCTATATACGAGAGATTTGTGATACGTGTGTGATTCCTCATATCTCATCAAATCTTGCTCTCAAATCAAAGCACCATATTGCTAGTTCGGCGGCTCGTATCTCAAAACCCTCGTATATTAGGTAAATGGTATATCAAGATACTACTGTGTTGTATCATAAGATATTAGGAGTGAAAACGGTGAGCACATGAAAGTAGCAGAATTTATAAATAAGCCCGTTGCGCCTATTCTGGTCATTCTGGTGTCATCGTTCCGTGTCGCTACTGTAGTGAAAATAAGTACAAACTTCTATTGCAAATCGTTTTTATTGCGTCATTAAAGTGGAAACTTATATATGTAAGTACGTAATATAATTATTTGTATTTGCTGCTAATATCAAAGTTGCTAAATAAATTTTATACAATTTTTATAGTACTACATAGTATAGTTAAATAAATTTACAATGCTAGTATTCTTTCAACACAATCTGTTTATCCTATAACTAATGTTTACCCTATAAACTGATGTTATTTTAACAATTCAGTCAAGTATTAGAGTTTATTAAAATAACAACATAATTCACAATTCTTTACGCTATTTAGAAATAAAAATTTATTTTTTATTTGTAAATAGATGATAAAAAATGAAAGAATTATTTAGAATGATAGAGAACAAAGGGTATTTCCTGTGTGACTGGCCCGTTGGCGCAGTGGGTAGTGACCCTGTCTTCAGCTCCGCGGGTCACGGGTTCGATTCCCGCCGAGGGCCAACATTTTCTAAAAATAATTTGTTGGTTCTTCGAGCCTGGGTGTGTATTTTTATTTAAGTATGTGTTTAAAATTATATATGTAGTATATTACCAGTTGTCAGTTACCCATAACACAAGTATTAAGTTACTTACTTTGGGGACGGACGACCGTGTGTGTAAGTGTTCCATATATATTTCCTTGATTTCGCAGACTTCAATTGAAATTAATAATACCAATGTTTGCTTCACCGGGAAAACTAACAAGAAACTAATTTCACCGGTTTAGTTTTAATACTATCGTGTGTACTAATTCTGGAGGTTTATACTCGTAAATAGTTAAATAAAGTAATTCTAAGCACTGCTTTAAACTCGAATAATCATCGGATATCTTAATGTCTCCTTTAAGTACGTTAAGCTTTCAGGTAAAATATGTTTCTGCAAGATACTGCTGACTCCACTTATGTAAGAGATAAGATTAGTTACACAGGCGATGTTCATTATCATAAAACAATACGCTGTTTTATGTTAGCTTTTAAGGAAGGTTTTTTTATTTTTATTATCTCGTCGCGTATGCTTATGCTGAAGCTAAATAGATAAAACACCATGGTTTGTTGACTGGTTTAAGTTGGCAATATATAGTTTTAGAGAAAAGATGAATTAATCATCTTTAATAGGTAAGATCACAAGATTTTTTTACGTTACGAAAATCTATTTTGTTTTATCGTACAAGCTGTGCCTGAGGCTTTAATTGCGTGAATATCGTCACAAAGTTATTCCGCTTAAATCTGTTAATTTTATTATAAATTAAAAATATATATTAAATCAAAATGCATTGTGATTGAATCGAATTTTAATTGAAATTTTGTACATAAAAGTAGTTATTGTAACTTGTTAACGATAAGAGACATAGACATAGAGATTATAGCAAAATAATTTTATTATTACTTTTGTAGATAGAGACATGCTGACTCGGACTTTTTGTAAAATTTTGGAGATCTACAATTCTCTAATACATTATTTTAGTGTATCTATGTTGATTTACGCGTCGCACGCGACTAAAGCTCTAGACTAAGCGAGTTTTTTTCAAGTGCGCGACTTCTTCAACACAATTTATATAAACCGGGATGTAATATTAACTTCACCTTCCAAAAGATTTGCACTACCTTTTAGTAAAAATTGTACAAAAATCCGTTAAGTACATTTTGAGAAAATCAGACAGACAGACGGATTTAAGGACTTTATTTTATAAGTACCCAAACAAGAACACATAAAAAACATTGCAAGAACTATCCTTTTAATACTAATAAATATTTAGTACTTAAAAATTACCGTTATAATATCGTTGATATGCACAAAATACATTTTATAGTGTCATCACGCTTTAGCGTTTAATAGCCCAGTGGTGAGATCGTGCGACTCTTTCAAAGGGGTTCAAACCCGTTCAAACCCGTGGCGGTTTCAACCGACCTGCATTGAATGTACCAAAGATTTCTTCTGTTAAAACTTGTGTCTTATTAATTTATAGAATTAGGCGTTACTTTGCGGAGATCCATAATACAAAAGTAATAATAAAAAATATTTTGCTATAATCCGCAATACAGTAAATAGAAAATATATATAGTGGTAAATGCATAGTGGACTATCTGTTTTTTTCATACCCGATACTCCACGACAAAATCGCAAAAGCTTTTGCGATGTTGTTTATCTCCTGATAATGCTTCGGTTGCGGAGCGAAACGATTGTTGACTTTGTGATAGTGAACGTGTGTAGTGCCCGTGTACACACATGCACAAATACACTATATACATCCACAATTGTGGTGCCAGTGGTGGAGGTTTGTGCATGTGTTTTTACGAATCCTGTATGCATCGGGTGTGAAATAACGGATAGTTCACTATACATTTAGCACTATATATATTTTCTATTAACTGTATGCGGGTTATAGCAAAATAATTTTTATTATTACTTTTGTGTTGTGTGTTATTGTTAATAGCAATTTATCAGAAAAAATAAAGAAAGAAGCAATTTATCATATTCTTTCGGTGAAGAAAATAACTTCGTAAGGAAGCCTGTATGTCTCTAAAGAATTCTGGGGATATGTGTCACCTACGAATTCACATTGGAGAAGCGTGATAGATCTGAGTTCCAACCTTTCTCTCAAAAAACGGATAGAGGAGGCTTATACCTAGCTGTGGTACAGTAACAAGTCTTTACTTTACTTCTCCATAATGGTAAAAATATCTGAAGATTGGATTTACTTATACAAAAAAATGAATACAATACTGCTGATGTGTAAAACTGAAAAACACATTTCGAATTTTAAAGTGTTGGCAGACCGCCGAGATCGTACTGAAGGTGCGAAAGTGCGAGTTCTGCAAAGATGTGCATAATTTATATTTATTACTAGCTGTCTGGCCACGCTAAGCTGTGGCTCATTTTGGTTTCGAATTCCCCTCAAACCAGAACTCGATAGATAAAAAAATGCTCAGAGCGCCACCAAACTTTATAGGGTCATCTGCTGAGTCATATTAAAGATTGTTTGAAAATTCAGAATGTAAAGGGAGCATACATACATAGTTTCTCCTTTATCTTCTCTTCTTCTTCTTTGTCAACCGATGGACGTCCACTGCCGAACACAAGTCTTTTCATGGGATCTCTACAACACACTATCTTGCACCAATCCAGGGGTGTAAGGGGGAGGCTCGTTCCAATCAGTCTTCTCAATTATCAACCTCTCGTGTACGCGGTGCACCCTGCAGAATTACTGACGAGGCTCTGGGGACCGATAAATGGCGGTATAACCATTCATATAGCTGGCCTAAACCCTACAAGATCAACAGTGAGCAGCAGCAATGTCGGTGCGACATAGCCAGAACCGCATGCCAAGCGTGGTGATTACTGGCCAAACTTTCCTGATCTCTTTTATATATACAATGTATAGATTAATCATACGTTTTCAGGTGAACTAAATTCCACCATGTTCAATTCCTTTCAATTTAATGTTGCGAGACCGGCTATACTAACGTCTTATTTTATCAGATGAGCCCGACTAGTTTTAAGCTCATACGGGGCTCTTATTCATGAGCTCTTTACGCGGCATTATCGCGGCGGGAACTATGCTATTCTAACTCCTTTCAATTTAAAATCCCAATTTAAAGAGACGATCTCTGTCCACCATTTAGTTAGTAAGTTGTTAAACAATTTTCGCTTGTCAAATAAATAAATAAACAACATCTTACAGTAGTTAAAAATGGCATTATGATAATATAGAGTCAGTTTCATGAATCAGTGAGCTCTTCCCAAGCGGGGCTTTGTATTCAGTTTGGCGGATGGCGATAACCTTAATATAAGCGCCGTCACGGCTGGCGGTCCCAAGAAGGATCGCCTTTGTCGTGGTCCCTTCCGCACGCCCCAATCTTTTCACTCTATACCGTTTCTCACTTGAGTAATTCGAGGACAATAAACATTTATTGTGTTCATCTGTTTGACAGTCGATGAAAAAATATCGAATGAGTGCTGCCGTATTTGAATCAGAAAAATGTGACGTTTATATACTGAGACCGACACAGGACTAATAATAAACATATTCCAAGTCATTTACTTTATAGGCTGTTATTATGGAATAAACTACCCGTTTCTTTACGTAAATCTAAAACTATATCTTCATTTAAACACAATATTTCAAATTTTACTCAGCTAATAAGTGATATTTATATTTTATTATGAATACTTTCTATTTTTTTATTATATTTATCATATTGTTATATTTTAATTTAATTATTCATATATAATAATATTAACTTTTTTTTATATTTACTTTTATTTCATTTAATTTAGACTGGTTGACTGGAAAAGATTCCGATTCCGGAATAGCCCCGCCATTGCACATTATTTTGTTTGTTTTTTAAAATTTTTTTTTATATTTATATATTTTGAAATAGTGTCAATTTGTGCAATAAAGAGATTGCAAACAAAACAAAAAAAGCAAACTAACAGAGTTATTATACTGGCATAAGAGAGCCGACCTGAAAAGTCATCACCACTCTCCTGCCCTTATACCTCTCTAAGTGGGGTCAGCACAACATGTTTTTCGCTTCCATTCTTCCTATCTATGACAATTGCAATGACCCAGTCTTTAGATCTGCGGGTCACGTATTCGATTTCAGGGCCAACATTTTCTACAGACAATTTGTTGGTTCTTCGAGCCTGGGTGTGTATTAAGTGTGTATTTAAAATTATATATGTATATATGTGTCCGTTGTTCGTCACCCATAACACAAGTATTAACTTACTTACTTTGGGGACGGACGAGCGTGTGTGTTAGTGTCCCAATATTTATATTTATATCCTCCATTTATATGCATATCGTACTTCAAACATTCCAACCATCTATTTTCCGGTTTCCCTCTAGTCACATATTCATCCCTATTCGTATAGCCAATCTAAATTTTGTTTATCGATATGTAAGAGAAATAAAATCAAATGCTGTCTCTCTTTGTTATTTGTGATTAGACACAGCTAAGTATATTTTATTTTTAATTTTGATTTTTATTTATTTGGAAAATGAACAAATTAAGCTATTTATACATTTCTGCATATAAACTACTTAATTAACAGTGTATTCGGATACAATTTAGAAAGCAAAGAAAAAACAGAAATGAAAATTAAACAAAAAATTTAGCGAAGTATGGGTATCGAGTCAAACCATATTCCAGACATATGTTGTTTTATTGCATTAGGTGTAGTAGTAAACAAGTCTATTTCATGATAATTTGCTAATTTATTAAAAGCTGCTGATGCACGACAGAAAAATGAATTTCTGTGATAGTTCGTGGAGCGAAGCGATACAAATAAATTATCAGAGGGCCGTCTCGAAATAAGCTTCTTATTAAGAGAAATCAAATCAAATGCTGTCTCTCTTTGTTATTTGTGATTAGACACAGATAAGTATATGAGTTTCATCTTACTTCTCTTATAATTAATTTACGGCTCCCCTACGTTAGTATAATAACTCTATGAAAATATACCAGAGGTTTAAAGCACATTTTGCTACACACATGCTATATTTATATGTATCGTAAATAAACATTATATATTTCTTATTCAAATATATCTGAAATAAATAATTCAAAACACGCGAAAGAATTAGTATCTCCTAAAACAAATTCCAAGAAAAATTACCTTAAATACACAAGATATCAAATTTTCGCCAAATTATAGACCACGTATGTTTTATTATAGCAATCACGGAACTTAAATTTACAAGTTGTCACCGAACTGCTGAACCGATTTTTATGCAGTTTCAATAGTAGACGAAAAAAAATAATTTCCCGACGAAATTTTTAATGTTTTATCTGTTTTGTGTAAAATAGATGAAATGTGACGAAAACTTGTTATTCCCATGTTAAACATATATAATAGTTATAAATTACAATTTTAATTTGACTAAAACTATTGAAAAGAACGTACGTTACGTTAATATAGCATACCAAAAAGCAGAATGCAAAGTAAACTCTCAGTTATTCATTTTGTATTCAGTTTGGCAGACAACGATAACTTTAATCGCAGTAAAGTGTCACCTTGAGTAGCTTTTAGAGAAAGAACCTTTGTTTGGGGTAGGGTGCCCTAACGATATTTTCATAGCTTTTTTACTGTAGAGCGCGTGTTATATATTCTACTTTACGAAGCTTTTCTCGGGACATCTGTGAACTTAGGTTAAGACGAAAACCGACTCGCTTTGATGGATGGTGATCGAAAGCCTCGTAGATCATATTGCACGTACTTGGTCATTTAGTTTTGCGATTGATCGTCGGACTTGATACGAAGATTGAAAAATATTTCTATATATATTCTGCCAGTGTTTAATTTTATAATTTTAAATATATTTTAAATAGAAAATCACTTTAAAACAATCCATTAGTTCATTACGATATTTTTTTTATTTTCGACGTTTTTGTTAAAAGTACAGTCACCTGGAGACATCGTATATGGTTTTTAAAATGAAATTAATGGTATTAAATTTAAGTTGAGTGTAATAAGATTTAATGATGAAAAGATTTGGGAAGTATCAGAGAAGAAGGGAAATAAAAGAAATCTATACTTTGATAAATTTAATTGAAACTAAAACATTAATCTTCTCACAAAACAAAAATGTAATAATTGTAAGATACATATTATAATAGAATAGAACATATTATAATTATAGTAGAATAGACCACCCTCATTTCTTACCGGGGTGTCGTAAGCAGTTACTAAGGTAAGTTAACCCGCCGTGTGGTGTCCAGTTGAGTAGAATAGACCACCCTTATTTCTTAAGGCGACTTCACTTAGAGTGGGATAAGGACATCATGATGACCTATTATTACTTTATACAAATAATTCAACACATTTCATTGTTATTTACTTGATTTTGCAACCAGCACTGTGGCAGCGTTAGCTTTAATATCTATTTTTATTAAAATATGTGATAGATTGTTTCATTTCATAAAGGTGCCCCGTTACAATCATTGTATTTATATTATTTATTATAATAAGTACCCACAAAAAATATTTTTTATAGGAGTAGAATTGTATAAATATTAATAAATATATTAATTAATTATTAATAAATGTATTATATATATCTCTTATTTTTAAATTTAGCTAGCACTAAATTTTAAGCAACTACTTAAAATGCAATCCATAACCGATATATAAATTGATGTGATGTGATTATTAAAGCCATCCAACCGTGACTAATCGAATAATAGTTCAATGAATCCATTTAATATCGGCCCCGAAGTTCTATGCCAAATTAAAACTTATTAGGTATATAGGTAAAAAAATATTTCCATTCTTGTTTCTGAATTATTGACTATAAAGTTTCACATTAAATATCCGTGGAAGATTTAATAAGCGTTTTTTGGAATTTTCCAGTAGGTTAAAAATATATTTATTTAAATTTAAATCTTTAAAAAAATATATTAATAATGTTTTACGACGTAAATAATGCCCACGTGGAATTTTCCTGAGAATTCCACAAATCTGCGTTAAAGCGCTAAATTATTCGTGCGAAATAAAAACCATCCCTCTTATAACATAATTTAATGAAATGAAGAAAATATATGATATAAAGATAGTTCTAGCAAAATTATAAGTACGAGTACATATTGAGGAAGTCTTGCATCTACAATTCAGTATAATATTATATTTATTATAGCGCAAAATACTTTGAAATATAAATAACATATTGGCAAATAAGTTGACATTATGATGAAATGGTTTTATACCCTGTAACCGTTCCAGCGATGCGCGGATCGCCAAACACAGAAAACCTTTGAAAAAATGTAAGCTGATTTACCGTGGCCGGGCCCACTCGACCAGCAAATAAAAGAGACCAGACAAATGCTCGCAAATTGACTCGACGGTTTTTCAGCGTATTTCATATTTTTATGTAAGGAGGTTACTTACAGAAAACAATGAAAAAGAAAAGTGTAATAAATGTAACGTGTAATGAAGTGTGAACATATAATGGTGTGACATTTCATGCAAAAATTAATCAGTGTCGAGCGGACAGACGTACGGAGAAATAATACGTACAAGTGACAGGATAGTAGTTTATCTTCACTTATACAGAGAGTATCGGAGACGGTTTTTTCACAGCATTCCAAGAATGCATGGACCGTTGAGTTGCAGCGTTTACAATGTCACTTAGTGTTCTAGTAGGATGCACTTTAAAAACCATAGAAATTGTTAAGCGAGATCAGTCATACGAATATTTTATATGGGGACTTCATATGTAATTACTATAGCGCGAAGAAAAGTACTACTGGCGCCATCTGTTATTCCAGTGAGGAACATACATAAACCGTGTTAGTAGTACGTTATGTTACATCAGTTAATTAATATTAATTATAAATTTTAATTAACTTTAGAGAAAAGAAAACACGGTCCAAATATTCTGACGTCACTTATAGTCATAATGGTATCACAGCACTTCACTTCACGTCTGTCTAAGCCACTATCTGGCCTCACTGGAGGCACCTTAAGGCGCTGAACAGAGCCAAATAGGCTGACTTTAAACACGTTTTTAACAAAAGCTATAGGGATGACGATTAAAAGAAAAATATATGTTAATATACATCATATCTCAGAGAGAATGTAAGATTTCAAAACACGATTACGATACTTTTTTTCGATAAAAAAAATAGGTAAATAGACCTCTGATTTTTACTTTGATCGTAAATATCTCTAATATTTATCAACAAAAATTGGTAAAATTAATAAGACTAATAAATCATTATAATATAAAGAGAATGTAAGATTTTAATTTTGAATAAATTAAGATATTTCATTCAAATTAAATATTTTTTAGAAAATAGCAAAACTGAAACGAATCATCGTCTCGCTTCTCTTTTACATCTACGAATATAGACAGTGATCGCTGAGGCGCGCTGCTATACGGACGTGTGCCGCTAGCTGCCGCCTTTTGTGACTATTCCTTGTTGATAATATGTCTTTTTTTAGGTGATTAGTTATAGTTTCAGCATACTTAGTTTTATAAGATTAATTAGACATAAGTTTTTTAAATAAATTGTACAAAAAAAGTTTGGATAAAATAGTGTACACCTACAATGGGTGTTAAAAAATTAATTTTGTCGCTACGCCGTCGCAGAAATTGTGGGCGTGGCTTATATGCCGAAATCTGAATTTGCGACAGCTCTGTTCAGCGCCTTAAGGACGAAGTTAAGTCTCTAGTAGACTCTCTACTCTAACTATTTCGCATCCTCGACATTTCGGCTAGTATTATTTACAACCTATAATAATTAATAAAAAATCTATTTCATCCTAATGATGATTAATTTGTAGCGTGATAAAGATGTCACAAGATTACTCATCGCTAAAACTGATAGCGAATCATATATGACTTAGAAGAATAACTATGTGCTGAATATCTACAAAACTTATGAAAGAATTATCTTGCTATAATCCGTAATGCTAAGCAGACAACAGAAGACAGCATTACAAAAATTCTCTTAACAAGAGCGGATTATAGCAAAATAGCTCTGAATATCAGTTATATTCTAATTCAATGCACAAAGTATCTTAAAAACCTTAGTTTTAAACCTACAGGCAATAAATGTTACGACTAGCATGTACTCGTAGCAAAATGGATTCGCGTTAAAAAAGGAAGCAATTCAAAAAAGTTTAACATGAAAATTGTCTTTATTGTAGAGCTTGAGATTGCCACAATGTTCAAATAAAGCTAAGATTACAAGTTAACCTCATGTTAGTCGGAAGCCCCAATGATAAAGCATCTCAGGAAAATCGACCCCGAAGAGGGTAGCCTAATCCCTCTTTAGCAAAAACGTTCCGTTCCAAAAAGTGATGGGTGGATCGTAATGGAAAGGATCTTTATTATCTTACCGTGTTTGCAGTTAAGCTAAAGGTCCGGAAGATTACTTATTATCCAAATTAAACTAAATGATTCTGTAGTAATCTCGCAAATGTAATATTTTATATATATTTTTTAATTTTAACAATTAATAGTTTATACAAGTAGGCTTTACTTTACATAATTCCATAGTAAAAAAGTTATCGTAGAATTATTTTACTATAAATAAATAAATATAAATATATGGGACACTTACATACACGGACGATCATCCCCAAAGCAAGTAACTTAATACTTGTGTTATGGGTGACGGACAACTGTAAATTTGTATATAACTAGTTTTAAATACATACTTAAATACAAATATACACCCAGGCTCGAAGAACCAACAAATTTTAAACTTTCGTGATTCATACTTATTATAATATAAATAAACGGGTCACATTGCGGTCAGTTCGTGACGATGGCGGATGCAACTCTGCCGAAACGTCGAACCTTGAAAAACACAACAAATGTTGAACATTTTTTGTTCTCTCATCAATAGTTTCCGCAGTGCACGCGATGAAAGATTTTTATGACTAAATTTTTCACACCTTAATACAATTTTATTAGGGATCCCCTGTTTTGAAAATGTAATATGAAGTGCTCAGTGAAGAAGCAGCTTTCCAATGGTGAAAGAATTTTTTAAATCGGTCCATTAGTTTTTGCGCGAAAACATTACAAACATACACACATACAAACAAACATACAAATATTTCCTCTTTATAATATTAGTATAGAAGATACACAGAAAGAAAAGAAATAAAAAATATAATATTAGTTTCACTTAATCTGTAAACTAAATTTAATTAATTTTATTAGCTAACGTGAAACAAATCTAATAGCACAAAACACTCTTTCAATTATGGCCCATGTAATTTAATAAGGATATTTTTCATTTAAACATTATTTTAATGTCAATATCCAAATGTTAATATAATAATAATTTCAAATGATATTGCTTTTATACAATAGCCATAAAAGATTCAAGGTGTTACCTTTACGCATTTACCGGCGAAAATTTATATATCCCTCGGGACGCAAACCGAGACCGATCCAATGATACACAAAGGGCAATCGAATTATCATATCTTTATAGGTTCTAGAAACAGGCTATGTTTGCGGCCTTTTTTCCCAAGATACACAACACAAAAAGAAAGTAGATACGTATAACTTACTTCTCAATCACTTTTCTGTGTATTTTAGTTTCTTTTGTATATTTTAGTAAATGTGCTCAATAAACGAAAGAAGCGTTGTTAAACGAAAAATTAATGAAATGCAATAATAACATATTTTCTCGGTAATCTATAATACAAAAGTAATTATAAAAATTATTAGTAGTACTTATTTTCCTTTCTCGCAACAAACCTACACCTTTTATGCAGTCCATTTCCCACCACATTTTATATCTCGTTTTCCACCTAAGATTTCGACTAGCACCAATATGAATGACAAAAATGTATTAAGCCTACAAAGATCAAGTAAATATATCACCTTTAAAGCTTTAAGGTACAAGTCACAACTCTCTATTCAATACATGAATCAGATGCAAACTTGTATATATTATAAAATATAATAATATTTCACTGAACTCTACTTTGGACGCTGAACTTTTGAGCTTGTAGCTAATAGTTGCACCATTTCGGTATACAAGTCATCGAAATAAACCACAATACTTTGGGGAATAAGGTTAACAAGTGAACTATTGCCCATAAATACGTATAATAGTATGCTCTGATTTCCTGTGGAAGTTTGTTATCAAGTTTGCAGAATGTTATTATTGGATCTTAATAATACTTATATCAATATTAAGGCAATCTCTAACAGTAAGTTCACAGGAAGTTTTTTTGTGTGCAATATAATACATTTCTACATTAACTCCAAGCTGTGCCTACGTCAAAATCCGTGCGTGTCACAAAGTATTTCCTACTTCAATTTACATACCATAATGTACTGTTGACTTTAACCTTCCTTAAAAATTGCACTATCTTTCAGTGAAAACCGTACAAAAATCCGTTCAGTAGATTTTGAGAAAATCGATCACATACAGACGGACAACTTTTGGGGACTTTGTTTTATAATATGTATAGATATAGATAGATATAATAGCTTTGATAATCTAACAGATGAGTGTTTAAGCATCGGGAATTCCGGTAATCCCAAATATCTGCTAAGTGAATATATACAATTTTAGAGATTTATGGAGAAAGCAATTTAAATTAAATCTGCGCTTCCATCAGATAGACTGTTATGTTTATGTTAAAGAAAATATAATGAAATAGAAAATAAATGCTATAATTCTTTCCGCCGTGTGGTATTCGGTTAAGAAGAATAGACCACCCTCTTTCTTACCGAGGTGTCGTAAAAGGCGACTAAGGTAAGTTGACCCACAGTGTGGTATCCAGCTGAGTAGAATAGATCACCGTCATTTCTTACCGAGGTGTCGTAAAAGGTGAGTAAGGTAAGTTGACCCACCGTGTGGTATTGCTGAGTAGAATAGACCACACTCCTACCGAGGTGTAAAATACGATTCTTTAAAAAAAAATCGCTTTTTTAAATTTAATCAACGTGACTTATTTAAAATAAAAGCGCGTGAATATTGCGTAATATAAAGAAACTCCTTTTTTATGAAATTTCATTTAATAAAGTTATGAATATGAAAACTTGTTTCATGGCTGGATGTTTAAAATTGGAATACGGGACACGAATACATAATTCATTTGACAAAACCAGTTTCGATGTTCTGAGATTCCGACATACTGTCTCCAGCTGTAGGATCGATGAACATTTCTTTTAGATACTATTATAATAATACATGAGAGAATATGTTATAATATCTGTGATATTATCTATTGTAAAGACCTTTTTTATCAAAAGTACAAATAAAATAATTTTAAGTAAAGCTATTACTTTTGCTTTATGAATCTCCACAAAGTAATACCTAAGTCTATAAATTATCATTTACTAACAATCAGGCTAAAGGGCGCCTTGCTTTTAAAACACACAAAAACGCAATGTAACTAAGATTTGAATACCCCAGGAATTTTACTTTTCGTATTTTGTCTTTTGTCACCTGGAAGTCAACTCTTAGGTATAAATGTGATTACGATCTTTTTGTCTACAATTTCTTTAAACTGAAATGGGGTTGCCTGTAATATTGCAATTCACACACTCTAATATTTCAGTATCCCGACAACTATCAGTTCTTCAAACAATGTATAGTTTTTTAAAACAAAATTACGCAGTTTAATATACTCACTGCTTCGAAAGTCTTTAAGTAAAGTATGTAACTGCAAACGTGTCCTTTTACCTTTTTGGATAAAAGGATTAGAGCCAAGACTAACCCTGTTGCCCAAAAACAAATTCCCTGGAAACACCAGTTTTCGCAAAAGTTTCCCTTACCTTAAATCGCGAAAGTAAATAAGTTGTAAATAATAATACAGCATCAATTTTTACTCCCCTGTATTTGAACTCGCGATCCCCAGTCGGCGAGGATCAATTCGTCTCAATGTTAGTCTATTATGGCCCGATCGATATTATTAGAAAAATTGACATATTTCTAATTTCGTTTAATAGTAACCTCCTGGTTACTTTTACCATTACCTTAATTCAAATAAAAAGTACCTGAAACTGACGGCGAGTAAATTCTATTCGTACATAATTTCTTTATTAACACTGCAAATGATCCTGTGACTCTCGGAGCGCTAAACACAAAAATCCTCCAAAAAAAATATAAGTTGATTAACCGTGCCCATGTCTAGTCGGCCGACAAATTAAGGCCAGGCAAATTCACGCTAAATGATTCGGCGTTTCCCACAGTTTGCCGTATTTAAACATAAAGACTTGTTGTTTTAGTGCCTTAAACTTTTCGTTTTGTTACCTCATACTCTTAAGTCCTCATCTATAGGAATGATTTGTATGTTTGTATGTATGTGTGTATGTATGTTTGAAATGTTTTCACGCAAAAACTACTGGACCGATTTCAAAAATCCTTCGACCATTGGAAAGCTGCTTCTTCACTGAGCACTTCATATTTTCAAAAAAGTAGGGATCCCTAATAAAATTGTTATAAGGTGTGAAAAATTTAGTCGTAAAAATCTATGATCGAATGCGCTGCGGAAACTATTAATGATAGAACAAAAATATGATCTACAGTATTATAGAACGTATCAATACCCAAAAAGAGTCCGCCATATGTCTAGAAATTATATTTATGCCAATATAACTATTTTTATATATTGTAAAAGTTGACTAAAGTGCCGACAATAATCAAACCATTTTATTCATATCTCCGTACTAATCCTTATCCCATTAAAATATATTTTATTAAAAACTGTTTCAATACTTTTTAAATTATTAAAACCGAACATTCCAATCAAAATATTTAACGAATTCAAAAATAAATATCTTCCTTTGCCTTAGCCAAAGTTTTAATTTACAAAAATAAATTTTTAGTCCGACTTAGTAGCCTTTCCACGACATCGGTATGAACGCGAGTGATACCGCGGGGCATTATATCTATAATATGCATATGAAAGATGTTTGATGAACATATGAATATTTCTCTATGTCAAGAATCTACCTCCATTCTAAGGATAATATTCCCCTTCCTAAAGTAAATTGTCAGTTAAAATAGAGATGGTATTCGTTTTTATAGTCATGTTTGGACCCTGTGATGTTTCGAAGTTCAAGACGGTGAAGTAAAAAAAAAGTATCAATTTAAAGCGAATAATTTTATACCACCAACTAAATCTATTATGTTCCTTGCATCTCCGTAAAGTAGAAGCTGTAACGAATATTCCAAAGCTTTCCATATTTTCATTAGCATATCACTTTCTATATAATAGATCTTTCTATATCTGGCAAAAAAAAAATTTTTAACCGTAACCTTTTGTCTTAATATCATTAATGCTTACGCAAACTGCGACATATTGTGAACTTATATTGACATTCTGATTCTCCTCTAGTTGGACTAGATAGTGCAAATTTCGTGGTCATATAAATATTTAAATATAAAACATGTAGTATATTTGCTACTTTTTAATCTATTAACAATCAAACTCATATCAATTCGAGAGGGATCGATTGTTCACTGACGCACGAAAATATAAAGCCGAATTGAAATGAAATTAAATCGCAGATACGTTACCTATCTTCCGATGATATGCTCATACAAGAGTGATAATCATAATTGAGAGAATTTGTTTATTCTTCCTTCAAGACTTAAAAGATGGACGAGCTAGATGGACGAGATGGATGAACGAGCTATAGAGACCAATAGACTACTTTTTATCTCGCTGGTGAACTTCACGCAGATAAAAACTTTTATTAAATAAATGTTTTAAATGCCAATATAATTTGTCTGCGTGAACTATAGCAAAAAGAAACTTACAGCCTTCTATAGCTTTTAAGCTATCTTTATGCCAAAAATCACTTGAATCCATTGCTCTAGTACGATCTGCAAGCAGGTCGTAAAAATTCACAATACCTAAATGAAAACTGTATATTTGAATTTTCTAAAAAAAATTATAGTCACATTACTCATAAGCAAAAAATATTACACGTAGCATTACGAATTTATTTGATGTAAGGTTTTTGTTACTTTTATTGACAAGCATTGAGTGAAGTCAGATGGAAATGAGTTATCGTTTATCGGCCAAA
Organism: Morpho deidamia; assembly: GCA_947086505.1. NCBI lineage: Eukaryota > Metazoa > Arthropoda > Insecta > Lepidoptera > Nymphalidae > Morpho > Morpho deidamia. The sequence continues at coordinate 10,284,281 of CAMTZC010000010.1, forward strand.
GATTGGGATACATTTGATGAGAATTAATGATATAAGTAGGGATTAATAATTCAATATATATTTTTGATCTACGGGGAAATCTAAAAAAAAATTCAAAATTCAAAATTTTCCCTATAAACTTGTAAACAAGTGCTTTTGAATCGTCAACTTTTTTTTTAAAGAAAAGTGAGTTCTAATTATTTGGGACTCTTACACACTAGAATCATCTGCCTTAATCACACCCACACCTCTCGTTAATCAGAGATTCTTTTAATATTATGTTTGTTTACATGAACTATAATTAGTAATATAAAGAAAAGATCTCCCTAGAATTAACTATTCAACTTCAAATGAGGAAATAATTTTTCATCAGAACTCTGCTGCGTTTAAAGTGCTGGCAGGATAATTAAAACCAATTACTTCCTTCGCAACAATGAGAACTTCTTAGGAATTTCTTCGATATTATCTCTATAAAGACTTTTCTAAGTTTAAATTGAAGTTCTATTTCGTTTATAAAGGGTTCACAAACTCATGTACTAGTCTATCTTAAATTACACGCTAGTACTCTACAAATCATGGCCACGTGGAATGGTCCCAAGAATGCTGGCAGCGTTTTCGCGTTGAATCGCTAAGCTGATTCTTTGTGCGAAAAAGGAGCCAGCCATCTTGTCATCCGAAGAGGCAATCAACCGAGGTGTTGAAACGGATATTTATTTTTGCACTTTGACTCCATGGCCCAAGGGTCTCACCTGCAAATAACACAAATATATAACTCTCGATGAGAGATGCATACTTTCGCCGCTTGCCTCATTCGGCCATTTCCGCCGCAGCTCCAGGTCTTGTCGCCGTTTTCCTGATATGAGAAGGAGAGATAAGAATGCAAGTAAAATGATAGAGTTCTGCAAATTGTAAGATATTTTTATGATTTCTGTCGCTAATTATAAAAACCGATATCCGATATAGGAAACCGATATAGGAATAATCAAAAGTGTAGGTTATTATATCTATAATATGCATGTAAGTATATATTAATTCGGAACATACAATTTATTTATGTACTTAAATATATCGTATAAGAATTGTATTTATTATATGTATATGATTCGACTACGTATTTTACGACCGGCCGCCTGCCTGACGTCAACTTACCTTATTCGCCTTTTACGACACCTCGGTAAGAAACGAGGATGGTCTATTCTACTCGACCGGCTACCACACGGCGGATTGCGTGCGGTAATAAGTATATTTCTCTATTTAAGGTAGTAACCTTAAATAGAGAATATTTATATATAGAACATGCTCATATTGAAGACACTCTCAATTTGAACGTTAATTCGATAGGAATATTAGATGCCCCGGTGTCTAGTCGTGGTTCGTGTTGAGATATATTTGGCATAAGCAAGCAAATACAGCCTCGTTGGTCGTTAAAATAACAGTTTTATAGTATTTAATAATTCGTTTAAAAAAATAATCTCATTGTACCAAGCAATTTATTATGAACACGAATTCAATATACTTTGAGCCGCGTGACTGGTCTTCAAGTTTATTAATCATTTACATCTGAATTGACAAGAGCTTTACCAATAAAAATAATACTTCAATACATCTTAATTTGTTCTAGATTAGAAAAGCGGTTTATTTATTTACTCAAACATATAACTATGATTAAGAAAATACCTCCCGATATTTATAATCTATACCGCGGTTTTCGTAAAAAAAAACATCAGGAGAGTGTCAAATTAGAACCTTACTTTTTTGTATCTGGTTTTAAAATAGCGAATCATACATATATGGAAATATTTTTTCTCCTGCCTTTATCCCCCTCTAAGTGGGGTTGGCTCAACATGATTTGGCTAGGTATTTTACGACCACTGACTGACGTCAACTTACCTTAGTCGTATTTTATGGTCCCTTAGTAAGAGATAGGGTGTTGTATTCGTCTCAACCGGATACCAGACGGTGGGTCAATTTACCTTAGTCCACTTATATGACACCGCGGTAGTAAATGAGGGTGATCTATTCAACTCATCCTGATATCACACGGAGGGTCGACTTACCTTAGTAGCCTTTTACGACAAATCGTCAAAAAATGAGGATGGTCTATTCTATTCAGCCGGATGCCACACTGCATATATATATAGACATATTATTAGTATTAATAGCACTTGTGATAAGCGAAAACTTTATACGAATATGCCATATAGACATCAGATTATAACCTGGATAATTAAATACCTAGAATATGTTTACATTATCACAGGTTATAAATTTTTTTATGCAAGAGCTATTGAATCCCAGTTTATCGGCGTAAGAAAAAGAATATATAAAAATGAGTATTTGTCAGTATGTCCTATTTAGACTACGAAACGGTTGGACCGATTGTAATCAAAATTTTCAGACACTCTTTAGAATAACCAGCAGATCATCCTGTAGAGTTTGGATGCAATCGTACTATTAAAAAAAATCTACAGTTCTGTTTCGAGGGGAATTCGAAACTGAACTCAGCTACAGTAAAGCGAGACCGGACAGGTAGCTTATAATAAAATTGGTAGATTTGAAACTTTCGTGATTCATACTAATTATTATATAAATAAACGTTTCGGCAGATTTGCATCCACCGTGGACACGAACTAACTCACTGACTCATGGTGGATGCAACTCTGCCGAAACGTCGAACCTTGTATAAAGGTAATTCGATTTTGTCGCAACCCATTTATTTATATAATAAAATTGCCATCATGTATAATGTTTCTCAATGTTTAGCTCTTATCATTGTATTAAATAATAAATAAAATTAACAGCGTACTGTTAATTTTATTCTTAACCGCTGTTCCAAGTGTTGCGGCCTATAATCGTCTGTGGCCCTAGGGATGACATGCACCAATCACAGGGCATCTACGCTAAACGTCACATACGTCGTTATACGATTTTAAAGTCAATTGTCAAAAAATCTTGTTCAAATTTTTCTTAACGCTATCAATGTACTCCTTTTTATAAATTGCAACCAATATAGTTTAACAGTATTCACAAGTCTTTTTATTATCCAAACGAAGCCTCCAATAAAGGCTTAACGCAAGCGCAAACATATTCTGGACCTTCAGAGCCAAATTGGGATATATTCGCCAAAATTCCACGCCTTGGACTTTCAAAAACGCAACCGCCAACAAGGGTCAAGACAAGTTCTGGAACTGGAAGATACTATAAATCGATCAATACGCGCATTTTCGATACGGTCAACCAATCATCCACGAACCTATCCTGCCCTAACTTCCCTTGTGCAATACTGTGCTCAATTTCAGCTTTCCGTTACATTTACAATACTGCAAAATCTTCGCAAGATATTGAGGTTTGTTCAGCAGATCACGTAAGTGCTTTAAGTAACGTAAGTGTAAATTTTAATACTCTCTAAAATGTCATCTCGCGATAAATCTCCCCAGGTTTTACTCAATGTTGATACTCAAGCATTATTAATACGCGAATTGACTAAAAAACGCGCTATTCTAAAAGGTAGATTAACGAAATTTATTAATTATCTTAATAGTTTCAATACTAAAGATACTATAACCGCACAAAGCCGTTTAGATTTGAAATTACGCATTCAAGGTACTACAAGCCTATTTAACGAATTTAATAGTATTCAAACTAAAATCGAAGAAAGTATACGCGATGAGGATCTCGAAGATCAGTTATTACAACGAGAACAGTTTGAAGACACCTATTACAGCACCCTTTCTAGGGCTGAATTATTATTAGGCGGTAGCAGTAGCACTAATAGTGAGATCACATCATGTCCTACAGGTTTTAATAATCAGTTACAATCTATTAAATTACCTACTATTGAATTGCCTACCTTTGACGGATCATATGAGCACTGGTTGGAGTTCCGAGATACGTTTCTATCGCTAATTCATAGTTCAGTCGATATAACTAATATCCAAAAATTTCACTATCTAAAGTCATCGCTAAAGGGCAGCGCACAGCTAGTAATTGATGCATTAGAATTTACATCCGACAATTACGCAGTTGCTTGGGAACTTTTACTCAATCGCTATAATAATAGCAGATTATTAATTCATAATCACGTCAAAGCATTATTTAATTTACATACGTTGAGTAAAGAGTCTCCTTCTTTAATTCGCAACCTAATTGACACTATTTTAAAAAATCTACGCGCACTAAAGATTCTCGGTGAGCCAACGGACTCCTGGGATACGCTTATTATTTTTATTATTGTGTCAAAGTTAGATAAAACGACCGAACGCGAGTGGGAGCAACATAAGGGAACTTTATTAACGAACAATAATAATTCTAAATTAAATTTAAAGGTTGATGATCTCATTAACTTCTTAAAAAATCGGGCCGACATGTTGGAAACATTGCAAGTCACTCACAATAATAACGCCACAAAGGTTAATATCGCGAAACCATCCACGAGTTATAATCACAAATGCAATGTTTCCACCACTAATCCACCCGAACGTCACTCCCGAATTAAGAAGTTATGCACTATGTGTAACGGTGATCATCGACTATACGCTTGTTCAAAGTTTATTAACACCGACTTGGAATCGAAATTACAATTTATTCGCGATAATAAACTATGCGAAAACTGTTTACGCGCAGGTCATACTATTCACGCATGTAAGTTCGGTTCTTGTAGGATGTGTAACCAGAACCATAACTCGCTTATTCATAGGGATGATTCTAACAACTTAGCTATACCTAGCAATTCGCTTACTATGCACTCATCATACGATAGCGATCAACTAATGAAGAGCGCCCGCGCAAGTCCTTCGTCGGTCCCCGCTGCACTCCCTCGCCCCGCGGACACCGATGAACAGATCGCCGCGATTGGTGTGAACAAAGCGCAGTTGCATTCACATTGCACAAATAATAATTCATGGTTACAGCCGGTCTTATTGTCAACCGCGTTAATCGAAGTACGGGGTAAACATAACGTCTATCACCTTGCGCGCGCGCTCCTAGATAACGGTAGTCAGCGATGTTTTATAACTGAATCTTTCTGCAATTTATTGGGAGTAAATTTAATACAGTCCACTCACGAAATTAGGGGTGTAGGTGACTCAGTAACGCAATGTTCACAAACTTGCGTTATTGAGATTAGGTCGCGCATTACCACTTACACCACTAAACTTCAATGTTTTTTATTACCGCAGATTTCGTCTACGTTGCCTGCTGTACAGTACGAACGCGCTAAGTTTAATATTCCGGAGTATGTACAGCTCGCGGATACGCAGTTTCTTGATTCTCGAAACATCGATATTTTAATAGGCGCAGATAAGTTCTGGGAATTATTAAACGATGGCAATATAAGGTTACCTAACGGGCCTTATTTGCAAAACACGCATTTAGGCTGGATAATATCAGGTTCTGTCGATTATATTACGCGAAAAGATAGCCATATCCAGTGTAATTTTACGCAATCTATAAATACGCAATTACGACAGTTTTGGAAGCTCGAAGATCTGCCTAGGGATCGGGATACGCGCACTGATGAGGAACGTGCTTGCGAAGACCTTTTTTCTCGTACTACTACGCGCAATAGTGAGGGAAGGTTTATTGTGAGTATTCCGTTAAAATCATCACCCGAGCTCTTGGGCGAATCGTACTCTCAAGCTAAAAAACGATTTTTAGCGCTAGAAAAGCGATTACAGCGATCGCCTTCATATAAAAAATTATACGTCGATTTCATACACGAGTACGAAAGTTTGAGGCATATGACTCGTGTTTCGTCGTACGGAACACCGCATTACTTCATGTCGCATCACGGCGTATTTCGTGAGCACAGCACCAGCACTAAGTTACGTGTGGTGTTTGATGCTAGTGCTGCTTCCAGCTCGGGAGCCTCAATCAATGACCTCCAACTGGTCGGCCCGCCTATTCAAGGCGATTTAATTTCGATTATTTTACGCTTCAGACAGCATGCTTACGTAGCAGGCGCGAACATCGAGAAGATGTATAGACAATGCGCAGTAATCGAACAGCAGCGTGACATACAGCTGTTTCTTTGGCGTGACGATCCATCGCAACCGCTTAGCGTTTACTATTTAAACACCGTCATTTACGATACCGCGTCCGCATCTTATTTAAATGTACGGTGTTTAAAACAAAAAATACTTTTTAATACGGAAATAAATCCTGACAGTAATAATACATTTACTAAACGCGTGATTCTACCGTATGCATCTAAAGTTTTCGACTCTTTACGTATTCTAAGTCCTTTCATAACTACAGCAAAGATTTTATTACAACTGCTATGCTTAGAGAAATTATATTGGGATGACCAGCCGAGTGACGTCGCGCGCTTGTGGAACCGGTTTCTTGCGTCCCTGTCAATCTCCCAATCTATTCGCGTACCTCGCTATGTTATGGATATTGACTGTATACATAAAGAGATGCATATTTATATCAATGCCTCGCAAACTGCATACGGCACCCGTGTTTCTAATCGCTTAATTAATAATCATAATCGCGCCGTAACCGTTCGCTTACTTTGTTCGAAAAGAGATCGCACTCTTACTCCTCTTTTGAGAAACTTTTCTAAGGAGAAGATCGCACCTACTTTTCCGTCTATGCGTTGCGGTTTCGACTATGCCGGACCAGTGCTCTTATTAGACAGAAAAGGTAGTGGTGGTAGAACCATTAAATCGTACATCTGCCTATTTATTTCTTTTATTACGCGTGATGTGCACTTAGAGTTGTTTTGTGGTCTCTCTACAGATGCATACTTACTTGCTGTTAAACGCTTTATTTTACATCGCGATAAATCTGGTGAGATTTTCTCAGATAATAGCAAAAAACTCGAAGGTTTAATAAACGATTTTACAGAATTCTTATCTCGTTGTAGCTCTGATATTAGAGAATACGCTAAATATGAATATTTAAGGTTTAAATTAATTCTTCTTTACGCCACTCATCTGGGCGGATTGCGGGAATCAGGAGTTCTGTCCTGTAAGTACTACCTACGGCTGGTGGTAGGTAACGCGCATCTTACTTTCGAAGAGTTCAGCACGGTATTGACACAAATTAAAACCGTCCTGAACTCCCGTTCCCCCACTCCTATGTCCACTGATCCAAATGACTACCTCCCGCTAAGTCCCGCTCATTTCCTAGTTGGCCGTACGCTTACAGCGCCTGCAAGCGACGATTTGATCGACATTCCAGCACATCGATTAAACCGTTCCCAGCGTGTTGAACAAATTCGACAACACTTTTGGAGTCGATGGGCAAAAGAGTATGTCTCCGAGCTGCAGACGCAAATCAAGTGCAGGAAAAGCACACCTGAACTCGCACCGAACACACTTGTTGTTATTAAAGAAGATAACTCCCTTTCATTGAAATTGCATCTTGGACGCATTATAAGGAATATTCCAGGAAAATACGGGATCGCAAGAGTAGCTGAAATCCGAACTACTTCTGGAGTGAAATGCGCCTACCAAAAAATTTGTCCTTTGGTTACCCCAGATGGCAAGGAATCGACGAATGCTTAAACTCTTGGAAGCCGATGTTTCCAAGCCCGGGGGCATGTTGCGGCCTATAATCGTCTGTGGCCATATGGATGACATGCACCAATCTCAGGGCATCTACGCGAAACGTCACATACGTCACCGATACGTCGTTATACGTTTTTTAATTCAATTGTCAAAATCTTATTCAAATTTTTCTTAACGCTATCAATGTACTCCTTTTTATAAATTGCAACCAATATAGTTTAACAGTATTCACAAGTCTTTTTATTATCCAAACGAAGCCTCCAATAAAGGCTTAACGCAAGCGCAAACACCAAGTCTTCATACTTTCCTTCGAACGGTATTAATTATTTCTTTTATATTGTTATGTAGTTCAAATCTAAAACAAATTAAATATTAACATTTCAGTAACAAAATCGTGTAATTTATTTTCGAGTTGCTCAGACAAAAGTATTTAGATTACGCGTAATGTTTATTCTCAAACGTTTATTTTTTCCAATCATGAATTCGATATCTCGTTATAAAATATACAAGCTTAACCTTGGCTTGTATATTTGATTATTATATTTTGAACTCGGATTTTTCGTCAATATTATTCACGATCTAACTTTCTCGACTCTCGAAATATTTTTCCCTAAAAGCAGAAAGCACTGCTGGTGATTGAATTATCAAATTTTAAGGTTTAAAAATTGTGCTAGGCGTGTAATAATTTGCTGTAATTGTTTAAAATACTTTATTTTTGTGTTGAAGTTTAAAGGCAAATTTTTAAATCGAAATAAACTAACTGTCATTAGAAAACAAAACGGTTGAAACGGTCGCTGCAAATTGTCTTTGCTCGAAAAACCGGTCCTAAACCTAATGACCCGGCAGACGGTCATCAATCAATTGTGCGGACCAATTCGACTTTTTATTAGTAGCAAAAAGGCCTAGTATATCTCAATTTAAATACGTAAGGGTATTAAGTACATAGGGGTATTAGTTCCTCCCACGTATATGCGTTCAAAAAAGGTTTTATCACTTTTAGGAAGTCTACTAAAAGTATTTAAGTTACAAAGAGACCATAGAAACATCTGGGGACCCCATAGTTCATCTAAATATGTAACTATGTGTAGACCACATTTTTTAATTAAATAATTTAAGAAGTTTGTGACGGAATAGCTAAGATTTAGATACTATGAAAGTAACAGCCTGTTGCTATTCCACTGCTGGGCATAGGCCTCTTCTCTCGCCGTTTTTGAGGTGAAGAGGAAGGGTTGGAGCTAAGACCGACCACGATGCTCCAATGCGGATTGGCAAGTTACACATATCCCTAGAATTCACTGGAGATATGCAGGTTTGCTTACGATGTTTTCCTTCACTGAAAATTGCAATTATCAATTAGTAACATTACTATCATCATCATCATTCTCCTGCCCTTATCCCATTGTAAGTGGGGTCAGCACAACATAATCAAATTATAAACATAGCCAAATCATATTGTCATATGATTTGGCTACGTATTTTACGACCGGCCGCCTGCCTGACGTCAACTTACCTTAGTCGCCTTTTACGACACCTCGGTAAGAAAATAGGGTGTTCTATTCCACCCAACCGGATACCACACGGTGGGTCAACTTACCTAAGTCGCCTTTTACGACACTTTACGATACTTTACTATGCAGCCGGATACCACACGGCATTTACCTAAGTCGCCTCTTACGACACCTCGGTAAGGAAGGGGGTGGTCTATTCTATTCTGCCGGATACCACACGGCTAAATTAGTAACATTACTAATACAAAAGTAAAATTAATAATAAAATAATCGCAAAATAATCTCCTGATGTTGTTTCGGTTGCGGGGCGAAATGATTGTTGAGTTTGTGATAGTGAACGTGGTGGCGGTGGTGGAGGTTTGTGCATGTTTCGGGTACTAAATCACGGATTATAGAAAAGTAATTTTATTATTCCTTTTGTATTATTGATCTCCGCAAAGTAACGCCTAATTCTATAAATAACTTATTAGAGAGTATTTTAAAGAAGCTTATATAGCTAATTTTTAAAAATCATATAACCATCAAGCTATATGTATTCAATAACTGTTGGTCAAGTAAGAATGCGCCGACTAGAGTAAATTGTTTCCTCAATATAACTAACAGATAATAGATGTAGAACTTTATTTGCTAGTTATACTAAGTTTAAAAGTACTATTACTGTGATAAACAGGTCACAACATACACAATTCATAATAAAAAACTCGTATGCAAATAACATGAGTATTGCATGCACTGTGATACTTTATAACAAACTTTATTATCGAGTTCTTCCAATGATACCAGTACATTTGTATAGAACTTGTAACAGTGTGACAGTTTTGAAATTAATGTACTGTCCCTGAGATATGAATGCCAATTGTTCATAATGTAGTTACATAAAGTCTACAATCGGAAACTCATGGCTTTGAGTGCTCGACTATTCAATGTTGATAGATGGCTCTTTATCTTAGGCGTTCCTTTTGATTTGGTTCGTATAATTACCGGTTCGTATATGATATAGATTAAACGATGAGTTTTAGTTTGATTTTTTAATGCTGAGATATGACGTAACATAATATAGTATAGTTTGATAACAGTAATTGTTACAACGTTTAATCACGCTGGCAAAAAGTATGTCTTCGTTTAAATCATCATCATCCTCCTGCCCTTATCCCACTCTAAGTGGGGTCGGCACAACATGTTACAAACATATTGTCACATGATTTGGCTGCGTATTTTACGACCGGCCGCCTGCCTGACGTCAACTTACCTTACTCGTATTTTACGACCCCTTGGTAAGAAAGAGGGTGGTCTATTCTACTCAGCCGGATACCGCACGGCGGGTCGTCTTACCTTAGTCGCCTTTTACGACACCTCGGTAAGAAATGAGGGTGGTCTATTCTAGTCAGCCGGATACCACACGGTGGGTCGACTTACCTTAGTCGCTTTTACGACACCTCGGTAAGAAATGAGGGTGGTCTATTCTACTCTGCCGGATACCACACGGCATGTATGTCGTAAATTTATTTGTACGGCTGAAAGTACGAATTCCGCTAAACCACGTCATTGCGCCGTATTACTTTAAATTGCTGGACTAATAGCGCCGCTGCACGTTACTTCTTTTATACAATTGTATCAAAAGAAAACCTCATTAATAGTAATTTATTTTGTATAAGAAGATGTAGCGCCGTGCAACAAACATTTACAAAACCAATACGCTCCGTTCAAAGTGTAAATTTCATTGGAAGTTGTATCCATAAAACATTGTTTTCTAAAATGACATACGTCAGCCACTTGAAGAGAATATAGGCGTTTACAAAATTTTGTAAGTGAAGAAAGAGTTTGAAATTTATCAGGCAAGCATCATAATTATGCCATAGGCATTATATTACGCTTTTTTATTTTATAACAATTACTGTAGTTCGCATTTTAATAGTGTAGTACTTAGTTCTTATCGCCACGCCTCTCCAGGCACCAATATACTTTATTTATTTATTTATTTTTATTTATTTCTTTATTGCACAATCATAAAAATAGAAAAATAAGAAATAAAGAAAAATACCACATATACAAAGGCAGACTTGTCCCTAAAAAGGGATCTTATCAGCCAACCTTAGGTTTCCAACAGAAGGAAAATGACAAGAAGTGGAATGTGGATAATGAAAAAAGGAAGGAAGAAATAGAAAAATAACTAAACATATACATAGATTAATGTTGAAAAAAAGGAAATTTATATTATAATTTTATAGAGCTGATTTTGATCTAAAAATTATAAACATTAAACATATTAGAATGTTACTATGAGGCCTTTCAACTCTATAAATATAATAAAAAATTATAAAATCCAGCAAAATTTAAAATTATAAAGACTGGTAAACTTGTAACTAGATGTTAAAAAACCAGCAAAGTTCCAAAAAGCATGGCTATCGCAGGTAATACACCTGCACGGATTTTTAAAGGCATTTCATGTACATATTTTAGATTTTTTAATTCAATTGTATTTTTAACATATTAGTATATTTCAAGGAAATCTGTTACAATTGCTTATACTATAAGATTTCAAAGACAATAACTTTATAACGATTTATAAATTAGGCATTGTCTCTTCGTATTTATCCGATAGAAGTTAATTTACTAATATATCAAATAAGTTATAAGAAAACAAGCTAACATGGGTCTGAATTTGATGAAAAATTCTTTCTGTTAATGAAAAAATACATGAACATACATACGTTACTTAAGCAGTGTAGACTGTATTTTGAATATGTAAAGTCACGAATACATCGTCGGAGTACGGCTTTAATGAAATAAACTGCCACTTTCAATGTTAACATTCCACACTCTGACTCATTGTCAGTCATTTCTATGCTCTCTTGCACCATAATGGAAAAAAGATTTTTTGCTTGCAAAAAATGATATAATAACGTATCATACATATGTGATGTATAAGTAAGCTCCTTCTAAAATTTGAAACAAAATATTTTTATTCTAGACGTTTCTGATTCTTGTTCGCTAGTTTATTTATTTTTTTAATTTTTTAATAATAATAATAAATTGGACAACATTCACGGTCTTCCGTCCCCAAAGTAAGTAACCTAATACTTGTGTTATGGTTAACAGACAACTGAAAAACATACTACTTATCATCATCATCCTCCTGCCCTTATCCCACTCTAAGTGGGGTACAAATTTGAAGGCAGGGTCGCAATGACCCTGCCTTCAAATGCGACACGGGGGAGTTTTTACCTTATCCAATCAAATTATATCAAAACAAATCAAAGTAATATTTATTCAAGTAAGCTTTGTTTTTTGTTACTCTTACCGAGAACAACTAGCAAGAAACTCGGAGGCCAATCTTTTCAACATTTTTAATTTACATCATTAAACCGCAGTCCTGTATAAAGCTGAAACCATTTTTAAATCCAAGCTTTTATTATCTTTATAATCTTCAATTGTGTAACATGCTTTACTTATACGTACGTAAATTTTTTTCTTACACTTAATTGAAATCTTTCTCTAGGCAAGTCTAATATTAATTGCGGAATTTCATTGTACAAACAAATACCTAGATTTGCTAACTCTACTGAGTCGCAAAATAGGGATCACGACCTTATTTAAATTCTCGTATATTTATGTTGTATGAATATTTTTTCTTATGGAACATAATTTTTTCCGTAAACTGTGTATGAAAGATTTATATGGATTTATTGACGAGGTAGTTCAGTATGAAAATGTAATATAATGCAACTCCTCTTAAGATATATAGTTACTTAAGATAGTTTATATCTTAAAAGAACATGTATATAAGTATATATCATTAACAGTCTTTTTGAAGTATATTAAGAGTTTTTATTGACCTAATTATTTGAAGCAGTAGAATATGTATGTATAGTATATGTAACATATTATAACTTCAATTTTGTTATTCTCGTTCCAAGTTTTTTCTTTTAGAAAAAGTATTATCTTTTTAGCACAAACTAATTTAACTATTCAACATGATAAGCCGCGTTTCGATAGTAAACGTAAACGATATTCTGCTACCTGTGTTTGTGTCGACTGAATAAAGCCTACTTTACAATACTCACTCGACTAAGATTAAAGTAAAAAATTTAATTATCTACTGGGATAATTTAATTTTTATATTTTCTTTATATATACACAAACACAGGTAGCAGAATATCGTTTACACGTGAATTTAACTCAACACGACTATAAGATGCTCTATCGTGGCTCAAGTCGATATTTATGTTCCTTCGATAAAACTTGACATTGACTCGTCAATTCTATTTTCACGACTACTTCTCGATCTATTGAATAATGAATTAATATTTACTGAAACTATTCTTGTTATAAATATATGTTTTCTCTGTTTGTTACATACGATATATTTTATACATTGTTAAAACAGGTTAAAGCACAGAAGAAATAAAAAAATCTCGAAAGACATTTTTATTCCAAATAAATTGAAGAACTCTTCGCTATCAAGTGAGTGGCAGTTTTATTTGCTAAAGGGACAACTAGAATTCTATTGTATTATTTGTTCTATTTGCGGACTTGACGATTTATTCTTTTAAATAAATGTAACTAGAAAACTTTATGCGATTTGTTACTGCTATTAATAATCTGTAAACAAAGTTACTTTAGGAATTTCTGTTGTTACAGATTCCTCCTTGTCCTCCCGAGAACTTGTCTCATTCTTGTTGCTCAAATGATATTTGCAGGTTATACATATCTTGGATTTTGAGGCAATCGCATGCTTCTTCATCCGTTTCCCTTGAATATCAAGCGCATGACGAATCGTTAATTATATTTCTTTTTGCATTCCTATCTGTTGCAGAACGTCGAATATTTTTTAATTCCAGCATAATATTTAAATAGATTTTAACTTCAAGTTTATTCGTTATCAATATTTAAAAAAATATCAATAATTACACAGAAATATTATTGATGATTTAAGTTCCTGTGAAATATATTTTTTGATATAGCTTTGAGTGATATACATCACATCAGTATATTCAATGATTGAATAAAAATATCTGCTGATTGAGCCTCTTTTTTCTTTTGGTCACGTGTTGAGCATACAGTTAGCTTCAAACTACAATTAAATTAGCCTTAACAGTGATGAATGAGATTTAACTCAAACTAATAATATAAAATAACTAAAATACAAACAGCAGGTATAAATAATATTTAATATTTGAATATATGTTGCTGAAAACGTAATAATATAAAATTTATGGGGCACTTTAGCTCGTAGAAAGCCATTGGCCGTGAATAAAGGCTACGACGAAACATAAAATATACCCAATAAGAGTCACAGTATGCATATAACACGTATATAAATGCAAAACAAACGCGGCTTATCATGTTGAAAAGTTAAATTAGTTTGTGCTTAAAGGATATTACTTTTTCTAAAAGAAAAAACTCGGAACGAGAATGACAAAATTGAAGTTATAATATGTTACATATACTATACATACATATACTACTGCTTCAAATAATTAGGTCTATAAAAACTCTTAATATACTTTAAAAAAGACTGTTAAAGATATATACTTATATATCTGTTCTTTTAAGATATAAACTTATATATCTTAAAAGAAGTTGCACTTATTACATTTCCATAATGAACTACCTCGTCAACAAATCCATATAACATTTTTTGTTCTATCCTCAATAGTTTTCGCAGCGCACGCGATGAAAGATGTTTACGACTGAATTTTTCACAACTATTACAATTTTATTAGGGATCCCTATTTTTTTTAAACCGACATAGAGCCTATGTTGTTCAGTAAATAGAAGCAGCTTTCTAATGGTGAAATAATTTTTGAAATCGGTCGTGTAGTTTTTGCGTGAAAACATTACAGCCATGCACACATACAAACAAACATACAAATCTTTCCTCTTTATAATATTGGTATAGTTAAATAGTTATTAAAATAAAACTGTACAGAATTTTATGTCAAAATCCTTGCAAATATTTTGTAATGCGGATTCCCAAACTTATTTTAAAAATATGAAGAAATACCTAATTGCGACCTTTTGTCTGGTGTTTCTTATTTTGTAGACAAATGAACAAGGGAAATGTAAATCAGCTTACCGAGCCAAAAAGGTTTTTATTTTAGATGAATCATACATTATCAGTACATTAAAGACCAAAACACTCATCTCATTTATTTTATTACCTCAGATTTTTCAGATAATATTATTTAAGATGTCATTTATATGATTTGCTCAAATTGCAAGTTTTATCAATTTTTAATTTGTGAGAAGACTAAAGTCAAACCATTTATTACTTTTTACTATAATAGCTGTATGCTCGACTTCGGCTGCATCAATTTGTTGCGTCCACTGATGTAGTGAGTTTTATTGACATAGATATAATGAAAATAACTGCAACCATTAAAATTCCTTTGAATTAAACGCGATATTTTATTCTGTTCCCGAAGTAAAGTAGAGAACGGAGTAGCTTCAAAGTTAAAAGATTTAGCTGTCAAAATAATATATGGACAGACGTACGCATTCCTAATATTAGTCAATTCAAAATATTCTTTATTCAAGTAAACTTATGAACAAGGGCTTTTGAATTGTCAACATTTATTGCTGCTTCGGAAAGTTGTTCCTACCGAGAAGAGGCAGCAAGAAACTCGGCGGTTGCTATTTTCAAAGATTAATTCTTATTACTAGTTACATATAGTTATTAATGTCTTGTATATGGTCGAAGAGTAGCTACGGACTTATTCAAAATATTCTTTCAAGTAAACTAGTAAACATTTACTTATCTATGCAGGTTTCATCCTGAATACGGATTTTGGTCACTATGGAATTGGATTTGATTGAATTGAATGTATTCCACACAGAAACTAAAGAATCGCAATTACTGAACTAGTAACTAAAATTGCTAGCATAAGACAATGGTTAAACCTCGTTTAAATTTTCGTTGATTAAAAAAGGATCACCATCCTGTAACAAGGGTTGGAAATTTGTTCCGATGAGAACCGTTTCAATTTTCCCTTTAAAAATCCCTATTCTTAATATTTTAATAAGCGTAACATATTTTAAATTCTACTAAGTACATAATGATTTACATTATATTTATATGAAATCGGATTTACATTTGACTGGCGTATATGAGTTACAAATTTCTTCAGAAAATTTAGTTAACAAATTATACGAAAACACAAAATGATTAATATATTTTTAGAAATGGCAGGGATTTCACTTAAATATTCAAGCTTTCTCACATAGTAAACAATGACTAACGTACAGCTACAACATTTGATAGGTTCAGTTTCATATAATTTGGAATTATTATGCCAGGACGATTCTACCACCAGTTCGGAACGCCGTCATCCACTGAGAAGAACTGGCAAGAAACTCAGCGGTTGCTCTTATCACGAATATTAACTATTCGAGGCTAGATTCTAATAACAAATAACACTCAATGCAGGTAGGTAGACGCGGGTCTACCCTAACGATATTAGAACGGCACAGTAACACTGATTACACCCGTTCGTTTAACCAAGACAGGTTACAAAATGATCTAAACGCGAGAGCGTTTAATAATCGTACAAGTCTCGTTTACAACGAAACTCCAAGAGAACGGTCTAGCCGCGCAAGCCTAAGCTAAAAACCGTAAGAGTCGAGTATTACTACAAGACTGACTTCAATATGGCGGACTCCATCTTTTATAACTAATTTTCGCTCCAAAAGCAAGTCCCTTCCTTGCTATCGGCCACGTGATTGTTGTGTTGCCAACTTTCATTCCTAACAATATATAAAGAACCTTTAACTTGAAATTTTTTCATTGTTAAATTATAAACTAGATCTTCTTAAAATTTTTCTATAATGTTAACGTTCATATAACTTTCACATCTTCTGTTAATGATTTTAGATTATTTTCTAATTCATTAAATTCGCTTCAACATTCCTTTCCTTTTTAAGCTCTTATATAATACAAAATAGTGGTTATCTTTTCTATATGTGTTTTAAATTTTATTTATTTATAACAAAAATGTACAAGTTAGGGTAGGAGAAAGAAGAAGAACAAAAATGTACAAGTTATATCTATCTTAAATTACTTACACGCTACTATTATACAAATCATGCTCACGTGGAATGGTCCCAAGAATGCTGGCAGCGTTTCCGCGTTGATTCGCTAAGCTGATTCTTTGTGCGAAAAAGGAGCCAGCCCTCTTGTCACTCGAAGAGGCGATCAACCGAGGTGTTAAACGGATAATTTTTTTTTTGCACTTTGGCTCCATGGCCCTAGAGTCTCGACTGCAAACGGCACAAATATATAACTCTCAACGAGAGATGCATACTTTCGCCGCTTGCCGGATTCGGTCATTTCCGCCGCAGCTCCAGGACTTGACACCGTTTCCCTGTTTTTAATACTATGTACTGTAATTTCATATCATATTGTGAACAACTATCATAATAATTTTACCTCTTTAGCAATCGCGCGAACACTAGTCACCTAAAAATTAATGTAAGTCTTTTGTTGATATTAAAGAATGTTTAAGAGCTTAAAGTTATTTTATGTTGTCCTGATTTAGGATTTAAATTTATGGTAGCTGTAGACAAGAAACTAATGACTGGTCATCAATCTATCGTTTGGGTCTAGTTTGGTTTTTCGGGATTGAAAAAGCAACATGTCTCAATTAAAATGATTAAATGTTATAAATTATGCAACATCTGAATTTCGTTGATAGTAAAAATTTAATCTTAATGGAGTTTGACAGAATTTTTACAGGCATCGAAAAGCATTCAGGCTTTTTGTATAGTGCGAAGTAAAAAAAAAACCTTAAAAATTTCCTGAATTCGATACATATTTACACAATAAAATACAATCTATGCTTAGACCAATAATAGGCATACATTACGTGTAATTAAGCCATTAGTCGAAAGCCTCCGGTCTAGTTTCGATTGTTTTGAATAGATAAAGAATAAGTCTTTTCCAAGACAGACCTGTGAAAGCCCAGTGGTGAGACCGTGCGACTCTTTCGAGGGGTCATGGGTTCAAACCGCGGTAGGTACCAACAGTTTTACTGTTAAAAACTTTGTGCCTAATTGATAATTGCAATTTACCACACTTTTTTGGTAAAGGAAAACATCGTTAGGAAACCTGCATATCTATAGAGAATTCTAGGGATATGTGTAACCTACCAATCTGCATTGGAGCAGCGTGGTAGGTCTTGGCTTCAATCCTTCTCTCCAAAAACCTGTGCTACAATAACCTATGCCCAGTTGTGGGATAGTAATAGGCCGTTACTTTCAAAAGACTTTTAGGTCAATCATATTCTTCCTTTTAATTTGGATCCACTGATTTCTTGCGTTTTTATGAAGTCGTATTTCCCTATATACAGAGGTGTTTTTTTCCCACCGCGATAACGCAGTATAAAGAGCTCATTAGTTAGGACCCTGTAAGGGCTTGAAACTAGTTGGGCTGACCCGACAGAATGAGCGAGTATAGCCGGTTTCTAAATAAATCAGAGGAGCACTAAACTGGATCTGTCGGTGAGAAGTGTAGTTCCCAATGTCTACATAAACGTGTATCGGTTTACTATTGGCTATGTCAATCACTTTGACTAATAGACGGCCCATTACTTATAGCATGGTAAATGAGTTTTTACAATAAATATAACTAAATAATATTATAACAATTTATTTAATAAATATATTAATAAAACTAATTTAACTTTAATAAAAATTAAAAATAAAATATAATAATAAATATAACATAAGAATTACAACGACTTTAGTTAATATAGAGGTGTTAAATTTGCAAACCGGCGTTAAACACACGTAAAATACAATTGAAATGAACCGGCCTTTTGTTATCTACGGTGAAATATATCGAAACATCGCGGCACTGGAATTCATTTGCAATAAATACGGTCATAAATTCTACAGCTTAATCATTTTATATTTTCTGATAGTATCTTGGATATTCTAAAAGCCCTTAGTGAAGTCAAATATAAATGATTAATGAATTTTACAGCGTAGCCAAATGATAAATGAATACATAACAGAAATATTTTATCGGAATAAACGTTTTTGTTCTTTTAAATTCAAATACTTTATCGGCTTTATATATCTACACTTTTATACGAATAGGTAAGGATTTTTTTTCTCTAAAATGATCGTTTTACTTTTTCTTTTGGTAAGAATTAGTTAACCGCGATTTATAAGACTACAAACAATATCATTATACCGTTTCAAGTTGCTAGTCAGAATCTCGTTGGTTGAACGGGAACGTAGAAGAGTAAAAGACTAATTGAAAAGTAAAATAAGAAAATGAATTACTTCACATTCCTTGCACATTCACTACATGAATATTCCTCGATTATATTAGAATTATTAGAAGACAAATCTCGGATTATAACAAACGAATTGAATTCTTTTTATGTATTATGTGATTCCGCAGAGTAATACTAATGCTATAATTTTTTTTTCAGTTTTTTTAAGGACTTTTATCTTACAAGAATATGCCAGTCCCATTAGCGCCTAAATCTATACATATATAAATTACATTATTTTCATAAAAATATATTGATCAGTATCTTAAATATATCAGCAGATGGGTAAGAGAAAACACTAGTTAGACTACCTATGTTGTAATTATTTAAATTATATTTCCGCATGAAATGTTCTCTCACCCCATCATACTTTCAACACTCTACTAGAATATGCTGGACATCATCCGTCGTCCTGCCATAATGCTATAAATTATTGAGAAGCCAAACGTTGTTTTTTAAAAAACTCCTTATAAAGTCTACGTAGTCATATGTAATCATAAAATTATCTTGATTAATAGAAACAATAAAAGTAATAAAAACACGAAGTAACAACTTTACTCTTGTTCCTATATTATCTATGAAGATTGCCTTTAATTAAAACCCACGCCGTATATTTTTAAAGCTACGAGTAAGAGCAAAACATTGCACTTATCTTGAAATGCATGAAACGACACGCGCACATTCCCCAAGTACTTACAGCTTTAATAAAATAAATTCGCATTTACAAAGGCGACATTTTCTCCTCTCACAACTCATTGTCAGCCATTCCTATGCCCTTTTGGCACGTAATTGAATAAGACGATTGCTATCAACGGAAAAGAATTTAATAACATCCGATATAAGTGCGACGTCGAGTACGTTTCTGCTTAACTTTTAAACGACACAAACGGAGCGAAAATATGTCGATAATTCCAACGTACGCTATTATCCCGAACTTTAGCTGTACTTGTTATGTTATTAAAAAAAGACAATTCCATTATATTTTTCTTTTTATACTTATGCCAGATCCATATATATGTCGTTTTGGGTTTTGTAATACGATTTATAATAAAATTCTTAACTCTTAACTTAAATTTTAAGCTTAGCAGATAGTACTTCAGTTTAAAAACTATTCTTACTCTTTTATAGTGATATGGGGAGATGTCTTCTCGCTACCCTGAGAGGTACTGGGGTACGGGCCTCGAGGCGATGGCCTGGGATTCGGCACGCTCCGCTACATAAAAGCTGCGGCCGCTTAAGAAAGACAACAGCACTCGCACATAAGTGGGTGGCAAGGTGGTGTCGATAATCTTGGCCACGGGGCCGGCGTGCCACACGCGGGCGAAAGCCTTCTCGATATTCAGAAAGACTCCGACGGTGTGGTGCTCTTTGTTTAGATCATTGGCCAGATAGTTTATCACCCTCGCCACCTGGAGCGTCGTCAAGTGGCCGCTGCGGAATTCATGCTGCTCCTCGTGCAGAGGCAGATGAGGCGTGATTTGACGCAGCAGCAGACGCTGAAACAGCTTGGCTATGTGCGAGAGTAGCGTGATATTATAGTGAAATAGTAATTTATCAAATAATTTATGGAATTAGGCGTTACTTTGCGGAGATCTATAATACAAAAGTAGAGATCTTTCATTCTAAAAGTGCACGTCCCTCCACCAAGTTACATTATTTTAATGTGTGAGAGAAAATATTGACTGTACTTTTTTATATGTGTGCGCGCAGCAATTACAAAGTTGACTCGACTCATTCACGCACTTAAAGGTCAACTAATTGCTCGACTGGTATAAGTCAAGCATTTATATTTTATATGGCGGAGAATGCACGCTTTGTATGAGACAACACGTCTATTCTGTCACGCGTTCCTATCATTTGTGCACTGGCTGACCAACCAATCCGGTTACACGGGTTACAAGTAACGTTTGCATTAAAACAAAATTAATATTATATAATATTTATAATCAAATTTATGCTGAAAATTCTTTAGAATAAAAAGTAAGTTTTTAACGTTTCCCTGGAGTAATAGTAAGCGCTGTGGATTGTGAAGTTCCGCATTCGAATCCTAGAAAAAACATATTTCTAAAATTTATTCTTGGTCTAGACTAGATAGATACTTCCGACGTACCACCAAGCGGTTTAGCATTCAGGTACGATGTCGTGTAAAAACCCTGAATGGTTATACGTTTAATCTCCAAACCCTTTCAAGAAACTTAAACTACATCGGCATCCATCAGGTGAATTCGCAATCAAGAGCTAGCTTGCCAACTTAATTTAATAAAGATCATATCATATATTCATTATGCAACTATTGGAATGATAAATAAAACGTAATGTACAGAAGTCTGTTCATTTATTTTATTAGTAAAAAAGAATAAATTAAACCGCAATAAATATTAACTATTTTAACGCTATTCACTCACGTCGCTATCTTCAGATTCAAACTCAACATTAATTATAAATTCAAAATTTTTCATATATTCCATCTCAATATCATTCACATTTCGACACGTATTTTCCCACATATTTCTATCAATCATGTCAATTCGGTCCTTAATTAAAGCAATGGCTTTAATGATGAAATAATGATAGATGTTAAGTTTTGCCCGTTTTTTTTCGCCACATAGTTTTATAAAATTCTCCATATTTTTCTATTAAAGAAAAAATTTATCTAATTATTGTTTAAAATAAAAAATAAAAAAAAATTTATCCTCTTTTTTTTGACATGCTAACTGTACTTTTGGCAATAACCGATGCGTGCTCCTACTTTCGTGTCTGTCCGGCAACTGAGTAACCAATTAGAATAACAAGTTTGCGTGTATTTCGTCTGTACATAAGTTTTTTGTGTGTGAGTAAAGACATTGGAGGGGCGTGCACTTTTAGAATGAATGATCTCTAATAGCCTATGCTAATAAACAAATAAGCTTTGCGAATTTGTCGTGGATTCGGTCTCCTGATGATGCTTCAGTCGTGGAGCGAAACGATTGTTAGGTTTGTGATAGTGAACGTGAGTAGTACTTGTGTATTGTGGTGGCGATGGTGGAGGTTTGTGCATGTGTTTTACGAATCCTGCATGTGTCGGATACGAAAAAACGGATAGTCCACCATAAGTTTAGCATTATATATATATTTTCTATTTACTTTATCGCGGATTACAGCAAAATAATTTCAAAAGTAATAATAAAAATTATATTCCTATAAATCGCATTCGCGGATATAATTTTAATATATAACAATAAATAATATTATAATGGAGGAAATAATTTTAATTATTACTTTTGTATTATGGATCTCCGCAAAGTAACGCCTAATTATAGAAATTATTCAAAATGATTTCATTATTACTTTTGTATTATAATAATTTGTCAGTTAAACATATTCCTTTTCTAAGATGGGTTCGGTAACAATGAAGTTCCTCATTCAATCACTGGGATTTTTTCTTTACACCAATAAAAATAAAATATATCTTTACTTCTATTAATAAAATATAAAATTGTGAATAGTTTGTGGAACGGAACGTCGATAAATCACCTAAAGTGGCATTGCGATATGTGGCGTGGCTATCGTCCGGTGAGTATTCAGCGTTTGAAATTGGGGGCGACACCTGCCGTCATATCGTTAAACTACAAAAATGCCTAGCGAGCTTTTTCGCTTCAGAGAAGCATTTCACGACTTAAGATGATAAAAATCAGACACTTATATTTATTCCTGCCTAAGTTTTGTGTTATTTAAATGATAAGTAAAGGCGAAAGTTGAAATAAAACTATGTATATTAAAATATTTTTAATTTCTTTTATTTCCTATTTCTACACATTAAAAAAATTTAATCACCTGTTTCGCTGTTGGTGATTCTGTTTTTGGTTTAATTACAGAAATTACGTACGATTAATATTTACGATAAAACAATTTGTCTGGTACAATTTGTACGTTGACGCAACGTCGTTTGCGTCAACTTAAAAAGTCTTAAAATACTTCAAATAATGTAAAGCTAAATTAATAATAAATATATAGGACAGTTCCTATTCTTGAAGAAAACAACAGATGTTTTTATCTAATATTTTAGCCTGGTGTAGCTTTAAATGTACCAACTTTCATCAATATTGTTCGAAGAGATTAGCCATGGAAAGATGACAGATAGAAGAATTTCGCGTTTTAATTATAATAATGTTATAATATAAGATCACATCTTCTTGCTTTTAGAATATTTTATATTATATTCTGATATATTCTGATTATATTCTTGGTATTGACTTACAAATGAAATGAATGAAAACATTCCCAACCCCCTATTTATATAATTCATCGTGAATTTGGACAGCTGTCCCTATTCTAGTTCTGGACCTATATGTAACGTCTTACTCTAAATATCGTTATGATTATTCGTGACAGAAACCGTCCAGGGCGGTCCGCATAAAGAACGTTGGAGTGCAAAAGTAATAATTAGAACATACCTTTGTATTATGGATCTCCGCAAAGTAACGCCTGATTCTATATACGTTGGAGTGTTCGAAAGTAAAACTATATCTGTCAATATTGCACTAAACCGCCAGTAAAAAATACCTGGATAGTCACTTTCACAGCTTCATCGTGCATTGTGATTTGTGACATTTCCCTTCATGCATTTCAGAGGGAGCGCTGTCATGTGGCTATAATTCTTTAAAAACGTCCCGACAGCTGCGCCATCAGAATGTCAGCGCTCGAAAGGATTTACTACGTCAGTAGAGAGAATAATTCATGATGGCTAAGTAAGCCAACATTAACTGTATAGCTAACTATTTGAACCATTTTTTTGTGGATATTTAGAAATTAACGTTATACCGTGTGGCATTCGGCTGAGTAGAATAGACAACCCTCATTTCTTGCCGAGGTGTCGTAAAAGGCGACTCAGGTAAGTTGACCCACCGTGTGGTATCCGGTTGAGTAAAATAGACCACCCTCATTCTTACCAAGGTGTCGTAACATACGACTAAGATAAGTTGACATCAGGCAGGCGACCTGTCGTAAAATACGTAGCCGAATCATGTGACAACATGTTTATAACATGTTGTGCACACCCCACTTAGAGTGGGATAAGGGCAGGAGGATGATGAAATTGATATTACTACGACATTGGTTACGGTGAAATTTCTCCGGAAAATACAGTTCAATAAAGAATATAATTTAACATTAAAAATATTGCTCTAACGACAAAATTTAAGAAAATCGTATATTTTACGTATCTATTCTGTATGTAGAGTTTTGTATGTAGATATCTATTATGTAGAGTTTAATATACTCCGTTATAGATATATTTTCTTTTACTATATTAGTAAATCTAATCCTAAAAAATATTTTTTTCTCGTTAGCTCAATTTTATTATGCAAGAATTACACGAGAATTTTTATAAATATTTAAATAAAGACAGCTGTTAATAAAAAAATCCTTCAATTGATAGGCGAAATACCTACTTAGGATTCCGTACGGAGAAACTCGCTAGAGAATTCTTCGACACAACATATTTCGCTTATCAGTGGAAATGTGAGGGATTATTTGTGAATTGGGTGTGATCATGAGATGTCTCAGAAGAAAAGATAACGCGGTGCTTCACCGTCGTGATCACTCCTGATTTAACTTTATTGAAACATTGACACGGTAATAGTATTATTTGAAAAATAAATACTTAATTTAGATGCTGAATGCTAAAAATATCATACATATTTTTTAATGGGTTACAATTATTGTTATTCATAAGAAAGACAACTTGGCATCCTTTTCCTAAGTACTAAGTTAATATTACCCAATATGCCCTGCATATTAAAAAGAAGTTACAGTGTTTTTGTCAGCGGCCATTATCTGAAATCAAAAGATCTTTTTTAGTAAAAGTAAAAGTAAAGTAGCGGCCTGTTACAATCCCATTGCTGGGAATAGGCCTCCTCTCTCCGTTTTTGGAGAGAAGGGTTGGAGCTAAGACCTATAACGCTGCTCCAATGAGGATTGGTAGGCTACACATATCTCCAGAATTCTCTAGAGATATGCAGGTTTCCGCACGATGTTTTCCTTCACCGAAAAGCGTGTGATTTAATTGCAAATATCAATTAGACACATGAGTTTTAATAGAAAAATTCATTGGTTATGTTTTTCTATGACTACAAGTTTATTTAAAATGAAATATTTGCAATGTACATATAGTAAGACTCGAATATTTGACTTATATGCTGTTCAAAAGTAATAATAAAATTATTTTGCTATAACCCGCGATACTCGCGGTATCGTGGATTATAGCAAAATAATTTTATTATTACTTTTGTATTATGGATCTCCGCAAAGTAACGCCTTATTCTATAAATTATTTTATATGCTGTTGTTTACATCGGCTTTACCGCGTCGTGTAACTAAGCTTTATATACATATTCCAATAAATAAATATAAATTAATGGAACTTTATTATTATTTTTACAATACGTTGCTATAATTTGATAAGCAACAAGAACTATTTCTGTTCATATTGTAGTCATCTAGCGGGATAACGATACTAGACAGGTATTTCTGGGTATTTACAAATATGTCGTATTGTAATATACAAATAGTTGCTAAATTGAATTGCCTGTAATAAAAGATATATAAAACTAGAATAAACGCTATCATGCTTAAAAGTATCATATCGATGACGATATTATGTGCGTGGAAGATCGAAATTCTTTGACAAGGATTTTCTTTTTATTGTTACTCATATATGAGAAGCTACAAATACGAGTCTTGTGATCTGTTGAATATGTATGTTGATTAAATGGTATACTCATAAAACTCCCGCCGTTTGGTATCCGGATAAGTAGAATAGACCACCCTCATTTCTCACCGAGGTGTCGTAAAAAGCCACTAAGGTAAGTTGACCCATCGTGTGGTATCCGGTTGAGTAGAATAGACCACCGACTGATTACCGAGGTCGTAAAATACGTAGCCAAATCACGTGACAACATGTTTGTAACATGATGTGCTGACCCCGCTTATAGTGGGATAAGGGCAGGAAGATGATGATAGTATAATCATAAAACTAATGAGTTATAACAATAATATTTTTCTTTATATATTTTATTTTTAACTTTTTCGTATACTTTTTTTTCTTATGTTTTTTAAAGAAATTTGTGAACGTATGTACTCAAACTTCTTAAAAATAAAGTTCCATTCTTTTTTACGACAAAATTCAATAAGCTACATTACCGAAAATCCAAGGAGACACAATCGCTTCAGTAGGCTGGTTATGATATCGTAAGCGAGAAGCGTTGAAGCCACCGCCACTAGAAATACGTGACTATTTTATATGATCGTGTCACACGAAGGTCTATATGAAAAGATTTGAATAAGCCTAATTTAGCAGTTCATATGTTCTTGTATATAGGATTAACCCAATCTTTTTAGTTGATGGCAATAATTTTGCAAATATCATTTTTGTGATACTTTTATTTCTATTATTATTAAATAAATTATATAAATTAAAAAAAAATAATAATACAACGCTATTGTAGATTAACGACTACATAAACCCATCGTGTTAACTGAATTAATTTATTTCCAATTCATCATCATTTGATAACAATAATTTACGAGTACCTACAATCACCACAGTATCTATTGCTATTTCAACTTGTTAATTCAAAAACATTTTTGTTTTTTCTATAAGCACTTATATGTGTAACCGATATTTAAAATGTATCACGAGCTTACCAAGAAAAATTTCAATGAATGAACAAAAATCCCAAAAGATTGCTGCATATCTATTAAATATTTCTGGGATATGCGTAACTTGCAAATCTGCATAAAAACAGCATGACGTGTATAAATTTCAGTCCTTCGATTAAAAAAGGAGAGATCTTTGCCCCGCAGAGGAATAAAAACATGTCTCTAGTTTACCATTGTATTTTACTGTAGGATTAACTATAATTTTTAATTTAACTTAAAATCATGTTTGTTTGAACCTGTAAAACTCATATGACATTTATAGGTGTTTCAATCGTTTATATCACATCTAATAAATATCACAGCCTCATTATACTGCTATATCGTCTATTTTAATATAAAATGGTTGTGGAATTATAACTTTCCTAAATGTTTGTGGAATATTTACACAATCGACAATATATTCGACACCTGTCGACAAGAGACCGCAATAATGCCTGCCATTCGGATTTTATACCGTCTGAAAAGCAATATGGTGACCTTCTTAACTGTATGTGATGTGTCAGACAATCATTTTGATATTGCTTGTCAGAACATTATTTCCTAAATTTATGGTAGCAAGGGTCTCTTGTTTTCTTTGTGATTATACCCGTAGTCCTAAGCCATTCTGTAATAAAATTCCGCAATCAATTTTAGCTTTGCCATTACTGCAGTTTAAGAACATTGTTAAAGGGAGGCTGATACAGAAAGCTTACTACACTGTTAAGGATAACTTAGATTATATACTCTATACCTGTATATGACAGTAATGACTACATGAAACTAGTTATAATAATTATATTTTGAAAAGAGCAACCGCCGAGTTTGTTGCTGGCTCTTCGCGTTAAGAACAAATTTCCCAACAGCAGTAGATGTTGAAGATTCAAAACTACATTTCATCAGTATAGAAATTAGTCAAGTTTACATTACCTAATGCAAATATCCGCTTCCACACTACAGATACAAGTTCGGATAAAGGCAAGTAAAACCCTATTTTTGCGCATAATTCTAATCTATTTACACATAATTGTGCGTATTTTAACAATTAATTTGACTCAAATGAATTTTAGTCCAATTCAAACTATTTTTGTTTAAACGGAAATGTCAAATTAGTTTTTATCGTCTCAATATTGTTGGTCTCAAAAGATGTCCTGTAATAGGGCCGACAGCGTCATTAAATTCTTGTCGCGTTCACCTCCAACCACCGGAGATAATTGAAGGGACTGGTTTTGTCCAATATAAAATGACTGGCAGTTTTTTACCTTTAAAGGCATTGTGGCTTCAGCCGATTGCTGATCGGCTGAAATTTTTATTTAAGGATTTCTAAAAACAACCGAATTTAGCAGTAGATGTTCGTGACAAGTTGCTGTAAACATTGTCAATATCATGTAATAAAACTCCCAACTCCTTACTTACTTCACATTTTTTTATTGAAATACTTATTGACAATCACCCTAGTCCAACACAACAAAATGCACTATGTTACATTTTTCTTCTTCCGCCATTATCTTTCAAAGTAATACCATCATACAGAATTTTATTTTGAGACAACAATTTATAATTATAAACATTAAATAATGTTTACCAACATTTAATACTTAACAATCATAACAAGAGTAATAATAAAATTATTTTATAATTTTATTATTACTTTTGTATTATGGATCTCCGCAAAGTAACGCCTAATTCTATAAATTAATCATAACAAGGTTCATTTGAAATAATTTGTAACGTTTTAGACGGTAAGAATTATTGTAACTAATATTAGATAGTAGTCGTAACTATTGAGTGAAAGCTACAATAATT
Source organism: Morpho deidamia (assembly GCA_947086505.1). NCBI lineage: Eukaryota > Metazoa > Arthropoda > Insecta > Lepidoptera > Nymphalidae > Morpho > Morpho deidamia. Next base: position 10,313,042 of record CAMTZC010000010.1, read on the forward strand.
TCGTATAATAATTGGTACAAAGTAAGCAAACTTTAGTTAAATAGCACGAATGGACTGGGCAGTGGCGTAGCTATCAGAGAGCTAGATAGCTACGCCAGGCTCAGGACGCCCTTCTGGACCAAACTATAATTGAAGTAGTAAAAATTTCCCCCTCATTTGGAATATAAATAAACTTTTCAAGATTTTCAAGAACGCGACTTTAACAATGTCAATATATTAAAAAAAATATAACTATTTGAAATGAATTACAACAAATCTATTGTATTTCATGTACGATGAATCTGGATTACGACAAATCTGGAGAGTACGTCTACGGAATACGACAAATACAGAACAATGCATTTAAAATAGTTTAGTTGGGGCCCTAGTTTATTTTTGCCCCAAAGCCTTTAGTTACCTACCCAGCTACGCCACTGGGACTGGGTTAACGAGATTGAAAGAAGTTCACACTGAAATTACATAAGTTCATGAATACATTTATCTAATAAAATATTTTTTTATGAAGAAGAGGTTTTGGTTTGAATTTATAGTTAATATATGGCCTGTTTACGGCTACTTTTATGTGTCGTAAAATGTGAAAATTCTTAATATAACGCATGGAATAACGTGTAAAAAGTCAATCCAAATTCCTTACATCAACGATTCATCTTAAGTTAAGGTCGTATAAAACAGTCACGTATGTTTAGTGTCAGGAGCTTCTTTCTTTAACAACATCATAACCAGCCGCTGAGAGCAGAGGGTTGACGGTGAAGTAGGTTATTGAATTTATACGTGGAATGGGTTTTTTATTTGCAAATTTTTTATATCCCTGGATTATGTGCAAGATATCTATTCAAATTTTTAAGTACATTTATAAAAATGCTTTTAATACAAAATAAAATAAATATATACAAGATCCAGAGTGTGTGATGTTCTACCGTGCTCCTGAAAGTTTTGAGTTCGATTCTGGAATAAAGTAACAGCCTGTTACTATCGCACGGCTGGGCATAGGTCTCCTCTCCGTTTTTGGATAGAAAGATTTGAGCTAAGACCTACCACGTTGCTTCAATGCAGATTGGTAGGTTACACATATCCCTAGAATTCTCTAGAGATATACAAGTTTCCTCACGATGCTTTCCTTCACTGAAAAGCGTGTGATAAATTGCAATAATCAATTAGACACATAAGTATTAACAGAAAAACCTGCCCGGGGTTTGAACTTCTGATTGTCACTAGAGTGTTGCATGGTCTCACCGCTGCGCTATCACAGCATTCAATTCCGAATACGTGATACAATTTATATATTCCCAATTGTCTTCTCTAGTCTAATGGAAAGCAGATATATATGGACACATTTCTGGTTATTTTAATTTAAAGCAGTTTTTTTTTAATTTTTAAAGCAGACGTTCCTTCCAAGGAAACAATAACTACACACTGGTTCTATCGATATATTATTATTCAAATTTTGAATTAGAACGTAAAACCTATTTACTTTATTCCTTAGAAGACCTGCAGTTGAAATTCTTTATAATTATCAAAATTGTAAACTCGATTAGTATATGGACCGAGGATGCACATAGAACTAAAAGCAATCACTGATACTAAATAGACGAACGCGAACGGTAATATAAATCTACAGGCTTATTTTAGATGGGAATACGAAGCTTTGTCACGTCGTAGGGCCAATGAAGTAAGCGAATTCGAAGCGCACATAATGGAAGCGGTCGGTAGCCTATGACATTATTAAACTTCGGCGCATCTCTGCCGGAGTGACGGTAAAAAACTACGTGACCGCATTGCAGAATCGACGTTGCTACTCTGAAAAATCATCCAGTCCGAAATTCGTCCCGGATACCGAGTGAATACAGAAAAAATTACAGCGACGTCCGACCGGGACAGTTACTGAGTATCCTGCATAAATTACGTGGATAATACCTATTCTATTCCGAGTTTTATTATCGGGTGCACGATATCCAGGAATGTAGAATTGCTATCATTCTTGTTTTCCCTGGACATTTTTCAGCTTTTAACTGCCCATATATTATTTTTGTGGGTAGTCTCGCTGTTATTCTACTACACTATTGACATAACATATACGTCTTGTGGTATACGGCTGAGTAGAATAGACCACCCTCATTTCTTACCGAGGTGTCGTAAAAGGTGACTACGGTAAGTTGACGTCAGACAGGCGGCTGGTCGTAAAATAGCCAAATCATGTGACAACGTGTTTGTATTATGTTGAGCAGACCCCATTTAGGTGGTATAAGGACAGGAGGATGATGATTAGTCAGCTTGGATTAAGAATTTTCACTATAAATACGTTGAGATACTTTCAATTAACCGGTTAAATCAACTGACGATAAAATATTACTATAGGTATAAATTATATATAATAATTATATCCCGCAATATAGAAGTACTCTAAATAAATCTCTACCTACTGGCTTATAAATTCAAAAGTCTTGCTGATTGTTTCTCTGTCAGTTAGTTATGCTTTTACGGCTAATTCGCCAGACCAATATTGATGAATTATGGAACGAATGAAGCTCCCGTATGATACTCCGGTGTATGACTGGGGTAACATGTAGAATGAAAATTAATGATTTTCTTTCGGAAAGAGGGAAAAATACATATGTTATTACTGAGGGTACGTAAACGCTTAAATTGGCACAAACGAAGTGGCGTGTACCACTAGTCTACTAATATTCTACATTTACTTTTTTGTTTCTTTCTAAGTTGCACTGGTAGTTGATAACTTTATGCCATTCTGTATTAACATTATGTTATTCCTTAAACTTTTTATTTCTCACGTCATGGTTGGACAGGGTAACTCTACTGTATGGTTTCATGGATTCATTGAATATTCTAAAGATTAGATTAGCGTCGAAATACCAGTAGAGTCTGGTTTAGCTGAACATTCATTGTCTGTGATATCCTATATCTAAGGATAAAAAGGTATTTGACTCAGATATTATTATTGTACCAAACCAAATACTTGTATTGCAGTGGCTAATGGCTGGTATGATATGCTAGTACTTGCCTGTAATAAAAGCCTAATAGTCTAAGAGTATAGGCATAAAAAAGAAACTCAAAGATGTTTTCATTCAATAAAGACTGATATTTAATTAACTTTTAAAGCGTCGCCCTATATAGATAAAATTGATTTATTCTAAAATATAATATTGTTTCTGAAATATGTAGATTGCATGAATTTTATGATACCAAATTTTTATGTGTAGGTATCAAAATACAGAACTTTTTCTTGAAAAGCAATTTTAAAATACCAATTAGAAATAGTGTTTAACATTTTTAGGGGTATTATTAGTTCTTTTAAGAGAATCTGTGCAATAAAATGTCGACGCATTAATTCAAGTGCAACACGAAAAATGCATTAGCGTCCGAGGGTCATTCGTCATTGTCCCAGTTTTCTTTTGGATAATGCTTAACCTACGGGTATATTGGTTGGGACATTAAAAGTCCATTTTGATCAAATGTTGGCAATATTTTTGAATTCCGAGAAATAAAATTGGAACAGTACTAAAAATAACATTGAGAAATAATATTTTAGATGTAAGTGGCTTGTTACTAAACTTACGAGTATACTACAAGGTATATCTCCTCTCTTCTATTGGAAATAATGCTTCAAGCTTGAATCCACCACGCCGCTCCAATTGTTTTCGGATTGTATACATATCCCAAGAATTCTAGAGAGATATGAGGCTTCCTCACTTTATCCCCTTCATCACTTTGTAATTTTAAATATAAATTTGGTACATCCTACTAATATTATAAATGCTAAAGTTTGTGAGTATGGATGGATGTTTTTTACTCTTTCACGAAAAAACTATTGGATGGATTTGAATGAAACTTTACAGTTATATAGGTTATAGATAGGAATAACATATAAGCTAACAATTTGTAATGATTTATGTAATATAACGATACATGTCAATAAAGTTGGAAAAAATCTGGCTTCTGAGAGCTATCTCGGCGAACGCTGCCTAAACCATTAGAGTTACACAAAGATGATGTTCCGTATTATTGTTTGTCTTTAATATTTAAAAAAAAATCCACGACAGCATATATCTATCTTTTATGTGGAAGCTACTATGACCAAAATTATGAATTAATTAAGTTAGATACTGTGGCAGACCAAATTCCTCACGAGCGAAGCCGCGGGCAATAAAACTAGTATGTTAATATAGGGAAGGCATTGATGGTTTATTGACTCGATCGCAGTCACCGCAAATTCCACCCTGTTTTTTTCATTTTCAATGCATTTTTTACTCGGTAGCTTATATATACAACGTATATCGTTTTTCGTTGGCTTCTGTATCATATAAAGGATTTTGTAATTATTTGACTACCTGAAGTCGTCACGTAAGATTCGGTAGATTCATTAAATCGGTGTCTTCTATAATAGGTGTATAATAGGTGTCTTCTACTTGTACAGTAGTAAACTTGAATATAAAATAAAGTTTGTCTGTATGTCTCCGAAACGGCTAGATAGATTTTAATGAAATCTTCAGATTATCTTTAAATTGACAGAGCGAATAATCCTGTAGTTTAGTGGCGTTCGAAACTTTTCTTTAAACTGTACTTCATATATACCTGAATTAAGCCCTACGAAGCGGGCTGAACATACTAGTTAATGAGATAGATTCCATAACGCAGGAGTATATGTAAAATAAACACACAATTTATTTTGATAATTTTATTTTAACTTTACATCAGTTTGTTAATTACACATTTATTGTCAAAGTCAACGTAACATACTTATTAGCACAAGTTTTCGAATTAAGTTTGAAACAACCAGAAAGTTTTCAGGCGTACACACACTACATCAAGATATCATTACGATTAAACTGTCAAACTCCGAGTGAACTTTGGGAGAATCTTTCCACCACGTTTTAAAGATACTTTACTGAAATAGTCATTTGTCATCGTGTGCGTTCGCCTTCATAATCGAAATTCAATATCTAAGTGGACTTATACTAGTCTGTACTGATTTTTTGTATTCTATACTAATAGTTTGCGAATATAAGTCTTACTTTAATTTTTTATTATCATATAATGTCTAATTTATGTAACATTGGATGGAAAATCTATTATTTATATGCAAGACAATATTACATTTAGATAAATATGTACAATTAATATAAATTAATTACAGACGTAGGGAAGCACATATCGCTTAAGTTATTGCGCATCAGGTAAAATATATAACAATTGTAATTTCTGGCAAAATATGTATAAACCATTAAATATTCATTCTTAAGTAACGTCCGCCTAAAACTTTTTTAGTAAAGTTCAATACTTTAATGTCTTCTTGAATACGAAGAATATAAACTGTCTTTAAATATTTAACATATCTTTATTGAATTACGGATATGAAAAGTTACTTTGTTTTTTATTTTAATTTCATTTTTTCCCCAATCTTCCTCTCAATTAGAACTTTTGGCGAAATTGAATGAATATTTACTAAAAATAATAGTCAACTTTCTCTTAAAAAAATCATATTAAACTTTACGTAACTTTATGGTACGTTGGATTCCTAACATTGTTAAAATCCAATAAGAAGCAATGTTACAGTGGTACATGTTCCAATACATAAACAGATGACTTCACGTCGAGTTGAGTATTGGACGTCCAAAAATTATAACAAAAGGAGTATTATTTTTTACAGCCATTAATGGATTTATATAAGTTTATCATGTAAAACGAAACTAAAAAATCTTGCGGTACATTTGACCCCACACGGTTGCGCTAAAAATTTTTCGTCTCTTCGCAAATAGGTTAAGAGTTAATTTATATTTCGCTGCATTACGTCATAAAACCGGATGATTCTTAAAATTTTGACAACTTAAATAGTGTGTATATAAAGTAATGTTGTTAATAATAAAGCAAACAGTTGCGGTGGAAGGTGTTGTGTTAAGTATTGATGTGCGTGGGAGGCTGCGGGGCGGGTGCGTGTTGGGAGATTCCTTGCTCGCTGCCACGCCGCGCCAGACACCATGGGCTCGTCTGCATAGCCATTCATGCTTAGCTCCAATCCTAATGAAAATAAACATTATTAATGTGTTGCGACTCAATAGAGTTATCATCATCATTCTCCTGCCCTTATCCCACCCTAAGTGGGGTCGGCACAACATGTTGCAAACATGTTGTCACGTGATTTGGCTACGTATTTTACGACCACGGCACGTGTTGCGACTCAATAGAGTTAGCAATTCGTCTTAGTTATATTAAAGGTGCCACAGACCAAGCGTGCTCAACTTTTTTAACGGTTGAGTCAAACATATTATTCGATTTTTTTTAAATAAATATATTGGACATTTACACACGGTCGTCCATCGCCAAAGTAAGTAACTTAATACTTGTGTTATAGTTGACGGACAACTGGGAAATACTACATCTATAATTTTAAATACGTACTTAAATACAAATACACACCCAGGCTCGAAGAACCAACAAATTGTTTATAGAAAATGTTAGCCCGCGGCGGGAATCGAACCCGCGACCCGCAGAGCTGAAGGCATGGTCACTACCCACTGCGCCAACGGGCCAGTCGAAATTTGGTTGGCGACTACAGTATTATATACAGTATTTTAGCTGTGCAATTCAGTTATCATATTATAAAAAAATAATTGAGAAAATATTGAAAAAGTAGTATGGTAGGTAAGTAGGTAAGTAGGTAGGTAGCATCAAAAGGAGGGAGAAGGATAGGAAGGGGAAGGCTTAACTGTGTGATACAATCGTGAGTACAAACCGTTACTTTTATTATACAAAATTAATTCTGAGGTGTGTAAAGGGCTTAAAATTTTGTCTAGATGTTGAGAATATTCATAGGCGGGCCTGATGGCAGCATCTGGTGCTCTCATTGAATCATGTATTCAGAAAGCCCCGACCTAAAGGTGGCGCTCTCTGGGGTCCAGAGCGGCTGCAAGCGGGATGGGGCAATGTGTATAAGCCTACACTGTCCCCATCACCAACAGCGTGGTGCAACACTGACAGGATTTTAATTGGCGGGAGTCTTTCATGTCGGTCGTTCCATCCCCATCGGTAGACGGTACAGAAGAATTTAAATTAACGGTAAGGAATACGCTTAAGAGTTAAGTATATTACACAATTGAATTGAACACATTGAATATAAATGCTCTGATTTGAAAATCCTTCAAGCTTCATAGAAGACTGCAATTTAATTATGTAAATTGAAAATATTTAAAAGATTGACCGCTGAGTTTCTTGGTAGTTCTTCAGTAACGGTAACATTCCGAAACAGTAAAAGCATCATTAAATACAATTGATCGAATTAACGAATACAAAAGTGCTGGCAGAAGCTTACTTAAAAACAAATTATAATTAATTCAATGCAAATGTTTAACCTCTAATCTTCTAAATGTAACACTGATCAAAATATAGTTAAATCTCTTTTGAATGTTTGTTTAGTATTACTCAAAGAGACTGTATAAATCAAATACGATAACATCATCAAGATTGTGAATATTGAACAAACAATATTATATCCAAACGTAATTTCTTAAAATTACAACAAAATTTCATAAAGAATAATAAGTACGTTATATAGGGTCATAAAAAGTCATTGGTTTGTAATTTTTGCGAATCTGTTATTGATAAGTGTCCTTTAAACTAAACTTCACATTCACAGAGTAAAAGCGAGTCTTACGTCAACTTATCTTAGTCGTATGTTACGACACCTCGGTAAGAATGAGGGTGGTATATTTTACTCAACCGGATACCACGTTGGGTCAACTTACCTTAGTCACCTTTTACGACACCTCGGTAAGACATGAGAGTGGTCTATTTTACTCAGCCGGATACCACACGGCTGTTTTTAATATAAATTTAATGTAACTTTAAAAATATATTCTAAAAAGTACACCATTGCAGTATAACAATTTATTCATGACCCGTACGGATTAAAGTGTTGGTAAATAAGTACTCTCCAGGTGGCCACAAAAGTGTGGCACACCGCTAAAACTGGCACGACTTAAGCTGTTAGAAATTTGTATTGCACCGAATATGAAACTTACTATGTAAGCTGACTTGGCTCTCCATCTTCCCCAGCGCATTGACTGAGGCGCACACGTAGGTTCCGTAATCGCCTGGCGCCAGCGACTTTATCGTGAGATTCATCCATAAAGAATACTCGTTCACTGCCGCTTCCGTGATGCGAAATTTTGGATTTTCCAACAATTTGTCGCTTACTAGCGCTGCAAAATTTGTTACTTTAAAATAAAAATAATCAAAAAGTTCTTTCTTTTAATTTATAGTTTCTAAAGTGATGTTGGTTTGATACTAGGGCAGATTTCCTCAAAAATATCTCTTTTTTGTTGTTATGGAGTTGAAACAATAACTCTTCAAGGGATCAACATCATGTAATCTTGTGATCCTTGTATCTAGCTGCTTCTTCAAGCTGAGCACGCACAGTAATGCGGGTTGCAGACCGAAAGCTAAGCTATTCCGAAACTAAACTAACGCGGGTTGCAGACCAAAAGCTAAGCTAAGTTAGTTTAGTTTAGCTCACATAGCTAACGCAGCTTTTCAAACCTGTGTGCAGACTGCAAACTACGCAAACTAAGTTATGTGAGCTACCTAAAATAGTATTATCCCACTCTGAGTGGGGTCGGCACAACGTGTTACAAACATGCTGACACATGAATTGGCTACGTATTTTACGACCGGCCGTCTGCCTGACTTCAACTTACTTTAGTAGTATATTACGACTTTTCGGGAAGAAAGAGGATAATCTATTCTACATTCATTCAGCCGATATCACAAGGCGGGTCGACTCACCTTAGTCGCCTTTTACGACACCTCGGTAAGAAATGAGGGTGGTTTATTCTACTCAGCCGGATACAACACGGCATGCACAGTTAGGATACTACTATCATGATATGTACATGTTTAATGTTCATTGATAATCATTCAGAAAAGAATTAGATAAAACTTATCAGTCGTAGTGAGAATAATGAATTCTGAAAATTTGATTCAAATAATACCTAATAGAATGAAGTAATTTCATTGATACTGTAAAATTAGTCAGAGATAAATGGTTAATAGCGCAATTATATTCGACCGAAGAGCTCGAATTATCTAGAGGGCAGACGTTAATCTTGTTTGAGTAGAGTTATCCGCCCACTTTATAACATGATTTTTTTTTATATAATTTTGACTTGACGCTGGCCATTTATGTTCTATCCCAAAAAATGAACATGTTGAAATATTTATTCCAAGAAACAAAGGATAAATGCCTGCTAGATTGTTCAAAAAATTTTTGGAAAACATCTATGATTTTTATTTTTTAGTAGATGTGTATTTTCAACGATTCAATCTGTTTCAGTTTGCAGAAACTCGAACAGAGTGTGCAACTTAAAATTTTGATCGAAAGATTAGAATTTTGACCATCATTTTAATTTATTGAAATTTGGGACACTGTATACATTAAATATTGATTTAATGTATACAGTGTCCCAAAAGTCAAAGTCAAGCAGGAACTGAGGAAAGTAACAGGCTATTCCAGCTTCAATAAAAAGTAAGAATGAAAATCTACAGATTGTCTGTGAAATTTTATTAAAATCGGTCGAGCCGTTTTGGAGTCTATAAAAGACATTCAGTCATATATTCATTTTTATATATTTAGATTAGCTGTACCTGCTACTTTGTTCATATCAACTTAAACGTTAAAATACCATCAAAAATATACAAGTAGAAATTGTACCAAAAACCATGTAAACAGATAGAGACAGATTTTTTAAAATAAATATATAGGACTCTTACACACACGATCGTCCATCCCCAAAGTAACTTAATACTTGTGTCATGGGTGACGGACAACTACATATATAATTTTTGCATATATTCTTAAATACCCTACCCAGGCTCGAAGAACCTTCAAATTATTTATAGAAAATTTTGGCCCCCGGCGGGAATCGAACCCGTATTCCGCGGAGCTGAAGGCAGGGTCACCAGCTACTGCGCCAACAGGCCAGTCAAATCAATCAAACTAATATTGTGCATAGAGTATTTTCTAACGCACTATTTTCGATATTATTTTATTAGCTATGAACGGTGCTGTGTGTAAGTTTGAAATTGCGACACCAATATAGTGTGTGAGATCCTTGCTTTACTTATTATCTGGCGGTATTCCAAATTTATCCAGAATGAATATTTAATAAAGCCATGCTCCATGTGTTGCTTGAGCAAGATATCATTAATTACATAGATTTTGCTTTGTTCCGAGATTAATCGCCTGGCTCATATAAAATAATCGTATGTCCTTGTATAGAAAAAGCCATATTATCTAATTCTTTCCGGACCATGATATATTTCTCTAGTTAGTTATCTCAATATATCTTAGATATGTACTCGTATAACGAAGTCGTATATTTCTATGCATTACATTTTATATCCGACGTATTTGGGTTTCAGTTAAGAGTTTGCTTATATATTTTATTCCTTACATGTGCGTTAATAATTTTAACATTTACAGACATTTTGACATAGGTATAGAATATTTTTTGCCTAAGTTTAATAAACTTTCGATAAAGTTAGCCAGGATGAATGGGTTAAAATGCAAGATGTAATTACTTAAGATATTATATGGCCACATTACTATAAAAGAGAGTTTCTTTATATCTCTGCTTATTGATGTATCAAATTGTCCCACAAATTAGCTTTATATTTTGGGGCCAATCTTAAATTCAAATTCAAACTTCTTTATCTGCAGAATCATTTTTTACAATAAGGTGTTTTTTATTATCCTCCGGCCCTTCTCCCACACTAAGTGGGGTCGGCACAACATGTTGCAACATGTTGTCACATGATTTGGCTACGTATTTTACGACCGGCCGCCTGCCTGACGTCAACTTATGTTAGTCGCCTCTTACGACACCTCGGTCAGAAAAGAGGTTGGTCTATTCTATGCAGCCGGGTACCACACGGCACATACCTAAGTCGCCTCTTACGACACCTCGGTAAGAAAGGAGGGTGGTCTATTCTATTCTGCCGGACATTACACGGCATATAAATAAAAAATAAATAATACTTATAATTTTTTGCGTAACTGTCATTTGCATTTTGTTTTAACCTTAAAGACGAGTATGCACGTACCATCCTCCCGGGACCAGGAGTTCATCGCTTTAGGAGAAGCTTCGATATAACATTGAAGTTCCACATCACTACCAAGAGGAGCTCCAACTAGTTGATTTGTCACTTTTACTTGTGGTATAACTGCAAAATTTCATTTATTTGAAGCGATATAGAATATATATTAATTTCTATCATAAATAAAACATTTTGTACACATATACCACCAAAAATAGCTACTTATGATATCTCTACTAATATATAAAGCTGAAGAGTTTGTTTGTTTGAACGCGGTAATCTCAGGTACTACTGAACCGATTTGAAATATTATTTGAGTGTAAGATAGTACATTTATTGAGCAAGGCTATAGGCTTTATAACACACGCTAAGATGAATAGGAGAGGAGGAGCAATAAAAAACATGATGGCATAATTTAAAGTTTTCCTTGCCTGCGCTAAGTTATTCAAAAATCATGTACTACAAAATTGTTCCCCTCTTAAAGTTGTAAATAAAAGTCCGCGACAGCATATGTCTAGCTTTTAACGTCAAGCTACTTTACCCATAATTAATATAATTATTACGGTTAACTCAAATAATAAGACTGCAGTCCACGCGAACGAAGTTGCGTTTAAAAGCTAGTTAAATATAAAAGAGACTTTTTGGTTTCCAAGCTTGTTAGGTAGCCTGGTAGGTAAGATGCACCTATAATGCAAATGTGAATTGGTATCTTCTACGAGAACATTTACAACGTAAGACAACAACATTTACTCTTAATATATGTATGATTACATTTAAGCGTGTCTCTATATTTAAAAAAAGAGAAAGAGTATGACAAAAAGAATAGAATTTGGTGGAATGTTGTTCCAACATTAAACGCCAGTATATTTGAAATCTGAGATGAGATTGAGTTATAACTTCGTCTTCTAACAAAATAATGAAAATACTTCCTCCGTTATGTCATAGTGCTATTTATAATAATAGCTTACATAAATTTATTAAACGAACGTCTCAGTATTCAATTTCTTCTAAGTTAGACTTACAATGCACTTGAACGTGATACCGGCGGCTGACGGTAGGCGGCACGCCGTTGCTTGCAATGCAGTAATATGCACCCATATCATTTCTTTGCACCTGCGATAACTCTAGACTTTCACCTTTATGACTTTCAACCACTGAAACAAATAATTTTATTGCTTGCCACACTTTATATTACATACCGCAAGTAAAAAAAATGAATCCCTGATTAAATCATATCTATCAGCAGAGTTCATAATGTTTAGATGTAGGATACAATAGGTCTATTGGAAAATTCTGTCCTTTTTTAGAATGAAACAAAAGAATGTTTCATACCTTGATAATAATATTTATAATATTTATAAGTAATATTATTTTCCGTAACGGCAACGGTAAAACGGACAGAACTTTTCGGTAGACCTTATAAAATTTCGAATACTCTCCTAATTATTTTACACGATCTCGTTTCTGTATAATACTTGTTCCATTTCTAAATCAAATCAAATAAAAATCTTTTATTTGTAACACCACAAGTAACAGAAAAAATAATAATATAATGTACAGAAATAAGACGTTACAAATTTGTACACCAGCTTAAGTTGAGCTTTAAGTTATATATAATACTATTTCTTAACAAAAATAAAATACTTCCGAAATAAAAACATTGATAGAAAAATAATGACGATTCCAGAATCTTTAACGTGATATACGCAACATTTATTATTCAGACGCATTTATTGATACAAGAGAATACACTTCTGACGCTTTTTATATTTATTGTAAAATTTTGCACCGCCATTATCGTAGGTTGACCTAGTTAAGAGAAAAAATATACTGAAGAGGTACTTGAATACGCCCAGAAAACAAATTTTCAGTTAAACTTACAGTACGTTTACTCTTTATTCCTAATTATTGCAGGAATTTAAAGGAGAAATTTAGTGGAAAATGAAAACGCTTCTCTTAATGACTAAAGTAACGTACAAACTCAACCGTAGATCCTTCAGTGTTCATTTAAAACTAAGTTCTGAGGAGTTTTTAAACCATGGAAGTCTTAATTATACTATAACTAACTAATTTCAACATTGGCTCGCCAAAATGTGACCAAAGTAGTATGTTTTAAGTAATATATATAACAACATTAAATTCAGAATTTATTTATTATTTAATTTATAGAATTAGGCGTTACTTTGCGGAGATCCATAATACCAAAGTTTTAATAAAATTATTTTATAATCCGCGGTGCAGTATATAGAAAATATATGTAATGCTAAATGTATTGTGGACTATCCATTTTTTTCGCAGAGCTTTGCAATTTTGCGAGTTCCTTATGATGCTTCAGTTGCGGGGCGAAACGATTGTTGAGTTACTGATAGTGAATGTGTGTAGTGCTTGTATATTGTGGTGGCGGTGGTCAAGGTTTGTGCATGTGTTTTTAAGAATTCTGCAATTATCGGGTATGAAAAAAAAACGGATAGCCCACTATAGTATAATAGTATATTGTATATTTAATTTATCTCAGAGCAAAATAATTTTATTATTACTTTTTAATTTATTATTTATTTCATTCATTTTTACAAAATAATATACAAATAACTGGTAATAAATAACAATAAAGGTAAATTTACTTTTTTTAAAATAGTTTATTTATTCAATAATGCAAATTATTATAACTTATATATCATAAAGATATGATAATATATAACTGTATCTTAATCTGCATACATATAAATAAAGATAGATATAATACTAAGAAGTAGGGACTACAAACGGAAATAATATTATAATTATATTTACATATATTCGACTTTAAAAATTGCAATTGATTCAGAATGGATATAACGAGGCAGACTACTCCTTAGCTTAAAAGGCCGTCTACACGGTCAGCATAAACCATCTTGGTCGGGTTGGCGTAAAAATGGACAGCGTAGAAGCTGGTCGACCCAACCGATATTTGGTATCCTCACCGTGTTGAAGCCCTTTAATAGCCACAGCTCTAAAAGAATTACTGTATCAATTTGTGTGACAAGTCGGAATTTTCAGTTGATTGTGTCTATACGAGCGGAGAATCATGCGAAGATCATAGTCGGATCCATGAAAAGTGCATCACTCTTTTAAATGAGAGGTATTGACTTTGCTAATGTGACAAAATAAGCCAACTATATTTATCTATAAGGTTAAGATAGTATTTGAAGATACGTTTTTACAAGACTAGAATGGAGAATGCGCCAATAAGTTATCAATTCGATATAAATGTAGTCTCTTTTGAAATATCCTTTCAGATATATTTCTTTTGTTATGCTAACACGGTTCATTTAACGCGCTATTAAAGGATTTTGTTGAACATTGTATTGCAAAAATCAACGGGTGAAAGTACTTTAATAAAATGAAAAAGAAAAACGGAAATAATGGTAACCTCGCGTCGGGTCGTTAGGTATTGAAATTTCTTTTAATATTTTAATTGAACCGCGAACCGAGTGGGACGACGGTTCATAAATTTAAAAGTGAAACTTAATTTTTCATTTATCGATAGCATCGGAGAACCATTTAGTTTAAACATATTTGAATACAGTCACTATGATGTTTGGCGCAAAAATATTTCAAGGCTTTTACATTATTGTAACTATGCAATGTGTTATATTTAGGCAAATTTTATAGTAGTCGTTAAAGAGGTTTTGTAAATATACCATTTGAATTAATTCATTCTACTAATATTAGAAATAAACCAGTTTAAATTTGGCGTGCAGGTAGTTCATAACTTTGATTTGTTTCCTTTAATCCTGGAACTATTGAAGTTAAAGGAGGAAGTTATTTAGTTTAGCTTTTTATTGTTTTGTTGATTTTTAAGAATATTTGTTAATGCCTATTTAATTTGACAAGGAAAATGTTATAATAATAATATTGTGTTGGAGTAGAAATATTTATACTATCACTAAATAAGCGTATTACAATATTGTTAATAGTAATTTATGTCTACAGCGGACTTACTTTTAGTAATTCTATACTATATAATTGTACACAATTACATAGTAAAGAACTACTAAAAGTTACTTAAAATATCGTATTTGATGCAAATGACCAAGCAAACATAAGTCTGGATATTTTGCATACACATAAATTCCATTACATTAACAGATAATTAACAGAGTAGATACATATATAATAGGATATACTTAACAATTTTACATAGAGTAATATTGCACCTAGGACGTATGTTCTTTATTATAAGTTCTCATTGTTTTGTCGGGATTCATCTGGTGCTGACATTTTAATCCAAAAACGAGACTATAAAGTTGTAGATGTACGTGACTGAAATGAAGCAATGCCGTCGGTCTGTTTGTGTTTTCGCGGCATGCGTATATTTATAGGGCGATACTGCCTAAGCACAACACCCATTTCTATTTTATCATTAAAATAGAAAATTTGCCGTTTTGCAACAGATATAACTTCTAATTACTTAAAAGGTGGAATAATAAATCCCTACTTAGATAGTAATCTTGTTTGTTTTTGAACAAAGGATTGGAGCTAAGACCTACCACGCTGCTCCAATGCAGATTGGTAGGTTACACATATCCCTAGAATACTCTAGAGATATGCAGGTTTCCTCACGATGTTTTCCTTCACCGAAAAGCGTGTGATAATAGAAAAACTCATTGGTGCCTGCCCGGATTTGAACTCGTGTTCCCCTTGAAAGAGTAGCACGGTCTCACCGCTAGGCTATCACAGCATGTCTGTTGGCTGTCAGCTTGGCTGTCTTTTTATTGCACACACAGAAATATCAAAATAAAACAAAAAATTCTTAAAATTAAAATCTTGTTCTCAAATAGTTAAAAAATAGGTATTAACAGTTTTTGCCAATCGACTGACGTCGGAAAAGAACATCTTTGCACACACAAAGACAATCATACGTAGTATACACAAGAACAGCATAGCGCTTTGTGTATTTGTTTTGAGGGAAGGAATGATGTGATAAATATTATATTATGAATAAACTACAGATAATTTTGACTATGCAAATTTAATTATCGATAAGTTTTCGGACTCTGTAATTATTTGTAAATATGACTCCGTAATAATGTTGCGTTTGCGTTATTGTAAAAAATTTCACCCAATCCGTGATAAATTGTAATGTAAAGAATTTTCAAAATTACTTTTCAAGATTCAATTTACGATAAACATGTGTCCCTCGAGAGAAACTTAAAACTTTTATAATCGCTACCCTACCGTATAATACAAAAAAACTTGTCGTTTTAGAGTGTTTGGAATTAATTTATATATTTCTATACCTGTATCTTGTTTACAATATTGATAAAATAATGATCATATTTGTTAGCGATATAAAATCAATAAACTATTCAGAAATAGCCCCAGAATTTTATCGTATACGATGGTAATTTTCGTATGCCTGAACGAGTGGAATAGTTTCTTACTATGTTTTTCGTTATTTTTATATCTCATTTTGATTGCTATGAGTTTTATTTTTGCCTTAATACATACACATTCAGTTTTATTTTCAAGCGCAGATATAAGCCATTGTTTATCGAAACAACATGATTTGCTGTGTTATTTAAAGATATGTAATTCGAAAAAAAAATCACATTATTCATAGTTTTACAGGCTTTTTATATCTTTTTACCATTTTGATAAGATCGCAAAAAATTGCAGAACGAAAGAAAAATATAGTATTCAAATATGGTTGAATAATATTTATATTCATACAGATTAAAACGTGTTAGTGCTATAACGTTGTCGTTAGTCCCCAAGCTATTTTTCATAACAAATTGATGTGCATATTTTCACAGACGCGCGAAAACATGACTCTACACTTATGTACGAATAGAAACGTAATGGATATATCACGTAAAATGCATTTAGCTTATTTACAACGCAAATCGATAAGTTGTGCATATACTACTGTATACTTTTGTTACCTATACCATTAATTATTTATAAAATTATAAAATTTAAAAAAAAGGGTATTTAATCTAAATACCCTTTTCTTGGGTTTCACCGTGTGATATACGGCTGAGTAGAAAAGAGCACCCTTTATTTCTTACCGAGGTGTAATAAAAGGCGACTAAGGTAAGTTGACCTCAGAAAGGCGGCCGATCGTAAAACAGCTAGCCAAAACATGTAACAATATTTTTAAAACATGTCATAATTCTGGGATTACATATGCGATACAATAACTTAATAGCCGCGTAACATAATTTAAAATAAACAAGAAAAATTGATGTGCGAAAAATTAAAGGGGCACATACTTTAAAAAATCGATTGACTATGGTTCTCAAAGTATTGGAATAGTGATTTCGTATTTATTAAAGTAGTTTCCATAGATTCTCCATTAGGTATATGTACTAGGTGAGTGAAAAAGAAGAATATTCAATGTCAAATAACAGACTTCATTTGCAGCAAAAAGAGTTTAGAAATGTCCTAGAATGAAATGTCTAAAGTGTTCATCACGTATCATCAGTTTTTCGTACCTTAGTCAATTATTACATTTTAGTCATTTTAAATTATTTCTAAGTTAGAAGAATTAATCTTTATAAATCACGAGTTATGAAAACACATTTATGACACAGAAAATTTTTATGCTGCATCAAATTTTCTACCTTTAGTAGCATTGAATGATCTAGTTTTATAATACTATAACCGTGATGCCAGTGGGTGATAAAGGATCATAAACTTCGGTCGCCACAAAGTTGTAGTTTGATTTGCTTCATGCTAATGCTGACCTTCACGCTATGTTTAATCTATTGTATAATTTTCAGAAAATTTCTGATATACCTATCATATATATAAAAGTAAAAAAAAAGTAAAGTAGCGGCCTGTTAAAATCCCGCTCTTGGGAATAGGCCTCCTCTCTCCGTTTCTGGAGAGAAGGGTTGGAGCTAAGACCTACCACGCTGCTCCAAGGCGGATTGGTAGGTTACAAATATCTCCAGAATTCTCTAGGGATATGCAGGTTTCTTCCCGATGTTTTCCTTCACCGAAAAGCGTGTGATTAATTGCAATTATCAATTAGACACATGAGTTTAAATAGAAAAACTCATTGGTGCCTGCCTGGGTTTGAACTCGTGTTTCCCTCGAAAGAGTCGCACGGTCTCACCGCTGGGCAATCACAGCTCATCATATATATATCAGAATATAAATGTTAATATACAAGTAATCTTATAAATAAATTTAATATTGTTATAATATCAAATTTATTAAATCTTTTTTGGCTACATAACTTTTTTCAACATCAAATCAAATCATGTTTATTGTGAATACATTATTCATTGATGTAACAAGAGTAATTATAAATCCAATTATTCTATTTCATTACATTACAATATGGTGTATTCTATATTGTGAAGTCAATATTAAATTAATTTATCCATATTAAATAATAAAATACATTAACTTTATTCAGAATTAAATGAAATCAAATCATTAGATTTGTGAATAAAATATATTCGCAGGTTTTGAAGACGTAAGTTTGTACAATAAAATAAAAGAGAAAGTTCTGGAAATCACTTGCCTAACCTGATCATTTGAGTTGCTTAAGAGTACTAAATTATCTTAATTAAAAATCCTCTACCCTAGCTGAAGAAAAGACCCTTGAAGCTAGTGTTCCCGATGAGTGGGTTACAGATGAAGGGTGTCTGTAGTTTCCAAGATCTTTTCTCTGATAGAAGGATAGATGGGTATGGGTAACTTCTGGCTTGCATGAAGATGTGATAGAATCATCATCAAAAACAAAAAAGTTGTTTAAGCAATATATTTATTTGGATCTGTAAGCTGCCTATAAATTTGTGCAAACCTTGAGTATTTTAAGCTATTAGGTCTGGATTATATACCTTAAATAAAGCTATAAAGCGCTGCGCTATCGTGTGGTGTAAATCAATGTATGCGGCGCCAAACAGTTATTAGCATAAAATATACGCCGCCAGTATGCTGAGGTTCAAAATTATCAAAAAATATTTTTCATTATTAAAAAAATGGAAATAGAATATTTGCTTTGTCTCTAATATCACAAATCTGACTGATCGTAGCATAATACAGTTTTGGACCAGTGAAAATAAATCACATATTGCTAAATTATTACGAACAATTTTTGCAATTTTCGAGATAAATTTTAATGGACTGATATTATAGCACGGCCAAAATTAAATAAAAAACTCAACTTCGAAATCACACCTTCATAAGAATATACGTAATTATTAAAATATTGTAATAGACAAAGTAGGAACCGACATTAGCTTGCGGTGCCTGCTTTGCGCCTTGCAAAAGTACCTAAGTCGTTTGTGGGTTTGGGTATAAGATTCTATAATAAAATTCCGCAATCTACTTTAACTTTACCATAACAGCAGTTTAAAAACACTATAAAAATGCTATTACAGAAAGCCTACTATACGGTTGAGGATTACTTAGAGGATAAGAATGCGTGGATATAGCTACTCTTCTGTACAAGACGTCAATAACTATATGTAACTAGTAATAAGAATTATTCTATGAAAAGAGCAACCGTCGAGTTTCTTGCTGGTTCTTCTCGGTAGGAACAGCTTTTCGAACCAGCAGTAGATGTTGACGATTCAAAAGCACTTGTTCACAAGTTTACTTGAATAAATAATATTTTGAGTTTGACTTTGAGTTCATGTTAGGTGTTGTAGCTACAACGTTACAAAACCAACTAAATACTCGGAGGACGAGGAAAAACGGAAGGAAGAAGCAACGACACTTCATGGTATAATTACAAACATGGTGTCAATACAAGTACTAGGTATAAGAAAGAAAGAAAGAAAGAAAGAAAGAAAGAAAGAAAAAAATATTTATTTAAACATTGCATAAAACAGACAAATACAATAGTTTAGTAGGATAGAATGCATCATTACAAATTTTGCATCTAAATTTTATGCAATCTTGAAAAAGGCCATACAGCTCGGCATGAACCGAGTGACATCATATCATGACAAGCTTTATATAATAACACTTTATACGGAACACTACGAACTAATATAACAATCCTAACAGATAAAATCTTAGGAAAAGCAACTCTGAAATAGACGATCGACTTAGATGTTGCATGGGATGTTGGTAAATTTTTCTAAATTATTTAACACTATATACGTTTATTATTTTTGACACTTTACTCTGTTTCTATGATTATAACTGTCCCGCTTCGTATTTACATAAATTTTATTAAGAACTATATACATGCCATATGTGACGAGTTAAAATATTTAGAGCAAACTAGTTGCACTCGCAACTTCGTTCGCATCAATTGCCCCGGTGTATTTGCTTTAATTGTATCTAATTTCGTCAATATTTGTTCAGTGGGATAGCCGCAAATGCGTAACAGACAGATACACAGTTTTTGCATTTACTAATATTAGTAAGGATATGGATACATTGGGATTTCGCTTTGCCTTGAAAGGGTAAATTTAATTTTGCTAACTATTATTTTTTATCATAAATTCAATAGAAAAGGTAATGATTCAAACGTCATAAAGAAATAGCCCGTTCACGTCTAAATAGGTTTCCTCCGCGGAATTAGTAGGTACATTTCTTTATACTTGAGAAAGGAGCATTCATTTTCCAAGATAATTTCTCTTTGGATTTTGAAATTAATTAAGGAAAGGAAATCAAAGCACTGTTAATTAAACCAGATATTTATAACTATCTAGTATTTCATAAGACGGTATTAAGTAAAAACTTATGACATTTGTTGAAATTACAAATGTATCAACAATTTAATCTGTTAACTTCACTTCAAGATTTATGTTATCAACTTTTTACGAATTTCATACAGTGGTGACCATACTAATATAATAAGTGTGAAAGTATGCCTTTCTGTTACGCATTTCCGGCTAATCCGCTGAACCAATGTTGATGAAATTTGGCATAATTAAAGCCTATACACCGGGATAAGATATAGGATAGGAATAAAATACCCGTTTTTCTTCTGAGCACAGGGAACACAATTATTGTATTATCGAGGGTACGTAAACGTTTAATCTGCTGTGAACGACATTGTGGTTTGGTTTAAAAAAGAACCACGCTGCACTGCTTTAATTATATAAACAAAAATCACAACAATATTTTTTTTATAACTTTTTTAACAATAAATCTCTATTTGTGAAATCAAAATATAGCTTGAACTACCGAAAATATTAGGTTATTAGACATGCAAATTGCGGGATGCCACCACGCAATCGTGGAAATGAACGGATGCGCTTCCAAACTGTTCATTACCATAATTTATACTCGGCCGTCAGAATGGGCCTTAAATTTGTGGAAGAATAATTCAAAATTTAAAAAAAAATATTTAACATAGTCACGTCATACTTAGGAGCTGCAGACGAGCCAGTTAAATGATATCATAACTGCAGTGCCAGTCAGTATATATAAAAAAATAATTAGCAATATTCACTATTACATAGTAAACATTTATAATATCTTAATTGTAGCTAAAATTGGAATGGTACTGCGTTAGTGTTTGATTTTGTCAGCCACTGACTATACTTGAATCGTACTATAACACAAATCTACGCCTGGGAATACTTTCAAAACGTTCATTAACATAAAACATTCACGGTACGGCGTCAGAATTTCTAGAAGCTCCTTTTCCCATGACAAAACTTACGAAAAACGGTCACGTCTTTATCAGCGTCAGTAAATACGTCCGGTCTAGTTTGATATTGTCATAACCGAAATGCCAGTCGATAATAAAGTCATTGAAACTTTTGTTGGGTAATTTATAGAGTAAGGCGTAGTAACTTTACAGAAATACGTGGTACAAAAGAAGTTACGAGGTTGTCTAGCTAAATGGAGAGGGCTTTATCCGTTTTCCTTATTCATGCAGGAAAGCTGCACAAATTATAAACCACCACGAACTCCGACACAATACACACTGCACACAATCATTAAGACAAATTCAACAATTGTTTCGTAACCGGACATACAATACATACAAATACATACAATCTGGTACATTTTGTGTATTTATTTAAAATTAACATCTAATTACCTCAATTTAAAAATTATAGGAGCTAAGGGAGAGGACAAGATTTTTTATCATTTATCAGTCAATTTATTAAAAATATCGTCTTTTTTATTTTCACAAAGTCAAACACTTAAACAGTTGTTTCGTTAGAAGCTAATTTTATTTCTTATTTATCGCAAATTAGATAACAATCAGCACTAACCAATGCGCCTAATTGATCAATAGGTTTTACTACGTCTACTCGTAACCAATGGCAATGTAAAATTCAGTATGACTCATAGAAATACAAATCGATATTTTTCAATGGTGTTTTAGAAGCTTCAAGCGCGTCAGTTAAATCCAAATCAACTTTCAGATGCGCTACCAAAGCGTTCATTAGCATAATTTATTCACGGCTGTCAGCGCCGACCTTAAATTTGCAGAAAGCTATTCTTCGACAGCAAAAAATTGTGTAAATCAGTCACGTATTTTTCAGCGTCGGTGGATACGTACAGTCTACTTTATTAACACCATAACCGCGATGCCAGTC
Organism: Morpho deidamia; assembly: GCA_947086505.1. Classification (NCBI taxonomy): domain Eukaryota; kingdom Metazoa; phylum Arthropoda; class Insecta; order Lepidoptera; family Nymphalidae; genus Morpho; species Morpho deidamia. The sequence continues at coordinate 10,335,658 of CAMTZC010000010.1, forward strand.
GTGGATTAAGTTCCGTAAGCTTCGATTGCCTCTTAGATGTAATATAATTCGATTATCGCTTGAAACTGTGTTACTTAAATCCTGTACCATCTGTTATTTATTCATAAAATATTGCATTTACATGTTTTTCTACAAACAGTTGTTACTATGTATTTAAAATATTAAAGAAAATTAATTTTTTTTTTGGCCAATCGACCGTAATCATAGGATGCCATTTAAAATGATCTAGCTTTGTTGAAAGAGGTATGGGATACAGTTGCCACCTATTTAATTTAGTTTTCGGTTTAGGCGACAATGGGAATATGTGTTTGTTATAATATTTTTGTCTGGGTCTTAATTGCTTACACGGACTTAACAATTAAATTTCCAAACGTAATAACAAAATTATTTTGCTTAACTCAAACTCAAACTTAAAATATTCTTTATTCAAGTAGACTGTTTACAGTACTTTTGAATCGTCAAATGTTTTCAAGAAGCTACCACTGATTCGGTTCTTCTCGGTAGGAGCAAACTCCTACCGAGAACTTCAATTTTATAGTAAGCTTTATGTAGTAGCATCGTTTTTATGATAATTTCTAAACGTAAAAGGCAAAGGCTAAAGGCAAGTCTAGATAATGTTGAGGAATTTTATTATTAAAAACGTGTAACGAGACCGACAAATAATTTTCGAACCTTTTGGAGGCGTAACCCTGGCTGTAGTTTATAATTATATTTATATAATTATATGCTATAATTATATTTCCCATTATGTAAAAATGTTAAATGTTATGGAAGAGCGGGGCCTCCTGTCACAAGTACTAGTAGAAATACTAGTAACTTACTAGGATGGTCCCAGATTCTGTATATAATTTTATAAGGTATTTGTGATAGGAATAAATATTTTTTGATTTTTTTGAATTGTACTACATATATGTATATTCTATTGAAATTATATGTTTGTTCCGATTTCTATAACTGTCTATCCTTTTTATTAAATACGATATTTTATTGAGGTTTGAGATATCTTATTGTTATTATTTATTGTTATTATTATAAAAAACTCTTGCTTATTAAGAGTTTTTTCCGTGATAGGCCAACAATTTTGTGATTTCGTCAGCATAACAACCTAAAATTTGATATATAGAAATATTGTATTTTTTTGAATTAGAAGTAAACTTTTACTATATTTGTAGTGATAGTATGCAAACTTAAACAAAGTTACATAGTAGAGTGTAAAGTCTAATATTTTATTTGATTTGTCGGACTTGCAATAATTCTATTTACAAAAATCCTTTTGAAAGCCTCAAAAAAGCCCACAAAGTAATATTCGAGCGGTGTAATTAAAACATCGTTGGTAACACCGCCCGCAAAACTTCGAGCCTGTTTTTCCAGTGCGCATCAAATGGGTGAAAGTTTCAACTCAATGACAGATTGATGGACGGGCGGACGACGGCAAAAACTAGTGTAGGAAAAAACCAGCTTTGTTATACCACCATATTTATCATTTTCAAAATTTCAGAATAAAAATAAATATTTTTATACTGAAATTTTTGAGATTATTTTGATATAATTCGCAATGAAACAAAATGTACTTAATGTTAAAACTTGAGAGACTCAAATATTGTTTCGCCCCGTAACCGCCGATATTATATCATAAATATTTACTATGTTGAAAACATTATATAAAAAAATTATCATCACTTAAATTAACCTCTGAAGTGGATATGACGGATATATAAAGTACGTCATCAACATATACATTAAAAAAGGCCTAAGACGAATATAAAAATTTTATAAATATGATTTTTTTTAACATAGTATCTTAATAAATACGATCCAAAAATATTCTTTTTAATTTTTTAGAACACTGTGCCCAAGACGTATATATACGCTAGCGGAAAAGAAAACCTACTCCCACTTAAGAGGTTAAAAAATCATTCCATTTTGGCTACTTACTTATTTTTTGTTACAAAACTACTCTTAAACTATTTAATAGGGACTATACAGCCCCGAAAACTATGGTGCCGCTAAAATTGAAAACAAATACCAGTTCCCATACTCAAATATTTATAGAAAATGTTATTTGCTTTATGTTTGATTTCCATCACTAAAAATGAAATTAAACTTGCCCATTAAGTTTTTTTACAATATAAAATATGCTTCACAAAAAAGGATTGCCATGGTAATAGATCCTTCCGTATCAGGAAGGTAATTGTTATCATTAAATGGCTTTTACTAAACCATTAGCAAAATAAATCTTCGATATAAATAGATAGATAATCAAAGACCTTTTAATTTCATTGCAATCAAATACAATAACACAACAAAATATAGGTGCACTTACTATAAAATTGTTCTTTGTGATTCGTTAATAAAATTTAACCTTAACTTGAACATCGCAATTTATGAAGAACTTCCTTTCGAACAATTCCATTGAGTGCCAGGAAACAACGTTAATTATTTTTCTTTTAAGCTCTAATTGAATTTAAAAGGCTCATAAAAAGTAAATTAGTCATAGTGAACAGATTCTACCAAATCAAATTTTTTTATTGCAGTATTAGACTTTAGGTTTATCACTGTTTATTATTTATCTTGTAAAAAGATAAGTATGTAGCTGCAATATGAAGCTTGGTGAACAATCTTAAACAGATATCCTCATTTGCATGTATAATATTGAAGTGTACAAATGACACACAGTTATCGGAATATATCACTCATGGTCTGCAATAGTAGCAAAACTCAAAAAGGAACTGAACTAGGAATATGTGTGTTAAAATACACATTCTGAATAACAATACCGGCACAACTCATATTTAAATATTAGGCCTTTCGTTTAAGCAAACTAAAAAAATTTTTTATCCATTTATCTATATACTCACACGCACACGCTCTCAAACACAAACACATGTACACAATCTTTACCAAGAATTACGTCAATTGATTTTTTTTTTTGATTTTATGCTATTACTAGCTTTTAAGTGCAAATTCGTTCGCGTGGATTGCAGTCTTATTGTTTGAGTAAACCCTTATACTTAATATAAGTTTATGGTTAAAGTGGGTTAACCTCAAAAGCTAGATATATGCTGCCGCGGACTTTTATTCAGAACTTTTAGAGGGGAATAATTTTGTAATACATGATTTTTCAATAACTTTCACCATTTACGTAGCGTACGCAAGGAAAGCTTTAAATTTTGCCGTTCTCGCAATATTTCTTATTGCTGCTCCTATCCTATTGATCTTAGCGTGATAGTATATAGCCTATAGTCTCTTACACTCAAAGAATTTTTCAAATCGGTCCAGTAGTTCCTGAGATTAATGCGTTCAAACAATCAATCAATCAAACAAACAAACTCTTTGTTTATATATTATTGTTTTATATATTAGTATACATTTTGTGTTGTCTACTTAACGAACAACTATTTGTAAAAAAATATTTTATAATCCTGATACAGCCTTACTCTAAGGTGTTAATATTAATATATATTGAATAAGAACTTTGTTACGCTGTAGGATTACCTAATAAACTAATAAATAAATAAATTTTCTTTAGCAATGAACATTTGAAGCCCATTTATCTCAAAACAAGAATTTTTGTGTTATGCCACTATTGCAGCCCAAGAGCGATATTTATATAATTTATTTAATTATAATTAACTTTGAAACCGAGGATTTCAAAAGCAAACTAGTGTAAGAACTTTTCTGCTCTCTCTACACGTTTATATGTTATTCCAACATGCATAGAACCTACACTTTTCATAATTGAAACAAAAGGTTGATTATTAATTTGATTTTCGGAAGTATTAGAATACCTTCTGTATTCTAATCCTTATTTAATTCCGTATTCTATTCTAATCCGTATTCTTTCTTAAACGATTAACGGGCAACATATTATAATTTTCGTAGTTCTGTAGAGATTTTGCCTACCACCACAAGCTTGTTTAAGCAAGGCTATCTACTCTAGGCGTGCATGTTGCGTTTTCGGTATTCACAAGATGCGTTCTGAAACATGTTCGTAGGACTACATGGCCAAATACTTCCTTGCCATATTATGGTCGATATTAGATAATTTTTTATAACACTTTATAAGGAGCTGTATATTTATGAATTTACTATGTTTGTATTGCGTTATATAAAATTAATGCATGCTATAAAAGCAAGTAGATATAAGGAATTTATCAATGTTCTTTCATTTTATGGGTGTCTACAGGTGGACTTACTTAGCGGATCCTAGTCAGCGTTTAAGTATACGATTCATAGGTCATACCTAGACATATTTTCTGAGCCGATGTCTTTGGTAAGTTCAAGTTTCATGAATTGCTACCTTACGGAAAAAGCAACAAATAGCTGGTGTTTCCCTACACTTACTATCCCACTGCTGGGCCTAGGCCTCTTCTAACCTTATTTTGAGAAAAGTTCCAAAAAGTGAGAGAATTGAAGTAGACCCACCATGCTGTTCCATGTCGGATTGGTAGTTGACACATACCCCAAGTATTCTCCAGAGATATGTCGTTTTTCTTACGATGTTTTCTTTCACCGTAAAGCGTGTGATACATCACAAACATCAATTGAGCACATAAGTTTAAATTGAAAAACTCATTTGGTGCCTGCCCGGGATTTGAAGCCATGACCCCCTCGAGAAAGTCACACGGTCTCACCGTTCGGTTATCACAGCTTATGATAATTGAAGAAAAGCAAAACCTTGATAAGCTATGATAGCTCAGTGGTGAGACCGTGCAACTCTTTCGATTGGGTCACCAGTTCAAACTCCGAGCAGGCACCAATGAGTTTGCTATTAAAATTATGTGTCTGATTGATAGTTGCAATTGATCACACGCTTCTCACTGTAGGAAAACATAGTGAGGAAACCTGCATATATCTAAAGAATTCTGGGGATATGTCTAACCTACCAATCCGCATTGGAGCAGCGTAGTAGATCCTAGCTCCTACCCTTTTCTCTAGAAACGGAAAGAGGAGGCCTATGCCCAGCAGTGGCATTGTAACAGGCCGTTACTTTACTTTTATTTACTTTTAAAATCTATCACCTTAACTCAGTATAACATAGTTATAAAATTAGTTACCAACGACCTCCACATCTTAATAATAAATCATTTTACCGTACAGAATTCATGCGATGTGTTATCCTGACAGACATCACATTCTGAGCATACGATATTATTATACTGTACGTATTAAATTTGATCGTATGACGGTAACATTATATAATATTACATTCCTGTCACGTCGAATCTACACAGGCTTATCATAATGTGTTGCTTAATGTCATAAAATGTGAACAATGTAGCCCTGTCAGAGATTTGAGGTGGAATTTGAGAAATACCTGCTTTGTATATTGCGATATTGTATTTAATGTAGTCCTCATCATTCCATTAGCGGATTTTAAAGATTTTGATAGCAATAGTACTTTGTAATGAGTTTATAAAATCTAAACATGCATGTCTCCACTTTTAGGGAAACAATTTTAGATTTCTTTTACTTCAGATTAAACAAGCTACGATTCTTATTCCAATATGGTGGATAAGGAATGTCAGATTGCAGATTCTTAGCAAAGATTTTACCACTATTTTATATTAATCGTAAAGCGCGTTATGAATCATGCTAATGTTAGAAATGCAAAAGTTTGTCTATCTGTCTGTTCTCTGCGTGTTTCCCGTTCACGGTTAATTTGTCAAGCCATTAGTCATAAAGTTTAATACAGGTGAAGCTTATATACCGGGATTATATTAATGATCAAAAACTTCCGTTTTTCTTCGGGTACAAGAAAAAAACATTTAGTTCATAATTAAGGTTATTTTAATAATTAAATTGACGTGAACGTAATTTCAGGAAACGCCAACAGGTTATCACTTATGTATGAATTGATATTTAAATTGAAAATTCCAAAATGCTAAGTTATTTTTGCACTGAGTCTCCTTAATATGTGGTTTAAGGGCCTAAGATGGAAACATATTTTTCATTGAAGATGGTTATCATCAAGGCAAGGAGAGGAAAGAAACTATAAGGAACATAATGTCTTCTATATGAACCTCAGTAGGAATATATCTTGTCTGATTAATCCTTAGTAGTTATTAAAATAATTGATATGTTTAGTGGCAGATTTCCAATCTACTGATCTAACTCTAATCTAAAGATGAATAGAAGCTCTATTTAATAGTCTATTAATAATTTCTTATTTACCTTTTTTAAAAGTGAAAACTTCCAAGGATGAAAATACTAAAGACATTCAGCAAGGTAGCACTATAAAAATTAGTGGAATCGTGGAAGATAATAACACTTTTGAAGCCTCATAATCTTCTTTTTTAGATTCTTCTAGATATTTGAAAGTTAAAATACCATATACATAATCTCAATATTTCATCCAAGATTTTGTTTAACTCAAACCTAACCTATTTAAAACTTTGTTACTAATTAAGCGCAAGCAAAGCTTATTATAATTCTAACGTAAATCTTAAAATAAATATTTTCGTTACGAAACTCTTAACTTGCCGTTACTAGACGTATAAATTATTGCGAGTTTCGAGGCGGATATTTTAGTTAATTCGTAAACTTCATACTATTTCCCCTGCCGGCAACGAGTTAAGACGTTAATTAAAACACTTTGCTAACTTAAGTATTGAATTTTCGAAAAGTGCGGCAATCAGCTTAATAGCTCAATCAAAGATCAAAACAGGCACCATTAAATGCCTTTTGGAATGGATTTTGTCAAGATATTTCATGTAGCTTTTAAATCTTTTATTGGAACATGTCCTGCGGTATTATAAAATTGAATTAGATAAAAAAGAGTCCAATTTTATTCATCTTTAATAATTATAAAAATATAAGTTTTGATGTTGAAAAGTTAGTTCGCAACATAGAACAATTTAGCACTATAATTGTACTAGACACATATACATATATATATATATATTTGTGTCTAGTATCCATTCATAGAAATATGAATAATACGAAAGTGGCGTTATATTTCACGCCCAATTACCGCTATAACATTTTTGATAAATATGAAGATTCAATATAAATTTAGGCTATCCAAAATGATTGTAGAAATGTTCAAAGGTATGGGTATCAATTTGAAATAAGTATATTCGTAATATATATTGTATACCTTTATCACGACAACATCGATATATAGTCGAAAATTTAAAAAGGACTAGAAGAAACTTTCGTGTTTCATATGGATTATTAAGAATATCTATCCATCTATACGACCTATCTATCTATCTATACCACCGTGTGGTATTCGGCTGAGAAGAATGGACCGCTCTAATTTCTTACCGAGGTGTCGTAAAAGGCGACTAGGGTAAGTCAACCCGCCGTGTGGTAGCCGGTTGAGTAGAATAGACCACCCTCTTTCTTACCGAGGGGTCGAAAAAAAATTCGTAGATAAATTGACGTCAGGGAGGCGGCCGGTCGTAATACGTAGCCGAATCATGTGACAACATGTTTTTAAAACCACATTGAGTGGGATAAGGACAGGAGGAGGAGGAGGAAGAATATATCTCTATAGACTTACGTTTTGAATGAGTCGGCTGACCGTATTCGTTTCAATCTAATCCTGTACTAAATTATAAATTGATCACGCAGGGTATATATAAGTTAATTGTAGTCATTCAACTTTAAGGCGATCATTGTATATAATTAATAGAGTAATTAAACTACATATATCATTTAAAATTTAATGGGCTATATAATTTTAATCCAAGTCAAACTGTCTGAAAGTACTCAAGATGTTAAGTTTTAGAATGTGGTCGAATATTAATTCATACATTGTTCTTTCTTACTTATAGGTATTTAGACTTTATACATCGTAGTTAATGATCTGCAATTCTAAGTTTTATAGGTAAATACTGTTATATGACAAGCTGTGATAGCCTGGCGGTGAGACCGTGCGACTCTTTAGAGACGGTCATGGGTTCAAACCCCAGGCAGGCACCAATGAGTATTTCTATTTAAACTTATGTGTCGAATTGATAATTGCAATTTATCACACGCTTTTCGGTGAAGGAAAACATCGTGAGGAAACCTGCATATCTCTTAAGAATTCTAGGGATATGTGTAACCTTCCAACCCGCATGGGAGCAGCGTGGTAGGTTTTAGCTTCAAACCTTCTCTTCAAAAACGGAGAGAGGAGGCCTTAGCACAGCAGTGGGCATAGTAACAGGCCGTTACTTTACATTACTTACTTACTGTTATATGTAAACAACACAAAAAGCTGATTCACAATAAACTTAAAAGTTGTTTACGTAAACAAGTTTTCTGTTTAAATAACGGCACTGTTAATATTAATGCGATGAAATTTCATAAGACGTAGGTTTACAAATAAATGATACGTTTTTAATTAAGATTTATGTTAAAGTTATGTTAGCTACACACAGCTAAAAGGATTAGCGTTGAAACGATTGCGCGCTACACTGTACAAGCAAGTAGTTTTAAAGTTAATGAGCTCAGACGATTTCTACGGGTATTTGTATTAATTAAATCGGACAATCTCATGAAATTTCGCGTTTTACGCCGGCAGAGTTATGGGCGAAGTTTCATTGCGAGCTTTTATCTAATTTATTTTTATTGTTATATGAGGTTTATGGACCATTTTACACGCCTTGCAGTGGATTACAATGGAGCATAGAAGATGGCATGTTTGTTGTTTTATATCGTGATTAAAGTTGATCCTTATAACTGATTCAATAAGATTACGCTGGCTCTTACCAAGTTTGATGAACTCTTCAGTACTCAGTGTTACCAATCACGGAGATACTGCGATATATTGTTCTCCTTTGTAACATTTAATTTTACTTTTTTTCTTTTTTGATAGCTGATTGTGGCGCGATGGACTTTAGATCCTAAAGGCGCTCAACGCTATTTTTCTACACGATTGCAATTGAAACCTTTTTTAAGCCGAAGGGGTCTAATCACATTCATGTGAAAAATATATCTAATTCTATCTAGTCGCTGTTACTGTTAAAGAAAAGATTTTTTTGATAAACGTAGAAATAATTTTAAAAAATCCCTCCTTTCGCTCTAAGCTTTTTTATTATCAAAGACTGAGTTACAATTTAGCGCTAGGGTCCTAACTATTTGTATATTTAGAGGACATCTTCAGAAATCCAATTATTTATAAATATCAAATTCGTAATAATGTTAAATTAATTTTCTCTCAGTTGTAGCTAAAGCTCCAGACTAAACATTTTCATAAGCATGTTTAAAGTCAACAAGAGTCTATATTGAGAAATTCCTTTTCGCTTTACAAACGCCGAAACTAAATTAGACCAAATACTTAATATTAATGTTATATATTAGTAAAGTAGGCTTAAGAATAAAAATAGATCGAACCCGTTAGCCTTTTATTGGAGAACCTAATTTTAATTGTAAAGACTCCTGAAGATGCTTATTAATAATTTCTAACGGCTTCAATAATAAAATTCAATTTACGAATACTCACATCTATTCCTATTCTACGAAAAACTATATTGCGTTTTTATTAAAAACACGGAGTGTTGAAACGAGGGGGTAAACGACCAATAAAAGGTTATTGTTACTGCGGTGACGTTCGCACGTAACCTAACTTATAAAATTAGTTTTCTCCGCTATGGTCTTTCAACGCTCTCTTAGATAGCCATACTCAATAGTAGATTATTATTATAACTAGTTGTGCCAGCGGCTTCGCCCGCGTGGAAATCAGCGTATCACATTTTTTTTCTAAAATCAAATTTTAAACATAAAAGTAGTTATTGTGAGTTAATCATAAGAGATAGAGACTTGCTATTGAGGACTTTTTTGTAGTCTTCTTATAGTTCTACAATTCTTTATTACATTACTTTAGCGTATCTCTGCTGGTTTACGCAGCGCACGCGACTAAAGCTCCCATAAAGCAAGTTTTTTAACAACTACTCTTCAACACAATTTACATAATACCGATATGTACTATTTACCTTAACTATCCGGAAGTATTGCACTATCTTTTGTTGAAAACCGTACAAAAATCCGTTCAGTACATTTTGAGAAAATCGATTACATACAGACAGACAACTTTTTGGGACTTTGTTTTATAAGTATAGATATACTAGCAATGCCCCGCGGTTTCACTCGCGTACATACCAATCTCTTGGAAAGGTTACTAAGTCGGACTAAAGATTAATTTATGAAGATTAAAAGTTTGACACTGGGACTTATTAATGGTTAAGGCAAAAGAAGTTTTAACTCTAAATTGAATTCTTATAAACGGTATAGCTGTATCCGTGTACATCATTAGTATCCTTTATTATTTTTATTAGATTGACATTTTTTAATTCGTTACACCTTTTGATTGGAATGTCCGATTTTAATAATTTAAAAAGTATTTTACAGGTATTGAAACAGTTATTAAAAAAAAACATTTAATGGGATAAGAATTAATACGGAGATATGAATAATATTGTTTGATTATTGCCCGCACTTTTATCAACTTTTACAATATATAAAAGTATAAAGTTATATTGGCATAAGTATTAAAGTAAGACATATGGTATATATATTTACACGTTCTATAATACTTTAGAATATTTTCTTGTTCTATCATCGGTAGATTCCACAACGCACGCGATGTGAAAATTTTTATGACTGATTATTTCACACCTTATTACGTTTAAATCAGGGATCACTATTTTTTTTAATGTGATAAAGCTTTACAAAAGTTATGATGAATTATTTTGCTATAATCCGTTTTTTTAAGAAAATCTTTGTATTGATAAGTGCAGGAAGCAAGACCGTTGTCATACCTTATACATGTAGGATTAATTACCGCATGTATCGCATACCACCACCACCAACACACTACACAATCACTACACACCTTCACTACGACAATCTCAACGATCATTTCGCCTTGCAACCAAAGAATCATCAGGAGATAGGCTCCAGGGCAAAATCACAAAGCGATTGCTTTGCTTTATTATAACTTTTGAACTACAGAATTCCGAAAATACTTTATAAATAAATTAAGAAACTAGATGCGTTCAAGGCTTCGCCCGCATTGTACTCACTGTTTCAGAAATATGTATTTCCTAAATATAAATATTAAATTACGTAAATATATATCTTTTAGTATAAACTGTGCAAAAATTATTTAGTAGATTTTGAGAAAATCAATCACATGCAAACAGACAGCTAGAGATCTTTCACTCTAAAAGTGCACGTCCCTCCAATGTCTTTACTCACACACAAAAAACTTATGTAGACGAAATACACGCAAACTTGTTATTCTAATTGGTTACTCAGTTGCCGGACAGACACGAAAGTAGGAGCACGCATCGATTATTGCCAAAAGTACAGTTAGCATGTCATAAAAAAAGAGGATAAATATTTTTTATTTTTTATTTTAAATAATAATTAGATACATTTTTTCTTTAATAGAAAAATATGGAGAATTTTATAAAACTATGTGGCGAAAAAAAACGGGCAAAACTTAACATCTTTCATTATTTCATCATTAAAGCCATTGCTTTAATTAAGGAACGAATTGACATGATTGATAGAAATATATGGGAAAATACGTGTCGAAATGTGAATGATATTGAGATAGAAAATATGAAAAATTTTGAATTTATAATTAATGTTGAGTCTGACATATTTATTGCGGTTTAATTTTTTTCTTTTTTTACTAATAAAATAAATGAAGAGACTTCAATTTAAAACGTAATGTACACATTACGTTTTATTTATCATTCTAATAGTTGCATAATGAATATATGATATGATCTTTATTAAATTAAGTTGGCAAACTAGCTCTTGATTGCGAATTCACCTGATGGATGCCGATGTAGTTTAAGTTTCTTGAAAGGGTTTGGAGATTAAACGTGTAATTCAGGGTTTTTACACGACATCGTACCTGAATGCAGTTTACTGCTTGGTGGTACGTCTTTGTTAGAAGGGTACGTCGGAAGTATCTATCTAGTCAAGACCAGGGATAAATTTTAGAAATATACTAATATGTTTTTTCTAGGATTCGAATGCGGAACTTCCCGTTTACAATCTCCCGCGCTTACTATTACTCCAGGGAAACGTTAAAAACTTACTTTTTATTCTAAAGAATTTTGAACATAAATTTGATTATAAATATGAAATTAATTTTATTTTTATGCAAACGTTACTCGTAACCAGTGAAACCGGATTGGTTGGTCAACCATTGCACAAATGATAGGAACGCGTGACAGAATAGACGTGTTGTCTCATACAAAGCGTGCATTCTCCGCCATATAAATGCTTGACTTACACCAGTCGAGCAATTAGTTGACCTTTAAGTGCGCGAATGAGTCGAGTCAACTTTGAAATTGCTGCGCGCAGACATATACAATAGTACAGTCAATATTTTCTCTCACACATTAAAATAATATAATTTGGTGGAGGGGCGTGCACTTTTAGAATGAAAGATCTCTACAGCAGTATAGATTACGGGTATATTTCAGAATAATTTTGAAAATATAATAAAATTTATGGCTTTTAATTCTTTACGACAAATGTTAACCGTCACATAACTTCATCTTCAATGTCGAGAAAGCTCAAAGCTAAAGTAAACGTACATAGCAGACAGCGTCCCGCCTTTTGTAGTCACATTCAAAAGTAGATATTTATTGACACAGCAAAGTGTCATACCTCAAATACCACACGAGAGTAATATCGTACAACATAAAAAAATGTACTAATTCTGATTTTACTACCGATAGGGCAGGCTAACATAATGCTATTTATCTTTCTTAAATGACTATCTTTTGTTTAACATAAATTTTGGCAATTGACTAACCATCCGGCTTATATATTCTCAAGACACAATTCTCTTAAGGAAATAAAGTACTTTTAAATCTTTTCGTCTTGCTTAGAGAATATTAGCTTAGACAACTCTACTTCAGACGTACGGAGCACTACCATGTCACATATATCAAAATAAGATTACATACATACATTCTCCTGCCCTTATCCCACTCTAAATGGGGTCGACACAACATGTTACAAACATGCTGTCACATGATTTGGCTATGTATTTTACGACCGGCCACCTGCCTGACTTACATTAGTCGCCTTTTACGACATCTCGGTAAGAAATGAGGGTGGTCTATTCTATGCAGCCGGATACCACATGGTACCTACCTTAGTCGCCTCTTACGACACCTCGGTAAGAAAGGAGGATGGTCTATTCTATTCTGCCGGATACCACACGGCGTATATATTAAAACATTTCAAAACAAAAAAAAAATTGTGACTAAAGAACATAGTCTGGTGAAAAAGAAATTATTGTTATTTATTAAAGTGAGCAGAAGCGCGGAATGAGATCGTTAGGAACGTGTACAGGGTTGTGATGAGTTCATTGTATGAGTAATATAAGTACAAATTTGTAATACAAAACTATATCGAATACCAATATTATATACAAAATTTCTTCGTTAAACGTTACACAGGTATATGTATACAGTAATATAATTAACTAGTTGAAGATAGTGAATATAAAGTGAAATTTATGTAAGGAGAAAATTCTCCGATATCTTTTGTTTTTACCTTGTTATGTTTACGCAACGTTTATCTTTCAACAATTAATAAATAAAGATAAAATAAACATCAAAATACTCTTTATTCAAGCAAGCATTGAATCGTCAAAGATCATTAGATTAAATCAAGCTACAACTGGTTCGAAATATTGCTGTCACCGAGAAGAACCAGCAAGAAACTCGGCGGTCAATCTTTTAAACATTTTAAATTTACATTATTCAACTGCAGTCTTGTTTGAAGCTGAAAGGTTTTTCAAATCCAAGCATTTTTAACATTCAAATAATCTTGAATTATGTAATATGCCTTATGTATAAGCATAGTTCGTACAATTCATTTAAAGTTTTCTGTAGATAAGTCTAATACGAATCGCGGAATTTTATTGTGCTCGTAGAAGCAAGTTCAAGGAATGAGTTGCCAACTCTTCTGAGTCGCGAGACATTGCGGATTACTAGCTTTTTGTGACCTCTGGTGTATCTATGATACGCATCGAATTTTGTTTGGTACATATAAATATTTTTTCGTAACGTAAATAATATTCAAATTCTTAAATTCAAATCTATATATATCAACTATATATATATATCATCAACATCCTCATGATCATCCGCCACAACATGTTGACACATGATTTGGCTACGTATTTTACGACCGGTCGCCTGCCTGACGTCAAATTACTTTGTTCTAATTTTACGATCCCTCGGTAAGAAGAAAGATGGTCTATTCTACTCAACCGGATACCACACGGTGGGTCGATTCAACTTAGTCGCCTTTTACGACACCTCAGTAAGAAAAGAAGTAAAATACGTGCCTGCCCATCGTTTGACCACGTGAATCCTTAATGAGAAACTCGTGCTCTATCCGCTAAGCCATAACGTTTTCGCATATTATGTTTAATTTACAATTGTTCTGATTATATTTGCAATGTTGGGTCACAAAAGCAGCCAAAATTTATTTAATGAAACGTCAATACGCCAATAATATATATGATATAGCGCCGAGTTAAGTTGTGTTATTGGACTAAAGTTAATATAACAATGTGATTAACGCCACATCTAACAGCAAACAAACAATAGACAAACAATTTGCTTTGTAAATGCCACATACCAAATGGAAATTTCACGTATGGTTCTGTAGCGGCAGATATTATTGGTTGCCTTAATGTAAATGCAAATTGTGAATTGCTTGTTTACTTTGTATTTCAATGTTATGCTTTTATTTGTTTACTTGTAAACTTCCTCTTTTGTGTAAACGGATTATTTTAAAAAATAATATCAAGTGATTATAGCAATCGCAATGACGATTACTGCTACCCCAAATTACGTCATATAGAAGAAGAAGGTATAGTAAGCGGCAATAAATAATGCACATCGAGGCTAGATTCCGCTTCATAGAGCATTGTCTCTGTCGCACAGACTGACGAATCCGTGCGAAACGTCACAATACTAGCTGAGTGACAGTGACAGCGCTCTACGAAACCGAACTGATCAGCTGTTTCCTTTTAAACTTCGATGCTTTATTTTTAATGCTATTAATGTACTATAAATGCTTTGAACATGTTGACAAAAATACTTCAAGTATCATGAACAGAATTCAGAACCTTCACGGTTTGTCTTATATGCTATAGAGTATACAATACAGGTAAGAGGTTGGTAATTAGAAATAATCACTAAATGAAGTTATCATTGGTGTTCTATATTAAACAAAAAATATGTTATTATCATGTTTTCTCGAAAATTATTTTGAAAGTGCTATAGCCGCGGCGTCGCCGCATTCGTAAGTCAGTGTATCACAAAGTTTTCCCGCGTAATTACCGACTCCGCGGGAATTCTAGTATATAAAGCCTATATGTTGTTCACGACCTCCTCTATCTTTCAGTGAAAGTTCCATTAAAATCGACTTAGCCGTTCCGGAGAAAATAGTATTAACCTATAAAATAGTATTTCTCAAGATCGTGTCTATCTTTTAGTAAAAACCCTTAAAAAAAATCGTCGAGTAGATTTTGAAAAAATCGAACACATACTGAGAGACAAGTTTTAAGGACTTACTTATTTTTGCACGTACTATCTACCTAGATAGTAGCCACCTGGCTAACTATATGCCTAATTAGCCTATCAAAGCTTATAGAGGGATTTTATTTATAGTTAAAATCTATTTATTTCATTCAGAATTTATTAATTTCAATGTTCTTTTATGCTGAAATTATCTCTTGTCCACATGAACACATAAGCTTAGAATGTGTTTTTACGTCAAACCCAAAGCAAATTTAAATAATTAAGAATGAATGAATATTAAATAAAAAAAATATCGAAAACAAGAAATATAGAAATATATGTTATAATATTTTTATGCACATAAGTGCATATAGTGTAGAATATAAATACATCTATTTTAAAACCAGCGAATTAAATTCAACCCAAGAACATTCCGCAGTTGCAAGACGAGCATGTCTAAATTGCCGCAATAATGGTAATTGCGACTTCCCGCTGAGAATGCCGACTTCATTCAATTTATAAAATCCACGTTCTATTTTAAAACCTATGCAGTAAAGATTTGGAAACGAGAAAATTTAATAAATTAAGACTATTTATGTTTTTATTAAATTGACATTTGCCCAGAGTCTTTCACATAGGTACTCGTAGTTCAAGGAAACAGGTATTGATTTATAGGAGCAGGCGTTACTTTGCGGAATTCCATATTACAAGCAATATAACAGAACTAACTACTTTGCTATAATCCGCACGGGTTAAGTGAATGCATGCAAAGCCAATGTGTATGAAGCAGGCAAAATCTACGCACCTTATACATGCAGGACCAGCCACCACATGCACCCCAAGGCGCAATTCACCAGCAACAACGAACACAAAAGCAGCACACACACCCACCACCACAATCTCGACGATCGTTTCGCCCCGAAACCGAAGCATCATCAGGAGGATAGGCTTCACGACAAAAATCGTACTGCGCCGCGCTACCCATACAAGCAGTCTTAAATAGTTCAACTCCCACCAAATACCAAAATAGATTGTCCTGAGTGCAACGGTACATATGTGGGTCAGACTGGCCGAAGTTTTGCGGTTCGATTCCGGGAACATATGGCTGCGTTTAGGAATAATAAACCAAAAAATTATAATTTTGCAAAACATTTGCTAGAAAGCGGTCATAAAGTGCCTAATGACCATTCATTTCATATTCTCCACACTTGTGATAAGGGACTCCGACTCAATACGTTAGAGCAACTTGAGATAATAAAAAATAACGATGGTCACTTAAATAACGAGCAAGTAAATGTATCTAATTCCGTTTTACTGCATGTGTTCGGAGGGGAGGGTATTGGTGGGAGTTGAACTATTTAAGACTGCTTGTATGGGTAGCGCGGAGCAGTACGATTTTTGTCGTGAAGCCTATCCTCCTGATGATGCTTCGGTTTCGGAACGAAACGATCGTCGAGATTGTGGTGGTGGGTGTGTGTGCTGCTTTTGTGTTCGTTGTTGCTGGTGAATTGCGCCTTGGGGTGCATGTGGTGGCTGGTCCTGCATGTATAAGGTGCGTAGATTTTGCCTGCTTCATACACATTGGCTTTGCATGCATTCACTTAACCCGTGCGGATTATAGCAAAGTAGTTAGTTCTGTTATATTGCTTGAAACAGGTATTCTTACATTAGCTTCACAGTATATTTTTATTAATTTAATTTTTGGACATATGAATATAAATAATTATAAAAGAATTGGCGTTATATATAAAAGACAAAGTAGGAACCGACATAAGTTTGCGATTCCTGCTTTGCATATAAGATTCTATAATAAATTTTCACAACCTACATTAACTTCGATGCCATAAAGGTGCCTTAGACTATGAGAAGGCCTTTGATTCGGTGGAAACATGGGCTGTGTTAAGATCGCTCCAGAGATGCCGAATCGACTATCGGTACGTCCAAGTGTTGAAGTGTTTGTATGAAAACGCCACAATGTCTGTCCGTATCCAAGACAAAACTACGAGACCAATCCACATGCGGCGAGGTGTGCGACAGGGAGATGTCATCTCCCCGAAGCTGTTTACCGCTGCATTGGAAGATGTCTTTAAGCTTTTGGATTGGAACGGATACGGCATCAACATCAACGGCGAGTACATCACTCACCTTAGATTTGCCGACGACATAGTCGTTATGGCAGGTTGTCTGGAGGACCTTAACACAATGCTCGACGACCTCAGCAGAGTGTCTCAGCAGGTGGGCCTTAAAATGAACATGAGTAAGACAAAAATCATGTCAAACTCACATGTTCCGCTCCACCCGGTCATCGTTGAGAACTCTGCACTCGAAATTGTAGACGAGTACATATACCTGGGACATACAGTCCAGCTGGGTAGGTCCAATTTCGAGAAAGAGGTTAGCCGCCGAATCCAACTCGGATGGGCAGCGTTCGGGAAGCTACGCGAGATCTTTTCGTCCGAAATACCTCAGTGTCTGAAGACTAAGGTCTTCGAACAGTGCGTGTTGCCAGTGATAACCTACGGATCCGAAACGTGGTCGCTCACTATGGGCCTTATAAGAAAGCTCAGAGTCGCTCAGCGGGCGATGGAGCGAGCTATGCTCGGAGTGTCTCTACGAGATCAAATCAGGAATGAGGAGATCCGTAGAAGAACTAAAGTCACCGACATAGCTCAGCGTGTCGCGAAGCTGAAGTGGCGATGGGCGGGGCACATAGTGCGGAGAACCGATGGGCGCTGGGGTCTTAAGGTGCTAGAATGGCGACCCCGCACCGGAAAGCGCAGCGTCGGTAGACCCCCTACGAGGTGGACAGACGACCTCAAAAAGGTCGCAGGGAGCCACTGGATCCAGGTGGCGCAAGATCGTGTGGTGTGGCGATCCCATGAAGAGGCCTATGTCCAGCAGTGGACGTCCATCGGCTGACGAAGAAGAAGAAGAAGAAGACATTAACTTTACCTTTACAGCAGTTTAAAAATACTATTAAAAAAAGGTTAATTCAGAAAGCCTATTATACTATTGAAGATTACCTAGAAGATAAGAATGTGTGGATGTAGCTTCTCTTCAACCCTGTACAAGACGTTAATAACTATATGTAACTAGAGATAAGAATTATTGTTTGAAAAGAGCAACCACCGAGTTTCTTGCTGGTTCTTCTCGGTGGGAACAGCTTTCCGAACCAGCAGTAGATGTTGACGATTCAAAAACACTTGTTTACAAGTTTACTTGAATAAAGAATATTTTAAATTTGAATTTAAATTTCAGATAGCCATCCAAGCTAGACATAATTCTAATTCATAAGTTTAATTCAATTTATTGTTTTAAATATGAATTAATTAGTAAGAGTATTATGAAGTTATGTGACGGTAAAGTCTTACTGTTTTTTTTAAGTACAAACATTAGAGAGCATACGACCAAGCGACACCGATCATTATTTACACTCTTAACAAAGTATTTCGCAAATAAAATCCTAACGATGAACATAAACTCCGCAAATTATTCGATTCATTTCAAAGGAATCCTACAAAAAGGAACGAAGAGTAACTCAAAGCCTTTATACCTCGTTTAAAGCCACCCTATTGTCTCCGACGATATATGTATTAAGCTTGCTTTCTCTTGCGTAAATAAAATCGATTGGTGAAAGAGGTGCTTAGGAATAAGTGCAAGGGAGGTGGGGTGGGCGTTGATGGGTCTAGGTGTAATGCTTCATGCGATGTCGGTGGCGATGCAAAATAGATTGTATTGAAAAATTCGCTCGGGCTTTCGGCACTTTGGGGAAAAGGAAATTTCAATCTATAGGGCTAACAACACGCCAAATGTCCCCAGGGTATTCTGACAATATCAACTTCCACTCTAATTTAGATAAAATCCACGTTATCCGTAAATGTCAAACGTAAAAGTATTTTATACTAGCTTTAATCCGCGACTTTGTTTACGTGGACCTTTGAGTCTTGGAATAAACAGAAACTTCTGTCACTCGCCAACCCTGCAAATAACTTCATAAAAAAAAATTGTGAAACCTTTCTTATACTATCTTTTAATTTCAGAGGTCATTAGATCTCCTATACAAAACCTATTTCTAACTTACAAACTTGACTTTGACAAATCGGAATAAACTAACCTTGATATGATGATAATAGATGGCGTTTTTTAATGTCATCCTATTCAAGTTGTATTTATAGGCATCATATATGTTACTCCGGTGTATAAGGAATAGTTGTGCCAAATTTCGTCGATATTGTTTCAGCGAATTCGCCGTGAAAAAGTAACACATAGACTTGCACATTTATAACATTAGTAAGGATATCAATATCTATTAAATTTTATTAGTACTTTAAAGTTTTAAAGGTAAGATACGTCACTATAGTTTTGAATGCTACTAGTGGAAAGAATGGAGTAGGGATCTTTGATGCGCTTAGTTTGCACTTAGTATAAAAGTGCGGGAAATTCCAAAAACACCCAGTAGAAGCTCAGTATCGTATCGGATACCCGCATTTTGCTCCAACGCCACATTATAATTATCAACAATTATGTATTACGTATTTACAGCATTCTTATATATAATAATATGTTATTGTCAAAGTCTATGAGATCTAATAAAGTTATTGTTGAATTGAGAAATGATGTGTGTCGTTACAGCTTTTACAGATGACAGTGCAAGACAGATCGTCAAGAAAAAACACCGTCGAGTTGCAAAATTCGGAGTTTATAGCACAGAAGCTCTACTAGCGTTTGGGAACGCCGCCCTACATGTAGACTGACAAACCGCTGTTTAGGGTGACGTGTAGTGTAGGGCTTTTGCTATTTATACATGATAACTAGGACCTTGTCTTCGCTGGCGAAGACGCTCCGTGTATTTGCGACTGTGATTTAATCGTCAAAGTAAGCCGTGTGGTATCCGGCAGGATAGAATAGACCACCCTCCTTTCTTACCGAGGTGTCGTAAGAGGCGACTAAGGTAAATGCCGTGTGGTATCCGGCTGCATAGAATAGACCACCCTCATTTCTTACCGAGGTGTCGTAAAAGGCCACTAAGGTAAGTTGACGTTAGGCAGGCGGCCGGTCGTAAAATATGTAGCCAAATCATATGACAGCATGTTTGCAACATGTTGTGTCGACCCCACTTACAGTGGGATAAAGACAGGAGAATGATGACTTAATTGTCAAAGTGTCTGTAGTTCTTCACATATTATTTGTGCTGATTAACTATGGAATTCTCTCCCTATCAACTTCCCGATCTGCTTAGGTGTTTTTCAGAGAAGACTAATATAGGGGCTTTTATTTTAAGACAGCAATAGTTAATAACTCTGGTTAAGAATTAAATAAAAAATTAATAATAAGATTCAGACCATCGTCCCGACGGCGACTTTTTATAGAATACTTTGTGTAACTCTCTCGCTTTATTATAATTACCCAGGGTATCCTTTTCCAGGTTAGATGTTATTCAAAAGCAAGCGTCCACTGATAAAAAGCCCTTGTTTGTTAATGTTAGGAGTACATAAGTCCGCAAACGCGCACTCGTTGCTCGTTCCGTTGAGTGATATAAATATTTATGTAAAAGTCCTCTTAAACAAGCGCTAAAAGCATATAACAAAAACTGGGTACAAAATTCGCTGTTGACACTGCTTTTGTATTCCATTTTAATGATTTACTAGTTTCTATTTTAACCCTAACTATGCAACATATTAATTTGTGTAAGCTGCAATAAAACTGCCTTTTTTCACTGAATTTATAACTAGCTCTAAAGGCTTTATTATATAGGTAGGTTTATGGGTGATATTATGGGTGATACGGACGAATACGCCGAAGCGTAGATGCGAAGAGTTGCAGAACCTCTGAAAACGCGGTCTTATGAAAGCTACGGAGCTAAATACGTGGTGGAAAACTGGAGTGTTATGCTATTTTTTTTATTTAAACGTGAAACTTTTTTAGATACTGTACACTTTCCCCTAAATTCCAATGTAACGTGTCCCTTTTGTTTTAAATTATCATTTATTCATTTTCATTTATGACAGAGAATGTTTTAATATTTTGCTATCATATTCCATTTCAGCGTCCATTAATTAAAAAATTCAAATTATTTTAGTAATTATTCAAATTCAAAATATTGAGAATATTGATTTTAACGGGTTTTTACTTTAAAAAAAATATATATTTATTTGAAAAATCTTAAGCTACACGTTCTATAAAATTTACAACGCTAGGTAAAAGATAGATAACGCTAACGATAAAGTAAACTTGACCAGGACTAGTCTCAAAACTCTTGCAAACGTAAAGTAAGACAACAATTCCTCGATGCGAACTTTAATGCAATACTAGTACCCGGCACTATATCATTTGGTGCGAATTGTCAGTAAAAAAATGTGGGGTTATAACGTCCATTGGGTTTTTGAACTCCGTCAATTGTCCGTCGAAAACCCTTTACTATTGTTAACCTACTATTGTTCTTAACATTTTCTAAGTGATCACACTTCAAGCGATTCTCCATCTCCCGAGGAGTACTCTGAGTACATTTAGCATATGACCAAGGAGAATGTTAAGAGAACTTTAAAAAACGACATAAATATTGTATTTCGACATAAAAAATGTCGAAAATATTGGAGGCATCTATTTAAATTTTTGAAAGCTGACGAATTTTATAACAAAAGATTTATTTACATGGGAACCCAATAAGTATAATATTCTGAAAATTATCACGATAGAGATATTTAAATTAAAGAAACAAGGTGTAATTGTTTCTTAGTTTATTTGCAAACACAATCAAGAGCGTTTGCTATTCCTTAATAAATCACAGATAAGAACAGCGTCGGTAATAAAAAATATAAAACCGTATTTTACAGAGTCAAAAGATAAAACCGAGGTGCGCATTGAAGATGCAGCAATTGCGTAATAAAAACAACGAGAAAGTCTTTTCACTCGTGTTTAATTAAAGGTTCAATCTTCGTGGATATAAAGGCGCGGTATTCAAAAGCCAAATAAACAAGGAATTTACAATTTTCTCTACACGTATGACAGGGACGAATATTTGCACGGAAATCATCCAGTTACGTGTATGAAAAAACGAATAGTCCACTATACATTTAGCACTATATATATTTTTTATTTACTGTATCGCGGATCATAGCAAAATAATTTTATTAAAATTTAAACCATTTTGACCTATGCTAAAGTACAGGGAATATCGTTTTTGAGCAAGAATTCAATCTCCGAGTTTTCTTTAAACCCATCTTGCACCTACAATATATCTACCTGTATTCCTATATTTTATCTTAACGTTTAACCCCCAAGAAAATATATTTAATACCTCTAAATTCTCCTTAGGAATGTATAATCTGATTAAATGTACTGGGCTTAAGCGGCTTTACCAAGCAGTGGAATAGATATAAGTACATACTAAGGCTTAACGATTATAAATGTTTTATTACTATATGCACTTTTGTATGGGTCATTATTTATTTTTTCCACTGTGATGAACCTCAGCATATATCGGTCTACTCTAAATGTTCTGTACTTGAAAAGCTGGTCATTGTTGGCAACACAGAAGGCAAGAGACCACGAGGCCGGTCGCCAACACAATGGTCTGACCAAGTGAAAGAAGCCACTTCCTCATCCAAATTCTATCAGGCGGTGAGGGCTCGTTCAAACCGGAATAAATCGAGGCAGATCATACGAAATAAGGGCTCACGATCACTCACGGTGACCACGATCCTCAGTAATGAGGGGCCGTTTAAAGAAGAAGAAGAAATGTTCTGCATCAGTTCGCCATTTTGGGTAAATAGGTATGAATGTAGGTCCTGGTCTAGAGTATTTCTTTTATCTATATAAGACAATCAATGGTTTATAAGGGTTCTGTTTAGCAATACTCCATGCAGAAATCTCCTGTTTATGGAGAAACGATTACAAAATATAATAAGTATAGATGAATATCGTTTACAAACTAGTTTGCTATTTGACTAATGCTGAGGTGTAGCCCTATCTGTACTGTGTGAATGAAAGAATAAATAAAATAAGAAATTAGAATATATTGCACGCATAATATGACAGTGACCTTATTCAAAAAATGTGGTTTTATGGCTAACAAAACTCTTAAGAGTTAAAGGCATCCATAACTTGGAAGAGCAACAAAACACTATCTTTTTTAAAGATGGCATTGAAATAAGGATTACAATGTATCTAACTCATTTAAGTCTAATTTTGAATTAGGTCACTTTAGTACTAAGTATGTATAAGTGTATAGTGTAACAATTTGTTGATCAAACCTTTTTTAAATTTTTATAGCAATGTCACGATTCTCCATGAAAGAGCATAGTGTTAGACATAACAAGACCTGCATGTTTAGTCTTTGCTACGATTTATGCTACCCATAATGGGTTTTAACACTCATATACAGAGCGCTAATTGCTAAAAGCTCTCTAGCCGATCCATTTCCGGTAATTTACCTTGAATCAAATCCTGGACCTTTTTCTTCGCAAGAAAATAAATCACGCCGCGCTATTACGTCATCAAAAGCTCAAAACTTGTTCAAAGCTTTACTCAGAACCTCTGTTTCATGCCGCGGCACGGTAAAATTTTAATGCTACTAACAACTTTTTCAATTTTAAATACGAACAACTCGCAATAATACATTCCAAGTTTGTTTGTGCGAGGTGCCTAGAAAAAAAATCTGGAACTTCTTATTTTAAAGCTTCTTATAGAATAGTGTCAAAGCTATTCTATAAACGCAATGAATACAATTTAATAAGTAATTATAATATTGAAACGGTGAGGTGACTTTAGTTCTAAATGAAGTATTTAATGATTCGACATTTAAAAGAAATACAGTAAACTTTGAAATTGAATATTTCATTGGGTACCTTTTAAAACTAACGGATTTTATCTAGGTCGCCATTCTTTAATTTATCTAAAGAAATATTAAGAGGATATATATTATTTCATTAGGCTTAAAATTTCTAGAGCACACCTTCGTATATTTTGATGAGTTAAATTAAATACTGTAAATATTGCTGGTCATATTAACATCGTACAATTATAAGATTCTTTTGACCAGATTTGGACCCACCTCGGCCTTAATTCAAATTCAAATTCAAAATATTCTTTATTCAAGTAAACTTGTATACAAGTGCTTTTGAATCGTCAACTCTACTGCTGGTTCTATTACAATTACATAAGCAACAAACGGGCCACCTGATCAATTCAATAACAGATCGAGCCAATGAAAAATTTTTTTTATCTAATAATTTTGTACTGAAAACGGATACATAAGGCCAAACAAATAGATTATGTGTCGTTAAAATACAAGTGCTTAGTGCACATGGGTAAAATTGTATTTTTTTATTTTTATAGTTCCACTTTTCCTTTTTCGGTATTCAAGAGCATAAAATTTTAAGCATCTCTGAAAAAACTATTATCATAATATGCTTTAATAAAGGGTTAAAATGAAAAATTCTTTCCTTTGAAAAGAAAGCACGTAACTGGCGGAACAATGTCTGAATAGAAGCGTTTTAATATATTCAGTGCAGTGATTTTTTTGGTGGAAAACGAATTACTCGTACAAGTAAAAAAACGCATTTAACAACACTTTTGAGTACTAATAAGAATATTTTGAAGGCTTAAATTACAGTACCTAATCATTACACTTTAGCCCTGAAACTCACGGGCTAGCATTTATATTTATGTAAAAAGTAAGGTAAAGTTAATGTTTTAAAGGTTTTTACCCACCATGCCCGTCTAATACAGATTATATAGTTACATGTATCCCAAAAATTCTTATGGCGAGCTTTACATTACAACATGCTTAGTCACCGTAAGGCGGATTACAAGTTGTTAACATACAGGACACGTACTAGTACGTTTTCTGACGATTGATGCTTCAGCGCAGTACACGCACTAGTATGTTTTCTGACGATTTATACTTGAGCGCGGTACACGTACTAGTACGTTTTCTAATGATTGATACTTGAGCGCGGTACACGTACTAGTACGTTTTATGACGATTGATACTTTAGCGCGGGTCACGTACTAGTGCAGGTAAGTGTAACAACATGGTTTATTTGTAAGTATAAAAATAATAAAAATGTGGATAACAAAAAAAATACCCGCACATAATTTGATAATATCATACAATACGTTATTTTTTACTGTTTTGTTCGAAAGCGTGCTTTTTAGGCTTTTGCACTTTTAAGAGCAATTGATTTTTAAAATTGTTTATTTATATTTTGTTACACGTAATTTATTTATGTTGTTGTATGTGAATTAAATATATCTACTCAAAGTGGCTCAAAATTGTATTTAAAGTCGAAGTACAAACATATAAATATACAGGTGAAGCTTATATAAATCGTGTAAAAAGAAAAGTAAGTTTGTGACATTATTTACGTTCAGTTTAGGTGTGAAATAAAAAAGAAAACACCCTCTCACATTTGAAACGTCCAATAAGGGGTTTCAATTGCAATAGAGAGCGAAACAATCTACGGTATTTTCCGAGCTATTATAGTTGCCTGTTGGATGTGGGCAATGTGCAATCGAACAAAGTGTAGCGGCTTTTTGAATCGGATGAATTCCCGACTTTTGCGCTTGCACTAGCATTAATTGTAAAAGTTAAATAATATTTTCGTGTTGGATAGAAATGATAATAATTTCTTTCTGGTACTCAAAGGTTGACTGGAAGATATCCCTTTTAGGGATAAGTTCGCCTTTTGTACATATGCTATTTTTTTCTTTCCTTTTTATGTTATTATGTATGTACAATTAAGAAATAAATAAATAATAATGCTAATAAATAAATACACGGTACTTTATAGAAAGGAATTTTTCGTAGCGGATGTCATGAATGACTAATTTTGAAACAGGACAGTTTAATTTTAAGAATGCGATATATAGTAATCCCTACTGAAGCCTCACAGAAACTTGAAAATTCTACACAGTGCATAGTAAAGTAGCGGCCTGTTACAATCCCACTGCTGGGAATAGGCCTCCTCTCTCCGTTTCTGGAGAGAAGGATTGGAGCTAAGACCTACCACACTGCTCCAATGCGGATTGGTAGGTTACACATATCTCCAGAATTCTCTAGAGATATGCAAGTTTTCTTTACAATGTTTTCCTTCACCGAAAAGCGTGTGATAAATTGCAATTATCAATTAGACACATGAGTATTAATAGAAAAAGTGCCTGCCCGGGTTTGAACTCGTGTTCCCCTCGTAAGAGTCCCACGGTCTCACCGCTGGACTATCTATCACAGCTTATTACACAGTGCATAGACTATGTTAAATATTTTATCTTAAAATTTCAAAAAGGAATTTTGATATTAGCAATAAGAATTCCCTTTGTATCGAACGCGATAACAAAACAATTCCATTTATTGAATTATTAACAAACTTAAGGTTTTTATTGCGGTAGAGTTCGGAGTGCGGCAGGGATAGTAGATTTGATACTGTTAATTTCGATGTTTTTCCCTTTTTCGGGTTACTAAAAACCCTGTTATAATACTGATACTACTATCTAGTTAAAATCTATAAAAATAATTATGACTCAGTTGTATAAAGCCATGACTATTCATAACTTCAGTATTCTTAATCAAAATAAATACCCACCACACTTGGCACTTTTGATCATTGTATCTAGCTGCTCCATTGTACCTACTTGCAAACATCGGGTGATTTAACCCATTACCATCAGCATTAAAAAAGTATTAAAAATGTTGCCATCGCCGTAGATATTGCCGTTCCCGTTCCCTTAACCTCACGTTAATAAAACTTAGCCCAATAACCGTTGTTATTGGGCTAAGTTTTATTAACGTGAGGTTAAGACAATACCGATTGAGACGTTTCTCAAATTATGAAAAATACAAATGACTAAAATTAAAAGACGTTAATTCACACGTATTTAATTTAAATTCTACGTAGAAGCGCTTTCTGGCGGTACACAAATAACTAATTAAAATTTACGTACAAATGGTGGACCGGCACATTTGCATTAGAGCAACAAATGATATCTGCCGCTATGGGTTACGTGAAATTTTCATTTGACATGCCATTGTGTACAGAGTGTAAATATTAGGCAAATGTTTATTTGTTCATTCTGCACAACTTTATCTTGGTTCAAATTTAACAATAAAAGTAAGTCGCTATCTGCACGTTTATTTAAATCCGGGTCTGGTATCTAAGTAGTCAGCGATATTGAAAGACGATAAGGCAACTTAAAAATTAAAATTATTTTATAATAACACTAAATTTTTACTACTTAGTGATAAAAGAACATAATTTCATACAAAATAGTTTCATTATTACTTTTGTGTTATGGATTTCCGCAAAGTAACGCCTAATTCTATAAATTAAATGACCATAATATTTTGGATCGACTACGCCATGTTACAAATATGATGTAGCTGCTGCAAAAAAAGACGAGTGAAATAATATTGATCGGTAAATGAAGTAGTAAGAAGACACGTCTTTACATTGTATTTTAAATATTAGTTATGCTGTAGTCTTAGAACTTCTTGTCTTGTATGTGGAAGAGCGGGGATCCCTAGCACAAGTAATATCTATTGCTTAAAAGGAGGTCCCCGGCAGTAATTGTGTAACATTTAGTTTAAGTGAAAGAAATAAACAAATTTTTATTTTTTTTTTTTTTTTTATTATTGTTATGTTGAAACTAAGGGAAGATGCAAGGCAACCCTACCACTACTATCCTTTTAACTTGTAAGATGTAATAATGTAAGATTCAATAAAGATTTTTTTTTTAATCACGAGATCGAATACTTAATAACATCGTAAAAGAGTATAAATTCAAGCAATATGCATTTATGTTTAATGAATCGCGTTCAGTTTAGTAATAATTCAGGTTATAAAAAGCTGGAAAATGGCTACGGCTTTGCTATAGTAATAGTCATAAGTGAAATTCCTGCTACATTTCTAAGACTATATAAACAAGATTACAAAATTTTCCAGTTAAAATGAGTTTATTGATAGTAAAATATTAATTAGTAAAATTGCATGAGTTTGCAGGCTACCGACAATTTCAATTCAGACGAGCGACATAAAAATGAAAATTCATTAGCAACTTTTCGTCAGAAACTCTATTGTATTTATAAAATCAGCGCTGAAACTTTGCTGTTACTCCTGTTGCCCGCAGGACTCACAAATGTTCAATCTTAAAAGAAATAAACAAATATTTCATAAAAATTCAACGCGGAACGTACAGTTGTCGTTTTTTAATCTCACCTTACGAACGACCCATTTTAACAGTGTCGAATTTGTTCGGTGAAGTCAATTTAAGCTAGAAAGTGTGATCGATTGTATATTTGAGAATCTTGTGTATCACAATTTTTATTGGTTACGCAGTGGAATTGTTTTTATACTAATCTTCTCTTTTCTTCTCCCTTTTTCTATTATCAATACTAAAGACGTAAGACCATCATAAGTAATGTAAATATTATTTTGGTATTATTATTTTGCTAAATGCACTTACGCACTACCAAGTACCGATAACATAACAATACACAAGCACATATTCACTACTACAATCTCAACAAACGTTTTGCCCCAACGCATTATCAGGAGATAGACTCCATGACAAAATTAATTAAAGCGATTTCTTTCAGGAGCTTTTACGAACACTACATATATCAGGTATGGGAACGGATAGTACTCTCTACATTTCGCATTACGTATATTTTCTTTCAGCGCGTATTATAGCAAAATAATATTCATTACTTTCGTATTTTAAACCTCCGCAAATTAACGCCTGCGTCTATAAATTCATTAAGTCACCATTTCTAGACTTATCAACATTTTTAAAGCCTAGTAGAAATAATACTACACATACCTACATACGGATCAAGGATGCGCGATCATCAAATGTTTTTTTTAACAATGCGATAAAGGGATATTTTTAATTTATTATGTTAATGTCTATCTATCAACTTTTTCAGATCAATAAAAGCGCTTCGCCAGTATGGAGTAAGTAACAGCCTGTTACTATGCCCACTGCTGGGCTAAGGCCTCCTCTCTCCGTTTTTGGAGAGAAGGGTTGGAGCTAAGACCTACCACGCTGCTCCAATGCGGATTGGTAGGTTACACATACCCCTAGAATTCTCTAGAGATATGCAGGTTTCCTCACGATGTTTTCCTTCACCGAAAAGCGTGTGATAAATTGCAATGATCAATTAGACACATAAGTTTTAATAGAAAAACCCATTGGTGCCTGCCCGGGTTTGAACCTATGTCGTCTCTAGAGAGTCGCACGGTCTCACCGCTAGGCTATCACAGCTTCAGTATGGAGTATTAATGAAGTATTACAGCAGTTTAAAAATACTATTAATAAAGGCTAATACAGAAAGCCTTACTATACTATACTATTGAGGATTACTTAGAGGATAAGAATGGGCGGATATAACTACTCTTCGACCCTGTACAAGACATTAATAAATATATGTAACTAGTAATAAGAATTACTCTATGAAAAGAGTAACCGCCGAGTTTATTACTTGCTCTTCTCGGTGCGTACAGCGTTCCGAACTAGGAGTAGATGTTACCGATACAAAAGAACTTTATTTGAATAAAGAATATTATGAATTTGAATTTGAATGGTAGATACTTACAAACATAGAATATATTATTCAAAAATAGAATTTGTTACATTTTAATCGTTCTGAACATAGAAATGTTTTTTCGTAACGTTAGATCAGATATGTTTGAACATAAATGTTATATTTCCTTCAAAAAATATTTTTTACGAAGCTAACCTAACCTAACATAATGGGCTTTACTTATATTTATATTTATAACGATAGTAACAAAAAGCTTATGCTCCCTGCTGTCAGTTTCAGGACACTTCATTAGACAAAACATCTAAACATGCTGGTCATTATAATAGTAAAAAGTAAATTTAAATCATACAACTCTCTTAAAATAAATATTATTTCTGCTCGACAATTAAATCCCTTCACAATGAAACTTCCTTCTATTTTATTAAAAACAAAGATGAAAATATTTAAGTGTCGAGTGGTATTAAATGTTATACTACATAGATTTTTATATTGTATTATTCAAAGGAGAAAACGTGGAAGAAACGTGTTGACAACTTGACGTAAATAGCTTTCTTTCTGCATGGAGTTAATAGAAAACATTTTTCAGTTTCATTATAAAGTCGCTTTTTTAAATGAAGATTAAACGTTGTGGAGGTGATTTTTAATTTTTAAAAACTCATTTAACCTATTTTTTTTAACAGAAATCATAACAAAAACAGCTTATTAACCTTATTTCCTTATTATTAGAGAAAAGTTTCTTTAATGTGAGCAACTTATGCTACACCTGTACATTACTACAAACTTAAAATGAGTACTAAATAATATATAATTAGTACTATAATCCGCGATAAAGTAAATAGGAAATATATATAATGCTCAATGTAGAGTGGACGTTCGTTAAAATTCATGGAAAAACCTTCAAAGCTTTGCAATTCTGTCGTGGAGTCTATCTCCTGATGATGCTTCAGTTGCGAGGCGACACGATTGTTGAGTTTGTGATAGTGAAGTGCTTGTGTGTTGTAGTGGCGGTGTTGGAGGTTTGTGCGCGTTACATCTATATATATAGATGTTACATCTAAAAAATAATCAAATAAATAATAAATAATCGTGGGCAAATAAATAATCACGCGGACCCCAGTGTCGCGCACCTAAGGTGCGGGGGCGGGGGCGATGTTGATGATTGCGAATGTTCGCCGTATAGTAGTTTCTTTAATCTTTTCTTGTTATTGTAACGTGTGTTTAGAGACCTAATAAAGAATTTAAAAAAAATATATATATATATATATATATATATATATATATATATATATATATATATATATTCCCTATTGACGAAATTAAACAGCGCATGGCTATCACCAGAACATCCGTGGACAAGTTAAACAAAATATGGAAGAATAGGAACATCACCAAAGGCACAAAAATAATTTTACTCAGGGCTCTAGTATTTCCAACGTTTCTACCACGTTTCACGTTCTCTACGCTTGTGAGACGTGGACGCTACTGGAAAGTGCGCTAGACGCTCTTGAGATGTGGTGCTGGAGAGGAATGCTCGGAGTTTCATGGACTGAATTTAGTACTAACGAGTCCATTCTTCGAGAACTCGGCATCAAGCAGCGTCTATCCTCCATCGGTCAAGGGCGCATTCTCATTTCTTTCGCACACGTGAAGGCTGCCTTTGACGGCCCTCTTCATAAATGTACCAGTCAGGCAGCCGTCCGAAAAGAATGGCGTCAAATTGTGAAGCGTGCCACCAATCCTCAACTGACGACCACGACATCTTGTCAAGAGTGTAGCGATCCAGAAGAAGAATATTTCCTATTTACTTTATCGCGTATTATAGAAAAATAATTTTACTATTACTTTTGTATTATGCATCTCCGCAAAGTAATTCCCTAGATAGCCTAATTCTATAAATTATTTAGTACTAAATTAGTACTGCTCGCGATTGATACCTGTGCATGCAAAAAAAATGATTTTATTCATTTTTTTATTCCTGACACTCATAAATGCTCTTTTTACATTGTAGCTAGTCGGGCAAACGTTGTTTTGCCATATAAATTATTTCTAGGGAATATCTAGTGCATATTTTAAAAAATAAAAAATAGACCAAAAAATGTTAGGCATTGACAACCCTTATCGCTCAGGGGTATGAAAAATAAATAGTAGCCGATTTTCAGACCTACTGAATAT
This sequence comes from Morpho deidamia, assembly GCA_947086505.1. NCBI lineage: Eukaryota > Metazoa > Arthropoda > Insecta > Lepidoptera > Nymphalidae > Morpho > Morpho deidamia. The sequence goes on from CAMTZC010000010.1 coordinate 10,367,869, forward strand.
GCATAAATCGGACTAGTTATTTAGCAGTATGCTAACTAATATTGACACGAGAATTTTATATATAAGATTACATATCTTCATTATCATCATTCTCCTGCCCTTATCCCGTTCTTAGATTCTATTAAACTTTTTTATGCTTTATTATTCATATGTATTTACGTTTATTAATACTTTGTGCACCGTCCTATATACTCCTAGTTTTAGTTTCTCTTAAGACAGGTTGCCTGTAAGAGATTACTTTTATGATAAGGCCGCCTATGCACTATTTATAATTTTTAAGATTTTTTAAATTTGTTTTTGTTTCTTTTTTTCTAGTTGTGCAATAAAGTATTTTATTATTATTATTATTATTTGGCTAAGTGTTTTATGACCACCCGCCTGCCTGACGTTAACTTACCTTAGTCACCTTTTACGACACCTCTATATGAAATGAGGGTAGTCTAGTCTACTCAGCCGGATACTACACGGCGATTCAATTAACTTAACTTTAGTCGCCTTTTACGACACCTTGGTAAGAAATGCCTTGTAGATTATATATCCTATTTTTCATTGCAATGCGCAAGACTTAGCGCATTTATATAGTGTATTTTCTATATGGAGCCTTAGTATATTAATATAGTCCTATATTGTTAAAGGAAGCAAGGTCGTAAAGAAAAACTTATGAATCTAATCGTAGGCAACTGTGTAATAACAACAAAGCTGTAATAAACGGTAATGGCTGTACACTATTCCGAACTATCCAAGCCCCACTATAATGAAATGAGCCATCCTTGAAACTTTCTTATTTTAATAAGACTTTAACTGCATTCACGAATGGAATAACTTTAAATTTTTGCAGAGTGCCGTCAGAAACTATAGTCGTTATCGTATTTTTGAATTAACTTATATTTATTATTCTACCTTCTTTCTAGATAAATGGGATTCCTAATTAAAAGTCTTTAAAATGTGTTACATAAAATTGTAGCTTTAGAAACATTTCACCGTTCATTTTTCAACTGAATTTAAATACTAAAGCTACAATGAATCAATGTTCATCATTGCATAAACAGGATTACAGTAAAGGACTTACTGCTTTTTCTCACTTTGCTTTACATATCTTGTGACGTTGGGAGTAGAAATGGAAAGATTCACCAAGTCGACAACAAATTTATAATGGGTCGTGAAAGTCTACTGCCCGTCGATACAATGCTAATTACATTATGATGTAAATCAGTTACTACCCCGTATGTGTCACGAAACCTCCTGTAGAACCGAAAGAAGTTATAAATTATATAATACGTTTCTATATGTAAGACTTTTATTAGGAATGTACTGCTACTTCTAGAATGCTATATATGATTCTTTTCCTAATATCAAGCACCTTAACTTAAGTCCCGATAGTTATACTACGCGTAACCGTGACCGTGACGAATGCATTAGGCAATTTTTTTTTCTAAAAACACATATTCTGCAATAGGCAATTTGAGTGGAAATAAAATGAATAATATTATCGATTTTTCTTCCTTTAAAATAAATCGATTTATATAAAATCGTTTTTTTCTGAATAGTTGAAATTTTTCCTTTTTTATGTAAATAAATAATTAGAATAAAGACTAATTTAAGTCGACTAGTACGATTAGAAAAGACGTAGATGGACTGTTTTCAAAATTCTAATAAAATGTGTAGTTTGGCTACATTGGTTTAAGTCAACAACGCACATATTATCTTAAAAATCGATTTCTTAAAAATCAATTAATTTTTTTATAAAAATAGAATATTATAAATATATTGAAATAAGAAAATAATCGTTTTTTTTCACATCCACACTCTGTAAAAGTTTTCGTGAGTCCTTACCAAAGATCAACGATAAAATCTATATTTGAAGTATCGTTTTCAAATTAGCGATAAATAATTTTAATAGATCTTCAAGTTGTATTTTCTAATGACTTTACAATTTACCTTTTCTCTCTCTGCCCCCGTCATGCCTGAAGACAATCGGCCGGTTGTTCTCTCTCCGCCACAATACTGTGGGAGGGGGAACACCCGTGGCACTGCAGGTTAACCGCACGCTACCTCCTTCTCTTGCTGAACTGCCTTCTGTGACGCTGTCTACGATATCTGGCGGAATCACTACAGATAAGCGACCCATCTGAAAGAATTTATATATTAACTAGCTGTGCTTGCGGCGTTGCCCGCGTGGAAATCAGTGTGTCGCAAAAGTAGTTATTGTGATTCAACCATAAGAGATAGAGATATGCTGTCGCAATTTTTTTGTTGTGTTTTTGTAAATCTACAATTCTCTAGTACAGTCTTCAGTGTATCTTTGCTGGTTTCCGCGGCCCATGCCACTTAATCTCCCAGCAGGCGAGTTTTTATAACCTCGCGACCTCCATAAAACAATTTACGTAAAACCGTAATTTACTATTAAACTAAACCTTCCGGAAGAATTGCACTATCTGTTAGTAAAAACCGTACAAAAATCTGTTCAGTAGATTTTGAGACAATCGATTACTTACAGACAGACAGCTTTTAGAGACTATGTTTTATAATAAGTATAGATAAATTCTATTATTTTAGTGGGCACCATATAAAACTAACTGATTTTGTCGAGGTCGCTATTCTTTAATTTATCTAAAGAAAGATTAAAAGGATATATGTTATTTTATAAGGTTTTAAATTTCTAGAATACCTTCGTATATTTTTCCTAATTAATTACTGTAAATATTGCTGGTTATATTAACATCGTACAATTATAAGATTCTTTTGACTAGATTTCGAGCCACCTCAGCCCATACAGACAGCTTTTAGGGACTTTGTTTTATAATAAGTATAGATAAATTCGAATCAAAAGTTTTTGACTGCCTTCATATTATATTTGTGTCGACTCACGCTCAAGAGGTACTAAGCACGACGCTTCTGACCCACAATTAACCCAATATAATTCTGTGGCAAAATTCATTTTCTTTTTTCTGTGACTAGTGACCAGTTAATCAAAAGAACCTTTTGAACAAGGGGTTCCATATTTCGATATATTTTTTTATACAATCAAAAAGAAAATACTTTATTAATGTTACGATCTAGCCAAAGGCTTATACACAAGTTAAAGATAACCTAAAGTTATAAATTTAGTTATATCTAAGAATAAGTCCAGTGGCTTATTTTACTCTTTTTTGCTATAAGAGACACTTTGTTCTTGTGTTCTTTTAAGTAACACTAGCACGACACTACACTATCACTAAATTACACTAACTCAAAAGGCAATTTCGATATAAAGCGAATATATTCATAAAATATTTCTAATCCAGATTCTCCGCCACAGTCAGTCTCCAGATAAAGACTCCGCCACGCTTCTCTTTGTGATTATAAAATGGTGTATTATACAACCATAATATTAATTTTTAATGAAATAGGTACTACCAGTTTGTCTGTTCTATTCACGAACATTGAGAACTTGAACTTTGAATTCTCAAGTAGAAATCAAATTCAAATTCAAAATATTCTTTATTCAAGTAAACTTGTAAACAAGTGCTTTTGAATCGTCAACATCTACTGCTGGTTCGGAAAGATAGCTTTCCGAACAGCAAGAAGCAAGGTAGGAACAGTCCTACCTTGAAGAACAAGCAAGAAACTCGGCGGTAGTAGCGATTTTCAAACAATAATTCTTATCACTAGTTACATATCAATTGACTAAGTATAATTCAAACAATACTAGTTAAAATTCAAACATTAATATTAGAAATTTGTAGCATTAGGGAAAATAACAAAGGTGGACAAAATATAACTATATAGCTTAAATTTTAGACGATCGATATTGGTCCATTGGGCGTCAATTAAGCCAGTCCGATTTGATAACCTTACACATCACGAAATCAATCTCTTACCCTCGACGGCTTATTCTATAAACTGTCAATAACAGATCGCAAATGGCGCTGGGGTCACAAAGCCACAGTAATTACGATTTTATACCCCCATAATTCCATTTACTTTGATATAGGACGACAATATTCCGACAAAGGTTAGTTTTTTAAGATCTCTGTATTTCTGTGATGACAATATTAATTAGTCGTAATGAACGTTGATTGCTCCAGCCAGTTAATCGAAGTAAATAAATTTAAATCAATAGGTTACCTTAAATTTATTACAATATATAAAGAGTTTTGAAGACAAATGGATATATTTTAAAAAAAGCGAATTTAGAATAATTAAAATTAAATATGTTTATGTTTATGTGGTAAAAAAAATCATAATAATTTATTTTTTTTATTTAAATTGTGACATATTCATAACTAATTAAGTTTAGATGTTGGATCATAATTTCTATTGGAAGCTTATTTAAAATGGTAACGCTGTTGTGAAGTCAAAAGTTTAGTTTTTAGAATATGGAATTTCACTATTAGTATTTTAGTTAAGCTTAAATTTTTTATAAATTTTCCAATATTTGGATTCTTACCTGACTCTTCATAGGGTCTGTATTAACTTGACACATATAAGTGCCAGAGTCGTTCGCTTGCACATTGCTGACGTGCAGTTTCCACGTATTGTGGTTATTATATGTGACAGATAGTCGGGGATTCAGGGCTACCATGTTTGTGTGGATCGCTAGGATCGCCTTGGAGTCTGACTTTATCCACGCAACCTGGAAAGAAAGCTGGGTATTAAACAGCGTTATTTACTACAGGTAATTAAAGTTAGTACTATATCTTTGCTTCTATTACGCATAGCTGTGAGATATTCAGCCATTTATTTCCGTATACATAAAAAAATATTTCCAACAAAATGTACAAGTTATATCTATCTTAAATTACTTACACGCTAGTACTATACAAATCGTGCCTACATAGAATGGTCCCAAGAATACATAAATCTGAAAGTGAATAAGTTTATTATAACGCGCTCGTTTTGCATCAATCTCTATATCATACGTATTTGTAATCAGGCCCTGATCTGTTACACAATATAAAAATAAAGAAAAAAGGTTAAATTCCACTTAGGTTCTTCTACAAAAATGGGCTGCAATAGTGACACAACTCAAAAAACACGTGTTTTCGATTAAGAATAGATGTAATTGTCAACATACACATTCTTTGCAATAGTAATACTGGCAGAACTCATAATCCAATGCCAATCGTTGAAGCAAACTAAAGCATTTTTATGCAATTTAAGTTCGTAATTCGTTTGTGGGTTTGGGTATAAGATTCTATAATTAAATTCCACAATCTACTTTAACTTTACCATTACAGCAGTTTAAAAATACTATTAAAAAAAGGCTAATTCAGAAAACTTACTATACTATTGAAGATTACTTAGACGATATAAATGCGTGGATATAGCTACTCTTCGACCCTGTACAAGACAATAACTATATGTAACTAGTGATAAGAATTATTCTTTGAAAAGAGCAACCGCCGAGTTTCTCGCTGATTCATCTCGGTAGGAACAGCTTTCCGAACCAGCAGTAGATGTTGACGATCAAAAGCACTTTATTTGAATAAAGAATATTATGAATTTGAATTTGAATTAGTTAGAGTTACTTACAAATATACAAGTTTACTTAAATAAAGAATATTTCGAACTTGAATTTGAATTTGAAGTTAATTTAAAACGCTGTGTTTCTTTAATTATATTAAAGAAACACAGCGTTGAGAAGATTGTTATAGAATTCTTAAGATTGAGATACGATTGAGATACCTTACCTTGGATCTTTGGGCATACAATAAAGACTAAAAGTAGTTCGCATACCGACAAGTTTTTTAATCTATATTAGGGAGACGTAAAATATACTACTACTAACTTAAGAAAATTCCATTTTTAAGAAATGCAACAGTAATGTCTAATTAGGTCATCTTTCTTTTCAACTCGGAGCATAATATTATTTGCGAATAGCTTGCTGAGTGCCTTCAATTATCCTTTTTCCTTTGCATTTTCATTTGTATTATAAAGTGAATCTACAGAAATTGTAAAGTCTATGGTCATCGTGAAAATATTAAAAAGTGGGCTTATATTCTGTTATAATATATCGTGTTCTACATTTACTCTTTGTGCATTTTATCGACGTGCACTGGTTAAAGCTGTTTGTAAATAAATGTTACCCTCTCCATAACACCGCTATTCCTTAATTTCCTCACGTTATCTTCTACAACAGGTGATAATCAAATTGTCGAGATTGGGACTAATCACTGTAGATGGGTTAAAAATAATAAAGAATTTTGTTTGATTAATAACGTGAACTTAAGGATAAGGATAAGCAAATAATTAAGAATAAAGTAGACAATGTCATTATTTTCAATTTAAAGACGCATGCAATAATTAAAGCTATAAATACCAAGCTCAGTTTATTATACCACAGTCCTTTTTTCTCAATGGAGATGTCCGTATAGCTTACTGTTACTACAATGCTCTAGTCGCGAAATTCTGGATTACATATATATTCCCCGGAGAAATTCTAGATTTTAGGTACATATTTTTCCCAGAATTTCCCTCGAGATCACTAAGTTTCCTTATTAGTTTTTCCTTTCTGAATTCTTTGTGACAAATTCTTAATTTCGATTTAATTATGTAACTATTTAGACGACGCACAATATTTTTGGAACTATGGCATCATATTTTTTTATCATATATTCATCATATTTTTTTGTAAATAATAATAATTGTTGATGACGTTATCCATAAGTAATAATAGCATTTTATAGTTTAAATTTTGATCCAAAATAAATGGATTGTTCTATCTAATAATCATTTAATTTCGATTCTTCAGTGCGTCAAGGACAACCACGTCTTTTAATCGTTACAATTAAGTCGAAATAATTATATTTGCACAATATCTGTATCTGTATCATAGATACATTAGCTAGATAGATATGTACAAGAACATAATCATCATGTACGGTGTTAGTATTTAACACTTAATTCTGTATACTTTTCTATTTATATCTATGTTTTTGTTTGAGAATATATATAATCAAATGAAATCAGCTAAAAAGTCTTTTTCATTTAAATAATACGTCAAGAACGTTTAGAATCAGAGTCGAAAACAAAACACTTTCCGGGATTGCATGTGAGCTTGATATTACATTTAATGTCGGGGATTAATGTCATAAATTGCTTGGCAATTTCCTCGGCGCTTCTTCAACTTTAAATCGTTTGTATTGTTCTATGTAAGAGGCGAAACTTAATGTGACTCAAACGTAGCTATGGCGAACGTAAAACTGGGTGTGTGACACATAAAATGTTCCGTGTTTCATCCGAGGAATGTCCCATCCAACAGCTTCTACGTATTTTTCACGTGACATCTCGCTTTGTTGCGGTTGGGAAATAAATTAGTAACAATTTCATTGTTTGTGAGAATTATTTTCAACTAGCAATGGAGCTAACATTTGTAGCAGAGAGTTTTGTTATGTTGTTATGAACGCATTCTGTTTATGTGACGTTTCAGGACAAAAGTTATTATGCTTTAGAATCTATTGTGTTAAATATGTTATTATTATGTTTTTTCAACGGATTGACGTACGCTCTTTGGTGAACAAAAGCTTGATATTTCATGGCTAATCTTAAATATTAAGTTTCAGAGTTGATTCACTAAATAAATTGGATTATTAAATCATTTTGTTAATAATTCAATTTTCAAATTCAAATTCAAAATAATCTTTATTCAAGTAAGATTATAAACAAGTGCTTTTGATTCGTCAACTCTACTGCTGGTTCGGAATTCTTTTCCTACCGAGTAGAGCCAGCAAGAAACTCGGTGGTTGCTTCTTTCAAATTTAATTCTTATGACTAGTTACATTTGGTCATCACTATTTTGTACTGTAATCCTCAATAGTAAATTAGGGTTTTTGTTTCAGCCTCCCTTTGACAGTGTTTTTAAATTGCTGTAGTTTGAGTTTTCTATTATCAACCTTGTCGCGGTTAGAAGAGAATATAACTGAGGACAATCTTTTTCCTAAGTTTTAGCGCATGTTAAAATGAGAGGATAATCTTTGCCCAGCAGTTGGGCTGGGCAAAGTTTATCCTCTCATTTTAGAGAAAATGATCAGATTTTGCAGCTTGAATCCATCACGCTGCTCCAATCGGGCTCACTAGGTTACACATATCCCAAGATATTTTCGGATATAAGCAGATTTCTTTACGTTTCACTTTACCCGCGGTTTGAAATCACGAATCCTTTTTAAGGTTCATTTTACCATTCTGCCAACACCAGTGCATACTTTGACCCAAAATTTTATCGCTACCTATAAACCTATTAGGCATCATTGAATTATTTTCAACCATAAATAGCCGTGTAGTATCCGGCTGAGTAGAATAGACCACCCTTATTTCTTACCGAAGTGTCGTAAAGGGCGACTAAGATAAGTTCATCCACCGTGTGGTATCCGGTTAAGTAGAATAGACCATTCTCTTTCTTACCGAGCAGTCGTAAAATACGACTAAGGTAATTTGACGTCAGGCAGGTGGCCAGTCGTAAAATACGTAGCTGAATCATGTGACAACATGTTTTTAAGATGTTGTGCCCCCACTTAGAGTGGGATAATGGCAATGGGAGGATGATGATATTTTTTACCCAAAATTTTATCTCTTTGTAAAGTGGCTGTTCACACAATATTGCGATACAGTCTTTTTTAATAATCTTAGAACGTCTTTTTTTAATCTAGGTTAAAACTCGTAAGTCTATTTTTATTTTCTCTTTCCTTTGAATAAGGTTCTTTATATAAACGTGCGTTAAAAGCATAATTACGCAGTATTTTTAAAGTGGTACTCATTTCCGACTCTTAATTTCTAGCATTAATTTTTAATTCCTATCCTTTGAAAAACATATGTCAGTAGAAAATAATTATAGTTTCTGTCAGACTTTATGTACTACGATATTATATGATAGTTGGAATGCTAAAAATGCATACGTAAAAAAAAACTTTAACAATGTCTATCCTTTGAAAAATTTTTTATATAAAATTATTAAGTTTGAACTGAAATGAAGCAAATCTAAAACTATTGTAATAAACTAATTTAGTATGGGCCTTTAACATGTGAATCTTTTACGACTTTGACTTTTAATTCAGTTTAAAATTATAATTTTTAATGTCGTTTCTCCTCGTTTGATTTCGTTATATAAGATAAACTAGGTTAAATACATTGGGGTTTAAATTAAACATAGTATAAAAAAACGGATGATTTTCGCTTCATTGGCTGCTTTTGTTTTGCGCTATTAATTGTGTAAATAATTGTCAATTTGTTCCCATAGATAACCGGGTTGCTCGCGAATCGACTGGGAATCGCAGCATTTCACATTTCACAGTAATTCGGCCTCTCAATAAAAGTATTTCCAATTTAACTGACGCTGATTATTTTGTGAAATTTAAGCCAATTGGCGAAACGGTCGCTTTTAATGGAAAAATGAATTATAAATTTAAGTATTCGTATGAAAGATTATTCACCAAATTCAATGCTATTTTCGAGTGCAATCTAAAATCGTCTTTGTGGACTAATTAGATAACGTGCAATACTCATTGTTACACTAATATTAAAAACAAAAAGGGAAAAAAAGCTTTTGTCATAGAAGTCATCAGTCATCATTCTCCTGCCCTTATCTCACTCTAAGTGGGGTCGACACAATATGTTTTAAACATTTTGATGATTTGGCCAGTTACTTTACGACCGGCCGCCTGTCTGACGTAACTTACTTTACTTACCTTAGTCTCACGACACCTCGGTAAGAAAGAGGGTGGTATATCCCACTCAACCGGATACCACTAGATGGGTCAACTTACCTTAGTCGCCTTTTACGACACCATGGTAAGAAATGAAGGTAATCTGGATACCCAGCGGAGTAGAACAGAGCACATGGCGGATATTTTTCATACAAGTAATTAATTGTATTTATACATACTAATATTATTAAAACGAAATTCTATCTTTCTATTTGTGTGTGACGAATTTTTATGTGTGCAATACTATTGTCTTGTGCTGGTAGTGTCGATGGTGATTTGTTGTAGATGAAAACGAATAATATACACTACATTTAGCATTAAGTTCTCTTATCGCGGATTATAGCAAAAGAATACTATTGTTAGCTACGGCCGGGAATTCGTCTCATAATTCTAACGTTGTCTCATAGAAAATGTTACCAAATAATACGTCAACAAGAGATAACCGTACAACTATAAGATATGGAATACGCTAAACAAGTATTGACAGGTTAAGTTAATAATAATTTGGAATCATTAAGCCAGGACGATTCTACCACCAGTTCGGAACGCTGTCATCCACTGAGAAGAACTGGCAAGAAACTCACCATTGAGTTTCTTGCCAGTTCTTCTCTTATCACGAATATTAACTATTTGACGTTAGATTCTAACAACACGAAATACTCTATATCGGTAACCAAATCAACATTAAGACGTCACAGCACTTTAAAACCTATGGACACCTTGAGAGGTGGTATTGGACTGACGAAACTGTCGAATGTCGCTCGCGAACAAGACTCGGGTCACAATCTTTTACCCTCATTAATTCGGTTTTATTCCTCTACCCACCAAATGATAGATAACATTATTGTAGACAAAAAACTTCCTCATTATCATTCGACTCATATCTGACAATATCTAAGACTATAATTAATATTGCATTTTTATTAAGCTTGAACCGGAATTCTTAATAAATATATACAACGTAAGTAATTAAAATTTTAATTTACCTTCGCGAATAGCAAAGTTTATTTCATGTCACGTAAATTGCAAGCTTTTTCACCGGGACAGAGTCATAAACTTATTAATGTGTTGTAATTAATCTCTCTCATAGTACAATTTAACGTTGCTGCTCGGCATCATAACTAATACCCACCGTGGACGTACACGATGACGCTTCTAATCTTTACTTAAATACACTTTTTTTACTTTTACTTCGTATTAAGCGATTTTAACTATTTAATTTTTTAATTTATAGAAGCAGGCGTTACTTTGCGGATTTCAATAGAACAGAATTTATGATATATTTATTTTGGTATAATCCGCTTTCGTTACGAGAATATATGTAATGCTAAGTGTTGGAAGCAGACAACGTTTGCATACCTTATACATGCCGGAATAGTCACTACACGTATCACAAGACGTTGCCATAAACAATACATTACTACACAGGCACTACACACTCTCACTACGACAATCTCTTCAATCGTTTCGCCCCGTAACCATTATCATCATTAGGAGGATAGGGTCCACGGCAAAATCGTAATCGTTTTTTTCTCTTAACCTTTTCATTTAAACCAATGTTGTAATGTTTTCGTTATATTATTCTTTTCAAATATTATCCATAAGAAAATAATAATATCATGTTGAAACTAAAATATCTCTGCCTCTAGATATATTTTTAGACGCACTTATATGTCAAGGACAACAAATTATGGAACACTCTACCAACGACTATAAGGCAAGCTGAGTCATTTTTTTTATACATATTATACATATTATACATATTATATGTGTTACAAACTCAATCAATGAAATATAATTTTTTTAACTTTGGGTCAATCAATGTAAAACACCATATAGTTTGTTTATTATTGTAAATACTTTAATTATTATATCTAGAGTATATAAGGGGAAGTATGAAAGTTGCGCCCATTGTAGAAAAGATGAGAGGTGCAAGATTGGGATGGTATGGACATGTAATGAGGAGGGATGAAAATCATGTGATCACACGAGTGTTGAGTATGAATGAGAATGGATATGTGACTAGAGGAAGGCCTAAAAAGAGATGGTTGGATTGTGTGAAGTATGACATGCATATAAAAGGAATAGCGCCAGAGTTGACGAATGACAGAAGAGAATGAAAGAGAAAAACATGTTATACCGACCCCACTTAGAGTGGGATAAGGGTAGGAGAAAGAAGACTTTAATTATTATATCTGACATAATCAATTGAATTGACTGATAATGAATATCATACAAACTTAGAGTAGGGAGAATGTGATATATTATAATAAAGAGAAAGCAAATGACTGTGATCTATCTGTCTCTCTTTTTTATGTGTGATTAGACAAATTTACGCGAAGTATACGAGTTTCATCTGCCTTCTATTATATCTTTATTTATTGTGTCAGTCACTTATAGGCTCCGCTATTGTAGATGTAATTACTATGTGATATCATATGGTTTTAGAAATAATAGGAAATAATTTAATAGGTTTCACTAGCCCGTTCGCGCAGTCTTCGTTCAGTTCAGTTCGTAGCGACCCTGCCTTTAGCTCCGCGGGTCGCGGGTTCGGCTCGCCGAGGGCCAACATTTTCTATAAACAATTTGTTGGTTCTTTGAGCCTGGATGTATATTTGTAAAGTAATGTAGTAGAGAATTGTAGATCTATAAAAATACTACAAAAAAGTCCGCGATAGAATGTCTCTATCTCTTATGATTAACTCACAATAACTACTTTTATGTTCAAAGTAAAAAACGTAAAAAAAAATTGGGAAAAGTTTCGTAAATCACAGAATTCCACGCGGGCGAAGCCGTTGTTCGCATAGCTAGTTGCTTAATAAAGTAAAATCTTTTGAATATGTGCCAAATAGTCAAATTCTTCCGAAGAATTTAACTATTTATTTATTTATTTATTTAAATTTTTTATCATATTTGGAATCCAAAATCATATCGGGTAAAAAGAATTCATTTTCTTTATATTTAAGAATATTGCGACCGATGCGTTAGCGCAAGTTTTATTTTTGGTGTACAAATATAATTGTACAAAATTAGTATTATATCTATCTAATTTTTGAATATGAGTTCAGATGTACTAATAAAGCAACTAAAACAGCTCGTAACGGAATATAGTGTCCAGAGGGACCGCGACTAATTAACGCGTTGTATATTTTAGGTTACGTTGATGTTGCAGCGAAAATTGTAGTTAAAAAATAAACCAAAGAAAAATTTGATTAGTTTCTTTAAGTCCAGTACATTTATGAAAAGAAATAAGCACAATAAGGAAATGCATCTAGTGGTTTTATGTAAAGTAGTTAAATCATGATTACCCTTTTTTACTATAAATGATCATTTATAATTTGAATCAATTCAGCTCGTCGATATAAGCTGTTTTTCAATGTTGATACAGTTTATATAACACATACATATAAACATTCTCCTAACCTTATCCCACTCTAAGTGGGGTCGGCACAAAATGTTACTAACATGTTGTCACATGATTTGGCTACGTATTTTACGACCGGCCGCCTGCGTGACGTCAACTTACCTTAGTCGCCTTTAACACTCTTCTATATTCCCATACAAAAGATCTGTAACAATACTTATAAGTCAATTTGAACTTTTATACCATAGTTTAATGTTTAAGTAAGTAATTTTCTTGGTAATTTTTGGTGAAAAGAATCTTAAGTAATTTATAATGTTTATTTTCCGCCATAATGTAATTGTTGACTTATCAGTTGGAATACATGTAAGAAAAACTAGTGGAATAAGTAATTACAGTTAATGTGTTTCAAGGTTTCTGTACTTAAGGCACAGTTGATAGTTAAATTTGTCATTATTATATTTACATATATTCATTCGATCCACGCTGAAGTGTAGACGTTAAAGAAGTTACGTATTATTTTTGTGCATAAAATACTGCATATTTATGTTTCTGAATAAGAATTTAATTACTTTCAGTAAATAATGAAGTCCATGAAAGATTCAACAACTTATAGTGAAGTCAATATTGATGAAGATAATGAAACTGAATTTCATGAACGGAAAAGACCATCACGGATGTATTTTTGTAGACAGGTAGCTAAAAATGTTAGCGATTCAAATTATTTTATATTATCGTCGTTTAACAAGCCTGGTGGCGCAGATGGCAGTGATCTTGCCTTTAGTACCAGGGAGTCACGGGTTCAATTCTCGCCCAAGGGCAAAATAAAATGGTTCTTCGGGTCTGGGTGTATTTTATTAGTTATTTAAATTATTTACGTAGTATATTACTTTGGCACGGGGCGACGGCGTGTATAATTGTTCCATATGTTTATATTATTTATTTATTAAGCTTTAGTGTTTATTAAGTTGTGATATAATTATTTCACTATAATCCGCGTTTGTTAAGAAAATCTAAGTAACGCTTAATGTAAGTAGCAAAACCGTTCTAATATCTTAAACCTAGAAGTGGATGTTTTTAATGACACTACAAAATTAAAAAAAAAGACATTTAGATTGTTAAGAGGAGATTAATGAGATGAGATAGACGATATCGTCTTAGGATGTAACTTAATTTAAATTGTTTTTTTTCTTTCCTTTCTTTGTTTCGTTTACCGGAAATTTTTACCTATTAACTTCTTATGGTAAAATTTTTTTATGTATTTTTTTATTTTTATGTTGTAATATTTAAAAAAAATTTGGTACATGTTGTGATACCTTCATAAGTTATACATTTTAAACTATTTTTTTATATGTAAGTTTTATATGTAAAAACTACTGGATGTCCAAATAAATAAAAAAAAAAAAATGTTAATGCTTTGCAATTTTGTTTGAGTCTATCTCCTGATGATACTTCGATTACGGGGCAAAACGATCGTTGATATTGTAGTAATGAATGTGTGTGGTGCTGTTGGTGGTGGTGTTTTGTAATACGTTCGGTGACTAATCCTGTGAGTGTAAGATATGAAAACGGTTTCTGCTTCCTACACTTAACATTACATAGATTTTTTAACAATCGCGGGTTATAGCCGAATAATTTTATCACAATTTTTGTACATTGTTCCAGTTGCTTGTTACTAGTACATTGTGGACACTTTATTTTTTGAACGGCCTTATCGTGGGAGCGCCAACTGTCACGATTGCACAATTAAGGAAACAGGAAAATTCAGAAATTGATGACCAAACAGCTTCGTGGATATGTAAGTAATAAAGGTAGTTGGAAATCACGACCGTTGCTAATTGACAGTCAAGATTACCTAGAATATAAAGGGCACCGCGGGCCAAAATTTCTAATTCGGTCACTTTAGTACTTAGCGTGCGATATGTATTTAAGTAGTTTTTAAAAAATTATACATGTATGAATTTACCGATTGTCTGTCACACTTATCATCAAGCTATTGATTAATTTATAGAATTAGGCGTTACTTTGCGGAGATCCATAATACAAAAGTAATAATAGAAATTTTGCAGTACAGAACTGTACTATCTACTACCACTGTATCTGTACTATTACTTTTATATCAAGCTATTGAATTACTGGCGGAATGGACGACCGTGTGTGTTGACTCATATATATTTATTTATTTTCTTTATTTAACTTTAATTAAATTTATTTAGTATTTATTCATTATGACCTAAAGATAGACCCTACTTATTATAATTACTCTGCTAGGTTATTATTTCAACCAGGAGTAAGTGATTGAATCTTTTCAATGCTTTTCAAAAACATTCAAACGTTTTGATGGTGGTGATATGTTTTAATTAATCATATAAGCTTTAAGACGTTCATCAAATAGCTTGATAATAACCAACTAATAACCATATCATTTTTTCTTTTCGCAGCGTCCGTTGTATTTTTTGGAGCTCTGCCTTGGACATTAATTTTACCGTTGACTTCACATTTTATTGGCAGAAAAAAAACATTCATACTAGTATGCCTTATTGCTTGCGTGGGATATATATTATTCTATTTAAGTAGTAACGTACTGCAACTATTAGTCAGTGAAGCTATTTTAGGTGTACTGTTAGGATGTCTTAGCTCAATCGGTCCTGTAACAATTACTGAATATGTGTCACCAAGATATCGCGGTATATTATTGACAACTAAATCTGCTTCCATATATTGGGGGATGTGGGTTTCTAATTTCATTGGGACATTTTGGAATTGGAAGAACATTGCTTATGTAGCGTTTATATGCAATGTTTACACATTAACAGTTTTTATATGGCCCGAATCACCATACTGGTTAGCCATGACTGGAAAATATGCAGAATGTTCAAATTCACATAGATGGTTAAAGGGATCTTCAATTTCGGCAGAAGACGAACTGAATAGTCTTATACAATCAAATAAACGTTACCGTGAAGAGAAGAATGAAGAAAATGTTACAAAAGACTATTTTTATAAGTTGATGAAATTAGCAGCATGCAAGTCGTTTTATAAACCACTTCTTATTGGAATCCTAATAAATATACAGTATTATTTAACGGGCAAATTAGTTTGTAGTGTATATGCAATAGAAATGTTTAAGAAAATAACAGCAGATGAACCGTCAGCCTACAGGGGAATGTTGATCTTAGATGGAATTACCGTAATCAGCGTATATTGTGGATGCATTGTAGCACATTTCTTCAAAAGGAGAACATATTTACTGTGCACTTCATGTTTTGCGATATGTTTTTTGCTTCTTCTTAGTCTTTATTTGTTTCTAATTCGTGAAATGATTATTCCCGAGAACAATATTCTAACAGTATCACTGTTAGGATTTTATTCTGTAGCTGTAAGTAGTGGCCCCATCATTCTTGTAACTTCCGTATATGGTGAAGTGATTCCATTAAGACATCAAAGACCAATTACCATATTATGTGGATTTACCTGTGTTATAGTATGTTTAGTCTTAATGAAATTTGCTATTATTCTATTTAATGTTCTCACGTTAGCAGGTACTTTTTTATTCTATGCACTTTCATCTTCGATTACAGTTTATCTTTTGTATTTATATTTGCCCGAAACCAAAGACAAAACTATATTACAAATTGAAAATTACTTTATGGGAACTGTAAATGTAGATACAAATGATGATTCCTTGAAATAAAATAAATACTATATTTTACTTTTTTTTACAATTTCATCCAATTCTCTGATCATTATGTTTAAGTTTTATTCATTTTATTTCTCTATAAAGAATATATTTATATGAAATAATGCTATTCTTATTTGCCCGATACCCTGTTAACCACACGTATTGATGAAATCATTATTAATAAAATATATACTAAGTATATGGCATCATTATATGCCATATGACGACATATATATATCGTCCCGTAAACAGCCCGTTTACGGGATACATTTTTTAAACATACAAATTTCGTGTACGTCGTTTTACTATAATAACCAAAGATTTGCAGACTTCAGGTCTTAGAGACGCACCAACAAGAATTGCAATTTTTGCATTTAACTGATTTCCAGTTCTGTCCCTTCGTCATACGTAAACAACGGGACGGTATACGACGGTATACGGTAGAATCGAAAAATAGTTAACAAGAAACCCTTTTTTTATAAGTTCCTGAAACATGAAAAAGATAACCCAATTTCATTTAAATGTATTAAATATAATTAATAAAGTAAGATACAAAATCACTTTTTTTACATGTTTACTCGAATAAAGAATATTTTGAATTTGAATTTTTGTAGTGATATACTCCAAATAGTTTCTTTATATAGAGTGCTTGTAATGCTTACCCTATAGTTGGAGAGGTGGTTGACAACACAAGTAAAATGAACGTCTCGGCCCTGCGTGACTGTGTGATTTTCCAAAGCCTGCAAGAATTCTGGCTCGACTTCAGCTTGAATTGGCATTTCACCTGTAAGTATAAACGAATTAATATATTTATTCTATTGTACTGCTTCGTTGGGTCGGCACAACATATTTTTAAACATGTCAAATTATTTGGCTACTGTTTTTATGAGCGGCCGCCTGTCTGACGTCAATTTACCTTAAAGAAACGAGGGTGGTCTATTCTATTTATGGATACCACACGGCGGGTAAATTTACCTTAGTCGCCTTTTGCGACACCTCGGTGAGAAATGAGGCTGGTCTTTTCTACTAAGCCCGATACCACATGGCGTTATATTGCTTGTAAAAATGATAATACTATGATAATCCTACCATTAGGTTCTTGTAGTTTTATCATTAAAGTGCATAATGGACACCTAAGCAAATACATTAGAAATTGTTACACTAGTTCATGAAATAGTTCTCTCGTTAGTTCACCTAATGTTCCACACTAAGCTAGTGAGTACTTAATTAAATATTGACCCGAGCAAATATATTTTATGTCGAATCTACTTCTGTTTTAATGATAGAGTTAATAATTTAGCCTGCCAGACCTTGCTACTAGACAAGTATGCAAGGGTCCGCGTTTCTTATGTTTTCCTTTCAATTCACTCTATCGTGGACGTCTTCCTTCGCGAGATCACAGCTATCTCTCTTATTTATGTGTGATTAGAAAAAGATGTCTAATCAATACTATAAGAGTATCTTACCTCCCATTACTTATTGTGTCACTATTACTTACAGGCCCGCCTATGGCTCGCCTGCTCTTATTATGATGATAATAACACTATGGTTTTATACGTTAAACAATTGTCAATTTATCATGTCAATTGTCAATTAAATTATAGATGTCGTACAAATAACAATATAACAAAGTTATCACTCTTGAATACCCTTTTTATTCTACTTCCATATTATCAACAAATCTTTACGATTGGCAGTTCAGCAGGCCTACCATGAACTCTCATTGCGACTCAATTGAAGAAGTAAACTAAATTGTTTTTGCTTTTTCATACCATGACGTTTTAAAGACGCACACTTTAAGTCGTTGCCGAATGAGCGTTCGGAATGCGCCGTAAAAACATTGGAGTAAAAGAGACAGATTTATCTATAGTTCATATAACGTTATACTTTTCAAATATTACGACCCCAATGCAATCACACTTCATGGTACGAAAAGAAAGCGGTTGGGTTTAGTTACTGACTTTGAATTGGATTGTTTTCTAAAAGTTCATGGTAGACCTACAGATTATTAAAACTAACCTGTTACGAATACGCTCAAAAACGTAGTCAGCCAGCAGGCCGCCGTCGTCGACGGTGAAGGCATGTGTTTTTCGCTGATTTTTCTATAACAATAAAAAAGAAGCACTTTTATATAGTGAAATTATTTATGAATCATTATTTTTTAAAGCTACAATAGAAAGAATGTTTCCAATGAAGGTGATATTGGATAAATTCTTCCCTGATGGAGAACGAATGATGCAGCTTTAGGTGGACCGTGATTGCCAATCTAGTGCCTATAGAGGCAGCAATGGAAATCTTCATTTATTTACTATAATCTTACTATAAGTATTTGTTAGATGTTATTCAGTAGTACAAAATAAGTAACTCTATTTTTGATAAAAAATGTATTGTTATATATAAAGTGACAAATTTAATTTTCATTTGTTTACAATTGTCCTGCAGGCCTACCCTGAACTCTTATTGCGACTCAATTGAAGACGTAAACGAAATCGTTTTGCTTTTTCATACCATGACGTCTTAAAGAAGCACACTTTAAGTCGTTGCTGAATGAGCGTTCGGAATTCGTCCTAAGAACATGTGAGTAAAAGAGACAGAGTTATCTATAGTTCATATAACGTTATCCTTTTCAAACATTACAACCCCAATGCAATTCACACTTCATGGTACGAAAAGAAAGCGGTTCGCGGTCGTCCTTTACGTCTTCAATTGAGTCGCAATAAGAAAGAGTTCATGGTAGACCAGCTGTCAATGTTAAACACGAAATAGTTTGTAATGGTATAATCATGGGTGGTGTAGAGTATGCGGGTTGAGATGTGTGTATCTTACCTTGTATATTCATATACAAGACACATGTATGTAATACATAAACTAAATCACTCTAATAATAACGAACAAAGGAAACATAACACTGTCTGAAACGCACACACGTCAGTAACACGAGAGCCTTTGTTGAGATTGGACGTGTACTGACATGTTGTTACTTGTTAGTGCGTGTTTGAGCTTGTGCTATATTCATACAACATTTGTTTATATTGATACGAGATAAGTGCACGATACAGGTGGGATGAAAATAATAGACTAGACCCGTGACCAAATTATCATGAGAGATACAATTCCTGTCATTCTTAGCTTTTGATATAGCTTTGCGTTTACTTTTTATTTAGCCATTTTACGATATGTTATATCCAATCATGATCGCTAGTTTAAACTTAATTTTTATTTATCTCATGTTAATTCTTAAAATGTTGCTAATACTAACTATAATATAAAATATGCTACGAGTTAAGTTAATAAAATTATACTCTATGTGGAATGTTGGAATTTTGCACCAAAATTCGTTAACTCCAAATGCTCGGTTAATTTGGCGAGACGCTTTTGTTTCGCACGTGGGCACTCGTTTACGGCGGTATATTTGAACACGGAAAGGTTAAGCATACAATGTTTTGGAAAATTATTTTTGCAATCTTTTAAGTGTTATACTACGTTATATTCGCGAACATCATTGTGTTAATTGGTCGGTCCAACAAAAAAATGTTACCTATTTTTTATAATGATTAAAATATATTTTTATGTTATAAATACATCCTGTTTAAAGTACAGCAGGCCTACCATGAACTCTTATTGCGACTCAATTGAAGACGTAAACTCAATTGTTTTGCTTTTTTTATACCATGGCGTCTTAAAGACGCACACTTTAAGTCGTTTTTGAATGACCGTTCGGAATGGGTCCTAAAAACATTTGAGTAAAAGAGACAGAGTTATAATGTTTCCGTTTCATATAACGTTTTCCTTTTCAAACATTTCTACCCCAATGCAATCCACACTTCATGGTACGAAAACATAGCGGTTGAATTTAGGTACTGACTTTGAATTGAATCGTTTTCTAAAAGTTCATGGTAGGCCTTATAATAACCTACTGCCGTACAAAGGTCTTTCCAGTCTTTTTGGAAAGAAATATCGGCGCCTAAATTGACCACGTTGCTGCAATGCTCCAAACCTACCAATAGATTAAAAATGTCCCACAAATTCTTCAGAGGGATGTAAATAATCACGATGTTTCCTTTCACCAAATAGAACCTGATAAATTTTTAAAATTTATACTTATTTATGGGAATGCACAGAAGTTTTATAAGACATCATAAGTTTCTGCAGTGGGTTTTGCGACCTGGGATTCCTTGACTAGGGTCATACGGTCTCTTGGGGATTAGCCGTGAAAGCATAACAGAAAGATAGATAGAGAGACTGACTTTGGCATATATATATTAGTATGGATAAGTAATTTTTATAGACAACTAGTATGTTCAGACCGTTTCGCAGGGCGTAATTCGAAGATGTATGAATTACATCATAAAAAATGCTCCTATCGCCACTAAACTTTATAAATCTAAAGATTTTCTGAAAGTTTGATTACAATTGATCCAGCCGTTTTGGAGTCTATAAGGGACATACATACAAACATTTACTTTATGTTTATAGATAGATAAGATTATGTCCAAACCGAAAATCAACGAGTTGTGAATGATGTCTATGTTGAAGAATATGAAATCAATTCATGGGCACATCAACTATTATGGTACGTCAATAATGTCATTGAACATCACTAGTCATAAGATTACTTGTCAAGATGGCGTTACACTATAATAAGCGTCCGTGATCTAATAACGTCTTAATATTGTTCATAAAAGTCATAATAAACACTTTGTACAAAAGTCTATATTAAATACCCTTGCCCGATGCACAAACCACAACACTAGCTTACAAACTACAAACAGAACACATAAATGTTACTCGAAATATACCTTAATTACCTACAAATTCCCACATAACTCTGTTACGTCTGTAATTAAAGCTATACAGAAATCAATCAAGGCGAAACCGCAAATCGATGTGGACGGTAGGCGATCGTAGTTTCATTTGATCTGAATAGAGAATCGGTAAATACCGACCAAGAAATAAATATACCGAGCACCGTTTCTTCTCTAAACTCCCCTACCTTGCCCAGAGGAACTAATTGCTCTCCTGTCGGTATTGATAGCACACAAACTCAGTGGGATCAATGTAAATTATCCACAGTTGATCCACAAAACGCTTTCAACATATATCACCGCGACGTTTTATTTGTTCAATCCTGTTGCATACATCGTATTAGAAATGAGACTTAACATTACCAACAATTTATATTTAACTTGTTAATTCAAGTTATGATAGCCCATCGGTTCAAATCCCGGGCAGGCAACAATGAGTTTTTCTATAAAAACTTGTGTGTAATTGATAATTGCAATTTATCGTATGCTTTTCGGTGGAGGAACAGCGTGAGGAAACTTCCATATCTCTAGAGAATTCTGGGAATATGTGTCAATTCAAATTATTATTTATTCAAGTAAACTTGTAAACAAGTACTTTTGAAGCGTCAACATCTACTGCTGGTTCGGAAAGCTGTTCCTACCGAGAAGAACCAGCAAAAAAACTCGACGGTTGCTCTTTTCAAAGAATAATTCTTATCACTAGTTACATATAGTTATTCATGTCTTGTACAGTGTCGAAAAGTAGTTATAGCCACGCATTCATATCGTCTAAATAATCCTCAATATTATACATAGTAGGCTTTCTGTATTAGCCTGTTTTTTAACACCAATGTGTTACCTACCGATCCACATTGGAGCAGCGTGGTATGTCTTAACTCCAATCCTTGTCTCCATTAACGGAGAGAGGATGCCTATGCCCAGCAGTGGGATAGTACCAGGGCGTTACTTTCCACTACAAACCTTTACCACCGCCAGCTGCGATTTTGCCGTGGAGTTGGCATTATGTGTATTTACTATTTACTTTATTGGGGATTATAACAAAATAATTTAATTATGATATTTTATTATTACTGTTGTATTATGGATCTCCGCTAATTAACGCCTAATTCTATAAATTGATCGTTATTTTTTGAAAATGATGGTTTTTTCTATTATAAAATAAACTGAAACCTTTTAAGAAATAAAACAATTTCAAATAAGTAATTTTTAATTATCCACACCTCAACTCTTTTCCCAATTTAAGGATTAAACTGTGCGAGCTATAACTTTAGGCGGAACTGTAATTAAAACTTTGTTTCGTAAGCTATGATTAAAAACTCTGGGCAGAAACATTCGACTTCTTTTTAACTTTTACTTATGAGCGAAGTATTACGAATAAATAGGCGCGAAATATTTATTAATTTTGCTGAAATATACAGATTGAGACTTTTTTTTTATAGATAAAGTTTAGTTTACAATAAATAAAATTCGATATTTATTTAGTATAGTTTGACCGGCCCGATGGCGCAGTGGGTACGGACCCTGCCTTCAGCTCCGCGGGTGGCGGGTTCGATTCCCGCAGAGGACCAACATTTTCTATAAACAATTTGTTGGTTATTCGAGCCTGGGTGTATATTTGTATTTAAGTATGTATTTATAACTATATGTAGTATACCTACCAGTGGTCCGTCACTCATAACACAAGTATTAAGTTACCTACTTTGGGGACGGACGACCGTGTGTGTAACTGTCCCATATATTTATTTATATTTATTATTATTCGGATAAAAAATACACAAACTAAAATCAAGTTT
The DNA here is from genome assembly GCA_947086505.1 of Morpho deidamia. Taxonomy (NCBI): domain Eukaryota; kingdom Metazoa; phylum Arthropoda; class Insecta; order Lepidoptera; family Nymphalidae; genus Morpho; species Morpho deidamia. The sequence goes on from CAMTZC010000010.1 coordinate 10,391,190, forward strand.
AATTAAAGGTAGATTTTTATTACAAAATTTTACATAGTTCTAATAGAAATTATAACTTTATATAAAAGACAGCCCTTAAATATGTGCACTAATCTTTCACATAAGTAATTAAAGTAGTGGTTAAGTTTAGTTAGTAAGTTTAATAAGTGGTTTTACCACCAGCTGTTCACGGAGCCTTAATTGTGCATCGACTAAGTAAGGAGAAGGTCCACGTAGGACGAACTCCTCTGAGGTTAGAACATCTTCTTCGCTTCACCGCACTTGATAGTCTTAACTATGCTTTAGCTCTCGCCTGTCTCACCCCATAACGCTGTTACATCTATCAAAGTATGTTAGTGGAATATTATATAACAAAATAAATTATCATTTAAACATATATTTGGCTATAACTAAGAAATGTAAAAATCTTGTAACTGAGTGGCCTAAATTACTTTCATACGATGAATCGGATTTTTTTTGTAAAATTATAAATTTGTAAATACACTACAATCACATTCACCAACTTCTTCTATTTCCCACACAAACACACACACACACACACAAACACACACACACCTACACACACCAACACTCACACACGAACAATTTAAAAAAATAAAAACCTCATCATTCTCTTGTCGTTATCACAATCTAAATGGGGTCGGAACAACATGGTTTAACCATGTTGTGATATGATTTGGCTAGGTGTTTTACGACCGGCTGCCTGCCTGACGTCAACTTACCTTAGTCGCCTTTTAGACACCTCGGTAAGAAATAAGGGTGGTCTATTCTACTCAGCCGGACACCAAACGGTATAAAAAAAATACAAAACAGTAATATTTTATTAGGCTTTTGCTTATGACTGCCTTCATAATAAGGATGTTAATTTGAATTTAATAAAAAATTGATAGATTTTCACGTTATATTAGAATCTTAATTCGAGGTGGGTGCATAAATGTAACTTCATTAATATTCTAGTAATATTTTTGATTTATATACTCTATTTTTCATAGTAACAATAGGTTTAATGAAATTAGAGTGCATGAAACGACCTTGGTTGAACCAATGCATAAAAATGCAGTCAAAATGAAAGTCGATATTACGTATAACATTATAATGTGTCTTATTACGTAAAAAAAAGTTGTAATACCAAAATATAATAATAAAAACCAAAAAAGAAAATATGTTATAATCCAAAGCAAAAATAATACTTTTACATTACTTTTAAATCATAGATTAGCCCTAAGTAACGCCTAATTATACAAATTAAAATAAAGGTTTCAAGATTGTATTTTCCTTTTCGTTAAACTTTAACAGACAGAAAGTGGACAGGTCAAAGAAGTCATCGACAGACGATTTTTAATGTTGACTTTTATATCAACGAGTATGATTTGATTTTTACGATTTTTAATTATGATCCCTATTCACAAAATTGGTATAAAAGTTGGGCGGTTTTAATACATAACTTTATAACCATTTACCTTCCGTCCAACATAGCCAAACGCGCTGAGGAATTTAACAGTCCCTTTTTTTCAGAATAAGTGAAGTTTTTGTAGAAATCTTTCGGGGGCTATAAATAATGAAAATGAATTATTACAAAAATATTACGCAGCCCTAAAGCGCCCTTATTATTTTAAGTGTTCTCTCACAGGTAACCTTAAAAATGATCAATTTTGTTGGTATAAGGAAAGAACTTTTTATTCTTATTATAATACAAAAATATGAGAGAGTTGAATCATTTTCATACAAGAAAAAGCAAAAAATATTTTTGTTATGTTAAGTACATTAACGAAATTTCACTAGAAACGTTGCTTTGAGGTTGTGCGCTTTCTAGCTATTTATATCTACAACATGAATAATCAATTCAATCATTTATGATTATCAACTTTTTTTTAACTTTGAATTTCTCATTGCATATTTAAAGAATTGATTTGAAATTTTTATTATAATATTAAATATCGATTTCTAAAAATATTGTAGAACATATATTAGATAGATAATTATTTCATATTCGGACTTCCCTCGACAGGGATCCGGCAGATTTTTATAGATCTAAAATTCTCTAGTACATTACTTTACCGTAACTCTTTTGGTTCACGCAGCGCACGTGACTAAAGCTCCCAGCAAACAACATTTTTAACAACTGCTCGATCTCTTACAATTTACATTTTACCAATATGTATTATTTACCTAAACCATCCGGAAGTATTTCAATATCTTTTGGTGAAAACCGTACAAAAATCCGTTCAGTAGATTTTGAGAAAATCGATCACATACAGACAGACAGACACTTACTTTGTTAGTTTTTTACTTGTTCACTTCAGTTTTTTGTAAACGTTTTAACACAAAGGGTTTAAATATATAACATTAGTTTAAAATTAAATTAGAACACAGTAAGTTAAAGTCTTGAGATTAAGCAACAGGCATAAAATTTATTTTTCGAAGTTTCTAACTGGCCTATTAAATATGTTGCAAGAACGGTTTCTTTTGCTTCGTTACAAAGACTAATAAATTGCCAAACGTACCTTAATAAATCCAGTTCGAGTCAGGTCCCGTGGCCATAAATTGTCAAATAAATCGAGCAACAAGGACCCAGCCATTGTCGTTTGCCTCCGCATCAACTCATAATTCGCATGACCGTATTGATTGTTCATCGTGTTAACAAATGTGCTGGTATTCCAATGAAACAACGGGAAATCTCTCTAATACGATGAAAATAATATACAATGACAAACCTAAGTCAAATTTTCAATATTAAAACTGAATATGATATTCATTGAAAAAGATCATATATACTTTTCTATTCGCCATTGATAATAAAACGTGAGCTTATTTCACAATCATAATATGAAACAACATCAAGACGTGATTACTATTAAAGATGCACAAAGGGACCTGCCCATCTTAATCTCTGTTATCAAAACGAAACAAAAGTCCCTACAGAAAACATTCTTCTTAGTATTCAACTGATACACGGAGGTCCTCTTGAAGCATCGATCACGAAAACGATAAAATAAATAAATGTCCAACTGTTACCATGAATTAAAATATTACTTTTTTATTTACGACAAAATTATACAAGTTATGTCTATTAAATTACTTACACGTTAGTACTATACAAATCATGCCCACGTGGAATGTTCCCAAAAATGCTGGCAGCGTTTCAGCTTTGAATCACTAAGCTGATTCCTTGAAAAAGCCTACCCTCTTCACAACTGAAGAGGCAATTAAACGAGGTAAATGTATTAAAATCAAATATGTTTCAAATAAATTATTTTACATCTCATTTGTGTAACATTGTTTAATAAAATAACAGGATTAATTTGAAATTAGGGGTTAAAGTAGGCGTTTCACCTTGCAATAAAAATAGATAATGAAATTGCTAGATTTGTAATTTAATTTTGGCAGGTTTAACAAGCAATTGATGGCAGACCATTATCTGCGAAACACTTTTATCATATCGAGTAATATAAAATGAAAACTTCGCCTGTCTTTAAATGTATGTGTAATGCGAACAAGAAATAATATCAATTTGAAAAAAGGTGACCTAACCAAAAAAGTTTCTTGTTATCCCTTAACCATAATTACATAAACACTTAGCAATTGAATATTTTTCCAGGGGGACGATGTAATTTTTAAAATTGTTTTATACTGTTTAAGTATTTAAATAGCGCTTTTAAATAAAGTTTATTTACGAAGGTTTCAAACTGTGTAAATAAAAATAATGAATAATTAAATAGATTTATTTAAGCTTAAAAAAAACTTATTCAATGTTATTATGATGACGTATTAAAATTAAAAAATTACGTTCACTACATTTCCAAATCTCTTAAATCTCTTTAAATTTGGTATGAAACAGCCATACAAGACATATTGACTTACATATATACTCGTATTCACCGTTTAGTACGAATGTAGCTGAAGGTAGTAAGCTAAATGCACGTCAAATACAATCCAAAGGCCGAAAGCGGGGGTATCTATCCGTTAACATGTCCATCGTCATAACTCATGACAACAGTTTTCCACGTGTCACTGGCAACCAACCATAGATGATAAATTACTCTCACTAACGGACTTTCCTGTCACATACTTCATGTGATAACGGATTAGAAAGCCTTTTAAATACATTTATTACGGTAGAGACTAACACGTCCATTTCTGATAATTATGTCAATGGATGATTAATGTCTAGTTTTTGTAGAATAATTCTGCGAAAATGACTGGAGTATTGGGGATTAGATTAAAGAGATTACAGCCATTAGTATGATAAGTTTCAGATGTCAATTTTTTTAGGTTTTTCAGGAATCTTTTTTTTTCAGTATAGGTTTTTGATATCGATGTTCTCGTCTGTACGTTAAAATATTGTCGGCATATTCAATTTCCGTAGATATTTAACGCGTAAGCACTGTCAATTCCAAATCAAATACAAAAGTAATAATAAAATTATTTTGCTATAATCCGCGATACAGTAAATATAAAAAATATATAGTGCTAAATGTATAATGGACTATCCGTTTTTTCATACCCGCTACATGCAGGATTCGTAAAAAAAACGATTAGATAAATCATCAATATCATTAACAATCAGATAAATGTTTCAAGTTCAAATATTCAGAATTTTCAAAATTAATAATAATCAAAATAGTTCAAAATTTGCTAAATTCTTTTCCTTTTTTCATTAAATAGATGTCCAAAATTTGACAAACGCCTATTTTTCTAGGCTTCACTATTAAAACACCTCAACAAACGAGTAAATCAGTTCTTCCATTTGTTATTGCCTTATTATACATAAACTATTAAAAAATGTGTATATATAATAAATAAAAGAAACTAATGATCGAACAGTATAGATGTAAATAATTAACTGTTTCAACAATTTACTTTACTATCTTTGTTGAAGAATTACATCATTGACTGGCCCGTTGGCGCAGTGGGTAGCCTACCTTCAGCTCCGCGGGTCGCGGGTTCGATTCCCGCCGAGGGCCAATATTTTCTATAAAAAAAATTGTTGGTTCTTCGAGCCTCGGTGTGTGTTTGTATTTAAGTATGTATTTAAAATTATATATGTAGTATATCTACCAGTTGTTCGTCACCGATAACATAAATATTAAGTTACTTACTTTGGGGACGGACGACCGTGTGTGTGTGTCCCATATATTTATTTATTTATTTATCATCTATATTTAGAAGAGCGTATTGATGAAAGTGAATGTTGTGAGAATTCGTAGATTTTATAAAACGAAAATTGGAACATGTAGCTAGTTATAATACTTAGTTAATATAGAGCGTCATAGCTACTCTAAATATTTGTCTAGTCTAACAATCATTTCTGGATTAAAATTTAAAGAAGACGACGCAAATACATTCAAATTATATTTAAGCTGACAGAAAATTTAATAAACAGCTTAACAAAACAATTCCTGCATGAAATACTACCAAGGCTGTTTTAATTTCATTCTGAATCGCTTTTAAAGTTTACGTGCGTTTGAAACTATTGCTTTGTTTTCGCAAAAAAATCAAGCACATTTTTATTGCTTCAGAAATTTTATTCAACGAAGCGTAGCAGGTGACTAAAGAATTTGTTTACTAATAAAATGCCAATACTTGGTGCTTTAGAATTTTTATTGAGCTATTTAGCAAACTTCTCAAGGTATGTACGTATAGAAGCTTTGTACATAATCTCTACCTTTATTGCTATAGTTTACTATCAGTGTCTGACAAAGTTTTACTTATTTCAATTTACCTACATAAAATTTTAACATACTATCCACTTAAACCTTCCTCGAGAATTGCACGATCTTTTAGTGAAATCCGTACAAAAATTTATTCAGTAGATTTTGAGAAAATCGATCACATACAAACAAATAGATTTTGAGGACTTTGTTTTATATTATGTATAGATTAGTGCAATAAGTTAAATTGTGATATTGGCGTTTCCTAGTGTCCTCCTGCGCATGATAGCATCTCATAGAGACCTACAGTAAAAAAAAAGTATTCGCAATATTTATAAGGCAAGATTGAAGAATAAATATGTAAGGTATATAAGTTTTTTTTGTATTGTTAGTTATATTTTTAGTTTCAGTGAACCTTAATTACAACTATTAATATATTTATTATGTTGATATAACAAATAAGTAACATTGCGGCAAACCATTTTTGTAGTATTCTCATTTAAAAATTGAAATTTTTTTATCAAAAAATTACAGATTATAAAAATCCTCATTGTGTTTAAAGTTTCAAATCATTAACACTATCGGAGCTACAACTTTTTATAGATCTTTCAATGGATCCCTGTCTTATCCACAATTTGTCGCTTTGTCAATTCACCAACTTTTGGGTTTAACTAAACGATTTCCGTTCAATGCAGCCTTGGCGTATAACGTACAATGTAACGTCATGGTTTACGGTATTTAGTATATTTTCGATCTACAGAACTCTTAATTTAACAATGTTAACCCGATTAATTGTATAATAATTGTATAATTGTATAATAACACCTTAAGGAAATATTAGAATTTGAAGTGCAATTTATAAAAGCAGGCGGTACTTTGTAACAAAATTGTAATGCCATTTTGGAATCACGATTTTGCCATGGATTTGGTCATTTGTTACGAGGCGAAGCGATCGTGGCGTTTTGTCATACGTGTGGTGATTGGCATATATAAGGTATGTGAACGTGCTTGCTTTCTACACTAAGCATTACGTAGAATATTTTAACAACAACGGATTATAACAAAATAATTCTATCATAACTTTTGTCGAATTTAAATGGTGTTAAGAGTTATATTTTCTACTGCAATCAGAAATTTCTGAATACAAAAACCACTTAAGCTCTACATCTTATATTAGCCTATCTGTGATACGTGGGTTCACTGATTCTGCATGTATAAGATATGTGAACGTTTCCTGCTTCCCACACTCAGCATTATATTGATTCTTTTAACAACCGAAGATACCAGCAATATAATTGTATCATAATTTCTGTCCAATTTAAACGGTGTTAAGAGTTATATTTACAAATGCAATCAGGAGTTTTCTGGATTCAAAACCCGTCTAAGCTCTCTCTCTTATCTTAGTTTATTCAAATCCAAATTCAAATTCAAAATATTCTTAATTCAAGTAAACTTGTAAACAAGTGCTTTTGAATCGTCAACATCTGCTGCTGGTTCGGAAAGCTGTTCCTACCGAGAAGAACCAGCAAGAAACTCGGCGGTTGCTCTTTTCAAAGAATAATTCTTATCACTAGTTACATATAGTTATTAATGTCTTGTACAGAGTTGAAGAGAAGCTATATCCACGCATTCTTATCGTCTAGGTAATCTGCAATAGTATAATAGGCTTTCTGAATTAGCCTTTTTTTAGAAGTATTTTTAAACTGCTGTAATGGTACAGTTAAAGTAGATTGTGGAATTTTATTATAGAATCTTATACCTAAACCCACAAACGAATTACGAACTTTTGCAAAGCTTAAAGCAGGAACCGCAAGCTTATGTCGGTACTACTTTGTCTATTATAAACATCGCCAATCCTTTTATAATTATTTATATTCATATGTACAAAAATTAAATTACTAAAAATATGTATACTGTGAAGCCAATGTAAGAATACCTGTTTCCTTGAACTTCTCTCGCAGGGAATCGCGTAAATTTAAATTGTAAATGCCACGTATGGCTCTTTTTTGTAATACAAAAATTGTTTTCAATGTCCGCGCATTTCCCCGATACAATATTCCGTAAGACATAATGTTATGGAAGTAAGCAAAATAAACAAGTTTTATCATATGTTAGTATGCGTTCCCTTTAGATTTATAAATCCAATAATTTACAAACTTAATGTTCATGTATTATGGGCATCCCTTCCACAGTCTAAGCCTCACATTAAATACTAATTACATTCGGTAATTGCATATTTGATTATATGTGAAACAAGGATAATTGATGTGCTATTGAGGTGGATTAAGTTGTATTGTATTTAACGCTGCGTGTTTTATTAAACGGTTTTCGATGTTTAATTTACGACCGTAATTGATAGCAAAGTTCGTTTTGTTATTTTGATTTCCTTTTATCAATTACCGATTTGCATATATATTTCAAATAACACAGCATGATTGAATATGCATTTACTTATTTGCAGATGTCGCCCAACAAAAATACTAATATAGTTAAAGCGACTATTAAGGCTTCTGATAAACTGAGCTTCTTTAAACTATAACGATTGCGCTTTGTGATTGTTTTATCTTTTTCGTAAATAAATCGAGCAAATCACGGTAATTTTCTCAATAATACTGTTATTTGTCATTGTTTTTCACTTTTTAGTTAGAAAGCGTGATATGAGGTTTTTTAAAGTGCATCATTTTAAATAAAGACTTAAATATATTTGTGGAGAATATCGTGACACCAACCAATGTGAGGATGTATATTGTGTGTGTATGTGCGTTGTGTGTATATGTACATTTTCATTTTCATATGTTAATCATGATCATGTTAATATTTTAAGTGTATAACTAACAGCAAAGGAACGCGAAATTTTTAAAAAAAATCAAGTATTAGCTAAACACAAAAAAAACCTCTCGTTGCTTAAGTCTGTAATAAATTTTAAAACAACGCTTCTGAAACATATTGAAAAATTCGCCTATACAACTTTCCTCGCATGTGGCAGCTGACACCCTATTCATCTTATTTGTTAGCCAGTTAATTAAGGCTTACCCATCGAGGAGCAATATCCTTGTTGATTTGTTAATGTTAAACGAATATTCCAAATTTCAATTCACTTACCTAACTTTTATGGATAGCATTCAGACTAATATTATCTATTAATACATTAATATGCTGCTATTACCGAGCTGTGATAGCCTAGCGGTGAGACCGTGCGATTCTTTCGAGTGGAACACGAGTTCAAACCCGGGCAGGCACCAATGAGTGTTTCTAGTAAAACTCATGTGTTTAATTGGTAAATGCAATTTTTCACACGCTTTTCGGTGAAGGAAAACATCGTGAGGAAACCTGCATATCTCTAGAGAATTCTGGAGTATGTGTAACCTACCAATCCGCATTGGAGCAGCGTGGTAGGTATTAGCTCCAACCCTTCTCTCCAGAAACGGAGAGAGGAGGCCTATTCCCAGCAGTAGGATTGTAACAGGCCCCTACTTTACCTTACATTAATATGCGAAAACTTTACAGACTTTTTGACTATCTGTCTTTTTGTATGTCATTGTTTCACAGCTGCTTCGCTGTACCAATGTCAATGGTTGCTACAATTGAAGGTAATCGGACTAACATATAGATATAGATTTTTAAATCCTATTTTCCTACGTTAATAGGTAAAAACAATATATTACATAACTGTCCGGCCACGCGTTGCTGTGGCTTATCGTCACCAAACTTTACAAGATCATTCGCTGGGTCATTCTAAAGATTGTTTGTAAATTTAATTAAAATCGGTCCATCCATTTCGGAGTCTATAAAAGACATACAGAAAAACATTCATTTGTATATAATAAGTTGCAGTTACATCTAGTTCAGAATATTCGTCGAATACAAATAATATTAGTATTGTAGCATAATCTTGTTTTTCAATTGAACAAAATATTATTCAAATAAAGCTGCGAATCCGAAGAGAAGATCTAAAAATGTACCATATTTTAAAATGTTTCACAAAATAGGAATAAGCGTCAGAAATATCTTTCACTAGGACCTTGCAACTTCGGCAGTACAATGTAAAATACTTTAAAAATATGAACTAGTCTTACACAACAGTTTCTCAGGCTTTATTAGTTTAATACTAGGAGCCTATTTTGTCACCTTGAGTACTGATTTGTTGAAGATTTAAAGCGGCGTACTCTAACATAAAACAAGAGCTGTGATAGCCCAGCGGTGAGACCGTCTCTCTAGAGCATTCTAGGGATATGTGTAACCTACCAATCCGCATTGGAGCAGCGTGGTAGGTCTTAGCTCCAATCCTTCTCTCCTAAAACGGAGAGAGGAGGCCTTAGCCCAACAGTGGGTATAGTAACAGGCCGTAACTTTACTTTTACTTTTACTCTAACAGTTAAATACTAAACAGGCGTACTTAATTTCAAGGTGATGGAGTTGAACAATAATTATTGTTTATTTTAAAATCACAGAGTCGTTAATGTCTTGCACCATATAGATAAGATTAAGAGAAGATTTTAAACATATACAGAATTAAATATACACAACTTAGATCATCGTTACTAATTATAACATTTTTTTTGACAAATATTAGTTAATTATTTAAGTCAGTTCCCACCAAAGAAAAGAAATCATGAATAAGGGCTTGAAACTAGCCGGGCTAAGCCTATAGAATAATACATGAGTATAACCTATTTCTATAGATTAACTATAAGTATTATAAACAAATTCAGACATTTTTAAATTTAAACTATCGTGAGTAGTATTCATAGTTGATTTATACAAGCAGGCGTTACTTTGCGGAATATCGGAGAATAGGATAGGCTCCGTGGCATTGCGATTTTGTCGTGGAGCCTATCCTCCTGATGATGCTTCGGTTTCGGAGCGAAACGATCGTCGAGATTGTTGTGGTGGTGGTTGTGTGAGCTGCATGTGTGCTTTGTTGCTGGTGGAGGAGCCTTGAGGTGCGTGTGGTGGCTTGGCCTGCATGTGTAAGGTTCGTAAATTTTGCCTGCTTCATACACATTGGCTTTGCATGCATTCGCTTAACCCGTGCGGATTGTAGCGAGGTAGTTCTGTTATAGTACCTGTATTCATAGTTAATAAAGATACTGGCTATACTCACGTCTAATTTACGCCTACGAGGCGCGCCCAGCGAGCTTCTGCACGCAGTTCCCGTCGCGATAACGTCTAGTAAAGAGCTCATGAATAAGTGCCCCGGACGGGTTCGAAACTAGTCGGGCTAATTCGATAAAATTAGACGTCAGTATAGCCGGTATCTTTATTAAATTCAGACATATTTGGCCGATTTTACAACTAACATTGTCTCAAACATCTCAACTAACGCAATTGTAAGATATTTTCATTATACTCGTAGGGCTCTTACGATCGCGTAAATTAACTAAATAAACGATCTTTTATTATTATAATTAATATCTTATTTCAGCTGACGACATTAATACTGAAATATCGCTCATTATCAAATTAATTGTACGCATATTATCTACCAAATCCAATAGAAGCCGTGAAATATAATGATCTAGTTAATATTTGCGTGAACCACGTAAAATTGTACCTAATTACGGGTCTATTGAAATTTATTGCATAATTATATTTTAATAGTTTAATCTCATTCGCATTGCGTTATAATTAACTATTACAATATAAAATAATCTGCAACAAATAATATTATTTTCATTAATGCTGGTATGTGGTAATTGTGTATTTATAATATAAAATCATGATATTCTTTCGAAATACAGTTTTATTTGTCGAAATTCACTAGTAGGCTAAGGTTAGTAATTTAAAATTAGTTTTAGCTTCATTCATTCATTTTAATCATTTGACGTCCATTATTGTAGGTTTATTTATATGAATTTTTTGCCATGCAATCCTACGCGATTTAACCCAGAAACTAACTAAGTAATCCGATTAAGGTCTATCCGACAACTAGTATTGTATTGTTATATCAAAATATGAACATTGAATTGAATTTATCTTTCGTATTCCACATCTCATTCTAATATACAAATGTATTTCAAATACTTTAAGGATTACATGTATCGATTGCATTTTTACATGTAGTAGATTGGTTCAAACCATCGTCCTGTTGAAGGTCGATTGTTTTCGAATTACTTTGGCCTCACGTATAGTTTTTAGGAAATAATAATTTTCTATAGGAAAATTAATTACTTATATTCTGTCGAAATTTGAACACATTTGAATGGAACTCAAATACTTTAGAATTAACTTTAGAACTCACATTAAACAGAATTCATTATTGATGTTTTAACAGTTTCTACCTAAGTGAAAAAGCGCAGTAGAAATTATTGTTTAAGATATAATATAAAAAACATTGGCCATTCAAAAATATTACTAAAAATATTAAAAAGAGCAGTATTAAATTAGAGTAGTAAAATTATAAGAGTTGAATTACTTATTAAAAGTACGATGAATACTTCAAAATTTGACGTTTATATTGGTATAAATTAGAAAGAAAGATTATAACTGCATTTAAGTGTAAATGTGTGCTACGTAGTTATTCTATAGATTATGGCCCATGTTGATACAAAGGATCTTTGAGTATAATATTTATTTCCATTAAACATTTGGTTATCCATGACAGGCGTACGCAAGCACGTTTAGCCAATTTGGGGTGCTATTGTCACATACATCTTCCTTAATCCTGTTTATAAAATGCATTACGTATTTGCCGCTTAACGTTAGAGGATAATTAATAGTGGGTGTATCAATTCGACATTCGACTGAACTTTATTTGAAATTTCTTCTAGAAGTTTTATCGAATTAAACTGCTTCGATATAGCTACTCTCAGCGAGGTGTTTAAAGTCACACAGCCACCCTAATGGACTCTACAAGAATTGTGTCTTCCAGAGTGGTGATGCGATACCTTAGAACTTCAAAATCTATCGTTTGTTTTAAGCTGTACGTATATGTACGTGTATATATTCATTACAGGTTTGGAAAACGTTTCTAAATAACACTGCTAACGCTGATTCTAAATAAAACCACTAGGAAACTCCTTATTTTTGCTTTGGATTTATTAGAAATAAAAATAATTGATTGAAATCAGTAGTAAATGAACCCATTACTGAGTAAATATTAGTATACTTTGACGCTATGCTCGTCGACCAACAAACTATTGATTAGCAAACATATATTTAATCGACTACGGAATTAAAAGTTTATAATAGAAGATACAGAATGTTAAAAAAGTGTAGTAACGTCTTTTTACCATCCTACTGCTGGACATAACGTTTCTCTCCGTTTTTGAAGAGAAGGATTGGAGCTAAGATCTACCACGCTGCTCCAATTAGGATTGGTAGGTTACACATATCCCTAGATTTTTTTTTTTTTTTTTTTTTATACTAAGATCCTAGAGCCGTAAGACTCGACTTATTTTGTAAAGCACATATTGAAACCGACTTTAATATAAAATAAAACGAGCAAGGGATTTTATAAAGGCACAGATTGTGCGTCGTGCAGATTTAAAACTGGATAAAAACGATGAGAGATGTATGAGCTTTTTAAAACCGTTGGCGCGCGTATGAGTTGACGAATATGTCAAATTTGAAATGACCGTTTGTTCCTAACTGACACACGACGCACGTTTCTTTTACAATTAGTTTATTACAACTTTTAAATTACTAATATTTTATTATTGCGTCGCTAACACATATCTTTCCATTCTAAGTAGTCTTTCATGTAGTCTTTCTTTAGGGGATGTTTGGTCATTGCAATTTTTTTGACCGATTTAATAGAACTTTGTAATAGTTATCTGAATTAACGTATATAAAAATCAGACATTCAACAATAAATTAAGTTATATATTTTTTTTTCGTAGAGCTTTAAAGCATCTGACAAAAGTTCTTGCTCATGGAAAACGTCTGACTTCTCTGACATGACATCAAAGTTAAATTCTACAAAATATAAAAATCAGTTATTAAAATTTTTGACTTACCTTTCTCACCTGGTACCTACGCAGGTGTCACCGGGCAAGTTCCACAAACATGCAGGTATTAAAAGTACTTGAAAGACTAGTTAGAATCGAAAGATCTGTGCTTTAGAAAATAAGTTGTGTCTTACGGTTCTGGGATCTCGGACTAAAATTTTGATAGAAAAACTCATTGGTGTCTGCCCGGTGTTTGAGCTCATGATCATATCTAGAGAGTCTATTTAGAATCAGCATGTGTGCGTATGTTTGCGTGTGTTACGGTATAAGGAATTAATATAAAAATATCATTTCTATTTTTACAAAAAATTTACATGCTTTGTAAATTTTTTGCGTCAAAACATCATTTGGTTCTGTTTTGATTTTTATTTTCGTAAAGAGTCATAAATTATTAACACATCTGTTTCGAAAGCGGGGTTGCAATGCTTTACGCCAAACAAAAAAGCAGTTAAAAAAATAATATCGAAACAGGGTTCGCTTTAAAACTATTGTTTTGGTTTGTTTGTTAAGAGGGAATATTTCTCAGGATCGAGTAAAAGAGATTTGAAGGACTAATTAACAATTGTAACATTGGAATATCTCGATGGCAGTATCTCTGAGGGACTGGCCGACTGAGGTCGAATACTTATAAATTAATATCGTGTATTATTGTGTGTGTTGAAGATAAGTATTGTATTTTATCCTTACACCCTAAATAGTGTATTGTAAATAGTTCAACGCAGAAGGAAGCTAGTATTGTTTTATTTTAACATAGTACTTGATAAATGTAAAGTATAGTAATTCTGTTATGTACTACTTATTCAACCCAGTTAAATAATCTACTACTTGTTTTATCGTGACCGTGCTATTTTGTTTAAAAATTTAGGAAAAGGAAAGTTACTTAATTATGTTTTGTTATATAATTATACCGTAAAACATTATAAATAAAAGAAGTGTATTAATCATATAAAAATAACGTAATAATGATATGGAGAAATTAAGTTTTATCAAAACTTGTTATTTATATTTTCAAAAGAGCATTGTTGAGTTTCTTACCAGTTCTTCTCAGCAGAGGACAGCATTTCCGAACTGGCAGTAGAGTCATTTTGTGTAAAGACAGAAAGGTTATAAAGAATATTAAAATGTATGATATGTTAATTTAGAAGGAAATATATACTTATTCTTCATTGTATTGTTTTAGTCTAAGACTATAAAATAAATAAATTAGATTAATAAAGCCATCCTGATTGCCGAATCTATATAATCTCAATGGAATAAAAGATAACCTCAATATGTCATATCAAAGTTAACACGCGCGTACATATATGTCACATGTGTCAGAATATGCTTTAGTGTTATTTTAATTCCAACACATTTTATATATTTTATCGCATAAAATTGCCTACAAAACATAAAATATAAAATTTT
Organism: Morpho deidamia; assembly: GCA_947086505.1. Classification (NCBI taxonomy): domain Eukaryota; kingdom Metazoa; phylum Arthropoda; class Insecta; order Lepidoptera; family Nymphalidae; genus Morpho; species Morpho deidamia. The sequence continues at coordinate 10,406,197 of CAMTZC010000010.1, forward strand.
AGATAGCAACAAATAAATCCGTTCTAAACCTGCGGCTTGATTCTACGTGGACCGCTCTGAATGTTATTTTAATCGGTCTATAAATGTGACCTGAATGGTCCGTACTACAAAACCTAATAACATAAACCACCCTCCTTTCTTACCGAGGTGTCGTAAGAGGCGACTAAGGTATGTGCCGTGTGGTATCCGGCTGCATAGAGTAGACCACCCTCATTTCTTACCGAGGTGTCGTAAGAGGCGACTAAGGTAAGTTGACGTCAGGCAGGCGGCCGGTCGTATAATACGTAGCCAAATCATGTGACAACATGTTTGTAACATGTTGTGCCGACCCCACATAGAGTGGGATAAAGGCAGGAGAATGATGACTTTTAATTTACTGACGAGTACAGAATTATGATCATTATGACGTGATCTTTACAACGAAGTAAATTCATCGATTGTTATGCACGTGTTTCTTTCATGGATTATTATTTAATGGTTTTGCGTTAAAGTTATATTTATTTATACCTCACAAAAGATATAATAAAGCAATCAATAATGAACTCGGTATATCTTGATGTATGTCTAGAATTTAGGTTTCCAAAGAAATATTAATATAAAAATAATAATAACAAACAAAAAGGCAAACAAAACAAACAAAATCATTCTTCTACATTCTTCATTCTTTACTTTACTTGCATCTATATGCGTTTCGTATTTTTTTGTCGACGTTTTAAGCTCTACGCATCTGTGAGACGTTTAAATATTGAAACCCATTACTTATACTGTAATCTTTTATTATTTTATAGTTTAGTCTCATTTTGATATAAGTACATAATTTTAAGTAAACTATTTTTGAAAACTGACTACAGTTACTAATTGTAAAATATAGGTTTATATTAGCAAGCATATACTTCTGCCGAACATACCAAATTAATTAATAAGCTTCGTTTTAACAGCTTGATTTTTGACCATGGCATATATACATCTTAAAATTATATTCCCGTTTTTAGTATAGTTATAAATATAAAGTAACAGAAAACGGAGGCGTCTTCCGTATTGTAAGAAGAATTTAATTTGCTAGTGTGTGTTTATTAGTTGTAACGAAAGGACAAATGTAAAAAAACGTATCCCACATTTAGATTATTAAATTTTAATTCATAAAAATTGTATATTTTAGAGAAGATAATATGTAAACGGTATGCAAAAGTTTAGGAAGAACGAATGAATATTTTTTATCCTACATCGTCACTTGTGTCACAACCACGTCCTTTTTTAACGACGGGACGTCCCAGCTCACCAATTAACGTTTACTTTGTAATCCTGGTTTTGCTTCTTGTAAAAATGTTTAACTCTAGACCACGTAAAGAAACTGCGAAGCTTCTGAATATTTTTTTTTATAATTATGTAGATAACGTATTAAATTTTATATTAATAAATCCGGAAAAATTCGTTTTGTTACTGAATTATTTTAAAACTGTATTTCATCCGAAATGCTATTCAAATTCAAAATAATATTTATTCAAGTAAAATTGTAAACAAAAGTGCTTTTGCATCGTCAATTCTACTGCTGGTTCAAAAAGCTTTTCCCACCGAAAAGAGCCAGCAAGAAACTCAGCAATTGCTCTTTTCAAAATATAATTCTTATAACTAGTTACATTTAGTTATAAACGTCTTGTGCAGAGTCGTAACTATATCCACACATTCTTATCATCTATGTTATCTTTAAAAGTATAGTACAATCTGTATCAGTCTCTTTTTAAAAGTTTTTTTTAAACTGTTACAATGGCAAAGCTCAAATTGATTTTGGAATTTTACTATTGAATCTAATGTCTAAGAGATCGTTCATTCGTTCTCCTGCCCTTATCCCACTTTAAGTGGGGTCGGCACAACATGTTGCAAACATGCTGTCCTATGATTTGGCTACGTATTTTATGTCTGGCCGCCTGCCTGACGTCAACTTACCTTAGTCATATTTTACGACCCCTCGGTAAGAAAGAGGGTGGTCTAATCTACTCAACCGATAACCACACGGTGGGTCAACTTACCTTAGTCGCCTTTTACGACATCTCGGTAAGAAATGAGGGTGGTCTATTCTACTCAGCCGGATACCACATGGCGTGTCGACTTACCTTAGTCGCCTTTTACGACACCTCGGTAAGAAATGAGGGTGGTCTATTCTACTCAGCCGGATACCACACGGCGGCCAATGTCTAAGAGATACAAAATGTATTTATAAGAATGAAGAATAGAAAATTTGTGCTTTATGGACTGGTAAGAAAATTCTACCAAACATCTTGAATTTATTTCCTTTATGCAAACAACGCTGGATATTAAACAAATTTTATTCACATTCCGTATTATTTCTGAATCTATTTCGTTTTGTATTGTGTTAGCGTATATTAGAATTTCCCTATTTCTAACGCTGCCTCTAACGGGTGCGAGAGCACGTCAGTCTAGTTACATAAATATCCTTCTATATTACCGGCTTCAATATTACCCTGAAATGTTAAGCATGGCAAGCGTTAGATAACACATTTTGGCTTTTAGAATATTAGATATGGAAAATTTGTGGGAAATATTGAGTCTTGGCGTTAAATTAACCAACCCCATCATTAAAAGTTGCCGTCTTTTTATTTTTTTTAATATGTTTTTAACTTTTGAGCCAATTGTACTTAAACATTTAATAATATAGCATCGCTCATCCCATTCTAATTGAGAACATTAATATATGTTCTGCTTAAATATAGCATGCAATAATATGTTGTCACAGATTATAGCAGTTTTTAATTTGATCCATTCATCATTATCCTCCTGCTTGAGTACTGTATGCATTTATCTATTATGATGTATAAATATGTAAATAATTAGAATAATTTGACGTACGTATTAGTGTATAATTATGATATTATTCTCCTGCCCTTATCCCACTCTAAGCGGGGTCGGCACAACGTGTAACAACCATGTTGTGAAATGATTTGGCTACGTATTTTAAGACCGGCCGCCTGCCTGACGTCAACTTACCTTAGTCGCCTTTTACGAAAACTCGGTAAGAAATGAGGGTGGTCTATTTTATGCAGCCGGACACCACACGGCATTTACCTTAGGCGTCTCTTACGACACCTCGGTAAGAAAGGATGATGGTCTATTCTATTCTGCCGGATACCGCAGGGCTAAGTGTATAATTATGATAATATGTATTAATGTATAATTATTCGAATGTATTTACGTTTATTAATAAATACTTTGTGCACCGTCTTATATACTCATAGTCTTAGTTTCTCTTAAATCAGGTTGCCTCTGAGAGATTACTATTAGTGATAAGGCCGCCTTTGCACTATTTATGTCAACTTACCTTAGTCGCCTTTTACGACACCTCGGTAAAGAATTAGGGTGGTCTATCGTACTCAGCCGGATACCACACGGCGGTTAATTTGATGCCTTATAATTTAAAAATTTAATAATAATTCAAATTACTGCCTTGAATTTCAAATGAATTTCAATTCTTAGGCCTTTATTACTTTAAAGTCCTAAGTTATCATTCAATATAATATGGGAATAAGTTCGCTTATATCAAATAAACATTATTACGTATTTTGTTTCACATTGTTCTGTATAATCTCGACAAAGTGTTCAGCGGTTTACGGCAAAGCTTATTGTAACGATTTATTTGAATTTCACTTCCGACGAGTGCCCAGCCACCGCACTCTAATGAGAAACAAACAATGATTTTAGCACTTGCAATATGAATATTTATTTTTGTTCATATTTGATTTTTGTAGATGTGTATGTGACTGTACACCTTAATATTACATTTCAATACTTATTTTGAGTAATATTATAACTAAGAATATTTAGAACTTTAATTATGTAAAGACAGCGCGATGAATTGTACAATTATGGATCACATTTAAGGTTATAGAGAGTGGAGGCCGGGGGTATGACTTTTTTATATCAGTAGACCTACCATGGACTTTTAGATAACGATTCAATGCAAAAGTCAGTACCTAAACCGAACCGCTTTCGTTTCGTGAAGTGTGTTTGAAAGGGATAACGTTATAGGCACTATAGATAACTCTCTCTTTTGCTCACATGTTTTAGGACGCATTCCGAACGCTCATTCGTTAACGTCTTAAAGTGTGCGTCTTTAAGACGACTTTATGAAAAGTAAAACAATTTAGTTTACGTCTTCAAATGAATCGCAACGAGAGTTCATGGTAGGCCTGCTGGACATCCCATAATAGGACTTCACCGCCAAAGGGGACGAGCGGCGAATATATTACTCTCACCGACTAAAAACCTTAAAATGCTCCACCATCATACTGTTGGCGCAAGGAAAGGATAACATTGTGCATATAACCCCCATATTCGCCAGCAGAAGCTCTGTACCCCAAAAAGCGACATCTTCGTTTCGGGCCCTCTCTAAACAGTGGTCCCTTTCTCCACTAAGCGACGCATCAAGAACACTAGATGCATCGACCGCCTCGAGGACCTACTCAGACCGAGCTTCCGACTCCCTATTCGGAACGCCTGGAGGTCTCAGTTAGTGGTCATGCAACGGATTAAGGGACTGGTGTTATGACTGTGATTAGTCACTGTGATCGCGAGTTCAGAATCATCAATTAATCCTATCTAACTGGGGTGTTTTCCAACTACTGTTATATATTGTATATGAATATTTTAAATTTAGTTCAATGAATTAAATGAAATAATGAAACAATCACCTTATTTGTTATTCGCTCACCGCCATTTCTTTGTCTTTATTTCAAGTACAGGCTCATTGTCTTCTTTAATCAGAATATATCACCGTACAAATTCTCTATTATGTAATGATATTGAACCGGTAATCGATTTACGTATTTATTGAAACAGTAACTGATTTACTCTTCTATGATTTTATTTATTAGAATCCTCTGTTGAACCTAGTGAAGTCAGTACATCGGTCATCCAATAATTTGAATGCTTTGTTACAGTAAACTTAACAAAATACCAACTGTTCTAAAGGAATTTGCGCGTTTCACAAGAATTCGCTTTGAAGTTAAATTTATAAGTAAAGAATGAAAGGTTATCCACTACCCGAAATGCCAGCTACTACAAACAAGCCAAACCTTTGTAAAATAACTCTACAAAGTAAACTTTGAAATATCTTTTTGTGTTTTGGTTATCGTGAATCGTATTCATATATGTAGATAAAAGATACACCATCTTCATTATCATTCTCCTGCCCTTATCCCACTCTAAGTGGGGTTGGCACAACATGTTACAAACATGTTATCACATAATTTGGCTACGTATTTTACGACCGGCCGCCTACCTGACGTCAACTTACCTTAGTCGCCTTTTACGACACCTCGGTAAGAAATGAGGGTATGGTCTATTCTATGCAGCCGGATACCACACGGCGCATACCTTAATCGCGTCTTACGACACCTCGATAAAAAAGGAAGGTGGTTTATTCTATTCTGCCGGATACCACGCCGCGTATGTAGATAAAAGATACATGCTTTGAAATTAGCTAAGTTATCTAATTTTTTATCTTAATATATTTAAAGACTTTTTATTGTACCCCACACAATATTTCCCAAATGTTAATTTGAACATCTGATGCTGTATCAGTTTGAATCAATGTTATAAAAAGATATTGATACTAAAAAATATTAATATTTGGTTGTAAAATTTATATATAATATGCGTTAACTTGATTTCTATGAAGCAAATTTTAACAATATTTACAATATAACTTACTTTATTTATAGAACTTTGAATTTATACAAACAGCATCCAATTCATACAACATATCTATGGTATATAATATTTAATGTTATTGTTTCATATTTTGTCAGAACAATATACAATACTATTGTATATTGTTATGTTCAATTTTTATTATTTATGACGTACAATACTCCGTTACAAAGAATAAAGACTGGAGAAAACTGGATTATGGAACTATTCAGAATATGTAAAACTATATAAATGTATGTTACTATGTAAAAATATATACACCAATTGAAGCATTTCCATGCATAGCGTAAACATGCACTCAACCATGCGCACACACTTCTCCACACATGCAACACATCTATATTTATATTTATTTATAACTACCATGGACATAAGCAGAAGTAGACTCACTGCTCACTGTTTGTCTAGTTGTATGAAAGTAATCCACACAAGCTTGTTAGCAACGTAAATGTTGGAAGTCTTAACTTGAAGCGTCACGCAATATCAAAATGATTGATGAGAAATACCAAGTGACCGCAGAGTTGTACCGTGCTATGAATATATCCTAGTTAGTATAACCACGCGGAAATCATATAAAACGTAGGAAGGCCTTTGTCTGCTTCGGTTTCACCCCTGTTCATTACGTTTACCTTCAGATAATATTATCTTTAACTAAAATTACGTTTGTCAAAATACTGAGTATTTAAAAAACCTATAATTGTAGGCTGTGCCTATGACATATTTTGAGAACTTTAAGTTATATAATTCAGGGCAAAAACGAACAGACGATAATTATTTTCGCAAATTTTTATTATTTTTTTTAAATCTTTATTTAAGAGGGTTTTTAAACAGAAAAATAAAAACTATAATAACTATAGTAACTATAAACTAACCATAATTAAATAAAAGAATAAAATAAATATTAAAAAAAATAACAATTAAATAAATAAAACCCATAGTAACTATAAACTAACCATAATTTCTACGACTTATGCCTACTATAAAACAAATTGTAAAGCAATTTCGCTTTTTTCTGAATCTGGAGAAGCCAAAATGCTATTACAAGTGGCAAAATCAAAGCTTAATCCTATTTTTAACCTAAAATCACTCCTAAGGTCCTCGTTCCGCACACATTCCATCAAAATATGATATACATCTTCGCGCAAATTATTATCTCAATAAAATTATGTCGTAAAATAATAAGTACCAATTGTTGCATAGTTTGAGAAATTAATAGATTAATTAATCTTATAGTTAACAAACTGTGCTTGAGACTTCGCCCGCGTTGAAATCGGTCTTAATTTAAATTTTGAGCATATAACAGAATATTGTGAGTTAACCATAAGAGGTAAAGACTTGCTGTCGCGAATTTATTTGGACTATTTCTGCAGGTCTACGATTCTTTAGTACAATTAGTGCATCTCTGTTAGTTTACGTTCCGCACGTGAGTACATTTCCCAACAAATTTTTTTTACAAGTGCGTGACCTCTTTAACACAATTTACATAAATCCCTTATATACTATACACTTAAACATTCCGAAAGAATCGCGCTATCTTTTAAATAAGACAGTAAAAAAATATGTTCAGTAGATTTTGATAAAATCAGACAGACAGTTTTTGGGCACTTTGTTTTATAATAATTATAGATAATAAATAAATATATTAATATATGTAAAGATTATACACACGATTATCCGTTCCCAAATTAAGTAACTTGTGTTATGGATACAGACAACTGGTGAGTATAAAAGTATATAATTTTACATACATACATAAATACACCAGAATCAAAGAACCAACAAATTGTATTTAGAAAATGATGGCCCTGGTGGGTATCGAACCCGCCGTGGAGATGAAAACAGCGTCCACCGCGACAAAGAGCCCATAAAAATTGTTAAATGTGTTTATAAAAAATAGACTGTATCTAAAAAAAAAAGTATTTCCAATTTTATTTAATGTCACAACAAATAAGTTTGTTAATAGTATAAATTGTTTGGGTCACAAATTCATACGTCACGCAAAACAGAATGATTGATGAGAGGATAGTAGTAACGTTCTTGTGCGTACAGCTTTGTGCCGACGATAATACAACCGGGCTGGACTTTTGGTATAAAGTAAACACGTGATATTTGTCGGTTAATATACAGGTATGATTCAAGATCCGTTTATGATATGATTATACTTGATTTATTTATTTTTTATTGACCTGTTAGCGCAGTTGGCAGTGACCCTGCTTTCGTTAAGTGGGTGGTGAGTGATTCCCGTCGAGAGCAAACATTTTCTAAGAATAATTTGTTGGTTCTTCGAGCCTAGGTGTATTTTTATATGTATTTATATTTACCATTTGTCTGTCACACATAACACAAGTATTAACTTACTTACTTTGGGGACGTTCGTGCACGTTAGCGTCCCATATATTTATTTTATATATGTATTTAGTCTGACAGACCCTTACTGTGTTTTAGTTGACCTGCACGACTGATTATTAAATTCTTAGACATTTTTGAGCATCGAGATACTACAAATTCCGAAAAGTTGAAACTGTTATATCAGAATTGTTGAAATAAGCTATTAGATTACGGACCACTTTAAAAAAACCTAATTTCGTGACATAGTAGGCTGAAGTAATAAATCATTCAATTTGTCGCTACTCATAAATAAAATTATCCTTTGACAATACAGAGTAATACAACTGTAAAACTATACGAAGTTATTCAAATAAATAACATCTAAGAATAGCTTCAAATAAACAATTTTGATGTGAAATAATATTGAAATGATTGATGAAAGGATGGTTTTGCGATATTATCTATGGCCCTTTGTATTTAAGATGGAAACAATAAAAGTAATTTTCGTATAGTGTACGATAAAATATCAAATTATTGAGACTTTTGCACTCTTATCAACGCGGTGTTTTTGAGCGTACACGTGTTTCTTAGGTTCATAATTTTCTATGCCATGTTTCTTAAACTATCGATGGATATCACTCAGAGGATCAGCGAAAGTTACGTGCTTATTTTATAACATTCAATTTAAAATTCCTGTGAATGTAAATTTAAGTTGTTTTAAGAAAATTTGTGTTAATTATGAATTACTTTTTTAAAAGAACAGATGTTTTTGAAATAATTGTCATTTGTTAACCTATGATCCATTTACAGAATATTACATTAAAGCAAAATATTGAAACAAACCAGCAAATCCACAGTAAAACTGACTACTTAGATATGTTCAGCATAAAGATAAAAAAAACTGCACTACGCCATAAAATAAGATATCTATGGTCTTTGGTGAATATCTAAAATTTTGGTATTTGGTAGGAGTAAAAATTTGTGCTCCGAAATCAGTAACTTCTATCATGTGATAACTTCCCAGTTTTTTTCTACACCCAAACCAATGTTGTTATAAGAAAAAATCTTTCAGGAATACCCGAAGATATATTTATTGGAAAAAGTAGACGTTACACATATTCACTTTCCGTTGAAAGCAATAAATATACTCAAAGAGATTTGTAACGTTTGCATATCGGGAACCGGAACTCCCGTGTACGAATGAAATGAAAAATGCAATGGAATAACGTATAGTGGCTGTTGGTGTCGTTTGGTAAACATACACGGCATGTGGCGCAATATTGGCGATGATTGCTGCTCTAGTGTTGATTCGAGTTCTAATCATATTAACATTTTCTATGAATTTCTATTGCGAACAAGTGTATTCTTTTTAATTTGTTTTATTGTTGATCTGGAATCAACTCCTTTAATGTCATTATTACAGACGTGAATCGCACACCGATTTTTACACAATTTACGACTACAACTACGACTTTGAAGACATACAAATCTGACCCTTCCATCATAAAAACAATTAATTAGTTTGCGATGAATTGTTTTTAGCTTTGCGATTTTGTCGTGGAGTCTATCTCCTGATGATGCTTCGGTTGCGGGGCAAAACGATTGTTGAGTTTGTGATAGTGAACGTGTGTAGTGCTTGTGTATTGTGGTGGCAGTGGTGGAAGTTTGTGCATGTGTTTTTACAATTCCTGCATGTAACGAGTATGAAAAACGGATAGTTCACTATACATTTAGCACTATATATTTTTCTATTTACTGTATCGCGGATTATAGCAAAAGTAACGCCTAATTCTATAAATTATATAATACTATCGAGTAAAAAAATTACTAAAAATTTCCATGATAAAAATATATTAAAGCACACTAAAAAAGCTAAGCAAAGAGCCACATAAACCAAAGCAAATATTAAAAACACATAGAACGTGTCACGCAATATCGGCATGATGGATGTAGATTGCCTTCAGCGCCCCGAATTCGAGAATTTCAAAATATCACGTTAGATAAAAAATGAAAAAAATATTGCTATTTATTTAATCGGTTAAAGATCCCAACATAGAAATGGTCCAGCATGGGTGAAGGATATGTGGAAACGGAAGGGTTATCGACGTTTATCGACGGTTATAAGGGTTGACGAATTATTATAATAACTTTATTATTTAATAAATTTTAAAAAATTCGTCTTGCTTTAGTAACGACAATAGGTATATCTCTGGAGAGTTACGTATAACCCACCAATGTTCCTTAGGGACGCGTGGTAAAAACGGAATGTGCCGCCGAACATTTGACAACAGGCAGCAACAGGCAGTTACTAAATTCTTATATTACTTATAGACTTTTTACTTATAGATATGAAACAATAAATCCAATTGTATTATTATATTTGATCTTAGGCTCAATGTTACTTACTTATTAATAAGTACTGACTTTATTCAAGTTTTAAATATGAGTTAAAAGGACTCTGATAAAGTAAGCTTATACTATCCTATTGAGGGCTACATAAATTATAAAAATGCTTGGATTTAGCTATACTTCGATCTTGCACAAAATGGCAATAAATAAACTAGATTCAAGAATTGTATTTTGAAAAGAGCAACCGCCGAGCTTCTTGCTAGCTCTACTCGGTATTAAGAATTTTCCAAACCATCAAGAGAGTTGACAATTCAAAAGCAATACTTGAACAAGGAATATTATTGATTTGAAATTTTGAATTTATCAGAAGCTTTCCACAAAATTCAAGCTGTGAACAAAGGAAAATCGCAGGTGGGAGATAAGCGCCAAATAATCTTCAACAAATAAGCTAACAAAGGCAGAGTTGTCACCAAACTATAGCGCGGAATAAATGAAACGAGACAATGTGCGATGCAATACAATTGCAGTGAAAAGACGCACGGTCCATATGTGCTAGTTCCGAACAAGAGGAATGGGAGCTCGCAGGTGCAGTAACAATGCTTTCGATTCAACAATGTATGTGCCCATTGCCGCAGGATTGCATGCCACTCACACAACACCGGGTTGATTTTTGACATTAACTCTTTTTATACAAGAAAAAAAAAAGAGTCACGACCTCTTACTTTCCGACTGCTTGGTATAGATCCCCCTCTCTCCTTTTTAAAGAAAAGGATTGGAGCTACTCTACCACGTTACTCCAATGCGGATTGATAGGATAGATCCTATCAATCCGCACCCCTAAAGTTCTTTAGAGAACTGCAGGTTTCCTCACGATGTTTTTACTAATAACACAATAATACATTGCAAAAACCATTCAGTATTGTTACGTACGTTTTCCTTTTTTTGTGTCATCTGATATATTTTGCTGTCAGTTGTGAGAATGACTGCAAAAAAAATTAATATATTTTTTTTTGTATTTAATCCATCCCATGTTAAAATTTTACTTGTTAAACTATATTTTATAAAAAATATTTATGGCACAAACCGCGTTAATCGCTACAATCGTGGCAAACTATAACTCTACAAATAAAGGTGTATCACCACATAATGTAATGATCCGGTACAATGCGGTATTAAAACCATAAAGGTTACTTGCCTTGCAATGTGCTATACAATTGCATTTATATAATTAATTAATATATAAGTAAAAATTGTTTATAAATCTAAGTACTGTATATATGCATTTATCTATTATGATGTGTAAATATTTAAATAATTAGAATAATTTGACGTATGTGTTTGTGTATAATTATGATATCATTCTCCTGCCCTTATCCCACTCTAAGTGGGGTCAGCACAACATGTTAGAAACATGTTGTCATATGATTTGGTTATGTATTTTAAGACCGGCCGCATGCCTGACGTCAACTTACTTTAGTCGCCTTTTACGACACCTCGGTAAGTAAAAAGGTTGGTCTATTCTAGTAAGCCGGATACCACACGGACATAATTAAGGTATATACTACTAATATTGACATATGCAAAGGTTGCAAAGAAAAAAACCTTTAAACTACTGAGAGTACTGAAATAAAAGATTTTTTAACTAATATATATTATTTTTATGGTAATTTTACATGTCCTTATATTGTATGTATTAAAAAGTGAGACCGTACGATTCTTTCTAGGGGGGTTTTCCGTTACAACTTATGTGTCTAATTGATAATTGCAATTTATGACACGCTTTTCGATGAAGGAAAACATCGCGAGGAAACCTGCATCTCTCTAGAGAATTCTAGGCATTGGATTGGAACGCATTGGAACGACGTGGTAGGTCTTAGTTCACAACCTTCTGTCCAAAAACGGAGAGAAGAGGTCTATGCCCAACTGTGGGATAGTAACAGGATGTTACTTGACCTACTTGATGAATATACTCGTCTATACTCTTTATTTCAAATAAATTAATCTTCGTATTCTCCTAAAAGTGTTCTATTATGTTTTTTATCTTTACTGAAGAGCAGCGAGACTGAATAAACCCTGACTGAAGCCTTGAGCCCGTCTTAGATCGCTCTGCTCCAGACTGTATAAATATATGGATTATTCGAAGAATCAATTTCCATTTTCCACCCCGCCACGCAAACGGCTTTGATAGATTTGAGATGTTAATGTAACATTATCTGCAGGTCGATCCTTATGGTATTCCATTTAAGATTTGAAAAAGTGAAAAATAAGTCGAAGGTAGATGAAGAATTGTTATAATGAATTTTCTGCATCTCATCGCTAGACAGGTGACTCCGCTGAGAGTAAGAGCTTAAACTCATCACGCTGTTCCAAGTTGAATTGCTAGGTGATGAATATCCAAAACATCAACCCGTGTTTTCTTCATTGAAAAGTGTGTACTAAATAGAAGGACTAAAGTAAATAGGTCACACAAACTCATTAATGCCTGCACGGAGTTCGAACCCGCAATCCTCTAATAATTGTCACAATAAGGCAATGTTTAATGCAATGGATTTCATGACAATTATCATGGCCGCTTATGAGGTGCTGAGTGTGTTGCTAGAGATTAATCACGTTTTATTTGTTGAAGAAGGTGTTAGAATATTTAAAAGGTTTTACAGTAAAATTAGTATTTCTAAACAGCGACTATTGAGTTTTGTGCTTTTTTATTATAATTGAGTTTTTGCAATCTCCTTATTCTATTATGAAGATATTAAACACAATAAAACTTGCTTTGTATAGCGATAACCACAGTTGTCGCTGCCAATGTGGATAACGAATAAAACCGTTTGTATTTAATCGGATATTCGTATGAATATCGGAGTCAGAGCAAATTGAGGTATATTTTCGTCCGTTTTGGGATATTTTTGCTATATGCTTATTATATCAGTAGTAGAATTCGTTTAGGATTATACAATACATTTATGATTTCAATTGGTTGGTGTTTTCACCTGCCATTAAAAGGTTTAGTGAAAAGTAAGGTGGTTACCTAAGTAACCTTACAATTATATTATTTACTTTATAATAAGTATAAATACTGTCTTGTACAATAAGTTTTAAATATTATAAATAATAAATAAATAAAATAAATTTTATTTCATCAACAGAGTTACAAAAGTCGAAGTAAGGTTGGATGGAGCCTTCTTTTAAGCATGGATATATAATACTTGTGCCAGAAGACTCCGCTCTTCGATCATATTATCTATACTATACATTTGTCGTAAGAGATGATGAATGTTTTTGATTGTGTATACGTGTGCGTGTTTTTGTGAGCGTGGATGTGTGTGTCAGTGAGTGTGTGAGTGTGTATATTTATGTTTGTGTGTGAGAATGATAGTGTGTGTATGAGTTTTATTCTTCTTTTTAAATTATTATTTTATTTATTTATGTTTCTTTACATATATTTATTTTAATTACACTACATATTCTAGCAATGATTCAACTTCCTCATAACTTATAGTTTTAAGCCATTTAGATATAATTATTTTCCATGAATATAGGTTTTTAGGGTATAAATCTAATTTTCCGTTAAGAATGTTATATATACGTACAGATTGTCTAATATATTGTTTGCTAGCAAAGATTGTACGGACTGAGTCAGCTTGAGCGACTAAATCTTTTATCCTTTTCATAACCTTTACAGGCTTAAAGGGAAAGGACTTGTGTGTTTTTAGAATAAGGTTTAAAATATATAGCTTTCTTGCTGTAAGTATTCCGGAAATGGAGTATAGTTGGTTTGTCGGATATCTGTATGGTTTAAAAAGCATAACTTTTAGCACCGAACGCTGAGCCCTCTCTAACTCTAGGAATCTAGTTTTTGCGGCACCTCCCCATAAGGGGAAACGGGAATATTGTCTTTACAGTATTAAATTAGTAAAATGTCAATCAGTAAATTAGAATAAACATACGATTCCTAAAAACACGCGAGGTCGAAGTGGATAAGTAGCTGATTAAATGTAAATGAATAGTAATTAAGTTTAATTGCGTCATAAATTTTAATTATTTCTACTGAGTCGCGTTAATCGGCTCCATAAATGCGTTATTTGTACACAATTCATATTTCTGTATACTTTTAATTTCACGCTTTATCGCAAACTTATCGTAGTATTCAAATTATTATTAATAATAATTTCTTTTCTGAAAAGCGATGTAACAATAAATTACGTATTAGCTGTAGAGAAAATAAAACGATATTATAAAAATTTAAACGCTTTATGAATATATTGCACAATTTTTTTTGTAGTGTTTATATGTACTTTTTTATCAACAACTCTTTATTACATTACTTAAGTGTCTCTGTTGGTTAAGGCGGCGCACGCGATTGAAGATCCCAGGTGAGTTTTATTACAACAGCGCAACCTTTTCAACACAATTTACATAAAACTGTAATGCACTATTAACCTTTCGGAAAGATTGCACTACTAGTAAAACCCGTACAAAAATCAGTTCAGAAGATTTTAAGAAAATCGATAGATCTAGAAGAGTAGCACGGTCTTAACGCTGACTTAGACATCGCCATGACCAAAATTTGAAACATTTTTGCAATCATATTTTTTAAGGCATTGGTTGACCTTACAAGTCATCATTCTCCTGCCCTTATCCCACTCTAAGTGGGGTCGGCACAACATGTTACAAACATGTTGTCACATCATTTGGCTACGTATCTTACGACCGGCCGCCTGCCTGACGTCAACTTACCTTATTCACCTCTTGCGACTCCTTAGTAAGAAATGAGGGTGGTCTATTCTATGCAGCCGGATACCACAAGGCTCTTACCTTAGTCGCCTCTTACGACACCTCGGTAAGATAGGAGGGTGGTCTATTCTATTCTGCCGGATACCACACGGCGTTGGTTGACCTTACAAATATAATATAAATTACAGAAATAGAATATTTGCATTGAAGTTCAAATTTTGCTTCATATAAGCAGCATTCTTGAGAGCAACAGCGGAAATGTATGTTCAATTCAATACAGATTCGAATTCCCACCGAGTCGTCGTGGTCGAACCAATAATGTAAACTCTGGAATTGCTAACTTATCCTGTTCCCCAACCTCCCCTCCCAAAGGACAGAATGTGGCTGATTTCCAGAGAAAAGCAATTTAACCCTATTTATGTAACACCCCCATTTTCCCTCGTTTAGTGAACAGGCGCAGTACCAACTAAGTTTAATGATCTTGAGCTTCCTGATTGATTTCGAAATTGTTTCAATTTCCATTTAATTTGCATTTCCATTTCTGGTTAATGAAGAGATGGTGTCAAATAACTTCTTTATTTAAGTATTATAAAAAATGGTTAACATGACCCAATAAAAAAAATAATTGAGACCATAGATTATCACACTGATTATCACTAGATTTTCTATCAATCTTGAGATTATCTATCAAGCACTTTTATTCTTGGTAAAAAATTCCTCAAAGGGACCTTATTTCCAGTAGTAAACGTCCATCAGTGAAACAATAATAACAAGAATGTACACGATCATATTTAGAATAAATATACTATGAATCTATAATATGTTTACAAACATAGATAAATAGATAAACATCTTTATAGCACAAAATTACACTATAAATAAGAAAAAGAAAAAACAATTTACAGAAAACTTATATGTGAAGCGTGCAAAGGGTGGTCTTATCACAGCAGTGATCTCTTCCAAACAGCCTTTTTAAGTGAAGGAATCACATACGTAACATAGTGTAACGAGTTAGTGTAACGAAAAAAAGAAAGAGAAACGAAATTAAAAAGAAAAAATTAAATTACACACGGAAAAAAGAAAAAAAATGAATACAAAGAAATTAAAGCATAATGCACAGTGAAAATTAGTGCGAGCATTAATATTATTGAGAAATCTCACTGCATCAAGGAAAATTCGTTGACACGGCGTTAAAAAATGGCAATGGATGAAGGCTGGCGCAGATCTGGTGGGAGAGAATTCCACAATCTTACTGTTGTAGCAGTGAATGATTCATAATTCACTGCTACAGGATACAGTCAAACATAATTGTAAACTAAGCTGTTACAAACCGAAATGCCAATGATTCAATTCGACGGCAAGAGCGTTATGTCCTATTCCGTAGAGAATTTGCTCTGAGTCACTGTGGTCGAGCCAACAATGCAAACTCGGCAGTAATTACTAACTTTGTCACACAGATCGGCTTCTCTCCTAAAGGACGACGTCTGCATGCTGTAGAATTTCATAGGATTCTATTTAACCCTTATACGTTAACCAAAATTTGCGAAATTGATCAGCTCTGACTTTGTTATTAATATCATGATTAAGGTCTACATTTTATCCTATTTCATTGAAAGTAATAATAAAAATTATTTTACTATAATCCGCTACACAGTATCTAATCTCCTGATGATGATAATGTTTGTGGGGCGAAACGATTGTTGAGTTTGTGATAGTGAACGTGTGTAGTACTTGTGTATTGTGGTAGCGGTGGTAGAAGTTTGTGCTTTTTAAGAATCCTGCATGTATCGGGTATGAAAAAAATGGATAGTCCGGATGTAGCACTGTATATTTTTTCTATTTACTTTATCGTGGATTAGAGCAAAATAATTTTATTACAATTAATTATTTTATTACAATTAATAAAAATTATTTAGCACTTTTGTACTAATGAAAAGAAAGTATTCTTTCTTCTTTTGCATCCTATAAGCGATATATTGCGATAAACATATCGATGGCATTTATGATAACTTAGTATTGTACTGTATGTAGTTCAAGCAGACGAAGTCGCGTACAAAAGCTTGTTAAACTATAAAATCACAAAATATTGCTGTACTAGGGAGACATAGATGATGCAATACCGTGATAGCGCCAGCGTTATGTCCGATCCAATCCCAATGCAACTTCCTATTCGCAGTGGCCAAACCAACAATCCAAAACTCGGAATAGCTAACTTTGTCAGGCGCTTCTGCCACCCCTCCCGAAGGAAGGCGTTGTTGTGATTTGAACAACTTTAATCTAGACTTTATTACGAGATTATTTTTATTTAGTTTCTTTATTTATTTATTTATGTACCAACAGTTACTACATACAAATTAAATTGAAAAACATTGTATAAAATGGAAAGCTTATCGCTATTAGCGATCTCTTCCCTTTACCTATTTGAGTAAAGAAAAATCACGATTTCATTTAGCGTTCGACTACTTAACTATACTC
This sequence comes from Morpho deidamia, assembly GCA_947086505.1. NCBI lineage: Eukaryota > Metazoa > Arthropoda > Insecta > Lepidoptera > Nymphalidae > Morpho > Morpho deidamia. Next base: position 10,423,804 of record CAMTZC010000010.1, read on the forward strand.
ATATTATAAATAGGAAAGATTTGTATGTATATATGTTTGTAATGTTTTCACACAAAAACTGCTGCACCGATTCCAAAATTATTTCACCTTAGAAAGCTGCATTTTCACAGAGCAACATAGGCTATATTACATTTCCAGAAAAAAAGTAAGGATCCCTAATAAAAATTTAACATGTAATGAAAAAATTAGTCATACAAATTTGTCATCGCGTCCGTATAGGACAAAAAAGTTCGCAATACCATATGTCCAACTTTATTAGTTATACCAATATACCTACTTTTTACATTGTAAAAGTTGAAAAAAGTGCCGACAATAATCAAACCATATTATTCATACCTCCGTATTAATTCTTATCCCATTAAATGATATTTTATAAAAACCTGTTTCAATATCTACAGGTATTAAAAATGACAATCTAAAGAAAATAATGGCATTACAAATTCATTGTGGCGACCATTATAAAAGGGCCTACAACTGGTAAGTTAGCTCTTATTCCAAGAATATCATTGATACCCACGGATACAGCCTTACCTTTTAAAAGAATTCTATATTTGGTAAAAACTTCCTTTGCCTTAACTATTCATAAGTCCTAGGGCCAAATTTTCAATTTACAAAAATAAATCTATAGTCCGAAGACTTTCGACTACCACGAGATCGATATGTACGCGGGAGAAACCGCGGAGCATTGCTAGTAGAAAATATATTTATAGTACACTAGGTTTTGCCCGCCGCTTCGCTCGGGGAATTTGATCTGTCACATTAAGTTTCATGGCAGATGATTTTAGGTTGATTTTTTTTACTTTATTAAAAAAAATATTTATATTTATTTAGTTACTGCTACATCCAAAATTTCAGATGTTTAACTTAAAAACAAAAGGATTCCATACAATCTTCTCGTCCCGGGCATATAAGGCACTCTATGGCGCTCCATTTAAGTCAATCATAGCGTGATAACTTTTAAACTATACGGCCAATAAATATACTTAGTGTATAAGACAAAGTTTATCGACATAAAATACTGAAAGTGACAAATGTATTGCTTTTTATAAGAGTATGATAGATATACTAAAATATGCATTATAAAATAGTATCTAATTTATTTAACTTTATGATTCGCAAATATGCTGTCGCGGATTTTTAATTAGAACTTTTAAGACAAACAATACTACGGTACATTATCTTTGTGTAACTCCAATGGTTTAGGCAGCATACGCCAAGATAGCTCTCAGAGACCAGATTTTTTCCGGCTTTATTGACATGTATCGTATATTACATAAAATCGTTACAAATTGTAGCCTATATATTATTCTGATGTATAACTTTTATAACTGTAAAGTTTCATCCAAATCCGTCCAGTAGATTTTTCGTGAAAGAGTAACAAACATCCATCCATACTCACAAACTTTCGCATTTATAATATTAGTAGGAAGTAGGATAGGACTAGGTGTGTTACTAGCTTCTTCCGCGTGGTAATATGTGTCACAAAATTTTTACCGACTTGAAATTTGGAATATGTAAGTAGTTATTGTGAGTTAACCATAAAAAATAGAGACATACAAAAAGTCTGCGACAACTAGTTTGTAGTATTTTTGCAGATCTGCAATTATCTAGTTCATTAGTTTAGTATATCTGGTATTTTTCTGGTGAGTTAAGCTCCCAGCAGGCGAACTCTTTTACAACTGCGCGACCACTTCAACACAATTAACATGAAACGATACTGTGCTATCAACCTAAACCTTTCGGAAGAATTGAACAACCTTTTAGTAAAAACCATACAAAATCCGTTCAGTAGATTTTGAGAAAATGAATCACAATGAGAGAATTTTTTTTAATTATCTGTTTGGAGAATTCCTTTATGGACTATATAAAGAATTATGTCACAAATACGAATATTAGTAAACAAATTAACATTGTGATTTTAAATCTTAAATTTGATATCAAAATTTATTCAGCTCTTTATGATGGTTATAACTAGGTATCCCTAGAAAAATCTTGAAATTTATTCTCATTGCGTAGGAGTGACTTTATACGCCATAGTTCCTATCTATGACACCAAGGCAAAAGAAGATGTTTGCGTGGGTTAATAAACTAAAAAGATAAATTAATTTTTACAATGCATAATAAAAACAGGAACTAATTTGACTATATAGCAGATAAAAGATAAAATTACAAGGATTGAGAGATCTATTAACTAAAGGACATTAGTCTTACAAGACAGGTAACAAGACAAGAATTTTTAAGCTGTCTTCCGACTTTCGCACACTTCACCCGCCCGAACTTTATCTACCGCTGATTGCGTCGCTCTCTGAAGAACCGATAGATTTTCTTTTACTTTCTTGTTATTTGTACAAACTTTTCTCCCGGAAGAAATATATCTCCTCGTAACTTCATAAAATTGCTTTGCAATTTTCGAAACCTTTAATGACCTATCTGAGAATGTAGGTAATTGCGACTCTTATTCAAGAGGTTTTGATTTAAATTAACAGTAAGCCCGTATGTACGCTATTCAGCATCTTTTTGTTAAGTTATTGGAAACCTCAAATGCTTAGCCGCGTCGACTGAACGCCCGTTACTTATCTAACGCAAACGCTACTTAGAAGAACTGAACTGGCGATGGGCGGGGGGGCATTGTACCGAGAACCGATGGGCGTTAGGGACTCAAGGTGTTGTAATAGCCACCCCGCACCGAAAACGCAGTGATAGTAGAATCCCTACGAGATGGACTGACGACCTCAAAAAGGTCACGGGGAGCTCCCCGTGACCTTTTGATTGAAGCGGCACAAGATCGCGTGTTATGGAGATCCCATGAAGAGACTTATATCCAGCAGTAGACATCCAACAATGAACAAAGAAGAAGAACAATCTAACGCCATTCCGGGATGCCGCCTTTCACTTAGAAGAAATGTCAAGAAGTCAATTGTTGCATTTACCGCTTTTGCGGACTTCTACTACAAAGCACAAACTAGTTTGTCTTTTAATTATAAATTAAAGAGCCTCAATACACAACTCAAAGCTGTGATAGTCAAACAGTTATGCCGTCTTATACTTACTACGGTTTCGTAGGTTCTCTCTTTGTAGTTAAAGATACTTATAAAATATACGCATTCTGTTCTTGTCGTATTTTCTTTCAGATTTCTTTTCCATATTTAAATATTTTCTTAGCAACGAGAGCGGCAAAGCGTAAATAAAAATTATGTCAAATATTTTATTATTGTTTCAATAATGCTATTAGATTGCAATGTATTTATTAAATATCACATAGCAGTTAATTTAGATTTTTATGAATATTTTAAATGTTGTATATAATGTGTCATCATTCAATTTTAACATATTTCCACAACTAATCGGTGACATAGAAGAAATCAATATTAAATCATATATCAGCGTTATATACAAATTGCATTTTAGATAGTTGTGAAAGAGCGAAGCGGTCAGCAACAGATTGTGAGGGAATAACATATAGCTTCTGCTAAAGGTAAATAGGAAAGTGGCTTGTACGCGACACTTTTATTTCGTTGTTTGACAAAACAATATCGTCTTTCACAGTCTTGCTGCTCTGTAATTTGTGAGATGAAGTGAAATAGAAATATCTATATAATCGATATCGAAATTTTATTGCCATACACATTGACATGACATTATTGTAATACTTAGTTGTAAAGCTTTATATTCATATCCGTTAAATGTATGAAAGAAAATTCTACGTAATTAACTAAAATTTGCAAAATTGAACTTGTTTACGATCTTAGATTAACAGTGTTTCCTGTTCCTGTTCCTGAAATCATGCACACCTGTGAAAAAAGCTTGAAATTAAATATTTTGGAACAAATAGAAATCATTAAGCATAACAATGGCGCCCTCGTTAACAATCAGATAAATGTTTCAAGTTCAAGCTTGTTGCACGTGTTCAGAGGTAAAATAAAAATGAATGGTGGGGTTGAACCGACTACTATACAACAATGCTTGCTTTGATAATGCTTCGTTTTGCGATTTTGTCGTGAAGTCTATCTCCTGATGATGCTTCGGTTGTTGAGTTTGTGATAGTGAACGTGTATAGTGCTTGTGTATTGTGGTGGCAGTGGTGGAGGTTTGTGCATGTGTTTTTACGAATCCTACATGTAACGGGTATGAAAAAACGGATAGTCCACTATACATTTAGCACTATATATATTTTCTATATCGCGGATTATAGCAAAATAATTTTATTATTAGTTTTGTATTAACAGTGTTAATACAAAAAGTGTAAATGCGACCTGCGACACTTCAACACCGAATACATTCGAGGTACTATTGAGCGTAACAGGGGCTCAAAAGTGTTCGCAAGAGATCTGTCTATTGGGCAGAGGCAGTTAACGCGATTGAAGACCGATACTGGTAGTATCATTTCATCTCGTCCCGAGATTTTGAGAGAGGTTGAGAGGTTCTATGGGCAGTTATACACCTCAACACAACAGCCTGTTGTCAATTTGGCAAAAGACCCAAGAGCCAAGTTGACCCGACACTATACCGAAGATATCCCGGACGTCAGCCTATACGAGATTAGTATGGCTCTCAAACAACTTAAGAACAACAAGGCTCCAGGTGATGACGGAATCACTACCGAACTCCTGAAGGCGGGTGGTAAACCGGTACTTAAAGTCCTTCAGCGATTGTTCAATTCCGTCATTCACGGAGGCACTATGCCGGAAGCATGGTACAGGGGCGTGGTGGTTCTCTTCTTCAAGAAAGGTGATAACACCTTATTGAAGAATTATAGACCCATCGCGCTGCTGAATCATGTTTATAAGTTGTTCTCGAGAGTCATAACGAATCGTCTCGCTCGTAGGTTCGACGACTTCCAGCCTCCCGAACAAGCCGGTTTCCGAAAAGGATACAGTACCATAGACCACATATTCACGCTGCGGCAGGTTATACAGAAAACCGAGGAGTATAACCAGCCACTTTGCTTGGCGTTTGTGGACTATGAGAAGGCCTTTGATTCGGTGGAAACATGGGCTGTGTTAAGATCGCTCCAGAGATGCCGAATCGACTATCGGTACGTCCAAGTGTTGAAGTGTTTGTATGAAAACGCCACAATGTCTGTCCGAATCCAAGACAAAACTACGAGACCAATCCAAATGCGGCGAGGTGTGCGACAGGGAGATGTTATCTCCCCGAAGCTGTTTACCGCTGCATTGGAAGATGTCTTTAAGCTTTTGGATTGGAACGGATACGGCATCAACATCAACGGCGAGTACATCACTCACCTTAGATTTGCCGACGACATAGTCGTTATGGCAGACTGTCTGGAGGACCTTAACGCAATGCTCGACGACCTCAGCAGAGTATCTCAGCAGGTGGGCCTTAAAATGAACATGAGTAAGACGAAAATCATGTCAAACTCACATGTTCCGCTCCACCCGGTCACCGTTGAGAACTCTGCACTCGAAATTGTAGACGAGTACATATACCTGGGACATACGGTTCAGCTAGGTAGGTCCAATTTCGAGAAAGAGGTTAGCCGCCGAATCCAACTCGGATGGGCAGCGTTCGGGAAGCTACGCGAGATCTTTACGTCCGAAATACCTCAGTGTCTGAAGACCAGGGTCTTCGAACAGTGCGTGTTGCCAGTGATGACCTACGGATCTGAAACGTGGTCGCTCACTATGGGCCTTATAAGAAAGCTCAGAGTCGCTCAGCGGGCGATGGAGCGAGCTATGCTCGGAGTGTCTCTACGAGATCAAATCAGGAACGAGGAGATCCGTAGAAGAACTAGAGTCACCGACATAGCTCAGCGTGTTGCGAAGCTGAAGTGGCGCTGGGCGGGGCACATAGTGCGGAGAACCGATGGGCGCTGGGGTCTTAAGGTGCTGGAATGGCGACCCCGCACCGGAAAGCGCAGCGTCGGTAGACCCCCTACGAGGTGGACAGACGACCTCAAAAAGGTCGCAGGGAGCCACTGGATCCAGGCAGCGCAAGATCGTGTGGTGTGGCGATCCCATGAAGAGGCCTATGTCCAGCAGTGGACGTCCATCGGCTGAAGAAGAAGAAGAAGATTAACAGTGTTATCTAAATTAGAATCCTGTACTGTAGCTTTTAAACTAGTAAACCCTCAATGAAACGGAGGAAAAGTAAAAAACACATTTATTGATTAAAAAAATTCGTAACTGACAGAGGTTTAACTAGTATTCTTCCGTCTAATAATTCCGATAATTTCTCCGATAATTTTTATTTTTATTTTTACTTTAGGTCATCATGACTTAATGAAATCGTGATGATTTAGAGTATGTGACTCTTACCAAGAGCCCTTTGAGCTTAGTTAGCGAGTGATTATAATGAAAACACGATAGCATTGATAACATCTTAAGGACCGACAGGCTAGCTAAAGGAAGGAAATAGTATTAAAAATCTTCTGAATGGATATTTCAACTATTAGTCGCCGCTACTTCGTTAGTATGGTGGAAATAGGAAAAACACGCTTTTAATAAAACTCGTTAAAACGAAGATTGCTATGATGAAATGAAACACGCTTACCATAGAAGGTTTGAATTGACCAACCGATATATTACTTGCCTTAGAAACGATAAGTAAGTTTACGTGTACCATCAGAGTAAAAATACGTGGTGAATTTATTCAAAGTACAGAATTTGTGTGGAAATTTAACACTAAGCTTTGTATAAAAGGTTTATTTATCGAGACGTCTACCCACTTCGGCTTAATGTAAAGAGGGATTTCCTCGAAACGTTCATCGTAGATTGGTTCAAAAGTCCCTTTTCGCGTGTTAGAATATTGAAGCGCTGCATAAATATGGGCGCATGTTACGAAATCTCATAGCGGTTGGCGAAGCAGACGTTATATTGCAAATTATGAATGAAATTCTGCAAAGGCTGGAGGTGTCTCATGGTACAGAAAATTTTATTAACCTACACAGTTTCTTCCATATTGCAGTGATCCACATAATTTTTCAGTTAATATGAAAAAAAATAGATTTTACGATTGGATAAATTCGATAACATTTTCTGTATTCTACTGAATATACGATGATGGATGTGAGGCAGCGCTCTGAAATTTAAGAAAAAAAAATACAGGCATCCAGAATTTCAGAAGGATATGGCATTACGTAAATTTCATAAAAGGACATACCTTTTTTTAACTGTGTATATGCTGTTAGCCCTAACAGCGTACAGCGATATCGGGTGCGACGGGCTGGCACAGAAGCATTGTTGAGGATGCGAAATGCGGAGAGTGCAGCGTAAACTCTCTACTAGCGTAGAGGAACGTCGTCCTAAGAGGCCTTATCTTGCCACAAGGACTTACGAGTATATAATAACTGTAATCAATCTTAAATTATTATCTTTTTTATTTCAAGAGCACAGTTGCTTTTAATTAGCGCAACAAATTTTCTCAGAAAATAAACTCATTAAAAGTGTCATTGATTACAGCAATCAATAACCCAGGTTCATGTTACTATTTTAAAACTTAAGACAAGTTATATTTCTCTCTTAGAAATAAGTTGTGCAGCTGATATAACAAGAAAACTAATGGAAAATCTAGATGTAGTACAGGAAAATCGCAATCCGCAACGCTTTGCATTGCATAAATAAATATTAAACAAAGTAATGTACACAATTGTCTCATCTCTCTGGCGAGTTCTTTTAGCAGCCGTTACTCGTTTTAGAAGCCATAGTTTTAAAGTCCCATTCCTAGTTTTAAAAAGACCGAAAAAAAATGCTTTTATTTATAATTTATTAATTTCTCAGAATTTATTTTATTGCAAACTGATCCCAAAACAATGTTAGAAGAATTACGGGCCTTCTTTATGGTAGACTAGGTTTTGCCCGCGGCTTCGCTCGCGTGGAATTTGGTCTGCCACATTAAGATCATTTTAGATTTAAATATTTTTTTACTTAATATAAAAAATATATATATTTATTTAGTTACTCTTACGTCCAAAATTTTAGATGTCTGACAGCAAAACAAAAGGATTGCATACAAATTTCGCGCATCGCGCAATCAGACACTCTATTTAATTCAATTATATCGTGATAACTTTTTAACTATTCGGCCAAATTACTTAATGTAAAAGACAAAGTTTACCTACCTGAAATATTGAAAGCGACAAATGTACTGATTTTTATAAGAATTTGATAAATATACTAAAATATGCATTGTAAAATAGTATCTAATTTTATTAACTTTATGATTGACAATTTTGGTCACAGTGGCTTCCACATAAAAGGTAGATATATGCTGTCGCGGACTTTTATTTAGAACTATTCACGACAAACAATACTACGGTACATCATCTTTGTGTAACTTGAATAGTTTAGGCAGCGTTCGCCAAGATAGTTCTCAGAGGCCAGATTTTTTCCGACTTTATTGACATGTATCGTTATATTACATAAAATCATTACAAATTATAGCCTATATGTTATTCTGAAGTATAACCTATATAACTATAAAGTTTTATCCAAATCCGTCCAGCAGTTTTTTCGTGAAAGAGTAACAAACATCCATCCATACTCACAAACTTTCGCATTTATAATATTATAGTAGGTTAGTAGGATTAGTAGGATTGCGATTTTCTTATACTTTTAAATATCGAACGGCTTTCTGTTTTGTTGAAGGAACATAAGGATTTATTGGTCATATAAAAGATCTTTTTGTGAGGATTTGGTAAAATTTTTGTATATAAGTATTTAAAAAAAAATTTTAAAGATCAAATCTGGTTTTGGTGGGAGACTGAAGGTTTCCACCCCGCGTAAAACATTAGTGCCTCTATTACGACACGATCAATAGATAAAATAAATAGTAAGTAAATACTTAACGTGATTACTTACTATTTATTCAACTAATTCACCTAAACTAATAGGGATAATTTATACATTGCTTCTGCATATTCACCTCAATAATAAACGCATTTAATGGTAAACTAATCTAATTTATTTGACAACCAATACTGCATAACTTTGACAACACATTGTTGTCGCAGAAAATTTAGCACCTACATAACTAAGCGTACACGTTAAATGCATACTCTTTGTTCATTCAAACAAAGGAATTCTTGTTTGGACGTTGGGGAAATCAGAAAATTATTTTTCGCATTTTAGACCTTATACACGCAATTTTAAGAACTACGGTAATCGTCTTTTGACCGTGTACGGAATGGCTCAAATACACGTGCGAACGACGTTTTTAATACAATATGTTCGCATTAAAGATAGCCGTATAGTTTTTTAGTTTCTATTCTGAATTATATTTTTTTATGGTCAATATCCGGATGACAGAGCACGTTATTTTTTAGAAGATATAATTATATTTGAATAAGCTGTCATAGCTTAGCGGTGAGATCGTGCGAATTATTCGAGGGGTTAACGGTTTCAAAGCCCGGGTAGGCACCAATGATTTTTTCTGTTAAAACTTATGGTGTCTAATCGATAATTACAATTTAACACGCGCTTTTTGTTGGACATTATCGTGAGGAAACCTGCATATCTCTTGAAAATTTTAGGGATATGGGTTATAGAGGAGGCCTATGCCCAGCAGTGGGATAGTAACAGGCCTGTACTTTACCTTTTTTTCAGGTGTCACGAATATATGTTTCAGTACATAAACCGTTATACATATACTATTAGCCTAGTCCTTTCATAAAAATCGCACTACCTTTTAATAAAACCCATACAAAAATCCATTCAAGAGATTTTAAGAAAATCGATCCCTTACAGCTTTTAGGGATTTAGTTCTATAATATATTCGATATACATATATATTAATTGCGTTGATAATGGGCTCGCAATAGTAACTTTTCTCACTAAAAATGGAACGTGAAAAAAAAGGGAAAATAACTTAGGAAACCTTGACTCGAACCGAGGTTTTCTAATTTTGGAACCCCAAATTAATATTATATACAAGAATAGTTCGCTTAAAGGTAATCTAGTTATCAGACATAGTTTGTATACTAATTCAATTCTATTACCCATATTTATTTTAGGAAGATCTATATCCGGAACTACCATTGATTTTAACTTACTATCTGGCTGTGGTTATTGCTTATTCAGCTTCGCGGTCGAGCTATTTCGATAATTCAATGTATTTAGCAGATATATGAAATTCTTAAGACAATCATTGAATGCGTCGGAATCGGAAATAATCTAATGTTTTTATTTTCAATAACAAAACAGAGATTTGCATGGACCCTAGAACCCGAAGGTCTTGGAATTATTATTTCGGCACATTCTCTAGTCGCAAAGACTAGCTATCCAGTTGAGTAGAATAGACCACCCTCTTTCTTACCCAGGTGTCGTAAAAGGCGACTAAGGTAAGTTGACGTCAGGAAGGCGGTCGTAAAATACGTAGAGGAATCATGAGACAACATGTTTATAATATATTGTGCCGACCCCACTTAGAGTGGGATAAGGGCAGGAGGATGATGATTCTCTAGCCTCAAAGAAAACAAAAACTGAAATTATAGCAGAACTACTATGCTATAATCCGCGCTGGTTAAGCGAATGCATGCAATGCTAATGTGTATGAAGCAGGCAAAATTCACATACTTTATATATTTATTATATATGCATTCCAAGACGCCTCCACCAGTAAGAATGCACACAAGTAATACGGACAACTACCACCAAAATCCCCACGATCGTTTCACCCCGAAACCGAAGCATCATCAGGAGGATAGGCTCCACTACAAAATCGTAACGCCATGGAGCACCGCGTGACGCAACTAGTAATAACATAATCCGTTCAGCGTTATAAATTCCTAAATACAAACATGAAACATAATTTAATCATGAAATCCAGTTTATTGAACAACCGCAATTCGACCGGAGTTGTTAATATTGTGGTTATGAGAATAAAACAATACAGTATTACTGTATAATCAAAATTCACCAAAACCGCTGCAAAATTAACGAATTTGCCAGTTTAAATTATGTGATGCGTTTGTCTAATGAAATTTTCGTTTTAATTAGGCATCGGTGCTTGTTGGTTTAATTTCCAATCCAAAAAGAAAAGGCGTTTGCCTTCTTATTCTTATTAACGCGAAACGAAAATTTAAGTAATTAATTTAGTAAAGTTAATTAGTTAAGTAGTTAAGTATAAATTAGTAACATTAATTAACATCAAACGAATCCAAACAAATTCAAATAATTAAAAAATTAACAAAATCAACGATAATTTCACAAAATAATTAAAATCGAATTTTTAATTTTTTAAATGTTTTGAAATCTAGTTGAAGTGACATAGAAAAGAATCATGACTTTCATTCGAATAATATAAGAAGCAGTATAAAAGCCTTAATAATAAGAAGGAAGGAAATTCTGCAGGAGGTAATGAAATAAAGATTTATGACATCCGTTGCACAGCGCTCTCGGTGGCACGGCGGGCTCAATTTACTCGTTTTATAGGAAAAGTAAGCATATTTAACACAAGTATTTAAAAATAACAACTTATATTTTTTATTCCAAATATCGTATTTACCTCTCTGGTAAATATAATTACTGGAATAAAAAATGATGAGACAAATAACATTCATACTAATATTATAAATGTAAAAAATTTGTCTGTTTGTCTGTAACCTTCAATGCCGTGTGGTATCCAGCTGAGTAGAATAGATCACCCTCATTTCTTACCAAGGTGTCGTAAAAGGCGACTAAGGTAAGTTGACTCGCCGTGTGGTATCCAGTTGAGTAGAATAGATCACCCTCTTTCTTATCGATGGGTCGTAAAATACGACTAAGGTAAGTTGACGTCAGGCAGGCAACCGGATGTTGTGCCGAGCCCACTTAGAGTGGGGTAAGGGCAGGAAGAAGTAAGTCTGTAACCTTTACGGTTAATCGGCTGAACCATTGCTGAAATTTGGCACAATTAAAACTTATGCACAAGGGTAACATATAGTATGAAAATTCCCATTTTTTTTGGGACCACAGAAAAATGACGTAATAATAACGAATAAGGTTACTTAAACGCTTAAGTTGGCACGGACGAAGTCGCTAGTGTCACTACTTTAATATATTGATTTTTAATAATTTATTCAATAAGCTGTTACACACATGCTGCATGTATGCATAGAGAAACAAAAAGAATGAAAAAAGTAAGTCTATAATTTAATTCAAAATCTTTTATACCTTCTCTTAGTATTGTTAATAAATACTTTTAAATACATACATATATACACCTAGACTCGAAGAAACAACAATTGTGTTTAGAAAATGTTAGCCCTCGGCACGAATCGAACCTGCGACCGACGGAGCTGAATGCAGGGTCATTACCTTTTGCGCTAACGTTCCAAACTAACAGGCTAGTGAAGACCTCGTAGTTTAATAGAGGTTTTTAAAATTCACAAATTGTTTTAATATACATTAGATTTTGATCTAGTTTACAAAGTATAATAAGCTTATTAAGATAAACTTTAATCTGTCTAGTAATATGAAAAATCTATTTTAGTCAGCAAAAAGTAAACATTGAAATAAGTACATTTGGAATTCAGTGGAACACCGCACTCAAATATTCACTGGGCAAATTGCAACCGCTAAGTTGCAAAATTGTCTCGAACATCGAACAAGGTAAATGTGTATCTATCGGGTCAACTCGGCAGATTATATTTCAAAAAGTGTTTACATACTAAATCATATAGTTTCTGGATTACAAATTTACCACTACGCCCATTAGTATAGTGAGGGCCTACGATAAGGCTGTGTTAACAACAATTATAAAACACTAAAAAAAGCTATATGAAGTCGTGATCTGTTCTGAACCATCTACTAATACTAACGTATTAGTGGATGGTTTATTAATCTATCTACATATAAAATAGAAAGTATGAATGTTCTTTATATACTCCGAATCGGCTGGATAAAGTTTTAATAATAACTTTCTCTAAAGATGACAAAATCAAAATCGCAAATTTCTGTCGTGGAGTCTATCTCTTGATGATGCTTCGGTTGCGGGGCGAAACGATTGTTGAGTTTGTGATAGTGAATGTGTGTAGTGCTTGCGTATTGTGGTGGTGGTGGTGTAGGTTCGTGCATGTGTTTTAAGAAATGCTACATGTTTCAGGTATGAAAACGAATAGTCCACTCTACATTTTAGACTGACTCGTTGGCGCAGAGGGTAGTGACTCTGCCTTCGGTTCCACAGGTCGCGGGTTTGATTCCCGCCGAGAACCAACATTTTCTATAAACAATTTGTTTGTTCTTCGAGTCCGGGTGTATATTTGTTTTTAAGTATGTATTTAATAGTATATATGTAGTATATTTACCAGTTGTCCGTCACCCATAACACAAGTATTAAGTTACTTTGGTCACGGATGACCGTGTGTGTGTGTCCCATATAACAAAAAAAAAATTAACATTATATATATTTCCTATTTACTTCATCGCAGATTATAGCAAAATAATTTTAATATTACTTTTACATAATATTCTTTTATTTTAATATATTTAGATATTTCGATGATAATATAAAGGGTGGGAAACAAACTCGCATGTTAGTGTCCATATATTTATCATAATAGAGTAGGGAACCCAACGTAAAATGTGTCATATTAGAGTAAAAAGAAATACCAAAAAATTTAAACGATTTCCCATTTCTTCTCATACCTTTCAGTTCTCATATCTGTCTGCCTCTCTTTTTTATATTCGATTAGACAAAGATTAGAACACGAGTTTCATCTTCCCTTGCATTATTTATTGTGACACTCTCACTTATATGGATCTCCTACTCTATAATATTTCTATAGTTAATATAGTGGTATAACTTTTATAAATGACACACATACATGTATGTATGATGTATTTATAGGTTGGACAACACGGAGATTAAATAGTCGAAACAAATACATTTATTTTTATATCTTGCATATTTAAGATTTAAAAATTCATGACCTCTGTACTTAATTTTTATACGTACATACTCGTATAAACAGTTAGTTGATAAAATATTAACTGAAAGCTTAAATTTAATTTTGTCGTGCAATTAAAAAAAAATGTTTTTTTTAAGTAATAGCTTACTTAAGCTTCTTTGACATGGCTTTAATAATGTACAAACTCTCATTATGAACTCTGATCCTAATATGATTCATTGTTTTGTATTTTACGTATTGGCAAACAAATATATTTTATCTTACATGGTCATATATTATCAAGTTAGAAATTCAGAATTAATAATAAATGTTTCTTATATAAATCTAGACAGAGCTGAATTTTTGTTAAACTATTGACTTTGCCTGTGTATTGCACATTTTAAATACACTTTTAATTTCATCTTAAGATTTTATATACACGCAAACTGTCAAGATTCCAGCCAATTTTGTCACATGAAAAGAAATGAAAGTTCATAATATCAAATCAAAATATTCTTTATTCAAGTAAACTTGTAAACAAGTGCTTTTGAATCGTCAACTTTACTGCTGGTTCGGAAAGCTGTTCCTGCCGAGAAGAGCCAGCAAGAAACTCGGCGGTTGCTCTTTTTAAAATATAAATCTTAGAACTAGTTACATTTATTTATTACTGTCTTGTACAGGGTAAAAGTGCACCTATATCCACACATCCTTATCATCTAAGTAATCTTCAACAGTATAGTAGGCTTTCTGTATCAGCCTCTTTTTAACAGTGTTTTTAAACTGCTGTAATGGCATGACCAAAATTGATTTCGGAATTTTATTATAGAATCTTATACCCAAACCCACAAACGATTTACGTACTTTTGCTAGGCGCAAAGCAGGAGTCGCAAGCTTATGTCGGTTCCTACTTTGTCTATTATATACATCACCTATCGTTTTATAATTCTTTATATTTTTATATACAAAAATTACGTTATAACGAATATAAACGAATACCTGTTTACTTAAACTTCTCTCGCAGGGAATCACGCGGACTTAAATTGTAGATATAATAACTATTACCAACAAAAACTTACTTCTTTATGTGAATGAAGACAACCATTAAAGCGAAACAACACAACCATTAGTTTATAATTGTTTTTAGAAGTATCCACGAGTGCATACCAGAACACATATTTGCATACGTTTTAAAAATCATAAGTCAACCACGTGCACGTAAAATGCGCGGGAAATCGGAAGATCGAGACTTTAATTTGGACATCAAAGAGACCACCATCTCTCTCCGCGTTCCAGAGTATACTGACTATCACTGAACCCGGCCGGTAGCTTTTACTAGCAAAGCTTTTCCTCTTTTGCCCTGTCTTGCTTTCACGAAAATGTATACACAGCTTTACGAACACACACGAAAAACAACTTTACCGGGATTCCATATATAAGCGCTGTTTATTTGTGTGCTTGAATCACACATATGTGAGCGTCGTGCGGGACGCATCTTCACGATAGCTTGCTACTGCGCTAGTGCATACAATCAATCGCATTTTGTTTAAAGTTGGACTTTATTAGTATAGTAATAAAGTTTAAAATCGATCATGACAATTTATTTGTTATGCTTTTTTTAGTAATAGAGCGATGTCCATTTGCGCATGTCTGTTGTCAATCTTTTATCTATGGGACGACGAAAACTAGTGTTGTCCTTATTATTCTTTAAGTTTTCATTATAATTTTTAAAGTTAAGTAGTACAAGATTTTAGTTGCAGTTTTTTGAGGAAATGGTGTGCCACAAACTACTAAAGGTTTTTCACGAGTAAAAATGAGTAAAGTTTCACGAAGAGATGGAAGTTTTTAAAAATTATTATCGCTTTCGTGCGATCGCTCTGTACCGAGCAGGTACATCTCGTTATATTATTTTTGTTTTAATTTTTTTATTTGAATTTCGTATACCTAAAGCAAAATAGAGAACAAACAATCACCAGATGCTCTAACGTGGTTTGGCAGGTAATTGGTCAGATATTCTCTAAGTATGTATATGAAAATTCCATCACGACGAGTTCTAAACTGTCACGTAAAGCAGCGCATCATTGATTGTAATCATCAATTAGGGAAATAAGTTTTGATCATAATCTTACAGGTGCCTGCACGAGGTGCGAACTCCCGAACTTTTGCCTTTCATGTTCATTACATGACCATTTGATTACACGCATCAATCGGCTATCACAGTTTGATTGCGATATATATTAAAGTATATTTAAAAAACTATAGTTTATTAAATACGTTTCACTATATTCAAAAAGAATATCTATCCTAACTCAATTCAGAGGTGAAAATACATGGAGACTCGCATCTGTAATATTTATTAGTATAGATTAATTATTATATTATTAATAAGTCGTTGACTTATACAAAACGGCTGTTACTAAAAGCTAGAGTTGAACTTTCATATACAAAGAACATTAAGCTTAGTAAGTATACGTTTTGAAAGGACACACAAGCTTGCATTTTGTTTATGTGTACGACAATGACTTACAATTTCCGCAAATTAGTTTACGGTCGAATTTTATTTTTGTTTAATATAAGGTAGTGGTGTATTATATAAGTAGAGAATATAAAACGCAGTGTCAACTTCAAATAAACTTAAAGAAATTCTGCTCGCAAGTAAGTCTGGGTAGAATTAAATGCCGTAATAAATGCATGAAATATTTTTCTTATTTCTTAATTCGAGGTTAAATAAAAACACTGTGATGAACGAAAACCTAAATTTGCAGAGCCTTAGGCCCTTGTCATTACTGCTATCACACGTCCCTATACCTTTTCCCAGTTTTCCATCAACTTTACAAAAATTTGGGTAGATGAATTCGTTAACAATTTCAAACGCTTACATTCGGTAAAATTCGTATCCTTTTGGAGCATTTGCTTAATAAGCATCACGTTAATGAAAGTCTTAATAGCAAATACGTAAGAGCAAATTACGGCAACCCTCAAAGAAATTCAAATAAGCCAGCTAAATGAAAATTACTTCTCGTACCTTCCGTTTCTGCTAATTAATTTACTCATTCTTGGCTCACTTTTTTTGATACTCGACTTTATTGTCAGTTCTAGTAACAATATAGTGCTTGATTGAGTAAAAATTATTTCAAGGGTTCACAAAAACTTTGATTCTTTACCTGTAACTTTTTACGTCTGTAAAGAATTCATAATCATTCAATTCACGAATTCATTAAATATTAAAAGATACCATTTTATATGCAACGAATTCCCTCTCCAAAAATATAAGCACATAGTTATATTAAACAATGTAGTTATCATACTTAGAGTAGGAAAGCCAGCTTAAAATGTTACAATACTTACTACTAATGTTACAATACTTACTAATATATTTTTTAATAATGGATTTAGTGTATTATAATAATAGATTATATTTAAGTAGGACATTTATTTTATTATATAATATTAATTTTTTGCATGCTATTTATAGTTGAATGTTACGGCTGCCACTAATCATGTTTGTGACCAACAAAAATATATACCAACATTCTAGCAAATAAAATTATTATTATTATTATTAAAAATAAAGAGAAAGGAAATAAGGGTGAGCTATCTGTCTCTCTTTTTTATGTGTAATTAGACAAAGATGAAGTATACGAGTTACAACTTCCCTCTCATTATTTATTGTGACACTCGCTTACAGGCCTGCCTTTGGCACCCCTACTCTACTATTAATAACTATGAAATTAAATAGCGAAATATAAAAAAAAAATCCTCATTTCTTTTTGAGACAATTTTCATAATTTTAAATAATCGGGGCTCGTTTAGTTATTTGAAAACTTAAATTTTCCTTTAATCTTTAAATGAGCTAATCTTTAAAAGGTTAATTACGTTGTCATTTGCAACGTCATAATAACTCAATCAGGCGGTCTTGGTATTCGAATATAAAAAGAATAAGCTATAAGTAGCAATGTAAAGCATTTTTTCGTCGTTAACAGCGTTTGTACAGCTATGAATAACAATATACCAAAGAGCCGGGAGCGCAAACACTTGAACGTAGAAGTTGTTTCGAAGTGCCCAAACTCACGAACAAAAGTCTCACGTTGCGATACGAAATCGGGATAATAGACTTGTTATAATACGGCTTAGTATTTACTGCGCAAATACCCCGTGAAAAGTTACATTATTACTAACTAATGTCATAATTGCTGTTGAATAACTTATTTGTAAGACTGAAGGCATGATAATAGGCAAGCTAGAAAAATATCAGAACTATTTTCCAAATTATTTACTTACAACCTTATTTATTAAATAATTTATAGAGTACGGCGTTACTTTACGGATGCCCATACTATAAAAAGCATAACTAATGAATAATTTATCGTGGATTATAGAAAATTAGTATTTTCTTTACTTATTACCTAACTTATTAGAATTATAAAATTCTACATTAATTTAAGCTTTACCATTACAGCTGATTAATATAGCTTTTGATATCTTTTGATTGATGATACAGAAATATACAATAGAGAATAAATTATTTAAATTACAAAAATACGTAGATTTAACCTTGCAGAAGATAGTTAGCTATTGATATTTTGAAAAGTGCTTTTAAAAGCACTTTTTTACAAGTTTGTGTATTTTTGTATGCAAAATAGTTTAGTTTGCATTCGAACAGCGGAAGAAATAATTGTGATTTTTTAATTAATAGATAGTTGTCTACTTGTGTGTAGTTGTTGACTAAGACACTGGCAGAAGCAGGTATAGAAATGAAACTAAAAGTGTGTTTAGTACAAAAGTAGTATTGTAGATACTACATTATTTATGATGTGAGTGAGCGGTATGATTAATTAATGTATAGAAATCGGCTACACTCACGTCATATTCTATCGGATCGGCGGAAACTGAAACTGCGGCCGCATAAAAAGCTAATGAATAAGGGTCCCGTATGGACTTGAAATTAGTCGGGCTAACCCGATAGAATATCGTAGACTCACGTTTTCTATACATTAACCATGATATAAATCTTTTAAGAAATAATTTTATTGAATTACTGACTTATTTTGTTTCTATATAAATATTTTTTAAACTATAATATGAATAAAAAGGAAAAGAAAATAGTTATATATTTTTACCATTAACTTATCCATGCTTTCTTTACTCCGCGACATTGACTTTCAAATAGTCTGTTGCTTGACACGTATTCGAGAAGTAACTTTGTGACATTCGCGTATTTAATTTAATTTGAGATAACGAGTTTACATTTTCAATTTAATTTTGAGCTTGAATTTTCAACAGTATAGATTAAAATGTTAAACAATATGCCCGTTTTTTAAAGATGTACTGCAACATATGAATTTAATGTCCAATTGTAAGCTATTGATTTTGACTTTGAAATAATAATGACATATATTATTTAATTATAATTGTCATTTCAACATATAAAAAAAATGAAAAAAATTAGGCCACTTAAGGGCGTTAAGTACTCTATGGTTTTATTAATATATGTGTGGTTTTGCAAAGCTTTCAAAATATATAGTGTTATTTTATCTTTATTAATTAAAATTTGCACATCGGAAAGAACGTGGCTATCTTTCGAATATCATTGTAACTATTGCCTGAGATTGCTAGATTATGGCTTTTACATTTCGTCTTTAACGTGGCTATAGATTCAATCATATAGCAGGAAATCAATAAATACGGGAAATCTCAAGAGCGTATAAAATTCTAGAAATATTGCAATAAATTGTAAAAAATTCAGATATAGCCCCTGTAATCGAAATGGCGTGAAATAAAAGCATGGCCTGACAAAACAAGGGCCTCCTCACCCTAAGCCACACCTCACCATTACAGCAGTTTAAAAATACTATTTAAAAAAAGGCTAATTCAGAAAGCCTTTTATACTATTGAAGATTACTAAGACGATAAGAATGCGTGGATATAGTTACTCTTCGACCCTGTACAAGACATTAATAACTATATATAAAAGCATTACATAGATAATTCATGTAATCTTTTAGAGTATATGAATTATCTATGTAATGCTTTCAATAAAAAGGTTAAGGTTGACGCTATTTATACAGACTTTGCAAAAGCGTTTGACAAAGTAGATCATAAAATTCTTTCCCGTAAACTTTCTAACTTTGGTATCCATGGCGATCTCCTTCGGTGGTTGGAGTCATACCTGTGTCGGAGAAGTCAGCTAGTAGCTGTTAAAGGCACGTTGTCCAAGCCATACGTATCTACTTCCGGTGTGCCACAGGGCTCACACCTGGGTCCTTTTCTATTTATTTGTTTCATAAATGATCTAATAGAACGTCTCCTATGTCCCTGCCTGTTATATGCTGATGACCTGAAAGTTTTCTCTGTGATTGCAAAAGCTGATGACTGCATGGCTCTACAGAATGACCTATCAACCATCGCTAAATAGTGCGATGAGAACTTAATGGTACTTAATGTTAATAAATGTCGCGTAATTTCATTTTCCCGCAAAGCAAACTCTATCACTTTTGACTACTCACTCGACAACACTCTTCTAGAACATGTGACAACATTTAAGGACTTAGGCATACTTTTTGATAATAAGCTTACATTCCGCGAACACTATGATACCATTATAAAGAAGAGCAACAATATGTTAGGCTTCATATGTAGATCCATACTTAACTTTCGAAAACCTAATAGCATATTGTTGCTTTATTATGCTTACGTGAGAAGCGTCGTTGAATATAATTCTGTCATCTGGTCTCCTTATTATAAAATTCATATAACTCGTATCGAAAGAGTGCAAAAAAAATCCTTAAAATAATTAATTATAGATATGGTTCCCCGCGCGTATACAATAGTTATGACAAGAGATTAAAAAAAATTCAGTTACATTCGCTAGAATCGCGACGTAAACAACACAGCCTTTTCAATCTTCATAAAATTATTCATTCAACGCTTGATTCATCTGTATTGCTTTCCCTAATTAACTTTAATACTCGCATTAACTCACGTAAGCCGCACAACAATCCCTTCAACCATCCTGTTCTCTTCAATAAAATATCATTTAACAATCCAATTATTCGAATGTGTCGTTATTACAGTGAAATAGATGTAAACAATTCTTCTCTGGACGTATTTGATAACAATTATAATAAATTTAAAGCACGCTTAAAAATAGTTTCTACCAATTGTTAATAATAATTTTTATTATCTTATTTTAATTTCATATCGTTTGGATATTATACCCCTAAATTTATACTAAACATGATGTGTACACATATTTTTGGATTACTGTCTAGTCTTAGTTTATACATACATATGTTTCATCTTGTACTTCCCCGACTGTACTCTGTTTTGTGTACCTCTTGAAATAAATGAATAACTAAGTAAATATATGTAACTAGTGATAAGAATTATTCTTTGAAAAGAGCAACCGCCGAGTTTCTTGCTGGTTCTTCTCGGTAGGAACAGCTTTCTGAACCAGCAGCAGATGTTGACGATTCAAAAGCACTTGTTTACAAGTTTACTTGAATAAAGAATATTTTGAATTTGAATTTGAATAAGATTGAAAGAATATTTATTTATTATATATTAGATTTAAGATTGTAAGGTAATATATTCGCAAAACAAATTTTGGATTCGTAAATATTACAGTCATGACTCGTTTGAAGCTGAGTCAAAGAGTTATATCAGAGAAAACTTATGATGACTTATCTTTTCGCCAAAGAGTTATAAAAGTGCTAACTTTCGGTTCCAAACAAAAAAGTATGGACAGTTTTCTCAACTTTGGCCTTCAACGCAATTTTGTAAAGGCTAAAATTGATATTACTGTTTTGAAGTCGTATTTCATATCTATTGTGTCTAAATTTTTTATTCACCTTAAATAATAACGTTACTTCTAAAAGAATTTCATGATAGATTTGCTTATAAAAAGGTCAGTGAAATGGTTTATCAAAAATGTAGTATCAGTCAGTATACGCAAATAGTGTTATTTTAATCTAAATAGAACCATTCAATATGTCTTAATATGAAAAAGATGTGGAACTCCATAGAAAATGCTGCGCTTGAATGAAAAAAAAAATATTTTGGAGATCTAAAAAAAGGTTTTAAACTACGAGAATCGATAACAAGAATAGTTGTTACTGTCACACTGTTGAACAAAGATAGAGATCCGGAGATCTTTGTTTAACAGATCTTTGTCTCCAAGCAGAGGCTTCGAGACAAAGATATGAAGCTTAAATTTACAAAGCTGCTATCCATAGAGGTGTTTTGCAAACGGATTGCAAATGCCTCAGAAATTTTCTATATATAAAGTTGTCGTCATATATTTCAATACACGGCGATTTTGCAATACTTGCAGGTTGCGTAATCTGTTAAATAAAGTAACATATAAATTAAAAATTAGTGTTAAAAATGACTTAACTTTTGTTACTAACGCATCTCCTGTACAATGACAGTTTGATATATTTGTGAACTGTGTAATATTTTTTTTAATTATAATCCTCGTAATGAATAAAACCGTCTGGCAGTTAGAGTCCATATATCAGTCCTAAATAAACATTAAAAAGTCAAATTGCATATAATTGACTAAAACCACATAACGACGCCTATAAATCGCTCCGTCCAACGTGCCATTATATTGATATGATAGTGTTAAACTTTGTTTATTAACCATTTCTAGGTTCATTTGGATCCCGATCGATCTTTTTGCGATCCTTATGAGTTTAGATTATGTTACCTTCCTTC
The DNA here is from genome assembly GCA_947086505.1 of Morpho deidamia. Lineage (NCBI taxonomy): Eukaryota > Metazoa > Arthropoda > Insecta > Lepidoptera > Nymphalidae > Morpho > Morpho deidamia. Next base: position 10,446,344 of record CAMTZC010000010.1, read on the forward strand.
ATACCTGTCTTCAGTAATTATTATCCTCCTGCCCTTATCACACTCTAAGTGGGGACGGCACAACATGTTACAAACATGTTGTCACATGATTTGGCTACGTTTTCTACGACAGGCCGCCTGCCTGATGTCAACTTACCTCAGTCTTATTTTATGACCCCCCAGTAAAAAAGGGTGGTCTATTCTACTCAACCGGATACCACACGGCGGCTCGGCTTACCTTAGTCGCTTTTTACGACACCTCGGTAAGAAATGAGGGTGGTCTATTCTGCTCAGCCGGATACCACATGGCATCCCTGTCTTCAGTAAGTCAGTCACAATAGATAATTCCAAATTAGGATTTCAAATTATCAATAATTCAATTGGTCATGTCGATATAATTGTTCGATAGAAATAAAAAATATATTTTAATTTAATTAACTGATAAATTACATAGCTTTGTTGTCTAGTATCAGCACGAGTCAAGTATAACCTACCAATCCGCAATGGAGCAGCGTGGTAGGTAGCTCCAACCCTTCTCACCAGAAACGGAGAGAGGAGGCCTATTCCCAGCAGTGGGATTGTAACAGGCTGCTACTTTACTTTTTACTTGTCTAGTATATAGTACAAATAAATATTATTTTATATTAAAATTCATCTGAAGCTTGCGCAAGTAAGTAGATTGGGGTAAATGGAGCTCTTGTAGCTCTCTGGTTCCTCCCTGTGGTGCTATAAGGAGTTATTTGCTCACAGCTCGTTAGTAATGACATCCGGTTAGTAATGATACGTCGGTCCAGTCGTACTTAACAGACATAAGGTTTATCTTGGTAAGTAAATTTTATTATAGTTGTTATATTATGAAATATTATGTATATAGTATTACAGTACTAGTAAAATTACAGTATTAGTATTATGAAGAATTACTTATTTAAGATAATATAGTAAAAAAAGATTTTAGGGCCACTGTCTACAAAGGCGTCATTTGACGAATGCATGCGAACTACAAATGATTATAATTTATATCTAAGATGTATCCACGCAATCGTCCCATAATTTTCATCTCTCTCCTTCAACCAATGGACGTCCACTGTTGGGCATAGGTTCACACAGGTCATGGGATCTTCACACCAAACGATCTTCTCGCAACATTTCTGAGGTCATCAGTCCACCTCGCAGGAGAATAATCTTCAGAACACAGTTTCTCCAAGTCAACGATGTCATCCGTTTGACGTGCGACTTACATCGACATCTACAGTAGGCCTTACCTAACTTTGAAAGTTATTTTCCTGAATAGGTTAATGAAATAATAAAACAATTCTCATCACTTACGCTACTCTTTTGATACACGTAAATTCCAAGCATTTTTTATCAAGTTGTCAATATGATTTAGCCTTCAGCTATGAAAGCTTCACCTCTGCAGACAAGCATTGTCAAGGCTGAAAATGCAAAGAGTACAGCGCAAAAACTTTACTAGAGTGATTGAAAGACATTTAAAGGATGCTTTCTATGAAACCAAACCAAACCTTAGGGCGACTTGTAATTGATTGCTGGTGGACTACGATTAGCCATGCTTTTAGGTTGGATGGAAACCACGGCGTAAATAAAGTGCGTAAAGTAAGCACTTAAAAAAAGTAGTGCTACTTCTTAGTAGCTCTACTTTTTTAAATATCCAGCACTAGTATATGAACCAGCAAGAGTTGAAGATTAAAATTACTTATTCAGAAGTTTTTTTTTTGAATAAGAGATATAAATAAATAATAACAAATAGATTAAAGTATGTTACCAATTTAAGTAGCTTAATACTTGTATTATGGGTAACAGACAACTGGTAATTATATACATATGTAATTTTAAATACATACTTAAATATAAATATACATCCAGACTCGAAGATACAACAAATTTTTTTGTAGGAAAGGTTGGCCCTAGGCGGAAATCGAAACCGCGACCCGCGGAGCTGAAAGCAGGCTCACTGCCACCTGCGCTTATATATTGAAAGAAATTTTAAATTAACTTAACCAGTGCTTCCTATAGCGTATATACAAGAGGGAATAAATCATAAGCGTCCAGCCGGAGTTATAACATATGGCATATGGCGAGCTTCACACAGTTCCCTATAAAATATTAAAACTTATTTTCTCATTTAACCATGGCATATAACGTAACTCCATGAGAGGAATTGAATTTTAAGGACGGACATTAAAACTCATTCAGTCGAACTGGGAGCGCTGTAATAATCCGTTTTTGTTTGCCTCTCTCGCGGGTACTCCGAAATTCAATTTAAATATGATGGCGCAGAGAGCAAACATGATATCAGCGGAATTAAATGGCATGCGCCATTTATCGGGATTCCGGTCGTCGGTGATCCACACAAGAAATTCGATCATCGTCAGCAAAAGGTACATCCTCTGTTAATTATACATTTTTAATTAAAAGAAAACCCATCGACATTGTTATACATCGGTTATTGAGCCGTCCAAATTCCCCTTTACGTTACGTAAATATTGTACGTTCGATAACCAGTATCGCACAAAATTTCGACTCATCGATAATCAAGATATAGTAAATTATGTTGTGAACGCAGCCACAACAATACTCAATTCCTTTTATATCTGTGTGCCTCATTTTTGGCACACAAGGAATTATAGTATTGTTGTGGCTGCGTTCACAACATAATTTACTATATCTTGATTATCGATGAGTCGAAATTTTGTGCGATACTGGTTATCGAACGTACAATATTTACGTAACGTAAAGGGGAATTTGGACGGCTCAATAACCGATGTATAACAATGTCGATGGGTTTTCTTTTAATTAAAAATGTATAATTAACAGAGGATGTACCTTTTGCTGACGATGATCGAATTTCTTGTGTGGATCACCGACGACCGGAATCCCGATAAACAATTCACAACAATTAAATTCCATAAACTAAGGAAAACCTTTCAGATTTATACATGGTAACTGGCTGAAAACATGCAATATTGATAGAGAGTATTCCTTATTCGATCATCATTCTAAATATGTAATAAAAATACGTACTTAAAATTTGACCTAATTAACCTGTGAAAAGTTTAATGAGACTACTAATTATTATATCCTTGAATATTGCAAGTATTCACCCTGTATATATCATATTTTATCAAACCGCGAAAGCCGAGTGAGGGTGCCGTGACATCTATAAGTTTTTAATAAAAACTTAATTTACAATTCATAATGCGCCTTTGAAATGTATGAAAATTGTTTGAGGGAGCCAATATATGCCTCTAGTATTCCTAACATAAATGCAACCTATCAGTCAGTATAAGAACAACGTGTTACGTCCACTCAGCGTTTAACTCTTTCCCAGACTCCACTCGAGACTGGAGGTGTAGTGTTCCACGCCTGGAAAAGACACTTCGTGGAACCTCGCTTTCTCTTTACCTAACAACGATGGGAAAACGCAATTAGTTATTTAATATTTTAGTATATTATATGTACAGTATAAGAAAAATTATAATTGATTAAATATAATAAAGACATTTAATTGGACAAAGTGAGTTTGTGTACCCAATAGTCGCCACCCATAATTTAATTAAGGTGTAAAGTCTAAACTTCAATTTGTCTCCCAAAAAAGTCAAATTGCATATAATATTAAAAGTTGATAATACGTAAAATTATTAAGCCTTAGAACACAGAACGTTTTTTTGCTCTATCTAACATATAAAAAAGAAAGAGACATAGGTATGCGTAATAAGCGGCCAGGCCAACTAATTTTTAAAATTAATGATAAATTTAGATTTTCTATTTCAAATTAAAAAAATAAGTTGTCAAATACGAGTTCGTAATTTTTACCTCGTATAAAAATCTCAACATAATTTTTTTTTTTTTTCAAGTATACTAGTCATTGATTTTTTCAGATTCGATTTACTATTGATATGAAGAACAATATACCTACAAAAGCTTACTTTTAACCAGGTTTATAATTCATTTTTCAGATTCTTCATAGATAAAACCACAAATGTTCTCTCTCTCAGAAAAATTGCGAGGGAGTCCTCTCAATTTTTCTATTCACATATAAGGAAATCTTTCCCTGGGTCATTTTTAAGGCAGGACGAATGAAAAACGGTATGAACCAATGGTGTTCACTTAACTTTCAAACTATGCTATAGGAGACCATCGACTGAGAAACTTAAGAGCAAATAATAAATTATTTTCAGTCGAGATTTTGTTCTTTGGAGTAATTCAAGCAGCCGTAAACTAAAGGAAGTCAAAGAAGTTAGTTCTAATAATTGTCTTTTCCAAAGAATTTTTTAACAATATTCTTTTTCATTACAGTTTCAGTCGCGGAAAATATTGCGTTCAGAAGAAACGCATTCAGGTTAAGTTGAGGAGTTCGCTGATTTTCAATGGCGACAATTGTTCCTTAAATCTAAATCTTAGTCTAATAACAGTAAAAAACGACATTAACAGACAGACCATTAAACAGAATTTTTTAATGATATCGTAAATAAGTGCATGACATGCATTTACTTGTATTAAATTACGGTTCAAGTCGCGTTCCTTCTGAACGCAATATTTTCCGCGACTGCGTCGAAAAGACTAATTAAGAAGCCAAGTCGTTTATAAAGCTCTCTGCACAATTTCAAAGTTGAATGAGTCCTTCAATAATAAATGAAGTACACCCATAAACTCTTCTAAAAATTTGCTCTGACATTAAAGAAAATTTTGAAGTGGTAAAATATTTATAAATACGACCACGGAGGTCCCTCGTAATTTGCTTATAACTTTTCAGCAGTTTTACGATGGGCAAAAAATTACTCATCTTTGCAGTAGAGCTGTGAAATGAAAATATTTCGATAAAATAGTTCCTTCTCTTTTCCGTTTTTTCCTCCTTTTAGAATATTTGACTAATCTTTGAAATCATTGATAATCACTTCTCCAACACTAGCTCATGTTAAAAGTAATGTGTAAGTATGTATGCGCTCTTAAATTATTCCACTGGAAGAATAGTGCTGAAGAAACATATAAATTCAAAATCAAATTTCAATAATTCTTTATTCAAATTGGCCTTTACAAGCACTTTTGAAGCGTCAAATTACAATGTAGCTACGACTGGATCGGAGGGGTGCTCTAACCGAGAAAAACTAGCAAGAAACTAGACGGTCACTATTTGCAAAAATAAATATTTTAATATTTATTTATGCAAACAGTCAAAGTCAAATAGAACAATGGTCACCATTGAAAACCAGCGAACTCCTCAACTTAACCTGAATGGTGTTTCGATCCGTAACAACACACTTTTCTGTAAATTTTTTATTATTATTTTTACTGTTATTTACTTTACTGTGACGCTATTATTAAAAGGTTTTGATTAGATATATAATTTTGTTACTAAAAAACGATCAACCTTTATGTAATAAATATGATGAATGTTTTGTATACCAGCTACATCTGTTACATAAAAAAAGTAAATCAATCGCGTGTTACTATCCCACTGTTACTGTTATAGCTTACACATATCCGCAGAATTCTCTTTTGTACTTACTTGACAACAACACAAGACCTTTTGATCTTGGTTAATGGTTTGTACGTAAATATTTCTCGAATACACCTGTTCACTGTAATAAACTTACGCTGAAATTATTTCAATAAAATTTAAATCGTACTTTAACTGTGCTAAATAAATTCCATTTAAACTCAGTGAAATATGGGTAATAAATATACTGAGGAATCTAATTAATTCAAGTTGAGTTCATTGTAACTCAAACAGCTGTAAGCAACTTGTGTTTAATAGAGACTGCAGTCCGCCAAAGAAATTATTAGTGAGTTGGAAAAAGCAGATTGAAACTTGAGCAAGAAACTTCCTCTGCAAATTTTCGCCTAAGTTATATATAACTTTGATGTGATGTTATAATATGTTCGAATATTTATTGTAAAAAGCTATTTCTGAAACTCAGAATATATCATATATTATCAGGAATCAATTTTATGCGGCATTGTCTAATCAAAGAAAGGAAGGAAAACAGTTAAGAACAAAAAAAAACAAAAACCCCGAATGAGTCTAATTCCAGAAACACCAAAATTCCTAACATCGAACGGTTTTGTTTTGATGTAATATTAATTCAGTTATTTTGAATTATGAATACTTAATTGCTCAGTACTGTTGTGGGTTCAAAAAATATTAACACACAAAAAATATGCAAAGGCGGCATGATCTTTGACACTCAAGGGTACCGAGGGTATTCTTGGGATTTAAAGTACATAACGTTTTCAAACGAAATATCACACGCGTAGTATTCTTTTCAAAAGTCAGCCAACAATCTTATATATTTTTTATTCTTGTTATCCTTTTTTACTGTTTTTAATACTTTGTGTGTGTTCCTTTATAATTTGTGTAATTATCTTTATAATTTTTGTTGTATGTGTTGTCTGCTCTATTGTCCGTGATGTCACCTAGGCCGCAGCTGAAAATCGGTGCCGAGTGTTGTCATTGCTAATGACATTCGGTTTATGCCGACCTGTGAAGCCTTTTCTGACTAACTTTATAAAATTTAGACTTAGTATTGTATTTGTATTTGTATTACATCATAGGTCTAAGTGTATATATTTTTCTATGGTTTATACAGTGTCTGAATAAATGTTATTCTTTCTTTCTTCTTTTCTTTCTTGCTAGTATTAAAATGACCTAATTAAAAAAGTTGTTTTGTTCTTTCTTCTTGACTTCAAACTTATGTGTGTTAAAAAGACCCATAATTTGGTAGAGCAAGAAAACACTAGGTTTTTTTATTAGTTCGTAGAGTGATTTCATAAATTGCGTTGTAAAAAAGGATTACAATATATCTAACTCAGAAAAGATTAATTTTGAATTCGATCACTTTAATATTATACTAAGCATGCGAATTATATATTTTTATATAATTTATTTATTTATTTATAGATCATAAACAAAATACACACATTGTAAATTGAACAACTAAAAATAAGTAGTATATTCATTAGAGGTGATAAAACTTTCAAAATTAGTTAAGACAACTTTCAGTTTCAGGTTAGAACCAAAGTAATAATAAAATTATTTTGCTATAATCCGCGATACAGTAAATAGAAAATATATATAGTGCTAAATGTATAGTGGACTATCACGTTTTTTCATACCCGTTACATGCAGGATTCGTAAAAACACATGCACAAACCTCCACCACTGTCACCACAATACACAAGCACTACACAGGTTCACTATCACAAACTCAACAAACGTTTCGCCCCGCAACCTTTGCAACAAAAATCGCAAAGCTTTGCGATTTTGTCGTGGAGTCTATCTCCTGATGATGCTTCGGTAATCTTCGGTATCGCTGATGTAATAATATTGCAAACATTATCCTCATCGTCCTCCTGCCCTTATCCCACTCTAAGTGGGGCCGGCACAACATGTTATAAATATGTTGTCAAAATGATTTGGCTACGTATTTTACGACCGGCTGCCTGCCTGACGTCAACTAACTTTAGTCACCTTTTACGACACCTCGGTAAGAAATGAGGGTGGTCTATTCTACTAATATAAGTGTTACTAGTTTTAAGATTTATATTTTAAAAAGAGCAACCGCCGAATTTTTTGCTGGTTCTTCTCGGTAGGAACAGCTTTCCGAACCAGCAGTAAAGTTTACAAGTGTACTTGAATAAAGAATATTTTGAATTTTGAATTTGTTAAGCCGGATACCACACGGCGAATAATATTACAAACAAAAGAACAAAATAAAAACAGTACATGAATATTATTAGTTCTTCAAACACTTAGCTACCGAAATACGCTAATCCAATTATAGCGAATTCATTATCCGCTATTCGAACGTGTTTCTCGGGCAATAGTGATTAGTTGAAAGAACCCTTGAAGCCTCTTGAAGAGGCTCTGTAGGCGATTAGGGCTGGAGTACGCTTAACCTCCTTCACTCTCGGTTCCATCGCTTTCACTAAATACCACGCCCTTTAAGGTGTAAATTATTAATCAACTCCTCAATTTCATATATTATTCTCGCTAAATTAAGTTAGTTGAATGTGTTATTTAACGCGTACTTTAACACATACAAAGTTAGTATACGCGCAATGTGCAATACATATAGCAAATCTTTTATAGTTATAATATACTCCCTTTTCCTAAAGAAATTTCCAAACCGACATAAGCGAGCAGCTCTTGATTGTGCGTACTAAGACAAAGATAAACACAGAATTCTCTAGAAATGGAGATATGCAGGTTTAATCACGATGTAATAAATTGCAAATATCATTTAAACACATAAGTTTTAACATTAAAATCCTCAAAAGAACGCCCTAAAAAGAGTCACACTAACTTCAAATTCTATCACATTTGCTATCAGCTCATAGCCTACGGTTAATATGAAGGAGTAGAAATAAACAAAGTTTAAAAGTAAATAATTTAACTCAGTCACCGACTGTAGTCACATGACGAGGGCCTTAGTAAAGCGGGTCGTAGGATGCGGTATGTCGCCTTATATATTTGCCAACCACCAACTTGTCCACAACACCGTGTGTCGCCGCACAAAGGACAGTGCTGTATTATGTTACCTCTATGAAAATAACATTTCATTTTATTTATTAATAGTAGCCGTACCGTGTGGTATCCGGGTGAGTAGAATGGACCACCCTCATTTCTTACCGAGTTGTCGTAAAAGGCGACTAAGGTAAGTTGACGCGCCGTGTAGTATCCGGTTGAGTAAAATAGACCACCCTCTTTCATGCTGAGGGGTCGTAAAATACGAGTATGGTAAGTTGACGTCAGGCAGGCGGCCGATTGTAAAATACGTAGCCAAATCATGCGATAACATGTTTGTAACATATTGAGCCGACGCCACTTAGAGTGGGATAAGGGCACGAGGATGTTTATTTATTAATAATAACCAATAAGAAATAAATAAAATAAAATGCTTTACGATCTTTAAAACTAAATGTAGTATTAATGATAGATTATTGCGGCATGCATTAGAGACACGCACATTCTCTCTAATAAACAAGAGATGTGCATGCAGGTTTTCTCACGATGTTTTCCTCCACTGAACAGCATGTCATCATCATCATCCTGCTGCCCTTATCCCATTCTGAGTGGGGCCGGTACAACATGTTACAAACATGTCGTCACATGATTTGGCTACGTATTTTACGATCGGCCGCCTGTCTGATGTCAACTTACCTTAGTCGTATTTTACGACCCTTCGGTAAGAAAGAAGGTGGTCTATTCTACTCAACCGGATACCACACGGTGGGTCAACTCATCTTTGTCGCCCTTTACGACATCTCGGTAAGAAATGAAGGTGTTCTATTCTACTCAGCCGGATGACACACGGCGGAGCAGACAGACATACCATTAAAATTACTTTTAATATTTAAATAAAAATATTGAACTTTGTTAATGTAATTTAAATTCTACCCAAAAGTTCATTAAAATCATTTGTTTTTTTTTGTCAGGAACCTATTATGAGTCTTCACCGCCCGACGGGGATGAGCGGCGGGTATGTTGGACTCAAACCGACTAAAAACCTGACAGTCTTCCACCACGCTACTCAGGGCAGGGACAGGGAACCGTTGTACCCATTGCCCCCATCCCAGCAGTAACTCTGAACCCCAGAGTGCGCCGCCTCTGGGTCGGCCTGCCTCTCTAAAAGTGGCCCCTCTCTTCGCTATCAATGCATCGGGAACATCATGATGAAATGATTTGATAAAACTTTAATTTTCTGTATGTTTGCTCAGTATGAAATAAATGAATTCTGAAATGGCACAATTAATCCCTCTTTAAAGATCGTTACCACTGAGGAGGTAACAAAAAATTCTTTACAGAAATCGTTGGTATAACAAGGTAAAAAACAAATTGACGAAAAAGCTTTGGACATTTATATACTTTATGTAAGCTCTTGAATATGTTTATATTATTTGTTTGTTTGCTACGAGTATCAATCACATTTCCCTTTTCCCCCACAAAATGTATTTGTCCCTTTGAACTTTTGTATGAATATTCATTTCTCCTATCTTGTGCTTATTAATCGCTCTTTTTTATTTCAGAAAGCGAATTGCTACGAAAAAATAAGAAGTTTGCATAATATTTCGACATGTAAATTTATAATTGTCGGTATTTCGAGGTTTTGATATGAGTACTTATATTTTATAAGAGAATTATAGTACGGGGAAAAGTTACTTATCATTGAAATTAATTTCTTGATTCGGAGAATTTCTGTTAGAGATATCAAAATAAGTAAGTAATATGGATACCAACAGATCAACTATAGCAGAGCATGTCCACGATTCAGACACCAACCACTATATCAGATTCAATAAGGATTCGTATTATCTAGGGAAAAATTTCTAGTACCTCGAAAAATTCGAGATACGATAGAATCTAGCCGGCACTAGAATTTCAACTGCTGCGATGGATGGGCACTGTCTCCAGCATGGAAACTTATTTTTGGCTATCAGTTCATATAAATATGAATCTAAACCAGAAACAGTAAGCTTCATTTTTGGCACTAGTAGTTCATATAAAGTTAATTTGAATCAAAATCCGTCAGCTCGATGCTTACGGATTATGCACAAATTACATCCGTGCTGCAAACCAAGAATACGAGATTGATAAGGATTATATAGAAGATGCGTGACCAAGGCTACTACCGACTATACAAATTAATTGTAACTCAATTCCCCCTTTGTCTATTTACTTTTTTAGGTAATATTTAATGGAACCCGTCTAGTCGCGATCGCGTTCGTGTATTTTTCGCTGCCCTTGTGTTATAATCCGACAAAATACCCCACAATCATTTATGTATATAAGAGTTGAATAGAAAATAACTACAACTCGTTTCAATGCCATTATTAACGGCTATTGCTCCGGCCGCTTCAAATGGCCAGCGTAAAAGGCGAAACATTTTGCCGGCCCCAGACTGATGGACAAATTTCCTGGTAAACTGCTTTCCCCGCACAGGGACAATTTGTTTGAATTTGAATCGCATTTGTTTCCAGAGAAATTTGTCTCTTAAGCCCCGAGAGTATACACTGAGAACGCCTGCGGTAATTCTTCACGTTTAATTGAATTAAGTCCATTTGTATCTTCCTTTTTCATTATCTTTAATAAATTGTTCTTGAATTGTCTAAATGGTCTGAACGTAAAGGAAATTACCTGAAGGGCTCATTTACTGAGAGTCTTATAAAAATAACGATTGTGTTTCGGTCTGAACCGCTAGCTAAAACCACCCCTTATTTTAGTCAAGGAGTAACTTAGATTGAGTTTCTATATATGTGATATATTTAATAATTTTTTATGAGTTGTTATTTGTGGAAGTATACTTAATTCAAAATAAGGAATACTCTTTTTACAGGCTTAAGTTATCTAATCTATCTCTTTTAATTTGATGGACAACTAATAGATAGATAGCTGAGTTGTTTAAACGTTTAATCCTCATTACGGAATCGTTCATTCACACTCTGCAGTTTCAAATAGGTCGTACGAAACTGCTTGGTTCAAGCAATATAATATAGGTATCATCAGAAATGTCATCTTAATAAAAGAAAATATCGCCTCTAAGACAAAGCAATATAAAAAAAGTCACTCATTAATATTGTAAATAAATTCCAATAAGATTGTTAAAAAAGTCCTGTGTAAATATGAACATAAATATATGGCGTATTTTTTTATCGTGCGTATGTGAAAATAAAGTATCGGGAAGTTGGGAAGTCAATGTTTGTTTTCTAATTTTCCGGCTGTCTACACGAAATCTGAACAGACGGAGCTCTCTGGCGTAGCAAATGTGACGGGAGTATTACAAAAATCTCTTGATAGATTGTATCTGTGTAATGTTTTTCGGCGCACTCTGAATGTTTTATTAAGTGTTCATCATAATATGTGACTCTCGAGAGGTTCACGGGTTCAAACCCCGAGCAGGAATCAATAAGTATTCCTGTTAAAACTTATGTCTCTAATCGATAATCGCAATTTATCACACGCTTTTCGGTGAAGGAAAATATCGTTAGGAAACCTGCATATATCTAGAGAATTCTGCGGATATGTGTAACCTACCAACCCGCATTGGAGCAGCGTAGTGGGTTTAACCTCCAACTCTTCTCTTCAAAAACGGAAAGATGTCTATTCCCAACTGTGGGTTAGTAACAGGCAGTTACTTCACTTACTCGTACTTTACATCCAGAACTGACTACACTTTGTACTTATGATTTAAATAATCACAGACAACACAAATGAAAATTCGGCTTGAGATATGCTGAGCTGTCGGATATACTCTTGCAGTTTATTGCAAGTACTATGCAGTAAAATTAAAAGTAATACAATGCAATGCATGGAATTCAATTCGACGCATTGCGATGCGATGCGAACCGTACGAATAAATTAAGAAGAATACTAAGATACAAAGGGGGGAAGTAGCGGGAGGATACGACATGTTGCGTTAAAGCCGGTAGAAAACTCATAGTTTCAACGCGCAATTCCTTGGTCAAGAATTATAAGTGCAGTTATATGGAGGCATGATATTTAGTTATCCCGTTTTAATGCATATTTTCTTTAAATCTGATGTAAATATTAAGATATAATGGCGTTGCGAGCTAGTGGTTTCCTTGCTATTGATTGCTAAGAATCTTTCTGATGGGCTATCGCCGTAGATTTTGGTTATTATACAAATCATATTTAGTAGTCATAATTGATTATATATATAAAATTTTAGGTTTGTACAATCAAAAATGTTAGATGCTCATCCTGGCTAACTTATCAGGATGATATATTTTATAGCATGTTTAATATAATATAATTGCGCATTATTTTCAGAATTTCTATTTTTTTTTATTTACAACGAAAAATGTACGAAAAAAGTTATGTCTATCTTAAATTACTCTACAAAAGTAATAATAAAATTATTTTTCTATAATCCGCGATACAGTAAATAGAAAATATACATAGTGCTAAATGTATAGTGGACTATCCGTTTTTTCATACCCGTTACATGCAGGATTCGTAAAAACACATGTGCAAACCTCCACCACTGCCACCACAATACACAAGCACTAGACACGTTCACTATCACAAACTCAACAATCGTTTCGCTCCGCAACCGAAGCATCATCAGGAGATAGACTCCACGACAAAATCGCAAAGCTTTGCAAAATAGTTTTATTATTACTTCTGTATTATGGATCTCCGCAAAGTAACGCCTAAATCTATAAATTATTTACTTACACTCTAGTACTATAAAAAATCATGCCCACGTGGAATGGTCCCAAGAATGCTGGCAGCGCGTCGAGTGTTACTTATCCTTCCCGATTACCTATCCTTTTGGTAAAACGATAAGAACAGTGTCCATCGATTCAAGGAGAGAGGAAACTTTTTTCTATCAGTGATTCTACTTACTACTAAATGGTAAAATTTAAGTATAGAAAAGTGTCTAAAGTAGATACTGCTAAAGCTTATCATAAACAGATTTATAAAATTACACTTATAATATTGTGCGATATTACTGTTTCATAATGGTGTTGCGTTTAGTATAGCTAGCTTTTGCAATGTTACAAAGTGCCGTTTAGCTTTGATATAGGCTTACGACAAAGCTACAATTCCACTATATGTCCGACTCTACCAGTCCGAGAAGTGTCTGGGAAATTACTCCATTAAGCTTGCGAATCGTGAGTCGCTGTCGCGTCTTTAATAGTAATTTGCATGTCTCATAGTCATGGATTTTTTACTTATTCACATTCGACATATTTTCTGTATTTTTTGTGCGAGAAATATAGTCTTATAGTCTCCATTTACAGGCATTGGTATGAATGCTAAAGAAAATAAACCGACATAAGCTTGCGGTTCCTGCTTTACGCCTTGCAGAAGTAAATAAGTCGTTTGTGGGTTTTGGGTATAAAATTCTATAATAAAATTCCGCAATCGACAAAAATCTTTGCCACTACAGCATTTTAAAAACACTGTTAAAGTGAGGCTAATACAAATAAAACTAATAAAAAGCCTACAATACTATTGAGATAGATGATAAAAATACGTGGTGCTACTCCTCTACCCTGAGATAGTAATGACCAAATGTAACTAGTTATAAGAACTATATTTGAAAAGAGCAACCAGCGAGTTTCTTGCTGGCTCTTCTCGGTGGGAACAGCTTTCCGAACTAGTAATAGAGTTGACGATTCAAAAGTACTTCTTTACAAGCACGACAAGCCACCACACGTAAACGGTGGAGGAGACTTGGGGTGCGTGTGGTGGCTTGTCCTGCATGTGTAAGGTTCGTAAATTTTGCCTGCTTCATACACATTAGCTTTGCATGCATTCGCTTAACCCGTGCGGATTATAGCGAGGTAGTTCTGTTATAGTGCCTTTAATATGGAATTCCGCAAAGTAACGCCTGTTTCTATAAATTACTTGTTTACAAGTTTACTTGAATAAAGAATATTTTGAATTTGAATTTAAAATAGCTTAGAGTGGACACATATATAAAATAATTAATCTGTTTAGTGTTTAAGCGAACTTGTCATAATTTTCTTATGCTTTACGCTTCTGCACTATCTGATATATATAACTTAAGGGTGTGGCTTTCTTAAAAGGAACGTATTTGGTTCTTATGTCAACTATTACACATCTACTATAAAAGGAAACTTTGTTCAATGGATTTCTATGATAGAAAATGTGTGCATCATTAGAATGATATTTTTGAGGTTGTCCGTCAACGTTAATGGTCAACAGGTCTCTTTTACTTTTATTTAAATTTCTCTTATGAATTCCATGCCAGCTTTACTTTAAGTGATATGTGATCAAATCGTAAGGAATCGAAAATTTTCACATAATTCATCGCATCACAATCACAAGGTGGCACGACAAAACATTTAAAGTATCAATAGACGTTAGAATTACAAGGTGTTCGAATGGTAAAAGTACCGGTAAGAAATAACTTTAATAAGTTAACAAGGATCTTCTCACTATATCTTTATAACTTGTTTTAATCTATATCGAACAATGGACGTGTATTGATTGTCAAAAAACAGTATATACCGGATAACGGAATATTTTAAGTCATTATAATATCAGTAATTTATGTCACGAAAATAAACATAATTATGCCCACGATAAAAATATTAATTGTTTCTCGTGAATGTTATAATTATCGATAATCAAATATTTAATTAATTTCCACTATCAGAGGTACCGTTTATGACACTGTGTAAATATTAATCGGTTTCATAATTACGTGTTATTATTAAGTAAAACAATGTAATGCATCGCGTGAGTAAATTTTATCATAAACTCAACACAATTAAATTTAGTTAATGGTGAATATTACTCCAATAATGCTCCTCGTACAATTTATCAGTTAAATTATTTCATAAACCATGTATATAGTAATCCTCCTGCATTTGAAGAGAAGGGTTTGAGTAAAGACATACAATGCGGATTGTTATGTTACATATATCCCTAGGATTCTCTAGAGATATCCATGTTTCCTCACCATGTTTTCCTTCACCGAAAAGCGTGTGTAAATTGCAATTATCAATCAGACACATAAGTTTTTAAGAGAAAAACTAATAGGTGCCTGCCTGTGTTTTAAATCAGTGATTCCCTCGTGTTGTACTTTCTTACCTATCTATCACACTATCACATCTTATATAAAGTCATTGACGTCTTAAGAAATTATCAACTTATTCATAATATAAAATAAACTCTTTAGAAGCGTAATTTCTCATACAACTACAATTTGCAGCAAAAAGTTCTTTCACAACAAACAATTCGACTCTAATACCCACTGTTCCACGTAGTCTTTGCAAAAACTTTATACAGCGTTTCCACAACACTAATCCTAGGATAAGTTAATATAAAACAAATGAAACAATTTTCATAGAATATTCTACTTTATATTTATATATCTTAATAATGAAGAAAAAAATAACCAAAAAAACTATTCAGTCTTATATAAATAAGAAGTAGGATAAATACAAAATTGAATGAAGACCAAGTGAAACATACAATTTGATTTAATACTTTGCAATACTACGATACATATAGTATCGTAATATAGTAAAGTATAGTAAAAGTGATCAGTACAGACTAATTTTAAATGCTGAAACTAAATAATTTTTCAATAATTAAAGAAATCTCAGTAGCCGTGTACTCAATCCAAACGCCAACTTCCGCCTTATAAGAAAATAGTTGTCAGGCCACGCGTTATTGCTCTATTTCCGAATTTCCCTCGAAACGGAAATCAACAGTTTACAAAAAATGCTCCGATCACTACAAAACATTACAGGATCATGTGCTGAGTCATTCTTTGAATAACTTTCACCGTTTACTTAGCGCACGCAAGAAAACCTTTAAATTTTGCCGATTTTGCAAAATTCTTATTGCTGCTCCTCTCCTATTCATCTTAGCGTAATTTTATATAGTTTATAGCCTTCCTCTATAAATAGACTATCTTACACTCAAAGAAAATTTCAAATTGGTCCACTATTGGTCCTGAGATTAGCGCGTTCAAATAATCAAACAAACAAACAAACTCTTCAGCTTTATATATTAGTTTAGATATCAGTTACGCAGCGGACACTAGAAGGAACTAAGCGGAAATTTTATTTGAAATGATCGCTATGTCCCTACACGACCTAATAGAATATAAGAAATAATACAAGAAACAAAGTCATCGACATGACAACGACTGTAATGTGGTGATTGATTGGATACGTAGGATTACCGCAGAAGTCCTTAAATGATAGAATAATAACCCCCCGAAAGGTCCAAATTTTGTAGGTTTTTCAATTGAAAGAGCCTCAAATAAAGAGGTACAGAGTTTACAGAGAGTTACTTATGCTTGAAGCGTCATATCTTTCAAAACGACAATGCCGCTGCTGCAAGAATTATACGATTTTGTGAGGTTAGTGTAAAATAAATTTGTTTAAATATTTTTAATTTAAAAATGTCTTGTTATCTCACGTCGACACAATCTGTAATTGCCGTTACAATCAACTAAATATTGCTTTTAAGCAATTTTTTGGCATAAGGCATTTGTTCGTATTGGTATCATCATCCTCTTGCCCTTATCCCACTCTTAAGTGGGGTCGGCACAACATGTTACAAACATGTTGTCACATGATTTGGCTACGTATTTTACGACCGGCCGCCTGCCTGACGTCAACTTACCTTAGTCGTATTTTACGACCCCTCGGTAAGAAGGAGGGTGGTTTATTCTACTCAGCCGGATACCACACGGCGGGTCGACTTACCTTAGTCGCCTTTTATGACACCTCGGTAAGAAATGAGGG
This sequence comes from Morpho deidamia, assembly GCA_947086505.1. Lineage (NCBI taxonomy): Eukaryota > Metazoa > Arthropoda > Insecta > Lepidoptera > Nymphalidae > Morpho > Morpho deidamia. The sequence goes on from CAMTZC010000010.1 coordinate 10,463,597, forward strand.
TGGTCTATTCTACTCTGCCGGATACCACACGGCATATTTGTCGGTATTGGTAATAATATGTGGCATTTATAATTTGAATTCGCGTGAGTCCCTGCGAGTGAAGTTTAAGGAAACAGGTATTCTTACGTTAGCTTCACAGTATATTTTTAGCAATTTGATTTTTGTGCATAAAAATATACATAATTATAAAAAGATTGGCGATGTATATAATAGACAAAGTAGGAACCGACATAAGCTTGCGGCTCCTGCTTTGCTTCTTGTAAGAGTACGTAAGTCGTTTGTGGGTTTGAGTATAAGATTCTATAACAAAATTCCACAATTTTAACTTTGCCATTACAGCAATTTAAAAATACTGTTAAAAAGAGGCTGATACAGAAAGCCTATTATACCGTGGAGGCTTACATTGATGATAAGAATGCGTGGATATAGCTGCTCTTTGACCTTGTGCAGGATAGCTATGACAAAATGTAATTAGTATTAAGAATCTTCTTTTTTAAAAGAGCTCCACCGAGTTTCTTGCTGGCTCTTCTCGGTAGGACGGCTTTCCGAACCAGCAGTAAAGTTGACGATTCAAAAGCACTTGTTTACAAGTTTACTTGAATAAAGAATATTTTGAATTTGAATTTGAATTTGAATAAATTTAAAAAAAAAACGTAGTACAATGGATACGGTGCAACACTATCGTGCCCCGCGGAATGCCATCTCAGACACCTGAGTCACCATTAATCCGCGCTCTATCGCTGGCGCCTTTCAAACTTTATTCATTGTCTCTGTTGAGGATGCGCTTGCATGCCGTCTTGCTACACTGAGCTCAGATTGGATTTGTCTTTTAGACTCTAATTCCTTATTTCTGTGATACAATTAATTTATACCAATTTTATAAATAATTTTGCTTAATAATTAATTTACGTTAATTAATTTAATTAATTTAAGTTATATTTTAATACAAAGAGATGACATATAAATACCAATCTTCTTTACTCTAGCTTTATAGATCTCTGTATCATATTACGTAGCAGAATCTTCGTGGAAATCGGTGGTTGCCCACAGAAGAACAGAAGTATGTTCAAGAGGTTTTTAAACAATGTATTGTGCGATTCGAAACCATGGACTACTTGAGGTTATCTTTCAAGTAAAGTGGGTGTTTACTACTCAAACATAATGAAGTCTCTTTATAAATTAATACTACAAACTGTGTTGTTTGATTGTTCCTTTAGCCTCATAGGTCGGAGCAGAATGTCCGAGACAGTGCGAATATATTGGTGAATATTATTTATTTATTTCTTTCTTTCTTTATTGCATAAACAAAAGGACTTATCCCTAAAAGGGATCTCTACCAGCCAACCTATGAGTAACAGAAAGAAAATGAAAAAAAAATGGATGATATTATAGTAATTGGACTGACGACCTCAAATAGGCCACAAGGAAATGGCGTATCTCAACGGCACAAGACGTGAAGCAGATAACCCTTAATCCGCTAGACCTTTATCTAACTACCACTTCCAACTTCCAACGATTGGAAAAGAAGATGCCCTATCTTTACAATCTTTGTGAATAATGTACATAAATATTTTAAGGATTACTGAAAGGTGTCTGCTCGGGATTGGAACCCGTAAACCTTGATAAAGGTCACATGCTTACATCGTTCGGATCACCAATTTTTTCAGCTCGTTTTAATATAGTCGGATAATGTTAATATCAATTTTCAAAGCTTATACAAGAATAAAAATAACCTGTATATTCTGGTAAGCTAATAATATGTCGAGTACTGGTACAACTTTCATTAGTTGCGTATAGGATGTCAGCTTACTAACGAGCTGCGAGCAAATAACTCCTCGTGATACCACAAGGAAGAAGTAGAGGACCGTAAAAGCTACCTTTAAATATAACTCAATACTTGCGCGAGTTACCGTTATAAACAAATTCATCGTTATTGCTATCACAACTGTAATTTTTTTTTATTAATTCATTATTTTTATGTGCTGATTATATGTGCAAGTGGATACTAATATTATATTGCGAAAATTAGTGAGTACATTTATTTATTTTATTTTTTATTTAATATACTTTATTGCACAACAAAAACATAAAGAAAATACAAAGTAAACTTATATCTAGATAACTTGTACAAAGAGGCGGTCTTATTATATTTCTACCAGACAACCTCGGTGATAGAACTTGAATATGAAGTCGGGTAGGAAGTGCATAAACTTACATACCAATATTTAATTAAAATACATAAATAGTTATATACTATACTAAATTCAATATATATATAAGTATATAAATAAAATATTATACATATATATGAAAATAAACATACATAAACATACTAAACACATATAAATAATAATGTAAATAAAATAATTAGCATCAACAGCAAAGCGAAAGATAAAAATCCTTGACTTCAAGTTTAAACCTGTGTATTGTTTTAGCCTTCCGAATATTTACCGGTAACGCATTCCATAACTTCACCGCCGTCACTGTAAATGACCTGGCATAAAACTTTGTGTACTGTTTCGGCATTTTAAGCGTAAGGTTTTCAGCGGATCTAGACCCCTTGCTACTATGCAATCCCAGAAACTGAAATTTTACTTTTAGGTAAGCAGGAGTCGTAGGGTGGAATAACACACAGTACAGAAGAGAGACAATATGAAGATTCCGGCGAAAGCGAATGGGTAACCACTTGAGCTTCATACGAAATTCGGAAATATGATCATACTTGCATAAACCAAATATGAATCTAATAGCAACATTTTGAAGACGCGGTGCAAGACATTTGTGTATTTGCACCGCTTCAATGCTCAATCATTTTAAATAATTAAAATAAAATGTTACTTTCACGTAGTTTTAAGCATAAAAAATCACTGGATGCCTTGTTCCCCGTAAAAAAAATCGATTAAAGTCGATGAACGTGTATAACAATGAACAGGTGTAATACCACTTATTACACTTGTACCACGGGTGTCAAAAAAAACGCATGATGTACCTATATTTTCTTTTTTTGGCAGATAAACCTTCATCGCTAAACATAATTATCTGCAAGGAATTTCCGCGCTACTAGATCCTTTAAAGCTTCGACTTTTCTGTCCACGTAGTAGAAGCCTACAAAAGCTGCAGTTTTCTGTTTAAAATCGTGACTTCGCTGTTTGTTTCGGCCCTACCCCACAGGGTCAAAAAAATATAAAAAAAAATTGCAGCAGAATATGTATATGTCATAATGATACAATATTTTTACAAACAAAATTGTAAAAATGGCCATGATATCTGAAGAGTGAACCACGGTAGCCTATCGAAAATACCTATTATCAATGCCTAATGTCAGCAAAAAAGTTTTTCCCAATGAAAAACCTAAAAGTTAGTAGTAAGTAATTATAGCCCCAGTTCTTAAATTTTTTGCTCTTTTCTTCCCTAAATAATATTCTAATTGCTCGTCTTCAAAACAACTTGAAGTATACGGGCAATGGTATAGTTAACTTGAACGATGTAAACAATGCTTTAGTTATATATTGTGGTTGTGGTAGTGTATTTACAAAGAACATATTTTATGTTTATTAAAATTTAATTTAAAATGTGATGTTACTTCGTTTAGCCATGGAAATAAAATGTTTTTATATACATATTTCATATTCACTACGCGCAATATTTTTAGTAAAGTGTGTGCAATAGTTTTAATAAAATACAGTAAATTAGCTCCTAGTACACAAAATACGTAAACATTTAGTTATAGAAGAAAATGGAGTTTATCTTTGAATAATTTAACTCGAATATAAAGTGTTTTTTTTATTTGTCATTTAAATAGCCGAGTCACTTATGTAACTATGTATGTGTACTGCAATCTACTCAAATTTACTTATCCTAATTAACTATAACTATTAAATTTGGATTTGCCAAGGTAATGTTTCATATTCCTAGCATCTTCTGTTTCCAAATATAGTTACGCTCTCTCTCTCTCGACTCTCTACGCAAAATTTCGCACTAATTTGTTTATACATTTGTGTGCTAAAGTGGTACACACACTCAAAAACACATACATATACTTTTGCTAGTATAGCATTTCGAACAAAAACATATCAAAAAAATTTACAACACTTCATGTATTATGTCCTAAAATTAAAATGACTTTGATAATTAGCTGCAAATTTACAAAATTATCGCGAATGAATTTAGAATCTGTTACGTTTCCGTCAGTTTGATTATTATGAACAAAACTTTTCCTATCAAATGATAATACAAAAGAAATTTATTTCTCCAAAGTTACTTTTATGTATCCCATTTCCTTTGTCTTCAGTTATTGTATACTCTAACTTTGTTTACCTAAAACTGAAACAAACAAATTGGAAAAAATTGGCCTCTCCTTGAGAGAATTCCGTAAGACTTTGACATTTACAAAATTGCGTTGAAGGCCCCTAGTTGAGTTTTCTCAAACTGTCTACGCTTTTGTTTGGACCCAAGAGCTTACATTTTTGTAGATTTCTGCCTGAAAAATAAGTTTACCACTGAAGTAATATACACTTTGATAGATTTCGCTATAAACTTATCGATTAATGTTTTTGTATGTATACCATTCATAAGGAAGAAGTATTGTTAATCACTCACTGAAAACCTAAATAATTTGACGTCGCAATCATAACAATCTGGTGACCAGTGACGAAATTCAATCCCAATGGGCAAAATCCACGACATTTCTTCATTTATTTATTTTTACCGTCAGTTCTACTTCTACCTTTCATCTAGAAGGACCTCAATACGAAAAGTAAAGTAAGGTTACAGATATTGTTAACTACTAGGGCGTTACTTCTTAACAAAGCAATGCAGGTAAGAAAGAACTACTACTTCTTGTTCTTAAATAATGAGAAGAATGGAAAAAAATTAACCAAACATGAAAGCACACATGATTGAGTCTATATACACACGTTATCTGTTGCACCACATAATACATTGTGTTGTCAGAGTTGTTTTTGTTTTAATTTGCATTATTTATTTCATTTTTGAGAAAAGAACAAAGGATTTCAAAATATGGGTATGTTATTTTAGCAGTCAACGTTCTTTATATGAACTCTTTCAATTCCTTGTGACGTGTCATGTTTGTGATCGTTACATAAAAAATTGTTGCCCGATTATTCATCACAAAAAGTATTTTTGGAACGTTTATATAAATTGATGTTTCGTAAAATCGGCGGTTATGTTAAATTTCGAAAGTAAAATGTTCAATTATATTAATGAGACAGTTATTGTCCGTAAAAATATGACGTCAGGGAAATTGCAAGCATTATTTCCAACGCTGCAGTTTTCACGTTCCGTCGATTTAATATCATTACGCTTTTAAAGTAATGCTCGTAAATTATGTTTGATTTTATGTTTCATTTATCCCATTTTATATAACAAAATGTGTATAATACTTTTTATCTCTTAGATATTTTTGAACAGCACGTTCTGAAACCGTCATAATCTCTATTCAGTTCTCTATTCTATATTATATTAACTATTCAGTATACATTTTTTATAAGTAGTAATCAATCAATCGAGACATATTGGCTGTTAGATTTTATTTTTATTGTAGGTCTATGAGTTAGTTATAATTTTTATGAGAGCCTTGATATCCAAGCGGTGTGACCGTACGACTATCCTCCGGTCATCGGTGCCTATCCAGGCACCAATGAGTTTTCTGTTTAAAAGTTAAAACTTATGTGTCTAATTTAAAATTGCAATTTATCACATGCTTTTTGGTGAAGGAAAACATTGCGTGGAAACCTGCATATCTCTAGAGATTTCTGAGGATATGTGTAACCTTCCAATCCGCATTGGATACCTTCTTTCCAAAAACGGACAGAGTACGCCTATGCCAATCAGTGGGATAGTAACAGGCCGTTACTTTTTTAGTATATAGATGGAAGTTACACATGTAAGAACAATTATGTTAACCGGAGTCGTTTGAATATCTTTCGATCATATAAAGGTATATACCGCTGTTGATCGATAGCTAAGTAAATAATCAGGTGCACAACGCGTAGGAGAAGTTGAAAATTGGTAACAAAAATCTCTTGTATTCTTACAACTCAACGCAATAGTGGTTTACTTTATTAGCTAACGTTTAACTAATTTACCTTTAATGAAGTATATTTTGACGCTAGTTTAAAAATATATTTATTTCAATTACTCTAAAAGATTTAAATTCACAAATCGAATACTAGTAAATTTCAGTTTCAGCAAAGTTTTTATAGAAGTTATTTAAAAATTTATTGAACCGAAAAATTTAGATTAACGTAAAATTTGTGGAATTTATTCATTAAGTATTAAAAGAGGTAATATTCTATTAAATAAGTTAATAAATATAATCATAGGTAAATAAAGGGTCTTTACTCTTTTTAAACTATTAAGTTAATATGACTAACTGGCCAGTTAGTTGGCGTTGGCGCTGTGGGTAGTGACCCTGCCTTCAGCTCCGTGGGCCGCGGGTTCGATTCCCGCCGAAGGCCATCATTTTCTATAAAAAAAATTGTTGGTTCTTCAAGCCTGGGTGTGTATTTATATTTAAGTATGTATTTAAGCTTATATATGTAGTATATGTACCAGTTGTCCGTCACCCATGTCACAAGTATTAAGTTACTTACTTTGGGGACGGACGACCGTGTGTGTAAATTTCCCATATATTTATTAAAAAAAAATTAGAGAAGATTATATTCTTTTCAATAGTATATACTTTTGTAAGTCTCAAATCCCTCACACATAACTTCAAACGATGTCACAAAGACGACTTAAAATACGTTATATCCCGAAAATACGTCACTCACTTTGACCACCTTTTCAGAAAAAGCTTCAAGAATATATTATTTATTTTCCTTGAGATATGTAAAAGACTTTTTCTTCATATAAAATGGATCATTTATACCGATCGTGGCACTTTGAACTTATTTGTATGAATATTCATATATCGCGGCATAATCTAAAAGGTTATCAGAATGTACTTTAACATTTGAAAAAATTTACAATCAGTCAAAAATATGATGGTAAAATAAATAATCTTGTATTATTAACACTAAAGAAATTCATAGTTTTCATTTTATAGGCCCGGAAATTAAAGTGAACTATAATAGATTAAAGGTGGAACTCTGTTTATATGAAATCTCGTATAAACTAGGTGTGTTATGTTAAAACTCGTCCCACTCTGTCTCAGAAATTTTCTGCATCTACAAAGTAACTTCTAGATTTTTTATGAATCGTTTCGCTCCGAAACCGAAGCATCATCAGGAGGATAGGCACCACGACAAAATCGTAATGCATTACGATCGTCGAGATTGTTGTGGTGGTGGGTGTGTGTGCTGCTTGTGTGCTTTGTTGCTGGTGGAGGAGCCTTGGGGTGCGTGTGGTGGCTTGTCCTGCATGTATACCCGACTGGCCCGTTGGCGTTGTGGGTAGTGACCCTGCCTTCAGCTCTGCGGGTCGCGGGTTCGATTCCCGCCGAGGGCCAACATTTTCTATAATCAAATTGTTGGTTCTTCAAGCCTGGGTGTATATTTGTATTTAAGTATGTATTTAAACTTATATATGTAGTATATCTACCAGTTGTCCGTCACCCATAACACAAGTATTAAGTTACTTACTTTGGGGACGGACGACCGTGTGTGTAAATGTCCCATATATTTATTTATTTATTTATTTTATTTGTATAAGGTTCGTAGATTTTGCCTGCTTCATACACATTAGCTTTGCATGCATTCGCTTAACCCGTGCGGATTATAGCGAAGTAGTTTTGTTATAGTGCCTGTAATATGGAATTCCGCAAAGTAACTCCTGCTTCTATAAATCACCTATACTTATTATAAAACAAAGTTTCCGAAAGATGTCTCTCTGGATGTGATCAAATTTGTCAATATCTACCGAACCGATTTTCGTACTTCTTACTAAAAGGTTATGCAATTCTTCCAGAAGGTTTAGAATAGTAGTTTATAACGGTTTTATGTAAATTGTGTTGAAGATTGTAGAAAATAAAACTCGCATGCGGGGAGCTTAGGTCGCGTACACCGCAGAAACTAACAGTAAAGTATTGTAGATATAAAAAATACTATAAAAGTACTACAAAAAGTTTACGTCGGCTTATCTCTATCTCTAGTAATGAAATAAATTTGCTTTGATTTGATTTGATTAGTACTATTCACTTTTATAGTGAAAGACTGGTTCATGCTAAACCACTTGGCCAATATTGAGAAAATTTCATAAAATTAAATGTCTTACTCTGAGCAATTTAAAAGTAAAAACAATTTACAAAAAGGATTTCCCGTACCGGGAATCGAACCCGAGCCTCATGGGTGAGAGCCATGTATCCTAACCACTAGACCATACGGGATGTACACTACCTGTTAAATTTAAAAATATAAAACTAAAATTATTTAAGTATAATCCACGATAAATATATAATTAAATTAAATTGAATTAATTATCGTGCATTATAGCAAAGTTTATTATACCTTTGTATTATGGATCTTTGTAAAGTAACGCCTAATTCTACAGATGTTATTTTTGTTTCATTATTTCATTTAAAAACTTATAATCTAACGCTAATAATTAGTAAAAGTATCAAATGACGTTTTTTAGTCTCGCTATAATTCAACAAACTGAATATTTGAATTCTGAATTTGAGATCTTTGTAGAAGTGCAAGGAAGGTTTAAAAGATGAGTGATTATGAAAAAATTGTAAGAAAAATAGTAAAATGGGAAAACTTTTTTACTTTACAGAAGTTAAATATAATTATTTTGCAATCCGCGTACGTTAAGAGAATCTATGTAATGCCAAGTGTATGAAGAGGCAACGTTCACATTCCTTATACATGCAGGACAAGCGACCAGACGTATCTCGAAACGCCGCCACCAGCAACACTGCACACAAGCACTACACACACTCACTACCACAATCTCCACGTTCGGCTCGCCCGGAAACCGAAGCATAAAACAAAATACATTACGATTGCCCTAGCAACGCATTATGATTTTGTCCCCCCTGATAATGCTTCTCAAATTTATAATATTAGTAGTTTATTTATGGACGCTGCGAGCATGCTTAGGATTATCCTACATCATCATCCTCCTGCCGTTATCCCACTCTAAGTGGGGTCGGCACAACATGTTACAAACATGTGGTCACATGATTTGGCTACGTATTTTACGACCGGCCGCCTGCCTGACGTCAACTTACCTTAGTCGTATTTTACGACACCTCGGTAAGAAATGAGGTTGGTCTATTCTACTCAGCCGGATACCACACGGCGGGTCGACTTACCTTAGTCGCCTCTTACGACACCTCGATAAAAAATGAAGGTGGTCTATTCTACTCAGCCGGATACCACACGGCATGCTTAGGATTATTCTACGTGGGCCTTATTTGTATAGTAAAGTAAAGTAACGGCTTGTTACTATGCCCATTGCTGGGCTAAGGCCTCCTCTCTCCGTTTTTAGAGAGAAGGATTGGAGCTGAGACCTATACCACGCTGCTCCAATGCGGATTGGTAGGTTACACATATAACTCATTCACACTCATTGGTGCCTGCCCGGGGTTTGAACCCATGATAGTCTCTAGAGAGTCGCACGGTGTTACCGCTAGGCTATCACAGCTTTTTATTTTTTTTGTATAGTATAGTGTTTCTATTTGTATAGTACTAGCCAGTAATTAATTTTAGATAAATGTAACTTGTATTTTGTCGTCGTAATTAAACAGTTTGCTGTATGTACGATAAAAAAATTATAAAAAGTTCAATGGTCATTAATAATTATTGTAATAAATACTGCTTCTTACAACTGTTTTAACAAAAGTAATAATAAAATTATTTTGCTATAATCCGCGATACAGTAAATAGAAAATATATATAGTGTTAAATGTATAGTGGACTACCCGTATTTTCATGCCCGATACATGCAGGATTCGTAAAAACACATGCACGACAATATCGAAAAGCTTTTCGATTTTGTCGTGGAGTCTATCTCCTGATGATGCTTCGGTTGCGGGGCGAATCGATTGTTGAGTTTGTGATAGTGAACGTGTGTAGTGCTTGTGTATTGTGGTGGAAGTGGTGGAGGTTTGTGCATGTGTTTTTACGAATTCTGCATGTATTGGGTATGAAAATACGGGTAGTCCACTATACATTTAACACTATATATATTTTCTATTTACTGTATCGCGGATTATAGCAAAATAATTTTATTATTACTTTTGTATTATGGATCTCCGCAAAGTAACGCCTTATTCTATAAACTGTTTGAACATTTTAAGTTATGTATAGTTTGTCTGTAAATGTGTCTTAATTACAAACAAAACAGTGCTTAGACGCAAACTGCAAATCTGCAAAACGCAGCTCACGATCTTAAGACATAATGGAGCAATTTCGCAGTCATTTCCAGATGGCCATAGGATTTAAATATCTTTTGGCACCTAGTCATCGAATTCGTTGAGTAAAGTGATAATTTTTTTTTAATGTTTGCGCACTTTTCGCTCTTTTTACATACTGTGTCAGCAAAGTTCTCGCGGTTACTAAAAAGGAAAAAAGCTTTTATTTCACTCGAGTTTACCTCGTCCATTTCCATAATTCTAAAAGTTGTCGCCTCAGTTTTTCAGTGGCAACGGTCTCTTTGCTAGCCCTTACTGTAATTTTTAGATTTCACTCGCAATTTTAAAGTACAAACATAAATATTATAAGTATAAAGTATGACAAGAATAATAAAATAATAAATCTATATTTATTTCAAAAGCAATAATAAAAATATTTTGCTATAATCCGCGACACAGTAAATAGAAAATATACATAATGTTAAATGTATAGTGGACTATCCGAATTTTCATACCCGATACGTGCAGGATTCGTAAAAACACATGCACAAACCTCCACCACTTCCACCACAATACACAAGCACTACACACGTTCACTATCACAAACTCAACAATCGTTTCGCCCCGCAACCGAAGCATCATCAGAAGATAGACTACACGACAAAATCGCAATCGCATCGCTTTGCTATTATAGCCTTTGTATTATGGATCTCCGCAAAGTATCGCCTATTTCTATTAATTACTATATTTATTTGGTGGAAATTACAATGTCACAAAAATGTGTATACCAGTTAATTTATATAAAACTTTTATGTACTATAAATTTTGTGTTTTCGCAAGAATTGCTCATCATCATCGTGCAATCCAAAAAATCCGCTCAGTAAATATCGATCACATAGAAACAGACAGTCTTTGAGGACTTAGTTTTATAATATATATAGATTATATGATCTTTGATCTTAGCGATAGAGCTTAAAACTCAAGGAGAAGGCGACAAGTAAAAATGTATAAATCAATTATATTATCCGCCATAGGAATTGATACGATCTTCTTCTTAAAACACTGAAATACATGATAAAATAGATACATATAATCACAAAAGCGTTTTTTTTTTACTTTACTAATTAAAAGCGACGTAATTAAAATATTCGATTGAACCTTCTTTTAATGGTCCGAAATCTTTCTTCGAATGATTTCTTCTTCTTTGCTACCTGGCACAAAGTTACAAATCTTAAACTTACAATTTCAACTTTGGTATATTTATTTTTGAGTATATTTGGTATATTTATTTGGTATATTTATAAGCTGTGATAGCCTAGCGGTGAGACCGTGCGACTTTCTAGAGACGACATAGGTTCAAACCCCGGGCAGGCACCAATGAGTTTTTCTATTAAAAACTTATGTGTCTAATTGATAATTGCAATTTATCACACGCTTTTCGGTGAAGGAAAACATCGTGAGGAAACCTGCATATCTCTAGAGAATTCTAGGAATATGTGTAACCTACCAATCCGCATTGGAGCAGCGTGGTAGGTCTTAGCTCCAATCCTTCTCTCCAAAAACGGAAAGAGGAGGCCTTAGCCCAGCAGTGGGCATAGCAACAGGCTGTTACTTTACTTTACTTTACTATATTTATTTCAATATTCATGGAATATAAATAATTATAGCATAAATATTTTTGCATTACAGGTGAATACGGTAATGAATGCATAAAGCAATCCACACGGTCATTGAAGGGGTAGGCACGTGGTAAGGATGGCCCAATGAAAAGGCTCAAACGCTCTTCAAAGTCAATCGACTACGAGAGTATTCCAAGGGTTATTCAGATAGATCTGTACTGCTAGAGACACGTTCGAATCGCTATTAATGAAGCCCTTTAATTGGATTTCAGATAAATGACACACCAATTGTTATGATTCCATTTTAATATTTCATGTTAAGCAAGCGAGCAATGTTTAACACATAATTTTTGTGATGTAAATAATAACCTCTAATCTCAAATAGAGTGTCGCAAACCCTATTTAAGAGACAATATCAATTACTAGATTTCTTTATATTTTTTTCGTAAAATTCATCTGTAAAATATATTTGTTATATTAAAAGGAAAAAAAACAAATCAGAAAACGTTTAGAAGCACGTGTAAGCACATACTCATAAAAAAAATTTGATGGATCGAAAAGTAACTAATAAATATTTTTTGTAAAACTTTATTTATTTTTCGACGATTTGAGTTATTTTTCGATGGCTTTTAAAACGATAGAGTTGTGTCATAAAATAAGTAAAGTAACGAGTTGTTACTACCACGAGAACTAGTATCCCGTTGGCAATCACAGCTTTTTAGACTTTTACTTTTGGGCCTTTCAGAGCTTTTTAGATATTTTTAGACCTTTAAGACCTAGTCAAAATATTAAACATATTCACATTTAGATTATATGAATAGTGTATTTGCAATAGAGGATATTTGCAATAAATTCAATGAATTATTTACAGGTTACACTTAAATTTCTTTTGCAAAAACTCAAAGGTACCTTTTTGGGATTACAGTTTAAGAACCATTACGATTGCGATTCAAACCGTTATTATTGTTTATCAATAATTTTAATTTCAAATATTGTACGTTACAGTTTGGAACGTAAACAAAGGTCAACGACGCGTTATCTGAATGTTGCCTCAGGCAAGAATTTTGTAGTCGTTAATATAAAATATCGCGTCATCAAAAATGCAAAGTAGATAGCTGTGGCTTTTTGTTTGAATATTTTATTGGATGCAATTGTCAAAAATGTGATTGTCTTTTAATATCCCAAAACAAAATTTAATAGTTGGCTAATAGCGAGTGGTACCAATTCTTCACGAACAAAGTTAAATTACTTTTAAGCGTCCGTAATAGTCATCGATAAAATTAATTAAGCCGAACCCGCGGAAAACTTTTAATTCGTGGCCGCAAATCGATTGGGGGGAAAGATCAAAATTATTCACTAGTATAATAACTTCACGAGCATTGTGAGCGAAGAACACTGGGAAGTTTTCTTGTTAAAAGTTCTCTTTTGCGAGACGCGAATAATAATTCTTCAAACCATCCCATTATACCAACAAAGGTATTTTTTCGCCTAAGCATTCATGGTGCAAGTTACCTGTAACTATTCCACTGATAGGTAAAGACTTCTACTCTCGTTCAAGAGAATCCTACTAATATTATAAATGCGAAAGTTTGTGAGTATGGTCCATCCATACTTGTTACTCTTGTTTGTTACATTTGTTACTCTTTCACGAAAAAACTAAAGAACGGATTTGGATGAAACTTTCCAGTTATATATGTTATACATCGGAATAACATATAGGCAATTTGTAGTGATTTTATGTAAAATAACGATACATGTCAATAGAGTCGAAAAAAATCTGGCCTCTGAGAGCTATCCCGGCGTACGCTGCTTAAACCATTAAGAGTTACACAAAGATGATGTACCGTAGTTTTGTTTGTCTTGAATAGTTCTATATAAAAGTAAAAATATAAAAGTCCACGACAGTATATATCTATCTTTTATGTGGAAGCCACTATGACCGAAATTGTGGATCGTAAATTTTAATTAAATTAGATACTGTGGCAGAGTAAATTCCTCGCGAGCGAAACCGCGGGCAAAATATATAGTTATAACACAAAAATAATAACAGAAAGAACTATTATAAAACGTTTTATCAATTTATGACAACATTTTGTGATTATAAATTCGCTGTAGGAATGTACCGCAATTTTAAATGAAAGATTTTTTGCAACTGAGTGCTTCCTCAGGCGGTTAAACTTGTTATGGAAAATTGAAAATGTGGTTTTTCTCTGTTTTGAGATTCGATTCTGCAGCAGAATATGTAATTGATCGAATAGTATTTTTGATGAGTAAAATAAAATCCGTTACATACCCTTTTAACGACGTCTTCGCGGTTTAAATATCTGCAAACAATTTCAAAATTTTGTACTATAAAATAAATTCCTTTTCAGAAGTTTCATATATCAGAAGTATTTCTAACATAACATCACATTTGCTACGCTAACGGAACCCGTCTGCTCAGACCTCGTGAAGACAGCCGGAAAATTAAAAAATAAACATTTTCCGACTTCCACTTCCGTATCTTAATACCTTATAACACATGAAAAATATTACAAATGATTGAAAAGAATATTTTAAATGAATCGAAATTGTAAGAGAAAATTTTATACCTATACTAAAATATAAGTATAACAAGATGAATGTTAAAAAATGGGACAGCAAAAAGACGTAAAAACGTTTTTCAATTAAACGTAGAGAATTACCCCAGGTGCTTCAAATACATGCCCTCGGGGATCATGAGACAAATGTATCTGGATATAAATGCTATTCAAAATCAGAAAAATCGCCATGGAATTTATCTATGAATCTGGTATATATACCAACTAATGTGATAGTTTTTAGCTATGAAATAAGTAACAAACATTAAATTTAACGCAACAAACGTAAGTAAAACTTTCTTCCAAACAAAAACTTTTTTAATCTTGTCTGAGTTAAAACAGTCTTCAGTAGAGATGCAAAAGGATTTCGACTCTTCTCAAACTTTGACTTTAGTAGAGTAAACATTCTAAAGGCAATATAATTTTAAATTCACAGAAAAAATGTAAGTAACCTGAAATAAATGGACATACCTTTCTAATACCATAATAAAAAACATTTACTTATTTTGATACATATTAAAAGCAAATGTTACGAGAAAAAATAATCAAATAGATAAATGACACATTGACACATATTTAGAAGCAGACGAGACAAATTATTCCAAAAATCTAATCATACGTTTGACGATGTTTTCTATTTACTATTAGTTATTATTTAGTATTAATATTTTATTGGTCTAACAAATGAGGATATATCAGTAAATAGGCATAATATAAATATCCTAAATAAAATATAACCTACTAATAATTTAAACATTAATGTTTTTATGTTTGGATATCTCTAGAGCATCACGTAAAACAGCTTTTTAATCAGGGAAAGAAAGAAAACACATTTATTCATTTGTGCATTACACACGGTGCTACAAAATAATATAAAAGTTTACAAATATAATAAAACTTTGTGTGTATCAATCTAGTTAAAAGAATCTTTTTGAAACTGTAACTACTTTTGTTTTCTATAAAACTTTATTTCTGATCTTCATACCGATTAGATTTGAAATGGACAAATTAACTGCCACAATTTTTGGTTTAAGTGAGCTATCCATATATCATTTAATTTGAAAAATTTGATATATGTTTAAAAAAATTTACTGCCTTGTCTAAATTGCCATCTACTATTTTTTTTAATTGTACCACCGTACGAAATGATTGCATCTAAACTATCAAAATTGCAATATTTTCTATTTATTTATTTATTTATTTATTCTATAGGTCCGCCAACAGAGTATACAGTAATTGTCGAACTTAATTATTATTACATACATATGCTATTGATCACTATAAGTCCTAAATATCCCAAAATAAAGGCCCTGGTAGAGATCTTGCATTCTAAAAGTGCACGCCCCTCCAATGTCTTTACTAACACACAGAAAACTTATGTACAGACGAAATACACGCAAACTTGTTATTCTAATTGGTTACTCAGTTGCCGGACAGACACGAAAGTGCGAGTACGCATCGATTATTGCCAAAAGTATAGTTAGCATGTCATAAAAAAAGAGGATAAATATTTTTTATTTTTTATTTTAAATAATAATTAGATAAATTTTTTCTTTAATAGAAAAATATGGAGAATTTTATAAAACTATGTGGCGAAAAAAAACGGGCAAAACTTAACATCTATCATTATTTCATCATTAAAGCCATTGCTTTAATTAAGGAACGAATTGACATGATTGATAGAAGTATGTGGGAAAATACGTGTCGAAATGTTAATGATATTGAGACAGAATATATGAAAAATTTCGAATTTATAATTAATGTTGAGTCTGAATCTGAAGATAGCACGTGAGTGAATAGCGTTAAAATAGTAAACATTTATTGCGGTTTAATTTTTTTCTTCTTTTACTAATAAAATAAATGAACAGACTTCTGTACATTACGTTTTATTAATCATTCTAATAGTTGCATAATGAATATATGATATGATCTTTATTAAATTAAGTTGGCAAGCTAGCTCTTGATCGCGAATTCACCTGATGGATGCCGATGTAGTTTAAGTTTCTTGAAAGGGTTCGGAGATTAATCGTGTAACCATTCAGGGTTTTTACACGACATCGTACCTGAATGTTAAACCGCTTGGTGGTACGTCTTTGTTAGAAGGTTACGTCGGAAGTATCTATCTAGTCAAGACCAGGGATAAATTTTAGAAATATACTAATATGTTTTTTTTAGGAATCGAATGCGGAACTTTCCGTTTACAATCCACAGCGCTTACTATTACTCCAGGGATACGTTAAAAACTTACTTTTTATTCTAAAGAATTTTCAATATAAATTTGATTATAAATATTATATAATATTAATTTTATTTTTATGCAAACGTTACTTGTCACCCGTGTAACCGGATTGGTTGAAATTGCTGCGCGCACACATATAACATAGTACAGTCAATATTTTCTCTTACACATTAAAATAATGTAATTTGGTGGAGGGGCGTGCACTTTTAGAATGAAAGATCTCTATAATATTATATGTATTTATCACTTAAACCGGACAATGAAGACGGATGAGCGTCCGAATAGGGACGATCGCCTCGAGGCACGTTTCTCAATTGGCCCTTACGTTAATTTAAATTATCTTCAAACAATATTTTCACATAATAGAGTAGATCCTATAATGAAGTATTAACAGGTGTGAATATTAAGCGAAGCATACTTAACCTTTAATCTTCAAAGGTTAAGTATGCTTCTTTTTTTTCATTGCATTATCTTTAATGCTCGTTATGTTAAAATTACAAAATATACCATTTCTAGTTCAATAAAAATGTTATTAAATTAATAAATGCGAACTAAATCGCTATTAATGGATTTCTCGTAGGCGCGGGTGGCAGTGACCCTGCCTTTAGCACAGCGGATCGCGGGTTCCATTCTACAAACAAAGTGTTGGCACTTTGAGTCAGGGTGTATAAATCTATTTGAATATTTATTTAAAACTATATATGTATATATCTACCAATTCTCTGTCGCCCATAAAACAAGTATTAAAATACTTTGGTGACGGACGACCGTGTGTGTAATTGTTATATATATATATTTATATTCGGACAAAATGCGTTAAATTTACCAGTTATGAGATTGAGAGAACGATGAGTTCTTGACAGCGAATTCTGCTCACAAATAAACAGTACTTCGTAAGTTTACTTGAGGAAGTTCAAAGAAAACAGTTCAACCATCCTTCGGGTTGAACATTTCGATAACCACAAATACGTATTACGTTTTAGAAGCGCCCGACCTTAGTAACCACGGGGCAATGACGACGCTTTTGCAACTTGAGAAACTTTGTTTCTACCTTTGTAAGCCTACAAAATGAATAACAATGTAGTTAACAGCTTCTTTTTAACAGTATCGTAACATCTCTTTAATTTGTTAGAAGATATGATTTTCTTAGTTATTATTTTAAATAAGAGATCTAAATGTGTTACAGTTTGGTCAAAATCAAAATCAAAATCAAAATAATCTTTATTCAAATAAACCATATCAGGCACTTTTGAATCGTCAAGCATCAATATGATTAATGAAGCTACAACTGGTTCGGAATGTTGCTCTTACCGAGAAGAACCAGCAAGAAACTCGGCGGTCAATCTTTTAAATATTTTCAATTATACATTATTAAACCGCTGTCTTGTATGAAGCTGAAAGGATTTTCAAATCCAGGCTTTCTTATCAACCAAATAATCTTCAATTTTGTAATATGCTTTACGTATAAGCATATTTTTTACACTTGATTGGAATCTTTCTGTACACTGGTCTAGAATGGATTGAGGAATTTTATTATAGAAGCGAATAGCGAGACCAACAAATGAGTTGCTAACTCTGCTGAGTCGCGACGCAGGTATCGCAAGCTGTTTGTGACCTCTCGTATGTCTATGATATACATCAAATTTTGTTTTATACGTACTTATATTTTTCCGTACAAATAGAATATTACTATATATATATTGTGATGCTACAGTCAGTATGCCTATTTCTTGGAACTTTTCGCGAAGGGACTCACGTTGCTTCATATTATAGATAGCCCGTATGGCTCTTTTTTGGGCAACAAAAATCTTTTCTCTATCGGCCGCTTTACCCCACAGCATTATTCCATATGATATAATGCTGTGGAAATAAGCAAAATAAACAAGTCGCGCTGTTTCAACATCGGTTAAATGTCTAATTTTTCTAACAGCGTAAGCGGCGGAACTATGTCTTCCTGCGAGGACAGATATATGGGTGCCCCATTGGAGTTTATCATCCAAAGTGAGCCCCAAAAATTTAGTTGTATTTTCTATCTTTAGTATCTGCTTATTAATCTCTAACTTTATGTCTGACCTAATTACGTTTGGTAACACGAATTGCAGACATTTGGTTTTATATGCATTTAAAAGTAAATTATTTACTGAAAACTAATTTGATATCTGAGATAGAGCACTGTTTACATCGTCAAAATTGTCTTTATCTCGATCTACTTTAAAAATAAAAGAGGTATCATCTGCAAACAACACAATATCACAAATATTTTGAACACAATATGCTAAATCATTTATGTATACTAAAAACAGAAAAGGACCAAGGATTGACCCCTGTGGGACACCCATAACATTAAACGATCCAGATGACCTAACATCATTAATGCATACCTTTTGTAATCTATCGCTAAGATAAGAGGAAATAAGACCAAGCGAGTTATCATTTACACCGTAATAACTTAATTTTAAAAGAAGGGTCTTATGTTCAACGCAATCAAACGCCTTAGATAAATCACAAAAAATGCCTATAGCATTTTGTGAGTTCTGCCAAGCTTCAAATATGTGTCTTAAGAGTCTTGCACCTGCATCTGTAGTTGACCGACCCTTAGTAAAACCATATTGCTCTGAATGTAAGAAGTTGTTAAGATTAAAGTAACATACAAGTTGGTCGAGCATAATCTTTTCAAATATTTTACTAAGCGTTGGTAGAACAGAAATAGGTCTATAATTATTTGGATCACTCTTATCACCTGCTTTATAAAGAGCTTACTGTGTTTCATTAAGTTCGGAAAAACACCTGAATCTACTGAATCATTAAAAACTTTAGCTAGATATGACGCAATTATTTCTATAATATTTTTTAATAATTTCACTCACATTCCCCAAAGATCTCCTGTTATCTTATTATTTAAAGTTTTAAAAGTTTTAATTATTTTATATGGGGTAATGTGCTTAAAGTTAAATGAGACGTCGCACTTAGCCACACTTCCTCTTAGCAGACTATGAGCTTCTGTTGGCGATGAATTTAACGATTGAGTAGTTGCTATTGGAATGTTATTAAAGTAATTTTGAAAAATATTTGCCACCTCAATGTCAGAGCTAACAGTGCAATCTTAAGATTTATCTGGTTTTGTCGCACTTTATGTCTGCCCGATTCCGATTTTAAAGTCATTTTAAATCCAGTCAGTCAGTTAGTGACCATGGTGGTTGCAACTCAGCCGAATGTAACCCGTATTTTTATATATTAATAAGTGTGACAGTTTTATCATAACACGCATCACGTGAATGTGATAATAAAAATATATATTACTTTGATGTTGATCATAGAATATAGCTGACTAGAACATTGTATTCGGATTGTCTGTTGAATATCTTAGCAACAGGATTCTAGAAAGTACTATCTATATTATATTCTTATATACTATTCTGCCAGAGACATCATCCCATTTAACATCCCCAGCCCCGCCATCACTACTCTCATCATGTGGGTGGGTGATTGCAATACTGAATTTATTGCACTGATTGCGCAACAGCCCGCTATCTGTCTGTAGCATTAAGTCCAGTTGACCTTACTATACCGCTACTTGTCGGTAGCTAGAGCCTCGTCATTAATGAAGGGTGCATCGCGACCAGGAGAGGTCAGGATGAGAAAACTGACAGGTACAAGTTTCCCCTTTAAACCCTTTTAATTAATCCTAAATAACAAAGTAATAAATAATAATGTAGATAAAATGTTAAACCAATTGCGCCAATTGTTATTTCACCTTTGAAACTACAAGCAACGTGACATGCATAAAATGCGTTCGCTCTGAAAAGCTCCTAGGGAAACTAGGTAATAACAAAAAGCAGCATATAACGATGCGATAAATATTCCTACCGCACAACAGGCTGTCAATAACGAATGAACGAAGCCCCCGTGATTTTTGTTTAACAGATTTTGCGTAATAAAATATTTCTGACTTAAATATTGTGCATGTTGTAATAAACTTGCTATGCAATTATTATTAATCAAAGTAATTTGCATCAATATTTTGAATGAATATTAATAAATTAATATTATAAAAATAATAGTAAAATAGGAAAACTCGTCAATTTAATTCGCCTATATCAGGATTAGGAAATTATGGACGAATTATAGGTACATAATTCGCCCATAATATCCTAATCCCAGTGCAAAATACACATTAGCCAGAAAATCACATATAACGACTAGAAATCACATCTCACAACAGGAAATATATAAAAACAAAAAAATAAAAATAGTTATTATTTTTTTATTATTAACTAGTTTGTTTCTATCCTCATTAAAAATTGTTGTAACGAAACCATTTATCATCACAATTTATATAAAACCGTTATGTTCTATTAACTTAAATGATTTACATAGATTCATCATCATCCTGCCCTTATCCCACTCTAAGTGGGGTCGGCACAACATGTTACAAACATGTTGTCATATGATTTGGCTACGTATTTTACGACCGGCCGCCTGCCTGACGTCAACTTACCTTAGTCGCCTTTTACGACACCTCGGTAAGAAATGACGGTGGTCTACTCTATGCAGCCGGATACCACACGGCATTTACCTTAGTCGTCTGTTACGACACCTCGGTAATAAAGGAGGGTGGTCTATTCTATGCAGCCGGATACCACACGGCTAAAATGATTTACATGTATGTAATGTAAGTGTAAATGATTTACTTAGATTATGAATTTTAATAAGAATTTATAAAATGAGCGTTCTTATTAATAACAAAAAAAGCGCCACACACATCTCATGAATGTTTTTTTTTCATGTCAGTTTAAGTTTTTTAAGTTTCAAGTCAGTTTAAAAAAACAATGCACACAGTCACCACCAAAATCTCTACGATCGTTTCGCCCCGAAACCGAAGCATCATCAGGAGGATATCCACGACAAAATCGTAAATCTTACGATCATTGTTGCTGGTGGAGGCGTCTTGGGATGGAAGTCACTTGTCCTACTTGAGTAAGGTGCGTAAATTTTGCTTGAATCATACACATTAGCATTGTATGCATTCACTTAACCCGCGCGGATTATAGCAAAGTACTTCTGTTATAGTTTCTAGTTTTTGTTATTATTTTGTTATTATGTCAGTTCTGATAGATTTACGTGTAAGTATTTTTTATTGCAAATATCCATTATGTAGGCTACACGTACGACATTCTTTGCATTCCAATGAAACGCAAACTGTGTAAACGTTTGGGAAATTACAGAATAAAAAGCGGCAACTGTCGAGGCCATATATATTCGTGCAACATGCCGTCAATACCGTTAACAGGCATTCATAAATTGCGCTAAAATTATAAAAACACTTTTCATACGCCATATTAAAATACGAACATAAAATAAAATGGCGTTCATCTCGTTATCGTCATCAATTTTCCAACACCGCGGACCCTAATAAATTAATCAGTGAATGCATTAAGGCACGGGTGCGATAAATTGCATGATAATTTTCACTAGCATTTTACGGTAAAACTTCATAATTTTCTCTATTAATAAATTCTTATTAACTGTGCAGTTTGTGTAGAGACGTCGTGCGCTGTATAGTTCTTTAGATGTTGCCTAAGGGGTTTTCAGTAACTTAAATACCAACTCCCACGTTTCCTTTTTAACTCCTTATGAGCATAATTTGTAAAAATTATTGAAATCTTCATTAACGAAAATTTTTATAAAATTAGAATCTACGTAATGAAAATAAAAATAAAGTTTAATACAGAAATCGCTTTAGCGTTTATCGGACTTAATTAGTTTCACATTAAATATGCAATGGAATGCCGTACTATCCTGAGTAGAATAGACCCCTCTCATTTCTTACCGAGGTGTCGTAAAAGGCGAATAAGATAAGTTGACCCACCGTGTGATATCAGGTTGAATAGAATAGACCACCCTCTTTCTTACCAAGGGGTCGTAAAATTCGACTAACGTAAGTTGACGTTAGATAGGCGGCCGGTTGTAAAATACATAGCCAAATCATATGAAATATTTGTAACATGTTGTATCGACACCACATAGAGTGGGATAAGGGCAGGAGGATGATGATTAAACATGCAATCGAGATTTAAATCTTGAAACTATAAATTCAAATGATCATACATCTTTAGTGGTCGTCAAAACTGACCTTATAAAATTAATTTAAAATGAGTTAAATGATTTATAGAAGCAGGCGTTACTTTGCGGAATTCCATATTACAAGCAAGTCGAGATTGTGGTGGTGGGTGTGTGTGCTGCTTTTGTGTGCGTTGTTGCTGGTGAATTGCGCCTTGGGGTGCATGTGGTGACTGGTCCTGCATGTATAAGGTGCGTAGATTTTGCCTGCTTCATACACATTGGCTTTGCATGCATTCACTTAACCCGTGCGGATTATAGCAAAGTAGTTAGGTCTGTTGTATTGCTTAAAATGAGTTAATTATAATAATAATTATATATAAAAAAACCATTTAACGTAACCTGAAGGAATACAATCTTTATGTTGGTGATGAAATATTTAAATAGTAAGTTTAAAGAACGCTTAAAAACTTAATATTAAAAACGTAGTTAAGAAATAGTTAATTCCTAAGTCAGTTTATAATTCCAGAAACTAACCAATCGACGTTCACTGCAATTTGTCTCTTCTAAGAAACTGATCCTACTATCGATCTGAACCCGACCCGTATCTGAGCTGTAAATTGTGGCCAGTGGATACTTCACGAGAAATGTTATTTCTCTAGTATACGTGGATCTACGACGTTTAGATTTCCTATCATTACTTACATAATAGAACAAAGACTTTTAATCTGAAAATGACATAACGCTTTTAAGAACCTCTACGTTTTGTTTTTTTCAACGTTGTATAATAAATGTAACTGTGAAATATTTATAGAATCATTGTACTAGAATAGGGAAGACAGCCCAAAATGTCGTATTACAATTAAGAGAAAGCAAATAAGGTGTATCACCCATCTCTTACTTGCACGTGTGTAGTGAGCAGAAGTCGTTTTCAAGGTGTACTCAAAATGTCCTAAGTGTTTTTTTAAATTGAGAAGGCGTCATGAAACATGCTTCTGCACATGTGTGATTAGACAATTACGATACGAAAATTATCTTCCAGCTAATTATTGTTTGACACTCTCACAGACCCGCCTTGTGGTATCCGGCTGACTAGAATAGACCATCCTCATTTCTTACCGAGGTGTCGTAAAAGGTGACTAAGTTGACGTCAGGCCGGCGGCCGGTCGTAAAATATGTAGCCAAATCATGTGACATGCTTTTAACATGTTGTGCCGCCCCCACTCAGACTGGGATAAGGGCCGGAGGAAACGAGTGTTAAATGTTAACATGGATGGATTTGTTAATAGGGACACCAAAAAATATGTGGTTGGTTTGTGTGTGACATATATAAAAAAGTAGTGCCAAAGTTGATGAATGACAGAAGAGAATGGCGGGAAAAAAACATGTTGTGCCGACCCTACTTAAAGCGGAATAAGGACAGGAGAATGATAAATCAGGAATTCGTATGAATCTTTATTGTTGTTATAGTTATTTCAAAATATACATTATACTGTATTACTGTATACATTATACTGTATACGCTATTCTTAGTATCAAACCTTTATGGTGTTTGTGATGCCAAAGGAAATAACAGTTACGTGTACACTTGGCATCAAGGGTATGCTATAATCGTGAACATAAAGGTAAACATTACACTCGACGATGTTATCTTTTGTTAGCGACAATTTTGTTTCAGATATACAACAAAAGACCACCAACACAATGCCGAAAAGAACTGATTGTCGCATTAAGTGTCATTATGATATTGTGAAATAATTTTATATACGAGTAATACGGAGTTACCTGATGGTACAATGTAAAGTTCACACACTGTCCTTTATGTAATGATACTATTTCATAATATTATTACCGAAAGATATAATTTCGCTTTTTCTATGTTTTAACTTCGCAATGATATAAGATTATTCCTTCACTTAACTATCGGCGATGATCGTTGATCGTTCATCGCACGATCATCGTACAAGTGTCTACACGATCATCCGTATTGTCATACGATGCATACAAATCTGTGATAGACCAGCAGTGAGACCGTGCGACTCTTTCGAGAGGGTCATGGGTTCAGCAGACACCATTGAGTTTTTTGTTAAGACTTATGAATCTAATTGATAATTGTAAGTTATTACACGCTTATGTTGAATACCACTAACGCGCGTAATGTGTCATAGTCTACCTACTTCCGGTGGCGCACATGGATCTTTATAAAATGATTGTTGTATAATAATAATATATATAGGCCGATGATAAAATACAAATATTATAATAAATTACAGATAGCATAATGCATAAAATAAATAAGGTTGTATAGTAGTGTACTAACGACTAAGTTTTGGCGGGCTATTCTCAATATAAATAAAGGAGCGGGTAGATGCAAGGAGTTAGTCTGTCAGTGCTTGTCTTAGCAGTAACGCTGCAGGAATTGGGTTTGATTAGAGTAAATAATTCTTTTGCTTGCGGACATCCCGAAATACATGTGTAACACTTACTCATACATTACACACATGCTTATATTACGTAAGCTGTGATAGCCTAGCGGTGAGACCGTGCAACTCTATAGACGACATAGGTTTAAACCCCGGGCAGGCACCAAAGAGTTTTTCTATTAAAACTTATGTGTCTAATTGATAATTGCAATTTATTACACGCTTTTCGGTGAAGGAAAACATCGTGAGGAAACCTCCATATCTCTAGAGTATTCTATTGCTATATGTAACCTACCAATCCGCATTGGAGCAGCGTGGTAGGTCTTAGCTCCAATACTTCTCTCCAATAACGGAGAAAGGAGGCCTTAGCCCAGCAGTGGGCATAGTAACAGGCTGTTACTTTATTTTTATATTACGTTACATTTGCTACAACATTTAAAAAGTAGCTATATTTGGAAGTTTTTTAATTTACTAGAATTTATTAGAGATTTATAACGCCCCTGGTTCCATAAATAAAAAGAGTATTATTATACATGCAAATATTAAGTTTGTACCCTTAGTTATTGTCAACATAAGGCAACAAATTTTAATTGAGGTAGATATCTTGTTTCAAAGTAAATCAATTAGTGCCCGGAACCGTCGCGGTCGCTCATAAATTGATTTAGTTTGCCCAACCTTTGCGGGTTCACAATAGATCAGTTGTTCCGTCAGATGCTTATATTTAGTCAAACACGTCGCCCTATCCGAAGAATAAAGTCATAAGTAAGCATAGCTTATATATGGGAGATGTGACTTTGTTCTTCGGATAGGCGATATATAAACAAGCATATAAATTATCAGAGTAATCATTTCATTGAGACCTATGCCCAGCAGCGGTATAGTAACAGGCCGTTACTTTACTATGTTTTAATTATATGGCATTATATTTGTAACATCTAACTCTAAATATTAACTTATATAATATTTAATTAACACGCCGTCATACTTTAACATTATTTCAATTTACAGCATAACTGGTACGTAAATAACACTTTGAAATAATTTATACCTCGTGCCGGTCCGAAGATGACTTTCATAGTTGGAATTCATCCCACGATAATGTTGACTTGTGGTTACGGTACACATAGACCGCTTTGAGCGATGCTGTTCAGTAAATAGTTGTGGAAAATTGTTCGACAAGAACTATGTGGACTACGACAAAGCGTTATCACTGTTTAGAATATAACAATTATAAATCTATTAAAATTAATATACACTAACTAACGGAAAACACGCCGTCTATGATTCGAACTTTTAAGGTTTATCCACCCTCTGAAATAGTAATTAGAGATTATTTATACGGATTATACAGATGATATTCAGCTTCAGCTTCACGGGTCGCGGGGTTCGTATCCCGCCGAGGGCCAACATTTTATATAAACAATTTGTTGGTTCTTCGAGCCTGTGTGTATGTATGTATTTAAAATTATATGTGTAGTATATTTATCGTTTGTCCGTCAGCCATAACTCAAGTATTAATTTACTTACTTTCGGGATAGATAACCGTGTTTGTAAGTGTCACATATATTTAAAAAAAGATATCGAAAAGAACATAAAGTAAAAAATAGGGGCCTGTTACAATCCCACCGCTGGGAATAGGGAATAACCTACCACGCTGCTTCAATTCGGATTGATAGGTTACACATATCTCCATGATTCTCTAGAAATATGCAGGTTTCCTCACGATGTTTTCCTTCACCGGAAAGCATGTGATAAATTGCAATTATCGATTAGACAGATGAGTTTTAATAGAAACTCGTTGTTGCCTGCCCGGGTTGGAACTCGTGTTCCTCTAGAAAGAATCGCACGGTCTTATCGCTGGGCTATCACAGAAAAAAAAGAACATAACTTATATGTAAATATAAACTTATTTGTAAATATAAATCAAGGATATATCCTCCTTAACGCAACGCACCTAAGATGCTGCGAGTCTTTTTCAAGACTCCCCGTCATCGTCTTTCTTCCCCGACGATGTTTCTGTCCTCGCCAAAATCTTCTGAAATCTACAGCGTCAAACGTCTTTGGCCACAGCCAAATTGCCGCTAGCCCGAAGCTAACAGAAATTTCGTCATTTTTTGAAAAAAAAAGATGTACATTTGAAATCGTTGTTTCAAACATCAAAATAAAATAAATATATGGACTTTTTTAAAAGTGGTGTAAGTCCATTTTTTAGAAAAATAAGGTATCACGTAATTCATGCTTAATTTAATGTAAATTTTTTATATATAGTCCGTGTTTAATTTCTCAAAAAAATCCCATGTTTTGTACAACTTAAAATCGGTCGTAAATAAATTTGCATAATCATTGATTATGAAAGTGGTGTAAGTCCAATTGACAGAGGTAGGTGGCATAGCAGATGGATGCTGATCAGTGTTTTGTTATTTATCATTTATTTTAGACTAGCTGTGTCCCGCGGTTTCACCCACGGACTATTTGCATTGTTTCTCCTCCGCATTTCCACTACTCGTAATTACTTACCTTACAACGATTTTAATATTTTTTGACACAAAAAGTGCTATTTACAAAAAAAATATTATAATGGCTAAACTTTTTTTTTTGATAACGCAGGAAATACCTAGTGGATACGTACGGTGCCTAATGCATATTTTGAAACACTACCACATGCAGAGAAAAAGTAAATTCTTGTAATCAGCATCTTGTAGTTATGACAATGTAATTGGCGTCTAAAATAAAATTTTATGTGTTGTTATGCGTATTAGTAAACAAAATTATATTAAAATGAAGTATATTTTAAGCGATATTTGATTTTTTCAAAATTAAAATTAATAGATTTTTACAATTGTCTAATTTTGAAAGTGGTGAAATTCCATTTACAGCACATAAATATGTGTTATCGTAGTCTAATTAGCCAATAACAAATTTATATAAACAAATTAAATGTTGATAAAACAATAGAAACAATGCCAGACCTCATAAAATTTGCCTGTATTTTTAATAACAAATATAACCTAACCTTTAATTTTCTCGATTAATTTTCTCGAAACAAAAGAAAATGGACTTACACCACTTTCAAAATAAACGTTCCATATCTCTAGAGGAATGTCAGGCATCCTCTAGAGATGCTATCTAGGAAGAACCTCCTTATCCATTGTATTTCAGTGTAGTGAACCTAAGGAACTTCAATCAATCTCTTATCTAATTTCAAAGGACTGCAAATTAAGGGATGAAAATTAAAAATTTAAAATAAGTTTCATTGAAAAAATTTACATGTAACGTTGCGTAAAAAAATAGATAAACATTGTTCTATGAGCAAACGAAAGTTTCTTTATTAGCAATACTCTAATTATCATAAGAAAGAAATAGTCTAATTATTCATTTTCACTTCCAATTGCCTTGGAACCGGAATTAATAGTAGGCTAAGGCTTCAGAAAGTACGTAGATCGTTTGTGGGCTTCGGTATACTTTTTTATAATAAAATTCCTCAATCAATTTTGGACTTGCCTTTACACAAGTTCAAAAAAGCAATTAAAGAGACTCTCATTAATAAAGCTTACTATAATGTTGAAGACTATGTCAATGATAAGAAAGCTTGGAACTAAATTGCGACCAGCTATGTACTAGACGATATTATAATCTAAGTTTGTTAACAATAGTCAATACAAAACTGTAATATTTATTTTTTAAAAGAGTGGTACCGCCGAGTTTCTTGCTGGTTCTTCTCGGTTAGAGCACCTTTCCGAACCAGTTGTAGCTTCAATTTAATTTTAATTTGACGATTCAAAAGTGCTTGTAATAGGAATAAAGACTGATTTGAATTTGAATTTGATTTGAATTTGAAAAATTTGAATTTGAGCTATCTAAAAATAAAAATATTTTCTTATGACCGATTATAATTTATACACAATATAATCACAATATTTGTTACTAAATTATCAGCTAATATGACAGTAATATTCGGTATGAAATTCCTAACTTTCACGGCAGTATGAAAAGGCATTTAAGGGTTAACATTATTAAGATAATATAGTATAATGAAAAGGTTATGAGGGTCTGAATTATTAGTAAATTGAATTTTCACAACAACCCTAACATATCGACAGAAATATACAAATTATTGAACTTAAATACAATTTCTGTTCAAGTTTTCAACATAGTTTTATTTATATTATGAGTACGCTGACTATGTAGGCATAGTCTATATAGGCTGAGTATAGATAGGTGCTGGGTGCTTTATCCGGAAGCCCTAGGTTTGTTTCTCATCTTAAAATTTTCGTTACTAAAAAATACTTTTATTAAATATGTATAGATGTATAGATACTCATATTTTGATCGGTCTTTGATGCGTGGCCCCGAATCCTTTATAAGAAGGATCGCGTTATATAACTGTTTGGCTGTCAATTCTTTTTTGTCAAAAGCGTACTTTAATTCAATTTATGTACGCTGGCACCGACATATACTGCGTTAGCAAAATCAAATTATGGCTTCGCCAATTACAAACACTTTTGGACCGCAATATGGCCAATCGCCAATTTATGCGCTAATAAAGGCTATTTCTTTTATAACGAGACACGAAAGTCATTTTTAATGCTTCCATTACACTGTTTGAGTCAGCATATCTATTGAAATTTGAGAATGAGAGATGCGTTTCTATTTATATAGAATATTTCGTTCACACCTATAAAAAAACCAGAGAATAGAGCCGGACGTGTTATGGACCTCAACAAAGCTAAACTTAAGGTTTGTATATACATATTTTTATGCATAACTAGCTGACCAGGCAAACGTTTTGCCATAAAATTATTTCTATGGAATTTCTAAACTATGGACTTTAAAAAAAATAATACCAAAAACTACAGAAAAATGTTAGGGATGGACGACCCTTATCACTTAGGGTTATGAAAAATAGATAGAAGCTAATTCTCAGTCATACGGAATATGCGTATAAATTTTATAAAATCCGTCAAACTGTTTTTAACATTGTGACATGAGAATTTTATATCTAAGATTTTAAAGAGCCCAATATATTCTTATTTTATATACACCTCAGCTCTCTTGATTCTTATATATTCGGAATTTAGAAACATACATTTAGGTAATGGATTTTTAACATCGTGGTTTACAAAGATATTGGAATATAATATTTTTTTCTCTAAATATTGTATTTATTCCAAATCAATCATCTGTATTCTCAAGACAGCAGTTGACCTGAAATAGGTCTTGTGGTCTTGAATAAATTATTTATTCCTTTGAACGTGTAGAAAACACATTTATCTGTAATGTAATGAAATGTTAAACGACTGATGAATGGTGACAGAGACTTAGACGCTTCGACGGTTAAGATATTACCTCCGTTTTACGACTTTCTGACGATTTTCCGACCGATATTTTTTTCTTCAAAGACCAATGGAGTTGATAACAGAAACAATTTGTCAAGAGTTTATTTGCTAGAGAGCTTTGGTTGTTTATCTTGTTGGATTGCTTTTGTTATTTTTCGTACTGGCTTTCACGGCGTTTAACAGGAATCTTCGGTCTATTTTACGCTATATTTTTCATGATATTCCGACTGTATAGATTGTTCAATACATATAAAGGCATCACTAAAAGGCGCATTTTTCGGTCTTTTTGTCTAGTCTATCTACTAAGATCGATTATCATTAAATTTCGATACATCATTCTCCTGCCCTCATCCCACTCTAAGTGGGGTCGGCACAACATCTTATAAAATTTTGTTTCATGTTTTGGCTAGGTATTTTACGACCGGCCACCTGCATGACGTCAACTTACTTTAGTGGTGTGGTCTATTCTACTCAGCCGGATACCACACGGCAGTATCATTAAAATTATTTTCACCCATCTGATTCATTGAGTATTCATGCAACAAGAACCAACATCACCTAGATTTCCTATATTTGCGACTTAGAACAAATGCTTTAAAGCTGGTTTTATTTTCAATTATAGACGTAAAAAATATCGTGTATAAAGGCATGAAACGTTAAGGAAATATTAATACACATAATAAATAGGTTTAACAGAAAAGTAAATAACTTGGCATCGAATGCAGTGCATGCCTCGCGCAGCCATTTATAAGCTGTCATAAACCGTTCCAGTAGGTTTACTCGGTTTCAATTATCAGAATGTGCGTCTAAAGTCTTAATAGATTATTGTCAATCCCTTACTACTAGTTGTATCAGGTTTTTTAATTCTTTGAGATGCTGTAATTCCGTAACGGATCTTATCTTATCTAATTTTGGGGACGCCTGCCGGTACAGGACGGGTGGGCAGCTCCAATACTGGACTATTCCACCCATTTCCCCTTGTTGGGACAAGGGTTTCACTGTTGTCCCGACAGTGTCACCTGCTCTAGCCTACCTGTTGCTTTTACAAACCTTATAATATCCCTGAAGGAGATATTTGTTAGGTCATCAGCTTCAATTTCGTCCTTACCTAATATCTCCCATCTTACCAGCGAGTACATGGGGCACTCAGCCATAAGGTGGAGAGTCGTTTCTTCTTCTCCACACTCTGGGCACGCTGAATCTTCTTTTATTCTCATTATTGACAAGTGCCTGTTTAACAGGCAATGCCCAGTAGTTATGCCTGTTATAATTGCCACATTTCTTCCGTCTGACTATCCGTAACGGATAGTCAGATCTGATTTTCTAAAGTTTTATTACAGTACTTGGTAGGATATATATATATTTTTTTAATTTATTACATAAAATCTTAAATGATATTGCGCCGCGCCACTCATTTGCGATTTTGTCGTGGAGCCTATCCTCCTGATGATGCTTCGGAGCGAAACGATCTTCGAGATTTTGGTGGTGGTCTGTGTACTGCTTGTGTGCGTTGATGCTGGTGGAGGCGCCTCGGGGTGCGTGTGGTGACTTGTCCTGCATGTGTAAAGTTCGTGAATTTTGCCTTCTTCATACACATTGGCTTTGCATGCATTCGCTTAACCCGCGCGGATTATAACAAGGTAGTTCTGTTATAGCTCTTTGTAAATAGTTTATGGAAACAAATAGACTGTTCGGTACAGACAAGTTGGAGCTAAGACAGTTTTTAATCCAACAAGCTCACAACCTCTTATAGGATGTTAAGGGTAACAAGCACTGTCTTCCATTCGGAGATTACTAATCCAAAACTTAAGAAAATAACGTCTATCGAAATCGGTGTTCGTAATTACAAACTTCGCTTCTAATAATTTCCTTAAATCTGGTGTGACTTCCAGCAGCATTCAATTCGCCAAGCGATAAGTGACTCTAGACTTTTATGTACCTGAAAAGTCTTTATAAATGAGTTCTTAAAAGTTCTGAGCAAATGCGGAAAGCAAACAAATGGGAGAGTAAATTAAAATTTTATACAATCCTGGCATACATTAGCAATGTTAATGTTGCAACATGCTGTGTGCCGTTATTTTAAATAACTTAAAGTAGCATTGTTTTGTTCCATAATTATTGCAAGTAACTATAAGCTAAGATCTGTAATTTACCTGCCACATATCAAAATGGTCATACACTTACGTTAAAGAAAAGGTCGGATACCGTATTTATCTGTGAAAAGTTATTAACAGCTGAAGCTTTCGAACAGAATTAAACTTGGAACTGATTTCAAGTGTTAGTAATCACACAATTTCGCTATAGAATCAAATCAAATAATCTTTATTCAAGTAAGCTTTTTTCAAGGATAAATTAGATCTAATGATGCTACAACTGGTTCGGAATGTTGATACGAGAAGAACCAGTAATAAACTCGGCAGTCAATCTGTTGAACATTTTAAATTTACATTATTTAACTGCTGCCTTGTTAGAAAGCAGAATTTTTTTTTAAACCCAAGCATTTTTATTCAAAATAGTCTTCAATTGTCAAAATTGTCTTCAATTGTAATATGCCTTACATATTTCTTACACTTAATTTAAATTTTTCTATAGATAACTCTAATATGGATTGCGGAATATTAGAATAGAGTTGCTCCCGCTTTGTAATTGGCATTGCGAAAATTAAGCAAACTGACTATTATATGTATGACAAACTAACTACGAACTAGTTTGTCATAACGTCCAACATATCAGATAGTTAAGATAAATGTAATAGAAAGTAAGAAAAATAATGTTTTACAACTATTAATACAATAGAATGCAGAACACTCTGTCCTAGACCGGTATAATGTAAGAAAAGTTGATTTGTATAAAGTCAGACAAAACGAGATAAACATACAATGTAATACCCTATGTGGGTAAATAAAACAACTATAAAATATCTAAAATTAAATAAAACTCTAAGAATGGCTCTAATTACGTTAGAGGAAGCCGATTTAAAAAAAAACGAAAAAAATTAAAATAAATATGATGGGGTATTTATGATTCTTATGTCAGATTTTTAAGAGACTAAGATAAAAGATAATAAGAAAAAGATTAAACATTGTCACTTTTCGCTTCAGAGTTTACAGAGGAGATACTAGTAATAGCAAGTGTAAAATACATATAAATCATGTTCAACATGAGGGGGATATAAAGAGTGGGCAAACAGCCCAATCTCTTTACAGTGAACCATTTATTAGCTGTCATAAATTGTTTCAGCGGTTTACTGAGTTTCAATTAACGGAACACGCTTCTCAAATGCGCGACCAATTTCTTATAATAACAGTGTCTACTTTAGCTTTTATACTGATATTATGTATTCTTACTAATTTAGTTTTTTTCAACAATCAATATATCAATCTATACTCATTATAAAAAGTCCCAACGGCTGTATGAAATCGATTTCCTCAAAAGTTACTGATTACTAAACGGGTTTTAGTACGGTTTTTACTAAAAGGTAGCGAAATTCTGCCGAAAGGTTAAGGTTGTTACGGTTTTATGTAAATTCTGTTAAGATGTCGCGCAGTTGTAACGTAAGTCGCCTGGGAGCTTTAGTCGCGTGTGCCGCGTAAATCAACAAAGATAGGTATAGAATTGTAGATGTACAAAAATACTACAATAAAGTCCGCGACAACATGGCTCTATCTCTTATGGTAAATTAACAACAACTTTTATGTTCAAAGTTTAAATTTAAAATATTACGTTATTTATGAGACTGTGAAATAAAGTTAAGAATAAAATAAAAGGATGTACGAGGGAAAATAATTGTGACACACTGATTTCTATGCGGGTGCAACTAGTTTTTAATGAAATAATCAGTCAATTATAAACGGTGCGCAATATCAGACTATTTCTATATGCAGGAAAAAGATCACGAATTGCACGAGATATCTATCCATGTCATCATTCTCCTGCCCTTATCCCACTCTGGGGTCGGCACAACATGTTACAAACATGTTGTCACATGATTTGGCTACGTATTTACTTACCTTAGTCGCGTCTTACGATACCTCGGTAAAAAATGAGGGCGGTATATTCTACTCATCCGGATACAAAGAAACAAGGATTTAAAATTTCTCGATGAAATTATTTTTTATTAAATTTTCCGAATAATGTGAGAATTACTGCTCTATACCCTTTCATAAAACTTTTGTTACGAGAGTAATTAATTTTAAGAATGCAAATTTTTCTCCTAATTGCTTTTTATCGCCGCAACTTTTATCTACTTTGTTTGAATTACTTTTGCTTGAGCAGTTCGGCACAATTCAAAAAAGATTTTGAACAAGTTATATTGCTCAAATTAATATTGTCCTTTTTTTTAACATTGCGTTGTTTCTCCTGAGAGAGTTATTGCTATTCAATTTGGTCGAGTTCGAGTCGATAAGTTACGATAACTAAGTTAGTTTTTATCTTTCAGGGTATTTATAAACTTTGATGTTATTTTTGTCACTTCATTACTGTTATATTGGTTATAAGAGTTGAAAAAAACTTTGCATTTACATACACTTGTTCTTTGTTCGTGCTAAAGCATATTTAAATTCCTGAAAAAATATGTTTATGATTATGTTTACCTTTCAGTTAAAAATGTTAGGATTCATTTCTTTCTTCTGCGTTATGAAATGGGTAACATTTTTGATAAAGAGTTTCTATATGTGAAAACATATAGAAACTCTTTATCAAAAATGTTACCCATTTACCCAAAAACAACGATGATATTATAAATATATACTCGATCTATTGAAAAATAGATCGAGTATATATTTATAATATCATCGTTGTTTTTGCTTAAAATTATCAATAATGGTCAAAGTTGTTACTTGTGATATTATCTTTACAATTAAAGTTACTGACTAAAGCTACTGACCACCGAAAATATAGGCGTCCAAAAAGCGTCCTATATGACCCTGATGATCAAATAACGATCGCAAACACAAAAACACGTAATACACACACACAGCGTCTTCATCGCCGAAGACGCTGTGTGTACCAGTTTTCTGACGTCGGTCGGTCCTGGCTTCTCCCCACCCTTCCGACGTCGCAATGACTAATCAAAGTCATACATCAACCCTCCACTACGCGTCGCTCTAAGCCGTGGTCCGGCCTCACAGGAGGCACCCTTAGGACGACGTTCCCCGACGCTGGTAGAGATTCTGCGCTCTACTCTCTACATTCGCGACTTCGACGATGCTTCTGCGCTCGCCCATCCCGCCTGGTGACGCTGTAAAAGCCATTAGGGCTAACACAATAAACTCAGTTCGAAAAAAAATACTGTAGTGTATACGGGTTGAGATGTGTGTATTAATACACAAGACAAATACGTATAATACATACTTGAATATATCCACACTCACCTTTAACTGACCCGTTGGTGCAGTGGGTAGTGACCCTGCATTCAGCTCCGCGGGTCGCGGGTTCGATTCCCGTCTAGGGCCAACATTTTGTATAAACAATTTGTTGATTCTTCGAGCCTGGGTGTATATTTGTATTTAAGTATGTATTTAAACTTATATATGTAGTATATCTATCAGTTGTCCGTCACCCATAACACAAGTCTATAGTACCCAGCATTAAATAATGCATATCGATGTTTACAACGAAACAGCCGGCCAGTTCGGTTTCGTAGAGCGCTGTCACTGTCACACACGGGTTCGTCAGCCTATGCGACAGAGATTGCTCTATGGAGCAGAATCTAGCCGATTTCTCTCTCTAAGCCTCGATGTGCATTATTTATTGCCGCGTACTATATTTTGGGGATGGACGACCGTGTGCGTGAGTGTCCCATATATTTATTAATTTATTATTTGTTTACTCACACACACTGATACTATTGTACAAAGGTAAAATTACACAGTATACTGATTAAACCCACCTCGTCAGTAACTGAAGTAGTAGTAGCACAAGTAGTAAATACATACACCACAGATATGGCGAATTTTTAAAACAATAAATGAGCCACAGTATAACACCGTACTGCTGATATTGCACGCAAGTCACGTCGCGACCGCTGACACAACTTGATCAAGACAGCTGAAGCGGATGATTGACGAACGACGGGCTCTTTGTTACTTGCAATATTGCATTGTTTCTGGCGTTTCATTAAACAAAGACTTTTCTTGACAGGAAGGGTATCTTATTCATATTACGGTAGAATATATCAAATATTATCTTAGAAAAGTGGAATTTAATACAGATAGTTTATGTATAGAAACCGGCTATACTCACTTCTTATTCTATCGGGTAAGCCGACTGAATGATTGAGGTTCCCAGTTTCGCAGGTTCGCAGTTCGTTCTCGACGCGATAACGCTGTGTAGAGAGCTCATGAATAAGTGCCCCGGAATTGCTCGAAACTAATTAGGTTAATCAGGTACAATAAGACGTTAGTAGCTGGTTTTTATGTATAAACTGTGTATACTACTCACGAAATTTTAAAATATAATACTGATGATAAGGGTCGGAGCTACATTAAGTAAATTGACGTTTTGGGGGTTCATTAGTTGTATCTCGAAAGAAAGGTCAGTTTACAATGAGGGCAAAAGTCTTATAATAAATCGTCACTGCGCTTATGAGTGGAGATGTTGCTTTTAATAGCACAGGATTCTGTGTAGGTGGCAATCCCGTATGTGAAGCAAAACTACTATTTTGGGCTCTATCAGAGTCCTAAAGGAGTCCTATAGGACATGGCTGGTGTTGATGTCCGCACTGCTTAGACAAAAGGAAAATTGTCGGAGCTCAAGTGGTTCGACGATATCTATGTCATTATAATCTCCTCCTTGTTTCGCTAATAATGCGGGTCGTAACCCCATGATTCACATTTTTTTCTTGACGATCTTCTCCCAGCTCTTCCTGATTTCGTCACGTGAATGGCCTCCGAGACTATTTATTGTATTGAATGTGGTGCAGATCTGGTCTGGTCATTATAATTATTTTTTTCTATCGCGGCCCGTTCAATGTCCACTTGTGGTGTTACGTGCCGCACACGAAACACCAAAATCTCCTCCACTCTCTACGGTCTTGAGCTTTTTTCATCCAATTCACAGGCCTTAATTGGATAAAAAAAGCTCTATGTCGTTCGATGTCATTCTTCCATCATTTTGGCGGTCTACCACGCGGTCGAGTACATGGTCGTGGTCGCCACTCCTCCAGTTTCCGCGTTCAGTTATTATCCTCCTGCCCTTCATCATCATTCTCCTGCCCCTCATCATCATCCTCCTGCCCTTATCTCACTCTAAGTGGGGTCGGCACAATATATTACAAAGATGTTGTCACATGATTTGGTTACGTATTTTACGACCAGCTGCCTGCCTGACGTCAACTAACATTAGTCGCCTTTTACGACACCTCGGTAAGAAATGAGTGTGATATATTCTATGCAGCCGGATACCACACAGCACATCATCCTCCTGCCCTTATCTCACTCTAAGTGGGGTCGGCACAATATATTACAAAGATGTTGTCACATGATTTGGTTACGTATTTTACGACCAGCTGCCTGCCTGACGTCAACTAACATTAGTCGCCTTTTACGACACCTCGGTAAGAAATGAGTGTGATATATTCTATGCAGCCGGATACCACACAGCACATCATCCTCCTGCCCTTATCTCACTCTAAGTGGGGTCGGCACAATATATTACAAAGATGTTGTCACATGATTTGGTTACGTATTTTACGACCAGCTGCCTGCCTGACGTCAACTAACATTAGTCGCCTTTTACGACACCTCGGTAAGAAATGAGTGTGATATATTCTATGCAGCCGGATACCACACAGCACATCATCCTCCTGCCCTTATGCCACTTAAAGTGGGGTCGGGATAACATGTTAAAACATGTTGTCACATGATTCAGCTATGTATTTAACGACCGTCCGCCTACCCGACGT
Organism: Morpho deidamia; assembly: GCA_947086505.1. Classification (NCBI taxonomy): domain Eukaryota; kingdom Metazoa; phylum Arthropoda; class Insecta; order Lepidoptera; family Nymphalidae; genus Morpho; species Morpho deidamia. The sequence goes on from CAMTZC010000010.1 coordinate 10,502,074, forward strand.
CAAGTTGTATTTTACGACTCCTCGGTAGGAAAGACGGTGGTCTATTCTAATCAACCGGATACCACACGGTGGGTCAGCTTACCTTAGTCGCCTTTTATGACACCTCGATAAGAAATGAGGATGGTCTATTCTACTCAGCCGGATACCACACGGCGGCCATGCGAGCTATGTGTAAAATATAAATCATGTTCCGCCCATCTCTACCTGCGCTCGGCGTTCAGTGTGACTACGTCTATGATCTTGGTCGTTACAATAATGTATGATAATAATCGTAATTATAAAAGACATTATTTAGCACCAAAGGTGCCCAACTTAAAATCTAGCTTAGAGGGATTGCGGTACTGAGGTCATTACATTAAGTATTGATTACAATGATTTTTTCAGTGTCAGGGGAAACCCATGATATATTCTATCACGAATCATTTCCCAGATTCTCAAAGGTTCTGACTGACTGCATACATAAGTGAGGTCAAATAATTCTCGGTTAGCGCCGCTTTTCTACCACACTCACCTCCGGTAGTTATAAAATGTGAAAATATCACACTTCAGTTCCCAATTTTCTGTACTATACAACAATAGAACGATTGTTGGCGCGTTGCCATTAGATGTTTTAAAATCCGTAGAAAACGGTCTTTTTCATTATTTAATTCAACAAGCATGGCATTTGCGCCGATGCCAAAACGTATTAATGGTCTTCATAAATTTTTAAAGATACGCTTTCCTTCAACTGTGACCCGGTATTTATACTATATTATACCTTTTAACTATTTGCACAGAATTCTCACTTTTGAGAATAGTAACCTTAAAGTGATTTTAAGTTTTCTCTTTCAAAAGTTATAATAAAATTATTTTGCTATAATCCGCGATACAGTAAATAGAAAATATATATAGTGTATATATATAAATATATATACATATAGTATAATGGACTATCCGTTTTTTCATACGTTACATGCAGGATTCGTAAAAACACATGCACGACCTCCACCACTGCCACCACAATACACAAGCGCTACACACGTTCACTATAACAAATTCAACAGAAATGTTGAGTTTGTGATAGCAAAATAATTTTATTATAACTTTTGTATTATAGATCTCCGCAAAGTAACGCCTAATTCTATAAATTGTTTACTCTTTCGTTAAAGTAAGATAGCTACATCTTGATTTTTGTGTGTATATCACTTTTATATATGAAGACCATAGAGTTATTAATACTATAGTAGGGGAGCTATAGCCTGTAAGTGACAAAGACAATAAATAAAGTATCTTTGTTTAATGACACGTAAAAAAGAGAAACAGGTGGATTACCCTCGTTTACTTTCTCTTTATTGTAATATGGCGAATAATAGGCTGGCTTCCGACTCTTATTATAATAACTCTATGATAAAGACCGCGTTTCATGACAGCTGTAGAGTTAATGTGTGCTAAGTTGTCTACTATTTATTTGCGCTTTTTATACTTTCACAACTACACGACTATGCGCCTAAATTACGTCATTTGGGAACAAATATAGTCCACGATCGCAATTTGTTTTTTCCAGCTATATGCTTAGGGTCAAATGGTTGTTGTATTAGCCACGAAACACTAACAATTTTTAATTGAGGCAAGTTTCTTGTTACAAAGTAAATAAATTAGCAGCCGCCGGCCGCTCGCAAATTGATTTAGTTTGTCCGCCCTCTGTGTACATTTCAATATACAGTGGTTAATTTTATCTTTAATAAAAACACTAGGTATTCGCCTATTACGCCGTGTGGTATCCGGCAGAATAGAATAAACCACCCTCCGTTCTTACCGAGGTGTCGTAAGAGGCGACTAAGGTAAATGCCGTGTGATATCCGGCTACATAGAATAGATCACACTCATTTCTTACCAAGGTGTCGTAAAAGGCGACTAAGGTAAGTTGACGTCAGGCAGTCGGCCGCTCGTAAAATACGTAGTCAAGTCATGTGACAACATGTTTATAACATGTTGTGCCGACCCCACTTAGAGATGGATAAGGGCAGGAGAATGAAGACTAGGTATTCGCCAATTATAAGTTCGCAGAACGCAGGAATAATTGACCTATAACTAGATCATCATCATCCTCAAGCCCTTATCCCACTCTAAGTGAAATCGACTCAACATGTTACAAACATGTTGTCACATGATTTGGCTACGTATTTTACGACCGACGGCCTACCTGACGTCCACTTGCCTCAGTTGTATTTTACCACCCCTCGGTAAGAAAGAGGGTTGTCAATTCTACCCAACCGGATACCACACGGTGGATCAACTTATCTTAGTCGCCTTTTACGACACCTGAGTAAGAAATGAGGGTGGTCTATTCTACTCAAACAGATAGCACACGGCATAAATACTGTTAACGAGATATGATGGTCAAACGATAAAGTGCGTGATAATAGTTATTTCAGAACGAAAACACCAGACACGCGCCTTAGTTTTCTATTGAAACTTATGTCTATTGGATATTCACTATTCATCATACCCTTAAAGTTCAGATCATCAAAATTTGGAATTCGCAAATAAGACAGACGCCGATCATTAGGGTTGTTTAAAAACTAGTAACTTGTAGTTCTGTCTCCTTACATACAAAAACGACGACAATATATATTGTATAGATGTATGTATCATATATGTGTAAAATTAAAAACACCGTTTGAGATTTAAAAAAAAAATCAAACTTATGTATAATTATTATTTAATCGTGTCATGGTGTTTATTTTCGCTAACCGATCAACCGGTGAAGATTTTGATAACGCGTATTGTTTAATCAAAAAGTTTAAGAGTAAGGAAAAATGCACTTATAATGTCAACTGAAGCATTAACTTGAATAAAATATAACATTTAGGGAAAGAAAAATTGTCCGGATAATTAGAAATATTAAAAAAGGAATCCACTATACCTGAGATAGTACTCTATACCAGGGCTTCTTAAACTTTTGTCATTTACGACCCCATTTATGATTGCGAGTTTCTTGACGACCCCATACAAATATAAAAGAAAAAAAATATATATTTTTATGATTTATTTATTCGGTAACAATATACATTTACATATGAAAATATATAGTTTTAGAATTAGTTTTGAAACATACAAAAATCTATCTGTCGATGGAGATAGCTCCGCCAAGTCTAGTGATTTTATAAAATGGTATATATACATATTTGACTTTAAAATCACTCGACCCCAGAATTTTGCTACGCGACCCCATTTGGGGCCCATAGTTTAAGAAGCCCTGCTCTATACGAACACAAGGACATAATAAACGAGTATAATTAAAAATATGCTTAGACAAAAATCTATAACTTTCACGTAACGGTTATATCTGCTAGTTTAAAATAGTTTGTATGGGTGCAAATAATAATTTGTTGCATTTAAAAATTTGTTTACTTACTTTAATAATAAGATTTATTTTGATACAAACTAGAAACTCAAAATTATAATAACATCCATTTGCAACTGATTGTTCAAACCGCTGTTAAATTCTGCATCTTCGGAGACCGATAGTTTCCAATATACCCTAAGATTGCTTAATTAGAAGTTTCTAAACTATCTGTCTCCTTGCGAATTGTTAACGCTCTGTATGACTAATAATTGTAGAATAATAATGGAATTAGTATTATTCGTTTTTATTCATCCCAATCTGGAGACTCTGCTGTCTTTCTGCTGGCTGCTGTCTGCTCTTGGATTTAGGGGTCCTCTATGAATTTATAATAGCCCGCACCTTCCAAAACTCCATTTGCTCACACCCCAAAAACAGTATAGAATCCTGGAATTCAATTCTTTGCCTCATATTTAATATTTATCTTATATAGTTAAGCGCCTAAGAGCGTCCCGTATAGGGCCAATATTTAATATTTTCTATCAAATCAGCATCATAAACTCAATCACACAGTACACAGCAAGACACAGCGGTTCTACGTCTAAAGTCGTTGACGTAAATAAAAAAGTTCTAATAATCACTATGCTTGGTAAATAGATATGCTTGGTAAATAAATAGATATGGCGGATAGAAGCTAGAACTTGAATGAAGCACCAGTGACTAAAAAACTTATTTATGGTATTAAATCGCTTAATTTATACTATATATTAGTATATACTAAGCTATAATCTTACGTGTAGAAGTTTCCGATGATCCCAGATATATTTTTAACAGCCTAAGGTCTAAGTATAGCGGTTAATGGTATTATGGTTTAGTAGTAGTGGTATTATGGTTATTTTATTAAAATGAAACACATATTTCCATTTCACTGCTGGTAATTAAATCTGCCCTATATATATTCATTTAACAATCTAGCCCCTTTTGTATAACTTCTAAAGGTATGTTAATTCAGCCATTCGTTTACTTCTATAGTCTAACATTCTTTTTCCAGGCAGTACTCAATTTTACCTTTTTCATCTCCAATCCAATCACGCTTGAAATTGAATCACTAATGCAAGTTCCGAACCCAACTACTCAATGCAGTCCAAATACTAACTAGATTCCAGTGACTATCGATGGCGGAAAAAAGCTTTGTGATTCTTTGATGTACTTTACGTCTGGATGCTTTTATTTTCAAATACACTGAAAGTTCAGTGTGCAAGTAAATATGTTTGAATTCTCAACATTGTTTACATTTTATCTTATAACATAACTTTCTTTTTAACCGAGGATATCCACTGCTTGATGTAGAGATAAAACATGATTCTATATTTTATTTTCTAAATATTCAAACAAATATGTCTATCGAATTCGTATGGAAAACGCAGCGTCTATAGACCCTCACTTGGTACACATTAAGAAGGTCATAGTAGTCGGGCTAATATGATAAAATTAGACGTAGCCGAGTATAGCCAGTATCTATATATTAATTATGAATACTACTCACGATAGTTTAAATCTAAAAACTGATGAAGCATTATTTTAAAAGCCTTAAGTCCATCAGCGGACGTCATTCGCTTAGCAAATGATATGAACATGAACTGAAACAGAACACCCCATTCTAAAACATAAAGTAACGGCCTGTTACTATGCCCACTGCTGGACTAAGGCCTCCTCTCTCCGTTTTTGGAGAGAAGGATAGGAGCTAAGACCTACCACACTGCTGCAATGCGGGTTGGTAGGTAACACATATCCCTAGAATTCGTTCTAAAACTTAACATTCTATAAAAACCTTAAAAAAACATGCTTTGATATTATCAAATTTAAAAAAAACGGTCGCTTCGTTGCTCGTCTAATTACCTATTAAAAGTTCAGCTTCGGTAAAACACTAGTTTTTAGGATAATTCGAAAAACGCATTTTTAGTTATAATTTTCTAAGGTTCAGTTATCCGCACCGATTTAATATTTTTAAACTATAATACTAAAGACTGCATTAAGTTTTGTTCTAAAAATAATATTTCAGGACGCAAACTACTGTGTTATTACATTGTGACCGGTTTACAATAAAGCTTAGAGAGAAAACGAAATATTATTTCAAAACTGAAACTCGTAACGATTTCAAAATTTGTACAAAAAAGTAAAAATTGGGTAAAAAATCGCTTTAATCGGATCGCGATTGAATTTTTCAACTAAATACCGTTAATATCCTTGAGTACTTAGACCTGTATGCTTTAGTGTTAAGCATGTATAAAAATGGATGTAGCAGTTAATTTTTTATTTTATTTGTATTTAACCATATAGATTGAACATTTATATTAATAATATAATTTTTTTTATACTCAAATAAGTTTCCACTTACTAATATGTTAATTATTATTAGTAAGTGGAAACTTACATAGATTATAGACTACATTATAGACAGTGAAAAAGTATAGTGAGAAATAAACTATCTACTATATAACACAATCAAACAAAAAGGATTTACTGTACACATTTAAGCAGTCCAGTAATTGTTTTTTATAGTTATCAATAGAGTCCAAAAACAAATGTTAATTATTAAATATCTTATTAAAATTATTGCAAGCTCCACTACCACCCTTACCCACCAAAGTATATACATAACGAGCACTTAACCTAGGACATCTAAATTGAACTATGTTAGGAAACGCAAATACTCACTTTTGCTATAACCAGTGAGATGTAATCATACTTTCGAGGGGGTCATAAAACTTATACTGCACAACCGAATGTAGGGCACTCGATTTTTGTACAGTAACAGTTCGATTAAAACTTTAGGCGGCCGTATCGGTTTTGTTTTTCAACAAATATTTCGCGAACCTGGAAGTTATACTTAAAAAAATACTCTTCTTCTTTTCGTGATTCTTCACTACTGAAGGTTGGCCTTTAACGTACCTTGGGCCTTTTGACAACCACTCTGTTCTTTGCAAGACGAAACAATTCTCAATTAGTTATGGGTACAAAAGTAATAATAAAAATATTGTGCTATAATCCGCGATATAGTAAATAGAAAATATATATAGTGCTAGATGTATAGTGGACTATCCGTTTTTTCATACACGTTACATGCAGGATTCGTAAAAACACATGCTCAAACCTCCACCACTGCCACCACAATACACAAGCACTACACACGTTCACTATCACAAACTCAACAATAGACTCCACGACAATAAAACAATAAAAACAATAAAAAGTTTTTTAGATATAAAATGGTCAAAATATTGTAGTAAAACTATCAGCTCGGAGATTTATCAAAGTGAATGAAAGCGGTACACTCAAACGTATAGGTAAAAGCTAAAAAAACTAAATCCGTCTATCACTCCCGAAGCCCTCGACTTTATTTGCTTCCCTCGCAGTCGTGTTTGTAACAAAATCTCTCCTACGGTAGTCCAATTCTAAGTACTCAATCCGAGCGCATGCCTCACTACTCGATATAGATCAAATATAACTCAATTTACGGAACCATTCCAATGTACGTTTGCATCACCAAAAAAAAGGTTTATTACGGAGTTCGTAAAAATTGAAGCATTAAAAATGAAGATTGCGAAAAAATTCTGAAATCAATTATTTTTACTTAAAACGTAAGTTCTACTTTTCTATGTATTTTAGTATATATATTATTTAAGTAATTATTTAAGTTTTCCACAAAGAATCAGCTTAGCGAATCAACGCAGAAACACTACCAGAATTCTTAGGACCATTCCTATTGAGCATGATATGTATAGTATTGGCGTGTGAGTCATTTAAGATATACATAAGTTGTATTTATATTTTTGTTGTAAATAAAATTTATGTCCTGTGCAACTTTTTCCTTCTAAGATACATGTGGCTGTTAATCTGAGGGACAGTTCGAAAGAATTGTATCAAACTATGGTTAATTTCCCAGAAAAGTGTCCTCCAATGTTTGTACACTAAGTAATGTTTTAATTCATAAATAAATTCCTAAAAATTCTAAAGATTTTTCAATTTTCATGTACTTTTATAACTTTTAATAGAGCAAATTGAATGAGTTGGGCTGCAAAATTCTTTTACCCATAAACCGTGTTAAAGATAAGCGAATGTTGTAAAGATTTATAGAAAGTAATTTAGTAATAATAATGAATCCGATAACCTTTATTAATGATTTGCTTAATTAGCTAGGCATATTTACGCCTTTAGTACTACTGCAATATATACATTAAAATTTTTAAAGCATTAGAAAAAGTTAACTTTATGGCTTTGTTATTATGTTCAAATAGAAACATATCAATGATTGTGAAAATTAGTGAAGTATCGTGATAGTTCTACTCCGTTCCTGAGCAAAAAAAATCTCCTTTGAAAAAATGATGGAATTGATTTGCAAGTAAGCCACAAACTCTCTAGCAATTCAACGTAGACTCATTTTCTCACGAAGTTTTCTTCTACCAAAGGCGCATAATGAATTTTAAATATCAATGAACTACACGAGTTTAATAACAAACTCATAGAAGTCTACTCAGTATTGTGAACTTGCGAAAACCTAGGATAACGCTGTCTGCCTATTTGGTCATCACGGCATAAACACAAATGGATAATTTTAATATTACATAAGTTGGGCAAACGACTTAGATATACATTAAATTACAAACTATAAATCGCAGAAGCTTTAATGCGTCCAGGTCGTTTCATATTAAGCTAGCTGTACACAGTTAAAAGTTTAGGGAACACTCGTAACTCAGTGCAAAGAGACTGCATTTAGTTAACGATTTATGTTACTAACAGTAACACAGCGTAGATATTTATTCAACTTTTGCGCGTAGTAATAAACTAACTAATAACTACTCATATATCAATGTGTAATTATCTGTTGAATATATTCGATTACTACATCGTCTACAGGGCGACATCGTTCAGTCAAGACAGCATTAACGAATATATTTTATCTGTTCTTGATGGAGAAATGAGATATTCTTATTCTATGTCATAGTTCAATGCATAGGCTGCAATTGTAACATATAGCTTTAGCCAGACAACATCCAAATTCAGTAACAAAGTGATGACCTCTTTTGGTAAGGGTGGATTAGTATATCTGGAAAATCGTGAAGTCCATAAAAACGAATTCGTGAAAGATAATTTGCCTTCTATCTTAGCGCGCTTGAGTTTTGGACGTTAAGTTATATTTTATATTACACGACGCACGATACACTGGTTAATAATGTCTTCTGGATCTTTACCTATTTCTTGTTTGTGAAACAATACGATACTTTTACATGTCTGAAACGCAGTCTAGTACATACTACGTTAGGGTTAGACTGAGCGGTCGCCCGTTTTAATCGAACTGTAAATCAAAGAATCAACCGCGCGTCGAACTGAGTTTGTTGAAAGTTTGAAAGCGTGCCAAACAGTAACTAAATCGAGATAGTTTTCATCACGTAAGTAGGTACATAGTCCATTAAATTTTGATTAAGGATAAAACTCTATGTTTGCCTTCTGACTGCGCAATTTACTAGCATTGCCATTGAATTCCAAGAAATGTTCTATTTCTTAACAAACCGTTTAAAGCTTTAGTGGTATAATTATTTTTTTGTGATAATTTAAAATTCACACAACTTTTTTTTATTACAACTAACATAGTTTCGTCTTTGAAATCAATAAGCTTCACATTTCTAATTCAGTAAAATTGTCAGCTAAATGTACAGGTGTTTAAATTTACTAATACAATAAGTATGAATTATGTTGTCGTATAACAAATTTGATCTAAATTATGCCTTTCTAAAAGGGTTCATAAGTCGTAATTTCTTATCTCTTTCGAGAAGAATCCAACTTAGCCCATATTTCAAATATTCTGAATAAATGGTAGATGTAGGTACATAAAATTTTCAGACGAAGAAATGGTTTTCAACCCAACTCAAAAAAACTCAAAGATGCAGTCTTAAATCTAATTATTCAAATTATTATTATTTAAAATCTGATTATTCTCATTCTAATTATTAGGTAATTGCACGATTGCGTTTGGTTCGGCTTATATTTGGCAATCAGAGCAATCATTCATTAAAATGTACAAAATAATGTGTTAACCTTTTTGGCTAGTTAAAATTTTATATATCTTTATAACAAAATAGTTACAGTTAAACTGAAACAGAGTAACCTAAACAATTGAAGAGAACTTATCTATCTATCTGGAATGTAACTCCATCGGTTAAAATGACAGGAACACACTTGACCACAAGCTACTGATAACCGAAACCTTTATGTTTTAATCGAAGTTTAAATCAAATAATCAACCGCATTTCGCCCTAGTTTAACTCAAAGTTTGAAAACGTGCCAAATAGTAGAAAAGTAGTTCACGTTTAGTTTCACTTCAGTACGCCGTAAAAATAATGCTTTCTAATTATTTTTTCTATTAATATTTTGTTGTAATCACAAACAACGTTAAAATTAAATAGGATATGGTAGAAGGGAAGCATAAAGTGTTCAACAATGTTTTTGTTGATAAAAAAATTATACAGACTGAAACAAGAACTCGCTAACTTGAAAGGTGTGTACGTATTTAAAACGTCTTTGATGATTTATAGAATTAAGCGTTACTTTGCGAAGGTCCATAATACAAAAGTAATAATAAAATTATTTTGCTATAATCCGCCATAAAGTAAATACGAAATATATATAATGCTAAATGTAGAGTTGACTATTCGTTTTCATAACCGAAACATGCAGGATTCGTTAAAACACAGACACAAATCTCCACCGCCTCCACCGCAATACACAAGCACTACACACGTTCACTATCACAAACTCAACAATCATTTCGCCCCGTAACCGAAAAATCATCTGCAGGCGTACCATGAACTCTTATTGCGATTCAATTGAAGACGTAAACTACATTGTTTTTATTTTTCATACCATGACGTCTTAAAGAAGCAGACTTTAAGACGTTGCCGAATGAGCGTTCGGAATGCGTACTAAAACATTTGAGTAAAAGAGACCGAGTTATCTATAGTTCATATAACGTTGTCCTTTTCAACTACACTTCATGGTACGAAAAGAAAGCGGTTGGGTTTAGGTACTGACTTTGAATTGAATCGTTTTGAAAAGTTCATGGTAGGCCTACAGGAGATAGACTCCACGACAAAATCACAAAGCGAAGCATTACCCAAAAAGCATAGTTATATATTAATCGGTTTAACCCTGATTTCTAAATGGTTTCGACTAATCAGCAAAGCGGAACTCTTTTACTATATCGGTATAGCATTTCCGGTTCATTTTTGCTCTGAATCCCTAACTTAAAGGCGAAACGAGCCACGGTTAAATAGTTATTACTTTTTCATCACTACGGACATCACTCCTATTCCAAACGGAATTGTTAATGTTCGTGATAGAAGTTAGGTTGGTGCAATAACAATAATAATAATTTATTTATTTTAATAATATTAATTTATTTATTTTTCGTTAGATACATAAAGATTACATCATCAAGGTGAAATATGATTAATATTAACGTCTTTTCAGCGGCATTGATGCTACAGGCAAATTAAAAAAGCTTTGTTACTTGAGTTATGTGACAAATATAAAAGTTTGGTTTCTTATGGATTAAGAAATATTGTTTGAGTTTACTCTTACATTTAATTATTGTACGCATTTAGAAGACCTATTGCACAGCGATTGGATTAATGATAGACCCATACATTCTGAGTTCAATATATTACGGCGACATCCGCACACCTGAAAACTCGAATTCCGTTATCAGACGATTATAGCAACAATGTGACCATGGACTTGCATGTACAAATCCTAGCAAAGAATATATGAGATTCACATAGAAAGTCATATGCTTAATATGTCGATGTCTTCAAACCGTATAAAAAATCTAATAATGTCTGTACACCGTACTCTGTGAGGACGAAACAAAGTATGACCAATAGTAAAAGTCGAATAATGATAAAAAATAAATATTGCAGTTCGTCTCTACGGTTATACGTTTCTATGGTTTTGATTCCACGATATACTAACAGTACGTTATACGCTAAACTACATAGTTTTTGGTTTTTTCGTTTGGTTTTTTCATTATGTATGTCTACATAGACATACATAATGAAAAAACCATTTTCTATAGAATATCTGATATCATATGCCTATAGAACGTCTGACATATGTGTAACTTGCCAATCGAGCAACGTAAATGGCCTAAGCTACAGTGCTTATATCAAGATGAGGCATTTGCCAAGTCATTGTATAAAAGTTACCCATTCCAACTAACAAATTGTATAATTATAAAATTACTTTAACTTGCTTTTTTACAGGTATTTCAATTTTCTACCGTACAAATGTAAAAGAAAACACAAAGGACATTTGGAGAAAGGCCAAATTACAACAATGCTCTTCTAATCGTTTTATGTGAAACGTTCCAATTGTGTAACTTTCATGAACCACATACAAATTGCTCTATTAAACGCTATGGGCTGCCTTTTTGACTACCTTCAATTTTTTATGAGCACTAACGTTTTTATTGAAATCTTAGGTTTGTTTTAAATTTGTGGACAATACAAGGTATACCTGAAAGACACATTATCCTATTTCAAACAACAATCCAACTTATTGCAACAACTTGTATAAACTACAAAAGAATTATAATTACAGAAAAACTAATGCATTAGTGTAAAACAAGAAATCGATAATGTGTTAACATAACAAAAAATTGGATAATACCATAGATTTTTTTTTAATTATCAATATGCTCACGGACAACCATACCAGACCATAATAGCTCAGCGTCACTGGATGGGACTAACAACCGACCACATTTGACGAGACAGCGCAGAAGTTCTATTAGCATCGGATAATATTATCCTACGGTTGCCTCCTGTGAAACTGAGTGAGTCGTGATATGGTTGAATGTGGTGAAAACCACGGCATTCAAATCCAATGTAAATCATATAAATACCCCAAATAAAAACTGATCTATTCCGTTTTCAAGAGTCGCAAGGTATTAGGAGAATTTCATGCGAGATAGATGAAAAATAGAAATTCACGACACAGCTCGATTCGATATGCAACCTATAAAATAGAAAATAAGAATAGAATTTTGAAATATCCATTATAATTAATATGGTCAAGAGCTTAATTTGCTCTATTCGTAGTAGAAAGGAAGGGTCATAAATTAATGAGTAAGAAGTACGTCCAAATAGTCATCATAAGATACATAAAGACCGACTTTGGTCAATATTAAAACAATTAGACTTAAACTCAAAATGTAAGCATACTTCACTTACCAAAACATTTCATAAAATATTTGAGCACACCTTTCTTTATAACTCAGAATAAATTTTAAGAACCAGCGTTTACTTACATGGCGTATTGAGTGTTTTGAATCTAGAGTCAAATTGGTTCCATTAAAAGTTTTGAAAGCGCTTAAGCTTAGAAAACTTACAGTACGAGCTCTGCCCTCAAGGAGAGCATATGGTTTGAAAATTTTAAAGATGTCATTAAAGTTTTATTCGGTAATAGAGGGATTTAAATAAATTTAGAGATAAATATTTACGATATTACGTCCAAGGAGTTACCTAAAATTGATTGACAAAGTCTAAAATAATCATACCCCTTTGCGGTCCTATTAAACCAAGTCACAGTTCACTCTGAATTTTGGGGTTATAAGTTTGAAACTTTACATTTAATTAGTCGGGAAAATAGTATAAGCTTCTACGAAAGGGTTAGAGGATAAAGGTTAAATCGTCAAGTACAGTTCCGACTTGGTATTATGACATAAATGTATTTAATTAAATGATTATACCAACATGTATCTTTAATATTATATCGTGACAAAGTAAATTTTAAGAAAATGCTCAAATGGTAAGTTTTCGGGTTTAAACTGACTGACGCAGTTGGCAATGACCCTGCCTTCAGCTCCGAGGGTCGCAGGTTGGATTTCTCACGAGGCCCAACATTTTCTATGAACATTTATTGGTTCTTGGCATCTTAGTGTCTCGTACACGTATATGCATATCCAAATATGTATTAAAAATTATATATGTATTTATTCCAGTTCTCTATCAGCCAACACAAGTATTAAGATGTTTACTTCGGGGACGGACGACCGTGTGTTTAATTGTCAAAAAAAAATAGCAAACACCTACATATTTCTATTTATATTTATCAACTATCCTAAGGCATTCTCTCTCTCTTTTAGAGGTCAGGCATTTGGCTGGGCGAAGCTGTGGGTTAATGATAGGCCACTATATTAAGCTTAGAAAACATTCTCGGAGATTATATTAAATTTTATCAAGACCGTCTTTGTCTAAAATATTATATAAATCAATCATAAATGGAGTGATAGGGGAGTCTCTGAAATAACTGTTTGTTCTTTTACATATCGAACGAAGAATTCATCATCTTTTTTGATCCCTTTAACTGAAAGCAAAAGATAAAAAAGAAGAAAGAGAAAGAAAAAACCAGACATAACCTTACTCCATATCCTAGCTCGATAAATCAGGTAGCATTTTTTACTACAAATATGTAGATAAGCCTATATTCTCGAAAATGCCAAAATTCAAAGTAAAATCGCATTGCGTAAATCGCATAGAATAAGTTATTATTTAAATTTATATATATTATGTTATTTCTTTTATTATTATGATGGATTTTATAAGGTGTTCCGTCAAGAGAAAAAGAAATATATCATTATTAGTTTATTAGTGTGAAAATAACACGGCGGTAACTCTACAAAAGAAAAGGGCTTTTATGTTTAGTAGTAAAGCGCTTCTGGTTAAAAACACGACCACAATACTACACTCTGAAGAAAAAAAGTGTCTCATTAAAACCAAGAACAGTGTTTGTTCAACCGGACAAGAAAAATAAGAAGCATTATAAAGAAAAGACGCCATTACAAACAGGATTGCAATTAAACAGCTTGCGTAATTGAGCGTCGTTTCCGATCTAAGCGACATTCGGAATGATGTGGTTAGAATATACAACAGAAGACAATAAAAAAATAGGACACATTGGCTTGCTACAATGTTTACTTTTGTTTCAGTCATATAGTAAAAATCCTTTATATATTTTTATATCATGTTATATAAACATGTGATAAATTACAGGATTACGTAATCACAAATAAATATCTTCCACGTGAGGTTTTAGTGTTTTTGGACGGATTTTTTTCCAATACATTATGGATTAGTATAAGTACAATTAAAGCCTATATTAATATGAAGTTTGACTACATTTAATAATACTTGTAAGCTCTTAGACCAAAAAGTAGGCGAGCATAATGCATATCAAGGGCTTGTAATATCAAATTTTATTCTGGTCCTTTTTTTCTATGTAGGTAGGAAGTATTTAAGACGACGTTTTATTAATTAAAAAAACTGTTCATTTATTCAAAGCCCACTAAATTTTCGACGACGAGTTCAAACAGTTTTAACTATAACTTTTAAAAAATGGAAATTTTTGTATGATAAATATTTGTTCAGAGTTTTCTGTATGTAGCGATACGTAAGAACACAACACTAAAGTACACATAAATATAAAGATATATACGATGTAAATAAATACTTTTTGTATAATTTTTTGTTTCTTTCACATAGAGTATTGTAGGACTATAAATAATCATAATAAAAAGTATTATTGTCTGTGGCTATTGCCATATGATTGTCATTCTCCAGCGGCCGTCAAAATCCATCAATGACGCTTATCTGTCAATTGTCATTGTGATTTTTGAGAGTTATCAAATTCAAATAGGTATTTGTATTTTTTATTTACAACGAAATATGAATTGATTGTAAACGGGAATATTATAAATGCTAAAATGATTTACGGTGATGCACACCGATTTTTATTAAGAACCGTCGCAAGTTGTGGAGTAATTAGTATTTCACAAGCAGAAACAATTTTCAGACAGCATTATCCTGGTAAATATTTTTATTGTCATATTAGTTTTTTTACATTTTTTTTTTACTTTTATGCCATAAATTCTTAAACATATAATTTTTTTTTAAAGCTATATAGGCTTTAAAGGCAGATAATAATATAAATAATTTAGGAGTTCATATTGTTTTTAATTCGTCGCCGCCTAAGGAGAGCTATTTGAGTTTTGAGACAGCTTGAGTAGGTCTTTTTCTTGTATAAATTTGATACATTATAAGCACTTATAATTAAAATATTATTTTACTTTTTAATAGTGACAAAAAATCACAATAGCATAGCATGTGAGAGCATTTTTTTACTGATATTTTATATATTTTCAGACCAAGGAAACACACCAATTGCAGATTTAGTCAAAGAAATAAATGATAACATAAGACCATTTCAACAAACAATCAAGATTGTAACTGATGAAATTACTGCAGAATCAAATGTTGTTTTTCTTTCCCTGGGATTTGATGCAACAACCAAATCTCAAAATATGTTCTCAGTACAGGAGTTAGATTTCTTCAGACTTCTTATAGAGCAGATTATGACTACAGAAAATCGGCAAATTAGTTCACAACATGCTTTGAATTTAGTTAATAACATAAAATTGTCTAAGGCAGATGCAGATGTAAGTATAGTTTTATGTAAATACATACATATAAAATACAATTAATCCGTTTATTTGTCAATATTATTATTAACATTTTTTTACTATAGTATATAGAAACACATTTAATTTGTTATACACATGTAATATTTTTTTGTATTATTTACAGATTACCAAGAAAAGATATATATATATAAAAATTTAAAAACTATTTACATAAGTAAATCTATTTGTGAGCAAATATACCTAGTGTTTCATTGATTTTCATTGAAAATTGAATTGAAATAATAGTAAGCTACCTAGCTTTTTGAAGTACACAGTTACATTAACAGATATAACATACAATAGAGCTAATTATTTTAGACTTGTCATGATCACATTGATCACATCGCTGGGCTATCACAAAGCTGTGATAGCCCAGCGGTGTGACCGTGTGACTCTTACGAGGGGAACACAAGTTCAAACCCGGGCAGGCACCAATGAGTTTTTCTATTAAAACTCATGTGTCTAATTGATAATTGCAATTTATCACACACTTTTCGGTGAAGGAAAACATCGTGAGGAAACTTGCATATCTCTAGAGAATTCTGGAGATATGTGTAACCTACCAATTCGCATTGGAGCAGCCTGGTAGGTCTTAGCTCCAACCCTTCTCTCCAGAAACGGCGAGAGGAGGCCTATTCCCAGCAGTGGGATTGTAACAGGCCACTACTTTACATGATCACATTATAATTTGTGTCAAACTGCTATGTTAAAGTCAATTTTGAACCTACAAGCTTAAATTTAAATTTTTAGTTCTTCATTTAAAACTTTATTCTATCAAGGATTTTAATATGTTCATTTATGATTTCCAGAAACTAATCAAAATGTGGTGCAGAATGTATTATTTAGAAAAGATTAATTCTAATTATGCCCTTGGTATTCGAGGTATCCATGAATTTCAAAACTACCTACGTGAAAATTTGCCTGATACAATTCAAGAATGCTGTCTTTGTCGAGATATTGTATTCAGGGTATGTACTTTTTTAAGAATTGACAATATGATGTTAGCACTTAGCAACAACAATATAATGTTTTGAAGAATTGACAATATGATGATATGATGTTATTCAATTAAACTTGTAAACATCCGAGTTGATATCCAAATTCAGATAAAAAGCAGCCTATGTCACTCTCCAGCCTTTCGGCTATGTTAATCCCATAAGTTATATTAATCTATTGCTTAACTCAGATGCGGAAGAAGATTTCAAAGACATTTTCCATAATTTTTATAGAAATAGTAAAAAAAATATTATTTATCATTTAAAAATGATAAGTTTCTACATGAATCATTAATACACATACACTATATGCAAGTATTATTTTCTGTGATTCATCAGTTTTTTTTTCTCTTAATTATTTATTGATTTGAACCGCCGTGTGGTATCCGGCTGAGTAGAATAGACCACCCTCATTTCTTACCGAAGTGTCGTAAAAGGCGACTTAGGTAAGTTCACGTCAGGTAGGCGGCCGGTCGTAAAATACGTA
Organism: Morpho deidamia; assembly: GCA_947086505.1. Taxonomy (NCBI): domain Eukaryota; kingdom Metazoa; phylum Arthropoda; class Insecta; order Lepidoptera; family Nymphalidae; genus Morpho; species Morpho deidamia. Next base: position 10,519,455 of record CAMTZC010000010.1, read on the forward strand.
GCCAAATCATGTGACAAAATGTTTGTATCATGATGTGCCGACCCCGCTTAGAGTGGGATAAGGGCAGGAGGATGATGATGAATGATTTATTGATTTGAAAGCAATAATGCCTTTATTCACAATTTTCTTGTGTATTATGTGAATTTTATTTCATTCTAGGGATACAATTGTCCTGCCTGTGGCAAAGCTATTCACTCATGTTGCTTGAATACATACTTGGATAAAGTCCAAAAATGGCCGTGTTGTAAGGTGGACTTTAATCAAACACAACTGGAAAGGCTCGACAATACCGGGTAATTTTATATTTATGTTGATATACCATCTACCATCCTACTATACATCTACCATCTACAGCTTCGGACAGAGACACGTGGAGACATTTGGGGGAGGCCTTCACTCGTGATAGGTCCTTAAAATAACTATAATAATAAATATAATAAATTAGACATTTATTTTATGACATAAAATAATGACATAATAGAATAATAGAAATATAGATAGAATATTATGACATAAATTTAGTTAATTTAAAAAAAAAATTATCATTTGTTAAATTGTATTTTATTTGTTAAATTGTTTAAAAATGTATTTAAAATCCAAATTATGAAAAATGTATTTAACATAATTATTGTGAAAATATATATTTTTTAAATGTAATATTATATGTTATCTTATAAGGAATAAATAAAGGCTATAATAATAATACCATCTATAAACTTAAAAAGTTACTAACTGCGTTTCCAGTATGCAATATGTGGAGTTGGCTGATAACTCATGCAAATTGACCTTATATTAAATACAATAGTCTCGAAAGTAAAGTAATATTTTTAATTGAAATTTTGAACATAAAGTACTTGTGAGTTAGCCATAAGAGATAACTATCGCGGACTTTTTGTATGCAGTATCTTTGTAGATTTAATCTCTAGTAAATTACTTTAGTAATTTTCCGTTCAGTAGATGTTGAGAAAATCGATCAGATACAAACAGAGAGCTTTTTAAGACTTTGTTTTATAACAAGTATATATAATATATATGAACGTATTAAAGTTATGATAAAAAAAAACTACAAAACAATAAGCAACGTCTTTATCGGTAGAACATGTCCACAACATCATGACGTTGTAGGAGCGTTTTTGATTTAAATCAGTAATTGGTTTGCTAACCGCAACGTGATTGTATAGTTAGGCAGCATTGGCTTTTTTTTTTTCGAACTGACTGTATGCTGTTAGCCCTAATGGCTTTTACAGCGTCACCGGGCGGGGTCGATTAATTCTGTGACTAGATGATCGGCCGCAACTTTATGGTATGGTTGAGGAACTTTAACTCAAATCAATAACTGGCTAGTTCCCCATAACATGTCGGTATGGTTAAGCCATTTTTCCTCGCCGTAGAGTACTCCGGTCTTTTTTTATTTTAGTTGCATCAGTGCGAGGATATCTTCTATAATTGTTAAGAAACATATAAGCTATGGGAAGAACATAATATAAATAGATATGTATTGATATTTTATATTTTAAGCAATTTAATTTTCGTACAAAAAATATAAACAGTTATAAAACGATAGGCGATGCATATAATAGACAAAGTAGGAACCGACATAAGCTTGCGGCTCCTGCTTTACGCCTAGCAAATTCAAATTCAAATTCATAATATTCTTTATTCGAGTAAACTTGTAAGCAAGTGCTTTTGAATAGTCAACATATACTACAATAATTCTTATCACTAATTACATATAGTTATTAATGTCTGGTTGAATTTGTGGGGTTAAAGAGAAGCTATATCCACGCATTCTTATCGTCTAGGTAATCTTCAATAGTATAAGGCTTTCTGAATTAGCCTTTTTTTAATAGTATAGTAAAAGTACGTAAATCGTTTGTGATTTGGGGTATAAGATTCTGTAATAAAATTCCGCAATCGATTTTAACTTTGCCATTACAGCAGTTTAAAAATACTATTTAAGGAAAGACTAATACGGAAAGCCTGCTATACTATTGAGTATTACTTAGGGGATAAGAATGCGTGGACAGAGCTACTCGACGGCCCTGTACAAGATAGTAATGACTTGTTATAAGAATTATATTTTAAAAAGAGCAACCGGCGAGTTTCTTGCTGGCACTTCCCTGTAGGAACAGCCTTCTGAACCAGCATTAGAGTTGACGATTCAAAAGCACTTATTTACAAGTTTACTTGAACAAAGAATATTTTGAATTTAAAGATTTTACTTTTAACTTAAATTTTGCATCCTATGCGTAACTGATAAATCAAATCAAAATATTCTTTATTCAAGTAAACTTGTAAACAAGTGCTTTTGAATCGTCAACTTTACTGCTGGTTCGGAAAGCTGTTCCTGCCGAGAAGAGCCAGCAAGAAACTCGGCGGTTGCTCTTTTTAAAATATAAATCTTAGAACTAGTTACATTTATTTATTACTGTCTTGTACAGGGTAGAAGTGCACCTATATCCACACTTCCTTATCATCTAAGTAATCTTCAACAGTATAGTAGGCTTTCTGTATCAGCCTCTTTTTAACAGTGTTTTTAAACTGCTGTAATGGCATGACCAAAATTGATTTCGGAATTTTATTATAGAATCTTATACCCAAACCCACAAACGATTTACGTACTTTTGCTAGGCGCAAAGCAGGAGTCGCAAGCTTATGTCGGTTCCTACTTTGTCTATTATATACATCACCTATCGTTTTATAATTCTTTATATTTTTATGTACAAAAATTACGTTATTTAAAATATACTGTGAAGCAAATGTTAGAATATCTGTTTCCTTAAACTTCTCTCGCAGGGAATCACGCGGACTTAAATTGTAGATGCCACGTATGGCTCTTTTTTGTAATACGAAAATTTTTTCACTATCCGCGCATTTACCCCTCAGCAATATTCCATAAGACATAAAGATATGCAGCGCTAATTAAATTAAAAATAATCTTTATTCAAATCGCGTTTGTGGTGATTCGTGTAAAAATATGCTTTTTTACTTTCAGATTAACACAAACACAGACTCATACACAAGAAGTAACTCAAAACAGTACCAGCGCAAGTATTAATGAAGAAGTCATATCTGATGATGACTTCGAACAATCGCTTGTTACGCCCATACCGGGGATTTCTCAGCGTTTCGGAAGAAAGAGGAAGCGAAAAACGCGTAGTTAAATTATCAAATGAATTATGTAAAATCATGTAACTAAGGCAAATTATAGCGTCAAGACATTGAAGGTCAGTTAAACGGTTTTCTGTAACATAATTGTACATAAATATCATTTTTGACTTTGTACTTTTAAAGTCCTATTTTGTTATGGCGATATATAGGTACCAAAGATACAACATTAAACCAATCTACTGATCATTTGTACGTAATAGATGACTTTGGCATAATTCAATTTTCTTAAATATCGCTTTAAAAATATATATTTTCGAAGAAAATAAATAAAATTTAATTGAAATCTGTCTTTGTTTCTAACGGTTGACTAAGCTGTCGTGGCCCGCTTCTTAAAAAAACAGGAAAAACAATAACATTGTTGTTTTCTTTACCCTCGGACTATTTAGTTTTTTGGTCAAGGTTACTGTTTCGTGCGTCGTAATAGGGTACGGTCGGTGATCTCTATATATCGTGTTTATTAAAAAAAACTTAAATTGAGATGACATAGGTAGTGTAGGTAACTAAAATTAAAATTAATGTATAGTAGGTACCACCCTGTATAATATAATTTTCGTGTCGCTATAAGATACAGTATAGTCTTAATTTTGTATTTTTAGTTATCTTCAGTTATGGTTGAGCGTTTAAATTGATTAGGAAATATTTATAGAATTAAGCGTTACTTTCCGAAGTTCCATGGTACAAAAGTAATTAAAATGTTACTTTGCTATAATCTGCGATAAAAACTTATGCACTGCTCAATAAAAACTCTTGATTATATTGATATATCTGCTTGATTAATTTTAATTGGGAATCAAAAAAATTACGCCGTGTGGTATCCGGCAGAATAGAATAGACCACCCTCCTTTCTTACCGAGGTGTCGTAAGAGGCGACTAAGGTATGTGCCGTGTGGTATCCGGCTGCATAGAATAGACCACCCTCCTTTCTTACCGAGGTGTTGTAAGGGGCGACTAAGGTAAGTGCCGTGTGGTATCCGGATGCATAGAACAGATCACCCTCATTTCTTACCGAGGTGTCGTAAGGGGCGACTAAGGTAAGTGCCGTGTGGTATCCGGATGCATAGAATAGATCACCCTCATTTCTTACCGAGGTGTCGTAAGGGGCGACTAAGGTAAGTGCCGTGTGGTATCCGGATGCATAGAATAGATCACCCTCATTTCTTACCGAGGTGTCGTAAGGGGCGACTAAGGTAAGTGCCGTGTGGTATCCGGATGCATAGAATAGATCACCCTCATTTCTTACCGAGGTGTCGTAAGGGGCGACTAAGGTAAGTGCCGTGTGGTATCCGGATGCATAGAATAGACCACCCTCCTTTCTTACCGAGGTGTCGTAAGGGGCGACTAAGGTAAGTGCCGTGTGGTATCCGGATGCATAGAACAGATCACCCTCATTTCTTACCGAGGTGTCGTAAGGGGCGACTAAGGTAAGTGCCGTGTGGTATCCGGATGCATAGAATAGACCACCCTCATTTCTTACCGAGGTGTCGTAAGGGGCGACTAAGGTAAGTGCCGTGTGGTATCCGGCTGCATAGAATAGACCACCCTCATTTCTTACCGAGGTGTCGTAAGAGGTAACTAAGGTCAGGCAGGCGGCCGGTCGTAAAATACGTAGCCAAATCATGTGACATCATGTTTGTAACATGTTGCGCCGACCCCACTTAGAGTTCCGTCTTTCAGAATAATTAATTACATATTAATGGGATATCTTTTCTTCATTAATATCGGGTTGGTAAGAACGAATGAAAATAAAAAGTACTTGTTTTACTTGGGTTCCAGTGACCTCTATAAGGTCTTATTTCCATCTAAAATTGGATCTCATAAAAATATATTTAGGGCTGACTTTTCCTTACATCTTTTAAGCACATCTTAATATTCTCGCCTCGCCGTATATTTTAATATTCTTCATATACTAATATGAATGTGTAATAGAATTACACTGCTGGGTATTTGGTTTCGTTTAAATATATATATCTATTACCTGTTATCAAAGGTTTTGATCATTTTTCAAAACAATGGACCTTACATAAATTTTCAAAGGATATCAAACTGTCACTATTTTTAAATACAATAGAATTAAATATCAATTCTTAAATTACCTGATTTTATTTCTAAATTAAATATAAGCAGTTTATTCTAATTATATAGCTAAATATACGTTTTCGACTTTTCTGCGCACGAGTTTGGCCGCCGTTGGATAGAAATCCAACAAATATTTCCATTCTTCTAATTTTAAATAAACAATATCTACGACAGTACGTGCCCGGAAAGAAAAATGATGAGTAACGCCTACAAAAAGACCCTGGAATTTAAATAAAATTATCAAAGTAATCAATAAAGTTGCAACAATAATGGGTTTATCGGTCTAATACCTATGTACATACAACAGCATCTAAAAATTTTTCCCTCGACGTAACAAGTAAATATACTTGTTTATTACAACAGTTTAAAAATATTAACTAGCAAAGCCCCGCGGTTTCACCCGCGTCCATACAGATCTCGTGGTAGTGGAAAGTCTACGAAATCGGACTATAGATTTATTTGTAGATTATTTAATTATAAAAAATGGGTATCATTAGTATTCTTGGAATAAGACTTAACTCACCAAGTGCAGGCCCTGCTATAACGGTAGGTTAGGTTTGTTATGGCATTATTTGATTTCGATTTACATTCTTAAATTCGTAAAATCTTTTGATTTTAATAATTTAAAAAGTATTTTACAGGTATTGAAACAGTTATTCATAAAATATCATTTAACGGGATAAGGATTAATACAGAGATATGAATAAAATGGTTTGATTATTGTTGGCACTTTTACAATGTAAAAAAGTAGTTATATTGGCATAACTATAATAGTTAGACATATGGTATCGCGGACTTTTTTGTGGATATTGATACGTTCTATAATACTGTAGAACATTTTTTTGTTCTATCATCAATAGTTTCTGCAGCGCACGCGATGATAGATGTTTACGACTAAATTTTTACCAAGTTATTACAATTTTATTAGGGATCCCTATTTTTTTTGATAATGACATATAGCCTGTGTTGCTCAGTGAAAAAGCAGCTTTCCAATGGTGAAAGAATTTTTGAAATCGGTCCAGTAGTTATTGCGTGAAAACGTAACAAACATACATACAAACAAACATACAAATCTTTCCTCTTTATAATATTAGTACAGAAAAAGGCTAATTCAGAAAGCCTATTATACTATTGAAGATTACCCAGACGATAAGAATGCGTGGATATAGCTTCTCTTCAACCCTGTACGAGGCATTTATAACTATATGTAAGTGTAGTGATAAGAATTATTGTTTGAAAAGAGCAACCGCCGAGTTTCTTGCTGGTTCTTCTCGGTAGGAACAGCTTTCCGAACCAGCAGTTGATGTTGACGATTCAAAAGCATTTGTTTACAAGTTTACTTGAATAAAGAATATTTTGAATTTGAATCTACTGGTAACGAGGGTTGAAATCGCATCCAAAGAATGTCCAATGTTGGACAGAGGAGTTATTTGGACTTGATGGTGCGTCATTAAGCAATAAAGATTTACGGCTATAATCTGTATGCTCAGCACACTACGCCTTATCTAACACTCTATCCATTACAGTGGTTTTGAATAAGCTGTGATGATTTGTTTCATCGCTTTTAGCCTAAGCCTCGTCTGCTTATAGACACGCTGCATAATAGTTATTGGTGTTTGGCAACTGAGGTAATGAACTGGGTCGAACTGCCTCCCTATATTATATCGTAGTGTAATAAATGTTGCTTTACGTTAAGATTTGTTATATCGACGGAAAAATTATTTTAGAAAAAAATATTTTTTATGATGATAGGAAAGTGTAATAAGTGTCTAATATATCATCAGAGTAATTGAAATTCATTATTCAGACTGAATATGAAGAAATATTGTACAATAAGTATGGCATTGACATCGCTTAAAACAAAATATCTTACCTGTCGATACTTTCTAAACTTTAAATACATTAGGAGTTAATATTAAGTTTGCATTAATTTTTAAATAGCACTAATTTACTCTCTTAATTTACTATTATAAACTCGTACCTGAGCTACACCAAAACTATCTTCCGGTCCTAATATATCGTAAATAGATTCTGTCAAGTTCTGATGAACAGTTAACACCTCTACCTGTTAAATAATTAAAACAGTAGATGATCAAGAAAGTTTAGATAAATAAACTGTAGTTTTTTTTTGGCAAGCAGGCATATCAAAATTTTTCTAAGATGTGTAACGATGAAGTGTATCACGTTACTTTTAGTACAAGGATTTTACAACACTCTCTCGCTACCCAAATATACATTAGGTATTGTTGCATGTCATGTCTTGTTGCAGTCGGCGAATTCTTTGAGAAAATCGTAGATTAAACCGAACTGGCAGGCTGTTTCGTTCTAAACATAGATATGTATTATTTAATGCCGGTACTATAGTATTATGTATTTCTTACCTCTCCCCTATGTATAAAATATATTGATTGGTCTGCATCTCCCCTCTGCACGATATAGTTACCAGGGAAGAACACGCAATGCTTTAACCACATGGATAACATTCGTTTGAAATCATCATCCGCTTTCTTGAATATAAGAGATTCACTTATATGACTCCCATAAACCGCTTGCATGATTTGACAACGATATCGAAACGGCAACTCGTAAATTAGTTTAGGCATCTGAGAATAATAATCGGTATATGTGTATATTTTACACATACAGATAAATTAAGCTTATTCGACGCAGACGTAAATATAAAGCAAGAATTTAAAAACTAAAATGAGATATCACTAAGATATATCTACTACATTAGACGCTAGCAGCTTGATAGGTATGAATCAAAGTATGACTCTTTGAAATGGAAGTTCTTTATATTTTTCTAGAACAACTAATACTAATATCGACACCACCCACAATCTAGATTATAGTATCTAATACTTCTATTAAGTCAATGTTCAGAACGGAACCGACCAAAACAGAAATCTCTACATTTGAAATATTGTCTTTCTCTCATTCTCAAGCATAGTTTGCGAATTAGTTGATGAAATTGCAATACTAATGGCGAATGAACATCATAACCGTGCAACATACCTGCTACGTGCGATACCTAATGATAAATCTAGCCAGTTTCTATATATTTTCACTTTTTCAGAGCATATTGATTTTAGACAAAGACAAGAAGTATTTCTATAACCAACTTAATCATAAAAGCTAAAGACTTACCAACTTATATCTGAAACTCGTGAATTTTAACGAGTATGAAACATAAAGCGTACCAATATTACTCACGTTTGTGAGAGATCGTAAATAGAAAGAAGGAACTGCAAAAAAACCTTCGCTACCTGTTTGCCCTGTTGTCTATTCCACAGTTCACGGACATAGTCCCACATCTTATTCATCTGATGATCGCTCAAATCGGTGTCACGCAAACCGTCTCTTAGTTCATTTATGCCATAATCATACGTGATACGGGAGGATGAATGGGCAGTGATCATTGCTGACATTTCTGATATGAGTAGTCCTAAAAATCAAACCTAAAGATCAATGTGTTAAAATAGAAATAGCCTTGTAAGACTACAATACTTAATTTTTATGTATTTGTTCATATATTCCGTATTGCCTGGCAAAGCCTTGAGGTTTCAATGCATTTGTTTCGATGCATGTTTCGGCGTTTTTGTAAGTAAAAAGTACCGTTCTTAATACGACCTTCTTCCGATGTAAGGGGTAGTTTTCGTCACCGCGTGATGACGTGCTTACTTGCAGTTATAATATCAATATTCCACTATACATCGCTTCAGTTATACGGGTGTCTTTATGACGGCGTTATACTAACGCTAGCAGTTTTAGCCCTCAGTTAAAATACTCTCCGCTCGCCCATTAGGTGACGCAGAATCCGATAGGATATATGTACATTAACAATTCGAAAAACTTAACTATAAATAAAATACTCTACTTAAATACTCTGTTCAAAATAAATCAAGCTTTACCACGAAGAAAAAGCAGCTAGGAAATTATAAACTATCTAGATCTTCTGAATAATGTAGCCGCTAACTCAGATATCAGTGAGGCCTAACTAAGCTGAGTACCCGTCACTACTATGTGAGAGGATACCATTGCCCAGCTAAAGGAGGTAAGTAGTTAGATTTTAACGTCTCACTTTTTTGTTTAAATTACTGGGTAGCTAGAATTAAAAATAAATAAACAAATTTACCTGTACAAAATTTTATTACTATTGTGATGAATACGGTTTCAATAACTTCGAAATCGTTTTGCGAGGAGACATCTCCTGTCCCAGTTATGGTTAGCAAATTGATTATGTACCATAAAGATGCCACGTAAAGGGGGAAGAAGTTTTTCTGAAAACACCAAATAAAACGCCTTAAGTAAGTAGCCTAGTATAAAGAATACCAAAAATGAAACAATAAAACAGTTTTAGTTAATAATTATAGTTAGCAACAGTACTAAACGTAAGTAAATATAACTATAAATATACTCTAAAAATAACTACTAGTAGTTATTAATACAGTAATTACTATTACAATACACTGTAGTTTTAAAATGCAAAGCACTATAAAGAAGCCGCCTTTAAGGATAATAAAGGCAAAATAACTGTTCGTCGACAGGGAAGTTAGGAGTACCAATAACTATCATAAAAGTACAAAATTATTAATAATATTATTTTGCCATAATTTGCGATATAATGCAAATTATCTCGGATTATAGCAAAATAATATTGTCATTACTTTTGTATTTTAGACCTCTACAAAGTATCGCTAATCATAAATTATCGCGGGTTCGATTCCCGCCGAGGACCAACATTTTCTATAAACAAATTGTTGGCTCTTCGAGCCTGGGTGTGTATTTGTATTTATGTATGTATTTAAACGTATATATGTAGTATATCTACAAGTTGTCCGTCACCCCTAACACAAGTATTAAGTTACTTACTTTGGGGACGGACGACCGTGTGTGTAAATGTCCCATATATTTATTATTATTTATTATTATTTTAAGTAGTTTAATTTACAGTAAACAGAGATTTTCGTATATTAATCACTAGCGAAGTAATTTTTTTAAGCACTTGATAATATCTTACCTGAGCGTAATTACCGCGCAAATTCAGCTCCTCTTTAGATATCCAATTAGCTGACGTACATTGTACAGGAGTAAGGCACGACATTTTAAAAAATAAACACGCATTCACGTGCGAAAGCAAAGAGGCCCATATCGCGATTGTGCTGGAATAAACAGGTATAAATGATATACGACAAATAAAGTAAACCAGCAGCCTTTACTGTTACGCTGGGCAAAAGCTCCTCTCTTCTTAAAGAGCTTAGAGCTTTGACCTATCCCCCTGGTCTAATATTAATATGAGTAGGGTACACATGTCTCAAGTGATAGCCTAGCGGTGAGACCGTGCGACTCTCTAGAGACGACATAGGTTCAAACCCCGGGCAGGCACCAATGAGTTTTTCTATTAAAACTTATGTGTCTGATTGATAATTGCAATTTATCACACGCTTTTCGGTGAAGGAAAACATCGTGAGGAAACCTGCATATCTCTAGAGAATTCTAGGGATATGTGTTACCTACCAATCTGCATTGGAGCAGCGTGGTAGGCCTTAGCTCCAATCCTTTTCTCCAATAACGGAGAGAGGAGGCCTTAGCCCAGCAGTGGGCATAGTAACAGGCTGTTAACTTTACATGTCCCAAGAATTTTTTAATGTTTCGTAAACCTTAATAAATTTTCATTGAAAACTCAGGTATCTCATCGCATGCCGGCTATTCTGCGAATGTTTGGAAAGTATGACGCTACCCAAATATTCGGGTTTTATGCCTTTAAAAACATGTATCAAAATTTATAGACAACAACTTTGTTTAACGATTAATTTGAATTGTATAAAAAATAATTATTATAAAATTTTTTTGAAAATCCTTTCGGCGTCATACAATACTACTAATAATCTTACTTGAATATGTATAAAAGATTGACCGCCGAGTTTCTAACAGATTCTTCTCGATAAGAGCAACATTCCGAAACAGTTTCCAGTTTCATTAATCATATTGATTCTTGACCATTCAAAAGTGATCGAAAAGACTTATTTGAATAAAGATTATTTCGATTTGATTTAATATTGAAAATAACTGCGTTATAAATATTAGTAATCTTGAGATTTCATAAAACTTACTATCCTTTTTATGTAGATTTTTTCAGTAATATGAAGAGTTTGTTTTATCTTAACTTTACACACATGTCACATAAAATCGTAACTTACGTTAATTTCAAAAATAGATTTGCTGATCCAATATTTATTTTACGATGTTGCCGATAAGTGAATAAATATGAAATTCTGAAAAGCTGAGGGGTCCTTAAGTAGCAGAACAATGCGTGTTGCACGGATGAACGTAGAGATATAGAGAACGCTAAATATGATAGTGGCAAGTTAGCTAAAAAGTCTCGTCTTCGAAGGTATACCTTGGAAAAGTACCTGCCAAAACATAATTTATAACATATATATATATATGTATAACATATATATAACATATATATGTGTATAAGTTATAATGTTATAAGTTATATTAAATTTACGAGATACTAGTTTTTTACCCGTGATTTCCTTTAAGCTTTAAAACAACAACTGAATTAAATTAAAGTATAAAAAGAATCCTATTCCTAAATGAAAAGACTTTTTTTTAACCTATATAGGTAGTAGGCTGATATATGAAAATGTACTAAATGTCATCAATATTGGATTAGGTAATTTGGAGTGAAAGTGTATCAGATTGACAGAATATCACATTTGTATGTATTGATTATAATTTATATCGATTAATTAGTAGTGATATTGTATTTCAAGTTTTATTTTATTAGTTTCTGCTGTAACATTAATTTTCAAGAATTTGTTCACTTGCGCCATGGAGGATCATATTGACTTCCAAAAGGTTATTTTTTCTTCCTATATTATAGAATGATAGATCTTCACTGTGGTTACAGCTTAGCGATGGTCAACGGTTCCTGCTAAGTGAAAAGACGACCTTGTAAACGTTACAGGAAGCTGCCAGACTCAGGCCGCACGGTATTGTAGAATGTCACTTTTAAGTCTTTATTCAGCAGTTGACATTTAACTTTAACAGAATGGAAAATTTTATCACGCAAAATTTAATTATTACTTTTTGAATAATTTATATCTTACGTTCGTCGCACTTTTGTTGGTTTTAAAACATAATCCCCATATCTGTTCATATATCCAGTGTGGACGTCCAGAAATGCTTTGTACAAGAAGATGACATCGAATACAATGCAAATTTGGAAAAAGAAAGCGTTAGATAAGAATGCCATCTGGTAAACGAGGATCATAAAGTCCGCATACGATAGCGCCATGATTAAATAATCTGTAAAGGTAATCGATATGTCATAGTGTAACAATTCGTTTTAAATAGTCAGTACTTTTTGTACAGACTACTTACTATATACTTTGTATGGCATTCCTAATATATACATACAAAGAATGGCAGGAATTCCGAAAAGTGTATAATAAATTACCACTTTAGTTATAAACGTGTAATTAAATTAAAATTAAGACATGTTTCTTTTTAATAGTCAATATTATATAGTTTATTGCAAAATGTTAGAAAGGAATAGAAGCGCTCACCTCCCTATGTTTGAAATTTTTAATATATTTTATATAATATTTATTTTAATATTTTTATATAATATAACTTTTAATGTATTTGCATAGTGTCAATTACCAATAAAGGTGACCCAAGTGCAATCTGGCACCACGCTGCTCCGAAACCACCTGCGAGAAAAGAGTCACGTGAATAAATTCGATGGTAAAAATATTACAATTAAAAAATTAAATATTCGATAACGTTCAGAAGCTATTATCTAATAGCCATAACGCGTATTTAAAAAGTTCAGTCTTATTTTATGTGTTCGTTTCACAAAGATGTTTTATATACATTTCTACGCCAGAAGGTCTTGGTCACATGAACCCAGCTATTCGCTGAGGACTTTCCAATATTGGTAGGAGTAGATAGTGTACCAACGCCATAGCGCCTGCAAGCAAATGATTTACGATTTCATTGTGTACTATCATCTGATAATACTTCAATTACGAGGCGCAACGATTGTTTAGATTGTGGTAGAAAATGTATGCAGTGCTAGTATTGTAGTATTTTTTTTCGAACTGACTGTATGCTGTTATTACCTGAAGCTGTCAGACACTGGATTGTGCAGACTCTGCCTTGAAGGGGAGGAAACACCCATGCATATCCTATGTGACTGCCCTGCGCTGATCAACGTTCGATGCTCTCTCCTAGGGTCACATATTTTACGCCCTATAGAAGTGAAAGCACTCGCCGCCAAGAAGATCCTTGAATTCTTCAAGGACACCGGTATTGGTGGCGAATTGTAAGCAGTGGCGATCACAATAGATCAGCAATGGTCAAAGTGATACTGGGCCCTTAGGCCCTGCATAGCCGCTACTCCCAGAAGAAGAAGAAGAAGAAGATGCTGTTATTAGCCCTAACGGCTTTTAGAGCGTCATCGGGCAGGACGAGCGAGCGCAGAAGCATCGTCGAGGTTGCTAAATGCAGAGAGTAGAGCGCAGAAGCTCTACTAAAGTCGGGGAACGTCGTTCTAAGGGTGCCTCCTGTGAGGCCGGTGTAGTACAGAGAATGTAGTTTATAGTACATGCGATTGACGTATCCTGCACGCATTCTTCACTTATAGCATACATACATAGATTTTCTCTAATCGCAGAATATAGCAAATCATATTATTACTTTTGTTTCTTCACCTGTGTGGTTTGAATAATAACAAAATTGCTGAGACATAATCAGCATAATCTCCAGATGTTATTGATCTTGATCCGTGAGATTCGGCCATGCTTTTATTCGGGCTCTGAAGTGAAAAGAGTGAAGTTACCTAAGCGCTTTTTTTGATCCAAGTTCTTTTTTGTTGACAGTAAGTTATAATGTTATTTACAAAAAAATATGTGTTCAAAATAAATCCATGTAGAGACGTAATGGCCATTAAATTTTCAAAGTTCTTAGTATGATACGCAAGAGGTTTCAGAAGGTTCTGGGATGTTTTGAACTTTAATGATTTGTTTTAGTTAACATATTTATTTATTACATTATTATGACTCATTTACTCATTTACTAATCATCATCCTCCTGCCCTTATCCCACTCTAAGTGGGGTCGGCACAACATGTTACAAACCTGTGGTCACGTGATTTGGGTACGTATTTTACGACCGGCCGCCTGCCTGACGTCAACTTACCTTAATCATAGTTTACGACCCCTCGGTAAGAAAGAGGGTGGTCTATTCTACTAAACCGGATACCACACGATGGGTCAACTTACCTTAGTCGACTTTTACGAGACCTCGGTAAGAAATGAGGGTGGTCTATTCTACTCAGCCGGATACCACACGGCGGGTGGACTTACCATAGTCGCCTTTTACGACTCCGACTTCAATGACTCATTTACTAAATATATTTATTATTATTTACGTCTCCAAAAATATTGGTATCCACTTCGTCCTCTTCCTCTTCATCAACTTCATAAGTTATGGGATATATTTCTATCTGCGAAATTTACCGTAACTTAGATTGATTGGCATCCAGTTTGACGAAATAATTATCAGGTGGTATTGAAAAAAAGTAGGCAGATATTAAAACTCACAGACGATAACATGTTGAGGTGTACGTGGAAAAAATTTCAAAGTTTACTCTAAGACCAACCTTACCTCAAGATGCATTAGATAAAAGACAAGGAGAGGCTGTAGCGTTATAATGTTTAATAGTAAAGTAAGGACCTTTTACTATCCCACTGCTGGGCATAGGCCTTCTCTCTCCTTTTTTTTTGGAGAGAAGGATTAGAGTTAAGACCTACCACGCGGCTCCAATGCGGGTTGGTAGCTTACACATATCCTTAGAATTCTCTAGAGATATGCACGTTTCCTCACGATGTTTTCCTTCACCGAAAAGCGTGTAATAAATTGCAATTATCAATTAGACTCATAAGTTTTAATAGAAAAACCTGAACTTGTGACCACTTCGAAAGGGGCCCAAAGTCTCACCGCTGGGCTATCACAGCTCAATAGTACTATTGTCGTACGACAACAGTTTAAAAGTACGAGCCGATGAAATTACTGAGTAGAGTTAGTACTGCTGTGTGTAATACAAAATAGGGTGCTATAGATCCTCCTAACACGACAAATATTATAAGACATAGCCGGCAGTGGGCACTTAGAACAGATTAAAGTTACAATTAAATAATAAAAAATTCCAAATTTCATAATATGGGTATTTAATTACATTTAAGTGTCTTATGACTTACTTCCATGCTAGATTTCTCAGACATAATCGTTGGTAAAACGTAATCTTTTGTTGCTGAGTCCACTGAATATTTTACCTTTTTCAATACCGTTGGGTAGCTCTGAAATGAAAAAGTTTCTCTTATATTGGATTTGAAAAAAATAATAATGTCACATTACGATTAATGTCTATTCACCTTCAATATCGAATAAAATTCTGCGCCTTCAATATAAAGCAGGTCTATGTTCCTAGACGCAACAACATTAGACTGTGTTAAATATTTTGACACTCCTCGAATATTTCCAAATATTCCTCCAGGCCCCATGCAAGCTTCAACCTCGTTTATGTTACTGATAATATCCACCTTTTGCAAAACGTTAAAATAAAATGCTACAGAGTCATGACTTAAATATAAAACAAGTTTTATTCAACGAGAATTTTACTTACTTTGCCGCGATAAATTATATACATATTGCTTGTGACCTCATTAGATCTCATCACCATGTAGCCTTTTTGGAAATATCGCTCCTTAAGTTTTTTTGCGAAAGCTCTAAAGAAAGAATACTCCACATTTTCAAATAAGGGTATTTCTCTTAATGTTTTTTCGTACATATATAAAACAGCATCTTCGTTTAAATTGGCATGTAGTTTTCCCAAAATTTTTTGGTGCTAAATATGGATAACTGGTTTTAATTTTTGCGAACGTAATTGTTGAAATGATATCACCCTTATGAGTCACGGAGTACAACATAATGCAATAACTTACAGACCATCCACCAGTTCTTTTCCATTGATATTTCCAGTAATCGATGAGAGACTTTTTTAATAAATAAGGTATCTTCTCCCGATTTAAAAATAACTCTAGATGTCTTAAATTCTCTTGAAACGTAGTAACTACTTGGTCAGCCATCGCTTTTAATGATGCTATACGTGCATACACATAACTAAAAAGCTCATGTTATTAACTAATAAAGTTTAAAGCATAGTTTCTCTATCTCTATTAAAGTAGTTTATCTAAACAGCTATAAAAACTTTTTATTTATATTTGAGAGACACATTTGAGTATTACAATCTTAGAAATAAATATTAAGTCGTATTTAAAAATGTAAATTTAATACATAAGGTTATTAAGACGTATAAGCAAAAAAACTTTGGTAAATAGATTTCAATAACAAGGAGGGAATTTTATTTGGGGACTTTGGGGATATAAATTACATTTTTTTAAATGGCGTCTAACCAAAGGCAAGCTTACGTAGTACTCCTTATAAAAAAGATTGTTCCAAAATACATGTTTTCTGAATTCTAATCAACCAAATCCTACTTTGGTAAGCAAGAGATTATGACTAATAAAATCACCCACCCAAAAAATAAAACGCCATGTATGTTGATGCAAATCGAGAGTATCATGTGGGAGGTGTCTTGGGCCGTGACATCTCCAAATCCGGCGCCGGTGAAACTTGATGCTGCCCAATAGTATGCAAGCAAGTATACTTTCGTAGGAGACAAAGAATCGTCTGTAAATAACTTAGGACTATCTATCCAAGAACCTGCAACAAATTATAATACGTATTTGATATCATTTGACAAGATAGACTACAATTTGTCTATACATTTGATAAATCTAACGCTAATTGCTAATTAAAAGGAATAATAATAAAATTATTTTGCTATAATCCGCTATATAGTAAATAGAAAATATATATTGTGCTAAATGTATAGTGGACTATCCGTTTTTTCATACCCGTTACATGCAGGATTCGTAAAAACACATGCACAAACCTCCACCACTGCCACCACAACACACAAGCACTACACACGTTCACTATCACAAACTCAACAATCCAGACACGAAAGCACCATCAGGAGTCTATCTCCTGATGATGCTTCGGTTGCGGGGCGAAAGGCAGCAAAATAATTTTATTATTACTTTTGTATTATGGATCTCCGCAAAGTAACGCCTAATTTTATAAATTATTTAAAAGGAATAACTTAAGGGTGTATTTAATGTAATTTTCAAATGTATATTAGCTGTATGTGTATAGGTAGAGGAATATTATTCCAACATTTTCGACAGTTGTTTAGATTATCTAGTAAAAGATAAAACGTTTGAAACTTACATTCACATTTGTTTTGATTACGAGTGTATTACGCAATCTTTCTATGAAAAGCCCTGTCGACCTTTAGCCCCTCTAAGTTTTATTACTCTGACGATTAATATAGAACAAATAACATAAGTTACGTAAATAGGATACACCCCAACCAAAACTTGAGTGGTGGGTCTACCTACTCAAATTAGTCATACATACTCAACACTTTTTTGCGATGAATTATATTCTATCTACGTATTTATTAAACATAAAGTGTAAAGAAGTGTGAGATTGTTTGTATGGTCATTTAATCAGGAGGGATGAACATCATGTGACAAAAAGAGTTTTAAATATGAATGTAGATCGATGTATGACTCGAGGGAGGTCGAAAAAAAGATGGATTGTGTGAAGAATGATATGCATATAAAAGGAGTGACACCAGAGTTGACGAATGATAGAGGAGAATTAAAGACGAAGACATATTGTGCCAACCACATTTATAGTGGGATAAGGGTTAAAGAATGATATTTCTCCCGATTATGAATATGAATTTTAATACCAGTGAGTTAACACTTTGATAGTCTTAAGGAGTGAATATATCTATATCTATAGTAATATATAAAACACTAGCTTTGTCAATACTTCGTAGCGTGATGTCATAGTTGGCATTGAAATAAGGATTACAAGGATTATATCTAACTTAAATGCCGTGTGGTATCCGGCTGAATAGAATAGACCACCCTCATTTCTTGCCGAGGTGTCGTAAAAGGCGACTAAGGCAAGTCGACCCGTCGTGTGGTATCCGTTTGAGTAGAATAAACCACACTCTCTCTTACCGAGGGGTGGTAAAATACGACTAAGTTGACGTCAGCCAGGCGGCCGGTCATAATATACTATAGTGGGATAAGGGTAAGAGAATGATGACTTAAAAATATTTTTTTTATATCAAGTTAAATAACTCATACCTCGCTTACATATCATATTTCCCTTCGGATTATAAGTATGTTCCATAAATGGTCCTGTTAAAGACAACTTTTCAAGCTTTCCGACGTAATCATCGTTATCATAAGCAACAACATATCTGCAGGTCATCGTTATTAATATCGATGTGTATAAGTTTAAAAAGAAAAGGGTTAGTAGGAGAAACTGTACAACACTCATCAGGTACGCCTATAATAAAAAGAAATTGACAATTTATTTTTATGTATTCACTTATTTGACACAGAATCTTAATGAAAAAATTATATAAATGCTAGCTGTGCTTTGGAAATCAGTGTATTTAATTGAAATTTTAAATATAAAAGTAGTTATTTTGAGTTGACCATAAGAAATAGAGACTTGTTTTCGCGGACTTTTGTTGTACTATTTTTGTAGATTTACAATTCTCTAGTGCATTACTTAGTGTATTTCTGTTGGTATACTCGGCGCACGCGACTAAATTTCCTAGCAGGCGTTTTTTTTTACATCTGCACGACCTATTCAACAAAATTTTCATTAAACCGTAATGTATATAATATTAACGTAAACTTTTCGGAAGAACTGCGCTACCTTTTAGTTAAAACCGTACAAAAATCCATTCTATATATTTTGAGAAAATCGATCATACACAGACAGGCAGCTTTTTTTAGCCGAAAAGTAAACGGTAACAAAAATATAATTATGATATGAAACAAATCATATTCATAAATATTAAATACCATAATTTAATATTTTTTCGCATTTCATTTTTAGCTAAAGCTCTTTTAAATCTTTGGAAATATATTTGTACAATTTCTGTCTCCAAATAAATATTTATACTGATATTATATTTTCAACAGTATTGCTGTTTATGGATTAATGATTTGAGTTATTATTATTATTTAATATATGCAAGAAGCATAGAAATATAAGTAAGTAATAAAAATTGCTGTGATGTTATTCACTTACGGCTATAAAATTATCCGCAAGCTGTATTATTATTTTAATTACCACGCAAATACATAAACATAGTCTTTTATTTATCCCGATTATGAATTTTAAAACCAGTGAGATAACACTTTGATAGTCATAAGGAGTGAATACATCTATATCTATACTAATATAAGAAGCTGAAGAGTTTGTTTGTTTGTTTCATTGTTTGAACGCGCTAATCTCAGGAACTACTAGACAGATTTGAAAAGTAACGTAAGTTGACGTCAGGCAGGCGGCCGGTCATAATATACTATAGTGGGATAAGGGCAGGAGGATGATGATGAAGGTATGTAACTTAATTTAACCTTATTTTGAGTTCGATCGTTTTAATACTAAATATGCGATTAGTTTCAGTAATTCAAGTAAATAAATCATTGATGAAGTATGAGCAAAACAAATAACAAAATAATAATATAGGTGTCGTCATACCGTCATATCGATTACTAAATGAATCGAGTTTTATTTTGCAACGGCTATAAATAGAATTACGTATCCTTACCCTTTTTAGCGCGCCAATAGACTCCGCCCAAAATGCCGCATAAAGCTTATAAATTTGCAAAACATTAACCATTCTTATAATACAATGATTCATATGGTCATTGACTTGATGGTCTTCATCGGTATGACTCTCATCGTGTTTAGGAAAACATACTTTCCATACTGCATACCACGGAAAACACGTTAGGAGATCAACTACGAATGTTCTCTGGAATTTAATACGTGAAATATAAATGCTTTTGTCCCTATATATTGCTATAAATACATACATAATAATTTTCAATTTATAATAATAACGGTGAACGAAAACATTTTTTTTTGCGAATTGATAAATGCTCTTAACCCTAACGGATTTGACACCGTCACCGAAGAGATTGATAATTTAGAAGTGCACGTGAAGACTTGAAAATTTCTGACAGAAGAAAACATTTGAAGGATTGATTTGCATATGCGCAGACCATTTCTGAGATATGTAGCATGGTGGATTGGACGATTATTTTTTAAAATTTGGCTTGAAGTAGGATTAATCACGAAAATTGTCTTACCAGAAGATAATGTTTTGCTGTTAAGTACGGGTGGTATATCAACTGATTTCTATCACCATAATAAGCGACGTGTAACATCAAATATAAATCAACGTAACAAATACATTCCAGAACTATTATGGTAACGTTGAACTGTTTACATGTTGGAGCCATGGCTACGACAATCTGAAATAATATTGTCAGAATATAATCGATAATCTGCAACAATATGACATAATTTTCTAAAAATATTTATTAAATTATTTTTGTGGTTTAAAGACACAATAGACAAAACATCGGACACAGTAATTTATAGTGATGGTTTTTTTGAAGGGATATTTTAACTTTTGAAAAATTATTAATTCATAAAATGTCATAGCGCCCTTTCAACGATAATGTGATATCTTTGAAAACCCCAAAATATTTCATAAATAAAAAAATGCTCTATTAATAGGTAATAAGCTCTCTGTCTCAAAAACTTACCGGTATCAGCAGGCTGAGGAAATAAGCGGTACAAACTCTAAGTATGGCCCAGGTTTTAAGAAACACTCCATCGGGCTTAATAGTTATCGGTATTAGCAAATACGGGGCTAAATTGTTGAAAACCTTAAAATCTTTGTATGATTTCAAATATTTTTCTTTCTTTTTTCTATAATCCTCGAGAACATTTATGAAGGAATCTAAAATATATGATTCAATCAAAGTTTATTTTGTATAAAAAGTGACGAGGCACCCTATGGAGATTTTGTTATGTAAATACAGATTTAATCTCTTTTTTCTATATTAAAAAAACTGTAGGATGCAATGCAATGCACATCTTATTGGAAGTCAAATATTTGTAGCATTTTCAGTAGAACCTTAAAGTTATCCTTATCCCACTCTAAGTGGGGTCGGCACAAATTGTTACACATATGTTGTCCCATGATTTGGCTACGTATTTTACGTCCGGCCGCCTGCCTGACGTCAACTTACTTTAGTCGCCTTTTACGACCCCTCGGTAAGAAATGAAGGTGGTCTATTCTACTCAGCCGAATACCACACGGCGGTAGAGTCATAGAGTCTATGAGCATACAAAATCAAACAAAACTCTAATGTATCAATATAGATATTGAACTGCGTAAAGGTTCAAATACCACCAAGGCATAACTAGTAATTAGCAAATAAGCCATATGGACATAAAATTACAAATAACTACTAAGACAATGTGCCTTTGTAACTCTACAAATATTTATTTGTTTATTGCTACGATGTTTTGTTGAATGTTTAACTTGTAGTAAAACTACAAACAACACAATGCTTTTTAATGTGCAGTTGTGTTTAATTATTTTAACAGGTATGTTAATGTAATGTATGAAATACGATTTTAAGTCAAGTCAAGTCAGTAAGCGATCCTGAGCATATTGAGCAAAGAGTTATTATACTAGAGTAAGTGATCCATAGGCGGACCTGCAGGCCTACCATGAACTCTTATTGCGACTCAATTGAAGACGTAAACGACGCCCGGAACCGCTCTCTTTTCGTACCATGAAGTGTGAATTGCATTGGGGTTGTAATGTTTGAAAAGGATAACGTTATATGAACTATAGATAACTCTGTCTCTTTTACTCACATGTTCTTAGGACGAATTCCGGACGCTCATTCGGAAATAACTTAAAGTGTGCGTCTTTAAGACGTCATGGTATGAAAAAGCAAAACACCGTTTATGTCTTCAATTGAGTCGCAATAAGAGTTCATGGTAGGCCTACCATGAACTTTTAGAAAAAAATTCAATTCAAAGTCAGTACCTAAACTCAACCGCTTTCTTTTCGTACCATTAAGTGTGGATTGCATTGGGGTGGAAATGTTTGAAAAGGAAAACGTTATATGAAGTATAGTCCGTCTCTTATACTCAAATGTTTTTAAGACGCATTCCGAACGGTGATTCGGCAACGACTTAAAGTTACTTATCACCCCTAAAATCTTAAGCTTCTAAAAAAATGTTTATTCAATTAAATGAAGTTAATTAAGTACAATTAAAAACTTTTATACCGTTCAAAAAATCTTGCAAAATATTCGTAATGCGGCTTTTATGGTGTTTTCTAGTTAGCAAACTGTAATGCTTCAAATGTGCATCTGTATTTTGAGATTTAGCTATATGTTCTATTTTCTTCAGTTCTTCCGTGCTAAGTAAGCCATCATGTTCTCTCATATCAGGGAAAAGGTTCAATGCTGATGTGTAAGCGAAATGACCGATACTAATAAGCTGTAATAATAACATTTTCGGTTTTCATTATTATAAAAACAATGAAAAATCCCTTAATATGTTAATTTTACATATTTGTAAAATTAAACGGATAACAACAACCTACATTATATATTTTTTAAATAAGGCGAGTTGTTACCGTTTATTATGATAAACATAGTAACGCTACGGCTCAATTTTGTTAAAGTTACGTTTGGAAACGAGACGTAAGCCTTTTGAAAATAATAGAAATAATATAATAACTCAATGAAAATAAATAGTATATGTACATATAGTATGCGGTTGTGCAGAATAGACCAGTCTCATTTCTTACCGAGATGTCGTAAAAGGCGACTAACGTAAGTTGACCCACCTTGTGGTATGCGGTTGAGCATAATAGACCACTCTCTTTCTTATCGAGGGGTCGTAAAATACGACTAAATTATGTTGACGTCAGGCAGGCAGCCGATCGTAAAATATGTAGCCAAATCATGTGACAACATGTTTGTAACATATTGTGACGACTTAAAATGGAAAAAAGGACAAGAGGATGATGACTTACAGCGAATACAATAATGTTTTAAAAATATTTATTTATATTTATAGCATTTAAAGTGAATTCAAAATGTTCACTATTTTCTATATTGCGCTGAATCCAAAAAACTTGTGGTTTTAAGTGCTATAAAATATTGATTAATAGTTTTAGATATAGACTGAAGTACATATCTTGTTCGAGAATTAAAATCACTGCCGTCTGAATTTAATTACTTCTCAAAGTACCTATAATTTTTAACAGATGTTAATGCGTTGGAAACACAATCACTTACTTTGCAATGTGTCAGAGTAATTACAGTGCTGACAGCCGGCACGCCATATAACAACACTAATAACCCCAGATGGTTCCCAGGGCCAATGACTCGGTCCCTCTTAGTTTCTCTCATCTCCTTAGATGTCACCAAACAATATCCGCTCTCGATAATGTATAGGTCCCTAGTAACGGTGCCACCGTAATAAACTATCTCTCCTGGTGGGAGGATGATGTCTCCAGCAGCTGTTGTAACCATTCAATTAAAGAAATTATGCGCTTGCGTAAGACCATGACATGATGTTAGGATCGTATGTTACTCCACTTTATTGTACTGCTTTATGGAGCAAGAAGCTCGGTCGATTTATTTTGAACAAAAAGGTGAAATAATACACACCGTATTCCTTGTATCACAAAAATTATAATACATCTGATCATTATTAATTTATTTGTCTATCTTAATTAACAAAAATAATTATCTCTTAAATAGTTATATTTTCTATTATCTATATTGCTTTTTTTACTTATCCTTCTGTGTTATCTGTAGTCCAAGTATTCATCAAGGTACAAATATTTTCGTTATTTTGTCTTTTTCCTTCTTTTTATATTACCCTTATTTCACTTGTTTTTCTTTTTCATTCTATTACTCAAAGGTTGTTTAGGAAGAGATCCCCTTTAGTGATAAGTCCGTCTTTGTACATGTACTATTTTTTTTCCTTTTTTCTAACAATATGTATGTATAATAAAGAGAGAAAGAAAGAAACATTCTTTGATATAACTTCTCAATTTCGTATATCAGGATATACCTATATCGCGATTTGTATACTTATGATATTCGATTTACCATCGCTACTATTAGATATCAATTAATTGAAATACGCCTTGTCTAAATTTCATGGATTGATTATGTTGGCACGAAAATGATTCCAAAGCTGCCTGCTATTTTTATCTTTTGCCATAAAAACTCAAGCATTTAGTTCATTTAAAATTTAATGAATCTAAACAAATATGAAAATTTTTCAACCGATGGTCGTTCACTGCTAGGAATAAGTATCCATTGAGCTATGTTGAACTATTAGAAGATAATTGCCTAAAGACCTATTGCGTCTTTATGCGACACCAAAATTTACGAGAATTATCGAGGCCTTGTCTATAATTTTGGTTCTTTTACCGACCAACACATTCCTAAATTGATCATATAGCGGTACTCGATGATTTTTTTTGTTAACTATAATTGACCGTGACTCTTTTCCTGATCAGATTGTTTTTATATAATACAATATTATACAAAACTTGGGCTTCTATAGATTCAGCAACTTTTGCTTACATTTCTTTATATTTATCGTTACGATTTCTAACATATTCTATCTGTGATCATTACATAAGAGATCTACAAATTCGGCATGCTTTATACTCTATGAAATAATATATACTGGTTTCTTAAAAATACTTATTAAAATGCATCATCAGGCATAAAACGCTTTCAGAGGCCTGTGAAAAGTATGTTTTGTTTGATCCATTTCTGTGGCCGGTAATTAGTTCGGCAGACGCAAGCATTATTGACACAACTAGGTCGACCGTGTAAAATACTTTACATCCTAACAACTATATTGCCCAAGATAAAAGTCTTATTCATACAGTTTAATAAATTTTAAAAACATACTTTCCGTTAGAGTCTGAATGTAAGCTTTATTTTTCACTTGAAAGAACCTGATTGAAGTTAGTGTCTTGAATCTCGCTTGATGAAGAACCTTCTTTCTCAGTTCTGAAGGCACCACCGTTCTTTCAAGCCAATTTTCTCCGGTAAGTTCAACGCCCTTTAATGAGTAATAAATATATACAAAACAAATTATAGAATTTCATCTGTTACAACTGTAATAAAGAGAGCATTTTCTTGCTATAGTCTGTGATAAAAATCTATATATGTAAACTAAAACATTTCGACTCAGTCACGCAATCGTTGTACAAAAGCAGAAAAAGTCAAACTTAAAGTTTAAGATTAATAAAAACTTGCCCTTATAAAAAGAATATTAATTGATATAATGTACTTTTTAAAGGTTACTGAGACATTAAATATATTCTACGATATTTAATAATAATCTTTTTCCTCAAAAACAGATCTTAAGTATATTTGTTTATTATTTGTTTGCAGTTTTTATTATGGACATTTATAGACACTTGATATGTTTACCGAATTGTATTGCCACTGCAGCTCATAAAAGGACATAATCCTCGATTTTATTGCTGGATGCATATTGTTTTCTTTCATAAATTTGTCTAAAGTCATAATTACTTCTAAGAAAGCGGTCTTTGTCCTGAAATATATTAATAATTATGATTATGTTTTAATCTTTCATAATATAATAATGATCAATGATTTTTTGCATGTCTATGGGTCTTGATTTACGTTGTTTAACGTTGCGTAATAGTTGGTGAGCTGTATTATACCCAATGTCGATTCTCATTTTGAGATGCAATCTATATTTTACAAGTGCTATTTTAAGTTCGGTCTGTTGGGAGAGTTTTTTCGACCGGAGCTAGTTTCTACTAGTGAAGTTGTAGGGATTAACGATTAAGTGTTCCGGTGTATCTACGACGGTTGCAGTAATCGAAAGATAACAGTCAAATACAAACCTATGTTCAATTAAATAGGATAATCAGAACCATTACTATTCTACTGTTATAAAATCTCGTCTTGTTTTCATGTTTACCACCACTAAAAAATATCATCATTTTTAAGCCATCAAATGGAAGACAAAGAGGAAGGTTTGAAAGATGTAATAGTAGAAAACTATTACATCTAGATGTATAACAAACTTAATTAAAGACATTTTGCAATAGGGGCTTCTGTACATATTAGAAAACAACGTTCCCAAAAAGCTGTCTGTCTGTATGTAATCGATTTTCTCAATATCTACATGAATTGTTGTACGGTTTTCATTTAAAGATAGTGCAAGTCTTAAGGAATGTTTAAGTTAATAGAATATTCTCTGAAACAGCTATCCCGTGTCTCTGTTTTTAACTGATTTAGATGGAACTTTCACGGGAAGATAGAGCAGGTTGTGAGGAAAAACTGTTATGAGCGTAGCTGTGGGCACAGCTAGTGTGCAATAAGATGTACGTACGTTACGTCTTAACTTAGAAAATAGTAAAAACTATTTGCTAACTGCACGAAAGCTTCATTAAGAAATGAATTTACCAAGGAAAGGAAAGAATCAGTTTGACGGTACAAACTATGATGGCGCTGGAATGTACGTGAAAAGAAATCGTTTTGTGACCAAGAACATGAGGATCTTTTCTCCATTAAATAATAATTGACTTATGTTTAACATAAAGAAGCTATTTAAGGATATCTCCGGGTACAGAGACAGTAATCTTGGTAGCATTACAGTGAACATGAATTGTTTAGTAACAGCTCTAATTAAATTAACATACATGTCAGGTACTATATAAATGGCAATTGTCATTATTTTATACTAAAATTGATGGATTTGATTCTATTATTATAACCGTCCTTAATAAAATATTGAGTACGAATGAAAATGGATTATAATTATTGTATCGAAATTGTAAATAGGCAATTGACATTTGTGACATTATTTAATAGCGGAAGTTTGGTAATGAGTAATATAATTTCATATATCGGAGTTTGACGAATTGATGTCACTCTCGTTCTAATCGTTGCATTAATATCATGTAGCGTTAATAACCTACCGATCCGTATTGGAGCAGCGTAGTAAGTCTTAGCTCCATCGTCCAGCAGTGGGTGTAGTAGTAGTTACCTAAAGACTATTACTTAGACAAGTTACAATCTCATCAGAACTTTAGCGACACTACAAACTGTGTTTTTTTTATCTATGTGTTAGATATCTGTGTTAGTTAATATCAGTTAGGTCCATACTTTCAACGTTAAGTTTTATATAACACGTATACGTGTTTTGTATAAAAGTTCGATTTGTATGTAAAATATAACAAAGATTACCTGGACCAATGAGTCACAACAGCTGAAAATTCCGAAACACAGTACCCAGTGAGTAAAACTCCATACAAACTAAGGAATGCCACAAATCCCATATCAAACTGGTCTCCAGGTGTAAAGTCACCGTACCCAACCGATAGTAGAGTCGTAGTAGCAAAATATATAGCTGTTAATGTATGGTATTTGGTCCTAAAAACATTACCTTTTAAGTCAGACATGTTTATTAATTGAAGCAACTAAATGACTTACGATTTAAGTCTTTATACGGTTTGTGCTCTATCCAGAAAAAAGTTGGATTATGTATTTTCTAAAAACGGGGCCTTTTTTATAATTATAAGCAATTTTTAAGGCGCCTATATTTTTTATGTTTCTATCTAAGTATAAGGTAGAAGCCTTGTTATGGAGAGTATGAATATAAAAACCGCTCAAAGAGATAAGCTACGATAGGAGAATTTAGATAGTTGTCGACGTCTTCATGTACCACTGTCAATCGTTTGAAGGTATTCTTTTTTTGATGCGTAAGCAATCTAACTTTTGAGAAGAGAGCAAGATCACAATATAAGAAGTAGGGGCAATTTATATAAGTGTGCTGATATCGTTAATTTTTTTAAAACAATGACTGAATCAGCAAGGTACATATATCTCGGCATATAGAAATTTCTACCAATTTTCAATAAGCTATTGCAATATTACTTATTGCTACTAATATTCTCATCCTACGGCGTTGACTGTGGTTTTGTCTATAACATTGAATTATGTCGATAGTGCCCACAAGTGGCGGGATGGTATTGGTGGCGATATTTGACTTTGATTTGTTGATAGTTTTTCAAATTGGTTGGTAATACAAGACAATAATTGTCTCGAGTAATCTCAATTTAAATATAACTAAACAATTATAAATAATATTTTACTAAATACATACTTGCTAGAAAGCATGCCACTTCTTTTATTTTCCCAGGTCAAAGCTCTGGCGAACCATGAATTTTGGGAACATCTTTGCACGAAACAGGATTCCATGTATAAGATAACACCAGACCAGTAACATATAGAGCCAATACAAACACAGTACTTGATAATCTATATAATGGAAAGGTATTTGAATCTTGAATAAGTGAATAAATCGTTATACAAGATTTCAATAGTACAAAACGTTTTCTAATAGATCTTCAAAATAAGATTTTGAGGTACAGTTTTTATTTAGTTTAGAAAGCTGTGACCACTATTAAACGATAAAGTCGATTGAATTCATACTGTAAACTATTATTTGTTGGGAAATCAAGACAGATTATTCAATTATTTTTGTTGAGATACTTTTTATGCTGTTCATTCAAATAACAATGTTTCGTTTGCTGTGTTTTAAGTATCAAATAGAAATTTAAGTACTGTTACAGTACTAACAGTTGATATCCTTTACATCTATGGGGAAACCTACAATATCTGTGATTATCATCATTGTTTATTTTTCTTATTCGTTTAATGTACATCGTACCGTGCCCAAATTTCTTAGGACTCTGCGTCTTCTAAAGTATCGTAAAAGTAACAGTGGACAAAACTATACTATTATCTATAAAATAAATGAAAAAGTACCTTCACTATGATCGTATTTGAAAGTAATTTTCTTTCTAACTCCTCAAAGAAATTCGACAATCTCCACACAAGGCACAGCTTTGTGCCCTTACATAAATAGAACAGATGATTTCTATAATTGTCTAAATATGATGCATTTGTATGTATGGTTACAATATATTCAAAAGGAATTATAGCAATAACGTCCAAATAAAACCCGAGGGTATACATCCGATAGTTTAATATTCCAAATAAATTCTTAATATATCTCTTCTTTGTCTTCACTGCTGTGCCAATTGTAATAAACACATTCAATACCAAAGATATGGCTATAATAATTTCTCCATAAAAGAATACTCCGCCTGGAAATTCTCTTTCGAAACCAATAAAGTATGGGTAAAAGAGGCAGACGTAGAATACAATAATTAGCATATATATATTCCAATATTTAACTAGGTAACAATCCGATTCCAATATCCATGGAAATTTCGATGTTAGACATGTGAATGCTCTGTTCCTTTTTTTGACGTGTTCTGATAAAATATAAAGGTCTAAACAATTTTCATCGAAATCATCTTTAGTCGAACTATCTATATCAGCTAATCCTGGAAAAAAATTGAAATCAGTGCTTTTGAGTTTGTTTACAATATACCTACTATATTAAAGAAAAATAATTTATTATTCTCAATTTGGCCACAGACTTTAAACATAACAAATATAGTCTATGTGTGTTTCAAATTCATGGTAGTATATGGAATTATTTTTTAAGTTGATTTGATGTATTTTTACTCTACACTCCCTCCTTATATAAAATATAACGATGCTGAATTTCAAACTTCTCCTTTCGCGTTATTTTAGAAAAAAGGAGTATAAAGTTTTTGTTTCACATATTAATATGTAGATACCTTGAATATAACGCAATTTGTCCTTTAGGTATTTAATGCTACTTTTCTTTCTATCCTTAGAAGCGTAAATATTCAACGAGAATTTCTTGTGATTCCCTTGTCTATGCTTTCTGCGCTGACTTCGACTAATTCTGTCGTGCATCTCATTTCGTATCTTGGCAAATAAATCTGGATATGTTATCATTAACTTAATAAAGTCCGTCTTATTTAAAACTTGACATTCTACATATGTCGCGGCCTTAACTGTACACCGTGCTGTAAATGAACTTCAAGATAATTCTTGTCACATACAATCTTAATATAGTTCTGCATAATATATTTACCTGGAATGTTATATACTAGTGCGACCTCCCCAAGACATGTACCTCTTGCAAAGGATATCATTGGGCTTTGATCGTCCTCGTCTGATAGTAGCTCCAAGACACCAGTCGTTATACATATCTTTGTTGAACAAGACAAAATATGTGTTAATTTGTATACAACATTTGCATTGGTATTTATTAATAGCTATTCAATGAACAATGTGTAAATATTTAACAATGCATAAATATATGATTACCATAATAGTCTTGTTTTGATTATGATTATAAACAATGTCGCCAGGTAAATAAAACTGGTGACTCATGGCGACAGATAGCCTTCTGAGGAATGCTTCCGGAAGTTTTCTAAATATCAAAGAACTGTATAGAGGTACTGCATTAAGGTCATAGCATATTTCCATTCGTAATGGAGCTGGAAGCAGTTTCATCAACTTGGGCTTAAATACACCAGATTTCTGGTACCAAAGATCCTCGTAATACCTTAAAAATAAAATATACATAATTACAAGTGCTGTATATGTAACTGAGCATTATTTGGCAAGTGTATGCTGATATTCTAATACAAAAACAATTTAAAAATAACACGCGTATGTATAATTCGCTTCTTGCGAGTAAAGTACGTTATTTATGGTTTTTTTCTTCTTCATTTTTAAACACAATCGTTTTATTTTAACATTGAAACAAACACTTTTTGCAGAAACTTTAGAATCTATCTCTAATTTACTTATTCCAGGCCTGAATGTATGAAAATCTTAGGTAGCTTTAGGTAGTAAATGAGATTTATGGAATAAAAAGTGTTATTCTATTTGTCTTTATATTGATTTGCATTGTAAATATATTATTATATAAAATGTTATAACCTCATAATGCGTTTAGTTGTTTCGTCATCCATTTTAATCAATAATAGGTGATTTTGTATCTTCTTCAATTGCCGCACATACTTTTCTCGTCTTGTTGTAATTGTAATGAATAGTGACGTTAGAGAGCCCACAAATACTATAGTTGTCAACAGAAATCCTAGTAGTACAGCTATGGCAGCTGTAACTCTTTCGCTAGTCGTCACTGGATATATATCTCCAAGAGCATTAGTCGTGAAAAATAATATGGACCAATAGGCGCCGACAAAATACCAATCAAATGTGGTCTCTGTAGGTAGATTCACAGTAGCAACTGACCAGGATGAACGGATTTGGTGTATATCAAAGTGTTTGTACGCAAATAGGTACCATATACAAGTCCAAGTGTGCACCGATAATAATAACAATATCAAATACTGTGCCAAAAATGTAGTCCACTGATTCGTACCAGCTTGTGAAGATTTACCATAGAAGTATTCAATTATTCTATACACACGTATCGTAGCCATTATAGGTGCAATTGCATATAAATTAAAAGCAGTATCCTGTTGGGCTTTGACCAAATAAACAAATGAATATGGTACAGCCAGAACAACATCCAAAATAACCCGCCTTGTGTCCGGTTCCACTAAATTTAACGTTTTTCGCCACTTTTCAAAAAATTTTAACCCAAGTACTATTGCAACGTCAAACGTAAATAATAAATTCAAAGATATCACAAACATGATCAAAAAGAACGATCTTTCGTTTGGTTTATTAAATGTGTAGAGACATGTTTCTAAGAAATATGCAAAGAAAATAGTTGCCAGGATAAATGTGTTCCATACAGGGTTCGTGTAGATTAAAAGAACGTAACGGAGCCTGTTGTTGTGAAAGTCGGATCGTGGTTCTTGTAATATTGCATAAGTTCTCTGACGTTTCTCCTCATCAACTTCGATCAGTATGTTATGGGAATGTACCTCGGAAAAACGTCCGACTGATACGGGATTTGAGAAAACATCTGGTCTATCCCTTTTACGCCGAAATTTATATATGCTTAAACTCGAATTATCGTTATCGTTTTCTGTAATTTTCAAAGATATATGAATAAAGGATTAATTTCATTTTTAATTTTGTGCAGACATTGATGGGAAGATACTCAATATTTCGTTGCTTAGTAATTTATGTAATCAGTTATCATAAATCGCAAATAACTAGAAAATGGAATCAGTTGTCTTTATCATTGATATGAAAAACTAGGAAAGCCATACAAACTTTATAAACCTTTTTGTCCATTCCAGAACCACTATAAGGTTTGGGATATTTTTGATGCAAAAATTATTTATGCAACAAATGGCGTCTAATTTAGGATCATGGTATTTATATTATCTCCAAAATATCTGAATTATAGTACAAAGTAGAATACCAAAGATATCCAGGATCTTAAGAATGGATACTAATAATATAAGTATTATTCTAGTACCTTATACGAAAGTATGCAAACCAAAATATATTAAGTAATACTTACGCATTTTCGATTTAAAACACAATTAAGTAGCTTTTTCGATTCACATAAAACAAAATGTCATAATAATTGGCCTTGTGAAGCAAGTTGGTGCTTGTTGACAATAAAAACTAGTAGGTGACGATGAAATAATAGGTGAAACCGGTAGGCCCAGAGATAAATAAATAGATAGTCGAACAGTGCTAACAGCCGAATGACGAGACCGTGCGACTCCGGGAATCACGGGTTCAGATCCCGGGTAGGCGATCAATGAGTTTTTCTCATAAAACACATATGCCTAATTGATATCAGTAATTTATGCACGCTTTTCGGAGAAGGAAAACATCGTGTGGTAACGTGCACATCTCTAGAGAATTCTAGTGACGTGTAACTACCAACTCGCATTGGAGTAATATGATGGGTTTAAGCTCTAAAACTTCTCTCCAAAACGGAAAGGCCTTTGCCTATTACTGGGATAGTAACAGGCCGTTATTTTACTTTAAGTCCTAAATAAATACATCAAAGATGTATTGACTATATGATAAATGTTTGAATTTAGACTATCGTGAGTGGTATTCATAGTTTATTTATAAACCCGGCTATACTCACGTTTTATTCTATCCGGTGAGCCCGCTCACTTTCAAGCCAATACGGGAACCTTATTCATGAGCTCTTTATGCGGCGTTATCCCGCCGCGATAACGCGCTTCTACACATTAACTATATGACAAATCAATTCCATTGCCAAATGAAATTCTGTACAGTCACATTGGTTACGTAATATTAACCACGTTCGCGTAGCCGTAGGCAGATAGCCGGACCTGTAAGATCTAAGACGCAAAATGTGCACACGGCACTTCAACCTACATAAGGAGCATTTTATAATGATTTCAGAATTGAGAGTTTTAATTTATGAGCTACTTGCTGTTTTGATTTTTAAATATTTCATGTATAAACCTTCGTGACTCAGTTATATTTGATAATAATTCAGCTAACCGAATTAGATGCAATCTTTATTAGCCGGGATCATTACTAGCCATTAGTTGATCGAATGCAACAAAAAATTATGTGTTTTTATTTATTCAATATACCTACTATAAATATTATACATTCCTAAATTAACACATTCATGAACATAATATTTTTTATATTAAATGATACAATTACGCCGTGTGGTATACAGCAGAATAGAATAGACCACCCTCCTTTCTCACAGAGGTGTCGTAAGAGGCGACTAAGGTATGTGCCGTGTGGTATCCGGCTGCATAGAATAGACCACCCTCAGTTCTTACCAAGGTGTCGTAAAAGGCGACTAAGGTAAGTTGACGTCAGGCAGGCGGCCGGTCGTAAAATACGTAGCCAAATCATGTGACAAGATGTTTTAACATGATGTGCCGACCCCACTTAGAGTGGGATAAGGGCAGGGGAATGAATGATGATGATGATATGAAGTGATACAAATATAACATTTTTATGAAGAGCAAATCTATGCCCTGTACGGTGAAGTGGTGAAGTTGGTACTACTTGATAATCTATAGCTAATGGTAGCAAGACTTGCAAGGCGGCGGCTGGAATCGCCTAGTGCAGGAGGCCGGACGATTTCGGCCATCCAGCCCATTCTCCAGGGCTGGGTCGCCAGGAGGCATGGGGTCTTCACCTTCCGCCTGACGCAGGTACTTTCCGGACATGGTTGTTTCGGGATGTATCTGTGGAACGTGGCCCAGGTGCGTAGCATCTGGTGTGTGCCAAGAGTGCAGCGCCGAGTTTGATACGGCGCTGCACACGCTCGCGGACTGCCCAGCTTGGGCGGTTCAGCGGGCGAAGCTCGTGGCAGAGGTGGGGCAGGATCTCTCCCTGCCCACTGTGGTTCGTGCCATGGTGGACATAGAAGGATCGTGGGCAGCGATGGCCTCCTTCTGCGATGATGTTATATTGTGGAAGAAGGCGGCGGGACGGATCCGGGAAGTCGAGTCTTTGGATCCGATCCGCCGCAAACTGCTGGCTGATAGCAGCTGATGCATAGGCATATAGCCGGTTATTGTTTGACGTTTATCTTATAATAATTGTTTTGTATCTTTATTAAAGGCCTTTATTTAACTTGCCGTGTAGGTATTATTAAAGGCTTTTATTTAACTTGCCGTCTATGTATGTGAAGGAATTTTTCAAGTTAAATTTGATTTCATTTGTCTGATAGAGTTGAAATTTTATATACTGGTCCATTCCCTATGACAGTGCATATTTATGATAAGCATGAGCTGCTGCTGCTGTCAGAATTGGCTCCAAACGAGGGATATCCTCAACGGTTAGCAGAAGATGAAATTTTGCTAAAAGCTTTTTAATTTGACTTATAATATAATTTAAAGTAGAAGAAACTACAGCAGATGGTTGGTACTATATGATAAATAATAAAAACACCTTTAAATGTCACATCGTATGCTATTGACAATCAAGGTGACTTGCGTCAAGCTATTCAATTGAAAAGGTAAATGCTAAATATGGTGTATCTGAATTCTAGTGATAAAAGGTAATCAGACTATCAACTTTTCTATTAATTATTCACGTACTATGGAACGTGAAGCTGTAATTATAATTACTAATATGTATTAAAAAAAATTAGTTACAATAGTGGACAAATTCAACGGGTATAGCCTAAGTTAATTACTTCAGGGCAAATCTATCTTCATCGCAGATAAAAAAGGAAGATGAGCATGAAATAAAAAAAAAAACTAAGCCGCCGCCATCATACGTAAGTAAGGATTCGAACATTTTGCACAGTTATCTCGAAAACTATGGCGCACGAACACATTTATAAAAAAAGATTCAAACAATCTTATTGAAAGAGTAAGTAGATCTGGTAGTTTTAGCAAGTATTTAAAACTATTTTGATTTGGTTTTATATTGTATAATGTTTTTGTCATATTTTTAATTTGTTAAATTTATAGTTTTTCTATTATTTGAAATTAACTTCTTCAACTTCTTTTGCATACTTACGAATTTATTACCTGGTTTGTTTGCTAGCTATTATTTGTGCAACGACGACGTTGTACTATCATATATCTACCTCGGAGCGCTGATTTCTGACAGTGGCGGGTCTATTGACGAAATTATACGGCGCATGGCTATCACCAGAACATCCATGGACAAGTTAAGAAAAATATGGAAGAACAGGAACATCACAAAGGCCACAAAAATAAAGTTACTCAGGGCTCTAGTATTTCCCATATTTCTCTACGCTTGTAAGACGTGGACCCTACGGGAAAGTGAGAGGAAGCGGATAGACGCTCTCGAGATGTGGTGCTGGAGAAGGATGATCGGAGTTTCATGGACTGAATTTAGAACTAACGAGTCCATCCTTCGAGAACTCGGCATCAAGCAGCGTCTATCCTCCATCGTTCAAGGTCGCATTCTCACTTTTTTCGGACAAGGGTCTCGTCGGGGAGATGCCTTTATAGAACGTCTTGTAGTTCAGGGGAATATAGAAGGCACAAGACCGCGCGGCAGATCACCGATGCGATGGACGGACCAAGTGAAGGCTGCCTTTGACGATCAGGAAGAAGAAGATTTGTGTAAAGCAGTGGTTTTAATTTTAGTTACGTCTACAATTATATTGTTACGTTGTAACAATGATATAGACTAATCTTTTTATATATATGGAGACCTGTTTTTAATGCTGTATATACCTGTAGTAAGTGATTGTAACTGTTCCTGTCAAAATGTTTCATTAAATTATTTCTGTATTATTATAATTGCTGTTGATATATCGTAAAATAAAATAAAAATTAATATAAAATAAGTACTTAAAAATGGGAAACTATTATTTGGCAAGTATCCAGATGGTGAAAGTTTACCCCTACTACCGGACGCAATGTCGTTTTTCTGATCAGGACACATTAACCGCACTATTTTATCGCCATCTTCGTATAATCAAGTTCTTAAACGTTTAGATAATTAAGCTCGGAGCAAGCTGCCTTAGGTGATTCGAGGCCGAGTCATGCCGATACTTTTATAGTAGTACGTGCGTTGGTGAAAAATGTTGTCATAAATTGATTTTAAGCGCCTTTAGTTTTTTGGAATTACTTGCAGTCAGTGAGTACTCTATCTACTAAGAAATTAATGACGAGGAAATATAGTAAATAATGTGGTATCCGGCTGAGTAGAATAGACCACCTTCTTTCTTACCAAGGGGTCGTAAAATACGACTAAGGTAAGTTGACGTCAGGCAGTCGGCCGGTCGTAGAATATGTAGCCAAATCATGTGACCACATGTTTGTAACATGTTGTGCCGACCCCACTTAGAGTGGGATAAGGGCAGGAGAATGATAAGGATCCACTTAGAGAAGGATAAGGACAGGAGGATGATGAAAATAAGTAAATAAAACGACATTGGAGATTAAAAATTGTTTTTAGCAATCATATTTGGAATATTTAATTTAACTGAAATTTAACAGTTCCGCCGCCGTAACACCCAGATGGGCTTGAAACTAGTTAGGGGGTCCTCGGTCTCGAGGGAAGCCAGTTCTGCCAAGCTGGTCTAATTTGGCATCAGTCAGATGAAACTCGCAAGAGTTTACCATTACCGAGTCCCATGAAACTAGTCGTGCTCGCCCGATATAAGACGTGAGTATAGCCGGTTTCTACACATTAACTACGAATAGCACCTACGATGTCAAATTCTAAAAATATATCAACGAATAATAAAATTAATAATATTATCACAATATGATGCAAGAGGGATAAAAGCATTTATACAATTTTTTTTTCATTTATAAATATTATATACACTAACACCCACTAGCTACGTCACGCAGCTCACAGTTTTAGACATTCTAATATTTTGGCGCGCGTTAGTTTTCTGCCTAAAAAAAAGGCGTACTCTGGACACACAGGAACACATTTTTGTATTATTTACACACACACACAACTTTGTATTATTTATATTTAATTTGTAACAAAATAAACGAAAAAATTAAACGTTTGTATAACTATATACTGTCGCAATAAGGTCGCATCGAATAAGTACATCTATCGGAATAAATTTGCTCGTACAGGCTTGTCTTGTCCTACAAGGGCATATAGCATAGCTTAGACTCCTAACATAAAAAACATTGAATTATTTCCTTCCATGATCAGGCAATTTATACCTAAAGTAGGCAAGATCTTTGAAGTAGCTATAATTAACTTGAATATTGTTTTAGCCATTATAGACGTGCACAGATTATAATAACTAAGGTAAGTCGTTAGCTACATTTATTATCAGGTATGCAGTTATATTATAATAAAATGAATGCTGTAATACAAGGTTGTATAACTAAAGATTCCGGAATACCATTGTTTTTTGCATTTCCAGTTTTTATTGTATGTACTGAAACTCCATTATGCCAATGTCATCATCATGTACATGTCAATGCAATAAAACTACGTTATAATACATTTAGTTTAATGACGTTAATTTAATGAATAGTTTAGTTTAATGACGTTAGTAAAGCGCCCCGCTCTTTTACCTGGAAGGCAATGTTTATGGAAACAGTAATATGGTTAACTATAATTAAAATTCATGGATGTTGTAAAAGTAGTGTTTTATTTTAGGCTGAGACCTACCAGATTTACTTACCAAATTAAATGAATTTAGAAAACTATGAAATCAATAAAGCCATTGTACACATTATAACTATATACATATTTTTAATATATATACACTTACACAATATATACATATATAATTAAAAAAAATACTCAGTCAGGCTCGAAGAACCAACAAATTTTAATATACCCATACTAATATTATAATGTGTGCCTGTCTGTCTGCTTTTCTGTATTTCCTTCTATTCCTCTGTTTGGTAGGCTGCGGCTCTGGAAAAATATACATGAAATTTGGTACAATTGAAGCACGTAAATAGGGCATCTACACAGGCTTATCCCATCCCGTGATTTTAGGATAAATAATTGGACTTAGGAATCGATTTTTCCGTGGATATTATGGATACTATGTACCGTAGACAGATAGATGTCACTGATGATGAAGGCGTTGTGATTATTAAAACCTAATTACAGTATCAATTACACACAGAATTTAAAACCATATACTAATTAAATCACCACTAAACGAACAGCTTAGTCACAATATATTTTCCATCAAACATAACATATTTTCTATCATTACGCAGATAGTGAAAAAAGGGAGAACAGCCGATGACTACTTAGTACATCACAAGCAACAGTTCATTGGTAACTGTATTAAAGTATAAAAAGATTAAGAAACTTGTCGTGACACTTCAAAATTAGTTATCTTTGATGTTAGTTATTGAAATGTATTAGTATCATTTATCATCAATTTATAATCGGTCACCTCGAAAATAGTTGGCTTTCTAATTGCTATAAGACCCTGTACAAGACTGTTAAAAATAGGCTGATAAAGAAAGCCTATACTGTTGAGGATTACTTAGACGATAAGAATGCGTGGACTTAGCTACTTTTTGACCCTGCACAAGACAGTAATTACTAAATTTAACTAGTGATAAGAATTTATACATTGAAAAGAGCAACCGCCGTGTTTCTTACTCGTTTATCTCGGTAGGAATAGCTTTCCGAACCAGCAGTAGAGTTAACGATTCAAAAGCATTTGTTTACAAAGATTCGTTTACTTGAATAAAGAATATTTTGAATTTGAATTTGAATTTGTACGTTCAATAAAAACTCCAACTGCTGACGTGTTTTATGCTACAGTAGTACATTTTATAAGATAAATAACAACCAATTTAAAATAGCTTCATAAAACAAATTGAACGTAGTAAAAGCTAATATAATTGTTATTTCGGAAATAGAGCGTGGTACTCGGTTTAATCCGATTAATTCGATAGATCTCAGGGCATCGGATGGAGGTCAATTGTCCATTTATCCTTTTAACGAAATTGATAAAACGAAACCAATTCGGGAAATTTTAATTAATCGAATATGGTGCTATGAAAACGAATTTACTCGGTAGCTAAAAGTTGTCCTACTTCTAAAATATTTATTAAGTACAGCTTTAATTATAAATAAGCTGTAAAACAAAAAAACCTTTATAATTATTTTGCATCATAAAAGAGAACAGGGAACTTTTGGGCGCAAATAAAGTCATTAATTAACAAGCTGAAATATACTTTTTAAATAACTTATATTGTACTTTTTTACTAATGCTTATGAATTTTTGCCATTTAATCAAATGAACTTATTAAATGGTATACGGACTCAGTGACACTTACTCTTTAGTTTTGAGTATATAACAAAATGTCGAGACATTGTATTTGTCTTGTACCAAGTGTAAAACAAAATTTCACTATATCAGTATTTTTTTTATGTCTCAAAATAACTATTTTCCTAGATTGATAAATTTCGCCGAATTTTCGAAAAGCAATAACTACATTTAAATCATCCAATTGACATACTTAGATTTAGTTAACAGAATGGATGGAGATTTATCGCACTCCTTAAAAGATATTAAATCAGGCATACTTCAAATACCAATGCTTAAGTAGTAGGGAGTGATTTTTTACCAACAAGGTCGTATTTAAAGTTACATTGATTTGGTAGGTTTTCTAAGGTAGTGATTTGAATGTAAAGCGATATTGATAGACTTAAAAGCTACGTCAAAATTTTAGATAACTGATTTTTGTTACGTTACATCAGTTAGTACCAGGTTCACGCCATAAAAATTACTATATGAAAAAAATTTTTTTTGTACTATAATGTTGTTTTAATAGCATGACTCCTGACCATAATCGGCGATTACAAACGATTAAGCTTAAGAACGTTCGTGTATCAGGCATATTCTTGCTCATGCTATCTCTTATAGGGTACATGCTAATCATCAATCGCTTATAATCGCCTACAGCCCGGGAATTTACGATTTTTCGGACACGTATCAATGGCAATCGCCGCGTGATCGTATGATAATAATCGTATGGTCACTTGAACTATGATGGTGCCGTTTATAGATGATCACGATCAATTATCGATCATCGCCGATTGTTAAGTGCATAGTTCATAAGTCTCTAAAACATAGAAGAAGTGAAATTATAACTTTCCGTAATAATATTATAAAATACAGCATAAAGGACACGATCAACGATCATCGCCGATAGTGAAGAGCAAGCAAATGATGTTTCATAACACGTGAGGGCAATTATAAATAAAACGGAAAAACCTAGGACTAAACAATAGTGTTTTATAGTCGACATGTGTAAGTGGGTCATGCAGAATGCAAAAAAATCACTACAGGTATCCTATTCCCTTTCGAGTCGCAGTAGCATAAATAAAACATGTGCAAACAAAGGAACATGACACAATTGCGTAATCAGTCGAAGCTACGCCTTTCGTAAATTGTCAGACCATAACAATATGGAAACCGATTCAACATCGCCCACTGCTTCCTTTTGGAGTGGAAAAATAAATTTATTTTCTTTCTAAGCATTACAAAATACGCAAACGCCTATCTGTAACCTTTAATTTGAGATGCTTTTAAATCACCACATAGTTGGATCCGATGTCTAAGAACATTTTTTCACTTCTTTTTCTTTTTGCTTCCGTACTTAAGGATTCAGGCGATCTTCATACGTAACATTATTTAGAGAAATTCATCGCTTTGCAAAGACCTCAGCTAATTGGGCGATAGTGGGGTCGGAGGAATGAATTTGACCCACAAACTATAAATTGAACTAGTGAAAATTTCTTCCACATTCGGAGTATAGGTTAACCAAAATCCAAGAACGCGTTTTTAATAGTGATAATTTATTTAAAAAAAAACAGGGTCATTCCTAATTCCTAGATTCGTCGTAATATTCTCTGTATTTCGTATCAGTAATATCTACGAAGAATCGGGATTACGATAAATCTGGAGTACGTCTTATTCGACACACGACGAATATGAAGCGATTTTAAATAGTTTAGTTGGGGCTCTAGTTTATATTTTGCTCCAGGATATTTAGTTACCTAAATACACCGTTTACCTCAGCCATCATCAAGTTTCTTAGTTAGTTACATTAAGTTTATACAAACTTTTGTTGCCACTCTTGTATAGTATATAAAGTGGACGAAATCCATCTACAAAAACGAATATAATTACTTTAAATTAAAATTTTAAAAATAACGTAGTGTGTCTTACAGTCTAGTAAAGAGAATAATGAAATAAATAATAGCTAACACCTTAAAACCTGGGCACCAAAGTTAAATAGTGTGAATTTAATGTATTAAACGCTCTATTGAAATATAAGAATCTCATATAATGTTAACCCATGCTGTGTTATTAGTCATGAACTCTGTAGGTTGCGGTTGCGTGAGGTGAATTGTTTCCCCTTTATAAACACATTTAATGGTTACTTCAAAACAACATATATTATCATTTTTAATGTAGGCCGATCTACTCGTTAAAGTTTTAATGGGTAAACAGCTAGATCAGTGTGTTTAGTGCCAGTTTTTTATTTAACTTACTCGATCGCGTTAGCGTAATGCCAATTTGTATGACGCTTGCAGCGATATCTAGTGACCGCTGTTCCAGCGCTATACAAATTGGCGTTACGCTAACTCGATCGAGTAAGTTTAAAATACTCACTCTAAGCATACTGGAATAGACCACCCTCATTTATTACCGGTGTCGTAAAAGGCGACTAAGGTAAGTCGACCCGCCGTGTGGTATCCGGATGAGTAGAATGACCACCCTCATTTCTTACCGAGGTGTCGTAAAAGGCGACTAAGGTAAGTCGACCCGCCGTGTGGTATCCGGATGAGTAGAATGACCACCCTCATTTCTTACCGAGGTGTCGTAAAAGGCAACTAAGGTAAATTGACACACTGTGTGGTATCCGGTTGGGAGAATAGACCACCCTCTTTTTTACCGAGGGGTCATAAAATACGACTAAGGTAAGTTGACGTCAGGCAGGCGGCCAGTCGTAAAATACTTAGCCAAATCATTCAAGCAAAATCATATGAAAAAATAACACGCTGTTACTA
This sequence comes from Morpho deidamia, assembly GCA_947086505.1. Taxonomy (NCBI): domain Eukaryota; kingdom Metazoa; phylum Arthropoda; class Insecta; order Lepidoptera; family Nymphalidae; genus Morpho; species Morpho deidamia. The sequence continues at coordinate 10,562,132 of CAMTZC010000010.1, forward strand.
ACTTATTGAAAGTGAAAGAATTCCATTGTTCACCTGGTAGGCCTACCATGAACTTTTAGAAAACGATTCAATTCAAAGTCAGAACCTAAACTCTGAGCTGTGATAACCCAGCGGTGAGACTGTGCGACTCTTTCGAGGGGAACACGACTTCAAACCCGGGCAGGCACCAATGAGTTTTTCTATTAAAACTAATGTGTCTAATTGTTAATTGTAATTTATCACACGCTTTTCGGTGAAGGAAAACATCGTGAGGAAACCTGCATATCTCTAGAGAATTCTGTTGATATGTGTAACCTACCAATCCGCATTGGAGCAGCGTGGTCGGTCTTAGCTCCAACCCCTCTCTCCAGAAACGGAGAGAGGAGGCTTATTCCCAGCAGTGGGATTGTAACAGGCCGCTGCTTTTACCCAAACTCAACCGCTTTCTTTTCGTACCAAGAAGTGTGGATTGCATTAGGGTCGTAATGTTCGAAAAGGATAATGTTGTATGAACTATAGATAACTCTGTCTCTTTTACTCAAATGTTTTTAGGACGCATTACGAACGCTCATTCGGCAACGACTTAAAGTGTGCGTTTTTAAGACGTCATTGTATGAAAAAGCAAAACAATTTAGTTTACGTCTTCAATTGAGTCGCAATAAGAGTTTATGGTAGGCCTGCTGGTTTTAAAAGTATATAACGATTCTGGGCATATCTATTTTTCACAATTTTCTCATTCTTTACATTTCATTTTTAATTTACAAATTATATGCAACGTAATCCTACATATTCGATAATATCATTATGACATTGCATAGGGGCATTACAAATAGGGCTGAGCAACGGTTTAACAAGGAATTTAATTGGTTTAACCCTGCCACTATTGTAAGATCATACCTATTTATGGTTGAGGTATCCAAGTGATTGCATTTATGGTTTAAAATTAATTGAATCTAATTTAACATGGTTAATTCGAATACAAATAAAATTAAAATTTATGAAAAAATACTTGCAATTACTCTACTTACAATTAATAATATGAAACCAAAAATTCCCTTCTTAAAAAACAAAAATGATAAATCAGGTATTCTTAGTTGCAAAGGGTACCAAACGGTTTTTAATCATTAATGGTCATTTGGTCCCCAAATGGTAACCAGAAATTTGCTCGGTTTGGAAGATTACTGGCACCGAGAGGAACCGTCTAGAAACTCGGCGATCAATTTTATAAAAAACTAGTTGTAACGTATAGCTTGTAAAAAAAAAGTAAGCTTGTATAGCTTGACGTATACATATACGTAATGTATAGCTTGATCCGCGTGGAAATCAGTTTAATTTTGAACATAAAAGTGATTCTTGTGAGTTAAACATTAGAGATATGCTGTCGCTGACTTTTAAAAAATATTTTTACAGATCTACAATTCTCTATTACATTACTTTAGTGTATCTCTGCAGGTTGGTCTGGTTGGTTCACGCGATCTCTTTAAGACAATTTGCATAACATCGTAATGCACTATTAATTTAAACCTTCCGGAAAAATTGCACTATCTTTTAGTAAAAACCGTACAAAAATTCGTTCCGTTAATGAAAAAATCGATCATACATACATACCTTTAGGGAGATTGTTTTATAACAAACATGAAGTATGAACTGCGAACTTTATATTTTTTACACGTCGTCCTATACAGAATAAGTCTAGTTACTAAAATGATGCGATTTAATAGCAATAAATATAAATAGCTCTAACCAATTGATAATATTGCTGAAATGCTTTTACATTATTGTTATCTATTTGGTGTGGCACTATTCAACATTTCTGTTCAGAGAATTGAAAAATTCTGGCTAACAGCCAATAATCATTTTAAGCCATTGCAATCTTTGATCAAAATTGAATACACTAGTGTTAAATTCTTGAAATTTTTCAAAAATCTTGAAAGTTCATTTGAATTTAAATGAACAAATAATCAGAATATTTGTCCTGAATTTTGAAACTATTATCTTTTAACTAGCTGTGGTCGCGGGTCCGTCTGCGTGGAATCAATTGTGTGGCATAGTTATTTAAAGGGGTGCGGGTGTTCTAGGATAAAAGTAGCCTTTATATTGCTCTACAACTTGTTATATCTTCTAGTGAAAAGTACTATTAACCTAAGCCTTCCTCAAGAATTACACTATCTTTTAGTAAAATCCGTACTGAAATCCGTTCTGTAGATTTTTATAAAATCGAACACATACAGACAGCTTCTGGGAATTCGTTTTATATTCAAATTCAAATTCAAAATATTCTTTATTCAAGTAAACTTGTAAACAAGTGCTTTTGAATCGTCAACTTTACTGCTGGTTCGGAAAACAGTTCCTATAATAAATGTAGATATAGATATAAAATACTTAATATTAATATTACGTAATGTGTCAGTTTATCTTTTTTCTTTAATTCGATTGAATCATCGCACCGATTGATTAATTAATTAAATCGATTGATTTGAATAATTCTGAATCGATAATTTAATAAAAATAGGACAAAATAAATAAATAAGAAGCTAAATAAATACTACAAGGAATAAAAATTATACACTGATTTAAGTAGACGATTGTTTTAGTTCATATCAACAACAAAATACGATGATTATGTGATTAGAGGACGTTGAATTGTGTGAATTATGACATACAAATGAAACTAGTAGCGCCAGAATTGACATAAAATGTCTTCTAGCTAATGGAAGCGAAAAACAGGTAGTACCGACCCCACTTAGAGATGGGATAAAGGCAGTAAAATGTTAATGATCGACAATAAAACATCATAATAAACCATTAAAAATATCTTATATATGGAATATTTAACTAAAGGAAAGTAAGATATTTTCCTTAAATTCAAGTTGAACAAGAAAAAGTCTAAAAGATTCTTTAATTATGAAACCTAACTATGATGCCCTCGACATACTCGAGTAACTAGGAAGACCGATCGGAGGTTATTAAAACAGAGAAGAATAACTAAGTTAAAATATCCGTGTAATACCCGTGTCTACTTAAATTCTATTAAATGAATGAGTGAAATAAATAGAATAAGAAAATCAAGATGACCAAAAATCTATTTTAGACAATGTACAATAGTTTATATAAATGTTTTAGCGTTTTTAGGTACATAGGTTATTATTACTAGGTTATTTTTAATTTAAGAAATACGAGTATTTATTAATCTAAGTAGGTACATATTTCATTTAATTGAAATGTTTTTTTTTAATTACCATAGTAATTAAAGATACATTGATAATTTATATTTAATTTCTAGAATACGTTAAATTAATAAAACTGATGTTTCGTTTCTTATATTAAATTTGTTATTAAGACGTATCACGTACGTCATTTTTTTTTTTTATCTTTATTTTTTTTTAAGGACTTATATCCTACAAGGATATGCCAGTCCCATCATCGCCTAAATTAATATTAAATAAATATTAAAATTATATATATGTATAATTATATAAATATATAATTTAGGTAACGTACGTCATAGATTTAATAATCAGTACGATGCTTACTTTGCTAGTTGTAAGTAGGTTAACTAGATGGCGCCTCGTACACAGCGGCGCTCTTCTATTAAAGAGACAAAAATACCGGGTTGGCATTAGTGCGAGAGAGAGCACTATAGGTAATTATTACGCCTACACTGAGGACAGAAGCCGCACGCGCACACAAAAAATTCATTCGATGAGAGCGCAAGCGCAGCGCTATATTCGCCCACAACTTCAGTTCGGTCAACTTCGTCATTTAGTGGTGACCGAAACTTCGATGTGTGTGGTAGTGAAGTTAACTTTTTTAACATAGGATTCTCACAAAATAACAATAACCAATTACTAAAGTACAATCACTCATTGAACGTGTTTTTACAAACATTTAACGTGTCATAAGTTGTATAAATAGTAATCAAAATGTGTGATACAACCAATCCTTCTACACAAAGTATAGCGGACTACTTAGCTCAGTTGCTCAAAGACAGGAAGCAACTGGCTGCGTTCCCGAATGTTTTCATGCACATGGAGAGACTTCTGGACGAAGGTATGTTAATTTCGCATATGTTTATTGCAAAACATTATCAATTATAAGTGGTCATCATATCTATTGCTGTTTCTTGTCACCGGCTCCGCTATAAATTGGATGCGTCGTGAAACGCACGCGATATTAAGTTTATTTTTGTCTTCGCCCCGCCGAGTTATGGTCCAGTGGTGTTTGTAACGCGATCCTGCATTTCGAAAAGTGAAGTAAAGCAGAACGTCTCTGCGGTCGCAATTTGCGGTCCGCGTCAGTTAGACTGTCACCGTTGTGAGTCTGATACAGTAAACGTGGTTTAATGAACATATTTAGTAGGTAGTTGGTCCAGCTGTGGATTGTAGTAATACTTTATTACTTTCAAGATTGTTGCAGTAAAATGAGGGCGTATAAAGAGAAGGATGGCGTGTCCTGTGCTTAACCTGTTTATAGGGCCATGTTACATACCGCGCGTGTATTGGAATGTCGCCACTTTGTGTGGGTACCGTAGTCCGTTTCAGTCGTAAGAGATTCGTACGCAGCGCAACGCAGGCTAGCTTATAGCCTCGTTATTACCACACCTAACCGGTAGCATGTACTCACGCCTTATCTTTACTTACTGAATATTTTATACTGCCTTCGCACTTGATTTGCAATTAGATTATTACTTGAATAAGCAAACATCGATGACATAGATAAAAAGATAAATCTTAGTAATGAGGTGCCGATATTATTATATATTATATTGTGTATATGATTGATTCAGCATATTGCTTCTGCTTTGATAGGTGTTGTTCAAAGAGATGATAATAAATCCAAATAACTAACTTTATGGAAAAATAATAAAATATTTTTGAATAATAGGATTGTTCCCTTGTTTGATCTCAGCGTAAGTGTAGATATAAGAATAAGATATTTTTAAGAAATAATTTATAAAATGTATAAATAAATGACAGTATTTAAACAAAAAAAAAGCAAAACAAAAATTTTAATAGTTACTTGTATAACACTAAATCATAAATCTAATTATTAAATTCAGGAAACAGTTTTAAACTATTAGAAAGTAAACGTTAGCATGTAAAATGCTAAATCTCAGTTAACAGTACCAATATTCGACCCAGAAAAACATTTGCATAAACCAATGAATTGATAGCCATCAATTTGTCTTAGACATTAGAAAACGTAAAATAGTGTAATGGCGTTAAATATCAATCGTGGTCATTGAGATAATATCTAAGCTATTTTATGAACAGACCATGGAAGAATTATTTGCTACTTAATATTGACATTTTATCATGTGTTTTACGGTGAAGGCAAACATAGTGATAAAATCTGCATATCCTTCTAGAATGATATGCAACCTTTTTTTCGAACTTTATATCGCTTTCACGGCTTTCACAGCGTCACTAGAGAGATTTGGCGAGCACAGACACTTCGTTGCGCATAAATGCAACCCACCAACGCACGTTGGAACTGTGTGGTGGCTCTTAGCACCAATCTTTTTCTTTAATATGATTGGAAGTCTTTGGGAAGTAAAAGAGCACTACTTTGCTTTAATATTAATTCCGAAGGTTCTAGACTACATTTTCACCACACGTTTTCCGAACCATTTAGTGGTTTATTAATCATATTGATCCTTGAAGATTCAAAAGTGCTTCAAACCTTATTTGAATAAAGAGTATTTTGATTTGATTTGATTAGAAAAATACACTTTCGAATTGATATCATTAGTATGGATATCATTATCATCCTCCTGTCAGTATCCCACTCTAAGTGGGGTTGGCACAACATGTTACTAACATGTTGTCACATGATTTGACTACGTATTTTCCGACCGGCCGCCTGCCTGACGTGAATTTACCTTGGTGGTCTTTTACAACGCTTCGATAAGAAATGAGTGGCATATTCTACTCAACCTGATCAATACTTCGGGTGCACTAACCTTAGTCGTCTTTTACGAAACCTCTGTAAAAAAAGTATCAGCTTCGAAACAAAATATGTTATATTCTATGTTGGTATTGTAACTTCTACGGATCTTCTCGTAAGTATAATAGATATCATTATTCAAATCATGTGATCAGGTGTTCACAGAATGCGAATCACTTTACTGTTATTTCAAAACCGGACCCCGTTTTTCTAAGAACAAGTATAAAAATGCTTATATTATTTTTTAAATATATAATAAATAAATTTTATATTGGTAAATTTTACATTATTATATTGGTCATGAGATGTTTTAATCATTCATATCAATGCTTATATTATTATAGTATTTTTTTTTGATAGTGTATTTGTATGATGAAAATCTGTGGTATCAAATTTAGTTTATGTCCAGCAGGCCTACTATGAACTCTTATTGCGACTCAATTGAAGACGTAAACTAAATTGTTTTGCTTTTTTATATCATGACGCCTTAAAGACGTACACTTTAAGTCGTTGCCGAATGAGCGCTCGGAATGTATCCTAAAAACATTTGAGTAAAAGAGGCAGAGTTATCTATAGTTCATATAACGTTGTCCTTTTCAAACACTCTTCATGGTACGAAAAGAAAGCGGTTGGGCTTAGGTACTGACTTTGAATTGAATAGTTTTCTAAAAGTTCATGGTAGGCCCACAGATATTATCGAATAAACTGTTTTTTAATTCAACGTTACGACTTAATCATGATGGCCTTTTCTCGGTCCACTCCTGGTCATAGGCCTCTTCTATCTCCTGCCACTCCCGGAAGTCTTGTACCCCTTTCATTCAGTCCCGGCCTCCGTATATACCCTGCATATTATCAAACAATCGTTGCAGAGGTGCTACGCCCTCCGCTGTCAGGGTCACCCTTCGAGAAGTCATTTGTCCACCTTGTCAAGTCCATTCTTCTGACGGCTTAATACGAATATTCAAGAGGAATAATGTAAAAGTAAAGCAATAATAATAGGCATAGAACCGCTTTGGTAGTAAAATTATACCAAAAAGCAAAGTAGAAAATTTACCAGTAGTAGAATTATTTTACAGAATAATTCATTCAGCCCAAAGTGTACCGACAAATATAATAGATGAAGATACCGAAAGCAATAAAATGTATGCCCACAAATCATTAAATCTAGTCACGTCTTACACTAAAGCAAGGTCTCTTGGCCTGACACCTCAATACAACATGTCATAATACCGTAACGACTTACATTCAATTTAAAGCGGATGCTAAAAGAATTTTAAAAAATAAAAAAAATGTTTCTACTTCTTGAATTGTCCCTCTAATAAATTCAGGCTTGCTCTTGTCCGGTTTCTGAACTGTTAGTGAAATCTTAGATTTATTATAAACAATTATTTTCAACGAAGTAAAAAGTACATGATTTTTCGAAATGTCAATATTTAGTTGTCACACCGTCACACCGTCAACGGAAGCATTAAACGAAACCGTGCCTAAAATATTAAGATCCAAAGAGTGAAAAGCAATCTTCAAATAACCTTATTTAACCAAAATAATCCCTTATTCTACTCTATGGGTAATAGAGTTATTATACTATGGGGAGCTATAGGCAAGCCTATATGTGAGAGTTTCACAATAAATAAGTAGAGGGACTATGAAACTCGTATACTTACAACCTTATCTATCACACATAAATAAAAGAGACAGATAGCTATACCGTCATTTGTTTTCTCTTTATTTTAATATGGCAGGCTGGCTTCCCTATTCTACGTATAATAACTATATAAGTATAATAACTATATATAATATACCTCAAACGACTATATATATACTACGTAAATAAATTATTTGTTTTGATATCACAATACAATTAGCGACCTTATCGCTATGGTACCGGTTTATTACAAGTGAAATAATATATTTAAAACATTAGGTTGCGGAATTCTATAGTACAAATAAACGTGGATTATAGCATAATAATTTGATACTTATAGAGAAAATGTGACTGAAAATAACCTAAAAGCGTAAAAAAATCATAGAGCTATTATACTAGAGGCATACATACACAGGGAGGCCAGTATGTGGTAGTGTCGCAGCAAATACTAAGAGAAGGAAGATTAAAATCATATACTTATACATCATCATTCTCCTGCCCTTATCCCACTTTAAGTGGGGTCGGCACAACATGTATTAAACATGTTGTAACATGATTTGGCTAGGAATTTTACGACCGGCCGCCTGCCTGATGTCAACTTACCTTAGTCGCCTTTTACGACACCTCGGTAAGAAATGAGGGTGGTCAATTCTACTCAGCCGGATACTACACGGCGGAAAATCATATAGTTATACCTGAACACAAAAATAAGAGACAGATAATAAGTCTCGTTTGCTTTCTTGAAAAAATACGTAACTTAAGTTTCAATTCTTAAATTTTTATTTACACGCGGGTTCGAGGCCATTCGTCCTATTAATATTATATATTTAAAAAGTCTGCATATTGGTTACTCAATCACACAAAATCATAGCACGGATCTCGGTGAAACTTGGTACACAGATATAATGGTAATCTATTAACATAGATTAACACAGGATACTTTTTACTTGAGTTTGTATAGTATAGAAAATATTCGAGTGACTTCACCATAATGCAACAGTCTTATACTTCATTATAACAAAATAACGTAAACTTTTCATCCATTCACGACTCATTAAAAAGCCGTAACTGTAAGTTACTTTATGGCATATAAAGTCAATCTACATTGGCGGTACGCCTGCTTGGTCACATTTTAAAGATTTTATTATATATGAATTGCGTGGTAAGTTAATAACAATATTAAACTTACATCATCCTTAAACTTGTTGATTTAACATTTACTATAGCGCGAGCAGTCGAACATTACTCGTTATTTATTCCTTTACAACAAATGCGATAGGATCATGAGATTATCGATGTTTAAATTCGAATTAATCATGATTTAGTAGATTTCGCTGTCGTCCGTCAGAACTTCGGAGTTACGTCAGCAATATTAAATTATTTTTATGGTTTATTTAGCACGTTGTCGTTTGAGTGAAATCTCTGAAGACTTGGCAAAAAAAATATAGACGGCCCTCTGACAACTGACTGGCGAGGCGTTTTATGTTACGCCCAGATTATAAATTGACATCGTGTCGTAATAAAAAAACTTGGAACCACAATTTTTCAATATTAATAACGCTTAATTTGAATAATACTGAAGGTTCACAGATCTCATTTTGAAAGAAGTGTTCAGATGTGTGACTTGACTACATTGCAATTTCGAATTGGACACAAATCAATCAAAACATTTAGTATTAAGTAGGTACTCATAAATCATTGGATTTGACACAAATTGGCTAATGGAACGATAACAATGACTATATCAACGAACTATTGCTTTATATATGCGATATAAATATACCAGATTTTGTGATAAATTTTATCTGAAATGTTTTACACTTCAGTATGATTAAGAGTCGATAAGAGATAAATCGAGTTTAATAGCCTTTGAACATGTGATCCTCACCTAATATAAAAGATAACTCAGATTAAGTAATAACATACATATATAAATTACACACATAATTAAACTGTAAATTATTCGGATTCATAATATCTATCGTTTAGGCTTTAATTAAGCAATTCTAATTATAATTGAGTTTCTGCAACGCTTAGAAGAAATTACAACGAATTAACTATGGTTTGATATAAAAAGAACAACAATAATATTTCAAACATTGACATGGGTTTTTATAAAAAGAAAATAAGAAATAAAGGACTATATCAAGAAATGCGGCGAAACTGGGAATTTAGGACGAACAGGGGAATGACATTCTTGGAAAGACAGTTCTGTGGATAAATAATTTCTAAATAAAGAGTTGAAGTGAAAGAGAACATTAAAATCAAAGGAAAATCCAAGTAATAATGTAAAGTGTGAATTTCATTCTCTTATAAGGTTCATATTGTAGAGTTTGTTGCATATAATATTTTTAATCCGATATGTTTCCTAAATATGCAAAACCTTGAATATAATCTTAATGTCTTTGAGAATGTCAAACTTCCGTACCGACCTCATAATATTTTCAACCACGCATTTAAAAATCAAACAACGTTAATGTAATCGTAATAATATTGCAATTATTGCGTATTGAAGCGTAGGTGCCGGTAAATTTTTATATTGACGGATCCGCAACCCTGTTGCTAAAGTGATTCTTAGCAGGGTCATTATAAGGTTGCTTAGTTTGTGATTAGGTGTTTGCGCCCACATGGTTGATCAAATGAGGGTAAGTCGTGGGTAGAGTGGAGGTGTAGGAGCCAAGGCTGTTCCAGTCACTCCAACACGACGTAATATGTGGGTTGCTTAATTAATACATCTCATTGAAAACAGTCATCCATGTTAAGAATATATTAAAAATGCCCATCAGTTTGATCGCGGCCAATGCCTAATAAGGATCTCAAACAGATAACGTATTCGAAATACTCAAGACAAGATTCCTTCTCTTGCGGGCTTTGTTACAGACAATGCGTCAGAGCAAATATTGACATGAGGCTTATTATCGTACCGACCTCGATGAGGCTACACTACATCTCTAGGAAAACTGGTTCAAGCAGACACCTATTCTTCGGTTGTTCCCACGACACCACTTGCTTTATGTATCTATTCTTGATCTGAAGCGACGTGATCGTTCAACTAATGAGATTTCTACTGTCAAGAAAATTTCGTTTGTTAGCACGACTGTGGATACTAAAAACAATGACTACATAGTAATTGTTAGTTTTAACTAGATTAATACTGAAAACTGCGATTGCAACCTTATTTTTAATGTTCGAAATAAATTATATACAATTATATATTAAACCAATATAACAGAACTAACGCCTGCTTCTATAAATCATATATATTAAATGTTTAATAAGCGGAAGAAATGTTGTTTTGCTGTATATTCACGAAAGCAAGTGACCGTAACTTGTACTTGTTTTGAACGCTGAAGAATGTACACCAGATGAGGACGTGGGCTGAACTATAATTTGTGAAATCGATAGCTTCAGACCGTCAAGTGAACCTGTCTTGTGGGAGTGACTAAGGTCTCCGCCTACCCAACAAACTAATATGCTTAAACCTTTCGATATTTGGTCACCTACACAAGTTTTATTGTTTATTAAAAAATATCCGGCTTTTTTGCCTCTAAAGACGTGGGAATTTTATTTCGTATACATACTCACTAATCACTATATAGGTATATCACTTAAATACTCAACTATTAATATTTTTCAAATAAAAGTTGTGCAGGTCTTTGCAAAGATTCTTAGCATTCATTCAGAATTGTATTGTCTTCCAAAAAAAGTTACTCTATGCTTGTAGAAGCCAATTTGAACACAAAATATTTAAGAGCTATGTATTCCTCATACTTATTGTCTTATTGTCTTAAGAACATAAAGCTACTATACTAGAGGAGATATATGCAGGTAAGTGAAATCATGCAACAAATGAGAGGGAAGATGATGCTCGTATACTTATCTTTGTCTTATCACACATAAAAAAGAAAGACAGACGATAAGTCTCGTTTGCGTTCTGTTTATAGTCGATCACATTTTAGGCTGGCTCCCCTTCTATTTTAATAAAATAACTCCAAGTTTCAACGAAGTGCCTTTGTGATTATACGTCACCGTGCAACATATTAACAAAGACAAATAAAAGCCATTTCTTCATATTTGGTGGAGAAAGTAAAAAAACCTCACAAATATAACACCATATATTGTTTGTCATAATCCAAGACGTGCTAATGGTAGTGCGTGCATAACTAACTCCATCCTATGAATTTAAATTGATGACAGGCCTCTTCAAACATTTGATATGTGAGGAGAAAATAAAGTGACTACGTACTTATTACATTGCATACATTATTACTTAAGGGAAAAATAAAGTACCATATCAAGCTGTTATTATATTGTTTTCTCACCATGAATGTATTTTTTAGACAATGGGTGAATCGAACGTTGGCTAATTTTAATCATAATAAGATATTAAGATCTATAAGTTGGAGCGCGTGATTCTTACCAATGCCTCCTGATTATAAAACTTTACCGAAAACTTGGAGTTTTGTATTAAAACTTATATATATGTAATTGATTCCTAAAAATTGCCCTAGGCATTACAATGAAGAATGATATCATGACAAAAAACTTGCAATTTCTCTGGTAAACCGCATCAGAGTAACATGCTTGATATAAGTGACATATCCTTTTCACAAATACTAAAATATGGGCACAGTCACAAGCTCTACATCCATCATACATTTGAAGAAATTACTTATAAACTTGATCGTATTCAGTCAATTGATTACCACTACTGATAGCTTCTGAAATAGCTCTTAGTACCTTCCTGGTACCCTTTTTCATGCCACCACCAAGTTAAGGCTTCGACTAACACTGCTAAACGAGTATATGCATATTTATAAATGCATATATTTTGCAAGATAAAGAAATTTCGTCGTATACTTTCGCGAAAAAGTCGATGTCAACACATTTAGTCTATGTAATATGCTACTTACAAATTTGTTGAAATATTCGATTGATTCAATTAGAATTAATTACCTTTCTAATGATGGTAAATTATCATTATTTTTTTTAATAAGACAACAAATTCAACAATTAATTGTTACTTTTAATCTTATATTTTGAGTAATTATATAATTATAATGTCTTAATCATTAATTACCACATAATATTATTAAGTTAAGCAATAAAAAATTATCTCATTGTATGAAGCGAATTAAATGTATCAACTAAATAGATGCAACTTTTTTAATTTATGCACGTGGAGTTCACTTTAAGTGAATTATTTACTATTATACGTATTTTATTCATATAGAAAGGCTTCAGAATAAAACATGTTTGCTAGATATTAATGGTGTCACCAAACAAGTGTTAATTATGAATGTGGATGAATATGTGACTAGAGGGAGGCCTAAAAAGAGGTGGTTGGATTGTGTGAACTATGACATGCATATCCTTTTATATGCAACGCCAGAGTTGACGAATGATAGGAGAGAAGGGATTTGAAAAATATATTGTGCCGACCCCACTTAGGCCAGGATAAAGGCAGAAGAATGATGACGTGCTTGAAGTTGATATTATTCTTGATATAATACGATTTGGTCTTGTCGAGTCTTAAATGTGACTTGCTGAGGTATGTATTGTCAGACCACGTGGTAGACATCTGTTGTCATTATATTGCTTAGGTAGCCACTTGCCTGCTCCCCTTTTCTTATTTAAAAAATTAGTGTAGTACGCGGCAATAAATAATGCACATCGAGGCTTAGAAAGAAAAATTGGCTAGATTCTATTTCATAAAGCATTGTGTCTGTCCCACAGACGAACTGTGCGAAACGTCACATACTAACTGAGTGACAGAGACAGCGCTCTACGAAACCGAACTAGCCGGCTGTTTCGTTCTAAACATCGATGTGCATTATTTAATGCCGGGTACTATACTTATACCTTCTCTAAGACCTACATTCTTACTTAATTAGTGATTTTGTGTAAATTAAATTTATAGTAACTAATTAATTATTATAGCTTCCTAATTAAGACTCATTATAAGTAATGTGTCCTAATCTAATGTCCTTATGTTTAATCTATTGAGTTTCGAGACACACACCATGCATATTTCAAGACCACTGCCGTAGTGAACGTCGACGTGCTAGCAGTCCGTATTGGCAGGGCTTGGTAGTTCAATCTGGTATCTGTGAAATTGAATCGTTCAGTTTCACTTTTTTATTATTTATTATTTTATGTGTTTTATTTTTCACTTCTCACGATATATTCTAACGTAGTTTTTGTGTAAATGTATATAAAATTAACAAGAGTGCCGATTTTACCATACCTTAAACTATGTAATTAGATCATTATTTAATTTAAAAATTAACCTCTTCAGTTCTGATCTCAGAATCGCTGGCCTTATTTGGCGTCAATCTTACCTATTTCCCATACTAATAGGCGCTAGACATGACTAATTTCCTTTAAAGTAAACCGAAAGACGGATGTACTGATATCTTTATCTCGATTAGTAAAGTAATCATGGGTGCGTTGTGAAGCGGACGTTAAACTTCTAGATAATCATTGCAATATATTTCTAAAGGAACATATGCTTACTTAAAAATAATTGCACAATGGGCATTGATTCAGCGAAATTTATATTACAGAGTATTTGGGTATACTTAAAACCCAAATGTACATGCTTATCAGGTAACCTATCCATGAATCATTGATATTATATGTATCTCTATAACTACCCTTTCCAACTGACCTATATTTTATGACTATTCGATACTTGGAAAGCAATAATTAAGCAATAACAATAATTAACACCTAATGTAAGTAGATTCAGACCTACACAACCAACGTATTACAAGAACACATATGTGTAACACGTTGATGATAATATGTTGGGTCAGTAATGACCCTGTAAGACGATATCGTATCTAGACAAGATGAGTTTGAACACCACTTGACGATAGAGCATCTATTAGGTGTATCCAGGGTGCGTTAAAATTGTGATCGACTTTGAGCTTACTTGCACACCCCACTTCTGCTATTAAAGAGTAACACGAATTTCATTTAAATTTTTCTGAATTAGACATAGAGAATTACGGGTCTAAGAAATTAAAATTTTCTTACAGTTCCTTTAAATTTAGAGTTTCCCCTTATCTCCAGATGATATCTCAATTTAGCGCAAACATATCTCTTGTAAAAATATAAAACGAACAACGATGACCTACATAATATAAAAGCCAAGTTAATCTTGTTTAAGACTAAAAGGTTTTACTTCATTGATATTGGCGACTGATTTCTATTTGATAGATTTATGTCTTCAACCTTGATCTGACATAGGCTTAGATTTCATTGTCCAGTTCAAATGAGACTTACATCACGAGTTACTGCGACTTTTGATTAAGTTTTATGTTAACAATGGGCAGCATTATTAATGAGCAAAACGAGACCAAAATTTAATTGTTCAGATTATGTACATAGTTTTGTGTAAAATATTAATATCAACTTTGTTATTGAGTATTAAAAGTAATAAAGTTAAGTTAATGCCACAAAAATATAAAATTATTCTAAGCTTAGGATAAGTGATGATTGAGAATTCTATCAATATTCCAGAAATATAAAACGATTTATTACTTTTTGTTTCAATTGTCAATAAATGTATCTAAACGATATTTTTCTTTTATATTTATTCAATAAATAAGAATAGATTTTCTCAAAAGTAAATTTATTATTTTTGATAATTTAGTAACTCCGTGCAAAGATAATTTAGTTTTAGTATTTTTTTATGTAATGGCGCCACTACTTTGCTCTCTTCTCTTACCCTCTCTTTTCCCCACCTCCCCATTCCCTTCAACTATTCTCCTTCCAATAACTTCCACGCGCCTCTTTTTCCTTCCATTACAAATGTTTTTAATACCATAATAATAAAAAATCAACCAAAAATGTCAATTTTTTTATTATAGTAATAGGCAGAATGATACGAATAACAATAAACTTTAAAATAATTGTAAACAGTCATTACAGAAGAAGTAATTTGACGATTTCAAATTATATGTATTCGAGGTAGGTAGAGATCTTTCATTCTAAAAGTGCATGCCCCTCTACCAAATTACATTATTTTAATGTGTGAGAGATAATATTGACTGTACTATTTTATATGTGTGCGTGCAGCAATTTCAAAGTTGACTCGACTCATTAGCGCACTTAAAGGTCAACTAATTGCTCGACTGGTATAAGTCAAGCATTTATATGGCGGAGAATGCACGCTTTGTACGAGACAACACGTCTATTCTGTCACGCGTTCCTATCATTTGTGCAGTGGTTGACCAACCAATCCGGTTACACGGAGTACAAGTAACGTTTGCATAAAAAGAAAATTAATAATATATAATATCTATAATCAAATTTATGTTGAAAACTCTTTAGAATAAAAAGTAAGTTTTTAACGTTTCCCTGGAGTAATAGTAAGCGCTGTGGATTGTAAACGGGAAGTTCCGCGTTGGAATCCTAGAAAAAACATATTAGTATATTTCTAAAATTTATCCCTGGTCTTGACTAGATAGATACTTCCGACGTACCCTTCTAACAAAGACGTACCACCAAGCGGTTTAGCATTCAGATACGATGTCGTGTAAAAACCATGAATGGTTACACGTTTAATCTCCAAACCCTTTCAAGAAACTTAAACTACATCGGCATCCATCAGGTGAATTCGCAATCAAGAGCTAGCTTGCCAACTTTATTTAATAAAGATCATATCATATATTCATTATGCAACTATTAGAATGATAAATAAAACGTAATGTACAGAAGTCTGTTCATTTATTTTATTAGTAAAAAAGAAACAAATTAAACCACAGTAAATATTTACTATTTTAACGCTATTCACTCACGTCGCTATCTTCAGATTCAGACTCAACATTAATTACAAATTCAAAATTTTTCATATATTCTATCTCAATATCATTCACATTTCGACACGTATTTTCCCACATATTTCTATCAATCATGTCAATTCGTTCCTTAATTAAAGCACATAGTTTTATAAAATTCTCCATATTTTTCTATTAAAGAAAAAAATTATCTAATTATTATTTAAAATAAAAAATTAAAAATATTAATCCTCTTTTTTATGACATGCTAACTGTACTTTTGGCAATAACCGATGCATGCTCCTACTTTCGTGTCTGTCCGGCAACTGAGTAACCAATTAGAATAACAAGTTTGCGTGTATTTCGTCTGTACATAAGTTTTTGGTGTGTGAGTAAAGACATTGGAGGGGCGTGCACTTTTAGAATGAAAGATCTCTACTTGGATATTTTCATGATTTCTTTAATGATAATAAGCTACCGCTGATCGGAAAGTTTGTTATTATGACAATATAAATACTGGTTGTGCCCGCGACTTTGTTTTCGCTAACTTTAATGATAAAATAGCCTTAATTATTTCATTGCTCCTGATGAAATTACGCGAATTTTTTATCCTATATGTTATATGACTAGCTCTGAAACGTAACAGACACACAGACATCCTCATTTATAATATGTGTATGGATGCTATAATAGTAAACAGATTTAACATATTACTTATTCTTATCCTGTCGTTCTATTCATGGCTCTCTACAAACCGAGGTCTTACCTGTTGTCATGATTAGCTTATCTATTCGACTAATGAGTACGTTGAAAGCATTATATTATAATGTTCTTCTATTTGTTTAAATACCTAACTAGAAATGCAAATTTTAAAGCCTACTAAGAATGTATTATTATTTATAATGTATAATGTATTCTAGAAGAAATATAGTTAGGCAACATCAATATAAGATAAACGTTAATATATTTGTCGCCACTGGAATTAGTGATATGATATTTATGGATACTTTAATCAAGGATAAACTTGATAGAATTCGTAATTCAAGGAGTAAGGTAGTTGCTATAAATGCACAATATGTATTTAAATTAGTCCCTTTTTTCAATGTGAGCTCGATACTACTAAAAGATGCCACCGACATCATGGTATGAGATGTCTTCCTTAGATAAACAGGGACTGTATCGTTGTTAGTGACCCATATGGGAAGTATGTCCTAAGTGATGTCTAAATATCATTGTAGATAATCCTTCTAGCAAATCTATTGATCGTGTAGTTACAAAAAAATGATCATAAGACTGTGGCTGTAGGATATTAAGTAAAAATTCCTATTTTAAAAATAATAATAGACATTTTATTTTTACACTTATAGACACCCGACTAACCTTAAATCCATTCTTATATTTAAAAATTTAGAATGTGTATGTTGTATGGTGTAAGTTTCGTTCGAAACATTGATTCATTACGTCTGTTAGATGCTCGGGCCTCTAGGTCGTGTTATGGTATTTTTGCTTTGACAAGTATGTAGAATTTCTTCAGGATGATTGTGACGATCCCGAAAGGTGTCTGTTCCGTGTACTGTGTTATTTTTTTATTATTCAGGCCTACCTAGGTGAAGATTTATGCGTTCTTTTCTGTGCATGTACGTATTTGTATATTGCAAAAGTAGAGATCTTCAACAGGCCTCATGCTTGTCATCTGCCGTACGATTTACGTCGTAATATCAATTCTATTTTAAACATAAATCTAATTTATGATAGCTTTAGATATCACACGACACTGGTGTTATAGCTTTTGCGTGTCGCAACGAAATCGAGTTTGTGATATATAATAATGAAAATTAGTTTATTTATTTACCTTTTGTTCTCGCGATATCGCTAACCGGCCTTCACGCTTCAAGCTAATCTCGATCCGTGCATTGCGTGGACGCATAATGTGTACTTATGTAATTTTTAATTTAATATTACGTTTGCGTTACATAGTTGGCTCTGTTTGTATGGGAGTGTGACTGAGTGGCCTGAGATAATTGTGATATGTATCAACAAAACAACCCTTATAAAAAAATCACACGCATTCTGGCTTCTGACTTTACAAGTAGAAAATAAAAACCATCTTTCTTATAACGCACTTGCATCCTTAAAATGATGGGTTTCGGTTTGTTGTTATCAAGGTAATTTAGTTGCTACCCTGGTAACGAAATCTATATCCTTTTTAGTACACACAGGGATGCTGCACTTGTCGGTAAATTTAGTTATAAGAAGGTATAGTAACCGGCATTAAATAATGCACATCGATGTATAGAACGCAACAGCCGGCCAGTTCGGTTTCGTAGAGCGCTGTCACTGTCACACACGGATTGGTCAGTCTGTGCGACAGAGACGATGCTCTATGAAGCAGAATCTGACCGATTTCTCTGTCTAAGGCTCGATGTGCATTATTTATTGCCGGGTACTATACCAGTAAAACTTTACGAGTAAACTATTGCCTTCTCTCGTGTTAAATAAAATGATGCTGTCACTGTTTTGAGTTAGCGTATCTTTATGTAACCGCTTAAGGTTTTCATTGGGAAGCAAGTTTTTTTAGTTGGTTTATTATTAATGCGTATAACTGATAAATTTTATCTGTATTAAAATAATGCTTTTAGGATTTAAATATAACAATGAATTTATGCATATGATTATATTTTTAAGATCTGTCTGTTTTTTCAGATTTACAAAGAATTTTTTTTGATGATTGAATTTTTACTGACGCCATCTTGAAATTTAAAACCAGTTTACATTCGCATAGTAATATAAAACCGGCGTAAACGCTTTTTTATATCGTAAAATAAATAATATAATATACGTCTTTTATGTCTAGGGTAGTTTAATTAAAATGACAAATGTCTTGAAAAAATACACTTAATTAGTCGAAGTAAAATTATCAAGTGTATGCTGATATAATTCGAGGTTTTTGCTAAAGTTCAGGGAATTCACTTTTATTGATTTAAATGATCGTTTATCTTAAATTAATAGTAATTCTAGCTGGTATTCAAGTTCAAAATATTCTTTATTCAAGTAAACTTAGACAGTAGACAAGTACTTTTGAATTGTCTATTATATACATCGCCAATCTTTTTATAATTATGTATATTCTTATGTACAAAAATGAAATTGATAAAAATTACTATATGTATTAAATTACTAATCGCAATAAATATTTACTGGATAAACAACTTTGATATAATTAACGTATTTGCTTGTATTCACGAACATGTATTTTGATCTTGTCTATCATTTATGCGTGTACCTTTCAATTTCGTATAACTGTCCTCGTTATGCAAATCTTTTCTCGATGCATATAAACTGGTCAACGACCGCGTTGCGTTCACATAAGCTTTCTGTGTTGCTTCTGTCGAGTGAAAATCAAAACAGTCTGTGATTTCGAACGGTGTCGTTATTCGTTCAATCGAGCTCGTTCTAGTTCTTCAACTTTCTACATGTTCATGTTTGTAGGTGGGGACATCTTAAATTTTACTGATGATAATTTTACTTTTATAGAACGAAAGTGACACAGTTAACTATTTCAACATTTCAAGTATTTTTTTAATAAATTCGCACAAGACATGTGAAATGTATGGAAAATTTTAAAATATCAGGGTTCATAAAAGTACACTTCTCAAATTTATACAAGTTAACACCGTTTCCGGACCTGTGTAGATATTTTTTTTGGTATTTCAACAAGAATAGTTACCGGAGATCCATAATAGAAAGTAATAATGAAATTATTTTGCTATAATCCGCGATAAAGAAATTATTTTGCTTAATCGCGGATTATAGCAAAATAATATCATTATTACTTTTGAAGAATAGTTACCAATCTCAAAATTCGTAAAGTGCGGCTTCTCTTAGGATGTTTTTTAAAGTGCGTGAAGTCTTTAATGGATAGTTAAACTCAAACTCAAACTCAAAATATTCTCTATTCAAGTATACTGTTTACAGTACTTTTAAATCGTCAAATGTTTTCAAGAAGCTACCACTGATTCGGAAGTTTGCTCCTTCCGAGAAGAACGAGCAAGAAACTCGCCGGCCATTTTTTTTTTTGATTTAAGTTAGATGTGAAAACCTGGGGTTGGGTAGATCATCGCCCGTATCAAATGATGTTACGTATATTTAAGAAATTCTGACATCATATGAGACTAATTTCTCTCAACAATCCACAGATTCAAAAACAACCTAGATGGAATCTTCCCTAATCGGAAAAAGCATCTTTAAGTACTTACTCTGATGTGTGCATGTGTTTAGTTTTCGAATCGAATACGCCCGAATGTCCGTTATGTGGCGTGTTAATATGTGCCTTTTAGTATAAAAAACCGGTTGAGTATGTGTCAAATTTTAATTCGAACGAGTGCTGCATTTGTTATTGTCTTCATAGACTTATTTACTAGAGTAGGTGTGCCAGCCTAAAATGTGTCCATCGACAAGAGAGAGAACGCAAATGAGACTTATTATCTGTCTCTCTTTTTTATGTGTGATTAGGCAAAGATAAATATACGAGTTTCAGCTTCTCTCTCGTTATTTGTCGCGACTAACTTACAGGCCTGTCAATGTTATAACACCTCTGCTCTATTATTAATGTAAAAAAGTGGTTGAGTATATGTCAAATATTGACCACCTTCACCCTTACCGAGGTGCCGTCAAAGGCGACCAAGTTAAGTTGACCTGCCTTGTGATGTCCGGCTGAGTTGAATAGACCCTATTTCGTACCGAGGTGGTAAAAGGCGAAAAAGTAAGGTAGGTAAGTTGACGTCAGGCAGGCGGCGGGTCGCTAAATTATGTTGCAACATGTTTAAAACATGAGAGGAATGAGGGCAGGAGAATGATGATTTGACAAATTTTAATCCGAATGGATGCTTCATTTTTATTTTCGTGCACTCCATCTTCTTTTTTATATTTGCGCACAGATCAAACGCCTCGTACGCACGAGCTTAAAAAAGGAGTCGCGTTTTAAAAGCGTTGTCGTGTGAATAGATATCTGGACAGCCATTTGTTTAATTTCGACGTATTTTTAACGCACGGTAAAAAACCTTTCGTGCTTACGAGGGGTAAAGCTACGTTTTCTATACATCGATAGGCCGGCCGTTGCTAACTAGGATCGCAAACAGTCAATGTTGAAAGTGCCTCTGTTGCGCCACACGTGTGGGATGTGCCGGCGCCGGTCGGCTGCCAGCTTCGAATCAACTTAAGGGTCCCATTCATTTCGCGTTAAGCAATTTGGTGAACGCACAATGTTTACCGATTCATTCATGCGATTGTGCAACGTGGCCGATTTTAAGCGTCATCGATTACTAGATTGTAGTCGATAATGCCGTAATGGACTAATGGTGAAAGCGTGTGAAGCTTACAAGAGGTTTGCGAATATGAATCTATGAATTTTTATCTAAAATTTTATGCTTGTTATCATCATCATCATCCTCCTACCCCTATCCCACTCTAAGTGGGTTCGGTACAACATGTTAGAAACATGTTGTCACATGACTACGTATTTTACGACTGGGCGCCTGCCTGACGTCAATTTACCTAAGTCGCCTTTTACGACACCTCGGTAAGAAATGAGGGTGGTCTATTCTACTTAGTCGGATACCACACGGCATAAAATTTTATGCTTATTATAGTATAATTATATTATACTTTTTTTTTTAGTATTTATTTAATGATGAGTATATTAATAGTAAGTATAATTTAACTTAACTATTTTTTTAATTGCCTACTAATACTGCTTCTTCTTTCTCCTACCCTTATCCCACTCTAAGTGGGGTCGGTACAACATGTTTTCCTCTTCCATTCTTTTCTATCATTCGTCAACTCTGGCGCTACTCCTTTTATACGCATGTCATACTTCACACATTCCAACCATCTCTTTTTAGGCATCCCTCTAGTCACATATCCATCCACATTCATATTCAACACTCGCTTAGTCACATGATCTTCATCCCTCCTCATTACATGTCCATACCATCCCAATCTTGCACCTCTCATCTTTTCCATAATGGGCGCAACTTTCATACTTCCCCTAATATACTCATTTCTTATTTTATCTAGTCTTGTCACACCACACATCCACCTTAACATCCTCATCTCATTTGCATGCACTCTTCTTTCATCCATCTTTTTCATTGCCCAACATTCTGATCCATACATTACGACAGGTCTAATGACTGATTTATAAATTTTCCCCTTAAGTTTCGGGGGCATTCGGGGGTCGCATATTGTGCCTGAGACCTGTCGCCACTTCATCCATCCTGCATTCATTCTATTCCTCACATCGCGATCAATTTCACCGTTCTTTTGGAAAAGCGAACCAAGGTACCGGAAGTCGGAGCAGACTGGCAAAACAACACCATTTAAGGTTATTGGAGAAAAATTGGAGGGACCACTGAAATCACACTGCATGTGTTCAGTTTTGGTCAGGTTGATCTTTAAACCAAACCTCTCCAATTTCTCTTGCCATTTTATAAATCTGCTCTGGACCTCAGCTGCATTTTCACCGACAATCACGATATCGTCGGCAAATAGCATACACCTACTAATACTTCATTACTATAAATTGTCTCATTTCATAGTTTAATTGGCAGAGATTTCTTTCTAAAGTTGATCTTTGTATACTTTTGTAATAAGTAACTATTTGTGCCCATCACTTAAAAACTTCCCGCGTAAATCCCGACCCTGGAAGTATTCAAGGATAAAAAGTAGGCACGACCTTCTCTATCTTGCAGTGTTATAAAAATCGGTTTAGCCGTTCCGGAGAATGTACTAATAACACATCTTTTAGGTAAAAACCGTACGAAAATCCGTTCAGTGGACTTTGAGAAAAACGATCCCGTACACAAACAGGTACGTAGATTTTTTCTTATCTTTCATCATATGCGTTTTCCTAACTTTCGCAGTTGCCTTCAGTAATGTGTAAGTGTAATGAAAAGTACTGTAGTAAAAATATTAGGAGTTCCGATTATCCTATTCTCTGGGAAAAAAAAAAAAAATAGTGAATGCTAATTCTACATAACCTTAAATTTGTCAAGATTCCATAAATAGTCAGAGTAACACCACCATGCATTGTTTAGTCTATATTGTATTTCTTATCGTATGTTATGCGATAAAAAGTATTATATACTAATTTAAAATTCAATATATTATTCAATCGTTTAAGATGTCTTTTTTAGACCGTGACTAAAATGCCATGCGTGATTCAATGAGTCATTGAAGAGAAGTTAGCCGTATGTGTCTCCTCTTAATGAAATTGACAGATTATTATTATCTCAGTCTCACTTGCGCGTTTCATGTTTCGCTATCACTCTCTAACATAACTCTTTAATCAGAATCTTGCTCGCTCGCCCACGATGCGACGACATGTGTTAATTTAATTATTTCTACCTACTTTACAACGCTTGTAAGCACTACTGTATTCAGAAATAGTAAAACTAACTATAAAAGACATTGTAACCTTAGAAGATAATACTGAACACGTGCGTAAAATGAACAGAGTAACAAAATTTTTTATTTGGATTTTTTTACGTGATTTGGGTTAAACTATCCCCCGCAGAGACAATAAGTCTGGCTTTTTATCTTTTTTGTATACAAAAAAAACTTAATTCCTAATTATTTATCGTTAAGTTTAATTATTTATAGTTAATCATTCATTAACTCATCATTTTCCTGCCGTTATCCCGCTTTAAGTGGGGTTGGCACAACATGCTAACATGTTGTAACATGATTTAGATATTTATTTTACGACTGACCGCCTTCCTGACCTCAACTTAATGTCGCCTTTTACGACATCTCCGTAAGAAATAAAGATGGTCTACTCTACCTAGCCGGGTACCACACAGCGGAATCAAAAATAAAACTACAATAAAATTATTTTATTTATGAAAATACATTGTAGCACGAATTGTAGGAAGAAAGTTTGACAATAATTCTAATAAAAAATATTGCATCTGGACCAGAGCCAGACACTTGTGTTTGAGATTTTTTTGTAGATATTTTAAATACCTTTTTTCTTTGTTTATAATGCTCAATTAATTTTGAGGATCGTTCGTCTTTTTTATTTATGGACCTAAAAAAGAAATATAAACTTTGACCGTCGGGATAGTCGAGTAATCACTGTATATAGAAATTTCTTCGTTTTCTAAAAGTTCATGGAAACTAAAGTAAACTAAAACGAAACTATTGTTGAGTTTGTGATAGTGAACGTGTGTAGTGCTTGTGTATTGTGGTAGCAGTGTTGGAGGTTTGTGCATGTGTTTTTACGAATCCTGCATGTATCGGGTATGAAGAAACGGATAGTCCACTATTAGCACTATGTATATTTTATATTTATTGTGTCGCGGATTATAGCAAAATAATTTTTATCATTACTTTTGTGTTATGGATCTCCGCTAATTAATTAATACCTAATTCTATAAATTTGTATTTGATTGTTTAAAATAATTTTCGAATCGACTGCTTCAAATCTAGTTCAGAACATTTAAATACAATGTATTGTGGGTGGGATAATGGGCATTTTCACTTAAGATACGAATCAAATTAATTTATGAAACTAATTTATTCTTATCTCCCTTTTTCATTTTAGGAGATTTTTTTGGTTGTAAGTAATTTAGCTTAAGATTTTTGAAATTATTTATATTACGAAATTTAACTTACTTGATTCTTTTTTTCCGAATATATCGAAGTATTAGTAAATATTTAATAATCATATCTCAATTTTAAGTTTTCACTATCTGCTCGATATGTTTACGAAAAAGACGATACAAAGTATCGTACTACGACGCTTTCCTCAATAATATATTTCGTTCATAATTTTGATTTTACCAACATTATGAATATTTTTTTATTTTTGAGTCTGATGCGCTGAAAGCTTTTTTTTAGTTTTTTTTAATTATTTCCAATTTTTAGTGGAAAATAAATTTTAATTTTTTATTTTCTGATAATACATAGGAAACTCTGATAAAATATTCAACTTATTAATTTTTTTTTTTTTGTCGCTGGTTCTTGTTAAAAATTCCTTTTTTTTGTTTCACTTCACTAATAACAATTGTAGTGGTGCCATTCTTAAGGGTACAAATAATATTGGTGTGAGAGGGTGATCTCTGCACTAGATGTGTTATAGACGATCAGGCTCCCAGCCTCAAACATCATAAGAGTAAAAAAAACCGTTTAAAAAAAGGGAAACATACTAATTATAATTATTTATTTATTTATTTATTTATTTATTATAATAATTATACTAATTAGTTCATAATTTAAGTTGAGAGCAAGAGTGAATGTGTGTTCATACGAATGTGTGTGTGAAAAGGATTTTATTATTGACTGTATGTTAACTTACAATGCTTATCAGTTTCATTGTTATCAAGATTATATAACCATTAAATAAGTTTCTTTTTAAATACACAAAGTTTGTATTAAATTTGTCCGTTCAAAGAAGGAAAAAAACACATACAGGTGAAACGAATATAAAGCGTATTAAAAAAATTTTCTTATTATAATATTAAAATGAATGTTTGTTTGTATTTCCTTAGACTCCGAAACGGCTGGATCGATTTATATGAAACTTTCAGACAATCCTAAGATAACCTAGCGGGGATATTCCTGTAAGGTGGTGGCGTTCTAAACTATTTTTTTAAACTATAATCAAGCAGTGATAGCCTAGCGGTGACACGGTGCGACTCTCTAGAGACGATCATGGGATCAAACCCCCGGGCAGGCACCAATGAGTTTTTCTATTAAAACTTATGTATCTAATTGATAATTAAAATTTATCACACGCTTATCGGTGAAGGAAAACATCGTGAGGAAACCTGCATATCTCTAGAGATACCTAGGGATATGTGTAACCTACCAATCCGTATTGGAGCAGCGTGGTAGGTCTTAGCTCCAATCCTTCTCTTCAAAAATGGAGAGAAGAGGCCTTAGCCCAGCAGTGGGCATAATAACAGGTTACTTTACTTTTTTTACTTTATAATCGATATATCTTTATTAAAAATCCTTATTTAAAATAAGGCCGGCGAAGTAAGCTGGACATAGTAGTTTATAAAATTAGTATAGATTGTATTTTTTTCTCAACATTCGATTTCTATACAAATATCATCAGTAGCGTCGGCAGAATGTTATCTAAAATCAACTTGTCTATAACAATTAGCATTATACTAACGAGCGGTAAGAACGTTGACTCAGCCGATTGAATATTAAAAAGCTATCTAAAAACCCGCATAGCTATATCGACCTCTCCTGCATTGCATTTGATATTTAACGGTGCGTTCCATTGAGCACTGTGAGAACGATAACGCTCCCCTATTTTACGATTGTTTTACTCTTAACATGATTATTTATTGCTTTTCCCGTAAATTAACATTATCTCGTTTTAAACTTAGATATTATCAATGCTTTTAACTACATAACTATTCTAATCTATACTTATATATACACACATATATATATAAAGCTGAAGAGTTTGTTGTTTGATTGTTTTAGTGTAAGATAGTCCATCTATCGAAAGGCTATATACCATCACGCTAAGATGAATAGGAGAGGAGGTGCAATAAAAATATTTCGAAAACGGCAAGATTTAAAGCTTTCCTTGCTTGCGTTAAGTAAACGGTGAAAGTTATTCAAAAATCATGTACTACAAAATTGACCCCCTCTAAAAGTTCTTACTAAAAATCCGCGACAGCATATGTCTAGCTTTTAAAGTTAACCCACTTTAGCCATAAATAATATGTGTTACGGTTTACTCAAATAACAAGACTGCAGTTTATGCGAACGAAGTAGCGTCTAAAATCTAGTAATTTTTAAAATAAAACTATTAAAAGAGCTGTTTTCTTGCTCTTCCAAATTATAGGTCTCTTTTATTATTCAAGAGTTTTAAGGCGCTACGTTACATTGCAAATTGCCGCCAAAAAAAACTTTTTTGAATAGGTTATTTTTATACTAAGCGTGCGATATAAATGCTAATGCTAAATGTTGAGTGACTAAACGTTTTCATAACTTATACATGTAGGATTCGTAAAACCGAATGCACGACAATATCGCAGTTTGCGATTATGTCGAGTTTTATTCCCTGCTTGATGATGCTTTACTTACGGGCGAAATATATACACCCGTATTCAAGAAGCATACTTAGCTAAGTAACTACACATTACTATGCAGAGGAGCCTAGTTCTCTATGCGTTCCTCGTGTCAAGCCTTCCATTTCATAAACAATACTTAGGCCACACTCTCTGATTGGTTCATTTGATATGGCGTAGTTCAGTCTAGTTTTTGACAAATGTCAATGTTATTAACAATTTGTTGTGTTGTTAATAACAAACAAACATAACCTTATTTTGGTATTCCCGTAATTTGCAGTTGATCGTGTCAATAATTATTTTATGATATTTGTGTATTGTACGGTGTAGATAAAATATAGTTTAGTATAATGACTTCGCCTTTGGATTTAAATGCAAGCACTGCAACTCCTAAGAGGTAGAACTATTTTTCTTTATGTTATAGTTATATGTGTATAGTTTTACTTATATTATTTACTAGACAAAGTGAAATGATTATAAGAATAAAATATAATAAATAAATAACTAATAAATAATTTTGTCTTTAACCAAAGCGGCGCGAACACTATGTGTTTGCTAAAGTAGCTCCTTGTCTATTTTAGCTGTGCGTCGATTTTGACAAACGCATAGTAGAACATTTCACTCAAGTAATGTCTGTGAATTAGTTTGAATGACCCTATGCGTCCCTGAGCACTGTGCGTTCGCATAGTAATATCATATGAATACGGGTGTTAGACTGCCTTCGTAGTTTTAATGGTGTTTTAAGTATTTTTTTTGTTATAACTCTGGGCAATCAATTTCTTCTCTTACCAAATAATTATAATAAATAATAATTCGCGCCCGTATCGCTGTGTATTAAAAAATACACCAAATTTTATATTTCTATCGTTTGTTTCTGGTTTCAGTAAGAGCCGCCATCCTCTTTATAAATGAACTTTCTCATTTGCATTAAATAGGGCAGATGGTGATTTGTCATTATAATACGGGCCTTTCTAATTGACCGACATGAACGACATCAGACATGATATGGATATAGCTGAAGGGCTTTAAGAGGTTAATATAACATGCTAGTTCTTGCGTTCATTTTTGTTTTAGTGTATCAGAAACCAAAATGTATCAAAACTTTTTTAAGATACCTCTTTTGACTTAAGCCAAACAACGTAATATAGAATCTACTTTTGAAAGTATAGATTTGAATCGACTTTGACACATCTTGAATAGAAAAACTTTCATAGGTTTATAATAGATGGTGGATGGTGGATTTTTGAATGTCATCCTATTCCTGTTAAATTTACAGAATTTCTACAGCCTATGTGTTACCCCGGTGTATAAGGAATAATTGTGCCAAATTTCATCGATATTGGTTCAGCGGATTAGTCGTGAAAACGTAACAGACAGACAGACTTTCGCAATTATATTAGTCAGAATTATTAATCATCATCATTCTCGTGCCCTTATCCCACTCTTGCGGGGTCGGCACAACATGTTACAAACATGTTGTCACATGATTTGGCTACGTATTTTACGACCTGCCGTCTGTCTGACGTCAACTTACCTTAGTCGCCTTTTACGATACCTCGGTAAGAAATGAAGGTGTTTTATTCTATGCAGCCGGATACCACACGGCACATACCTTAGTCGCCTCTTATGACGACACCTCGGTAAGAAAGGAGGGTGGTCTATTCTAATCTGCCGGATACTACACGTTGTTAATACCAAACATAAATATTACATGAGTAATTCTATTCTAATTCTATATACAAGAAATGATTCTTGTATATAGAATTCTGCTAATTATCCATAGACGTCGGGTTTTATTTCCTTGAAAGTTAAAAT
Organism: Morpho deidamia; assembly: GCA_947086505.1. Lineage (NCBI taxonomy): Eukaryota > Metazoa > Arthropoda > Insecta > Lepidoptera > Nymphalidae > Morpho > Morpho deidamia. Next base: position 10,591,396 of record CAMTZC010000010.1, read on the forward strand.
TTTAATAGACGCAATATAATTTATACCTTATTTTTGTACTATAAGAGCGAAATTCGGTTGATAGAAAAGAAAGCGGGTTGTGTTTAAATAAATCTAAGAATTTTCATATTGTGATAAATATTTTTAAAACATCTGGAAGAGAGTGCTCGCCAGATGATACTGAAATAGAGACTGATCACGCCTTTGTTGGAATTCACTACAACATATATGAAAGTCGATTATCTGAATGTTGAAAGCATTGGACGGTCTATGAAAGTCGTCTGGTTCAAATCCCAAATAGGCAATTATGAGATTTCTATCAAAATTTAGGTTTAATCGGTTTACTTTTCGTCATGTGCTTTACTTTGACGCCAACATCGTGATAAAATCTGCAATATTCCTAAAGCATTTCTGGGATAAATATTGGTCATATTTTAATCTACATAAGAGTCGCGTGAAAAATCTGTTCAGCTTCATACAAGACAGCGGTTTAATAGTTTAAAATTGCAAATGCTGAAAAGATTGACCGCTGAGTTTCTTGCTGATTCTTCTCGGTAACAACAACATTCCGAACCAGTTGTATCTTCATTAATCATATTCATCCTTGATGATTCAAAACTGCTTGAAAGAGAGCTATGAATAAAGATTATTTAAATTTGATTTAATTTTAAATCATAAATTCCTGGTGTCTGGCTAAGAAAATGAATCTTAGCCCAGCAGTGGGATAGTAAGTGTGTCTTTATTACGAAGACAATCAAACTCATAATAATAATTCTTTTTCTTGTTGCAGGTTCGTTAACTTCTGTGTAGACAATCGATGTCGTGAGTAATTAAAATATCATTATTGTAAGAATTACAATAGTAATTACGAAAAACTTTCCTAACAGTTTCCTCTCTTCGGTTCTTTGTGTAATTTTCGTTAGATTTATGTCCGTGTAAGAACATTAGATTGATGCTTCCTCTAGTAGTAATAGCATTGCCTAAATGTCGTTACAGCCGAAAACAATGCAAGGCGCGGTTGTCGTAATAAAAACGAAGATGCTCAGAATAGGAGTGCCTAATGGCGGTTCGTACTTATCCTAAATCAGTGAACCGCAGCGATTTGTGAGCGGAATTTGAGTTTGGCGTCAGTTCTACAATAGTCTAGTAATGAAAGTTTTTTTTTTCGAATGTGTCTTATGCTGTTAGCCCTAATAGCTTTTACAGCTTCACCGGTGGGATGGGCGAGAGCAGAAGCTTCGCCGGGTAAAATTGATGAGTGAACTAGTGTTTTTAGGCACTTACGCCTACGCCTTAAGGGTGTCTCCTGCGAGACCGAACCTCGGCTTAAAGCGGCGCGTTTTGGAGGACTGTATCTAACACATTGACTTTGAAGAAGTCGGCATCACGGCGGCCGCGGCAGAGGGCTGCGGCCGAATGAAAGTATTTAACACCCCTTCATATCTAAACTCAGTAATTTACCTATATGTAGTTGACGATTGAGGGTTACCTACTAATGTCTACTCAGTATAAACGATGTTACTAGCGCTAATATAAAGATATAAATTCTACATATTTATTATATTTTATTCTTTGGTTATATTATTTTTAAGCTTAAAGTCCAGATTAGTAGACCCCTTACTACTTTTTACACTGCATTTAACAATTTGATCCACAATAAACTCATAACTTAAATAACCGGTAAAGGTCAATATGTCAATATATGATATGACCCTCTTGAACTGACTAGTCTAAAGAGTTGTTCATGTTTTTTTTTAATATTACACACATGGTCATCTGTCCCCAAAGAAACTCGTACTTATTCTATAGGTGACAAACATAAGTACACCCAGAATCGAAGAACCAAAAAAAATATTTCAGAAATTTTGGCTCTCAGCGGAAATCGAACCCGCCACCCGCAAAGGGAGGGCTGCTGCCAACTGCGCCTGCGACTCAGTTAATTAAATGAGTTATTAAATAAATGTCTTTGTTTTGTTCGCTTTTACGCCAGTTTCCGGTTTAGCAGTGAAAAATGAACCGATAGGAATATTTAGCTTCCACCCACAGTTGTTTTCTTCGAAAGTATTAGATCATGTAACTTTATCGTCACGACAGTATAACGTTTCATGTCTCTGAAGTCCAAGATCGCTGTAACGATTATTTTTGTCGCGATTCTTATCTCAGAATGAACAGCTAACGGATGGCACCGCGGTATAAATGAAGCAATGCGACGATAGCCTACGTTTTAAGCTTTAACTATAATAGGGTTGCCTACCTGTTTAAATAATTGATCAAAATTCTTGATTAATATAAAGGTATTGATGAAACAAAATATAAAATTGTGTGCAATTTTTTTTTTAATTAGTAACTGGATTTTATTATTTTGTCATATATGAATATAGCTACCAGTTATATAAGGTGTTACAAGCTGTTTTATTTTCCGGCCAGTATATATATAAAGAAATCTTATTTTCAGAAGACGAGGGAATTTTTAAAATTAAGAAAATGCTCTTGAAACTACAGACACGACACGATGAGGTTTCGTCTTTTATATTTTTAATTTACACCTCTATATTTTAGTTCGCCGTGGTAACGGGCTGAGTAGAATAGTCCACCCTCATTTCTTACCGAAGTGTGGTAAAAGGCGACTAAGAAATGTTGACCCACCGAGTGGTATCCGGTCGAGTAGAATAGACCACCCTGTTTCTTACCGAGATGTCGTGAAATACGACTAAGGTAAGTTGATGTCAGGCAGGCGGCCGGTAGTAAAATACGTAGCCAAATCATGTGACAATTTGTTTTTACCCTGTTGTGCCGAACCCACTTAGAGTGGGATAAGGGCAGTAGGATAATGATGACCTCTATATTTTTGTAATAAAAAAGTAAATAATAAAGTAGATAGGGTTAGATCCAAATCCATCTCAAATACTTGCCCACCGCTCTAGCTATGACGTTGCGTAATTTGCTTAAAACTTTAAACTTGTTAATTTGGCCTTAACCCGATTTTGTATCGTGAGTCTAGTTATTTTATATAAACAAATATATATGTATACTATTCAGGATAATCTTAATTCAAATGCGTATTTACATACATTAAAGATGAAAGCATTCGTTCTAATAGCACTGATTAATCGACTCGACTATGATGCAACGGGATATATTTAGCTAATCCACATCGAACACTTACATATGATCTATATGGATTTAAATTTATAATTACAAACATAAGAACCTAAAGCACACTACGCATGGTATACTTGTATATCATACATTGGTGAACGCTGAATAAATATTTTTATATAGAAAGTTATAAGCTCTTTTTCTTAATTAATATTTTAGAATACCTTTTATTTTAGGGATAGGATGTCTTTTTTTAAATCAGGGATATATCTCTTATCAGAACTGTCGACCTAAGTTTTAACTTGATATCAATTAACAAAGTTCAAACACGAAATGAAGTTTGTAGATTAAGTTTACTAGTAATAATTAAATATAAATTTTCAAATTAATAATAAACAGTCATGATTCTCTCTAGGCCTGCATTAACGAACTATCTGGCGTCACTAATCAAGAGCTAGGATAACCAGGTTAAACAAGGTTATTCCATTGAATATCCTGCTATTTAGTTTCAATCGTTACAAATTTCATCAATATTGTATCCCTTCGATTTGCCGTTAAATAGTAATAGATACACAGTCTTAATATATTATTAATAATAATTCCTAATAATATTGTAAATGCGAAATTCGTGTTACGCTGCTGTCACTACCAATATTATAGAAATTTGGCATCATTAAGTCCAGAGTTACGTAAAAAATAAAAAAATCCAGTTTCTCTTTCTAGAACTGGAAAATGTCATATTGCCTTATTGAGGGTACTTTAACGCTTAAGTTAAAACGAGTACGAAAAGTGTATTAATTAGCAAAAGTACATATTGAGTACACGTGAGGGAGTGATTCCCTGCTTATAAATATGGGTGACATCCCTACACGGCCGACCCAATGACGCGAGGTTCCGGCGCTTCCGGCGCGCCCGTACGTCGCGCGTAAACAATCCAGATTCGTACCCGCTGCGCTGCTTAGAGGAAAAATACGGTTGTACAAATACCCTGTGATAACGTTCCGGTTATTGGTTTATTAATTCACTATCGCGTTTGTATGTACTTCCTTGTTTTTATATGTCAATTATTGTGGAACTGTTTTGCTACTTAATTAAAAATTCTTCGAGTTTGTATAACTCAAAGAATTCCGGTTTGACAATTAAGGTCAAAGTTTATCGTAGACTAAAGACTGTTAATTATTAAATTAATACGTATTCCTTATTGTAATCTTAGAAATAAAAGTTAAAACTAGGGTTTTGCTGTAATAGTCTTATCAAGTTGTTTGATGAAATCTAAAAGTCTTTTCCCTATTTATGCTCCCTATTAGGCGTATATTGAGCCATTGGCGCAGTTAGCAGTAACTCTGCTTTCAGCTCCGTGGATCACGGGTTCGATTTCCGCCGAGAGCCAAGATTTTATATAAACAATTTGTTGATTCTTTGAGCCTTTGTATATTGGTACAAAATCGCGATTTTGCGATTTTGTCGTGGAGTCTATCTCCTGATGATGCTTCGGTTGCGGGGCGAAACAATTGTTGAGTTTGTGATAGTGAACCTGTGTAGTGCTTGTGTATTGTGGTGGAAGTGGTGGCGGTTTGTGCATGTGTTTTTACGAATCCTGCACGTATCGGGTATGAAAATACTGATAGTCCACTATACATTAAACACTATATATATTTTCTATTTACTGTATCGCGGATTATAGCAAAATAATTTTATTATTACTTTTGTTTTAGTCCTAAAATAGCTCCTTTTTTGGCCTATACTGATTCTGCGTGAGAAATACCGGCGAGCTTCGAGTCATTTTAGTAGGCAATTAATCTTGCCTAATTATCATTTTCAAAATATTATGTAAATTTCAATTGTCACTAAAAACTGTGTTAGAAGATATAACTTATTGTTAGAAAAACAAACTGGTTTTAGAGTTGTTTATTAAAAAAACATCTTTTACATAAAATAAGGGCAGGAGAATGATGCTTGATGAATGCTTTAAAGAATCTATCATAATAGGTAATAAAATAATAAAGTGAGTAGAAAAATAACTATATTTTATACAACAAGTATTTTCTGTTTCGTAAGAGCTATATTTACAATAAATTTAATCCGTAATTAGCAAAAGGTAACTATAAATCATGCTGTTTGCTTCCTTCATTACTAAGATCTAAGATAAAGGAAGTTCTTACGAGGCAAACCTGATTTACAAACAATGCCATATACGTAAAATAAAGTAATAAATAAAGAATGAAAGTGGATGTACGTGATAATGAAATACACGAATAAATGTAATATTGGATTCAATTGTATATTTTTTTAATGCAAGTAACTAGTAATTCACCTATTTACTCTAAATTGCAAACAGTATCATGAAATAGATGTTTCAGAAGGTACGTTTGAAAAAATCAATCGTCTAAAATTAATAACAATAAATGGAAGATGTAAAAGTCATTGTTTATTGCATATTAAATAAACAAATAAGTATAGGATGTAAATCTTGTAAAAATGTAAGTTTATGTGTCCTGTACTTTGAAACAGTTGGATCCAGATCCAAATGACCGAGCGGATGATCCTGTAAAGTTTCGTGATGATCAGAGCATTTTTTTGATTATTGAGTTCTGTTTCAAGGTGAATTCGAAACTATACTTAGCCACAGCAATGCATGGCCTGACGGCTATTTGTACAAATGAAAATACTCTTTAAAGTTAAGATAAATAACCGCCTTCCCTGACATCTAAAAATGATCATATTATCTAAGACAAGTTTCATATCCGTTTTGGATTCTCAACGGTGTCTTGTTTTCACTTTTATTCTCCTGTTGATGAAATATTTCGTAGATTGCTACACATACAGATGCGTCGTAGAAGATTTCGTCACCGCGGAAAACGCTCTGGCCCATTAAATAGTTTTATTATGAACTCGACGCCATCTTGTATATTTTTGGCTGGAGTAGCTGTTTATCTTGGTGGGACTTGGTCCAAAGAGTAATTAGTAAGCTTAGATGTATTTTTGTCTAACGGATAAAGTTTTTCGGAGAAACATTCAACTGGATTTTTATGACCATTTATTGGCTATAGATTTTAATTCAATTTCATTTTATCCAGCGACACCTGCAGGCCTAACAATAATTCTTATTGCGACTCAATTGAAGGCGTAAACGACGACCGCGAACCGCTTTCTTTTCATACCATGAAGTGTGAACTGCATTGGGGTCGTAATGTTTGAAAAGGATAATGTTATATGAACTATACATAACTCTGTCTCTTTTACTTACATGTTCTTAGATCGAATTCCGAACGCTCATCGCGCTGACACGCTATAATCGCTGTGGTATTGATTAGCGGTAATTTTAACATGTCGTAACACCTCTGTCCTTTGTATTAGAAGATGTCCATTAATTACGTGAGCTCATTTTATAAGTAGGGCTCCAGCAAAAATTTAAAGTGGTGGATAATGCACATCAACTTTTTCATTAAAAGTAAACATATATAAGACAAAGAAAATTTCACTTTTTTCATCCTATTTCCTGTTCGAAAATAAACATTTACAATGAACATTTAATTTGCTAGTCCTTTTAGGAAAACTAAATAAAAACATTTATAGAATTGAAAGAAAATATTTAATATTCTGATCTCTTGAAAATTGAAATCTATCCTATACTTATCCTATGTACACGAACTATTATTACTGTTTATTATCTGGGTACAAGCTGGTAAATCTTATGTCCGAATTTACGCTGTATTATAAATCTCACTGAAGGTTCTATTATTTTTTTGAAAATATTTTCCACGCTTCTTCACTTACTTTATGGAGACCCTTACTTTTCCTCACTACTTTTCTTCTTCATGGATTCAATCAGTTCAATTCATCCAATGAATGATGCATCTTTATATAGGTCTGGGGCTAGCGTATCTAGAAACTATTCAATACCCTGGCTAAATAAAAACAGTTTCCTTTGATTTCATTACAAAAATATCCAACCAATTTCACCGTATTTGAGGATAATACCTCAGAAAGTGCGATTAATAGTAATCCAGATCTGTATTATGCATCTACAATTCAGAGATCTGTCTATGAAAGTTTTATACATTATTAATAAGTCGTATTTAACCGTTGGATTTGGCTAGCGGTGCACTATAGGCATGTGGAACGTCTTGACAACGTGTTGAAACGTTGTTAATGAAACAAATCGACGTGGGGTGTTACATTGTATTATATGTTACATTTCATTGATGGCTTTTCAATAGTTTCTTCACTGCTGAGGTTCTTAACTCTAGTTAATCATTCCTCTCGACTCCGCGGAATCTTATGGATAAAGGATTAGTTTGCCAAATTGATTCGAGGATCTGATTTATTTTCGAATTTTCACCGTACAGTCAGCTCTAAACATCACTGTGGACCAGATGAAAAGAGTTACCGATTGAATCAAATGAAACCAGCATAGCTTATTATCAATATAAATAGAGCTATGCCCCGGTCTAGGATGTAAGATGTAAGAGGCCGTGCTGCAGCTTAAATTGACATATGGTGTAGTACTGGAGTATGTCTGCGACTATTCATCAAGGCAATGTTACAATGTTATACGTAAGAGTTCAATGATCTCAGTGCATGTTTCACTTGTCCGACTAAAAGCATTCACTTTCCGCAAACTGTCATTTATTTTACAAGCCTTAGTAGTACCTACTAATGCAAAAAAATTAAGGGTAATTTTTTGACTGGTGTTCCTTGACTGCTATCACTAGAGTTACAGAGAAACATAATCAGTTAAATTGACGATATAAAAGCATTTGTTAAAAAGTTTATTTAAATAAAGTATATTTAAGATTGAATTGGTTATTCCAGATGAAATTGATAAAGAATAATTAAATTATAATCTAGAAGAGATAAGAGTTTCTTTACTTTATTCTTGACTTGCTTGGTGATATATCACTTGATCGTAAGTGATAAACTAAGATAAAAACGCACTAGTCTGTAGTAAACACAATTGGAGATTGTAAGTTTAAGCTCAAAGTGTAATTAATGCACTTTCGCTAAGTGACGTTACACATCAGAATTCACAACATGTTATAAGAAAGAAGTGGTGATTTCCTTTTTTATTGATGACACCTCTGTGGTTAACCAGACCGTAATCTGATGTATGACGATGCAGGAAAATTAAATTTTCTATATCATATTATAATATGTACAAAATTTACACAAAAACAATAATTTTGAACAATTTGTGGCGTTGTAACTAAGGCATGATTTATTTATGTGAACACTAGCTTCGTTCCGCAGTTTCAACAATGATGCTAGGTATCATGCAGCAGATACTAGTTATATGAGCGAAAATAAAAATTGGGCTATTTGTTATTCAAGATTTAGACCTACTTGTTCGTAAAAATTTGTAAAAATCGGTAAGCTGGGAGAGCGCTAAAAGTGTATAACAAAAATAATGCAATATATATGATTTATAGAAGCAGGCGTTACTTTGCGGAATTCCATATTACAAGCAATATAACAGAACTAACTACTTTGCTATAATCCGCACGGGTTAAGTGAATGCATGCAAAGCCAATGTGTATGAAGCAGGCAAAATCTACGCACCTTATACATGCAGGACCAGCCACCACATGCACCCCAAGGCGCAATTCACCAGCAACAACGAACACAAAAGCAGCACACACACCCACCACCACAATCTCGACGATCGTTTCGCCCCGAAACCGAAGCATCATCAGGAGGATAGGCTTCACGATATATATAGCGACCGAGTGATGTCTATAGGTTTATGTGATCAAAGAAAAAACGCGGAGGACCTTAAAAACCAAATATTGGTCGCGAAAATGAAGTTCGTTGAACAAGAAAATCAATCCTTTTTAGTTTGGTTTCGAGTCATGTTTAAATATAAATTAATTAGATAATATAACGTGATTGAATCCGTGACGCGTTTGAATTTATTATTAGACGTTTTCATGTATTTGTAATATGAAAACAAATTGAAGCGTTTTATGGTATATTTAATTTTTTCATACTTCGTAAGTTTTAACCTTAATTTTTTTATAAAAGTTGTATGACTTATATCGGGTGTAGGTTCAAGTGTTAAACGTCCACAGACTCGACATATAAGTGATGTAACCTACTTTTGTACAAGGGTCGTTAAACGCAACTCCTTAATAGGTAATGCACGAACTGCTATATTAACAAGTCAACTTACTTAATGTCAATTTTTGTATCATTTCTATACCATAATCTATTATTGGTAGTATTTTAATGTCCATTGGATAAAACCACTTTTGTCTGACTGGTGTACAACGCTAGGTATCAGATGGGTCACAAAAACAAGAAATTTTGCACAAATGTTTCTTATATGTTCGACAGAAATTTGAAAATCTGTTCAAGCTTTCGTATTTGAAAATTCACTTACAAATGCAACCCGTTAAAAAAATGAGAGAAGAATACCTTCGCTCTAATATAAACATTTTACACTACTCGGTAATGCTACTGCGTTCGCCCCCTGTCATACGGCCAGACTGTGATAAATTTTTAATTGATAGCCCATATTATCGATAAGAAAAAACATATGTTGCTCACTAATACTCTTTCTAATTAAAATTTGTTCTTAACACACTAGTTTCTGGAATACAGTTAAAGGTATATAAAATCAAAATCTCCTTTTTTGAGAACTAACTTGTAAATCTAGTAGACACATACTTGAGGACAGACTTTACACAAAAATTTTTTTGGTTTGGTGTGTTTTAAATATGCAATGCAATGGTACCTGCCGTAAAATATTTGTTACATTAACAATACAGTGTATAAGAGCCTTAATACGCCTTATTGCGTCGTATGACCTCATGTTGTCGTAAGACTGATCGTTGGTCCATCCCACTGGTTCAATGTATTGACAAATAAATTAACTGTGTTATGTAACCGAAGTCAAGTAACATTTACGTGGATGACATGTGATCTCGAATTTTGCGTTTAAATTTTTCTTTCAATACCTATTTTGTGCCTTTTTCTAAGGAATCACGAAGGACTTTTATTGGTATTTGTTTAAAATATTTTGATTATGGTAAATAAACGTGGCTTTTTAGGCAAGTCAGTCACTCGTGGCCTCTTGCAACAGGCTCGACTGTGAGCCGAGTGCTGATGATACCAGCCTTCATCTTTGTGTTGGTCTCATCTTACGACATTAAGGACGACGTGAAAATCAGTCGAACAGAGCTCTTGCGCTATATTCCGCCCATTTTGCGCTCTCGAACATCTCTGGTTTTTTATCAATGTTGTCCCGCTATGCCGGCTGTAAACAGTCTTATACTAACTATCTAGAACTGTAGCTCACAGTTATTTACAATTCGAAATATAATAACATAATACAATTTATAAAATAGTGTCGTGTACAACCTAAAACATATCAAACAACTTGTACGTATACAATAGCTATCTGCACGATAAAAAACTTGTCTTTGGATGACTAAAGTTAGAAATCCTGCTAACCTTGGACTAAATCCATTATGGTAGTAATATATTTTATCGACCATTATAAATATTATTTTGAAACGTTTTTAATTATTTGCAGGAAATGCATCATAACGCTTGCAAATGATGTGATCTCTCATTTGTGTGAATCTGAATTAAATGATTATTAAATCCGGTACGTTATATCATTTGGGTCTTTAATTACAAAAAAAAACTATTCAGGCGTGGCGAAAACGTATATCATTAAATTATAATTTGTAAACATTATAGACGATTTAGACGATAAAACGATTTAAATATATTATGATACTTAATTAAATTTTGTTGCTTGCGAATCGATACACGTGGAATTAATTCTTTTGTTTGTTATTTTCGTAACTTAAAAATTTCCAAAACCATTCTTAAAATTGTTTCTACGGCTTAAAGAATAGTACTGTCACTACAAGATATTATCAAAAAAGTCACGAGATGCAGAAGAAATAATTTTTGATATTTAAGAAAATTTACTTAAAATTAAAAACAAAACTATTTTTGGTTAGTAAAAAAAGTAGAAAAAAATAAATTGTTTATTAAATTGATATTCCACTACGCCCAAGCGAAGTAATTAAATTTGTCTCATTCTACGAATACCGGACAAATTGTAAATCTTTGTAATTTATTTAAAGTTTTTAAGACAAAATGTTTGTATTTACTCTGGTTTACTTTATACTATGTAGTAATGCATAATCTTCTACCCAATAAACATAATACATTTGTTTATCACTCTGAATATTCCTTGTTCTATAACATAATAATAAAACATAATCCATTTATAATGTATATTTAGGAAAAGAAAAGATTAGCAAAATCCAATATCCTAACCTCTGGATGCTCGTCCCGGTGGCGCGGCGTGGGAGACGTGAACGGAACATCGACCCCGCATGCAACTATAAATACACTTAATCTACGCACATCGGGAACTCCCTGCCCTGCTATTCCTGTCTTTCAAAAGGCCTAAATTCAGTCGCACTTTCAACAATTCCATTCGTATCATAATTTTTGCATTGATCGTAGTTAGGGTGATAGCGAGACTGGATATTAGTAGGAGACGGTTCGAAAGCACTTATTTACAAGTTTATTTGAATAAAGAATATTTAGAATTTGAATTTGAATATAGAAATTATTTTTTTCTAATACAAGTTTATCTGATTATATATGATACAATGCTATTTGTAGGAAATATAGACATTGTTCATCGTCTGGTTCTGTAATATCACGATCATTTGACATTCATCATTTGAATTTAATTTTTTTTGTTTATTTTTGATTTTAATTAATGCAATGATACTTTCTCAGCGAATTTGGTGTAAAATTTGTTGTCTGCATTTCTGATTTTTCGCTTTTCAATGATAATATGATCGTTCCTGAATCCTGATGTATATAGTTAACTGATACAAATTGCTTCGATAAAGGTCAATGCTACATCCAAATTGGTGATTGCAATTGAATCCGTTCCACTTGCAACAAATTAATGTTCATTAAGAGAATGATATGACACGCTTGACCGTATTACAAAAGTATCAAACTGTCTAATGATTCCAGGTTGTTCCAGTAAAGTGCTTATTAGTGTGTCCTGTTCTATTTTGCAGTATGACATCAGTTTTGATCTGTTAGTGATTTTATCGCTATTTAATGACCTGCTACATTAAGCGCCTTTACCGAGAATACCTTGTCATTAATGGATGTTATAAGTAAGTTTTAAACACGATTGGGCAGTCTTGAGCCTTTAAACGGAACTCGGTCGTCCCTGATAACTTTCCCGGCACTAGGTCAGTTCTGCGCGTCTCACTTAACGGTACAATCAGGTTGTTGCCGTTCGCGCCACGTAACAATTTGTAATTGCAGTTTTGAAACGTTTATTGTAGCGATACGGAAGTGCTCATACAAATGAATTTGAACTGTATAGCTTGGAATCTCGACTCAAAAGAAACTCGCCAGTTTAACTGCCTTTTGAGACTTTGCCTTGAACTTGCTATTGTGACAAGTTAGCATATTTGTACCGTGTTAATATAATCACAATGTTACTTTAAATCTTATAGATATTCTATTTAGAATCAAATCTATAATATTTCTCTGTAACTGTGTACGAAATGTGCTTTACGCACTATAATTTTATTTATTTATTTATGTACCATAAAAATGTTGTAAAATATTAGTTAAAATGTACAAGAGTCAAATGCCTTTGATCCCTGCTAGTTAACCTACGAAATGAGACTGTATTAAAGCAAACTTAGGTACGCAAATATCAAAAATTGAGAATTTTAATCATAATAATATACGTATCGATAAATTTATATATTTTTATACATATACATATATAAAAAACCAATTTTCATAATCAAATGATTCAAAATATAGTTTCATATATACATGTAATGTTACTTTCATATATCCTTATACATATATTTGAATTTTTAAAATGTTATTATCATAACCTAGAAAAATGAAATGGATCAGTCGACTGCGAAATAATAGCTTCTGTTTAATATTATGGTTCTAAGTTCACGAATCAAGCCCCATTATGTTTATAAGTAGCAACTATAGTCACGGATAAAAACCAGACATTAATTGCGTTTGTGCTATAAGTAAGAGTATTCATAAATTGTGGTGACCGTATACTGATAAAGTTACTAAAGTTTTAATTAAAAAATATATATCACATCATTAAATTAGATATAAAAAATATATAGGTATATAAGTTATTTTCAGTTTTGTAAATTAATATTATATTTATCTACTCTGATACTATAATACAAAGATTATAAAACTGAAAACAAAATTCTTATGACAAACATTACGTACAGAACAAAATTAAAAATTAAAAAGTTTCATTACGATACAGGTCTTGTATGGACACCTGTATCATAATGTATCTTTTTAATCATAACGATACACCTATACAACTTCCAGCTGGACCAAGGAGGTTAAACCTCTACCTTAGAAAAAAAGGTTTCTATGAATGGGTCCCCGGCGACGCAACACGCATGCGCAATCGATGTTTGCGCCTTGGCACCAATATATGACATTTAAAAAATCTTTTCAATATTTAAACGAAGTTTAGTTTTGTTTGTAAAAAAAAAGTTAGTAAATAAAAAAAGTAAGTTTTTGTGTAAAGACATGTCTGAGAGCGGGGACAGTGGTAATTGTACACCACCAGATATTCTGAAAGCTGCGTCAAACATGACCGTGAACCTGTTGCCGACGAAATCTAGGAGCAACTATATTAAATGTTACCACGAGTTCATGGAATGGAAACGTACGTTTTACGTATTATAGTATGAGAGTAGATAAAGTAGTGTATGATACTGTACATAACTTGGTCTTATAACACTCGTGTGACACTATAAAAAAAACTCGCCTGCGGGTCGTTTTTTTAAACCACACTCGTGTTATAAGAACCCTTATTATGCAACAGTATCATAAACCACTATTATTAGTACTACATTTATGTATGTAAGAGATACATAATTTAATATAATGAGGAGAATCGGAAATCGGTCCTTTTACAATGGGGCCGGGAATTAACAATTCGTGGTAATACATTCATCTATCTGTCACCAATTACGAGAATTTAATTGTGGAAAATTTTATGTGAAAAAAAATATTTTTTTAAAGAAATTACTATAAAGCAATAAAAACTGTTACTAAAAAATTATCTGTTTTAAATATTTGGGTCTTATATTTGAAAAGACCTGTCTGTTAAATTTTATTTTCAAAAATCAGCATACACATTGGGAAAAATAGTATAGAAAAGTGCAAACGAACACTGATGCCCGATTTCACCGACATCCCCTACAATTTAAGAGACCCCTATGTATATTTAGGGGACGTTTAGGAGACTGTTTTCGTTTCACCAACATTTAGGGGTCACTTAATCGCTTAGGGGACTCTTAAATTTGAGGAGTGGATTGTCGACCCCCCAAACCGACACACAACTATAAAAGAAACTACAAGACGAAAATGGACAGTGATTTATTTGATTTATTCGATAATTTAGAAACTATTGATACTATTTTTGAAGTGAATAGAAGTCGAAGACCAAAACTTCATCGAAAGCGGCCAAATTATTTTATAAATTTTGATGAAGTAGACTTTTTTAAGAGATATAGGTTATATAAATCGACAGTGTTGTATTTACTAGAAATTATTGAGCCTTATTTGGAATAGCCACATAATAGGTGAGTAAGGACTATTTATTTTATTAGATCTTAGTTTCTTCTCATCTAACTATACTTAATAAGTTGAAAAAATGTGTGTAGTTATGTTTAGCATATTACTGGTATAATTTGCTAAACATAATTAAAATACACAGTTCCATTCGCAAGATGTACACACAACAATTGTAGGCTTTGAAAGATATCAATAATTATGGCGTAGGTAACAACTTGACAGCATTACTTTTAAAATACAGAGTAAAAATCAATGTACACTACCATTATACATAAAATTTTGATCAAAAATATTTAATATTGCATAAAAGAAATAACATAGAAGATATATTGCTTTCCCTTATTTTTATTCAATAGTATAAATTAAAATTTTGCACAAAACCTTTTTATTTCTTATCAATCGTAAATACCGATAGCAAGTCACGCACTATTATGGTAAAAAAAAGTCACATAGTTAGGAGTCCCATAGTTAGGGGTAACATTCATTGGTGAAATCAAATTTAAGTAAGGGGTCTGTTTAGGAGTCCCATTTAGTTAGGTGTCCCTTAGCAAAGTGATAGTTTAGGGGTTGTTGGTGAAACCGGGCATGATACTGCTATTATCGTGTTTTTAAATATTTAGAAAAACTTATATTTCAGTTTAGCTTAACTTCCACAGATTCTCATATTTTATTTCTGCGTTTATAAAGGGATATATATGAGAGGAAATGGAAAGTAATATAAATTAATTAATTATTAATATAAGTTATAATTTTTGAATTTAAACTATCGTGAGTGATATTCATTATTAAAGTTAAGAGACCGCTCATGAATAAGAGAGAAGAGAGAAGAGAGCTCATGAATAAGAGCCCCGTATGGGCTTGAAATTGGTCGGGGTCATCCGATAAAATAAGACGTGAGTATAGCCGGTCTCTTACCTTTAATAAGTTATAATACTTGTTAATATAAATAATATTTTACAAAACAAAAGTTTACTCACCCACACACCATCACGATATCACTTCACAAATCTGTCAGGTACATATTAAATAACACGTACTCGTGCAAGTACCTGTAAAAAGTGCCCTCGACAAGTGAGAGAACCTCGTGGCATCTGTTCATTTTTTACACACATTTCCCTCTTATTAAAATCATATCTTCATGTTTCTAACTATATACTTATTAACGATAATTTTCGTTAGTGTTAGTAATAAGTACATGAAAATAAAATTTGAATTATATTCAAAGGTGTACAATGAAAAACGACCTACAAAAAAATAATAAATACTCACACGTCGTGGTTATAAGAATAAAATTCCCTTATCATTGAGATTTGACCATAAATTAGTATACAGTTAGGGCCTATACAGGATATTTTAAAGTGTAATTTTATTGTAATCATTTCTTTGGATTTCGACTGGATCGTTAAATTTCTAGTTTTTATATGAATGTGTTTTATCGCATGAAAAACGAAAGTCATTGTTGTTATTACAATAGAGGCATATTTTAATCTTACTTTATATCACGAGATCTAAATTACACATCTAAAGAGAGCTTTGCTGTTGCGTTTACTTCGACATTGAATTCAATTGCGTTCGTAATAGAATCTATTTTAGGAATTTGATTGTTTATAGCTACTCACAAGTGTTTTAGTTGGAGTGGTTGCAGACATCTCAAATTACAGAAGTTTGCTCGCTGTACAAACATAGATCAACCGCCCTTTGTACTTAATTACACAAAATTAATGAATTACGAATTGTTTAAATATTACAACCTATACCTTGATTTCTATCATATCTATTTGTAATTATGTACTGAATCCAAATAATACCATCTCTTTAAATGCAATTTGTTTTTATTAATCTTTGAAAAATATTTCATGTGGTATTTATTCACTTGTATTGTTTGAATATATACTGGTGTTCAAACACGCTCAAACAGTATGTCACTACACGTCCACTCTCGCCTACAGACGCTGGTGTTACTGACGTGTGCGCTTCGAGATAGTGTTAAGTTTTACTTTGTACACTAGTATTAGTATGATTATGTATTAGTATATTTCTGTTTGTATTATACGTTGTGTCACCTTTATATAAATATACAAGGTAAGAATTACAAATCTCAACCCATATACACTGCAGAATGGATTAATCGGATTTTATGACTAGAAAATTTAATCAACAACTAATTATCATACGAAAATTTACAATTTCGGTAATATTATAGTACCCGGCATTTTTTTTACTTACCCAGCATGAAATAATGCACATCGATGTTAAGAACTAAGTCACTGTCACTCAGTTAGTATCTGACGTTTCACACGGGTTCGTCAATCTGTGCGACAGAGACAATGCTCTATGAAGCAGAATCTAGCCGATTTCTCTCTCTAAGCCTCGATGTGCATTATTTATTGCCGGGTACTATACGTCTGTTATGTTATTTCATTACATTTTATTCAATGTACAAAATTGGTTTATTGTGGACTTGGATAGCTGACCTGCTGTGTAATACAGTTGTCTTGTAGTCAGCGTGAATCTACCTCAGACAACCACAACATAGCGGATATACATTTGTACATTTGTTTTTAATAATGTTTGAATAATAATAATATAATGATAAAATTGTTTGTGATAAACAAATAAAAAATTCTATTTGCAACATTTTATAGTCCCTGATCACTTTATTCGATATTTATAATACCAATAAAAAATATGATACAATCAAAGGATTTGTATAAAGTAAAACAAAAAAACAATATGGGCGTCGGCCCGTCAACATGATTGCATACAATTTAGTTGTATACAGTTGACACAACCTCATGTTACTATTTGATCTCTATATTGTTATCGAGATACGACCGCGAGTGACATAATATATGAGGTATTTTGCCCTGAAAACAATGCGAAGCTTATTATAATGGAAGGTCTGGAGGCGAACTGGGCACTTAAGACAAGGATCAAGCTACTTTATGAGATTGTTTATATTATCATTACTTTACTAGTTACTCCTACGACTAGTACTTACGCAGTCTAAGCACTTGATTCATTAGCATGCTATTGTTTACTTGATTCATGTATCTTTGAGAAAAAAACAAAGGTGTATCATATCGCACGTTTAGTATTAAGAGACCTAATTCAAAAAAGTTGTTTGTGGCAAATTGGAAAAAAACGTGGCTTAGCGCCATGTAAATGAGATTCATATCTTGAAAGAGCAAGAAAACACTAGTTTTTTTAAATAGTTCGTAGCGTTATGTCTTAGATGATATTGAAATAGGGATTACAATGTATGTAACTCAATGCAGCGTAATTTTGAATTCGGTTGCTTTAATATTAAGCGTGTGATATTTGCTTACTATATATAATGCTAAATGGAGAGTAGACCGTTCTCATACCTGATACATGCAGGATCCGTAAAAACACATGCATATACCTCCATCACCGCCACTACAATACACAAGCACAACCCATATTCACTGTTAAATACTCAACAATCGCTTCGTCCCGCAACCGAAGCTCATCAGGAGATCCGCGAAAAAATCGCAAAGCTGCTTTGTGATTGTCCGTATTTGGGCTGGTGGAGGTTTGTGCATGTATTTGAATCCTGAATGTATTAGACATGAGAACGGATAGTCCACTCTAGATTTAGTATTACACATATTTTCTATTAACTTAATCGCGGATTATAGCGAATTAATTTCATTATTCCATTTGTCTTATGGATCTCCACGAAGTTACGCCTAATTGTATTAATTATTATTAAAATTTACTTTGAACTGAATCATATAGCTAGTTATATAGATATTCAACAGAGTTGTATGTTTGTGTATTCAGCCGGCGCGATTTGTCATTCTGTAACATACAATAGGTCATACGTTGTGTGAAATATAGCCTTTTGCGGCAATGAACCGTTGCTTTAGAGGTATCGGTATTACATATGATTGCGGATTGTTTTCATTGTGTTATAGGAAATCTAATCTGGTTATTTTAAGGACCGGTATCTTGTATATCAATATTGCTGGTATATAAAAGTAACGGCTCGTTACTATCTCACAGCTGGGCATAGACGCACGCTGCTTCAGTGCGGATTGGTAGGTTGCACATATCCCTAGAATTCGCTAGAGATATGCAGGTTTTCGTACTATGTCTTCCTTCACCGAATAGCGTTTAATAAATTGCAAATATCGATCAGACACATAAGTTTTAACAGAGAAGCTCAATGGTACCTGCCCGGGGTTTGAATTCCGGACCTCTCGAAAGAGTCACATGGTCTCACCGCTAGGTTATCACAGCTGGTATATAGCTGAAGTTAAATTTGATTTTCTAATACTAATAATACAGCAACAAATACCGATACTAAATTATGATCCGAATACATGACTAAGTAGTGGATACTTTGCAAGCGTTTGCGTGTTAAACGATTTAAGCCTCCTCATGTTTTTTTTAATAAGTACAAAGTTTCTGTTTCTTTTCTTTAGTTTAAATGAAATAATTTTCGTTGCTATGTGTAAAGACGACATTTCATATGTGTAAAGTTTAAAATTTCATAACTATTTTTGTAATTTAAAAAGTTTTTCACAAATAATCACTCAGTGACTTATAAGAATCTTATACGTAGTAATTTTGAGCTAGCAGACTTCATATTGAGAATACGTGTAGAATTAAGGATATTTAACTTTGGTTATCAGTGAAATAATGCAAAGGGACTACCGGAACGAAAGCTCCATCATGCAGCTACAATCGAATTGGCTGGTCACACATCCGTACGAACAATATCAATTTGACAGTCTATTGGTTTGTTACACTTTTATCACCAATCCGCTGGAGCAATAAAGAAAAAATTTGGCACAATTAAAGCTTATAAAAAACAGTTAAAAATACTCCAATCGCCAACGAACTTTAAAGGATTATACGCTGCGTCAATCTTGAAAATTTTATTGAAATCGGTCCAGCGTTTCGGGATCTATAAGGGACATTCAGACAAACATTCATTTATTCAATCTCCATTTGGGTCTGAATAACTTAGATAAGATCAAACGTTTTAAACGTTTGGTTAAACTACCACTTAATAACTTTTGTTTGCATATAGATGAGTATTGAATAGTGGGATATTTTAAGTATCTTTGTATAGCTTGTTAAAAATAGCTTAAAACTTAAAAGCCCTTGAGCATTAACGACCCTTATCCGGAGTTAGAGCACTCGTTTTTATAATTACATGCATGTTTCATTACAAAAGATTTCAAGTTCGACTTTGCTTCCTTCTTATTGATCTATTATCTTGATTTATTTATTATAAAACACTTCAGTACTGGCATACTGCTTTGGGAATTGTTCCATGTGAGTTATGTTATAAAAATATTAAATAAGTAGATAGTTCGAATATCATTTCAATTACCTCAGTTAATCTCGGTTGTCATGTAGACGAAAGAGCTTGCCAACTTCGGTTCGGTGAATGGGCATATAATAATCATTTTATTATTTCTGTAACCTATCTTAGAAACGATATATATCGAGAACTTCATACACATACAATCACCGATGACATTCTTCAAACAATACAGTTGTCCGAGGGATACGCAAGTGCAGAAGTTTCGATCTAGAACTAACATCGAAAAATTTAAAAGCTATTTTGTTGGGGTTAGAAATTCTCAAGGTTACTCAAAATTTCTAGCAGTTGAAAGTTCGATATTAGTCTTGCCCATTGCAAAAATTCGCCGGGGTTAAGCTAAAACCATGACAAGTTAAAAAATCTTTAAAAAAAATTTCATGTTCCTATAACCGTTGAGGAGTTTCCTCGTCTGGTGCAGATCAGCATCGGGTCATGTTTATCATAAACATGCGATTTCATCTAGGCTAGACCAGTTTGTGTAATTTCAACTCAATCGGACACCCGGAAGTGGGTCAAATTTAACTGATCCACCTTCACATACATTTTTTTTATTTTTATTTATACTATACTAGCTGACCCGGCGAACTTCGTACCGCCTAATAGTGAATCAATGACTGGTGTGTTACCTTTTAGCTGAACTAATTTAGGCTTTGATGAACGTAATACAATGACATAAAATAAATTTCTGAACGCACGCGTAAAAGTTAATCATTTGTCATTGTTTCTGTACGCACGCATAAATATTTTTGTTTCTTCTATGTATCTCCTTAATGCACTTTCAACCTTTTTAAATGATTTAAAAAAAAATTACAGACCCACCCTTTTTAAAAAGTTTACACAAAATACATTTCTAAACGCATGCATCAATCATTACTTACAGTATTTGACAAGCTGGACAACAAATGTTTTACAGGTACGAAACGAATGAACATTTATTTATTTTCATAATTATGTATTTGTCGATTTTTCATTGTTTTTAAGATGTATTCTGCTATTATTATGCGGAGACAAATCCAACGAATCAAAAACCATGAAAATTGGTCCAGCAGATCTCGAGTTATGTGTTGTAACAAACCCGACTTTGTTTTATTTATTTATACTATAATTATTTTATTTATTAATTTACAAAAATACTTTTACATGTCATTAGAACTTATTCTACTGATTAGAAGCTTCATTTAAGCAAGTTATGCCTAAACACGGCTAAATACATGCAAGTTAAAGAAAAGCTTTGAAGAGTCTAACTTGCACAACGATGTTCGCTAATAAAACCTAGAATTAGTACTACATGATTTTATTGTTTATAGCTAATTATACCTTAAAAATGTTAACATTAGTAACCTAAACATAGTAGTGTGATTAAAAACATAAAAACAAAATTGACGTCTTCTATATAAAGGTATGGGCTGGCTTTTACTCCTACACTTGCAAACTTTATAAGTCCATATTCAGTATTATGGGCGTTGCGTATGAAACAAACAAACGAATCGGCTACCTTTGAAACAAGTAGGTAATGGTGACTAGGTTTACCACAACGTGGGCGATTAATTCACCTTCGATATTAAGATCAAAAGTACGTAGGTGGTAAGATACCACTTATTATTGAGTACTACTTGAGATTGAAGGAATATGGATGTTACTATTTCATAATTATAACGTTGTGTGGGTAGATTAAATACTTGATTTCGTTAATGCAATGTTGTAACAAGAGTATTAAAAAGGATATACATGTCCACCTCATATTTCTGCGATTGCGGTTTTTTCGAACACTATGCGTAAAATTGGTTATGATTTTATATATTTATTAAAGACAAAGATTAAAAAAGGCCTACCCAAGATAAAAACCAAAATTTGAACGAAAATGTCTACATGTTCATTTTTTTTAATTTGTACGGTACGTAAAAAAATATCGAATAAATAGGCCTCCCAAAAGAACAATAGTTTATTATAGAAACTCTATTAGGTATATATAGAAGGCAATGATGAATTTGACAAAAAGGTTGATTGGCGTGCGATCTTTGACCTCTCTTGTCTATTGGACAACGGAGTATCTCATAATCAATTAGTATGCTAAGCCAGTAGGTGGTCCAACCTGCGGTGTTCTATAAAAAGCAATGAAACGATTAAAGAAACTTCAAAATGCCTTGAAAGTATACAGCATTAGCAAGAATAAATTGCTTATCTTAAAAAAATTGTTTAGGTTAAGGAGTACTTTACGCTTTGTATCATTGATATAGGTCCTTGAAATCCATTATATAGCAATGCTAGTCAATGAAAAACTTTATATAGCAAAGCTTTTGAAATGTAGCAAAAGGTGTCACAGTGCTATGGGAATGCGTTTTTATGGGAAATACCTCTTTTTTAACTTATTGTCTTCAATACAACTATTATGGAAACTCATCATGCAAAAGTTTATATCGCCTCGTTACCACCATATTTTTAGTTATTATGTGATATTCTGCAAAAGTATTATTTTGTATTTTCTCTCATGAGTAACCATCGTAAAACTATCAATGGAAAGATTTTATTTTATCGTCAATCACATTTTGTATAATTTATATTTTAGCCCTCGTTATATTACATACACTAATACTTATTTATATTTGGTTATAGACAACTATTAAAACTTCTTTTAAATAATTCTAATTCCTTTAAGCAGTTAAAAAAATCCTCATAAACAGATCCTCTGAAGAGCTGTGAAGAATATTCTTTTTCATGAGTTTATCTATTAAAACTTATGTGTCTAATTGATAATTGCATTTTATCACATGTTTTTCGGTGAAAGAAAACATCGTGAAGAAAC
This sequence comes from Morpho deidamia, assembly GCA_947086505.1. Lineage (NCBI taxonomy): Eukaryota > Metazoa > Arthropoda > Insecta > Lepidoptera > Nymphalidae > Morpho > Morpho deidamia. Next base: position 10,614,282 of record CAMTZC010000010.1, read on the forward strand.
CTCATATCTCTATAGAATCCTAGGGACATGTATAACCTACCAATCGTTATTGGAGCGCGTTAAGTCTTAGCTGCAATCCTTCTCTCTAAAAACGGAAAGAGGAGGCTTATGCCCAGCAGCGGAATAAATAAAATATATAACCGTAGATTTGTAATCAGTTAAATATAGTATTGCAGCTAAAACGGTTGGTATACGTAAGAATGCATCGTTTATAATATTCACTTCATCAAGCAACCACAATACTTCAATATAACTAACAGATAAATTCATCAAGTTATTCGTCATCTTGTCATCTTCGTCAATGATGTAATCATGTGAAACTTACTTCATGTTATTATTATTGATTGACCGGTACGCTGTAATCGTTAAATATAGTCAAGAGTTAAAAAAATTGCTCCACCAAAATGTACCTCAATTATTACTTTAGCGCAATTGGTTATGAAGTACAAATATGATGTTAAAAATAATTATTTGTTCCCGTTATCGATACAACATAAGATTTATCTATAAGTGTGTAATTTTTTGCATCATTTTCAAAAATAATAGAGAGGATGTGAATATTGATAGAAACTCATTTATTTTTCTATGTGGTAGCTAAATTAGTTTTTAAATTTAAACTATTGTGAGTAGTATTCATAGTTAATATATAGATGCCGGCTATACTCACGTCTAATTTTATCGGATTAGCCCGACTAGTTTCGAACCCGTCCGGGGCACTTATTCATGAGCTCTTTACACGACGTCATCGTTATTCGATATCAGATATTTATATACATAGGTAATTCTTGTAACATTTATTATGAGTACAAATAATAACTTGTTTACATTTTATTGTACGTTTTTATATTTAAATTGGTGTCAAATATAAAATTGCAATAACTTTAAACCACAACCACTCTTATATGACTTATAATCTAAATTTTGCTAACTATATCATAACTATATCGGGACTATAATTATTTTAAGGGAAAATTCTTATTTTTCTACAGATCAATACAACTTACTGACATAATAAATACTCCGTACTGCTCTGTTATTTGCAACTTGTAGCCAGACAAATATGGGTTGGAATTATAAGTAGACCTTGGTTAGAAATACTTGTTTACAAGTTTACTCGAATAAAGAATATTTTGAATTTGAAATAGAGAATAAGGCTGGTTATTCCAAATTCAAACAACATTACGTAGTTTTTTTACAACTGAAGCTGTTTTTTTCATGCTTTGATACGTTTTATATTCATAAACATCGTTGTATGAATATGAATATGGCTTGATAAGTAACCAGTCTCATAATAGTTTTATTAAATGCACTAGATCTAAGCATGTAAACAAATTAAAATATATATCGGAATAAAAAATATCATAAATCAAGTTTAGTTGTAGAAATATTTCTGTCAAGGATATCATTTATATTTACATAACTATTTTACGTATAAACTAACGCTTGTAAATGAATTCAACTATTAAATATGACAAAATGGGTTCCAAGATGTTGTCTGGTTGAATTATAATAACGACCGGTATATCAGCCAGCGTCATATGTAATGTACAAGATGCTAATGCCAACATTAGTACCTACTTTTATATTTGTTAAGGCATATGTAAGCTAATAAATCTATTCTACGAGTGAAAATGAGTTAGTAGTTAATGCGCTTAGGTGAATAGCGAATTTATAGAATTAGGCGTTGCTTTGCGGAGATCCATAATGCAAATGTATTAATTAAATTATTTTGCTATAATCCGCGATACAGTAAATAGAAAATATATATAATGCTAAATGTATAGTGGACAATCCGTTTTTTCATACCCGTCACATGCAGGATTCCTAAAAACACATGCACAAACCTCCACCACTGCCACCACGATATACAAGCACTACACGCGTTCACTATCACAAACTCAACAATCGTTTCGCCCCACAACCGAAGCATCATCAGAAAGACTTCACGAAAAAATCGCAAAGCCTAAATGTTAAAATAGCGAATGTAAAAATTTTGAATAGCGAATGTTAAAATCACGCACAGTTAAATTATCATCCTCCTGCCGTTATCCCGCTCTAAGTGGGGTCGGCACAACATGTTATAAAAATGTTGTCGTGTAATCACACGACAACATTGCTACATGGCCGTGTCGTGTAATCACACGACAACATGGCTACGTGTTTTACGACCGGCCGCCTGCCTGACGTCAACTTACCTTAGTCGCCTTTTATGACACCTCGGTAAGAAATGAAGGTGGTCTATTCTACTCAGCCGGATAACACACGGCGGTCACGCACAGTTAAATAGTGAATATATTTATTTTAAAAAAAGACGTAAAAGAAAACATAAACTTACAACTATATGTTCTTTTAGAGATAGTTCGGGGTATTAAGAATATTTCGTTTGCAAATGATTGAATTTTAAAAAAGAAATCTTTTAAATATCACAATAATTAACAATAAAACGACCTAAAAATGTAATATTTAAAGAATTTGTGTTGATATGAATATAATAATATTTTCTTATTAAATAATCTATGAAAATACCTCTTATATAAAAGCTTTCATTCATGGCTTTTTTAAAGTAAAAATTGACTTTTTTAATGATTTTAATAAAATACCTTACATACCTTTATAACGTTGAAATAACGTAACGTAATAGTAACGTAAGCGGTTAACCAATCAGTCTGCACTTAAAAGTCATACTTGTTGTCCACAATAAGTGACACATCAAGTACTTGTATTGTCACAACATCTGCGTAGGTGGATCTTGAACGATAAACATCTGAACTACCTTAGCATATATTAAGTGAGACAGCTCATTATTATGCATTTATCAAAAGCGAAACTGGCGTGCTTTAGATACACGTCACTTCTACTGATATCGATGTTTAGGATGACAAGCAGTACGTCGTTGAAATGTGCCAAATGTTCTACGAACCGTTTTATCTCTTTTTCACAGAGAAATATTATTGACTATTTATTTGACGTCCAAGTCTTATAATGAAATTATGAAGGATAGCTTAGGTTTTGTTGATAAATTAAAAATGCGTAATAATTTATTATTGATCTTGTTTCTACTACTATAACGTTTTACCGGATATTTATTAGTTTTGCGATATTGCCTATATCGTGACGATACTTAGGTTACGGGACGAAACGACAGTTTAGATTGTCGTAGTGAATGTGTGTAGTGCTTGTTTAGTTTTGTCAGCGATGGTGTTTTGTGTTACGCGCGGTAACTAATCAGGTATTAGAACTGTTTTATCTTCCTACATAGATTTTATCAGCGTGAATTATACCAAAATAATTATATCACAACTGTTTGTCGATATTAATTAAATAATATAGTCAAAATCATGTACTAACGGGTAGAGAATAATCAATTTTTAACACCGGAGGTTATAAATTCTCAAATATCTACTAAAGTAGAATAATGGCGTACTAAAATCACAAACTATGAATACAACAACCGCCTAACATCTTTTTTTATAGTTCAAATAACTTTTATTAAAAAAGTTAGTGTCGGTCGTTCGAATGTAGCGAGTATACGGTGGTGTACATTGGCATTGACAGACGGAAAATGGGTGGACTTTTTATTTTAATACGTGCGGCCTAGCCGTCTTAGTCTAAGAATATGGTCTGAAATACTTGTGTCGAATCAGTTATTAAATTCGTATATAAGAATTAATTTAATTGTGGTTTTGGCGTCGTATCCTTAGGATCCCTTGGATAGCCCACCGCTCCAATGTCTCAATTTTAAAGCAATTGAAATTAGACAATGCACAGCGCCTGTCTTCCTTCCACCTGCTTGCAACGTGTTATTCGATACTTTGGCCACGTTGCACGCAGAGGTACTGATAACCTGGAACGCCTGATGATTACCGGGAAGATTGAGGGAAAAAAGCCTCGAGGACGTAGTCCTAAAAGATGGTCAGACCAGGTTACAGAACAGCTTAAGGTGCCAATCAGTTGCGCATTTCACTAGGCAGCTGAGCGGAACTGTTGGAAGCAGCTGGTAGCCGAGGTGAACTGGAGTCACGATCCTCAGCAGTGCGGGAACGATGAAGAAGAGAGAATTAATTTAATATTACATTAAAGGTATCATGAATGCGTATTATGTTTTTAAAAACATTTTCCTACCCTTATCACAATAAAGGGTGGGCACATGTTTTAAATATGTTGTTACATGTTTTGGCTAGTTTTACGACCTGCGACATGCCTGACGACAACTTACCATAGTTACCTTTTACAACACCTCGTAAAGAAATAAGAGTAGTCTATTCTTCTTAGGCGGATACCTCACGACGGGTCAATTAACCTTAGTCGCCTTTTGCGACGCCTCGGTGAGAGATGAGGGTTGTCTTTTCTACTCAGCCGGATACCACATAGTGGAAAACGCGTTTTAAATACATCATATTTTTTTTAATAAAGTGGTTTTGCGGAATTCAACAATACAAGAATAAGGGAAATATTATGGAAATATGTTTTATTAAAATCCTAAGGGCTATAAATCTAAAGTGGAATGAGGTAGTTTAGTTTTACGATTAAGACATCTATGCCCAACCTTTGTCTACATCTGAATTAACATGCATATTTTGAAGTGGTTTGACAATTATTCAAATTCATGTTCGTAATCAGAAATCGATCAAGGCCAACGTTGGTCGACATTACAGAACTTAGCGCTATAACTTAATTGATAAATTTGTTATCAATTTTAAGGATTCCATATTGTTTCAAAATACTATAGACAATTTTCTGAAAAAAAAAAAACATTTTACTTGGCTTCATAATTGACAGTGAGTTCTTACAACACTAATGGATATGGTTACAAAATGAAAGTTTTCATTTTGGTATCGAAATTTACCGAAAATAGTGACGATATTAGCGTACATCATAATAGCGTTATCATTGCATAACATGATTTTTTGCTAATTTTAGACTGTTAGATCTCCCTTTCTGCCCTACTTGCTATATAGATCGCACGTCCGTTGTCAGCTGTAAACTTATAGTTACCTAGTACCAGTAAACGATGAAAATAAATATTACACTATAAATCAGCGAAAATCGCCGGTTTACTCTACTGATTTTATAGCTATAATAAAAGAACCGTCAACCGCGGACAGAATAAATAGCACCTACATAACGTGGCCTGCATTCTGAAAATGCCACCCGTAACATGCAATTATTGGTTTAGCTACTGATTTTGTTTTTCACACATTTTGTTCTAAACAATAAACATATTTGAAGGAAGATAATTAAAAAAAATATTATTCCTTAAATTAAAGTACTTTCCGTGTTCTTACATAGTTTCTGGAAAGGTCTGCTGAAACGTCTGAAATAATATTTAATCCATGTTTAAAGCTAGCGACAAGCATTTAATTTTTTTTTAAATATGATTACTTCAATCAATCATGGTTCATTTTCGACACTGTTTTACAGGTTTGAACTGAAATGGTTTTTTGTCTTAATCAATAAAAAACAATAGTTATTTTATTCTTAAGCTGTGATAGCCTAGCGGTAACACCGTGCGACTCTCTATAGAGTCGATCGTGGGTTAAAACCCCGGACAGGCACCAATGAGTTTTTCAATTAAAGCTTATGTGTCTAATTGGTAATTGCAATTTATCAAACACTTTTCGGTGAAGGAAAACATCGTGAGGAAACCAGCATATCTCTGAGAATTCTAGGAATATGTATAACCTACCAATTCGCATTGGAGCAGTGTGGTAGGCCTTAACTCCTATCCTTATCTCCAAAAACGGAGAGAGAAGGTCTAAGCCCAGCAGTAGGCATAGTAACAGGCCGCTACTTTATTTTATTCTTAAACCGTGAGAAGTTAGAGCGTTTTTTTTTCGTGTGATATTAGTAGACCAATTGGATTAGTCTACTGTATGACGTAGAAAATATGTATGCTTTTAAATAATTATACGTCGCATATATTATAGTACACTATGATTATAGTAGTGATTTTTCTTAAGACAAGTTTATATTTCCATTTATCTACTTTGATTGGAATTTCAATAGAACATGTGTGTGTTAATTAATAAACATTTTGTTAATGCATAACATTCCAATTACTACCGCAAAAACACAGTCTTGGTTAAATTACATATAAAACTCATTGACACTGATTCTGCAGCTCGTGGAAAATACCTACAACATCATGTTTTTCATTTAAACCATCGTGAGTGGAAAAATATATTTTTTTGATCAGCTGTTAATGCAAATAATCTATATACTAGCTGATCAGCTGTTAATGCAAATAATCTATATACTCACTAGCTGAATCGGTAAGCGTTGTTTTGCCATATAAATTATTTCTAGGCAATTTCTAATGTACGTTGTAAATATAAAAAAATCCAGAAAATTAAAAAAGTGTTAGTCTTTTTACTTAGGCGTATGAAAAATAGATATTATCCGATTCTCAGACCAACTGATTATGCGTATAAAATTTCATAAAAATCGATCAAGCCGATTCGGAGGAGTATCGTAACTAACATAGTGACACCAGATTATCTATATTTATTATAAAACAAAGTCCCAAAAAGCTGTCTGTCTGTATGTAATCGATTTTCTCAAAATCTACTGAATGGATTTTTGTACGGTTTTCATAAAAAGATACTTTTGGATGGTTTAGGTAAAAAGTACATATCGGTATTATGTAAATTGTGTTGAAGAGATCGCGCAGTTGTCGCCTCTTGCATTTTGGGAGCTTTAGTCGCGTGCGCTGCGTAAATCTGCAGAGATACGCTAAACTAATGTAGTAGAGAATTGTAGATCCTCAAAAATACTACAAAAAAGTCCGTGATAGCATGTCTCTATTTCTAATGGTTAACTCATAATGTTAAAAATTACGAAAATTCGGCCAATGTGGCTTGAAACGGAAACTAGAATCAGTTTTCCAATACACACAAACAGTTTCTCAATGAAAATGTGATTCAGAATTCAATATTAATATAATAAATTTGCTAAAGTTCTACGAAAAATCTTTGTCAACCCACACAGTGTGGTAATGAATAACGTTTCGAATTAGTGATTGGCTTACTGACGTTTCATTCATATTCTTGTAACGCAGGTAACAAAAACATGAATGAAACGTCACTCACTATAAATTTTATTTCAATTTTACTCTATTAGAGCTGGTTGTGACTTTGTTGTTGTAATATGAGAAACAATTTATGTTATGCAGTATTAGTAGCTATGTATTAAGAATTAACGTTCGTTTGTGAAAGTTTTATATTTTAAGTGTATATTTTATACTTTTATTATCCTGGTTAGATAAATAATGTGAGTAACACATATTTTATGTTAATCATATCAACAAAGAATAAACAATAAAAAATTTATCATTCAAATAAGATTGAGAGTACTAGTCTTAGGGTTTCTGAAACGGAACGCTTATAGCGATAAGCTTTCCGTTCTACGCATTTTTTATTTAAATTAATTTTTATGTTGTGTGTTGGTACACAAATAAAAAATCTCTGATAGCTGCTTCAAAATCAACCTTCTATCAATTTTATTACAATACTAAATTACGTCTGTGAGTACAGAACAAAGATAAACACATTGTCCAGCCCTTCTAGCTATCCTCAGAATAAAAATTACATCGAAACATTGCCTCGTTCTTATGTTATATAGAGACAAACAAACAAACTTTTGCACTTAAAATACCAATATTGATTCACGACAGCCTTGAAGTAGATGTGAGTATTTAGTTTTATTTTAATATTATAGCTAGTTCATTCCTCATAAAATATTCTGATATGTGAAATATAAGGCAACCGCGAAATTATAATGTTTACTACTTACTTTACTACTTATAAATTATCATACATACATAGATTCTTTCTAATTGAAGATTGTTCGATTAATGCCTGGCTCGTTGGCGCAGTGGGTAGTGACGCGGGTTCGATTCCCGCCGAGGGCCAACATTTTCTAGAAACAATTTGTTGGTTCTGCGAGCCTGGGTGTGTATTTATATTTAAGTATGTATTTAAAATTATATATGTAGTATATTTAACAATTGTCCGTCACCCATAACACAAGTATTAAGTTACTTACTTTTGGGACGGACGACCGTGTGTGTAAGTGTCCCATATATTTATTTATTATTTATTAATTATAAAATAATAATTATTTTTACCCTGTTTTTATATATTCTCAAGCTTACTAGTAATTGTCACCTGGAACTATTACAATCTAATGCATAATTCACATCCAACAGTGCTTGACATCGGTGGCAGGAAGTCTCCACTTGTATTGACTGAAAGTGACCATTCTGTTGAAATAACACGTTTAAATAGAGTTGAGACAATATTTGTTTAAGATGCTTTGCAAAATTTACATATAGCTGTTTAAAGTAGTCGATGAATGGTATTTAACGAAAATGTTATGAAACTGGTATAAGTAAAGCGTCTTAGTAAAATATTTTTAATTTTTTATTTAATCATGACATTTGTAGTTCATCATCCTCCTGCCCTTATCCCACTCTCAGTGGGGTCGGCACAACATGTTACAAACATGTTGTCATATGATTTGGCTACGTATTTTACGACCGGCCGCCTGCCTGACGTCAACTTACCTTAGTCACCTTTTACGACACCTCGGTAAGAAATGAGGGTGGTCTATTCTATGTAGCCGGATACCACAAGGCACTTACCTTAGTCGCCTCTTACGACACCTCGGTAAGAAAGGAGGGTTGTCTATCCTATTCTGCCGGATACCACACGGCTAACCATGACATTTATAGTTATAAAAAATAAACGTTTTTGTAACATTACCTGATAGGTAAAACTTAATTCTATCTATCTTTACCTAGTATATCAATACTTATTATAAAAAAAGTCCCCAAAGCTGTCTGTCTGTATGTAATTGATTTTCTCAAAATCTACTAAACAGATTTTAGTACGGTTTTTACTAAAAGGTAGTGCAATTCCTACGAAAGGTTTAGGTTAGGTTAGGTTACATAACCAAGAGAGTCCAAGAGGTCGTTTTACAACAATTTTTAGTGGGGGTAGTAACAAACCGGTGTCGATTGTAGTTAAGAGGGGGAAAAAGATATAAAAAGCGGTGTAGGGTATCAGAGAGTCAGTCTCATGCCGAGACTTAAGCGACTATTAAATTCCAAACACTCAATTTCTCGCGGGCGAAGCCGCACGTATTTCTAGTAATATGTAAAACCAGTAATCTAACATTAAGTTACATATACGTCTATCACTAATACGTGAATTTCGAAAAGCTTAATGTTACTGTATCTACATATTTATATTTATTAGAGACAATATTATTTTCGATAATAATTTCTACCAATAATTTTTAAATGTGCCGTGTGTTGTCTATTATTTAAGAATGCAGTAATTGGAGTGACTTTTAATTGATAAGATGATTTTTATAACACGCAGAAGCAATTCAGGTTTTCCCATTACTTTATTACTTCACACTTGTTTAGTACTTGTAAGATCTTAGACGAAATTAGCTTAATTCATATTGTTCACGAATGTTAATCTTCATTGTTATTGAAGAAAATCACGTAAAGTTTTGACAATATTGTCCATGATAGTGATGGTTCATAGATGTTGGTTGATATTTAATAATAATTGTATTAGAATTGTTTGGATTCCTGGAATCGATCTACGTTATTCAAACTGTAAATATTCGTCACTTATGTCATTGATACTTTTTTTTGCTGAATCTCTTGATGTTGCTTCGGTTGCAGGGCGAAACGATCGTTCAGATTATAGAGTACTGAATGTTTATAGTGTGGTGGTGTGTGATTAAACGTGCGCTAACTAATCTTGGATGTGTTACGTATAAGAACGGATTTTGCTTCGTACACTTAGCATTATGTGGATTTTCTTCTTCTTCTTCCTCGACCGATGGACGTCCACTGCTTGACATAAGTCTCTTCATGAGATCTCCAAAACACGATCTTGTGCCGCTTGGATGCAGCGGCTCCCCGTGACCTTTTTGAGGTCGCCAGTCCATCGCGTAGGGGGTCTATTAACAGTGCGTTGTCCGCAGACATTTTCTTAACTAAAGTGGATTATATCAAAATAATTACATTATTACTTTAATATTGAGATCTCTAGTTATACATATGAGTATTTTAATCTTTTAAAGCTTTTATGTGAACTAATATTTTCCTCACGTTTTGAAAAACGTAATTTTGCGATCAAAATGCAAGCATCATTTGTGCCGGTTTCCCTTGAAACCAATCCACGCGTTTTTTCTCCGGCAGTTTTGATTCCATAACTTAAATCGTGCGACCATGTACATTCTAATACATCGACGTTCGCGTGATCCAAGTCACGGTGGTTGCAACTCAACACGCAAACTGACCGTAGCGGTGCGTTAACGCATCGCTGCACGACGTGAGAAAATTCTCGCTTTATCTTATTGTTCTTACGTATACACCACTTTGTATTGTCATGGGCCAAATTAAACATTGCTGTATCTCCCAACATTTAGGTTGTCGGAAGTTTTAAGTACTAGTTCCACGTACAGCAAACCTTTATCTAGTTGACTTTTTAATTTGTAACAAGCTTCGTGTAGTATATATTCTGGGACATTTCTATGGATACTCTCGGAAAAAAGCCTATTCCACGTACAGACATACCTGCACATAAAATTTACAATTCCATTTCCAACAAGATCTTATTCTTCTTCTTTTGGCGGGCTGTATTCAGTCACATTTTAGCGACCATTGTGCGTGAGGGTGAAAGGGTTGGTTACTCCAACTAGCCAAGCTTCTTCCAGAAGCCGGAGAACTCTATACGGAACCCTCAAGACTTTTAGTAATGTCCTTGGTGAGCCAAGGATGTTCGCCAGATGTTCTGCCACTTCCGTGCAATGCGGCATGACGTGAGATGGTGTTTTCGGTTCCCTCATGCATCCTCTGCAAATTGGGCTGTCAGTCGCACCTATGTGAAATACTCGTAAGTGTTTATTTAGCAGACAATGCCCACAGACATGCCTGTACATAAAATTTACAATTCCATTTCGTACAAGTCCGTCAAAGTGATACACATGTAGTCGCAATTTGTCACCTTTACGTTTTTAAAAGAAGAATATTTTAAGTTTAGTTATTTTACTCTAATGTCAACTCTTATTTCAATGACAACTTAAGGTGAATGAATATATGTTTTAGGATGATAGCTATTTATTTAACTGATTCATGTTTGATATATTATAGTGTGCAGCCAGATTGTAGCGATTGCTGATCTGCTGTCCTATCACAACATTTTTTTTCTTTTACTATTAATCTGAATACAGCTTAAAATCTCTCCGTCAAGATAACTTCTTGTTCATCACATACACTGATGTATTAGCATCACCAAGCCCTGGTTGAATTTTCATAGTTATTATAATAGAGTAGGGGAACCATAGGCAAGCCTGTAAGTGAGAGTGTCACAATAAATAATAAGAGGAAAAATGAAACTTGTATTTATCTTTGTCTTATCACATATTGAAAACAGAGATAGATAGATAGTTAGATATAAAGACAGAGAGATTACCGTTATTTGCTTTCTCTTAATTGTAATATGCCATATTTTAGGCTGGTTTCCTACACTAAGTATGATAACTCTATGGAACTTTTAAGTCCTAAATGACAATACAAACGTCATGTAGATTGACAAGTAAAACGGTCAGTCTAGTAATATACTTTGTAATATAATTTGTTGTACATAACCATTCATCATTTTTATGATTAATATATTTTGCATTTTCCGGTATGTGAACTAATATATTTTGCTCATTTCTGCTCCAATTGTCGCCGTCAAGTTAATTAACGTCCATCATATAATTTCTCTGTCTAGACTACACCTTCGCTTACTAAAGCTAGTTCGTTATAGCATTTTGTATGTGCTAATGAATTACGAAACAAGCGGCTAGCTTGTAATTAATGTAATTAATTTTCCGCCGTTGGACGCTAAAACTAAGAGTGGTTTTGAGACCGAGTTAACTTTAAATGTAGAATAACTGATACATAATATACGTATAAATTATTAATTTTTATATATTTGTAAAAAAAAATATCTTATTTATGTATAAGTAGTATATTTTTATTGCTCGATTTAATTGCTTTTATTTTTATGATTATTTAAGTATATTCGTATTTAGTATATGTAGGTATACTAATATTGTTTGTTCACCATCCCACACTCCTGCAAATAGTTGCTTTATAAAGGTTGCCTGTAAGAGATTGCTCATAGCAATAAGGCCGCCTTTGCACGCATTGTAAAATTTATCTATTATGTGTATCTCATCTGGTGTATCTGTGTTATTGTTGGAATGTGCAATAAAGTTTTATAAATAAATAAATAAAAACTCTTAGAAAAAGTCTATCGGTTTTATTAATTAGATGCGATGTTATCGATGCATAAGGGTCGTTATTATTCATTAAGGTTAAAATATACCAGCGAAATAAATTCATATTTTAATTGTACTAAGGGACTAGACGTTCCAGTTCTATTACCAGTCGGAAATGTTTTTTTTTTAAATTTCATATCTCATTGATCACACTCGAATAGTTTTAAGAAGTAACAATGCCGATCAAGCTACCCTTAATTTTGGAGACAAAAAAGGGTTGTGACCCTTTGGACCCATATTTTATACTTTAGAGCAGGGCTTCTTAAACTTTTGTCAATCACGACTCCATTTATAATTGCGAGTTTCTTGACGACCCCATACAAATATAAAAGAAAAATAAATTAATATTTTTTGATGATTTGTTTATTAGGTAACAATATACATTTACATATACATATGAAAAAATATAGTTTTAGAATTCGTTTTGAAACATACAAAAATCTCTCTGTCGGTGGAGATAGCTCAAAACCGTCAACAAATACGCGTGTCTAGACTGCAAGTCCACTGTATTCCGGCAACTCTAGTGATGTTATAAAATGGATGTTATATATTTGACATTAAAACCCCGAACGGGGTCGCGACCCATAGTTTAAGAAGCCCTGCTTTTTAGAGGGACCTTCAAATGATACGTATCTACTGATTTGCAAACAAACAGTGAAAATTTATGTATTCAGAAAAAGACAAAGATGTCTATTTTAAACGTCCAGCGATTAGTCGGCAAATTTTAAATTTCCGCATCACAATAATAAACTCAATTACTTACAGCGATATCAAAAACGTTATTGATTCTCCTATTTTTGCTAATTATTGGAATTATTCCAATTCAAAATTCGCCAAAACCTGCTACTACTATTACCCTACTATTTGTGTATAACGCTATAATGCAAATGTAAATTAAATGCGTAGGCCTTTATTGTATAGATGGCATAGATTATAAACTTTAATAGAGACAATTTCTACAAGGTTAAAACTACTAATATAGAGTGAACGCAACTGCGGTTATTGTAATACAAGTAATCAGAATATTAAACCATGCTGATTGTGGTTTTCTGCTCGTTTGTGGAGAGAAACAGTATAATTTCCAACCGTTTTCTGTATTCATGTTTTGTTTATTTTAAATCTTACAATTCGTCTTTAACCTTCTTTAAACTCATTAAAGCCGTTCTAATCAATTACATAATTATTATTAAAAAGATTCGAAGACATACTATGATAGTATGTTATTTGTGAATATTATTCCATTGGAATATATAAATATAGTATGTGAGTCTACTCAGTAGTTTTAGGTACTTAATTAAAGGTAAACATGTCAATAAAAGGTTATTTTTAGTATGCAGATTACAACACATTACATTACCCTTAATATTTTTATTTATTTTTTCCCAAGCATTTAAAGTTATTGGTTATACTTGCGTCATTTTATTATGACATGATTGCTACCAATTTTAAAAATTTTAAAACAAATAAATATAGATATTATTTAATGAAATGTATTGTAATCTTCCTACTTTAAGAACTTTATTTTAACAAAAACGTTTGTGAGAAGACAAACAGACAGGTTAATTTTAAGGCTAGATTATAAAATTAATTGTTTATGCTTTTTATACTAAAAGTATAAATATTAAATTTTATAAAAGAAATCATCAAATGAATGCATCGAAGAAATTATTTTTGCAATAAAATGTTTGGCATACCTGAGTCATATGATTTGTTTTGCAAGATTCCACCTTCACTTACACACACGGCAAGTAAAATAAGAGCTTTTAAAAATAAGTAGTTTTTAATTTATCATATAACTGTTAACGAAATATGTATATATTTATTTTATGAAAATTTGAGATTGTATTAATGTGTATTAAGATAACAAACAACAATTTTGCTGGTTGTACTGCTTAAAAAATTACAGTTCACTGGCTCACTGGCAATTCAAGTACATTAACAATAGCACATACACAGAGTGACGGACAGTCCCAAGATCACCTGCGTCAATACAACCTCTATTATATCCAAGCCTTTTGTTTTTGTTTGTAAGTCCCATTCGCTAACAAAAGGCGGTCTCATTGTTTCGACTGATACAAGTGTTTCGACATTCATCCAAACAGCGTCTTAAAATCAAACTGTACGATATACCATATATATAGACACATTTTTTTATATATAAGACTAGCTGTGCCAGCGGCTTCGCCCACGTGGAAATCAGTGTCACAATTATTTTCTAGAATTAAAATTTTAAACATAAAAGTAGTTATAGAGATATGCTATCCCGGACTTTTTTGTAGTATTTTATAGATCTACAATTTTCTAGTACATCACTTTAACGTATCTGTGCTGGTTTACGCGGCGCAACCGACTGAAGCTCCAGCAAGCAAGTTTTTTAACATCTGCTCGATCTCTTCAACACAATTTATATAATACCGATATGTACTACTTACCTAAAGCATCCGGAAGTAAATGATTTATAGAAGCAGGCGTTACTTTGCGGAATTCCATATTACAATCTACGCAAAGTAACGCCTAATTCTATAAATTACCTAATATTCACTCATGTTTTTTTAACACCTATGTTATCCCTCTCGGACGGATTACTTGGATAAAACGGCAAGAAGTGTTAAAAATACATATTTTTTACATTTTATGATACAGGTTTTTATGTCCTATCTCATAACAATAGGATGTCGTATTGTTTAAGCTGCTACAACTGTTTCGACACTAGTCATAGTCACGTTCGGCGCAATAAGTTATACATCCTGCTCTCTGTAACTTTGTGTGGACAGTTTTTTCTATTGTTATATCCTTACATTTTATAAAACAAAGCTCCCGTCCCGTCTGTCGGTATAAACTCAAATACTACTGTACACATTCATAGGTTCCATCAGTAGGCCGAGTTAATTAGCTCTGTGTCAAAGAGCTGTGAGAGCCCAGCGGTGAGACCGTGTAACTCTTTCAAGGGGAACACGAGTTCAAACCCGGGGAGGCACCATTAAGTTTTTCTATTAAAACTCATATGTCTAATTGATAATTGCAATTTATCACACTCTTTTAGATGAAGGAAAACATCGTGAGGAAACCTGCATATCTCTAGAGAATTCTAGGTGTAAACTACCAACCCACATTGGAGCAGCGTGGTAGGTCTTAGCTCCAATCCTGCTTTAAAAAAAACGGAAACCTATACCCAGCAGTGGTATAGTAAGTAGTAGTTTGGTCGTTTTTTTTTTTTTAAATGGCCACATAGGAAACTTATTTTTTATGCAGTAGCAATAAAAAAACACCCTTATAGTCTTTAAGTTGCTATAGTGTAATTTCATATTCAGATATGCGTGCCTTTCTATTACAAATTATTGTACACCGTAATAGTGAATGCACGCATAAATCGTGTTTCATGTCGAAGAATAACATCATTTACCATTGAGTTAAAGGATTAAAATAAAATTAGCATTAAATATATTACAGGTGTCATATACACTATCCAATACGTTAGTATTTTATGCCAAGGCATAAATTGCAAGCTATTTCTGTTGACCCTGATAGCACAAACGCAAATAAGGACTAATTTATTTTATTTCATAGTTTATAGATACTATAGGTAAATTTTATTTTTCTGAGCTTCTTCACCATGACAATTGCAAGAAATTTCACACTCCTCTGTGCGCGTGATTTGATTTAAAAGGGTTTCAAAAGTTTTAGCTTCGTGTTTCAATGATTGATTGGTATTTCTGTTTTGTACTGTTTATTTTGGCCATGGCATTACAGCAGTTGAAAAACACTGTTAAAAAGAGTAGACTGTTAGAAAAAGTAGAGCTGATACAGAAAGCCTACTATACTGTTGAAGATTACTTAGATGATAAGGATGTGTGGATATAGCTGCACTTCTACCCTGTACAAGACGGTAATACCTGAATGTAACTAGATTTTAGATTTATATTTTTAAAAAACCGCCGAGTTTCTTGCTGGTTCTTCTCGGTAGGAACAGCTTTCGGAACTAGCAGTAAAGTTGACTATTCAAAAGCACTTGTTTACGAGTTTACTCGAATAAAGAATATTTTGAATGAATGAAGCAATGAAAATTTATTTGTAACATAATACTACATACTGTATAAAATACTATATAATTCAACTATAGTTAACTTACTCTACACAATAATACACATTTAGTATACACGAAATAAAGAACAGAATAGAATTATACTGAATTGATGTGGGACATTGCTTAAAATTATTGATACTAAATACCTATATTATTTTGACTATTCATTCGGTTAAAAATATTTTGTTTAAAATTGTATTAATTGTGACAGAAGTTTTTGATATACTAGGAGCAATGAAATACATAAGCCACTAGTGATCACGGTGAGCTGTGTCGGGTTAATGGCTTGTTTACTGGCATTTCTGACCTTATATGGTGTGAAAGCTCCGCTACATTGTCGCCAGTTCTCGCTGTACTCAATATGGTACGTCGTACGCGTTTGTCGTGTTTGATGATATAAGAAATTAAAAAAGAGATATCACATCAATTCTCTCATAAAAACTGATTAAATTTAATTGATGAGACTTCACCGATCTACCATATTTCCTGTATTTAAAAGCGTCTGCTTATTATTGTAACTCATATGGGATGCTACAACTTTTTGCATCGATCAGCAGCCTTTTAAATTTAATTTACAACTGAAAGAAGTATTCACGTCATTACCCTTATAAGTAAAACTAATTAAGTAACGAATTATAAAATTAAAAATTGATAACCTGTCAATCTAGCTCTTCAACAGCGAAAATACCTGATACTATACCGTTTTAACATCCACTTATTATCATTTTCCATATGGAACACGTTACCAATTTTCACAAGAGTGTTTACTCTTGATCATTATAAGAGATGCAACGCATTGAATATAGTTTTTTTTATACGTGGCTATCTCGAGAGATTGGTCGTGATCACTTCGATTTTCTAGTAGACTCACAATTCGCTCTTCTTTCTAACTCGTCTTACAGGTACACCGCGGATTAAGAAAATAATACACTAATATACTGTCCGGTAATCGGCTGGTGGGCGCGGTCTTATGAACCGCGATTAGATCAGTAAGTGGGAAAAGGATTTAAATAAAAGGAAGCTATGAAAGCAAGGGAGATAATTTGGAGAAAGTTTGGCTGGCCCAAGTAACTCCTTTTATGAATGGAGGTCTCCATTTTTAGGTTGAATTTTAGGATTTGGCACCGAGCTATTATCTTAGGTTCAATAAAATATATTAGGGGGATATACCATATGCAGATCAGTACCTGCTCAATGCTGCTCCAGTCTCATGCAACAAAGATGAGAGAAACTAAGAAAGAGAAACTAGTAGACGCCCGATAAATACTTGTTATCCCAAGAATTATATTTCTCCGCCTGAAAAAAATGATAAATAAAAAATTAAGATGTTGGGCATCTATGGAGTCATCGATGTTTATTATTAATATAATATTATTAGAAGTCTGAGTAAGATTGTTCCACGTGTACTGAATGTACCTATAGCTCAGCTCTTATGTATTAATATACATAAGAGCTCGACACACTTTTTATGCGCACGGCGTTACAAAAACATATGGTTGTACAATTATTCTCCGGATATAACCCAATGACTCACAACTCCTTATCTGGATGAGGAAGATTAAGCAAAATCCTGTATTTAACCAACGATTTTCTATATGGAGAGAAATTTGTAAACAATAAATGTATGACAAGGTTTCTCGTCATACAAAAATTAATGAATAACTTTGCTATAATCAAAACGCAGATTAAAATAAACACATAATTCTATAAATTATTTGGTCTTCATGACAAACTATTTTTGTAAACAGTTACATTAGGTCTTTTACTTGCTACTTTACTTACTTTACTTTAAACCCGATATAAACATTATCCCATTATCATGTCTTAAAC
Source organism: Morpho deidamia (assembly GCA_947086505.1). Classification (NCBI taxonomy): domain Eukaryota; kingdom Metazoa; phylum Arthropoda; class Insecta; order Lepidoptera; family Nymphalidae; genus Morpho; species Morpho deidamia. The sequence continues at coordinate 10,632,547 of CAMTZC010000010.1, forward strand.
CACAATTTGTGTCTATTTACATAGATAAGTAATTGAAAAATTCATTTTTTTTATATGTGTATTGTTATTTATATTATGTAGGGGGTCATAAAAACTTCAGAAAGGCTAAGGTGGGGCATGGAATAAAAAAGATTAGGAGTTACTGGCTTAACAAGTCGTCTTACCATTCATTCATAAATCGCAGGATTGTCGTGATAAAAGTTAAAATAGACCACCGATCACAGAATGGGGACAGTATCATCTATTGTGAAAAACCTCCTAAAATCCATGAACGATAAAAAATATATTTATCGATTATAAAGAATAAGATGATAAATTTTCTTTATTCTTTTCTTTTAAATTTTCTTCATTAGACCTTTATTAGATTTCGTATTGTTTGGCATGTTAAATATGTTAACTAGGCTATAATATAGATACAACTCGTGCCTGTACGTAATTTTGGTAGTTTTCCGAAGTCATAAGAAACTCCTCATAAATGTAAATTACCGACGGACACATAAAATTTTATCTTTCCTAGTAAACGTTTGGGCGGACATCTAAAATTATCGTAACTAATATGACATAGTTAATCTTCCAAATTTATAGCAGCAAGTGTATGTAACTGATATGATATTTTTTATTCACAGAAATAGCAAAAGTGCGAGCCAGCTTATTTCAAATAAATGGAGTCAAGAAAGAGCCATTAGTTCTACCAGAAGCTGAGGGTATGGTCACCACACTAACAGAAAAAGTATACGTACCAGTAAAAGAACATCCAGATGTAAGTATATATTCATTTTAGTTATTAATTAAGTGAATTAAATAAATTAATTAATTAAAATTTATTATTAATAAATTAACTTATTATTTTTAATGAACACTATTAAGACGTTAAATTTTGATACAAATTATAATATAACTGAAGAGAAATTCTATGATTCATTTTAATATATTTGTAGACAAAAAGTTTAAAAATCACAACTACTTTATTGCAGTTAGTTAAATCGTTATAGGAGCTTACAACTGCATAGTTAACTATAGTTGAATATGTGTGTATACGCATAAAAAAGATATAACGGGCAACATTTGATGGTTTAAATAAAGTAAATATGATTAAGTTGAGATTTTATTTACTCAAATAAATCGCTGTATGAGCCTGCAACTGGAAATAATCTACATATAAATAAACAACGATTCATTTAGTTCAAAAGTTATAAAGTGACAAATTAATAATGACGATTGCTAATCGTTAAATAGCTAAAAACATTAGTTCAATCTTAAAAGAAACAAATATACAAATTACATAGAGAAAGCGTTTCTGTATCTAAAAAAATCGGCCAAATGCCAATTGGATACGCGTAACCTAACCTTCGTTAGACGGGTCCAATAAATAATTAAGAAAGAGAATATAAACATATACACCATTTTATATGCATAAATGCGTTATTAATATTATTATTTATGTTTGTAACGACAATGTAGAACGCTTTGACTCATTGTCAAACAAGTATAAGGAAGTTGAAGGTAGAATTTGTTCATGCCATTTGAAAGTTGATGGGCAAAATGTAATACAGGATACTTCATCATATAAACACATTTCCACTATATCAGATAACAGTAATATAAATAGCCCAGATATTGAGTCAAAAAAGGTATAAATCGGTCAGTTAAGAAAACTTTGATTATTTCTGATAAATTAGGCAAAGATTTTGGACCTATTATAAATATGTATTCAACACAACCAGTGATTAACAGATGTTCCAGGGGCCCTTTAGTTATTTAGTTAACAATTTGAGCTGTAGTGAATTACAGTGTTACAATAATGTGTCATTTTACTGTTTGGCGACAGTTTGAATGTATAAAAGCAACAAATTGTAAAAAGCATTGACAAATTGTTGCTTTTACACAATCAAACTAAATGTAAATTCTTCATTTGTGCTTTTCCGTACTCTAAGACATTGACCAGCGAACAAAATGAGCACATTTATAACTTGAATTTATTATTGTTCAACTTGACATGTCATCATAATGATGCATTTTTTTTACTTCGATACAAATAAATTTGTATCTTATTTTTATATGAATCTAGTAGTATCAATATGGGTACTACAAATAGTATAAATTTAAACTAGATTTGAAGACAACAGATATGCCTTGCAAATTAAATATAGTACATCAGAATATACAGGGCACATCTGGCAAAGAATTTGAAATAGAATTATTTATTAAAAAATTTGATATTGATGTGTTGTGCTTAACAGAGCACTGGTTTACTGAATTCCAAATATTATTAAATATTAAAAATTATACAGTGTGCAGCTCCTTCTTGGAAAAGACTGCGAAAAAAAGGGGGGGTTCTTTAATATTAATACGAAATAATAAAAAATATAAAGAACGAAATGATTGTGAGTCTTTCTATAGAACGCACTATAGAGCTGTCTTGTGTTGAGCTGGAGCAGTATATTGTAGTATGCGTGTACCGACTTCCATCAGGTGATTTTTCTTTATTTGAGGATACCATGGAGAACGTTCTTACGAGGCTCTGCGAAACATTTAAAAAATTGATAATATGTGGTGACTTCAATATTGATATTTTAGTACATTCTCATAATAGATTTAAATTACTTAATTTATTTAAATGCTTCAACTTAGAGAATGTTTTTAATGAACCCACCAGAATAACCGCAACTACAGCTACCGGTCTTGATAACGTATTTTGTAATTGTAAAGTTTTAGAAAAAGCTGTAATTAATAATCTCAAATCTGATCATTCTGGACAGCGTATATCAGTTCCATATGCTGACACGCAAGATACACGAGTAATAAAGTTTAAGCCAATCACCAATAAGAAAATTATGAAATTTAAGGAAAAAATTATAGCTCGAGTTCCTTCTATAAATATCAGAAATGGTGGTCCAGATGAACTTTATAATGCTCTCTTTGGATTAATAGACTATGAATTCAATAATGTTTTTAAGACCGTTGAAAAAAGAATAGTAAAAATTTTTAAATTTAGTGATTGGGCAACAGTTGGTATTTTTAAGAGTAGAAATAAATTGTTTGATTTGTACGCACAAAAACAGCTTAATAGAACCCCCAAATTAAAGGAATATGTAAAAAATTACTCTAAGTTATTTAAAATTGTATGCGTACAAGCTAAGTCTTTATTTATTAAAGATAAAATAATGAAATCAGACAATAACATAAAATAAAAGTCACCTGAAACATTATAGGTGATGAATTAGGTAAAAATAAAAATAATAATCATAAATTTGAGCTTATTGTTAATGATAAAATAGTTACTTCTGATGCAGAGGTTGCTAAAACATTTGAATTCTTTTTCCAAAATATACCAATCGCGACAACTCAATGCAAAAATTCTTCACCAACTGAAGCTCTTAATCTACTAAGGAGCATTTCCACTGAGTGCGATGTTAAATTTAATTTTCAATATATTACCCCATGTGATATTCTTAAAGTCTTCAAAACGATAGAATTGAAGAAAACACAAGATCTATGGGGTATGTCAATGAAAACAATGCACAACATTATTGAAATTATTGCGCCTTATCTGGCTTTGATTTTTAATAGAGCCATAGATTCAGGAATATTTCCCGATCTTATGAAATGTAGTAAATTAGTCCCTTTATTTAAATCAGGTGATAAAAATGATCCCAATAATTATAGACCCATCTCTGTATTACCAACTCTTAGTAAGATCTTTGAAAAAATTATGTACAATCAACTGCTCAGACATTTTATTACATAACAGATGCAGGCGCAAGACTGTTGAAACATATTTTCGATGCCTGGGAGAATTCACAGAACGCTATTGGTATTTTCTGTGATTTGTCTAAGGCGTTCCATTGCGTCCAACATAAAACTCTCTTGCTTAAACTGGGTCATTATGGGATCAAGGATAATGCGCTTAGTCTTATTACATCTTTTCTCAATAAAAGATCACAAAGAGTATATATAAATGAGATCAAGTCATCCGGATCAGTCACAGTTATGGGCGTGCCTCAAGGTTCTATCTTAGGTCCTTTCTTGTTTTTAGTTTATATTAATGATTTACCATATTTTGTGCACAGTATTTGTGACATTGTATTATTCGCAGATGATACATCTTTAATTTTTAAGGTTGACAGAAATAAGGATAATCTTGACGATGAGAATAATGGTTTGTTTCAAATATCTCACTGGTTTAGTACAAATAACCTACTTTTAAACGCAAAAAAGACTAAATACGTAGAGTTTTCATTGCTTAATGAAACCAGAGAGGCAAAAAAAATTGTATTAACTAATGAACATTAAAGAAAGAGGATACAACTGTGTTTTTAGGAATGACCTTGGATACAAAGATCCAATGGGGCCCCCATATATCAAACCTTTGTGGAAAACTTAGTTCCGCTGCCTACGCTGTTAAGAAAATAAGACAATTAGCTGATGTTGAAACAGCAAAACTTGTTTATTTTTCCTATTTTCATAGCATTATGTCATATGGAATCATGCTATGGGGTACAGCGGCTGATATTCACAGGGTCTTCGTTTTACAAAAAAAAAACTATTCGTGGTATTTATAATATGAAACCTCGTGATTCTTTAAGGGAGAAATTCAAAGAAATAAACTAATGACGCCAAGGTTGCGCCTCCAAAAGGTTCGAAAATCATTTGTCGGTCTCGGTACACGTTTTTATAATAAAATTCCTCAACATTATCTAGACTTGCCTTTACACAAGTTGCGAAATTATCTTAAAAAGATGCTACTACATAAAGCTTACTATACAATTGAAGATTATATGAGTGATAGTAGCATATCTTAACTGCAGTCAGCTACGCACCAAGCTGCAACGATTAATTTGTAACCATCAATCAAATTGTAAAAAAAATATATATTTAAAAAAAAAGAATGGCCGCCGAGTTTCTTGCTGGTTCTTCTCGGTAGGAGCAAACTTCCGAATCAGTGGTAACTTCTTGAAAACATTTGACGATTCAAAAGTACTGTAAACAGTCTACTTGAATAAAGACTATTTTGAGTTTGAGTTTTGAGATTGAGTTATTTATTATACTAGAGTAATGGAGTCATAGACAGGTCTGTAATGAAGTGTCGCAACAAATAAAAGGGAAGACCTCATATACTTTATCTTTGTATAATAAAACAAAAAAAAGTCGTGTGGTATCCGGCAGAATAGAATAGACCAACCTCCGCTCTTACCGAGGTGTTATAAGAGGCGACTAAGGTATGTACCGTGTGGTATCCGGCTGCATAGAATAGACCACCCTCATTTCTTACCGAGGTGTCGTAAAATGCAACTAAGTTAGTTGACGTCAGGCAGGCGGCCGGTCGTAAAATACGTAGCCAAATCATGTGACAACATGTTGTGCCGACCCCACTGAGAGTGGGATAAGGGCAGGAGAATGATGAATAACACATAAAAAAGTGAGTAAGATAGATCACTCATTTGCTTTCTCTTTATTATCGATGAACATATTTTAGGCTGGCTATACTAGAGCCATGCTATATGCTATATCATACGAAATCCCATAGTATTAATACTATGGGATTTCGTATGATAACATGGCGTCTAAATGATTTAACTGTGAAAGCTTAAATTTCATTTATTCTTCACATTACAGATATCACTACTTTCAGACCCACACAATACTTATTAGTTGATATTTTATAAATTTCCAAAATGACCCGTAAAGTCACGCTATACGTGTTGATTTATGTTATTTTTATGCATAGAAAATATACGAGTATAGATACGAATTTAACAAAATCAGTTTGTCATAACATCAAACAGTATCAACGTCAGCGAAGCGTGCAGTGTAGTTTAATCAATATAAAAAAAAGGATGAACACTGCGGAATGTATTTTGTCATACTGCCCCTCTGTAAGAAATTTTATAAATACAAAGACATTCTTTAGCTATTTTAGCAAGAGTTTTTGATCCATTACGCATTAAACTGCGATAAGTGTCACAGGTTGTAGGTTTTATCGCACTGAGGGACGGAATGAACGTGTGTTAGTGATATAAATAGAAAGACAAGGTTGGCAGCTTGCTGCATTTGGTGACTTATTATGTCAGGGCTCTCGTGTACATAATAGGGTGAGGCTTGAAACTTTGACGATCCCGTCTGTCCAGTATCACCAAATGCGAATTTAATTGCGAATTGTCCATCTTAATCAGAAAAAAGTGAAATTACTACAGATACTTACTTAGAGTGATAGAGATTTTATTAATAACTAGCTGTGCCAGCGTGCCACAATTTCTTTCTAGAATTCAAATTTTAAACATAAAAGTAGTTATTGTGAGTTAATCATAAGAAATGGAGACATGCTATCGCAGACTTTTTTGTAGTAGTTTTATAGATCTACAATTCTCTACTACATTACTTTAGGTTAACTCTGCTGGTTTACGCATCGCACGTGAAAGCTCCCAGCAAGCAAGTTTTTTTAACATATGCGCGATCTCTTCAACACAATTTACATAATACCGATATGTACTATTTACTTAAACCATTCGGAAGTATTGCACTATCTTTTGGTGAAAACCGTACAAAAATCCGTTCAGTAGATTTTGCGAAAATCGATTACATACAGTCAGATAGCTTTTTGGGACTTTGTTTTATAATAAGTATAGATATTGAATACAATCCTAGTACTAACGTGAACCCGTGTGCGTGTTCACGCGCGCGCGCGCGCGTGTGTGTGTGTGTGTGTGTGTGTGTGTGTGAGTGTGTGTGTATGTTTCTTAAACATTTAACGCTAGAAAGGATCAAATTTGATATAAAACATAGCCTACTTTTTAATCTATTGAAAATCTACGCATGTATACTTCTAACAAAAATATTAATGAATTCAATAGACTGAATTTAACTGTCAATTAAAAAGCCTTTTACTAATAATAACCTGTCAGATGCTATTTTTTTCAATTGAACTATGCGATTGACTATCATATCTGATCGTGATTGAGTGCGCGAATGCTAACTTAAGTTTATAGTGCCTACTATTTATTCCAGTCTTAAATAATATTCTAGATACAACTCGCTTGGGGTTGTGGAATCAAGGAAATATTAATGAGACTTGATCCATAATTTTTAAAACAAATAATTCTAATATTCACTGCAGAGAGCAAGCAATCCTTACTTAACCCAGACTAATATATAATTGCGAAATTTTGGTCTGTATTATGTATGTATGTCACTGGAGTAATATTGATGAAATTTGTTACAATTAAAGTAATTTTATCTCTGAAGTTGTTATTATCATCGTTTATTATTAATTTTTCTCGTGTTTCACTATATTGACATACTTCATCATATCTTAATTGAGTGGACTTCCTTTCAAATTTTTTTATATTCTTACACGTTTTGTCAAGGCAACTAATCAAAGAGTAAATAAATGCCTTCAATGAATACTAGTAGCTAACTTATTTATTCAATATTGTATATGGATAATCGGCGTTCTTGTTAGCGAGCGGTTGGCGCCATCCGACTTAAGTCGGTTTCCTTATAAGGTTAAATACATTTGAAATTTTACTGATATGGCTTCATATTAGAATATAAAAATATTAATGATACAATTTTAAGAAACCCGCGAAAACATGTTAGAACAGTAGGTCACAGAAATAATGCATAATTTATAGGTTGAGGACATAATTCGCTCAGGCTATTTGATCGTTTCGTGACTATAGAATTAATTTAGTAAATACTTTAAATGTAAATAAAATTTACAACACTTTCCAGACTATTCCACGTTGTTATTTCTGGCGTCCGATAGCATCTTTTCCTTTTTCATATTATATTTTAATGTAAGGGACTGCGTTACCGTCTTCAAGTCTTCTGGATAGATGTCTAGATACATGTTTCTGTCTATATGTTATATTGTTTCATAATACAATCACTATTTTCAACCTAGAAATAAATTATCACATAGAAATTGAAATCACTGATTTATATAATTTATAGAATTAGGCGTTACTTTGCGGAGATCCAAAATACAATATACCAAATACAAAATACCAAAAAACAAAGTAATAATAAAATTATTTTGCTATAATCCGCGATACGGTAAATAGAAAATATATATAGTGTTAAATGCTTTGCGATTTTGTCGTGGAGTCTATCTCCTGATGATGCTTCGGTTGCGGGGCGAAACGATTGTTGAGTTTGTGATAGTGAACGTGTGTAGTGCTTGTGTATTGTGGTGGAAGTGGTGGAGGTTTGTGCATGTGTTTTTACGAATCCTGCACGTATCGGATATGAAAATACGGATAGTCCACTATACATTTAACACTATATATATTTTCTATTTACTGTATCGCGGATTACAGCAAAATAATTCTATTATTACTCACTGATTTATGTCAAATCATGTTACAAATTTTTACGTCCATCTACGAAGCTTGCTTAGTCTTGGAATTTTATATATACAAAAAGCGAGACGTGAAAGAAACAAACGGTAACTCAAATAGAAATAGAACTAATAGCTGTGTTTCGTATGTCGGACACATTGTAACAATGGTACAGCCTCGCGGGCTGGAGGACGTGACTAATGCTACCGAAATATTTTAGTGGCTTTAGTGTAGTTTTTGTGCTGTTTACGTTTTATTGACATTGTAAATCTGGACCATTGATGTATTAAAGGCTAGCGTCAAACTGCATACAATCGTGAGTCTACATTGATTAGAAACATTCCTCTCACTCCTCAGAAGTTCATTTAACAAATCAGACTTAATACGTCACAAGATCTCTATTTTATATATTAAGAGGTACATATAAACTATCAGAATTTTTATATCCCAAGTACCCAAGGTTTTATAACTTGATAAAATCTATATTTTAAACCTACGTAGGTTAAAGCTCCCATGGTTTTCGATTCAAATATACGATTACGCGTATTCCGCAATAGGAATGCTTACATCATGGGACTATGATATGCAAGAAGATTGAGATGTCACTCTGCAATAAAGTTACACTCTACAAAACTTGCAAAAGGTCGATACTATTCTAGGCGAATGTCACGTTCAGGCACAATTCAAAAGTCAGATTGCTAACGTTGCACCACTATACTAAAGAACTGATTTATTTATGTTTGTAAAAGGAATTCCAAGAAGTATCCGCCATTTTGCTTGCGTCAAATTAATGTCAAAATATCTGTTCCTGTTCCCAAGGAAGAACGGATTTTTTTTCCTACACGTAAACACGGTATAATAGCTAAAACAGACAGGCAGATTTTGTATTCATAATAATATTAATAGATAATAGTCTACGGGGTAGGCGTATCACGGTTCAAAATAGAACCAAATCTACTTTCGACACGGTTGCCATTGAAGCCTCAGGACCTTCAAATGCAACTAACTTCTTCTATCGATCCACACAGCCATTCACTTCCTTATGTTTCATCTGTTAATCATCTTAAATCGTTAACGTTTTCTCTAGAAGTAGTTACGTTACGGTGTTTTTTTTTATATTTGGCTATGTTCTAGCCAAACTTTCTCAAACAATACAGAAATACTCAAAGGCCTACGAAAATTTCATCTCAAACATTTTTAAATATAAGGTTCGTATAAAATCGTGAACGCTTGTCAAGATTCAAAGCTATCCTATCACGACATTAAATTAAATTCAAACGTTATTTTATGATGAACGCATTTACAGCGTTCGTTCACATGTAGGCCACCCTAATTTTGTCTTAATGACTTGTTTGTACTCGCGGCTTCGTTCTCGCGTACGTTCTAACTTCTAATGCCCAGTCTTCCACCCAATATATTTTATTTATGACTGCGTAGTGTCGAAATAGAACCAAAATCGATTTAGCACAACCATTAGCGTTGCAGCAAGAACTTAGGTATTCTAGAGCACTCCCACGTTATTCTCATTAAATTAGTAAACGTTGATATTTACATCAAACGATTTGTTTTAAATTTCATTTCATTTACGTTAACTACGAGTACATGTTTTTTTGTGAAAGGGCTTTGTTGGAAGTTAATCGTTAGCAGATTTCCAGGAGGTGACTGACTATCAAAAACGTTTGCGAGGGGTCGAAAGTAATAAGCGTTTACCATGGGAATCCATTAAAGAGAGCTATTTTCAGCAATGTCTTCCATAACATGCGATGACATTACCTGTGAAAACATTTCGTCAAAATTCTTATTTTCATTATACTGTCGCTGGCAATTATTACACTTATATACCTTAATTTTTAAAGACGACATATTTACACTTCATCGTTATTCTCAGGCCCTTATCCCATTGTAAGTGGAGTCAGCACAACATTCAATAATACAGGATATTCATTATTCAAACTATCAACGTTATATCTAAGTAACACAGATAAGTCGCACGAGATTTTACTGTCACATTAGGAATTCATAGAGTTTTGATTGTCAGCTTCGAACTAGATAATTAAAATTTATCCATTCAGTCCAATTTCGGATAAGCTATAAGTTTTTTTTAACAAGTAATGATTTCTACCTGACATTCGTGACCAGATGGAGAGAATAAGTTTCATGATTGTAGCTATAATTTTTTATCGATAGAAACTGAACAGCTTCACGGTTTATTCAAGGCATGAAAAGTAAGTAAGATTACGAGATTGCATATTTAAATAAAATCCTCATCATATATCTAAAATCGTTTGAGTAAAGTAACATTGAACGCCCTTTACATTAGTTGTATATTGCTTTTAAGACAATGTATTTCTAAGTATATTAGTAGCTATACATCATCACGAGCATAGAAATCAGGTTCAATCGTAGCTGTATCAACTAGATGAGGGTTAGTTGCAATACTTGAACTCGTTTCACTAGTTCCGCGAGCAAGTACTGGCTGTTTGATCGATGTATATGCGATAGCTGTAATGCATTAATTTTTTCCTGTTTGTCTGTTTATACCGCATTAGCATTACATTTGTAATTATTTTATTCGTAGTATTTGTCTGCGGCATTATTGTTCTTTGCGAATATATCGTAATTTAAATGTACCTATTAGAATCTAATCTATAAATATATATCTTCGCTAATGTTCACTTTTGACGTGATATGTTTCTGTATTATTCGTAATCAAAATACAATTATGCTAAAATAAATGAAATATAATTATTTGCGTCCTTTTCTTCCACGAAGAAATCCTTAGTCTTTAGCGGGATTATAATATTATGGTTACATAGCGCATTTTATCAGCACACTCATCTAAAGGCCTATATTCTATATAAACTAGCTCAATATAGGCAACTTTATTTTGATTAATAACAATGACTTCACCTAGGAATATTAAATGTAATTAATTCTTTTGCAACACACAATCTAGGTCAAACGCTAAGCTCAATGTGACGTTGCTTAAATAATCCATACCATAAGAGAAATAATTGATAGTTGCAAATCACTATATCGACATCGATTGGATGTTAGTCACAGACTATTCCATGAAACACGTCCTTACCTGGCGTAGTATTATTAAATACTTCCATATCAATACAGGGTCTTGCTACATCTTGTACTTACAATAAATTCTTCTTTCTCCTTATTATCGGTATCACGTATTGCCATCATCAATATAATTATTATAAATAGTTTCTCTAAATTCAATGTTTTAGATTGTATAAACAAAGACTGCGAACAATGAAAATAGTAAGTGGCGAAATGTGTTGGTCAGATGTTTAGACCAAGCATGGGTAGAGGGTTATTGTTTGCTGATTGTAGGGAATATTGTGATATTTAGAAGCTTTCAATCACCGACAGCGTAACCGTAACTATCATTTTATACTTATTATTGCTTTGTTAAAATAAAAGATTAATTTTTCTGTCAACATATTTAGTTTTAGCACCTTACTTTAGAAATTAGTTTCACCAAGTAAGAAAACGTTGAGTTACTTAAAGTAAATATCACTTATATACAGCCACTATAACAGAACTACCTTGCTATAATCCGCACGGGTTCGTAGTTCTGTTATAGTGCCTGTAATATGGAATTCCGCAAAGTAACGCCTGCTTCTATAAATTATTCAAATATATATAAAAAAAATTCAGTAAAAGACATGGACTCTTAAATACTTCTTAAAGACATTCCCCTGTTATGAGTTCCTATGTCTATAATATGACGATTTTTACCACTTTCTCTCTCCACAGAGACTCGACTAGACCATCATCATTCTCCTGCCCTTATCCCACTCTAAATGGGGTCGGCACAACATGTTACAAACATGTTGTCACATGATTTGGCTACGTATTTTAAGAACGGCCGCCTGCCTGACGTCAACTTACCTTAGTCGCCTTTTACGACACCTCGGTAAGAAATGAGAGTGTTCTATTCTAAGTAGCCACACGGCACGACTCGACTAGACTATATTTTACTGAAATCTATTTATTAAGATGAAACTAATAAACTAAATACACTAATTACTCTCAACTCCAACGAGCTGGTAATATATGCCAAAAATTTTGTAGGAATATGCAAGTTGAATCACGATATTTTCCTATACTCTATTAAGCATATTTTTGTTATTAATAGATAACTTATTTGTATCTGCGGGGGTATGAGACCGCAAAACTTCAGCAACAGTCGCGCCATAAGGCCATCACGACTTAAGTTTATAATATAAGTTGCAAGTAATAAAGGAGATGCGATCAGAATCAGCTTTAGCCGAATAAAATTCATAAGTAATCTGCTTCCGATATGTGCCTTATCATTCACGAGAGTGAACGTAAGCAAGAGCTGTATTGTACAAAGATAAAACAGTTTAGTCTAGGAAGGAAATCTAGAAACGAGCAATAATATATTTTACTATAAACAAATGTGCGTAAATAAACACATTGAATCTATTACTGAAGCGGCTCCTTCTTGCTATACGCGGTTTGGACTGGTGTTTGTTCGTTATATTTACATTGTTCTTAAATTAGATTTCATGTTTAAGCGAATAGGTATATCAATAGAATTCTCGTCGTTGTCTCAACAGGACAACATCTACTACCTTTAAATTGTGTTGAAGTTAAGTAAAGACATGGTTGGATTGTGTGAAGTATGACATATAATAAAGAGCAGCTCCATAGTAGACGAATAAGAGAAGAGAATTTAAGAGAATAAAAATTGCACCGACTCTTTTTAGAGAGGGATAATATAGAATGATGTGTTATCGACTTTAATTTTAGGAAGGAAGTCATATAAAATCTATCTATACTTATAATAAAATAAAGTCCCTAAAACTGTCTGTCTGTATGTAATCGATTTTCTCAAAATCTACTGAACGGATTTTAGTACTTTTTTTACTAAAAGGTAGTCCAATTTCTCCGAAAGGTTAAGGTTAATAGTGCATAACGGTTTTTGAGTTGAAGAGGTCGTTTTACAACAATTTTTAGTGGGGGTAGTAAAAAACCGGTGTCGATTGTAGTTTAGAGGGGGAGGAATAGGTATAAAAAGCGGTGTAGGGTATCTTAAAGCCAGTCTCTTGCCGAGACTCGAGCGATTATAACGTGCTAAACACTCAATTTCGCGCGGGCGAAGCCGCACGTATTGCTAGTGCATACTAATTAAATACTTTTGTTATTTAATAAAAACAGAATTTTGGCTGTTTATTTATCCTTGCAGAGCAGGATATCCTTGGATCAACTTGAAGTGTGGATGATAAATTATCTCCATACAACGAACTTGAAAAGGAAACCAACTAATATATTTTCGTACTTAATTAAGATTACAAAAATAAACTATTGTATAACAACATTTTTAAAGTAGAATAATTGCATGTCAATGCGATATCGTGAAAGTAGGGAACGGTATTTACCCGATTACAAATCCAAAACCATATTATATTTTAAGAAATATTCATTATTTTTTTCGTTACGTTCATCGTTTTATACCTATCATTTAACTGATTCTCATAATTTGACATAAGCGGTATCCTTATAAGCGACTCGCGTTGAATCACCGATGATATTATCTAAAACAATAACGTGATACAAGTTCAATTCATCAACTTCTAGTACACAGATTTATTTTATACTATTCATACCACGAACTTTTCCGTAAGGAACTTTAAGTTTATAGTTTAAGCTTTTAAAAATGTCATAACGGTTTGGAGTTCTTAGTTATGCTCTACGCAGCATACAATTTACGTTACACTTAAATCTATTTCCTACCCGTTAAAAGTTAAAATGACTAAGCGATAGAAGATGGTTTAGAAAACAAATCTGGAAAATCCGATATTCATGAGTTGGTATAGCCGGAATCTACCTAAACGTAAGGCAAACACAGAATTTACAAGCATCTCGCGTTTGGACAGTCCATTTTATGTTACACTAAAAATGTCAGCTTTGAGGTCGTCCTTGAAGACTACACTCAGCAAACAATAAAAATTTGTGGTCAAATGTGTTTTGCAAAACACATTGGTTAGATCACAGCTTGCTGCAATGTGAAGTACGCTATAAATATTTTCAATCATAAGGAGAATACAGTTTTATGTTTCTTTATAATAGAAAATAACTATAAATTATCTCTTTCAAGCAGTAATGAACGAGGCATTTTCATTGCAATATATTAATTTAATGTTTGGTTATAATTTTATTAATAACTTATTCATTTTTGTTATTCAAAGACCTAAATGTGCGGAAAGTTAAACTAATACAATCTAGGAATTTGGAAATCATAAAAATGCATAGCAAAAATGATATTTGACCTAGAATAACATAGCAATGACGAAATGTGCAACGACGAAATAGCGTAGACCTATAAGACTTGTATTTTTAAAAAAGAAACCGCCGAGTTACTGGCTCTACGGATTCAGTACAGTATAGTTAGTTAAGTTTGAAAGAACTTTTAAGAATTAAAATAGCTAAATTTTAAATGTTGTTCGATTGTCGGGGAGTCCAGACATGGGGACAAATTTACTTTATTTTAATGTGTCAAAAAAAAGATCTAACTATATTATTAATAATATATAATAACAAATATATTGGACTGTCAGTGTATGACACGTAAATATAAACATGTGCAATTTTAAATAAATAATTAAATTAAATAGATATATACACCCAGATTTGAAAAACCAAAAAATTATATTTAGAAAATGTTGGCTCTCGGCGCGAATCGAACCCGCGACCCCTGGATCTGACGGCAGAGTCACCAACTGCACAAACCAATTAATCATGAAATACCATATAAAATTATGACTCGATGAAATTAGTTTAAAACTCCTTAGTATTAAAAATGTATACATACTCTTATTTTAAGAAACACATACATGGAAGGAGCCCCATGTTACGTAACTGAGTGTACTACAAATTTGATTGATAATCATTAAATTAAATGTCACTTTAAAAAAAGTAAAATTCCACGACCGAAGTTTTCTTTTAGATTTGCTTTCTCGTAGAATTTCTTTCTGCTATAAATGTAAAGGCGGCGTCGCGGATAAATCTTCCAATAAAATCCAGAAATATATAGGGTTGGCAGGCGTTGGAAATTCTTGAATCAACACTAATAGGGCATTTTAGGGTAATCGTTTTTGTGTAAATACCTTTTGTGCTATTTTAACACGTATAAAAGTTTTCTTAATGCTTAGTTTTCTTAATATTTATATACGCATTATATATAAAGTTTTTTCAACTTTTCATAGTGACTGAAATAAGGATGAAGAGCAAAAATCCTGCTTTTTTATAGCTTGCCTGGAGATTAAATTTGATAAAATATGTTGCAATTCTACAATCTTTGGCAGCAATATGTCAAGATACTTAAGATTGATTTTTAGTAAATGTTCGCCCTCGGTGGGAATCGAACCGGCGGGGATAGAGCAGGGCACTGCCACCTGCTCCGACGGGCCAGTGATATCAAATATAAATTTTGTTCAAAAATTCAAAGTTGTGTCAGAGTTGTGTATTAAGAAGTACAGGAATTAAGGAAAAACTTGCGAACCCTAAATAAATAACTGAAGAATTTCTATGGAAACCTTTAGGCGACAATCCACTGTAGTGAATTAAGTCATTAACTTCTGTTGTAAACCCAAAGCGTAGGTGACCCGCTAAATGCCGTTACATTTATCACAAACTGTACACTGTATAAAATGAACCTGTGATTCATCACAGGTTCCTATTTTAATAGCATTTGCCTAGATTCCTAGATTTAAATGAACGTTTTATTACACCACTTACGTAAATATATTAAAATATCAAACGTTTAGAAGTGATTTGATGCTGTCAAAATTATTTTCGATTCACGCAGCTGTCATGGTTATGTTAGTCGTACATCAGAACATACGAAAATGTAAAACATTTTTTTATAATCAAAGTAATTACGAACGTACTTGACATAAATATATACTAAACAAGATGTACGGCCAACGCGTTGCTGTGTCTCATTCTGGTTTCGAATTCCCCTCGAAACAGAACTCAATAGTCTAAAGTAATAATAAAATTATTTTGCTATAATCCATATTATAGCAAAATAATTTTATTATTACTTTTGTATTATGGATTTCCACAAAGCAAACGCCTAGTTCTATAAATTATTCAATAGTCTAAAAAAATGCTACCATCGCCACCAAACTTAATATTATCCTCTGGGTCATTCTAAAGATTGTCTGAAATATTCATTAAAATCGGTTATTTCGGAATCTATAAAGGACATACGTTTGTATGTCCTTTATACTGTATACTGTATACATTCATTTTTATGTATATGATACTAAAATAAACGATTTTTTTACGCAGTAAAAAGTTTAGTTGCGTATACTTGATTACTACGTGTATCATTTAAATTATATTCGACGTGAAGTTTTTTCCATAAACTAAACACTAGACGTAAGGTTAGTGATCGCATTGCTGAGTTTGCTACTTAATACTACCATGATCAAATATTAGATATTTGTATTTGAATGGTAAAAATTATAGAATGTCCATTTATAACAAACAAATAATAATGTGCAACATAGATATTGATTGTCTTAAAAATAATAAGGCTTGTAAAATACGAATTGGCATAGTTGCAAAATGAAGGGTCTTATTTTACAACAAAATATTTCATGCATACAGAAAAATTGATGAACCAATATTATCTGCAATCCATCATAGGTTTAACCTTTCCCCTTCGACACCGACCGACAGATACTAGATAATGTTTACAGTGTTCCCGCATTACAGCGTAGAAGAGAAATAACATTAATGGTTTCTTGCAATTTCCTTTACCGAAGAGAGACCGAAATAAGCCGCGTTTTATTAGGAACTGTTACTGTAGTTTATTAAGTCTAATACTTAGATCAAAAAACTAAATAAAGTGAAGCATTTTCTGAATAATTACTTTTATTCGAGCCTCGTATTAGGCATAATGAGATTTATAAATTTCTTAAAATAAGATCAAATACAAAGCGCCTAATTCGCTTATAATGATTATCGGCTTAGTATTGCGTAGCAAGTTGAATATGTAAAGTACTAAGCTGAATAAATGCTTTATTAATTATTTCCGTGCGCCATATCGTCATATAGTATTTAGGAGTACATTATAAAGGTCTTAATTCAATAAACGCAGGTACACACTTATAAGCGAATGCGCGCACAACACACAACCACCTGTGACGGTTTCAACCTTACATACATTTTGGTAGAGTTATGTACTGAAGCGATAGTATGTTAACGAATGTATATATATAAAATATTTGTTTGTCATGTTATATGGGTTTTCAGAATGGGTTTTCGATACCCGTTACATATCTGTAAATTTTTCATGAAATTTTTTTTTTCAAAATTTTCCCCATACATTTCCAATTTTATTATTATTATTTATTATTATTTATTATTATTATTATTATTATTCTCCAACGTTTTATAGTGCCTTAATATAACTTGGTGAGGATGACTTCGCCGAGTGGTACTGGGCACTGTACCGAATTAGACTCTGGTGAGTACTGGTGTCGGATTGATGGTTTCAGGCCTGCAATGATTTCGGTCGTTGTAGCGAGCCTCGCCTTGGTCTGCTCCAGGCTGTGAATATCATGATGGTCTTCCGTCTTGATACAGAGCAGCTAGAGTTACTTTGGCGAGTTTTGGGTGATACGGATTGAATTTTAGGCCGGTATGGATCTCCAATCTCTACTGAAGCCTTGTTTGATCTTTGGACGCCTAGGATTCCAAAAGTAGTGCTGGTTATATGGTTTCTTAAATGTTACTAATGATGATTTGACGTTGGAAACGATGTCTGTTGTCTTTCAGTAGTCCCGAAATCACGACCGAATGTTGCTAGATGTTGTGGAGTCTAGTTTACTAGCCGAAGCGATGTCATAGCAGTGATGGAACTAAACTGTGGACTTTGTTCATAGTTTTGCATGGAGCGTCCGGGGTAAAACCTACATGTGACGTGTGATAGTCCTTCTGAGGGCTTCCCCATAGCTTAGTGTCAGTGATACCACGAATGCTTACGACATTATAGCATGTCATAGGGCCGCTGGTCGGATCTTTACTAACAAGATTGCGGACTAGCTTTAGAAAGTGTTGCCTGTGCTATATCTCTATCTTACGTAGCTTGCTACGTGTAACAAATAAATAACTAATTCTTGTATTCCGATGGTGCTATTGGCCAAAAGGACGCAATGCAAAGCGTGCGTCGACACATTTTGTTATAAATATAACTATTTAACACAATAGTGCTAGTACTATAAATGGAAAAAAAAACTTATAAATGGAAATAATTGAAATATTAGGTCCTTACATATGAAATTGGCGTTTTCTATGGGAGGAGTCGTTTTTTTTTAATGAAGTATATTTAATTAATCAAAGTATGTACCATTGCTATGTATGCACTTTTGCCATCTAATAGGTAGTTCATTGATCCCCTTACTAAAAAAACCATTCGGGCGGGAATCAATAAAATCTTTGAAGGCGGTTTGGACTGCCCCATCGGAGTTGAATTTTTTTCCTTGCAAGTAGTTATCCAAATTGCGAAAAAAATGGTAATCTGTTGAAGCAAGGTCCGGAGAGTACGGTCGATGTCTAAGACATTCTGTTGTGCAGTGTGTGGTCTAGCGTTGTCCTGAAGCAGCAGTGGCCTAGAGCGATTGACCAGCCTCGGTTGTTAAGCAGCTAGCTTTGCCATCATGGTTTGCAGTTGCTGACAATAGATATCTGCCGTAATCGTCTGGCCAGATTTAAGAAAGCTGTAGTGAACGACACCGGCACTAGTCCACCAAACACTTACAAGCAACTTTTTTTTAGTCAATTTTCGCTTAGGGCAGGATTTGGCTGGTTCGCCAGGGTTCAGCCATTGCGATGAGCGCTTCCGATTATCGTAAAGGATCCATTTTTCATCACAGGTAATGATTCGATTTAAAATTCCTTCATTATTGTGCCGGTTGAGTAACGTAACGCATCAGTCGACGCGCGTTTGTCGGTTTGCTTCACTCAATTCATGAGGTACCCACCTTTCAAGCTTTTTTACCTTCCCAATTTGCTTCAAGTGGATTAGAATAGTTTTATCACTAACACCGGAGCCTGCAGCTAACTCGGACGTGGTTTGCGATGGATCCGCTTCCACAATAGCCTTAAATTCTTCATTATCAACTTTGGTCTCCGGCCGTCCACGAGGCTTGTTCTGCAGGTCGAAATTTCCAGAACGAAAACGTTGGAAGCAAAAACGCACTGTGTTTTCTTTTGCGACACCGTCACCATACACATCATTTATCTTTGAGCCGTTTCTGCAGCACTAGTGCCACGGTGGAACTCATACTCGTAAATAACGCGATATTTCATGTTTTCCATTTTGTAAACAGAGTGGCACAAAGAAAAAAACAAAAGAAGATTAAACAAATGAATTAGGGGGTTTGTAACACAAATGCATGAG
This sequence comes from Morpho deidamia, assembly GCA_947086505.1. Lineage (NCBI taxonomy): Eukaryota > Metazoa > Arthropoda > Insecta > Lepidoptera > Nymphalidae > Morpho > Morpho deidamia. The sequence continues at coordinate 10,652,344 of CAMTZC010000010.1, forward strand.
TAAATAGCTGTATGAATTTGAATTTGGAATTCCTAACCATAAAGGTAATATTTGAGATCAAAGTGGCCAGTACGACAAAACGCCAATTTCATATGTAAGGACCTAATATATAGGATCCGTTCATGTAATGAACATATATAGCCTGTTTATGTTTCGTGTGATTATTATACAATAACTAATAATAAATTAAGGTTACTTTACTCTTCTAATCTGATGAATCTGTGGTCTCTGACGCTCTAAAAGGATTTGAGTTATTACAATCACAATGTTAAATGGGTCCTAACCAACTAGACGAATCACGTGCCAAATATATAAACTTAAAAGCGCTGATGCGCTTGTTTTATGTATTTCAATGGTAGAGCGCGGGCGCTCTAGCCTCATTTAAGTGGTATTAATTTATGAATATGGCGAAGTATATAAATATGTACAAAGGGTATGGGGGGAAAACGTTACACACCTACATACTCAGAGAGTTGACAGAGAGCAACAGAAATAAATATACGTATGTATTTACGTATGTGCAAATGAGTATAGACATATATATATGTGTATAGTACCCGACATTAAATAATACACATCGATGTTTAGAATGAAACAGCCTGTCAGTTCGTTTTCGTAGAGCGCTGTCACTCCGTTAGTACGTTTCGCACGGCTTCGGCAGTCAGTGCGACAGAGACAATGCTCTATGAAGCAGAATCTAGCTGATTTTCTCTGCTCTAAGCCTCGATGTGCATTATTTATTGCATACACATATATGTATGTCTATATGTAATTTTTATTGGTTTTTAATTTTTGTCACAAAAATTAAAGACCTTTTGTACATTTTTTGAATGAAAACCAAATAAATATATTAAATGTTCCACTTTGCGAACTTGTGAGATAAAAAAAATTATTGTTCCCTTTAACAATGCTACAAAGGTTATGGTCTACGACCCGTCAAGTGCATAAGCAATCTAATCGTCAATTTTGTATGCACGTCTTATCAGAACAAATATACAGGTGATAAGCAGTGAATACATGTTAATATATACAAGGGCTCCACGTCTGTTATCAACTTCTGGAATACAAATATTTAATATAAAAAGTGAAATAATTACAGAATAACGGTAACTGAGCAGTCCCTTTTATAACAGAATAGATACACAAATAAAATTCTAGTACCTTACAGATTAAGAAAATAATAAATACAATAAACGTATAGTAAACAACATCCATACAGTTTAGTTTTTTTAAGTAAAATCCTCAACTTTCTTCTACACTTTTTAATGACTAGAAAGTGCACATAACCGAATTTTATCGATTTCGATTGATCCAAACGATGTTCTTCCAATTGTTATTACAATTACGTTCTTAGTTTTTACATTTAAGTTCCCTCTTTGTACAAACGAATATTATTGCAATTAGGATAGTATGCTAATATCTATTGTTTTCTTTTTCAATTTCTTCTACTCATGTAGATTTATAGCATATCACCCTCAGCCATATTATTAGAGTAAAGAATAATCTATTTAATTTAGTTTATATTAAAGTTAAAACTAGCTAATTTGCTACACGTCATTGGACGAAAAATAATCTACCTATAACACTTTCAGGTATTGCTTTATATAAATAGATACTAGCAGCACCGGCGACTTTGTTCGCGTCTATTCAGTTACATACAAAATTGTTATATCCTGTCCCCGAAGGAAGAACAGGTTTTTCATTATTTTTGTTACCCCAGTATATAAGCTTCGATTGTTATAGATTTCATTAATTTTATTCCAGTGGATTAGCGGTGAAAGCTTTACACTGAGATAGACAGGTTTTCGCAATAATTATATTAGTATGGAGTATCAAGTAAGAAATGAAAATACTTCGTAGTAAATTGTCAATAATATTTGACTTGACACGTGTTTTATTCATCAGAACAAGTTTATTTTAGTAATCGACAAAATATTTGCGAGTTCGCTATATAAACGATGTCGATCCACAAAATTTCAATTTTGATAATGAATTATTTCGATATTAGTTCCGGCCAAGCCAAATAGCAAATGATGACCTTCGTTAGTATAATATTTCCATTGCAACATTAGGCGTTAAACGTTATTTTCTATTCATACATTTTCTCTATTTTAACGAAGTAATGTCGATTCAAAAAGTTTGTTCCTTTATACTTTAGAATTCATAGAAGAGTTGTACCTACGAAAGCTTTTAGATTCAAGTCGATCCACAAACTACCTATGACTCTGAAGACATTATCGTTACATCTAATCGAGATCTATCAGCTCTACATTTTCCGATATAAGCTTTCAACACTTTACGGCTCACAACATGCTTCTAACAGGTTAAACAGTATAATTTTCAGTATAATTTCAGGATTCTTTATTAGTCTAAATTCAGTTAAATTTTTATTCGTATATACTTGCTGTGTCACTGACATTTATGTTATTGCATGCAATCTTAACAACTTTTCAAACAAAAGTAAAAGTTTAACGCAAGTCTTATTATTATAATAACATTTTCCTGTACATCTTTGCTGTAGCATGGATGACTACATCATTGCAAACAATCATAGCTAACGTGTAGTGAAAGAGCAAGCATAGTTAAAAATTATGTGTAGTATTCAATTCTGCTACGGCTTCTTTATTTTACTAATGCTATAAGTTATATAGGTTTCGTATAAGGTTTAAAGAGTACATTATGAACTCGCATAGACTTAAAATATACGATTTCATATTAGCTAGATTAGTTATAAATTATTTATAATAGAAAAGCTTACTGTGTACGTATGTGTTCTAGTTTCTTGATCGCAAAATTATCTAGTGTATGTCATCTAGGGGTCAACGGTGAAAGATCAACTATGTGACCGTGCGCCCGACCGTGGAGAGTTTATATATCATTCTGAACTTCTCAGTATCTTATCTTCTTATAAATAGCAATATCTACTTTCATTTGTAGACAACTGATATATAGAACAGAACTGCTTTAGATAATCTTTTCTTAAGGTGTAATGGGAAAATTTGCTTAATAACCTTCACACGTTCGTTATTATTCTCCTTATTCTTTACTAACTGACACCATGGGTGAGATAAGAGTTGCCTCATGCTAAAGCTGATAGCAGTCATATATAATTTAGAATAGTCAGCAAAAAAGTTGTAATCCGATAAGGGTATTCGACTATTATGATGTTAATTCTCTTGGTGAGCTTCTAGCTTCTCTCTAGCTGCATTAAAGCTCAGTATATTACATATCAAGCAATTAAAATAGTTCACAGTATCATATATCGAGCTGTGATAGCCCAGCGGTGAGACCGTGTTACGCTTTTAAGGGGAACACGAGTTCAAACCCGGGCAGGCACCAACGAGTTTTTCTATTAAAACTCATGTGTCTAATTGATAATTGTAATTTATCGCACGATTTTCGGTGAAAGAAAACCGTGAGGAAACCTGTATATCTCTAGAGAATTCTGGAGATATGTGTAACCTAGCAATCCGCATTGGAGCAGCGTGGTAGGTCTTAGCTCCAACCCTTCTCTCCCGAATCGGAGAGAGGAGGCCTATTCCCAGCAGTGGGATTGTAACAGGCCGCTACTTTACTTTTATAGTATCAAATTGGAAATGTGGGAACCCGTAGATGGATTTGAGTCACTGACAAACGAATGTAATAAATGTACACATTAGTACATTTAGTACATTAACTAACGTGTGGTCAAGGAAATATTTGAGGATCAAATCGACATTGGGTTCTTAAGTTGATGAAACAGCGAACTCATACTTTAAGATGCAGTTTTGGTACATCGCCACTAGATGTACAGCTCATTTAGTTGTTTAGTGTAGCTCAATGTTGATTTCAAGCGGCATAAGTCTTTGGAAGTGTTATTAGTATTAAGATACCTATGTTTAGCAGATGAGAGTTAGTTCAGAAATAGTTAAACATTTTCTTGTTTGAGAAATTAATGTATGAATTTCTGTGCAGCGATCTTAATATGCAAGCTTTGGGATCGCTAAATCCAAACAGCATTGTACTTTATATAAAACAGCCATCAAAATAAATAAAACACGTTCTTTACGACTATACTTATTAAAAATCGGGTAACAGACCCATCACTTGTTTTATCAAACCATCTGGTGATTATCAATAGACAAGTGATGTTGTAATGTAGCAATAAAAGCTCTACTGATAAATTAAAAACCTATAAGTCTGTAGACCACGTGATGTTGACCTCTACATAAAGACATTCAACACTTAATCAAAATTCGTCAACACACGGTGCGATTATACTCGACTGAATTCTATGAGTATTAGCATCGTATGGTCTTGTAATGTTGAAATCCAGAATCTCTGATCTATTTGAAGTCATCTGTACTTATGAAAGTCTCATATTATCTCACACTACATCCCCTTACGGGGAGTAGTGTAGGGTAAGCTATTTCGATAGCTTACGATTCTAAAGTCCCTTGCATTTTGAATTGCCCGTTGGCATTTGGACCCTGCGTTTCGCACAAGGGATCGTGGCTTGTATTCCTGCCAAGAGCCAACATTTTTTAAACACAGTTGGTCGTTTCTGTGAGTCGGGGTGTCCGTCAGTCATAACACAAATATAGAGTTACTTACTTTGGGACGGACGACCGTGAGTATAATTGGCCCATATATTTATTTAATATTATTGTGGTCAGGTGACTTGTTTGCTGAGCTTTTATGGTTCTAAGGTGAATTTAAACGTAACTTTTATAGTTTAGATAGCTTCATATTTTACTTCTTAAAAGTTACTTTTAAATATAAATTTTTTGCAAATAAAAAAAAATTAACTTACAACGGAGATATATCTGGTATAAAACAATGCCCAGATATACAAACTTATAGTCAATTCTTTATGTATGTGGTATTTAAATAGGGTCTACTTGTTGTAATCTATGTTTAAGATGCTTCAAGTTTTTAATACGGTACGATAGCCAATCAATCTACTAAATGTATAAAAACGAGCCTCGTGAACTTAATTAATTTAATTATTCGTGTATTTTAATTAATATCGTTAAGTCTAGCTAAAGATTATTACAATATTTCCATAGACTTGGTAAGATTTCCGAAATGCCTTTACAATAAAATATTTAAATCAAATAAAAACAATCAAAATTAACTTATTCACGCACTTTTGATTCGTCAAGTATCAATATGATTAATGAAGCTACCACTGGGTCGGAATGTTACTATTACCAAATAATTGTAACATATGCTAACAAAGTACTCTGTACACTGCATCTCGTTAGGAATATGATTAAATTTTGCATGCCTATGACGTAATGCGAAATATCTGTACCACCACCAATGCCTTCCCAACAATTTATTGTTAGAATAGACTTGTAAATAAATAAATGAATAAAATATAGACATAAACTGGGGCATTGCGTCTTTCCTAACGAAATTGTTCAGCTGTTGCTATTAGACAACACTATCCTCGTATAGATAATTATATCTTATCTCAGTCTGAAATATCCCACGGATGAGTAAAGGCGGATTCCTTGCGATATCGCAAATCTCTTATTTGCCGTTTCACTTCGTCATTTGTAATGCAATTATTTTTGAAGTGAAAACTTCTTTAGCGGTGTTGTACACTTTTATGTGATGGGTAAAAAATGATAATCTCGCGTCAGGACTTGACCTGATCGAAAATTCGTAAGACGGAGGGAGAGTAGACAGTCGCCGTGGTGTAGGAGAAGAAGTATCCCCCTCTCCGCGGGGCAAAGATTTATACCTGTGCGCTTTCGTTTACGGGGCGTAGGAAGCTTGCCCATATGTGCAATAAATGTGTTAAATTTTTATGTAATATAAATTGACATGTTTGTGTACGATAGCGCGATAAATGAATATTGCATTTTACCACATAAATGATAGTACTTTTATACTCATAATTAAAGCAATTTGTGTAAACCCTAACTATTCTAAAATATGCACAACGTTAATATTCAAGTTTTCACTTCTGCCGGCACTCCCGGAGTGCAACCCGTTGATTTTTTATGACACCAGTTTTTTATCAATATTATACTGTAAGCCTAATGGTATTTCCAGCATCACTATCCGCGAAAAGTATTACCAAGTATGTACGCCAAGAAGAAGAAAGCTTAAAAGTTCTATCGGGATCGGTGAAAGTAGTCCTAAATGCTCTTGCGATAATGCTGGATCTCGAGTAAGGGTAAAATATAGTGGAGAACTGCAGATTGACTGTGATTATTAAATGAAGTCATCAGGAATGGCTAAAGTTTAAAAAAGTTACTTTTTAGTTCTTCTGCGTCATACTTGATTTAAATAGGAAATTAAAATACTTTCCGTTTGTCTCTTAGCCAAACCAGTAATTAGGTTAATATATTTTGGTACCGGATATAGCACATTGCGTCTAAGGCATCCAAAACGTGTGAATGAACATTATTTGTGCCAGAAATAATTGTTGAGGCGTAAAAATCCGTCAGACTTTTTTCTGTATTACAGAATAATGCCAATGTAGTTTATTTTGGTACCTACTTTTGTTTATTTAACGGTGGTAGGTCTTTTTTAACGATGTTTTCTTTGACAGTTATCAGTCCAGCTTCATTCGTTGGCTCGATGTTGAAGGTTTAATCTGTCAACGCTATTAGTATGCTGGGTTGTTCATAGATATTTAAAGATATTATGTAGTATGTTCCATGATTATTCAACAATTTCGTTACTACTGGCAAAAACAAGAGTAGCTACTTCACTGTCAATTCACTTAGAACCCACCAAATTCATGCGCAATCTCATTTATGTGGAATATAGATATTCCACAGGGTCAGGGGGATAGGGTCAATAACTGATTAGTGACAGCATCGTAATTTTGCAGTCACATTAAATTTGACAGACAAATCATATTGGAAATCAACAAACTTGCCTTTGATAAAATTCGCTTAAAACGTGGAAAGATTTATCTCATTTAAATTTGTATATTTTGATTTTGGGTAAGGGTTTTATAAAATTGATGATATAAATAGATTTAAAAGTAATCAATTTATTTGGCATCTTTTCATTGTAAAATTGGCGTTGATTTATTTGATGTGTTAATTACATGTTCTAGATATTTATTTTACAATCTGCTCTATTATAATTGTTTTATTAACGGACCTTTCGGATATTGTTTTTGTTAACTTTTAATGAACCAAAAGAAGTTGTCAAGAGAAAGAAAACTTCCAAATGCACCATATAGTAATTAATTAATTGCAGACTGAGCCGCAGCTGAGCATTCTCATCATAAATCGGATTACATTAATCGGAGAAATATGGCAGTTATATTTCATAAAAATATGTTCTCTATACATATTGATTCACAATAATACGATTTTATTGAAAAATTTAAACACGTTTATATTTGATACTATTTATTTCAATATACATATCATAATAGACATGTTTATAGGAATTACATTATGTTATTGTTCCGTTATTATTAAAAACTTCAAAATGAATACGAAAAATTGTTCGCTCTTACTACTTCCAATTCTAATATGAAGAATTAGGTTACATAACTTACGTTCCGTTACACATGATTGCAGGCGCTAATCTTTTAATGAACAGAACATGCTGATTTATCTTATTTATAAATATTTGACCCGAAGTAATTTCGAACCCGTAATTTCGACCCGAAGTTGAATGGCAACATTAATAATCACAACGATCTGTGGTTCTATCATGTGTACTTACATAAAGGCTTGTGTTTATATGCGCATGTATATTTTTTTTAAACAGGAAAAAACCCCTTATGGGTACCACCGCCCGACGGGGACGGGCGGTGGTTATGTCGGACTCGCACCGACTAAAACGACCTGTATGCTCCACCACGCTACTGACGGCAGGGGCAAGGTACCTTATTTGACCCCATCCCCACCAGCAGCAACTCTGATCTCAGAGACAGCAACTCTAATCCCAGAGCTGCTGTCCTCCTCTGGGTGGGGACCCCTCAAAAGAGAAGCCCCCCTCCGCTAACCGGTGCATCGGGAGCACCAGATGCACCGACCGCCTCGGGGACCTGTAGGCCAGGTTCCGGTCAGATAAACCCCGTTCGAAGCGCCCGAAAGGACCTCTGTCATGCGCATGTATATAAACTAACTTCATCCCATGGTTTCATCATGGACCCGATGTAAAAGCACTTGATATTAAAATAGCTACCTAAAAATAATTAAGTCAAGTCTTCACACTTGACTTCCTCAGTCGGGTGGATTAAGATAGTAGGTAAACAAACTGCTTCCCAACTGGCGAATAAACGGCACTGATCTTTTACTATCTTTAAAAAGACTTGCGTTCAATATTTAGTAATTTATAGGATTACGCGTTACTTTGCGGAAACCGATAATACAAAAAGAAAGTATGAATAATATATTTTCTATTTACTTTATCGCGAATTATAGCAAAATATTTTTAGTATTGCTTTTATACATTTAGTAATTTATCACTTTTGAAAATATTAAAACATAAATAGTTTAAATTGTTCGACTACTTCGTTGTCATATTATTACTTTATGTACCGCCAGTTTGATGATCTATGACACAAGGCCTCCGAGCATGTACACTTAGCTTAACATAAAATGGCACTATCGCCTACGGCACATATCGGTACAGCACGTCGTGACCAATCCGTACATTCCTCTACAAGAAAACAACAGGTTGATGAAAAATCAACTTTATTACAATGCAATAGTTATCAAAGTCCAACAAACGTAAAAATAATTTGCGTGACAGATTGTAGGGCAATTACGTAGAAATTAACCCATCATGAATTGCAATATACATGGCTATATACATGCATATAACTAGTACTCGTGGTGATTAGTAATCAGGAAAATATAAGATTTTTGCTTTTGACGAACGAGCAAGAGGGGCATAATACAAGCTCGTGAATCCATCGCCAATTTTTTCTATTTTCTTTACATTATTTCTCATTTCGCTACCCTTATCTATATTAAAGATAGATTTAGTTATTTTTATATCGCTTTTTCACACAGATATTTCTTTGAATTTATCTGACAGTTTGTATCTTTAACAATAGATAAGGTCTAATGAACTCTTTGGGTTACGTCTTGCTAAGTAGCACATGCGATGTAACACCCAACTTAGCTAGCAGTACGTTTCTATATTTATTTTATAGATAGTTTTATTATTGTATCTTTAAACTTTTCTACTGAAAATGACTTACAAGTTTGATCAATTTTTCAGTATTTGTTGGTTTGGATTTAAAATCTCCATAAATCGTTGTACTCCTTGCCTTTTTACCTCAACCATGATTTAATTATATATACAACCATTTACAATATTGTGACTTTATACACTGTAATATATTATATTAAATCGACATCAAATTAGATTAATGGATTAAATTAGCTAATTTAACCATATTGTTACTAGCTCCTAATTTATGTTTATCACCATCGTAATAGAGCTCATCTGATGGAAGTGAATAATATAGCCCATGGTGTCAAAGTAAATCCAGTCCACTCCAGTTCCAGGTCAAGGTTCATATGAAGAGAATGAGAGATGAGCGTCGCATTATAGTCGAATAATAATGCGGCACAAAATACAAAAACTCGGTGTATTAATTTAATCGAGTTATTAAATTATACAAATCTTTTACAACGGTTGCATACTTTTTCATGGCCTATATAGCTAACAATGAGTATACAATTACTGTGCTCTGTTAGCACCTTTTAGTTTACATTACACGTGTAAGAATCTTTGATTTTAATTACAGAATCGGTCTGTATGAAAATTATATGTCTGATTTCTGGTTAATAAATAATAGTTATAGACTAATAACTATAATTATTATCAAAAAACGTCTTTTAAATTATATTTTATTCTAATAAACTGCGGTAGGTAATAATATAACACTCGATAAATCTGGCGTTAAATCCGAGCTGTTTTCTTTTCGGCACGTTTTTGTATATCCATGACTATAACTTTGCAGAAATGATCCAGTCTGAGAAATCAAAACAGTCTTGAGTAAGTGCATCGCACATGTTTTTATGAAGTCGAGAATAGCTGAAAAAACAAAAGCGCTTTCAAAAGGGGTATCTTTAAACAATCACATCGTTGATGATACAATGAACTCCATTAAGGTGAAATATCAAACAGTTAGCCGTTTGCTTGTTGAAGCCGCAACTCTGAAACAGTGAGATTCGTTATAAATAAATATAGAGAGTAAATATAAAATGGTTAAATGATCATAAAATTGTAGTTATTAATACTTCAGGAATAATATAATGAAGATAAAATTGTGCTTCTTAGAGAAATATTAACGATAGTAAAATAAATGAATGAAATCAATAAAAAGGCTTCATTAATTTTAAAATAAGTGTGAGAAAGAATCAACTTGTACACATCTTTGTTTGTTTGACAATTCCTTCAAAGTATTAGAAATAATGCTAGAAAACCGTAATAACATGAATGGAAAGATTTAGAATAAATTGGAATTGCATGAAGTAAATGAGACAACTAAGGCAATACATAATTAAGGTAATTATAACAACAAAATAATTTTTAAAGGTTGAAAACTTGGTATTGAACCAATTTAAGATAAAAGTTTTCATACATCATTGAACCCATTCAAAAAAGTCCCAACATTTGGTCGATATGATACTACACCTACTAAGATAAATCAATCATACGTATATGTAAAAAAATTCAGAGAAGTTTCTCGAGAAGCAAGTACTTACTTTTAAACTATTGCCACTCACGAATTGGTAGACTTTGTTTTGATGTCGCTACTGCACCTAGTATGTAGTTTACTGGCACACCGCTTTCCGGTGAAGCGTCCCAATCTTAACACTCCAACGCCCATCCATGTGCCCCGCCCGTCATAGCTTCAGCTTCGCGACATGCCGAACAATATCGGTGACTTCTTTTCTTCTTCGGATTTCCTCATTTCTGATTTGATCACGTAAAGATATTCCAAGCATAGCTCGCTCCTTCGTGCGCTGAGCGAATCTGAGGTTTCTTATGAGGCCCATAGTACTTACTTAAAGATATAGCTAATACGAATTAACATATTCTAATTCTTTGGGTACTATAACATTATTATAAAACCGGTTTTGAAATTCAGTATTACGTAAGCTTTTTGCTTGTTTCACACTATGTCCTCTGACACAGGCCAGCGATTTTGTTATGCGATATTTGCTGACATTGTGTCATTCATGAACGCGTTAAGGCGATTCAATTTTTTTTGTATGAGTTATTTCTGTTTAGTTTACTTTGAATAGTTTTTGAGACTAACAAATATAACTTTGAACTAAAAATGTTTGAATTCATGCTTCACTTTAGTATATTTTTGGGCAGTTGTCCTTTTTTGTTTTGTTTTAGGATTATTATCAATTTTTAGGTGTAATAGTGTTTTGGATGTATTCTTTCAAGAAAATAACGTAATTGTTGTTTATGTTATCTTTACGGAATTTTCGATTCAGTTCATTCTTTATGTCTTGGTGGTAGTCTACAATCGCTGGTCATACCTTTGTAGGGCCCCCGCTCCAAAATTCAATCAATTTTGTGGTATCCAATCATTTTCGAGTTACTATCATTCCAACGAATATACGACCAACGAATGAACGATTTAAAAAAATAACTCCATAGTAAATTTATGTATAGGAACCGACTATATTCACGTCTTCTCAAGTCGTCTTAGGCGCCGAGAACTGAGGTGCTCTCTTGCCGCGGTAACACCGTATAAAGAGCTCATGAATAAGGGCCTGGGTGGGCTCGAAATTAGTCGGATTAACCCGAGAAGCTGGTTTCTATACATACATAAACGATGAATACTGCTCCCGATAGTTTCGATCCAAAATACTACATAAATTAAAAATAAAACTAATCTGAATGGAATTGAACTAATTCTCATGGGAGAAAGGAACTGCTATATAAATTGTCTATGCAGACTCGGGCGCAATGCAATTGATGTTTATCGATTAGTTGCGCCGATGGTGTTCCAGGGCGTTTCCTATCTAGAAATTATTACCGTTGTAATTATAAATCAAGTTATTCAAATATTAGATGAATGATGAAGCTGAATAACTTAAATAAAATAGTCAAAATTAAGGTTTTAATGTTATCCTGTTTCCTTCATATTTTGTTGTAAATTTAGTAGCTTCAGTTAGGAGATCGGACTCGGATCGGGATCATCATGTTATAAAAAAGGCATTGAGCCTGTGGAGGTCAAGAGAAGCAGAAAAGGGCCCAAATTGACATGGTGGACCATAAGATAATTTAAAGAGTCGAACCTACCTAACTTGGGATCTAGCAAAAGGAAAGAAGAAGAGTTTGGAGATCGAAGACTGGCTGCTCATAGTTTGTTATTTATACTGTTTATATATAAATGTAACCTACCAATCCGCATTGGAGCAGCGTGGTAGGTCTTAGCTACAATCCTTCTCTCCAAAAAAACTGAAGAGAGGAGGCCTTAGCCCAGCAGTGTACATAGTAAGAGGCTGTTACTTATATATAAATGTAGATTTTTTTTTTATTATATTGTTCTTTATTTGCGTTACTGTACAAAGCTATAGAATGGATCCACGTGGACGCGGCGTGAAAATCATTCTTTGTGTAAAAAAACAAGTCGGTGCTCTTGACACTTAGAGACTATTAAACAAGATGTTGAATCAAATAAGGTAATTTAACGTTGTATAAGGCAACAATATAAAGTCAAGTACAAATACTATGTCAATGGAATATATTTTTAATTTTGATTATTTGTATCATAAATATACAATCATTTTAGTGGAAAAAATTTAATAATAAAACAGGCTTTATTTGCGATCTCTTTCATGTCAATTTAATACCTTCAGTATGTGTCTAAAAATAACCTTAATTGATAATCGGGAAAAGGTAAAAAAATAAACTTATTTTTTTACCTGTTCCCGAAGGTGTTTTTTTGCAATTTTTTAAGATAGCTCGACCTCTAAGCTTTAATCGTCATCCTCCTGCCTTTATCCCACTCTTAAGTGGGGTCGGCACAACATGTTTAAACATAAGTAATAATAAAATTATTTTGCTATAATCCGCGATACAGTAAATAGAAAATATATATAGTGTTTAATGTATAGTGGATTATCAGTATTTTCATACCCGATACGTGCAGGATTCGTAAAAGCACATGCACAAACCTCCACCACTTCCACCAAAATACACAAGCACTACACAGTTTCACTATCACAAACTCAACAATCGTTTCGCCCCGCAACCGAGGCATCATCAGGAGATAGACTCCACGACAAAATCGCAAAGCGAAGCGTTATGCAAACAAGCATTGTTATATAGTAATCGGTTCATCCCCACCTTTACCTCTGAACACGTGCAACAAGCTTGAACTTGAAACATTTATCTGCTCGTTAATGAGGGTGCCATTGTTATGCTTAATGATTTCTAATTGTTCCAAAATATTCAATTTTAAGCTTTTTTCGCAGGTGTGCAGTATTTCGAAACAATGGTCATTAGGAACTTTATGACCGCTTTCTAACAAATGTTTCGCGAAATGTGAATTTTGTGGCTTATTATTCCTGAAAGCGACCATATGTTCTTTAAAACGGGTTTCAAAATTACGACCAGTCTGACCCACATATGTATCATTGCATTCAGGACATTTTATTTTGTAAATACCACTCTTTTTCGGGCTTTCTAATTTGTCTTTATTATTGCATAATATCTTTTTTAAGCAGTTATTACTTTTAAAACCTAATTTTATATTTGACTTTGTTTTAAATATAGTTGAAATTCGTTCTGACAATGTTCCAAAATAGGTCAAACTGGCTTTGTATTTATTATCTTTGTAATGTGGCACCGCATAGAAGTGTTTTGTCAATTGCAACTTCTGTTTATTTTTTAATATATTTTGTACTAATTGCTCATCGTAGCCATTGGAATGCGCCATCTGGTTGATTATTTGCAGCTCATTGTTAAAATTCTTTTCCGAAAGAGGGACTGATAAGAGTCTGTGTATATGACTATGAAAGGCAGCAAGTTTGTGTTGCCAGGGGTGAAAGGAAGAAGCAGGTATGATCGTATCCGTGTAGGTTGGTTTGCGAAAGATCTCAAACGTATGTTCGTTGTTAGACCGTGTAATAGTTAGGTCAAGAAAGTTTAGTGAGTTATTCTGCTCTGATTCTAATTTGAAACTAATTTTGGGATGTTTGGAGTTTATATTATTAATAAAAATATCAAGTTGTCTATCTGTACCCGTCCAGCATATAATTATGTCATCCACATACCTATAATAGTAAAGTATGTTTTTATTAAGGACAATATGTTGATTTTCGAAGTGGTCCATGAAAATTTCAGCCATAAGCGGACTTAAAGGGGAGCCCATGGCTAAACCATCCTTTTGATGAAAGTAATGGTCATTGAATCGAAAGTAATTTTGTTCCATACATAATTCTGTTAACTCTATTATTTCTGAAATCTCTCCAGGATGTAAACAAAAAATTTTGCCATTGAAAACATCCTTTCGGCCAATAAATGCCCTTAAAAACAGTCTCCAGCTGGTTGACAAAATTAAGAACATTAAATTACCAAATAAATGTAAATTGATATCACTCGATGTTGACAGTTTGTTCACGAATGTTCCATACAAAGAAACAATAAACATTTTAACCACATTACTTGAGAAAAAATGTTTACATCCTGGAGAGATTTCAGAAATAATAGAGTTAACAGAATTATGTATGGAACAAAATTACTTTCGATTCAATGACCATTACTTTCATCAAAAGGATGGTTTAGCCATGGGCTCCCCTTTAAGTCCGCTTATGGCTGAAATTTTCATGGACCACTTCGAAAATCAACATATTGTCCTTAATAAAAACATACTTTACTATTATAGGTATGTGGATGACATAATTATATGCTGGACGGGTACAGATAGACAACTTGATATTTTTATTAATAATATAAACTCCAAACATCCCAAAATTAGTTTCAAATTAGAATCAGAGCAGAATAACTCACTAAACTTTCTTGACCTAACTATTACACGGTCTAACAACGAACATACGTTTGAGATCTTTCGCAAACCAACCTACACGGATACGATCATACCTGCTTCTTCCTTTCACCCCTGGCAACACAAACTTGCTGCCTTTCATAGTCATATACACAGACTCTTATCAGTCCCTCTTTCGGAAAAGAATTTTAACAATGAGCTGCAAATAATCAACCAGATGGCGCATTCCAATGGCTACGATGAGCAATTAGTACAAAATATATTAAAAAATAAACAGAAGTTGCAATTGACAAAACACTTCTATGCGGTGCCACATTACAAAGATAATAAATACAAAGCCAGTTTGACCTATTTTGGAACATTGTCAGAACGAATTTCAACTATATTTAAAACAAAGTCAAATATAAAATTAGGTTTTAAAAGTAATAACTGCTTAAAAAAGATATTATGCAATAATAAAGACAAATTAGAAAGCCCGAAAAAGAGTGGTATTTACAAAATAAAATGTCCGGAATGCAATGATACATATGTGGGTCAGACTGGTCGTAATTTTGAAACCCGTTTTAAAGAACATATGGTCGCTTTCAGGAATAATAAGCCACAAAATTCACATTTCGCGAAACATTTGTTAGAAAGCGGTCATAAAGTTCCTAATGACCATTGTTTCGAAATACTGCACACCTGCGAAAAAAGCTTAAAATTGAATATTTTGGAACAATTAGAAATCATTAAGCATAACAATGGCACCCTCATTAACGAGCAGATAAATGTTTCAAGTTCAAGCTTGTTGCACGTGTTCAGAGGTAAAGGTGGGGATGAACCGATTACTATATAACAATGCTTGTTTGCATAACGCTTCGCTTTGCGATTTTGTCGTGGAGTCTATCTCCTGATGATGCCTCGGTTGCGGGGCGAAACGATTGTTGAGTTTGTGATAGTGAAACTGTGTAGTGCTTGTGTATTTTGGTGGAAGTGGTGGAGGTTTGTGCATGTGCTTTTACGAATCCTGCACGTATCGGGTATGAAAATACTGATAATCCACTATACATATTTTCTATTTACTGTATCGCGGATTATAGCAAAATAATTTTATTATTACTTTTGTATTATGGATTTCCGCAAAGTAACGCCTAATTCTATAAATTATGTTTAAACATGTTGTCACATGATTTGGCTACGTATTTTACGACCGGCCGCCTGCCTGACGTCAACTTACCTTAATCGTATTTTACGACCCCTCGGTAAGAAAGAGGGTGGTCTATTCTACTCAACCGGATACCACACGGTGGGTCAACTTACCTTAGTCTCTAAGCTTTAATCATTCCTAATTTAGTCAATATTACTCAAGATGATTAGCTGCGTAAACGTAACAAACAAATAGAATGATGTTCTTATATTAGAAATAGGAGCGTGCAGTATTATACTCGAGACTAATATTTTTATCGCAAAATCTATGCATTGGACTTTAAACATTACTAGTACTTTAGAATAAATGAATGCGTGAGTGAAAATGAAGTATGCATTTGATATATGTTTCGGCTGTAAATACTTCTTTGCTATGTACACTTTTAGTGACTTCTCTTAATTATTAAAATATCAGCTCGCAAATTTATATTGATAGGAAATGCCTCTATTTCTCCTCGAATATAGAAATATAAATAGCGACGCAGTTTAGCCATTTCATATCTCACTCTAAAACTGCTTTCTAACAACGAGTAACAATGTTATTCGTGAACTAATGTCAGCTTTGAAATCGCCAACTAAGCTAAGCAAGATTATTATTGATATGAACCTATGTCAAGTAATAGTAATAGATACGGTTAAAATAACGTTCTAATCAGTAAACCCTTGCCGCTTTTACCACTTTTAACAGCAGTACTAATTTAAACTGAGTTATGATCGACTGAGCAGCATTTAGAATGCCTAACCCAAATTCTATTGCGACCACCGTTTTAATTGGTGTCAAAAATTTAGCTATGACCGTACTGAACGTCACTTTTGACTAGATTACTTTATGACAATCGCTTTGGCGTTAATCCATGTAAATCAAATGCCTTTTTTAATTTTCTGTCGGCGCCGTATTTGCCATTTCGCACTAGATGGCACTGTACCAAGTTGTGCCGCGCTAAAAAAGATCTTTTAGAGAACCACAAGTAGCCGTTACCTATTATCACAGAGTCGAATTTCGTCAATTGCTCGTTGTGTTATAACTATCGTGGTGTTACATTGGAATAGGGATGTTACTATACGAGTACAAAGATCTTACCATTTGAAAACTTTTGCAGTGGCTGGTTTCCAATTGTTCAGAATTTTTGGGGTAACGTTAGTTTTTTTTTCGCTTAAACTGCCAGATTTAACTTCGCAATGAACGCTATTGACTAACTAATGTAGCACTGGCAACCGGTAGGGGGCAGAAATTAAGTTGGTCCAAATTATATGTAAAAATAATAATAAGTAGCCATTAGACTACGTTGCACTCAGAAAACGAACCGGCGCAGAACGTGCCTAAAAGCCGCCTTGATTTTGTATATTTAATTGGTACATTCGTTAATGTGCTTATTAGCATAGCTTTTATTAAGTGATAAATTTACTACTTTATAATAAAAAAATAACAAATACTTTAAGTAGTATCAAAGACGAAGGTATTATACACTATATTAGTAATGTTAATTTATATGTACACAAATACTAAAATTTTTTAGAGGTGAATTTACGCGCGTATTAACATAAATACATGTCAAACCAATTTTTTTAATTAAAAGCTTTAATTCAACTTGCGACACGGCAAGTTGAATTAAAGCTTTTAACGGTTAACAGTAGGGACATGAAATTAAGTCAAAAACTTTTTTAACCAGACTTGTATAAACTCTTTATTTACTTACGTATCGTTTTCAATCAAAAAAAGGTATAGTACCCGGCAATAAATAATGCACATCGATGTTAAGAACAGCCGGCCAGTTCGGTTTCGTAGAGCGCTGTCACTGTCACTCAGTTAGTATGTGACATTTCGCACGGGTTCGTCAGTCTGTGCGACAGATAATGCTCTATGATGCATCTAGTGCATGATTTATTGCCGCGTACTATAATTGGTACTGTGAAAATAATTCACGTATACAAATTTAATAATTTTTTAATGGATTTTAAGTCGAAACTTTCGTAAAATATACAACAGTAGACATACTGCGAACTAATTCATGTGTAATTTATTTTTAAGGATGAATAGTCAGTAGCTGAGTAAGGCCGTTAAACGTTATTTTATTATGCCCGACGTTTTCTAAAATACAGTAATCACTTTTGTCATGAAAATATCAACTACTTGCGAGAAAACGTACGTGGGCGCGACGCCAAGTAGTGCGACGCTATTTCAACATGGCTTCGCGTCCGGCTGAGCTTTGTTCGCACTTGGAAAAATAAAGTCTGTATTTATTATTGACATTCTACGTACGTTGAAGTTTAGCGGCTTAATTTTTATGCAATGTTCGTATTTTCGTCCCGAAAACATTGCCAAATTAGTTACATGCTAATTATAAAGTTTGAAAGCGAATTGCGATGCGACAGTGAAAGCTTAAAAGATTTAATGTAATTTTGTAGTAGGTGAAAGAAAATTTAAATAATTAAAAATATTCTATGATAGATCTCGATCGTCTTTCAGAATGAGTGACTGCGTGATGTTTTAGCGCCTTTTCGAATTTTCAACTTTTACATTTTTTAATAAATAAATAAAAAAGTCGTTTCACCAACCACAACTTTATTGTAATGTCTTTAGTTTAAAGAAAAAGTAAAGTAACGGCTGTTTCTATTCCACTGCTGGGTGCAGGCCTCTTCTCTCCGTTTCTGGAGAGAAGGGTTGAAGTTAAGAATTACGACGATGCTCTAAAGCGGAGTTTACACATATCCACAGAATTCTCTAGAAAAATGCTCGTTTTCTCACGATGTTTTCCTTTACCGAAAAGCGCGTGTTTCGCTCTCGAAATCGAGTCGCACGGTTTTACCGCTGGGCTATCACATCTTGGTGCACAAAAAATAATTTATATTAATTTGTAAAGGAAAATTGGATAACGCGCTATAACCGATTGGTCATTTAATTTAAACTTATTATATTTTACATTCTAATTTCCGTAAGTTAAGACAGAATTAAATTTACTTCTCACATACATCACATCACGATATTAATAAAATCTGAGATGAAAGGGAAGTTTGCAAACGCATTTCGTCATAAACTCATAACCACTGAAGAGAAAGAAACTTCACGTCATTTTATTAATAGAATTATTCATAAACGTGTTCTCAATAAAATTTTGTAAGCACAATTAAGCACATACTAGAACATCCATCTGCTATTTCAACTCTATACCTGGTATTTAACCAATAATTTTTTTAGAATACATTTTTCAAACAATTTTTATATTTAACAATGAATATCTAAGAATCTAATGATGCAACAACCCTTTGAAATGTATATCCTACTAATCCTACTAATATTATAAATGCGAAAGTTTGTGAGTATGGACGGATATTTGTTACTCTTTTTTCGAAAAAACTATCATACGGATCTGGATGAAACTTTACAGTTATATAGGTTATACATCAGAATAAAATATACGCTACAATTTGTAATGACTTTATGTAATAAAACGATACATGTCAATAAAGTATATACTGCATACGCTGCATGCCATTAGCGTTACACAACGATGATGTACCGTAGTATTGTTTGTCTTTAATAGTTCTAAATAAAAGTCCGCAACAGCATATATCTATCTTTTATGTGGAAGCCATAGTGGCTTGCGGATCAAAATTGTGAAGCATACATTTAATTAAATTAGATACCGTGGCAGACAAAATTCCTAGCGAGCGAAGCTGCGGGAAAAAACTAGTATCCTATAAATTCTAATTTAGGTTAATGCCTTTGAATAGATACTTTGTAATAGCCCTATGCTATATATGCTTTATTTGGTACGAAGAAGAGGTAAATAGACAAAGTTATAAATTAGGTATGCATCACTCAAAAAAAAGAAGACTATTATTCAAAATGCCATAAATTTGACAAATATAGAAATAAACATTAACTGCATTTTTTTAATTGGACAGAAGTATATCACTATAATAGCAAAAACAAGCATGAGTAAAAAACTAGTGTGTCGAAAGAGTCCACGACTAACTTATTTTTTAAAGTATTTTCGCGTGTCAAACAGACGGCGCGCTTTCTATTCCCGTTGCGTCGTAAAATTTTAAAATATTATTCAGCACTATAAAAAGATTGTTAGTCTTTAGATATAGTTATTTAACAGAAGTCACACACAAACACAGTACGAGTCACAATACACATTTCTTTATTATTACATTTCTATAGTAACGGTAAAGGAAATTTATATAATGCCATAGATATGTCTGGACGATAAGATTACAAAAAGCATTCACCACAATCTATTCTTGAAAATGGTAACACTCTTCGTAATTACTTAATGCTTCATGTCCTCGAAATCGATTCATTCATTCAATCGATACATCATCTGATACAAAAAATTTACTTTGTGATAAAATTATTGCTACGTAAAAGCTCAGAGATGGAAAGACTAGCTCGGCGCTATGGGGAGTGAAGAGACTTAATTTAGAGAAAGCCGTGTGGTATTCGGTGGAATAGAATTGACCACCCTCCTTTCTTACCGAGGTGTCGTAAGAGGCGACTAAGGTAAATGCCGTGTGGTATCCGGCTGCGTAGAATAGACCACCCTCATTTCTTACCGAGGTATCGTAAAAGGCGACTAAGGTAAGTTGACGTCAGGCCTCGGCCAGTCATAAAATACCAAATCACATTACAACATGGGTAAAACATGTTGTGCTGACCCCACTTAGAGTGGGGTAAGGGCAAGAGAATAATAACTTAATTAGAGAAAGAGATTCTGGAAATTATTACCAGTTGATACAAATGATTTTTACCTTCAAATTTAAGAAAACTCATATTTATAGCCCAGAAAAAGTATATTTATCAATTATGGTTTCGAATACAATTTTATAAATTGAATTGATGAGTAATAAATTTTATATTCAATTTCAATGGCATCGCAGTTTACGAGTATATTATCTGCAGTAAAAACTTTACCTGTTATTGATGCAACATTGTTTCCTAAAATATATCAACTGGAAGTAATTTATTCAAACAATTTACACGCTGTCACGCGAAACAATCCGAGGTGACACGTGTGACAAATCTCTAGGCTTAATTTTATCCGCCATTTACTACTAATCATTCCTACTTTTAACAGAAAATTCGAACGGAAAACGGCGAGTATGGAAAAACAACTATTATGATATTGTGTGTTCTTTGGCTCGGCTCCAGTTGCTCCATTTCTTACTTTGTAGACGGGATGATAGTTGTTCACGGTTCATATATATCGTACTGACCATAGCTTTGATGCATAGGAAATTGGGTTGTGTCAAATATTCTATGCTCGTAATATCCTATAGTATACGTGCCTGCAACTGCCTGGTTTTCACATTAACGCCGGTAATTAACCTAACCGTTACCCATTTTATGCTCAAACACAAAGCAACGGCGGGTATTCCAGTGTTTGTATAAATAAATTTTAATTATTTTTCATCTATGTACCTACAACATTGACGAGTCCATCATCGTAGTTTGCATGAAAGTGAAGAATGACTTTAATTTTCTTTTATTACAGTTCAACTTTGTGGGAAGGATTCTTGGACCCAGAGGTATGACTGCGAAACAGTTAGAACAGGAGACCGGATGCAAAATTATGGTCAGAGGCAAAGGATCAATGAGAGATAAGAAAAAGGTATTTTTTTATCCTACCCTGTTTATAAAATACGTAATAAAAATCAAAGACAAATATCAAACAACAGTAAACTAAAATTTATAAATATTTAGAACCTTTTAATACATGATATATAAATCAATGAACTATGTTGAAAATATATTATATTCGAAATTTTAAAGAGAATTTTTATACGAGGTTGTTGTTTTTTTAAATATATATATAACTTTAGTTATGGCCAACTTTTCCATCTCCATATCAGAAGCAGAATAGGGTTTTAACTGACAGATAACGCTAATTTCACTTATTAAATGGTATTGAAACTTTTATTCGTTAGATAGAGGTTATGTCTAAGGATGAAAATTATAATATGTAATTGACATATTAGATGTGTTTTAAAAAAAATGTATGATCCCCAAAATATGTTTAACTGAATTGATTAAGCTTTTTTTGCGATAATTTTTTTATACATTTATTTATATTTGTGAATACACCTTTTTTGTAAAATAATCTTTTTTATATTACAAGCAGCAACATTTGGAATTGAAGACAGGTTTTATCATACAATACTTTTTCTAATGATTAGTCAGACATGCGTCAACTAATTCCATGAAGTTCTTTTAAGCTCCTTTAAAGGAGATATCGTGTTTGACATCTTAAAGCAGAGTATTATTATTATTAATGCGATTTATGTATTTTACTATTTTTTTATTCTTTTCTTGACTATGATAATTTCACAGTTTTTAACAGATTACAGTCCTTACGCCCTAAACCGTAATATGTAACGTATGAACGTACGAAATGGTTCATGACCAATAAAAAGCAAAACAATAGAAGAAACTTAAAAACAAAAATCGCATTTTTGTTGATTGTAGATGCAAACTTAGATACCACTATGTTTAAAAATCTCATCTCACGACGCTAATATCCAAAACCGTTCAACCAATTTCAGTGCAAATGTAAATATGTATTCTCTGGTCCAACGTGAGTTTAGAATACTTTGAAATCCAATAGTTGGAAATGATTGTGTATAAGGGTGGTTTTATGCAAATTGACCTCTATCGGTACCCGTTAGAACATATGTGAATAAGGGATGTCGCTTAAACAAAATTTCCTTTAATCCGATGGTAAATCAATGTTTCATGAGTCTTCTTAAATTTTGGCTTAATTTACATTAACGAGCGTTTTTGAAGTACTAGAAATTCTTGGCACTGACGTAGAGCTCTCTGACGGAATAATTATGTTCATATAAATCGGGATGAAACATGTTTTAAGTATTACGTGGCCAATGATTTATCTTTTGGGTGTATTCCAGGAGGATGCGAATAGGGGAAAACCAAATTGGGAGCATCTAGCTGACGACTTGCACGTACTGCTCACAGTCGAGGACACGGAGAACCGAGCTAAGCTCAAGTTAGCCAGAGCCGTTGAAGAAGTGAAACGTCTGCTCGTTCCCGTGAGTAATCAAATAGTTAACATTACTTGTTAGATAAATCTTTTTATCAAATATAATAGAATCTATTTCTATATCTATACTATTACTAATATAACGCTGAAGAGTTTGTTTATTTGATTGATTGATTGTTTGTTTGTTTGTTTATTTGTTTGTACGCGCTAATCTCAGGACATACTGGACCGATTTGAATAATTCTTTGAGTGTAAAATAGACCATTTATCGAGGAAGGTTACAGACTAGATGTATCTAGATATATACTAAGATGAATAGGAGAGGAGCAGCAATAAAAATATTTCAAAAACGGCAAAATTAGAAGTTTTCCTTGCGTACGCTAAGTAAACGGTGAAAGTTATTCAAAAATCATGTACTACAAAATTGTTCCCCTCTTAAAGTTCTAAATAAAAATCTGCGACAGCATATGTTGAGCTTTTAAGGTTAACCCACTTTAACCATAATCAATATAAGTATTACGGTTTACTCAAATAATAAGACTACGGTCCACGCGAAGAAAGTTGCGTTTCAAAGCTAGTAAATAAATATATGGGACACTTACAGACACGATCGTTCATCCCCAAAGTAACTTAATACTTGTGTCATGGGTGACAGACAACTGGTAGATATACTACATATATAATTTTAAATACATACTTAAACACCCAGGCTCGAAGCAAAAAATTATTTATAGAAAATGTTGGCCCTCAGCGGGAATCGAACTCGCGACCCGCGGAGCTTAAGGCAGGGTCACTACTCACTACGGCAACGGGCCAGTCATTTTATCAGGGATTTCTCTACTATTATTATTAATTTTAAAAATATTGGTAAATTTTTTAGTAACCGGAAATAATGGCAGAGGTTTACTCTCAATGTAAATCCTTACATACAAATAATATAGAAACCATTAAGAGATATTGTTACAATATATATTTCGTTTATGCGAAATTAAATAAAATAGAATATATTTCGCATATGCGAAATAGACTAAAATAAATCCGAAATTATAACTTTTAATAAAATTTTCCGTATCTACTGCTTGTGTATTGCGGTAGCGGTGAAGGTGTGAACATGTGTTTTTAAGAATCCTGCATGTATCGGGTATGAGAATGGATAGTCCACTCTACATTTAGCATTATATCAATTTTCTATTTACTTAATCGCGGATTATAGCAAAATATTTTAATTATTACTATCGTAAAAACATTTAGCAAATATTATTACATAATCTAATTCACAGCTAAATCTAGAGGGATTTAGTTTGCATTCGTCATCACTCTGGCATTCCAGTTTACAAATTTTGTTTAACTGAATCATGCATTTGCTAGCAATGTTTAATCAAGTGTTTAGATGTTAAAACAACAAACAAAATGTTTGTATGTCCCTCATACAAACATTTTGTAACGCATAAGTAAGTGGAGATTTCCTTATTACTACTTTTCGTTACTTTCTTTGAATAATGCTACCTACATAACAAAGGGCGGGGGCAATAGATAGAGTGGGGCGGTTATCGGTAAACTGAAAATTATTATCAGTACTGAATTTTGTGTGGTCTAATAGGCACCTCACTACCCGATCTTTAAAATTCCTCTCCTTCTTTATTTTCCGCTGTGGATTTCTCACCGCGTTATTGATGCATCAAATACGCGCGTTGCTGCGATAGTAAGCTAGCTCAAAGAAAGCTCACTACTCTAGAGCATAGACGTGCAGTCGAATCGCTTTCTGTTTTTTAACAGAATATATTTTGGACAGTTCACCGCCGATCTATTTGATCTGATCCCTTCCTCACCGTTTTACAATCGGACAACCAGAAGCCACGAGAGGCTCCATCGCTATACAATTAATGTACCAAAAATGCGCTTTACAAAGCGCTTTAGGTCATCCTTTCTAAATTGTACAGCTAAAGTATGGAATTCCCTTCCTGTATCTATCTTCCCGGACTCCTACGATTTGCATAGCTTCAAAAGAAGAGCGAATAGGCACTTAATTGGCAAGCGCGGTCCACCTTAGGCAGCGTCTTTCGCTTTCCATCAGGCGAGATGGCAGCCTGGTGCTAGCCTCATCGTATAAAAAAATGCTCCTTACCTGTAAAATATTTAACGGGATATTATTAGTCAAATATTAAAACGAACGGGGTAGTTCATGACTTGTACAGAATAACTGAATCTAAGTTTTTCTTATGGCGGCTTTTACATTAAAAAAAAGTAAAGTAACGGCCTGTTAATATCCCACTGCTGGGAATAGGCCTCCTCTCTCCGTTTTCTGGAGAGAAGGATTGGAGCTAAGACCTACCACGCTGCTCCAATGCGGATTGGTAGGTTACACATATCCCAAGAATTCTCTAGAGATATGCAGATTTCCTCACAATGTTTTCCGTCACCGATAAGCGTGCGATAAATTGTAAATATCAATTAGACACATAAGTTTTAATAGAAAAACTCATTGGTGCCTGCCCGGGTTTGAACCCATGTTCGTCTCTAGAGAGTCGCACGTTCTCACCACTAGGCTATGACAGCTTTTCTGCTTCGCTTTTACATTATTACGCGATTATATTTATAAATTAGGCGACAATATTATATATTCTGCGAGTAACTCAGCATAATGTGCACTTCAGTCTAACGCAAGCCGCAAGTGAACTAATGTAATATATTTTATCCTTATTATTTACAGCAAGCAGATGGCGAAGATGAGCTTAAGAAACGTCAGCTCATGGAGCTAGCCATTATAAATGGCACATACCGGGATTCTAGCACGAAAGCCGTCGTGCCTGTCAACGGTCAGTGCCTAATAAGTATGGTCGCATTTATGTTTTGTCACTAATCTACAATAAGCATATTCATATTTTACTATTAATAAGGTTTTTAATAATATTATTGTCGCCCACTTCACATGTATAAAATTAATTAATTATTAATTATTTAAAAAAAACCTATGAAAAAGTTAATCTTCGACAAATCTTCACATTATGTTACTTACTGCTACACCAAATGTTAAAAAAATTAATATAATAATAAAAATAAAATTAAACCCTAAAGTCAGAATATTTTTGGTGGTAAGAGAATGTTTTTTTACCTTGCTTTTCAACCAAACTGATTTACAAGGGAAGCCGTAACTGTAACAAAAAGTCTTATATATATTTAAACAAACTTGCTTTGTTTTGACAACCATTTGAACGCACCCCGGCTACTGGTGTATTTTACATAAAGTATAATAAAATTTTATAGAGAATGTTCTCGTTCTGACAATACCGCGTTAAGACCAAATGATAGAAATACTCAAATGGGATGTAAATCAATTTATACCTATTATTTCAACTCGAGTATCAAACGTTTTTATAATAATGTTAATTAAAATTATTGTTCCGGGCCATGTGAAGTGGACGAATACTTTAAATAAAAAATTGTCCTAATAATTAGAGATCTCTCATTGGATTGTTACTAAATTACTATTGATTTTTGAAGTGTTTGTGAATGGGAAATATATTTTTTTTATTAATCTTACATTTAATTAAGTAAAAAGGTAACATTTTGAAGTGATAAAAAACTTAGGGTTTTGGGTATGTTTGTACTAAATGTGTTTTCGCTACTACACCAGTGCGTTAAGAAGAGAAGTAACTTCTTCAACTTACCTATACTTGAAAGGATATACAAGACTGTATTGGGAATTAACCTTAAGTTCATCGGTAAGCTTAACTGAGCTTTGAGTTGGTGGTATCAAATGGTGATATCACATTTCGAATGACAGCATATGTCATGAAACGTTCACTCAAATCTGTCAACTGGGTTAGTCGATTGATACACATAAATACGATTGTTAATCATTCTAAATAACCGTTAGAAATGAATTCACGTTAAATTAAAAACGAAAATTAATTATGGTGGAAATATTAAGGGTGGACGTATATAGTCTATCTCATATATACTATGTCTCATCAACAAATAGACGGCCTGTTGGACATGGTCTCTTCAAAGAACTTTTTGAAGTTAACCTTGAGACTCCAACGTTCATAGGTTTTTCGAACTACATGCTCCGTCTATTGCCACTTTAGCTTCCCCGTTGACATCCGTCCGTCAATTTAGTCATCCTACAGATCTCCTCATTTCTGATTTGATCACACAGGGATACTCTGAGCAAGCTTTTTCCATCGCTTTGAGCTTCATTATAAGGCTTATAGTTAGCGACTAGGTTTCAGATGCAAATGTCATCGCTGGCAACACCCACTGTTCGACCTTGGTGTTTAGGTCGCGGGTACGGTTAGTATAGTACCCGGCAATAAATAATGCACATCGATGTTTAGAATGAAACAGCCGACCACTTCTTTTTTGTAGAGCGCTGTCACTGTCACTCAGTATGTGATGTTTCGCACGGGTTCGTCAGTCTGTGCGACAGAGACAATGCTCTATGAAGCAGAATGTAGCCGATTTTCTCTCTCTAAGCCTCGATGTGCATTATTTATTGCCGGGTACTACAGTTAATGTTGTCACACATACATATCAAGAAGGTCGTGTTTATATGTCATTGGGATGTAATAACTAACAAATGAGTTCGTCCTAGGTTTTATGTCGTATACATTTAGTGTTATTCTATTTATATTTTTTATTGTTTCTAATAAATATGTTAATGTGAGGGCGTTAATTCGTTATTAATTAATGTTCTTGCAGTCGTTTGTCAGCAAGAATGAGTCATCGGACATTAAATGACTAACTGATTTGTGGCATGTTACGGTTGTTAATCATTAACATGGGTGATTCGACATGGGTGGCGACCAATACGTTATTAATTTGGGCATTTTATTTCAGAATACTGTTTGAGATCGCTTTTACCATCGAGCAAAAACCATGAGAGCAAAGTAAAAACTTATGGGATCACAACGCAATATTTTGTGATTACGCAAAAATTCATGACCGATACCTAATTTAGGTTCTTGAAAATAGTCATTTAAAAAAATATATACATTTATTTAGTAACTTTGCAGCAATAGTTTTGCGTTGCAGTGTTCTCGTATAATAACCGTTGGAATATAGAATTTAAAATAATACCACTTTTAAATTGTAAAATTGTCTATATTCAATTAAATTCAAAATATTCTTTATTCAAATAAACCCGTAAACAAGTGCTTTCAAATCATTTTATTGAATTAGGCGTTACTTTGCGGAGATCCATAATACAAAAGTAATAATAAAAATTATTTTGCTATAAATAAAATAATTTTTAGTATTACTTTTGCTTTTTAATCGTCAACTCTACTGCGTCTTCGGTACGCATCTACTGAGAAGAGCCAGAAAGAAACTCTGAGATTGCTATTTTCGAGATATAATTCTCATTATTAGTAACATCCCGTCTTGTGTAAGGTCGAAAAATAGCTAAATCTACGCATTTTTAACATTTACATTGTTCGTTCATATTGTCAACTTTATTGTCAGTCGCAAAACAACTGTTCAACGTGATGACGTATTTTTCATTTAAAAGATTCTCAGTGAAAGTAGTAACAAAATCAACCTGTTCCGCACAAACATGCGGGCGGATGAAACAACCTCCGAGACCTGGGCCCGCCGTCTCGGCGTCTCAACCTACCTTATGCGGCCGTCAGCTTTATGCGGTCCGGCCTCATGAATAACTGCGTGTATATGTGTACGTGTGTGCGCGCTTGTATGTAATTGGCCGATTCCCGAATCCGTTGGCTCGCCTCAGCAGTCTTCCACGGACACGTACTGTCTATTTCTCCCGGAGTATACACTTCACCAACGCGGTTAAATAACACGAATAACACCCGGTGTGCACACAACCTTCGTAAGGTCACACGTTATTGAATCTTCCCATATCAACGAACATTAATCCCAACGCGTACTAAAACCGCAGACGGTCGCGTCTTCTCACACGTTTCACTGGTTAAAACGCGTCACTAAATACTTATATCAATATCAAAAGTCAATAAACAATAAACCACACCCAAAACGCATAATTACGCGTGTGCGTTCTACAATAAGGTCGTATACAGGTGCGCGTCCTGTCTTATCGTAATCCGAAACGTTACTAAGCTGGCGGACGTGACTTGCTGCAATAGAATGCATAAAAATCGTTGATCCGGCCGGTCGCGCGCGCCAGTTTGTACAAAACACAACCTTATAACAATCACCATACATTATTCTCAATAGTATTGTAGGTTTTTATTATTATTTTTGATATTTATCTGTGATAACTAATATAACCATTATTGCTAGCCATTGATAATGAAGGGGACTCCACAGCTGATGAAGAATGGAGACGCGTGGCCGCCGAAACCCAACGGCTGCTCGCACCGGGTGGTGGGGTCGCGGGGGTCGGAAGCGTGGCCTTACGCACCCCAGCGCCGTTAGGGGCTCCTCTGATACTGTCTCCGCGTATGTCGGCCGCGCCTGGAGCCCAAGCTGGGCTGCTTAATGGTACAGGAGCAGGGGCAGCCGCTGGGCTACTGTCCCCCGGGGAACCGGGGCACCAGCTGATCTACGCTTCGCCGTACGCTGACTACGCGAACTACGCAGCGTTGACCGCCAATCCGCTTCTCACCGAAGCGTACGCCGCTGCCGACCATACGGGTGGGTTGTTCGCCCGCTGATCTCTTAGAAGAGAACTCTGAGAACGTTTGATAACATCTATGATTTCAATGTGTTAGATACAGTCCTCGAAAACGCGCCGCTTTAAGCCGAGGTTAGGTCTCGCAGGAGACACCCTTAAGGCGCTGAACAGAGCCAAATAGGCTGACTTTAAACACGTTTTTAACAAAAGCTATAGGGATGACGATTAAAAGAAAAATATATGTTAATATACATCATATCTCAGAGAGAATGTAAGATTTCAAAACATGATTACGATACTTTTTTTCGATAAAAAAAATTGGTAAATAGACCTCTGATTTTTACTTTTATCGTAAATATCTCTAATATTTATCAACAAAAATTGATAAAATTAATAAGACTAATAAATCATTATAATATAAAGAGAATGTAAGATTTAAATTTTGAATTAATTAAGATATTTTATTCAAATTAAATATTTTTTAGAAAATAGCAAAACTGAAACGAGTCATCGTCTCGCTTCTCTTTTACATCTACGAATATAGACAGTGATCGCTGAGGCGCGCTGCTATATGGACGTGTGTCGCTAGCTGCCGCCTTTTGTGACTATTCCTTGTTGATAATATGTCTTTTTTTATGTGTTTAGTTATAGTTTCAGCATACTTAGTTTTAAAAGATTAATTAGACATAAGTTTTTTAAATAAATTGTACAAAAAAAGTTTGGATAAAATAGTGTACACCTACAATGGGTGTTAAAAAATTAAGTGTGTCGCTACGCCGTCGCAGACATTGTGGGCGTGGCTTATATGCCGAAATCTGAATTTCCGCCAGCTCTGTTCAGCGCCTTAAGGCGACGCTCCCAATAAGTTGCGAGTGCCTAAAAACACTCGTTTACTTACGGTCCCACCGGTGACGCTGTAAAAGCCATTAGGACTAACAGCATTAGACACATTCGAAAAAAAAAAATCTATGATATGCATTTTAATCGTGAATACGTGCCTCGCATGTTTAGAAGTCTATCCCGGCCAAGGTCACCTTAGTCGGACGAAGTTATATACGGTATGATGGTTTACGCAATTCTTAATATGGGGCGCCTGAACGAACTATTTTTAACGTAAAATGTACTTTTTTTTTATAAAATTTTGAATACGGATATTATACGCCTGTTAATTAGTAACAATTCAGCAAAATCAGTTTTACCAACAATTTATCTGTCAGAATTAGGCGTTACTTTGCGGAGATCCATAATACAAAAGTAATAATAAAATTATTTTGCTATAATCCGCGATACAGTACAGTGTTAAATTTATAGTGGACTATCCGTATTTTCATACCCGATACGTGCAGGATTCGTAAAAACACATGCACAAACCTCCCACTTCCACCACAATACACAAGCGCTACACACGTTCACTATCACAAACTCAACAATCGTTTCGCCCCGCAACCGAAGCATCATCAGGAGATAAGGACTCCACGACAAAATCGCAAAACAAATGCAACTATACATTTAACACTATTATATATTTTCTATTTACTGTATCGCGGATTATAGCAAAATAATTTTATTATTACTTTTGTCTTTGAACATTTTCCATAATAATTGTAACGCTTTAAGAATATAAAAATGGAAAGTATTTTCAATAGACAATTCATATAATATCTAATAATCTATGTAATCAATTCAACCATATGGCAATTCTAAGCTGATTCGCCATTCCATCGAATTGAAAGTATGAGACGAACTAACGTTAGTTTCGTCTGGCGTGTAAAATGGTTTAGGTCAAATGTGTATTAAGTATTATTCAACACTATTTTTAAAATTATACATGAAAATGATGTTATCGAATGTTCACAAGATGTTACTAACGCTAATAAAGGTTATCGGGTTGCCTACAGTCCAGTAGATTCAAAACGTTATATTTTCTTCGTCAGCGAATATAAATTAGAGCGATTAGGTATAAGATGCAAAGTTTAGTCGAATTAAATTATAATATTACCTATTGATACATAACCGCACGTTGTAGAATTCGGTCGTTTATAAAGCATGCCTTTTTCAGTGTTCAAATTTTTTTAACTGCTTGTCTTGCCCGTCTAACACCTGCCTAGATTGTTACCCCATTAAATCTAAATTAAGTAGAAAAATATAATTTATAGAAGCAGGCGTTACTTTGCGGAAATCCATATTACAAGCAATATAACAGAACTAACTACTTTGCTTTAATCCGCACGGGTTAAGTGAATGCATGCAAAGCCAATGTGTATGAAGCAGGCAAAATCTACGCACCTTACACATGCAGGACCAGCCACCACATGCACCCCAAGGCGCAATTCACCAGCAACAACGCACACAAAAGCAGCACACACAGCCACCACAATCTCGACGATCGTTTCGCCCCGAAACCGAAGCATCATCAGGAGGATAGGCTCCACGACAAAAATCGTACTGCGAATTTAGTACGATTTTTGTCGTGGAGCCTTCGAGCCTTTTCGTCGAGCCGAGATTGTGGTGGTGGGTGTGTGTGCTGCTTTTGTGTGCGTTGTTGCTGGTGAATTGCGCCTTGAGGTGCATGTGGTGGCTTGTCCTGCATGTATATGGTACGTAGATTTTGCCTGCTTCATACACATTGGCTTTGCATGCATTCACTTAACCCGTGCGGATTATAGCAAAGTAGTTAGTTCTGTTATATTGCTTAGAAAAATATATAAAATTAACAGTTTCTTTTAGGTCATTGAAGTAAGAGTAGTTTAGGTTCGAAACCTAGTTTTAGGTTAATTTAAAAACACAAAATTTGAAATGCAATAATTTCGATGATCGAATAGCAGATCAATCTAAGATAACAAAACTTCAGTAGATGCCGCTAACTTCACTAACGGACTAATAATTTAGGCTACTTGTATTGTAATTAAAATGTTTTAATGGGGTTGCAGCGTCGAGATACCTACTTGCTGGCTTTTGACATTGGCCACAATTGCAGACCACAATAAGATACGGCAGACTTCCAACCTCATCGTTTCAACCATCGCATCATTTTTAGGACCTAGCACATTTTAGGCAAAACAACCTTGTTACTGGTTTTATCCTTTCTATTAAACTCATCAATCTGTCTTAATCGGACAGTAACCATATCAAAAACCATTCGTAGAAAATTTGCATTACAAGATTTTAAACCGTGGTATGGATATTTCGCTTGACGTATTTATAACTTCTTGTATGTCAGTTTTTATTTTTAAATCTGTTATGTTTACGTTCAATATGAAATGATTTTGATCTATTGCAATACGATACAGATATAGACTTTGCCAAGGTTGTTTTAACGCCTATGTTTATGCTGGATGTGCCGTCCCTGACAGAATTGCAATTGCCTCTTCTAAAGTCATAAGAGCCATTAACAACGTAGTTTAAGTTTTATATTAAGGACGATTTAGTTTAACTCGAACATTTTGTACCTACGTTATGTTATTATTACCAACATTTGTTTTCTCTTTAGCTGTTTTGTACAGTCATACAAAGTATATTTTGTTTCCGAACAAACAAAGATTTATTTTATTTATTATAAAGCAGTTTTAATTATTTACAAGAATTAATTTAATTGAAAATTTAATTTCACAGTTTTTATACGTTGGCAGTTGAATAAGTTTTCCAGCTGCCAGTAGAATTATTTTAGTTACCGATGTTTCGTATACAATTATATTATTATAAGAAATATAATTATTTATATATTATCACACTCTATAGTGGCATTCAACCAAACAAGAATCTCTATTGTGATAACCCTCGCTTGTAATATCACTAATCTATTAACAATGAAATCGTGTGTCCACATTATCTTTTATACAATCTATATGTTTTTATTTTGGCATGTTACATTAACTGAACCTTATTAGATTTCCCCTTATGTGATTAACAGTGTTACTACTTTATTTATTAACTGTTATCTGAATGACTATAATTCAGACAAACAATTCAGTGATTACAAGCAAAAGGGACCAAGTAAAATTGAATTCTTACTACAACCAATACAAAAGTAATATTTAACCATTAATAACACTGAGTACTAAAAATATTACAAACATTTAACGGTAGACTTGAATGAAAAACATTCTAGACATTTACAAATTTTTCCACTTTATAATAATAAAGTAACATTTCGAATAAACTCGAACGAAAATGTTATATTATTGTTATAACATTTATTTCGTAATTTATTAATTTATTAGCCATATTATTATATTTATGAACATACCATAGGTTTAAGTATTTTTATCTTTTGAAGATTTTTTTAGTTAGTTTAGAAAAGAGTGAGCTTTATAAAAAAAATCAACAGCCAATCTTATAGGTGTTCAAATAGTCGCTGATTATGTTTTCAGTTTATTTTAAGCAATACTGCTTTCACTTGTACCTTAATAAATGTGTATCAAGATTTATTTTATTTTTCCAAAGCCATACAATTATAAAGTCTAGACAATAAGCATAATAGTAAAAAAACAGAATATTGCCAGAAGCAAAATCGTTAATAATAAAATAAGTTAGTTGGCAACATTTATATAATTTAGGTAGTACCCAATTCAATACACCATACGAGTTATATAATAAAACTAATGAGATTAAATTTTTTTCCAGCATTTATTTTTACCGGCATCCCAGGTTATTTATTATATAAAAATAAAATGAATTAAATATTGTAAAATTTTATACTAAAACTTGATAAAATTTATTAATTACATTTATGTTTACGTGTTAAGTGGTAGCGATATATTTTTTTTTTATAAATTTTCGTTACCTGGGCCATGCCATTTATTGCATAATGGTGTCAAATGCTCTATTCAGACACAGATGATAAATTTCAAATGCTCTATTCAGACACAGATGATAAATGTCCTATGCCGCTAGGTATCGTGCGGAGGGCGGGTCGGCTGGCGCAAGTGAGGGAGCACCCTTACCAGCGCACTGCCTTACCGGCGCCTTAATTCTCTCGAAAAACGCTCTCACGCCGCCATTTTGTTCACAAGGTGAGATGCGCGCGCGCACGCATGCCTTACCATGAATACGCTTGCATACACGAATTGGTGTTTTCGAAACGTTCAAGTTACGTAACGGCCAGTGAATCTCAACCAATCATTTTTTTATTTTTTATTTTTATTTTATTATTTGGAAAACAAACAGTATACTTATGCTAATAACATTGACAAAACTAAAACTAATACATAAACCAGTAAAGTTTCCACTTATTAAATAAAACAAATACAATAAGAGTAGAACAAAAAACATAATAAATTACAAATTAACGTCTAAAATTAATTTCTTAAATTTTATTATTTTAATCATGTTCGAATAAAACGATACGAACCTTGAACGTCTACAACATGGGTGGCCAAACCGCGGCCTGGGTGCCTATTTATGGCCCGCAGCATATGCACTCCTTTCTTTTCTCTGAATGTACACAAAATATTAAAAGAACATTCCAATATACATAGTTTACAAGCAATATAACAGAACTAACTACTTTGCTATAATCCGCACGGGTTAAGTGAATGCATGCAAAGCCAATGTGTATGAAGCAGGCAAAATCTACGCACCTTATACATGCAGGACCAGCCACCACATGCACCCCAAGGCGCAATTCACCAGCAACAACGCATACAAAAGCAGCACACACACCCACCACCACAATCTCGACGATCGTTTCGCCCCGAAACCGAAGCATCATCAGGAGGATAGGCTCCACGACAAAAATCGTACTGCAGTACGATTTTTGTACGTTGTTGCTGGTGAATTGCGCCTTGGGGTGCATGTGGTGGCCGGTCCTGCATGTATAAGGTGCGTAGATTTTGCCTGCTTCATACACATTGGCTTTGCATGCATTCACTTAACCCATGCGGATTATAGCAAAGTAATTAGTTCTGTTATATTGCTTGTAATATGGAATTCCGCAAAGTAACGCCTGCTTCTATAAATCATACATAGTTTATACCTCACTACATTTTATTACACTATCGTGAATTTTTTTTTATTTTACCAATCACAACGTTAGTCTGATTCTGAAAAGTGCTTTCCCAATAATTAGTCGTATGAAGTGTACTAAATATCGAATGAGAAAACGAATCACTGAGGAGCATCGATATCAACATTGATGCATTTAGTTCTGAGCAATAAAATCAAATGTTTCACTAAATTTATTATTCTCTTTATTTCTATTGCTATTATTTTTTGTATGTAACTCCAATCTAATAAATATATTTGATACTTTGAATAATAAAGAAAAAATAGTTGTGCCAACAAATTTCATTTCTAAAATTTAGCCCGCCTGCTAAAAATGTTGGTCACCCATGGTTTACAAGCTTTGCATTTCTAGTGTCACCCAAAGTAGCTAGCAACCATATTCGTCGGTAAGAATGCGTGAGTGCCTTCGCTTCGTCGTCTCTCTGTGTCTTTTTTTATTTTAATCGTGTACTTATTAGTTGTGTTCCCGAATAGTTAGTACGTGGAACAATATGCCTATCACTACTTCATACCGGATCTGAAGTGACGCTGCATAATTATAACTGTGATTTTTATATTTCTTTTTTTTTAGATTTTTAAACCTGTTACATGTTGTGATGCGAGGCGTTATAACAGTGTTGTTTTTGAAATATTTTATAGTGTTTCAAAGTTTAACATCAGCGTTACCAAATTTATAATTTTATTCAATTAATGCTGCTGTTGTCATTTTATATCACAACATGTGCCTTTACGTGAATCACGTATGCATTATCTATGCGAGTTTTTTCGAGTATTGTTTAGATGTATTCGAGGGAAGAAGGATTGTAATTTCAGGTATTATAAAGTCCAGTTTCAGCTTTACATGATTATTAAACCCAACTGTCGTGTTATATTCAGCCAAAACCTACTCCGGTGCTACATGCGGGTTGTGAGATCCTTCTTTCCTAATTTTCGCCCAGTATTAGTCAAAGGAAAGAGCATTTTTTGAATTTGTGCCATCGCTCCAGTATTAATCGAAATGCCCCATCCTTTGACTTATGTGACATTTTTTATATTCATCACAAGTTCTCTTAGTCAATATAAGATTTTTATATGAAATTTTTAAGCTAGTTGATTCTATATTTGCTTTAGATATTATTTTATTCACTTTCGTATTTGAAAGTGTTTTATTATTAAGAATTTTTTGCACTTGTGTCCTTGTGGATTTTTCGAAGGCAATCTGCCTGTTACGTATTCTCACGCTTTATATTCAATGAATTTCAATTATGATAAATTTTTAAAAGAGATTTATATGAGATGATGTTTGTGCAAAGTATTTTTTTCAATTGTTAATTGTAAATATTAAATGCATTTTCTGAAGATATACATGCAATAAATTGTCTGAAATTTCCAAAATGCGTGTTTTTATTTTTTAGCTGGAACGGGATCGCGGGTTTTAAAAACAAAGACACAATTTAAATATAGTTAAACAATGAGTCGATAAAGTTGATGACGTGAAGTCGTTTTGGTGAATTGTAGCCTCACACAACTAACATGCAACTCCACAAGGCCAAGTTCCTATATTATTGACATAATAAACGAACTGCACTGTCGTAACTGCTATAATTGTCACTGCAGGTTTATTTGTAGCTATGTATTTATATTATATGAGTCACTAACATGCAAATATGTAATGACATTATCGATACGTATCACAAACTCATTAACAACTTTTAAATGAATGCTATCATATACAAGTATTATTGAACTTGCGATGTGTTAAATAACTTACATACTTGCATCGGGGTGTTATGGTTATACATAAGTGATAAATTTATTACCTATGCTTGTTTGATGTGGGCGGCGTTTGATGCGTCCAGACCACGCGTCACGTGTATCAAGCGCCGCTCTGGGAACTATTGGGCATTTAATATACTGTAGACTATCATTATCATACTAAATTATTTTAACATTTTCAACCATTAACTAAGTAAACTAATTTAAATATACGTTATATAATTTATTAACAGGACCATAGCAATTTTCTGTCGCGGCACGAATGCCTGATAGCCTCCCCCGATATATTTTTATCAGATTCTTGTTTATATATCCGTACACCATGACGTCGATCCGAGATCCAGTCTGATCGCTTTTTAGCTGCATGTCGTGCCGGTCCCCGTACACGGTATCATACGAGTCGATATCTCGAGTCCACTTACCTCTAATCAGTCTGTGAAGCTAGAACAATGAATTCTAACACATGATCCCCAAGTTCGCGACGTTAAGCGACGCGGCGTAAAAGCGTTGAAGCGTTCGACCTCGGTATCGAGGTTTCGTGTAGTCGGAAGTGTAGTGAAGTCGTGTACCATTGCATATCGACCGATACTAACATTCTGTTTTCTCTCTTCTCGTTAACCCGGCTAGGTGCGTGCTAACGGCGCCGAGGCACTAACAGGAGTCGCGGCCGCCCGCCCGCACCGGACCCTATGTCGCCGCGTAACATTATCATCGGAACATCGACCACCATGTAGCTATAGCTGGGCCTTTCACGTTAACATGTACTATGTATTTTAATAGTCTAACTATTAACATTTATATGCCTGTTATGTTTATAACATGATGATCTTTATTAACAATTTATATTATTTTTTTAAAGTGGCACACGCCATCGACTATATTTACTGTATTGTAACGTTGTACTGTTGTCGCTTGACCGTGTTGTTGTTGAAGCACGAGTGTTGTTAGGTTACCCTACCTACCGCGGCGCTAAATTTATTCAAAATGTATTTTGATAATTGACCCACGACGTTGAATACCTATAAATATGAAAACCAAATTAATCATCGAATGAAAACGTAAAGAACCTTACTCTTTAAATTTGTCAGCATATCCTGGTATGATCGGTTCATTTGAGATATTGGCCGGGACATACAGACAGACAGTTCATATTTATATGTAAAGATATTTTATTAGTGTTTAGTTATTTATTAGATCTAGATAATGTAGTTATCTCGAAATATTAAAAGTATACATTTCATATGTAATCAAATTTGGCGCCGCTAACTTTACACGTTCGGAAACTGTTTGATTCTATGGAAAATTTTAATGTTTCCACCATATTGGCTCTATTTTCTAGATCCAAAAGAAATGTATAAGTTTAGTTAGCTGTTTGCTATCTGAATGCATGACTCTTTATTACATAGAATGTGGGTAAGTTTTTTTATATCTTATTACCTTTACACTTTACTTTATATAAATTGTATAATGTAGTACAAATTACATAAATGTTCAAGAGTACTGGGGATGGGAGGAATCATCGCGTCTCCAGATAATTATGAGGCAGGATAGCGGTAACTAAATGTAAGTATGATTATCAGAGTTAGATTTACACAAAATTAGTCTTGATTGGACAGATGTGATCGAGTGATATTGTAAATGTTTTTCAATTACTCATCAATTCTACAAAATATTTTGGCACATTACTAAACTTTAAGCCAAAGAATATTATAAATGTTTGTCGTTGTAATTTTCGATTACTTATTACTGAACGAAAACTCTGAATGTCTTCCTTATGGTACTATGCACTATTCAATTTGCGAAAAAATATTTGACTAATTAACATTTCATTTCAAGTTAGGTTTTATATTTACTTAGATCGTTTATATTTTTTATTAAGTTTCGAGTATTTAAAGATGAATTTGTTCAAAAATCAACACTTCATGAATTGTTTATGTTATATTGATATTATTGAATCTATTAATGAGTTTAAATAGATCAAATCAAAATGATTACAAATATGACTGCATTAAATTAATTTAGAAGCAATTTATTATTATTAATAGTTTATTATAACGAAAAATTATAATTTATTAAATTTTGTATGCGTGTAACCTTGTTTTTCAACTTTTTCTACAAACGTTTTACGTATCTCAGTGTTTTAACTGTAGATATTTAGTAAAGTATGTCCCAAAGCGATCCCTAATTCTGCGAAACTTGTCACGTTAAAAAGCTTTCAACAAAATTTCGTGTCCCGTTGTTAACCTCTCAAGAGTTCCTCGTCTGGAGCAAATCCTGACAGCAGCATCAGGTCATTATCATAAACGTGCATTATCATGGGGACTGGAGCAGTATGTACAATTTCAGCTCAATCCGACACCAAGAAGTAGGTTTAACTTTCATCGATACATACCAGTAAAGGAAAAAGTTAAAAAAAAGAACAAAACGAGGGTAGGCAAAGACTTTCTTATTAATCAGCTTAAGGTTCGTGCGACTACAGTTTTAAAGAAAGCCCTGATACAAGACACTGCGTCTGAATATCGTATAATAAAATAAGAAAAAATACAAGATTTATCGCTCTTTGGAAAAATATTTTATCTATACTGATTGTTAATTTACTTTATTATAAATGAATAGTGCAAGTTCTATATATTAAATTGATGAGTAATAGAAATCAACGTGTTTATTTTTTTTAAAGTAATCATTATATTTTATAGTTTGTAGTGCTTATTATTTATACATAACAAATCAATTATTGCGCATCCCAAGTGCCTTAATGTACAATGTTTTCACTTTTGTGGTTCTATAAAACTGTTATATTGATTATATTTAAGTTAGAGTAAAGTTAGAAGAGATTAAATTATTGTTAACTTTGCTATTTTAATGTTTTATGCTAATCCATGGAATATTAATGGAATAGCTTATTAATAATACATATTTTATAAGTATAGTTTTGAATCATATTTTAATCGTAAGCCTTCGTTGCAATCTCGCGAGAGAATCTCTTATAGGTACAATCTCAGATCGAATATCATTGAAGTAGTAATTGATAGCAAATGTTATGATCTGTTCCCTTTTTTATGACCTTTATTATAGCGATGGATTAGTATCAGTTTTTGCTACTTAGACACTCGATATATATTTCGTATTTCCTTCAAATTGTGTAACGTTTCTTTATTATACATATTTAAAACT
The DNA here is from genome assembly GCA_947086505.1 of Morpho deidamia. NCBI lineage: Eukaryota > Metazoa > Arthropoda > Insecta > Lepidoptera > Nymphalidae > Morpho > Morpho deidamia. The sequence continues at coordinate 10,693,016 of CAMTZC010000010.1, forward strand.
GTTTCGTAAAAATTAATCTCTATCATCTCTATTAAAATCAATTGTCTATTAGAGATAGACAATTGAAGTATATTGCTGCATTTCATTCAATTATAAAATTGATTGCTAATTAATTACGTTACATTTTCTTATGCACATTTTAAGTTAAGCTTGTCCATAATTATATTTATTTTATGTACAAGTCCAATTTAGAGTCATTTGTTTTCAATTCTTATTGTCATTTGAATAGCTAATTTATTTCATTATCGTTTACTTAGTATCATAGCATTGCTATATGCCTTACCTTAATAAAACAAGTCAGATATGGTCGAGTTGATCAAGACATATATCCATAATATTTTCTCGAATATTGCCGTATTCATACTTTACTTTTAACAAACACGTATCAAGTCTTGGAATGTAACGCTAATGACCAAGTTTGCTTTTAATTTCAATATCTTAGTACCATAATCTTGTATATCATTGATTTAGTTGCATGTTTAAAGATTTTCACAGGGTCTAAGGGCCCAATTGTGGCCAAAAATCAAATATCTATCGGTAAGCGCCATGGGTTATTTTTCTTCCTCATCTTGGAATGTCTTTTCTAACATATTATTGTTACTTCAATGATTTCGATTCTTATATACTTTCTCGAAATTTATATTGCAATCGCAACCGGGGCAATTATTCTCTTATAGTTAATCGTTATGTAAATATCTAACATAGTATTGTTAAAAGCAATAATATTTCATTAATTTACTTTATTTACTCTAGTGCAATAGATGTTATTTCAAATTGATATTTTATAGAGAATTCTCAACTCGTCTTTAAAAAAAAAAATATGGTTTGGAGAGATCTGATGCTGAGATTAATGGAATATTGTGAAAGTTTAATCATTTATGAGTTTTACAGCAAAAAATATCAACGTTTATTTAGAAGTAAGCAAAATTAAATATATTATTACGCAGAATGTAAAATGAAATTTGTGTGATACATAATTGTAATTTAATTTCGGGTATAAGAAACCGTTATACAGTCTTGTACTGGAATTGATCAAGTGACGTAGGTCTATTAAATCGAAAAGTGATTACGAAAGTAACATACTATTTAATTTATAGAATTAGGCGTTACTTTGTAGAGAGAGGTCCATAATACAGTAATGAAAATATTATTTTAATTAATCCGCAATTTCGTAAAACCTCGTTTACTACCTACCACCAACAACGATACACAAGCACTGCACAGGCTCACTACTGCAATCTCAACAAACGTTTTGCCCCGTAACAGAAATATCGTCACGAGATTGACTCCACGACACAAGCGCAAAGCGACGTATCACCCAAAAAAAAATAGTTTTATACTAATTGCGTCAACCCCCACCATTTATAGAATTATAAATGGATTACATATATTTTCTAATACCGCGGATTATAGTAAAATAATATCTTCACTACTATTTAACTTATTAATGAAAAATCTATATGGATTATAGTTTCTGCTTATAACCGCTCCTCTAGAAGCACTTATGGCTATAACCTACATTCTGATGTAGAATACATGGCCTTTATGGGACACAGTATGGCAAATAGTAATAGAACATTGTATGCAAGTAATAATATCGTTAAAGGTATTTTGGCATTCAATTAACGCACCCGAAATTAAATTATAAATATTTTTTTAATGTAGAGTATTAGTAATCGAGAGTATTATTCATAGTTTATGTATAGAAACCGGGTACACTCAAGTCTGCTATCGGGTTAGCCCGACTAATTACGAGCCTATCATGGGCTCTTTATACGACCCTACGGGAACTGAGTTTCGAGTGAGTTACGATTGAGCTAAGACGTGAGTAAAGCCGGTTCCCAGACGTAAATTATAAATAATTATATTTAAAAAATTATGTATTTGTCCATCTATAATACATTTAATATATCTAGATATGAAACAAATAAACTTTGATTAAAACAAAATTGGTCACTATAAAACCTGATCACAAAAAATCTAAAAACTGTTCGTAATTGTCAAATACATGTTAAATTTTATTCAAATCACGTTCATTGAAGTCGTTAACACACTCCGTCCATGTTTACTTCGTTATTTAAGTACTTAAATATCATGGTCTATCGCTCGTACGACCATAAATATCAATTAATACATCTGTGTTAACAAATGAATCTTTACTTCTAATATCTTATATCTATATCTTTACTTTTATATACAAGAACGAAAAAGGAGCGATCAAAAAGCGTCGCTGTTTATAATAAATTATAAATATATTATATGTAAAATATATTAATAATGTTTGCCCTATGAAATAATATTTTAATTCAATGGATTTTTTTTTCATTAGAGAATATCTGGGCAACACAATATTAAACACGATTCTTATGTTATCCCTTTCTTCTTCCATTCTTCCCCATGGTCCTGTTTAAATTATACCAATTTTTAATTGCATAATTTTAAATAGGATAATTATATGGATAAATATCAGAAGTTAAACTGTGAAGTGCACTAAGCATTGAAATAATTCTTATTATCAATTATTATAAATTGATTGCCTTTGAAAAGATATAAACAGATATATCTCATCCGAAACTTCATAGAATTTAATTTTTTTCGGTATGAAATAATTTATAATTAATATCTCTTTTCATTGCGAGTGTACTGCACAACTAGCATGTCGGTTCCTATTTTATCTTTTCCTTCCTTATTTCTTAACGATATCCCCATAAAAAGACTATGTCAGAATTATCAGAGCAATTGTTATTATTTTATTTCGTTTATTTACCAAATTTTATCTATTACAACTTTCGTCTTTGTATTTAAAAAAAATTACACATCTTCGTTTCACGTCTACGATATAGTTCTATTCTTAATTTGTGATCTGATTTTTTTAAGCACCACATATATGGTGCTGGTGTTATATAAGAGGATGTAATCAATTAAATATATTTCCGGGCATAAGACCCGGATATGATAGATATTTTATAAGAGAAAATCAAAAAGAAAAAAAATATATAAGTCCGTTTCTTTTAATTCTTAGCTGTATTTTGTACAAAATCGAAGAATATGAAAACGCATTTACAAAACACTATGCCATAGTTTTGGATGAAAAATTCCATCGTAATCTACCAGAACATCAATAGTATTGTGATTGGAAAAGCTAATAACGTACAAAGATTGTGAGCGTCCGTTACCTATTAATAGTTATTATACGTTGTTTCAGAACGATAACTTGATGTTACGTATTACCATAGACAAAAATGAATTGCTGAATATCATAAGGTATTATATATGATGTCTGTATTTATCAATGGAATTAATGAATTATATTTTTACTGTACACCACAAAAATATACAAAATGAGCATAATACAAATTTTAAAAATTTTACAATATGGCGGTCTTATCGCTTCACTATCGTACAAATACAAAACCTATATATAAATTAATATTTATATCTACATAGATAAAATATACATATATAAAATACATATATGTACGACTGGCCCGTTGGCGCAGTTGGCAGTGACCCTGTCTTCGGCTCCGTGGGTCGCGGGTTCGAATCCCGCCGAGAACAAAACATTTTCTATTTAGGATTTGTTGGTTCTTCGAGTCTGGGTGTATATATGTATTTAAGTATGTATTTAAAACTATATATGTTGTATATTTACCAGTTGTCCGTCACCCATAACACAAGTATTAAGTTACTTACTTTGGGGACGGACGACCGTGTGTGTAAATGTCCCATATATTTATTTATTTTATTTATTTATTTTATATCAATACATATAATAAACCGTATTCAATATGATTATAAAGATATTTTTAAGTTCCAATACCAACCGAAAGGTCAATCAATGCTTTTTAAATTTTAAATAGTTCAAATTATAGATAGTCAAAAAAAAGAAAAATCAAAGTGACGGTACCATTGACACAGAACTACAGAATAAGCGTACTCCTAACATATCGCTCACTTAGTATTAAAGTGGCTTAATTCAAAATTAAGGCTTAATTGGGCTAGATACATTGTAATACCTATTTCAAAACCATTTATGACATCACGCTATGAACTATTAAAAAAGCTAGTGTTTTCTTGCTCTTTCAAGTTACGGATGTCTTTAATACTCACTTTAATTCTAAGCGTGCGATATTTATTTTATATATATTTATTAACATATTTTTTAAGAACAAAAATCATTATATTTGTAAAGAATAATATAACAATAAGTTATTAGAAATATCAATGAATCTTTAAGGTGTGTCTGCAATAGCTATTAGCAACTATTGTTATAGCAATTTTATCTATAATGGTCGTCGTGAGAGAGGGCGTGGAACTCGATATTGTAAAAAAATATTTGCTACATGTTATCTGATCTAACTGTAACCTAAGGCGATTCAATGAAAAAGGTGATGCATCATTGAGCAAATATGCAAAAAGTTCAATTGCAAATGCGACAAGCAAAAGGTTAAATCCTTTTTGCTTGTCGCATTTTTTGGTTTATATTTTTTTACATACGAAGACAAAGTAACTTATTGGATTAAAGATTAGATATAATTCTATTGATATTCACTTTTAAAATTGCTACAAAGTTCTGGAAAATAATTTTTGCAACTATTATTGCTGGAATTAGTCATAATTCTACCAAGTAGGAAATCAATTCATTACAACAAATTCACTTTAAACAGTCATATATTAAAATAGATATTTCGTTTTTAAGATAAAGAGAAGGATATATTTTTGTATCTTATAGATACAAAAAAAACTTGATTAGCTTACGGTTCCTAAAAATTATTATTGTTTTTTTTGTCAATTTTGCGTTAGTTCACTTACATTCTCATAAAAGTTACAATGAAATATAAATGTATTTAATAAATATATATTAAATATTTTTTCATTATGTTATATTTTATCACAAAAAAAAACAAAAATTTAATTGATCGTTTTAATTGATAACTACTCAGTTGACGATTTTGATAAATATCAAATACGTATTAAAAAAAAATTTGTATGTTTTATCTTTTTTATTTGTATATATCTTTAATATTAGAATTCCTATCTGAAGTTATTTTTTTATATAATTTATGCGGTTCATTTTTGTTGTCTATGGTTGAAACATTTTTTGTGCCATCATCAGACGGACTATCATATTATTTTTTAATTTGTACTTATACTTTCATATGGCAAATCACACAAGTGCCTTAAAATTTACTTTGTAAATATTTAAATATATTAATTTTTCAAAGTATTATATATAAAGGAGAATAAATTCTTAAAATTGTTTTCCAAAAACAAAATAGAGTATATCTACTTTTAAAACTTAGTTAAGTGAGATTGTGCATATTACTTATGTCTGTTTTGATGTGTGTTTAAGATTTGGCATTAGTATATATATTATTTAGAAAATATTAAATAGTCTTTTATTTCACCGAAACTCTATTAGTTATTATTGAATATTTACTGGCTAAAAATTCATATTAAACAATAATTTTTGCATAAAGCCTAAAAGAAATTATATAAGTTGTTAGTAGCTACGCTATAGAAGAATCTTATATCGATTTCAGGTTATACAGGAAATATTATTTTCTAAATATAATTTTAATGCTGCGGTAAGCTCGTTGTTTTTGAAATAAACCATATTTTGTAAAGACATACTAAAATCTGATAATGCCATCTACCGATGAAGTTACATAGTTTAATAAAAGAAGCTGAATCGACATCGAAAGCGACATCTAGCACAAAACTGCAGACTCAAGCGTCTACTATAAAAAGGTTTAGATTCAAACTCTATCGTAGTTTCGAACAAAGTTTTATGGTTTTTGTGTAGGGAGCGCTGTTTATGTAATAAAAAGATAATATGTGACAAAAATACACTCAGAATCCGAAAAGAATGAAATTACTATGGCTGTTGTTTGATTTATGAGTGATCGAAAAAAATATATATATCAAAAACAACGAATAAGCCAAAACGTTATTAGGAAAGGCTATATATATATGTATATATAAAATGTTAAATTCTGGGGACTGGTGATGAATTAATGTCTCCACATTGTAACAGATAAAGAAGGCCTTTGCCTATAAGGGGATAGTAATAGGTTATTTACGAATTGTCCACCCAAATTCATCCAGCAATGGCAAACTTTTTTCTTTGAGACAGAAGTGGTTTGTTTAGCTTGCTTCATTTAAAAACGTATCGTGTCTAGTAATTGTACAGCTAAGCAAAACCAAACAAAAAATAAACAATTCAAGTTCGAAATTGTTCCAATCTAAGTTTCAAAGATGTCAAGAGCCGTAAACTAAAATAAAATCAGGAACCGTGAATGTGCGGACAACGTTAAAAAGGACGAGAATTGCGAAGTTGAAACTGTTGTTCGTTCCCACGTGCCCTGACAACGGCCAACCGATGGGGAATTTAAAATTCCATTTGCAAAAGTACCAAATTGCAGTTTTATTCGTCCATTTGCATGCGACCATGTAAAATTCACAAAGTGGGTTTAATTTATACATTTATTTGAGCATGTAAGGTCATAATTTTTCGCTATTTTATTGTAGAATTTCACAAAGTAGCACCTGCATAAGCAGGTGCTATATAAATATAAATCATAAGAAAATATATCAATATGGAATCTGGAAATAGGCATAACTTAATTTATTATATTAACATTTTATAATATAACTAGATGATCGAATTACCCGACCAGGCTTTTATTTTCTACCTGCCTCAAGAAAAAGTTAGATGAAAAGTAATATTTAAATGTAAATTGCTTTGCAATTTAAACTTATCTTTAGGGGAAAATAAGTCAATAAAGTAATGGTAAAACTATTTTGCTGTATTATATGTCGCGGCCAAAACGGAACGCCAGCTGACAGCGAATGTGATTGGCCATCCAGAGTAGGCTGATTGACTGTCAGCTGTCAAACGTCAGACGCTACAAATTCAAATCTGTGAACGGCAACTCTATTCTCTTATTTTATAACTTTTTCATACTTTGTAATTCGCCGAATTAAACTCTCTTCTTCTTTCTTTCTTTCTCCTACCCTTATCCCACTCTAAGTGGGGTCGGTACAACATGTTTTTCTCTTCCATTCTCTTCTATCATTCGTCAACTCTGGCGCTACTCCTTTTATATGCATGTCATACTTCACACAGTCCAACCATCTCTTTTTAGGCCTTCCTCTAGTCACATATCCATCCACATTCATACTCAACACTCGTTTAATCACATGACTTTCATCCCTCCTCATTACATGTCCATACCATCCCAATCTTGCACCTCTCATCTTTTCTATAATGGGCGCAACTTTCAGACTTCCCCTTATATACTCATTTCTTATCTTATCAAGTCTTGTCACACCACACATCCACCTTAACATCCTCATCTCATTTGCATGCACTCTTCTTTCATCCATCTTTTTCATTGCCCAACATTCTGATCCATACATTACGACAGGTCTTATGACCGATGTGTAAATTTTTTCCCTTTAGTTTAGGGGGCATTCGGGGGTCACATATTGTGCCTGAGACCTGTCGCCACTTCATCCATCCTGCATTTATTCTATTCTAAATTCGCCGAATTAAACATATTATCAAAATTCCCGTCGTTTTCATCGCTACGCTAAACCCAATGAGAAGAACACACATGCACTTCGTGTCGGCTTGCACATTATATATTGTTAATTTAGAATATTTTTACTATTACTTTTGTATTATGAATCTCCGCAAAGTAACGCCTGATTCAATAAATTATGGAAAATAAGTCATTTTAAATTACATCATCGATATAGGCAATATTAGATTTAATTCTATAAAATGTGGTGCGGCATCGAAACGTTTGAGATACATAGTAATGAAGTCACACCACTATTAAATTTATAATTAAAATATATGCTCAGTTGTAGCTACTGAGGTATAATTTACTTTGATTAAAAAATTCTCCACCTAGACTGGCTGTCAAGTGTGACAGTTATTTCATAAGGCGGTACCACCACGGTTCCACTTTGTTATTACAAACTTGCACCATGATTATTTTGATTTATATGCATGAGCAATAAATGATGCATAATTGGACCGGCATTTTTATTTTTATCGTTTATAGGCCAACTTATAATAAATCTTCGTCATGTGAACGTTAAATTCCTAAATGATGAATGGGGAAATGCGTTTAGGTATAAATATGCAGATAACCTTAACACCACGTGGGTGTCTTTCGCAAGCTGTCTTAAAATATTGAGTTAATGTTGAAGAATATTTATGATAGTGTCATAAAATTGTGATTGGCTTTTTTTAGGGTTACATAGAATTATTTTTGGGCCAAAAAAAACTTTAATGTACAAATTAAAAAATACACGCAACACATGTCGCCTTTATGACTTTGACAAGCGGACGCTTCTAAAGAAGCACTTATGGATATGTTTTTGAATTTAAACTGTCGTGAGTGGTATTCATTATTTAATGTTGAGAGACCGGCTATACTCACGTGTTATTTTATTGGATGAGCCCGACTAGTATCAAGCCCATACGGGGCAGGAAACTAGTCGGGCTCATCCGATAAAATAAGACATGAGTATAGCCGTTCTCTCAACATTAATTATGGATATGTTCTTGAATCACAGTCAAACTACCAGTCCTAGTTGACTCTAAACGTGGTCTAGCCTTACAGGAATTCATCCTAAAGAAGACGTTTATTAATGCCAGTAAAGCTGCGTTCTATTCTTCTTTTCGCATTTCTGCCGACTCTTCTACGCTTACCACTTCTACTAACTCTGTAAAAGTTTTATAGGAATAGCATAATGTCACTAAAAAAACAAAAGTTGTTCTAATTGCTTTAATGATCGCCGAAGTTCGTGAGAAGGCCCCTAAGACTGTTCAATCCGTCAGAACTATTGAGAACTTTAAAAAAAGTGACGCTACACGTGATGCCTGACACTGCGATTCTTGTAAGTTGTGATGGACATTCGCGAGGCATGCGATGGATGTAAAGAAAACTCCCCGCGCTGTATCCCCTTTTTTACGTGGTCGGTGCCACCTTGAGTACATTGAATAGCTTCGTGATATTGTTAACAAAATTAAATGTAGGGTAAAGTGCCCAATTATTGACACTTTTAGAACGATCGTATAAAAAGAAAAAAATATCAGCGTTCCACAGTGTTTCCAAATCGTATATAGAGACAATTATTATAAGTTGATGCCAGTAAAATCAAATTCTAATTAGGATATTATTTGTTATTGAATTTATGATATTTATCACATTGCAATGGTTTACCCAAATATTGACACAGAATTCCCTATTATCGTCAGTTGAAATACCCACCCTTCAATTTTGATCAGTAATCAAATGTACTGATCAAACTATAAGTAAAGCATCTAGATAGGTTAGGTACATATGGTTAAGTTTTTTAAACTAACTCGACTCTGCTTTGAACGTATATCTAATTCTGTTTTATGCCTACTAATGATCAGTAACGTGCGAGTGTGCTAATGATAATATTTGCCCGGTTTAAGAATATAACAGAACATAAATATATACATCTATAATAACATATCTATTGTTTTAGTTCCGATTCGAGTAACGCATGGCAAATGCGTTGGGTAAACATTAGTATATAATTCAACAGCATTGTTTTTGTCATAGAGCTGTGCGTGCAAGGGAGCCCTGGATGGCTAGGGGCAGTCGGTCGTAAAATTGCACTGAACCTTAGGGTGACGTCTCAAGACGGTCGTGCATTCTTACTTAGGTAGTATAATGGAAATAAATAGATGAAACTTTTTTAAACTTTTATCAATTTAAAAACGCATCTTATTTTATTATTTGCAAAAGTCTACAAGGTCACGTTACATTTTAATAAGAGAGCATAAAATTAATTTGCAATTGGTTGTAACAAAAGATTATAAACTTTTGTTACAGAAGACCCCCATGTTCTTTTTTTTATACTTGCAGGATTGGTAAATATAAATAAAAGTGAATTAAAAGCGATCACCATACAAAATAAGTACAGCTTTAAAAGTCTCTGAATGCTCGTAATGTCTACTCTAGTCTGTAGTTGTGATCAAAATATGTCGCCGTGAATCACTGCCATATCGGCAGTCATAATATAATTTACTGTGATTATTTTTTTAGAAATCGTTACATATTAATTCCCGTCCTCTTGTTCAAATTCGCACGATTCCATATATTGGGAAGCGTGCAATTTTGTTTCATGTACACTATGTATGTGATTCATTAAAAAATATTATATAATTTTTATATAATATATATATAAAAATATATATAATTTTTTGATCTCTGTCAAAACTGCATCGTTATTAAATGTTGTTTAAAAATGTTTTTATCAAACGGAACATTTCTCCATAAGTCTTCTTATTCATCATCCTCCTGCCCTTATCCCACTCTAAGTGGGGTCGGCACAACTCGTTACAAACATGTTGTCACATGATTTGGCTACGTATTTAACGACCGGCCGCCTGACGTCAACTTATCTTAGTCATGTTTTACGACCCCACGGTAAGAAAGAGGGTGGTCTATTCTACTCAACCGGATACCACACGGCATCATAAGCCGTCTCATTAACTTTAGTTTTAAAATACCCTCAATTATTTACTAGTTATGTAAGTTTGTTGTACTGTTCACGAAGGAAAAACGGCAAAAATTCATTTTTCTAAACAATGTCTGGGATATTAGCATTGTAGCAGAGTTGCCACTCCGCGTTATAATAGCCCTGTAAATGAAAGGTAATTTACTTAACCATCTTTTAATCCTAATCAAATTATTGATGTGTATTTTTTATCTTTTGACTGGCCCGTTGGAAAAGTGGGTAGTAACATTGCCTTCAGGTCGTGGGTTCGATTACCGCCGAAGGCCAACATTTTCTATAAATAATTTGTCGATTCCTCGAGCCTGGGTGTATATTTGTATTTAAGTATGTATTTAAAATTATATATGTAATATATTTACCAGTTGTCCGTCACCCATAACACAAGTATTAAGTTACTTACTTTGGGGATGGACGAACGTGTGTGTAAGTGTCCCATATATTTATTTATTATTATTTATCTTTGATTTTTCAATATACCACATTTACAAAGAATCAACCCGGACTTACCGAAGGACGTGGAGGGCTCGGGGTCGTAAACTACGTCCCCTTGCAGGACTTATTGCACGCCGACACTCACTTTCTTACGTTTACACACGCTTTCAAATTCAATGCGATCGCAGTAAAGCAAAAGAAAAACTGTATAGCGTCAGTGATTTTAAATGCGATAGCGGCATCGTATCTTTGTTTCGGCATTTGTTACGACTGATCGTAGCCATTTTTAAACCTGGTTTTTACGGGAATGCCATAGAGAAATAAAATTGTGATCTACGTACTGCATATGCATAGTAGCCGAAAGTTAATTTGCAATTATAAGGTCTCACAGATAACGCATAGTATAACTAGCGTAAGTCTCGAAACAACCTATTCGAACGTAGATATGAAGATGCTGATTTGCAATTAATTGCTATTGATGTGTATCTTTTCAATGAGGTTTTTTATTTTTTAATATTAATATTATTGTTCCCTTAACTTGTCACTTGGAATGCGGGTCCAATATATTAAAACCAAGATTGACGATCGGGAAAGTCGATGAGATGTCATTATTTTAGCCTTTTAATTTTAAGCATGTTCCCTAATTTAAAATCCTAGATAAAATATCGGCCCCTAAAAACGTCATTAATGTGTTAGCTGTAATTCTTGTTATTAGTACCGCTCATGAAATTCCTATTTTTACACTTCTTTCACATAAAAATTCATTTTATCCGAGGTAATATTCTGACATGATAAATTCCTTCCCAGTTCGCCTACTTTAATTTCAATGAAAATTTGAAAAATTTCCCTAGCGGCCGCCGTCACATCTTTCATACCAGGGAACTCCATTTAACAGAGAAAAAGTTTTTTTCCGAAAACTTTCTGTGCACACTGAAATTTACGTTTTTCTGTCACAAGAATGGTAATTAGACGGAAATTCAAACTCATGATTTCACAATGTAAATTTCAATTTATTATTAATTCATGTAACTACCCATACTTAATATTTATACTCAATTTTTGAGCCGGTTAGTGTAATCAAGTTCGGCAGATTTGAGACACCGAGAAGAAATAAAATAGTGTAAGTTAATAATTTAATTTTTATTATCAAAATAATAAATAATAATATAATTTTATTATATTATTGTTCCATTAATACTGCCAGTAAAAGTATTAATGGAACAATAAGTTTAAATATTACGTTAACAAATCAATTCTCGTCCCTAGACGATGTGTTACTAATCTTTCATAAGTTTCTTGACTTTATGAATGTTGAGAGACCGGCTATACTTAAGTCTTATCTTGTCGGATGAGCCCGACTAGTTTCAAGCCCATACGGGGCTCTTATTCATGAGCTCTTTACGCGGCGTTATCGCGGCGGGAACTGCGTGTGAGTATAGTGAGTATAGCCGGTCTCTTAACATTAATAATGAATACTACTCACGATAGTTTAAATTAAAAAAAAAGTTTCTTGACGTTTCACATACCATTTTTCTATACACCCATGTATATATTTCACTGTAGGCTTACAAATTCTAATTATTCTTTATTAATTGGCCTCTACAAGCACCTTTTAATTGTCAAATTACAATGAAGCTACGGCTGGTCCGGAAAGGTTCTCTTACCGAGAAGAACAAGCAAGAAACACGGCGGTCACTCTTTTCAAAAATAAATATTTCAATATAGTATTTGTAATTGTTCACAACTCAAAAATTACAATATAATTTAGTACATAGCTGGTCGCAATTAAAATCCAAGCTTCCTTATCAATAACATAGTCCTCAACAGCATCTTTATGAATAAGAGTCGCTTTAATTGCTTTTTTGAACTTGTGTAAATTCAATGAAGTTTCAATGAAGTTTAAAAAAAAAATTCTTTAGCTAAATAGTTGTATATTTAAAGTATACAATATATCGTGTTTTCCTTTTGCACACGTCTGTATCATACGCGCTACTAAAACTGATAGGTTTTAATAAAAAAACTCAACATACAGTGTATTTTATTGTACTATATATAGTACAAGCAATCTAATCTCCCGTTTATCATTATTTATGTCCCTTAATTGTGCTATAATTAACAGACAATAATTATGTCGACGTTGAAATATGACTAGGACTACTATCGTGTTAATATAACAAGTACCGTAACTCTCATATACGGTAACTTGTAGTTGCTCGTGATTTTACGCTCTTATTAAAATGTGTTGAATACGAGATTCTTTAGTGAATTATGAATGAAATATAAGGTATATACATCACAAACAAATTACAAAACAAAGTCACCAAAAGATGCAACCGATTTTCTCAAAATCTAATGAACTGATTATTTTGCTTATTTTCACAGCTTCATGTCATATGGCATAATGCTGTGGGGTAAAGCGGCAGATATTAAAAATATTTTTGTTGCTCTAAAGAGAGCCGTGTTATCTATAATATGAGGCAATGTGAGTCTCTTCGCGAAAAGTTCAAGGAAATAGGCATACTTACAGTAGCGTCACAATATATATAGAGTAATATTATTTTCGTACGAAAAAATATTCATATGTATCAAACCAAATTCGATGTATATCATAGATGTACCAGAGGTCACCAAAAGCTTGTAATTCTTGCGTCGCGACTCAGCAGAGTTAGCAACTCATTCGTTGGTCTCGGTACTCGCTTTTACAATAAAATTCCGCAATCTGTATTAGAATTATTTACAGAAAAGTTTAAATTGAGTGTAAGAACTATGCTTATACGTAAGGTATATAATATAATATAACTGAAGATTATTTGAATGATAAAAATGCTTGGATTTGAAAATCCTTTAAGCTCCAAACGACTGCAAATAAATAATGTAAATTTAAATGTTTAAAAGATTGACCGCCGAGTTTCTTGCTGGTACTTCTCGGTAAGAGTAACATTCCGAACCAGTGTTCGGAATGTTGCTCTTACCTATGCTTATTAAATCTAATTATTGATCCTTGACGATTCAAAAGTGCTTGTAAAAAGCCTACTTGAATAAAGATTATTTTGATTTGATTTGCAGTTTTAAAGGTTTTACTAAGAGATTCTTAAGGAAGGTTTAAGTTACCAGTACATTATGGTTTTATGTAAATTTTCACGCAGCTAGTATATTCGTGAGCTGTAAGAGTCCACCGGTAAGTTCGGGTAACTTTTTAGGGGGTGACGGGTTCAAACCCCGTGCAAACATAGGTTTTTCTAATGTCTTATTTTGAGGAGTTGTTATCCGCACGTGAAGGGACTGGTTACTCCAATCTTCCGACAAATTTCCTAAATCGAACGACATTTTACTAAAATTGTACACCAAAATTTGAATTGAACGTAATGTATGAGGAGACACGCACACTATGTCTAGACGTCTAATAAACGGAGCTGTTTAACGTAAATACAAACGGTCAAATTGTGTCCTTCATCTTCTTTAAAGACCATCTATTATTAAATAATTGTAGTTAATCATGCAGATATTTAATCATTCATATTATGTTTTCCACCTGGCAGCAGCTTCTTAATCATTATCTTGTTTGAACAAGAATTGAAAAATATAATTGTAGAGGATATACGTTCCTCGAATGTACTATGATATCGTATACAGGATGTAAAAAAAAACTATTTGAAATAGCTTTGAACGTTTAAGCAGTTAAGTATACCTCTAAGCGTATCGGCAAGGATGTCTAGTCTACTAACAATGCTATTTCCGAGTAACCTATTGAAAATCATTACTAGCGGGTTTTCCTATTCAACGTCTACGTAATCGAATTGGCTTTTATCACGATATTTCACTCGAGGTAAAATTATAATTTGTAGGGTTTTAATTTTGATTAATATAACCTTATATGTAATGTCCAATTATTGTAGTGTATTTATGTCAATTAGTGTATTTATGTCTACATGCCTATGCATGTATAACGTATATCTAGTGTAATAACTCTATAGTTATTACACTAAATTAGAGAAGACAGGCCTAAAATGTGTCATATTAAAATAAGGCGAAAAAATGAGGGTCTATCTATCCAGCTCTTTTTTTATTTGTGATTAGACAAGCATAATATACGAGTTTCAACTTCTCTTTTATTATTTATTGTGTCACTATCATTTACAGACCTGTCTATGACTCTCCTACTCTAGTATAATAACTGCATATACTCTCAATATTATATCATTTATTTATAACAAAAATGTACAAGTTATGTCTATCTTAAATTACTTACACGCTACTACTATACAAATCATGCCCACAATATACTCTTGACTGGCATTTCCGAAGATTTTAACCAGTCAACGTCATCTGGATTGATCAGGATAAGGATATACTTAAAGATAAATGCATTTTACAATAATACCTAAATAAAACTACGATAATTAGGTAAGTTAGTAACAGATTGTCATCAATTAACTTCGGTTGTTTTCTTAAATTTGATCATCTAATTCTACATTTAACGGTCAATGAAAACTTAGCATTATGTATAACCAAATTCTCCCATAGAATATTGACATAAGCTCCGTATATGTACTTTATATAAAACAATACGTACACTTTTAAGCCGCAACGGCGCAGAGAGATTTATTTATGCATGCACTGTGCATCACCGAAAATTAAATTGTGTTATGGAAGGCTGAAAAATCTTTAGCCCTTCGTGAATTGAATTATAAAATCCGTTTATTCGTTTTATATCAATCAAGGAAATATTTAATAGTGACTATACTGTTATGAAAAGGAAACATATATTGTTAGATTTCTTGATATCTATGTCTGGCGTTGAGCTGCAGTCGACGTGTAGTGGGGTGATGGTGTGTATGTTTCTGAGCCAAAAAATGCCACCATTACCATTAGAAATCGAGGCACATCAGGTTACATTTATTTGCTAAAATGAGCTACGATTCATATTCAACAGGATAGTAATTTCATCGAATTTTTGTCATGCGCAAATACAAAATTAATCCATTCAAAAAGTAAAACCATCAACAAAAAATCAAGTATAGAAAATTCAATCAAATTCAAACACGAATATATTGATGATATGATATTTAATTTCTTCGTGGGACAAAATACAATCTTGATTCAAGTCTATTCACTAAAAGTTGCTCTTTAAAAAACGCCTGAGAGAAAAGAAATATAAAAAGTAATAAAAAGTTTTCGGCAGGCTTCCGTTGTGTTGGAAGTAATAAAATAGTTACAGCTGAATCTTGGGGCGGTCCCCACTTCTGAAGTATTTGTTGTTCGAAAGAACTCTTTCCCTTTTACTGCGAACGAATGGCCGAGAAAACAGTGGACTGTAAATCTTTTGGGATTAAGATGTTTACACTTCGCTACAAAATTGGCCGGTATACTTCCGTAAGCGTTCCAGTATGTGCTATAAAGTAAGCGCACCTTTATTTATCATGTACATTAATGTTATATATTATGAACATACAGCTGTATCTTAATTCTTTGAATATATCATAGTTCTTAAGTATTTTGTAGTGTAACTTGTTTACAGTTGTGACTATAGCATGTTATTCGTTTATTGGGAAGTGACTTGCATGCTATTCTTTTCCAGCTTGCAACGATATTTGTGGCACAAAACTCGCATTACTGGCCAGAAGAACACCTTTATCTATACCTAGAAGTTATTTACTTGCAGTTACATTCCAAGCTATAGATAAGGGCAAGAGAACGATTACGACCGAACGTAATCGTTCTCTTGCCCTTATCCCACCCTAAGCGTGGTCGGCATATGATTTTGTTTTCCATTCTCTACTATCGTTCACCTTTGTAATCCTTTTCTTACTTCTACGTCGATCCCAAATTTGTAAAACATTCCCTGTTGCTGCGTTCAGCCTTAAAAAAGGTACGCAAAGGTGCTAGAAGTGTCGTAGAGATTTTCAGTCAAAACTTATGTTTTTGACAAGTAACAAATTTATAGCTATCTACCGAAACTGAATTTGTGATCCTTTAGCAAGGATTCACATCCACCAGCATTAATTATAATAACTTACACAAACTAATTACAATAATTTATGGAGACTCTGTTTTCATTTGCAGTACGATCACGAACCACTCTATGAAACTTGACGAAGGCTTTTGTTGGGGGAAAGTCCCCTTCCATCGGGAATGTTCTGTACATACAAATGATCGCAAATGGTGTGGTATTATAGAAAAATATTCAAAATTTGCTAGTGTCATAATATAGCAGCTCCGAGGTTCCTTTTTTTATACATATTACTGTATTTTTCCTTGATACTATGTTATTTTCTTATATTGACTACAGCGCCATTCTAAGGACGAATACAAAAGCGGCTCTAAGAAGAAAATTGAGTTTCGAAGATTGCCAGATAGGTCATCCGCTCGGTGTCTATTGCGAGATTGCATCTATCCGAAGCGTGAAGTGAAATATTTATATCTGGGTGACATACTGTGGTTCTATATTTATGACTCTTTTTAATATGATTTTCAATAACATATAGATTTAATTTTAAAGCTGAGTATATGCAAGTATATGCGAGTATGTAAACAATGCTTCGTCGTTTCCCAATGAATGACGTTATGATCTTATCTCTGAATAGTCATCTGCTAGATTTTAATTATATGCAATAATATGTAGCTTTAATTTTAAAACTGAGTTTATACAAGTATCGAGTATGCAAAGACTGCTTCGTCCTATCCACGATATAAGACGTCATGACCTCACCTTTGAATGAGAGCAGATGACTACCTGCTAGTTCTTACTTGTATATTTAAGTTTTAGCGGTAAGTGGTTGTTGTGGGTTGAGAAATTTCTCAACTACAGTCTTTTTAGGTAGTTCCTAAAGAATTCTTGCTCTAAAAGTGCCACAGAAAGCGTGGGTTTTTATTTTACTGTGCGTTGATAACTTGTCTTTCATATACAATCCCTTCTATATTTTTAGTTATATGACTAGTCATATTATAATTGAATAAAACAGTAATATCGATTTTGATCTTAGATTCACCACTACTCACATATTTGAAGGTTTTATGGTATCAAAATTTGTGCTATAAAATTAGATTAGAGTTTACATAACCCTTGGCCTTAGATCGGGTTTCCTCTATTTGAATAATATCATATATCAGCATAAACATGCCACAAGTAATGTTAACACATTTCCCTGACCACACAGATTCGTTTTTCTCGACCAACATAAATCATTGTAAGCAGTTTCTCTATTCTCGGACATATTTTCACCTTTTTGCCGTTACGTGAAAAATGGAAGGGTTAATGGTTTTGCTGCGTTCGCTGAAAGGAAAGTATAGAACAATAAAATGTACGATTTCTATATGTAATGTATGAAGAATTTTTTCAGGTGGATACTTTTTTTTGTTTCAAAATTTATACAGCGTTGTAGTCCGTCTAAATTACATTTAAGTGCTAGCTTAAAACTAGTTATTTGCGATTGTTATTATCAAAAAGGCTTTGCATAGTCCAGCCATTTAGTTGGTTTACTAGTCTTCGTTTAACAGTGCGGGGTCTCTAATCTAAAACCTTAGCACAAAAGTTATTATGAATTATTTTGCTATTAACCGCGTTTATCAAAAAATATATGTAATGCTAAGTGTCGTAAAAAATTCTCATACCTTATACACGTAGAATTAGTTATCACAAAACACCACCACTAAACAAGTACTACACACTTTCACTACGACAATCTCAACGATCGTTTCGCCCCACAACCGAAGCATCTTCGTGAGATATGCTGCAGGACACATCGCTTTGCGCGAATTTAGCAAAATACGGTAATCTTGCTGCAAATCCTGACGACAATGAAAAAGAATATCATGCATACAAACCGATCCCGATGTCAGTTTTATGGCATAGGTTACGTAATAAACACGTTCATTTTTATGTCCATTATTGAATTACATTTATGAGGCTGTAATATGAACTTTAGCGATATTTTTATCGAAGTTATTACGATACGATGTTGTTATTGGATATAAATGAAGTTGATTTATGATATGAAAAATACAAAACAATATTTAAACAATTGGGTCGAGCAACGTTTATACAAGTCGGCAAAAAATTTTTTAGACTGATAGCAGCGCGCCACGCTAGTTTTTTGTGTTTTGTACACGTGAATCAAAATGATTTGTAAATGTAGTGCCGTAGAACAATTTTTATGAAAAGATCGGCGATGTATATAATAGACATAGTAGGAACCGGCATAAGCTTGCGGTCCATGCTTTGCGCTTTGCAAAAGTGCGTAAGTCGTTTGTGGTTTTGGGTATTAGATTCTGTAATAAAATTCTGCAAGCGATTTTAACTTTGTTATTATAGCAGTTTGAAAACACTATTGAAAAAGTCTAATACAAAAAGCCTACTATAGTATTGGGGATTATTTAGACTATAAGAATGCGTGGACAGAGCTACTCTTCAATCCTGTACAAGTAATAAGAATTATACTTTGAAAAGAGCACCCGCCAAGTATTTTGCTGGCTATTTTCGGTAGGAACAGCTTTTCGAACCAGCAGTAGAGTTGACAATTGACTAAAAGCACTTGTTTACAAGTTAACTTGAATAAAGAATATTTTGAATTTGAATTAGAGTTTTGACCATATACTTCTCTTGAGCAAATTGCGCGTAGTAAGAGCGTAATGTGACATATCGTAATCAAGTTTCTATCACAGAATAACACATTTAACAAACCTTTTTTTAAAGGCATGCATACATACATATCCACATACGTTAAGGTCGACTAATGGGTACAGACAAATATCTATATTGTGCTATTCAAAGGGTTAGTCTAATCAACCATCCATCAGCATAAGCCACTGGGGTTTAGCGGTAAAACAAACGAGCAAATTAGTCTCTGTTCTGTCAGACAGAGCTTGATTGATTGATGGGTTGGCCATATCTTACGCATTTAACTTTTGCCCAATTTCGTAGAACACTAACTATTTTAGACTAGTTAATCAGTTTGATACACATAAGCGGGTATAAATAAGCGTTGAGGTCGTATAATCGTTTCTAGTGTAACAGGGCTATGCGCCAATAAGTTTTCCATAAACTCCTTTGTGTCCTTTGGACGAACACTAAATTGTCTCATTTGGTAAAGTGAGCCTAATTATATTTTGCAAGCAGTTATCAAAGAAATTGATTTCGATATGCTATAAAAAGGTTGTTTTTTTTAAAGCGCTTAGTAAATTTTGAATAGGAATGAGGCGCAACTCTTTGATAGAATACTCGAGTTAGCCCAAGGTACGAATACGCTATCCTCCGGGTAGGATCACGTGATCTTATCGTTCGACTATCATGGCTTTTTTTCTTGCCATATAAATTCATACCCACAAGCTATCATTATAAAGACACCCTATGCTGGCTAGGGTAAACAAGCAAGATCCCATACGTAGCCCTTCAAAGGCCCTGTCTTATTAAACGTCTATCAGCTAAAGCCGTATTAAGTAAAGCGGTAGAACAAATTACTTTTTGTGTGGTTTTGGATCCTGATTGATGGATCTATAAGTAAAATCTTATACGATTAACTTTTAAAAAAGCTTTCGTCAAAGTTAACTGTCTAAAATAAAGGCTACAATTACATAAGTGCTTGTAATAACTTTGTGCAAGCGGTAACCTCGACTTCATGCACGTCAAATTAAATATTAAAATATCCTCTTTTATATATATGTTTATCTATATGTTTTTAAAATTTTCCAAAAAAAAGGGTAAAATTTGGGTGCGCCCGTCAATTCTATTAAGATTCCTCAATATTGCTCAAGCGAAATGAGACATATAGACTAAGTGACAGACTTTTAGATTTATAATATCCAAAGGCCAAAGTTCAGTCCATAGGCCAGTAAATAAGAATTTGGTGAGTGAATATCGTATACACACATTTACTTGCCAAAAAATTATTTATATAAATTTTAAAATATCAAAACGGAATACTTGTGCTATTGCATTATGTTCTACTTGACACGCAATGTATATTTCATCGTTTTTTTGTTTATTTATGTTTCAAAGTTCAACGGACTACTAAAAAGGCAAACTAGGAAACTGACGTTGCTAAAAATACACAGAAAGTAGGTTAATGGCGCTTCTTTCAATGTAATCAACCCTTCGTAGGCAGCTTGATCTACTGAAAAGCCGTGCAAGCAAAAAGCCTCTTTAATCATTTTTGAAAGACTGCAAAATTGACAAACGTTTTCCACATTGGATTTTTTTAGGAGATAATGTTCAAAGTTTACAAAACCTACTCTTTTTTTCTCTTTTTACCATATACATAAGGTTTGTTCATATACCAATTTAGAAAGCATTAATCAGATGGAAACTTCTATTGTTTCATCATCATTTTTTAATATTCTTTATTGTTCTAATATATTCATATTTATTTCAACATCTTATCAATATATTAATACTTTACAATTTCACTCGCTTTAAGGATTTTTCTCACATAAATGTTTTAATGTTATAAGAATAATTATTAACAAATTTCGCTCTTTACGGCGATAATATATTACCATGCACATTCATTAGGAATTTGCAAGAATTCAGATAGTTTATGGCCCCAAAGATGAAACTTTAAAAAGAATGTTGAATCTGAAAAAAACTGATCATTATTATTATATTATTAAATTAAAATTCTTTACATTTATATTTATTTAATATGAAATCTATTTTCAATTCAACCTATATTTCGGAAAAATCATCAATTCATGAAAATATCACTCAAATGAAAATGGTTAATCTTAATTGCTACTTTAATCGTTTGAACAATGTTCAATAGTAAAGTATCTGTTATCGGGAAAAATTCGTTTTATTTGGTACTCAAGCTGTAACATAAGAGGCGATCTATACGAGAAACTTTCGAATTTACCTTTATATCGTACGAAAGTTGACAATCTTATCTATTACCCACTACACATACTAGCCAAAGAAAATCCTACTTTATTCGGGTGAAACAGTGATAGTTTTAGTAAATGTTCGATTTCCAAGATAAAATTGTATAAAGAGGTAGGTAGTATTATTGGAAATTCCTGAATGTCCCGACCGTTTTGATATCGAATGTCGACAATTCGAGTCGCGATTTTAGCTAACTTCAAAACGTGCTAACCCTCCAGTAACGTGAATCGAAGCAATTATTAAATACGTCCACGTTTTTTATGCGTAGTATTTTTTTTGATTTGATCACGTTAAAATGATGAAACTTTAAAAGACGTCAAAATTTAAAAAAAATTCAAAAACGCTGGCAAAATTTTTTCATCGCAAGAGTGTGTACTATTGTTTTTGGCAAGTTCAGTTCTTAAAGATTCTAAGTATACCTACGTATGCGAATTTGACATCGTAGATGTGTTTTAGCTTTTTTTAAATACATTCAATCGTTTTTTTTAAATTCTATTACTTCTCCATCTCCTGGCAATTATTTGAAAATTAACTGGTTTACCTTTGTCACCCGATCCATTTTAATTGTAACGACAATTTTACTAACATTTCGTTATATTCAAGCACCTAACAAAGTCTCGTTTAAGAATAAAATTGGCCAACCTGCATATGATTCTAGTCTTTATGTTATTATCTACCATCCTTAGAATTGATTTTTATCTATTTTAAGGAAAACGGAATTCTATATTACTGTTGTTTAATTGAAGATGCCTCGCTCATGATGTTCTCACAATAATGAATATTAAATTACGCTAAAACATTATTCCCGTTCGTAAATGCACAAGTAAAAGGGTCTTGATGGGCCTAATTAAAAGTAAAATTTTCTTCTCAACAGGCCTTCAAAATTCATAACCCGATAACCATTTTTCAGAGGCCGATACGCGTCGGCGACAACAAACTAGCAAAGTGGGAACTCTCATAAAACAAAGTGTCAGTTATTACATTAATAACGGAAGGCCGGAAAAACCCAACCCTTTTTGTTCATCCCTCGGGATAACTGCAACTTTCACCTACTGTGATGAGGCCATGGATGTATAAATTGGCATATGACGGCAGGGAATTCACGCAGCGACTTTCTGAAAAGGGGCTTTCTGTGACAAATCGTGTTTATTCATACTCATGACAAATAAGAGTTTGTATTTATAAAAGGTCTGGTGAATTAATAACAAAATAATATCTGAAATGAAATGAGATGAAAACTGGAAATGTTTTTGCATGCAAATCTGTACTTTAATCAAAATCTTTGTATATGAATACTGATAGTAATGTCCATAATCTATATCTTATATACATATATAGCTGAAGAGTTGGTTTGTTTGTTGGTTAGTTTGTTTGATTGATTGTTTGAACACGGTAATCTCAGAAACTACTGGACCGATTCAAAAATTCTTTAAAATTAAGACAGTCCATTTTAGCGCTATGATGTTATAGAACAAGAGCAGCAATAAAAAATAGTGTGAAAACGGCAAAATTTAAAGCTTTCCTTGTGTGCGCTAAGTAAACGGTGAAAGTTATTAAAAATCATGTACTACAAAATTGTTCCCCTCTAAAAGTTCTGAATAAAAATCCGCGATAGCATATTCCTAGCTTTAAAGGTTAACCCACTTTAACCATCATTAATATAAGTATTACGGTTTACTTAAATAATAAGACTGCAGTCCACTCGAACGAAGTTGCGTTTAAAAGCTAGTATATTATAATTATTATCTTTCTCCATAATATCTTATCCAATGATTTTATTGCTCCCGAAGCCTGACCAGTGTCGGTCTGTCTGATTTATTGTGGGCTCCGCAAAAACCAGGCATCGTAAGCATCCTCACTTTATATATCCGACTGTGTTAGCCGTCTTCTGTAAATACTATCAAAGTTTTTTGTAACGTACATATTTCATGTTGTTTTCTTTGTTCTACTTTCAACATGTAAATACATTTGGGTAAAATGTTATGTTTGCCTACTTTAAGAGCATAATGTAATAAGATGTTTAAGTTAATTATTTTGTTGTTTTTCCCAAAACTAACACATGCCCTAATAGCTTTTATAACTAGAAGAGCGTTACTAGCTACTGCAGAATATACTATACTGCGTCCATCATATTATCAGTCTTTTGACAGCTCACGCTCATTAAGTTTTGTATTGCTTACGTACAAATATCATACAAATAATATTTGTACTTTATGGATGGGTACCGCCCACTTAGTGATGTCACACATAATGGTTACTACGATTATGCCACAGATTAAAAATAATCGGTAGAAATCGATGTTACGAGTATTAAAAGACATTTAATAACATTATATAAAGTTTTACTTTCTTCTTAGTTAATACATGAATACAAATAAAACAATCAGGATATTTTA
Organism: Morpho deidamia; assembly: GCA_947086505.1. Lineage (NCBI taxonomy): Eukaryota > Metazoa > Arthropoda > Insecta > Lepidoptera > Nymphalidae > Morpho > Morpho deidamia. The sequence goes on from CAMTZC010000010.1 coordinate 10,717,289, forward strand.
ATTTATTTTATTAGCACGAGTCGTCGGAATGATAATCAACACTAGACTCCTCCGATGAGGAGTCTTCAGTAGCAGTTATTATTAGCTCTTGTGTAGATAATATATTATCAAACGCAATATCACGTTCCCGATCAGAGAATATTACTCTTTTAGTTCTTTCCACCACACTTGCCCAGTTCTCGGCCGTTACGTGGGTGCAAGCATTTTTTAGCAATTGCAACATTTTATTCGCTGTGAATGGGGGGCTTGTATTGCATCTCGCAGCATGCCCTTTTACTTGTGCCCATATAAGTTCTATTGCGTTGTACTGGCAGTGGTATGGAGGAATCCGAAGAACAGTATGGCCATATTCTGCTGCCATTTCATTGATTACATAGCGTTTTGCTCTCTTTTTGGTTTTTAATATTTTTATTAATTCAACTTTTAACATTGAGTCGTCCACATTTTCTCCATTGTCCCGAAGCCAATTAATTATTTCATGCTTTTTATTAGCCTGTGTTGGCATTTTGTCAATTTGACGGGAGTGGTAGGGCGCATTATCAATAAAAATTATTGATGGTTCTTCCAATGAAATGAGCATTTTTTTGAACCACTCTTCATACACATTTGCATTCATCTCTTCGTGGTAGTCATTTGATTTCTGCGATTTAAATGCCAACAGTGCGTCTTGTACAAATCCTTTTGCTGTACCTGCATGGCAAATGATTAGGCGCTCACCTTTTCCCATTGGTACTGAGGAAGTGGAATCAGCAGTATCATCAGTCCAGAAACGAGATAGTGTGTGGTTAGCGTTGAGCCATGTTTCATCCGTGAAAACAATATTTGCCGAATCTTGTATTTTCTTTGCCTCTCTTAAAAAATCACAACGTGCTATAGCTATATCTGTGCGTTCCATTAATAATTTTCTTTTATTTAACTTTTTATATGAAAAGCCAATTGTGTTCAAAACTTTGACCAAAGAAGATTTTTCACCATGAAATAGACCACTTCTTTTCAAAGAAACAATAAGTTTTCTCAAAGTTGGAATTTCTTTTCTCAAGTAGTAATCATATACATGACGACGAATAGCGTCAGCGTCAAAGTCATCAACAGCTGTCACCTTATGAGCCCGGCGCTTTCTTTTTGGTGTAGATGGTTTGTTTTGCTCCAAGCCGCTCCTGCCGTAGGCATCAGTAGTGATTTTAGTCACAGTTGATAGACTGATCCCCAACGCGGCTGCAACACGGTTTCGGACTTGCGTGATAGGTATAAGAGGTCCGCCATTTTGATTTTCTTGCTCAAAATACTCATGAAGTTTTAACACTAACTGTCTCGATTGTGCTTTCAACACACGTCCTTTCGGCATTTTCACGATCAATTAATATAAGTTTCACAAAAGTTTTTCCGAGGAATAAAGCTACTTAACTCAAGGTGTAACAGATGCGAGAGAACACTCAGCGAACGTAAATGCGTGTGACTATCACGGGCGTTTCGTTGAGAGTGTCAGATCACGTCAAAATGGCGGCCGAGCGGAAGGTCTGTTGATGTTGCCAGTTGATGTATAATATATTTTTTATGATTATAATAAATACACACGGATTAACATTTATTTTCAAAAAACTAAGGCAATATTAAATCAAAATGTTGATTTCTATATCTGTTATTAGTTTACGTAGGTTATCATTAATCGAATTACTTAGGTACGTAATTCGATTAATGATAGTAGGTACTATAATCGGAATGGTATCGCATACGAGAATCTTTAGGACATCACTAAATATGTAAATCGTCAATCTGTCAAAAGATGGTTAATATAATGGACAATGTATATAGAGCAGTGTTTCCCAACGTGGGGCCCACGCTCCACAGTGGGGGCAAGATGTTAAGATTGTTAAGAGGAGAATTTCATAACGAAAAAAGGAAACTCTTCTTCCTACAACCTATCATTTAAGTTTATCAAATGAATAATTCAATTTTACATGTTACATAGGGGCGCATAAGTATAAAGGTAAGTAATAATATAAGTAATATAGCGAATTTTAGAAAGGCTAAGGTGGGGCATGGCACAATAATGTGTTACCTAGTAACACTGCTCTACAGTATCTTATATAGTAGAATCGGGTTACATCTTTTTAATGTCTCTTCTCTTCTAAGGGGTCGGGCACGCCGTACCTTAAATAGGATCAATGTGTGCTAAGTTAAGTTAGTTTGTACCTTAGTTGAATGAAATAAGAGCTGTGATGGCCCAGCGGTGAGATCGTACAGCTCTTTCGATAGTTTCACGGGTTCAAACCCAAGGCAGGCAGTAAGGAGTTTTTCTGTAAAAATCTTATGTGTCCAATTGATAATTACAAATTGTCATACACGTTTCGGTGAAGGAAAACATCGTGGGGAAGCTTGCATATCTCTAGAGAAATCTGGCCATATGTGTAACCCACCAATCCGCTTTGGAGCAGTTTAGTGGGTCTGAGCTCCAACCCTTCTCTCCAAAACAATGAGAGAGGATGCCTTTCCCCGAAAGTGTGACAGTAACAGACCGTTACTTTTTACTTTTTGAGTTGAATAAATTAGATGATGTCATTAATAATAAACCAAATAAATAAATACTTAACGATAAGGTGCCAAAATAATATAACGCAAAACAGAACATATTATGTAATGAATACAAGACGGAATTTAGGTATCTGTAACGTAGGTATATTTCAAAGTCCGATTCTGCTTTGTTTATGTGCTACTAATGTCAAATGTCTGACAGAGCTATATTTTTTTAATTTAAAACCATTACAGCTATACCTTTCCAATAATTTATTTAACTTTTGACAGCTAAATGTCCCGATTTTACTCAACGTTTTGTATTGTTTTATAGAAATAAGAAATAAATAAATAATAATTTCAATGACTATATTGTAGGTATTATAATAAAAATGTACTTAAATTTATCCCATTACTAAATGACAACAAACAAACAATGAAAAAATTTTTTTATCAATAATATCTCCATAAGTCAATATCATTCGCCAACAACGCAACGGCCATTTTGTGTCAATATCAACGAATAATAGTTTTTTAATATAAGCTTTTTGATTTAATTTCATTTGGTCACATTTTGATCATTCTACTCAATTAACTCGGTTTAATAAATATCGGTGATAATTAGCACGTGACGTAACTATTTAAAAAAATGTACCCATAATGCATTACATTTGTTTTTAATGTAATAATTACAAAACTTTACAGGCTAATAAAAGTTTGAAATACTATAGTCGTAGTACATCAACCTAACAATCCACAAAGAAGAATTATTTGCAGAAATAATTGCAAAAATTTGTCATATTAATTAGAGATAGTTGCATATAATACTTAGACGAGAAACGTGACAGGATGCAGCGTTAAGGAAATATAAACACATTTGTTTAACAGTAAACTTTATTATCTACTATCTAAATGAATCGGAACTTATCGTTACCCAGATGGAAGTAAATATATTTTTCTAATAACTTTTGTGAGTACGATTAATGCGATGTTTGTTTTCCCTACTTACAGTTCAAATATTTTACATGGCAACTTATCTATGTAAAAATAAATTATAGTTATAAAACGTTTTGTATTTTTCATAAAATTGTAACTTAATTGCACTTTGACTGCCACGCGCGTTTACAATGAAATCTCGTTACCAAGCGAATACTGTTGGGTATTCTATGTATATATTATATGACAATAGTTGATACTAATTGAACATATTATAAATTTACTATAGTATTTTTGAATTTAAACTATCGTGAGTGGTATTCATTATTAATTACTCTGCGAAATATATTTTCAAACACGTACCATTATTCTGCGCAAGTAGTCAAATAAGCGTCACCCCAATACGGATGACGTGGCTATCAACGTATTAATCGTGTTATTTAGCCCAATATATTTTTGAAACACCTGACATTGTTCTTTTCAACACAAACTACGTTTTAATCGATCTGTTTAAAAATAGTTGTACACAGATTGTTGCATACATAATTGGATCATATAAATCTAAAAGAGAGACTAAATTAATTGATTGAAAATTAACAAGATTTATATATCATTTACATGATATATAAGTCTTAAATGTAGTCATTTACAAGGTAGAAAAAACTTATAAAAAATATAGACATATAACTGAACAAAGAAATACACATAGAAATACAGCTGTTTATATTTCGTCTGAAATTATGGTGGTTGTTGATTTTTCGTAAATGATATCATTATCAATTTGTGGTACAAACGATACCAAAAAGCAAACATTGAAAACCTTAACTTCTGAATTTATGTACAATATAATATATGACCTGAAGTAAGTAAATATATTATATGCATATTGTTAAAGTTTTAAAATGATATAGCGCCAATAAGTGACAGGATCAGACTGCGTTTACAAACCTTCATCATCGAAGATGTGACATAAATTGAATTGTGACTGAGAAACTGATTTCAAGCCTATAATAACAAGTATAAACGATAACTTAAATAATAATTAACTGATTATGAGTAATCGAAAATATAATATCTTCAAAAGTCCACACTACACATATATTTCCACTTCAAAGTTCAAAGGATGATGCCGTTGACTTTTCATTCTGACAGTGACATGGGAACACCCAACGCCGCCTTCGGTGACGTTCGCGCTGGCGTGTGAGAAATCGTTGTCTATTGCAGCTACACCCTGAAAAGACATACAAATACTTGTTACATGCTGTAACCGTGACTTCGTTCGCGCTAACTTATGTTTTAAAATACCCTCAGTTATGAACTAATATTTTTATATAAGCTTTAATTGCACCATATTTCATCAATATTGCTAAAGTCGAATTAAAGCGTTACATACACAAACAGAACGACAGACTGTTAAATTTATAATATTAGTATGGAATAGATTTTTTAAAATAATTCTTTATTCTGAATTATAGAAAGGAGAACAGGTACTGTATATTGATGAATACAATAAAGACATGCAAAAGCAGTGTTGCTATAAACAACCTTCACAAAGTACCCCGAGCGCGGGGTAATGAATAATGAATAATGAAATAAAATAAAAATACCTAGATACAATTAATTTATTACCTACATTTACCACGTTTGGAAGGTGCGTTTGCGTTCAAAGTTTTGACCCACCGATAGCGGTGCAACCATAATAGTCACTGCTAATTTGGATGAACAGCTAAACTAAGACTATCGCACTTCCTAGTTAGTAAACGGTGGTAGGACGGTGGTGAACAAAACAGTTTGTTGGGGGACCAAAGGTTGTTACTTTTCGAGACAACTTCTACATTTGACGTGCCCGTTGGCGCAGTGGGTAGTGACTCTACCTTCAGCTCCGCGGGTCGTGGGTTCGATTCCCGATGAGGGCCAACATTTTCTATATAAAATTTGTTGGCTGTAGTGTGTATTTGTATTTAAGTATGTATTTTAAATAATATATATAGTGTATCTACCAGTTGTCCGTCACCCATAACACAAGTATTAACTTACTTTAGGGATGGACGACCGTGTGTGTAAGTGTCCTATATATTTATTTATTTTATTTATTTATATCTATTAGATAGGTTGTAAGTCTACTTTACATTATTATAACACTTTTTCCACCGTAATGTAATTTGCTAATAAATATTAATGCCCTAGAAACCTGGCTGTCCGTGGTTCGTGCGCAACGTGAATCTCCATAGAGATCTCGACCTTCCCACGATAGCCGATCTTTTCAAACGATTCTCGAAGACTTATTTCGAGAAAGCGTTCACACATCCAAACCCCCTTATAGCGGCCGCGTCCAACTATAAGGTGTTTAACTTCCCCAACCGATTTCAAAGGCGCCCTAAGAGCGTCCTCAACGACCCCGACGATGCTATTACAGCATTCAACAAGATATACACACAATACACACACAAACAGCGTCTTCGCCGGCGAAGACGAGGTCCCCGCTTGCTTGTGTCAAGCGGCCGCAGCCCTCTGCCGCGGCCGCCGTGATGCAGACTTCTTCAAAGTCAATGTGTTAGATACAGTCCTCCAAAACGCGCCGCTTTAAGCCGAGGTTCGGTCTCGCAGGAGACACCCTTAAGGCGACGCTCCCAATAAGTTACGAGTGCCTAAAAACACTCGCTTCTTATCAATTTTACCCGGCGAAGCTTCTGCGCTCGCCCATCCCACCGGTGACGCTGTAAAAGCCATTAGGGCTAACAGCATTAGACACATTCGAAAAAAATAAATCAACTACATTAATCATTAAGACTACTGTTCATTTCACTCCACTTGCAAATCAATAATATTTTAAACTTACTCATCATCCTGCCCTTATCCCACTCTAAGTGGGGTCGGCACAACATGTTATAAACATGTTGTCACATGATTTGGGTGCGTATTTTACGACCGGCCGCCTGCCTGACGTCAACTAACCTTAGTCGCCTTTTACGACACCTCGGTAAGAAATGAGGATGTACATAAGTACAGCCCAATACTTATTGGATACTAATAGGCGGAGTGCATGAAGTATGCAAGCCCATAAGGGCTTGCATACTTGAAGCACTCCGCCTATTTTCATGAAATTACGTCTTTAGAGAAGGATTATGTTGCAGCTATAAATAATTAAAACATCTTAAGTCACTGTAAATTAGAGTAGGTTTGCATAAAAACCCATATATAACTCATGGGTTTTCATACAATGCGACGAATGTGACACGTGTAATACCAAGTCAATAACATAATTCAACATCAATTACAACTATTCACATGGTTATGCATTATTATATTTCTCCACAGTTACAAGTTCAGAAAGATTTGTATTGATACTTAATAATGACCAAGATGAGTCTGCGTTCGATAGCCCTATATTAAAAATTATGGGACTACCGGCTATACTATCATTACTCGATCGATTATATCTAAAAATCCTTTCAGCTTCATACAAGACAGCGGTTAAATAATGTATAATTGAAAATATTTAAAAGATTGACCGCCGAGTTTCTTGCTGGTTCTTCTCGGTAAGAGCAACATTCCGAACCAGTTGTAGCTTCATTAATCATATTGATGCTTGACGATTCAAAAGTGCCTGAAATGGTTTATTTGAATAAAGATTATTTTGATTTGATTTGATTTGATTTGTCGGCTTGGCATCCTGGCCTACTAATTTTGAGTAGGCGGGGCAGTCCAAGATAAGTTCCCCTTGCAATACAAAATGTTATTGACACAACTTTAAATCTCTATTGCAAACCCAGTCTGTTAATATGCAGTCGCCTTTACATTCATTGGTCCTTTTGGGGGGGTCATGACTCGATGCATACTTATTTTATTCTGCTTGTTGGTGGCCAATTATTAATCGGATTAAAATCCACATAACTAATTAATTTCAATTAAATTTTTAGTCTCAGTATTAAAAGTGCGATTGGTTTAATAATTATAATTTATTAATTAATTAACCATAACTTAATAACCACCCATACTTACGTATTAGTGCTCTCAGTACAAGATAGATGAGACAAGATGAGAATTAAATATATTGCAATCATCTTCGATTGCCAATCTTAACTGCCTGCTTTTCACGTTGTTGCCGAACCAAAGACGGTTTCACCACAAAATTTAACAATACAATTCAACAGTAGTAATTTAAAGCGCTAGATTATTAAGTTTGATCCTTGAGACCGACATTATTTGTTTTTTTGCTTATTTCGTTGTTTCAAGTTCAGATAATTAGTGTCAAATGCTTCATATTTTACAATAGAAAGTTTAAAATATTTAGCCGTGTGGTATCCGGCAGAATCGAATAGACCTACATCATTTCTTACCGAGGTGTCGTAAGAGGCGACTAAGGTATTTGCCGTGTCGTATCCGGCTGCATAGAATAGACCATCCTCATTTCTTACCGTAAAAGGCGTATCGTAAAAGGCGACTAAGGTTAGTTGACGTCAGGCAGGCGGCCGGTCGTAAAATACGCACCCAAATCATGTGACAACATGTTTATAACATGTTGTGCCGACCCCACTTAGAGTGGGATAAGGGCAGGATGATGAGAAAGTTTAAAATATTATTGATTTGCAAGTGGAGTGAAATGAATAGTAGTCTTAATGATTAATGTAGTTGATTTATTTTTTGACACTTTACCTCTTAATGATAAAAGACGCCAATATAGTAATATCGGCGCCATCTCGGGCAGACTAATTATACATTTGAACATCAGTAGGTTTCTAGGGCATTAATATTTATTAGCAAATTACATTACGGTGGAAAAAGTGTTATAATAATGTAAAGTAGACTTACAACCTATCTAATAGATATAAATAAATAAAATAAATAAATATATAGGACACTTACACACACGGTCGTCCATCCCTAAAGTAAGTTAATACTTGTGTTATGGGTGACGGACAACTGGTAGATACACTATATATATTATTTAAAATACATACTTAAATACAAATACACACCCAGGCTCGAAGAGCCAACAAATTTTATATAGAAAATGTTGGCCCTCATCGGGAATTTAATTTAGGGCTGTCGAACGCAGACTCATCTTGGTCATTATTAAGTATCAATTCAAATCTTTCTGAACTTGTAACTGTGGAGAAATATAATAATACATAACCATGTGAATAGTTGTAATTGATGTTGAATTATGTTATTGACTTGGTATTACACGTGTCACATTCGTCGCATTGTATGAAAACCCATGAGTTATATATGAGTTTTTATGCAAACCTACTCTAATTTACAGTGACTTAAGATGTTTTAATTATTTATAGCTGCAACATAATCCTTCTCTAAAGACGTAATTTCATGAAAATAGGCGGAGTGCATCAAGTATGCAAGCCCTTATGGGCTTGCATACTTCATGCACTCCGCCTATTAGTATCCAATAAGTATTGGGCTGTACTTATGTACAGCCCAATACTTATTGGATATCAATTCGAAGGAGATTAGCTGCAATTGTGATAAGACAGCATTCAAAACTGTCAATTATACCTTGGCCTCCACGATTAAAATTTTGAAGACGATCATAGTTCACGATACAAAAAAGTTTGCGGTGTTCAAGTTCCGCAAAAGTGTAATGTAATCGATATTAGCGAGGAGGTAAAGCGTGAAAGTAATGCATTGAGATGTTTATAATATAAATTTTAAGTAGCTATCAAAAGCTATATTTAAAATAGTTATATCGTCGCATAACAATATAGATTATAATGAGTTAAAAACTCACATTAATATAAACTCGACCTCGCCCAAAAAGTTTTTAGTCTGCGTGTCACTTAATGATAAACGATGATAAGTAGTTAATATGTTTCCGGGTGGTATATAAGAAAGACGATTTATATTAAAAAAGAGGAAGTAAAAGTGGTTGACCCTTTCTAAGCTCTGTGGTTGGGATAAATGTGTATGACTCTTACAAATTGTAATCAACTTTTTTTAAAGAGGAAAATAAGTATTAAATAAAATTAAGTGACAGCCAGCAAGGAAAAAGCCTGGAGGCCTAAAGTTGGAGCGTTGACACTCTTAGCTTCTCAAATGTATCAAATCAAATCCAAAAAAGTCCTGCATTTGTATTTTGACAGATGGTAGATTACATTTCTTTAAGTATGAAACAGTGTGACTACGAAGTATATAGCGCATGAAATACTATCTAAGCTTAACGATGGTCATCGCTATATATTACCGGAAACCTATGTTTAACTGGGCTCTTCGAGGGATAGAGGGAAGGCATTCAATATGCAGTAATAAAATTTAACACATTTCTCTGACCTTATGTCAAATTATAGATCAAATAAAATGCATTTATCCATTTTATTAAACACTAGCAAAGCCCCGCGGTTTCACCCGCGTCCATACAGATCTCGTGGTAGTGGAAAGTCTACGAAATCGAAGTAGATTATTTAATTATAAAAAATGGGTATCATTAGTATTCTTGGAATAAGACTTAACTCACCAAGTGCAGGCCCTGCTATAACAGTAGGTTTGGTTTGTTATGGCATTATTTGATTTCGATTTACATTCTTAAATTCGTAAAATCTTTTGATTGAGATGTCGGATTTTAATAATTTAAAAAGTATTTTACAGGTATTGAAACAGTAATTCATAAAATATCATTTAATGGGATAAGGATTAATACAGAGATATGAATAATATGGTTTGATTATTGTCGGCACTTTTACCAACTTTTACAATGTAAAAAAGTAGTTATATTGGCATAACTATAATAGTTAGACATATGGTATCGCGGACTTTTTTGTGGATATTGATACGTTCTATAATACTGTACAACATTTTTTTGTTCTATCATCAATAGTTTCCGCAGCGCACGCGATAATAGATGTTTACGACTAAATTTTTACCAAGTTATTACAATTTTATTAGGGATCCCTATTTTTTTTTAAAATGACATATAGCCTATGTTGCTCAGTGAAAAAGCAGCTTTCCAATGGTGAAAGAATTTTCGAAATCGGTCCAGTAGTTTTTGCGTGAAAACGTAACAAACATACATACAAACAAACATACAAATCTTTCCTCTTTATAATATTAGTATAGACTAGCAACAGCTATCGTTTCACCCACGGCGCAAATATTACGTTAGATATTGTTATATAAATTTTGTTACCGAATAATATGATAAAGTACAAGTAAGGTGAAGAAATAAACACATTTATTTCGTTTTTTTACATGTACTATCTAAAGACATCTTTAATTAAAATGTAACCGGCAATCAGCCACGCATCACGTACGTCACGTCCTTAAATTATCGGTTAGGGTCAAGAACTCAGCTTCCGTCACGACAGCAACGCGTTACGAGATCGTAAATAAAAACCGCACTTAAATTTTGGGGCTTCTGTATAGTTCTACGCTACTAGAATCGCTACTTGTATTTATCATGGCAACTTAGATGAAACTCTGAATAATGCCCACCCGAGTGGTGGGCAACTCGGGTGGGCCTATTATTCGGAAAGTTGAGCAAGATTTTTTTTAATCCTATAAAAGGCCAGAGACTTCTAATCTAATCTAGGGTCGGGGACGCCTGTCGGTACAGGGCGGGTGGTCAGCTCCAATTCTGGACTATTCCACTCATTTCCCCTCATGTTGGGACAAGCGTCTCACTGTTATCCCGACAGTGTCACCTGCTCTAACCTACCTGTTGCTCTTACAAACCTTATAATATCCCTGAATGGGATATTTGTTAGGTCTTCTTCTTCAATTTCATCCTTACATAGTATCTCAGAGACTTCTAACTATGCGTGTTTTCAGTGACCATTTGTGGTTTAAATTCAAATTTCGATCACCGATTAAGAGCTTCATAAACAAGCTTAGGTTCTCAGCGTGCAATGAAGCGAGCTTTGCTAGAAATCAGCAAAGAAAAATCAGAACCAAGGTAATCCTTAAAAGAACCAGTAATACTGATATGATTCAGCTCAGTGTATCACGAACCGAAGTAGAAAAGTTAAGTAGTATCTATGCTGTTTGAGTGGCAACCCCACTATGGCAATCATAGCGTTAGTAAACAGACGACTTAAAAAAATTTGCAGAGAGTTGGTGGATTCAAAAGACATCCATCAATTGAAAAATAACATTTATCATGACAACGAAATTTAAAAATTCCAAAATAATATGAGACTTTATTATATACCTTACAAATAACATTAAGTACATCGTACACTTCTGTAAACTACACGGAATGTTTAATTGTGTATCGTACATAAATGTTTATGACGTACATTATTTTTTATAAAACTTCCACAAACAATAAGGGACATTCCCTCAAAATTTAATTCCAATGCACGAACTATATTATATAATTCCACTAAATTGCAATACATATTACACTGCACTGAAATTCTATTACTTATCACGTTTACGTATTCAATCTCAAATTTGCTTCGAAAAATATGTTCCGATTTAAAATTAATTGAAATTAATTACATTAATCCCGAGAGTATAAATTGAAAGAGTAGAAACAATAAGTTTTAGCCTTTTAGGTTAACGTTTATCTTTATATCTATCAATCTACTAATAGATCTTAGCCTTCACTAGTATGACTATAAATAGCGATAGATATAAATATCTTATAATAATAGTCTACAAGGAATGCGACTTATTAAAGAACATTGCATTGTTTGCAGTTGGCAGTATATATTACAACCGCTATTTTATTGTTCCTAACCTGGAGAGATGAATCAGTTATTGTATATATTAAATGGTGGTCAAAATAAGACATCATAAAACATTCCACTAACTATATTTAAGTAAGATAAATAGGATTAGAATTGTTTTGTAAAGTGTTATAAATTTTTTACCTGATATTTAAATAAAGATTTTTTTTATAATACTATTTCTTCTCATCTTGAAGAGATATCGCGAAAAACCTGCGCTGGAAGAGATAATTTCTAGGATATATAATTTAATTGACATTTATAAGGTTGCAACGAGCAGCGTGGTGGATATAAGTTCCGGGTCATTCGTTCAAGGGAATAAAATGTGGAAGAAAATATCGAGCCTAGCCATGTTTATAATAAGAGTATTTGCGACGATTTTAGGATAATACTACTTATTAATTTAAAAATTATTATTACCATAATTTTAGTTGCTTTAAAGAAAAGATGTATACATATATAGTTTTAAAAATATATGGACATTAGCTATTTTCCGGATTTATCTGCTGCATGCACGAAGTTATGTTTTATAAAAAAAAAATTATATTAATTATAAGTGTATAAACATAACTATGACTTTGATTATTATATAAGCATACGGATCACATTGCGATAAAACTGTTCTCATAGAAATAGGAAAGCATAATAGAAAAGTACTAATAAAATTATTTTGCTATAATCCGCGATACAGTAAATATAACATATACAGGACACAGATACATGCAGGATATATGAAAAATGCTAAGGAAATTTAGAAGAAAGCATGTTCCTTTCCTGCTTCATCAACCAAATGTGGATCTTTAATAGAATGAGAAATAATGCTTACGTAGAATAATTTATTTGGGAAAATATAATAAAGTTACCTTAATGACTCGTTTCTCTGGATCTTGGTACGATAAAACCTTTATCCTCTTCTTAAAAGGTATCGCAAAATCTTTAACCCTCTGATGGAAGACCATCTTCCTGTGCACTGTGTCCCCGATAATCATATCGCTAGTTTCGCACAAACATAAAAAACACAAAATCAATACTACCAACAGTAAACGCATGTCGTTCTCATAAATGCTAATGCAGGACAAAGTGTCATTTTGCGTATGTACAAACACAACGACTGACCGGCGTCAAATGACTAATGTGTTGACGATAACCTCGAATGCCAACAGTAAATAGTTCATTTCCCCGACATTAAAACAAATCAGAATATTTACATCATTCCTTAAAACGTAGCAATTTATAATCTATATCAATATCCAAAGCTTACTTATCAGAAATTTACTTAGATCAACATAAATATATTAGTACTTGTTTATTAATTGGAAAGGCTAAATATAAAAACAATGAACAATAAGCTGATTATAATCAGAAGGTATGTGTAATACGGGTTTATCGGTTAAAACAAGTCATCAAATACTGCATATTTATTCTATGAATATTTTCTTTTTATCAAAATTTTATTTTTAGATAAAATTATGTGATTTTATACAAGTATGTTCATTTATAGAATTGGGCGGTACTTTGCGAAGGTCCATGATAAAAAATTTCGTAATTAAAGTTGCAAAATTTGCGATTTGTCGTGGAATCTATCTACTGACTATCCGGCGCTTGCTGGTCGAAACGATTGTGGTTGTGAATATTGCAAGTATTGCATATGCTTGTGTATTGTAGTCCATTGGTGGTGGATAGTGCATGAGTTTTCATGAAAGTCTGCTTGTATCAGAATTTATACTACACTTTACATTTAGCATTACATATATTGTATTTTCTTTTATGCGGATTATAGCAAAATACTATTTTCATTACATTTGTACAATTATTTGTATTTAAATATGTATTTTAAATTATATATGTAGTATATTTACCAGTTGTCCGTCACCCATAACACAAGTATTAAGTTACTTACTTTGGACTGACGACCTTCTGTATAAGTGTCCCATTTATTATTATAAAAAAAATATACATAAAAAGAACAATCTTTAAAACATATAATTTGTATCTATTCCATTAATTACCAAGCCATTGTTGTATAATACAAGTCAAGTCAAATTGGCGTGGTGTAATTTGGCAAAATTTCGACTTCAAATCGCAACACTTATTCTTGGTGAAAAAACTGGCACTGGCGCAGACACTTTTCAGACCAGGAATGATATATCTTACTAATATCTTTAAGTTATAATCTTATAATATCTTTAGATATTGTGAATGATTTTTTTTTATAGAAAACTTAATGGTGCCTGTCCAGGTTTATAAAATGCACACCATTGGAAGGATCTTATACGGTTAGCGTTCAGTTTTTGCGATTTTTTTACATATTTTTATTTCTAATTACTGCAGGTGCATATAATATTAATTAATAACAAAAACTCTGTGTAGGATGACAGAGAATGATGAGTCATCTGTAAATTATATAATAACATTCAAACCAGTTGTCGTTACAAGAGAACAACTAAAATTATTACTTCGTCGGAAATTCTTATATTTTATTATATTGCACCTACTTATCTCATTTATTACTTTTTCTTTTGACAGATTGATTAATGGCCTACGTCTTGGAGACTGACAGGAAAATTTAAAAACTTTCTGGAAACAACCTGAAAGCAGCCATTTTGAATCAACTCATCGAAATAAGTCTTAGAAAGTTGTTTAAAGGTTTCATTTATAATTGACGGAAAATTAATGCCTGTCACTACGTCGTGACCTAAATCACAATTTGGAAATATAATCATTCAGCGTAACAATTTTTTTTCTGCGTTGCGATTTTATACATGAGTAATAATGACAATATCATCAAACCCATGTTTACTCTTACGGTAAAATTCATAACATTACATACCATTAGATTACATTATTTTACATTCATTAGTTTTCAGTTTAAATTATTAGAGTAACATAGGTATGGGCACGCTACCATCTTACCATGGCAACGCTCTTCCACGCTAACAATGTGGTGATCCTCGTCGAAGAGGAATGCGATGACCAGCTGATATAATTTTCGTGGAATAACTAATCACAGTTTCATATGAGGCGGGTAAGTTATAAAAGATAGCGGCGAGCCTGTACGTATTAATTGTAGGGCCAATATAAGCCCCTCCAGTATATTCAGATATTCACTTTCTATTGCATAGAGGGTGTGAGGAAGTGATCATGAGTCAAAGATACTCGCGATTGAAGAGGTTATATTATACATCTGATACATCAGATGTATCTGAATACATAAATGGTATTAAATCCTTACTCTGAGTAATTTAAAAGACCCAATATATCCAAGGTATTCCCTGAAACATGTGATGTACAGTAGTGCAAAATCTAGCCGACCGTGTTAGATAACCGGTGGTCAGAAAAGCGTGAAGTGGTCAGATTATGTCTGTTTGTGATCTAGAAATGTCGGTACTTGACCTATCTTGAAGAATATTGGCTATAACTAGGTGTTACGCGACAAAGTATTTTCAGAGATGCGTAATCTGCTATGCAAATAACGACTTCATATTTACCTTTGCTAGCATCTATGAAGAGATAAATGTACCTTAGTTCAAATTAAATTGGCAAAATTAGACGATTTCTAGCCCTAGAGGAGCTTGAAATCGCTTTTGGGGAATCATATGGCCTATGTTTTTATCGACTTAGAATTCGCCTCCAGTAGGTTTCTGCCGTACCCTGGCATGTCTCTCCCTACCATTTTAGACTATATCATCACTTATTTACTTTGTACATAATATTTTATTATGCTGTTACATAAAGAGTATCCGTGCCATTAAAATTTTGTAAAGATTGTAAGTGAAAAGGGTTAGATAATCGCTTTCATTTTGATTAATCGCTCATTTGTTTACGTCACCCCCGCGGGTATAATTATAAACTTAGGTGGGCTTTGACCTAAAGGGTTAACAGATGCTATTTGGCTTTATGTATATAGGAAAGGGTTTGACCGGAACTCTGCGTTATATACGAAATGAAACAGGATTTAACATTTTTTTATTATCTTATTCCCATAAACAATATAATATTTAACCTCTCAAAAGGAGTTATTAAGCCTATATACCTCCTGTAGTAGATGTATATATTGTCTTTTCAAGAGTTTTCCGAGCCACACAATTTTGAGCCGCTTTGATCCTACGGCCTTTATCAGGTTATTTATCTACATAGGGGTCTAAACCCTGCTTTCCGGTGCAGAGTAGGTAGTATAGTGACTGGATTTTTGTTGGCTTAAGAGATAAATAGATAAACAATAAAAATGAATAAACAAGTGTTGTTTGTAATTAATTAACAAGGATCGAATACCACGATAGCTTGTTATTTACAAAACCTGTGGGTTTAAATCCCGGCTGATCAATACGAACGCTATATTAATGATAAATAATCAACTCTTTCACATAATATTTTTCATTAAAAAAAACTTACAATTTCAATAAACTTAAACTTTAAAATAAAGGTAGATTAACGGAGTCTAAGGAATTTTCTAGTTACATGTGATTGTTATACATGACGATATGTTATAGTTATATGATATGTTATAGTTATACATGACGATTAATTTAATTTTGAAGCACATTGAATATATTAAATATAAATCAAAAACACGTTATGGTTGAAAGTCAAAGATACTGCCCTGGATTTGAACCTGTGAGTCCTTGGTAAGCTTCTCAAGGACAAATTATTTGCACACGCTGCTAACTAACTCTTATATACGCTTAAAATAATAAATAGGCGATTGTAAACAGAGAGAGAAAAAACCAATAAATAACCTCTTTATCCTTAGAGACTCAAATATTATCATTTCGCTACGAAAATCGTACCGAATGAAAACAATTGCTGATACATACACTCGTAGCTATCTGGCAGTCGGGCTAGGGCGGGATTGTGCCGTAAGCCTGGATTTACCGGGGTTCATTCCCCGCTACACTTGTATAGCTAGAACCGAACGTTCTCTAGAAATTCACTCGACAAGCTTGAATTTTCTTTTTAAAGTTCCACAATTTTCTTAGCGCGTGTTTATCAGAGCAGAAAAGTATATTATTTTTATTGTTTCAACTCTTTTTACTCTAAAAGTCGGTAGTATTAGGTCCTTACATATGAAATTGGCGTTTTCTATGGGAGGAACATAAAGTCGTTTTTTTTTAATGAAATATATTTAATTAATCATGTATGCACTTTTGCCATCTCATAGGTAGTTCATTGATCCCCTTACTAAAAAAACCATTCGGGCGGGAATCAATAAAATCTTTGAAGGCGGTTTGGACTGCCCCTTTCGTTTTTCCTTGCAAGTAGTTATCCAAGTTGCGAAAAAAATGGTAATCTGTTGGAGCAAGGTCCGGAGAGTACGGTGGATGTCTAAGACATTCTAATTGAAGCTCCTCTGATTTGGTAGCCGTCTGTTGTGCAGTGTGTGGTCTAGCGTTGTCCTGAAGCAGCAGTGGCCTAGAGCGATTGTACCAGCCTCGGTTGTTTAGCAGCTAGCTTTTCCATCATAGTTTGCAGTTGCTGACAATAGATATCTGCCGTAATCGTCTGGCCAGATTTAAGAAAGCTGTAGGGAACGACACCGGTACTAGTCCACCAAACACTTACAAGCAACTTTTTTTTAGTCAATTTTCGCTTAGGGCAGGATTTGGCTGGTTCGCCAGGGTTCAACCAAACGCTTCCGATTTTCGTAGAGGATCCACTTTTCAGCACAGGTAATGATTCGATTTAAAATCCCTTCATTATTGTGCCGGTTGAGTAACGTAACGCAGCAGTCGACGCGCGTTTGTCGGTTTGCTTCACTCAATTCATGAGGTACCCAGGTATTTCATGTTTTCCATTTTGTAAACAGAGTGACACAAAGAAAAAAACAAATGAATTAGGGGGTTTGAAACACAAATGCATGAGTAAATAGCTGTATGAATTTGAATTTGTAATTCCTAACCATAAAGGTAATATTTGAGATCAAAGTGGCCAGTACGACAAAACGCCAATTTCATATGTAAGGACGTAATATATTCATTTTATATTGTTTATAAGGTTAAATTGTATACTTTATTTTTAGTTCCTGATTTCTTAACTCAACGACGACGAGACGATAATTTAATAAAAACGCAAAAACACAAAGTGAATACCAACAGCGTTCTCGTTGGCTAAAATGAGTTATCAGTTCACTGTTGTAGGATAATCTTGGGTTTATAACTAGTCACAGTCATACCACCAGTCCTCTACTGACCAGATTATGAGTCTATTCATCTCACAGGCGACTTAGTTAGCCTTTTTTTACACTCAAGGATACAAAAATGTAAATCAGAATCAATCAATTTTTAAAGCGCTTACTCATGTTCTAGTAAACTATGCCCTTTTAGTTTGCTAGAAAATGAGTACTTGTATAAAATTTATAACAACGCAATAATTTACTCATTATTATAGAGTATCAGTATTATAGAGTTAATCTGCCGCTCGTCACTCACAAAACATCACTTTCTCTATTTGGACTCATTAACTTTCTTTTGATAGATACATAAGTAAAAAAATCCTAATTTCGAAAGTATACACTATTGACATCTCCTACGTCCTGATATATTGTTAGTCAGTATCTATATGTAATAAATTATATAATAATATACATATTATACATTAAATATATGGTCATGAAATTTCATAATACATTATAATATCAAATCTTATTAATATCAGTCAAAAAACACTGCAAGAAAGCTCAAAGTATAACTCCGCTGTTTAAGCTCAAAATTTGCTTGTAAGTAGTAGCTGTTCTTACCGATAGCTTTGTAATACGAGTATATTTAACAAATATATTTTATTGACATAATATGTATAATATACTCTTTTTACTATAATAAATTATTTAATAAAGTACGTAAACAGTAGGACTAGCTATTTACAAACTTAGCAACTAAGTTGCATAAGTATGCGACATCTAAGACTCGTTCTCACAGTGTATCTCATAAAGAAAAATTACATAAAAGTTATTACAGATATCGCTATTCTAATATACAGAAAATTGGGAATATCTCAAAACACATAGATCTTTAAAATAAATCTCTGTATATGTTGTTTTTGTTCAAACAAACAATATGTTTGAATAAAAACAACATTTCTCTAGAGTGGAAACAAAAGTCAGTTTACTAAAGAAAACATATCGAAACAAATATCCTTGAAAGGTCTCAGCTAAAATTGGCAAATCTCTGCTCTGTATAAGGCTTTCTACTCACCTCAATAGTTTTAATGACATAAATCTACTGACAGTTCCAGTTCTCATCATAAACATTTCTCATCATCCCTTAATCGAATATTACATCTTTTATGAGTTTCAGGAGACAGAAAATAGTCGCTTTGTATTATATTACAATCACCAATTATGAGAAACAATTTAAAAGACATTAAAGAAGAGATATGTAAAGCACTTAATTATTCGTGTTAGATTTAATTTATCAATAATTTGAAATGATTTTATTAATAAATGTTTTAATGTTTAATAAACATAAATTAATTGATCATTTAATAGTTGTAATGTTTAATTTAATGACTCAAACACTTAATAATAAAATCTGTTGATTATAACGATTAATTCATGAGCATTTATCAATAACGACCTCTTACTATCTCACTGCTGGACATAAGGCCTCCTTACTCCGTTTTTGGAGAGAAGGATTGGATACTACTTAATGCTAAACCACCCTACTCTAATGCAGATTGGTTGGTTACACATATCCCTAGGATTCTCTAGATATATAAAGGTTTCGTGATGATGTTTTTTTTCACCGAAAAGTTTGTGATAAATTAAATCAAATAAACACATAAATTTTAACAGGAAAACTCATTGGAGCCTGCCTGGGGATTGAACCCGTGACCCCATGAAAGAGTCGCATGGTCTCACCGCTAGGCTATCACAGAAGAATAAGAAGAAGAAGAAGAATAACTTTATTGCACAAATAAAAGAGAAAGGAACATTAGGACATAAGTAATACTCCTTATCACACTCTTCCAGACAACCCTTTGAGAGAGAAACTTTTGAAAATTATCTACGGGTTAGCAAATACCCACAGATAAGCATGCAAAAGTATGATAACAAATAAATAGAGTGAAAAGAGAGTAGAGAGAGAGAAAAAAGTTAGTGAGATTATCCTTATAGAGACAAGTAAAAATTCTTTACACGAACCTTAAATATAAATATGTTTAATGAAGGAGATTCCCGAACTTCAGATGGAAGAGCATTCCACAGTGTTACTGCACAGCTATCACATCATAAGCTTTTAGTCCAGTGTACACAGTTAACACATTTTAGAGCAGTTTAGCACAGTTTGTAGGAGCCCTTAAAACAGAAAATAAAGTGTAGTGACTGTTGCTCACGATGGATTCTTTTTTCATTGCTCTCCGGTGATATATACCGTTTATCCGAAAAAGTATTGGGATTGTCGTTTTAAATATCCCCTCATTCGTTTTCTGCAGTTATTTTTTATTGTCTTTTTACGAGAAGGATTTTAAATCTTTTTACTTTACTGAAGACTGAAAGCACTTACATTTATAGATTGCTTTTAGCACTTATTTGCTACGTATTTTGAATTTATAGGTCATTAGGTTAAAAAGTTAAAATTACCTTAATTGTAAAATATTAAAAAGAAGGAAAGATTTTAGCATTTTCACGTATATACGCGCATCGTATTTAAGAGAGGATTAATTAATTTTTATAAATATATAAAAAATAAAAAAATTATGCTTATTTATTCGGATTTTTTACACAAAATAATTCAACAAATATCCTATATATTTTTTAATAAATATTGTAGTACCAATTATAGGAGATCACATCATTCTTAGTAACAGTGCTATAATTATAAGTACTTACAGTTAATTACAATTTTAAAAATTAAAAATATAAACAGAAGTCATCATTCTCCTGCCCTTCCTATTCTGAGCGGGGTCGGCACAATACCTTTTAAACATGTTGTTAAATTATTTGGCAATGTATTTTACGACCGGCCGCCTGCCTGACGTCAACTTCCTTAGTCGCCTTTTACGAGACCTCGGTAAGAAATGAGGTTGGTCTATTCTACTTAGCCGGATACCACACGGCGAATAAACAGAAGTGAATAATCTAAACATAAAAAAACAACAGTAGGCCTCAAATATTACGATAGCGAAATCAATTTTTTTGAATTTTACTTAATAATAATTTTACAATGGCAGCTAGCTCATTCAATAAACCTATGGTTTTAGTAATGGTTCACTTTTAGTACCGCGTACTTCATTTTACCTTTTTTTTACCAGAGTTTTATGTACATATCACATTAATATAATTCAATGTTATCCGTTCAATACGGTTGAGTGATTCAAGAGAATTGAATAGAGATTCTATCGGACCCTACTTTCATTAGTGATGCCGATGATGTGGATTACTTGAAAAAAATTATACTCACAAATTGAAACAAGGCGTAGACTACTCATGTTTTGGGTTGCCATCTATATCAAAATAATGAGATTGTCACCGTTATTGAGTTCTCTCCCATCATCCCGACTAAGGCTTAAATGTCGGACTTGAAATTGCGCAATGCAATTTAAAGTTTCCAATGCTTAGACGGATTGCAAAAATTGGCAGACAGGCGTGGATGGGATTTGTTTGTAGCGTTAAAGTAAGCCGAACGAGTGTCATTTTATCGTCATCCGAATCATTTTCATCTGAAAATATAAAAATATTTTATCATGTCAGGAATTGAATTTTTCCACACCCTTAACGTCCGAACCGCACCCTAATCTTATATGATAACCCTACTCATTGCCGTGGCACACCGGTCAGTTACAAAAGGCAATGAATTCAGCTACATACATTATTAAATACTGTTATACTAAATATTCGGGGAAAATTTCCACCGCTCAATAATTCCCCGGTTTTAGTTAATCATATTGTTTTTAGATACATAAGACTGACCTGCGAAGACCCTCATCAAAGTCATGGGTTAAAATGTGTAATGGGTAATTTTTTCATTTTTAGTAATTGTAAAATAATGTGATAGAATAAAATTTTCCAATATTCTTATTGTGGAAATACATGTTTTATCAGAACGTGTGTGATTCTTTTAATATTTTAACATGGATCGTAGTTATAGTTGCCATTGTGAGTCGAAAAAACAGACAACCTAATTTTTCTTTATTTTTTGATTTCATAATTCTTTAGTATAATTAAGTATTGCGTAAGAAGAAATCTCATCTCATATCTGTTCAATTTCCAATTCACCTGTTCACGGTAGTCTGCAGAAAAAGCATTTTCTTTCTATATTAGGAAACTATCTAGATTATTATTAATGTTGAGAGACCGACTTTACTCATGTCTTATTTTAACCGATGAGCCCGATTTTTCCGATTTTTCCGAGTTTTCCGATAAAATAAGACGTGAGTATAGCCGGTCTCTCAACATTAATAATGAATATCACTCACGATAGTTTAAATTCAAAAATAACTAGATTATGTCAGTAGCATTAATAAAATATGTACACTTTTACATTGGCGCACAAGCATTCAATAAGATAATATACAGCCCACAGATGTATGTAACTGCTGAGAAATTGTTTTTTTGGATATTTGGTGAAGTAAACATATTTTGAAAACCAGTAGGACTACCATGAACTCTTATTGCGACTCAATTGAAGACGCAAGCGAACCGCTTTCTTTTCGTACCATGAAGTGTGAATTGCATTGGGGTCGTAATGTTTGAAAAGGAGAACGTTATATGAACTATAGATAACTCTATCTCTTTTACTCACATGTTCTTAGGACGAATTCCAAACGCTCATTCCACAACGACTTAAAGTGTGCGACTTTAAGACGTCATGGTATGAAAAAGCAAAACAATTTCGTTTACGTCTTCATTTGAGTCGCAATAGGACTTCATGGTAGGCCCGCTGGACATTCATCGAAATAAAAGGCGAAAAACAAAATACGTAAAGTCAAATATAAATTATAACAGAAAACCTGTTGTTAAACTGTCCTATGAGATTATACTAACGTTTACTCTTAATCAGCATAAACATCCATTTGCTGTAACGAAGGCTCGATGTCGTAATGATATTCACCTCAGAGAATCGTTTCCTTTATCCGTACACAACGTGCACTTGCCGAAACACAGTCGTTGGGGTGTTACTATGGCAACCAGACGAGCCTCATGTGGCCTCAAAAGTTTAAATTGCATTAGGTGCAGAAACACAATATATCTTTGCTCTTTGATCTATGATGCTTTTATAGGCCCATTTATGCGTGAATTTAATTTATTAGCTTTTTACTATAATGAAACTTCGATAAATTGGATGTCTTTGAAACGATATATGACTTTGTTATGATTTTTATTTACAACTTTTGTTATGCATGTTTTGGTATTTTCCGGTTTCTAAATTATCAGTCTTAATCTAAATATAAACATAGAAACTTCTCCCAAAGGAAAACGTCATTGACTTGGATATTATAAAAATCGTACCAGATTCCCGTCCAGAATTTGTAATATTCCATATATTTTTTTGATTAAACCCAAATATAAACAATTATGCTCATAAATATGAAATTAATTAATACTACCCACAGGTCGAAACACGACGACCCACACGACGAAAAAGCTGTGATAGCCTAGCGGTGAGACCGTGCGACACTCTAGAGACGAACATAGGTTCAAACCCCGGGCAGGCACCAATGAGTTTTTCTATTAAAACTCATGTGTTTAATTGATAATTGCAATTTATCACACGCTTTTCGGTGAAGGAAAACATCGTGAGGAAACCTGCATATCTCTAGAGAATTCTAGGGATATGTGTAACCTACCAATCCGCATTGGAGCAGCGTGGTAGGTCTTAGCTCCAATCCTTCTCTCCAATAACGGAGAGAGGAGGCCTTAGCCCAGCAGTGGGCATAGTAACAGGCTGTTACTTTTACTTTACTTTTTACCCACAGGTCTGCCTATTGAATCCTACAATAACTAGATGAGTCTTTGAGGAGATGGAATGTAGAGAGTACCTAAAGTGCATTAGCTCTTCTCGCATTGGGGAACTTTGTCATGTCATTTGGTTTGGCCTCCTCAAGCACATTGGTCGCCGAATTGCAACTAAGTGCGGAAAAGGCCTGCCAAAAGAAAGTTGAGTTTCGCCAAGACGTCTGGTTAACGGCTTAGTTTTATGTATTTGGGACTTGAGGTGGTGTAATCGTGACTAGTCACCGCGCAGTCGAGGCTACAAGACCACGTCTTTATCAACGAAAATATTATATACACGATGTATTATTTGTGTTGGAAATCGTAGCTTAACACCAGTTAAGGTGTTTTGGTTCTGTCTTATTTAATGTGTTGTCTCGGCAAATCAAATATATTTTGTTTATATAACTTCATTCGGTTGTCATACTAATCAAATGTCTGATGACAAATATACACCAACTACTATAATATAAAGATTATACTAGATGAAGATCCGACGAAAAAGCTGAGATATCGTTTTTCTTCTCAATACGTCTTGAGCTTAAAAATGAGGATAAGTAATTGAATTGTGCCGTCAAGTGTAATGTATTTTAGTATACTGAGATTCGCAAACATTTTAAGGAATGAAACGCGAGGTAAACAAATAACAAAGAGCGATAGAAAAGAGTTTGTGAACAGATTTACGAAATCTTTACTTATAAATGTAGAGGTTTTGATTGTGTTTTTTTCACGATTGAGAGAGATAGGGAGGTATAAAAAGCCGAGTTGTGGGAGTAGACGTTAGTTTCGTTAAAATGCTGACTCGATAACAATATTATATGCTAAATTGTCTATCGTATTGTAATCGTAGATATTGTATTGACTAGTTGTTATTGAAACCACGAAGTGGGTTATATCAAACCCGTATTAAAGATATACGCGTATGTTATTTTAATGTTGATTAGGTAAGTCCGTGCCTACCCTACCTGTATATAATGATCTTAAAAATCTGTTACATCGTCTTTTTAACTGATGGACGTCCATTGTGGACATTGGCTCTTCAAGTGATTTTCACATCACGCGATGCTATGCTGATTGGATCCAGTGGCTGGCTGCGACCTTTTGAAGGTCATACACCTCGTAAGGGATCTACTAACGCTGCGTTTTTAAGAGCGGGGTTGCTATTTAGGCTAGTCTAACCTAACCTAACCCAACGCCCATCGGTTTTCGTACTATATGCCCCATCCACGATCATTTCAGCTTCGTGGTATCTCGGTAATTTTTCTATTATAATTTTTAATTCTCAATTCTACTATGGATCTCCTCATTTCTGATTTGATCACGTAGAGAAACTCCGAGCAAAGATGATCCATCGCCCGCTGAGCGTATCTGAGCTTTCCTATGAGGCCTATAGTTAGCGATCAAGTTTCGGATCTGTCATCTGTTACGTGGAAGATTTATTTAAAAACAGTCTGTTTAATTGTTACCCATAAAGCTCTTTACATTGTATTATCTTGTGTTAACTAAATACAGCGGCTTCCTTAGACCTCGTTTAAGATCATCTGTCTACTTAGTAGAGGGTTTATTAACACTGTATCTTCCATCATGACTTTGGCACCTTAGGATCTTAACGATAACAAACAAGTAGTAAAAAAATAAGAACAAAGATTATAATGATATTTTTTGATGGTGTTTTGATTTGATATCTAATATTGGCAAGTTTCGGAACAAAACTTGTTTTCATTTATTTATTTATTTATTTATTTAGGTTCATTTACAATTATTTACACTGATACATTTACAAAGTAACTTATATAACTATAGTCTTAACTAAATGCAATAATTAATTAAAAATGAACACAACATGATTATTACAAAAAAGTTCAACATAATTTAATATTAAACTACAAACAATATATGAAAGAAAAGAAAAAAATGATAAAAAAAGAAAAATGTGAGTTTACATAATTTTTAAATTTTTATAATTTTTACTATAATGACAATATAGTTCTACGAAACTTTCGGATCGAGTCTGCGTGTAAATCAGCGACGTCAATTATTTGATTTAAGGCCTTACACATTCTTGGGACAGGAGAGTTGGCACCTAACACTGTTCTGCGTAGAGGAGGATAAAGTGGCGTAATTGGGTTACGTGGACATTTTGCTGGGACTTTATATTTAAATAACCTTAATAGTTGGGGGCAATCGATCCGATTATTTAGGATTTTATAGAGGAACATTGTGTCAAGTAATTCCCTGCGTTTTTCCAACGTAGACATTTTGAAATATGACAACCTATTTTTGTAAGAGTGTATTCTTTTCGCCTTGCCTACGCTAAAAGCTAAATGCCAAAGAAACCTTTTCTGTATACGCTCTAGTCTAAGACTGTGAACTGCATAGTGAGGACGCCAGACCACTGAGCAGTATTCAAGAATGCTCCTAACTAGACTGTAATAAAGTACTTTTTTTGTTGCCGGATTTTTAAAGATTTTAGCATTCCTAATAACAAATCCAAGCATTTTGGAGGCTCGTCTTGCAATATTCTCGATATGGGGAACAAATGTAAGTTTTTGGTCGAATAACACACCCAGGTCATTGATTGTTTCCAGTTCCTCTAGTGTGTGGTCTTTGATGTGATATGTAGAAGATATGACATGAATTTTTCTTGTAAATTTTACGAGACAACATTTTTTATTATTTAACTCCATATTATTAGCTTCACACCATAGTTCTAGTCTGTCCAAATCAGTCTGCAAAAGCTTACAGTCCTCATATGACTCAACAACTTTTGCCAATTTTAAGTCATCTGCATACATAAAGAATGTCGAAAACTCAAAACAAGCGTAGATATCGTTAATAAAGATATTAAATAATATGGGACCAATATGTGAACCTTGTGGTACGCCAGAAGAAACTTTGAAAGTGCTGGAATTGAATCCATTAACTACGACATAGAAATTTCGCTCTGTGAGATAAGATTTCAACCAATTTAAAAGCGGTCCCACAAATCCATATGCTTCCAATTTAGAAACAAGAATATCATGCGGTACCCTATCAAACGCTTTTCTAAAATCAGTATATATGACGTCTATTTGTTTATTTTTGTCAATTGCATTTATCAAAAATTCTGTAAAAGTTACTAGGTTTGTACGTGTGGACCTAGAACCTATAAAACCATGTTGTTCATTGATGAGATATGGTTTCATGTGATTTTGGATCAGAGGACAAACAGTGCTTTCGAATATTTTAGCAAAAGTCGATAAAATAGAGATGGGCCTGTAGTTTTGAACTAAACAAGCATCTTCTGATTTATGTACCGGAACTACTTTAGCTGACTTCCATAGGCTAGGAAAAATGCCAGAAGTTAGGGACTTATTAAAAATAGCACATAACGGCGTGACTAGAGAAGAAGCACAAGCCTCGATAAAATAGGGAGGAATTCCATCCGGACCAGCGCCCTTGTCTCTATCTAATTTTTTTAAGTTATTTACCAAAGTATCCTCATTTATTTTTGGTGACGTGACCGATAGACCATAAGTACGGAGATGTTCTAAATGATGATTGGATGTATTATTAACTGAAGTATTGCAAGTATGATCTCTAAAAGCTCGTGAGAATTCCGTGCCGAACAGGTTACAAATTGCTATACCATCCTGTGCGTCCAACCTTCCGT
Source organism: Morpho deidamia (assembly GCA_947086505.1). Lineage (NCBI taxonomy): Eukaryota > Metazoa > Arthropoda > Insecta > Lepidoptera > Nymphalidae > Morpho > Morpho deidamia. The sequence continues at coordinate 10,744,992 of CAMTZC010000010.1, forward strand.
CTGTCATCCTAACTGGATATACTCCGGTTCCGCCTCGTTTGTGCTTTAAGAAATTCCAAAACAATTTAGAGTTACCCGTTATGTTCTGTTCGATATTGTTTATATAGCAATTATAATTAGCAGTTGCGAGACGGCTAGCACGCTTGCTAACTATACTCAGAGAAATACCATCCATGGGGTTATCATATAACTTGAACCGTCGTCTTATTTTATTTTTTTCTTTCAGTATTCTTTTAAGTTTGCTATCAACCCAAGGTGGAAATTTATGTTTTCTGTGTTGCACAGTAAGTGGAACAAACTTTGTAACTGCTTTATGTATTATATCATAAAAAACTTCCAACATAATATTCACGTTCGAGATTCCTTTAAATATGTCTTCCCAATTCTGGTCCTCTAAATAAGAGTTAATTGCTGTATAGTCTGCTCTGCGAAAGTTCCGTTTTAAAATATTGTCATTATAAGTTAACATTATTTCGTCAGTAAACGACAAAACAATTTCCAAAGGAGGATGTAATAGGTCTACGACACTAAGAACATATCGTGCCTCGTAAACTTTACAAGCATTATTTGTTAAAACCAAGTCTAACGTTTTACCTGATTTATTGACAATTGTATTAGCTTGGTACAATTTATATAGGTTTGCGAAGTCAATCAGATTAGTTGCTAAGCCAGGTACTTTATAGTTACAATTACTGTCTGATAATAACGACCAATTCAAGCAACTTAGATTAAAATCGCCAGCTATGCAAGTATGCATGGTTTGTTCACAAACGGCGTTACAATTATCAATTAGAGAGTCTAAAAGATTGAGAGTAATCGGTGGTGGCAAATACACAGCACAAAAAGCTATTTGTATTTGTGACTTAGTAGAAGATATATCGACAGTGACCCATACATCTTCGCAATCACTTTCCCAAGAACGCATTCGTATTGATTTGTATTTATTATGTACAGCTATTAAGACACCACCTCCATCCTTTTTACTACTAAATCCATTAATAATTCTATCCCTTCTATATACCGTATATCTGTCATCAAATAGTTCACATGACAGAATATCGTGATTCAACCAAGTTTCCACTAAAATTACTATATCATAATTACTACAGCACATTTTACTATAAAAATTATGAGTTTTTGTCCGAAGGCCACGGACGTTTTGGTAATATATTTTTAAGTTAGAAAATTTTAATTTACACATATTACTTATAACATAGAGCAATAGAACTTACAAAAAAGAAAAAAAAACAATTTTAAATAATTTTATCTAGACAATTTTTATCTCTAATCCAAATATAAGCTGACTCGTCACTTTTACGTACAAATATGCGTCCATTCCTAACCCACGTGAACTTATATTTCATCTGCTTAGCTTTAATTCTCGTGGCTGCGTGTAATGCTTTATTAGCTGGGGATAGGTGTTCACCGACATAAATTTGGGCTTTCACTCCGGGAATTCCAATCATATGACTATTTAATTTTTCATCAGGATTTGCCTTATTATATTTTATAACCGCAGCAAGAAGTTCATCCCGCAGTCTTGGAGTTACAAACTCTACTACAACCGAACGCGGGCGATTTGACTCCCGTTGTAATTTGGCAACCCTCGTGCAGTTCAAAATGTTTTTAATATCAATTTCGTAATTAACAACTTTAGCAATATCATTTACAATATTGATTAGATTCTCATTTTTTTTCTCCGGTATACACTGTAATTCCAAATTTTTGTTCCGAGCGTGCTGTTCCATATGGTTTAATCTGCTGCTGAGATCCGACACAGTTGTTTTTAAGTCCGCATTTTCTATTTTCAATGACTCGAGAGCTTCTTGGGTGGTTTTATGTTCCAAGCGTAATCCTTCAAATTGTTCATTTATGTGATCCATTGACTTAATCATTTCCGATATTTCATTTTGAATTGGTTTCAGTTTACTATTCAATGCATTGTTAATGTTATTATTAATTTTAGAGAGCATTTCCTCAAACTGCGTTTGCATTATACTTTGGACAATGTTGCTAACATCCTCTATCTTAAGGATTTCCTCACGTTGGGCATTTGGAGGAGAATTTACAGCTTGCCTCTTACTGCTTCTACTTGTAGATACATTTCGGACAGGGGTGCTGTCATTTTTGTTTCCTTTTGGTATTTGACTGTTACAAGAAGGGCACTTCCAAGTAGGTATTTTTTTCGGGCAAATGAAATTTTCATCAACATCCAAACAAGCGTAGTGGTATTTTTCTTTGCAATGAGAACAAATTATAAATTTTTCAGCTTCACGAACTTCATTACAACATCCCCATCTTTGAAAACGAGTTGTCATAATTAAAATATAAAAGAAAAGAAAAAAAAAAAAATACAAAAATTAAAAGACGTAGCACGAAAGGCAGATTCGAACTCGGGTCACATCAAATGTATCACGCACTGTTACAGTTTGAGCTACGGACGAGTATAACCACTCGATCAAAATTAACGTTAATATTCTTAGTTAAAGTATATGTAGCATTCAGTATGCAGTAATGAGTGATAATGATGAATCACTTAGATTGGCCGGCACTGAGTCACGTACGCACAACGATGTAATTTTGAAATTTGTTACTTTTTATTCACTATTTTTTAATTAGAACGGATGAATTTCGCACACTTTTATGTTGTTGCACGCTTTTCACGATGTTATAACAGTTTTATATAAGATTTAAAAAAGTTTTATGCACATATTCAAACTAGAACTACTACTAAACTAGAACTTTTGACAGCAGTAATCGGGTACGCGTTCGTCGCGACAACGTCCCGCGCGCGAAACCAAAATCAATATTCATCATCAAATCAGAGAGATTTAAAAACTGTATTGAATATAAAACCTTTTTTATTGTTACACAAAAAATTACGTCTATTATTACATGCATGTATCACAACAACACAATCATAAAATCATTACTAAGATTATTTAGTAGCTTTAAGCTCTAGCTGATAAAATGGTCGCGTTTCAATTCTTCCACCAAAATAAAGTCATTGAAGCGAATAATCGGTAAAAGTTATTTCTGTAGAAGTGTGGTGTTCGAGTATTTTAAGGGAAAGCTTTCGTATTTGAATCGATTCAGCACCAATTCAATTTAGAAAACGATTATGCTAAATTCTCTAAACTCCTATATTCCTTCAGTGGAAAGCGGCTAAGCGTTCCGGAACGATAATATGTAGAAGGTAATATGGAATACGTATCTGTGCTACTAAAATACTTTTATCTCTTAATTCGAAGAATTGTATAATTGAACTATATTTACAATAGTTATGAAAACAAATTTAAAATATTTATCATTGACATTGGCTTTAATAGGATATCATAAATAAGATACCATGAGTTCGCACACCACGCTGTTCCAATGAGGATTCCTAGACTATTAAGTCATGTACCGGAAAGAATTTATTCCGTTCAAATGAAGGTTTTTTCACGATTGCCTAATTGGTAGTTGTAATTTTTGGTATTTTGTAAATCAAACGCTTTTCAGTCAAAGAAAGTATCGCGAGGGACCTGCATATCTAGAAAAGGGAGAGAAAAGACCTATACCCAGAAGTAATTAATACCGGTCACCGTTCAACTATAACTGAACTTATAAGTTAGGGCGCATATATAGGCCATAGTTGGGCATTTAATTACCTAAATCTTTATAAGGATTATGCGCTTTAATTGTTCAGTTATTGCAAATTTAAAAAATACGTTCTTATCGACACTATAGCAAACTTGCTTGCTTACTTCACAAGGTACTCGAATTATATTGTGACTAAAACTAAACTCCCCGTGCGAGGATTCTCATAATCTTCAGATCCGTTTTACCGCGGGCAATCTATTGCTACTGAACACTTTATTCGAAACAGTGAAGTAAATTAAACCTTTTAATTCCGCGCTGCAGGACATAAGCCTCTCCTGCTTATTAAGGAGATTTCGAAATAATCCGTTCCGCTGTGCTATTATACAGTTTATATTGAACCAGAGCTTTAACTGTTGAGATAGATTGTATTTTTGTTCTTTCCATACACTTTAGTGAAAATTTGTTTAAATCTAATCTAAATATACTCTAAAAATAAAATATTAAGTTTCGATTTCTTAAGCCTTTAATTATATGACGAGCAATAGCATTTATTGAAGTTAATAATATTAACAAAAGTAATATTAGTATTAACACTATAATTACTTATGTATTGTGGTTATTAATTATTTAAGTAATGTTAAATATTTAAGAAATTCATTAGTAGTTACACAAACTTTCGCACAAAAGGAATACCTATAAGCACACATTTACGCAAATATTTTTTTTTCATGTTTGTGGAACGTAATGATTGTTTTGTAACTACTAAGTACTAAGAGAGGAACAAGAGTGGTTGTGGTTGCTCCCTCGTAAAGTTATATGTCATAGTGAGGACATTCTATAGGGTAATTAAGATATTGATGATTTGTAGTTAAAAAAAAGACAGTTTTTCATTTATAATAACGTGTCTTTGTAAATAAAAAAATGAAAAAATAATTTCTATACTACTTAATTCTACTTAGGTGAAATTTGAGTATGTTAAAGATATGACATATATACCTCGGTTGCCTCTTCGGGTGACAAGAGGGCTAGCTCCTTTTTCGCACAAAGAATCAGTTTAGCGATTCAACGCGGAAACGCTGCCAGCATTCTTGGGACCATTCCACGTGGGCATTATTTGTATACTACTAGCGTGTAAGTAATTTAAGATAGACATAATTTGTACATTTTTGTTGTAAATAAAAAAAAAGTTAAAAAAGATATACCGAATAACGATATAACGAATCTGAGAAATATGCTACGGTTGCAGAAATGTACGGTACCTTTAAGCTTGCAGCAAATCGATAGAGAGTAAAATCAGTCGTACGTTGTGAAGCGGCAATTAGTGCTCGCTTCCATCCGTCCATCCTATTCAGTTTACAGAGACCCATTAAATGAGCGTGTTTTCGAAACGGATTTTGAAATGATACTAATGAAGCAGCCATTTCAACTGACTAATTTCTGGTATGCCTCCAGCGTTTGGCTATCAGCGTCGGTTTTATCTTACCAGATTTTAATACCTGCATTATGAGATATACTCACAAGTAGGTATAAGAAGTACTCATATTTCTGATTACTTTTTTATTAAAGTGACTTTTATATAATTTATAGAATTAGGGGTTTCTTTGAGGTTCATAATACAAAAGTAACGATAGTATTGTTTTTCTTTATTCCGCAATTAAAGAAAATGTATGTAATGCTAAACTAGAGTACACTACTCGTATTCATACCTTATCCATGCCGGATTCATAAACCTCATGAACTATAAACCTTTACTACCAACACAGTACTGCACAATTAGCACTGCACATATTCACTATGACAATCTCAAAAATAGCAAAGCTTTGCGATTTTGACATGGAGTCTATCTCCTGATGATGTTTCTCTTACGGGGCGAAATAATTACATATATTAGGTCCTTACATATGAAATTGGCGTTTTCTATGGGAGGAACATAAAGTCGTTTTTTTTTTAATGAAATATATTTAATTAATCAAAGTATGTACCATTGCTATGTATGCACTTTTGCCATCTCATAGGTAGTTCATTGATCCTCTTACTAAAAAAACCAGAATTTGTATATTACATTACATATATTTAGTATTGTATACATTACATAGATTTTCTTTAGTCGCGGATTATAGCAAAATAATATTATCGAAACTTTTGACTTTTATATTACAACCTTTATAATATTAGTTAAAGTTAGATATATTGCTAAATTATCCTAATAACAGTCACACGATTCAATGACTAACACTCGGTCTTTGTCATTAACAGACTGACTATTGTTTACACGTTAATTATACGCTAGATTACCCTAATTGATAGCTTGGTATACCATAACATGTTAATATATCTTGCATTAGTTCTATGAAAGAAAAAATTTCGCTTCCGTTCTTGATCGAGTAATACATGCACACCCTTTCTCCCAGAATACACTAACATGTATTCTCCTGCTCTTATCCCACTCTAAGTGGGGTCGGCGCAACATGTTACAAACATGTTGTCACATGATTTGGCTACATATTTTACGACCAGCCGCCTGTCTGACGTCAACTTACCTTAGTCGCCTTTTATCTCGGTAAGAAATAAGGGTAGTCTATTCTACGCAGCCGGATACCACACGGCACTTACCTTAGTCGCCTCTTACGACACCTCGGTAAAAGGAGGGTGGTCTATTCTATTCTGCCAGATACCACATGGCGGAATACACTAACATGTGTCTAAACTATAAACCTCTGTCAAGTTTAAACCTTTTTTATCGGAAAATCGTCCACGAGGACATTAGGGTAGTCACGATGGACTTTCTGACCTAACTGACCGAGTAATACTAATAGCGCTTCATCACCCTGCTGGTGGAAGAATACAAAATACTGTTTTGCATTATGCCTCCATCCCCGGTTGCACCAGCTCTGTACCCCGCCACCTCTGATCGGTGCCTCTCTAAGCAGTGGCCGCTCCCACCTTTTATCGATGCGTCGATTATCTCAGGGAAATATTTCAAATTTCCAGTTCGGAACGCACGGAGGTCTCGTCGAAACTTTTTCACTCCGGTCGTGTGCGATGGATCAGTCCTAAGAACTCGACTTCCGGAGATAAAGTCCTCTCAGAACGAGGCAATCGCAATGACAGTGTAGAAAGTGAGCATATCACTTTTTCTACCAACAGTCTTATAGTTCATTGTACTTTTATTGCCTTAGATTAGCCTAATTGATAGTGTAATGCACATTAACTAAGTGTGACAAATTTATTTTTGTTATTTCTTAAACAGCTTATAACCTTTTTAGTAGTTTAATATATTTACACTAGAAGCTCCTGTCACAATAACCAAAAAATATATGATATCATAACACTTAACATAAATTTTACCCATGAAAATGATTATAATCTACTAATCCACTGTAAGTAGTCGTAACTCGAAAATTTAAGTTTCGTCGGTTTTGAAGTTTTGACCTACACGTTTTCGGCACCTTTAACCTCTTGTTAAAGTAGGTTTTCTAACTACCAGGTTTACTCATGGTAAATCAACCTTAAGTTCTTACGGCAAAAAACTTGCATGTAAATCAGTGTGTCACAAAATTTACCCCCGTAAATCCCAACTCACGAGAATTCTCATCTAATTTACTATTAACCTAAACCTTCCTCAAGAAAAGCACTCTTTTAGTAAAGTCCATTCAGTAAAGTAAAGTAAAGTAGCGGCCTGTAACAATCCCACTGCTGGGAATAGGCCTCCTCTCTCCGTTTCTGGAGAGAGGGGTTGGAGCTAAGACCTACCACGCTGCTCCAATGCGGATTGGTAGGTTACACATATCTCCAGAATTCTCTAGAGATATCCTCACGATGTTTTCCTTCACCGAAAAGCGTGTGATAAATTGCAATTATCAATTAGACACATGAGTGTCTAATTGATAATTGCAATTTATAACCGTTCAGTAGGTTTTGAAAAATTCAATTCAATACAGACAGACGCTTTTGTTTTATAATATGTATAGATAATTTTTATTCTATATGAGAGACTAGCAGCGACATCTATAGTGATTTACGGAGCGGTTTAAAGACTATTGAATGTGTCGACAAAAGAGGTCACTACAGTGTTACGATATTTAGTAGAACTAAAATATAATATATTAAAATATAATAGAATTTAAATATTAATACATGTTGCTGATATATGCATTTTCTTATTTTTATTTAAATCAAAATAAAAGGTTTTGAATAAATCATAAATTAAGTATAATATAGAAAAAACTTTTTTTATTCTCATAAGAGTGATAAGGACTTATACAGAAAACTTATACTTATAAAGACTTATACTTAAAAACCCACACCTGCAGTGTGGGTTTTAAACGAAAAATTTTTTTTTAAATATTCTAGGTCATAAATATGACACAACAAAAAATAGACGACACTGGAAAATGAATTCGTATACGAAGCTGAAAAGCTTTCTTATAGCAAACCCGAAGTCAACAGTTGGTTCCCGGTAAGTCATGATTAATGTAACAATAAGGAATCATTTGTTATAATATTTGCAAGCGCCTCGACGTAGAGTATTATTCAAAGTTGGCATAACACATTATTGTGATTTATTTATAGTTAAATTGACTCCAGTATAATTGATAACCGAAAAGCTCTGTATTCGTAAAATCGTATATGAAATGGTTAAAAGCATTAAATCTAATCGGAATATTTTACTGTTCACGATTATTTACTTATTTATGCATAGAAATTTACAAAACATTTTTTAATATTTTGTATGTAAAAATATAAAATATCCAAGCAATGCTTCATGCTGCTTCCTTTTCTTTGGATATTGGTCAAATTTGCTCTTAGAAATTGCTATTAGTCATCGCATCTCCTTCTATGTATAAATACTACTATTATATTATTATGTTTCTTATTGATATATGTTTCTCAGCATTAAAAAAACTAAACAACAATAAAATATTCAATTGAATTCAATTCAAATTATTCTTTATTCAAGTAAACTTGTAAACAAGTGCTTTTGAATCGTCAACATCTACTGCTGTTACGGAAAGTTGTTTAAAATAAAATACTTTTGAGCCAATCTTCCTCGTAAGAGTTATATATATCATGAGCAAAATATTTGGTTAATTTTTATTTGGAGTGGATTCTACCGAATCTCAGAACCCATTAGCGGTAAATCAGTGGTACGGGGGAAGAATAACGGATAGGACAATCTAACCTTAATAGCGGAGTATAACGTAAATTATAAATTAGGAATTAGTTAAGAACTACCCTGTCTATAAGCTGTGATAGCCCAGCGGTGAGACCGTGCGACTCTTACGAGGGGAACACGAGTTCAAACCCGGGCAGGCACCAATGAGTTTTTCTAGTAAAACTCATGTGTCTACTTGATAATTGCAATTAATCACACGCTTTTCAGTGAAGGAAAACATCGTGAGGAAACCTGCATATCTCTAGAGAATTCTGGATATATGTGTAACCTACCAATCCGCAATGGAGCAGCGTGGTAGATCTTAGCTCCAACCCTTCTTTCCAGAAACGGAGAGAGGAGGCTCTTTTCCCATTGTTGGATTGTAACAGGCCGCTACCTTACTTTTACTTTACTCTGTCTATTATCGAGAATACTCGGAAATGTTTCAAGATCTTCCTTTTGTATTCTTTAATCAATATTATGCACTGTATAAACTATAAATTACATAAATTACATTTGATACAATACATTTTAAATCTCTAATCAGTCGTAACACTTACTTTTTCTTTATAAATGGAATCCAAGTTACATCCAAGTTGGTATGATAAATCAATCATTTCTTGTTCGCATCTCCAAGAAATGTTCGCATTTATCTACAAACGGACTGACCAGTAAGAAAAATAGAATTGTTTGTATCTTCATTGTTTGATGTTGGAATGTTGTGCACGTTCTGGTTTTGTTTATTCAAACAATTTTCTTTACGTGACGGGATGCTGTGAAAACGAAAACTATATGATCTTGTGAATGGTTAAGATAGTCCAGACTTTTTCGACCACTTTATCTATACTAACATTCATTCTCCTGCCCTTATCCCACTCTAAGTGGGATGGGCACAAGATGTTACAAACATGTTGTCACATGATTTGGCTACGTATTTTACAACCGGCCTCCTGCCTGACGTCAACTTACCTTAGTCGCCTTTTACGACACCTCGGTAAGAAATGAGGGTGGTCTATTCTATGCAGCCGGATACCACACGGCATATACCTTAGTCGCCTCTTACGACACCTCGGTAAGAAATGAGGATGGTCTATTCTATTTTGCCGGATATCATACGGCTATATATCTATACTAACATATACACAAGAATAATATATAATATAATATATCTATATAAACACGAATGTGTGTTTGTGTGTTGGACCTTCTTTCAAATCCAAACGGAGAGATTGAAGTGTTTTTAGGCGGAGGGACGGAGAGCTGAACGGTAGACGAAATTGCGCGTAAGTAGTATAATAATAATAATAATAAATATATGGAACACTTACACACACGGTCGTACGTCCCCAAAGTAAGTAACTTAATAAGTTAATACTTGTGTTATGGGTGACGGACAGCTGGTAGATATACTACATATATAATTTTAAAATTTAAATACAAATATACACCCAGGCTCGAAGAACCAACAGTTTTTTATAGAATAAGTTGGCCTGCGACGGTAATCGAACCCGCAACCCGCGGAGCTGAAGGCAGGGTCCCTACCCACTGCGCCAACGGGCCATTCAAATAGATATAAATTTAATTTCTCTCATTAACTTTAGATGTATTATGATTAGGGATAACTAGTTAATATAATTTTCCTTATTAGTTTTATGGTAATGAGTGGTAATGTGAATAATAAATATTGTGAATAAAAATATATGCCTGAAATTGCTTTCCTGTGAAAGTATATTCCTGTGTAAATATTAATACTCTTATATCAACTATTTAACAAATAAAATAAAAGTTCCTTTAAACTCCTTCTAAAATTTTAAACAAAGAATATTTGGACAACTAATATTTAAACTCCCAACTTCGCGGTTTTACGAAGACATACATAATAAACATACATTGATTTGATTTTTGGAAACTTGAGACTTTATGATATGATGCACTTTGCCCACTTGATTGAAAAAGAGAATTAAAATTGTATCCCAGCTCTTAATTATTTTTGAATTCAAAAGTAATAATAAAATTATCGCAAATTTTGTCGTGGGTCTATCTCTAGTCGCGGGACGAAACGATTGTTGAGTTTGTGACAGTGAACGTGTGTAGTGCTTGTGTATTGTGGTGGCAGTGTCGGAGGTTTGTGCATGTGTTTTTACGAATCCTGCATGTATCGGGTATGAAAAAAAACCGGATAGTCGACTATACATTTAGCACTATATATATTTTCTATTTACGGTATCGCGGATTATAGCAAAATAATTTTATTATTACTTTTGTATTATGGATCTCCGCAAAGTAACGCCTAATACTATAAATTGTTATTGAATTCAAACAAGTCATATTAAACGCAAATTTAACTTTGCCAAATATACATTTTGAATATATTCGTAAAATTTTAATTATATTGCTGTTACAAAATACGTTTTCATTAAAAACAGCAGGGTTGTCCCCAATGGGGCAGACAATAGTCCAGCGGAAATCGCGACCGAAGGCATTTTCCATTTAATGTGAGGGTGAGGAAGGGTTCCTGTATTAGTCCGAATCCATTTTGTGTCTTCCGGCAAAATGTTGGAAACAATTCACTCCCGTATTTTATAGGGAGTGTCAGAGTTAAGGTAAAATGGTCTGATGCATGCTATTTGCTTAGAAAAGACTGAATTTGTAAATTGACGTCTGGGGTTGAGGAAATGGCCTTTTTACATTTACTTCACATTATCGCATTTTTTGTAACTAATATATAATGAGTTTTAAATTATATAGACATTATTAATATAGATAGCATGTATTAGTTAATGTTCGTATTCAATTTCCTTTTTTTAGGAACAATGACATTATTCTGTTTTTAAATTATATAATTCTAATTATTTCTACGTTAAGCTTTTAATTGAAACCACTTTCTGTTTACAAGCATTTGTATTTTTATAGATATATTTTTCATAACAAAAGTACAGACAAGTTATAGGTTCGAATCCCAGGCAACCGACGTATGATGTTTACGATTCATGATGAATTTACGGCGAAGGAAAGCAATGTGATGATGGTGAACGTGATATACGTACCTTTTTTTTAATAATGAACAATATTTGAGTTAGTTTGAACAGTCGCTTCCAAAAGTGTCATATACAAAACACCGTGCTGTAATGGCAGCTACTTGACCTAATAACTATAATATTCATGTATTTATAAAACTGCATGCATATACATTTCAACAATATAACAGGAATACATCAGAGAGAACAATATCAACGACTTTCTTAAGCCTTAAAGTCTCAAAAGTCTAGTATTCCATATTTCCAAGAATATTGTTAATAATGTTTCATTATTACTGAGCTTTTCAAAATTTAAATGAATAGTAAAAGGAGTCTAAAATAAAACTCTTTCAAAGTATGCGCTAAAAGCTGTTTACCCCTGATAAAAGCGGGACAAATGCGCTTAGCGTGTCTTCTAGGGGAGTTCTGTTATCTCGAAAATTCATGTGGGTATTACGTCTCTCTTGCGAATACATTTTCGATACAAAATAAGGTGAACAAACAAATAGAGAGTCTCCGTTGTACAGTAGATTATATTAGATATTTAATATTGTAACGACATCTGTGTAGCGACTACGATTAACTGTCTGCTCAAAACGTAGACATACGACTATGAATTATCATTAACCCACATAATAGGAGGCGTTTTAATCTTTTGCAAAGATCACATCTTTTAGTCATTTTTCCTCGCAGCTTCAAAGAATAAAATAACAAAACGTATTTAGTTTAAATAAAATAGCGTTCGTAACGCTGTTGGATTATCGATAAATAAATATGTGAAAATGTAATTTAAAGTGTAAGATTAGATGAAATATTTGCAATATCAACATTGTTCTATATATTTCATAGTCTTGAGTATTCTGTAGGCTCAAAAAGGATCCAATATCATGGGGCAAGGAGAAGATAAACATTGCATCGTAATCTGTTACTAAATGTACAACTGTGTGATAAGAGTACCCCTATAATAAATCTTTTAGAGCTTTTCGTTGAACCTTTATCTATTTTATTTCTATATATTTTTTTTTATATATATTCTGTATTTTTCATATATATGTTGCAGTTTCCATCTTTGACAAAAACCTTGATTTCTTATCCAAATTCGAATGGAAATCTTTAATACCAAAAATAGTTTAAAATAAATAAGCTGAAAGTGATGTTCTTGCAATGAAAATAAAACCTAAATTGAGGAGAACACAGTTTGCCATCACTTCTGGCCAAAAGCCTTCTTTCTTCTTATAAAGGATTCGAGTTTAGAGCCTCCATAGTATGTTGTGTTGTGTATTGTAGTTGGACAGGACGAAGCACAGTTGTATCATCATGTCTTCCTAAGCCTTGGACCTGCTTTCAAGGTTTCTTTTGTCGTTATATAGTGTTTCTCTAAAGGTTAATTAGTTGCTCTCGAGAACCTTGCACCGACCGCAAGGTACTCAACCCAGATATCAGGAGTAACTTCCGCTCTCAGATACATCTGTCAGGTCATAACATATGACCTCGGGGGTGCTTCTGATAGTAGTGCTGTGGCTTAGAGTTGACAGCATATCTACTATCCAAATAAAAAAAAGAAGTACTTAAACCTCATCTTTAGTAGACTTTGGTTGTCGGTTTCATCATTCTCCCGCCGTTATCCCACTCTGGGGTCGGCACAACATGTTACAAACATGTTGTCACATGATTTGGCTACGTATTTTACCACCGGCCGTCTGCCGGACGTCAACTTACCTTAGTCGCCTTGTACGACACCTTGGTAAGAAATGAGGGTGGTCTATTCTATGCAGCCGGATACCACACGGCACATACCTTAGTCGCCTCTTACGACACCTCGGTAAGAAAGGAGGGTGGTCTATTTTATTCTGCCGGATACCACACGGCGTGGTTTATTAGATAATAAAATAATTTGAATCACTATCAAAGACAATTTATTTTTAATTAGCCAAGTAATTTTGGGATCACAGTACACTAATGTGTATAAAACACTTTTGCTTTTCATTTGTTATATGTATAGCCATAACAATGGATGACTCGTCGCGATTACCGTAATTAAAAGAAAATTGCCCAATATAAATTGCGTTTTTATGTCGTTATGCTAACAAGGTTACCGTCATTTAGTAAAGTACAACGTTTTGTTACATGTTGTAAACATAAAGTTAAAATATCTCGAATAATACAATATGAAATCCATCGGGACCACCAAGCTTCGGCATTTTACGTTAAAGATAAGCGGCACGATATAATTTGTTACCCATTGCCATCTCTTATTACTGCGATAAGTAATATTATTGTAAAAGCAGCGATAAACTTTAAGAAATATTGTCGCTTTTGTCCTCGGTATAGCATTTACTTTGTAAATTAATATGTATTAATAGAAGCTTTTGTATCAGTAATCTATTAAATACTGCAATTAAATAATTTATTTATAGACTTATAGATTGTCTGTAATTCTACATTTTACTTTTTTTTAAATATAATGTGTTGGAAAAATAATGCGACTTTCCGCAAAGTTACCTCTACTTTTATAAACTATTTCTTGGATCTTTATTGAATATTCATGTGGATTTATGAAGTTTATATTAGTCGTAATAAATCTCAAAACAATAACTTTTTAAGATACAAATATTTTAAAATAATAAGTACATAAATGGTGGCAAATTTTTACTTAGACGACTTAACTTTTACCCGTTACTTCGGCTAAATTATGACAAAATGTTTTCTATTTCTCCTTTTAACTATTCAACAATTTACATACAAATATTCCTATCAGTCTATAACAACTTTTAGACGTGAATGATGTACAAACAAATACCATACGCTTCAATTAAATAAGTATGGACTTATGAGAAGATATAAATAAGCCTATCGAATCAGTTATATTACATCCGTCAGATTATAAGCATTCTCATCACATGACGACAGCTATCTAATACTGTAAACAACTTCTAAGAATCCTTATTCGATAGTTTAACTGAATCACCATTTTGGCTTCAACCCAATAGTGTCAACTGTTAATAGACAGCGCACGTGGCAAGATTTAGCAGCTTCGTTTATCTCAGTTTCGGCAAACTCCCGTTCGAGAGGATTTTTCACGATTAATTTTCTCCTGCAGCCTGTCAATTCCATTTGTGCGGACACCCTTGACAAATACCGGGATTAGAGCACCCTATACTGCTGGCTGTTTGTTTGTGTTTTGGATTAACGTATTTGATATATTGTGACAGATATAGATTCCAGAAACTAGTACTTATATGTTGTCACGATAGTGGGAGTCGTTTAAGTCATTTTAAGATTTAAAATTACAAAAATACCAGGATTAACCGTAACGAAATAACGTTTTTAGAATAAACATTGTTAATTAGATCAATATCGGTGATCTATGTAAGGTATATTTTACTTGCGATTAATTATTAATTATTAATTCTTCTCACTATTTAGTATTTTTTTCAATATTTTTTACAATATGCAATTTTATAACTCCTAATGGCTTTCTAAAATCGTAACGCGGCGAGACATGCGTGCACACTAACATCGTCGAGGTTAAAAAATGAGAAGAGTAGATCATCTAAGCTCTACTAGTCTATTAGGTCTTTTTAAAGGTGCCTATTGCAAAGGCGTAACGCGTACTGACCTATTTAGATAGATACATAACTAAATAATATTATAATAGTAAATTTAATTAGCGCCTTAGAGAAACTAATAAACCTGATAGGAAAAAACTCTTTGTGTTCAACACAGGATTATTAAAAGAAATTACTTTCGACTCGTCATATATGACTAAAATATTACCTAGATTTTTCGTTTAAAGCTATAGCCTAAACCACTAAAAGAATACTGAAAAAGAATACTAGAGACACAGTATTCTTTTAGTGGTAAAAAAGAGTTTTTATATTATAACATCATAATGAAGTGTACTACACAATTGAATATTTAACGTTTCGTTTTACCCAAATATTCTAAACGTGAGAAACCTGGTTGAATAACGTTCTATTACTATTTCATTATTCGTATGTATTCAACACAATATTCATGACTTTCGTAAAAATATTCTCAATATCTTTGGAAACAACAAACAGGTTTGTTGCCGCCTTATCACAGAAGTAAGCGTACCAGAAAGGACTACAAATATAATTTTTAAGGAAAATGCAAAGGATGTGGTATGCTAACTTACAAACTGCGACCTACTCTTCCATTTATATGAATAAAGGGAGTGCCTCTTTCGCAAGCATCTTCACAGAGCAAATATCTAACAAGTATATAATAATCAGCTTTACACTGATAAAATAGATTGTTCATATATTTTAAACATTTTAATATGCTCATTAAAAACGATCACTACTATCACCCAGTCGCAGCATCTAAACATCGTATCGATTCCACGTTTCAAAGGGCTGTCGTCAATACTAAAACCTCTTCTATTAACAATTATTCAGTAATCAAGCTACAATTTGATGCATTTACACTAAAACTTCTAAAGTTTAACACCCAAAAATGTCAGTTAACTTTTTACCAAAGACTACAGTGTACATATTGAAATAGACTGGTAACTCGAAGTCATTATTGGAGATTTCTAAAGGCGCCCTCTAGGAGACGGCTATGGTACTAAATCGACGCCCGTTGGCACAGTTGGTTTTGATCATGCCTTAAGCTTCGCGGACCGCGGGTTCGATTTCCGCCGAGAGTCAACATTTTCTATAAAATTTATATTTTTTTCTATTTGTATTTAAGTATGAATTGAAAATTATATATGTATATGTTTACCAGTTGACCGTCACCTATAACACAAGTATAAAATAAAATCGAAATTTAATTGATTTTATTTTATGCTCAATCCTTATGTTACCTTATGTTAGAATTACTATGTCGAAATATAAATACAAACAAAATAAAACACAGAACTATTTAAACCTCATATTTTCGTATAAGAAATAAATAATAAAGAAGAGAAATCTCAGTATCGCTAATACAGTGAACAGTTTTTTCTTTTCTTGAGATCACCTTCTTCTAGCTTTCACCATTGAGCTAAAAAAAAAGAAATAATTGTATATTAACAAATATCTCCAGTATCACATTATAACACTATGTCTATCTGTTAGAGAATGATACTCAGCTTATAACCACCAATCCAATACATCATGAATAAAATCATAAATAATTCTGACTGAGTATAATATTTATGAATAATGGACATCAATTGTTCATTTACTGATCAATTTTATATAAATTTTATAGTTTTGAATTGATATATATGTAAAGTAATTCCTATCCCATTGCTATTAAAAGGCCTCCTCTATAAAGTTAAGCTTTTGCACGATATTGATGAATACTGTAAGGTAACATATATTTCAAACAGTATGCAGGTTTCCTCAAAAGATATTCCATTATAGCTAAGTGCATGACAAATTTTAAATACCATAACCTCTGCCCAGATCTATCTTGGACTTCGATTTTATAAAATTAAGATATATTAGGTCCTTACATATGAAATTGGCGTTTTGTCGTACTGGCCACTTTGATCTCAAATATTACCTTTATGGTTAGGAATTCCAAATTCCAATTCATACAGCTATTTACTCATGCATTTGTGTTTCAAACACCCTAATTCATTTGTTTTTTCTTCTTTTGTTTTTTTCTTTGTGTCACTCTGTTTACAAAATGGAAAACATGAAACACCGCGTTATTTACGAGTATGAGTTCCACCGTGGCACCAGTGCTGCAGAAACGGCTCGAAGGATTAATGATGTGTATGGTGACGGTGTCGCAAAAGAAAACACAGTGCGTTTTTGGTTCCAACGTTTTCGTTCTGGAAATTTCGACCTGCAGAACAAGCCTCGTGGACGGCCGGAGACCAAAGTTGATAATGAAGAATTGAAGGCTATTGTGGAAGCGGATCCATCGCAAACCACGTCCGAGTTAGCTGCAGGCTCCGGTGTTAGTGATAAAACTATTCTAATCCACTTGAAGCAAATTGGGAAGGTGAAAAAGCTTGAAAGGTGGGTACCTCATGAATTGAGTGAAGAAAACCGACAAACGCGCGTCGACTGCTGCGTTACGTTACTCAACCGGCACAATAATGAAGGAATTTTAAATCGAATCATTACCTGTGATGAAAAGTGGATCCTCTACGATAATCGGAAGCGCTCATCGCAATGGCTGAACCCTGGCGAACCAGCCAAATCCTGCCCTAAGCGAAAATTGACTAAAAAAAAGTTGCTTGTGAGTGTTTGGTGGACTAGTGCCGGTGTCGTTCACTACAGCTTTCTTAAATCTGGCCAGACGATTACGGCAGATATCTATTTTCAGCAACTGCAAACCATGATGGAAAAGCTAGCTGCTAAACAACCGAGGCTGGTCAATCGCTCTAGGCCACTGCTGCTTCAGGACAACGCTAGACCACACACTGCACAACAGACGGCTACCAAATCAGAGGAGCTTCAATTAGAATGTCTTAGACATCCACCGTACTCTCCGGACCTTGCTCCAACAGATTACCATTTTTTTCGCAATTTGGATAACTACTTGCAAGGAAAAAAATTCAACTCCGATGGGGCAGTCCAAACCGCCTTCAAAGATTTTATTGATTCCCGCCCGAATGGTTTTTTTAGTAAAGGGATCAATGAACTACCTATGAGATGGCAAAAGTGCATACATAGCAATGGTACATACTTTGATTAATTAAATATATTTCATTAAAAAAAAAACGACTTTATGTTCCTCCCATAGAAAACGCCAATTTCATATGTAAGGACCTAATATTTATATTTCTATTTTACGTGTTTTTTCTTACCAGTCAAAGTGATGAAACTGCTAATGCGCATAACTTTTTTGTTCACAAAGACTTCATCGAAATATCAAAAGCAGTGGTTTTAAATAGTTTAACGAGAAAATCTTAGAAATTTTTAATATAAATGTCTCTTAAATGTCAGAAGAATTTAAAAAGAAAACAGATTTGTGCCAGATATATTTTTTTCTGGTACACAATTTCTTTTATTAAAATTATTTAGAATATCATTCATTTTTGTTATTTTATTGAATTTAATTTAATGGAAAGAAATAACTATTAGAAAAATACTTATGTATATAATTTGCAAGATTTTATTTTTTCAATATATTGACACTACACTTTTTAGTTAAAAAAATATATAAACACTGTAACAACTTTAGTTCTAAGAGAACATACCTTGCTTTTTACTATGCCGACGTACTCGTATATCTTATACAAATTTATAATGCGAAAGTGTTTTATCTCTAAGTCTGTCTATACCGTTTTCATGGTTTATCTGCTGAATCAATATTGATTAAAATTTAGCACATTTAAAGCTTATACATCGGGTAACATATAGGATAAAAAATTCCATTTGTAAAGTAGGAACAGGAGAAAAACACTCATGCATTATTAAGGGTACCTAAACGCTTAAAATATGCGCGAACTAAATCGACGGCACCACTAGTATATTTTATAAAAAAAAAACAAAATGTTAATTGAAAATAAACTTTAATCTTGAAATATACATACTATGAAGGCACGTTTTAAAATTCTTATATTGGTTTCTTTTTCATTCGCATTCGTTTTATCTGCTCTGGATTAATTGATTTGTCGCTGAAGTAGTATCTGTGTTTCTCAATTAAGAGCGGTGCGGTCCGTATCGCAGATGTCTTCCGTTTTATTTATGGTCATCCAATTGATTGAATTAGTGGCCTTGAGGCCCTCAGTGGACATGCTTTATATAGAATGGAATTTATTCCATTGGCGTCTATAGTCCGCGTCTATTTCTAGTGCGAGTCGACTAAAAAACATCTCCTGATGAAAGTTTCATGATCACTATTTCTATTGTATCTCATGCTTTCGTTATAACTAGATTGATATACGGCATCGACATATTTAGTTACGCTGGTAGCGACTGTGAAATAATTACAACCGATTCTATATAGAGTTTAAGAACTTATTATTATAGTATAAGAAGCTATATTTGCATAGCATTAATATATTCACTTAACGATAACTTAAAGCTACACACACATAGATTAAATCTATATATAGAAATAGATTATTTCATCATATAAAATGTTATAATTAAATGTCAGTAATAGTAGCTAAATCTGCCTAATCAAAAGCATTGATTCGCAGTTTTTTCCTATTTTTAAATACCTAATAATATTTACTGTATTTCAACATTTTTATTTATGTATTAAATTATAATAACTTTTTGTAATAATTGGTTTTCGAGATATTTCCAAAAATTCCAATCAATTCTGCAGACATTCGGAGTACGATTTATTTTGGAAATTAGTCACAAACTTTTCCGCGTAAATCCCAATCCTGTAGGAATTTAACCGTAATACTCGTATCGTCTTTTAGTAAAAACCGTACAAAAATACGTTCAGTGGATTTTGAAAAAATCTATCACAGACAGGTTAAGTGACTTTGTTTTACAATATGTATAGAAGGGCACCTACAAAAAAAATATTAGACCGAAGTTTTATCGCGTAAATTTAACAGGATATATTACTTCTATCAACCAATGTTGAATTTCAAAGGAGAAACTGATCGCTGAAATAGATAGAGATATTTCAGTAGTCGGTAACTCTGAATTCAGACGCACGTGCTAGTAATTTGTATTGTGGCGAGGCTCACCTGACCAGGTCCGAGTGGGACGTGGAGTACATTCAAAAACGTGATAAATCTCTGAGGGTTTACTTTGTGGTATGTATTTCGAAACAAATTTTCTTAAAAAAACTATATTTTGTACACAATGCTGCATTTCCATATTTAGTTCCTGGAATAATATAATGATGGTTATGTTATATCCTTCATCATTAAATAACCAAGTTTATAAGTAAAGATGACAATAAACAATTCGATTATAGGCTAACCGTTTAACTCAGTCCTCGTCTGCAAGGTAAAAAAGCGCGTAGGTGGGACAAGAACTGGGATTGAGATAGGTGCGGGCGGTAAACTCTTGTATAACACGCTACGAGCGCCGTCCACACCTACCTCAGCACCCGTTCTCGTCCTACCTCCGCGCCTTTTGTATCCCACAAGCGAGGACTGAGTTAAGCAGTTAGCTTATCATTTTGCAGATTCCGTAATGCTAATCCAAGATAAGATCTGATTAGTAGAAGGTAGATATCATCATATCGGTATACCCGTTTAGTATGATTTACTCTTCAACGCCATGTGTAAACTGTCCTGAAACATGTTAAATTTCTGTGCATCCGTCGTTAGTATGTGTCTGTCTCACGTATTTTCTGTAGTACTTAAATATGAACATACCATCGTATAAACACGTTAAATTATATAAAGTTACATATAAAAGTTCCTCAAATCTGTCTCAAATCGATATATGTGTAACCTACCAATCCACAATGGAGCAGCGTGGTAGATCTTAGCTCCAACCCTTCTTTCCAGAAACGGAGAGAGGAGGCTCTTTTCCCATTGTTGGATTGTAACAGGCCGCTACTTTACTTTTACTTTACTTTGTCTATTATCGAGAATACTCGGAAATGTTTCAAGATCTTCCTTTCGTATTCTTTAATCAATATTATGCACTGTATAAACTATAAATTACATAAATTACATTTAATACAATACATTTTAAATCTCTAATCAGTCGTAATACTTACTTTTTCTTTATAAATGGAATCCAAGTTACATCCAAGTTGGTATGATAAATCAATTATTTCTTGTACGCATCTCCAAGAAATGTTCGCATTTATCTACAAACGGACTGACCAGTAACAAAAATAAAATTGTTTGTATCTTCATTGTTTGATGTTGGAATGTTGTGCACGTTCTGGTTTTGTTTATTCAAACAATTTTCTTTACGTGACGAGATGCTGTGAAAACGACAACTATATGATCTTGTGAATGGTTAAGATAGTCCAGACTTTTTCGACCACTTTATCTATACTAACATTCATTCTCCTGCCCTTATCCCACTCTAAGTGGGGTCGGCACAACATATTACAAACACATTGTCACATGATTTGGCTAGGTATTTTACGACCGGCCGCCTGCCTGACGTCTACTTACCTTAGTCGCCTCTTACGACACCTTGGTAAGAAATGAGGGTGGTCTATCCCACTTAGAGTGGGATAAGGGCAGGAGGATGATCACGATGGTTTTACAAGGGCTCTGGTCGTTAATCTTCAGGGAACCCTAGAAACATCGAAATGGGTAGAGTAAAACCTTGAGGTCCACGGCTTAGAGGAATTGTGGGTTGGTAGAATAAAAACGACGAGTCATTACGTAGTTCGACGTGGCAGGAAGCCGCGTCCTATGGACCTGCAAAATATGAAAAAATTTATCAATATATGGCGAAAGTAAGTCTGTTCAAGTACTGTCCTTACTTGTAATTGATTTTGATTGAATATAATTTAGTATGCTAGCCGTGTGGTATCCGGCAGAATAGAATAAACCACCCTCCTTCCTTACCGAGGTGTCGTAAGAGGCGACTAAGTTAAGTGCCGTGTGGTATCCGGCTGCATAGAATATACCGCCCTTATTTCTTGCCGAGGTGTCGTAAAAGGCGATTAAGGTAAGTTGACGTCAGGCAGGCGGCCGGTCGTAAAATACGTAGCCAAATCATGTGACAACATGTTTGTAACATGTTGTGCCGACCCCTGTCATAATGGGATAAGGACAGGAGGATGAAGAGGATGATGATGAATATGATTTAGTATGCATAACACGATCAGCCTCCTGATTTTATAAATAACAAATAAAATACAAAATGTACTAAACTCAGACGTGGACATTCACCATTTAAAAACCGAAGAAGTCTTTGTTTTACTCAAAATATACAAAGTAATGGAAGATAAAGCTAGTATTATCCCTTAGAAAGACCTCTTATAAACTAGAATCACTTTAGATCTAAGGATATGAAAGGGTTTTGGAGTTGCATAAGACTCACAGCGGTTCCATAATAACACGGCTAATTAAACTTTGGTGTATACTTCGGGAAGCGTTTCGTCCAAAATGTAAGTCATGAATATTTCAGCAGTGTGAACTTAATAAAGGAAGCCTCTTTTGTCTCGAACTGATGGGTTAATTACGGGATCGGTCGAGATTCACTTTGACAACATTTACAGATTCTGCTCGTGATAGGATAAACTAAATACATGGTCGTAAAGATTTTACTATAAAGATTGATTGAGTACGGTTTACGTTTATTCATGAAGCTTTTGATGTTGGAATTCTTCGACTTATTAATTTTGTTATTCATTATGATTACTTTGGTAATCAAATCACGATCTATTGTTATATATTGTGTTAAATATGCTTATAAATATTCTTAAATACATTTACCATTGTGTGATTATGGAATAAGAAACATAATTAATAGGAATAATTTAATAATTTGCGGGAAACGGAAGTAGTCAAATGTAATTTGTTTCGTAAAACGGAAACGGGAATGCAAACAACAAAGGTTATAAATAAGCCAGTTGGGCCTATTCCAGTCAGTATAATGCCAGCATTCAATGTGTCTACAATAGAGAAGTGTAACAAAGAATGAAGCGTAACACTATTATCCTGCATTTATATGGACAGCACGCTAAATTAGTATTTGTTAGATTTTTTTTTACCGAAGATTATAGTAGACTATTTTTATCGATATTTTGTTTTTACTACAGATGATATAAACAATAATCAAATGAGTAGTAACCCGCTACCTTCCTCTACTGCACTAAGATCTCCTCTATCCGTTGGAGTAAGCTTTAATCTTTCCCTTCGACCGATCGACCACGGTCCAAATAGGATTTGAATTGATAGGTGACATATCTCAGGAAGTTCCCAGAAATATTAAGTTCTTCTCATGCTGTTTTCCGTCATATATTTTAAATATTAATAAGCCAGATATTTTTTCATAGAAAAACTATAAAAACGTACCTGAGATTTAATCCTGCCACCTCCGGTTTGTCTCACCATTCACCCATTACGGTTATACGTCTTTTTATAATAACGCAATAATATCCGAAAAACAATTTTGATGCATTAATAAATATATGGGACAACTACACATATGGGCGTCTATGATTGTCAGCCCTCGGCAGAAATCAAATCCGGGGAGGCATAGTCAATGCCACCTGCGCCAACGGGCTAGTCAAAAGTACTATTCAGAAATTAATGTATATTATACTAGAAATACGTGCGGCCTTGCCCGCGTGAAGTTCAGTGTTTAGCATGTTTGTTCGCTCGAGTCTCGGCATGAGACTGGCTCTCTCATACCCAACACCGCTTTTTATACCTATTTCCCCCTCTAAACTACAACCAACACCGGTTTGCTAATACCCCCAATAAAATTGTTGTAAAACGAACTTTTCAACTCAATTTACATGAATGGTTAACTTCTATTAACCTAAACCTTTCGGAGGAATTGCACTGCCTTTTAACAAAAACCGTACTAAAATCCGTTCAGTTGATTTTGAGAAAATCGATTACATACAGACAGACAGCTTTGGGGTCTTTATTTTGTAATAAGTAAAAATAAAGAAGAAAATAAAGATTATTAATATCGACCACTAAGTACGTATTTAGCTTTAAATTAACAATTGACAAATCCCTGGCTCCAGGAAGTCCGTATTGTATTGCTGGATAAGTTTTGTTGCTTACGATGCGATTGTATTTCTATATATGTGATCGTGTTTCCCTTGTTTACGCGTAGGTAATTAGAGATATAACTTGGTAGTATATTTCATAAACGTCGCATGAAATAATGTATTAACAAAATATTCATATTAAAAGTATACACTTTGACCGTCTGGATATTTGAGATATATCTGGATATTTGAGTTTGAAGGATTCTTTTAAATATGGTCTTGTTTTAGTTTTGTAGATTCAGTTTTAATACAAAGTTTCTCATTTTTATTCGACAAGTTTTTGTAAAATTTATTTTGGACATTTTATTTTTCCTGTGTAAAATACAGGATTTCTATTTCGAATTATGAATATGACGGTAGCTGTAACGGCGTTTCAAGCGCCAATCCTTGTAAATCTTAAATAAATGCGTGCGTTTGCTTCTCCATTTAACTTAGATAAGAATTGTCCTTCACACCATTATGAATCAAATAAATACTTTATAAGATATTATAGATTTAAATTATACGCCACTAAAACAATATTAGATCCGCAAGCCAACGCTCTTCATATCGACTAGCTGAACGCTTAATGATGCATGCATTTTTTTGTATGGGCATTCTTATTATTCTTCTCTGGTCTGGTCTGGTCTAATTTATATTTTTGTATATTTAATAAATTAAAAAAATGAAGGGATTTACGTGGGAAAAAAAGAAGCCGCAGGCTCAGCTAGTTCTTGATAAATTCGAAATAAATGTAATGGTATTCCATTAAAAATGAGTTGTTATTGAATAGTATAAATATTTAAATAGAGTTTATGTTTTTACAATATCAAACTTTTATGAAATTGCATATCCAGCTAACTTAGATCGGCAAAGACAATGCCAGATAACTAAATACGTGACTCGCATAGGTTATGTTCATAATTGGCACATTCTGAAGTCCAGGGAATTAGGGACGTAGGGATGTCGGATAAGGCTTTCAGCTATCGGCGTCATTTCATTACGATTCTATGTGTGTGCTCTGATTAGCTACGTGCTGCAATATGGAAGCTATTATCGTATTACTAGAGCTTTTTGCCGTGTGGTATCCGGCGGAATAGAATAGATCACCTTCCTTACTTACCGAGGTGTCGTAAGAGGCGACTAAGGTAAGTGCCGTGTGGTGTCCGGCTGTAGAATAGACTACCCGCATTTCTTACCGAGGTGAAGTAAGAGGCGACTAAGGTAAGTGCCGTGTGGTGTCCGGCTGTAGAATAGACTACCCGCATTTCTTACCGAGGTGAAGTAAGAGGCGACTAAGGTAAGTTCACGTCAGGCAGGCGGCCGGTCGTAAAATACGTAGCCAAATCATGTGACAACACGTTTGAAACATGTTTTGCCGACCCCACTTAGAGTGGGCTTAAAGCAGGAGAATACATGTTAGTGTATTCTGGGAGAAAGGGTGTGCATGTTACCCGATCAAGAACGGAAGCGAAATTTTTTCTTTCATAGAATTAATGCAAGATATATTTACATATTATGGTATACCAAGCTATCAATTAGGGATTACCCTAATATACGCTAGATTACTAGCGTATAATTAACCAGAAAACAACACAACATTTGTACACAACGTAACACAACGTTTGTAACATGTTGTGCCGACCCCACTTAGAGTGCGATAAGGGCGGGAGAATGTTTATATCGTATTACTAGAGCTTCGTTTTACCCAGATGTAGTGTTTTTATATATTTTTTTCTAACTTTTATAAGTTGAAAAAGACAACGTGGCTAATTGGTTAGAAGCTTGTCAAATTCAAACCAGGGCAGATGCCAATGAATATTCTATCAAATTCCATACTAATATTAAAAATGTGAAAGTCTGCCTGTCTTTCTGTCTGTTATGCTTTTACGGCTAATTCCCTGGACCAATATTGATGAAATTTCGTACAATTGGAGCTTATAAACCGGGTATACATATAGGATATAATATCTTTCTTTAAAAAATCCTGCTCTTGCAGCAAGAAAACTTTGTCATGAAGCTTGCATGAATAGAAATCTTCTGAAATATATGTAACATCTGCTTTAGAGCATGAAGAAAAATTTTAATATAAATTATAAATAAAAAAATATGTTAGCAGTATCATTATAAATGATACACCATTCCCTACAGGTTATATCCAAAAATATTAGTAGCCTACATATACCCAGTGTTCTTTAAGGATATACAAGTTTAACGATGATAACTTAATTCGCCGTTAAGCGCATGATAATAAACATCAGTTAAAGTCAAAAGTCTTTATAAACACTAATATGTGCGCGATACGAATAGGGGTCTGAACTATCAAATCCTTGGTAAAGGTACTCTTAGGCATAAATATTATTATCTTTTTCCGACTAATTCCTGTGTATCTTTAACAAGTCGTTAAATTAAATTCGTTAATGACACAAACAATTATTTTTGTGTTAGTTTAAATATCTTGACAGACAATAAAAACATGCCGCAAATTGCCAGCTATAAACAATTTACAGATCAATCAAAATTCACAAATCTACGCGTTTATTTATTTATCCGCTTATCCCCATAAAGCACAACTTGCGAAAGCCCGCTACTGAGTCGGCGCAAAATGACATCGAGAGTGGGGGGCAGTAACCTTTTAGACGTCAGACGGGGCAGCTGCGTCACTTTTATGTCTAAATACATCGCGATGTTCGCGTAAACTGCCGATAAACGACAAAAAGTTTTTGCTAGTATAAAAAAAATGGATTGCAATAGCCTTTCATGGAACGTATGAGGTGGATAGTGGCGGTAATTAGTAGTGTCCAGTATGGTTGCGGGTGTAATTAAAGGAGATAAACGCGCATGGAACCAGTTCAAGTCATTGGTGCTTTTGCATCTTTTGTTTACTTTTCATGCGACAAAAGGTGAGTAAAAAAACTTATCCGTGTCCTTTTCGCCAATTACCAGCGCTTGATATAAGCAGAACTGATAAGAATGACTGCCGTTTTAAATCTGACGACTTTAAAATTTTATACTCAATATAATTAATTATTTAATTTAAACTGTATTTAGGACCATGGTCACGATTATTTACAAGGTAATTATCGTGGAATGAACCCGAAATTAAGTAATTAACACTATTATTCGTATTATTAAATCATTCAATTATAATACTTAATACTTTTTTTCCTAGAGTATAATAATTACAAAGAGTTTTAATGCAATGACGTACACTACTGCTGAATTCACTGAATATATTTAATATTTTGTACTGTTTTATTTTAAAATAGAAGAGAGAAAAGAATAAGTTTTAAAAAGATTCACTTTATTAAAGGTTTGTAATCACATAAACATTTATTTGGCTAATAATTTACTGAGATAAATATGTTAGTTATAATAATTAAATATCATCATAATATATGCTATTGTTTTATTGGAATGCAATAATTTTGTTAAATGACATAATGTATGGAGATAATAAGCTTAAAGAAAAGCAAATTTCTCTTGTTTCAACTAAATATCAGAGCAGGGCAGGATCTCATAGGAAACTCAACACCTAACAACTATTATATACTTACAAATCATCTACAAGAATATTTTTATTATAAACTACGCTAATAATTAGCACTGGATCCGTGCCTGCTACCTTCTGTAATACTATTTTCTGTATCTATGCTACAAAAATTGAAAAAAAAAATTTTTCGCAAAAAATTGTTCGTTAAATAAGAAATGAAATGGAACATTTAAACTTAGGGACGTGCTATATAATTTAAGCGTCGAAACTATTAGCAAACAAAAAAAATGGAAAACAGTTTGAGAAAAAATCTAGAGTTCACATTCAGAATTAAAGAAGCAACTTCTTCGCAATACTAGATTGCATTAATTAATAAGTATTGTTGAAAGCCCAAAGCCGGGCTCCGAGGATAAAGGAGCATCCAGCCGATACGATAGTCGGAAGAAGCGATCCCGCAACATTGAGATGTGTAGCTGAAGGCAAACCCAAGCCCACAATTCAGTGGTATAAAGACGGATTGCCACTTGCACCTATCGATCATCCTCACAGGGTATTGCTAGAAGATGGACTGTTATTTCTCAGGTAAGTGAATGGTCCTAATCTGTGTGCTTGTGTGTGTGTGTGTGTGTACTCGATCGAATTTGCCGTAGGCCAATTTGTATGATGCTGGAACAACGGTCGCTAGATGTCACTGTTGAAGCGTCATATAAATAGGCGTTACGATAAAGCGATCGAGTAGGTTAAATAAACTTGTACTAAGTATACTCATATTTGTGAAAAAAGGAAACGTTCCCTCGATAATTACAAAATAGAGCACCTGATAATAGTAGTAAGTACCAGATATTAAGAATCTGGTACCACTAGAAACAAAAAAAAATTATAATATGAAATCCCTCTAATAATTCTTCTATAAAAAACTGAACTATTTTACAAGGCGTTTCATACAAAAATACATTTCCGTTCTTTGGAATTCATATTTACGTAGTTTTGAAAAACTTAAAAAATTTTATACTTGCTCGTGTATGAACTAGTATCTTGGGTACCAATAAATTATTTTGGTAAATAGTTTAATATATTTTTTTACGTCAAAATAAATTCAAATGTTTTGATCAACAAATGTAAATATTTCGATACTGTGTTGAATTAAAATTACGAGATTTTCAAATGTATAAATTTTGGTGATTATGGCAATTAAAATTCTCATTGTTGGTTATGTATATATATAAAAAGATTATAAATATCTGCATATATTAATAACATTATGCAAGGCGATTACTTTATAAACTTGCAATGAATTTTAATTGTTTGCAGTGACTGTAGTAATTCTGAAACTATAAATAAATTCGTCGGCGCCACGATAAAATATATCCATTGAATTAAAATAAACGTAACGAAGTACGTAACGATTTTTGTATATCTATTGTATAATGCTAAAAAGCTACGAAATGTTTAGTATTGTAGTAATATCATACCCCGTGGAGCCGTTGTGCAATGAACAAATTTATGACGGCAACTAATCATGTTTACGGGATTTCACCTTCAAAACTAAAGCTTATCTTCCCTTAATGACGCAGTTTTCCTTTTAGGGTTATGCGTAGTAAGAAGGAAAGCGATGAGGGCGTATACTGGTGCGTCGCACGTAACACCGTTGGGGAAGCGGTTAGCAAGAACGCCACCCTCACCATTTCAGGTATAAATATCTAATAGCTTGAAACTACCAGCAAATACTGAGTTACTGGATGCCAAAGTTATCATATATTTTTATGCTACAATCCACGATTTGTAAGTTTAATGCTTTAATCGCAGATTATAATAGAATAGCATTTACATTGCATTCCTATTAGAGAACTGCACAGTAACACCTAATTTTATAAATGATTCAAAATGTGGAAATTACTTTTACATAAATATTAAATATAGAAACTGAGAGGTTCCCTATTTATCAGTTTCTATATTTATTTAATGTATTGTAAAATAGTGATGTGAACATTTAATATAGTTTAACAATATTTGTGGTGCAATTGATTTTACAACAACAACTAACAACTTAGGACATAAATGCATAGAATGAAAACATAGAGTATAGAACGGATTTTAATTAGTTAAATAATCCTCATGTGCATTACGCTCATTGTCGAGCTATGCAATTTTTATGACTCTTGGTGATAATTCCCGTTTGTAAAACTGAACTATATAAAACATGTAAAATTATATACTTAGTAAATACATAAACGTCTTGGAAGTCTTCTAGTGTCTGAAAGCTAAGTCTGAAAATGTGTCGGTAATAAAAGTGCCCAAGAGACGTTTTAAGCTACTTAATATTACTGCGCGTAGTCTCTAACGTTTACTTAAAGTTTTAATAAAGATATGGCCAATAGAGTTAAGCAGGTATGCTCATTAGCATAATGCACAAAATACCAAACTTTCAAGAATGCAAAATTTGTATAAATTATAATAAGACTCTATTACCTTCTCTACTATCAAGTCTTAGATAATTTGTATATTGAATGTGATATATCATTTCATTTTTTCATGTTATATCATTGTTATTTTTTTTAACCGAAAATAATAGAGCAAACTAATAGGGCCTCTCAACCCTTACTTAATGGACATATTAGACTGACAAGTTTGAGTTATTATATATTACTAGCTGTGCCAGCGGCTTCTCC
Organism: Morpho deidamia; assembly: GCA_947086505.1. Classification (NCBI taxonomy): domain Eukaryota; kingdom Metazoa; phylum Arthropoda; class Insecta; order Lepidoptera; family Nymphalidae; genus Morpho; species Morpho deidamia. Next base: position 10,775,475 of record CAMTZC010000010.1, read on the forward strand.
CGCGTGGAAATCAACGTGTCACAAATTTTATCTAGAATTTAAATTTTAAACATAAAAGTAGTTATTGAGAGTTAACCATCAGAGATAGAGACATGCTATCACGGACTTTTTTGTAGTAGTTTTATAGATCTACAATTCTCTCGTACATTACTTTAGCGTATCTCCGGTAGTTTACGCAGCACACGCGACTAAAGCTCCCAGCGAGCAAGTTTTTTAACAACTGCGCGATCTCTTCAACACAATTTACATAATATCGATATGTACTATTTACCTAAACCATCGGGAAGTATTGCATTATCTTTTGGTGAAAACTGTACAAAAATCCGTTCAGTAGATTTTGAGAAAAATGATTACATACAGACAGACCTTTTTCAACGGTTACACTTTTCATGGTTTTTTTTCATTTAATATTTTTATAAACATTTTTTTCACGAACAAAATTATTACATTTTCTTTATGTTAAGTTGGGGGGTAGTTGATTAATTTTACAAATCATAATTTTTTTTAAGACTAGACGTTTGCTTTTAAAGTAAAAGAATAATATTTAATATTATTTGTAACAATTATTTAAAAAACACGGAATATGTATATACCAAACTTGTTAACCTAACTTTAACTCGATGGCACAGTGATCTGTCTTAATTAAATTCGATTCACTGCTAATGCATAATGCACACGTTCTAAACGCGCACGATGACGTGCGCCATCGATCCTCGAATAAATTCTGTCAGTAAACACTCCACATCCTTATTAAATCCCTGAATCAAGTCCATAAATTCATGAGGATAAATCTATAAATTATTTAAGTTCAACGGAGATCCTTATTTCACAGTTTTGCGGGACGATTTTAGAAATGAACCTAGAGATATTAAAGTAGCCAGTGGGGAACCAGCACTTCTTGAATGTTCGTCACCTAGAGGTGTGCCTGACCCGTCAGTGCATTGGACAAAAGATGGTCACACTTTAGACGTTGAGGTTAATGGAAGGTACCTGTATCGTATTAATCAGTCGCTTTTTTTCATTTCGATAAAACGGAAGTTAATCTAGCTAATTTTAACTTTCTAAGTAGGTTGTGCTTTAAGTTAGGTTAGGTTTATTACGCATAGAAGTATCAAAGTTATGAAAATAAAACATTTTAAAAATATATTAATCATATATATTCTCCTTTTAATGTTACCCAAATTTGTATAAAGGATCTCGTTAATCTACACAGCATTCTTAGAACTTTGATTATATTTTACGGTGTAGGTATTTAGGTACAGTCAATAATAAGGAAGTTTTTCTCCTTGTCTTGTCTTAATTGTTTTTTGTAGGATACATTTCTACATACTCCAGTATTATGATATTTAAATTAATGTATAATGCAACAAGCTAAATGAATAGGGAATATAATAAAAATTAAAGATCGGTTAAAGTTAATATTAAAAGGCATTCTTCAGATGAAAATGTCTACATTAATAACAACTAGACAACAGAGTTTGTGAATGTACGGTTTTTAAATGTAAATCAAAGCATTTTCTACGAAACTAAAAGAAATAATTTAAAGAAAATCATTTTTAGGATAACTATAATCGATGGTGGTAATTTGAAGATAGTGGAAAGTCTTCCATCAGACAGTGGTGTATACAGATGTGTGGCGTCTAACGTCGCAGGGGAAAGACAATCGCGTCCTGCAACGTTACTCGTGTTACGCAGACCGCATTTTCTAGTGAAACCCAATAACATAACGGCGCTAATAGGCCAGAACATCGAGTTTCATTGCCAAGTAAGAAATGAGAACGTATTGTCTGATGTATATATTTTCACTTATATAATTACTTTTACTCTTTGTCTCTACATTTTATCATAATATAAGCAATTAAGAGTATTCTATATACGTATATTTCATACAAACTTACGAAGTATCGATAAGTTCGTAATAAATTGGAATCAACGTCTATTCTCCGATAATTTAAGTCTATGCATTAACAAAAAAAATATTCGATTATAATCACTTATATCCTAAGAGTTTTGTTAATTATAAACTTAATAATAGATTTTTTTCATTTTACCCAATTCTTTGGGTCGTTTGCAAAAATAAAATCCATTTGAGGATAACTTAATTATAAAAAATTGTTGTTATACAACAATTTTTATAGATTTTTAAAGTATTTTCATTATTTTTCTACATATTTTTATTATATATTTAATAAATATATTTATAGTATAAGTTACATAAATTTAGTTTTAATAAATAACCGTGTAGTTATTTTAGATAAAAGTTTACTTTACTGTTTCTTACATAAGCAGAAGTTTGTAATGCTATCCTTAGTATAAACTAAAGATAGCCTTACAAACTTCTGCAGATATAGAATATATCATATACTTAATAATTCATATGAATAGAAATTGGAGACGCAAAATAATACCTTTGTGTAGAACCAATGGTTATATTATGTTTTTATGTCGCTTTAAATATATATAATAAATAATAATTAAATAATCACTATTATCTATATTGCATCATTTTTCAACATTAATATATGTATATAGTGTTATTTTTCTTTTTCTTCCTTCCTTTTTTCATTACCCATATTTCACTTCTTGTCATTTTCTTTATGTTACTCTAAGGTTGGCTGGTAGAGATCCCTTTTAGGGATAAGTCCGCCTTTGTACATGTGCAATTTTTTTTTACATTCTTTATTTATATTTTTATGTTTGTACAATAAAGAAAATAAATAAATTATTTTTTAGGCTTCACCAGAAACAGACGTTTCTGTGACATGGTCACGTGATAAAGGGTCATTATCACCATACGCAATAATACGTCGAGGGTCGTTGAGAATAGATAGGGTCGTGGAATCGGACGGTGGGACTTATACATGCCGAGCAGAAAGCCAGGCTGGATATAGTGTCGCGAGTGCTACATTAACCCTTCATTGTTAGTATTAATATAAATAAGTAAAGTTGAAGTGTATTTTTAAATATAAAAAAATATATATTGGACACTGACACACACGGTCGTCCCCAAAGTACCTTAATTCTCGTCTTATGGGTGACAAACAACTGGGAAATATATACATATGTTTTTTTAATAAATAATTTGATAAATAAATAAACTCATTGTATGTAGGAAATATTAGCACTCAGCGAGAATCGAATCCGCAACCCACGGAGTTGAAGGTAGTGTTATTAACACCTGTATCAACCAGCCAGTGAGCGTTGAAAGTTATCCGTAATTTCAAACATTAATACTATTCTAATATCAATATTGGTATAACTTAGAATAAGTACAATAACGCCACTACAATAAATAAAGCAGCGCCGTGATAATATTTGTAATGAGTTTAATTCTAATAAGATTTGTAAGAATTTATTATTCAGTGTCGTAAAAGTGCAAATTATAAAACAAATGAGAACACTATAAGTACTATTTCTTCAAATAATGTGCGAAATATTCTATTATATTTCTTCGTTTTTCTCAAAATATAACTTACCGAAAATTTACAGCACAAGAAATTTATAAAAATGACACACAGACATGTGAAATATATTTGTTAGGTGCAATTCAAGTGCATTTCGTCAAAAATCTGTATAACTTTTAGCGTTACCACATTTTACTCGTGTTCCATCCGATCAAACGGCATGGGAAGGAGAATCGGTGTCATTTCCATGCGAAGTTGACGGCACACCGAAGCCTATTGTGTTTTGGACGATGGAAGGTTCACAGGTACGCGTAGCATTTTAATAATTAATCGATTTATTATACAATGTCTAAATTTGTAATAAATTTATTGCAACAGGAACTTGTATTCCCAAATTCGGTACACGGAACTGGCTCTCTTTATTTGGACCGAGTGTTTACACAACACGCTGGCAGACTGACTTGTGTGGCTATAAGTGCAGCAGGAAGTGCTTTACATACTGCGACATTGCAGGTAAATGTTTTATTTAGTTTAATGAAGTTTAAAGTGATTTTATGTCGATGTTCGAAAAAGTGAGTTATTTTTTCATTTAGACTATCGTCATAACATTCTCCTGCCCTTATATAACTCTAACTGGGGTCAGCACATGTTTTCAAATATTTTGGCTAGTTATTATACGATCGGCCGCTTGCCTGATGTCAACTTACCTTAGGCGCCTTTTACGACACCTAGGTCAGAAATGAGGGTGGTCTCAGGTTCATTTAGACTATCATGAAAGTTATTCATAGTATATACTATGAATAACTTTAAATTAGATATGAGTATTGCCCGTTTGTTTATACAAACGGGCAATTTATTACTACAAACATACTCATATCTAATTCTATCCAGGGAGCCCGATTAGTTGGAAACTTATGCAGGACCCTTATTCATGAGCTTTTTAAACGGCGTTATCTCGGGAGCATGCCGCCTTGACGCAACCCGGGTTCACCCGATAGATTAGACGTGCGTGTAGCCGTTTCCTATTAACAATGTCAGTTATTTTGTGAAACATTAAAATATATAGTCAGAAGAAATCGTCTTGGAGTTCCTTTTTGATGTTTGAAAAATTAATATTTGTTGCTGTCAAATCAAATTTCATTGCAACGTCGCATTACTTTCTGTATCTTTTAATTAGTTATTCATTAAAGGTACTAAGAAGAGAAGCAAATTCTTTTAACGCTCATTCTGAAACATCATCGCCACATCCAGAGTATGGAGATAAACCACAAAATCATCCGCCCATGACACAATATGAGCTAGTTCAGGCTCGACGATATCTTCAACAAGATGTTTTGGCGTTAAGAAGAGTAGAAGGAATATCATCAACAACATTGAAAATTGTTTGGGATGTACGTTATGAATTTTATAAGATTTAAATTAATAGTGCCCAGTAAAACCATAGTAATGCAGTTTTTAATTCAAATAAAAATTAATTAATACAAGATTAAAACAATTTAACTGTTACATGTAATGTAAGTAGTAGCATATTATTTAAGTGACCAATAAATACTTTTTTAGAAGTATTGCAGAGAAACAATTCATATTCCAACTAAGACGATATAGGAACTCTTCAGCTTTAAGGTTTAGTTTCCGATACCGATTTAACAGAAAACCGTGGCTTGGAGCACTTAGAAGTAGTTTAAAGCTAATTTTTAAAAATATCGTATAGTACCCGGCATTAAATAATGCACATCGATGTTTACAACGAAACAGTCGGCCAGTTCGGTTTTGTAGAGCGCTGTCACTGTCACACACGGGTTCGCCAGTCTGTGCGTAAGAGACGATGCTCTATGAAGCAGAATCTTGCCGATTTCTCTCTCTAAGCCTCGATGTAAATTATTTATTGCCGGGTACTATATTTCCTGACTGCGACGATATTATTTTCAGGTACTAACAGATTATAATGAATATTTAGAAGGAGTTAAAATATGGTTCAACGGCACATCACTAAATCGTCAACAAGCTATAGACTTTCAAAATATACATCAGTCAAATCGTTCTCTAGAAAGTTTTATCGAATTAACGAAGTATGATAATTTTACGATGACGACAGTCCACAATAGCGGCTCGTCGAGTCATTTGTTAACAGGGTTAATGCCGTATGCTAAGTATAGTATATTTTTGATGCCGTTTTACAAATTGTTACTAGGCAAACCGTCCAATATGAAGAGTGGACATACAGAGGAAGATAGTAAGTAGATAAAAAAGGAAAATAGTTATAAAAATATTTAAAAAGTTCTCTCATTAGAAGCTTTATGTTTGTTTTAGTTCCGACCGCACCTCCACAAAATGTTTCAGCGGGAGTCATTAACGCTACGTCAGCCTGGATTCGTTGGGAACCTCCGCCTTTTTTTTTTTTTTTTTTTTTTTTTTTTTTTTTTCTAACTGACTGTATGCTGTTAGCCCTAATGGCTTTTACAGCGTCACCGGGCGGGACGGGCGAGCGCAGAAGCATCGCCGAAGTTGCGAAATGCAGGAAGTAGAGCGCAGAAGCCCTACTTAAGTCGGGGAACGTCGTCCTAAGGGTGCCTCCTGTGAGGCCGGACCACGGCTTAGGGCGACGCGTAGTGGAGGGTTCATGGTATGACTTAGATTAGTCATTGAGGCGTCGGAAGTGTGGCGAGAAGCCACGACCGACCGACGTCAGAAAACTGGGACCTCGTCTTCGCCGGCGAAGACGCTGTGTGAGTGTATTACGTGTTTCTGTGTTGGCGATCGTTATTTGATCGTCGGGGTCATACAGGACGCTTTTTGGACGCCTATATTTTCGATGGTCTGACCTAACTGGGATGTAGGTAGAAGCAACTGAAATCAGGGGGTTCGGGTGTACCTCAGATTTCTCGAAGTAAGATTTCGAAAAACGTTTAAAGAGGTGAGTAATGGTAGGGAGATCGAGGTCTCTATGGAGGTCAACGTTCCGCATGAACCACGGACAACCAGTGGCTGTCCGCATAAATCGGTTCTGTAGTCTTTGGAGCCTGAGCAATCTGACTTTTGAAACGTGTGCAAACGCAACGCTCGCATAGGACATTATTGGTCTTATGCAAGTTTTGTAGAGTGTCACTTTGTTGCGGAGCGACATCTTACTTTTCTTGCATAACATCGGATAAAGTCGTCCCATGACATACGCAGCCTTATTGCAGACTATGTGTATGTGCTCGTGGAAGGTCATGGAAGGTTGAAAGGTGACACCTAGGTACTTGACTTTCTGTTGCCAGTGAATCGGTGTAACCTCCGCCTATACATACTTGGAATGGTGAACTAGCCGGTTACTTAGTGAGTTTTTAATTATCATTATATTTTCTAGGTGTTTTTACTTTTCATTGTACATGTTAATACAATCATAAATTACATTTAATATAATTATAAATTAAATTCAATGAATAAATAACTTTATAAACGGTGTAATCAAATAAAGGAATTTAGTAGTAAGAAGCACATTTTCGGTGGTATTTATGTGTGCATGTTTATTATAATAGTATGTACAATGTCGTACTACGTATATGACGCAGATATCAGTTAGCTATTATCTATGCAAAGATGCTTCGTAGTAAATTATGATATTTACTGCTGTTTAATTTTATATTTTTTGCCTATGAATGTCAATATCATTGAAATTTATATCATTGAAAATTTAATTGATAGGTCACGAAGATTATAATACGATGCACCGATCAGTGTTATTTATAGCACCTATAACACAAACATTAAAATTGCTTACTTTGAGGACAGGCTACCATATGTGTAATTGTCCCAGATTTATTATAGATTATATCTTATCTATTGAATTAAATGAAATATTTAGGATTACTTATTTATTTTCTATTCAAGTTGATATTTTATGTCGTGTAAAGTCGGTAAAAACGGTCAAATGCGGAGTATGCATACGCAAACAAAGATTTCCGTTCAGAACAGTCTTAAGATCTGTCGGACGCTATGAAGCGCATGTGAACTCTTTCTTTTCCCGCCCCCACCTCTGCGCACCCTACTGAGGCGCGGAATTAAACTCAACATTGTTGGAGGAATTTCTAAACATACCGACTGACTGATCTATTTGCTATATCAAACATCCGGAAACACGATAGAAACGTTAAATAAAAAAAAAATAATAATGTACATATAAGTTTAGTGCTGGTTGTTCTCGATAGGAGATAACCTCCAAATCAGTGCTACCTTTTTTAAAAACATTTAACGATTTGAAAGCACTGGGAACAGTATACTTGAATAAAGAACATATATGTTAGAAAAGATTATTTATATTCTACATGAATAGATTGAAGTACGCGTGGGTGGAACCAGTAACGGTCGAGTGGTAGGTCAGATGTCGCTAGGCGCTCGAACCCGTGCAGCAGCAGCGAGCTCTCTCCGAACTGGCGGACGGTATAGCGCGAGGGCGGCCGCTGTCACCCGACGTGGTCACGGCCCGTTTAGTGCACCTACACAAATACACATGCTGCCCACACATTCACAGAGGCATTATGTACAGTAAGTACAACAATACTTCAATCTTATTTATTACTAGTGATACCTGCGACTTCGTTTAGGTCAATTAAAAGTGTATGGTGTGTTTTTCCCTATTTCAGAAATAAAAATTTTTAACATGTTACTCTAGTGTATAAGCTTTAATTGTGCACAAATTCCGTCAAAATTAGTCTTGTCTATTAGCCACTAAAGCGAAACAGATAGATAGATTTCGCATTTATAATAGCATGAATTAAAACTTGTCTAAAAATCCTGATTCTCTCCTATTGCTATAGAATAGTATCAAATAATGTGACTTTATTTTCGATACGATATAACATAATTATTTAATTTAGTCAAAAGTAAAGATATTAAAAAAAATCCTTCATCTTGATCTCTCAACCATAGAAAGCATAATGTGATTTAAAATGAATGAGAGAAATACTCTCGAGAAATAAAGCAATTAGTTATAGTGCTTAATCAGATTTTTTAAACCTAAGCCGTCACGACTGTACGTCTAATCGAATTCATTACGATCATATTAATGGTTACAAGCAGAAAAATATCATATATTTCCAATTATTTCTTCCTAACAAGATCAAATACTCGCAACTTTGTTACAGAACGGAACCTGCAACAGATAAGGCAATATTGTCAATATTCCGAGAAACTTGGCTCCTAGTGCTAACTTTGTTTCTATTAGCAATTATAGTGGTAGGGGCAGTTGTTATTGTTTACTTACGACGACGGCAGACTAAACAGCGGAAGAGTCATAACACTGTTGGTAAGTTTATGGGTAATATAGATTTTGTTACCAACTGACATCCGTCAGTTCATTTGTTAAGTTAGAAAAGTGAATAAAACAATAATAATATTTTTAGGAACTCCTATAACGAACACGCAGTGCTTGTTAGGTAAAGAAGCTGTATGGCTTCGCGAGAGGCCTTTGTATGAAGGGTCAAATGAACCAAGAATAGAAATATTGAATTGTCATCAAAGTTTACTGCACAGTAAGTTTATAAGTAATTTAAAGTTACTTTTGATACATTGAGACATATGTATATTACACTTAAAAACGAAAATTTTAGGTGGTCATACAATAGGTACAATGGCTATGGAAGCCGAATATAGTCTTCCACAACACACTAGTACTGTTAATATGATGTCTCATGAAGATAACAGAAGACATCCTCCGGAACCTTACGCCTCCAGCGCTATTTATACTGAATTAAATTATCAGGTAAGTTAAATAAATGTGATTGTAATTTCTTTGCTACTAAGATAAACATTCCACGTACACGTTAAATAATCAAATATTAGTTACAGGATCATACAGATGCAGAAGATTCCTGTATCAAATGTGCTGTGAGCCCAGAGTCATACGATAATAGTATGGCAAGATCCTTTGCTGAAAGTAACCAATATTCCAATGAGGAATGTTCTACTTGTTGTCGCAGTAGTAGTTCGACGTTAACAAAGGACTATAGTGAAATGACAAAGTGTGGGAATGAGGGAGACGATATTCAAGAGCTGTCGTTAGATGAGTGCCCTTCGTGTAAAACAACTCAGTCGAGATCTTCTAGTCATCATGATGGAAATAAAGAATGGACAGCGATTGCTGATGTAGAATATGATTATCCTCAGTGGCAGTGGTTAGGTAGAGAAAATAGTTTTAGACAGATGGCTCAAGACTCAAAACATTCCAGTCAAACTAGGAGAAGCGAACAAAACTGCAGAATGAATTTATGTGATATTCTTCCACCTCCTCCATATGAGAGGTAAGTTTAATGTTTTATAATTTCGTGCTACCTAATATTTACATTTTACTTCATTGTTATGAATTGTTACAGAGAATCACCCTACACGGAAATGCATGCGTTTACCAATAATTCTGGCGCATCGGGTTGTTCAGGGCATACTTATCGCAGTTAATTTAGCTTATTTAAAAATATCATTAGGTTCTAATAAAAGCAATACTAAGTTTAGGGAAATTGTACATAAACGTATAAATATGGAAACGATAGATGAGGAAAATGTAACACCGCTTTTAGCCGTAATTTAGTCTTGATTTTATAATTTTAAATGACTGAAAATTGTTTTGTTTCATTGCGTTTGAAGGTGTTATACAGTAATTTGAATCGAAAAGCGGTGCTGAAGTCGGTACTCTTAAGGGTTGTAGCTTTGTATGTTTCCAAATAGACTGCCATGTAACGTAATGTAGTCATTACATAGTTTTATCTTTCTCTAGTGACTGTGATATAGTATAATTTTGATTGATTTTATTTTGTACATAATTAAAAGAATGTTTGATATCCTTATACAATTTTACCCTAATTTTACTCTATTTATTGTGTGTAGTTTGTTACGGAACTCTTAACTCTTTACTGTTAATATTACAAGTATTATTGTAGAATTTTGTACAACTCAAACATCTAGAACTTGAAATATCTCTGTTTGTATATTTTGATGACTCAGAGCCCGAATTAAAGTACTACATTTTTATTAAGTTGTTTTACTTTAATTGTAATTGTCCATTTACATAATAGATAGACAAAGTGAATGAAACAAGTGATTATTTCGATACTTCGAAACGTTACAAAATATTACTATAACAACCTACCAAAACCTAAAACCACTGATACCATTTATTTTGCCTTAAAATAAAATATATGTTTCAAACGATCTAATAAAGAACGTTTGAAACAAATATTTTATTTTAGAAAATAACGAATAACGTGATTTAATGTTTTCTACAAATTATATGTATCTTACAGTACAAACTTTTCACTTCTTTATATCTTGACAGTTATTAAAAGACGCGTCATTCAAGTCGTCAGTATTCTGGCTATTGCTGGGTTTTAATAATCTATAAGAATTCGTTACTCACATGTTTGTAGCAGCAAAAGTCACGAAGACAGTGGTTTATGAATTATTTTTAAGTTTATGTTCAATAGAGATGAGTAACTGCACGAAGCACGGCTACGTTTATTAATAATAATTTTAATATTATTTTTTGTTCTTCGTCTTTGATGTGAAATTTAATGTTTGGTTGTTACCAACGAATGTGCTCTTAAATTATTAGGTACCCAATAAAGTAGTCATTCACGAGTAATCAAAACCACTTCAAGAGCGCTATACTTGCAAATTGCTTGTTAATCATGTACGACACATACTATTCGGCGGAAATAGTTCTCAAATTGCAAACATTTAGTAAATTTACTGTAAAATACGTTGTGTAGAACAAATTGTTTTTAGTTAGAACACAAAAAACAGAATGGGAATTGTGTCACAATATGTTTCCGATTATTATTGCTGAGAGTTGCAATATATATTTAATATTTATTAATAAAATAAATAAGAAGAGTATAAAGAAATAATAAATAATATGATTTTAGGGAGGTGAACAATTAATAACATTTAATATTAATAACAATGGTGCATGGGTGACGTCTCAATCTCAATTAGAAAGCTTTCACTTTGAAATGAAAGTGATAATCAGGTTGAAAATCATTGGTATAAAAATATTTGAGGCTTTAGTAGTAAGTAGACTTGGGGATGACAGAAGGCCAATGCCCATATTGGGCTTTTAGGTTGAAGTAGAGGAACTTAAGTTAAGTCTAAACACCTAAAGCTTTAATATTTTCTCAATATTTTTTAAGGTGACCTGGAAATTATTTATGTCATATATTTTTTATATATTTATGTCATTATTTGACACGTTGTGCCGACCCCACTTAAAGTGGGATAAGGGCAGGAGAGTGATGATAACGAGTATATGACCTGGACAAGTTTGTTACCAACTTAGACTTTAGGGTTTGTTAGCAAGAGGTAAGGCCAGGCGCTAATGATTTTTTGAAACTTCTATGAACGATACAAATGTATTGATATATGTATAATAGAAATTTAGATCAATTAAAATAACTCCTCAAAGCCATCACGGGACTCAAGCGTACAGCTGCTCGCACTTAGTTCTGCATTTAGTTTCATAACCACCAAAAGTTTCACAACAATTATACCCCTAATCAGCTTTCCTCATAAATATCTAACATTTGTGTGGTAGATTCGCAGCCTGCGTTGTAACTTGGGGTGTTGCCATGGAAACGGGTCCCTAGCACGCCCTTGTTATTAATACCCGTAATAATTAAACTTGATTGCATTTCACACCAGGTGTTGGATGATGGCTCTTGTCAGAAAATAGACGGCCTGACCCCCTGTCAGTTCTAGTGATATTTTGAGGAGCAATTACTAAAAGCTAATAAAGACAACATTATCCAAAAGGTTGATCAACAGTTAGTTAACTTGCTTATAAAAATATATATAAAAATGTACTATAATAATTTTTTGAATACAAAGATTAGAAATTACTTTTATTTTTCGTTATATTTTATACACCAAAACTGAACTGAAGTAGCGGCCTGTTACAATCTCACTGCTGGGAATAGGCCTCCTCTCTCCGTCTCTGGAAAGAATGGTTGGAGCTAAGACCTACCACACTGCTCCAATGCGGATTGCTAGGTTACACATATCTCCAAAATTCTGTAGAGGTATGCAGGTTTCTTCACGATGTTTTCCTTCACCGAAAAGCGTGTGATAAATTGCAATTATCAATTAGACACATGAGTTTTAATAGATAAACTCATTGGTGCCTGTTCGGGTTTGAACTCGTGTTCCCCTCGGAAGCATCGCACAGTCTCGCGCCTAGGCTATCACAGCTCAGACCAAAACTGAATACTGTATATAATTCCACATATATTTTTTATAGGTTGTTCATAAAATTAACATAAAAAATTGACATTAATTGTTATTCATAAATTATTGAACACGCAAGAAAACAAAATAGTTGAAGATGAACTTTAATACAGAATTTATAAAATTTCCACTTACAGTCGAAACTTTTTTTGTTGAAGGACCTGTCATAATTTGCAGTTATAACATTACATACATAAAATCAGCGCACATTAAATTTGTATCTTTTATATTTGAATATTGGTAATAAATTTATACCGGTACTTCGATCTGAGAAAATGTGGGACCATACAAAACCAACATCATGATACTTTCAAAACAATTGAATTTTTTTAACGTTTAAATCATATTTGCTGTTATAATTTATAACTCTATTCCGCTTTTCGTTCGACTCAGCTTTGTATGTATTAAAATACCATCAGATATGTAATAGTTTTTTATTAGTTCTTGAGGGAAAAACAGGAAGTTTTCATTTATAAATTAGTGTGGATTTAAACTGAAATAATGGGCTAAGTATTTTTTACTAAATCCTTCAATAAAAACCAATCCAATGTAAACCAAGATCTAAACCAATGATGTAAACCAAGAATCCGTAGTTCATTTTTTATTATTACAAAATAGACTTTACTGATGAAAGTCACGAATTTTAACTTAACGAAAAATAATTACAAAATTTTCCGTAAAATTAGAAGTCGAGGGTGCATGAATTACCCATAACGCAGCGGCTGAAAGTACTTTCATTGCTATAATTCGTACTCCTTCGGCCCGGGGCTCCGTATGATATTTATAGACATAGATAAGGCCTACAGATGGCGTGGAGTTTTCCTTCCCCTAATACTCGTTGAGTTATGGTTTCCAATTTCCAGTTCTACACTTCAGGTAGGCGGTGTCTCTAGCGAATTCTTGAAATATCGACGGCATACTCGTTTGATAAATGTTCTTTTGGTTTGAATAGATTCTTCCCTCTATGGTTTATGGGAATGGATTTAGAATTGGAGGCACTATATTTGTGGAATCTATAACGTGTGAAATATGTGCTTGACTCTATCAAACTGATATTAAAATTGATTTGTACAATGTTCTACTGTATTCATAAATAGGTGATCATTTCTTAAAGCTTTCATTTAAGTTTCCGTGTATGTACGTGAAGGTGGAATCTGGAAAGCTAAATTTGACCCACTTCCCGATGTCCAATTGTGCTGAAATTTTACATACTGGCTCAGGTTTATGATAAGCATGACCTGAAATTGCTGGCAGGATTGACTCTAGACAAGGATACTACTCAATGGTTAACAGCAGGGATATGAAATGCTTTTGAAAGCTTTTTAACTTGACTTGTTACGAACATTAACTCGAGTTCCTAGGGTTCGACTGCAATAATGTTTAAGTAAATAGAACAAATATAAGAAGTGTTTAATTTAAAAGACATTACAAATGGCCCTCGCATTAGTCACGGGTGAAGGAAATCAACATAGAATTATGACACCGGTGAACGAAACTCTGTAGGGGGTCACGCAATACGGCGGCGTTTTTTGGTGATTTATTGTCTAATATAAACAATGACTAATACTATTAATAAATTATCGTTAGTTTGTTTATTTATAAGACCAGCTTTCTGTTATTCAAGTAGATAGATAATTAATTGATTTCTGCCAAGATTGTTTGTCAACTGGTCGCAAAGATTTCTATCATTATATTTATGTTAATATTATTATAACATAGGTACCTATTTGAAAGAGAACTTGCTGCTATTTATTATTTATTGGACTTATTGATTGTTTTCACTTTAAAACGATTGAAACGATTTTGTCGTGGAGCCTATCCTCCTGATGATGCTTCGGTTTTGGAGCGAAACGATCGTCGAGATTGTTGTGGTGGTCTGTGTGTGCTGCTTGTGTGCTTTGTTGCTGGTGGAGGAGCCTTGGGGTGCGTGTGGTGGCTTGTCCTGCATGTATAAGGTTCGTAGATTTTGCCTGCTTCATACACATTAGCTTTGCATGCATTCGCTTAACCCGTGCGGATTATAGCGAAGTAGCTTTATTATAGTGCCTGTAATATGGAATTCCGCAAAGTAACGCCTGCTTCTATAAATCATAATTTTACAATAGTTTTATCTTTAGCAAATAAAGTCTTTAGAAAACAAATACATTGCGCGCTAAGTATTAAATAGACCGAATTTAATATTAGGCTAAATTGAGTTAGATAGAGTGTAATCCTTATTTCAATGACATCTATGACATACGGCTTTTTATGTTATGGATTTAACAATCACGAGCTTTGTAGGCGCTACCCTTTATTGCAATTTTTCACAAAACAACGTTTTTGAATTAAGTCAATTTATTATTATGCGTGCGAAATGATAATTGCATTTTATCACACGCTTTTCGGTGAAGGAAAACATCGTGAGGAAACCTGCATATATCTAGAGAATTCTAGGGATATGTGTAACCTAATAATCCGCATTGGAGCAGCGTGGTAGGTCTTAGCTCCAATCCTTTTCTCCAAAAAACGGAGAGAGGAGGCTTTAGCCCAGAAGTGGGCATAGTAACAGGCCGTTACTTTACTACTACTTTGTGCGAAATGTTTTATTATTTAGTAGCTTTCCAAAATAAAATAGAACTTTGATTTTTGATCTATAATTTTTGTCAAAAAAAATTGTGTACAGAGAATTGTAATAAGAACAGGTAAGTAAGTCACTGATTCTAATAGGTGTTCTATGTCATGAATAGAAAATTCAAATGCAGTGTTATTTTCATTTACCAAGTGCTTTGAACGTCGTTTTACGTAAGTAGTCGCATAAAAATAATAAAGTATCACTAATGGGTTATTACTTTATATTAAGATCTTACTCATTGTAAAGTATATGTTATTGGCTACTTAAGAGCTAATCTTTCCAGTGGTGAAGCGAGACATTAATATCAGTAACAGTAACAAAGCTTATAAATGACACTTTATTGAGCCCTATATTACTACCGATGAAGCAAAAGCTACACTTGATCCGGTAAATGACTTTCTAACAATTGATAATCTGACGTGAAATATAGTTGTGTACTAGGAAATACAGTTGCAAGTTATAACACCTTAAATATTGACAATATATTGTGAAACCAGTATTCTGTTTATATTCAACCAGATTGCTTGCTTAAAAAGTGATTCTGCCTTCTGAGATGGGGAGGATTAACTGTTAAGATAATACTAATAACTCTAATAATAGTAATATAGTATCAACTAGTTGGAACAAACCGCGTGGAATCACGAAGTTTTCCCACGTAAATCCCTTTAGTTTATTCTGCGTTAAAAATATTAAATAAACAAAATGGAATTATCCTCCTGCCCTTATCGCACTCTAAGTGGGGTCGGCATATCACAAACATGTCACATGATTTGGCTACGCATTTCACGACCGGCCGCCTGCCTGACGTCAACTTACCTTAGTCGCCTTTTACGACACCTCGTTAAGAAAGAGGGTGGTCTATTCTACTCAGTCGGATTAATACTTACCTAAGAATGCCTTGACAGAAAAGAATGCATTAGTTGAAATTTTGAACAAAGAAGCAGTTATTGTGAGTTAACCCTTAATAATAAGAATAGAGAAATGCTGTAGGGAACTTTTTTTAGTAGTTTATAGATAGATTATAGTTTATAGCTAAAGCTCTCTGTTAACCTAAACCCGGACACCCCTAAACCGGAAGAATCGTACTATCTTTTAGTAAAAACTGAACAAAAATCCGCTTAGTACATTTTGAGAAAATTGATCACGTACAGACGGACAGCATTTGGGTCTTTGTTCTTATATTATAGATTACATGTTATAGATAACAATACACTTCCAATTAGTCTTACCTCACCTAAGTAAGTTGGGAGTTCATAATTCAGGACTAATAGCAGAAAGACAGTACTTTTCGATAATACAAGAATAGCATATCAGTTCACACACATACAAGGTGTCAAACTTAACAGGTTTATCTGAAATTTAAATATTGTTTAAAAATTTTATTAAACGCGGTCCAGCCGTCTCGGAGTCTATAAGAAACATAATTACTTTCTCTTTTATGTAAGTAGATTTAAAAGCGTAAAAACCTTGAAATATCGTCAATTGCTGTGCAATTTATCTAGAATATAAATCCAGTATACACATTATACACAGCCCCGTATTTATGCAATTAATATATCTCTCCGCGTAGAAACTAACAGAGTAGAGTACAACTTGATGACAAATTGCGTTTACTATTAAACTTGTTGACAGCAAGATTGTAAATGTAGAATAAGATAATATACTGTTATTATTTTTATAAATCAACAAATCAATATTGATACAGAGATATTAGAAGGTGACATTCTCCTAAACTTTCAAAAACAGCAACATTCCTAAATATTAAAATATATACAAAATTATCTTAAATAGTTCCTTATGGATTACTCTGTCTATTGAAGAAAACACCATGAGAATCCGTTCAGAAATTTTTGAGTTTATTGTAAATAAACGGACAGACACGATGGTTACTTTTACAATAGGCGGGTTTCGCTACAATCATGACTGATGGGAAGCGATAATAGTAAGTAAGTTGAAAAGTTAAGTTGGAAAGCGCTTGCCTAAAAGATGCCTATTCACTCTGGCTTTAAGGGTACACATATTATAAGTGAAAGTAACATATTATAAGTAAGTATCTGTTAGTATCCCACTGCTAGGCATACGCCTCCTCTCTCCGTTTTTCCGGAGAGAAGTGTTGGGGCTAAAACCTACGACGCTGCTCAAATGCGGATTGGTATGCTACACATATTCAATTCAAAATATTCTTTTTTCAAGTAAACTTGTAAACAAGTGCTTTTGAATCGTCAACATCTACTGCTGGTTGAGGAAGCTGTTCCTACCGAGAAGAACCAGCAAGAAACTCGGCGGCTGCTCTTTTCAAAGAATAATTCTTATTACTAGTTACATATAGTTATTAATGTCTTGTACAGAAGAGTAGCTATATTCACACATTTTTATCATCTAAGTAATACTCAATAGTATAGTAGGCTTTCTGTAGCAGCCTTTTTTAACAGTGTTTTAAACTGTTGTAATGGTAAAGTTAAAGTAGTTTGTTGAATTTTATTATAGAATACTATACTCAAACCCACAAACGACTTATGAACTTTTGCAAGGCGCAAAGCAGGAGCCGCAAGCTTATGTCGGTTCCTACTTTGTCTATTATATACAACGCCAATTGTTTTATAATAATTTACAAAAATTAAATTGCTAAAAATATACTGTGAAGGCAATGTAAGAATACCTGTTTCCTTAAACTTCTCTCGTAGGGAATCGCGCGAACTGAAATTGAAAATGCTACGTATGGCTCTTTTTTGTATCATATCCTAGGGATATGTGTAGCCTGTAGTATTCTCTAGAGATATGTAGGTTTTCTCTCTTTTCCTTCACCGAAAAGCGTGTGATAAATTGCAATTATCAAGTAGACACATAAGTTTTAATATAAAAACTTATGAGTCCGGAGTTTGAACCCATGATCGTCTCTAGAGAGTCACACGGTCTCTCCGCTGGGCTATCACAGTTTATTATAAGTAGGTAGTGCGAAAGATAAATGCTGGTTAAGAATCCATACCAATACGCAAAGTTGACGAAATGGAGGTTACATCTGTCATCTGCTACATCTATAATGCTACTATTGTACTATTCTATAAATATGATAATATATATCTTAGGATGTTACCCAATTAGGCAAATGGTTTTGCCTTATTAGACAAAATCAGCTGAATGCATAAGGACAAAATGTGGAACATAGAGTATTTTCTATTATTTATAGCGACCTTTATACGCTAACGAAACGTATAAATAATCTACTTAATAGTATAATAAAATTATAGATGCAAAGTTTTGATGATTGTTTCGTAATTACGCAACACGGCTGAACGGGTATGGACGAGATTTGGCAGATACTTTATTTTATACTATTTGATCCAAGTACCGAAATCCGCGAAATTAAGTCGTGTGCAGGAGTTCATTATTTATATATATTATAAAACAAAGTTTCCAAAATCCGTATGTATGTGATCGATTTGCTGAACATCTACTGAACGGATTTTTGTATGATTTTTACAACAAGATTAGCAATTCTTAAGGAAGGTTTAAGTTAATAGTACATTACATTAAAATTTCCGCAGGGTCGGTATTTATGCGGGAAAAACTTCGTGACACATTGATTTCCAAGCGGGCAAAATTGCTAGCAAAGCTAGTTAGAAATGAGTAATTCATTTTGTTGGGAGTAAATTATAGACATCAGTTTACATAATCAATACATCGAAAATCTACAGAAAGCGCTTTCGCTAAGAATTATCTTAAAATAATAAAAAAAATAACGGCCTGTTACTATTCCACTGCTGGGCATAGGCCTCCTATCTCCGCTTTTGGAGAGAAGGATTGGTGCTAAGACCTACGACGCTGCTCCAATGTGTATTGGTAGGCACACATATAGCCAGAATTCTCTAGAGATATGCAGGTTTATAGCTTAGACTTATCTTATCATACTTAAAAACAACTTACATATTATAAAACAGAAAGTGAAAGTTCGAAAAGCATTGACACAACATTAAAAATAAGTTGTTAAACAATGCGCTATCGTTTTACTTATAAATAGCTACGTCATAAACTCGATAACATAACATTAATATGTGCGATGTGATCAACGATAAAGTATCGATTAATTCGCACCGCGATTTCTTATTTAAATAAAGCAAGAGATTTTATTGCCACTTTGTTCACGTAACCAAAATTAATATTCAGACTCAATGCACCCCACAGTTTTTTAGTCTTAAAGGCTATGCAAAACGACTTTTTTATTTTTCTGGAAGCGTGAATTTTAAAATAGAAGTTAATAAAAACAGGTTAGGTGTAGAGCGCAGAAACATACAGATTTAAAAAAAAATTCGCTTTCATGGACAGATGGACACTTTGGTTATAAAAAATATTTATTCATTATAAATATTTTTTATAACCAAAGTGTCCATCTGTTACGCTTTCATGGCATAAGCCGCTGGACCAATATTGATAAAATTTGGCTCAATTAAAGCTTAGAAACTAGGGTAATATATAGGATAAAAGATACACCATTTCTGTCAGGAACGGGGAAAGCACCACATATTACATTATTGAAAGCAAAAGTAATAATAAAATTATTTTTCTATAATCCGTGATAACGTAAATAGAAAATATATATAATGCTAAACGAATAGTGGACTATCCGTTTTTTTTTCATACCCAATACATGCAGGATTCGTAAAAACACATGCACAAACCTCCACCATCGCCACCACAATACACAAGCACCACACACGTTCACTATCACAAACTCAACAATCGTTTCGCCCCGCAAACAAAGCATCATCAGAAGAAAGACTCCACGACAAAATCGCTTTTGGCTTTGCAGGCTTTGCGGTGGTCTTATTATTACTTTTGTATTATGGATCTCCCGCAGAGTAACGCCTAATTCTATAAATTATTTATTGAAAGCACTAAAACCTTCGAATTGGCGCAAACGAAGTCGCAAATATATAGCAAATACTTACTACTAAAGTATTAAATATCTTCAATCAAATTTAACTTTAAAATGTCCAATGAAATACAACAATGTCTGGATGGTATCTGCCTGTTCGATCGCAATCAGACATTACAAATTCACCGTGAAACTTTAGAATTAGCCGCCGCAAGACCCCCCACTTATCTGCCGCCATATTTTTAAGTAAATTACAAATAGGTACGGGGTACGAGTACCATCAGTTGCCGTGCGTGTTATCGCGACAGGGGGATCGCGAATACGTTTCGTGTACTTACAGAGTTGGACAACTTTCAAATCTGCCACAGTCTAAGTAATCATCTATGCAAGTGTTGTACACATTTATTTGCAGTCCATATTATAGAAAAGAGACTTTTTTTAAATTAATCTATTTCTACATGCCTAATAGTTAATAGAATAGGATAAGAAGTTAATAATGGCAAAGCAGAGTTAATTTTTAAAGTAAAATTGAGGATGCGAGGGAATAAAATTCCATTTTAGTACTCCCAGTCACTCTTACCTGCCCGAGGTGCATAGTGCCGATAGTGCATAGTACCTACTTAGGCGAATGTGGTAAAGAACGTCAGAACGGCGAAGGGCACCAGACCGTTGCAATAAACTACACCCTGCGATCTGCGACCAATACATCTGTCCAGCATGGTGATTACGAGCAGAACTTCCAATGGCATGCTATTGGAGAGACCTATGTCCGCTATTGAAGAGACCAATGTCCAAAAGTGGACAGTAACGGGCCGTAGATGATGACGAAAGTAATTTTTTCGTTATATTGTTTTCTTATTCGTTATGCTTAGGGAAAAGGCACTACATTGGTAGGCGCGGTCTACTTTAGACAGCATCATTTGCTTTCCTTAACGCGAGATTGCAAGCAAGAACTAGCCTTAAAAAAACAACTTTGCCACTGATATATTACCAGAGTAGAAAAGCTAAATTGAAAAGCGTAAATTTAGACATTAACAACCTTTTAAATCCCTGAAAAAAATAGGCATTACATGGATAAAGCCGTGTTCTATTATTGATATTACATATTTGACCTGATAAGAACCAAAAATCGGTTTAATAAGTTTTGAAATGTATACACTGTGGAGAAATATTTTTTGGCTCGTTATATGTACATGTAGGCGTCGGAAACAAATTTTTTCGTCTAGTCTCCTCGTCGCATTTACTGTGTTTCCTAGCCGACGATTTTCCTTTGATGGTGATAATGTCTTTACAGGCTTTTGGAGTGTTTATAACAATGCGCTTAGTTTCTTTGAGGGATGTTCGTGGCGTCTGGGAAATTGCAACTTAATTATGTTTCATAAATATGTGTTTGAATATATGTTGCAAATAATAATAACCCTACGAAATGTATAGAGCGCACGCCTCCACTTTAAGTCATTAGTTGATATTGACTTGAATCGTCTAGATACTGAAAACTAGTCAAGTTATAATAGTTTTGTATCTCCAGTTCGGGATCTCAGTGAGAAGTGGGAAACTGGAAATACTCTATGTTCTTAATGAGAATGTGGTAATTAAATGAACGAAATGGGTGAAACGTAGTGATTTAGACGTAGTGATCCGTAGTTTAGTGTTGGTGATGGTATAGGGTATGAGACCGCATTATGCCACATATATTTAGAATTTCTAGGTTATAATGGGATTCCATGCCATTGACAAAGTAACGCCTGTTTCTATAAATTGCATGATAGGTTATTTTATCGCAGTACCTACACCAAATGCAGGTCTGGTAAATCTATTATGATTTACCAATATCTGCCCGTGACTTCATCTACATGGCTAGACCGTGTATCGAGATTAATAATTATCCTATGCAACTTTGTAACTTTTAAACTATCTCCATACCAAAAATCAAGTTGCTCAAGTTGCTCAATCAAGTTGCTGTTGCTCTAGAGGTGGAAGAAAGACAAATAAGCAAGCATTTGTATTAAAATCGTATTATCATTGTCGATAATTGACATTTCAATAAAAATATATATATCCTAGAGCTATAGAATATCCACATAGGAACGACTTTTTTCCAGGCAACCATTGTGCTCAAACACACTACGTGTACCCGTGCACACGTTGAATAAACATTCAATGTTTATACATCAAATGTAAACGTTCACTTTATGCAATTCAAATGGACAGGATTTATTGAGCTATTTTCCGAAGAAAAATCGAAGCAATAGGAAGTCCTTGTATTAAGAGCCAGCAGTTTCCTTTGTAGGATCAAGAAATAAAAATCGAATGCGAGCGCTTTCCTCTGTTTGTTTGCTGTGTCAGTTTGCTCTGAGGCAAACCAACTGGTGTTGGCATAAAGGCCGAATGCATGCTTGTACGGGCGCGCCGGGTGGTCTTTATCATTTAATGTACACAAACTTCACCACAAAACAATATAATGCTAAAATACAAAATCAACAGCGGCGTATGGGGAAACAAAAGCTGAAGGAAACCATGCGTATGTTTTATTCGCCCACCAATTCCAGTCTATAGGAATACGGATAATAGAAGAGCACGTATTTCAATGTTGTGCTTTTATTGTTCGGTTTTGAAGTTCTTTTCTTTTCAATTGATATGTATATTTTTTGTTAATCGCTTATGGAGTAAGTGAATATTTTTGTATTTTTAAATTTGCCGTTTTATGGATTGTTAGTAGCTTAGCTCATTGCTGGGATGTCATTGTTTTGCAAAACCGATTCCATAACAGAAAACCAATGGGAATAGCAGACTATACGTCTGCAATTCCTAAAAATCTGGAATTCTGCGAATATATGTAGGTTTTGTATGACTTACGACGTTTTACGAAAAGTGAATGATGGATTGTAAATATCAACTAAACACATAAGGTTTAAAGACAACTCATAAATGCCTCCCAACTCAGGAACCTCCGGTCCAGGAACTCTCAAAAGTGTCACACGGTCTAATAATTTCACCATGACGGTGACCTGAGCTTATACCGTAAATAAGGCATATTTGTCTTATATATATTTTTTCCATATTCAAACAATTATGGCAAAAATGGTGTCATATAATGATTAAAACATATATAACATAATCGACTACATCCTGAAAGTATCGAGTTAGTTGACTCGTTTCGCCTGATTCGTAACTCTTAATCAGGAAATCATTTCAGAAGTAACACTTAAGGACGACTTACTTTTATTTATATAATGAAAAGGCCTATGATTAACGCTTTTCAAATATAAAACATAATATAACCAACGTTATTAAGAGAATGCACTATTGGGCTAACCGTTTTATTCAGACCTCGCCTGCGGGTTATAAGGTCGCGGAGGTGGCACGAGAACGAATACTGAGGTAGGTGTGGACGGTCACCTCTTCTATATCACGCTGCAAGCCCTTGCAATTGGAACCTACCTGACTCCCCGTTCTCGTCCCGGGTACGAGGACACGCCATTGTAAACCGCAGGCGATGGCGAAGTTAAACGCTTAGCCTACAGCAACGTATAAATTTCCTAAAATATTCTGAACACATTGTCATGAAAAGATTCCCAGAAAAAAAACGTAAATCGATGGATAAACCTCGAAGTAAGCACTATCTCTGAATAAATGTTAAGAATGTATTATCCGTGATTCCCGGCCAGTAATTTTACTTTTTTATATAAATATGATATATTATTGACAGACTTTGTTACTGAATTTTATATCCATCGCATATACAATAACTCAGAATTATTGCCGACACTTTTATCTCTATAGTCAGAAGTCGTTAGGGCAGTGCGAAGTGAGAAAGCCATAATATTAATGATTTTATTACGCACAGTTTATATAATTCGCTTCACTTTGAACCGACGGTCGGTCTTTAAGCGATGAATAAATTGCGGACGCGTCAAATTAAATAAATCACAAATATAACGACATTCCGATAAATATAAATAGACTAACAACAGAGAACACTCTGTATGTAGCAAGCGATGAAAATAGCAAGTTAGCAAATTGTGTTCGCTATAAATAGTATGTGGGAAATATGGAATGCAATAAGTAAGAAGTAAGTAATATAAGTTTTGAACAAAATGTTGTGTGGAAACGTAATGTAGATTACATACCGCTAAGAAACCTGGATTACTTAAAACCTGCCATCCAGTATATGATATATGAATATAAATAAAACAAAATTTATTGTCCAGTTCTATCAAAACTACCAACTCAGCGTGTTATTAAACTTTACTTACAATAGTAATAATAATAAAAATTTTGCTATAATCCGCGATACAGTAAATAGAAAATATATACATTGCTATATGTATAGTGGACTATCCATCCATTTGTTCATACCCGATACATGTAGGATTCGTAAAAACACATGCACAAACCTCCACCACTGCCACCACAATAAACAAGCACTACACACATTCACTCTTACAAACTCAACAATCGTTCCGCCCCGCAACCTAAGCATCATCAGGAGATAGACTCCACGACAAAAGGTTTTGCGATTTTGTCGTGGATTGTCGCGGATTATAGCAAAATAATTTTTATTTTTACTTTTGTATTGTGGATCTCCGCAGAGTAACGCCTAATCCTATAAATTATTTAAACTTTTATTATTTTGATTACCCACATTTTTCATCAAATTAAAGCTATGGAAACCGTAACGAGTATGCACATGTTAGAACCGATTAGACATTCTGAGAAGTTCTTATATCATAACACGCAATACACTATCTAATAATGAATTTTTATTATCCACTATGGACTATACATATTATTTTGTCATTATTTTTATAACAGTGCTTTCCGGAAAGTAACACACCCGAATTAAATAGTTCGTATATTCATTTTATATAACCATTATTATGAAAACAAATATCAAATCTGAAAATAAGTAAATACTCTAGATATCCGTGGTAAAATATGTTACGTCAACTTGTCAACTTATTCACGTCATGCACCGATTTAATATCCATATTTCCTTCCTTCTACATGCAATGCTCGAAAATATTTCCATTTTAATTCATTTCTAATAGATATCAATGTTATTTTAATCTTTTTCATCAACAATTATGATAAATGATTTACATAAATAAACTACGACAAAGTAAACATGCTTGCATTCCAGTTTTCATTGAAATATCGCAAATCCCACTAAGTACAAAGTTAGTTTGTTGGCGCCGGCGAAGACCAGGTCCCAGTTATCTGACATCGGTCGGCCGTTGCTTTTCGACACACATCTGACGGCGTGATGACTAAAGTCATACTACTAGCCCTCTACCACAGGTCGTCCTATGTCGTGGTACGGCCTCACAGAAGGCACCCTTAAGACGACGTTCCCAAATGTTAGTAAAGCTTCTGCGGTCTACTCTCCCATTTACATTTTGTCCGTCGTGCCTAGTGACCGTGTAAATGCTGTTAAGGCTGACCACATATAGTCAGTTCGAAAAAAAGGCTGTTAAAGACGATGGCACAATCATAAACAATGGCGCAAACACAGTCACATCATGTAAAACATAAATTATTTATTATAAATATTTATGATGGTGTGCATATTTGGTTATTTTACAAACACTTGATACGTAATGGTGCATGCATGTTGTTTGTCTCCGTTTTATGGTAAGTCAAAATACACAAGTGCTTGTACAGAAACCGCTTAAGTATTTGGCTAGCGGTGCTTGATATCATGACTAGTGGCACCAATGCCAATGCACAGAAAATCAGGACGTTTTAAATAACGTACATATTTTTGTTAACTTACAAACTTGTTAAATAAAAATGGTGCCTTATTAACGGACATTAGTCCCATATAAGAAACATTTTAGGTTTAAAAATGTTCTTTTTGTAAGAGCAAATCACAACTTTTAAGAACTAAAGGAGGTGATATCATATTAAATGAGATATTTTCATATTTAAAGAAATCTGTACTAACTTTAATAAAATTAAATAGTATGCGTTTCTTGCTTTATAATAGACTGTGAGAAATGTCTCTTTTTTATACCTAAACTTAACTAAGTTTAAATAACTAGGGTTTTGTAGTAGGATTTTTCCAAGATATTTCTGTAATAGAACTTTCCATGAATTCCGTGACATTTGGTAAGACTAGCGGTAACATTGTAGTAATAGTCTTCTAAAATATGCATATAAATATTTTAGTCGCTCATAAAAGTCACGTTTGGTAACGTAAAGTATGTCGGTCCGTATTGTGCTTTTGGAGAGTACTGTCGGTGATGACACGCCGAATGAATTGTGCGCACGATTTTGCTCTTAACAAATGACATCGTCTTTCTATAAGTTGTTTAAAGACGTACATAACTTGTAGTCCTTATGGTTTAGTATCGTATGAGGTTGTAGTTTATAATTGTGTCGTGTCACATGCAATGAGGGGGCAGGTGTCTGCACCAGGGGTCTGTCGGGACCTTCAGACTCGTTGGCGCCCCGCTGCGTGTGTGAAGCGAATACCTTTTACGTCGATAACTCTTTAACGCAACACCATTACACTTTGATATATTGATGTATTAACTCATTAAAATTCGAACCGGTTTAAAGGTTAAAGACTTCATAAAAAATGTTATCGTGTGATCCCGCTGCGATGTTGTGATTATGAAAAACGGGGCAGGCCATTGGTTTTGATGCGCCTTTTTAATTTCACGTCAATATAAATAGTAAGATAAGAGCGGACTTCGTAAACTTGTATGTCGTTTTGAAAGAAGCACGTTTGTACGATTGCATGGTTACTATATCTCTTTTGAGTTAGTCCTTCTTCTTATTAGACATCACATACCAGTAGATTAGTGTTTTGGGTATTGTTGGCGTTCTTAAAAAATATATTAATACTTTTGGCATAGAATGTGTCAATTTATAATAAAAGGAATTAAAACTACTGAGTAGGTATATTACCTAGGAATTAGTCATAGTCGATGCTTTCCGAACTAGCAGTAAAGTCAAAAGCACTCATTGACAGCTTTACTTGAATAAAGGATATTTTGAATTTGATTTAAAACTCACCTGTTGTACTCGTATGTATGCTACTACATACTACATGCTGTCATAGCCAGCGGTGAGACTGTGCGTCTCTTACGAGGGGAACACGAGTTCAAACCCGGGCAGGCACCTATGAGTTTTTCTCATCAAACTCATGTGTCTAATTGATAATTGCAACTAATCACACGCTTTTCGGTGAAGGAAAACATCGTGAGGAAACCTGCATATCTCTAGAGAATTCTGGAGATATTTGTAATCTACCAATCCGCATTGGAGCAGCGTGGTAGGTCTTAGCTCCAACCCTTCTCACCAGAAACGGAGAGAGGAGGCCTATTCCCAGCTGTGGGATTGTAACAGGCCGCTAGTTTCCTTTTTTTACTTTACATACTACATACAGATTGTCTTTCTTATTAATTAATTCTGTTGAAATAATTGAGTAAACTTAAAGTAAATTGGCAAATGACGAAGTCGTCGGTTAATATTTAACTACTAATATATCATCGTTACGTATATAAAAAAAATATCATTTTAATATTCTTCCGAACAATTTTCAATGATTTCTACCCAAGCAGAAACTCACAAATCCAGCGAGATCGTCAACATCTCTTAGAAATTGTGTATGGAGCAGTAAATTTTTTTTTTAATTATTGTAATATGAGGGATAAAATATGTTAAAACCCCACTTGAAGAGACCTATGTTCAGCCGTCTATTGGTTCAGAAGGGGGATGAAGAAAAGTCAAACGATATGATAATACAAATTTACTGCTAAAAGTATGGCCTGCATGAAAAAAGCCCTCATTACGTTTTATTATAACGATTATACGAAGAAAACAAGCGCATCGACGCATCAACGCAGATCTTAGTACCGTGAAAAGGTTGTTGTGTCGTCATGACTGATGGAGGAAAAACACTTTGTGCTTAATGTAGTATACATAACTGCTTACAGGATCTGCTTATATCATTATACATACGAGGCGGGTTATCATTAAGCTAAGAAAGCTGTGATAGCCTAGCGGTGAGACCGTGCGACTCTCTAGAGACGGCATAGGTTCAAACCCCGGGCAGGCACCAATGAGTTTTTCTATTAAAACTTATGTGTCTAATTGATAATTGCAATTTATCACACGCTTTTCGGTGAAGGAAAACATCGTGAGGAAACCTGCATATCTCTAGAGAATTCTAGGTATATGTGTAACCTACCAATCCGCATAGGAGCAGCGTGGTAGGTCTTAGCTCCAATCCTTCTCTCCAATAACGGAGAGAGGAGGCCTTAGCCCAGCAGTGGGCATAGTAACAGGCTGTTACTTTACTTTACTTTACTTTTATCATTAAGATTTAAACAACTGAACTGGCTTGTTTCGAACTAACTGAATGAAAATCAAATTACCTAACACAGTTCTGTCATATTAATATATGTTTTAGTTTACTTGAAACGAACACAAACGCAAACTGTTCCAGCAACTCATTTGGTACAAAGGCCCTTATCAAGTTAACTTGTTTTCTGGTTTTCTGCCGCTTTCTGACATCGACCCGTAATGGATTACCGTGATGACCAAGTAAATTCTTACTCTAGTTTTTCTTACCACAAGTATTAAATAGCGAAAATGCTTCACAAAATAAATAAATTAACGTAGTTTTGAACCGCGATCCATCCTTAAAAGGAGCATCATTAGGACAACGTTTTTTGATGGTAGTTAGGCTCAAATTTATGTATCAAATGGTTGTATCATATAAATATAAATTCTAGTTTACTTGAAACCAACACACTCCTATGCAAACTACTCCAGTAATTTTGATTTGGTACTAAGGCCCTTATGAAGAAAACTTGTTTTCTGGTTTTCTGCCGCTTTCTGACATCGACCCGTAATGGTGTGTCGTGATGACTAATCACATTCCCACTATAGTTTCTTATCACAAGTATTAAACAGTAAAAGTTCTAAATATTTACCGAAGTAAATAAATAAATAAACGTAGTTTTGAACCACGATCCATCCTAAAAATAAGCATCCTTATTACAACTTTTGTGGCGGTAGTTAGGTTCAAATTTAATTAGGTAAGTTATTTTTGCAAGCTATTCTAAAATAATTGAAACTTTCTTGCAAAGTAATACCAAACAACGAAACTTGTTCCTCCAACTGGAAATAAGTTTTATTCGAAATGGGTTACATAGATAGCTCTTCTTAGATAAAATCTGATTACAATTGTGATTGAATGTCGTTATATAGTTTACTTATATAGCTTTTAATTAAGATCACGCCTTCACATTCTGCCAGGTGAAAGAGAACAACCAAAGAGGCGTTTTAATATCATGAAGCACTCAAATAAAACTGAATAAGCAAATTTTGTTACTCTTTTAATAGCAATAATTGTTGGAAAACTAAAAAAGCACTCCAGCGGAAGTTAATTAAAATGTCCCGGAAAGGACGGCCATTACCGGGGATGAAAAAGCGATTTCCCTTCACGGTTTTAAAGGAATCGAGAAGTCTTAACTTTTCGTTTAAATTAATTAAGTTTGTGCAGACTAAGCAAATCGACTCCAATGCATTATTAAAATATCGAATTTTTCAGCTCAATTCTAAACATGCAAATACTATTTTTGTTTGTTGGGTTTTTGCCCTTTTAATGTATGGTTAACATATCTTTAAGAAAATAAGGAAAATAAATAAAAACATAATTATGTAAAATAATTTAAATTGCTTTCGGTTTACAGGCACCATAACAGAACTACTTTGCTATAATCCGCACGGGTTAAGTGAATGCATGCAAAGCTAATGTGTATGAAGCAGGCAAAATTTACGCACCTTACACATGCAGAACAAGTCCCCACATGCGATTTTGTCGTGGAGCCTATCCTCCTGATGATGCTTCGGTTTCGGAGCGAAACGATCGTCGAGATTTTGGTGGTGGTTGTGTGTGCTGCTTGTGTGCATTGTTGTTAGTGGAGGCGCCTCGGGTCGCATGTAGTGACTTGTCCTGAATTTGTAAGGTGCGTAAACTTTGCCTGCTTCATACACATTAGCTTTGCATGCATTCACTTAACCCATGCGGATTATACCAAGGTAGTTCTGTTATAGTGCCTGTAATATGGAATTCCGCAAAGTAACGCCTGCTTCTATAAAGCTTTCGGTTTGTTCAAAACAGTAACATTATAGAATTAGGCCTGTCAAAGCTATTTTAAACGACAGTATTAAAAGCTTTCGTTATATCCTGTCAACTTCAAACCATTTTCAAGAAATTTTGTTATTTTTATCAATTTTACTTATCTAAAAGTTATAATAATTTTTAATTATATAAAAGTTATAATATCTTTTAAGGATTACGAAAAAGATTAGCTGTTTTTTCTTATTACTCTAAGCTATTCTTATAAACAAGGGATAAACGGCAAATCGTTTTCATTAATTACCGGCGTATTGGCCTCTGAGATTCGGAAATTATGGAATAAGGGATACGGTTCTGGCCCTAATGGGACTTGTAGCTAGTTAGGGTCGCCCTATTAACGCCTTAAATATAGTGTACTGAACACGATACGAGATTATGTTTGAAACTAAAGTACTGAAACTATAGTTAAAAGCTGATATAAATTAGATACGCATGTCAATTTATTATAAGCCCGCCGTGTGGTATCCGGCTGAGTAGGATAGACAACCCTCATTTTTTACCGAGGTGTCGTAAAAGGCGACTAAGGTAAGCTGACCCACCGTGTGTTATCCGGTCGAGTAAAATAGATAACCCTCTTTCTTACTGGAGCGGTCGTAAAATACGACTAAGGTAAGTTGACGCCAGGCAGGCGGCCGGTCGTTAAATACGTAGCCATATCAAGTGAAAACATGTTTGTAACATGTTGTGCCGACACCACTTAGAGAGAGATAAGGGCAGGAGAATGATGAGCGTCAATTTATTATTAGCGTCAAATAGAAAAAAGTTGTGATCCATGAAACCACGTGATCCTTACTAAAAATATGTGGAATCAAACCCAAAAAAATCACCTACAGTTCTATTACAGTTATAAATTATTGTGTGCTATATTTACAATTCATCGTGTGCAATGAAGAAAAAGATCGCGTGGATAATATTTCTAGAGAATTCCTGTAATAAGTGCTTTTCATTTAGGCAGCGCGGTGGAGCTTAAATTTCGACGTTTTCTCGCAAATGAGACAGTTAATAAGAGTTTGTTACTTTACTACTTGATTCAAGAGATTTATGGCCAGGAATATGAATAAAGAGCTTTATATTATTGAATTTTTTTAACAGCAGTTTGAATCGGAACTGTAATGTTTGTCAATTCAAATGTTTAAAGGGTCTATTTCGTGATAAGTTGGTAAGTCTCATAACTTCGAATCCTTGATGCACGCCAAGCTCCCGTTGCCTTATGATCTGTATCACTAATCTATAATTACTACGACATTGATCCAGCCACCAGTTTATTTCTAACATATTTTTGAGCTTAAACGTTAGTACCACGAATAAGGGCACACTTCCAACGTTGATTCATACTTCTAAAAAAGTAATGAAGAGTGACTATTAGTGTCCAGGTCGACACCGTTTACGAAAGCATTCTTTTCTTTCATGCGTTGAAAAGTTTTTAGTAGTAATTTCACACTTCATACATTAACCTTTTTTATATAAGCAAAATTAAGTTTAATTTAAAAAACTGTTTTATATCAAGTTATATAATGATATATTGTAATGAAATCATAAGTAGTATTGCAGAATTATTCAAATAAATGGAAATGAAGTTGTAACCAATATGCCTTTTCACCTATGACAT
The DNA here is from genome assembly GCA_947086505.1 of Morpho deidamia. Lineage (NCBI taxonomy): Eukaryota > Metazoa > Arthropoda > Insecta > Lepidoptera > Nymphalidae > Morpho > Morpho deidamia. The sequence goes on from CAMTZC010000010.1 coordinate 10,807,383, forward strand.
TAAAAGCTTCATGCAGAGTGCTAATAAAAAGATTGTGGAAAGATTATGTTTAGATATTTTAAATGGATATCTATAATATTATAAAATATATGCGATAACGACCTGATTAAGGCGTATTTGCATATTAGAATCAAAAAGAAATTGTTTGAGTATAAGAATTTACTTGATATTTTAATGTATGCAAATATATAATTAAAAAATAAATATGTTGTAAAATTAGCAGATACTTAATTTTTAATTTTTAGATTAAAGGTTGTTTTGGAACTTATCGCAATGCCTATGAATAACGAGCTATAAGCCAGGATAATATCATAATATTTTTTTAATCTATCAAAACTATAGCTTATGCTAAAATCTTCATATTATGGTGCTGTATCAACAACATTATCTGTGGCATCACCAGAGATGCCATTTTTGTTAAGTTCACTTGGTATTACAATTACAGTGCTATGTTTGTGGATAAGCGAAAAAAATTCTTCTTCCAATATCTGATTATGTAGGTACTTGTATTATATTATTAAACATGACATAGAAATGAATAAATAAATGAATAATAAGATTAATGAATAATAGATATTGAAAAAAATACAAAAGAATTTTTTTCTTGTCTTATTTAATTTAGGGACTTTTATACTATATGTATATGCCCGTCCCATTTTGGCAAATACCACACTTAACCTAAGAAAACAAATTAAAATTAACAAATGAGATAAATATAATGCTACCGGAGGCAAGCTTATAGTGTATTTTTTTTTCAATGTCTCTTAGAATGAAAAAAAAATACAAATTCAAGTGATACGATTCACACTGGTTATGCCAACATTGTTTTATATTTGTTTTAAGAAATAATGTAACATAGAAATGGGTTATTCGTTATACATTTTTGTCTAATTAATGAAATTAAGATTACACTGGTTATCTATTGTGGAGATAATGAAAACAATACCCTTTTGTTATGCATACAAAGTATTGTAGTCAACAATGGAGCCCCAATTATAATTATTATAATTAATGATTTATATTGGATGATAACGAGGATACAATTACTCTGTCACATCTGGCGACCGGATGATGTAATGAAAGCTTCTAAGATGTTGACCCTGCGGTCACGAGGAGCTCGGTCACACGCCGAATATATGTATCATATCATTTTATATATTAATAAAATATTTAATTGATAGTGCTATAAAGCTCTCTTAGCTGACGGAAAATGCCCACATACCTGTGAAATCTAATTAGAAGAAGATTCGTTGACTAAAAAATTACCAACGGGTTAATAAAGAAACCGGAGAAATATTTAAAATAAATTAATATATGGGACACTTACGCGGTCGACCGTCTCCAAAGTAAATAACAATACTGACTGAAATACATAAATAAACCCCGACTAGAAGAATTAACAAATTGTTTATAGAAAATGTTGGGCCTCGGCGGGAATCGAACCCGCAATCTTAGGAGCTGAAGTCAGGGCCACTGCCAATTGTGCCTAGGGGCCAGTCAGATATAAAATATATTCCTACAATGAAGCGCAATGTTGATAGATTTCTCATAACTTGACTGGCCCGTTGGCGCTGTGGGTAGTGACCCAGCCTTCAGCTCCGCGGGTCGCGGGTTCGATTACCGCCGAGGGCCAACATTTTCTATAGAAAAATTGTTGGTTCTTCGAGCCTGGGTGTGTATTTGTATTTAAGTATGTATTTAAACTTATATACGTAGTATATCTACCAGTTGTCCGTCACCCATAACACAAGTATTAAGTTACTTATTTTGGGGACGGACGACCGTGTGTGTAAATGTCCTATATATTTACTTATTTATTTATTTATAAGGTCCACTACTTTAAAAACAATATTTAAAAATCAATTCTTAAAAACTTTCTACCATTTACAAAACTAAAGGATCGTATGCCCAACTGTAGAACATTGCTTGAAGAGATTGAAATGAAAGTAGATAAAATTGTATTGAATGGGATAAAAATATACGTACTTCGGTGATGTGTTTATTTCGTAGATATTTATGGAAACAACGACAAAATCGTACTGCAGTACGATTTTGTCGTGGAGTCTATCATCCTGATGATGCTTCGGTTTGTTTCGGGCGAACAATGCGATAATGTTTCGGGGCGAAACGATCGTAGAGATTTTGGTGGTGGTTGTGTATATTGCTTGTGTGCATTGTTGCTAGTGGAGGCGTTTTGGGAAAACATATGGTGACTTGTCCTGCATGTGTAAGGTATGTGAATTTCGTCTGCTTCATACACTTAGCATTACGTACATTCTCTTCTACTTATATTCTCACGCGGATTATAACAAAGAATTTCTTTTATAGTTTCACGCAGAAACAAGATATTTCGGTTTTATTCGGTTATTAGATTTTCGGTGAACGAACGTACTATCTCTTTATCGAAAGTATTATTATCCAAAAAAAAAAGTACTTAAGCATTTTTTCGAATTTATACCAGTTTTATCGAAAAATAAAAGGAAAGAAAACAATAATGTGTTGTTTTGAAATACGGGATGGGCCCACCGATTTTTCACAGCCTAAAGGCCTCTAATAAATTGTTGGTAGGATTAGGGATTTTTCTTTCGGAAATTTAATTATTTACGTTGCTTCCGTGGTTTAACTCTTGACGGGGATATTCTATCTTTGTAAGCTTCACGATGCAGATCTTGGGTAAAGTGAAAGTGACTAATTGCGTCTACTTTTTATAATTTGAGTTTTTTTCCCTTGCATTTGTTTTATTAAACAAAATAAGATTAGAACTAATGATAACAGTTTTCTTTTCATGTCTTATAATTTTAGTAACAAAAGTTATGATAGAATTATTATGCTATAATCTGCGCTCAGAAAATAAATGTAGGTAATTGTGTGCTAAGTGTTTAGGAAGCAAAAACCGTGTTCATACGTTGTACAAGCAGGATTAGTTACCGCACGTATCATAAAACACCGCCACCAACAACAATACACAAGTACTACACACGTTCACTACCACCATCTAAATATTTATAGTATACCTCTTTTATATACATGACGTTTTTAATGTACGGGATATAATGATGCCGCAATGATAGACTAAAAAACTATAAAGTCACGTGGAAAACGCTGAGTAGTGTCACCAATGATAAGTGGGAAGTTTCTTCTTGCTCGATCAATATATGCTCGAAATTGAAACTAATACATAAGTTGTCCATTTCAAAACAACACCAAACTGTGATACTATAGCATATTTTTTTCTCAAATGGTAACTAGTGAATTGTTTAAGTTTAAATACATAAATAACTAGCTGTGCCAGTGGCTCTGCCCGCGTCGAATCAACTGTCACAAAAAATTTACTCAATTGAAATTTTGATCATAAAAGTAGTTATTGTGAGTTAACCGTAAGAGATAGAAATATGCTATCGCGGACTTTTTTGTAGTATTTTTATAGATCTAAAATTCTCTTATACATTACTTCTACGTAACTTTGCTGGTTTTTTAACAACTGCTCGATTTCTTCAACACAATTTACATAATAACGATGTGTACTATTTACCTAAACCAATCGGAAGTATTGCACTATCGATTAGTGAAAACTGTATAAAAATCCGTTTAGTAGATTTTGAGAAAATCAATTACATACAGACAGACAGCTTTTTGGAACTTTGTTTTATAATAGGTATAGATAATAATAATTAAAACCAAAAAAATATTAAGGCATTTACACACTCATAAACAAACACACAAAATATGCGCGCGCATGACACATACACACAATTAGGTGTGTGAGCCCATACCCACTCAATCAAGCACATCCACTCTCTCATACTTCAAATATATAGCATATTTTGATGGAAGAACAGAGTCTTTTGGCACGAGTATATCCATACTTAAAGGAAGGCTACTTACTTCAACGTTTGAAATGCTGTTGATGAAATAAAAGATTTTTTATTTGCTTATTAGTGACCAAAACTCTCTCAACAATATTAGAACTGGGATAGACTTTAACATACTACATATTTTTCAAACCGATTCAGCACAATGGCCACAATCTTTTAAAGTTTTACTGGCACAATGGTCGCGACCATTGTGCCAGTAAAACTTTAAAAGATATATCTGGAAGTAAAAATCCAAGATTTCGTTTTTTCAAGCTAGAATAGTGACTTTAGTATTCAGCCAAATAGGGAATTCGATAATAGCGAAAATTAAAACCCCGAGGGAAATTAACTACGGGCGGAATTAAATTCCGCTTCGTACTTTATTTAGATCGTGCCATTATAGTATCTAAAAGTGATAAAGGCTTTGAAGGGATTGAGAAGTCTTACTTCATTACGACGATTAAAAATTATAAGCTTTTAAATGCAGGAATTTCAGTAATTATTAAAAGATTACATTAAATGAAACTAATTGACGACTGAAATTTTATCAAATATTTTATTTAAAATGTAACCATTGAGAACTATGTTGTGTTATCTAAAGAATGATTGTGACATTTAAGCAGTATCTACTAGGATTGAAGGCACAAAGGAACTGTCTGTTACTATCCCACTGCTGGACATAGGCCTCCTGTCTCCATTTATGAGGAGAAAGGTTGGAGCTAAAACCCAGCAAGCTGCTCCAATACGGATTGGTAGGTTAAACATATCCCCAGAATTCTCTAGAGATATGAAAGTTTCCTCTCGATGTTATGCTTCAGCGAAAAGCAAGTGATAAATTGCAATTATCAATTAGACACATAAGTTTTAACAGATCATTGATTCTCATTGATGCCTGCCCGGGATTTGAGTCTCTCTAAAAAATCGTACGATCTCACAACTGGGCTATTACAGCAAGGAGAACACAAGCAAATCTTCAGATTATAAATGACAAATACAAAATAAATAAATTAAAAGTAGCAAATAGCTTAGTGTTAATAACCGTGGAACAATTATAAAAGGAAGAAAAAATTAAAAGGAGAGTCGTAAAAGAAACCGAACAGCTAGTTTAGCCATAAATAAGCATCTACACGTATAACCGTCCAATCAGCGTACCGGCCGTAAAACTAAATAAAAAAAACTATGCATAGTACAAATGAGGCGAGTAAAATTATTTTTACGATTCTCTCTCTCAATTAGAGTGAGCACCGACATAAAGTGTCAGTGTTATTTAAATTTACAGTTCCAATTAGACGCGCCGTCATCAGTGATGAGACCGTACCGTGTCGTGTGTAGTTCGCCTATAATTAAAATTTATAGCGTCCGATGCCGAAGAATACAATATCTTAATAAAAAACCCGGTTTATACTTTTAATGTTTTGAAATAATAATTTTAATATTACTTTAATGGGATATCAATTAAGGATTAATCCAAGTTATAGTTTAAGAATGCTATATCCAATTAAAAACGTTACCAACTGATTGGAACATTATTTAGTAATCGTTAGGCGTTAACTTAATTGTGGAATTGGAAATAACGATTTTAAAACGTGGCACAGAACATTTATATTTAGATTATTTCTTTTTATTGTTGCTCTAAGTTTTTACCTTCTAACTTAACTGATTGTCTAACAATCCGCTAGTAAAATTAAACCAAATCAAATCATTTTTTTTATCTTGCTTCACCAAAGACCGCATAATATCAACTATGTGCAAACTTTTTTTTGGGATAATTCACTTTTGGTTTCCTGGGGTTTGAACCAGTGACCAGTAACCACAACCGTTCGGCTATTAAATCTCTAGGTATATACCAATATTATTGACTTTACACTATTGCCATGAAATATGATGATATCTTCAACTTTAAAACAAGCGTGCCAACTTGTAGACAAGTTGATGTAACTTGATTCTATCACTATTGGATAGACTCCAAATCAAGACGCATTGCAGTGGGAATACCGATCATTTCGCTTAAATTGATCGGCTCGATTTGTTGTTTATTCATTGGGAAACCGTGATTTCGACAGAAACGGCGCTAGTGTTACTTATTTCGATTTAAATGAAATTTAAATACAAGACGGTTTTGTTATCTCATCACATCATTCATTATGATATACAACTTAATGAAGCAGTTATGTATAAAGAGAGCTGCGAAAAATACGAACTTACAATTATGAAACAAAGCGCATGTGTCATATGAGTCAAATAAGTCTGTTTTATTTAATTTACGTAAAAATTTATATTATATACAAAAATATTGTATAGGTACTCGTATTTAGTATCTATTCTTAGTAGTTTGTATGTAGGTTAGCTAAGAAGACGACTTATATTTTTATTGAAAAAAGGACATGCTATAAGATGTTTCTAGTATTCAGAGAAGTAAAAACTTACCTTTTTTATAACTTAATATTTTTAGGGGTTTAATAGCCTATATAAATGATTATTATATTTACTACTAAATTGTTAGTGTCCCATTCACATTATGTTATTTATTTAAATGAAAAGAATTTAGGTTATGTTAGTTAAATTTAGGGAAATATTTTATCAAAATAACTTTAATATGTGAAAATATGATTGACATTGAATGGAAATAGAAAAATCTTACTGAAAACATGCTAAATAACCAACAAAATAAAAACTATATTTTAATCATTTCCAAAAAAAATGCACATAACCAAATATTAATTGCATTTAATATTTGGTTCTGTGCATTTTTCCAGTACTCGAGAACACTATGGTTATAACCAACTCTATTAAGAAGTTTACAGAAATTAATTTTATTTATTTCTGTTTTTTTTTCCGTAACACCATAAAAAAATTGTGCATCTTTATTATTCCGAAAAATAACTGTAATTCTCTTTGCGTGTAATATCATTTTCAATATTTTTCTCTCTGTTGTCGATGTAGACACAATAAAAGCAAGCTGGCTCGTTAATCGCAAAGAGTAGCCCATTCCGTAATTAACTTTGCTGCAAAGAGAACAGAGATTTACGTAGAACCTCGGGTACAATTAAATTTGCATAGGAAATTGTACCGAAGCTGAGAATAAGTTAGCTGAGTATGGAACTAAATTTTATGGTTCCCGGCCAAGTAATGTTGCCAGTTGCTGTCAACACTCTTATAAATGATCTCTTTTGAAGATTTAGTAACGGGAGCAGGTCGTACTAGGTGAGCCATATGTTCAAAATGTTTGAAAGTTTTAACGTACGTTAATTTTAGCTTATTTATTGAACACTTTTATAGTGAAACTTCGACATCAGAAAACAAATTTCCATGCTATATATGCCAGTCAAAATTTGGCTTGGTAATCGTAGTATATTTGGCTGTAGGCAACCTTCAACAAGCAAACCTTCTTTCAAGTATAACGATTACTGATATTAGTCTAAATGGCTGAAAAAATTTCATTGAAGACTTGGTGTCTTCGTTGGAGAATCAAATAGTGATTAGCTCATTGCTATCGCAGAGGAAAAGGTAAGAAAAGTATCACACTCAACACTTTGATCATTATTAAGAATCTGGCTCGGTCAGGAAATAGTTGGCACGGCTACATAGATTATGATCACAGTTTCCAGAATCAAACATTATTTAGAACGATAAATGGGTCATAAACCCAAAAATCTAGTCTTTCAAGGTTTCTGCCAAATATTCTACCAACTTTATACAATATTAGTTCAGTTTATGTTATTTATTTATTTGGAAGACTAACGTACGGAGTATACAATACAATATATAAAACATTTTAGTATTATGATAACGTATGAAAACGTATCACGTACGTAAGTATCACGTTATTAAGGATATGAATTAAGTTGCCCGTTGACCTATTTGGTTTTTAAAGTTTGGGAACGTTTGACTGAAAACAAATTTATCAATTATTCTGCCAACTTTAAACAATATTGGTTCAGTTTATTTTATTTATTTATTTATTTAGAAGACGAACGTACAGAGTGTACAATACATATCGTAAATACCTACAAAAAAAAATTCTTAGTATGATGATACTATTTCCCATATCCTATTTATAGGCTCATCGTGACTTAAGAATGTCGACCAGTTTGACCGTAAAAATATCATAGATTGAAAAAAGACCAGTATCACGTTAATAAGGATATGGATTTAGTTACCCGCTGACCTCATTCGTTTCTTAAGTGTGGCAACATTTAACTAAAAACAAATCTTCGTCATCGCAGCATCGTTTGATGTTAACTTTTGAATAATCTGTTGCGGTGTGCGCAACTTTTATAGCCCGACCTCAAAGCTGTTACGTATTTTTCATATTTTACGACGTTTTGAATTTACACCTCTTGTCGGCAAGAAAACTCACCGTTTCCGTTGTATTCTGGTCGCGTCGACGCTTTTCATTGCGCTTTCAATAGACTGTAAAACGAGTGAGCTATTGTGTATTTTTGCGATATAATTCAACGTGTTTCATGTTTTGTTCCGGTCGTACACTGTTTGTTAAATTATTTTAATGTTACCAGTGTAACGTTAAAATTATTCAACAAAGAGTGAACGACTCCGTTTTCACGTGGAAAATTGTGTAAACGGCATTATAGTTTTTTATATAAAAACGCTGCAATTCTGCTGTTCCTCCACGGTATGAGAAATTTTATATAGCAGAAAAAAAAAAGAAATATACGGCTAAGTCTAATTGAATAAATTTTTAGTTGTTTACACCTCGGCCTTTTTTTGAATGGCCATAAAAGATGAATGAATAATTATTTCAGTATTAATTCAGTATATGCATACGGTTTTGGAAACTTAACTTCAAATTTAAATTCATAATATCCTTTATTCAAGTAAACTTGTAAACAAGTGTTATTATATAAAAATTTACCATTGTAAACTAGTGCTTTTGAATCGTCAACTCTACTGCCGGTTCCGAAAGCTGTTCCAACCGAGAAGAGCCAGCAAGAAACTCGGCGGTTGCTCTTTTCAAAATATAATTCTTATTACTAGTTACATTTAAGCGTTACTGTTTTGTACAGGGTCAAAGAGTAGCTCTGTCCACGCATTCTTATCGTCTAAGTAATCCTCAGAAGTAGAGTAGGCTATTTTAGACTTTTTTAAATAGTGTTTTTAAACTTCTGTGATGACAAAGTTTTATTATTACTTTTACTTTGCAAGGCGCCGTGTGGTATCCGGCAGAATAGAATAGACCACCCTCCTTTCTTACCGAGGTGTCGTAAGAGGCGATTAAGGTATGTGCCGTGTGGTATCCGGCTGCATAGAATTGACCACCCTCATTTCTTACCGAGGTGTCTTAAAAGGCGACTAAGGTAAGTTGACGTCAGGCAGCGGCCGGTCGTAAAATACGTAGCTAAATCATGTGACAACATGTTTGTATTGTGCCGAACCCACTTATAGTGGGATAAAGGCAGGAGAATGATGATGATGAGACATCGCCAATCCTTTTATAATTATGGATATTCTTATGCACAAAAATGGAAAGAGAATGAAATACACAAAATCCAAAATTCAACTGCGGTATAAATTTAAATATTATTTCGTGAAATTTGTAATTAAATTGGGAACTTTAACAAAAAACAAAAAGTTTATTGCAAATTACTCTATACATGCCAATCCTGAAAGTCACGAAAGCCCTGGCATATTTGCACAGACATCCATCTAACGAGCTCGGGACATGCATGCGGGTAAAGCTCGGGGAATATTTTATTCTGTTCCTAGCTTCTTTACGTGACATTTTTATGCAACACAAGGTTTGCTGAATGCATCTTTTAGGGACGTTGATACATTATGTGAGCGCATTTCTGAACGGCAGTTTTATATTACTTGAATTTCTAGTTTGAACTGGAAAGAATAAAATCATTTAAATGTTATTTCCGTCTGCTGCAGTGTGTTGTAAAAATGTCTATGGTGCCTCATATGTTTAGCCGTCGGTTTATATGGCGAAAAGGTTCTTAAAACAACCTTATTCCTTTTAAAGTAAAGGCCTGTTACTATCCCACTGTTGGGCATAGTCCTCCTCTCTCCGTTCTTGAGAGAAGGATCGAAGCTCAGATCTACCACGCTGCTTCAATGCGGATTGGCAGGTTACTCATATCCCTAGAATTGTGTAGAGAAATGCAGGTTTGCCTTCGCCAAAAAGCGTGTGATAAATAGCAATTATCAACTAGACACATAAGTTTTAAATAGAAATACTCATTGGTTTGAACCCGTGACCCCCTGGAAAGAGTTGCATGGTGTCACCGCTAGCCACAAGTAGTAAAAAAGTAAGTAGTAAGTATTCCTTTTAGTAGAGTTGTAATTGATATTTTCTCACATAACAAAATGTCTGAACGGCTTAAGACGAATATCTAACATCACTTGTAGAAGAGTTCAGCGGCTCAAAGGAAACGGATTGTCCTCACTAAGCACGTTTTTGTGATATCTTGGACAAAAAATATAATATCATTAGTAGAGATTTGTAAATTCGTAAAACATATATTATGTTATATGTTTTTTAATGTTTTCGATATTCTATATAACATTTATTGCAAGAGCTTTAACGTCAAAGCAATCTGTAAACAGTTTGTACGAAATAAAATGTAATTAAAAAATATTTTAGGTATTATAGAACCGTAACGCCTTCAATTTAATCTACAAAACTGTATTCTTGAATTTCCTTAACATGTATTTAAAAACCCACAAACCACTAACCAAGCAAGCTACGGAAAATTGCACGCGAAAGTATAATTTATTTAAATTAAGAGCTACTAAGGCCTAACACAAAGGTATAATTAAAGAAAAATTGAAATCGACTTCACGACGGCCGTTAAATGAGAGCTATTTTAAAAGCGGAGTGCTTTTAAAGCTAGCTTATGAAAACCGTTAACTTAATAAAACTTTTTATTACAAAAATGTGAGAGTTTTATGTCCGTTCTCAATGTTAAAGAGAGATCAGTCATTCTATTTTCGCAAACATTTCACACTCCATTGTCCTTTTATGGCGGTACAAAAAACCTCTACAATTACTCTACAGGAAGTAAGTGTACAAGCTGTGATAGCCCAGCGGTGAGAACGTGTGATTCTCTAGAGACGATCATGGGTTCAAACCCCGGGCAGACATCAATGAGTTTTTCTATTAAAACGTATGCGTCTAATTGATAATTGCAATTTATCACACGCTTTTCGGTGAAAGAAAAAATCGTGAGTAAAACCTACATATCTCTTTAGAATTCTAGATATATGTGTAACCTACCAATCGGTATTGGCAATCGGTATTGGAGCAACGTGGTAAGTCTTAGCACCAATCCTTCTCTCTAAAAACGGGGAGAGGGGGCCTATGCACAGCAGTGGGATAGTAAGAGACCGTTACTAAGTGTTATTTAAAATCTAATTTTCAATATACAAAAATATAATTTTCAAAAACGCTAACTCAATTCTATCTTATTCTATATAATTCTCAAATCTAATCGTACTGAAATTTGAAATGAGTTGTTATTTTAATGACGAAATCATAATGCTGTGTTGCGAGCTGATCTGGTGATGCCACATGAAGCCCTCATCTAAATATGAACGTTGTTATATCCAAAACATGGCTAAGAGATTTTTTTAATTGTTTATAATTATAAAAGTTTGCAATAAATAGAATGTTTTTAATATATTATGTTCGTAAATATTTCGTAATTTTATTTATTACGTAATATCTTTGTATAATGTAATATCTGGGGAATTGTCATTTTTTATTAATACGTACCCCACACAAATAATTATTACATACTTATAACTCTTATAATACCATCAAGTTCTGTATATTACTTGTCTTTGAATATCAGTGGTTTAAACGACAAAACACGTTTCTGCTACAAATGTGTTCATTTTGTAAAATGTAATAAAGCATATTGTTAACCTGATTATGACCGATATCATTAATATTTTTTGTATAAAAACATTATTGTTTTATCATCATATATGATAAAACAATAATGTAATTTATTTTATTGTTTATTTTATTCATCAAAATATGAGCCATAGTATTTCCTTACTCGGTAACCGACCTTGCAGTGCGAGGTGGCAGTACAACGGCATCGAACGTTGGGTGGTGCTAAGTTGTTACTAATTATCGGTGATAATTTGTACAAAAATAGAAAATAGTATAAAACCTGAACCCCCAACTTATCCCTTAAACTTCCAACCAGCAACCTAGATCCACTGACCACATTCCTTATTATAAGTGAACATTTCGCTCCAAATTACGTTTTGTTAGTAAAAATTCAAAATACCATAATAAAAAAGGAATATAAGAAAGCATATGTCTTCTTCTTTCTCTTCTTCAACCGGTTGACGTCCACTGCTGGACATAGGTCTCCTTAAGAAATCTCCACACCACACGATCCTGCGCCGCTTGGATCCAGCGGCTCCCCGCGACCTTTTTGAGGTCGTCTGTCCACCTCGTTGGGGTACTTCCAACGCTGCGTTTACCGGTGCGGGGTCGCCATTCCAGCACCCTAAGACCCCAACGCCCATCGGCTGTACGTACTACGTGCCTCGCCCATTGCGGCTTCAGCTTCGCGACCCGATGAGCTATGTCGGTTACTTTGGTTCTCCTCATTCCTGATTTGATCATGTAGAGATACACCAAGCATAGCTCGCTCCATAGCTCGCTGAGTGACTCTGAGCTTTCTTATGAGGCCCATAGTCAGCGACCACGTTTCTGCTCCGTAAGTCATCACTGGCAATAGGCACTATTCGAAGACCTTGATCTTCACAAAGCAAAGCATCTGTATTTACTTAATTTACAATAAACTTAGTATCGTTAAAATCGTCATAATTTCAACCTGTACCTGTCCCCTTTTGAACATATGTAGGTCTTTCTCATAACACGCCACTGAACTCGCACTTCAGCTCTTCGTTCCGAGCCATCGTCAAATTATTTTCATTCAAAGTATTATGTCAAGATAAAATAATTGTACTAAAAAACTTTCTCAGTACTTTGCATATATAAATAAAGGAACAATGCATATTTAAATTTAAAATTTCTTGTCGTTCATATTGTTTAAACGCAAAATGTCAATATTCAAGAGGCTGCAAATTTTAAGGGCCCTAACAGAAGATGACATTTTACCAGACGCATCAAATTTGAGCCCCTTTAATTTACATACAAAGCGAGCTTCGGCGTCAATGTACTAAAAGGGTCTGTTTCAACTTCGTAATAGTGCCTATTAAAGCAAAAACGGTCTATTTTAATTAATGTCAAATGAATATATTCTGCTATACATGAACGAAAATCTTTGTGAGTACCTTAAAGGCATTTTAATTAAAATTTAAATGTTCGTGTAATAAACGTAAATTTTGATGGATTTAATAATTCATTTGCTTTGTGTTTTTCTTGTCTTTTAAAAAGTATTCAAATAGGTAAAACCAGAAATAGAGTCACAATTATTTACGTAACCATTACGAAAATAAAGCAAATTAAAAAATTGAAAGAAATAGAGTTAACACTTAAATTCAATAAAAGTGGATATCAAGTATGCTGTTAAAAATTATCTGGCGGCAGTATCCCACAGTTGGGTAAAGGCATCTTCTCTTACATCGTATCTTAGAGGTTAGATCGACCATGCGGCATCATAGCGGATTTGTAAATTACACATATCCGAATTCTTTAGAGGAATGCAGGTGTTCTTAAGATTTTCCTCTACAAAAAAAAGTGAACATAAAAAATGTCTACCCAAGGTTTTGAATCCGTGACCGCAAAATAATTTAATTCATAAATAAAGATGGTTGCCATCAACTAATAACACTTCAACATTCGGATACTTTGAATTTATGGTGTATAATAATAATACCTTAAAGTAAAAGTAATGGCATGATACTATCCCACCGCTGAGCATAGGCCTCTTCGCTCCGTTTTGAGTTTTTAGAGAGGTTTAGAGCTAAGACCTACCACGCTGCTCCAATGTGGATTGGTAGATTACACATATCACTAGAATTCTAAAGAGATACGCAGGTTTCTTCACGATGTTTTACTTCACTGAAAAGCGTGTGATAAATTTCTATTATCAATTATACGCATGAGTTTTAATAGAAAACTCATTGGTGCCTGCCCTAGGTGACCCCTCGAAAGAGCCGCATGGTTTCACAGCTGGGCTATTACAGCCCAACAATACATACCTTAACACCTTAATCTGGCAATACTGACTTTCATATAAATAAAATTTGCTTTATGTCTGTATAATTATCATATTATGGAACAAGTAACATACTATTTCTAAAATACTCTCCGCTCTAAGCTACAACGAAGGTATTAATTTTTTAAAGAAGCGGGCACTATAGAAAACATTACTGGAATACGTCTAATAAATTAGATTTATTTTTAACACACGTTTCTAATTCAAACACGCCAATCAATCTATCGGAAACAACGGGTTATACGATAAAATAACTTTTACTTGCTGATTAAGGTCCGATCTTGGCTATAAATAAAACGAGAAAACAAATATTGGACATAATTCTTTACGTTCTAAGATTACAATATGGGAGATACACAATCTTTGTTAAGAGCAGTTTATAAATATTCATAAGATGATTGTGAAATACCAATAGATATAACATTACCTCTTCGTTTAACAACTTGTGGAAAGGGCTTTGTTTATATAATGAGATTATTATAAGCGGTTTATAGATAAAAGTAGATTTTTCGTAAGGAAACTGTAACCAAATCATACTTAAGAAGAACGGAATGCAAATTCCAGTTCTGTTACGATTCAGTAGGTTTTTTTCGTTTAGAAATAACATTTTAACTTCAACGACTCTTCTTGTATTTGTTGAAGATGGTTTTCGACGCGGTAGGAAGATTATAATTACTTAGTTCTGCATACCTAAATCTTTATAAATAGTACTGCAAGTACTAAAGTACTGAACCCGAATAGGACTGTCATAGACGAACGGTGAAACCGTGTACCATTCTCGAGAGGGTCATCAAAAAAAAATTTTTTAATTCCGCGCAGACTTCAATTTATGAGGCTAGAGGTGAAATGTTGGACATTTAATAGAGACTAGAATACTTAGTGATGTACCAACTCGGAAATGCACTCAAATATCGAATAATAATATATTGATCTGGTAATACCAAGAGATAATGTGCAGACTAAAATGAACTATTTTATACTATATAGAATATACTATATTAGAATATATTTTGTAGTAAAAAAAACGGTTTTATTGCTATCATTATATTTTATTTCATCTCCTAAATAAAAATAAAAGTTTTATTTTATGTGCATGCAAAAAATATAACAAAATCTAAGCAATAATATAGCTTAATAATGATATAATATTTATAGTAAAATTAATATATTTGACAATTACTGAGAAAAATATAAAACGAGCACATTTATCTCTCGTTGAGAGTTATATATTTGTGCCGTTTGCAGTTGAGAACCTAGTGCGAAAAATTTTTTTATCGTTTTAACACCTCGGTTGGTCGCCTCTTCGGGCGACAAGAGGGCTGGCTCCTTTTTTGCACAAAGATTCAGCTTAGCGATTGAACGCGGAAACGCTGCCAGAATTCTTGGGAGCATTCCACGTGGGCACGATTTGTATAATAGTAGCTTGTAAGTAATTTAAGATAGATATACCTAGTACATTTTTTTATATAAAAAATAAATATTTATACGTTGAGGAAAAAAAAGCGAGCACTGAATATTTAGCTTATTGTACATAATTACAGCATAGCTAATGTTTATATTTAATTTTGGCTCATATGGTGTAACAATATAATTATATTTTGCTTTGAAACTTTCTTATTCCATGCGATTATTTGCGACATTTGTACGTCGGAATATCTCCGCCGTGTGGCATCCTGCTGGGAAGAATAGACCACCCTCATTTCTTGCCAATGTTTTGTGAAAGGTGACTGAGGTAAGTTGGCCTCAGAGGGGACCTCAGACCTAGCCAAATCATGTTACAATATGCTTAAAACATGTTGCGCGGACCCCACTTAGAGTGGGATAAGGGCACGAGAATAATGATAATTATGCTCGTCGGAATATCGCCTAGTGTAATAATATCAAAAATTATTACACAAATAATCGAATAAAATAAATTAAATTAAGTTTCGATTTCAGCTACACATATGCTCTGTGGTTTGTGAGGTAAAAAGGAACTTTACATCAGAAACATTTTTAGATGGAAGTTAATTTTAATCGACTATCAAAATTGTATGAATCAGCACGTCACTAAGTACGTGAGATGCTATGTATTTAAAATGGGGAACCATAAATCTATCTGCAATAAAATACGAAGAAAGAGGCACGTGACTTCACAACTGAAACGAAAACCGATGTAAATATTTACAGCTATGCTTTACAACCATTTTTATATGTAACGATAAATCGACATTTATGATTTATTACAGTATGTGCGGTGCATGCGAGGAATATTGAAGTATGTTATTGCAACCTACAAATATTTTGACAAACGTATTATCATTAAAGCCGATCTCAAGTGAACCGCCAGAACTTGCTTGAGGCACAGAAAATATTTATAAGTAATTTATAATAAACTTTGCCAGCCCAATTTTACAATGCCTTCATATAGTTACAGCTAAACAAAATAAAATATACCTACCATAGATTTAAATCTTAGTCCTAATTGCATGAATTATATTTTATTTTTTAAACATTACATATTTACTGCTTTACTGTATGTAGATTTTTTTCGGTGCAAGAAAAAAAACGAAAACGAGGAATCCTGAATATCTACATATAGTCTTTCTGGTATACAAGTTGGTACCGATCATAAGACATTGATTTCGATTTTAGTTACCTACATTCCTCAGCAGCCTACAAAAAGAAAATCAGTCAATTCAGCGAAGCATTCTAGCCAGAGGAATTATTTTACGTTTTTTCAAAAATAAACACGATTTTTAAAGATCAGCTACCGTACTCTATACAGGGAACGAAAATAACCTTGACTTAAAACGAAATAGTCTGGCGCGAGGGAAAAAAACTATGCCATTATTTTCTCTTGTTTTAAACAAACGCACCGCACCAGGTCAGTCAACCTTTACTAACAAAGCCAGAACTTAATAAAATTATATTTATTTTCTTCAAAAATACATTTTTTTAAACCATATTTCAGAAGATTGAATTATGCCAAAGTTATCTATTAATTACAAATGATCAGTGATTTCATTTAGCGTCGTATCATCGGTGCCACCCTGTACAATGTGTTTAAAATGTTATTCCCCAACGGAGCAGGTGTCAAAGAAAGAGTGAAGCTACTAAGCTTCAATCTTTCTCATAAAGGGAGAAAGGAGATTTTTGCCCGGTCGTGGGACAGTATAACCCCTCGTAAGCACGGGCGTAAAAATTACGTCGCGTTAAAATTCCACAATAGGCGTTATAAGAATCGTATGGTAAATCCAGCTTAACGCCCTCGCCCTAACGACTAAAATGGAACACTGCACGATAAAATACGACGCGATTTAAATACGCTGTCGTGTGTACAGATACCTGGATACCCATTTGTTTCAATTCCTCTCGTGCGAACGAGGGGTAATAACAGAACAATAATTTACTAAGCAATGTTAATTGCTATTTTTTATTGTTATTTTATCCCGGTCCATTTAATATGGGTGTCTTCACCAGAGTGAATAGGCATCTTCTAGGCACGCGCGATCCATCTTAGACTGTATCACTGCTTACCATCAGGCATGATTGCAGTCAAGCCCTCGCCTATTATGCAATAAAAAAATGTAGTGTATTCCGAGTAATGTATACTTAAAAATATGATGTTGCTATCACGTGCTATTTACGACGTCCGCATAAAATGTAAATGATATAAACGTCCAAGGAAAATTCTTAGGCGAACTATGTTCGTACATAATTAAAAGGAACATTATTTACCTAGCCAACCTTTAGTTGGGATTTACAGCGGACAAAAGAACCGTAAATTTATGAGCCTCTGCACGGTCTGAGCCGACCCTAAAGAATTAGGCAATTACTTTTGTTTATTATATGATAAGATAATAGTAATAAATGGTTACCACAACAGATATCAAGTTTATGAGCAATAATTGCGGCTTTTGTTTAGTTGTAGCCTCCTTTTAACGATAGTTGTTCGATGAAAGATTATTACTTGCAGCACTTGTTCTTATAAAAAGTTTTTCTTTATGTTGCATATCACGTTTTCAAGTATATTATTTTGAATTTATAGTTATTAATAAATAAATTATAATAAAATTATTATGATTCAAAGAAGTAGTATGCGCTTAAGGCATAGTACGTATCGGACGTATCGCATTATTTTATGCGTCTACAGTATAAGCAGCGATCGGATTTGACGATGCAAATACCAGTAAGTTAATGCGGACGAGCGCAGAGTCCATCCACTAGTCGTCATTCCGTATGACGTCATCGGCAAGCAATGCAAAAGTTCCCTGTGGGAGCAACAGTGTCGGCATTGTTGTCGGTTAGATTCGTGCGATATGTATTATAAAGAATACTACGATCCGTTTGATGTAATTCGTCCGATACGTCCGATGCAGACCTGTGGATGCCTGCCTTAAACGATATAATATAATATCTAGTTTATATCTAAGCATCATCATCATCATCATCATCCTCCCGCCCTTATTCCACTTTAAGCGGGTTCGGCACAACATGTTATAACCATGTTGTAACATGATTTAGCTACGTATTTTATGACCGGCTGGCTGCTTGACGTCAACTTACTTTTTCTTTAACGACACCTCGACAATAAAGAAGGGGCCTATTCTACTCAACTGGATACTACACGGTGGGTCAACTTACTTTAGTCGCCTTTTACTGCAACTCGGTAAGAAGTGAAGGTCTATTTTACTCAGCCGGATACCACATTATATCTAAGCATTTGATACGATAAAAATATAGACAGCATAAATTCAAATGTACATAAACGTAAGCGGCACGAAAACTGTAGTCCAAAACAGTTATGGGTATCACAAATAACACAAACAAAATAAACGCAGGAAATATTTGCGTTTCAGTTCGCGAGTTGTAAATTTATTCCTTGAAGGGAAATCGTGCGGAAAATTTGCAATTTAGAAGTAAAGGGGGAATGCCAATAAGCCATCGATTATGTAGATGCAGGCTTTGTGCAATGTAGAGTTATCTTGCAGTCAGAGCCGTGCTCAAAAACGATTTGTCAGGATATTTTCAACGCTTTTATTCCTGATGTACGGGACTGAAAATGGGTATGTGGAAACTAAGGTAGTTTTTGCTCCCAGAGTAATTATGATTGATTGGCCCGTAGGTGCAATTACCATGTAAGTAGGGGTATAGTGACCATGTCTTCAGCTCTGCGTGTCGTGGGTTCGATTCCCGCCGAGGACCAACATTTTCCACAAGTAATTAGTTGGTTCTTCGAGCCTGGATGTATATTTGTATTTAAGTGCGTATTAAAAATTACATATGTATATATTTACCAGTTGTCTGTCAACCATAACACAAGAATTAAGTAACTTACTTTGGGGACGACGACCGTGTGTTTGACTGTGGCCGTAAGTGTCCCATACATATTTATATTATATGTACATAAATCTAATTTTCGAATAAGGTAATCCCACTGTTGGACAAAGACATTCTTGTTCTTTGTATAGCAGTGTTTACGCACAATGCTTCTCCAATATAAATTGAGAATTTATTTATAAAGCAGACATATTTAGGCATGTACAGGTTTGGCTACGATATTTGCCTACAGAGTAGAGCTAGGTCATGATAAATACTAAATATCAATAAAAAATAATTTTTGCAAAGGGTTTTAACTGGCTGAACCCTTGTTTGAAGGTTTATTCACTTTTACTTTTATCTTGACTAGAAACTGCTTTATAAATGGAAATATGTAAAGTTGCAAGATATTCCATATACGCAAAACTACTTATTAATTAATATTATTTACAGAAACAACTTTGATTCCATATTTATTTAAATTTATTTTAAAAGTTGTTTTTTCTTGTTAATTTTTACAAGATAATTATAGTTTACATGTGCATATTATTCTAGTACCTTAATTCTAATCTGATTGTAATAACATATATAAAAATACAAGACTATGTAATTGTGAAATTATGTAACAATTTGTAAAGATTCCAGAGTTATAAATCGTTTTTATTTTCGTAAACAAAATTATTTAAAATCAACAAAGCTAAAACAAAGTGCTTCCTTATCTTCGTCCCTCTAAGAATTTGAACCAAAGACAATAGGCAGAAAATTCGGAGGCTTTACGAGTATAAGTAACGATAGCGTTTCCGGCTTCCGATAGAACTTGTTACCAAGTCACGCGATGTTACCGCAATCACGTAACGATTCTCAGTTAGTGTTATATAGATTAATGATGATGTTTCTTAGTTTCACGCTTTATCTAAAGTATAATATAATGTTTAGTTTATTCTAGAACTTTCAGGGTTTATATTAAATACAAGCCCTGCATATGTGAAAGTAAGTAAGCCCGAGTATGTATAGAGAAACGTTAAGAAATCTAAGACAAAGTTAATAATAAAAATTATTTTGCTATAATCCGCGATACAGTAAGTAGAGGAATATATTTAGTGCTAAATGTATTGTGGACTATCCGTTTTTCATACCCGATACATGCAGGATTCGCAATCGAGGCTTAGAGAGAGTGAATTGGCTAAATCTGCTTCATAGAGCATTGTCTTTGTCGCACAGACGAACCCGTGCGAAACGTCACATACTAACTGAGTGACAGTGACAGCGCTCTACGAAACCGAACTGGCCGGCTGTTTCGTTCTAAACACCGATATAACATACTATACTTGCAATAGAGTATGCTAAAGCAATGCAGACTGAATTCCAAGTGTATTTAATACAAACAATACCACGCAACTGCAACTAACAAATACAATATTGAACTCATTCAGCCCATGTAGCTTGTGGCTGAACAAACAAATGTATTCATGATCTTTTTGGCAGCATGTTCGTAACACGACCCTAGCGAGTTGTCTGTTTGTCCTGTAACCGAATATGGCGCATTAGGCGGCTTGTTTTGTCTCCATTAACTCGGCTTTGATGCTGCCAACTAGGCATTTGTTTAACTATCCAATGCTGGATATGGATTGCTCTCATTTCAATATGGGTTTGCGTGGGCATTACAATAAGATATAAGGTGTCTATTTTTTTTATTGACTAGCACTAAAAATACTATTAACAAAATTGATACATAAACCCATCTTGACTGAAGACCAAGTAGATGGACGCTTTTAAACGGTTCGTCTAGCGTTACACATCGCTATGAAGATTTTAATAAAGAAAGAGTCATTGCCAGTACTGAAGCCAGCATTCCAAGCCCGCGGTAAAACCATTGGCTTATCTATTGTAAATCAGTTATAACTGCTTTTTGATCCGATTAATATCGATTTCATCAACATCATCATCCTCCTGCCGTTGTCCCACTCTAGGCGGGGTCGGTACAACATGTTACAAATATGTTGTCACATGATTTGATGACGTCAACTTACCTTAGTCGTATTTTACGACACCTCGGTAAGAAATGAGGGTGGTCTATTCTACTCAGCCGGATACCACACGGCGAGTCGACTTATCTTAGTAGCCTTTTACGACACCTCGGTGAGAAATGAGGGTGGTCTATTTTACTCAGCCGAATACCACACGTTGGGTCAACTTACCTTAGTCGTCTTTTACGACACCTGGATATGAAATGAAGGTGGTCTATTCTACTCAGCCGGACACCACACGGCATTCATTATTGATTTCAATAGTAATTTAGTGTTCGTCTTGTCTTGCTCGTATTTTTTCTCGTGTACATGAGCTCAGAATGGTTCCTGTTGATTCGACAAACACTTTGCTGAACTTCCTGACTCCCAAAACAATGCACTGTCGAATGAGAACGCGTGTACTGACTTATAATAAGTCAATATTTTCTTTTACCGTAAACAGCTTAATGAGTTATTGTTATGAATTAAGCATTTTTTTTTAACTAGCGTACTTTTAGTTCAGTCAAGATTTAAATCCGCGAATACTTTGCAAAGCTCACATATTCCAACCACTAAGTTTGAGTCCGTAGTTAAAAATATTACTAAGTATGATTTATACAAACATTTACGTAACGTTTATAACTTATTTTCATCTCTATAAAATATACTTAACTAAACACAAAATAATTCACCGAAAGTAATATCACCGAGTTAAATGTTTTTAATTAGCGTACACGGGACCTAATAATTCAAAACAAACAAAACTACCTGTCGTTATAATGAAACACGTATTTCATCGTGCTATCAAAATACATAAACGGCGGTTAAACAAATAACAAATTTTCAGCTCATTTGTCTATGTCACTGAACATTATCATTATCGTATTTAGGTAAGTAGGTCCCGCAAGGCCTTTAAACGGCGAACCTCTATTAAGGTGCTATGCACACCATCGGATGAAAAGACTAATAAAGGATTAAAGGGGATTACATTCTATACATACTTTTTTCATATATTTTAATAAGGGGATATTTGTCAATTGTTTTTTCAGTTACTGCAATTTATAGTGAGAATAATAATGGAAGTAATGAGAGATTTGGCCGATGATGTTACCAAAAAAGATGTATCAGCTTTTAAGTAAATTACTTGCAATATGTAGTCAAGCTGTGATAGCCTAGCGGTGAGACCGTGCGTATCTCTAGAGACGACATAGGATCAAACCCCGGGCAGACACCAATGAGTTTTTCTATTAAAACTTATGTGTCTAATTGATGATTGCAATTTATCACACGCTTTTCGGTGAAGGAAAACATCGTGAGGAAACTTCCATATCTCTAGAGAATTCTCGGGATATGTGTAACCTACCAATCCGCATTGGAGCAGCGTGGTAGGTCTTAGCTCTAATCCTTCTCTCCAATAATGGAGAGAGGAGGCCTTAGCCCAGCAGTGGGCATAGTAACTTTTTTTACTTTATGGCTGCTAAGAAGTATTTAAATATATTTTATATTTTCGAAAGTTTAGAAAAATGTTTTGCTTAGGCTTAGGTAAACTTATCGCTTAATTGACCCAAGAATTTCAAATGCCTAAGACTCAATCTGTCAAAGTTTAAGTGACAAATAATTTATAGAATTAGGCGTTACTTTGCGGAGATCCATAATACATTATTTTTATTATTATTATTACTTTTGTTTTAAGTGACAACTTATTACCACAGAGCTTATAAATAAAAATAAAATATAACGTTGTTGTGTCTTTTAAGTAGTATGTGAAAATAGAAAATAAAAATAATTAGTGCGTTTGAAAATTATAACACGTATTTGATATTTCATATACGTTTAATGTAACTTTAAATGATTGGACGTATGTGCACAGGTCTTTATAGAGACAATTTCATGATACACGTTGGCGTTTTTAATAACATACACAAGTATATTTTAGGCAGAAAATTGCGTTGTTACTTGTATCATTAATCACAAATACAATGCATGTCAACCGGCGACGCTTGGCTCGAGGGGGCCCGTTTCCTTTATAATGCCAGAATAAATCGAAAATCACAAGTAGGTAGCGAGTCCCTATTTTGTGGATAAGTGTATCGTTTATTTTATTTATTTTGCGACGTTAGATAACGAAGAAACTACATGTAAAGTAGAGATTTCAAAATAGCGGTCTGACTGTATCCAACTATTGGACAGAGGCCTTTTGATGAGAAAAGGGCTTTGACTAATCATACTGCAACAATGTGTATTGACAAGTTACACAAATTACAGGGACTATAAATATATTAATACTAGCTGCCCACGTGATGCTGTCTCAGTCCTGTTTCGAATTCCCTTCGAAGCGTAACGTTGAAAAAGAAAATACTCCGATCGCCACCTCTTAACTTTACAAGATCATCCGCTAGTTCATTATATAGATTGGCTGAAAATTTCAATAAAATCGGTCTAGCCCCTTAGAAGTCTATAAAAGACATACAGACATTCATTTTGATATAATTGAAGATGCAGATTTCTTTACGATGATTTCTTCAACAAAGAAGGTATATATAATATATATTATCTAATGACATACTCATAAGATTTATACAAACTCATTGGTGCCTGCCTAGGCCTTGAACCCGCGACCTACTCGTGTGGTGGTGTGTTGTCAAATATTTGAAGAAGAAGACTTAAGTAATGGGGAAATGCAAAAAAAAAATTTTGATTTCTAATATTTTGATAAATAATTGCAATAAGGTTTATTCAGCGGACAGGATTTTTTTTAAATATATGGTCCACATACCTGGAGTTTCTGCACTGGTTAGGTTCCTGCAGTTTACTGATTATAGGATCTTAATAAAACTTATATCTTAATTAGTTGTTCAATAAGTCCATAGTTATTCAAATATATTCATGCGCATTTAGCATTCAATTGAGGCTTACATTTTCTACTATATCTATGTGATTTGTTCGACAGTAAGAGATTTCATTTTCCAGTATTACGTCGTAATGTTACCAGCTGTTGCAGTTATTAGGAATAGCGTCTTCCATCTTAGGATGCGTTTTACTGCTGGGCCCTCATCCCTCATCTCTCCGTTTTAACCTACCACGCTGCTTTAATGCGCATTGGTAGGTTACACATATTCCAGGAATTTTCTAGAGATATGCAGGTTTCCTCTCGATGTTTTCCTTCACTGAAATTGCAATTATCAATTAAAGACATAAATTTTGACAGAAAAACTCATCAACAACTCTATCACAGCATATACTAATTTAAAAATAAACCAAATGGGGAGGACGAAATGCGAATAAAGAACGCAGTCCATTCTAATTTTCTGGTACATATTTAATCCTGGAACGTGGTATATTTTTCTATATTTTTCCCCTTAAACTTCAAAGACACGACAAAGAAGTCATTACGCAAAGAGTCACGTAGTGAGCTGTCGATATAAATTTAAATATTTTCTCACTCCTAAGTGCTTTTTCATTGAAATTAAAACGAGTTCACGTGAATTTAATTCTGCGCTCAGAATTTGTTACAAGCTTTTTGATCTTAACTGTAGGATAGATTGCTAAGTGCCTGTACCGCTTTCATCTTTTTTCAACGTTATTATTTATTTACACGATATATGACATGAGAGTATGAACAAATAATGTGACCTATATTCTTAAATTTTGACTTGAAATGATAGTTTGTATATACGAATTTCTTCTTGGTCCAATATGTATACCTCTGACACTTAAGTTTTTCAAAATCGATTTATTACAGCTTCCTAACTAAAACACCTAGTCTAATTCCATGTTCCAAATAGTTAAGATAACATTATTCAATACTAATCATTCATTGATTCAATCGTTGATTGATTGATTAATTTCATTTGAATTCCATGTTCCAAAAAGTAAAGATAACATTCTTCAATTCTTATCATTCATTCATGCAATCATTGATTGATTGATTGATTAATTCCAATTGCACTCCATGTTCAAAAATGTTAAGATAACATTCTTAAAAACCAATCATTCATTGATACAATCATTGATTGACTAATTCCATTTTCACTCCATGTTCCAAAAAGTTAAGATAACATTCTTCAATACTAATCATTCATTTATGCAATCATTTATTGATTGATTGATTGATTAATTCCAATTTCCCTCCATGTTCAAAAAAGTTAAGATAACATTCTTCAATACTAACAGAGCTTTTGCGATCTTTCTTCATCTACTGCTATGATCTTTCTTCAGGTTTAAGTAAATTCGTTTATGCTTGAAATCGCCCATTCTGCCCGATATTGCTGTAATTTTGTCTGAATATATATAAAAATTTCTAAGGAAGTTTATAAATTAAAATGCTCGTACAAAAATAAATTTTAGAAAGTTTTACGTTATAATTAATGTAAGAAAAATATCCAATTAAAAGGAAATAAAATTTTAGTAAGTAAGTACGTAAAGGCCTGCCATTATCCCACTGCTGTAAAGCTATCACAGCTACCTATAGTTTTAAATATTTAAGTAGATAATTTTGTATTTCTTAAACTAATTATACATTTAATCAACACCGTAGAATTTTGATAACTCTGGTTCTGGTTTTTATAATGCAATCGAACCGAGTTTGACCATAATAACGTCCCCTAATATCGCATATAAAAATAAATTAGCGATAAAGCCAATGCAATCAGGGGAGCGGGTAGTTCGGACAATTACCGTCTGGCTCCAAAATTTTCCAATATGAGCCGCGTAATTGATATTTACGCCACATTTACCCTCCCAGCCACTATCGAGAGAGATCTCGTTTTTATCACTTAATTAATAAATGGAGCAATTATTTTTAGTTACGCAAGTGAAATATGACTTCGAGAGTGTTTTATGAATTTTTAATCAACTTCTGTATTCAATTTTTCGTCGGCATTTAAATGCAGGGAAGCTTATAATTTTATTCGGAATTCTTGAATACAGATTCAGAAAGTTACAAAACATATTTTTACGTTCGGATTTTCGTTCTGGGAAATATTATATTTTCGTAGGTATACGCATTTATTACATTTGATTACACGTTGTATTTTTATAGAATTTATTGATTAATAGGTTTTACACAACTTCATCGATTCACTACTCAGTAATGGAATAAAAAATATGCTATGTATATCCTGTGGATGGTATAATTTAGGTGTGATGAATAAACGGTTCGATTTTTGCTAAATCGTCACATTCTAAATGAGCTAATGAGTTTTATTTAGCTTATGATATTTACAATTCATCTTGCACTTAACGCTAAAGGGACTAGGCCCCATTGCCAGGCAGCAGGATATTGCTACTAAAAATTAAACAATATAAAATGAAACATAAGTTTTTTTTATATAAACAGGGTTATAATAAATTTGCTTAGTTCCAAACTATTCCTTTTCCCATCAAAAGTTCTTCGAGACGATCTTTTGTTTAAACTAAGGCTATTAAGAGGCGTTGTTAACTTAACTAATTTGTTAGCTATCCTTATCTGTGCGAGTTGGTACAATTGACAAATATGCGGTATTAGGGTATTCCGTTTGGCATAGTTTGAGAGAATTTCGCTTTGTGTTCATTGTAGAGTCGCAGATATATACCGATACCATGGAATCTCCTCTAAAATCACTCCATCTTTCCCTAAAAGTATGATAGTACTATCTATGTATCGCGGATTATAGCAAAATATTTTTTATTATTATGATAGTACGATTACGAGAAAGTTCGAGAAGGCCTAGACATAATTTATAGAATTAGGCGTTACTTTGCGGAGATCCATAATACAAAAGTAATAGTAAAATTATTTTGCTATAATCCGCGATAATGATCATAATCGCGGATTGTAGCAAAATATTTTTATTTTAACTTTTACCAAGATATAGTTAATTGACCCGCTCATAACAGTGGGTCAGACCTATACTCGAGAAATTAAATCGGAAAAGTAAGTAGCTTAATTATTTAAGTTTTTTCATGAACTTCCAGCGTAATCAACATTTGTCGATCATCGATGTTGCATAGATTTTTGAATCGATGTTGGCGTTGGAAAAATATAGAATCATATTCGTCATTAGAAAGTTTAAATTTTATTTTACTTTTCTCATTACACTTATGTATCTCTTTTTGAAT
Organism: Morpho deidamia; assembly: GCA_947086505.1. Taxonomy (NCBI): domain Eukaryota; kingdom Metazoa; phylum Arthropoda; class Insecta; order Lepidoptera; family Nymphalidae; genus Morpho; species Morpho deidamia. The sequence continues at coordinate 10,834,809 of CAMTZC010000010.1, forward strand.
ATATCAAGGAAAATTTATTTTTTTACTATTATTATATTTAAAGTGAGGTCATCACAGTGAGTTTTGTGTTCTCCTATTTAGCTTCAAAAACAGTTTTCGACAACACTCTTTATATGAAGAATTTCAAGTTTGCCAGTTTTTATATCATAAAAGATAATTGAAAATAAACACCGTATTTTGCACATAAGTTACTTGTTAATAGCGGAACAGTTAGTGAATTTTAAAATGTAATAACATTACTTTCTTGTATTCTTCTATACAATTACTTCGTCCAAAACATATACGTTATATTTAACGGACAAATACAATGGAAACAATCGCCAAGATTCAGACATTATTTAAGGTAAGAGAGGTCATTTAACAGCGTCAACCGCTCATTTGTAGAGTTAACTATAAAGAACACTTGAGTGAAGGCAAATTGTTACTTAATCATTTAAAGTATCTACAGATGAGTTTTGCTCGTTAAAATATTTGCGGAGTTAAACAATATACTGGACCGGACTATTTATAACTTGTAACGTAAATGATTGCTAATAAAACTATGAAATTTATGTTTAGAATTACTTTTGTAGTTAACTACTTCTTGGAATTTCTACTACTGTAAGAACTTAATACAATAGAATTAAATACAATTCTACTTCTGTAGAAATACATTTGTGTGTCTGTTTAGACATTTGTTAGTCAAACACGCTAAATTAACTAAACCTATTGCAATTAAATTTGGCTAACAGATAACCTAAATAAAAATGTAGACTATTCAGCATCCGTATGCTTATAGACATTAACAATAAAATTGACTTGAAATTTTACACTGTTGTATCTTTTTAATCTATTTCCTGAAAATCACATAAATGTGCAAGAATGATTGCAATTCATATTAATTGTTAAAAAACTTGGTATTAATTATTTACCTTATCCAAAGGTTCTTTAGCAAATGTCTTGGCATTGGAAAACTACCCCAAGTATTAGGTAAGCTGATGGTCATCATGATTCTCCTGCCCTCATGCCTACTCTAACAATACGTACTCTAAGTGGGGTCGGCACAACATGTTTCAAACATGATTCGGCTAGGTGTTTTACGACCGGTCGCCTACCTGACTTCAACTAACCTTAGTCGCCTTTTACGACACCGGTAAGAAATGAGGGTAGTCTTTTCTACTCAGCCGGATACCACAAGGCAGAGCTGAGCAGTATTACCATTGGGTAATACCGTCAGACAGACAGAAAGTATCCGAATATTGATTCGAATACTTTCTGTCTATCTGAGTTTATCTCCCGTAAATCAACACGGACAGTGAGCTATATGACAAAATTTCATTATACTTAATCTAAATGGCATATATTATGCATGGATGGATTGGGTGCTCAAGATTAACAGAGTTCATTTAGCAAAGTTTCTGTTTTGTCAAATGGAAACTTGATGCAAAAGTTAAAATAAATAAAGGGATAAAAACAGTATCATGAACATAACCAAATTTTTCTAATAAACCAGATAATTAAAATAATATAAAGTCATATCAAACTATAGACTATATATTTTCAGTACCCTTACAAAATACATAATGTATCTTATTAGTAATAAGTTTAATTTTTATTTAAAAATTTAGTAAACATTATATTTTATAAATTTTATACTAGGACTATAAAATATTAGGCTATTATACATAAATAACGAAAAAGATTCAGTAACAAGGGTTGAAACTTAAATACTTCTTTAAATAAGGGAAATGAACAAAGGTATGCTTAATATTCCAAACCATATAGGACAGGGTACTGTTGTTGCTAACGAATGTCATCTAATCTACATATCCCTATAAAGATAAGGGACAACGTAGGCTTAAAATAATTGGCCGCTCAGGATTAACAGTTATCAGACGTTAATAATAACAAACGGGACCCTTGACTTAACATGCTTTTCTAGATACGGAGGGTAAGTAAATGGCCCTTATTAACCATTTATAAACATATGCTCAAATATAATGCTTTCATATACCTAAACATTCACACACCCATGCACACACACACGCACACACACGTGTACACACACACACATCTCGATGAAAAAGCTCAATTGTGTATACAAAACCAAGTATAAAAAAAACAATATTTTTTTGCTTTCTATTTCCTAATTGAAACTAACTATATACCCATGCTACAATTTTCTTTTCTTGTGCGTACTTTTTCTCTGCTTCTTTAAAATTTCATAAAAATGTATTAACATACAGAGTTTAGCTGGAATATTGGATTCATATGCTTTAGCTTATTATTATGGAGTCGCAGTATTATTGATGCGAGTTAAACCTTTTAAAGTGAGCCTTATAGAGTATCACATATATTTCTTTATGTATATTTTTATCCATGATTTAAAAAATGATGTTGATTAAAAATTAACGTTTAAATATATTTGAATAATCGTAGCATTGAGTGTTCTCAGCTATAGTAATTTGTGACTGATCATCTATTTTAAGATCATCATCCCTTTTAATTTTGGTAAGATTTGTTAATAAGAACAACTTCCAATCCGAAAAATGATTCTTAAAAATTTTATTTAGTCTAGTAAAGTAAATAATAATTTTAATTTTAGGACTAACTTGGGAACTAAACAATTATAAGAAATTTCAATATGTATGAATAAGAATAGACTTCAAATGTTTTAAATTCATAAAAGATCAATTTCTGTGCCTTTATGGCGTGTTTAATTTTTGTTTATATTTATTAAGTATAACTAAATCCGCCGTGTATTATCCGTCTGAGTAGAATAGACCACCCTCATTTCTTAGCGAGGTGTCGTAAAAGGCGACTAAGGCAAGTTGGCGCACCGTGTGGTATCCAGTTGAGTAGAATAGACCACCCTCTTTCTTACCGAGGGGTCGTGAAATACGGATAAGGTAAGCTGCCCGTCGTAAAATACGGAGCTAAATCTTGTGACAACATGTTTAAAACATCTTGTGCCGATCCCACTTAGAGTGGGATAAGGGCAGGAGGATGATGAGGATGATAATTAAAGTATAACTAAAGTGAATAATAATTAATATGTGCGTGTCTTTTTGCCATCGCCCTTTAAATATTAAATAGCTATGATTCTATGGCGATGATCGAAAAAGATAGGAGACGGGTAGAAAAAAACATTTTGATCCTTATCCCCTTCATCATAGGATCGAAATGAAACTACAAAGAATATTTGATTTGGAAACGGAAGAAACGATTTGGACATTATTAAACGTGGAGACATCCGGCACACCTGTTCGTAATCGAAAGCACGAATGAATAACTTTAGTTACTCTTTACGGGTAAAGCTTTTAAAGAGTCAGGGTGTTGTTAGGGAGCCATTGTATTATCGGGATCGTTTTGTTTCTTGACACTCCTTAGAAGAAAAAAAGAACCTTTTGATGAATCGAAAATACATCCCTAGTTACATTTCATGATTTAGTTTGTGTTTTTATGATCATACCTTTACTGATTAGAGTTAAATTATAAAAAAACTACAACAACTATTTTTATATATCTAACTTACTTATATGTGCATCACTGTATATACTGCGACATTGTGCATATATTTCAATAAGATTTATTTGCGGTATTTTTAAAATATAACGGTTGCTATTATGTTAGATTGACTAGTAAAACTATTAGTAACATTACTTAAAAATCTTCATTTTTTGATAACTCATTTAAGTAATATATATTGTATGAAGAAGTGCATTTTTTTGCACTAGTCAAAGATATCTAGGGATTTTACATTGTTACGGATTATATCAGCTATTCGGAGAAAACTTACAATAACCAGCAATGAAATTATAATATTTTTGTTGATTAAAATCTTATGTATCCTAAATTTTATATTAACGATTCTTTCGTTATATATTGCATACAAAATAACAAAGTCATTCCTTTTTTATTAAAATTAATCCTTGTTGAATAGGATGTATTGTTAGCTTATAAACATGTTCACCACTTTAATTAAACAATTAATTACTATACATTGTTCCAACAAATAATGCACACAAACATTTCGGGACTACCTACATTTTAACAGACGTTACGTAACGGACAACAAAAGACTGATATTAGTGGAGCAAAGTGTAATTAAGCATCCATTAATGAACCCGGCGAGGGTGAATCTTTTATGCCCAAAGCAACATAAAATGTTCAGTACATTTTATAATTGATATAATAGTAATTACAATGTAGTCAAAATTGTAACTAAATTTAAGAATTTTATACAATTGGGCTTTCCTTTATAGCAGCGTTTCCCATCCTTTTTCAGTCCACGGACCCTCAGGAAATCAAGCACAGTTTTCACGGACCCCTTAATAAAATTAATTGCAAAAAAACGGATTAGGTATTTATTTTATTTATTACAGATACAAAAAACACAAATACAGAACGTAATTATAACTGTTCATTATGAAAAAAAATAATGTGAAGGTTGGTGTTGCTTTTTTGCAACTAAATCAGGGATATTCCGGTTATGTATTATTATTTTTTATAGATTATTAAGTGTTATACATCATTGGATGCATCTTTAAAAAAAATTTAATATATTGTGTGCTTAGATTACATTTTTCTAATAAGACTGATTTGCTGATTTTTCGTTTCGTGGCCCTTTTGCATTTAATGAGCGATATATGTACAATCCAGAGATGACACCTTGGACCCCCATACATATACTCGCGGAGGTGTCCGTGGACCACAGGTTGGGAAACGCGACTTTATAGGATTTCGTAACTATCTATAATTTTAAATATTCGTCGATATGCTGCTGACATAGTAAATTTATCTATGTATGTATGTATGTAGATGATCATAATGAAAAAGATCACGTACAGGCGTTCAAACAGAGAGCCAGAGTTCCCTTTGTTGTTTAATCTGCTTAATTCTTACCTTCTTCTTTCTCCTACCTATATCCCACTATAAGTGGGGTCGGTACAACATGTCTTTCTCTTCCATTCTCTCCTATCATTTGTCAACTCGGGCGCTACTCCTTGTATATGCATGTCATACTTCACACAACCCAAACAATTCTTATATAAATAAATAAGATAATAACGAAACATAAATTAAAATGATTCTTCATACTAAGATAGCAGAAAAATCGTTTTAACTTGAAAGATGAAAATCTACTCTAAACAAAAAGTAAAAAAAACAGACTTCCCAATTTTAAAAGTTTGTCCAAGTGATAATCCCGATTCCGATGTCGTGATTCGATGTCGGACCGAATTTACTCCGCTACTAAGGATTTGGATGCCGCTATTAACTTGAAAAGACTTTGCTTAATTAAGAATTCTCTCGGGAAACTCGTCTCGGGCCATCCCCGTACAAAATGGCGGCGATTGATTTTAAATGAGCTCGAACAAAGACCGTCAGATGGCTGCGGACTTGGTTGTAAAAACTTTGTGGTGGTTTAAGTGGACGAGAGAGATAAGTTAACAAAAAAAGAAAACTTTAACTTTGAGTTTTTAGTATTGTTGGGATTAAAAAATATATTTATATAATATATTGCAAGGTTATATTAACTGTAAATATATTAAAGTTTAAAGTGCCATTAGTGTAACTATCCATTAAAGGTTTCACAGTAAAGAGGTCCAGATTTCATTTTAGTAACAAAAATGTAAGCTCAATACACATGTCTTATGAAAAAACAACGGGCACTTCGGTAGTGACGGCAAAAGTGAAAACTTGAATATTAACGTTGTGCATTTTTGATATTTTGGAATGGTTAGGGAGTAATTTTGTACAAATTACTATAATTATCAGTATAAAATGCACTATAATTTACGTGGTAATGTTCATTTATTGCGCTCTCGTACATAAACATGATATATTCGCAGAAGCACTCTGCGCCGTCTAATCGGAACAGCAGGCGCAGGCATACATTTTTGCCGCGCGATAGAATGAGAGAGGGATACTTTTACTCCTACGCCGCGTTTGGGGTCTACTCTTCCTCCGTCTTTCGAATTTTCGCTCAGGTCACGTGTCCTGACACAAGTTTGTCATTTTTTACCCATCACAAAAAGTGCACAACGCCGGTAAAGAAGTTTTTGCTTCAAAAATCAAGTTTGATACTCACTAAAAGATTAGTAGATGATAATTATATTTTTTTTTTAATCTCACTGCCCAAACAAATAATTCAATATTTGCATAGCTGCGCATACTATTTCTCATGACAACAGAAATAAATGTCTAAAATAATTGTTAATGGACATAAACAAGTCATCCAAACAAAGAATATTTCAAAAAGTAGCAGGTGTTGCAGACACGGCACCTGTAAACATAAAATAAATATATTTAAAAAAAATTTAATGTATAAATAGATATAAAATAGAATAAATATTATTACTTACCAATACTTACATGTAACGCCATCTGTTGGTATACCAAATAACTAAATAGATAATGCGGATACAAGGCAGATTAAATATAATTTTGTTCATAAAACGTCAATCATAGACGTCCGCAATCTGCCACAATGCCCTTTGTAGTCGGTCTCCATACGTTTAGCCTGTTAGACGCACAATCGAAGTTATAGCAATCTGTGTTTTATTTCATCAAAATCGAAGAAATCACGCACCATCCCCTTCTCCTGGCTCCATCCGGCACATTCTGGTCCTTCGAGCCGGATCAAGTAAGGAGAATATCGTGTGATTTTCGTGAATAATGTTCACCACGCCGCCGCGACACAATGTGTTGAGACCACGTCGCACATTAAAGAAAGATCGCGTGGAAAATATTAAAGGTGAGTTTCGTGATATAAAATCGGACCTTGTAGAAACGTCCAAACCACAGATTCAGCTACCACCGCGTCCCAAGACCGATGCCAGTCCACGGTCAAGCATAAATATGGCTGACCGCAGTAAAATTTCTGAAACGTCGTCTGTAAAACTAATAAAGCAACAGGAACTAGAAGCTGTACGAGCTAAAGCTGTATATTACGACAAAGTCTTGAAAGACCTGGAAGCGAAAAATAAGTGTTGCAAAAGTAATTTAAAAAGTGAATCCCAGAACCACTCTCCTGCTCAATCAGAAGGAACGGCAGGAAACAGAGTGGAAGAATGGCTCGAGCGAAGCCATCATGAGCGGTGCAGCGCGTCTCGACAGCCACCCGCGGCCCCGGCTCCAGTCAGCGCGCCGCCGGCCGACACGGTGCACGAGTTAGCGCACGCATTAAAAGATGTCATTATTGCAGCGCGCGGAGAGGTAAACGATACATTGCTTACGCGTTTATCAACATCAAAAGACTTACCTTTTTATTCTGGAGACCCGTTAGAGTGGCTGCAGTATAAAGAGGCTTACTACGAGTCTACCAGACTGTGTAAATACACAGATAATGAAAATCTATGGAGATTAAGAAAAAGTCTACGCGGGGAGGCTAAAGAGACTGTGTCCTCCCTACTTATCGGTAATACATCTCCTTTAGAAATAGTTGAAGCCTTAGAATTACGGTATGGCCGGCCGGAGATTATAATTTTTAGAATTACAAAAGAAATTAAAAAATTACAGCCATTACCGCCAAATTATTATAATGAAATAATCAACTTCGCAATTAAAATAAAAAACTATGTAGCTGCTGTAAAAGCTATAAAGCAAACAGATTATTTAAGAAGTCCAGAGTTAATTACAGCAGTAATTTCAAAGTGCCCTAACAGCTTGATTACAAAGTGGGCAGATTATTTCCACGTACACAGCATATCGCAGAAAGCGAGATTAGAATTGTTTGCAGACTTTTTATATAAAGAAGCAACGAATACAGCTGAGGCTGGCTTAAGCCACATTCACAGCCAAGCAGAGTATAAGCGAAAACCCGAAGAACGCAAAATGGCCGTACAGTCCATCCTACTAAACGATGCGGGCAACCCCAAGTGCATATTTTGCCGGGGAAGTGAGCACACTCTGCCGGAATGCAAGCGGTTTAAGCGAGCACTACGTCGAGACAGATGGAGGTTCGTGCGCGAGAAACGCTTGTGTTTTAAATGCTTAGTGGCACGGCACGACAAGGAAACATGTCCAGCGGAGAGGTGTGACGTTGACGACTGCGGGCAGGCCCATCACCGCCTGCTGCACTGGAACGTGAGAGCCCCTCAGGAAACCGTGAGTGATGTGAAAAGTGATAGTGCTATAAAAAATGCCAGTGAAGTGTTATCGCGTCAAAGTCCCCCACACACCGAAACTGTCGCTATGACAAATAATTCGTTATGTGTTTTGCTCAAAGTAGTACCTATAGACATTTATGGACCTTTAGGTATTGTAAGTACATATGCGCTACTTGATGACGGAGCGACCGTCTCCCTTATATCGTCGTCTATTGCAGATGCAGTAGGTATTACAGGTCAACAGACCACAATGCGCTTGCGCGGCGCATTTAATTCTGAGCTTAATTGTAATTGTGAAATAATAACCTGTAAAATTAGCAATAAAGAAAATGTTAAATTTAAGTTTAGTGCTAGAAAAATATCTGAATTAGACTTACCTTTGCAGAAACTAGCTACCTTTGATACTGTGAAATATTGTTATTTAAATGAAATGAATAATTTTATACCATGTTGTACCGAAGTAAAACCTGAGGTGTTAATAGGTCAGGATAATTATAACTTAATTGTGCCTTTAAAAACGTTAACAGGTCGTAAAAACCAGCCTGCAGCAACTTTGACACCGCTTGGATGGTGTGTTCATGGTGTAGTGTCAGCACATTCCTGTATCCCTAAGTCTGACCTCGCGCTGACTATATCAACGAGTGCAGGTGTTCCGTACGCTACTGCTACTTCTGCCGCCATCAATAAGCAGGAGTATTCTGAGACGGAACTATTCGAACTGGTACGTCAATCATTTACCTTTGAGTCTTTAGGTGTTCATAACAGGCCTCGAGAGAATCCTGACGACAAGCGAGCAGTCACTATCCTGGAAAAAACTTCTAGATTAATCGGTCAACATTGGGAGGTAGGTTTACCCTGGAAGTCTAGTAACCCTCTGCCGGATTCCTTCTTCAACGCACACAGAAGGTTGAAATTGGTGGAACACAAAATCAATTCTAATTTGGAGTACGGTAAGCGATACCGTGAACGTATAAACCATTTATTTGAAAATAATTACGCACGGGAGATGAATGACCCGGAACCTGGAAATCGAACCTGGTACTTACCGCACTTTGGAGTCGACAACCCTAATAAGAAAAAACTTCGAATTGTTTTCGATGCAGCGGCAACGTCTGAAGGTAAATCCCTTAATGACTACTTGCTTCAAGGGCCCGACCTGCTGGAATCTCTGTTGGGAATAATGTTTAGATTTCGGGAGGGCTCTGTAGCCTTGATGGGAGATATAAAAGATATGTTCTTGTGTATAAAAATAAAGGAAGAGGATCAAAAGGCTCTGCAGTTTTTATGGAGAAGCGATTCATCAAAACCGGTAAAAAAGTATGCTATGACGTCATTGATTTTCGGAGCTAATTGCTCGCCTTTCATAGCTCAATATGTTAAAAACAGAAACGCTCAGAGATTTCAAGATTTGATGCCTGACGCAGTAAATGCTATATTAAAATCACATTACATGGACGATTATATAGATTCCGTGAATGACGTCACCTTCGCAAGAAAAATGGTTCAAGAAATTTCTTATATTCACCAACAAGGAGGTTTTGAAATGAGAAATTGGATAAGTAATATACCTGAAGCATTAGATAACATGCCACAAGAGATTTTAAGTGACAAGACTGTACAGTTCAGTATAAATAATCAACCGGAACGAACACTTGGTCTACTTTGGTTCCCGGCAACTGACGTCTTATCAATAGATTTATCGCTAAAGAAAATCCCGCGCGATATTTTAAATTTTACTAGAAAACCTACCAAACGTGAAATGTTAAGAATAATTATGTCAATATTGGATATTCATGGATTTCTCAGCCCATTTACAGTAAAAGGTAAAATATTATTACGGGAAACATGGAGGAAAAATATGAAGTGGGACGAAACATTAAGTGATGATTTGTATACTTTGTTTCACGCGTGGATAGTGCAACTGCACGGAATAAACACCTTGAAGATACCCCGATGGTACTTTCACCGCACCGAACGCAAAGGCGCCGAAACGTTATGCGCGAGCGAGATAGCACTAGAATTACATTTATTTTGTGACGCGTCGCCGAGCGCGTACGCAGCTGTCGCTTATTGGAGGAATACGTATCGCGACGGACGAGTTACAGTATCGTTCATTGCAAGCAAGTGCAAAGTAGCTCCTATAAAACCGGTTTCTGTGCCGCGGCTCGAACTTCAGGCCGCGTTATTGTCATGTCGTTTAGCTAACGTAATTAAACATGAACATCGCGTAAAACCCACTGCAACTTACTTCTGGACGGATTCTACAACTGTTTTACATTGGATTAGAAATGAAACAAGAAAATATTCAGTTTTTATTGCAAATAGATTGGGTGAAATTGACGAATTAAGTTCGAAGACAGAGTGGCATTATATTTCAACGCGTAATAATATTGCCGACTTAGCGACCAAGTGCAATAAATATAATCTTCACGCTACGTGTGAGTGGTTCCGTGGACCTAATTTTCTGCACGAAGACTCCGCCACTTGGACTCCTGAACCTGAAAAGGAAAAAATGAAAATTAATGAGGACAATTTAGAAATGATTAACACAATTTTAATAAATAAAAGCGATTTCTTACCTGTACCTGACCCAATGAGATTTTCGTCGTGGCTTCGCCTGAAAAGAAGCACTGCTAGAATTTTACAATTTATAGAAAAGTGTAAAAGAAAACCAGCCGCATTAAATGTTGAGTTGCTGAAAAAAGCTGAACACATTTTGATAAGATTTTCACAGCAGCAGTCATTTCAAATCGAACGGAAAATGCTTCAAGAAAATAAAAGTATACCTCGAGACAGTCGACTGCGTGCGCTTACACCTGTGATCGACGAAAATGGATTACTGCGAGTGGGTGGAAGAATTAATGCCGCTAAGGAAGTAAACCCTGAGCTGAAGCAACCCGTTATACTTGACGGCCGACACCCTGTGAGCAGGCTAATTGTTAAATTTTATCATGAATCAGCTGCACATGCAAGCACAGAAATGATAGTAAATGAACTTCGTCAAAAATATTGGTTGCTTAATATGAGACCAACAGTGCGAAGTGTCGCAGCGAAATGTATGTTTTGTCGCATGAGTAGAGCGCGCCCGACGCCACCGCGATTAGGTGATCTGCCTGAAGACAGATTGAGCCATCACCAGAGGCCCTTCACTATTTGTGGAGTAGATTTATTTGGACCAATGGAAGTTACTATTGGAAGACAGAGATCTCGAAGATATGGAGTGCTATTTACCTGTATGACAGTCCGAGCTATACATATCGAAATGGTTTCATCCCTTACAGCTGACTCGATGATAATGGCGCTTCGCAGAATGGCATCACGTCGTGGATGGCCGCATAAAATATTATCTGATAATGGAACTAATATGCGGGGTGCTGAAACAGAATTAAAGAAGGCTTTTAAAGAAATAGATCAACAAGCAGTTGTAAATCTCGCATTGAATAACGGTGTCAATTGGCAATTTATACCCCCAGCTAGTCCTCACATGGGTGGGGCGTGGGAACGTCTTATACGGAGTGTAAAGACGGCTCTAAAAGTTATTCTAAAGGAACGAGCACCCAAAGAAGAGACGTTATCTACATTATTGTTGGAGGTTGAGAATATTGTAAATGGTCGACCCCTAACTCACGTTTCTGTAGATCCAGGTAGTCAGGAAGCTTTAACCCCTAACCATTTTTTGATTGGATCGTCCTCGAACCTTCCAGTGCCCGGCGTTTTCGATGACGGCGATTTTTACTTGAAAAAACAATGGCGTATTTCTCAACGTTTGGCAGATATATTTTGGTCTAGGTGGATAAAGGAAATATTACCTACCTTGATTCCTAGAGGTAAGTGGCAGCGCGATAACGCACCCTTGAAGATAGGCGATGTTTTCGTTGTGGTTGATCCGAACTTACCTCGAAATGTCTGGCCAAAAGGTAAAGTCGTGAATGTTTATCCCGGTTCGGACGGACGTGTCAGGGTTCTTGACGTAAAGACTAAGTCAGGTGTCCTGAAACGACCGGCCGCTCGAGTTGCACTGCTGTTGGGTAGTGAGTGTCGCGATCACGACACTGGGGGGGAGAATGTTGCAGACACGGCACCTGTAAACATAAAATAAATATATTTAAAAAAAATTTAATGTATAAATAGATATAAAATAGAATAAATATTATTACTTACCAATACTTACATGTAACGCCATCTGTTGGTATACCAAATAACTAAATAGATAATGCGGATACAAGGCAGATTAAATATAATTTTGTTCATAAAACGTCAATCATAGACGTCCGCAATCTGCCACAATGCCCTTTGTAGTCGGTCTCCATACGTTTAGCCTGTTAGACGCACAATCGAAGTTATAGCAATCTGTGTTTTATTTCATCAAAATCGAAGAAATCACGCACCATCCCCTTCTCCTGGCTCCATCCGGCACAGCAGGTAAAGTATTGTAAGAAACATTTTATTCACTTTTCATTATCTGACGTGTGACGCGAAGTGCTACTTTCAAGTGAAAAGCATTTTTCACCGCACACTTTTCACACTTCGCGAACTAAGCTTTAATTTCCTGTTCCACCTTGGATTGAAGCGACAGCTTGCTTAAGATTCGGCTCAACATAAATAGGGAGACAGAAAAGTGAGAAAATATTACAGCTTAATGTTGCGGGCACCTTACGGAAAACACGCTCGTTATTCTGATTTATGATACGTCCTGAAATTGTAGGATTTTCGAAAAAAACTTGCATATTATGAATTCTTTTCGGAGCATTTTTCGTGAATCTTCTTATTGTGTCTACACGGATAAATAATGGGTTTTTCCATTGTTGGTCGCTATTAGCTTTTGTTAGTTTTTATGTGATTCTTAGTGCTCGAAAAAGCGTTTTCATGCTATTGTAGGCGATGAAATGTAGATTACATGAGATTTATTCGTATCTTTGGCTTTGTTTGGGAACTACGAGGCTTTTGTATTTAAGAAAAACATTGTAGATTGAAACGAGGCAGCAATATTTTTAAAGCGATAGGGTCGGTTTTTATCAATCCAAGTGGCGAGTGTGCTACAAGATTTCCGTGCAAAGATGATATGGAATATTTATGATATTTTCCCTCTCTATCACTGATTTTGTTCATAATACGATTAAGAAATCTGCAGTGACTATACTAGTCAGCTAGATTGCTTTAGTAAGTTTATCGTTTATATAATATAAGAGGTCTAGTCGTAAATAAATATTCCGTGGAATAATGCGTTGCTTTGCCGGTTTCAATGATATTCAAAGAATCATATAATTGTTATAAATACAACAATAACCAATCATTATCCTAACAACTTTATACAGATGTATAACCTTATCGAAAGAAAACTTTAACTGTTAAGATTTCGAGAGAAAGTTCAGACCTTGTAAATGTCGTCCTTTACTTTAATTTTATTATACAACATTTTAAATTATTGTCATTAATAATTTAGGAAATATTGTTATTAATATTATTAATCAAAAAATTACAATATTTATTAATACTATTAACCACATAAACAATAAGGAAACGATGCAAGAGTTTAACAAATATCTATTAAATTGAGTATTTAATCTTTATATTTTTAATTTTAAATTAGACTTCATATCTTACGTAAAAAAGCTGCGCTAATCTTTAAAAAACAGTGCGTTTACTTATTTAATTAGTCTTTGAATATTGTAGTATTCTTTTTAAAATTTTAAACGAAGTGAAAGACAAAATTGCATTCAATGCAGGAAAAATAAACGTCATTTAAACATTTTATTAGGTGGAAGCCGAAAGATCTCATTTTCATAATAAGCCCCATGACGCATAAACTACGTATTTTACGGGCAGTGATGCCAAATAAATTTCATTATGGCGCGTAACGAAGGCTATACAAAATTGGTGAGAGGAGACAGTGTTCAAATTGATGGACATTTTTGATGTTTTAGCTTCACTAATTAGATACGGGGGTGTAGTTATTATGGTATTGCTCAAGAACGTTTGGAAATTGTAATATTAATGACGAAACTTTTACCGTTTTTAATTTTTCTAATAATAGTCTGCTTCGGTATTATGAGTGATAATAATGTAACTGTTCCGGTATTTTATATATTAGTCTTTTCAAAATAAAACTTAATAAATAAACATCAAACATGATTTATATCTGATTTAGAGAGCTGTGATAGCCCAGTGATGAGACTGTGCGACTCTTTCGAGAGGGTCACGAGTTCAAACCCCGAGCAAGCACGATTGAATTTTTCTATTAAAACTTATGTGTCTAATTGATAATTGTAATTTACGTTTTTCGGTGAAGGAAAACATCGTAAGGAAACCTGCATATCTCTAGAGAACTCTGGGGATTAGATATTAGTTCCAACCCTTCTCTCCAGAAACTGAGAGAAGAGGCCCTATTCCCAGCAGTGGCATTGTAACGGGCCGTTACTTTTTTCTTTTGATTATTTATAGAATTAGGCGTTACTTTGTGGAGATAAAAAATACAAAAATTATTTTGCTACAATCTGCGATAAAGTAAAATATGCCTGATGCAAAAAATAATAATAAAACAAAAAAACATTTTGCGCTCACATCAAAATGTCAGGGTTTATGTCGCCAACCTATTACATTCACAATTCACTGAATAGATTGTTAGGGTTATGCGAACTAAAAAAATATACCATTGTTTTCTCCCATCCCATAACGACACTAACAATACATCCAACTGAAACGTACCAATTCTATCGGAAAATCCATTCGGAATCCAGCCGTGCGCAAAAATTATGACATCAGGGCAAATTATTGAAGCGGAGAATCGAAATTGTGTCCTGTCTATACTAGAAATATTACCCAGACAAGCAGTAACGGCTACAATTAATAGGTAATACGTGCAGGCACAACTGAATTTCTCTATTAAAACTTATGTGTCTAATTGATAAATGCAATTAATAATAATTAATAATTATATATTTCATACGCTCTTTGGTGAAGGGAAATATCGTGAGGAAACCTGCATCATTCATCATTCTCCTGCCCTTATCCCACTCTAAGTGGGTCGGCACAACATGTTACTAACATGTTGTCATATGATTTGGCTACGTTTTTTACGACCGGCCGCCTGCCTGACGTCAACTTATCTTAGTCGCCTTCTACGACACCTCGGTAAGAATGGAGGGTGATCTATTCTATTCTGCCGGATACCACACGGCATCGTGAGGAAACCTGCATATCTCTAGAGAATTCTGCAGATATGTGTAACCAACCAATCCGCATTTGAGCAGCGTGGTAGGTTTTAGCTCCAACCCTTCTCTCCAGAAAACGGAGAAGGCCCTATGCCCAGCAGTGAGATTGTAACGAGTGTAATCCTAATTTCAATGCCATCTATGACATCACCCTACGATCTATTTAATCTAAGTTATGGGTCACATACACTCACGGGTTTTGTAGGCGCTACGCTACGCTTTACTGCAATTTACCATAAAACTTTTTTGAATTAGGTCACTTTATTAGTAATAAAGTGATATTCATTATATGTATGTATATGAAATATTTCATATTATTCATTTTTAATTTTTACGTACCAAAGACAAAATATTACTGAAATAGTAGAACAAAGATTTTTTTACAAAAGTAATAATAATATTATTTTGCTATAATCCGCGATACAGTAAATAGAAAATATATATAGTGGACTATCCATTTAGAAAAAAGCTTACTTTTTTATACTTGTTGTTTATCGAGTTTAATAGTTAACAGCATTTAACCCTGACCGTACAGAGGTAATACTAAAATTAAATTAATTTTAATATAGATAGCAATATCAATTGCGCATAGAATCTTTTGTTGTAACTGGAGGGGTGGATGGGGGAATTGTTAATTAAGTGTCGGTGAAGCCCGCTTCACTTAATGCAATGACTTCATGCCTCGTTTAACTTTCATAAAATCTTTTAGGCTCAGCAATTTTTGTCTTAACTGGCTGAATGAAATTTTGCATTTACAAAGATTTATGCGTTGCTTTCACTATCCACTTCAGGAGGCTTACAAAGTACTAGAAGCGTTTTACAACATCTATAAGATTTCACTTTAAGAATTAAATTCTTAAATTACTCGAAGGAAGTATTACATGTTAGATTTTAAACTTTCGTTTCATTATGTTTAGATTCATACTTATTATTATACTACGGGTCACAGCGCGTTAAAATCTAGTTAACTATATATTAAATTCGAAGCCTCGGTGTTGTAACCATCGTGATCGCGAAATAACTGACGAAACGTCAAACCCAATATATAATAGGTAACTCGATATTATTGCGATGTTTCTCATGTTTATATAGGTAATGATAATTATTAAATCTTTTCTGACATGGACTAAGTTGTCACTGAATACTTGTGTTGTATTTCTTTTCTGCCTTGCGCCTACGGCGTAGGGACTGTACGCATTTCATACGAATCCTCCATATGATCAGCAGCTTTTAAAAGTTGTCTTAACAGATGCCTCTAGTATTTTCTTTCTCCGACAAACTTTAATCACCTAAAGCCCAATGCATGGGTAAGAGTTTAAATATTATAACTAATATTTGATCTAATATTTGATCAGCATCTACATTCACGTACTGTTACATCTGTATTCACAATTAACATAGGCACTATAACAGAACTACCTTGCTAAAATCCGCACGGGTTAAGTGAATGCGTGCAAAGCTATTGTGTATGAAGCGGGCAAAAATTACGCACCTTACACATGCAGGACAAGTTACCACACGCACCCCAAGGCGCCTTCACCAGCAACAATGCACACAAGCAGCACACACAACCACCAGCAAAATAAACTCATACAAGCAGTAAATCATTAAAAAAAACAATTAACCTAATTAAGATTATAATATAAATTTATATAATATTGAATTCCCATATTGTAATTCTAATAACTTAATATAAAATTAATGAAAGTTGAATTCTTATTGCATTCTTATTCCGATTAACTTAACTTAATGTAGCAAGCGAAATAACAAGACAACCACTTTACAATATATAAGACTAGGTTTTGCCCGCGGTTTCGCTCGCGTGGAATTTGGTCTGCCACATTAAGTTTCATGACAGATCATTTAAGATTTTTTTTTACTTTATAAAAAAATATTATTTAGTTCAACTAACTTCAAAACAAATGGATTGCATACAATTTTCGCGCGCTGCGCATATTAGACACTCTATAGTGCTCCATTTAAGTCAATCATATCGTGATAACTTTCAAACTATTCGGCCAAATTACTCAATGTAAAAAACAAAGTTTATCTACATGAAATACTGAAAGCGTCAAATGTATTGATTTTTATAAGAATTTGATAAATATACTTTAGTATATATACTTTAGTGTATATATATTTAGTATATATGCATTGTAAAATAGTATCTAATTTAATTAACTTTATGATTTACAATTTTGGTCACAGTGGCTTCCACATAAAAGGTAGATATATGGTGTCGCGGACTTTTATTCAGAACAATTCAAGACAAACAATACTACGATACATCATGTTTGTGTAACTTGAATGGTTTAGGCAGCGTTCGCCAAAATAGCTCTTAGAGGCCAGATTTTTTCCGACTTTATTGACATGTATCGTTATATTACATAAAAGCATTACAAATTGTAGCCTATATGTTATTTTGAAGTATAACCTATATAACTGTAAAGTTTTATCCAAATCCGTCCAATAGTTTTTTCGTGAAAGAGTAACAAACATATATCCATACTCACAAACTTTCGCATTTATAATATTAACTAGGAAGTAGGAAGTAGGATAGTACGATAGGATGGTCAATGTAAAAATCATTCATATCACATTAAAGTCAATGAAGTAAGATTGAAAATGGCGTATTATGTTTGCAGTATTAATACTTTCCATTATATGAAAGTCTGACTTTGTGCCGTTAAAAGCCCCTCCCCTATTTACAACAGATTTATAAATCGCAATTGTTGGATTAAAATGATTAATCTTTCCCTCCCGTGAAACATAGCAGGTGTGCGAGATATCTTTGAAGTCTTTATTAATACGCCTATTCAAGTAAGGTTTAAAAGATTATATTCTATTACGAAATCGGTTATTTTGAATGTAGATGTTGCAGTACTACATGATTATACAAAATGCAGTAATCTAATTTCCATAAGCAATCAATGTATAACAAAATAATAGAAGTTTAAATAGGTTAAGTAGTTTATAGAATTACTACTTCCATAAAACATCATCATTCTCCTGCCCTTATCCCACTCTAAGTGGGGTCGGCACAACATGTTACAAACATGTTTTCACATGATTTGGCTACGTATTTTACGACCGGCCGCCTGCCTGACGTCAACTTACCTTAGTCGCCTTTTACGACACCTCGGTAAGAAATAAGGGTGGTCTATTCTATGCTGCTGGATACCACACGGCACATACCTGAGTCGCCTCTTACGACACCTTTGTAAGAATGGAGGGTGGTCTATTATATTCTGCCGGATATCACACGCGAGGTCCATAAAACAAAAGTAATGAAAATATTACTTTGCCATAATCCGCGATAAAAGAATATATATGTAATACTAAATGTAGAGTGTACTATCCGTTCTCATACCTGATACACCTAGAATACGTAAAAACTCATGAAATACCCACCACCAACAATAGACAAGCACTGGATATATTCACTACCACAATCTCAACTAATTCGCCCGCAACCTATATATTATATAGAAAACCTCATCAATGCCTACCTAAGTTTGAACCCCTGACAACCTTGAGAGAGGCACACGGTCTTATGTTTAATATAATAATAATTCTGTCCCCTTAGTGGACTTTCTATTACAATTAACCACAAATACTGATCTTCAATTAAGATAGATAGATAGATAGATAGAAATTCTTTATTGCACACACATTACATTACACAAATTACATAAAGAAAGAAACTTAACTACAGAAACTTACGGCGTGCAAATGCGGTCTTATTGTTAAAAGCAATGTACCCGACAACCTTTAGAGAAAGAAGAAATTATAACATAAAATGAGGTAGGTACATCAACAAGATCAAGTATAATGTTAGCATTATACTTGATCTTGGCTATTAATATAAATACATATAAAATAAATATATACATACATCTTCTTTCTTTCTTTCTCCTACCCTTATCCCACTCTAAGTGGGGTCGGTACAACATGTTTTTCTCTTCCATTCTCTTCTATCATTCGTCAACTCTGGCGCTACTCATTTTATATGCATGTCATACTTCACACAGTCCAACCATCTCTTTTTAGACCTTCCTCTAATCACATATCCATCCACATTCATACTCAACACTCGTTTGATCACATGATTTTCATCCCTTCTCATTACATGTCCATACCATCCCAATCTTGCACCTCTCATCTTTTCTATAATGGGCGCAACTTTCAGACTTCCCCTTATATACTCATTTCTTATCTTATCAAGTCTTGTCACACCACACATCCACCTTAACATCCTCATCTCATTTGCATGTACTCTTCTTTCATCCATCTTTTTCATTGCCCAACATTCTGATCCATACATTACGACAGGTCTTATGACCGATGTGTAAATTTTTCCCTTTAGTTTAGGGGGCATTCGGGGGTCACATATTGTGCCTGAGACCTGTCGCCACTTCATCCATCCTGCATTCATTCTATTCCTCACATCGCGATCAATTTCACCGTTCTTTTGGAAAAGCGAACCAAGGTACCGGAAGTCGGAGCAGACTGGCAAAACAACACCATTTAAGGTTATTGGAGAAAAATTGGAGAGACCACTGAAATCACACTGCATGTGTTCAGTTTTGGTCAGGTTGATCTTTAAACCAAAACTCTCCAATTTCTCTTGCCATTCTACAAATCTGCTCTGGACTTCAGCTGCATTTTCACCGACAATCACGATATCGTCGGCAAATAGCATATATACATACATATATATAATAAATACACCAAGTATAGTTTAATGATGCAACGTTCAAAAACATCTAAACACGTTAAATCTCGCATCAAATGTTTAAATATTTTATGTAACTTGTGTAAACCAAAGTGGCCTAACTTCTTAAACAAATTGTTACAGTATTAAGGAAAAACAATGATTTAAAATAATTGCAACTTTAGCAAATTAATATTTCATAAATATTTGCTGTTTTAGTATATAACTATACTATATAATTTATTCTTATATTCTTCATTTTTAAGTGATTTTACTAACCCTTAGCATCTTATTCATTAATTAAATAAATCCTAGTATTGAAAATCTGTCAGTTAGGCCACTCTGGCTCTCATGGCCTTGATTGATCGTTATATTCGCTTACCTTTCTTCCAGTAGATTATAAATTGCATGGAAAAATCGATTGTTTACAGCAAGCTTTTCCCTAAAAGCATCATAAGACTAAAGCTGGCACTTATCTGTCACTCACTCTGTGCGAGTGAACACGCAATGTGTACCGCATTATACTTGATGCGAGTCATAATTTAGTCGCCCTATTCAAGCTCGCAAGTGTTTTGTGAATTGATATGGAGAAAATGCGTAGCTATTTAGATTTAACGTGAGGAATGCTTTGCACATTTGTAACGACTACTTCATGTTGACTAATGCGTTTCGGGGGTGTAAATTTGTACTTGTGAATGATGATTTAGGCAGTCGAAACATTTTTTAAATTTCTTAAACACTTCGCAACTTGATTACAGTTTTATTGATCAAAGTTTTCTCGTACCCCGTGACTTTTATTTGTATTTGCATTATTACCGGGGTAAACAGTTTGCTATATGCTAATCCAGTAATATTAAACATGAAAATTTTATGAATTTCTCAATATTTCTTAGTTTGATTTCTCGATGAAGAATGTTCTAAGCTCTATTCAATTAGGAAAATTTATCATTAAATTGGATTTACGCCGTGAGGTATCCGGCAGAATAGAATAGACCACCCTTCTTTCTTACCGAGGTGTCATAAAAGGCGACAGGTAAGTTGACGTCAGGCAAGCGGCCGGTCGTAAAACACGTAGCCAAATCATATGACAACATGTTTGTAACATGACAATAAAAAGACAAAGATTATGAGCACTTTTTTAATATTTATTTTTTTAATTTCCTAATTTCTAACAGACGGCGTTGGTAACGAAAATTGTATCAAATTGCGAAAATCGTCATCAAATAATTCATAGCTACTCATATATTCATAGTAACACTACTAATTGTAGTATATGTTAGTTGTTTAGCCATAGTGTTAATATAAAAAATGTAGTATTCCAACAAGAATGAATGTTTTTTTTTTTAATTATGATACTCTTCTCTTTCGAACAGAAAAAAATGCCTACATAGGGTCGATACACGAGGGTGGACCGCGGTGTTAAATACCGCCGCGTGCATGCTGCGTCGGTTACGACTGTAATGAATCTGAGGTTGCAGTTTAGGGTTTGCGAATTTAAACGCAATAAAGCTATTAGACAGCGATTATCTGGATTTCTGGGTATTATAGGGGCGTTAAGTTAGTTAACTCTTAAACCTTTGAATATTTATTGTGGGAACTGTATACAATTGATAAATGATTTATTTATGTGACAGAACTATCTAAAGAATTTTACGAGATACGTCATCAAGGTCCATATAATTTTATTATGAATGAATTAATAAAACCATAATTCACAATAACATAGGATAAGTGTAAAAATACAACCAAGACAAGAAAAGTACTAAAATACTTAATATGAAATTTTTAAAATTGAGATAGGCTTGACTCATATTCATATGAAGATAGAACTCTATTCCTATGGATCTCTATGCTCTATGGAACTACTCCTATTCTATGGAACTTTATATGGAATTCTATTACTATCTACTTGCTAATTAATTAATATTGGGTTTCCAATACTTCATCATTCTCCTGCCCTTATCCCACTCTAAGTGGGATCGGGCATGGGTCGGCACAACATGTGTTGAACATGTTGTAACATGATTTGGCTAGGTATTTTACGACTCACCGCCTGCCTGACGTCGACTTACCTTAGTAGCTTTTTACGACACCTCGGTAAAAAATGAAAGTGGTCTATTTTACTCAGCCGGATACCGCACGGCACGGGGTATCCAATCTTATGATAATTTATTTTAAAAAGGCGACTAGGAAGTACTGCCTGCGCATTCGCTACAATTTATTCCAATACATGTCAATGTAAATAAAGAGATAGCGTCCACGTGACCCCACGAGCCCGCCATGCGACCATAACCTTAAATCAGAAATGGGGCTCTAATTGCTTAGAAAACATTAACAGAACCGTATCGCTTGGGGTTAAGTGACGCGCTGTTGGCGTTATTCTACGAATTCATTTATTTCTTCTTCAAGACAAGCTGCGATTACAATCGGGATAATAATCTATACTTATCTATACTTAATACTTAATAACACTGTTACGAACATGCGAAAAGAGTTCTATGATTTCATAGTTCGTAAAGCGTAAATACGAACTAAGAAATCATACAATTCGAATTTGACGGTGGCTGTGTTACGAACAAGCGAAAAGAGTTCGTAATGCAAATGTCATACATTTCAAAATCGGCGAGGGCATGCAAAAACGGTTCGTAAGCTATATGTCATCGAGTTCAAATTCGCTTAATGCTAATTCTCTGCAACATTCGGCGTGTTTGTCAAAACATGTTTACAAAAGACTTGTTTACGATCTTTTTAAGGTCTCGCGAATGTTTTCCAAATCTGTTCGTTCGATATACTCGTATAAGCAGACGTATCGTGCGCCTCGAAATTCAGTTTGCAAATAGCGATCAAGAGCTAATAAACTTGTGAAATAGTAGTGACCTCGGCATTCTTATTGGAAAACCGACTGTATAGAGACTGTGAGTAGTACGTTTGTAGTAAAAATTGAATAAAGTGTTTTTAACGTGTCACCAGGTATTTTCATCCAAATCCACGAACCCCTGAACTTAACAATATATAAAGCTGAAGAGTTGGTATGTTTGATTGTTTGAACGCGCTAATCTCAAGAACTACTTAAGATCTATTTATCAAGTAAGGCTATAGACTATATAACATCATGCTAAAATGAATAGGAGAGGAGCGGCAATATTATATAAACACAATAATTAAGCAAGTTTATATCAGCGAAGTATGTAAACTAAAATATATACAAGTTATAAAACAAAGTCTCCAAAAGCTGTCTGTCTGTATGTGATCCATTTTCCAAAAAAATACTGAACGGATTTCTGTACGGTTTTTACTAGAAGATAGTGCAACTCTTGAGGTAGGTTTAAGTGATAGTACATTAGGGGTCAATTCTCGCGGGGTCAGGATTTACGCGGAAAAAACTGTATGACACTGAAAGTTAAATGCGGTCGAAGCCAGCGCGGTTCGTTAGCAAAGTATAAGTTTCAATCGGTACCATCGAAATAAAAAAAAATCTTGGAGAATTATAGAAATACACTAATACATTATTGACGGTATTTTCACACTTAATTTAAATTAATGAAATCGCGCAGACAACTTGTATGTTATACAAAGAAAAGTATTAAAAACATAGAACATCTTTATTATTTGCACAGACGCAGTGGCTAGTGACCTTTAGCTTCGCAGGTCACGAGTTCGATTCCCGCCGAGGGCCAAGATTTTCTATAAACAATTTGTTGGTTTTTTGAGCCTGGGTGTATATATGTATTTAAGTATGCATTTAAAAATATATATGTAGTATAATTACCAGTTGTCTGTCACGCATAATACAAGTATTAAGATACTTATTTTGGGGCGGACGACCGTGTAAGTGTCGGATATATTTATTTATTTATTTTTCGTATTTCAGTATATTGGCTTAGTCATTATATTGGTGTGTTGTTAGTGGTGGTATTTTGTGATACTTGCGATAACTAGTCCTGCATGTTAGGTACGAGAAGAGTTTTTACTCTCTACACTTAGCATTACATATATTTTCTTAACAAACGCGAACTAAAGCAAAATAATATATACACACATACTTTTTTAGTATGGAATTTCGCGAAGTAACGCTTACCTCTATAAATTATTTAACACTCCGCACTTAATTTCCATTTAAGTTATGAGTCATGAAGGATATAAATAAATACACAATACCATCACTTTCCATTAGACCTGATAAGCGAATATACAAAAAAAGCATTCCTATACTCGTTTAATTCTAATGACTTACACCATTACATGCCATGCCTTAAACTTGCACTGACTGCCATCGTACAAAAACAGACACAATGTTATTCCCCCTACCCTATATGGTCCCGAGATCCTTATTTGTGTAAACGATACAGAACTCGAACTATTTGATTTGCAATAAATTTTATTCGTTTTCATTCCATTGTGACGTTGCAGCTAGGGGTGAATGTCGTTAAATTTTAATTAATGCCTTAAAACAAATAGCGTGCGAATTTGTACACCTATTATAGCATAATAAAAGTCATAATTAGCATGCAAATTGTATGCTTTATTCTAGCGATGGGCTAGTTGTTATTATATGAAACGAACGTTTCACTCAAAGTGACTAGTTAACAAAACAATACCAAATAATTCGGAGAATCAAATGGAATTTATGCCTCAAGATATTTTTTTTTTACACACGCAATTTTTAAAAAAAATCGCAATGTCGTGGAGTCTATCTCCTGATGATGCTTCGGTTGCGGGGCGAAACGATTGTTGAGTTTGTGATAGTGAACGTGTGTAGTTCTTTCGTATTGTGGTGGTGGTGGTGGAGATTTGTGCATTTGTTTTTACGAATCCTGCATTTATCGGGTATGAAAAAAGGGATTCCTTGATTTCTTGCTTACACAAATATTTAGTTTTTCATTAAGAATAACGTGTGAAATAGTTCTACAACAAGGCGCTGTTACATCTATATCTATTTTAATAATAATTGCAATTATTCGTGGTGTATTTGCTAAATTTCCTAGATGTTGAATTCAAAAGCATTATTTAAATATCCGATCTAATAAAAAATATTAACGATAAGCAAAAAACATAACGTTCTCGCTTCTCAAATTCAATGTGACATTTACAAAAACAAACAAATAACAATTCCGAAAACTAGTTGTTTTTAGATCCACATTTGTTGTGATTACCAGTATTATTTGTGGTACTCTTGATAAAGTTTCCTGACGTTTGCGTGCTACTGTTTATATCTTAAATAACTATTACAAATCTTGGCTCATACAAATAAGTTCAAATCCAATATTAATAATTAACGTATAAAGTAGAAACAGTTCCTAAAACAAGGCATGGCAAGGCAAGGCAAGGTTGGTAAGCCCGTATTTATTTTGATTATTATGGTAATTGTTCGTGGTACATTTGACTAAGTTCCATGACGTTTGAGTGACGATACGCGTATATATTTCGAATTTCCTTTCATGTTTGAATTAAAATATAACCGTTTGCATGCCACGATTTTAATTTTGAATATCCATAAAAGTAAAAGTAAAGTAATGACCTGTTACTATCCCACTGCTAAGCATAAGCCTCCTTCCTCCATTTTTTTTGGAGATAAGATCTACCACGCTGCTCCAATGCGGATTGTTAGGTTACTCATATCTCCAGAAGTCCCTATAGATTTGCAGGTATCCTTACAATCTTTTCCTTTACCGAAAAGCGTGTGATCAATTGCAATTATCAATTAGACACATAAGTTTTTAACAAAAAAACTCATTGTTGCATACCCGGGATTTGAACCCATGATCCTCTCAAAAGATTCGCACGGTCTCACCGCTGGGCTGTCATAGCTTGACACAAATCCATCTCGAGCTTACACTAATAGTCGAATCCAAAATTAACAATTAACGCGTAAACGAGAAACAGTTTCGAAAACAAGGTGTAGTTAAATTCATATTTATCTTGATAATTAGCAAGCTTATCCGAGGTACGTTTGATAAAGCTCCGTGTAGCTCGCGTGCCGCGGTGTATATAAATTAAAACATAATTGTGTTATCGTGACCTCACGCTTTAATGCGTTTAGTTCGCGGCGAAGGGAAGGATGGAGTTAATAAAAAATAATTTGTGTAAGAAATATGGGTTTTCCATGGTCTTATTTATAGATTTAAAACAAAACAGCCGTATTCAAACTGACTTTTTTAGTGTTTCATGACTATTTTTAGTGAACACTGCGGAGAAACTCCAACACTGGCCAAACTCAGTTCAGGTCGGGATAGCGGTTACGCTATTGAATAGGTCCACAACCAACCCACCTATATCATGTTATATACACTGAAGTGCTTAACTAAAGTTAAAGTGAAGTGAAGTGCTTAACTAAAGTTAAAGTGAAGTGAAGTGCTAAAATCTATGACGTTGACTTAATAATTTTTGACTGGCCCGTTGTCGCTGTGGCTAATGAGGACCAACATTTTCTAATAAAAATTGCTTGTTTTTAGAGCTTGGGTGTATATTTGTATTTAAGTATGTATTTAAAATTATATATGTAGTATATCTACCAGTTGTCCGGCGCCCATAACAAAATTAAGCTACTTACTTTGGGGTCGGACGACCATGTGTAAGTGTCCCATATATTTATTTATTATTCATTTATTAAGATAAAATAATCCGAAATATTCCGACAAAATTGCTAAGTAAACAAATAGCCCGAATGTAAGATCCAGCATAAACTTCTGCCATGGGATATACTGAATACAGAGCAGAGCAATGCTTTAGAATACTCTCAGCAATGAATTTTCAAGCGCGATAATGCATATGCTATTTACAAAAGTAATAATAAAATTATTTTGCTATAATCCGCGATACAGTAAATAGAAAATATATATAGTGTTTAATGTATAGTGGATTATCAGTATTTTCATACCCGATACGTGCAGGATTCGTAAAAGCACATGCACAAACCTCCACCACTTCCACCAAAATACACAAGCACTACACAGTTTCACTATCACGAACTCAACAATCGCAAAGATTTGCGATTTTGTCGTGGAGTCTATCTCCTGATGATGCCTCGGTTGCGGGGCGAAACGATTGTTGAGTTTGTGATAGTGAAACTGTGTAGTGCTTGTGTATTTTGGTGGAAGTGGTGGAGGTTTGTGCATGTGCTTTTACGAATCCTGCACGTATCGGGTATGAAAATACTGATAATCCACTATACATTAAACACTATATATATTTTCTATTTACTGTATCGCGGATTATAGCAAAATAATTTTATTATTACTTTTGTATTATGGATCTCCGCAAAGTAACGCCTAATTCTATAAATTATTCATATGCTATTTTTTATTGTTTTGCCACCTTATCTGTAAATAAAATATTACAGCACCATCTACTTTGATAACAATGGAATAACTACGAATATAAATATGTTAACGTTTAAAATTAAAAAAAGCAAACTACTGTCGATCTCTAGCCAGGGCTTTTATCAAACAATCTCATTTTCACCTACTTTGTTTTCAATTGATACGTACTTCGTTAGTTCATACTTGAAAAGTGAATATATAATTTTTGTACCTATATAAAAAAAATGCGTTTGCGGCATTTGCAAATTAATGGCGGCAAAAATAACGACCCACTTATTGTTATATCAATATTTAGGTTTATATATATTTAAAATATGTATTGTATATTATAGTTATTATAGTATAGTTGTTAAAATAACGAAAATAAAATAATGTATTTTAATAATATTCATATTGCTAACTTTATTAGTACTAAATAAACAAATGACGAACAATATTAACATATTCCGTCATCGGATTTGCATGAAATTGGCTCCGTTCAATATAATTTAATTAGTATTCCTAACTTAACAACGTTTAAGCAATATTTAAGCTAAACGCTGAATAGAATAAACCAGTTAATAAATAAGTTTTATGAAAGTGGTCGTGTAAATATTTATGTTGTATTGTTTGACAGGTGTTAGCTAGTATTAAGACACCAAACAGGTACTTATAGAACTAGTTATAGAAATATTTGTGGCGCCTAATAACGTAAGTATTTGACGAAAATAATCAGTAGAGTAAGTAGTAAGTACAAGTAGTAAGCAAATCAAAAGACGACGTTTAATATGACGGCGCACCCTCAATGCTACCTCTCTGTCGGGATTAAGAGATTCTTCTCTTGTTGGCTTCGTAATTCGTTGACCATATGGTTAGAAAAAAATAACAAGGAACACGGATGGCTTTGCAACCATGAGATTCAACGACTGACTGTAAAATACTGTATACTTTCGCTGTTAAATCCCTAAATATTTCACGTTGCATTATGTTGTATCGTCTGATAATACTGTGTGAATAATAACTGTTGGAACATTTATTTTTGACCCGTATTGACTGGCCCGATGGCGCAACGAGTAGTGACCCTGCCTTCAGCTCCGTGGTTCGTGGGTTAGATTCCCGCCAAGGGCCAACATTTTTTATAAAATAATTTGTTCGTTCTTCGAGCCTAGCCTTATATTTATATTTAAGTTGTCCATCACCCATAACACAAGTATTAAGTTATTTACTTTGGGGACGGACGATCGTGTGTGTAAGTATCCCGTATATTTATTATAGTACTGTTACTAGTACATTATGGACAAAGGAAGGTAGGACGTAGTGATTTGAACTACGCTTCTTTAATGCGGATTGGCAGGTTACAAATGTCCGAGAAATACTTCAAAAGCGATGTGCATGAATTGTTTATATCAAAACTGACTAATTTGAAACTAAGTTTTTATATAAAACTCATGATTTTTGTGAATGAATTTTCTTTAAAAGATATACAAAATTCTACTATTCAGCAATGTGTATTTAATTGAGTCCACGATGACAAATATATTTTAGCAATACGATATAGTCCCTTTGTACGTGATTCAAATTAGTACAAAGTTTATGCGCCGCCTAATATGTACTTCCCGTCCCTTAGCTCTTTGTCTTAAGATCGCCTAACTAAAACGCGGCCATACCGTCTACAAGCAACTTGCCCTAACTTCCATCGTTCTAAACTGGTTAGCTCCAAATTTGTGGCTTTTGTATGCTATTGAAATTTACTGCTAAAACTTCCCTAATATCTAAGAGTACACGTACGTAGCGGTACCACAATGGCGCATTAAAGCCAAAAGAGGATGAGATTTAGATAACAGCATGTATTATGCACAGCGTTTTATCTCAGGCGATTACGATATACAAATTTGTCTATTCCGCTCAATAATTTCCTGAATAATGTTAATATCCCTGTTTTAAGTAAAGATAACACAATGGAATATAAAAATTGATAAAATAATATATTGCTGTTTTACATTTTTAAACGTATGAGATATCTTAGACTTTTAATGTATAGGTTTATTTTGTATACATACAAAATTAACCAACAAAAATCAGCTGTGAATAATATTAATACTCCCATTTCTAAATTGAAATATCGTGAGTAGTATTCATAGTTTATGTATATAAACCGGCTATACCCTTATTCATCGGCTCTTTATACGGCATTATATGCAATATTTAAAGTGAAAATTAAAATGTATATCGTCATTTTCCTGCTCTTGTCCCATCTAAGAGGGGTCGGGACAATATATTATAAACATGTTGTCACATGATTTGGCAAGGTATTTTACGACTGGTCGCCTGCCTGACGTCACCTTACTTTAGTCGCCTTATACGACACCTCTGTAAGAAATGAGGGGGGTCTTTTCTACTCAGCAATACCACACGGCATAAAAAATAAAATTTATAAGTCGCTTCTATTTGATTGAAGAAACCTAGTTAAAAAAGTCAAATAAGTAAAGCTTGATACTATCACATAGACGGCAAACTTATCCACCACGCTGCTTTAATGCGGATGGTCAAGTAAGAAAAATTTAGTAAACTGTTTAGTATTATTATTTATCCTTAATGCGTCCAAAAAGATGAACGAAAGATTGGAGTCTTAAATTTTTAAATATGTATTTCAAAATAAACTATCAAAAATAGTGACAACATTAAAATCGAGGGTGTTATTTGAAGCAAAAAATTTACCCCCGCGTACCTTGTTTATTTCGGTAAGCTTCCCAAAAATATTAAAAACTACTTATAGCACGGATGTCTCCATTAACACCGCTCCCTTCATACGTTCATATTGATTATAATGATTGGTTACGATCGTTTATTTTTACACTCTTTAAATTGTGAAAAAGCACGAACTGTTCAAGAACAAAAGGCGGAAGTTTGCTCATGCACAAGCACATGTGCTGCTTTAATATAAGGCCCACAGGAGGCACCCTTAGGACGGTATTCTTCGACGCTAGTAGAGCTTCTGTGCTTGTCTCTCTGCATTTCGCAACCTCGATGATGCTTCTGCGATCGCTCGTCCCGTGACGCTGTAAAAGTTAGGGCTAACAGCATACAGTCAGTTTGGAAAAAAAATGTTTTAATATAAATAAAATTAACATCAGGAGCTAAAATTAGTATAATTTCATCACCCATAAACTAAATAGCTATTATAGTAAGACGAAAATTATTCCCATTTTTTAAAATTTAAATTCTAAATAGACAATGTGCATCCCGACTTTGCTAAGTTAGCCGTCAAAAGTTTCTGGTCAAAACTATTCAAAGTTTCTACAAGAATGGGCAATTACAGATACTCATAGCCAAGCATGGACGTTGCCGTAGAAATATAAAATAAAGAGTAGACGAGAATAAATTTTCGTTTTTCATTTGTAAAATGTATTTACTGGCGAAAAATTTTATTACATTTTTAGCTTAGTATATGTCGAATAAAACCTAAAATTAAAATATCTCGGCTAATTTAGACTTCATTTTTGATATACAAATTTTAACTTAGGTGTCACCGTGCATTTTACACATCAATTGATTTGATCGTTTTAAGTTTGGAGATGTTACATCGGGGATCGGTCTATTTCATCGATGAGTAAGATGTCAATAACGAAAGTATGAAACAGAATCTTTTATTTTAGCCTTCCTTATTTTCTATTAGCTACCCACCCTTCATTACTATAGTTCATTTCTATATATCAAAATATTAATAGTATCATATTAGCAATTTTAAACATAAGTCACGTTAGACGATGTTCATTAATTTTACTGATATAAAATGGATGATGTTTGTTGCGATATCTTTTAGAAAGTCTATCTTTATCTAATCACACATAAAAGACAGAGACAGATAAATACGACCTCATTTGCCTTGTCTTTATTGGAATATGGCACAATTTATTTTGGATTCCCTAATCTAGCATAATAACTGTATGGATTAATTATAATTTATAGAATTAGGCGTTATTTTGCGGAGATCCATAGTACAAAGGTAACAATAAAATTATTTGGCTATAATCCGCGAAAAGTAAAAAGAAAATATATATAATGCTAAACGTATAGTGGACTATCCGTTTTTCGTTATTCCGTGCTTTGTGATTTTGTCGTGGAGTCTATCTCTTGATGATGCTTCGGTTGCGGGGCGATTGTTGAGTTCGTGATAGTGAACGTGTGTAGTGCTCGTGTATTGTGGTGGCGGTGGTGGAGGTTTGTGCAGGTGTTTTTAAGAATCCTGCATCTATCGGGTATGAAAAACAGATCTACTATACGTTTACCACTATATATATTTTCGATTTACTTTATCGCGGATTATAGCAAAATAATTTTATTATTAATTTTGTATTATGGATCTTCTCAAATTAACGCCTAATTCTATAAATTATACTGTTATGTTTTGACTTGCTCCCTGAAAAATCTTTTTAGGAAATAATGTCTGCTACAACAATGTCATATGTTCTATATTTCGCTACAAAGAAGATTGTTTTCATGACCCATTAATGTTTAATGGGGTTTATAAAAGAAATCAACAAAGAACAATGTATTTCAGGTTACTGTAACGTTCACCGTAACCCTGCTACATTAAAATGGCGGTTTCACGAATTTTACGACTGTGAAATGTACTGACTCCGAGAAAACAAGATTGTCTAGCGTTATGGTTATTGTGTGCAGAGAAACACTACTGAACAATGGCGATGTACTTAAAAAAACATATTCATTAACTGAAGGTACACTTTACACTGATGGAAATTGTTTTCCAAATGTTGTCTTTTTTGCAAACAATATTCCAATCATAGTATTTATATTATATATACATGGTGAAAATAAAAGTTAACCTAGACAACTAAAGACGTTATCTTTCAGGTCTATAATGTATTAATGTATAATGAGGCGTTAACGTCTTTTTTGTTTGTTTTTCATAGAGGAACGTCCTCTATGACGTTTAATGAAATCATTAATGAAACTTAAGACAACTACTACCGTATAGTCGTAGCTCGATAAATATTTAAATTTACGATTTTTGAATACGTCTTTCTTTAAGTAAAGTAATAAGCTTAAGTAAATAGAAAATATAATGCTATAAGAAATATATAATGCTAAATGTAGAGCGGACTATCCGTTTTCGTACCTAATACATGCGGGATTCGAAAAAACACATGGACAAACCACCAACCCCACCACAATACACAAACGTTACACGCGTTCACTATCACAAACACAACAATTCACCTCGCTACCGAAGCATCATCAGGGGATTGATTCCACGACAAAATGGCAAAAGCTTTGCGGTTTTGTATTTTAGATCTTTGCAAAGCAACGCCTAATTCTATAAAGTCTTTCTTTCTAAGGTTAGACATGAGTTACATAAAACAAAGATCTACACAGTATAGTATAGTAACGTCCTGTTACAATCCCACAGTTGGGCATAGGTCTCCTATCTCCGTTTCTGGAAAGAAGAGTTCAAGCTATGACCTACCATGCTGCTCCAATGCGGATTGATAAGGTACAACACATAGCCCCAGAATTCTCTAGAGTGTATATGCAAGTTTTCTCACGATGTTTTCCTTTACGAAAAGCATGTGATAAATTGCAATTATCAATTAGATACATAAGTTTTGGACAGAAAAACTCATTGGTGTGCCGGGGTTTGAACTCGTGACCTCTGCGAAAGAGTTGCTTGTTAATTTTTGTTAGAAATAAGAATGATATTTTTACATTAATTCCTTATATTATAACACACGCATCATATCGCTATTCTACACAGTATAGTTAAAAGTATTCGCTAAATCTTGTCTCAAAATATTCTTTGATCAATAAATAAACAAGAACATCTTTAAAATTATACACTCTAGGTTGCCAATGCGTTTCAATATCGAACCCACATACTAGATAACTTACGTTCACAACTTATCGCGTACATCTCGCTCGTATAGTGACGACGGAGCCAAAAATAGACGCCCCAACTTTTTAATAGGCACCGAGGCGCTGCGTGGAGGCGAGGCGGCGCCTCCGACGATCCCAGACGACTTTTATGATTTCCAACACAAATTGCTTCTCTTCATTTAAATACGTTTCTAAACATTCGACTAGTTGTTTTTATTTCGTCGTATTTAATCCTGAATGTTTCTTTGTGGTTCTAAGCCGAGTGATTTTATGAGTACATATTGGCTTTCATATTAAGAATATAAAATTACTCATGACAAACGTCGTTGTACTGTGTAAATTTATAGAACAGATGTGTAATTATTTGAAATAATATTACAAAATAAGGTCCCCAATGTGTCTGTCTGCATGTCACCGATTCATCGATTTTCTCAAAATCTACTAAACTGACTTTTGTACGGTTTGTACTAAAAGGTGTGCAATTATTCCCGAAGGTTTAGGTTAAAGTACATTACATTTTTATGCAAATTGTTGAAGAGGTCGCGTGGCTGTAAAGAAAACTCGCATGTTGTGAGATTTAGAGACGTGCGCCGCGTAAACCAGTAATGTGCTTGAAAGTTGTAGATCTATAACAATACTACCAAAAGTCCGCGATAGCATTTATAACTGATACTGAAAGTTTAAAATATATATTTTTTTATTTCATTTTCGATTGATCTCATCAATCTCACAGAGAACGGAATTTACTCATTAATACTAAATTTTGTAAAACAAAGATAAAATAAGAGTTTCATTTTTTTTTAATCACGCTATTCTTCGTCTAACTTCGTTCATTGTATGTCTTTGTTTCCTATTTGTAGAAGTATGATTTTGTTTTTTGGAATATGCGGAAATTAT
Source organism: Morpho deidamia (assembly GCA_947086505.1). Taxonomy (NCBI): domain Eukaryota; kingdom Metazoa; phylum Arthropoda; class Insecta; order Lepidoptera; family Nymphalidae; genus Morpho; species Morpho deidamia. The sequence goes on from CAMTZC010000010.1 coordinate 10,868,914, forward strand.
TCCAGATCAGAGGCCATGAGTTTGTTAGACTAAAGATTATAAAAACCAATATGTTAAATTATATTCTTTATTGTATCGTCTTGATAAGAAAATTCATTTGATATATATCATACAATAACTATCCAAACGTCATAAAAGTATAGTTATCGTTGGTTAAATTTTCCACAGGTACAAATATAAACCTCTGTCACCGCAAATGTTACTGTTCCATATGATATAACCGCAGAGACTCGAGAGCTGCCTCGCTTGAAATTTACCTAACCAACTGCTCTAGAAACTTAACCATAACACCCCAGAGTACTATCAGGAACTTGCTAACAATCATAATAATCTCCTATCAAAGTTATAGCACCGTTCAGCTTATACTATTCGGGTACACCTTAACTTGATTAGCTTAACCGTAAACTCGTAAGTACAATATAAAGTAAGGTGACATTAAAAAATAAAGTAAGACTATAAAGTTTTCCATACTATTGCAGAACCTTAAGTTGTGATTGCCGAACCGTGAGACAGGGTGCTTTTCAGTGAAGGATTTCCTGAGATATGTGTAACCCACGAATCTGCATTGGAATAGCGTGATGAGTCTAATCTCCAAGCTTTCTCTCACTGAGTCTGCACCCATACACTGTCGCGAACAGTCAGAAAACCGCATGCTCTTGCATTAAAAAATAATTTTCTCCGGAAATCCTCATCCGATTCACAAGATCTTAGTGTCAAAATACGCGTAACGTATGAACAAAAAAAACCTCCAAATAAAGGGAGAGGAGGCCTATGCGTAGCAGTAGAATGTTGTAAACATCCGTGAATTTTACACAACTTTCTTCTTTACTGGTGGTACCCTAAACTTCAATCGTTTCGACTTTAAATACCCTTAATTATGTACTATATTCTTTAATCATATTTGCAAAGGCAATCTTTTGTTCATATAATTTATCTCCGCATATAGGCTTCAATGATACCAATTCAATGTCCAAATCCAGTAGCTAAACCGTAATTAATAGACAGCCACACTTTCGCATTTATGATATTAGTAAGGATAGTACGAAACGTTTAAATACATTTCATGAAGCGAGCAATGTATTGACAACCAAGATGGATTTACTAGTTGGTAAAGTTTCCAAGTTATAAGTTCCGTCTGTGCGGATATTAAGATAACTGAGTTGCCAAATGCTGAATTGAGATGTTACTTTGTGTCTTATAATTGTTATAACTATGACTTGCAAGTTGTCATGATTGTAGCGGTCTGTAGAGTTGTTTATGTACCTACTATACCAGTATTTCCAAACGTGAGATTGACTCAGCACATGGGACAATTTGAGTGTTTTAATTTGGTGTTGTCAATTCGAAAAAGGACTATTGATTCAATAATAAAAGTTATGTATATGACATAGAAAGGCTAAGGGCATGGCATAAAAAAGGTTGGGAAACACTGAACTAGACAAAATTAGTTATAATAATTGTAATTTAATCTGATGACACGTATCGTTATGCCTAGCATTTACAGATATTTAAAACTTAGGTGTGTAATAAAAATTACATTATTTTATAATGTGAGACCCAGTGGTGAGACTGTATGGCTCATTTGAGAGGGTAACGAGTTCGTGCTTCGGGCAGGCACCAATGAGTTTTTTTTTATTAAAGTGTAAATGAAAAAATCATAGCACATATTGAATATATTTAAACGCTAAAACGCGAACTAAGTCCCTGATACAACTAGAATTCTTATAAAATTTTAAGAATGATATGGCTCAGTTACGAACTAGCTTATCAAAAGATATAAATCAATTTATCTGATCTAGGTGAAATTTTAGACGTGACACATATAACTAGTATTTTATCTATAATTTAATATTGCGCACGGTGTGATTTAAGCGCACGCTAAGTTTAAAACCACGGTGCTTTTATACTTAGTGATAGCCAACAAAATGTTTACCAACTTCTAAAGTTCCAGTAACAAGTTAACAAGTCAGGAATAACGCAAATTTAACCACATTCAAAACTTATATCAACAACTCGCAGACCGGAATGATTATAATATACTACCGAACTAAGCCGCAGTCACAAGACGCTAACTCAGTATTGGCGAAGACATAACTTAGTTTGAAACTTTCAACACAACTTGATCGTACTGATTTATAGAAGCAGGCGTTACTTTGCGGAATTCCACATTACAAGCACTATAACAGAACTAACTACCTTGCTATAATCCTCTTGGCTTGAGCGAATGCATGCAAAGCTAATGTGTATGAAGCAGGCAAAATTGACGCACCTTATACATGCAGGACCAGCCACCACACGCACTCCAAGGCGCCTTGCCTGCTTCATACACATTAGCTTTGCATACATTCGCTTAACCCGTACGGATTATAGCGAGGTAGTTAGTTCTGTTATAGTGCTTGATTGCACTATCGATTTTTGTTTACAACTGCCTTTGAAGGCATAAACGGACTAATTCTAACGAGTTAGTGGATATGCTCGTAAATCTGCTTCAAAAATAAACTAATTTCCTTTCTTCTTTTCTTATTTGTTATCGACAGTATTTTCAAGAGATATCCAAGCCACATGACCATATCGATCGCTTATTATATTACTTTATTATAAAGACATATTACACTTATTATAAAGAGACCGAATTTAAAAATTAGTTATAATTGAGTTAGAAAGATTGTAATCCTTCTTTCATTGCCATCTATGACATCACGCGCGAAGTATTTAATAAGCTAGTGTTTTCTTGCTCTTCCAAGTTATGGGGCTCTTGAACTCTTGTAACTTTTGTAGGCACTACGCTACGCTTTATTGCAGTTTGCAATAAAACATTTTTTTTGAAATAGGTCACTTTAATGCTAATGGTGCAAAATGTCGATTTAGAGGGTGCATACGACCTAAATGAACATCGGCGGTTTTTTTTATTAAATTTAATTAAATAAAGACAGTATAAACAAAATATAAGAACTAAAGGCAAATCTTTTAGATTTGATAATTAAGATCTTAATTTAAATGTACTGAAATGCCAATAACACCGTTATATCCAAATTACAGTTTCCTAAACATGAACTCAATGGACTTTATTTCATATAACGCTGTACCAGCGAAACCAAGATTTGCCAACCGTGCGGAAACTTTGATATAGTTTGCGAATGTGAAACTATTTTAGATTATATTCGGTCCCTTTATCCTTCTACGTTAATCTGTATTTGTATTTTATCGGATTAAAGTAAAACGCATAGTTTTAGCTATTTCATTACAAATAACATCTTAGAAATTAATTTCCTACGAAAGAAAAACAAACAAAATCTTATTAAATTACTTAAAGGTAATCTGTGAAAGCAGAACGTTGAGACCGTGTGCCTATCTCGAGGGGTCATGGGTTCGAAACCCGGGCGGGCACCAAGGAGTTTTTCTATTTAAACTTACGTACTTACTTAATTTATATTATCGATTTATCACAGGTTTTTATCGGTGAAGAAAAACATTGTGAGGACTTCCTCACAATGTCCTCAAATATCTTTTTAAGAAACCGTCTAACATCAATGTTCCATCGATCTAAACCGCAATTCAGTTCAAATAACTGAGTACCGAGTAAGTCAAAAGTTGTCAACTACTTAGAAACTTTGTCTATGTTGTAACATCACTATTTCTCTTTGTAGTATTATGTAACGATATTTACTGATTTTGAAAGGAAAGTTGAACAGTGATTAAAGTGCAAAGTGATATTTTATAAATGTGTATACAACAGTAATACTTTAGGTCTGTTGATGTTAAGCAATGCTTGAATAGCGAAAATACGACATCCTTTTCGTTGTCGAATAATTCGAATTATAAATCTGTTAAAAAAAAACATTCTGTCCTCTATTTAGTATGAATCAAAGTTTAGATCAATTATCACTGATATCTCACTCTAAGTCACTCATATCCCACCCAGGAAACATCATGGGATAAGTTTTCTTATACTTAACATAAAGTTGATGGGAATCTCCAAAGTACATTAGAAACAATTTATTTCACAAGAGACTCAAATATAGATTGAAAAATTGTAAACAAAAACATTAAATATATACATGCTTAAATCCGTCGTTTATTCTTAAGAATCAATTATTTCATAATAGACAATAATGAATATTAATAAATTGAAAACAAAAAGCATTAAATTTTTTAAAGCATGTTAGAACAGAAAATTATAAGAAAAATAATAACATTAATTCTTTCATTTAATTTTAATAACTTATAATTTTTTTATTATATTTTAACAATGTAAGTACAGCATATTTGTCTATTAAGCACTTCTTATAGCTGTAATAGCCCAGTGGTGACATCGTGCGACTCTTTCGAGGGGAACATGAGATCAAACCCGGGCAGGCACCAATGAGTTTTAATATTAAAACTGAATTGTCTGATTGATAATTGCAATTTAAAATCGCACGCTTTTCGGTAAAGGAAAACATCGTGAGGAAACCTGCATATCTCTAGAGAATTCTGGAGATATGTTTAACCTACCAATCCGCATTGGAGCAGCGTGGTAGGTTTAGCTCTAACCTTTCTCGCCAGAAATGGAGAGAGGAGGCCTATTCCCAGCAGTGGGATTGTAACAGGCCGCTAGTTTACTTTACTTTAAGAACTTCTTTAATGAACGGGCTCGCAATCTAATTCATAATTGGATATCTCATTTATTGGCCATTAATGAGTTATCATAGTAATTATTTAAGGGTTATATGGTTTCATGTAATCCTCTCATAATTACAATGATAACTGATTAATGACCAGTCCGACAATAACTATAAATATTGATGTCAAATTAACATCCACAGGGATTACAAATAATTATCCGCAGTAACGGACATGGATAAAGCTCTTACAAGGTAATCTATATTAATGTTCCCATTAAAGCTTTTCAACGGCACCTCGGCTTTGATTAAAAAGCAATAACTTGAGGAAGGTTAAATGAATGAAAATTTTCTTTACATTGATAATGAAAGATTTATAAGCATTTAAGGTTTAAGTTGTATTGAAGAACAGTCTGCTGTCGCCATTTTTAACGATTTCGTGAATAAGGATATATTAAAAATAACTAAATAAGTTTAAATATGGTCGTTGTATTGGATGATTATAGTTTATTTAGTGGCCACTTGATTCCTTTACATCCTATCAATTTACTATTACGTTATTATACCGTTTAGAAACACTTCCGATTTCACCCAATGTAGTCCATTTTCAACCTTATTTGCATCGAATTGCACCCTCTAGTAAATGATAAATATATTATTCACGTGTAAATCATTATAATAGTAGTATGTACTGAAATATGTCGTGTGGTATCCGGTTGAGTAGAATAGACCACCCTCATTTTATACCGAGGTGTCGTAAAAGACGACTAAAGTAAGTCGACCCACCGTGTGCTATCCGGCTGAGCAGATTAGACTACCCTCATTTCTTACCGAGGTGTCGTAAAATGCGACTAAAGTAAGTCGACCCACCGTGTGGTATCCGGCTGAGTAGATTAGACCACCCTCATTTCTTACCGAGGGATCGTAAAATATGAATATAGTAAGTTGACGTCAGGCAGGCGGCCGGTTGTAAAAAACGTAGCCAAATCTCGTGACAACATATGTTGTGCCGACCCCACTTAGAGTGGGATAAGGGCAGGAGTATGATGAGTAGTATATACTGGAATATTTGTCGATTTTTAATTTGAACTTCTTTATCTAGAGAAAATTGTTTTACAAGCCAGCCTTCAATAAATCAAATACACAAACTTTACATCGCTTTGAACAAACTTGTAGTTCACCTGTAATCGAATCTATTAAAACATAAGTAAGGTTATTATAATAATACTGTATTATTATTTACAGTTTTAATGAATGATGGCCGAAAATAAATTAAGGAAATGATTTTCTGTAAGACTATCAGAAGTCTCAAGCTGTTAGAATTGACTCGTTGGCGCAGTTGACAGTGACCCTGCCTTCAGCTCCGCGGGTCGCGAGTTCGATTCCCGCCCAAGGCCAACATTTTCTATAAACAAATTGTTGGTTCTTGAAGGCTGGGTGTATATTTGTCTTTAAGTTATATATATGTATATATTTACCAGTTGTCTGCCACCCATAACACAAGTAATAAGTTACTTTGGGCACGGACGACCGTGTGTGTAAATGTCCCATATATATGTATTTATTTATTAATATTTAACACATTAGTACCCGATTAAGCTCGTTGATGATCAATGTCAACTGGACTTAATAATGAATAAAAAAATACTTGAATTGCAAAAGAACTTTTAAAATTAAGAAGGTGAATCTATTTGCCTATCTCATACATCAAAACTTTCGCGAAAAACTCGTGGCACTACTTAAAACTCTACAAAAGCGGGTACAGCGGAAGGCGCTCTTACAAAGGAGAACATGACATAAAGGAACCGCACTAACTTCAAGAGTCGTACAAGATGTTATAAAACGTGAGAAGCGTCTCACAATGATAAGAAGTTTGTACATACGGTGGTGAAATATATATGAAAAATTGTAGGTTCGTTCGTTGGGGCGTTTATTTATTTAATAGCTGTGCAATAGTCTATCACAAAATTTACATGAATTGAAATTTTGAGCGTAAAAGTAGTTATTATGAGTTAACTGTATCAAATAGAGACATGCTATTAATGACTTTTTTATACTATTTTTGTAGATCTACAATTCTCTATTACATTAACAACCGCGCGACCTCTTCAATACAATTTACATTAAACCGTAATAATATCTAAACCTTTCAAAAGAATTGCATTATCGTTTAGTAAAAACCGTACGTCCGTTCAGTAGATTTTGAGAAAATCTATCACAATTTTTTTTTTCGAACTCACTGTATGCTGTAAGCCCTAATAGCTTTTACAGCGTCACCGGGCGGGACGGGCGAGCGCAGAAGCATCGTTGAGGTTGCGAAATGCAGAGAGTAAAGCGCAGAAGCTCTACTTAGTCCTAAGGGTGCCTCCTGTGAGGCCGGACCACGACTTAGGGCGACGCGTAGTGGACCTCATCTTCACCAGCGAAGAAATCTATCACATACAGACAGACAGCTTTTCGGGACTTTGTTTAAGTATATATAGATTTATTTATTTATAAAATATTTGTTTGTGTAATAGGCACGTAATGTAACCGAAGGTATTCAATGATATGACGTGATGAATAACAGATGTATAATTTATTAAATACATGATAATGATAAGGTTAGAGTCTAAGTGAGAGATTAATAGCAAAGAAAAATGCTTTAGCTTATATACCACGGATTTCAAGGAGGGAGCGAAATACAGGTAATATATTGTCGCGTATTTTCTATGTGCCTATTTCGCATTACATTTTTCTTTTTCAATATCTCACGTGTTATTTATTTAAAGTATACCTTTGTGAGGCTTGTGTTATGGTTATTGTGTTATTGTGGCTATGGTTTTGGCTTGTGATATATTTGTATCTGTACGCCAGAGACTGCATATAACAACTTTGTAGTTCACGCGCTTTCTTACTAAAGTGAGCTCATTAAAAAGAAGTAAGTGTTAAAGAATTTAAGAAAACGTTAGTTTTTTTAATAATTCGTAGCGTGATGTCATATATAGCATTGAAATAAGAATTACCATGCGACTAACTCAAATAAACATAATTTTGAATTAGCTAGCTTTAAATTAGGTAAGTGCGATAAGTTTGTTTTCTGAATCACTTATATTATTTCTCTTACCTACCCCGTATGGCAGCCATATTAATTCCTCTTAAATTACGCGTATCTTTTATATACTTATTATAAAACAAAGTTCCAAAAAGCTGTCTGTCTGTATGTAATCGATTTTCTCAAAATCTACTGAACGGATTTTGTACAGTTTTCACCAAAAGATAGTGCAATACTTCCGAATAGTTTAAGTAAATAGTACATATTAGTATTATGTAAATTGGGCTAAAGAGATCGTGCAGTTGTTAAAAATCTTGCTTGTTTGGAGCTTTAATCGCGTGCCCTGCCTAAATAAGAAGAGATACGCCAAAGTAATGTACTAGAGAATTGTAGATATTTTATATATATCTACAATTCTCTAGTACATACTATACTATACTACCTACCACTATACTATACTACCATGAAAAAGTCCGGAATAGCATGTCTCTATCTCTTATACTTAACTCACAACTTTTATGTTTAAATTTGAATTCAAGAAAAAAATTGTGACATGGTTATTTCCATGCGGACGAAGCCGCTGGTATAGCTAGTTCTATATAATTTGGCGTTTGCAGATTTGTAAACACAAAAATATTTATAGTATATTATTTACTCCGCAACTAAAGTCCTCTGATAATATCACAAGTAGACGCCAGGGATAGATATATAATCGTTATACTACTGACAACACAACTGGTAGTAATATTACGTAAGAAACCATAAGAAATATGTACTTTAGATTCCTTCCGAAGAGAACGTTTATAAATATTTCTAATTAAAATCCTTAAAAGGTTTCATATTCTACGCGACGTGTTTTCTAACCTCTTAAAGCATATACTTTACCTCCTACACCAGAAATATAGGACAAATTTCGTTATAATATTCTCCGCTCTGAATCTTAATACCTTCATATAACCAAAACAGCCTACCGCCAATATTAATATCCATGCGTAGGCCCAATCTTCATCTCTGCGACTTAACGAGACTTTCTCATAATAAGGATTTCGAGAGGATACCAAATATACCTCGCCTCGAACCGCAATGCAAATTGTAAATACACCGGCATGCTACTATCCAGGCCTTGAAATTACTTGCTGTGCAAAGATAAATGCAAGCAACCGAGATATGTGCTTATGTACACTAAGCAACATAAGTTTCTAATTATTTCAAGCAATAAAGTACTTTAGGTACAAATTCTTAACGCATCTTGTTGTTCCATGGCACGTGTGGCTTAGTGTACGTAGTGTAAGCCGTCTGCGGCTTTTCTCATCTTAATAGATATGTCTACGAAAGCCTCGTCGTTGCATGGAATTTTCCACGCTATCACTATTCCAGAAGGTTCATTTTTCTTGTAAACATTTTATAATATAACTTAGCTTGTGTGTGGAATTGTAACTTTTATAAACAACCCTTAATCCAAGCCCTAAAAGTAAAAAGCGCTGGTGGATGGTCAAAAACAAAATACACCCCGTATTTTGTTTTTGAGTGTACTGTTGTTGATAGGTTGATTTAAAAATTAAGAATTATGCACAAAATAGTAATCAATTATGCTTTGTTATGCTTGAGTTTAATTTTATTCAAAAAATTATGTTTAAATTATTTTGCTGTAATCCGCGTTTGTTTAGTGTAGAAAGCAGAAACCGTTCACATACTTTATACTCAAATATACAAAAAAATCGTAATACATTGCGATTTTTTCGTGGGCCCTATCTCCTATTTATGCTTCGGTTACGGGGCGAAACGTGATTATCGTAGTGAATGTGTGTAGTTCATGTTGGTGCCGGCGTTTCATTATACATGCGTGCTACTTTGTGGGTACATAAATGCTTAATTTGGAACGAGTAAAGTCGAGCATACTCCTTGTTATTAATAAATACAGACTTAGGTCACAATAGTTTTAAATAACCTACCTGAACAAAATATTTTAGAATATACCAAAATACCGAAGAACGGCAGAACTGTACCACCTACTTGCTGCAAGCCGGTTGCAAATCAGGTGCGTGGGTTCTATCCCGGCTCAGACACTTGCAGACAGGAAGACATTTTAGAAACATATTAATGGTGTTATGGGGCAAAGACAAATTATTTTATGTGAATACTCCTGACATAAATAATATTTAACTTTGAGATACTTGTCTAGATCCTCCTATATTACGATTATTTATTACGTTTACAATAATAAATAGGTTTCACAGTTGAGTTGGTGATCGCAGTCTAAGCCATACTTAGCCAATTATTCGTTCATTCAATGCTGTTTGTTTAGGGTACCTGTAAGAAATATGTAATATTCCGAGATAAACCTATTGCTTTATAGACAGAACACAACGCAGGCAAGTTAAAGTCGGAAATAGCCGAGGCTGACTGACAAACTTCCTCCCTACACCCAAAAATATTTAAACAGCGATTCTGATAATTTGCTAGAAAGTTATCGACAAAACCTGTCACGAGTAGATGAAGTAGGCAATAACCGACACAATTTAATATAAACTAGGAAATCAAAAACGTTAGTGCGCTTTAGACTGAGTAGAGATTAACGGCGTGTATTTACTTTAAAAATAAATAAAAACATCTTAATACGTTTTCCTCCTACAATCATTATATTTGACCTATCAAACAAAATAGGCGCCCTTAAAAGGTATTATAGTCTGTTAGTCAACTCAATTTAGCCAGTACATGAATATTTACTTATATAGTACGCGTATAACATCTACATCAGCGAAGGGAGTCACAGGCTTCTGACGTCAGTCGTGTCCTGTAATCATATTAGGAAATTGCGAGTATATGTCACCTACAGCCTAAGAGTAATCAAAATCATCTAAATTACCTAAGTCTACCGCTTTTAATACGACAATCCCGGGATGCTTAGCAACGCCTAATCTCTACGATGGATCTGGATTCACTCGTTTATTTTTTAACACTATAATAAGGGTTAAAAGTCTATTCTAATGCCTATTTGACGCCGATTTTTTAGTAGTGGTGACAATATTTTTAACTTATAATATTTTCTAAATGATATGTATCATTTTCGTCCGGTATACCCACGCCTACCAATGTAGCGGAATGTGTTTTACAGATAAAGTTTGTTGTAGACATTATACCAATAAAGCGCTTCAGATCTCAATACCTAAAAGTTTTTTAAATAGATTATTGTGAGTGGTATTCATAATTAATATTTAGTTTCAAGCTCATACGTGGCTTTTGCTAATAAGCTCTTTATACGGCTTTAAATTAAGACGTGAATATAGTCGCTTTCTATATGTATATTAACTTATTAAAAGTTGATATTATTTCTTCTAAGCTTTCTTGTAAGCTTCTTTCTTATCTAAACTAATTGTATGTCACAATAATAAACGTATAATATCATGAATTAACACTAATGACTGTACTAATACCTTCTAATTGCGCATCCTTTTGGAGCGACCCCCATTGTCTAAAGTTAAATACGTAGCGGCGAACTAAACTAAGTTTAAACAACGAAACTTAGTTACCAAACAAACGATGGGCCCTCCATCAACAATAGCCTATAATGATTTTCGTTAATGTCATCGTATTATACACCACAGCAAAATATTGTTAATATAATATCTTAATTAAAGATTTGAGACTACAGTCAACGATAACAACACGTAAATCTTTACTCAGCCGGCCAGGTGAGTGCAGAACTATGTTTTAACTAAAATGCGAGACTAAAGCACAGAAGTCCTATAGACTTCTTAAAACGTTGTCTTCTACTTTTGCCCGCATCACGAGACAGAAAGATTTGAAGTGAAGAATTGTGTCTTTTTTGTTCTATTTAGTATATATCAGAAAGCTTGTTCAAAGATCTCTTATTCCCAAACACAGTCAATTGAGTATATCCATTGTGGTGATCATGTTATGATCATGAGGATCATATAACACGTTTTACGGTCGACTATTCGGCTTAGCAGAATCAATAATATTGGTAAGAAAAAAATCATTCTCAAACGAAATGGCTTAATCTTCGCAATTCCTAGTTTCTGCTATGCTAAATATAAGGGGAGAGACAGAAGAAAAAGTGAATTCAAATATAAATATTCAATACAGTTGCTATTGGTTTTTCAACAATTTCTCATCTCACTTTGTATTAAAGCATTAATATCCTGCTTTAAATAACCTATTGTTTCTATTTCCCTTGCTTGGTCGTTCGTTGAATTTCAATTACACTCAGTGTTTATTACAGTCACGTTGTATATTTTATGTTTCTAATATAACGATACCTTAATCATCAAAATATTCTCATTTATATTAGATGCATTTAATTTAAAATCCCATTATTATAATTAACTTTAATCAAGAATTAAATAGTAACTAACAAAACTCTACGTACGGGATCGAATTCGTTAACAATAAAAAGACAGGTCTTGAATAGGAAAAACATCAAATCAATTCTCGTATTTATAATACTTAATTTCATTTCAACACATCTAGTCTTTGATATATAACCCGTTAAGGCGAAATAACTAGTAACAATTATTGTATCAAAATGTACTTACTATTGATTTACTTACAGATTTGACTACAAAAGTAATAATGAAATTATTTTGTTATAATCCGCGATACAGTAAATAGAAAATATATATAGTGTTTAATGTATAGTGGACTATCAGTATTTTCATACCCGATACGTGCAGGATTCGTAAAAACACATGCACACAAAGTAAGTAGTAAAGATGATTAAAGAAAAATTAAAAACCCCATTTTACTATTTTTACTTTCCACTTTTTAGTGCAATTGATTATTTAAAATCTTTTTCACAACAAAAGGGAGACAAATTTCACAGTGGGTCTAAATTGAATTCCAAAGAATCGATTAAATACATACGTACATATTATATACAATTGAAAGTAATTTAAAACGTGTAAAAAGGACATCGAGTCTTTTGGAACCCATGCCACAGATATTCACACATAAGAGTATAATGATAAGAAACTCATTACACCCCGTTATTAGTTAAAAATAAGTAGCATTTCGTGTTACAGACCTTTAATATCTCAAGGCTTTAACGCTTTTGCTCTTTATATCAAAATCTAAAAGCTTTTTAAATCATATTTACTTTATTGACAGTAACATGACTAAGTAGAACGCCCCCAGACAGAAAATCCTGGCAAGCAGCGGCCCTATCAAATTTTATCGCCGCCATTGACAACGTTTTGGCGGGCTACGTCAGTTCATGTCAACGTAAGCCAGTAAACAAGCACTTAGAGAAAATCTCGTTTAAATAACCTATAATTTTTAGTAATTTAACTAAGTCTTTATGTTTCCTTAAACCAAACAGAAATAATGCACTTTGAAAACGCATTGACAACGTTTTTTGAATTACCTGTCTTTGTCATTTTAGTTTTTAATTTTGCAGTCAAATCAAATGAAAATATTCTTTACTCAAATAAGTTCTTTCGTACACTTTTGAATCGTCAATCAATCAATCAATCAATCAATCAATCAGGATCAATATGATTAATGAAGCTACAACTGGTTTGGAATGTTCCTCTTACTTAGAAGAACCAGCCAGAAACTCGGCGGTCAATCTTTTAAACATTTTCAATTTTACATAATAATTAATATGAACCGTAGTCTTGTATGAACCTGAGTGTCCTCGTTGTCTGTCTGCGTGTCTGTCTATTATGCTTTATGCATAATCTACTGTATTAATATTAATAAAACTAGATACGATTAAGGCTTAAATAGTGAAGAAAAACAATATATATTTTTGAGGGTACAGTCACGTAGAAATTTAATGGTTTCTGACTGTCCTCTTTGTTTCCATTAAGATAGTAGTCCTTTAGTACCGTCAGAAATGTCTACGGGAGCAGCCGTGTACCAGTTCTTCGTTTTAAGGCGCTGAACAGAGCCAAATAGGCTGACTTTAAACACGTTTTTAACAAAAGCTATAGGGATGACGATTAAAAGAAAAATATATGTTAATATACATCATATCTCAGAGAGAATGTAAGATTTCAAAACATGATTACGATACTTTTTTTCGATAAAAAAAATTGGTAAATAGACCTCTGATTTTTACTTTTATCGTAAATATCTCTAATATTTATCAACAAAAGTTGATAAAATTAATAAGACTAATAAATCATTATAATATAAAGAGAATGTAAGATTTAAATTTTGAATTAATTAAGATATTTTATTCAAATTAGAGCTGTGATAGCCTAGCGGTGAGACCGTGCGACTCTTTCGAGGGGAACACGAGTTCAAACCCGGGCAGGCACCAATGAGTTTTTCTATTAAAACTTATGTGTCTAATTGATAATTGCAATTTATCACACGCTTTTCGGTGAAGGAAAACATCGTGAGGAAACCTGCATATCTCTAGAGAATTCTAGGGATATGTGTAACCTACCAATCCGCATTGGAGCAGCGTGGTAGGTCTTAGCTCCAATCCTTCTCCCCAAAAACGGAGAGAGGAGGCCTTAGCCCAGCAGTGGGCATAACAACGGGCTGTTACTTTACTTTTTTTTTATTCAAATTAAATATTTTTTAGAAAATAGCAAAACTGAAACGAGTCATCGTCTCGCTTCTCTTTTACATCTACGAATATAGACAGTGATCGCTGAGGCGCGCTGCTATACGGACGTGTGTCGCTAGCTGCCGCCTTTTGTGACTATTCCTTGTTGATAATATGTCTTTTTTTAGGTGTTTAGTTATAGTTTCAGCATACTTAGTTTTATAAGATTAATTAGACATAAGTTTTTTAAATAAATTGTACAAAAAAAGTTTGGATAAAATAGTGTACACCTACAATGGGTGTTAAAAAATTAAGTTTGTCGCTACGCCGTCGCAGACATTGTGGGCGTGGCTTATATGCCGAAATCTGAATTTCCGCCAGCTCTGTTCAGCGCCTTAACTACGTCTGTGTGTGTTATCGAATTCGCAAATGGCTCGCGTCTCTGGTCGGACAATAGACTATAAATTAAATTGTGATAAAATTTTTGTGATTCCTTTTCTTCCTTTTTGAAAATTAACATTAAAGTAAATATTAAAATCATCAAAGATTCGATTTTTGACTAATTCAATTGGTTTGACTGTAATGTTTAATTCAAATTCCTTAACGAGACTAAACTGTCTAACACAGAAATATCTTATCAAAGACTTAATCATAATTATTTCTATTGTTATCTCCAAACACCTATGCAATCATACAAAGTGTATTATGTTATAATCCTTCCCTCTGTTTGCTTAGGATCTTAAAGGTAGTTTCGTACAACTGCGTAAATTACACGTGTGTTAATAATTTATCCACCTGTTTAGTACAAGCGTCGCAATAACGGCGTACCTCTTGCGTAGTTTCTCTCGCTACAATTTCGTTTGTTATACTCGCCAAGAAATTTTGAACTCTATATTCATATTACAAGGATACTATAACTGTGTACATAATTCTATTTTCCCTAATACCGTCTCTTTATCGTTACTGGCAACGTAGTCTCTTTGAAATTCCCCAGCAGAGTCGCTTTCTGATCATATGAGCTAGTTCTTTGTTTAGTTTGAAAACAATTTCAGAAAGGTTTCCTTATTTTCTCATTGATCATAAGACGTAAAGAAAAGTTTAAATTCAGCTGCTACTTACGCATAAAGTACTTAAGTATAAAGATACAAAAAAATACAGTTCGTTCAAAGGCACGTAAGGTAAAATTCAAATTAAAATAAGGGACGAAAAGTCACCACAACTTGGAAAATACAGTAATATCTACAAAGGGAACTCATACTCAAACTCAAACTCAAAACATTCTTTATTCAAGTAGACTGTTTACAGTACTTTTGAATCGTCAAATGTTTTGAAGAAGTTACCACTGATTCGGAAGTTTGCTCCTACCGAGAAGAACCAGCAAGAAACTCGGCGGCCATTCTTTTTTTTTTTTTTACAATTTCATTGATGGTTACAAATTAATCGTTGCAGCTTAGTGCGTAGCTGACTGCAGTTAAGATATTCTACTATCACTCAAATAATCTTCAATTGTATAGTAAGCTCTATGTAGCAGCAAGATAATTTTTAAACTTGTGTAAAGGCAAGTCTAGATAATGTAGAGGAATATTATTATAAAAACGTGTACCGAGACCGACTAATGATTTTCGCTCCTTTGGAGATTTGGAGGCGCAACCTTGGCATCATTAGTTTATTTCGGTTTCTAGTGTGTCTGTTGTATCTATCACTATTCTTACTATAAAGGTGAATATTTTTTCATGCAAATAGTATATTAGTATAGATATATTGAGAAGCTACAGTCATGACGCCTATTTCTTTGAATTTCTCCCTTAAAGAATCACGAGGTTTCATATTATAAATACCACGAATAGCTCTTTTTTTGTAAAACGAAGCGGCTGATATTCACCCTGTGAATATCAGCAGCTGTACCCCATAGCATGATTCCATATGACATAATGCTATATATAATGCTACAATCAGCATTATAATAATTTTTTGTGAGAAACAATTGCTCTTTCTGTACACACACCAATTAGTTACAACGAACAGGATATTATTCTAAATGTTGTCTTCTTCGCGCTAAATTTCAGCGCGACAATCTCAAGTAACAAAGTGCAATAATACCTTGTCCGGTACAAAGGAAACAAGCACGCCTAATAAAGCAAGTTTACGCTTCCATATTATAATCCCACGTGACTAACAACTACGGGCATGTTCCGCCTGCAACTCATTAATTTTCCCCGCGCCGCCTCTTACCGGGATTTGTGGAATTACTACTGTTTATTTCACTGTCGGCTTAAATAATGATTGCTCCACATTTGTATACCGCCTGTGTTGCCCGATTTGTACTATGAATACCCTTAACTAAGTTCGACTAATGACTGACGTTAGCCCAATGTCGTAAGTCTTACGTTAACGAGAAGGGATTAACCCACTCTTGATTAAGTCGGTCCGAATGTTAGAATACTGTCTCCTCAAATACGAATTCTAAGAATATTAACAGAACTAACAGCAGTAATAATTAATACATTAACTATCAATAAGGTGTTAAAGGTATATAGATCTTATTAAAAAAAAACAACACTATAGTGTGCTTGATTTAATATTTATCATTTTTTATACAAATTACAACATTATTACATACAAAACATGAAGACAAGTAAAAAAGAAAATACTAGGACTAAAAGCATAAAAACCACAGATAAATAAAAACCTTTTTTAAACTTATTTAATTAAACTATGTGGATTTTTTAAACCTTTTTTAATTCATTGCATTGCGTTCGGTTGTGTATCGTGCATTTAAAATTAATAACCTCAAACCTAATTGGTAAAGCAAAAATAAATCGAGTTTTGGATAGCTGTGTTATACTTATTCATCGGCTGTCCTACACCCTGTTCGACTGCAACCCAGGGGGTTGTCCACTATGTCTATGGTCATTGAACATAAGGCCAATGTCCTATGCGAGCGTTGCGTTCGCGCACGTTTCAAAGGTCAGATTGCTCAGGCTCCAAAGACTTCAGAACCGATTTATGCGGACAGCTACTGGGTGTCCGTGGTTCATGCGGAACGTTGACCTCCATATAGACCTCGATCTCCCTACCATTACTCACCTCTTTAAACGTTTTTCGAAATCTTACTTCGAGAAATCTTAGGTACACTCGAACCCCCTTATTTCAGTTGCTTCTACCTACATCCCAGTTAGGTCCGACCATCGAAAATATAGGCGTCCAAAAAGCGTCTTGTATGACCCCGACGATCAAATAACGATCGCCAACACAGATACACGTAATACACACACACAGCGTCTTCGCCGGCGAAGACGAGGTCCCAGTTTTCTGACGTCGGTCGGTCGTGGCTTCTCGCCACCCTTCCGACGCCGCAATGACTAATCTAAGTCACACCATCAGTCCTCCACTACACGTCGCCCTAAGCCGTGGTCCGGCCTCACAGGAGGCACCCTTAGGACGACGTTCCCCGACGCTAGTAGAGCTTCTGCGCTCGCCCGTCCCGCCCGGTGACGCTGTAAAAGCCATTAGGGCTAACAGCATACAGTCAGTTCGAAAAAAAAAAATGAAAAAAAGCAAGGCTTTCGTATTCAGTGGTTATTAGACTCATCTTCACGTGCGAACCGAACAAAAGTCATAAAATGTTTACGACTTTATGGCATTGATAGCACATTGCTAAAACATCATAACGTCGTTACTATATTTTACAACCAACGTTTTCATTCCTAATTTACACCGCTTAGTGCAATAATCATAAATCCACTATTTTAATGCTCTGGAAAAATAAAAACCTCATATATTTATAAGGCATTTAAAATATATCCACCCGAAAGTAATCATATCTAGACCTGATTACTAAAATTTTAGGGGTCAGCAACATTTTATTAAAAACGAAACATGAATGATATAGCTCAAGCCGGTAATAATAATTAGTTTTTAATTTGAAATAAAATTGTCACTTTAATACATAGATAATGGATGCAACATGCAGCTTCTAAACTGTGCAGAAATCGGAAAGTATGAAGTTTAAGAAGTTGAATCTTACGAGATGAAATCACCACAGTACAAATAATTGAATATTTAGAGCTTATTTATAAAATACTAGCTTTTAAGCGCAACTTTATGTGGACTGCAGTCTATTATTTGAGTAAACCATAACACATTTTAATTATGGTTAAAGTGGGTTAATCTTAAAAGCAAAACATATGCAGTCTCGGATTCTTATTAAGAAATTTTAGAGAGGAAATTTTTTTTAATACATGATTTTTAATAACTTTCACCGTTTACTTAGCGCACGCAAGGAAAGCTTTAAATTTTGCCGTTTTCACAATATTTTCTATTGCTGCTCCTCTCCTATTCATCTTAGCGTGATTGTATATAGCCTATAGCCTTTCTCGATAAATGGACTATCTCACAGTCAAAGAATTTTTCAAATCGGTCCAGTAGTTCCTGAGATTAGCGCATTCAAACAATCAATCAATCAAACAAACAAACTCTTCAGCTGTATATATTATAGTATAGACTAGCTGCACCCGCGACTTCATTTGTGCCAACGTAAGTGTTCAAAAACCTTCAAGTATGTACTGTGACAACTGTGTGTTTGAAAAACGAGTTCTTTTTTGTCCTATATGTTAGCCTACTATACAAGCTTCAATTGTACCAAATTTTATCAATATTGTTTCAGTTGATTTGCTGACAGACGGCCACACTTTCACATTTATAATATTAACATGAATTTCTTTCACTAAAAAAATTCCATCTAAAAGGAACCCAACAACTAAATCCCGGCCTTGTTCTAATCAGATTGTTTTTCTTTATAAGGTAGTGAGAACGTTGTGTATATTACAGGAATCGAAAAACAATATTTATCAGTCAAAATTTGGATAAAAAAGAAATCAATATATCAAACTTTTGTATCACGTCAATTGTTAATTGTGGAAAATATTGGTAAAATATAACATTATGTAGGAAAAAAAGTTTTTTAAAAAGTAACGGTTACTTATAGATATAAAGTTATAGATAAAAATCATGGTTTTTTTAATTAAAGTATTATTAAGCCGTTTTTAAAGCGGTTCAAACACATACACTCATTATAATATTTTCGCCTCCATTGTAAATTGGTAAGCTGTGATAGCCCAGCGGTTAGACCGTGTGACTCTCTAGAGACGATCATGAGCTCAAACCACGGGTAGGCACCAATGAGTTTTTCTATTAAAACTTATGTGTCTAATTGATAATTACAATTTATCACACGCTTTTCGGTGAAGGAAAACATCGTGAGGAGATATGCAGGTTGCATATCTCTAGAGAATTCTAGGGATATGTGTAACCTATCAATCCGCATTGGAGCAGCGTGGTAGGTCTTAGCTCCAATCCTTCTCTCCAAAAACGGAGAGAGGAGGCCTTAGCCCAGCAGTGGGCAAAGTAACAGGCCGTTACTTTACTTTACTTCATAATATTGATAATACAGGATATAGTTCTATTTCCCACCAGCCAAATTTAATAAAATTATACATTCATTTGGCCAGATTGTTTCACAAAAGATAGACGAAATGAGACTAGATTAAATGTTATTTCTTGGTAACGTGCCAAAAACAACATAAAAAAGCTGACGGCTTGCCAATTTCTTTGCTACAAATCCACGAAAAAGTGAGTGTGATTACACGAAAACCTAATCTGAGTGACGAGATTCTACATCAAAGTTTTTTCCTCCTTCAATTTGCGTAGATACGTTTGGCAGGATGAAGAGTCAGCAATCCGAGCTAATGGAATTGCATGAAGATATAGGATTTTTGATAGTACTTACGCTATACTAAATTCGTACACACACATAGCTTGCTTGACCTGAACAAGATTAAAGTTGCTTTTGGCCTAAATTACACTTATGAATTTATTTGTGTACAAAGCTAACGTTATGGCAAGGAATATAAATTATTTTCCTTAATATGACTGCCCTATGAAGCCTAATTGATGATTTATGTCATGGACTTAAATGGTCAGTCTTTGCTTGCAAATTAGTGTTGTAATATATTGCCAAGAAAATTAAAAAAAAACTAATATTTGTAAGTGATTTCATACTAATATTATTAATGCGAAAATGTAAAGAGATGTTTGTCCTTCTGTAACTATGTAACGTGTTGATGTGATTTTTGGTCTGGAGGTAATTGAATGGTTTGAGGTTGTCTTCGACTAGTTCTTATCGAGGTACTATAGTCCATTCAGATAAAATAATGGGCAAAAGCTAGTAAAGCTTCTCTCTAGATAAAAAGAACTTAAGTTTTTACTGTACCGGAATTTCCTATTATATTAGTCGGTTGCCCTTTTTATTATCAATAAGTTGTTAGAATATTCTCCTTGCACGCGAGTTTCTGTTAAAGCTTACAACCAAATTTGTATCCCTAGAACTTGTTTGAGCCATCATAAACTCTATGCACTAGGCTTTTAGACTTGCCATACTTTCGAAGAGGCGCGACCTGAACAAAAAGCAACAAAGAAAAAAAACAAAAAAAAAATGTCCATTTCGATCGTTTTAAAATCACGAGTAGGGTGGTCCGTGCATTGTTATAAAATATTTTTGAAGTTACACGGGTCGCTATCCTAAACTAACAATGGTTTGATATGAGGAATGAATAAATGTTACGAGTTTAAATATTAAAAGTTTCTATTTTGTAAGATTACTCTTTGACGCGCGTCAAAGACAGTATATATCTTGTTTCTGATTCTGTTATGAATATTAATGTTAATTAAAGAAGATCATTATCTAAAGAAATTGAATCACTATAAAAACAAAAATAAGACGTCGTCTAATATACTTAATGTCAAACAGATGTTTATCGATGATAAACTCTTATAATGTGGAGTCGCTCGCGTCCGCAGGATCATCCCCCCAGCACCCTGCACGTATCCTCTGGGTGGTGCTAAACGACCTGTCCTAGTCAGAAGAGTCTATGGAGGCCTGGAGTAATTAAATAACCTCCGAACAACTCAACGCAGAAGGCAAGGGGACACCACTGCGACTATTCTTCCAAGAAAATGTCCCCAATCTCGGGACCATCACGATGCTTAGCAGTGAGTATACGACTCAAAGAGGAGGAGGAATATTTTAATCTAGTAAGTAACATCAATACTATTATTTTAAATGCGGAAGTCTGTCTGTTTGTCAGTTTGCCTGTTACGCTTTATCGGCTTATCCGACATTAATAAAATTTGGTAGAGTAATAGCTTATATACCGAGCTAATATATATGAAAGAAAAACATTTTCCCCCGGGAACAGGTACAGGTTCAGGAATAGGTTTCATCTTACGTAATTAAGTGGATTTTAATATGTAAGTTAATCTAAATGAAGTCTTGTATAAGTACAGGTTGTTTCCTATAAATCTACATTTGATATTGCACTAAGCAATTTTGAGTTTCAGAGTTTTAACACTTTAAACTTCTCGTTATTAAAACAAAATTTTCTTAAAAGTATAGGTGCCAGAGGTGTTTTCTGGCTAGTGTCTTTTGAGATAGCAACTTACTTACTGTTTACTTGATAAACGTAATTAGATAATTACTTTATTATCATTTGTAATATTATTAAGTTCCATGTTCTATCCGAAACTTAGAAAAATAAAAAAGCTTACCCAATATATTTAAAGTATTCCTAAAATGTCGATTTTTATTATACCGCCTTATGTTAATAAACCGTAAATGCACCACGGATTATTGTAAGCAAATATAGCGTTTCAAACTCGCTCAGAAATGTGAATAAAATCTAAAGATTACAAAAATACATGGTTATATTGATGTGGCGAATTTTATGTCTATATAAAATCGATACGTTAACCACAATTCGCTTTTGATGGCGCGTTCGGGGTTTGAGATACTGGATACCGGAAGAACTTGCGGCGGAAAGTGATGATTTCCCTAGAGATGGAGTTATTCGACGCTTTACCCGAGTTGACACAATACAGGGAAGTCTGTATATTTTGTGGAAATTTTGGTGTCACATTACCCTGCAACTTCTATCAAAAGCCTGAGTTTCTTAGGACTTACTAGCTGTGCGCACGGCTTCGCCTGCGTTTCAAAGGTTTTTCGCGTAAATCCCGTCCCCACGGGAATTCTGATGTAATTGACTATTACCTTAAACCTACCTCGAGAGTGGCGCTATCTTTTGGCAAAAATCGTACAAGAATCTGTTCAGTAGTTTTTGAGAAAATCGATCAAATGCAGACAGCTTTTAGGGACCTCCTTTTATAATATGTATGGAATAAAATGTATGGATATTTAACTGACCGTAATAATATTATCATAATTAGATACTACAATTAAAACCCCGCTAAGTTTAAGATACATAATGATGGAAATATACTATTTAGCCTTATAGTATGGCTCGTCTAATAAGAATCAAGCCAGTAGTAGCCAGAATCAATTGCAGTCTAGTTAGAATCAAGCCTAGACTAAGTCGCACTTCTGAACCACGATGGGTTTTCACAGACGCTTAAGTTCCTAGAAATTTCACTTCAGAAAGTTATATATAAATCTACTTTCATTAAAAATAAGCCTGATTTAAAATGATGTTAAATGATGATGATATATAAAAATACGTGATAACAATGATATGATATATATGTAATTAGGACTTCCGCGACTAATTCTAGAAATTAAATTAAAACATAATGTATAGGATGTATTTAGAATTTTCTGTAAATTGTT
Organism: Morpho deidamia; assembly: GCA_947086505.1. Classification (NCBI taxonomy): domain Eukaryota; kingdom Metazoa; phylum Arthropoda; class Insecta; order Lepidoptera; family Nymphalidae; genus Morpho; species Morpho deidamia. The sequence continues at coordinate 10,891,746 of CAMTZC010000010.1, forward strand.
CAAATCGTATGTGACGACCTGTCACCTCTTCTATATATTAATATATCTATAGACATATTGTTAAAGTCTACAAACTAGATATTGTAAAAATAGTATAGGTTTTTTTACGAAATGTATTCGTTGAAGATTGCATAATAAATCGCAGCACGGAACACTAGTGAACAATTGTCAGGACTCGAATGGAATTATTCCCAACGCGATACATGGCGAGCGAGCCGCGTGAGTCAGCCGTTGTAAAAAATTCAGCCATTGCAATCCCAGTTTATCCGAACGCAAATAAATCTGTCAATTTCACTCAGCCTCCCGTAGTCTATCCACTAGCTTCACCGAGGGCATATTCAGAAACTATTCGATATTTTGAAACCTTTTTATTAAAATAAGTGGATATTTCAAGATTATTAATGAAGGAACTTGGAATTATTACTATCTTTTTATATCTTCTCATTTTGATTTAAGCTGAAATAATAATATATTAAAGATTTTGTAGCACCCACAATGTTGTTGAATAAAGTGTAAGAGTCAATAACAAGTTAAACGAATAGATTTAGAATGCTTTACTCTGTGACATTTTTACAATGGAAATAAACAAAATGACGACGGAAACTTAAACTAATTTACTTCACCTAAAACCTTAATTTTAAATATGTAAATAATTTATAGAATTAGGCGTTACTTTGCGGAGATCCATAATAGAAAAGTAATAATAAAATTATTTTGCTATAATCGGATCATAGCAAAATAATTTTATTATTACTTTTGTTTAAATATTTACTTTATGAAATTGTAATAATGTAGTTAAATAAAATGAGAATGGAAACTAATTTATTTACCTAACCTAGAATAAATTTGACGAAAGAAATTACTAAAGCTGACAGGTAAGGATTTGGTCGAGGATTCTACAATGTAAAAGTATTGATGGATATTCACATATCATAGTTTACAAATCCAAACCAGAATTCAATACTACGGAAATAGCTTGTTCAAATTCAATACATATTTGTAGAGCACACTCTCATGCGCTACATTTAAGAACAAGTTAATCTCGCTTCAATAATACTACCCTTGCCCCTATTTACGATCGAAATCGAGTTCATCCAGTCGTACCATGTATCGGGAGAACTCCAGTCAACCTCCAAATGAACTGATCAAATCGAATCGCCTTTGCTATCCGCTTTGCTTACGTAGTACATTGCGTCTTCAACAAATCGTATTAGGGCTACGCATGAATTCGTGGATTAATTGATGTGGTTATTAATATAATGGTATTAGGCATTACGGAATAGCGTGATAGATTGGATTTCCAGCTAAGTAGTAGGTATGTTCAGAAACAGTGTTGTATCTTAGAAAATATATTCCATTTATTTATATTACGTTTGATACGAAATTCTGTGTTAAAAAAAATTGGATAAATGGGATGGGAAAAAAATATTTCCGTTTTTGTTAGGGAACAGTAACGAAAACAAATAGTACTGATTAGAGGGTATTAAAATACTTAAGTTAATGCAGATGAAAAAGCGGGTACACCTTGTTAAACAACAATATATATCTGATAGTTAGCGTTTCTAAATAAGGACTACGAATAAGTAAATGTTTAGGTCTAAATAAACGAAACTAATAAGTAAAAAATAAGCGTTTGTCGTATACCGTGTTAAGACTACCCAAAAATCGAAATAAACAAACATATATGTTATTACAATTCCAGAAATTATAGTACAATAAAATTTCTGAGTAAAAGTAACTTCAAGGCTAAGAGATTACGGGAAAAGGAAATAAAAACCTAAAATACTTTAAGTTAATGGAATCGACATACACCGTAAAAGGAAAAAATAATAAATAATAACAACCTCAAAAAAACCAGTATGTACATTAGGATATCAAAATAAATCCTTTCTGAAGAAAAATGATAGACGCACGCAGAAAATGTTAGAGGTTTTTTCTGGGCCCGCGAAGCAAACCTTATGATTTCCGATATAATATTGATGAGATGGCTACTCATAAAATGTTTATGTTGGTAATGTTTATTACATATATATCTACGTATGTTATTATTATTATTATTATTTATTTATTTGTTCATACATGACAATTTTTTGAGTTACAGTATAAAGGTGTAAACATAAACTTATTAAAGTTTTACCGCACACCAGAGTCAGTCGACAATTGTGTTAACAAAAACAACTCATATTTTTCATACAGTATACATTAACGTTTACAATACTATTATAAATATTTAAAAAAAAACGAAGGTAGGCTCTTATAAACTAAAAGAAAGAAAAAAATAAATTGTTGGCGAATTATAATTATTGTCGACAACTGTATTCTTTTGTGAATCTACCGTGCTAAAAATAAAGTAACTACATACTAATACAGGATGTGTTAATATTACATATTATAAATATAAATATTTTTAAAGTTATTGAAGTACGTATGATGTTATAGTAAGTATAATATATTATTTTTCTTATTTATTATTTATCTATGTTTTGTAAGTATATTTGTTTATAATATTGTTTAAGCTTGGCTTTAATATTTTTGCGTGAGATTTCATTTCTAAGGGATGCTGGTAGGTTATTTATAAGATTTGGTATAATAAAATTTAAAGTTCTTTTTCCATAAAGATTATTATATTTTGGTAAAAGTAATTTAGGATTAGCGACACTACGGGTTGACACACGATTTGATTTTATTGTTCTGACTTTTTTAAGTTTTTCATTATGGAATTCTTCCTTTAATAAAGTAAATTTGATTTTTTCGTGTATAGGTAAAACATTACAAAATAAAAATAATCCTCGATAGTCTTGTTTGTATGTTTCTTTAATGTTATACGGTACTAGCTGCTTTAAGATACGCAACTGTAGTGCATAAATTTGATCAAGATGGGATTTATATGTCCTTCCATAACTTGACAGGCCGTATGATATCACGGATTCTGCTAAGGATTTATATAGCAATAATAGCGTCTTGTATGGTATTTTATATTTAATTAAATAAAAATTGGCTAGAATCCCTCTTAATTTATCACACACTTTCTTGATATGTTCCTTCCAATTGATTCTATTATCGATAACAAGGCCCAAGTAAGTATGTTTGTCCACCAGATCAATTTCATTGCAGTTACATTGTATTGAATCAGCACTAATTTTTTCATGAAGACACTCGTGACTGTGTGCTTTTAGGATTGGTCTGTATGAGCTTCTGTTTTGGGTCGAACTTATATACAATAATTTTGTTTTACTTGGATTAAGCACTAATCCAACGTCATGCGACCATTTTGCCAATATATCAAAGTCTTCTTGTAAGTGATTAAGTGCTTCATTTATATCTAATCCAGCGGCCACTAAACACGTATCATCAGCAAATTGATACATTTCGCAGTTTTCAATGGCATTTGAAAGATTGTTCACGTAAGTGAGATAGTGTAAAGGCCCTAGGACTGACCCTTGAGCTGTGCCATCTGATGCACACACAGAAAAGCTATCTGAATCACCAACTCTAACACGGTAAGTTCTATCCTCCAGATAAGCTTCGCACCAGGTAAGTAATTTCCCTCTTATTCCACTGTCATGTAAGCTTTCAATTAGTTTGGAATGACGAAGTGTATCAAAGGCCTTGCTAAAATCAACAAAAACGACTAAAACGTGTTTTTTCTTATCTAGATGTTTGTATATACTGTCAGTAAATGCTGATAATAGTTGAGTAGTACTTTTATGAGGTAGGAAACCGTATTGATTAGTGGTAAGAATATTGTTACGTGCATAAAACTCATGTATTTGTGTGCTTATATACTTTTCAACTATTTTATTTATGGTCGGTAAAATCGTTATAGGCCTATAATTGTCGTAATCCATATGAGTACCATTTTTGAAGATCGGTCTCACGATTCCTGTTTTTAATAGTGTAGGATACGAACCAGTTACCACGCAAGAATTAATTAGATTGGCTAGTGCCAATTTAATTTTTCCACAGATAATTTTTAAATCAATGGCTCTTATGTTGTCTATTCCGGGAGCTTTGTTACTACTCATTGCCATAATAATTTTCTCCACTGACTTATGATCTGCAGGTTTAAATCGCATAGTAACGTTTGCAGAGGATTTATAAATAGATTTATCAAGCATTGGTTTGGAACACTTAGATATTATTTGTTTTAGGTTATTTTGAAAGGTATGTGCGAAATTATTAGCTATTCTGTTGCTAAGGACGTCGTGAGATCCGAAAGCTCTTATCAGGAGTTCATCAATAGATGACTTTATTTTACCAGTAATGCGATTTAAAATTTGCCATAGGTATCTAGTGTTATGCTTATTACTAACTATCTCCGACAAAATATATTGATTTTTTGTTTTTTCGATTAATTTATTTGCATAGTTTCTTGATTTATTGTACATTTGTCTTAAGATAAAATTATTTGGGTCTTTTATCCATTTCAAAAACAGCTTATCTCTATAGGCACTGGCAAAAATAACTTTTTTATTGATCCAATTATTATTTTTACGTGCAATACTTTGTTTAACTTTGATTTTATATTGAGATTTTTTATAACAATCTGTGAATGATGTATATATGTAATCGTATAAAGTTGAAGGACATGTAATTTTACACGCTTTCTCCCAGTCTATTTCATCTAACATTTTCTTAACGTTTTTATTATTCAAATAAATTTTATATTTCGGAACATCCTGTGATTGAGCTCCAGTACAAGCGAGTGCCACCGCGCGGTGATCGGCTAGTGTCGTTCCGATCGCAGCTGTACAAAGGTCTTGTGTGCGGGATCTGGCATAAATGTGATCAATACAAGATTTATTTAGTTTACCATTGCATATTTCTATTCTAGTGTGTACTGAGATCCCACATAGAAGACCCTTGCTATGCAACATGTTATTGTATTTATGCTTTATAGGATTATCTTTTTTCAGGTTTATATTAGTGTCTCCTAGTATGTATAAATCAGTTTTTGTGGAGTGTTTTTCAATTACCGCCTGGAGTTCGTCTATAAAGAGATTTTTGCTCGTACTAGGTGGTCGGTATATAGCATAAATATCTGCACAATAATTATTTTTAGTTGTGATAGTGCATATAATGCTTTCAAAGTGTTTCGATTTCACATTTTTGATACAACATTTATGATTATTTTTTACATAAATAATAATACCACCTCCCTTGCGAGACTTTCGCAGCGCCGTGTACATTTGATAACCATCAATGTTATACAGACAACTAACGTTGTCTGAGATGTTTGCCTCAGTTAGTATAATAACATCAACACTCTTAGTTGAATTAAGTATGCATTGCTCAAGTGAAGAAAAATTTTTGATTATAGATCGGATGTTAAAATGAATACATAATAGATTTATCTGCTTAACAGGTAAATAATTCAAAAAATCATTAACGTTTAAGCAGTCTTTGAGCTCGTTAATTTCATCTGAAAGACAACCCATTCTTTTTTTTTTTTTTTGTAAGAAATAAAGTGTAAAGTAAGTACTAATAAATTAAAGAGAAAGGTTTTTATACCTCCTTATTGCTTAGAGTATATATATCACTAATGGTTTTTAATACATAAGATTTTTCACTATCGTTCTTACGAGCTCTAACAAATCCCCTTTTAAACCACACATATTTAAAATTATGTTTATTTTTTAGTTCTTGTTTAGCGTTCCATAGAATTTGTTTGTTTAATTTAGACATGGCTTCTCTTACGTACACTATATTACTGTTCCCTTTTAAAGACGGTATGGCGTCTGCGACCGTAATCCTAACATTTTTGGCTGCTAACATCCATTTTTCTTGGATATCTTCGTCACAGAGTTCCACTTTTATATTGACAGATTGATCTTTCTTACCTGGGAGTCTTCTGGCACTTTTGATTCCTTCTATGGGTTGCTTAAGTTTTCCTTGCCATATATCGAGAGAATTACTTCGGCTGTGTTGAGATATTGAGATCTTGTATCGAGATTGTTGACTGTCCTGTATTGCTTTTTGATTGCTTTCGATATGTTTTTACCTACGATATCCATGATTTCAGGTGGGGATGTTTTTTTTACAATTTATCCTAGGCTTATATTAGGGTTTTTTTAACTATTATTTGGCGACTAAACTGTGTCCCTCACCTTTTTTAAATAAATTCTGCCTTAGATCTATTTCAATATACACATGACGATATCCTTAAATTATACATAAAATAAATACTTAGAAAAATTCTCTGATCTCATTTAAACTAATGTATGCTGTTGTTACAATTCTAAAGATGAAAGTCAGCCAAAATAGTTGTCAATAGCCCACTATTTTGTGAGTAATAAAGTAGTGATATTCGGGCACGGAAACATAATAAAAGAGGCTCGGATGTAGTCTCACAACTTCGCAGAGCTAAACTGCCGAACTATCGTTTTATGTTGTAATAATACCTTTTTTTCGTATGACACCGACTTTTATTTGTCTGCAGCTTTTAGCTTTGGATTCAAGGAATTTATACATTAGATAATTTCTTATAACTTTGTTATCTTATAATACCTTGATTTTAGCGTACTTGTTGTTACACAACCCATAGTTGTTCATGACTGAACGTTTCTTCAAAGAATTTGATGCCTCACGATCGACGGGTTTGCTTGAAACTTAACGTCCTCTGCGAGCTCACTATTAGATCAAACATAATGCAAATGACTTGGTCTGTACCTTCTCTGCTAGTCGCATCATTAATCATAGATGGAGACGACTCAATGTGGCCTTTAGAAACTTTTAACGGAATTCATTGATTTTGGCAAATCTACGGTGTCAAGTGTAAGATATTAAGACATAAATGTCGGAATAGTTCAAATTTATTATATTCTTAGTAGGGTAGAAGCGCAGCTAAATCTACGTTTTTTATAATTTATTTAAGAGTATAATAGGTATTCAGTATAACCTCTGTTGATGATTGAATTCATATTGATTGTATAAAAATAAAATATTTATTGGTGGCTTGCGTCCAATACAAAGCTTGCTATCAGCAATTAAAATGTTAATAGCAGCGAATATTAGTTTAGTTAGTTATAGTTTTAATTCACTGGCTTAGTATTCAGCTCGTTAAACAGTCCCAGTAATATAAAACAATATAATTATCCCCGTACTATAGGGAACCCGCCACTAGTTGCGAATCGCACAGCACTTGGCCAAGTGCCAAATTATTTTTTAAGCACTTTCAATCTCATTTTACAGGATCAGGTTTTATCACTAAATATACATAGTAGCTTGTTGGCGACAAAGAATAACAAACTATGTACCTTTCCTTTCCAAATTGATGAATTCAATTTGCTTATAACTAGCATATTGAATTGAACAATTTAATAATAATAGGAAACTGGTTATTCGCAGAAATGAACAATAACTAAGTTACATAAATATTAAAAATTAAAATTGGCAATAAACTATAAATATTGAAAATAAAAAAAATTAAAGTGTTTAAATAAATTAAGTATTTGTAAATCATAAAATTATGTTCAGCGGGTATCCACATTAAAAAAGCTACAATGGGTAACATAATCAAGTTACAGCTTTATACAGCGTTGTCGCTCATGACTTGTTTCGTAATTGTACTCTTACTTAAGCATCCGGAACAAATTCCTCTCCTTAACACCCTAAAGTTTAAGCGAAATGAAAACCGAGAATAATAGCTCCTCACTTATCTCGCTCATTACAGTCAACACGCTTTGAAACAAAATCGTCCAGTTATAATATATCCTTGTATCACAAAACACGCCGTCTACCACAACAATAAAGATATTTTTTTATTATTTCGGAACACCACGCAAACAATGGTGGAATTAAGAGCCGGTGACAAAAAAACATGCTTGAATTGCCTATATTCAATTATTTATAGAGGCAGACGTTTTTTTACCTACTTTTTATTGTCTAATATAAACAATGACTAATACTATTAATAATTTATCGTCGGTTTGTTTATTAGACACCAGCTTTCTATTATTCAAGTAGATAGATAATTAATTGATTTTTACCCAGATTATTTGTCAAATGGTCACAAAAAATTTTATCATTATATTTATATTATTATATATTTCAAAGTGAACTTTTTATAGAAGCAGGCGTTACTTTGCGGAACTCCCTAGTACAGAAGTTACAGTAGAATTATTTTGCTATAATCCGCGAGATAACGCGCAGGCAACGTTCACATACCTTATACGTGCAGGACAAGTCACAAAATGCCGGCAGCAGTAACGATCCACACAAGCACTATACATACTCACAACTACAATCTGTACGATCGTTTCGCCCCGAAACTGAAGCATCATCAAGAAGATAGGCTCCACGACAAAATCGTAAAGCATTACGATTTTGTCTTACTTCTCCATACTACTTACCATACACTTAGCATTACATAGATACTCTTAACAAACGCGGATTATAGCAAAAAAATTCTATTGTAAACTTTTGACTACGACGTTTGACGTTTTGATTATCAATATAAATTGTTCTGTATTACATTTTATTTAACCAAAAGATAACCATGACTGTAATCAGCACTTAGAGACATTACTAGTGTCTGTTGGATAGACTAGGGCATATAAGGTGGTAACGTGAGATTTTTTTAACTGTTTAAAAAATTAGGAGATATGCAAAAGAATTCTAGAGTCATATCTACTAAACATGATACCGTCTGATATGTCTGAATACCTAATAAGAGAAAACGACTCTCAAATTTATTGACTTGTTGGACTAATATATACGAGTATAATTGTTGCATTATGCCGTGTAGTATACGGCTGTGTAGAATAGACTACCCTCATTTTATTACCGAGGGGTCGTAAAATACGACTTAGGTAAGTTGACGTCAGGCAGGCGGCCGGTCGTAAAATATGTAGCCATATCATGTGACAACATGTTTGAACATGTTGTGCCGACATCACTTAGAGTGGGATAGGGGCAGGATGATGATGATGTTAATTGTTGCAACACTTTCAAACACTTTCTAATATTTCTGTTGTCCCATAGAGGTACTTCTAACAGGCATTATTGTGTCGTCGAAATTATACATCAACTTATTTTGCACTCACATTAATACTTAGTCTTATAAAAATTAATTTGAGTCATTTATATTTTAGCTAATTTATGCGATTCGAGTTTAACCTCGACTGGCTCCTAGCCTATAGGTATTTGGGCTGAAAAATTACCGTTCCGTGAGGAAAACCGTTTGACTCATTTCACTTCATAATTAAATACATTAACTTAATGATAAGCTATAACAACCATACAATATTAATAAATTGAAACACGGAATCTTAGATTTTGTGTTAGAGCCAAATATAATTTATTTTTATTTACTTTTATTTTAAAAAAAGTTACGTAAAGAGGTTTTCGGCTTGGGATATGATATTAGGACTTTAAATTACCAATAAAATTTATTCCGTGCAATTTGCTACATTTTTCGATTGGCCTTTGAAGAACATATTGCACGCTTAGAATTAAAGTGACCTAATTTAAAAAAGTAGTTTTGTGGCAAATTGCAATAAAGCGTAGCGCTTACAATACTCGTGAGTGTTCAAGAGACCCATTTCTTCTCCACACATGCAACACATCTACACACACATACATACACTTCTCTGGCGTCTTTATTATCTAATTACGGATTCTAATTTTGTTAAAAATATTATATTGATAATATTGTTAGCAAAATTAGATTCCGTATTTGGCTGTAAGTTAAACTAAGTAATATTTTGTAAATTAATATAAGAGCTGTGGATTTTGTTAAAGTAAATAAATAAATAAATAAAATCCTATAAGAACAACAAAACACTAGTTTTTTCAATAGTTTCGTAGCGTGATATCATAGACGGCAATGAAATAAGGATTACAATGTATTTAACCAAATTAAGCCAAATTTTTTATTAGGTCACTTAGGTAATACTCAGCGTGCGATATACTTCAGGTTCTACTAATAGTATTTACTAGTAACATATTTGTTTGCATAATATGAAATTTATTACTGTTGTTTGTATTCTGATCTGGTGGGAAGCCGCTATGTCCATTTTTAGTAAGTCCTTACCGCCAAACGATTTAGTATTCTTGTAAGAGTACGAGGCTGTGTAGAAACCTTAAATGGCCTTAACCCCTTCAAGCTTGCGCTTCCAGCTTACACCATATTAAACTATTCTTAGAGAGTGTGCTCTCCGTGTTTATACCTTATTCATACAGGATTTGTTAAACACGTGCACTAGAAACCATCACCACCACGAAACAAAGCACCTCACAGTTCACTACCATAATCTCAAAAATTGTTTCACTTCGTAATCGAAGCATTATCAAGACAGACTCCGGGACAATGTCGCAAAGCATTTGCTTCGCTGATTTGGTGATTATTTCGATTTTAGCTAATCACGGATAATAGTGAAATAATTTATTTTATGTATAATGGAACTTTGCAAAGTAACGTCTTCTAAAAATATAATTAAAAGTATGTAGACACCGGCTATACTCACGTCTAATTTTATCGGGTTAGCCCGACTAGTTTCCAGCCCATGCGGGGCATTTATTCATAAACTCTTTACACGACGTTATCGCGGCGGGAACTGCGTGCAGCAGCTCATTAGACGAGAGTATAGCGGGTGTCTATATATTACTATAAATAATACTCACGATAGGTTAAATTAAAAAAAATATATAGGAAAAAGTAAATAGGAAATGTATATAGTGCTAAATGTATAGTGGACTATCCATTTTATCACACCCGATACATGCAGGATTCGTAAAAACACATGCATAAACCACAACACACACGCACTACACACGTTCACTATCACAAACTCAACAATGGTTTCGCCCTGCAACCGAAGCACCATCAGAAGATAGACTCCACGACAAAATCAAAAAGCTTTGCGAATCCTGCATTATCCGGATTATAGAAAAATATTTTTTATTTTGTTAAAAAAATATGTTATCATCTCTCAGTTTATAATATTTATAAATATTGTACAAAGTATTCTCAAATTTAAACATCCGACAAACCGGTATATTACCGTTAAATTACGTCCAATAAATGATCAATCAATTATGTCTTCCTCGTTAATTATAGGTAAAATACATATAATGATAGCCAACGAAGTAGGTAACCTGTTCATCGGAGCAAAGCGTTGATGCTATGCGGTGATTGACGGACCCATGAATGCGTGATTAATGAAGCCCATCATCTATTACACGAGTTTTTATGCTTTCATTTAGCCTAATGACAGATTGGTAAATAGCCTTTTGATATACAGTTAGACGTTAAGCTGTCACGCCCACGACTACTTGGAAGGTAAACGTCGGGAATAGCCTTACAGCGTAACAACGGAGTATCTATTACAGTTTGATATGTGTAATTTGATCACTATAATTGCCTCTTAAGGTGACAAAAAACCGACTCGTACTTAGAATAAGTTTCGCAATTAATCGCGACCATCGTTCTTGGAATTTTAAATACAATGAAACAGCTTCTATGCTATACCAGATACACGTTGTTGTAGATAATTTCATTACTAAACAGAATCTTTATTTTTAAAATTTAAATTATAATTTATTTCCCTTAAGTACTCATTTTTTTTTTATTTGAGCAAAGTCCAAACATGATACTTTATTCGACATTCTCCTGCCCGTATTCCACTCTAGTGGAATCCTTATGCCACAGTATGTCTAAAAAGATGTTGTTATATGACTTGGCTAGTTATTTTACCGGCCGCCTGCTTGACGTCAACAATAATTTGTCTAACTAGAATTTTTTTGAGCCCTTAATTTTAACATCTTACGCTGCAATCGTGGTTGAACTACAATACTGAAGAAGAACAAAATTGACAAAGAAGAAGTGCTACTAAGTATAAAAAATATATAAGTAGCAAAAAATTAACGACAAAAGTCGATCAAGTTTTTATAATACCATAAATTAAAATTTTAGACATCAAGTCGAGCATTAACGAACTTTAAACCGGAATCTATGTAATAACCTTATAAACTTTGACTTCCGCGATGGTGATTATCTTTTCCAGACGCAGAGCACCGAAGTCGATAATCATTATTCATATTTTACAGACCCTCCCGTAGTCAGCTCACGACTCTTACTTTTTCAATAAAACACCCCCAGAAGCCGTTGGGAGTGCGGTCACGCAGCGCAAAGCGATTTTATAACTTTATCGCCGAACCCCAATACCTGTTCAAAATTTTGGATCGAACACAGAAGTAACTTATCACATTTGATTTTTATTTATCAATCATACCTCATTTAATGTCAAAAATAATAATTAAAGTAACTTCTGTTTGTATTGTGTATGGGATACCAATATTTGGTAACATTACTAATGATGACTACTCTTCAAGTTTTTGATTGTAATGGTATACAGTAAATAGTAACTTAAGAATAAGTCACCAACGAAATGTTAGTTGTGATATAACAATGTACATATATCAATGGATATATTAAACAATAAAATACAAAGAGATTAAAAAAACTCTGTTCTGCAAGTTTGATTACGTCGATGAAAAACATAAGTTCTGAGTTTGACAGCGAGGAAAAGCGCCTTTATAAACAGTATATATAGTATCGATATTATTTATCATGAGCATGTTAAGTTTTATATTAATTAAATCGCCATAGTTATTCCTTATTCTATAAATTATTGCAATGATTATTTTGATTATTTAGCTTGAAACAGGCTCCGAAATACGTTAGACAACATTTTAAAACTGTGTTAAAAACATATCATACCCTTTATTACATTAAATATTTTGGAACAATTAGAAATCATTAAGCATAACAATGGCACCCTCATTAACGATCAGATAAATGTTTCAAGTTCAAGCTTGTTGCACGTGTTCAGAAGTAAAGGTGGGATTGAACCGACTACTATATAACAATGCTTGTTCGGATAATGCTTCGCTTTGCGATTTTGTCGTGGAGTCTATCTCCTGATGATGCTTCGGTTGCGGGGTAAAACGATTTTTGAGTTTGTGATAGTGAACGTGTGTAATGTGGTGGCAGTGGTGGAGGTTTGTGTATGTGTTTTTACGGATCCTGCATGTAACGGGTATGAAAAAACGGATAGCTCACTATACATTTAGCACTATATATGTTTTCTATTTGCTGTTTCGCGGATTATAGCAAAATAATTTTAATATTACTTTTATATCATACCCTATTAAATTAATAGAATAAATCTGTGACTCAATTCGGTAGCACTTCGAGATCTGTGCTTTCGGAGATTATACAACTTTTAAACAAATATACTCTGTAAACTTGCTCACGATGTTAAACATTAAGGTACCGTCTAAGGAGTGGCTCCAGGCAATGTTGACTAAATAAATTGATGTTTACTCTATGGCTTAAGAGGCTCATTTAGATCGAGCGGTTTACCTAATTCCCACGTTTGTGCAAACATGTTTTATGTTTGTACAGCCATAGCTCCAATTTCACTACGCAGTAACTCAATTGATTTCTGTGTTAATACCCGCACATGTTTATATATAAAGGTCCTGGCATTCCATGGTCCATTATGTTATGTTCTGTTTTCGAAGCAAAATCATTTTTTTTAATAATTTAATTTATAGTGTTGAGTTTGTGATAGCGAACGTGTGTAGTGCTTGTGTATTGTGGTGGAAGTGGTGGAGGTTTGTGCATGTGTTTTTACGAATCCTGCACGTATCGGATAGTCCACTATACATATAACACTATATATATTTTCTATTTACTGTATCGCGGATAGCAAAATAATTTTATAATTACTTTTGTCATTTTTTTAATCCTATTATTTTAGCTCGGTATTTAAGATTCAATCGTAAAAACTGTTTAATATATTTATAGTATTAATATGGATGGATATCAAACAAAAAAATGTCTAAGTGGGCTTCGTTTTAAAATTTAGTTGTAGATTGAATTTAACAGCACATTTCACTTATAATTAATTATTAAAACATTTAAATTGTACAAAGTTGTAGTACTCTCTAACTTCCATACCCTCGGGAATAAACCCAAGGGCTCTACTATTCTTGATATCTTTGCCATATTGAAATATGACATATTTTAATACTAAATACAGTGGAATTTGATCATTTTGTGAAGAAATATCAAGGAATTGCAATTTTTCTAAAATGCTAAAATTCTATTTAGGAGAGATTAAATTACAAGGTTAACCCTTTGCTTTCAACATCATCCTCCTGCCCTTATCCAACTCTAAGTGGCGTCGCCACAACATGTTACAAACATGTTGTCACATGATTTGACTACGTATTTTACTACCGGCCGCCTGCCTAACGTCGACTTACCTTAGTCGTTGCTTTATGTTAATTTTATTTATATACTTCTTATATTACACTAGGTCGAATACATACTTATGAAATTCATGTTGAAAATAGTGAAACTAAATGTAAATATTGAAGTAATTGTGCTGTAATAAGAATTTATAAATATAACACGACTAATAAACTAAAGCTTAAAGCTAGATATTTATTAAAAGATTATTATTTATAGGCTGTCCCAGTAATTTGATTTACAAGCAAATACTTGCCGAAATATTTGTTGAAACATACAAGGTCGAATTCGGACACGATCCGTATTTTTATCGTCAGAATACGGAATACGGAAATGCTTAGAGGTATTTGGCAACGGATATAATACCCATATACATTGTAATATATTATTTTGATAAAAGGAGGGAGATGTGCCAGTAAACAAACTTCTTTTTTCCATTGCTTCAGCGCTACGTCAGCATGTGAAAAATGATTTATAGAAGCAGGCGTTACTTTGCGGAATTCCATATTACAGGCACTATAACAGAACTACCTCGCTACAATCCGCACGGGTCAAGCGAATGCATGCAAAGCCAATGTGTATTAAGCAGGCAAAATTTACGAACCTTACACATGCAGGACAAACCACCACACGCACCCCAAGACTCCTCCGCAATTTTGGCAATAGTGCCTGTCATGTGAAAAATAGTAATGTGTTCAAAAATATAAGTTCAACCTATTTATTTATTTTAACCGATAAACGCTTACCGTTTTAAAACTGATCGTATGCTGTTAGCCCTAACGGCTTTTACGGCGTGACCTGGTTGGACGGAGAGCGCAGAAGCATTACTAGCGTCGGGTAACGTCGTACTAAGGGTGCCTCCTGCGAGGCCGGACCACGGCTTATGGCGACGTCTAGTGGAGGGCCGATGTTATGACTTTAATTAGTCATTACGACGTCCGAAGGATAGCGAGAAGCCACGACTAACCGTGGTTAGAAAATTGGGCCCTCTTCTTCGCCGGCGAAGACGACAGCGTCTTCGCCGGCGAAGAAGAGGGCCCAAAAGGGAGGAAGTGTGTATTACGTGTTTCTGTGTTGGCGATCGTTATTTGATCGCCAAGGTTATGTATGACGTAGACATGGGCGAAATGTATCCCTGACAAGAAAAGAGTGATATATATCTTTTCGCTCTTGGGATATATATCACTCTTTTATATCTTTAACTCTTTTAGCTCAGTACGGCTTGAGAGTATAAAGCAACTAAGACTAAAAATATATCCGATATATCTTCGGCTCTTTTAGCCCGGACTTAAAACTCAGTAAGGCGGTATTGTACTTTTTTATTTATTATATAAATTATGCTACATATTTTCTTTATTTTTTATTTTTTTCTATTTATTATGTACACTATTATTTACACTTTTCTGATATGTACAGGCAAGGATGACTTCTTCCCACTAAGAATGGAATGTAAATAAATAATCGTTTGCGAGTTAGTGATTTTTATTTTTTTGGTACATTTGCATCCAATTAAGCATTTTATGTCTTTGACATAAAGCACAAAAAAGCTGAACTCCGGCGCGTGTTATCGTTCCGAAAATCCGTAGTTTACATTTTTAATACAAATAATATAAACACTATAACTTGAGAAGCAAATAGAATTTAAAACTATTTAAAACGTATCCGTGCGGACGCAATTACGGAAGAAAAGTAATTAAAGTAACGAAACTGAGAATTGAATGTAAATAAACAAATAATTGTTTTCGAATTAGTGAGCTTTTTTTGGTCGCATTCTTTCTTCCTATTAAGCATTTTATGTCTTTCTGATAAAGCACAAAAACTAAGCGCCCGCGCACGTGTTGTTGTCGTTCAGAAAATTCGTAGTTTACAACTTACATTTTTAAATTTTAATACAAATAATTCAAATATGCAATAGAGTTATTCGTCTCTCTTGCTGACATGTAAGTTGCTATATAAGCTCATTTCTTTCACTCTAACTCTGAAAGAGTTATTCGTCTCTCTTTCTGACATGTAAATTGCTATATAAGATCATCTCTTTCACTCTAACTCTGAACGAGCCGTAACTCATCACGAAAATTGACTCTTAAGATTAAAGATATAGAGATATAATTGAAACACATGCGAGCTAGAGAGTGATTATATCTTCTGGAGAGATATATATCTTTCTTGTCTTTAGCTCGCGAGCTACACAACTCTAGTATGACGCTTTTTGGACGCCTATATTTTCGGTGGTCACACCTAACTGGGATGTAGGTGGCGCAGTATTTCCGCAAATCTGGTCGGTCTGTCTATAAACAAATAAAGTAATATCCAAGTATCCAAATTTATGTTTTGTAATGTCTAAGCAAAAAAAAACGAACCATCAAACCAAGATTGACAACGGTAGTCTTTATATATTTCATATACTCTTCTTTTGAAAGCACTGAAGTAAGTGTGCTAGTCCTATTTTAATAGACGTAGTAATTACACATGCCCTTCTGAAGATAAGTATTTTTAGACGTAAAATCCTACTAATATTATAAATGCGAAAGTTTGTAAGTATCGATGGATGTTTGTTACTCTTTCACGAAAAAACTATTGGACGGATTTGGATGAAACTTTACAGTTATATAGGTTATACATCGGAATAACATAGAGGCTACAATTTGTATTGATTTTATGTAATATGATGATTTATGTAAAATACATGTCAATAAAGTCAGAAAAATCTGGCCTCTAAGAGCTATCTCAGCGTATGCTGCCTAAACCATTAGAGTTACACAAATATGATGTACCGTAGTATTGTTTGTCTTTAATAGTTCTAAATAAAACTCCGCGACAGCATATATCTACCTTTTATGTGGAAGTCACTCTGACCGAAATTGTGAATCATAAATTTAACTAAATTAGATACTGTAGCATATCAAATACCTCGCGAGCGAAGCCGCGGGCAAGAACTAGTTTAACTATAAAGCAAACTAAAATCCATGTAGCTCCTCTTCTACGTCTCTACTAAATAGTTGGCTATAGTAAATAATATCCCATGATCTACAAATGATAGGTTGGTGGTAATTTGGTGTGTAAAAGTTGCGGGTATGCTAGTAAGTTAGTGACATAATAAACAACCGTTATTCACGTCTCTACAGGTCGAACCTTTACTTTGTATAGAAAATTTCTGCTAACAACGTTTGACAGGTTATCAGAGTGCGAGCTATAAATAACTGAACAAAGCCCACATACTGGTCCGACTAAACCAAACTAAACCTGCTCTTATTTGTAGTGCTGCATACAAGTGCACTCCCACGGTGTATCTGGTAGATTAGTCACGCTTCGGAACAGCGAGCCACAAATGCTTGCAATATGTAAGAACAATCTCAAAATTAAACTAATGTTCATGTTGTTAGTGACTAGTAGTAGTCATTAATATTGCGATATAAAGTATGTTGTAGTTTTAAAACTTTGACATACGTGTATACTTTGTACCTTAAAATAGAAGTTAGAAAAGTTATATTTGATACTAGTTTATATTTGAGTTAAGGTGCCGTAATCCTTGGAATCCGCTGATGAAGCTAGCTTAAAGACAATGGGCTTCTCGGAATCCTAACCGGGTTTCGGGATTCGACAATTCTTCAACATAAATTTAATTACAATAAAATTCACTCATTATTCTGTCTTCAGATAAGAAAGTCTTGATCTTCTTTTTTATTTGTATATTGCAATATTAAATTAATAACATTTTTTAAGACTTTCACTCGCCGTCATATCATAACTTTTGTGATAATTATTAATATGTTTAATCATTATTTTTCAAAACAGATAACTAAGACTGTAATTTGTCATCAAAAATATTCTTACCTTCTACGTATTCCGAAAGCGATATCTACTTTTGCCTGTGAAGGAAGTGATATTTAATTGAATTTTTTTATAGTAATAATTAAATTATTTTCTGTTGTCCGCGATAGAGTAAATAGAAGATATGCCTATTCTATAGTGGACTATTCTATTTTCCTGATACAAGATTAGCATAAACAGGTGCACTACAAACCACCACCACAATACACAAGCACTACATACATAAGCAATACATATTATAGCACAATAATTGTATTATGTTAAAGATCTCCACAAAGTAACGCCTAGTTCTATATGTATATTATTTATATATAGAATTTGGGGAATTATTTAAAGAATTGATATTATTGAAATTTTTGTGTCAATCCACGTCCGAAATCAAAGTGTCCGTGCTTAATACTAGTATACATACTACATTACTACATACTAATTATAATATGGGGGGCGACTGTTGGGTACATAAACTCACTTTGTCCAATTATACTTATTTATTTACAGTTATAATGTTTCTTATGCTATGTACTATGCTAAAATCTTAAGTACTAATGGTGTCCGATCCCACCGAAGTTAGGTAGGGAAAGGCGAGGTTGCACGAATTGTCTTTCCCAGGCGTGGAACACAACACCTCCGGTGTCGAATGGAGTCTGGGAAAGAGGTGAACGCTGAGAGGACGTAACATACTTCCACGTCGCAGGTTGCTGCAATACAAGTATTGCTGATACCCTTCGTGCCACGAAGATCAAATTAAGCCGTGGTACCGCATTAGTACTAACATTTGATAGTAATCTTTAACATAAAATTCATTTTACACTTTTAACATGCCGCTGTTTCATACTTAACGAGTTGCGGGATACATCCCTTGAGTTTGCTTAAGTAAATTCGACATACCAAAATCGTAAATTAAAAAAGTAAGCGTTATTTTAAATTCCATTGTACAAAAGTAATAATATATTTTGCTATAATCCGCGTTACATCCGAATAGATGATTGATACAGCGAAATGATTCTATCGTTACTTTTATACTAAAATTAATTAAACAAATCAAGGCTATTTCATCAGTTTAATATTTTTAGATAGATTATGTTATAACTTAGTATTTAATATATAACAACTTATGTTATAACTTAGTATTAGTAAGTTATAAATTGAACAATTTCATTTACTTACTATTGTTATCGTTTAAACAAGTTTATTCATGAGATCGGTCATGATTTACAAGTTACGCCCATAAATCAGTTAAGCTGGGGCTGTCTGCCTACACTGTCTCAGATGTCTTAAATTTGGTGTAAATTTAATACAAATTGATCTTTATATCTTATTTTATAGGTATTACATAAAGCTAAAGAGATAATTTTCAACGTTAGTGTAGCCGTTATATTTTCTATTATAGAAAATTTATATTGGCAAATATAAGGATTTAAATAACCAGTTTAAACCTAAAAAGAAAGTTCTAGCACAGTGCGATTTTTATTAAATAAATAATAATAAATATCCATCAGAAATATGATTGTTATATTTTAGTCAGTTCTATGCCGTGTGGTTTTCGGTCGAGTAGAATAGACCATTTCTTACCGAGGTGTCGTAACAGGCGACTAAGGTAAGTCGACTCGCCGTGTCATCACCTCACTCATTTCTTAGCGAGGGGTCGTAAAATACGACTTAGGTAAGTTGACGGCAGGCAGGCGACCGGGACTTAGAATGGGATAAGGACAGGAGGCTGAGGATGATGATGATATTTTAGTCAGTTCTCTACAATATCTTCATATTTATTTAATCTAGTTACCTAAAATATACTCAAAATAATTTTCATATTAAACAGATAAACACGGTACATAATTATTTCATAAAGTTTAGCACAACGGAAGACGATAAACAATAAATTATGACTTGCATGAACCTAAAACGAAATGTAAAATTACGTTAATGAAATACAATTACTCTCCCCATTATCTCTTCATTATTCCTTTATTAATGGCGACACGACGTCACAGCTTCATATTCATCACGGTGACGTCACTATTAAGGACGCAGACGTTTAGATATACAACCCGCCCCGTTGCCACTATTTGCATAGTAATTTTCACTTATGAATAGGTATTAAGGCGTTATTGCATTTATAAATATTTATGCCCAACCTGGATGGAGTGGGAGTGGTGTAGCCGCTCTTCCTGTCAAACGATGACAGCTGGAATGCTTTGATGATGCCAGGAAGTGTACGGGTGATTGATGTAATTCGCTTTAATGAACATTTTGTTGTCGTGATGCAGTTTATTACAACACAATGCAGAGATTGCATTGACTTAGAAATTCTAAATTGCTCTAATGCCTCTTTTATATTTGTTGCTCAATTATACGATATTGTAGGATAACCATTAAGGCGCTGAATAGAGCTGGCGTAAATTCAGATTTCGGCATATAAGCCACGCCCACAATTTCTGCGACGGCGTAGCGACAAACTTAATTTTTGAACACCCATTGTAGGTGTACACTATTTTATCCAAACTTTTTTTGTACAATTTATTTAAAAAACTTATGTCTAATTAATCTTATAAAACTAAGTATGCTGAAACTATAACTAAACACCGAAAAAAAGACATATTATCAACAAGGAATAGTCCCAAAAGGCGGCAGCTAGCGACACACGTCCGTATAGCAGCGCGCCTCAGCGATCACTGTCTATATTCGTAGATGTAAAAGAGAAGCGAGACGATGACTCGTTTCAGTTTTGCTATTTTCTAAAAAATATTTAATTTGAATGAAATATCTTAATTAATTCAAAATTTAAATCTTACATTCTCTTTATATTATAATGATCTATTAGTCTTATTAATTTTATCAATTTTTGTTGATAAATATTAGAGATATTTACGATCAAAGTAAAAATCAGAGGTCTATTTACCAATTTTTTTTATCGAAAAAAAGTATCGTAATCATGTTTTGAAATCTTACATTCTCTCTGAGATATGATGTATATTAACATATATTTTTCTTTTAATCGTCATCCCTATAGCTTTTGTTAAAAACGTGTTTAAAGTGAGCCTATTTGGCTCTGTTCAGCGCCTTAATTTTAGTTTTTTGCGAATCTATTGATCAGTGCCTGTGATCCAGTTGTTGGAATCGACAAAATGTAATGTAACTATCGATATTAAAATTACAAAGTGTCATTTTTTAGTCTCTGAAGATCAATTTGATTTTTTTTATATTAATTAGAATATATTAAATGGTGGCTAAGAGAAGAGTCGTTTATTATCTCGATATCGAACTCCAGGAAAATATTGAATGCAGAAACTAATTTCATCGTCCATCATTCTCCTGCCCCTATTCCACTCTAAGTGGGGTCGGCAAAACATGTTTTAAGCATCTTGTAACATGATTTGGCTAGGTATTTTACGTCCGGCCGCCTGCCTGACGTCAACTTACCTTAGTCGCCTTTTACGATATCTCGGTAAGAAATGAGGGTGGTCTATTCTACTCTGCCAGATACCACACGGCGGTGAATGCAGAAACTAATTTATACTATAAAATACACCAACTTTTGCTTGATTCTAGAAGCTTTCATCCTATAAGTACATGTTAAAATCGTCTCAACCGTTACGCTGTGGTAAAATAGGGGGGAAAGACATCTGGATACGGAGAATCATTTCGTTCTTGTAGTAGGTAAATAGATATTTATAATGTAAGAGAGCGGGTAGGTTAACTTCTAAGAGAATAAATCAGTTTTCACACACTCTGTTTAATTAATACGTGTACTGCTACATGGTGCCAGGTGTGATAAGATTTCAGTACAATATAAGAAATAAAAAGAGTAATAGGGATATTTAAAGCGTAATTGTTAAAAAGTATAGTGAAGTGATTTTCGAAATGCCGTACGATAGTCGAGTTGTTTGTGCGGCGATTCAACAAAATACGCCGATGCGGCAAGATGGTAATATGGCCACCAATTAGAGGGAATGGAAAACGGCATTCCATTACTTTTTGTTTGCTACGAACAAGGAAACGGCGAGTGATAAAGAAAAATATGGATTGTTCATGCACTGTTTAGGCCCATATGGTCGTGAAATACTAGAAGAACTCGATTTCACACAGCAAGAGACATATGATTTTAAAACAGTGTGTCATAAATATGGCGAGTATTGCGATCCCAAGAAAAATGTGAACTACGAAAGACATACATTTTTTGAAACATATCAGACCGATCACAGTTTTGATAAATATATAGGCCTGTTAAAAAGATTAAGCGGTAACTGCACTTTGCACGTTTGTGCAAAGTGCAGTTACCGGCAATACTATAATATCCGTTGTCCTGCGTACGCGGTTAAGTGTTATCGTTGTAATAGACTAGGTCACTTTGCGAAATGTTGTCGTGAAAAATTTGCGCGGGAAGTCGTTGAGGAATCAGAATTAAATCGAGTACAGTTTGAGAGTGACGAACAAGGCGAAAAAGATGAGATATTTATGTCTAATATTTCTATTGATGCATCGAGTAGCGTGTATAGATCATGGTGTGAAACTATCGAGGTAAACGGTGCTTATGTACAATTTAAGCTGGATAGTGGCGCGGAAGCGTCCGTGATGTCAATATATTCATATGAAAAAGCTGGGTTTAATAAATTAAAGCTAATAAAGTGCAATACTATTTTAAGAGAAATAAGTAAAAATCAGTTACCAGTAATAGGATATTTTAATGGATTGTTAAAAGTTCAGGAACAAACATATACTGAAAAAATTTATGTATTGGATAGTAATTGTAATAATTTATTAGGATTAACAGCCTGTGTGAATTTGAAATTAATTGCTAGGTTAAATAATGTTTGCATTGAGCTTGAAAAATATGAATCGGTGTTCGAAGGTATCGGCTGTTTACCATCGGTGTGTAAAATAATTATTGATAAGAATGTATTGCCCGTTGTTAATGCCACGCGAAAAATTCCAATGATGTTACGGCCTCGTTTAAAAGAGGAATTAGAGAATATTTTAGAGAAGATTAAATATTATAAATAAAGAGGACGGACCGACGGACTGGTGTAACAAATATATATTTATAAAATATATTTGTTTATACAAACACTACTGTAATACAAAATGATACTTAATACTCAGCTAATATATTAATAATAAAATAATAAGATTATACTTAAACATAAAATAACTTATATTATTCTTCTACTATACACATTATATAATAATTACTACATAATATCATTACGTACAAACTAACAGTTTACATTACATATTTTATACACAATAGTGAGCGCGTAAACAAACCAATAATCGCGAATGCAGGTAGATGGTGTGATACGTTAGCTAATGTTCCGCGAATAAAAATTGTAAAAGTGTGAACGGTCGCGTCAAAATTGCTTCCTGTATAATTTTAAAACAATCTAGATTCTAACAGCTACTTCATACTTATTACTTTTTAAAAATCTAATTTAACTTATTATATCTAGTGTTTTACAAGCAATATAACAGAACTAACTACTTTGCTATAATCCGCACGGGTTAAGCGAATGCATGCAAAGCCAATGTGTATGAAGCAGACAAAATCTACGCACCTTATACATGCAGGACCAGCCACCACATGCACCCCAAGGCGCAATTCACCAGCAACAACGAACACAAAAGCTAACAAAAGCAAAACTGCTATAATCGTACTGCAGTACGATTTTTGTCGTGAAGCCTATCCTCCTGATGATGCTTCGGTTTCGGGGCGAAACGATCGTCGAGATTGTGGTGGTGGGTGTGTGTGCTGCTTTTGTGTTCGTTGTTGCTGGTGAATTGCGCCTTGGGGTGCATGTGGTGGCTGGTCCTGCATGTATAAGGTGCGTAGATTTTGCCTGCTTCATACACATTGGCTTTGCATGCATTCGCTTAACCCGTGCGGATTATAGCATTAGTTATAGCATTAGTTTAGGCCCATATGGTCGTGAAATACTAGAAGAACTCGATTTCTCAGAGCAAGAGACATATGATTTAAAACAGTTTGTCATAAATATGGCGAGTATTGCGATCCCAAGAAAAATGTGAACTACGAAAGACATACATTTTTTGAAACATATCAGACCGATCACAGTTTTGATAAATATATAGGCCTGTTAAAAAGATTAAGCAAGAATTGTGAATTTGGAATTTTGAAAAACAGTCTCATATTAACCCAAATTAAAAGATATACAAATGCGTGAGAAATTATTAGCGAGATCGTCGATATCGTTGTAATAGACTAGGTCACTCTGCGAAATGTTGTCGTGAAAAATTTGCGCGGGAAGTCGTTGAGGAATCAGAATTAAATCGAGTACAGTTTGAGAGTGACGAACAAGGCGAAAAAGATGAGATATTTATGTCTAATATTTCTATTGATGCATCGAGTAGCGTGTATAGATCATGGTGTGAAACTATCGAGGTAAACGGTGCTTATGTACAATTTAAGCTGGATAGTGGCGCGGAAGCGTCCGTGATGTCAATATATTCATATGAAAAAGCTGGGTTTAATAAATTAAAGCTAATAAAGTGCAATACTATTTTAAGAGAAATAAGTAAAAATCAGTTACCAGTAATAGTATATTTTAATGGATTGTTAAAAGTTACTGAAAAAATTTATGTATTGGATAGTAATTGTAATAATTTATTAGGATTAACAGCCTGTGTGAATTTGAAATTAATTGCTAGGTTAAATAATGTTTGCATTGAGCTTGAAAAATATGAATCGGTGTTCCAAGGTATCGGCTGTTTACCATCGGTGTGTAAAATAATTATTGATAAGAATGTATTGCCCGTTGTTAATGCCACGCGAAAAATTCCAATGATGTTACGGCCTCGTTTAAAAGAGGAATTAGAGAATATTTTAGAGAAGATTAAATATTATAAAGAAAGAGGACGGACCGACGGACTGGTGTAACAAATATATATTTATAAAATATATTTGTTTATACAAACACTACTGTAATACAAAATGATACTTAATACTCAGCTAATATATTAATAATAAAATAATAAGATTATACTTAAACATAAAATAACTTATATTATTCTTCTACTATACACATTATATAATAATTACTACATAATATCATTACGTACAAACTAACAGTTTACATTACATATTTTATACACAATAGTGAGCGCGTAAACAAACCAATAATCGCGAATGCAGGTAGATGGTGTGATACGTTAGCTAATGTTCCGCGAATAAAAATTGTAAAAGTGTGAACGGTCGCGTCAAAATTGCTTCCTGTAAAATTTTAAAACAATCTAGATTCTAACAGCTACTTCATACTTATTACTTTTTAAAAATCTAATTTAACTTATTATATCTAGTGTTTTACAAGCAATATAACAGAACTAACTACTTTGCTATAATCCGCACGGGTTAAGCGAATGCATGCAAAGCCAATGTGTATGAAGCAGGCAAAATCTACGCACCTTATACATGCAGGACCAGCCACCACATGCACCCCAAGGCGCAATTCACCAGCAACAACGAACACAAAAGCTAACAAAAGCAAAACTGCTATAATCGTACTGCAGTACGATTTTTGTCGTGAAGCCTATCCTCCTGATGATGCTTCGGTTTCGGGGCGAAACGATCGTCGAGATTGTGGTGGTGGGTGTGTGTGCTGCTTTTGTGTTCGTTGTTGCTGGTGAATTGCGCCTTGGGGTGCATGTGGTGGCTGGTCCTGCATGTATAAGGTGCGTAGATTTTGCCTGCTTCATACACATTGGCTTTGCATGCATTCACTTAACCCGTGCGGATTATAGCAAAGTAGTTAGTTCTGTTATATTGCTTGTAATATGGAATTCCGCAAAGTAACGCCTGCTTCTATAAATCATCTAGTGTTTTATCAAGAACTGTATTGTGATTGAGTTCCCTTACTGGGTAAGTTATATGAGATAATTTTTAAATGTATTGTTAAGTAGTCTTTGTTGTTTTTTTTGTTAGAACTAATTCGTTGTAACTGTAAAATAAATTGTAGATATGAATGTCGTTGTGAAGTATTTCGTGTTAGAGCTTGTTATTTAAATAAATTTTGGAACTCTCAGTGTTATTGCACGTTGATGATTACTTTATTATAATATATGAACTTTTAGTTTTAACTTTAAATGTGGTACTGTGTTAGGTAATAATTTAAGGGATTTATTTATTTTATTTTATATTATATACAATTAACTAGGAATATAAGATGTAGATTTTTATAAGTAAATTTAAACCATACGATCATCAAATTAATTATAGCTCTTGCTGTCGTAGGAACTACCTTGGGATTTCCAAATACCGGGAATATCTTTATGAGAGGCCGGGTGATACCGTGGCAGTTTCTTTGGCGCTAATCAGCCAATACTTATTCTGACAAGAACTTTTATGAGACGAACTATAATCTATGTTCCGGGCAAATTTAAGAACACTGTCTACATGCTTCGACTTCCGGTTCCCTGATTCTGAGAACTTGAACACCCCTGCAGATAATTATTTTTTTTGTGCCTAGATTTAGTTGTAACTAACCCTTAGTTTTAAGATACTAACTAAGTAGAATATATAGGTATATAGTTTTATTATTTATTCAAATTAAAGTATTTTTTTTATTTATTTTGTTATAGTATTGTTTATATATTCGTTTATAAAACTTGTTTGTTCACGCTATAAGTTCTTAGCGTGACACTGGGTGTCTAATATAGTTATTGTTGAAAAGCCTAACAAAAAGCTACGAATTTGCTTGGATCCCCGAAATTTAAACCTGGCCATTAAGCGGAGCCATTTTCAATTGCCCACTTTGGACGAAGTATTTAGCAATCTTGCCGGTGCTAAATGTTTTTCTAAGTGTGACGCGAAAAATGGGTTGTGAATGATTCGTCTTGACGAAAATAGTTCAAAACTGTGCATATTTTCAACTCCGTTTGGTAGGTATAGATTTTTACGCAAGCAATGTTAAGTGATCTTTCGAATAAAATAAACCAATACAAAAAGTATTATGACCGGGGTACTAGAACTCTTATTCCACTTTCGGCAAACGAACCAGTTAGAGTAAGGCGTAATAAGTTATGGGAGAAGTCTCGGGTCTTGCATGCAGCTCGGGGAAATCGTTCTTACTGGGTACAAACAGAGATCGGTGCTTTTTATAGGCGGAATCGTCAACATATAATGAAGTTGCCAAACCACGAGGATGACAAAAGGACAGCGAATCTCATCGTATGAAGTACCCCACGGGGTTTGACTGGGATACCTTCAGTACTCCTCAAAGTGTACCAACGGGCAGTACAGCAGGCCCGGAGCCAGCGCGACCGCAGCAAACACATAAAAGTGACAAGCAGCGGTCGGGTTGTGCGTCCGCCAGTTAGATATGAACAGGAATACTTTTAATATTAATAATATTAATATTGAATACAATAAATTAAAATTCTTTTTTCGATGTATTTTTTTTTGTTTGTTCTGGCTTGCTTATTCTTAAATAAGTGAGTTGAGATGAATGCTTTTATAATTGATTATGTAATTGTAACTTAAACATGTTTGTTTAAGTAATGTTTAATATTAAAATGTAATTTAAGTGCTTATAATGTAAAAAACTTGTTAGGATAATATGTAAACTATAATAATGCCTGAAATTGAGATATGGTTAAAGTGATTGTAATATTATAGGAAAATAAAATAAAATTAGAATCGCAATTTGTTAATAAAGTATGATAGGGAAATGTATGGTAGTACTCACTGTCACTTCTATTTATTATAATAGGGGGAAGATGTAGTAGGTAAATAGATATTTATAATATAAGAGAGCGGGTAGGTTAGCTTCTAAGAGAATAAATCAGTTGTCACACAAACGCTGTTTAATACGTGTACTGCTACAGTTCCGTAGTTCTTTCCCATAAGACTATTCGCGATGAGTACCACATAGTACCTGACTTGCGTATGGTTGACTTTATAAGCTACTAGCAGTGCCAGCGGCTTCGCCCGCGTGGAAATAAGAATAAAAATTTTAAACATAAAAGTAGTTATTGTGACTTAACCATTAGAGATAGAGACATGCTATTCCAGACTTTTTGTAGTAGTTTTGTAGATCTACAATTCTCTAGTACATTATCTTTGCGTATCTCTGCTGGTTTATGCAGCGCACGCGACTTAAGCTCCCAGCAAGCAAGTTTTTAACAATTGCGCGATCTCTTTAGCACAATTTACATAGTACCGATATGTACTATTTACCTAAACCATTTCACCACTATCTTTTGGTGACAACTGTACAAAAATCCGTTCAGTAGATTTTGAGAAAATCGATTACATATAGCTTTTTGGGACTTTGTTTTATAATAAGTATAGATTTATGTTTTAAAATGCATTCTTTTACCTATATTAAAATGCAAATAGACAGCATTTGATGAGAGAATTGGTAAGGAAGATGACGATTAAAATGATGGAATAGGTCAAATGATGATTATCAAATATGTGTAATTTGATAGATAATAAATAATATTTCACTGTAAACTGAGTGGCACGTAATGGTCCATCATTTGTTTCTTTTATTTGGTTAAATTAGATAATGTATAACAAATCTTTAATTAATACAATCTGTGTTTTTTGTCAATCAAAAATATGCGATTATATAAGATACAAACGAATTTACACAAGTAAGTTAGAGGATTACCAAAAGGTAAGCGTATTAAATTGTAACGCTAAAGCAATCTAAATGAGAATACCTTTGAATTATATCGCGAAAATTTTGTACAATATATTTCCGGAGATATTTTATCACTCCATTCTTATTTTTACGTCCATCACCGTCAAGTTGATACGCGCATCGCAAAATACACACTTTTCCACAGTGAAATGATATGACGCGAATATTAAATATTCATTTCAATAAACAACTGAACAAAAGAGGTAAGAGCCGTGGCAAATACGCCTGTCGACATATCCAACCATTTCAATGATTTGTTACGCTCGGTCAGTCAGTCCACCTTTAGTAATTTACGTTTGCACATACAATTTAAAACTCCACAATGATGCTAAATATAGAAATTTAATAATATATAAAAATATTCTTCCATAATCAAGAAGCCAGTATTATCCATCAGCTATTTGGCCTACAATATAGCCATGTGAATGCAACACCAGTTCTTGAAAATGCTCTTTTCACTGTTTTATACTACTTAACCGGATATCACATGGTATCCGGTTAAGTAGTATAAACCACCCTCTTTCTTAGCGAGGGGTCGTAAAATACGACTAAGGTAAGTTGACGTCAGGCAGGCGGCTGGTCGTAAAAACGTAGCCAAATCATTTGACAACATGTTTGTAACATGTTGTGCCGACCCCACTTAGAGTGGGGTAAGGGCAGGACGATGATGATTTAGACCTTAGCTCATGATAAAACTTCCATGTGGAATATTGACTATAGACTTGATTAATAATTGTTCTTCTTGTTGTATTAGTAAATAGTCTAGTAGGGAAGAGGCTCAACTCATATCAAGAGGAATTCGCTCCGTTGTTGGATCAAGGGCAGGATACGGAAGGCATTATTTCATGACATAACAAGTAGAAGGTTTCTCATTCTGGAAACCTACTTGCATCCATTATTAGCTCTCTGAGGATGCAATTTTTTTATTTTAAATTTTTAATAATTAAATTTGTTATTAAATGAATGAGTGATATGGATGAAAAAAAATATTTCTTTCATGGCCAAATAGAGTAACAGAACGATGCTATTTGACTTGAAGGTAGTTAGTTATAGAGGTTCAAAGTAACTTTCGCTTTCGCTACTGCTAGTATACTTTTTATCTCGGTATTGTAATCAACGTAGATAAAACAAAATGTAATTAATAAAAAATAATATAAAAGAATATTAATAAATAAATATATGGGACACTTACACACACGGTCGTCCATCCCCAAAGTAAGTAGCTTAATACTTGTGTTATAACGGTCATTATCGGTGACGGACAACTGGTAAATATACTACATATATAATTCTAAATATATACTTAACTACAAATATACACCCTGGCTCGAAAAACCAACAAATTTTTTATAGCAAATGTTGGCTCTTGGTGGGAATCGAACCCGAGACCCGCGGAGCGCCAACGGGAAGATCAATAGTGAGCATTTAATACCAACGGCGTATTTTATTTGCCTAACATCAAATCTTAGAATAATAGACAGAAGAAGTTAATAAATCATCCTGTAGTTTTATTCTAGCACTACGAGTAAAATGTAACAACAGTACAGATTATGAATAATTTAGAACAGTTGTTCGAGGCAATAATTTACGTTCTATGTATGATCTCCTTTTATGATCGCTGATGTCACTTTAAAGATAATTGATCCTAATTGCACTGACGTAAGATTTGTTTTCGCTTGCGTTTTCTATATCTGGTCTGTTTCATTTCGATGATACTTAAAGATCAGGAACAGGTCTTATCCTTATTGTATCATTATAAAATTTGCTTCAATCTATGTTCGAACCGCTATGTTTAGATTAACTAATGACAATATTTTCTTGTAATAGCAAAACAGTGACAATAAGAGAATTTGCATTTGTTCTTCTTCTTCGTCGATACGCTCTTGTCAGAGCGGTCGTGGCCGTCACTTAGTTGAGGCGCATATCGCTCGCCTTATGATGTGTCGCCATTTGTTTCTATTCGCCGTCTTTCTGGCGCATTCATGAAGAGGGCCACCAACAACAGATTTAACTTGATCGGTCCACCGCATCGGCGATCGACCACAAGGTCTGGTACCCTCGACCCTACCTTGGACTACAAGGCGTTCTATGGACTCTTCGTTCCCGTGTGAGACGTGGACAAAATATTTTAAAATACGTGCTTGGACTATAGTCGATAGACGCTGCTTGATGCCGAGCTCTTCGAGTATCGATATTGGACCTGTATTCAGTCCAAGATACTCGAAGCATTCTGCGCCAACACCACATCTCCAGAGCGTCTATCTTCTTTTTTTCTGTTTTACGTAGTGTCCACGTCTCAGCAGCGTATAAAAAGATTGGAAATACAAGTGAACGTGCCAATCTAATTTTTGTGGTTTTCGTTACTTTCCGGCTTCTCCATATTCTTTTTAATTTGTCCATAGAACTCCTTGCCATTGCCATACGTCTTTTGACTTCATCAATGCAACTTCCTTTGTTGGAGACCAACGAACCCAGATATACATACGATTGGACCACTTCGCATTTCGCTATATGTGAAACATCCGGCGAGTTGTTATTAAGGCGATCTACAATCATCACTTTGGTCTTCTTTTGATTGATTGTTAGTCTAAATTCCAGGCTCGCATGCTCCATCCTCTGAAGTAACTCCTCCATGCGCTCCACACTGGTCGCAAATAAGGTGATGTCATCTGCGTATCGTAGATTTGTAATTCGGCGACCACTTATGCTAACTCCATCAGTCCAATTTTCCAGAGCGACGCGCATGAGAATCTCAGTATGTTAACTTCACATGTTGAACAGCAACATGTGAAGTTATACATCCTTGACGCACGCCAGCAGTGAGATGAAATCTGGTGGATAATACTTCATCATTACGTACCGCACCCGTTCCCCCCTCATACAGGCTTCGAAGAAGGTGCACCAGATGAGTTGGCGTTCCCATTTCCAATAAGGTCTTCCAAAGAATTGGCCATTTTACTGAGTCAAACGCTTTGGAGAAGTCAACGAAGCATATATACACTGGCTTGTTGAATTCTCGAGCCTTCTCAATAATCTCACGGACAATGAGAATTTGTTCGCGGGTACGTCTGCCCTTAACAAAACCTGCCTATTCCGGTGCTATTTCCCTAGACAAATATGACTTTGGGCGTTCATTATATGCAACATGATTTTACTAGCATGAGATATCAGAGCAATGAGTCGATAGTCATTACATTCCTTGTAGAACCTTTTTTTTATATGCAAGGGGACCAAAACTGTATGTGCCCACTCCGATGGCCATGTTCTTGTCTGCCATATCCTGCTGCATATACTGTGAAACATTATGACTCCTCGATCTCCTAAAGCTTTTATGGTTTCTTAGGTATAAAATCTGTACCGGTAGCTTTCCCATTCTTAAGGTGTTTAATTGCTGCTTTGATCTCTGATTTAAGGATATCAGGTTCTATATTTTCCATTTTTGGCATCGTGTCTGGGAAAATTAAATACCCTGGGTCTTCAAAAAGTGATTGACAGTAGCACTTCCATATTTCAGATATTTGGTCAATATCATTTATAACATTGCCCTGGCTATCCTCTATTGCTAATGTTTTATGGGACAGTGTCTTTGTGATAAGACCAATCTTCCGAAATAGGTCTCTGGATTCGTGCTTGTCTGCGTGACTTTCGACTTCTTCGCAAAGTCTCGTAAGGTAATCATTATAGTCAAGTCTACAGCCGGCCTGAATCCGTGCGGATAGTCAATTTAGATCTTTGACTGTTGCACCATTGCTTTTCTCCTTTCTTCTTTCTTCGACAAGATCTAAAGTTTTGTTACTCATCCAGTACTGACGTTTCTGTGGCATGGTTTTGTGTTTGGACTTCGTAACTGCATCGGTGATGAAAGATTTTGCTCGGGTCCACAATGCTTTTGATGTATCGGTTGCACTTTTAGAGCTTGTCCAGTTGATCCAGTTTTGCTCTACAATCTTATCAAACATTTTGTGGTCCTTGACTTCAATTTTAGATCGCTTGATTATACTTCTGGCAGCTTTTAATTTTAATTTTAGTTTTGAGATCAGAAGTTGGTGGTCTGATCCGCAATCAGCGCCGGGTAGAGTATGCGAGTTTTGAATAGAGGATCTCCACCGTGAGCCAACAAGTATGTAATCTATCTGGTTACGAAAGTTTCTGTCCGGTGATGTCCAGGTGTAAATTCGTCGTGGATGGTGTTGAAATAAGCTGTTTGCTATTACAAAGCTATTTTCTGTGGCAAATTGCATCAAGCGTTCACCCCTGTCGTTTCATGCAACAAGACCAAATTTTCCTACACAGTAACTAATTTGATGAGATTCGGCTCCGATTTTCGCATTAAAATTGCCCAAAATCAAAAGCATTTCTCTTTTAGGGAATTTGCTGACAGTTAGCTCTAGTTCGGAGTAGAACTTTTCAATGGTCTCGTCACTTGCATGACTGGTAGGAGCGTAGATCTGTATGATATTCAAATTTACCGGTGACGCTTTAATCTTTATACTTAATATGCGGTCACTAATTACATCATAACCCAACAAGCAGTTATTTTGATGTTTTGAAACTAGGAAAGCCACTCCGTTATCACTGCTGTTTTCACTGCCCGAATAGTAAATAGCATGAGTCTCGGTATAAAAGCGTCCATTACCCCTCCAATGCGTTTCACTAAGTCCACAGATGTTCAGGCCGCACCTAGGTATTTCTTTTTCGACTATGTTCAGCTTTCCGGGACATAGTAGACCACGCACATTCCACGTTCCTACTGTCTGGATACGTCTCAGCTTGAGTGGGATTCCAGTAGTACAGTTTCCATAGGGGGCCTGGTCTCCTACCCCCACATGGCCGGTAGCCCATTTCACACCGCGCACCCCGGACGCAACGCGGCGCCGGTTGCTAGTCGGCTGGTATGGCGATCGTAATATATTTGATTGAACTTCCATGGCGACTTTCTTGGGAAAATAGTAGCAGTGGTTTCCCCTTGCCTTCTGCTCCAGGTGTTTTTGGGGTTATTTGTACCCCAAGGCCTCTGCAGCCTCTTCTAGCCGGTATTCCAATAGGAGAAGTGGTTATACCGCCACTGATTCGGTCGTCAGAGCCCCGTCTGTTGCTTAGCAGGGAGCACCACAGTAACATATTTGTTGCTGCCGCCGATTGGCGCGTGCAGGTGGAGTTGACAATTGGGTCATATTTGATGTTGATTACCCCTTACTCCCCGCATTTGTTGGAAAGTAATAAACACAACGATAATATTGTCTGTGGCGCTAATTACTGTCAATCTATTGCTCTGTACTCAACTTCCTGTTTTCTGTTTACCTTGTTGCAATATACGCTGTAACATATTTTCGGTGCATCTTTAATTTTTTCCACAGGTTATGGACCCAGTCAGCATTGTTTTAAGAGCTCGTATCAGACATGGAAAACAAACGTGTAAACAAGGCGTGAAAATTGGTGATGTGAGTCCCTGGCACACTAACCATTAAAAGATTGTCCGGATAGTTGCTACGAATTCCTGCTATAGATGTTTAACATCTCGATCCGCTTGGCTGAGCATCCATGTAGTCATTTGCCTTTCCTTTAGAACCTTTCGTTTGCTTCGGCTTCATAGAGTTTTTGATTTTTTTATTTCTTTGCCGGATATTCGTAAATTTACTTCGGTAGCTAGTGCCAGCCCTCACCATCCTATCAACCGCAATGCGGGCCTGGTTTTGAGGCCAAAGTCTCATCACTCTCAGATAGAGATTCCTCCGAGATATTGCTTAATACGAACCTGGGACGCTTTACGTTTTGATCTTTATCAACCATTTCCGAGGTCCATTTTCTACCTTCTGATGTTGATGTTCCTGATGTTGATGTTCCTAATGTTGATGCTCCTGAAGTTGATGTTCCTGATGTTTCCCCCATAGTGTTTGCAGATGGCACCCTAACCTCCCAAGGCGCTGGACTCGGATCGTCCCGTCTTAACAAATATTTATAAAGACGGAACCCAGATCTTCCAACCTCTGGATAGAACCTCACCACTTTGTATATGCCATCGTACCGTATACCCTCCCTCGGTGCGTACTGGGACGAATTACCCATCTTCCACGAGCGCAGTACACGCACTGGCTTACCCTTCCCATTTGTCACCCGCGTCCCCACCATTCTAATCGAGTATATCAGCTGCACGATTGCGGCCCAAAGCTCTATTCTGTCTGATAAACATCTGATTTCTGGACTGTTTCGCTGTGCGCCTGTTATTGGGGCCAAGTCTTCCCCCGGTACCCGTATAAGTTATTTCGGTACCTGTGTCATTTTCATATGCATCAAACACCACTAAGCTGAAGACGCCCATCGCTTCACGCCCGTGTAAGTTTGATGCATGTCTATGCACCTCGGTTGCTGCAAGTTGGCTACGGTGATCCCAACTTATGCCAACCTTAATTCCCGGTATGGGACCGAAATGATCAATCGCAATCATTCTGTTATAACTTACACCACAATCTACAATAACAATCTTCTCAGATGGCTTACCAGAGTCGGAGCTCAAAGCTTCCACTTTCTTTACTACATCCATGCCGTCAACAACATTCCCAAAAACTACATGCTTTCCATCAGCGAACTTCTGACCATAGATAGACTTGCCACCACAGCCATTATGCTTGGTGAAATCTCCTCCTTGCAGCAAGTAGTGAGGGATCACATTATGAAAGGTAGATACAGCATCCATTTGCCATATATCCAAATTATATTTCACTGTTAAGGCAAATAAATATCTTAAGGATGCAAGTCTTACAACAGGTGAAAATACTTCAGTGTAGTCAATTCCAAATTTTTGTGAACATCCTTTTATCGCAAGTCGAGCTTTGTATTTAACTATCTGACCATTCTCATTCGTTTTAGTTTTAAAAACCCATTTGTATGGTAATAAATGCTTATCAGGTGGTAGACTGGTCAGCTCCTATGTATCATTTTCTATTAAACATCTGTATTCTTCATCCATTGCTTCTTTCCATTCTTTAGCATCTGTACTTGATAGTGCTTCTTTTACAGTTAGTGGATCTGAAATTTGTGAGAGACACATGAAATTATTTCCTTCAGAAAGATGACTGACGCTCCTGTACTGGTTACACATTCTTGTTTCAGGGAGGAATAATCAGCTGGAACTCAAGGCGTCAGCCTACTGTTGCTCTATCTACAGCAGAGGCTGAATATATGTCTTTGTCCTCATGCAATTTCAAGAAAGTTTCTGGCCACAGATAAAAGGGGAGGCCATAATTATTTACAGTGATAATCAAAGTTCTATAAAACTTACAGGTTCTGACACTTACCACTCTAGAACCAAGCATATAGATGTGAGGCACCATTTTGTTCGTGACAAAGTTCTTGAAGGAGCAATTGATGTTCAATATATACAAACCGATGTGATGGTCGCAGATGCCCTTACTAAAGCAACTTCACAATCTAAATTGTTTTTTTGTTTGTCAAAGATGGGGTTGTGTTTAAGGGAGGATGTTGGAAAGTAGTAAACACAACGATAATATTGTCTCTGGCGCTAATTACTGTCAATCTATTGCTCTGTACTCAACTTCCTGTTTTCTTTTTACCTTGTTGCAATATACTCTGTAACATATCTTCGGTGCATCTTTAATTTTTCCTACAGCATTGAATAATAATATAAGGAAACTAAATATTTCCGCAACAAGCGACAGCTATAAATTTTATCCAATTAAAGATTGTTGAATTAAATTAAATATTAATATATTTTATTTATTCCAATAATTTTTAGGCCCCTTATGGCACTTTATATGACTATATAAAGTGCTTGTTTTCAGAGACTTTTTTATGCATATCTCAATCTTTATTCTGTTAAATAATAAAGATAAAACCATACGCGTAATAATTACACATCTATTAACTGTATAAACATTATTAACTATTGCTATTTATTATCATCACATTAATTAAATAACATATATTTTGTTGTTGTTTTAATCCATCTAAAATTACTACAACTATTACTAGGTCCCTGTACATTATTTTCTCTTTTTATTTAGGCCGTATTAATTTTAATAGGGCCTAAAATGAGTTACATTTTTATTCAATTTATAAATATTTCAATATAGTAAAAAGTAACGGCCTGTTACTATGCTCACTGCTGGGCTAAAGCCTCTTCTCTTCGTTTTTGGAGAGAAGGATTGGAGCTAAGACCTACCATGCTGCTCCAATGCGGATTGGTAGGTTACACATATCCCTACAATTCTCTAGAGATATGCAGGTTTCCTCACGATGTTTTCCTTCACCGAAAATCGTGTGATAAATTGCAATTATCAATTAGACACATAAGTTTAATAGAAAAACTCATTGGTGCCTGCCCGGGGTTTGAACCTAGGTCACCTCTAGAGAGTCGCACGGTCTCACCGCTAGGCTATCACAGCTTATTTCAATATGCTGACCGAATAATCAGATTAAATCTTTGCATCCAAAAGTCTTTTAAATTATTCATGAAATCCATTTACTATGCGAGACATATTATCAGTGATGAAATATGTAGCAGAAACTCTTTTATACCATTTATTAAGATTTTTATACCGTTGCTCGCGGTCTGTGATATATTGTTGACCTAATTTTTCTACCGTTAACTGTAGATGTCACAGTTTAAACTAATTTATGTAAAAAATTAATGTCGCATAGATCATTTCAAAAAGATTATTTGAATAAAGTCAACTTCTATTTGTTTCGTTGAGTGAGACTATAAAAGTTTGATATTTTAAAATATATCTGTACACATAATTTACTTGTTATCGTATATTGTAAAATGAATCATGATTTACAATCGTTTTCTTTTAATGATTTTAAATCTTCTCGATTCTTCTTTGTTTATCTTTAACTAATCCTCATCACCTATCATCTATGCAATAACAAGAAATAGGTCTCTACGTCTCTTCTATGTAGGTAATATATATTTTTGTATATCCTTGTAAGAAATGATATTTATTTTTGCATGAATAAAATAAATACGTTTTTTTATTACTAGTTTAACTATATTGTTAACAATAACACATCCTCTGCCATATATCCTTCGTTTCTTATTTAAGTTATTAAATATTTATTAAAACTTAATTTTATTTTGTTCTTCTGTACGTAGCCCTTTTTACTTTCCAAACAAACAAACAAACAAACAAACAAACAAACAAACAAACAAACAAACAAACAAACAAACAAACAAACAAACAAACAAACAAACAAACAAACAAAATGACTAGCAAACAAAAATAGCCGCATTTATATATTACAGTACTTAATAGTACTTACAGGACT
Source organism: Morpho deidamia (assembly GCA_947086505.1). Classification (NCBI taxonomy): domain Eukaryota; kingdom Metazoa; phylum Arthropoda; class Insecta; order Lepidoptera; family Nymphalidae; genus Morpho; species Morpho deidamia. The sequence continues at coordinate 10,929,780 of CAMTZC010000010.1, forward strand.
TAAATATTATGTTCACATAAACAATTTACTAACAACCTTATCAAACAAAAATAAACAGCATTAACAATATAAGTATGAATAAAATAAACTATGAACATTCTTAATATACTACTTAATAGTAAATATAGCTCTGAAATAGCATGTTGACATAAACAACTTGCTATTCAAATTCGAAACATTTCAAGTAATCTACAATTCAAGAAATATTCATAGCAATGTAGTCGGGCAGGTAATTATTGGACTAGAAACACGAACGTCCATAATCACTATTTGTAGCTGATAGGTTTAAAACGTTAATACTAAGTTCGCGCTATCAAAGCAGGCATTGGCGCCACCGCCCACGAGTCCCGTCTCGACACAGTGCGCGATTGCAAGACCTATTACCACGCTAGCCATGAGCTGAGGCCCAGTATAGGTTCCGTCAAACAGAACGCGGTAATCTATACTTAATATAAACCAAAGTCCCAAAAAGCTGTCTGTCTGTATGTAATAGATTTTATCAAAATCTACTGAACGGAGTTTTGTACAATTTTCACCAAAAGATAGAGCAATACCTCCGGATGGTTTAAGTAAATAGTACATATCGGTATTATGTAAATTGTGTTGAAGTGATCGAGCAGTTGTTAAAAAACTTGCATATCATATCAGTATTGCAGACATATCAATATTTTAGTAAAAAGTAGGAATATTGGACGTGCTGTGTGACACAAAGGTAGTGGTGACACTGCTATGGAAAACTCAAGCGATATGGATAAACTATATGAATTTACTTAGCTAAAATAATCGTGTGTCAAGAAATGATACGGTGTGTATATTCCTCATAGGCTAGCAGTGGACGAATATTGATTGAAATGAAGAAACTAATTAAGTAATTTATTAAAGACTCCTTTTAAACGGTTCACGTCATTAAAAATCCACACCGCTCTCAATATGACATACCCGTAGTAATAATGTTTACGTCTCTTAAGATATAGCCCCGAACCTGTCGCTCTTACGTGGGAAGATACTCACGGGCTTTTAATTTTCAACACCCGGCTATCAAGAAATATGGATAGATAACTAGATGCTATTCTAAAATCATAAGTGTGTTTAATGACTTAAACTGTCCACGAAAGATGATAAAAAGATTTCATATTGATAGATATATGTTTATAGTTCAAGAAAAAAGTATCACCGACCCCACACTATACCTTGATTTTGCAAAGTTTAATTGTCTTTATTTATGTAGCTGTATTTATATTTATTAAGCTCAAAGTTAAAATTGTAAATAGGATACTGGCTGGGCGAAAATTAAACAGAACTATAATCAACCATCTGAAGACTTAGGCTTTTATTCTCAGAACATTTTATTAAACCTAGCTGAGAATTGAACCTTCCAGAATGCTACTATTCGAAATTGGGATTTTGCAGAGCAAAACAAAATAAAGTAAAACACACATTTAAATTATATAGTCGAAGAATCAAAAGTATATATTTAAAATAAATCTTACCATAGACGGCTACGTGTTCGTCTTCTAGCACAGCGGAGAGCGAAGTAAGAGAACTAAAAATGGCGCACGCTGCTTTTATAAGCTTAATTTTAGTGTGGCCATTAATAGAAAAATAAATGCAATACTTTTTGTACAGATAATAAACTAAAATACCAACAGATACAAGAAAACTTAAAGAAATACTACAAAAATAAAGAAAAATTCATAATAATAAAGAGTTATAAAACTTAAAACAATCTCGCTGTTCTAGTACAGTTTGGTAAGTAAGTGCTCGAAATTTTCTGGAAATAACTGTCTTTGTAATATTTTTCCTAATGCTCAAACTGAAGCCACTAGATTCAAGTCGTTTACACCTATTTGTCCTTAAATATAACTGGTTAATAAATAGAATCGGCTATACTCAAGTCTTATTTTTTTTGGATGAACCCGACTTGTTTCAAGTCTATCCGGGGCACTTATTCATGAGCTCTTTACACGACGTTATCGCGGCGGGAACTGCGTGCAGCAGCTCATTAGACGTGAGTATAACGGGTGTCTATATATTAACTATGAATACTACTCACGATAGTTTAATTTTAAAAAATATGATTTAAATCTAATTTATTAGCTCTTTACTCGGCTTTATCGCGGCAATAGTTCACGCCTTGAAACTAGTCGGGCTCACCCGATATCATATGCCGTGAGTATAGACAGTTATGTACATTAACTATGAATACCACTCACGGCATTTTAAATATGACTGCTTCATGAGTGCTCCAAAAGTATTACTTACCTAAAATTTAAATTTAATTACACTTGACTACATTACCAGTACTAACCTTTATATCTTGCTCGGCAGCGCACAACTCATTCATCTCGTCCATACGTCCGATAATTCCAATAATTTCCCGATGATTGGGCTCTCAACCGAGAAAATCTAAATATAAGCCGTCGTTTCTATCTAAATAGCGCACATTAAATATCGGTTGCTCTGCTAAATCACGCTGACGGCAACTATTAATCTTCAGAGTAGAATGCTTGTCGTTAGTCGGGCAATAAAGAGATAACAAAATAAATCAAACAGCTATAAATATATCTGGATGAGCGATCAGTCTCAGAACTGTCCGATTCGATAGAAATTTACGGAACTTTTATGGTACATACAACTAAACGGAGTAAAAATAAATATAAAAACAGCGGTCAGTTGTAAATTATGTTTACTATCCGGTGCCAGTTGGAATTCCGTTTCATTGCGTGATAGGTCTTTCTGCATTTTCTTTACTATAAAAGTTATAGGAGTATGTTTTCTTAATGTTGCATTGTTATATTGAACAAGCTGTGGCTACGGGTTGGCTCTGATGGAAATGATTGTTTCACAAAGGTATTCTTGCAAATATTCCGAGCCCTCGGTAATTCTATGATAAAAGCAACTTATATATTGCTCCATAGTCTCCATTTTCAGTGAAGGTCCCATCAAATCGGATTAGACGTTCCAGAGAATATACTATTAACCGAAACGTACATTAGATTTTGAGAAAATCGATTACATAAGGACAGCTTTTAGGGACTCTGTTTTATAATATGTGTAGATACTACAGCTGAATTGCGACACACTGTAGGCTTTGTTTGCGACATAGTCTGACGTTGCATCATTGGAATTTCTAAGTAATGAATTTCGATAGGTCTTATAAAATTTCGTAAATATTGGATAAAATATTCTAGAGAATGAATTTTTGTAAAATTTGTAATTAGTTTTAAAAATTTGTCAAATCTCACCACAATATTAATAATAATTAATGTTAAGTCATCAATAATCTTCACTAGTAATTATACAAACTATGTAAAAAATATTTGTGATTTATAAGAAATGAGCAGCACCAGTGAACCCTGTCAATACCAAATTTAGCAGATTCTTCTTTTATAAAAGTTAAAATTACAGTAATTTAGCCTTCATTATCAATACCATAAACGACTATTTATCTACTTTTCACGCAAACTAAAGAAATAGATTCTTCCAGTTAACAATGCCTATTATTACCTATTTGGAACATCGATGACTGTTGAATGCTTCTTTTCAAAGTAAGAAAGTTGATAGCTTGCACAATTGGTCATTCCCGAGACCATACAAAGTTGCGTACTGTGCTACTTTTAACAATTAGATACTAAAGCTACCTACCTGATTACCGGTCGATCTGTGTTATAAAATTGCACTCTTTTAATGAGTCGCAACTAAACGAAGATCTCGATTTTTCTGCAAATAAGCTATAATATAGGAACAATAGTTAAATGAGATCAAACCGAAACATTTTTTTAATGATTTATAGAAGCAGGCGTTACTTTGCGGAATTCCATATTGCGAGGATTACTCGCTATAATCCGCAAGGGTTAAGCGAATGCATGCAAAGCTAATGTGTATGAAGCAGGAAAAACTTACGAACCTTACACATGCAGGACAAGCCACCACACGCACCTCACGACCAGGAGGACCACGCATTGCATTGCGATTTTGTCGTGGAGCCTATCCTACTGATGATGCTTCGGTTTCGGAGCGAAACGATCGTCGAGATTGTTGTGGTGGTGGGTATGTGTGCTGCTTGTGTGCTTTGTTGCTGGTGGAGGAGCCTTGGGGTGTGTGTGGTGGCTTGTCCTGCATGTGTAAGGTTCGTAAGTTTTGCCTGCTTCATACACATTAGCTTTGCATGCATTCGTTTAACCCGTGCGGATTATAGCGAGGTAGTTTTGTAATAGTGCCTGATACATTTTTTGTTTCTAATTATCTTACGTGTAAATAACGAAATTGTGTTGTTGTTATCATGGCAGTAGATTGGTCAACTACTTTTAAAAGGTTTTTAATTTAATGATATAAGTTTGTGACCATTTCTTGCCATTTACATTTATTGTATTGTTTGTAATTAAGTAATACATAAAGAAACTGTGATAACCTGCGGTGCGACCGTGCGAGTCACTCGAGAGGATCACGGTTTCAAACCCCGGATAGGCACCAATGAGATTTTCTGTTAAAACTTATGTGTCTATTGATGATTGCAATTCTCTAGAGAATTCTGGAGATATGTGTAACCTACCAATTCACATTGGAGCAGCGTGGTCGGTGTTACGAGTAGCTCCAATCCTTCTCTTTAAAAACAGTCAGAGGAGGCCTATGCCTAGCATAGTATAGGGCTAGTAACAGGCCGTTACTTTATTTTACTACTTTACATAGAACAGCATCGATCTTGGTGTTGAAATGTCTTCTGTTAGGAAAAACTCAAAACCCTCTTAAAAAGTCCGCTATAAAACAATTATCACTTTTCTATCTTCAGTAGCACAAGCTATATATTGTGCCAGTCATTAAACTTATACATTATTGCATTCTATCTGGGCGTGTGAATTCACGGGCTCTTAAAAGTCTAAAGCTTCTCACATATCTGATTCCAACTGTACTAAAATAAATCGACCGGCGACAGGGCGTTCGCTACTTGATTTTATTTTATTAGTATACTCCCGATGTGTAAGATTGTGAATTGGATTTTTATTCGAAGGTTTTTATTTCTCAATTTTATTAAAATGGTGTTTTCAATATTTATTTAATTATTTACGCAGGAAAAATATGTGAACACAATACATAGTTCAATAAAAACAGTTTTTAGTTGTGATTTGAATTCACACAAGATTTGGCAGGGTTATTTAAATCCCTAAATGTAGATCCAAGGGTCAAGTCAAGGGTCAGTTTTTATAGGAAAGAAATATTTGTTAACATTTTCGCACTCCTTGTACATCCAGTACACGTCTTTTATTTGCCAAAATATCTAAATGACTTTAGATATGAAATTCTCGTATCACAATGTTAGTTTCCATACTCCTCCGAAACAGCTTGACCGATTTTTATGAAATTTTATATGTATATTAAATAGGTCTAAGAATCGGCTACTATCTTTTTAATACAACTAAGTGAAGTTTTCCACCCTTAAAATTTTTTTTAGGCAATTTTTTTTTAGTTTTTTATAATTAAAATTAATTAACTAGAAATAATTTATATGGAAAAACCACGTTTGCACGGTATAATACAAAAGGAAATAGACAGATCTAATGTGATCAGCACTATGATTTCTACCCAACCAATATGGTAGTTAATTGAGAACAAAATCTATAGGTGGAATTTATGAACATTTATCCATCCATTAGCTATGACCATTTTGGTTGAATAGCCGATGTACGGAAATAAATACAGCCAAAAAACGGATTATAAAAGTTAAGATACTATCGTAATAATTATTCTTACGTTTCCTTTTTCGTACCTACGCGAATTATGTTCAGACAATGCACGTTAGATCGATTTTAATTTGTTACTATAACGTGTACATAAGCTAACTATTCGTGTCGGTAAATTATTTTATTCGTTTCAATTATTTACACCGCGTAATCGCTAATTAGTTGTGTCCAAACATTTATGTGGTTTGTATGGAACGAATTGATGTGAAATGTTCGCTCAAATATTAATTTGTTTTGCTCTATCGCGCTTGATTCTCACGTGGATATGTTAATTTTACGTACAGTCTTTTTGTTATAATTAAATATTATTTGCATTTTATAAGTATAAAACTATTGCAGGCATGGTTTTGGTTAACACATACCGTAAATGGAAGGTATAAGTCAATTAGATACATAACTATTGAAAATCGCAAAATCAACATAGAACAAAGATCAACTTGTATAGATGAAAACTATGGATTTTATTTTACGAGAATAAAAATCAATGAATTCTGTAACTATTCATAAAGCGAATACTTTTTGGATCTTTAAAAATTTAATGAAATATGAATTAATATACATAATTAGGAGCTACTTTCGGTTAAAAATGGAATGAAAGTATTGTGTGTAAATTCACCGCCGAATATTACAAAATAATATTACCATCCATTTTTAATAATAACCTTAACAGTAGATTATATATGTCGGTCCGTTATCGAAAGATACACGTGTTTTTTGAGTTGTGCCAATATTGCAGCGATATACGCAATGAAATCTTGGCGGTAGAGGTATTGTTATGTCCGGTATAAAATATCGACTAAATCATCGATAACAACTGCTCAACCTCAATAGCGTTTGAAATTATTTTGCAGGAACAAACAGACGTTAAATGTAAACAGAAGTATTTAAATATTGTTTGCTGACATGCCCAGCACGCAAAACAAGTAAAACAAGTTCAGTAGCCACACAAATATCTCTGACAAGAATTAGAAATCGAAAGTGTATTCGAGTTTTGTGTTGACTGAGAAAATACATCAAAAATTCATGATGCGCGTGACTAGCATTGGTTTGCGTTCACGATTATTTTTTTTCTCCCACAATATAAACAGTTCAGAAATTAAACAAACATAAAGATCGTCGACAGGAAGCTTGTCTCAGACGCATGACGAGTCGACGCGTAACGATTAGAAACGCTTAACCCCTCGTTAACTTAACACTATCGAAAGATAGTGCAATTTTAGGTAGTGCAGGTTTAAATTAATATTATTACGGTTTAATGTACATTGTATTGCAGAAGTCGCGCGGTTGTATAAAATCTCTGCTCCTGGGAGCTTTCGTCGCTTGCACCGCGTAAACTAACAGAGATAAATGAAAGTAATGTATTAGTTGAGAATTGTAGATCTAAAAAAAATACTACAAAAAGTCTCCGTGACAACGTGTACTTCGAGCTCAGAGAGCTTTCAGAGCTTCCCAAGCCCCTGCCCCCCTTCTGAAATACATCAAATTGGGATAAGGTAGAATACGGACCAAAATGTTTTCAATTGTTTTTTTTTTATATATCATTCTTTGCCCCAGGGTCTTTGGTTATCTAGCTACGCCACTAGTAGTATAATATACAGAAGTAGTATCCGCGACTTCGTTCACGTTGACTTTTGTATTGAAATACCCACCTTTATAATGTTTTGTTCCTATTTCCAAAAAACAGGCAGGAATTTTTCTATCCTCTGTTAAAACACAAAACATAACAGATAAAGAAAACAACAGACTGGCAGACTTTCACATTTATAATATTAGTATGGGTGTTAATTTTAATTAATCAATAGGCCGTACGGGGGTGTCACAGGTTTAAATTTAAACACCTGACCAATGAGTTATGTATAAAATCATATGTGCCTTATGTTTTTTTTATTAGGTTCTATAGGTATCAAACGCTTGTTTAGTACGCAATATTACGTAGATTACTGAACTTACCACGTATTTCTGCGTTATATCGAGTTCCTTCAAAAAAGTAAACATTATTTGTGTAGCTACAAATAGTGTAGAAATTTCAAATATTAAAAAAAATATATATTATTTTTCAATTTTTAAGTTTTTACTTAAATATCCAATGTCCATTTTCGCATTAAGCTTCTATCACGCTAATATTTGTAGATAAAATAATATTCGTTCATTATTCCCAGAACGTGATTAATTAATACATAAAATTTTAATATAATGGTCCCGCAGCTCGAATCGCTCACCGTTTAATTGCCTAAGCCAACCAATTCCACATCTGAAAGCTCAGGCAAATAAATTTCAAATACAACTGGGTGAGAGCTACAATTGCATGCTAGGCTTAAATTGCAGTTAACTGTGATTTTCGGTGAACGTTGCCTCACTATATCTGTTGAATTCCATTTACCGTGAAATTGTGTATAGAAGATGTGAGGTGCTATTCGTTACAATATAGATCACAAAAAATATTAATAATTGATATAAAAACATAATAAAAAATATTTCTTTTGGCCAAACACACCTTAACCACTTTTAATTTCGGGAAATCAAATCTACGTATAAAGCTAGGTTACTGTAAGAATAAGTGTTTTTAAAGTTTCCAATAGATCTAAAAAAAACTTCTCTAAAAGAGCTATTCTCTTCAAGTGATTCACAAAAATTTACTTCGACCAACTGCTTCACTCAATATCTGTTTAGTTGTTCTATTTTATTTATTAGAACTGGTAGCTAATAAAGAAAAAAAAAAAAACTACGTACCAGAAATTATAAAAATTCAATTTTTACCCTTACTGTATCGGTACATTTATAGAAATTCCAATCGTTGATAAGTGCCACTACGCGTTGCCCAAAGCCGCGGTCCGGCCCCACAGGAGGCACCCTTAGGACAACGCTCCCCGACGCTCACAACCTCGACGATTCTTCTGCGCTCGCCCGCCCCTTCCGGTGATGCTGTAAAAGCCGTTAGAGCTAACAGAATACAGTCAGTTCGAAAAAAAATCGTTGGTTACTCAAATTTCCATATTTGGCAACTTTACTTGTTGATAATTATGAACAAGTTTATATTTTTCATTTGCATTAAAAAATATAAAATATAAGCTTATTTATCTTTTATAAAACGTCAATCAGATTAGACATTTCCTTTTTCCTTTAATTTTTTTTTAATTGATTAGCAATTGCTCATTTATGTATGGAGAAGACACGGTTACCTTCTTAGTCGTCCTATTATGGGTTGTCGCATCACGACCACCCAAGCTCAAACTGTTATTTTAGGCTCGTATAATTGAGCTGTCGCGAGCGTAGCGAACGACGACCCGCTGTGACACGCATAATGCGCTGTTTTACATTTGTACTTTACTCGCCATCGCTTACAGTGGGCATTTTATGTGTCAGTAGTTGTGATGCGCTTTTAAAGTACTAGGCGGACAAAAACTTTAAAGGAGATCATGAGCGTTACAATATGTTTTTGACTTATACTTTCGTATTATGCCGCCTGAGTAAACTTACCTATTTTAAGATTATATGCCTGATCAATTTTCGAATAAGGGATCACAAGACCCTGAATAATCAATGTACTGGGCGAGATAAAGTAGCATAACAGGAATGTTGTCGGCATAAGAGCACTGTTTGGGAGCACATTTCAGAACCGATTCATGCGACAGCCACTGGTTGTCCGTGGTTCATGCGGAACGTTGACCTCCATAGAGACCTCGAACTCCCTACCATTACTCACCTCATTTATAGAAGCAGGCGTTACTTTGCGGAATTCCATATTACAAGCAATACAACAGAACTAACTACTTTGCTATAATCCGCACGGGTTAAGTGAATGCATGGAAAGCTTCATACACATTGGCTTTGCATGCATTCACTTAACCCGTGCGGATTATAGCAAAGTAGTTAGTTCTGTTGTATTGCTTATTACTCACCTCTTTAAACGCTTTTCGAAATCTTACTTCGAGAAATCTGAGGTACACCCGAACCCCCTTATTTCAGTTGCTTCCACCTACATCCCAGTTAGGTCTGACCACCGAAAATATAGGCGTCCAAAAAGCGTCCTATATGACCCTGACGATCAAATAACGATCGCAAACACAGAAACACGTAATACACACACACAGCGTCTTCGCCGGCGAAGACGAGGTCCCAGTTTTCTGACGTCGGCCGGTCGTGGCTTCTCGCCATCCTTCCGACGTCGCAATGACTAATCAAAGTCATACCATCAGACCTCCACTACGCGTCGCCCTAAGCCGTGGTCCGGCCTCACAGGGGGCACCCTTAGGACGACGTTCCCCGACGTTAGTAGAGCTTCTGCGCTCTACTCTCTGCATTTCGCAACCTTGACGATGCTTCTGAGCTCGCCCATCCCGTCCGGTGACGCTGTAAAAGCTTTAGGGCTAACAGCATACAGTCAGTTCGAAAAAAAAAAAGAGCACATTTGTACTTTTACCCCGTCTTTCCTCACTTCATTTTATGTGTCAGTAGTTGTAATGCGCTGTCTAAGTACTAAGCGGACATAAACTTTACAATATGTTTGCTTTACAATATGTTTATGTTTTGATATGGGTTTTAAAATGTTTGTTGTACTACATTTTCTAATCTATACTTATCATAAAACAAAGTCTCAAATAGCTGTCTGTCTGTATGTAATCGATTTTCTCAAAAACTGAACGGATCTTTATAGGGTTTTCACTAAAAGATTGTACAATACTTCCGGATGGTTTAGGTAAATAGTACATATCGGTGATATGCAAATTGTGTTAAAGAGATCGCACAGTTGTTAAAAAACTTGCTTGCTGGGAGCTTTAGTCGCGTGCGCCGCCTAAACCAGCAGAGATACGGTAAAATAATGTACTACAAAAAAGTCCAGAATAGCATGTCCCTATCTCTTATGGTTAACTCACAATAACTACTTTTATGTTTAGAATTTGAATTCTAGAAAAAATTTGTGACACGAAGATTTTACAGTTCAATTAGTACAAAATAAATTACTATTACTGACGTTCTGTTGTTTAAAGAAAGACAATTTTTGCCGACGTGTATAAAGGCCGTATGAATTGGTACTAACCAAATTTAACGTGTGAGAACATTGCTCCACCCAAAGTAAAAAAGCCCAAATCAACAAAGACCGAAAACTTATACACTAAACATATGCATAATACGCCATTTTACATTTGCACTGTAATGTGATGGGAGCTTTATATTTATTATGCATTACTTACGTGTAAACTAGTATAAGATTATGTATTTAGCCTATTATAACAGAGTATTAAAGAAGACTCAAAGCATACGGTTGTTTGTTTTCGTAATCTAATCCGCTCCTTACAGCAACTTAAGCCTGTCTTACCTTACGCTTTTCAGGTAAAATTTAATAATAACTTTCCAGTCCAACAATTTTATTGTTCATTTTACAAACGACGAAATTTGTAAGTACGGTTATTCGCAAATCAGTAACAAGCAGAAAAAATAACTTTTCTCTATTTCGTTGTCTATTGTTAGTGTATCAAAAATATACTAACATCTTGTATATTGTGTTACCCAGTGTATTACATCGTATTAATCCCTCGCTTGACATTTTTGTCCTGACCCAATTCCTCGGGAATGTCAGGAAAAATGTGTTGCAGGAAAAACCCCGTATCACTAATGCGGCATTACTATTAATCATATTAGTACAATGCGTGTCAGAAGAGTTACATGGGGTTACAAAGGCTTCAACTTATTACTGGCTGAAATTGGTTGAACTAAAGGGTATGTTGTAAACGTTGCTTTTAGTTTTCGGCACATTTTTAGGTATTCATGACTCTTTCTATTCATGATTGTGTTTTATGGCTTTTATAATTCATTTGTAATATGGTGTGGTATGATTTGTAATATTTCATTGTTTTCGTGATCATGATATAATAATTTTACAGTAATAACTGAAGATTAATGCCCACTACGGATATATGTGATACATATAAGTAATATGAAATGTTCATCTTTAATAACGGCGAAAAGGCGAAAGACATTTCAATAAAATATTATTATGCAAGTAATGGCGGGTCTAAACAAACCTATATTAGTAAGTAAGCGAAGTAACCATATCAAATCGTATCTAGTAAAATGATTAATTTTTTTTAAGACACAGTAATGCTCCTACGAAAATGTAATACGATGTGTCACGATTTGTATTTAATGTGATAATATATTTTTTTTTTATTTAAAAAGTAAATAGTTCTGGCAAATTTATGAATTTTCAAGTAAAAATATATAACTTATCCGCTGTAAATTTAAAAAATCTTTTATTTTTTGTAAGTACATACGGCAATTTTTAATCTTAACGCTTGTTTAAGACCACCTTTGAGAGCATCATAAGCATACAGAACTTTGTTTATATGCATATAAGAAATTATTTGCTTATCCGTAGAAACTTGTTTGCTTGGTGCACCGGTAGAGTCTGAAATAACATGTAATTGAGAAAATAATAAACTTTCTTATACGATCTGCCGACGAGATAAACAGTTAACATCCTTTTAATATTTTACATCTAAACAAAGGAATCTTTTCTCATTAGTTAAAAGAGGTAGTATCAAAACCCCTAGAGTTTTAAGAATTTTAACAAGAAGCTGAGGTTCTGGGTTTCATTTTTGGAGATAAAATTAAGTTATTTTTTTCTAAGATTGAATCCAGGTAAGTTTTTTGAGAAAGAATGTAACAATGACGTTTAGTGTTTGCAGGAGTTGCAGTTACTACAGTTATTTACTCAAAGCCATATAAAGGATGCAAATAAAAATAGTACCTTATTGTCCAAGTCGTACAAAAGATAAAAATAGAAATGTTTTTATTGAGACAAATATTCAAGGAGGATATTACGTTACGATGTACCACGTTAAAACAACTAAAAGATTAGAATCTATCTTTGGTTCTTTTATCGCCTAAAATAACGTGTTGTAGTAAAATTAAAATATCCCACAACATCTAAAGACCTGTCTAACATGTACCACCTAGTAGAAGTCCCACCATCTCTACGGTTCCAAAAGGTGGAATACCACAGAAAGGCTTTAAGAACCCAAAATCCCTCCGAAGGTTTATTTTAGCTGAAGAAAACGAATTCAAAGGCATCTGATGCCAGTTATTCTCTTCATGTGGCAGTGCATTTTAATTATAATTTATATACATACTTAAACATTTTCATTTTTGTAAATTGTAAGTTTTTTGTATTTATTTTAATTAATAGTAGACAGTGAACCGTCCCAAAAATGCTGTGTACATCTATAATTGGTGCATGTATCAGACCTTTTCTTATTTTTGTATGTGACCTAATCAATGTTTAATACGTGTGCTGTTGAAGTTCCTTAATAAATTTAAAAAAAACCAAATACATGATGATTTTTTTACATCCATTGTCCTTCACTACTACATGTAGCCGTAGATTACATCAATCAGCCCTCACACGATACACCCTTGGGATGAACTCTAATACTACTAATGTCCCGGGACGCTCTTAGAGAGTAGGAGATTTCAGCACCGTAGTGTTTATATTTCACGATCTCGATGGTGCTTATGCTCTCTCCCGTCCCACACGCTAAAAACTTGAAAAACAAAATTAATTATCATAGAAGATTAAGATTTATGATGGTATTTACTAGTATATATCAATTGAACCATATATTTTATACCTTTTGTGTTAACTTTCGGCATAGTCGTCAAATTCAAATAAAAATCTATTAACGAATTCATTAGTACTATTACAATCAGCTTCTGGCTCACAGTTCAAGCGTAAATTTTTTATTACAACAGGAACACAAATACTTTTCACATTAACATCTAATCCGAAATGGATAATTAAGATTGCGCAGACTTGAAAATGGTACAGACGTCGGAAACAGCTTTCATAAAAGTTAACTGCCGTTCGCAGGTCCATAAAATTCTAATTCCCCTGTCCCGAGGTATCGCTTCCTAGTGTTCGGTTTTAGCCACAAGCATTTAGGTTACCACATCGTTGTGATCGAAACAATAGCAGTGCACGTAACAAGCAGCAAAGCAATTATAGGCAATCGAAAATGGACACGTTGCATGAGCAACAGTTGTTTGCGTCCTTTTATTTTTTTAATTTAGTAGTAAAATTGGAATAAGTCCTGTTAATATCGATTCTATATTTAAAATTAACGGTGAGGTCATTCACCCGTCGAGAGGAAAACATTTTTGACAATTAAAGATTTTAAAAAAAATTTAAGAAAAATTTGATTAAATATAATAATTAAAAATAAGTTAATATTGAAGTACATAAAGTTATTTTGTTTATTCTTGTATTCGAAATGAAATAGTAAAATGAATTGTTACTTCGTTTAATTATGTTTGCGTTTGTAAAAATATATTCAATCTACCATTGTCGTGCGTTTGTTATATTAAGATTCATATATATAAAGCTAATAGCAAAATTAATATAAACAACATAATTTTTGTAAAAAAAATATTGCAGTCTTTTATTATCGCTATGGTAAGCAAAGCCCACTTGTGATGCGATAATATTACAATTATTTTATTAATGTTAAATGTAGAGCGGATTTTCAGTTTTAAAAATACACGCAGGATTCGTAAAAAACATGCACAAGCCTCCACCACCGCCACCACAATACACAAGCACTACACACGTTCACTATCACAAACTCTACAATCGTTTCGCCCCGCAATTGAAGCATCATCAGGAGATAGACTCCACGACAAAATCACAAAACATTGAATTATGGATCTCCGCAAAGTAACGCCTTATTATATGTATATATTTATAGTACGTGATGCTTTGCTCGACGCGGAAGACGAGGACGACGCAACGGGCATAAGGGCAACAACACCGGATTTGTCACCACCTGGACTGACACCACCCGAATTTGACGCAGCGGTCTGGGAGTTACTATTCCCCGACCGCCACACCTGAACCAGACTTCCCTCAGGTCACTTAGGTGACCTGGGCCAACCGGCCCGAATATTGACCAGGCCCACAAGGCCTGCGAGGACCAGCCCGGGCAAAGAGGTTCGCCTCGAGGCCCGTACCCCGGCACCCTCAAAAGGTACCGAGAAGACCCGATCATCGATGCTTTGCAAAGCAGCCTTTTAGCGTTTTCACAATACATTAATATCAATACTATTACTAGTTATTTTATTTTCTTTGAATATAAAACTAAATCTGGATGTTGCAAGTGATCCGACAGAGAACCAAAATAATCGACATAGCCCAAAGGATTAGGAAGCTGAAGTGACAGTGGGTTGGTCACATCTGTCGCAGAACCGACAACCGCTGGGGTAGACGTGTTCTGGAGTGGACACCGCGCCTTAGAAAACGCAGTATAGGACGCCCTCCAGCTAGGTGGAGTGACGATATCAGCAGCATGGCTGGTGTCGGTTGGAAGCGAAGAGCTGAAGTCCGAGCTTAGTGGCGTGCTATAGGGGAGACCTATGTCCAACAGTGGACGATAACAGGTTGATGATGATGATGATAAAACTAAATAACATTAGATATTTCATATGATTTATAGAAGCAGGCGTTACTTTGCGGAATTCCATATTACAAGCAATATAACAGAACTAACTACTTTGCTATAATCTGCACGGGTTAAGTGAATGCATGCAAAGCCAATGTGTATGAAGCAGGCAAAATCTACGCACCTTATACATGCAGGACCAGCCACCACATACACCCCAAGGCGCAATTCACCAGCAACAACGAACACAAAAGCAGCACACACACCCACCACCACAATCTCGACGGTCGTTTCGCCCCGAAACCGAAGCATCATCAGGAGGATAGGCTTCACGACAAAAATCGTACTGAAGCCGTGAAGCCTATCCTCCTGATGATGCTTCGGTTTTGGGGCGAAACGATCGTCGAGATTGTGGTGGTGCGTGTGTGTGCTGCTTTTGTGTTCGTTGTTGCTGGTGAATTGCGCCTTGGGGTGCATGTGGTGGCTGGTCCTGCATGTATAAGGTGCGTAGATTTTGCCTGCTTCATACACATTGGCTTTGCATGCATTCACTTAACCCGTGTGGATTATAGCAAAGTAGTTAGTTCTGTTATATTGCTTGAGATATTTCATAGTGTAAAAATAAATAAAGTGTAAATGAAACTATTTATCGTATTCCCCGTCAACAAATCCCGATTCTAATTAGTATGTCTTCATAATGCAAATTTATATTTATAACTACATTAGCGGAATGTCCAACGTTTAAGTGCGTAATAAAGACATTTCCGTCATGTGACTGCGAAACATTATTGATATTAAAATTTATTTATGAATACGACAGCGGGTGATAAAACGGCTTCTCAGCGCCCGGTGCGTTCGCGAGTCATTCCGCGAAGCAATGTAATTAATTATACCGATGTTGCTCTGTGCCGCGAACCCTTTTGTTTTTACTCGCCATTTCTAGAACAATGCGGTGTGACTTTTATCTTAGAACAATCATCGCGTCTACTTTTTGTTCTCTCGTGGTTAGAAGGTTCATTTAAATTCGTAATTTTAACAGTGACCATACCGATTTTGTTCTTATTGTTGAGATTTAAATGTAAATGTAATCCAGCAAAACCTATTCGAATTCCAGTTGAGTCTATTAAGCTGACTTATTATTACCAATTAAACGAATTCAAATTTAAAATATTAGTATTTTTGAATTTATTTTGAATTGAATTTTATTTAATTTCCAGAGACAGGTCGAAACGAACAGGTCTGAAATTTTGCCTTACACGGTAATGTAAAAATCAATAATAGTAACCAAATCGTCATGGAGACGTAAAAAAGCTTTGAACAAAATTTCATGTCCCGTTTAACAACGCTGAGGGGTTCCCTCGTCTGGAGACAATCCTGGCAGTGTCGTTCTGCTTATCATAAACATGCATCTGGAATGGACTATAAAGTGTCTGTAAAATTACATCTCAATCGGACACCGGGAAGGGGGTCATATTTCAATTGGAAGATTCCACCTTTGCATACATACATACAAAGCAAGTTATTTAACTTTTTTATTGCCCTTATTTAAAGGGCTGTGAAAAAAATCTAAGGAAGAAATCAAGAAATTGTATACAGTACCTACTAATTATAATATGTCAAAAACTTTTATTTATCATAAGTGGTACCCATACCTTAGTTCGCGTCAACTTATGCGTTTAAGTTCCCTCAATAATGAAATACGTTATTTTTTCCCTGTTCCCGCAAAAATATCGGGATTTTTATCGTAAATATATGAATACCGTAATTGTACCAAGTTCATGAATATTGTTCCAGTGCTTTAGCTGTGAAAGCATAACGAACAGTTGTAAATTATGTGTTGGATTTTCAAAATTTTATAGATACTAACAAGTATTTGTTGAATTTTATATTCCAAGTAATATTCGACAAATCATGATGATGTTAATGTTAGTGTAGATAAATGAACTTCAAATTTAAAAACATTTTAATATCTATCCTTTCTGTATAGTTAATTTAACCAATGTTAATATTCCCCAATCCTTTGTTTCCCTCACCATTTGTAGAACAATGCAACGTGCTTTTATCTCGAAACAATCGTCTCGTAGACTTTTTGTTTTCTCTCGCGGCTCTTTCCGTTTCACCCGCAATTTTATCTCTAACTGACTATTCCGAAAGTTACTCGACTTTTGCGACTTCGATGGGTATTTAAGCCGTCCAAGGAATGCCAATGTAATCTTACGAAGTAGTGTTCCGATCGGAGTTTAAGAACGAAACTTCCAGATTATTTTGTCTTTATTTCGACATATTGGTTTTATGTTTTATTTACGTGCCATGCGGTATCCGGCTGAGTAGAATAGACCACCGTTATTTTCTACCGAGGTGTCGTAAAAGACGACTAAGGTAAATGACCCGTCGTGTGGTACCCGGCGCTGATTAGAATAGACCACCCTCATTTCTTACCAAGGTGTCGTAAAAGGCGACTAAGATAAATTGACCCGCCGTGTTGTATCCGGCTGAGTAGAATAGACCACCCTTATTTCTTACTGAGGTGTCGTAAAAGGCGACTGAGTTAAGCTGACGTCAGGCAGACGGCCAGTCGTAACATAGCTCAAATTCAAACTCAACATTCAAATCAAATCACAACATAGTTAAAACATTTTGTGCCGACTCTACTTAGAGTGGGGTAAGGGCAGGAGAATGATCTTTTAATAACTTAAAATTTTGTATACATAATTGTGAAAGTATTCCATAACGCTATCTGACCTAAAATCCGATAGCGAAAATATAAAAAAATGTCACAGATGTTTAAAGAGATCTATTATATAACCTACCAGCTTAACATGTTTTTATAATGGCCGTTTGATTTTTTATCTGTTCTTCTGATTTAATCAATGACCTTCATACTTAGGAAATCAGTTTTGTGGCAGTCGAGCTTTCAAATTCTTTTTACATGTTTTTTATAGACGACATTCTAGCACTTGATCACTACCTAGACTGATTGTACGTGATGATGCTGTCTGGAAACGCGTTGATATGAAAGAGGAATAGCAGTTATACGTGTAATTTTCAACGCAGTATCTCATAGTAACATTTAAGCGGTTGGACAAAGTTAGCCTTTAAACTATCGTAAGAGGTTTTCACATTTTTATGTACAGAAACTGGTTATACTTATTTTGTAAATATTTCTAACTGGTCACGCCGCAAAAAGCAGTGGTAGATGGGGCAGTGCTACAGGGACCCCAAGCTCAGGGGACTTGGACTCTGACTTACAAACTACGAATTGACACACATAAAAAAAAAATATATATATACTGTTAAATTGAGAAACCTTCTCTTTTTTTTAAAACACGATTTTTATTTGATTTTTTTTATTTTCTCATGCAGTCGACTGTATTATGATGAGTCTGGAGTACGAACAATTTGGACAATCTGGAGTGCATCGAATTCGGAATTCGAATAATATGGATCAAACGATTTTAGTTGGAGCCCTAGTTAATTTTTGGCCCGAGACCTTCGGTTACATAGCTACGTCACTGCCTAAAAGAGCTCATGAATTTGACTAGTTTTGAACCCCGAAACTAAGCTAACTAGTCAAGCAATTCCGACATAGATCCATATTACATTACATTTACATTACATTCAAATATAAAACAAATCCCCCCGAAGCTGTCTGTCTGTATGTGATCGATTTTCTCAGAATCTACAAAACGGAATTTTGTACGGTTTTTACTAAAAGGTATTGAAATTCTTTAGGAAAGTTTAGGTTAATAATATAGTACGCGGCAATAAATAATGCACATCGAGACTTAGAGAGAGAAATCAGCTAGATCCTGCTTCATAGAGCATTCTCTCTGTCGCACAGACTGACGAACCCGTGCGAAACGTCACATACTAACTGAGTGACAGTGACAGCGCTCTACGAAACCGAATTGGTCGGCTGTTTCGTTTTAAGCCTCGATGTGCATTATTTATTGCCGAGTACTATACATTACTGTTTTATGTTAATTGTATTGGAAAAAAAACCCGCCTGCTGGGAGCTCGTGTACTCGTACTCGAGTGCCCCGCGTAAACCAACATAGATACAATAAAGTAATGTACTAGAGAATTGTAGATCTACAAAAATACAACAAAAAAGTTCGCAATAGCCTGTCTATATATTATATGGGTAGCTCACAATAACTAATTTTACTTCAAGATTGAATTTTTTTTTAAATTAGAATAAAATAAAGGGATGTACGCGGAAAAAAATTGTGACACATTACATAAAATATAAAAAATTCGACTCTTTAATATGAATTATTTAGCAAAAGCCAAAACTCTTGCCAATTGTTTACGGGTTCAAGCACAATATGAGTACCACTTTATTTTTATAAATCACGGTAATCTTAGATTAACTCGTTACAGTATAGACTTATACTTATCCCTTGTACTTTTTATAGATATTTATAGTGGCTCTAATGGAAAGATCAAACGAACGGTACAGTTAGTTTTAATGTCTCAGTGTAAACGCCAGTCGGCCAGTTAGATATTATTAGCGGCATTGGTGTACAGTGAGTTGGCGCATTGCATATCTCTCATCGCCTGCGATATTTTGATCCCGTTGACATTTATTATGCCATAGACTTCGAAGAATCACGCTTTCGCTCGCTAACATCTAGGCCTGATCAATACCTGTATTACTCATGTTTCTAGGAACGATCTAATCCTGACGATATAAATATATATTTGGCCTCGCCGTGTGGTATCCGGCTGAGTAGAATAGACCACCCTCATTTCTTACTGAGGTGTCGTAACAGGCGACTGAGGTAAGTTGACGTTTTGCAGGCGGCACGTCGTAAAATACGTATCAAAATCATGTGACAACATGTTTGTAACATTTTGTGCCGACCCCACTTATAGTGGGATAAGGACAGAATGATGATGATAAATATATCTTTGGCCATGCTTATTATTTTGATTTATTTTCATATATATAGCTAGATAGTTAAATAATATAGCCTTAGTCAATGGTGTCGGTACACCCCTACGAAATGGAATGATGACCTCAAAAAGGTTGCGGGACGGTTTCCCGTCATTCAACGCCATCGTCATTCAATGATTCAAACGCCATAAGTGTGATGTGAAGATCCCATTAGGAGACCTATATCCAGCAGTGGACGTCCATCGGTTGACAAAGAAGAAAAAGAAGAAGTCAATACAGCTGATCAGCCAAATGAAAGCATTAAGGAAGGATTAGTAAGAACCGACCGCGGGTCCGGAACCCGGAAACTTAGTTGCTCAATTGGTATATACAAATTACAACGAGGCAAAGTTAAATATTAAAAAAAAAAAAAATGAATACAACATATGGAAACATTAATAAAAATATTTGTGACATATTTTATTTAAGCCAACAACAATAGAGCTTTAGGATATAAGACTTGTAAAAGTCAGGCTTTATCATATTTCAGGGTACTCAATTTTATAACTACACTGTAGAATAAAATGCTCTTGGTTTTAGCAATTTTGTACGTTACGTGCTGACAGTGGAATTTTGGCACTGATCAAACTTGTTTTATGGTGCAAGAAGTATATTACCTCGTAGATTCTAAAACTGACTAATATGAATGCTGTATTTCGTTGGAGCAAGTGTCATAATACAACAAATTTCTACCTGTAAAAGTTATGCTAGGTGTAGACCTCTGATAGAAAAATGACGTAACTTGTCTTCTCCTAAGACAATAATGCGTATCCCTTGAGTAGTTAATTTAACCTTTTGATTGATTGATTATCTTTATCTTAATATAATGATAATCAACCTAAACAACAAACAAAATAAATTTGAGGGAAATAAAAGAAAAATAATGATAACGAAATCGCAAAACAAAAAAAACCTTATTTTTGAGACCTTATAATAGTTATCACTAATAACTAATATAAGATTTATTTAAAATTTCTAATGTCAAAGTATCACAATTTGATGAAAATCCGATACTAAAAATTAATTATAACATTCTTCTTCTTATCCCTCCGATAAGCGGGATCGACACATGTTATAAGCATGCTGGTAAATGATTTGGCATGATATTTCTTTTACGATCGGCCGCCTATCCGACGTCAACTTACCTTAGTCGCCTTGTAAGACACCCAGGTAAGAAATGAGGGTAATCTACTCAGCCTAATAACACAGGGCAGACTAAAAATTAGCTACAGTGTATATTTTTTGTTGAAAATTATACGTACGTATAGCACTGATTTTGAGCGGTGAGACCGTGCGACTCTTTCGAGGGGAACATGAGTTCAAACCCGGGTAGTCACCAATGAGTTTTTCTATTAAAGCTCATGTGCCTAATTGATAATTGCAATTTATCACACGCTTTTCGATGAAGGAAAACATCGTGAGGAAACCTGCATATCTCTGGAGAATTCTGTTGATATGTGTAACCTACCAATACGCATTGGAGCAGCGTGGTAGGTCTTAGCTCCAACCCTTCTCTCTAGAAACGGAGAGAGGAAGCCTATTCCCAGCAGTGGGTGTGTAACAGGCCGCTACTTTACTTTTACAGTACTGATTTTAAGTCTCGAGGTTTTTAACATTATATGTCAAAAGTTTAAAAATAAGCAATCACGACAAGAACAAGAATCTTTTCGAAACAACAGTTATGTTCCCGCTGAAACCGTACGAACTCTCACTTTAGACAAGTGTGTCCTAAGCTTAACACTTCAAAGCAGCGAATCAACGACTCTCATCAAGTTTAACGAGCCATTCCCACTCGCTACGCGCAACCTAGGGGAACTCGTAATTTTCGGAACTGCTAACGTGTAATTATTTCGGAAAGGGCGTCAATAGCGTAACCGCAAGCATTTGTATGCATCGATCGACTTGATATAGAAGAAACTTTTTTTTAACTTACTATATGTTTTGTTTTCAAATTTTTTTCACTGCACATAACCCTATGCTACCTTAATCCAAAGATTACTTTTTTATTATATCTTTACCTAATGGGCAACCTCTTACTTTGCACAGTAGGTTATACGTTATAAATAAGTAGGAGTTAAAGTATTGACAAATAAGTATTGCGAAGCAAACAAACGAAACAAATAAAATAAGTAGTTAACATAGTGTTCCTTAAACAATTAATGTAGACGTCACTTTGTCAAGAATTTCTTTGTTAAAAAGTGATGATAAAAATTATTTAAAATATTTCTGTCATTAATTTTGCACAAATAATAGATGAATTTAATATAAAGCATTATCCTATCTAATACGTGAAATAACTCAACACACATCGAGTTAGCAATATTCGCCTGTAATCGGGCGGTTCATATGCATTATGAAGCATTAGAGCAACCTGATACAAGCCGTTGCGTCTATTATTATTACAGTACCCGAAAGTGTATTTATATGTGTTATACTAATCTCCGGATTAGCTAAGATGGATTTCCATATAATTAATACAATTTCCAATACAATTAGCAATGTCGTTATATGAATTTTTTTGGTATATTTTTGCTGTCCTCTAAAAAATGACGATTTTTTTAATGAATATTACGACACCTAAGGTTTTTAAAAGCTGAAACCAAATATATTATTTAAAATAGTTGAAATAACATTCTTCTTCTTTGCGTGCCTCTCTAACTAATGAAGGTTGGCAGTCTGCTCTGCATATGCCTTCCTATTTGTAGCCAGACGGAAGAGTTCGGGAGCGCTCTTAATTCCCGTCCATTCCGGAAGAAATAACATTATTTTTTATTAAATAAAGTTGCCTGCGATATGCTTATGTGGACGTTTTTATCGTAAAAAAGTAAAAGCGATAAAGGTATTTCTGACGTTTTTTTCTTAAATAAAAGAATAAATATTCTGTTGCCGCAATCGCGATTGCTTTGAAAAACCATTAAACTGTTTGTGGCAATAGCCCCATGATGAACTTTTGTCGTGTGTCTACTGAAACGTGTCCTTCATTTTGTATTTCCGAAAACCTTTTGCAACACCCGTTTGCAAGACCTTAATTACTATAGAATTGACTTAATTAGTTATTTAGAAACTAAATAGCGAGGTTAGAAAACCTAAACAATAACGTTGGCCAAATAAGGAGACGCATCGTGGAGATCGTTCCCGAAAGTATCCAGTTAGTTGTCGAGACTGAAATATCGCTCGCAAAAAGAGAAGGACATCAAAGCGTTGAGGCACTTCGGTGAGTGCGACGTGATACGGTTTAGAAATAACCTCGGCAGTCAGTACAAGAGCTGTCGACAAGGCAACCCACAGTAGAATTTTCACGGCTAACTGGTGTGTTTTGTACACCTCCAGACTTAGTCCAGGAAACAGAACTTTAAAATATTTAAGAAATAATTCGTTATGTGGCAGAATTCCATTATATAAATGTAGTGGTGAAAGTAATTACAAATCATCACAGGAGATTTTGAAAAGAATTATGAGATATCAAAATAAAAAAAATCAAAAATCTGTTGCTCCGTTCGGTCTTGATAGATGAATATACACAGCATTTACAATCGTGTTTTTGTGATATCTTGTAAATAATATCTATCGACCATATGGATAGATATGTAACTAAAATAAGAGAGAAATTATGTATCACGTATAAGATAACAAAAATAGCAACGGAGAATAACACTTGCGACAAATTCTTAACAGGTTTTCGGAAAAGGAGAATTTTCTATTTTACTACTTTAACAGAAAAGAAAAGTGATGATGCATTCCAGCCACTAAATGAGGACCATTCCAAGATAATGATGATATCTTGGGTCCAGTATGTAAATGAAATTAAAACAATCAAGAACTGTTTAATTGTACCCTGTAATTCGTACTTGTATAATTACTTACTTTGCAGAGTTCCATAGTATAAAAGTAATTATATTTTTTTGTCTATAACTGAGGAGCTTAGGGTTCATTTGCAAATTTTTAAATTTTTTAAAATATATGATTAAAAAATGGGTTGTAAATAACGTCTTTTGTGAGATTTAGAGATAAATCAAACGGCCGATTGGAGAGCAATGTTCGTCAGTCGGCTTATTTTCAACGCGAATGTGGTGAAAGATAAAAGCCCGCAGTAAAACTTGGTCCAGCGTGGGCGTGGAATAGATAAGAAACGGCTACAACGATATCTCTTAAAGTGATAATTTGTTAGTACTCGTCCTTACTTCTGATAAAAAGAGAAATACGACTCTTGTTCTCCAAAAGTTCAAGGCATCGTTTAATGTCACATAAACCCCGTATATCATGTAATACAAAGAGAAGTACACAGTAAAATGGGGCAGTAAAACGGGTTAAACGCTCGCAACGTTTATTAATTGAATATTCGTTTTATTGGTTGTAATTTACGGATTATAAAAGGACCTTTCTCTAGATGGATGGAGACTGGGAAACATTGATAGCGTTATAAATTTACTTTGAATACCAAAAAAATGTGGTATAAATTGATAACAAATGGACGACATGGAACGACGGCCGTGGAGCATTGTTTGGCTTGCCGTTTTATTACTAGAAGTCTCGAGTTTATTTGCCGTTAACATATGGTTTACCGGAAACTTCAGTACGCTTCTAGGAGTAGGAATTGTTTTATAATGTGGTTCTTTAATTATTCATTACTTCTGGCAAGCGTGGCAGAAATTTGTATATTTATTTCTATTGAACGCCCTTTCCTTACTGAAACAGGGCCTGACTTATAAAGTCTTCGATTATGAATTTTCTATCACTCCGTCGGTTTTCAGTACACAAATATTAAAAAATGTATACATATTTGATGTGCATTGATAAACAAATATCTCGTTTTACGTCTTCGGATCAGTGAAATAAAATATAATTTTATGTTATTGAACATTATTGCCTGCAATATCATCCGTCAGCTACAATCATGTCGTCAAATCGTAACACAACTCAATTTGAATCCCATTCTCCGATTATATGAAGGCAATGCTGTAGAATATAAAGAGAAATATAAGATCAAGCAATTTGAACAGGTGCAGTGATCCGGAGTATTAAATTATACATTAAATTAATATTTTAGTTGGTATTATGTACTTATGTACTCTCAAGTATTGAACAACTGTACTAAAGTGTCGTCAGAAGACATTGGCAAATTCAGAAGCATCACTGAGTATGCAAAGATTGTTTTCATTTGGGTACACGATGTGCGTGCCTGTGTGTATTACGTGAGTTAGTGTAAGTGGTTTTGATTTGATCACCAGGGTTAGTTTACTTACATAGTTTTTAGGGGTTGATCTAACAGAAGCTTTGCTTGGATAGCTGGTTACTGAAGTACTGTACCACAATGTTAATACTCGTTTCTGTAATTGAACTCGTAAAACCGACTAATGGTGACCCATTAGTCGGTTTTCTAAACCTTGAATTTTCAGGAAAGTATACCGACAGTAGGTGAGATAGGTGAACTAGTTTTAGACGAGTTTATTATCAACCCCAAATCGCATATTTATAATAACCTAATTTTTTGTAAAACACAGCGTTTCTCACAATTTTAGTTTTCGTTTTGTTCTACTCTTTGTCTTTGGAAGATTTCTTTACGGTTTTGTTTCAACCTCGGTCGTATTTTACGGCCAATCTTTTACATTACCGTTGTCGGTATTAAATGACCGTAACAAAATAAAACTTAAGATGCGTAATAACAGGGTTTGGATTCAACGCCATGAGGGCGTTTATTAAAAAGCAATTACGTGTTTATTCTATCAGTTTAGCAATTTAACGTTATTAATATAACAGCTTTTTCGATGCAAGAAAGCGCTTTCGATATTACTCTATTGGAACGATTATAAGTAATTACTTGTATTATGCCCATATTTTATATACGACCCAGAAATGTTCGGGTCGGTGTTAAAATATTGTTTGGGTCGGTATTAAAACTTTATGCGGATGTTATGCTTTGATTGCTGGTGGAGGCGGTTTTATAGTCTCCATATCTGGTTGATGTATCGTGCGTTCAAATTGAGATTACTCTATTTTTATTGCTGCCATGATTGCCTAGTGGTTAAAGTACATGGTTTTAAAATATTGCATTAATGAATAAAGATTTAATTGCTTAACGTGATATATAGTAACCATTATCAAACGCTTGCGCGTTGGTTCCAGATGTCGACGCAATTTTTCTAATATGAATGTACAGGCATAAACGCATGATGCGCCAAAAGTTTCTATCTTATATGACACGAGTAAGTAGTGGAAAACTACGCAGATTTTGTAATCGGTATGATTTACTAGAGCAACAAAAAATAGATAAAAAAATGTCAAAAAAATTGTTAGGAACTTAAGTCTACTTAGCATTGGAGGTGTTTTTCTATTTTGATAATATTATAATATATAGCCACAATACAATGAATTATTATTAATTCAAATTCAAAATATTCTTTATTCAAGTAAACTTGTAAACAAGTGCTTTTGAATCATCAACATCTACTGCTGGTTCGGAAAGGTGTTCCTACCGAGAAGAACCAGCAAGAAACTCGGCGGTTGCTCTTTTCAAACAATAATCCTTATCACTAGTTACATATCGTTATAAATGTATTGTACAGGGTTGAAGAGAAGCTATATCCACGCATTCCTATCTTCTATGTAATCTTCAATAGTATAATAGGCTTTCTGAATTAACCTTTTTTTAATAGTATTTTTAAACTGCTGTAAAGGTAAAGTTATTGTAGATTGTGGAATTTTATTATAGAATCTTATACCCAAAACCCACAAACGAATTACGAACTTTTGCAAGGCGCAAAGCAGGAACAGCAAGCTTATGTCGGTTCCTACTTTGTCTATTATATACATCGCCAATCCTTTTATAATTATTAATATTCATAAGTACAAAAATTAAATTACTAAAAATGTAAGAATACCTGTTTCCTTGAACTTCTCTCGCAGGGAATCGCGCGAATTTAAATTGTAAATGCCACGTATGGCTCTTTTTTATAACACAATTTTTTTTATAAAACAATACGTAATACAATTTGATATACAATAATTTATAATACTACAGGATTACTGTCATGTCTATGGCAAACCCTACAGCCCTAGATAATTAATTATATAATCCAGCGGTTCGTTCCATTATCATTTTGTTCATCAACCAAAAGCATTTTAACCAAAAGCGATCAGATATAAAATAATTGTAGATAGTACACCAATAGCTTACTAAGGAGACTCAAGACACTCACTAGTGTTATATATCAAACACTACCGCCAAATATGTATAATTGATTAATGTAGCAGTACGTGTAAGGTAACAATTAACTTCGATGATATTACCAATATCAAATTACGCACAACCCTAAGATATTTTTGATACCTCATAGATTGAGACAACATTAGATAAGAATAAGCGATTTAGAAATCGAATAGAAATCAGAATTAAAAATTATTCAAAATTTATTTGAATTATTTCAATATCTTTTACTAGTATATTTATAAATAAATTGTTAGTATATTGATAAATTAGTGTGAATAGAAGATAATAAATTGTCACTTATCACTTTGCCTACGTGTATTGCACACTAAAAAATCTACTAAATTATCAAAAAATTTGTCTAGTTATATAATTCATACCAAGTACCAATATTGCCCTCTTATTACTTAAATAATTGTTAAATGACCTCCATATTCAACAAGGACTTTTATTATTTGTTCACTTACCCTAGATACTATTTTTTATACTATTCAGGAGCAAAACTGTGTCGAACAAAGCTTAGAAAAATGAGTAAAAGATAAATGAGTAAACTAAAACTGTCATGTTTGTCACTTATCTGCAATGTCACTCTGTATCGAAATAATTTTGGAATATTATAAACGCTTAACAGTCAGAATCTTTCCAATCAAAAAAATATTTAATTAATAATTATCTTATTGTAGAAGCAATACAATTTTTTCTCACTTTTTCAGTGAAATTAGCTATAGGTACATATGGTTACCACAAAAAACAGCACCGATAAAACCAATATAGAATTTAATAGAAAAATACCTGTCGAATTTTCCTAGTTAAGGTAAAATGAAAAAAAAAATTGTAATGGTGAAAAGGTATTGTTGCAAATAGTACTTCATCATTAACATTTATTTTATATTTAAGGATATAAAGCTAATAAAAATAATAGACTTAAGTACAGCGGAGCGGGATACTAACGGGATATTTATCTATCCCGCTCCGCTCAGTACACTGTCCGCATCGAAATAAGAATCCCATGAAACACTAGGGGGCGTGAAGCCTCAATGTTACCTCGAATTTCGTAATTAAACGTTTCGTATAATTGCGACCTTTTCCCTGCCAGAACCTTTATTCACGCTCTGTTACACTTTAATCTCTTAGTGTGACATTGTTCCGTATGATACATGCAGCTGTTATTTTATATTCGATGCTGTAGACCAAAGTTGAAAGAATATCAAGGCAAGTGGACATTTTGGACGAAAATATTGGCGGGATGGTAATAAATATATAAATGTCATGAAGCTGTAATAGCCAAGCGGTGAGACCGTGCGACTCTCTAGAGACGGCATAGGTTCAAACCCCGGGCAGGCAGCAATGAGTTTTTCTATTAAAACTGATCTAATTGATAATTGCAATTTATCACACGCTTTTCGATGAAGGAAAATATCGTGAGGAAACCTGCATATCTCTAGAGAATTCTAGGGATATGTGTAACCACCAATCCGCATTGGAGCAGCGTGGTAGGTCTTAGCTCCAATCCTTATCTCCAAACACGGAGAGAGGAGGCCTTAGCCCAGCTGTGGGTATAGTAACAGGCCGTTACTTTATATAAATATCAAACCCATCTGGAGCCCTTGCTGTATACCTATTTCACCTCAAAGAATAGCCTAAAGTTATAATAGAAAGTAAGCAGTTTATCTAGAAGTGCTAAATTGTCTGAAGTAGTTTTAAGAACAATAATGAGACTCGAAAATGTTTACTCTTGAAACCCATTATACACTTTATTGTGTAAAAATGTAATTTGAGATTTGTTTAAAAATTTGTAGAATGCTCGATTGCATAACGGCCTTTGAGAATAAATTTGAAACTTGTACCAGAATGCACGGTTGCATAACGGCTAGATGCATAAAGAAATACATCATAAAGTCACGTTAATAAATCCTCAACTAATACAGGAAGACATAAAGCCGGCGATGGCAGCATTTATGTAAATTGCTTCCGTTCAGATTCGCTAAGATTTATGTATTAACGTCAACAACAATTAAATTTGGACCACGATTTCACGCTCGGAATAAATTATTCGAATATTCCATTGCTGAAAAGAGCGATTAAATCTTTCCTTCAAATAATTAATTAAGAATTCTCTATAAAAATTTCAACACTATTTCTTATATAAAAATTAAACAAAGACGAAATAAGCCCTTTAATTTGTAACATAATAATAAATCTTCTAAAAGATTAAGCATTCGACGTGGTGATTTATCACATCTGCAATAAAATAGTTTGCTTACTAACGTCAATATTATCTCACAATGTAATTTTTATTATTCGATTCCCTTTTTGCGAACTGTATTGGCAGTAGATTGATAGTACATTTTGTAAACTGATGAATAATGTAATATAATATTATTCATCAGTTTTCAAAATCTCAAAGATTATTCATCACAATTCATTAAAATACCTTTAATAAGTTTGTTTTAAACTAAACTCCTTTTTCCACTTAAACACAACATACGGTTAAATAAAAAATTATGTGCAAGCCAGCGGCAATACTACGGCAGGATTACCATAATTTAACACTTAATATTAAACTATGTCTTCACTTAATACTCCAGTTGAAGAATATCTTTCAAAAGCCACTTTAAGGTTACTAATAAATATTTTATTCGTAAGACATAAAGTCACTTCATGCAGGGCTACACCCTAGGATTGGGTTGAATCTACCTGTATAGCTATTTTATTGGCATTTATATTAACTTTTCATGTTCAGCTAATGGATTAGTGCAGTCTAGGCCGTAAGGGAATATATGCGTTCGTAAATTAGGGTTGCTACCGTTACTAACAAAAATGTTTCTTAATGTCATTGAACAGATCGCGCGCTAAATATAAATATAACAGTGTCTTATTACAGTCTTTAAACGGAAACAGCATACATTTTTTGACACTAAAATGATTTTAGCCATCTGTCGTCAAAGCGGGTCGTGTTATAATAGATTGTTCGTAGTTAGTGCGTATTGTATTGTAGGCTACCGCAGTTTCACGGTTGTCTTCCGCATTGCTCTAGATTCCGACAAAATGAGCTGACAAAATTTAAATCATCTTATAGATTTAAGTATTTAACAGATTTTTATTGGTTCTCTGAGAGGAATTTCTATATTTTCCTATTTATGCAGTTGTTGGATATTCAACACGCTTTCGCAAGTCTATTCATTAATCAATAATACTATTAAAAACCTTACTTATGAGATATATTCATTTGAATTTATTAATGCTTTAAAATAGTTCATATAAAATAAATGTTTGTCTATCCAATACGTGCCTATTTTTTCATCCCATAACAATGAAACTTAGGAACTTGATCTTGGTCTATAAAATAAATATACTTTAAAAGCAACATTAGTCAAAATTTCTTTTATCCAATAAAATGTAGCATTAAAATCCAATGGAGCAGCTATTTCATGCATGGGACTCATTGAAGCCTAAGGAATAGTATTTATCATGTTTTCTTTTAAAGTAAATAATGAATCCTAAATTTCCATTGAAGTCATGATGAAAATAGTTTTTTTATAGAAAACATTGCCGCATAGTTGGAGTTTAAACCATAAGAGTAACGCGCCTCAACGATCAGCCTTTGTAGCAAGCTGTTTTAACCAAACAAAAAATTTAATACTTTAACTTATAAAGCGGGCTCACTTTCTGCGATAAACGGTGCCCCTGTGGAAATAGTCCGACCGATAACATTAGCATGAATTATACTTACAGATTGTTCAGATCTTACCTTCTTTGCTCCATTTACATAAGTACCTAGTATGCAATAAGTCCCATGGAAATATATGATGTTATCACTAGGACATAGGGGTTATCTTTGCGTCATGTAGGGATATTGTGTTCAATGTTATTTATTGGTTATCTATGCACATATCTTTAGTTATTCAACACGTATGTTACAGAAATATCTCAAACTGTTTACTTGCAAATTATCCAAGAATATGTAACCAACCAACCAGGTCAACGCATACAGTTTTACTTAGCCACAGATTATCAGTGGGATGACAGTTTCTTATTTGATTTCAATACACGAGAAGGAGATCTATGCTACTTATAAGCCACTATATATTATATAGTAAATTTTATGTACCTACGTAAAATGATATTGGCAAAACCGGTAAAGGATAATCGAAAAAACTACAGGCTTAAGTCCTATAATAAATCCAGCGCAATTACTTACTAACTCTTTTTTCATCTTTTAATACTGTAAAAGGATATATTTTTAACAAAGCTATAAGTAACAGTATTAAAGTAAGACAGGAATGAATTGGGTTTCAGGATTTATTACCGAATGCTCTCAAGCCGAGTCTTCATCGAGTTTCGTGAGATTTTCATTTTCTTTATTGCATTCGACAGTGTCATTAATTAAAGTCTGGAAATTTTATTAAAGGACTTTACTGTTTTGTTGGATTTGAAGTGATATCAGTGCGGTGATTTCAAGATTTAAATTTTTTGCATTTAATTAAACTGATTAGTGTTATCGGCTTCATCTCTGCAGTACCGAGATAAGATTATATAGTTTCAAGGCCCTCAAATATCACATATTAAAAATCACTACGATCTGTTGTACGTGTAAATAAACAAGAAACGCAATTTTGTATTATAATGATTTCTTTATTCATTAAAGCCTAACAAGTATTGTTATCAAGAATGCAGAATCGAAGATCAGGCCCCGTTTCTACTTATAAACTTCTTTGTATTATATAAATTTATAGAATATGAACCTAGCCGCATTTGACCTGTATAGTATGATCTGCTTCTTGGAGGTTTTTCTACTACATTGGAATATAATCTATACTTATTATAAAACAAAGTCCCAAAATGCTGTCTGTCTGTATGTAATTGATTTTCTCAAAATCTGCTGTGCGTACGCTGTGTAAACCAGCAGAGATACGCCAAAGTAATGTAGTATAGAATTGTAGATCTACAGAAATACTACAAAAAAGTCCGGGACAGCATGTCTCTATCTTTCACGGTTAATTATAATAAAGTATTCTTACACTTAAAATTCCAAATGCGGCGAAGCCGCAGGCACAGCTAACAATCTTATTAATATATTTTAAGAGATTTCTTGAGATCACACTTCTATCTTTATTATATAGCTGATTGTGAACAAATTCAACTACAATAGCTTCACAGCATTATTGTCTCCACCACATCTCTTTGTTCGTTTGATTTTCTGTTATTTGAACCAAGATAACCACGTTCCTTGATTCTTATTATGGATCCCGAGTGTTTCACAGACAAAAAGATGGAGATTTCAGATATATACTTAAGTTTATCTATTTCATCATATATTGTAATAAAAATACAAAATTTTATTTAAATATAAATTTTATTTACTTGAGTCATGCAAATAGTTTGTAAATATTGCATATTAGAATATTTTTGCCTACAAGCATACCGCCTTCTAACGAATGCTGAGCGACTCTGTTAGTTCTGAGAAACAAAGTAACCATATTTCTTCCATGTTTGCTTACTCGCTTATAAGTAATATTTCAACAAAACAGTGTAAATAAGTTGCATTCTATTTAAATATCAACGTCTTATTCATAAAGATAATTTCAAAATCATTAAATCTGAAAATTATTTTTTTTTAAATTTATTTATTATTATTTGTGTACCGAAGAACATAGGTAAGATAGACACTATTCATTAAAAAAAGTGTACAAAGGTTAACTTATCCCTTCGGTAGAGATCTCTGCTACCTAACCTATGAAGTACCTATTTATAGATATTTTTTTAATTTGTAACGTAATTAAAAGTAAAAATAAACAAAATTTAATTATGCAAACTAATTTTCTGTAACATAAAAAAACTTAATCCTCAATCTTTTTCCCCAGAATTAAAATAAGAGTACTAAACCCCAACATAAAAACTTAACTGAAATATAAAGTTATTACTGAAAATAAACACGAAAGCAACTGTATTCAAAAGCGGCTTAACATTTTACGGCTACACAAAGAGCTTTAAGCTACAGGTAACGACGTGCTTTATTACTAAGTAGTGTATTATTAATGTCACCGCAAATGTTTAACGTGGTACATAAACGTTGTTTAACACTCCCATAGTCTTCAAATACTGATGGCATAGAACATTTCAGGGTCGAATTTTGACGGTGCCTCTGGTATGGCCATGTATTCTTATCACAGTTATTTGGTCTAGGGTTTTATAGTCAGTATTGGTGATATTTATATATTTTTTAGAACCTGGCTTTTAAGAAGAGAGTTATCTAATCATCGATGCATCGATGAAGGTATGTATTTTCTGATTTACATGTGCATTAGATGCTTCGGATACAACACGTTCTTACAAGTTTGGAGTAAGTTTGCATTTGAGTCCCTTCGTGTAATCGAGTTATTTTAATAGACCTCCTTAAATTTAAATTAAATTAAGTTATTGTATTTACAATACGAGGACCTTGCAACTATTATAAACAACTATCAATATTTTACCGCTTAGTCGAATCTTTTTAAACTTTGGCTCAATATGTTTCGAGTTTTTTTTTTCTTTTGAAGACTCGAGTTACTGAGTATTAAAATAAAATGGAACTCGAATCGTTTTTAAATGACCAAGTTACTTTGATACTTTAACTTGATCTCAGTTTCTGAGTGTTTCCGTGAGTTTTATATAATTGGATCATCATAAAACAAAGACTTGAGTACATTGCAACTTTGCAACTTGGATCTGTGGTTATATCTCCAATGAGACAAAAGTCTTTGACCTACACTGGAATTCCTCTAATTGTTATTTTATATCATCACTAATAACTATATCAATAACATAATAATTCACACGTTATCTACTTAAATAAGGCAATTATGAAAAGCAGTACCAAATAAGGTTCGTTTTAATAACTTTTTCTATTATTTAATTAAAATAAATGAGCCCTTTACGAAAGTTTTTGGTTTGACGTGCCTAATTAAATGTAATAGGTTTGAACCCTTGTGTTAACCCTTTGGTTGATAACGATCATTTTTGCGTACTTTCTGTCTAATTGGAGTTTTATATTTCTAGTTAATTATGTTATGAAAAGGATAAATAACGTAAAAAATATTAAGCGAAAACATTACAGAGTTAAAAAGACCGCTAAGTCTTTTTAGAATATCGTTTCGCATTCATTTTTATTGTGTTGTGTGTTTTATCCATATTTATATATATAAATATTATAGTTATATTGCTTGTAATATGAAATTCCGCAAAGTAACGCCTGCTTCTATAAATCATATTTATATTTTTTTATTGTCATTGTTATTGTTATATTTATTGCCGTTTGGTATCCGGCAGAATAGAAAAGACCACCCTCCTTTCCTACTGAGGCGTCGTATGAGGCGACTACGGACTACGGTAAGTGCCGTATGGTATCCGGCCGCGTAGAATAGACCAACCTCATTTCTTACCGAGGTAAAAGGCGACTAATGTAAGTGGACGTCAGGTAGGCAGCCGGTCGTAAAATACGAGGCCAAATCACATCACAACATGAGTAAAACATGCTCCGACCCCACTTAAGAGTGGGATAAGATCAGGATAATGGAATACATTTTTATTTCCATAACTTAAGCTCGTAAAACGCAACATGTTGGTAATTTTTCCTCTTAAGCTATTATAAGATTATCATTATAAGGATTTTTTTAATTTTACCCATATCTACCGGTAGATATAATTATACTATGTTCAATTTTATAAATAAAATAAAACACATTTTTATATTATAAAATTGCTATATTCTGAAAATTTATATAACACAACTGGCTCTGAAAATATTTGGATATTGCAAAAACAAAATCGTCTTAAATGGATCAGAAAGAAGTAAAGTTCGGAAAAAGTTTTGAAATCGCGGAGCTCGTTACACTTTATTACAGTATAATTATACAATAATTTCTAATACACGAATTAATATAAATATCACAGTCAAATATTATACAACTAAAGCACTAATTCTAAATGTAAATGGCAGTGAAATCAGAGATCTGCGAAAGATCTTTATGATTAAATAATTCTTATTACCCGATAGTGGTATGAACGATTTAACTATACAGGGAGATAGGTATCTACTGAAAAATATTTATCATAAAGTGAAGCTAGTCTAAATATTGTGACTAGAATTAGGAATAATTTACGATACACAACTATCAATATTTTGGTAGCTACATGTTTAACTAATTTATGATTCCACTACAATTCTTAAAGTTTAAATTACAACGTTTACTACAAGAAGTGTTTATTATTTTTTACAGTGAACTTTTTTGCCGATATCCAATTGACACATTTAATCTGTTATGATTAGAACAATTGCGAACTTGTACCATCCATGGCTTTCAAAATGAATTATCAATTATTATAAAGAAAACAAACATAACTTTGTCAAAAGTATAGTCTTATAATTCATATTACGGGATTGGAATCTTTGCTTTATGCAATTTGAACACCTTACAATATACTAAGTATTCTTTGTTCTATTATTACCATATTGAAATATCAGTCGTTTGGAAAGTGTGTAACATAATATCTAGGTATTGAAATTTACATGTCTAATAAAATGTTATTATTATAAAGGCATAAGTATGTAAGATTGTTAAAACTTTGTAAAGGTCATCAAAGCTAAATAATTTACCCTTAAAGTTCATAAGACAACTGACTCTACAAGTTTAAGATCGAAAAGTAACTTACTAGCTAAACTAGACACGTATTTATCGGATCTAACTCCTTATTATATTGAAAAGTTGATATCGATTATTGCTTTACGTTTCATTTCACGTCACTAATAACTACCAAAAAAGTTGCCTCATTTCATATGACTCTTGTTTTCGGGACTCTGGAATGAAAATAAAGTGAGGATTATAGTCCTGTACGGTTAAATAATTGTGGCATTTGATATATGTAGTATTTTTTAACTTAGTGAAGTTTATTTGGGATTTTAATTAAGCAAAAAAATTTTTTTTCCAAATCTACAAAACGTTACAATAATACGTTTTCTATAAAAAGTACATTAAAAAGAATTATACATATCAATACAAATTGATATATATAATTCTTTATAAGAAAATCAATGCGAGGAAGAAAGAAACCAGTTAAGATTTAATCCTGGACTCGAAAATAATAAAAATGATAGAAAAGAATACCTTTACAGCACATTGTACTGATAACAACGCTTCTTAACTTTACTTTTACATAATTTAGCGAATATATTTTCATCTCCAAAACATTTATATTATACTAGCAAAGCCCCGCGGTTTCACCCGCGTCCGTACAGATCTCGTGGTAGTGGAAAGTCTACGAAATCGGACTATAGATTTATTTTGTAGATTATTTAATTATAAAAAATGGGTATCATTAGTATTCTTGGAATAAGACTTAACTCACCAAGTGCAGGCCCTGCTATAACGGTAGGTTTGGTTTGTTATGGCATTATTTGATTTCGATTTACATTCTTAAATTCGTAAAATCTTTTGATTGGGATGTCAGATTTTAATAATTTAAAAAGTATTTTACAGGTATTGAAACAGATATTCATAAAATATCATTTAATGGGATAAGGATTAATACAGAGATATGAATAAAATGGTTTGATTATTGTCGGCACTTTTATAACTTTTACAATGTAAAAAAGTAGTTATATTGGCATAACTATAATAGTTAGACATATGGTATCGCGGACTTTTTTGTGGATATTGATACGTTCTATAATACTGTAGAACATTTTTTTGTTCTATCATCAATAGTTTCTGCAGCGCACGCGATGATAGATGTTTACGACTAAATTTTTACCAAGTTATTACAATTTTATTAGGGATCCGTATTTATTTTTTAAATGACATATAGCCTATGTTGCTCAGTGAAAAAGCAGCTTTCCAATGGTGAAAGAATTTTTGAAATCGGTCCAGTAGTTTTTGCGTGAAAACGTAACAAACATACATACAAACAAACATACAAACAAACATACAAATCTTTCCTCTTTATAATATTAGTATAGATAGTATAGACAACTTACCTCGTATGGTGGAGGTGGCAGTATATCATTCAGGTTTATTTGGCAGCTCTGTTCAGATCGAGCAGCATTCGAGTGTCGGCTTGAATGAATAGGAATTTTGAAACTGTTCTCCCGTCCTAACCAATGCCATTGCGGATAGTCATATTCTAAATCACTAGCAGGACATACTTTGCTTTTGTCCTGTCGACTCCTCGAGCCAGATCTATTAGTGTGGCACGAGCCACAATCATCTTCGACTATATTTACATCATTGTGGACATTATCGTGTCTCAATTCCCTGTAATCCTTTGTTGATCTGCTGGAAGTGCTATGGCAACATGTCGAACATTCACCATTTGAATATTGAATGCTACCATTGCACGATCTAACAATACTATTGTTATGAGACCGTCTTTCAGGACAACTTCGGGCATCTCCGATGTCAGCATTGTCCTATGAGAGAATTTATAAAATATAAATCACTTGAAATCTTGTTTAATCTTGATATGCAAATCATTCACACTCCTTATCTAAAGTCAACAATAAAATTCTCATAATGCTTATCTAACACTACCTTGAAATTGAGTTCCGTGTAAATAGCGCTGGAAGCGTAGGGCTCGGGTGGGCCCCTTTTTATTCTATCTACACTTGACGCGTCTAGACCTTGGATGGAGTTCTGTGGTAGACAATATTCTGGTTCAATATTCAATATATTTGGCGACTGACCACCTAGAATTGAGGCTATAATTAAAAGTTTGATATTCAAATTTTAGATGTAAGTAACTCGTTTACAAACACTTTCTAATCGTCAGAATAAAATGAACTACAACTGGTTCGGATGGCGTGAAGAATTAGCAAGTAACACGGCAGAAACATTTTCTCAAATTTACAAATACAATTTACTTTTATCCGCCGTGTGGTATCCGGCTGAGTAGAATAGACCACTTTCATTTCGTACCGAGGTGTCGTAAAAGGCGACTAAGGTAAGTTGACACACCATGTGGTATCCGGTTGAATGGAATAGACTATCCTCTTTCTTACCGACAAGTCCTAAAATACGACTAAGGTAAGTTGATGTCAGGGAGGCGGCCGGTCGTAAAATACGTAGCCAAATCATGTAACAACATGTTTTTAACATTTTGTGCCGACCCCACTTAGAGTGGGATAAGGGCAGGAGGATGATGATGAAATACAATTTAATTTATATATTCCTAAAATATTATTTAGTATACAGCTGGTTGCAATTAGTCATGACTTTCTTTTAAATTGTCGATAATATCATTATATGATATTAATTAAAAGTGAGATGACATTCCTATTTAATTACATACCTTGCAGTAAACTTTGATGGCAACTGCCAACGTCTAATCCAGAATCAGGAGGCGCAAACACTGGCCGATCTCTAAGCCAAATTGTATCCTTATTCAATAGACATTGTTGAGCAGTTACAATAGACTGGCCTATAACGGAGATCGTGTTATCAATATTGAATTGTATCAAATAGGGACTAACAAATTTATCTATAGAATAAAACGTACCGGTTGATTTCTTTCTTTGAATGTTGTTACGTCTTCTTATATAATAAATACTGACTATGCCAATTACAACGACGGAGAATAAAGTCAAGGCCAATGCAAGTAACCAAGTCTCTTGCAGTAAATGTGGTATCGACGGATCGTTAGGTGGTTCGGTCCTAAAAAAACATTTTCATAAAGTCCAAAAATCAGAATCGATAATTATAAACATCAAACCAATATTAAGCTGACAGCACAACAATCAAAAAGTGTATCGTAATTCTAAATTAAGTTATAGTGACTCAAATTTTTTATTAATTTCGAATTAGGTAACATATAAGCCTATATTACATATATTGAGAGTAATTTTCGTGTGATGCCCATTAAATTGAAATCACCACCTGGACATATTTTCAAAGATAAAATGTAATTTGATACTGGTCACGCTTTCCGCTAGTGCCGTCGTGGTTTGAAATCTAATCAAGAGAATAGGGAAGAAAGGAAGAAGATTGTCGAAGTTTGATTTTACAATGCCTTATCGGAAAGTCCAATTTAAATTAAGTTAAGGCATTAATATGCGAGTACCAGTAAGTCTTTGCAATTCATATTTATTTTTTTCGTACTGTCGTTATGCTGTTGGCTATAACGGCTTTTACAGCGTTGTTGGACATCATGGGCGAGCGCATCGAGGTTTTGAAATGCGTATAAAATAAAATAAAAATAAAATAAATTTTATTTCATCAACAGAGTTACAAATGTCGAAGTAAGGTTGGAGCCTTCTTTTAAGCATAAATATACTTGTGCCAGAAGACTCCGCTCTTCCATCATATTATCTATACTATACAACTGTCGTAAGAGATGATGAATGTACTTGATTGTGTATACGTGTGCGTGTTTTTGTGAGCGTGTTGTGTGTGTCAGTGAGTGTGTGAGTGTGTATATTTGTGTTTGTGTATGTTTTTGTGTGTGAGAATGATAGTGTGTGTGTGTATGAGTTTTATTCTTTTTTTTAATTATTATTTTATTTGTTTGTATAGCAGAGCGCAGAAGCTCTACTGGCGTGGGGAAATGTCGTCATAAGCTTGCCTGAAGTGGTGATAAAAAAAGATAAATACTTACTGCACATAGTGCCTCTGCGAATGCATCGGCAGCATATGAATCTGCGCGGGCGCACTGAACGGTCCATGACCGCCGCGCGTCACAGCTGCGGCACGAGCGCTGTACCGTCCGCCCGATCGTAACGAGCTAGCCGCAGCGGCTCGGGTCCGCGCGCCCAGCGACATCTGACCAACCACACGACCGCCACTACCACCGCCTACCCGAATCTCGATCTAAAGCCCACGTATTGAAATATATTTTTGAACCTTATACACACAGATTAAAAAACCAAAGAGGCACGGAACTAACTAATAATAAATATAATAAATATAATAGAGCGTGCCACCGCCCTGGTGAGTCGCTTAGACATATTGTTTCCGGTTGTTCTTCTCTTGCTAATGGTGAGAATTTGCACAGACACAATCAAGTAGCCAGAATTGTGCATCAGCAACTTGCTCTTCAATATAGCTTAGTAAATTCGGAAGTACCTTATTACAAATATAGTCCAGCGCCAGTTCTTGAAAATGATCGTGCTTTGCTCTACTGGGACCGATCCATTATTACTGACAGGTATATTGTTGCCAATAATCCTGATATAGTTTTAGTGGATCGGTCAGCGCGTCGGGCAATTATTGTTGATATCACTGTCCCGCATGACGATAATCTCATACGAGCTGAAAAGGAAAAATTAACCAAATATTTCGATTTAACTCATGAGATAACCGCCATGTGGGATATTGATTCAACATTGTTCCGATTGTTGTATCGGTTAATGGTCTTATCACGAAGAGCCTCGACCAACATCTCAAGAGGCTCTCGCTCAGTTGCTGGATCAAGCGCAGGATACAGAAGGCAGTGTTGCTTGAGACGGCACGCATAGTGCGGAGGTTCCTCACTCTGTAGCCCTAACCACCGGGAGCTTGGGTCCTATCTCCGCTCTCCGTGGATGGCAATTTTTTTATATTTTTAAATGTTTTTTTTTTTTTAACATTTAAAAATGTAATTTAATTTGTATGTAAATAAATAAGTGATAATAAAATATTATAATAATAAAATCTTTATTAACTCCAAAAAATGTAATATTCCAACTTTAAACTATACAATTTAAATCGAACTTACAACAAAACTAAAATTACTTGAGCACTAGCGTCTAAACTAGGCGGAGCCTGTATCTTAGACACTAGTCTCTTCCAATAACACTAACTTAATTAGCTCGAAAAATTTATAAAAGTGGGTACTTTCCAATAACATTTACAGTTACGGTCATACTGAGTAATATATACCCACCTCCACGTTATAAAAAAGGTTACACCACTATATTGTGAACTTAAAATATTAAAAGAATTTTTATTTATTATATGTATATATTGCAGTGATTTTATATTTTTATATTTTTTATATTTAACTTTAACCAACCTTTTTGTTACCTAAATATTAAACCAGTTTTCTCTATATGATACGAAATACTTAACCGATTTCCATTATAAACGCGTCAGTATATATTTTATTGATGAATTTGAATACTATACCTTGACTAATATATATAAGTATAAAATACGAAATTCTGTTTGTATTCACGCTTTCACAGCTAATAAATTTAATAAAATTGATGCTTAGATACGAAATCAATATATAGAATACAAAACTTCTAGTTTCCTCTTGCAGTTACATATAGCCTATCTATTCTTATTATGTTTTTCATCGCCTGATAAATCGATTTCGAGTTTTTTGAAAACAATGAAAGCTATAATTTAAAACCAATTACAATTGCCAAACGCTTATACTTTCCATATTGAACGTAGCAGCCGTCAATATGAATATATTATAAAAAATCTTTGCTGTAAAGTATCGCGTAACAACGACATGACAATAATTAAGTCAACAAAAATGTTGTATCCACTTTTAATTTGTACAATAATGTTAGCAAATCACCAAACCACTTATGTATTATCTTGAAAAATAATTCAATTGACGTAAACGTAAGCTTACCAAATAGCCTGTAAGTTCCCCATTCCAAGTGCTCGCAGGTGGTGGTTCCCACCGTATCCACGCAGAGGTGGCGTTAATCACACCGGCTGTCACGCTTTGGGGAGGTGCAGATGGTACTAAAGACATACATTACTATTTTAATTATATTATTTTGAGCATATACGTATCATATAATCAGTTGCATAAACTGAGCAAAGAAAAGGTTGTCTCTCGTGTTATATAAGATAGTAAAGATGTTTAAAATGAAACAAGAAATAAAACCTCATCAGTTTTCAAACTCAGACGCTTGTAAATTTAAAAAAATATGACTTCTAATTAAAGATAGAAAACAAAATTTTATTAGTGGAAAACTTTATTCCATATCTTTTTACACAATATATCATATGGCCGTTCAAAAAATACGTCACGCTAAAATATCTTTTTTTGACCCCTCCCCCGTTTACTGTCACGCCGTGTCACCCTTTTTGTTACCCCACTAAAAATATTACGTCGTAATATCTCATGCTTCATAACAAGCGGGGTAATATCAACTTATACCTTTTTACTTAAGAGATAAGTCGAAATGTATACCTTATTGTTTTTATACTTTTTTAGCTAGTAATAGATCTTTGAGTATATATAATAATCGATTCTATCTATCTATTTCAAATTCATATTATACAATGTATTATCATAGGAAAAATTGTTGATTATAAATGC
Organism: Morpho deidamia; assembly: GCA_947086505.1. Classification (NCBI taxonomy): domain Eukaryota; kingdom Metazoa; phylum Arthropoda; class Insecta; order Lepidoptera; family Nymphalidae; genus Morpho; species Morpho deidamia. The sequence continues at coordinate 10,972,383 of CAMTZC010000010.1, forward strand.
CGATGTTGATTGTAAATGTATATTATGTCGACGGCTCTGGCGTACGGAAACACTCTGATTAGTTAATGATTACGCTAACATGATATAAACTGTAACTTTACAAAATAAATAAATAAATATGTAAGTATACCAATTACCACCAATTAACAACCATACCAATTGAGTCAATAAGATACCTCAATTTTTTGGCATCTAAAAACCGTACATTAATATCTTTTTCATTCTCAAATTGGCTAACAATATTACAAAAAATACCTAGCTTTTTATTATACTTTTTAAATATACTGGTATTTTTAAAATACTTACCATCCTCATCAGTAAAGCCAGTCATCAAATTAGATGGTTTCCCCAGTAACATTTTATAGAACGGCATCAAAAAAATATCGTATTGCATATACGACGTCAATCCTGATAAGACGTAGCTCGATGACCCACTGTTATCAACATTCGTCAGAGATCCATTAGAACATGACTCTACTTGAGACGTATTCAATATATTTATCTCTTCAGTACTATTACGCCAGTTCAGTGAAGTCCCATTGTACCATATCTTAACACCTTCCAAATATTCGTTGTAATCTGTTAAAACCTAAAATAAATTGTGTATATAATACGTAATATACCTAACAATTAATATTACCTAGTATAAGATAAATACTCACGTCCCACACAACTTTCAGTGAACTTGGCGACAAAGTTTCCACCCTCCTTAGAACTAAAACATTTTGTTGCAAATACTTCCTCGCTTGAACAAATTCGTACTCAGTCATGTGAACCTCGTGTTCGTAATTATTACTAAAACTTTCGTCAGAGGTATGTTCCTTCAATGGATTATTGGTTTTCTTTAACACATTTAGATAAGCTTCTTGCATAACGCTGCCGGCCGCATTTACGGCCACACAGATAACTCTTCCGCCATGTTCTACTTTCGCACCGTCCAGATACAACAGACTGGAGTTACTTCTTGTGCATTCAGGAAATAGTAAGGAGTCTTCATTCCCTTCTAGAATCCAAAACGTAGTAGGTGTCGGCAAGCCTTTAGCTTCACAGGGAATAGAAACTACATCACCCTCCCATGCGGTTAAATTGGACGGTATCTGCGTGAAGTGCGGTAAAGCTGGAACAGATGGCCGCATTAAAATAACTCTAAGCAGATATCAAAAATACACACGCAATAAAATCAAACCGAATAATAAAGTAGGGCTCACAGTAAACGGTTAGTGATGCGCTGGCGATACTCGTCCCGGCATGGCTATCGGCACGGCAGGAATAGACACCCGCATCGGATGCGGACACCTGTTCTAACCGTAATAGTCCTCGGATTATTGTTGCATGCGACGGCAATACACCATCTTCTTTGACCCATGTTATTTTTACGTTTGTATCATAGCTCTACAAACAAATTTATCTGTGAGTAAGATAGATTATATCAAATACTTAATTACTGCTGTGTTTGAAACTATTATTTCCGAGAAAAGTTTAGCTACATTGCGCGTGTAGGGTTTAAATATGCAGTCAAAGGTGATGAATGCTTAATGTCATCTTGTTTTTCTTTATGATGGCATGTTTTTGGCAATTAACGTATCATTTTTTTGTAATGTGTAATGTTTATATCTCTTTCATTATTCCTGAATAAACCAAATAAAGAAAACATATTGCCCTGTTAGTAAAAAAGAAGTTAGGTATCAAATTATTGAGTTGAGAGTTATAGCGCATAATAAATTAAATCACAAATATCTCTGAGATCCATAATGAATCGGTTACATAAATTAAACAAGTTATGGTACCTGACAATTGAATTCTACATTTTGCCCAACCAGTCCTGTAATGTTACTTGGTTTCACGACAAAGTGAGGTCGTCTTAAAACAATTAACGCCGCAGCTCTTGACTGTCTATCACCAGCTATATTGGAAGCGACACATCTGAATAGCCCACTATCATTGGGTAACGTTTCAAGGATCTTCAAGCTGCCTGTTTCGGTTATAGTTACCCTAAAAAATGATCATATTACTGCAAGAGATCACTATATACAGATAGTTTTAAGGACTTCTTGCACTTTTTTTTGTTGAATTTTAATTTCAATGTAACGTCACGTCATTAAGGTCTTGTAAATATTAACAATAATACAATAAAATGACCATAACTAAAACTTAAAGTACTAATAATGAAAACCTTTGGAACTTTAAGGTTACTATAGTGTATAATCATAAGTATAAGACGTACGCACGAGTATACTAGATCAATATTAAGTATATACTACAAAAAATCGATAAGAGATTTTTTTTTCGAAATATAGCAATTTTAATCCTTTCTTGTTACAGATATTCGTAAAACATTACCTTCCATTGACTTCAATGTCATACATCTGTCCATCCTTTAGCCAATGTACTGAAGGATCTGGAACACCTCGAGGAGGCACACATTCTAGTAAAGCGGGTTCTCCCGCCGCTACCTGAACATCTCTAGGTTCAACTCGAAAATCATCGCGTAGTACTAAAATAAACAAATAATACTACATTATATATAGTGATATCCCAGCGGTGAGACCGAACGGCTCATTCGAGGGGCTCACGGCTTTAATTCCCGGGCAAGCATCACTGAGTCGTTTTTGTTTTTGATATTTATATATTCGCACACTTTTCGGTGAAGGAAAACATCAATTCTGAGAATATCTGCAACCTACCAATCCCGATAGGTGCAACTTGGTGACTCTTAGCCCTAACCCTTCTCTCGAAAAAACGGATAGAGGAGTCCTATTGTCAGCATTTGGTTAATAAAGGTTACTTACTTTATTATGTAACAAAGGCATAACGTTTACAACGTTCTCTGTAGTAGGAAAACCAAAGTGAACACTTCAAAAATCTTTTAAGCTATAAATACTAAACAAATAACAGATTGTTTATCTACCGTAGAAATATTACTTGAACAAACTACTTCTACACAACGTATGTGTCGATTACACTTTCATCCTTGTGCATTATTTCAAAGTTTTAAATAGAATCCCTATGAACAACAACATATAAAAACGGAACATAGAAAAAATGAATTGTGCTTTCTAATATCTTTAGAACATTTAACTCTATAAAAATATTGTGGGGAACACTAAAGCCAAAGAGTACAGAAGTTTATGTATGATAAATAACTTTTAAAACTAGCTTGTTTTAGTTTAACTTAGCTTGAGACGTTTAACTACTTTATACATACTAGAGTAGGGAAGTACTTGACTTCTATATAGACAAGCCTGTTAGTTAAAGTGTCGCAACAAATAATTAAGTCGAAACTCATATACTTATCTTTGTCTAATCACACATAAAAAGAGACAACGATAGTTAGTCTCATTTGCTTTCTTTATTTTTGATAAACACATCTTAGGCTGGTTCTTCATCTCTACTATAATAACTCTATGATTTTAAATATTTTTTTTGACTAATAATGTCAATATAACATTTCTTTTTTTAATGTATTACAATTCATATCATGATTTTCTGGGAACAAATATTTGATCATCATCCTGCCCTTATCCCACTCTAAGTGGGGTCGGCACAACATATTAAAAACATGTTGTCACATGATTTGGCTACGTATTTTACAACCGGCCGCCTGCCTGACGCCAACTTACCTTAGTCATATTTTGCGACCCCTCAGTAAGAAAGAGGGTAGTCTATTCTACTCAACCGGATACCGGTACCGGTACCGGTATTTAAAATTATATATGTAGTATATCTACCAGTTGTCCGTCACCTATGCCACAAGTATTATGTTACTTACTTTTGGAACGGACGACCGTGTGTGTAAATGTACCACACATAAACACTCTAAGTGGGGTCGGCACAACATATTAAAAACATGTTGTCACATGATTTGGCTACGTATTTTACGACGGGCCGCATGCCTGACGCCATCTTACCTTAGTCACCTTTTACGACACCTCGGTTAGAAAGAGAGTGGTCTATTCTACTCAACCGGATACCACACGGTGGGTCAACTTACCTTAGTCGCCTTTCACGACACCTCGATACGAAACGAGGGTGGTCTATTCTACTCAGCCGGATACCAAAATGCAGGTCAAATTACCTTAGTCGCCTTTTACAACACTTCGGTAAGAAACGAGGGTGCTCTATTCTACTCAGCCGAATACCACACGAAGGAGGAAACAAATATTTGATATAAAAAGAAATATTTCATATCAAACAGGAGTATGATAATAAAACTAAAAAGTATGAATCTTACCGGCAACATTTAATGAAGCGTTCTGACTTACAGCCTCCCCGGCTATATTGCGAGCCACACACCAATAGATCCCCTCATCACTCTCTTTCTTCCCCCGATTTACTCTACGATGACAAAGGAAATTATTAGCTACACTCAGGGAAATCAGAAAAGATTTTATTGCCTTGTTTTTACAAAAAAGCCCCTAAGAAAATCGAGAAGCGTTTATTCAGCATTACATCATTAAGCGTTTTCTGCCGATAAAAATACATTTAAAACTATAACATTCATATTCAAGATTCGTTATATTTAGCTTGATGTTGTTTCAATAATATAGTAATTTAAAAAAGATTTAAACATACGCTAGTGAGTATAAGTAAATTTTATCAGTGCTTTTAAGCATTTGCCTGTACACAGTTTTGAAGTATTGAGAATATTATAATGTGTAGAGCATATTACACGATCGAAGATTATATAAATGGCAAATAAACTGCTAAAAAGTCTGCGATTTTAATTACGAGAATAAACCTCCTTGCTAGTCTTCTCGGTGAGAACATTCTGACTCAGTCGTACATTCATTACCAACTAACTATTCTTTAAAGATTGAAAAGTGTTGGCATAAGTCTATTTGATTATCGATTATTTTTATTTTATGTAATTGGCAACTAACTTTCGCAAAACAAAATTATTATACAACTCTATTTTACTTTTATTATACTTTAATGTCAGATAAAAAAGAATGGCGCCGACAATAAAATGAAGCATTTTGTAATACATACTTTAAACTTTTTACTTTTAAATGTGTACGTGCGTCATACTTAGTGATAATAAATGAACTTTATATAATAAATTATGTTTCAGAATGCTCTAACACCTATGGCATATTTTTATGTTGCATATCTGGCATATTTTATTGTTCTATTTTTTGTTGTTTTATGGAGGTATTGTGGTGAAGGTTTGTGCCTGTGTTTTTACGAATCCTGCATGTATCTTGTATGAAAACGGATAGTCAACTCTACATTTAGCATTATATATATTTTCTATTTACTTTATCGCGAATTATAGCAAATTAATTTTATTATTACCTTCGTATTATGGATCTCCGCAAAGTAACGCCTAATTCTATAAATTATGCTTTATTATTTTTTCACTGCTACGCGTACTATCTTTTTTATTGATCTGCGATTACATAAATTTTATATACAAGTTCATGTTTTTTCTACATACCTAAGAAACAGTAGACCGTCTTCCAATAACACCCTGTGGCCGTCTTCAGCCGGCGGCAAAGGTGTGCCATCTTTGAACCACTGTACTGTGGGCTTTGGTCTGCCTTCGACGACACATCTGAGTGTAGCTGGCTCGCTGCGGCCGGATACCGTGGTGGACGGGTGTTCTTTAATACGTGGTGCTCGATTTTGTGCTGAAAAATATTCTTTTTTTACTACGAATCCCACTATAGAGTATTGTCCTACAATACTTAAAGATATACTAGCCATGCTTTCAACTTCGTGTGTGAATTTGATTGAATTTTGAACTTTAACGTATTGTGAGTAAAACAGTATAGATAGTCATGCTGTCGCGGACTTTTATGTAGTATTTTTGTAGATCTACAATTCTCCAGTACATTACTGTAGTGTGTATCTGTTTGTTTATGCGACGTACGTGACTAAAGCTTCATGCAGACAAGTTTTTTACAATTGCGCGACCAACACAATTAAAAATTTACATAAAACCGTAATTGACTATTAACCTAAATATTTGGGAAATATCGCAATACCTTTTATTAAAAACCGTACTAAAATCTGTTCAGTATATTTTGAGAAAAAACTAATACATAGATAGATTTTGGGTTTGGTTTTATAATAAGTATATATAAATATAGTATTAAATAAATGAGTATTTTTGGTGACTTCCCGGGGTTTGAACCCGTCACTATTGGTGAGGGACGAACGTCGCTCACTATCACCGCTAAATACTGTCTCGTATATACTCGCCGATATATGGTACCTGCTATTTTTAATATCATAGTGTCATAGAGTTATTATACTAGAGTAGAGAAGCCATAGGCAGGCCTGTAAGGAAGAGTATCACGTTAAATAACGAGAGCGATGATGAAATTTGTATATATACTTGATACTTTTTATATATACTTATACTTTTTGTCTTATCATAAATAAAAAAGAGAGACAGATACACCCTCATTGTCTTTATTGTAATATGTGCCATATTTTATGCTAGCTTCCCTACTCTAGTATAATACTCTATGAAGTGTGCACCGTGATTTTTTCCGCAGTTAAATGTTTATTTAGTGCTGTCATCAAATTTATTACATTTATATGACTTATCGTAAATCACTTAATAAAACGAGCGCACATTTTATTATACCAAAGCGAATAACTATAATTTCTAAATATAAAATCTCGCCGATGGTCATTTAAATTCCTCCTTTTTACAGTGCTCTTAAAAGCTTAATTTTTAGTGGTAAGATAAGAAAGAAATCTTTTAATGTCTCAGCGATCTTTGCCTCCGCATTGTTTGTTAGTTGCATTTAGATCGATACTCGGATAAAGCAACACGGAACGTATTGTATTAATTTCTGGTTAAGGCTTCGTATACACGAGTCAAATTAAAGTCGCGCGTTGAATTGCTTACTTCATATTCGTTAAAGCGTGACGTTGAAAAAAACATGATAAAATAATTATAATTAGAAATAAATTATACATATCCTGCCGTAAATGATAGCAATTTTTAAATTTAAACTATCGTGAGTAGTATTCATAGTTAATATATAGATACCGGCTATACTCACGTCTAATTTTATCGGATTAGCACGACGTTATCGCGACGGGAACGTCGTGTAAAGAGCTCATGAATAAGTGCCCCGGACGGGTTCGAAACTAGTCGGGCTAATCCGATAAAATTAGACGTGAGTATAGCCGGTATCTTTATATTAACTATACATATCCTTTCTAAAAGTGTTTCAAGATTTATCCTCAAATTTGTAACAGGATCATAAACTGAAACACCTTATCATTTACGATTTATTTATCGTTTCTTTAACAAAGATATGTCTCTGTTAAACATATAATTTTACAAATTAAAAATTATATCTTAGTTGAACTTATTGTCTGCTTAAGAGTATTATTAGAGTAGAGTAGAGTAGAGTATTATTATTAAATGTGCTTAGAGGTATAATTAAATGTACGTGTGTACATGTTAATAGGAGGTAAATAACATATTAGTATAAATAGCTACATACTTTTCATATACCTGAACTTTTAACTATTAACTAACCCAATTAATTATTAACTGCCCTGTATCAATTAAAAGATAATAAATATATGGTACAATTATACACCCGGTGGTTTGTCCCCAAAGTACATAACTTAATACATAATACTTCGACTTGAGTTATGAGTGACAGACAACTGGTAATTTTATATACATAAACGGATCTGTTGTTTGGTGTAATAGCAAATTGATACTTTAAATACATCTATATACCCAAACTAGAAGAACCAAAAAAATTTAATTTACAACTTTATAAATGCTTTTATAACAGCTTTACATATATTATAGAATACATATTTTACATTCAAGTCGATTTTCTGTAGAGACCCTTATTTTTTGTATCATCGTCGGGCCGGTCAAGCGCGGTAGTTGTCCTTTATTAATACTTGTCATAGTCGTGATAACCCTCACAATGTACGCATTATCTTGACATGTCTGTCTTTCTGTAAGCTGTAGAAGACGATACAAATAACTAATACTATTACGAAAATAATTTATCAGTACAATATGTTTAGGAAAAATGACGAAGTAGTGAATATTTTAAAAGGTACAAAAACCTGTTTATTAGTATATGTTTCATTTTAAAGCGTTTACCATTCATGTATAAAATGCTGGAATAAGAATAAAATCTAAGATTTTAAAACATTACAGCTATACAATAATAATTTTGATAGAGTTTTTACAAAGATATCTTTTTAAGGAATTTAAGAAGAAGAATTTTTATTTTGACATGTTAATTTAACTTGTTTACAAGTTTACTTGAATAAAGAATATTTTGATTTGATTTGATATCCAGTAACATTTTATGAGTACTCTGATCGTTTATTAGTAGCAAGTATTATTCTTGTCAAGGTCGCCAAGTCTAAGTTTAGGTAGATGCCAGTACTTTAGTAATTTTCAACGTGGACTCTATATAATCATTAGACGTTTGTCGTTTAAATCGTGAGTTTTATTCGTATTTATTTTGTTAACTAAAATCAAATAAATTACTTCCCTTAGCCTTGACGACCTTTGCTAATTCCCTATCTATTACACCTATACACGTATATCATTCTTTTATATACCCTTTTCATACCATTTTATGAAACAGTTTATATAATTTATAGAATTAGGCGTTACTTTGCGGAGATTCATAATACAAAAGTAATAATAAAATTTTATTGTTACTTTTGAAACAGTTTGTCTCAAACTCATGCATCTTGAACAACGAGCTTTACTAATCACGCCCACCTCATTGTGTTATGGATTATGTTTTTCGTATATTTTATGTCGTTTATATGGTGCTTTATCATCTTTTTATAGGAATTCTTGTTTCACTTTTCATTTCATATTTTCTGACAAATTTATTAGCATGGAGTCTAGATTTATTTGACTCTGCTTTTTTATGCTTTTCCAATGATGTCATGTCCACTACGTCTTAACGGAAATCTCAATCTATGTCCCAGTGAGCAAATGCTCAGTGCGTTTGATGATATAAGTACGTAATGACTTAATTGAAATTCTTAGAATCAAATGTACTATGAGAACTGTTTTCTGTTGAATTATGTTTTGGATTATTATTTATTTAGGATTATATTTTTTTCCAAATTATTGCAATGCAGAAACGAATGAACTCCATTGTTGAGTTTGTGATAGTGAACGTGTGTAGTGCTTGTGTATTGTGGTGGCAGTGGTGAAGGTTTGTGCATGTGTTTTTACGAATCCTGCATGTATCGGGTATGAAAAAACGGTTAGTCCACTATATATTTAGCACTATACATATTTTCTATTTACTGTATCGCGGACTATAGCAAAATAATTTTATTATTACTTATGTATTATGGATCTCCGCAAAGTAAGGCCTAATTCTATAAATTATTCACAATATGTTTAATAGATAACCATAGAACTGCGAAAACACGAAGCACCTTAATCTTCACAGTCACGAGCTTTTGCTTAGCGAACGTGTAACCAAGAGACGACGTGGCTTTAATTACCATGACGTGAAGAATAGATGATTACACTTTCACACTCACTTTCATAGCAATAATATAGAAATGCATGTTTGTCTATATGTCCTGTATAGACTCCGAAATGGCTGGACGGATTTTAATGAAATTTTCAGACAATCTTAAGAATGACCCAGCGGATGATCCTGTAATGTTTAGTGACAATCGGAGCATTTTTTTAAACTGTTTCGAGGGGAATTCGAGAACAGACTGAGCCACAACAACTCGTGGCCGGAAAGCCAGTTTTTAATTAAAGAGAATGTATGTATTTTTTTTAAAATATATTCTTAAATTTCGCGTACAGTGAACATTAAAAAAATAAACTTCGGTGCAACATATATATTACTAGCAATGGCCCGCGGTTTCACTTGCGTATATACCGATCTCGTGGTAATGGAAAGTTTACTAAGTCAGACTATAGACTTATTTTTGTAAATTGAAAGTTTGGTCCTGGGACTTATCAATAGTTAAGGCAAAGGCAATTCTTAACGGAAGGTATTCATAGGTACACAAATACAATACGCTACAATAGTTATGGCATTATTTACTTTATATTAATATTTTTAAATTCGTTGCATCTTTTGATTGGAATGTCCAATTTTAATTTTTATAAATATTTTACAGGTATTGAAACAGTTTTTAATAAAATATCATTTAGTGGGATAAGGATTAATACGGAGATGTAAATATTATGGTTTGATTATTGTCGCCACTTCTATCAACTTTTACAATGTAGAAAAGTAGTTAAAAGTAGTAAAGTAAAGTAGCGGCCTGTTACAATCCCACTACAGGGCCTATGCCCAGCAGTGGGATAGAGGAGGCCTATGCCTCCTCTCTCCGTTTCTGGAGAGAAGGGTTGGAGCTAAGACCTACCACGCTGCTCTAATGCGGATTGGTAAGTTACACATATCTCCAGAATTATCTAGAGATATGCAGGTTTCCTCACGATGTTTTCCTTCACCGAAGAAAAGTAGTTACATTGGCAAAACTATAATAGTTAGACATATGGTATCGCATGCTTTTTTGTAGATGTTAATACGCTTTATAATAATGTAGAACATTTTTTGTTCTATCATCAATAGTTTCCGCAGCGCACGCGACGAAAGATTTTTACGACTTAATTTTTCACACCTTATTAAAATTTTGTAAGGGATCCCTTTTTTAATGTAATATAGCCTAAATTGCTCAGTGAAGAAGCAGCTTTCCAGTGGTGACAGAATTTTTGAAATCGGTCCAGGTCAGTAGTTTTTGCGTGAAAACGTTACAAACATACATACACACAAACATAAAAATCTTTCCTCTTTATAATATTACTATAGATAAAAGCATCGAATTTAAATATATCGCTCTTAAACAAAAGAAACACACGCTCCACAAACAAGTACAAAATTTCCGCTTTCAAATGTAGTTTTGAATTCCAATACAGTTATTGGAGGAAACTTGGAAAACTAGCAAAGCAAATTGGAATAAAACGATAACCGCTAACAAGTACTAGCCAAAATGAAATAAAATTACCCACGAACTCTAATTAAACCCGGACTTTTAAAAAAAGACTCCATTGTTTCGTAAACGCAACGCTTTTACCGGACTACATTTTGTTAATTGGCTTCCAGCTACTTTTAATTACTCAACTCTACTTTTGTACAGTCAAAAGGTTAAATTGAAATTACTGCGATCGATTTTAATATTTATTTACATCATGTTAAGATTGAGAATGACTTGCTCTGCGAGTAATACCGGTAATTTGACAATACGTCTGGCTCGTCAGGATTCTTTTCAATTAGTGTAGCATTTATCTGTCCGGCAGCTGATTTGATGCCGATAAATTATCTACTCTTGACATATTTAAAATTTGGAATTCATTTGATTATTTAATTTTACCGGCTTAATTATAAATCTATTTCTTAAAGCAGTTGTAAGCAATGATTACTTAATAAATTAATTGGTAATTGTATTTTAAATGTAACATACACGCATAACGTAGTATTACGATTATCAGACTATATATTATTCCCAAAGGAGGTGGGCAAAATCTGGCCCGTGCGGACAAAATAATGAAGTTGATAATAAAATATAAAGTAATAAATAACGCCAAAATTAATTAATTAAATCTTTGTATAACTAGGGAAAACTGGTATTGAATAAAAAAGTTATTTATTTGATGCAGTTCAGTTAAAATTAGTGAAGTAAAAACAAAGAAATCAAGTCACGATTTGTCTCGAATCGGTAAGAAAGTCGATATAGAAATTATATCGATTAAAGAATTTAATATTCTTACTAATATACTGTAACTTTATAACTCTTGTTGATAAATATTTTTTATTTCCATAAAAAAACTAGATAACTATATTTATGCATAGTTACTAGCCTTTTTAATTTTTATTATATTTTTATATATATGACCGATTTACGGAGTCGATTAATAGAATCGATTTCTGTGCAGTACTCAAAAATGTTGTTGCTATATTAATTATCTGTTAATTATTGTTTCATGTTTCTAAATTGTATTAGAAATTATCATTTTTCTATATGAAATTTCAATCCTTGTTTTTATACTTAGAAGTTGTTGTTGTTGTACTTCTTTTATATATTTTCTAATCATAACATTCTACATACACTCTTCTAAATAACCTGTCTCTTATATTTTGAACTGCAATTCAACTCTGAAATAAAACTAGCTCAGTCTGAGTTTTAACATATTATACAAAAAATCCACTGTTAACAATATAAGAGATAATTTTTATCACAAGCAGATTGCAGATTTTATTCTTAGTATCATCGAATCAGACTTAATCTACAATCATAATTTATGTATTATTTTATTATATTTGTTTGGAAAACTTTAAAAGTTAGTGGGCGTAATAAAAATATACATCACTTATTAAATCGTTTCAATTTTATCGCTAATGGGTAATTAACTAAAATGAGTGTATAATATATAAGTGATTTTAATTCTCGTGCCAGTGGGATAAGCCCACTCTAAGACGGAGGCAACATGTTTTAAACATGTTTTGGCTAGTTATTTTAAGACCAGTCGCCTGCCTGACGTTAATTTGTCGCCTTTTACGAAACCTCGGTAAGAAATGAGGATGGTCTATTCTACTCAGCCGGACACCACATTTATCTGAGTATATTATTATTTAAGTAATATAGAATTTAAAATTAAACATCTATAAATCGCATATAGGCTGATATAACCTTGTAACGCATTAAAATATTTTTACTATTATTAAAATATTTCTACGCGCCAGTTCATGAGTAGTTTCGAAGTTTTAACTAATCATGTTTTATTGCACTTCTTTTTGAGGTCACTTTATGCGAAGACGTATTATACCAATTTAAATCCATGTATTATAATAACGGTGTTATAACGAAAAGCTTGATAACTATATTAAACTGGTCGTTACACTTTGCGTGTTATGTTATCGCTAAGGCGATGATTCATAAGAATATCTCAAAATAGATAAAAAAAGGTCATACTTTAGTTGAAAATGAGAATGAACCTAATAAACTTTTATTATTTTATAAATTCAATTACACGCGATGTAAAATACTTAATAACGTTTTCAAAAATTGTAGTAAAGACTTTTTTATAAAGTAAATACTAACTACTACTACTAACACTTACTAACAGTTTTTAATAAAATATCATTTAATGGGATAAGGATTAATACAGAGATTTGGATAAAATGGTTTGATTATTGTCGGCAATTTTATCAACTTTTACAATATTAAAAAGTAGTTATATTGGTATAACTAGAATAGTTGGACATATGGTATCGCGGACTTTTTTGTGGATATTGATACGTTCTATATTACTGTCAGTCAGTCCACGCGAACGAACGTTTAAAAGCTAGTAAGTAATAATTGAACACTGAATCCTATAATATAAATTGTATTTATGAATCTCTGTATAATTAATTTACAATTACTGAATAGGGCTAAGCAGTTAACTAATGTGCACTCAGTTAAGACAATAAGTAAATCAAAACACATTTATATATCACGAAAGAAGATATGATAGTGTGACTAAATTGAATACATAGTAAAATTAATTAATTAATTTACCAAATATTAAGATAAAGATATAAGGAAACTAATCATAAACGACTTGAGACTTAATAAATAGGTTTAAATGCAAAAACATATAATTAATGAAATACATGATAAACTTTACAGAATAGTTTAATGTTAATTCATAGAAGAAAGATACCAAATATACAATTCGAAAGAATTTAACAAAAATATATACATTATATTTATATAAATATATACATAGTTGAAAATATATACATAGATTAGAATTCTGGAGATATGTGTAACCTACCAATCCGCATTGGAGCAGCGTGGTAGATCTTAGCTCCAACCCTTCTCTCCAGAAACAGATAGAGGAGGCCTATTCCCAGCAGTGGGATTGTAGCAGGCCGCTACTTTACTTTATACATAGTTGAATGATGTTTATGGTCGATCAATGATCTTTTGTGAGTATATAAAAAAATTATTAATAATACAGAAAAATTAAATCTACATGTCAATATATAATTTATACTTTAACTTCTACGAAATCAAAGTAACATATTCATAATAAAACGTAGCGCATAAAGCAATTAACGAGAAAAATGTACTTAATATTATAGCTTAATTTGACATGTTTTGGAAAAGCAACTCCCGATAAGATTAGTAAAACCGATATCAGCCATCTTTGTGTTATCTCTAGACGACGGTTTACAAAACTATGTCATGGTGGATAAATAACCAGAATTTTAAGTTTAATTCTCGCCTTAATTTATTAGAATACAGAATAGTATTGACGGTAGTATATATTTCTGTAATTCTATTATGTAAATGTCGCACAGTTACGACACTTTTCAGGTCAACCCGATAAAATATCGTCTACTTTGGTGGCTGAGACATTTTATAAGAAGATCACATTTATCTGAAATATCGGGTATTTGACGTCAGGCAGACGGCCGGTCGTAAAATACGTAGCCAGATCGTGTGACAACATGTTTGTTACATGTTGTGCCGATCACAGTTATCGTGCTATAAAGGCAGGAGGATAATGATGATCAAATCTCGTTTTCCTAAGTACGGGGACGGAGCCATGCATATTTGTCAAAAATTGATACAGCATCAAGCAGGACCAATGTTAACAGCGGGGCCGATATTCGTTCGACATATGACAACTGGTAACGAGCCCTTACCAGGGGATTTACTCTCGGACAAGCACTTATTAGTTATCTTTAAAAACTAATACGTGCTAAAGCACGTATTAGTTTTTAAAGAATAATATTTTTTCACTATAAATAGTGAAGAAAATATAACCTGGATATAATTGGATATAGTTGATCAAAGATCGAATCCATCTCATCTCGTTACGTGAGACAGTGTAACAAATACAACTGAATGAAAGATTAATCATCTTAATATTTTTGTTAAAAATATACGTATTACAATACTTTTGAATTTCGTGCTGTACTTCAAAGAACTTGAGAGTTTGATAAATGTGATAAGATAGTATTATATAGTAGGGAAAAAATAAATAGAAAGAAAGCTTCGTATCGACGAAAGGAAACTTAAGTAACATAAAGTGTAAATGAAAATTAAATATGAACGAGTGCATCTTTTTTTTTTCAATTTAATTTTTATAATCGAATAATATAGATTTGGCAGTTGTTAATTTATGAATCGATCTCTTTAAAACTGTTTTGATCGAACTCGTTTAGCTGGCACAAGGTCAATAGTATTCCAGGATAAACCGAGAATTCAAGATCTTACAAAGAAAAAATATTTAATATCGTTCAGGTGAAAATGACCGTAAAAAACTCGCATCAAACACCAATTATTATAATTCTTTTCATTGTTTATTATCTTTATTTAGAAAATAGGCAACTTAAATTGAGGCTATGAGAGCCAGAGTGCTAACTGCATAAACAAAAGGTTACAGTTTTAAGACAAACAATTAACCCTAATTTAAAATAATTGCAACTTTAGCAAATTAATATCTTTCCTAAATATTTGCTGTCTTACTGTCTTATATAATTTTTTTTAAGTGATTTTACTTACCCAAAGAATCTTATTCATTATTTAAATAAAATTCTGTATTGAAAAACTGTCAGTTAGGACATGCTGGCTCAAACGGCATCAATTTAAATATTTAAATAAAGAAAGAAAAAGAAACAAAGTTGTTTTGTTCTTTTCAAATATTTAAATATAATATACGTAATTACTGAGTTTCTAATACTAATGCACATAGGTATAGTTAGTTGCACATACTAGTAAGGCTACACTTGATAACTTGTTACTAAGCGCAAATTACATCAAAACTTGTTTGTTCTACGGATAAATAAAAATAATAAATAAATAAATATATGGCACACGTACACACACTGTCGTCCATCCCCAAAGTAAGTAACTTAATACTTGTGTTATGGGTTATGGACAACTGGTAAATATACTACATATATAATTTTAAATACATACTTAAATACAAATATACAACCAGGCTCGAAAAAACAACAAATTGTTTATAGAAAATGTTGGCCCCCAAAAATGTTGAATTAAGCCCGTGACCTGCGGAGCTGAAGGCATGGTCAGTACCCACTGCGCCAACGGGCCAGTCAATAATCTAACTCGCAACAAAACACAGTAGAATACAAAAAAAGTGTAAATCAAATTGTCTGGTCTAGATTTCACAAAAGGAATGTTACTCAGACGAAGTCACAAGAACGCCATTGTGAAAGATCCCAGCTCACGACGACGGATTGGTTACACAAGTGTCGATAACCATATTAAAGTGCACGCTACCCATCACGAACGTTATCGCTGAGACGACTGACAGATGTGACGGTTGACAGAATGTAAATAACAAACAACTATAAATACAAGGAGATATCTTCTTATATCTTTTTTTTTGCTACGTTCGATAACTTCATTTATTCATCATAATATGATACCATGTTACATTAATATTTAACGCCTACGTAACAGTAAAAAATCTGAATATGTATGATTGGCCCGTTGGCGCAGTGGGTAGTGAACCTGCCTTCAGCTCCGCGGTTTCTATAAACAATTTCTTCGTTCTTCGAGCCTGGGTGTGTATTTGTATTTAAGTATGTATTTAAAATTATATATGTAGTATATCTACCAGCTGTCCGTCACTCATAACACAAGTATTAAGTTACTTACTTTGAGGACGGACGACCGTGTGTGTAAATGTCCCATATATTTATTTATTTATTTTAAATATCAAATCTAAGAGTTGTTATAAGTCTAGGTTTCATTTACTTTAGCTAACAAAGTTTAGTTTTTAGTATGCAAAATATGAGAATTACAACATTATTATATTCTTCATTTACTATTGACTATACAATGGCCTGGTAGTAAGGCCCCCTAACTCCACTTGCCTGTTGACGCAGTTCTGCGGGTCGCGGGTTCGATTACCGTCGAGGGCCAACATTTTCTATAAATAATTTGTTGGTTCTTTAAGCCTAGTTGTGTATTTGTATTTAAGTATATATTTAAAATTACATATGTATATATTTACAAGTGGTCTGTCACCCATAACACAAGTTATTAAGTTACTTTGGGGACGGACGACGGTGTTTGTGTCTCATATATTTATTTATTAATTATATTACATATATTTCTAAAGAATTAAAATAGATTATTCTCATTACTATAATATGAATTAAGTCTAGTGCTTTGGTTTTTTCTTTATTGTTAGATCGATTATCACGTTTTATATCACATAAAAATCAAAGCTTCTAAAATAATTTTGATGGAACAAACTTATGTTATTAATTACTTAGTTATTCCTATTTTTTATTAATGTGATACTAATCACAAATAAGTTTACCGCTTCCGTGGGCGGGGACTTTTACCTAGCTTATTAACTCAAGTAATTATGACCTGTTAATTATTTTAACTCTGATACGGCTGCATCTAAAATGGTTATATATTTCATATAGTCTTAAAATAAAACAATAGCTTTTAAGGACATTAGTAGTCTGACTTGTATCTAGTGACTCAAGCAGGCCATGAAGAATTAACATACTGTTTACGGAGTGAAAGGATTAAATTTAGAACAACCATTTGATCCATCAAGATTGGCTCAAATAAAAGCACATAATACTCATGACATAGTGTCAAAAATAAAAATGAGTGTGCACATTTACATTAAAATTAAGGATACGGTAACACTTTTATTCTAATCAGATTCTATTATATATGGTCGGTATTTTTACAAAACTGACACGAATAAAAAAAACTGTGACACCGTTTTGAAGTTAAAAATTTTGAAGCCTAAATTATGTTAAACTTTTTTGCATTAGAATTATTCTTTAAAAATACAAAAAATCTATGTAACTCGCAGAACAAAGTCGGTAAAATAACATAGCGTTTATTCTTATAAAAACAGGTACAATTTGTATCTTAATACAGAAAAAATTTCGCAATAATAATTTTTTAATTTTAAAATATTTACCATTTGTCCCATTTAGTCCAATAAGTAACAAATGCACAAAAACAAGGAATACCAATGGGTTCTTCCCGTTCAAAGTGTTGTGACACTCATTACCACCGACATCCACCATACTGCCACCGAGTCCACACCCACCAATATCACACCTTCGATTCTTTACATGATTGTAACAACTAATTAAAAAGAAACGTTTTTTAAACACTAATCATTTGCTAGTTGTCTGTGGTAGAATTAAACCGTCATTTCTAGTTTAAAATTCTAACGCTAAAAGTTCAGTACAAATACGCGGCAATTTAAGCGTAGTGCGCGAACGTCGAATGCCCGCCCGCGACGCGACCAACTCGCTTCGAACCGTGTGTCGTACTATTACCTCCCTCCCTCATCTGTATTTACTCTCTCTAAAATGGGGGGATCCAAAGGCGCCGTGCCGTTGATCTAATGGGATATTACAACTGTTTGACCCATTGTAAATAAACTATGAGAGCCATGAACTTATGACGTAACGTCATAGATCATCGCAATTGCTTAATAATTATAGCGTTCCATTCGTATCTATAATCTATATAAATCAATATCACTCCTACTTCATACCAATTAGAATCTTGTTTGTTGCTCTTTGATTTTAATTGACAAATCAATTTATTAGTATAATTCAGTTGCGTGGGTTATACATATTGAGTAGGTAATAAATTTTATCTAATCGTATGATGTATGTGGGGATTAAGCAGGAAGTATTCGCAAATTAAGTTATCTGCTTTTAAACCGATTTTTTTAATGAATTAATTAATCTATTCTATATTTAATAATATTATTTAATTTTACTTAATATTTACTTTTTTAAATTTAAGACGGTTTGGGTGGAAGAGATTCTGATAAGCCCGTCATTGAACATTGTTTTTTTTTTATCATTTTTATATTAATGTCAATTTGTGTATTAAGAGAGACAAAGGAACAAACCGATGTGTAACTGGCATAAAAATTATAATACGACATAAATTCGTTCTTAATACCTTAACACAGCTGTACAGAATATAATTAGGTAATAAGACACTAAACCGTCCAACTAATCATAATCAATAATCTTAAGGATAACAGGGATATACTTCCAGTGGTAGATGCCGTGAATTGAGTCCACGATCACGACTCATGTTATATTTTAAAAGTTTCTTTCATTATGATTAGACGGACATCGTCATTTTAAATGATCATAGGTTTCGTTTTCTAATCTATACATATTGTAAAACAGCTGTCAGTTCCCAAAAGCTGTCCTTCTATATATGATCGATTTTCTCAAAATCTGCTAAACGGATTCTTGTACGGTTTTGTATGGTTCTTGAGTACAAATCTTGAGGAAGCCTTAGGTTAAAAATACAATCTCCGATTTTGGTGGGACTTTCACTAGAAGATAGAGCAGTTAATGGCAAAACCTGACTTTTATTAAAGAACTCTCGCGGTTGTCAGGATTTAGACTGGAAAATTTTTTTGGGCACACTAATTCCGACGCGGATGAAACCGCCAGCACTGCTTAACCCATATAATAATGATGTAAATGATGTTATAAATGACAAGAATGTAATGAAACATGTCAAAGTAAAAAAAGAAATATAGTGTATTAACGTATTTGTTTTAAAAAAAATACATTTTCCATTTCGTTTGCGTGCATCATACGCTGTATTGGCCCTCAGTATTGAAGAGACGACTGAAGGTTACAAAAGATTTGCACAATATCGTACAGCACCGGAAAAGGATACCTAACTAGGTCTTATACGTTACAATCAGCCTTATAATATAAAATAACTTCTTATAAACGGTAATAGATGTTTATTCCTAAATATTCAAAAAATAAACTTGAAAGATTTTTACTATTACCTTATAATTATTGAATTTTAACAGGAAATCACATTCATTTGACCCTTTTATTAAACTACGCAATAAGGCGCTCATGAACAATTCAAAGACCCAAAAAAGTTCCCCAGCATAACTATTGTTCAAATCTTACAAAACTTGCACGCAAGGAAGCTTTAAACAGGCTTTAAAAACTATTGACCCGATACGTAGGTAACCCCAAACTTTTCGTAACCCCACAAAAACCATTCAATAAGGAAACGAAACAAAATACGGCTTATTTCATCCGACGTATTTGTCGAGTTAGCGCATGCGCGCCGGGCGGCTGCCGACAAAGGATCAACTTAAAAAAAAACGTTCTAATTTCAAACCGGTCGCCCCTCTGCCGCACGCGCTCCTGCGCATCCCTTTGCCCATTATTATGCTGAAGAGGTCATTCACAGTTCGCACAATAGCACCCATACAACGTGAACTGCTAATAGGTGAGGCTGGCTTCGAGCCCTTATTGGACTTTCTAGAGTTCCGCAAGATAAACAACGAAACGAATAACTGCCCATGTCTAAAATTATTATTAGCAAAAGATTGTCCAACCCTTTTGCTGCTGCTTTATAAAAGTAACAGCCTGTTATGCCCACTGCTGGGCTAAGGCCTCCTCTCTCCGGTTTTGGAGAGAAGGATTGGAGCTAAGACCTACCACGCTGCTCCAATGCGGATTGGTAGGTTACACATATCCCTAGAATTCTCTAGAGATATGCAGGTTTCCTCACGATGTTTTCCTTCACCGAAAAGCGTGTGATAAATTGCAATTATCAATTAGACACATAAGTTTTAATAGAAAAACTCATTGGTGCCTGCCCGGGTTTGAACCTATATCGTCTCTAAAGAGTCGTACGGTCTCACTGCTAGGCTATCACAGCTTTATGCTACACTTATGCTACTTTATAATAAGTATAATTAAAGCAGAACGTAAAGTCTACTGGATAAATCTTAGCTTAAAGTTGTATGATACATTTAATGATGTTTGACAAAGTTATAATTAATTTTGTCAGGTTTTGGAAATTTAAATATATTAACAGTATTTTCTTAAAAAACTTTGTCTACTCATGAAGCCCCATTATCAATTGATTTTGCTTATTAACTAAAGTGGATGGAGTTATTTTTATTTTTATGGACTAACATTTGATTAATAGCGAAATAAATATAGTACGTTAATTTTAATTTAAGTAATTTAAATCGTAAAAGGGACGATTTAATGATTTCTTAAAAATATATTTAAAGAATATACATATGACTGTGAAGCTGTGATAGCCTAGCGGTGAGACCGTGCGACTCTCTAGAGACGACATAGGTTCAAACCCGGGCAGGCACCAATGGGTTGTTCTATTAAAACTTATGTGTCTAATTGATAATTGCAATTTATCACACGCTTTTCGGTGAAGGAAAACATCGTGAGGAAACCTGCATATCTCTAGAGAATTCTAGGGATATGTGTAACCTACCAATCCGCATTGGAGCAGCGTGGTAGGTCTTAGCTCCAATCCTTCTCTCCAAAAACGGAGAGAGGAGGCCTTAGCCCAGCAGTGGGCATAGTAACAGTCTGTTACTTTACTTTACTTACTTTTACATATGACTGATAACAAAAATTAAATCAAATTATTCGCATGAGATATACGGAATATTTATATAAAATTGTACTCCATGTTGACAGGAGTTTTTAATAATAAATTCTGTTTTGACGGGCATAATAAACCACAGTCCTAATGCCTGTTCTGAAGTAAAAACGTGAGAGATGCATTAACATCGTCCTGTAACAACTCCGGTAAATAAAAAGAAAGATAACCGAGTCTTAAATTAAGCGCTCCTCGTATCTCAGCCCTTTGTAATTCTTAATATGGGAATGGAAACGAATTGAATATAATATATGACTGGTACTTTAATATTTTTCTGTAATTGAACTTTTTATACATAAATTATTATGTACTTAGTTGGAATATGTTGAAACTTCTTTATATGTTACATTGTTGCACTGACGGAATATGTTACAAGTGATAGATTAATTGCTACATCGAAACATGCTTTCGCGAAATCTTTTCTATTTGATACTGTTTGATTTCAGTTATAATTCAAACTGTAGGAACAAAAATAATGGGATTGGACTTATTTGTACATCAAACTCCTTTTTTCATAGAACATATCTAATTCTAGTAAGGCATAAACAACTAATTATTACATCGCTTTCAATATCATAATTATGTATATCATATTATATTTGCTTTGGTTTCATTAAATTGCCATCTTTGAACGTTATTTCTGGACGGTTTAACTTGTAATCGAACCTTATTCCCTATGTTATACACAACATTAATTTTAATGTTTTTTTTTAATTTTGTTAAATTTCGTATGCTGTAATAATCACTACATAATTTTAGCTTAATCTTTATTCAAGTTACGTAATACTGCATACAGGGTGTGCAGGGTATCAGCATCCCATAATGGTAGCAAAGATTCGCATTTGCTTTCAAACATTACTCACCAACTCAGAATAAATAGGATTAGCAGTATATTCAATTATTCATGTACCTCCAGTATATACTGGAGGCCCATATGGGCATCTGCCATCATTTGATCCTTTTAGCCGGACACTATTGATTTGGTGATTAATTTATGGATTTTTTTACTTCAATTTAACTTAATTCAAACTACTCCAAATATCGGTAAAGCCTCACAACCACCACCTCACTAGCAGCACCTGCTAGCCCCAATTATTCTGTATTACTTACTTACATCTCCTAATATCAGAGACACCACTTAAGGGAAAGGCACAAAGGTCTAATCTCAGCAGTAACGGAAGCAAAGGTAGTATGGAGCCATTCAATTTACATTTTAAAAGCATCCCGGAGCAGGACAGAGGAGATTAACTGATAATTGCTTAAAACCGTATTAATATGAAGAAAAAAACATTGACAACCGTAATGGAATACTCTACTGAGTTTACATTCACTTCTTAATTAAGAGTATCAGGTTAATGTACTGAAACTTGAACGTGTCCGCGTTTATCAGGATTATTTGTAATGTAAACGAATTTAATGTGTCGTTGATATGCAAATCGCTTTAACAGAAGATATCATTATTATAAAGGCAAGGATTTTAATTGAAACAGAAAATTTTATTTTATCTTATCCCGTAAAGATTAGTTGTACTTTGCATTCATTACATATACTCTGGTAAAACCGATAAACGAGGATCGGTATTTCAATTATACAGGACTTGTGCAACCCGCGACTTTGTTCGCGCCAGCTTTTAAGTTCCCTCAATAATTTAATATGTGTTTCCCTGTTCCCAAAAGACAATAGGAATGTTTTATATGTTACCCTGGTATATAAGTTTTAATTATGACAAATTACATTAAGAGCGGTTCTGAGGATTAGCCGTGAAATCGTAACAGAGATTCAAACAATTTCGGATTTGTCATACATTTTAAGTATGAACATGTATTTAGCACATCTATATTAAAATTAGCACATATATATATAGCGGTTGTAAAAAAAACCTCGCCTGCTTCAGTTTCACTTACATCCAAAATACATGTAGACCTGAGTAGTTATTATCATAAAATATAAAAATTGAAAAACAAAACACTTTCATTTGCGACATTATGTATTGACGGAAATGCAGTAGAATTAATTAACTTTAGAACCTTTGAACCGCAAAGCCTTGCGATTTTGTCGTGGAGTCTATCTCCTGATAATGCTTCGGTTGAAGAGCGAAATCATTGTTGAGTTTGTGATAGTGAACGTGTGTGTGAATTAGAACGTGTGTGTAACATGCTTGTGTAGTGTAGTGTCGGTAGTGGAGGTTTGTGCGTTTGTTTTACGAATCCTGTATGTATCAAGTATGAAAAACGGTTTAACGGATTTCTTTTTTTTCTTTCTCTTTTCGAACAATATGGATATACAATAAAGAAAGAAATAAATAAATAAAACAGATAGTGCACTCTTAGCATTATACTACATATATATTTTTTATTTACTATCGCGGATTGTATCTAAATAATTTTATTATTACTTTTTTAATACAGACCTCAGCAAAGTAACGCCTAATTTTAGAAATTATAAAATGTAACGTTAAAAGAACAAAATACCAGTTAAAATTAGAAATCACAAAATAAAGAAAGCCTAAGGCAACGCAAAAAGCCTATTACTTTTTTAATATAGACCTCCGCAAAGTAACGCCTAATATTAGAAATTATAAAATATAACGTTAAAAGAACAAAATACCAATTACAATTAGAAATCACAAAATAAAGAAAGCCTAAGGCAATGCAACAAGCCATAAACTCGACATCTGAACTGATTAATTCTATAAAATACTTGCACGGGAAATAACTTCAGTATTTGTAATCAGCGTGAAAACCAGAAGTCGCTGGGATGTGCTACTACAGATACGTGATCACAATACCGATGGAGCGGCGGCAAACAAAGTTTGGCCTATAACGAAGAGACCTTTATACGAGTTAACTTCGGCAATAGTGGAATAGGCTCTCGTTACGTCGGCGTACCACGGTTTTATTGTCTGCCAGAAAATACATAAAACGCGCTGACCGTAAAATATTTGGGAGGCGCGAACTTCAAATAAAACTTATCTCTATAATCAAAGCGATAAAGTAATGCTTAATAATATTTATTCAGAAATTAATCCTGCTTGTATTTCCGCCGTCATTTATGATACTCGTGACATATGTTTGCTTGTAGCTAGCATAACAATATTTTTATGCCTTAAAGTAACGGCCTATAGGCCTACCATTAACTTTTAGAAAACGATTCAATTCAAAGTCAGTACCTATACTCATCCGCGTTCTTTTCGTACCATGAAGTGTGGATTGCATTGGGTTCGTAATGTTTGAAAAGGAAAACTTTATATGAACTATAGATAACTCTGTTTCTTTTACTCAAATGTTTTAGGACGCATTCCGAATGGTCATGCGGCAATGATTTTAAGTGAGCGCCTTTAAGACGTGGTATGAAAAAGCAAAACAATTTAGTTTAGGTCTTCAATTGAGCCGCAATAAGAGTTCATGGTAGGCCTGCTGTTGTAAAAGAAGTAGAGCACATTTTGCTTCATCAGCGTCGTTTCGCGCTCACGCATTTCTTCCTCTGATATGATTTTTTTTTAAATCTTCAGCTTTTTAATCACAAATTTAATTTTAGTCTATGATTGCCACCAAAAACTAACTTAACCTTCGTCTCAATCTCTTCGTCTATTTTGAATGATATTCTTTTTACTTATATGCGTGATTAATGTAATATATTAATTACCTTTTGTCTCTATCAAAATTGACTGTTATAGATGCAAATCAGAGTTTTTAAAAGCTTTTATTTAGCCGTCGATGTATGTGAAATCTACAAGACGATGGAACTCCTTAGCGGTTAACAGTAGAAACATGAAATTTTGTTTAAAGCTTTTTTAAACTTGACTTGTTTATAATTTGATTCATTTGAGATTTAAAATGGAATACATTTTTTCATAGTTTTTTTGTCGTGAATCCTGTAATGCAAATATAGAATGGGAAAAATCGCTGCGCTTTTATACAAAGGTTAATGGAACCCTCGCTCTACGTTCTAACTCTACATCATTGATTGATGGAGCGGACAACTGCGGTGTTTTGCATTCAGCTATTTACGGGCATTTCCTCCGTTCAACCCGTCTGGCCATGATTAATGAACATCAGCGCCACCTATTAGATGCTGGATGTACGCTCCGTTGGGTGTGGAAGGAAACGAGGATTTGAAACTCAAGTAGAATTAACATTGTTTGTGAACTATTTCCTTTCAAACTTAAATGAATTGATTACCTGTTTACAAAACGGTTCTAGCTTTTGCTTGCGTCAAATATGACCCCAACAACTTTTCTTCCTCTGTATTAACTGTGTAGGAACAGCTTCAAAGCGAGCTTTGAAATTGCTTTTAGGCTTTTAGGCTGGCTCCCTAATAATCATACTACTCTAGTATAATAACTCTATGAATAATACAGCTGGTACTTTAGACATTTATGTTGCTCCGATCTAATTTTCGCAGTCTTAACTTCATTGAAAATTAGAATGTTCAGCCAGGATTAAATCGAAAAAAGTTTTGTGATAATTAGAAACCGCCTCTTTACAAGAACAACGTGACATCTTATAACAACGTTTTTTTTTAATTTCTTTTTTTATATCTTTATGCTTAATTTCAGAAAACACATCATTACCGCACCAATTTCATTGTTTTTCCACATTAAAATTATCAATATTTTTAAATTTATCAACGTTTAAATGTTTGAAACTGCTCTCCTAAAAAGTTACGGTTTGACAGATATCACGTTGTTCTTATAAAGAGGCGAAACTATATTTGGCTACAGAAAATATATTTATCATTCCCACCTTCGCATTAGGCCAAAAGAATTAACTAAGAGTTAACGCATACAAAAGTCGGTTCGTATTTACGTGTAAATACCAAAACGGGCCTCTTTTCATGTCACAACAATCGCTTTCCAATAACTTATGTACAAGTGATGTTAAAGGGTGCCGCGTAGGCTTACGCCCACGTACTGTTTCGGCCGCGGATAATTTGCAGCTTGCTAATAGCTCGGAAAACAGCTCGTAGGTTGTGCTACAAGTTACACAAGAACAGCGATTTTTACAATAATCTATTATTAAACGCAAGTAATAGTATTATTACGTAAAAATTCAACCAAAATTCGCCGTTAAAAAATCGCTACATAATAGACCATACTGAACTTTATAGGGACAGAGTTTTGGTTATATTTATTAAGCAATTTTATTACTTACAATATTGTTTTAAAAAATTTAATTCTTAACATGTCTGTTTTTTTTTTGCAAATAAAATTATCTTTATATTATTACTATACACTGTACATTACGTTATCATTGCATACATTCAATAGGTAAACCCGTTTTAAACCTTGGATGATAAGGCTCATTTTTCGCACAAAAAATCAGCTTCGCAATTCTACGCGGAAACGCAGTTAATATATATTATTAATTTTTATACTTATAAATGGTTAAGTCAAACAAATGTTGACTAAATTAATAATTCTCTGTTAAGACTGTTCCATTACGAAAATTCACTTCCTCTGTACTTGTATAATATTTAGCGATCTTTAAGCGATTATGTTATGGAGCATCATTTACCTTTAAAATTTTGATTTCACATTTTAGGCGTATATTGACTTGCAGCGACATTTTGTATGATACGGTAATATTTTTTTGTAAACTTTTTATTATTTATGAAATTACTCATAGCCTTCATGATCTTGAACATACGCACTTTAACAATTATTATACTGTATATCTAATCGTCATATTTATTTCTAATAGGCCTTACTCGTATATTTCGGGAAGATAAATTTTACGTATTGGTGACTATAGAGAACACTACGTACTAACATTTATCTATCTCTCATATCATCTCATATCATGATTTATCTTTTACATTGACCTGTCCATAGGAGAGACCTATGGACAGGTCAATGTAATAGATAAATCATCTTCTATCCCGTACTATATCATTACAAGACAAATTCACAAATATATAAGAATTTTCATCCGGCAACCGAAGTAATTCCCATGATCAAAACAAAATAGTAAAAGGGCGCTTTCGAAATCTTACTTCGAGAAATCTGAGGTACACCCGAACCCCCTTATTTCAGTTTCTTCAACCTACATTCCAGTTAGGTCTGACCACCGAAAATATAGGCGTCCAAAAAGCGTCCTATATGACCCTGACGATCAAATAACAATTTCAAACACAAAAACACGTAATACACACACATAGCGTCTTCGCCGGCGAAGATGAGGTCCCAGTTTTCTGACGTCGGTCGGTGGTGGCTTCTCTCCACCCTTCTAACGTTGCACTGACTAATCAAAGTCATACATCAGCCCTCCACTACGCGTCGCCATAAGCCGTGGTCCGGCCTCACAGGAGGCACCCTTAGGACGATTTTCTCCAACGCTAGTAGAGTTTCTGCGCTCTACTCTCTGAATTTCGCAACCTTGACGATGTTTCTGCGCTCGCCCGTCCCGCCCAGTAACGCTGTAATAGCCGTTAGGGCTAACAGCATACAGTCAGTTCGAAAAAAAAAAGGACGCGGAATTGGCTTACTAAGACCAAATATCACGCACATATACGATAAAACGCACATAACACCTCTGAAAATCCTTACATAATCATTTAATATACGTTCAATATAATTACGGCTAACATGCCCATAGATATAATATATAATGGTCTTGGATAAGATAAGATCGCAATTTTCTGAACTAGCTTCAACTGCTTGCTGGTTTTTATAAACTTGTTTTTCTTTTTCATTAGCGTCTTAGACTAAACCCTAGCACTTAACTAAGCAGCGTGGGCTCTCCCGTAGTTTAATAGTGGCCGTACATCCAAGTGCAAGATCTAGTACTAAACTAATCGATTAAGAAATCTATGTTCCTAATTTATTCCTTTTGCTCGGAAATATCACTTTTTATAGCGTAGACTAGCACTTGATTAGCTAGTGTTAAATAAAAATAAGATATAGATAAACCGGAAATAGGTGTGTGTTTTTTTTTCGTCCTACCTGGAACGAAAGTAACAGTTTCTGGATCAAATTACTCAACAATATATATATATACACATATACTGTTGATATATATATATATATATATATGCAAGTGCACAAGGAGACTAAATAAATCCCATTTGGAAAGCAGTTCATGATCTCATTACAGAATGTAATCGACAAGAACTTTTGTTGAATAAATGTATATTTTAGAAATAAAAATGTTTAATCGGCATGATATTTTGAAAACTAGGTTTCCATATATAATACAATTTTTCTACTTCTTTTTATCCAGTTTTAGAAACCGCGTGCACCTTAAAAAAATTACCATAATTTACAATAAGTTGTCATCGAACGCAATATAAATTTAAAATATAAATTACTTTTTCAAATCAGAAAGGAACATTAAAATTAATACAGCAAAACAAATTATATGCACAGTCTTACTTTCAACAAAAAAAATAACAAATGGGGCAATTTCGTTAACGACGCTGTTATCCTCGTTCCTCGTGATTGTCTCAAAAAAAACGTATTACTTACTGTTGTACTTTTTGTCGTCCTTTTAAAGGCACACGGACGCAGAAAGTTTTCTTGCTCATTTTATGAAATTCCATTGAAATGTACCGCCTTGCAATATCTCGCGTTGGTAGCTCTTTTTATGAGGAAGTACTAAAACTTGGAACTAAGTTTAAGGCTTTGTTTTAATTTGGCTCACTTGCGTACTCTCTGGAAAAAATATTGAGCACCTACTTCGCACGTTCCAGAAATAAAGTAGGTTTTTATAGCGAAGCGGTATTCGGACATTCCTGCGTCCCCCGTTTTGTCCACTTTAATGTCTAACATTATGTCACCCTTTACAAATTATGTGCGTTTTACGTTTTTTACAACATGAATTTTTAGCAGGGAACATTTTTACTAATATACTGGTCAGAAATATCGACTTTTAAAAATTATAGGGCTCAAGTTCCTGTACCTAATTAATGTATTAATAGTGATGCTGATTTTTTATTAGTACTATACAATTTTTTCCTTTTTTAATTTCTTTAACAAAATGTAAAAAATATGCTATTAATTAATTTAATTTAATGGAAAAAAAAATACTGCCGCAACCAGCGCTATGATAGCGAGCGCGGTAAACAATGTTGTGCGAAAATAACAAAGAAATAGAGAGCAGACAGAGCATTGCAAATATTCTGGCTTTTTAATACATTCTCCATAAGATATGGGTGTGACTCAATGGAAACAAAAAAAATAGAAATGAGGTCAAAAAAGAAGACGAAATTGCTGAACTGAAACAGCATAGTTGAATAGCAAGATGCACATTTTGACGAATCGGCGGTCTTTACTCTGGAAATCACAATTTTGGTAACCTTCGGACAGCCACTCACATGGCGACGTTGAGTTTACGAGGAAGATTTAGAGAATTTTAGACAGTGCCCCTATATTGAAAGGCCCTGCGGCAGAAACTAGGTCTTTAGATGACACTGAAGACCTACAGCTAACATCAATTGGTTGAGATAAAAAGCGGGTAGTTTTAGTAATTATTCAATTTTCTGACACATTTACTAACATTAATCTACAACAAGCAATATAACAGAACTAACTACTTAATAATTATATAATTACTATAATCCGCACGGGAAACCCGTGCGGATTATAGCAAAGTAGTTAGTTCTGTTATATTGCTTGTAATATGGAATTCCGCAAATTAACGCCTGCTTCTATAAATCATTTAATCTACAACAAGTCGTAGCACAATCATAATTTCCAAAATTTCTCAACGATAAAGGTCTCATAAATTATACATGTAGGACAATACGGCTACTAAACTCAATAGCTTTAGAACGGTAAAGGAATGCCTGTTTGTAAGTTCTGCGGACTGCAAGGCATCGTTTACAAATACTTCACAATTTACAACGCTATACAAAAGCTAAAGTTTCATGACATTGAATATACAATTCTATTGAAATATCTTCAGTATTATTTAGTATTAGTAAAATGATAGCAAATATTTCAACCTGTTCCACATGAAAGGAGCGTGTTCCTGTTTCCTTATAGAAATCCCAGTAATAACGATATGATATTATAGAATAGTCGGAATTCGGATTAGCAGATTAACACAAAAAAAACCTTTAAAAAAAGAAGGCGAATGCAAATGCTTGATTTGGTAACAAGCTATTATTGTTACTCTTATTGACTGATGTGATGATGCCTCTGTGAGGCATTATCACTCTTTAGAAAGAAAAAAGCTTATCCACCTTAACTGCTTTTAGATTCAAGAGACATATATCGGAGAAATTTTGTATGCATTGCGAATGTAATAACGATTTTAATGATGCTTGTTAAATATCATTAATGAAATATATTTTTGTGCAAAACCCAAAGACGGCCCAGGGTTTGAAGGCAAAAGAATTGAATTCACGCGTTCAAAATTGACCGTAACAGCTTTCACAACTCAAAGTAAAGTAAACAGCCTTTAAATATAACCTCGTCGAATAAAGGTTTCCTGTTTCATTGTCCGGAACGCGGACATCTAGGAAACCTAATGCGGCATTAGAGTTAATCACTTACCACCTCACCTTACCGTGAACAGCAATTACTGAACGCTGGGATAATTCGATATCTTTATGTGCTAATAATACTTATAAATCACATATACCTTATTAAGAACTATTTTTACTACGATAAAAATAGTTGTTAACGGGTTTCTATGCATCTTGTACACAGTTTCTTGTATGTAATTAAAATACGTTTCTTATACACTGCGTAAGGACTTTCTCTCTAGTGCGATAAGGGATAGATAGATAGTTTAGGTACATATTATAAGTTATTAGTACTAAATTTTAAGCGAGTCCGTCTGATAATTTCTTCTAATTTATATGATAACTTCGAACGCCAAATACGGACTAAGAAGTAAATTTAAGTTTCGAACGTAAAATTTTAACGACTAGTTTAAAGAAGTCGGGGAGGTGGCCACCATTCCCTAGGAAATCCAGGCCCTTTCTGCAACTTTAAAATTTATCGCATTAAATCCTATAAAAGCAAACCATCGAGAACTTAGGCACATTTTTTAGAGCGCCGCGTATAATGATATAAACTGATTTTTACATTTGGTTGGTACATTTTAAAATGATAAAATTAAAAAATATATATTACAAATTAAAATTAACATAAATAGTAATGTTAATTCGATAGTTACTGTTGGATTATATAATTTTACAAATCTTATTTCAAAATCGAAGGTATTTTAAGAGTCTTTTTTCTATTATTAACTAACCTTCAAACTTAAATTTAGTAACGACTATTAATGGACATAAACGTTTTGATAAAAACAAAAAAACAAAAATTACTAAATAAATAAAAAAATAATAAATAAAAATAAAAAATAACTCCTGTTTTGAGGCCTGACATCCTAACGACGAGACACTATGTCACGGGTGCTGCCTGTGCTATAGCGATAGGCCGCTACTTTATACTTTATCCTATAATTAATATATAAGAGAAAGTTTATATTCAAACACTAATTTACGTTAAAACACAGTTAACTTAATAGGCTAGGTACGTAGCAAATGGAAGGAAAAGCCTGCGGCGTCTCATCTCAGTGCGGTCAGGGTACCGGCTCATACTTATTAATCCCACGATTAAGTAAATCGCAGCTATGTTGTTCTACGGCGACATTGTAATCAACTTCCTGCTAACCTTGCCTCTCAGGTATAAACTTATTAATTAAATTAAAATTAAATTAATTAATTATTGTTAATAATTCTCGTCTCATTATGTTAGTTACATACCTACAGTACATACTCCTCCGAAACGGCTTGACCGTTTTTTATGAAATTTTATATACATATTCAGTAGCTCTGAGAATCGGCTACTATCTTATCTATATAAATCATAAGGATTGGAATACCACGCCTAGAACTTTCTTTTTTGTAATTTTTTTTAAATGTCTATGAAAATAATTTATATGAGAATAACAACGTATGTATACATATATTTTGTGTAATAGACTGATTCATTTTGTCTATATATGGTATATAGAAAACCATAAGAAGAACTGTATTTTATGATAAAAAGCAGTTTTAAACTCGAATTCACTTTTAAACTTCCGAGGTTCTATAAAATACTTTTAATTAAAAAGAAAAGTCAGAGCAAGGGGAGTGAGTTGCAAATCCGGTCCAGCTTACACTGGGATATTACGGATAAAAGTTTTGTACATTAAAACCGTTTTCATTTTACAAATTCTTCTTTTACTTTTGTTTGATAATTAATATTTCTCTGCATTTCAAACTGAATATTAATCCAAAATAATGTTATGAATGCAAAAGTCTGTCTTTCTGTAACGCTTTAACGACCAAACCACTTTACCAGTATTGTTGTAATTTGACATATTTAAAGTTTATATACCGCGTTAATCTAAAGGATATAAAAATCCCGTATTTCAAAAATGGAAAAAACAATAATTTACATAATAGAGGTTAACATAACACTGAAGTCCTCATGGGTACAACAAGTACTGAGTACATTTTTAAAATGCGCAGCCTTATTGCAACAAGGACCAATCCATCCGCTGTTATAATTATAAATCTCCTGCCCGCCCTTACCTCACTCTAACTGGGGTCAGGAGAACATGTTTAAAACATGTTGTTATATGACATGTTTTACGACCGGCCGGATGCCTGACGTCAACTTACCTCAGTCGCCTTTTACGACACCTCGACAAGAAATGAGGGTGGTCTGTTTTATTCAACAGGATACCTACCACACGACGTTTCATCCGATGTTACAATATGAGAGTAAAAGATTACTCTTGAAAATATTGACAATACACAAATTTCATAAGACCTAAAATAATAGAAGTACGCCTTACTTTATAGAATTCCATAATATAAAAGTAATGATAGAACATCTTAGAAATGTATAATTCAATTTTAATAAATAAAAATTTCAAATTTGTATGTATGTTTATGAGCGAGCCAAACACAAATCACTCGGTAAAACCAATATTCCACATTCAATTGACGTTTCCGGAGATAATACCAGAATGTATGGAAAGAATATAAGTAAACTTTAATATAGCATTCACATTATCATAGAATATTATTACACGGGACTTCAAAGTGCGATCGTTTCCCTATATTACTATCCTATTGAATGTAAACGTATCTTTAAAAAGATAAAAATACGTGAGTAGTAATAAATGCCTGGCGCTGTCACAAACAAAAATAAAACATTGACATGGGTGTATGTAAAAGACACTAGATTTTTTTATTCATACGGGACGAAACACAAAAGGAATTTAACGACTCCGAAGAATCGATCTGTGTTCAATTGTCGAGGATTCTTATCACATAACATAGATGTAGAGAATAAATAAAGTCAGACGCCTTATTCACTTTATCAAAACATGAAGCTTATAGATTTGAAATTATACATATATTAAAAAAACTGCGCTTGTTCAAATCGAGTGTCCTAATTTTATTCACCTACTGAACGTTTTGAAATTTCTGAAGTTGCTATAGCCAAACAGGTGAGACCATTTGACTCTTTCAAGGGAGTTACAGGATCAAACGCCGTAACCCATTGCTATTGTTCTATTAAAAAATATGTGCCTCACTGGTATTTGCAATTTATCACATGAATTTCGATGAAAAAACTCCATAAGGAAACTTGCATTTAAAGAACAAATCCGCATTGAAGGATCATGGTAGATCTAAGCTTCCTAGTCTCCAAAGAGAAGGAAATCGTCGGAAGTTTTAAATTTTTATTATGTTATCTTGAGTTTGATTTACAGTATACATTGCGAATACCTATATCTTAATTTAAATATGTATTTAAAATTTTCTTTCATTCATAACAATCTGTGCAATCTGTAATATTATAAAGAGGAAAGATTTATATGTTTGTAATGTTTTCACGCAAAAACTACTGGAACGATTTCAAAAATTCTTTCACCATTGCAAAGCTACTTCTGTACTGAGCAACATAGGCTATATGTCATTTTTTTTAAATAGGGATCCCTAATAAAATTGTAATAAGGTGTGAAAATTTAGTCGTAAAAATCTTTCATCAGAACAAAAAAATGTTCTATAGTATTAAAGAACATATATATACAGTATTATAGAACATAGTATATGTCCACAAAAAAGTCGGCAATACCATACTTTTTACATTGTAAAAGTTGATAAAATTGCTGACAATAATCAAACCATTTTATTCATATCTCTGTATTAATTCTTATCCCATTAAACGATTTATTATTAAAAACTATTTCAATACCTGTAAAATACCTTTTAAATAATTAAAATCCGACACTCAAATATATTACGAATTTAAGAATATAAATCGAAAGAAAATAATGCCATAACAATTCATTGTAGCGCCCATTATGCAGGGCTTGCATTTGGTGAGTTAGCTCTTATTCCAAGAATACTAATGATACCCATTTTTAGAGATGTTTTAAAAATTTTTTTTGGATACGTTCTAAACGTAATTGATGTACATTATAATGAGGCGACCAAACGACACTACAATATTCTAGGGTACTTCTGACATATGCATTATAAATTATTATCTTTGATGCTGAGTTCTTAAATGCCTTTGCATTCCTAATAACAAATCCCATCATTTTTGAAGCTTTCGCTATAATATTGTCTATATGGGGTATAAATGTCAGTTTTGTATCAAACAAAACACCAAGATCACGAATCATTTTTACTTCTACCAATGTATGCCCAGCGATTTTGTACTGAGTATGAATAATATTAAGATTACGAGTGAACTTAATGTGATGGCATTTCTCACTATTTAAAATCAAATCATTAGACAAACACCAGTTCTCAAGGTTTTTTATATCTTGTTGAAGTAATAAACTGTCCTCTGACGTTTTAATGATATGATTAAATAATCTAAAAATAAATCTATATTCCATCTTCGTAGACTTTCCACTACCACGAGATCTGTATGGACGCGGTGAAACCGCGGAGCATTGCTAGTTAAATTAATAAAAAGCATTAAAAAACAAAAACGAACGTTATCTTTTTGTTGCGTTGATAAAAAATAAAGTTTTATAATAGATGATTTATAGAAGCAGGCGTTACTTTGCGGAATTCCATATTACAAGCAATATAACAGAACTAACTACTTTGCTATAATCCGCACGGGATAACCCGTGCGGATTATAGCAAAGTAGTTAGTTCTGTTATATTGCTTTTATAATAGATTGTAAGTTTTAAATAACATAACATTTTTCGTAATTTACTTTTATTATCCTTTATTTATTATATAACATTCTTTGTTCATCATACGCGCAATCTTGTTATTTCTTTAATCTATGTACAAAGGTAATAATCAGCGGATGGGCAACATTCGGGCAGCTGAGACAATGAAAAGGCCCGCGTAGGTCGTAACTTGGACAAGATGGCCCGTATACATGTAGAACGCATTGGGAAAATGGTCATGTGCTGATGCCCGTGGACTATAAATGAGGGTAGGGAAAAATGTGTATGGCGCTGACGCAGCGTTTTTATGACTTATAGATAGCGAGGATGCTGAACGGTTTGATTGTATCTCGAAATCGTAAAACGGAGCGCATATAAGCAAGTAATCAATACAGATTTATTTTGTAGTTATAACGCTATAAACTTTTATGTTTTTAAAACCTAAAGATTTTATTTTAAACTAGTCACAATTTTTTTTACGCATAAATTCCTACCCCGCGATAATTTTTCCGTAATGTACTATTAACCGAAACCTTTCGGAAGAACTCCTTTTAATACAAACCGTACAAAAATCCGTTAAGTAGTTTTTAAGAAAATCGATCACATACAAACGGACAACTTCCGGAGACTTACTTTTATAATAAGTATAAATATAGATGCAGAAAAAGTTTCCTTAGATTTATAGAATACTTGATTGCCCTTTGCAATAACATCGCCTTTTGACCCCTGATGGTATATTTATAATAGCTATTTTTCTTCCTTGACGTACTATAGTCCGTGTGTGCATGAAGAATTTCTATACATTTGTCTACCTATATCTGATTCAACTATGACGATTCGTCTAAAATGATTTGCTTTTGGATAAGTTACGTCCGAGTAAAATGTATTAAATAGTAACTACGCGAAACTTTTTCTACTTTTAATCATCAATTAGATAATAATAATATTTTAAAGCTCCCTCTGTTGAGTATAAAACAAAACATCTGCTTAATTTAATATGCATTATAGATCTTTCAGTAGTTAGTAACAATATTTAAAGTCCACCTATTTCATTTTGAATAGCTTCGCCATATGCAATGCTAACTATAATAATAATGTTAGCCACAACTATGCCAGCAATAGTCATACCATTACAATTAAATGCTATAACTGTCAGTCAAGCCAGCGATAGACTGCTAGTGACGTTATACTATATCGTGAACTTCAAGTCTATTAATTCTCGAGCAATCACCTTTTAGAATATCCAGTTTCAAGCACCGACTTAAATGCTTTAAGTATTTTTCGTAAGTTATATAGTACGTAATAAATAAGTTTAATTTTTAAAACAACGTAATGGAAATAATATTGTCCTTCTATATTAAATTATTGAAAGAATCATGTGTTATATTTCCTAAAAGTTTATATTTAATTTTCCAAAGCCATCAAGACCAGAATCAAAGCTATCTAAACCACATCCACAAGATTGAGCTACACCATAAGATAAACAAGAAACCTTGCCCCAGGAACCTGTACGTGAAGTAAAATAAGAATTTCCCACACGTTCCTTACAAGTTAGAGAGTAACAAATGAGACGAACGAAAAATCGTCGAAATATGTTCTTCGGGTTGATTTTACTATAGGGTCTTTTAGCCTTTCGCGATTACTTACGTGCGTCGGAATTAATGATACCAATATATTTGGAACCGCGTGACACAGGACATTTATTAGCTGATTATAGCAATTTGATTGTAAGCTACGATTCTATAGAATTCGGTCGGAAATATCAAGAAAGGAAAATAAAAAATATTATCTAACAAGAAATCATTTAAAGAAGCGTTACTTTGCGGAACTCCATAGTACAGAAGTTACAATAGAGCTATTTTGCTATAATCCGCGTTTTGTAACAGAATCTATGTAATGCTAAGTGTATGAAGCAGGCAAGATTCACATACCATACAGGACAAATCAACACACATCACAAAACGCCGCCACAAGCAACAATGCACACAAGCTCTACACACAGTCACTACCACAATCCCTACGATCGTTTCGCGCCGAAATTGAAGCATCATCATGAAGGAAAAAATTGTAATGCGCTGCACCGCCCATGCAATAACAAGAAACGTAACCTAATAATAATCTTGGAATTGGATCTTGCTAATGTGACGTAAACTAAGATTAATATAGCGTAAGATAGCTGTATATTAATGTTTCAATTTAAAAATAAACTTCATGTATTCTCTGTGGGTAAATTTATTTGTAGCGGCTACAAAAGGTGTGGGACGAGATTCATCCCCGAGGCTTCCAATCGATATTTATTGTACCCAGTAGAACTTAATTTACGTTCCGATTTCTAATCCCCCGTTGTATATTATAAAACAACATGTTCGTGTCTTAAACAATTAAATATCTTACGTTCTCATGTTTGTTCAAGTTGTTTTGAAAAATATATTAATATGAAATGTTGACACGACTTTTAGTTCCTATTAATAAAAAATCGAACTAGGCATTACTGCGGAGATCAATAAAACAAAAATAATGTTCTTCTTTTTTTCAATATAAAATCGTTAATACTCTTAGATTTATGATATTAGTAATATCATTTTACAATTGCAGTAGTATCTTATAGTCGGGGCCCTCATTTTCCTGCCCTTTTTCACTCTAAGTGGAGTGGGCACATGTTTTTCTCTTACATTTTCTCCTATCATTCTCTCCTATCGTTCGCTAACTCTGGCACTAATTCTTTTATATGAATGTCATACTTCACACAATCTATCCACATCTTTTTCGGCCTCCTTATTGTCACATTTCCATCCAAATTCATATTTAACACTCGTTTGGTCATATGATTTTCATCCTTCCTCATTGATATTTACCCTTGCACTTCTTGTTTTTTTATAATGGGCGCAACTGTCAGATTCGAGGTCGCCATTAAGAAAGTTCTTCTAAAATATCAGTGATGTATACACAAAATATTTTCACCAAATTTGAGCTCACCATATAGATCATCTATACTTATTATAAAACAAAGTCCTAAAAAAAGCTGTCTGTCTGTATGTAATCGATTTTCTCAAAATCTAATGAATGGATTTTTGTACGGTTTTAACCAAAGGATAGTGCAATTAAATCCGGTTGGTTTAAGTAAATAGTACATATCAGTATTATGTAAATTGTGTTGAAGAGATCGTGCAGTTGTTTAAATACTTGCTTGCGAAGAGCTTTAGTAGCGTGCGCTGCGTAAACCAGCAGAGATACGCTAAAGTAATGTAGTAGATAATTGTATATCTATAAAACTACTACAAAAAGTTCGCGATAGCACGTCTATATCTTTTATGGTAAACCACAATAACTATTTTTATGTTTAAAATTTGAATTTTAGAAAAAACTTTGGCACGACGAATTCCACGCAGGTGAAACCGCTAGCACAGCTAATATAATATATTCTTTAATTGCAACGAAATTTTCAATATGTACGTATGATTTTGTATCATTAATCAGAATTACTTTGTCGATGCAAAATAAATTACTCACGTTAACATTACCAACGCCAGCGTTATAAGGGCTTTAGCGGAATGACACAAGGCTTTTAGAATTCAGCTAAAAATTAACGCTGTATAAAATATCGCCCGCCATACTCGAGCCGTAATTTAAAATCCAATTTATGTTGGAAAATGTAGGGTGTGTTTGAAATTTTGCGTTGTATTCGGGCAAAACGAACCGCCAATAAATAGAAATGATTGTCAGATAGTTGGAATGGATGGTCGTTGAATATTGTTTGAACACTAATTCATTTTCCTGGTATATTGCTTTTAAAATAAATCAATTGCAGAGGAAAATGGATTCACACATTGATGTAAATAAAACAAAACCTATGAATATACAGAATGATGGATCATTTATAATTTTACTCCTACTGTAAACAGACTGTTACAATTCCACTGCTGGGCAAAGACACTCCGATCTTGGAAAAAAATTAAAATTTAGACTTACAACGTTGCTCTAACAGTGATTCTTAATTTACATATCCCAGAAAATCTCTAGCTATATGCAGGAGGAATCATAGATATCAATTAAAAATACTTTTTAATAGAAAGCTATGGGGCGAGCACAGAAGCTACGCCAGTTTATAGATTTTAATATCCGTCCTCCTAAAGTGATTTCTTATATGCTGATCTAACTGTAACAACGAAGTTTAGCTTGCTTTTACAAATTTATCCATCAATTTATCATTGCAAGTTCTATGCAAGTCCACTCTTAAAGATACCTCCTGATATTGGGGTAAAATTGCTCTTATCGAACATATTTAGAGCTAACTTTGCGAAATCGGGTTTACATCAAATCCCGAGTGAAGGGTCGCCATTTATCATTTGGGCCTCGCGCCAAAAACGCCTTTCATAAAAATATATTAAAACTTCTCTTCTCCATCCACGTATTTTCACGCTTCGTATGTTAATTCTATCACATAAAACCTTGATATCCGCTTTTTTATGTATTTAGACTAATTTTGTATGTGATCGTAAATCGCTGTATCACATGAAAGTTATTTTTTATACCACTTATAAAGAACAGTTATTTAGATTATGTTTTTGTGATTTGGTAAATTTCATAATTTATTTTATCGGAGAATTTAGTATCGTTTTGGTTTTATCTACTGCTGTTTGAGAAAAATATTTTGTTTCTTTTATAATTGTATATTTAGTTGTTAAATAAAACGTAAGTACTAAATCGACTAAATAGAGCTATAATTAGGTTCACAAAATTCGAAATGATTAAGACAACGAAAACAAATTAAATCTTTACAATAGTGTATTCATTTTTGTAGGTATGTTGAATAATTAAATACAAAAGATTTCCATCACAAATTTTTATCGTATAATTTATTCATAGGCGCTTGTAAATGATACACAGGTGGTTTAAATCGTCCGTCTCAAAACGTATATTGTCCGTTACGAGATTAGATGTCAATTTCAAAAAGTGTGCCAAAATGGGGCACACAGATATAAAAAGGTATTGTTGTGGCTGCGTTCACAACAGGTATATTTTATTAAATTTATGTATTTAGATATACTCATGTGAGTGGTATACTTACGTTTTTGCTCTTTATTCACGAGGCAATAA
Organism: Morpho deidamia; assembly: GCA_947086505.1. NCBI lineage: Eukaryota > Metazoa > Arthropoda > Insecta > Lepidoptera > Nymphalidae > Morpho > Morpho deidamia. The sequence continues at coordinate 11,013,111 of CAMTZC010000010.1, forward strand.
AATGATATTGTTATTCGTAATATCAGTCATATAAAAAGCTGAAATGACTTGCTGCCTCGGTTTCGTGTACAGTCAACACCATCGGTATAACATAACAATCGTAAAACACAACATAACACTGACGAAGCTGGCGTTATAAAATTTACATTACTCGCACCAATCACGCCTCTGGCGAATTGATAAGTGGGTTGTTTATCAAACATCTTTTCTCAGTAATCTCAGTGCAGATCTAAATATAATGAGCGCCGCCACGCCAGCCAGCTGCCGTTTTATGGCAAAAGATTCTAAATTATATCCTGAGGGGACAAATCTCATCCCGGGTATAAAACACGATCTTTTGAATTTCAATAGGATTAAACACCTTAGTTTCCGTCTACCTGGATCTACGGTAAATTGATTACGCCTCCTGATTGCAGCTATCTAACTGATTGATTAATAGCGTGTCATTCGGGACGTGTGTTTGTGGACGTAGTTTATGATAACCGATTATTTCGCTATAAAATATCCTACGTTGAATAAAAGTAAAGCCAGCTGTAAAAGAAATGGTCGAGTTAAATAATGGCGTTGAGTTATAATAATGTTCGAGCGGAAGCAAAGAAATGGTTTCGGGAAATAGACGCCATTCTTCAGACGCGCGAGAATTGTTTGGCGCCTCCGAAATAAAAATAAAAATATTTGTTTTCTTACATAAATCTGCTTATGGATAACAGTAAAGTTTTATATTGTTGGCACGGCTTGGTTAAGAAAGAAAATACTGAGCATAGTTTTAAGATATTTACGCTGAGTCGAAGGAAGCCATTGTCGATTAAGCAGACTTTGCAGTAGAGAGTTTGCGTCTCAGAAAAGAGCAATAAAACTGGCGTAGCCAGGTGTGTTCAATGTCTACAGCCACGTGACACTAGTCTTAAAAACACATCTATATAAAAGCATTTACTTTTTAATGAAATTAAATCCCGTCTAAAATTCTATGTTTCAAACGGAGTTTTATAAACTAGAGCAGAAAATTAATGTAATCGATATAGAAATAAAAAACAGTATAATATGTTTACTTTTTCTAATACGACAAGAATAAAATGGGAATCAAATTAAATTATAGTTATTGTCTTTAAAAATAAATGGTAAGTTTAGAATTATGTGCGCAAGCAATGAAAGTAACGGACTTACAAATACTTTATTAACGTAAATTTAGAATTCCGCCGTGTTTTATCCGGCTGAGTAGAATAGACGGGTGGTCATTTCTTACCAAGGCGTCGTAAAAGGCGACTAAGGTAATTTGACACGCCGTATGGTATCTGGCTGAGTAGAATAGACCACCCTAATTTTTTACCGAAGTGTCGTAAAAGGCGGCTATTCGAAAATTTGAAATTTTGTTTCAAATGGCGATTGTCGCATTACTCTTACTTTTTACTTTAATATATAAAAGGATCTATGTTGATCACAATATATATATATTTTATACATTAAAGTAATACAAAAATTGATTATCAGAGTTTTTTTATACTTATTTTGTGATCTCTATCTAGTATACCTTGATCTATTATTTACTAGTTATGCCCGCCACTTCTTTCGTGTCGACTTAAGTGTTTAAATATCCTAAATTATGTATATTCTTTTTCTCCTATTCCGTAGTAAAAACATGTTTTTTTTTATACTGCATGTCAGCAAGAAATTCCAGCTGATTAATCATGAAAGCGTAACAGACAAAAAGACAGACTTTCGTATAAACGGGTATGTAACAATACGAGAAAAATTATACTCATTCTCTTTTAAATGAACTGTAAGAAAACTACTTCATTTGGAGATTGCGATTGCCTTTGGTCGATAACGCTCCTTGTAATAGTCGATTTGCTAGTGAAAAAAGGTGCTTGAGACGTAGAAAAAAGAGTAAGGGACGTCGATAAGGTTGTGAGCCCTCGTTATCTCGGATCGTAAATTACCCTGGCACCCTCGGGGGCAGGTAGGTACTGATACTTCGAAACTGTACGAGGATACTGGGAAATGAGCTTGCTACGTGATCCAATTGTGGTTTTAGGTGCATTCGATTTACGAGTATGTGCATCTTGAAAAATGCGCGTCTGTTTGCGATTTTATTACCTTCGTGGGTTTTGAAACAAAAAGAACTTTTGTCCATTATGTTTTCTTTTAGAGCATCTTGATCACCATGCAGTACCACCGAAAATAACTCTAATTTACGAACTTTAAGCGTATTAACAGAAAAATCATTGTGTCTGAGATACCCTTTTTGAGACTTAGACGTAGATACTAACAGGGGTGTAAAAGTTACATCCACAAGACTTTTCGTTTGTTTGTCCTACTTTCATGGCCCAACGAAGAACAGGTAAGGTTTGGGGCGTATCATAGGCTATTTTATCTAAGATCTAAAGTCACGAGCAAAAGTTTCAACAGTAATACTAAGCTTCACTATATGCAATGTTCAAAGGGAGTTAAAATATTGACTGATTGAACAAGGTTTTAAATAGTGATATGTATATAGTATATCTGGAATACATGTCCTCTAGCTCTTAACTTTTTATTTTTTATCTTTTACTTATATAAATATTCTTTCCACACACACGCTCACACACAGAGATATATATATACGTGTGTGTGTGTGTGTGTGTGAGCGTGTGTGTGTGTGTGTCAATGTTTTGTATTAATTTAAGTTAATTTATATATGTAAAGGATATAGACCCAAGGTGTAATTTTGTAACCTTTAAGTGGGTCTTCATCCTAATCGATGTAACCTGTTGGTAATTCTATTATAAATAAATAAATAAAAAAATAAAATAAATAAACAGTTATGATATAAAGTACTTCTCAATTTAGGTTACTATGAGGGCGCAAAGTGCACATGAACAACCCTTAAAGTATGTTTGTTTACGTATTAAAGTTTTACAATAAATCTAACCTCTTCCGTCGAATCGCGCGCCCGTATTTGACAGCCTAATACATATCGCAACAACATTCGGACGACATTCGAAACAATCACTTATGTTTTACGGACAAAACTATAATAGATCTTCTTATTATTCCAATAAGGTTGATATTCTTAAGAACTTTTATTTGAAGGTATGAAAGACTAACTTTGTTTATATGAGTTTTGACAAATATCTGCAGGTGACGTGCCGCGGTTTCCCTGGCGGATGCGTTTGACATATTGCTTTGATAGCGGTTTGGTAACATGCGGGAGTCATAAATTATAAACTACCTATGGACTATGGGAACGACGGCCGGTTTCCTATGACACATTGTAGTTCAGGTAAGCCGTATGCAACAATGGATCATAATATCGGGTGGGCAGGAAACTGGGATCGTTATATCGTGTTATACAGTCAATATGGTTAAATAGAGAATACACTCGTAACGTTATGAGTATTAAGTGTAATAGCTTTAATGGATAATTCGTTTCTACTGATTTAAATAGGTGTAAGTGTAGGTCGTTTAGTCAAACATTTTAAAAGATTTGATACTTGAATTATCGTGGTTTGACTATGTTAATAAAAAAAATTTTTCGAATCCTTATATAAAATTCTGGCAAAACTATACTCGAAATGAAATCTATACATATAATAAAAAAAAGTTCCCAAAAGCTATCTGTCTGTATATGATCGATTTTTTCATATTGAACGGATTTTCATAGGGTTTATACTACCACAAAATACATACTAAAAGATGTAAAAAGTGCATTTCTTGAGAAAGGTTTAGGTTAATAGTACATTGTCTAGAACAGCTAAACCGATTTTGAAGAGGCTTTCGCTAGAGGTTGTGGAGCAACATGTAAGTTTATTTTGTGTTAGACTTTCTGTGGTTCGGGATTTAAGCGGTAAAAAAAGTGATGCACTGGTTTCCACGCGGGTTCAGCTAGTATTTGATAATTATAAATATTACGTTTATTATAAAATTATTATGAATATTATTATTATGAAATAAGTTTTTGCGTGCCTGGAAGGGCGTAGTTTACTTTACTTTAGTACTTTTTTTTACAAAGGTGGTAATAGCGACACCGGGTTCTCCCTAATTATTTGTGACAGATTTATGCATTAAGAAGAGAAATTATGCATATTCCAATAATTCGATAGTAATCGCGCTCTGACCGTTAGCTATTTCTGGTTAATCATCAAATAGTGTTTTCCTATTATGTAGGCAACGTGATTTAGGCTATACCGGTAATTTCCGCTATTTCAATTACAGCTGGATGACTTTCTTCCTCTCTGATGCCTCTCATTCTTCCAGGTATGACAAATATGGTCAATGGAGCAATTATCTTTACGAGTGATTTATGTTAATAAAACATACCTATATAATTATTTTCGTGCCACAATATCTTGTATTAGATGTTATCTTTAACATATGTATGTTAAAGAATACATCTAATACAAGATATTTTATTTTAGATATTAAGGATAAGGGCAGGAGAATGTATGTATGTACATACATTCTCCTGCCCTTATCCCACTCTAAGTGGGGTCGGCACAACATGTTACAAACCTGTTGTCATATGATTTGGTTACGTATTTTACGACCGGCCGCCTGTCTGACGTCAACTTACCTTAGTCGCCTTTTACGACACCTCGGTAAGAAATGAGGTTGGTCTATTCTATTCTGCCGGATACCACATGGCACATAGCTTAGTCCCCTCTTACGACACATCGGTAAGAAAGACACGGCCATAGATGTATTCTTTAAATAGATATATAATAATATGGAGACATATATGTATATATAGAGCTAACACGGACTTCAATTGACTTCCCAACTGCGTTAGCTAAATCTAATGCAATGTTCAGAACCAATTAGCAGAGCAATATCTTGCGCCTTTCAAAAGTATTAAAGTAGCTTCTTTGCAAAAGCTTATTACGTAGCCAATTAAGGAAATGAATGAGGAAAATTTTCTTACTAACTCCGTGACTTCCCCTATCGGGCGTACCATTTATTTTTATATGCTTAATAAGAACTGACAATCAGTTCAAGGGGCTGCGCTGGTATCGATCTGACGAACAATGAATAATGATAATCTATATTTTTTGTATTACCTTTGGCTTTTTGTGGATATGGTGCTGACTAAGCTATTTTTTTTTCACTTTAAGTACATTAGTCATCGTTTCTTGATCTTTGTATAGTTTAGGCGCACCTGTCTAAAACCATAATGGGTGAAATAATAAAATTACAGAAACTATATTTTGGCTTCAATAAAAAGTAAAACGTGGGTTCGAATTCGATATATCAGAAGCAAAACAAGTACAAATAAAATTTTGAGTGTGAAAATTTATAGCTTCAAACTTACTACTTGAGTTATAGATTCAATCATAAATTATTAGACGTTTTCCATACAACATTTTTTATGCATTTTTCTGCCCGAAACATCCACGAGACCTGGAATGTCTAGGATATATCAGAAGCAAAACAAGTACAAATAAAATTTTGAGTGTGAAAATTTATAGCCCTAAATTTACTACTTGAGTTATTGATTCAATCGGATATTATTTGACATTTAACGTACAACATTTTTTATGCATATTTCTGCCTGAAACATCCACGAGACCTGGAATGTCTAGACACATTAAAGCGTAGGGTTCGACTCCCGTTGAAAGTCAACAAACATTATTGAAACATAATAAAACGGTTTGTTGGTTCTGCGAATTCGTATTTAAATACATATTTAATAATTATATTTGTATTTACGTTGCCTGTTACCATGACACATTAAGTATTTACTTAAAGACTAAGGACTGTGTGTAAAAAAATGACTTAAGACCTAAAGAAAGAATCGGAAGTAATGAAAAAATTTAATTTTAAATTTAAAATTTAGTTATAGATGAAACGATAAATAGGACTCTATTTGTCGATAAATTATATGAGCATTAAAACTATCAGCTTCATAAACTGATATTTGCAGTTCTTATTATACATATCGATATTATTTATTATTTGAATACAGTAACTGGCAACAAATAATGCACATCGAGGCTCAGAGAGAGAAGTCGGCTAGATTCTGCTTCATAGAGCATCGTCTCTGCCGCACAGACTGACGAACCCGTGTGTGACAGTGACAGCGCTCTACGAAACCGAACTGGCCGGTTGTTCCGTTGTAAACATCGATGTGCATTATTTAATGCCGGGTACTATAGGTACATTTATATTCAAATTCAAAATATTCTTTATTCTAGTAAACTTGTAAACAAGTGCCTTTGGATCGTCAATTCTACTGCTAGTTCGGAAAACTGTTCCTACCGAGAAAGGTCAGCAAGAAACTTCGCGACTGCTCTTTTTAAAATATAATTCTTATTACTAGTTACATTTAGTCATTACTGTCTTGTACAGGGTCGAAGAGTGGCTGTGTTCACACATTCTTATCGCCTAAGTAATCGTCAATAGTATAGTAGGCAAAATAATAATAAAATTAATTTTATTATTACTTTTGTATTATGAATCTCCGCAAAGTAACGCCTAATTCTATAAATTAAGTATAGTAGGCTTAACAAAGCCTATTTATTAGCCTTTTTTAAAGTGTTTTTAAACTGCTGAAATGACAAATTTAAAATCGATTGCGGAATGTTATTATAGAATCTTATAACCAAACCCACAAACGACTTAGGCACTTTTGCAAGGCGCAACTAGGAACCGCAAGCCTACGTCAGTTTCTACTTTGCCTATTATATATTGTTTCATATTCATATATGTTACGAATATTATTATGCACAAAAATTAAATTGCATGTTATAAGAAACATATCTTAACGGTAACTAATATTCCAATTATTGGAACAAATATATCTCTTAAGACGTCGACGTTTCTGAATCTGGATAACGAAGACGGGTCAATGAGAAGCGGCATAAAAATCATTTCCTAACGCGAGTCGTTTACAGAAAAATAATACAAGTGTAACTAACAATGTCTTGTACATTTCATTATCAACAACACATAGATAGGCAAGTCAAGTATTTGACTATGTTACAACCCACTTTGACATTCCTATGAAAATGTTATTCGTATAAACCGACACAAAACGAACCGATATACTAAAAAGGTGGCATATACGATTGATGGGTATCCTTCATATCTCTGCGGAGAATTGCAGCGGGGAGGAAAAATAAGATTACAACCTGATCGAATTAGGAAGTTCTCGGATATTTCACGTTTTCCCGCACTCCACGCATTGCGAAAATCTCGTCTCCCTAAGTGACTATAATATAATACCATGTTACGAAATTGAATCCTGTTGGTTGAATAGCGAACAGAAATATTATGGATCTGCAAAATAATTTGATGATAACGTAATACATACGGTGAACTTGTTACTAATAATGAGTTTTTTTTTCTATAATATAAGTTCTTGACTAATTTATCAGATGATAGTAGCTGATGATATAGAAATAAATTAAAGGGAATTTATATTTAATTTAAATAATTTATAGAATTAGGCGTTACTTTGCGGAGATCCATAATACAAAAGTAATAATAAAATTATTTTGCTATAATCCGCGATACAGTAAATAGAAAATATATATAGTGTTGAATGTATAGTGGACTATCCGTTTTTTCATACCCGATACGTGCAGGATTCGTAAAAACACACGCACAAACCTCCGACACTTCCACCACAATACACAAGCAGTACACACGTTCACTATCACAAACTCAACAATCGTTTCGCCCCGCAACCGAAGTATCATCAGGAGATAGACTCGCAAAATTGACAAAATCGCAAAGATTTGTGATTTTGTCGTGGATATATATTCTACTTACTGTATCGCGGATTATAGAAAAATAATTTTATTATTACTTTTGGAATTTATATTTATTAAATTAAATGGCGCAATTATTAGATAAAATCCAACCAGTACACATATACGAGACGTTCAATACATAAACTAAAATGCGCTGTCATAAAAAGTATAATAACTTCCAGTTCAACAATTTAACTGCTGTTAAACTGAAAAAGTATACAATAAAATATTTGACGGACTTAATCCGTATTAAATGTATCTAGGCACTAATTCACTCCTTCAAATATACGCCGTAAAGCACACTTATCAGTACACAAGCAGAACCTGGTTCATATAAGAGATAATCATGGGCCCATTATAAAGGCCGTCTTCGTCTAATTTATGGCGTAGTCTGGAAACCTCGCCCTACTAATCCATACTTATTAAGGATAATGGAGAACCGAACAAGTTCTCGTCCTTTATCTACACCATAAATATCAAGTTATCTGCCGTTGCTGGTAGCCTGAGGTGTCGAAAGTGCGATTTAATAGTACTTTTATAGCCTCCGTATAATAATTTTAATGTGAAACTTAAGTATTGAATTGAAACGCTTGGCGGGTGATGCTATTAAACTATCAGCTTGTTAGAATTTTTACTTTAATTACAATTTTTTTTTAGTATATTTAACGGCTTGGAATCGAGTCCTTTAAGGCCTTTCATAAATATACAATTAGTTCTTAAAAACTACTTATCTATATTACATTTTTATATATATATATATATATATTTTTACTAAACTATTTACAATTTTTTAGAAATTATATATACAAATACATACCTACTTAATTACAATTGGAGCGTTAACACCGCAGACTAATAATAGTAAGTTTTCTGAAGAAGAAACCTTGTGTATACGAAAGTATGCTTGTTTGTCCGAATCGATCGTTGTTATTTGAAGATCTGAAGTGACATTCACCAATTTTAACCTCCCAGTTCACGGAGACAAGTTGTGGCCTGAAGCTAATATATGTTAAATATAAAAAATGATTAGCAATAATATTGTTGCTAAATTTTCCGGTTTAACCGTGGCAAATTTTGAGTAGAAAAAATGATAATTTCTAATATCTGAGTTCATATTAAAGCGAGTGATAATCTTATACTGCCGAGATTCTTCAAGACAGGAGCATGATTTAACAGCACTTTTATAGCGTCTGTGCAATAACTTTTAATGTGAAATGTAAGTTTGGAATTGAAACGTTCATAGGCTGACATTTACACCTTGTTAAGGATTGATAATAAAGATTTATACCCAAAGTTGCCGGATGAGTGTAGTAAGAGGCAAACACCATTCCGAAAAAGTTTAACAGAGAAATTCTATCCAGTCTATTCACTTTCACTAATCAGTTATTCGTTCGACTGATGAAGCGATGAACGTGCGTTATTGTGCTTTAAACATTTTTTACTTTAACTGTGTCTCACAGTAATTATTAAAAAAAAGATATTCGTAAATCGTTCGTGTTACCTATTCATTCTTATATAGTATATCCTCATCATCATCCTCCTGCCCTTATCCCACTCTAAGTGGGGTCGGCACAGGATGTTACAAACATGTCACATGATTACGTATTTTACGACCGGCCGCCTGCCTAAAGTGAACTTACCTTAGTCGTATTTTACAACCCCTCAGTAAGAAAAAATGTTGGTCTATTCCACTCATCCGGATATCACACGGCATATTTTTATAGAGTATATATTATAATAATGTAGTAAAGTATTAGAAATGCGAACGTCTGTCTGTCTTTCTGTATGTTTATCCGTTACGCTTTCACAGCCAATCCGCTCTAGTAATACTGATGAAATTTGTTACAATTGAAGTTTACATACCTGACTATGTGGGACTAAGCAATACCGATATTCAGGAAAAACGCATACGCAATTGAGGGTGTTTTAAAATTTAGGTTGACGTGAAGTCGTAAAAATAGCTTGTATAGTAAAGTTTTATACTAACTTTTAAAGCTCTCATTTACTTTTTAAGATGTTTATCTTCAACAATATCTGTACATGGTATAAATTTTTATATTATTTTTAAAACAATCTTATATACAAAAGCTTTCAAAGATACCCGTTGACTAAAATGTCTTTCAATTAATTTTAACCCATAATATTGCAAATTAGAACTATCTGATGCTTCCGAGTTTCGCAATCTAAGCAAATTTCAGCAACTAAGCAGAAAGATAACATAACTAATGCTCAAACGGTTTAATTAAATTTTCTTGCTTAAGGTAGATTGAAGCAATTGTGTATCCTTATATATTTGTAGTCTTATTAAAAGCGATAATTTTGATCTTCGTGAACTAATTTAGTAATGGCTTAAAGGATTAATGTAATTGAAGTCAAGATCGAATTTACTTGCATTCTGTTTAAATTTCTCTACTGTTTTAATTAATCCTATAATTTAATTGTTAGCTAGCGGAATCTCGCTTTATTGTCAGCCAAATAATCTTTATTTGTAATATGACTAAATAAAGTTACTTGCACATAGAACTAGCGCTTTGAAACAGGCTAATTATTTTAGTATCGCATATATGTTTTATCGATAAAATGTGCGCTCTAAGGCATCTACACGTGCGTGTTTGACGCAACAATATCTTCGAATTTATATCGTCGGGAAATTTCCATAGGACATAGTAGCGATTACGCAACTGGCTTAATCGACGTCGTAATGACTAATCAAAGTCATACCATCAGTCCTCCACTACGCGTTGCCCTAAGCCGTGGTTCAGTATCAAAGGAGGCACCCTTAGGAAGACTTTCCCCGACGCTAGTATAGCCTCTGCGCTCTACACTCTGCATTTCAAAACCTCGACGATGATTCTGCGCTCGCCCGTCTCGCCCAGTGACGCTGAAAAGGCCGTTAGGACTGACAGCATACAGTCAGTTCAAACAAAAAATACGCAACTGGCAGCCTGTGCAAACGTAACGACTCGCTGCGACTCGAGAAGGATTCCCGCAAAATTCTACTATTGAACAGCAACGGGTTATCAGAGAGGTAGGTGTGTCACGACACACGAACGGACTCACTGTGAGAGCGTTGCATGTCGCAGCAGACGTGCCATGGATGGATAGGTAACGTTTTGTTCATCATATGCAATATTATCGCCATTACTTTGATAATATCGTTGCGATACAGTCGGTAGTGGAGGTGAAGCCTTAAGTGATTTTTAATTATGACCAAAAAGAGAAAGGCACAATCTCTCTTCTTATTGAATTACTCCAAAAAGTATCAGTATGTATACTCAGTATGTATCACGAATTTTCTTTATAATGTATCGTTACTTATAAAGTAACTAAAAAATGAGTAAACTCCTATAATCGAATCGTTGCATTTGGGGGTTGTACAGGAATGAGCTGTCATACAGCTTCGTGATAGCAGCAGTTTTGAATATAAAAAAAAGTCCCAAAAAGCCGTCTGTCTGTAAGTAATCGATTTTCTCAAAATCTACTTAAGGGATTTTTGTACGGTTTTACCAAAAGATAGTGCAATACTTCCGGATGATTTAGGTAAATAGTACATATCGGTATTATGTAAATTGTGTTTAAGAGATCGCGCAGTTGTTAAAAAATTTGCTTGCTGGGAGCTTTAGTCGCTACACGCTAAAGTAATGTAGTAGAGAATTGTAGATCTATAAAAATACAACAAAAAAGTCCGCGATAGCATGTCTGTATCTCTGACGGTTAACCCACAATTTGAAAATTAGGAAATATTTTATTAAATCACTGAATTCCACGCGGGCGAAGCCGTTGTTAGCACAGCTAGTTTTATATATTTAATTAACAATATTGAATATATGCATTGAGATTCAGAAATAAGGGAGTGTATTGCATTCGAAATTACTCGCAAGGCAAAGTTGGTGAAATACTAAAATAATTTGAAATAAGGATAGAAAATGAATTGCTCAATAAAATCGTTTAAAATAAATGAGTTTCAAAATCTAAAAATTATATTAAACCTCATGTTTATACGCATGGTCAAATTTAAATATCAAATATCCTCTATGGCGTTCTTTTTAAACTTATAGTCTATCATTGCTACTAACATATGTCTTTAAGCTTAAAATATACGACCGGTTTTAACACCTCCCGCGCTTCGGTTATAAGCCATAAACTTATCTGAATTTGCGGCAGACTATTGTATGGGTACTAAAAGTGTGATCACGTCGTATCGTTTAGAAGATGCCCTTTTTGGGAAAAAAACTTTCAGAAGGGTTAAGTTTACAATTATGCAAGTTGTTTTCTGGTATTAAAAAATCGGTTCCAAGAATTTCTTGATTTAATTTATTTTTTTCTGTACTGTTTTTGTGGTCTGGAACTAGTTCTAAGCAAGGTCTCCTTAATCATCAACTACCTTACTCCAATGCGAATTGGCATGCTCTGCATATATATGTATATGAATGTATGAACAACTCGATGTTTTCTGCAGTGTTAGACGCATAACGACTTTTAAATCCTAATTAATATATTAAGTGCGAAAGTTTGTGAGTATGGATGGATGTTTGTTACTCTTTCAAACTCTTAAACCATTTGAGTTACACAAAGATGATGTACGGTAGTATTATTTTTCTTGAACAGTTCTAAATAAAAGTCCGCGACAGCATATATCTTCCTTTTATGTGGAAGCCACTATGACCAAAATTGTAAATCATAAATTTAATTTAATTAGATACTATTTTACAAAGCACGTCTTAGTATCAAAATCTGATAAAAATTAATACATTTGCCAATTTCAGTATTTCATGTAGATAAACTTTGTCTTTCACGCTAAGTAATTTGGCGAATAGTTGAAAAGTCATCACGATATGATTGCCTTGAATAGAGCGAGCGCCTTATATGCGCGGCGCGCGAATATTGTATGGAATCCCTCAATTTTGAAGTTAGACATCTGATCAATCTTGGATGTACGAGTAACTAAATAAATATTTTTTTTAGTATTCAGTAAAAACAAAAATATTTAAATCTATCATGATCTGTCACGAAACTTAATGCAGACAAAATCCATAAGAGCGAAGCCGCGGGCAAAAGCTAGTATTAAATAATTACGAAATATTTTTTAGAAAGCCAATAGCCTAGTATAATATAAATATAAATATATGAGACACTTACACACACGGTCGTCCTTCCCCAAAGTAAGTAACTTAATTCTTGTGTTATGGGTGGCAGACAACTGGTATATATAATATTAAATAATTACTTAAGTACAAATACACACCCAGGCTCGAAGAGCCAAAAAATTGTTTCTAGAAATTGTTGGTCCTCGGCGGGAATCGATCCCGCGACCCACGTAGCTTAACGCAGGGTCACTACCAATTGCGCCAACGAGCCTGTCAAAATAGCATGTATGTATAGCATGAAAATCTGGTTTATCTCTCCCACTGTTAAGTCACGACTTTGTTTATAGGATAGTATGCTTATATTGGATAAACCCCTAATTGGCCAAAGTGCAACGTATAATTCAATTCAAAAGCCAGACGTATCGATTGGTAGTCTTCAATATCACATGTCACTGTCCATTACGCCAGACATTGTGTCGCCGAACGCGTACATCCTTGTCAAATTGGTCTGGTAACCTGTTACCTGATTAATCGAAGCATTAAAAACTGGTACTTTGTATTTAGTATTTCTGGGTGGTTTCGCAATCACTAGTGTCTTTTTTATTACAGGTAGAAAGCTATGCCTATTGATCTGTCGAATTGACATGCCCGCGGTGTACTTTCTTTTTTTATATCACCGAAACCACTTATGAGTACCGCTTTCTGAAGGAGACGATGCGACGATTGAGTGGGACTAATACCAACTAAAAACCTGATAGGGCTCTATACTGCTGGTGGCGGGAACAGCGTAACGTAGCTCTTAATCATTTTGCAGCTCTTGCATCGAGAGAACCAGATTTATCAACCCTCTAAAAGACCTATCTCAATTGGCGTCCGTTTGTCCATTCTGAGCTCCCGTGGTACCTTCAAACCGACCTCAAACTAAATTGGCTAGTCCAGTGACTGTTAATATTTAGTACCAATTGATTTTTAAATCACTAAATGATACGAGACAGTGGTATTGGTGCGAAAAGTCAACACTATAGTGATCGAGACATTCAGCGATAATCAGGCATTGAAGTTATTATATGCAGTTGACGTCCATTGTTTGTCATTAAAAGGTTGCAGATTTGTATATTAAGTTTTATAAGCTTTCAATCGCTTTTTAGTTGTGTAATAATGGAGCAACTTTGTGTTTACCAGAATTAAGAGCATTATACCAACAATTAGGAACCAAACCAAAGTTTTTCAGCTCGATTATTCATCCTGTAGGTTAGCCCTGAATATAAGCTATAATTGTACTAAATTTTCATTATTATTAGTTCAGTTTAAAATGTAATAGACAGACAGACTTTCGCATAATATTAGTATGGATATTCCCAACAACAAATACATTCCAACAATACTAATAATAAAATAAATAAATTTTGTGGCATTGGGCAATGGATTTGTTTTGTTAGGTATTCGACCTGAGGGTGCAATTCCGTTGAATTACGAGATTCCGTGCGGCTGCGACGCAGGTGTGGGACATACAAAATGACCAAACATACTGTTAATTTAATATTTTATTACGCGCCATTCTGAAACCTTTATATTTAAATGACCCATTATTACTAAAATTCTGGATATCAATTCATTTTTATTAACCTGTGAGTTTTACCCTCATGAAAAACTTGTTTTTTCTTCCACGGTCTATACTTCCGATATTTAACTATGTTCTTCCTTATATTCCTATATTGTGAGAAAATATTCTTAATCTGAAATTTATCAATTTTGAATAACTCTTCTGCCTTTTTCTTCGACGTCTCAATCGTTTGATTGCCAATAGCTTATGTCTCTTTAATATTTCTTATCATTTGTCATCGAAACTAATAACCACAATGTGCCGATTTGATGTATGCAGTTTTAATACTACCACAATGTTAACATTTCACCTTCTAGTTTTCAGTGACATTAGGGCCAATTAAGGCGAATGGTCATGGCTAAAATTTAAAAATTATTTTTATTTACAACTGTAGAAGTTTGAAGTAGTTAATTATGTGCTTGATATATCTTATTTTCAGAATCTTGACAAAAAATCGAATTTACTAAATATTTGCGACGTAGAAATTACTGCGGTTACTATATTTATTCTAGAGTAAAGTGATTCGTTGTGTTTGGATAATTGTTGCTTACTACTTGTAAATCATATTTGCAAAGTTCAGATTATCCATAAACCTCAATTGTAACAATTGTTTTATTTTTTAAATTAAAATATTGTACTAGTGCTATAAGCAATGATTCCTTAGTTGATATTTGGCTTTCGGATGTAATTAAGGACTTCCTTTCATATCATTTAAAAGTAAAATGACAGTCATGGTTCTATAATCCATAGAAAATACATTGTGTAATTTTTACTTATTGTTATGTCTTTTAGTGAAACCATAGACTCTACGCAATGATTATTTTATTTATGAGGATTTAGCCTTAGGGTCCTATTCTGTTGAATTATGAGGATTTCTCTTAACTTCATCAGGTGAAATAGTAATTATGCATAAAACTGTCATCTACTAAAAGGCTAAATTTTATCTATTGTTTTGCGTGTGAGTCAAACAAAGGGCTGTAAGCAATGAATTTATTTTGTTGAGTATTTGGCCTTAGGGTGTAATTCTGTTGAATTACGAGGATTCATGTAGCCGCAGATGTGAATGCCGTACGACTAAATTTATTGCTAATTTTATGTTTAAATGCATGCATTTCAAACCAACAGTGTGAACACTTAGCATATTTTTTATTACTAAATCTCGTGACGTCGTCTACACGGACTTCAGTACCTCAATAAAAAATACCCTATGGGCTAATCTAGGTTATAAAAACTGAGTGCTAAATTTATTCACGCTAAATTTATTAGCTTTTCAACTCATTTTCGTCTCCGCGAACTCAGTATCGTGATAAAAAGTATTTAATTCAATGTTCACAACATTTGGTTTTTCTACGGAACTCCTCATTTTGAATTTAATTATGCGGAAACTACACATACAAATTTTTGAAGTAAGTGACTATCTTAATTAGTTATCACTGGCAACACTGTTCCAAAACTTTGGTCTTTTAACTGAGGGATTTATAAATATAACGTTATACCGTTAATATAATTCAATGTATACATCGATCTATGAACATGTAAAAATATTCTAAAAAAAACTACAGAAAAATCTGTCGAATGTGACGTAAAAATGTAAATCCTTGTCTACGAGGACCACAATTCATCTTAACTTCCTCATTGTTTCCTACCTCTGGTTATTACTCACTTTTTGTTTCCATCTCGCTTATTATTACGAACTCTTTGTTTCCCTCTCGATTATTGTTGGTAGAGATATAAGGTAATGTGTACTGCTAATGAAAGTCGGGTAGATGGTAGACATGCCTGCAAAAACCAGTAGCAGTCCTATTAGACATTCTTATATTGTTAGAAGAGCATTCTTACATTATTTGTCTGTTGATTATTTTTGTTTATCTATTAAACATGGTCACGCTTTGTATGGTCAACGCGGAATTCAATAGCAGGTTATAAAAATAATTTATATTCCTTTCCAGCCGTTTAATCTCCATACCAAGAATCATATAACCATATAAAGGAAAATAAAAAATCACATTTAATGAAAATAATCACATTTTAACATATACTCATAATAATTCCAAATTAATTCATTCATTCCATCATAATCACAATAGCAGCAAATAGCAATGATAGCCCAGCAGGTAGACCATGCCACTCTCTAGTGAGTTCGAACTCCGAGCAGGCACCAATGAGTGTTTTGTTAAACTTTTGTGACTTATCGATAATTATATCACTCGTAAGAAGCTTTTCGGTAAAGGAAAACATAGTGAGGAAACGTGCATATCTCTAGGCTTTAAGATATATGTATAACCTACCTTTCAAAAAGAGCAACGGCCGAGTTTCTAGCTAGCTTTTCTCGGTAGGAACAGCTTTTGAAACCAGCAGTAGAGTTGACGATTCAAAAGCAATTGTTTACAAGTTTACTCGAATAAATAATATTTTGAATTTGAATTACCAATCCACATTCGAGCAGCGTGATGGGTCTTAGCTTCAGCTGTTCTTTCCAAATACAGAGAGAGAAGGCCCGATAGTGGAATAATAATAGGTCGTTAGGTTTCCTTTTATAATAACGTTACAGTGTTTATCGCCAAAATAAACTGATAAATTGTATTATGTCAAATATCAGTGTATTCTCTCAAGCTCATGGGACTTTAATGCATCAAGGAAAGGATCGAAAATAAACTCCAACCTCGAAGTTTTTGCTGACAAAACTATATAAAGACAGGAAGGGGCGGGATGTGTTTTTTGATGCGAATATAGGTCAATCACTTGTTTATAGTATGGAATACATTCATGGTGTTTTCTCCACCATTTATTTTAGGAATTGGGTCACAAAAAAGAAATGTAAAATTTTGCTGAACTTTTTTTCTACTTAGTGTCAATATCCTGTCAATCTCAATAATTTTTATAGCGTCTTAAAAGCATGATTTAGCGCGCGGAGTACGTGTAGAAACTCTGCTAGCGTCAGGATACATCGAAGTCTAGGATTAGGTGACTTGTAATTTAATAGTTGTAATGATAAAGACTTGTAATGATAATAAGAAAATGTGTATTTATACAAGTCGTCATAGCCCAGCGGTGAGACCGTGCGACTCTGTAGAGACGATCATGGGTTCAAACCCCGGACGGGCACCAATGAGTTTTTCTATTAAAAAACATACGTGTCTAATTGGTAATTGCATTTATGACACGTCTTTCGGTAAAGGAAAACATCGTGAGGAAACCTGCTTATCTCTAGAGAATTCTAGGGATATTTGGTAACCTACCAACCCGCATTGGAGCAGCGTGGTAGCTCTTAGCTCTAATCCTTCACTCCAAAAAACGGTAAGAGGAGGTCTATGCTCCGCAGTGGGATGGTACAGGTCGTTACTTTACTTTACTTTTATGTCGTCGTTATATTCAGAAGTGGGATTTAACCTTATGCACAAATAGAGTGGACGAAAGAAATATCGTTGTTGTAATTATTACACTAACTTTTTAACTACTCAAGTATTGAAACAGCCATAACAGTACAAAGAAATTATTTTTTTGTTATCGGATTTGTAAAGCGCTTATCGAACAAAACAAAATGATATATACCTTTTGGAAACTTTTGTATTCATTCCCTTATCAATGGAAGTAAAATCAAAGAGTTTGATTGCAATCTCATGTTACGGAAAACTGGACGAAATCGAAACCACTCCCGAGGGATCACCACGCCTGAAAGTCAATATGTCGCACGTACGCTATATGCTTTCCATAGTCTCAATCTGAATAGATACAGGCTTGTGACATATAGATGCCTACAAATAAAGCTTTTTAATAGAACAGTAGTTTCTTTGCAGACTCGTTCTAGGCGTTACTGCAAACTTTGCATACTTTTGAACTACACAATATTATTTTTACCTGAATAAAGGGATATTAAATATTTTATATAATCAGGCGCTACTTTGCGGAGATCTAGAATAAAAAAGGAATAATTAAATTATTTTACTATAATCCGCGATAAAGCAAATAGAAAATTTATATAATGCTAAATGTAGAGTGGGCAATCAGTAAAATATAGCATAAACATCCACCACCATAACCACAATACACAAGCACTACACACAGTTACTATCTCCCCGCAACTGAAGGATCATCAGGAGATAAACTCCACGACAGAATCGCAAATCGATGCATTACCAATGCAAGCATAGTTTTCTATCTCCTGATGATGCTTCGGTTGCGGGACAAAACGATTGTTGAGTTCGTGATAGTGAACGTGTGTAGTGTTTGTGTATTGTGGTGGCGGTTGTGGAGGTTTTTCATGTGTTTTTACGAATCCTGCATGTATCGGGTATGAAAACAGATAGTCCACAATACATTGAGCACTATATATATTTTCTATTAACTTTATCGCAGATTATAGCAAAATAATCCTATTATTACTTTTCTAAAGGGATCTTATTGGTGATTTTCATTCATTTCTTTATAAAACTGAACTGAGAAACCATAACGTTTGTTAAACAAACCGTGCCAAATTCTAAGCAAGTGTGAATAAGAAATCAAACAGTCAATATTGGCGTGACGTTAAATATATTTGCGGATTAATATAACTCAACAGAAAGGTATAAAGAAAGGCTGTAAACACACCTGGCAAATAATAACAAAGGGGAGAGAATATGAAAACAAATAACTCCACGTTATGTTCCCTATAAAGGTGACCGTCTTAGTCACTCTTTATATCACCTATTTATCACCAAATAAAGGAAGCTGTGCCTCCGTACCATTATATTTATCATTCTTGTGTTTTCCTCATGTTCCCTTCATTAGACATTATTAATATATGGTCGCTTCTTCGGTAACGTTGCAAGAGAAAATTGCCTTTCTAAATTAATTTAACGAAATTGCGTCTTAATTAAACGTACAAGCTGTTAGCTTGTTTATTAATCATAGCGAAATCCTATTATAAGGACATCTTCGTCGTCTCTTTTGAACTAATCTATATCTATACTTATTTTAAAACAAAGTCCCAAAAATCTGTCAGTCTGTATGTAATCGATTTTCTCAAAATCTACTGAACGGATTTTTGTACGGTTTTCACCAAAAGATAGTGCATTACCTCCAGATGGTTTAGGTAAATAGTACATATCGGTATTATGTAAATTGTGTTGAAGAGATCGCGCAGTTGTTAAAAAACTTGCTTGCTGGGAGTTTTAGTCGCGTGCGCTGCGTAAAACAACAGAGATACGCTAAAGTAATGTATTAGAGAATTGTAGATCTATAAAACTACTACAAAAAAGTCCGCGATAGCATGTCTCTATCTCTTATGGTTAACTCACAATAACTACTTTTATGTTTAAAATTTGAATTCTATAAAACCCTAAAAGTCCCTAAAATCTGTATTTCAGTATGCGATAGACTTTCTCTTAATATACGAAACGGATTTTTATAAGGCTAAACGGTTTAGGTTAAAAGTGCATTACGGTTTTATGTAAATAGTGTTGAAGAACTTACGCACTTTTTAAAAAAATCCCTTGCTGTGAGCTGTAGTATCGTACGTGATTTTATGTATACATATAAATAAGTAATTAGTAAGTATATAAAATACGTGTGTTAGAAGATCTCGCTCTTCTATAAAATACTATTACGTACTATTTTGATATATTTTAACGAATTTACACATAACAAAAATAGAAAACAAAAAAAACTGATACATAAGTCGCATTTCGCAAATTAAGAATAAATAAACAAATAAATAAATCTCCTCGCAAAAATTATATTATGCAGCTATAAATATTTTATTAAGCAAAGAAACATTTTTGAAGGTTTTAAGTAGCTCAGCAGGTTCGTATAAGGTTATTAATTTACTTACCTATAAGTTTAACTGTTACTTCGGCCGAATGACTTTTAATTTGGGAACAAAGGGTCGAACTAGGCGTTGCCCGTGTTTAAGTCACAAGACCCTTTCTTCGTATAGTTACCAATTAAGGGTAAAGTAAATATTACAGTTCATGAGTCAGTAAGTTCACGTCATGTCAAATCAAATAGTAGCTTTATTGCCTACAAGGAAATACTCGACAGCGTACACGTGATTATATAAGTTAATTCGATTAAATTTTGAAGTGGTTGATATGATTTTTTTCAAGTGATTGTTCATAATATTATTTGCGTTTGTGTTAATATTGTGATTTACCATCCTCTTTTTCTGAACTTTCTTACTACTTACTTACCTTACCGCATAAATTCCTACAAAGCGAAACAAATACATCTACAAAATTAAACCTTTGTATAATATTAGGATAAGAATTATATTTATAATCAAAACGAATTTGATATGCTCCAACAAATTAGAAATAAAATAAAGGTATTTATAAAATAAAATTGTCATACAAATCTCACAAGATTAAAAGAGGCATGAAATATAAAGCGAGCCACCCAATCGTAAAATCTGACAAACCAAGAGAAGTAAGACACCATTTTCCAAATTGGCTCCATAATTTGATCACAGGCACTGTCAAAATGTACATTTCAACAAAATTCAAAGGCGTGGAACGAAGGAATAAGGGGGATGTTACATCAGACAGCCTCAGGGCTACGTTAGGATGAGATAAAGATTGAATTGTATGCTGCGCAGAATAGAAAAATGTTAGAAAATATAGTGATTGTAGAAAATGCAATTCAGCATTATCTCAAGTGGCAGATGAACTTTCCTCTTCTTTAAAAAAACATACATAAGAACCCGTAAAATTAAAATGAAATATGCGAGTAGCTGTGATAGCCTAGCGGTGAGACCGTGCGTCTCTCTAGAGACGAACATGGGTTCAACCCCGGGCAGGCACCAATGAGTTTTTCTATTAAAATTTATGGGTCTTATTGATAATTATGATTTATCACACGCTTTTCGGTGAAGGAAAACATCGTGAGGAAACCTGCATATCTCTAGAGAATTCTGAAGATATGTGTAACCTACCAATCCGCATTGGAACAGCGTGGTAGGTCTTAGCTCCAACCCTTCTCTCCAGACGCGGAGAGAGGAGGCCTATTCCCAGCAGTGGGATTGTAACAGGCCGCTACTTTATGCGAGTACTTTAACTGTGCTAGTATATAAAGACTTAACTGTTCGGATTTTTTAATGGGACAGACCATATTTCAAAAAATTAATATAGTTATTCCCACAAAACAGCGGCACTAGATATAGCGTGAAAATCCTTTGAGGAGACTATGTCCAGAACCCGACTTGGAGGACCACTCAATATAGAAGTGCGGACACTGTTGTTATTGAAAATAGTACCTTAGTTCCAAATGTTTAATTGAATTTTTTTGAATATTAAGAATTACATATTTTTGTCACCCCTGATCTAATGAGCGAGGAGATAGGGAGTAAGACGTGATTTTTATCACGATGAAGTTACATAATAAAGATGGTGAAATCTTATTCTTTATTTTTAACAAAATTTTGTATATGTTACAACTATCATATTTCAAAATAAAGACGGGAAAACGTTTAAGCAATTAAAAGATTATTGTTTTAAGTAAGGTTAGAAACTTTATATAGATACATGCATAGTAATACCATAAATTGGGCAGTTTGTTTATTTATCCTCCTTTTCCATCTAAACGGAGCAAAGGGTACGTACCATTTTTGATTTAAAAATTTTTGAAGGGCTAGAGAATTAGTTAGATACTAGGCTTTGTTTTATATTGATATTGAAGTAAACTCAGATACAAGCCCCGGCAGTCTTTAGAGTAAATACTATTCTATTAGACATCTTACTGTTCGTAATCTAGTATGTTGTTATGCAGTTATACTTGTAGGAATGCCGCATTATGCTAAGTATAGAATGGAACGTATACAGGTGAAATGTATTGAACAGAAGATAGGGAACGTAAGTAACGTAATTTGGAGATTTCGGAGTATTACAGAAGACGCGAGCCTCAAAGTATTTTAGAAAATAAATATGAAATAAACCAATCTAGTCTATTTATTTAATCAAGCCTGATTCCGAATCAACATACATTGATACGTTGAAACGGCTTTGTCGGTAGAATGAAAACTTTACTCGACGTAAGTTATGTCCCAGACCTAAGTCTATAAAACTTAATTTCATTTCTAACCTAACACCTCTGACTTGTAAAGCGGATGTATTAATCTTGATCGTTTATTTAGCAATGTTTGTTCTATCATTACATTTAAAATTTCAAAATGTTATAATTAAACAAGCCCGACACCTGTTATAGCAATGTAAAAATACGATCCCCTCAGGGCGTTGTCTTTCATGGACCTGAGACGAATAAAGAAAAATTTAATCTCACGGCATGTGACCACGCTTCAAAAGTTCTCTTGGCTAATTTGAATAATTTTTCCTTTCCCGAATATTTTAGGGAATTCTTTTTATGAACTTGGAAATTGCTTTATGAGTATAAAATTATCGTACGTTTACGGAAAACTTGAATATACAGTTGATTAAATTGAGTTTCCAATAAATTGTTTCTATTAAAAAGAAACCCGTAATTTCAAACCCTATAGCACTTAGGTAATAAATTAATAAAATTAAAAATTTACAGGTCAATGCTTAAGTAGGTAAGATAATTATCAAAAGTTCCTAGAAATAATCATAGTAGGCAACTACATACAGTCCATTTACATTGCTTAATAAAATTCTACTCTTTAGGCTCTGTTATTTACATTTATGAGGTCGATCAGAAAAATCGTTTAGAAGTATGCATACTACAACATAAATAAAATGAAAATCCATCACTATCAGCTCTAAACGAATGGAATCGACCTTAGATAAACATATAACCAGTTATAGCTCTTGCCACCATCGACATTCCTGCTCTTCTCGAGCCTTCCGGGATATGTCGGGATGATGGCAAGAGACCAGACGGTCTGACGCTGGTTCCTTGGGAACGGGGACGGACCCTAATGTGGGACGCAACATACGTTGATACGTTAGCCTCGTCCCATATCAGGGAAACGGCGTCCAGACCTGGAGCTGCGGCGGAAATGGCCGAATCTGGCAAGCGGCGAAAGTATGCATCTCTCGTTGAGAGTTATATATTTGTGCCGTTTGCAGTTGAGACCCTAGGGCCATGGAGCCAAACTGCAAAATTTTTTTTATCCGTTTTAACACCTCGGTTGATCGCGTCTTCGGGTGACAAGAGGGCTGGCTCCTTTTTCGCACAAAGAATCAGCTTAGCGATTTAACGCGGAAACGCTGCCAGCATTCTTGAACCCTTCCACGTGGGCATGACTTGTATAGTAGTAGCGTGTAAGTAATTTAAGATAGATATAACTTGTACATATTTGTTATAAATAAAAAAAAACCAGTTATAGCGTAAAATCGATTCTTTTTGTCCAGCAGTCACTTCTTCGTCACATAAAAGAGTAATCGATATGTAAAGTTGAATTTGGGTTTACCTGTACACGAGTTTAATAAATCAGTTAAGACACTAACAAAAGATTATTATACCGTTAAAGATAAAGAATGTATGTTAATGGTAACGAAGCTTGAATTTAAGTTGCACAATTTTTGAAAGGTTTGATCACCTAGTTTCTTGCTGGATCTTCCCATTCAGAGAACCTTTCCGAACCAGTAGTAGCTTCATAAATATTTGACGATTCGAAAGAGCCTGTAAAAGCTAACTTCAATAAAGAATAATTTGAATTTGAATATGAATTTGATTTCCCAATCAGAAAATTCATGGCCACTGTAGCCATCTAATACGCTCAGCTCTCCGCGGCACGTCATAAAGAGGAAATTGCCTTCCTAGTTGAATACATCCCCGACGCCCGAGGACGCCAGCACCTCACGTAATAACATCGCAGTATCCTCGAAATTTCAGTGTAGTGTGAACCAACGAACCGACATAAAGTCCGCTCGTTTGCGACTAGAATGCTTGATAGACGTGAATTTAAAACTCGAGACGGAAATGAATATAACACGTTGGATATGAAGTTTTGTGGCGTGAAACTCCTATACATATATTCTCCTTTTATATTTTAGAACCTGAGAATTCAAACTTTAAAAAGTTTAGTGCTTTAGCTTGTGCGATGTTTGAATAAGTTCTCGCGTTGAAATATATTTTCTTGATATATCTTAAACTTTAAACTTTGAGTGTAACTTTTTCCACATCAATATTTTTTTACCGGTCTAATCTTTCTTCTTCCGAATCGTTCTCTCATTGTTTAGGATCCTGACTCAGGAGTACGCATTAGGCTACCCGGTATAGTGCGGTACCGGTCTAATATATTTAAAAAAAATTCATATTTAAAATATTCTTTATTCAAGTAAATTTGTGAGCAAGTGCTTTTGAATCGTCAACTCTACTGCTGGTTCGGAAAGCTGTTCCTACCGAGAAGAGCCAGCAAGAAACTCGGTGGTGGCTCTTTTTAAAATATAAATCTTATAACTAATTACTTTTAGTCATTACCGTCTTAAACAGGGTAGAAGCGCAGCTTTATCCATTCTTATCATCTAAGTTATCCTCAACAGTATAGTAGGCTTCAGCCTCTTTTTAACAGTGTTTTTAAAATGCTGTAATGTCAAGGACAAAATTGATTGCGGAATTTTATTATAGAATCTTATACCCAAACTCATAAACAATTTACGTACTTTTGCCAGGCGCAAAACAGAAGCCCCAAGCTTATAGATAGCAAAATCCCACATCTGGGCAAATGTTTGGCCTTTCATTGAAGTAAAAATGTATTTTAGATCCTTATCTTTGGTTGGTTTCGTATGTCAAGGTTTCCAAGATACTATGGAGATTTTCTTTATAGTATAGGAGCCGATGAATCTATACTTATATTATATATGAAAGTTTCTGTCTGTCTGCAACGCTTTTACGGTCAGTCTATTGGATCAATATAGATGATATTTGACATTATTTGGTACATTTGAAGATTACCGGGCCAAGATATAGATTAAAGAAATCCAGTATTATCTTAAAAGCAACAAGATAGAAAAGACCACTTGTGGTTATAGCTAGTTGAAAACATTAATTAAAGTGCATAAGTTTTAAGGCAAACTTTAAGGTGCTATGAGAACATTGATCATCCTTTCCTATCTCGCAACTTTTAATATCTTGGACACCGTGTTCACACTCCGAACTCAGTTTTACTTTGAACGCTAGAGATGTCTTATCTCTATTGACTATACTTACATACATCGCGGTGTAGATTCCTCTAAGATGTCAGAGTATGTAACAACGTTGCAATAGTTTATAAACTATGCTCTCATGGTATACAACCTATCCTGTGAAGATATTTTAGCTACATCCCATATACAGAAATGTTAAATGTAGTTAAGCTGCAGACCTAGATCTTTGTATCATAAAAAAATCAACGGGTTGCTCTCCGTGAGTGCCGGCATAATTGAAAACTTGATTATTTATGTCGTGCATTGTTGATATTTTTCAATGGTTAGGGAACAATTTTGCATGAATTACATTTATTATACACTACAAAAGTACTATGATTTATGTGGTAAAATACAATATTCATTTACTGCCCTATCGAACACAAACATGACAATTTACTTTGAGCAAGCACTCTGTGCCTCGTAAACGAAACAGCAGGATTAGACATATTTTTTCGCCGCGCGGTAGAAAGAGAGGGGATATGTCCTCTCCTACGTCGCACCAGCGGTCTAGTCTCCCTCCGCCTTATGAATTTCACGTGTTCTAACGCGAGTTAAACATTTTTTACTCATCACAAAAAGTGCCCAACGGTGCCAAAGAAGTTTTTTTCACTTCAATAATACAAAAACCAATCCTTAATGCATTTCGCGAATAACTAACTGGTTTGAGAAATTTTAAAATGAATAAAATATTCCTATTTTTTTACTGTTGATGTTCAGTGGTGCCAGAAATTTATTGCTTATACCCAAAACGAAACAATAAAGTTTTGCAAAAATTTAAATATTCGCTTACTTTTATACCCAATACACTAACCCTGTTTTTAGAGTGGGCTAACTTCACTATTATCATAATCAATAACGATACACACTTACACATGTACACTTGTGTTCAAGTTTATTTGAAATAACACTATTTCAAATTTCAATGATTAGTATGATATTTTACATCAAGGGAGATAAAAATTTACAACGTATTATAAATTTATATCGTAAACCTTAATAGCCTACAAAACCAGTCAACAATGGATTAACCATTCGAACAAACTGCCGGATTTCTAATATTAAAATCAATATTTATCTACATTCATTGACAAAAGTTTGAAAGCTCATTCAAGCTTGTGCGTCCATGCTTTTTGTATACATATAATTCACTTATCTAATGAACCACATGCGGTGTAACGGCCACTTGCCAGATTGAATAAGGCCAGGAAGTGTATGAAATGCCCATGTTAACCCCCGCCGGGCTCCCAAAACGTAACCCACAAAAATAACAAGTAGAGTACAATTGAACATGTCTTATTTATGATACATACGCTGACTTTATCTGTTTATACTAATTTTGTTGCACATAAAGCCTTTTTATAGCACACAAGTTATCAAATAATATTAAAATATTAAATTCATAAAATTCCCAAATGTGATATTCAATAGTTAAAAAGAGCTCTCTAAATTATACGATTTACTGCCTTTATTGTATTAGACTGAAATACATATTCAAAAATGAGGGTATGTTTTATTTAACTTAGAGAACATTTTATTAGCCCACAAGAGTCCTTTTTAATTTTAAGATCAACTGCAACTATTGTATAAGACTAAAGTATCTACAATTTATTTTTTTCTAAGTTAAAGAAAAGAGTAGAAAAGTAAACAATTTAAAGACAATGATAACAGAAGCGTATGTCATGATTCCGTCAGTCAGTTAAGGCGTTGTTAAAAAGGGACAAAGAAACAACCTCAATTTCACATCTTCCAGTAAAAGTCCCATCAAAATCGGTTCAGCCATTCCAGAGAATTTGCTATTAACCTAAGCTTTCCCTAAGAATTGCACTATCTTTCATTTAAAATCGCACAAAAACGTACGTTAGGAAGATTTTAACGAAATCGATCACATGCAGACAGAAAGCTTTTGGGAGCTTTTTTTATAATATGTATACCTGTATGCATGTATGGATTGTGCACGCACACTTTATAGCTTCGAAAAGGTCTCTAAATCAAAGATTTATTTTATCATATTAGAGTTAAATATCTATCGAAAGAAAAAAATATGTTTTCTTGTGAAACATAAACTTTAAAGACAAATTACAAGATTATACTACTTTTATAAGAGACGTTATCTGGAATTTACTATCTCCTATCCAATAAAATGACAGTCCCAATCACGTAATAAAATGTTAATCAAGGTGCTAATAAGGTAAATTACACATTTAAAACGTACTTACAACGGTGGTTTGAGTATTTACCGTTATACCGACCATATAATAATGCCAGTAAATGGATATTCATTTAGTGGCATTGTTGAACGTATTATGATATACTGTTATAATAATAATATGAATATCATTTACATTGAGAGACCATATCGCACGCTTAATATTAAAGTGACCGAATTCAAAATAAGACTTAATTAGTAATAACATTGTAATCCTTATTTTAATGCCATCTATGACATCACGCTACGAACTACTAAAAAAGGTAGTGTTTTCTTGGTGGAAAACATCGGAAATGACGAGACCATCCTGATATGACATTACCACGGAACAAGACCCCACCGATCAAGACACCGCGGTATGGGAGCTACCACTCCCAGTCCCCCCACCGAACTAGACATCCCTCAGTTCACCTAGGTGACCTGGGTCTACAGGGCCGAACACCGTCCAGGCCAAAAGAAAGAGGTTCCCCTCGAGCCCCGTACCCCGCCACCCTTAGGGGTCGCAAGATGACCCTGCTGCTGTTTTCTTGGTCTTTCAAATTATAGGTCTCTTTAGCACTCCCAATTTGCCACAAAACAACGTTTTTGAATTCAGACACTTTAATACTAAGTGTGCGATATAGACACACACAATTAGAGAACAAATGAGCAATACGATCACTTCCTAAAATTGTAAATTACGCATAAAATTAATGAAAATAGCAGTTTGCAAATACCCCGACGGTATTTCGGCCTATAGGTCACCTGGAACAATAGCATGCGGTAATGTGTTCTTATAAGTTAGTCCTTAATTAAATAATTTTATCGAAAAAATAAGCTTAATTATATAAATGAATTATCGAAAAAAGTTAATCCGCCTGGGAGCTTTCAGCGAAAACGCTGCCTAATCCATTTGAGATATATCTAAACAATTAATTGTGCGACTAATAGATATTTTACAGACCTGCAAAAAACTTCACGGGCAGACTGTCATCATCATCCTCCTGCCCTTACCCCACTCTAAGCGGGGTCGGCACCACATGTTACAAACATGTTGTCAAATTATTTGGCTACGTATTTTACGATCGGCCGCCTGCCTGACGTCAAATTACCTTAGTCGCTTTTTACGATTTTTTTTTAACAGGAAAAAACCCCTTATGGGTACCACCGCCCGACGGGCGGTGGTTATGTCGGACTCGCACCGACTAAAACGACCTGTATGCTCCACCACGCTACTGACGGCAGGGGCAGGGTACCTTATTTGACCCCATCCCCACCAGCAGCAACTCTGATCCCAGAAACAGTAACTCTGATCCCAGAGCTGCTGTCCTCCTCTGGGTGGGGACCCCTCAAAAGAGAAGCCCCCCCTCCGCTAACCGGTGCATCGGAAGCACCAGATGCACCGACCGCCTCGGGGACCTGTAAGCCAGGCGTCCGATTAACCCCGTTCGAAGCGCCCGAAAGGTCCCCTGTCAGGGCGGCAGACGATGGGCTTAGGCAAGTCGCTACACCCAGACTCGCCAGCAGCAGATTGGTCCAGAACACGAGGTCCCGGAACCGCTCCGCCGCCTCCATCCGCCATAGAGCAGAAGGAGGCCATCGCTGCCCGCGATCGCTCCCTGCCCACCGTGCCTTTTACGATACCTCGATTCGAAATGAGGGTGGTCTACTCTACTAAGCCGGATACCACACGGCATTTAGTTTGTTTATAAACTCAGACACACTGTAATAATGATAATGCTAATATAAAATATATATATAATGCAACTTTAGTCAATAGTTAAATGTCAAAGTATAGACGCAGTATCGCATATCTCCTCTTAGGGTGTTACGTGTACAGATCAACGAATTTCCCCCGAGTGCGGTAAACCCCTGCGTTATAGACCACTGACGCAACATCACTTCGATTCAGTATCGATCTTCTGGACATAGACTTTGTGTACAGATCCGATCATTGTCTACCCCACGTAAACATCACAATGTATATTTTGTAAAACAAGGTTTGAAAGTCGCAATATATGTACGATTTTAGGGATCACTGCACAGACAAACAGTGAAATTTCTCCTGAGAGCGGTAAAAGCAAGAGTCCTTCCGAATTCAATACCAATTCTATACAATTTTGATGTTCTGCACATTAACTTTGTTAACACCGTCTATCCATTCTCCCCGAATGTAAAATACTAGCGGGTACTTTACCATCATTTTATGTTGCCATTAAAAAAAAATATATACAATGACTACTCTGTGCGTAGATATTTTGAACAATAATTTAAATGACTATATAAAAAATATTGTAAAATTTTGTAATAAGGACCTGTATTGTATGGCCTTGTATTGCAAAAACTAAACTGTGGATAGTGTTTTATGTTAAGGAAAATCGAATTCTCCTGACTGTAGTAAAACAATGTGTTTTATTTTATGCACCGCTTTATAAGGTGCCTTTGACATTGGAATTTAACGTATCGATGCAGCATTTCGAAATTGGAATTTGGGGAATACCGTAACAGTATTTTACTGGTCGCTAATGGTTTCCGATCACACGCCTGATAACGGCTAATCACATTTAATTTACCAGCCCTCCCGTACACGACGTTCGAAATCTTTGTTCAGTATTGCAGAAATTGGGGTTAAGTCGACATTTTCCGAAGCTGCGAGAGCTAGTAACTAGTAATTGCCTCATTTCCCTTCACGCCCTCTCGTCGATGCTTATGCACTGAAAAAAAGATAACGGAGCTTGTTACGGACATAAGCCCCGTTCTATATTTTGAAGAGCACGATATACACGGCACTAGACATGAACCGGTGCAGTTCGTCAGAGAACCTGGGGCCTCTCTGCTGGTGCGGAGGCTGTCCATCGTGGGAGTTTTAGTGGGTAGGAATAACACATACCCGTATCTCTCCCTCAGGAGTTCCGGTATCTTTAAAATACCTCTTCTAAGTGTGATTCTAAAGTACCTTCAAAACAAAATGGTGTTAAATTTATTTTATAGTTCAATCTAGATCTAGATCAAGAATTTTTGTCATTTAATACAAATCTACACACATTTTACGTTTTCTATTACTTTATTATTCTTCATATTCATTGTCTGAACGCTATGTTATACTTTGAAGTGAATAAAGTGAATTTCCCCTGAGTTCCTCGAGCTTTGATGTGACTTCGATTACGCGACATACAAACTTTGAATATCGAACTTTCTCGGTTGCATATGAAGTAACAATGTTTGTATTATCGGTATTTTGTTAATAGAATCGCAAAAAAAAAATTTGGAAGTACTCTTAAGTACTACCTATAGATACTAACTACAATACTATAATGTTAACAACTATTTTAATTTTCAAAAGAAATCTCTTTTTTTTTCTTTGTAGTATTGTTTAAGGCATTGATGGTAAATCATAAAGTTTGGTAAATGCAAGTTGGAGCCCTGTAGTATCATTAAATTTGAGATGTTTCACATATTTTTTAGAAAAGGTCCGAAGTACAAAATTTTTGATAAATGCATATGATGCAATACAGATTCTTTTTGGTACAAAATTCCCATAAGATTACTTTTATCTTCTTTTACTACAAATATTTATATCAAAGATAACCGAGTCACTTTTTATACTCTTGGCCTGTTACAAAAATAATAATATTATGTTAAAGCACCATGCCAAATTTTAGGAGTGAGACACAATGATCGTTCAAATATTAGTCTCAATCTCTATCATCATCATTCTCCCGCCCTTATCCCAGTCTAAGTGGGGTCGGCACAACATGTTACAAACATGTTGTCACATGATTTGGCTACGTTTTTTATGACCGGCCGCCTGCCTGACGTCAACTTACCTTAGTCGCCTTTTACGACACCTCGGTAAGAAATGAGGATGGTCTATTCTATGCAACCGGATACCACACGGCACATACCTTAGTCGCCTCTTACGACACCTCGGTAAGAAAGGAGGGTGGTCTATTCTATTCTGCCGGATACCACACGGCGTATTAGTCTCAATCTCTAGTTTTGCGTCATTTCGAATAAAGGGTTTTTTTTAATTCTTTCCACTACTTTGTATATTATTAAAGTAAAAAGGTTTTGTCAAAAATTTATTAATATTAATACAATGGTAAATTAAAAATTTCTAAAGTTGATAGAACAATATTAGCTATTACCCAGTCATCATCAAAGACAAAAGTAACTCCTTTTATCGCTATATAAATTGATAGCAGACAGAATAACGACCATTTCACTCAACACAATCGCTCAAGATAAAAAAGTGTTTTTAACTACAACTTTCCCCAAAACGTTGAAAAACTAGTGACACTTTCGAGTTAAGTTTCTTTTATCTTTACAGCTATAAATATCTCACGCCCTCGCATACTTGTAAAATGTTCCACGAACTACCAACTAGCCAATAAATCCATGAGATTAATGATAGATACCAAATTTATTTACTTAGGAGTAGGAGAGACCTGCGACTCCGTCAACGTAACAAAATACTATACAAAATACTTATTTCCACCACTGTTTATAATAATAATAATAAATAAATATATGGGGCACTTACACACGGTCCTCCATCCCCAAAGTAAGTAACTTAATACTTGTGTTATGGGTGACGGACAACTGGTAGATATACTACATATATAGTTTTAAATACATACTTAAATACAAATATACACCCAGGGTCGAAGAACAAATTGTTTATAGAAAATTTTGGCCCTCGGCGGGAATCGATCACCCGCGACCCGCGGAACCGAAGGCAAGGTCATTACCCACTGCGCCAACGGGCCAGTCGTATAGCTTAGTAAGTATATGTATAAGTAATCCCTAGGTTAATAAACAAGTTATAAGCATGATAGCAAGCATATTGTTATCATGTGCACGTAAAGTGATTGCACAGACCCTCTCTTTCACATGAATATTTTTACATCTAAGGTTATTAGTAAGAGATCGTTCGTTTTATTTTATCTTGCATACAATAATACACAGCGATATTTTCTAACTGTATTCATACAAAAATCATTCTCCTGCTCCTATCCTATCCCTACTCTGAGTGGGGTCGGCACAACATGTTATAAGCATGTTGTTACATGATTTGGCTAGGTATTTAATGACCGGCTGCCTGCCTGACGTCAACTTACCTTAGTCGCCTTTAACGACACCTCCGTAACAAATGAGAGTGGTCTATTCTGCTTAGACAACACTGCGCATAAATATACCAATAATTAAAATATTCAAATTGTCACTTAATATTAATAACGGTATTGATTAACTATAAAATTATATAAATTATATAAAATATCACTATAGCATTAGTTCCTAGTTAATAAATCTACCATTCAATGTGGGCATGATTTGTATAGTAGTAGCATGTAGGTAATTTAAGATAGACATAACTTGTACATTTTTGTTGTAAATAAAAAAAAATCTTTAAATGGAATTAGAATGTAATTCTCTATATAAAATATGAATGTTTAAAAACTCATGAAAAAAAATCCACATACAGACATTAGTCTTAACACTTGCCTATAGATAAATGTAATCATTCGTTGTATTGTAATCTGTCGTTAAAGTAATTAATCTTAAACACGCTTCTTATCTCAACACCTATAAAATCGTGTTTGTTTTGTAAGGCGGTAAATCAATTTGAATATATTGCGGGTATATGGATGCTGAGAGAAACCAATTTATATATATTACTTTATAAATCTGATCTTCACGTATCTTTTAAATGCATTCAATCAAAAGGCCATGTATGAATAGATATAATATATATTTGTTTCCTTATGCAAACGCCGAGTTTCTTGCTGGCTCTTTTCGGTACTGGAGCTTTCCGAACCAGCAGTAGAGTTGACGATTCAAAAGCTTTTGTTTACAAATTAACTTGAATAAAGAATTATTTTGAATTTGAATGTGCTACTATTTGTAACTGATTGTCTTCGAACAATGAAAGTCCACTATTGGGTATAGCTTTTTAAAAGGATTCTACAACACGAGACACTCTGTTGTTTGAATCTAGTAATTTCCTACCACCTTTTTGTCGTCATCCGCAAACACAGTAGGTAGGTCTACCAACACTGTGCTTTTCGATGCTTCTCGTCAGCTAGTTACTTCGATATTTGCAGCACAGAAATTCTACTTACAATGAGAAATACCCAAAATAAAACACGTGACGGTCGTCCGTTCCCGAAGTAATTAAACTATTATGCTATAGATGACTGACAACGAGTAAATATATTACTTATATAATTACCTAAATACATAATTGCACCCGTAGAGCGAACAACTGATCCGTGACTAACGCAACTAATGGTAGGGTCACTGCGCTAACGGGTAAAATTAATATAATAAAGTCTTTCTTTTTTTGGGATAAGCATCTCATAAGCTGTGTGAATAAAGCCATGAGCAAATGACTAGCAAAGACAATAAAGGCGGTCTCATTATAATCAAACTGAGTCGGGACCACACCTCGGTGACCTCAGAGGGCGGGGGCGAATTAGCAAGTCATTGTTTTGTTTATATTTACACGTCGGCAATAACTGGGGTAACTCGGATTTTATTCATTACTATACAGCAGTTTGAGAACTGCCTACGGGCTGTGATTTTATAATGAAACGAGTTTCCTGAAAAAGCTGTATAAATCTTTATAGTATACATAAACTTATTTAGCTTTTTTGCAACAGGGGTCCCATTACGGTTAGAATGGTCCGCAGTATTATTTTGTTCGTTCACTAACTAAAACATAATCGTAAAAGTACTCTGTAACTATGGTTCAACTAAACTATTTATGCGATTTATTTAAATGTTTGCAGGTTCAAAGAATTGCTTTAAGAACTTATCACGTTCTCACTGGTGGAAGTTCTGTGATCAGAAAACTACTTAACCGGTATTACAGCATCGCTGGGAGCGGCAAACGTATGGCATAATCCATAATTCGCATACTTCTAGTATGCGAATTAGGGATAGTAGAGGTCACAGGAACATTACTAGTTAGTTCAAACTGAACCGAGACTTATAAAGACGTATTCTTGACTGGACTATATCCATCGGGAATGTGGTATGAGATTATAGATGCCATAAAATGTGGACCGAATTTTTGGACGTGTTATGTTTGTTTTTTGTGTGTAAGAAATCGTTATTCATCAAGATATTTAAAATAAGTTATTTTTTTTAAACAAATAAAACTATTCTTAAGAATACAACTAAACTTATCATATGGTCCATTAATATGACCAAATAGTCATTTGAATATGTAATTGTTTATGCATTCATTTCGGGCCTATAGTTTTAGGTTTGAATTAAGCGATGATAACGAAAAAGAAGCGGAAATAGAAAACAAGCATACAAAGCCACACATTATAACATTGATATTTGTGATAAAAAATATCGCCAGTTATGCAATGATTAGTTTCCCCCGCTCGCAATTTTATCACTCCAACAAGGGACAGACTTTCAAAGAGGCGTCTATCATTTGTACCCTTTTCAAACTCCGTTCCTAGTAGAACCGTTATCCTTTAAGAAGTAGAAAATATTACACAATCCCAAAGTGCCAATATGATATAGTAGAGCTTTTTATCGGTTCCGGAGCCTCCGTTATGATCTGAGAGAGGGTAGATAAGGGCTTCTATGCACATATCATTACAAAGGGTGCGTGAAATTCGATAGGTATGCTGCATTGGGACGGATCATCCGATAATATTAAGGTTTCTTCTATTGTTGTTTTCCCCGAGGTTGGTTGAGGATTTTTAAGGAGTTCGGAATTAAAATACATTAAACTCTCTAATATTATTCTAATTAATTAACAAACTCAAGTAATATACTTTGTAATAAAGAACTAAAAATGTTTCAAGTGTCTACAATTGTAATTTATGCAATCGTGACAGATAAAATGTAGTATCTCAAAATACTGTATGGGTTTAATGTGTATTTTTTTTTCAAAATGAGATGATTTAAGAGTCTATGTAATGTATTAATAATATAATTGAAGATGTACTATAAAATGTAAATAACAATCATTTGTGAAAAGTTTACATAATCTTAAAGACTTAGTCCGTAATATCTTATAAACGGTACGCAATATTTTATTGCTACGTAAACAAAAAAATCGTTAGAATCTATACTAATATTATAAATTCCAAAATCTGTCTTTCTGTCCGTTGAACAATATTGACGATTTTTTTCGGACACTAACTAATACTATTTGCCCTAACGGCTTTTACAGCGTCACCGGAAGGATGGGCGAGCACAGAAGCATCGTTGGGGAAGATTTTGGTACAATTGAAGCCTATATACCGGGTCTCGATACTCGGCTTCAATCGTACCAATTGGGCTTGCTTTCCTTTGGGACGCGAATATAGTCGCGGTTAAACCGTGTAGTTAATAAAAATAATGTATTTGAAAGAATAATACTTCAGTTATGCCCGTCAGGTACAGAATTATTACCATAATTCTGAATACCAGGAAAAATAAAAGATATTCACTTAATTTCATATCTCGGAAATGACTTATCTCCCGTGACATGGCATTAATTTCGCACAAATAAACTGACATTGAAAAAGCAGTGCCTGTATCTGTTTACCCTCGGGACCAACTGGGGTTTCGCTTTTACTCCCCAAATGCACCAATTAGTGGTTAAAATAAAAATGCAACGGAACCACGCGTTACGCGTTACCTCGGGGATTAGGGGTCCTCTGTCCCACGTGGGTTTTAATGGTGTTTCTTTGCTTTGAGGGTGGTAAGTTACAGACGCATATGGACTGCTTGTTAAATCAATAAGTGAGGTTATAAGCCAGGGGATTTAGAGGACGATAAACATTTTTATGTTTCAATATCCTTTATTATCTTTCATATACGTACTGTTCTGTAAACTAATACATGGATATTATGAAGAAAGGTCTTATTTGATTTTTTATGATACGCAGATGCTTTGATATTCAAAAGTAATGATCTAGGGTTAACGGTTGATTAAATTCTACGATTTATTATGCAAAAATACCTCAGTTCTGCTTCTCGAAAATCTGAGCCGCTTAAACCAGTGATACACTAGTCCTGTACTAGAGAATTGTAGATCTACAAAAATACTACAAATTAAATCATTACAGCGTGTCTCTATCTCTAATATTTAACTCACAATAACTACTTTTATGTCAAAATTTTCAATAAAATACACTGATTTCCACGCGGGTGAAGCCACAGGTTTCGCTGGTTATTACTGTACTATAAACTTTTGTCATATAGTACAAACTTGAGTTTAATTATACGTTGAAGTCTCTGCGAACTCTACGAACGGCTACCAGTATATAGAATGCCCTGCGGTTTCACCCGCGTCCATACCGATCCCGTGGTAGTGGAAAGTCTACGAAGTCGGACTATGGATTTATTTGTAGATTATTTAATTATAAAAAATGGGTATCATTAGTATTCTTCGAATAAGAGTTAACTTACCAAATGGGCCTGCTATAACGGTCGCTACAATGAATTTGTTATGGCATTATTTTCTTTAGATTTGTATTCTTAAATTCGTAATATCTTTTGATTGGGTTGGATTTTAATAATTTAAAAAGTATTTTACAGATATTGAAATAGTTTTTAATAACATATCATTTTATGGGATAAGGATTAATAATACAGAGATATGAATAAAATAGTTTGATTATTATCGGCAATTTTATCAACTTTTACAATGTGAAAAAGTAGTAATATTGGTATAACTATAATAGTTAGACATATGGTATCGCGGACTTTTTTATGGATATTGATTTGTTCTATAATACTGTAGATCATTTTTTTTTTCTATCCTCGATAGTTTCCGGGATGAGGGATCCCTATTTTTTTTTAAATGTTATATAGCCTATGTTGCTCGGTGAAGAAGCAACTTTCCAATGTTGAAAGAATTTTGAAATCGGTCCAGTAGTTTTTGCGTGAAAACAAGACCATCACAGCTTAAGAAAGGCCAATAAAAAGATTCTATAAAAATGGCGCCATCTCATATGCTTTTCAAAGAATATAAGAACTTAAATGGGCTCTAAACGTAAATGCTTAAACAAACTGTCTATCCTATTATTATTTAAACTGAAAATACCCGGTGTACGTGTCACTATAGCTGACGGACACGCGAACTTTGTACACGAACTATCAATACACGCTAAATATACACAATCACTCTATAATACTCTTTAATGAATAACCATTAAAGAATATAATTGCTTAAAATAAAATTGCATTTAATATCTTTCACATATAAAACACAAACGTATCAATGCTTCGCGTGTTCTTCATTGTGAGTCTATTTACAAAACTTTAATCCTTTCACAATAGCAGATTAAACTGTAATATACCGAAACAGCTTTATATCATAACAATATATCATTGTGTTTTCACTTCATTAAGCAACATGATTTATTAAAAATAACGAGTGAAATTGGTGATAAAAGCTGGTATAATTACTGAACTGTCGGCTACTGATGATGTTGTTAATATTAAGCAAGACCACCCTAATCTTTACCGAGATGTCATAAAAGGCGACTAATGTAAGTCGACCTGCTGTGTGGTATCCGGCTGAGTAGAATAGACCACCCTTATTTCTAGCCGAGGTGTCGTAAAAGGCGAGTAAGGTAAGTTGACGCACCGTGTGATATTCGGTTGAGTAGAATAGAACAACCTCTTTCTTACCGAGTGGTCGTAAAATATGACTAAGGTAAGTTAACGTCAGGCAAGCGGCCGCTCGTAAAATGCGTAGCCAAGCAATTTGATAACATGTTTGTAACATGTTGTGTCGACCCCAATTTAGACTGGGATAAGGGCAGGAGGATGATGATGATTAAGCATTACTGTTGCAGAACATATTGTAGATATATTATAGCCAAAGGTAAAAATTTTATTATTATAAGTAAATAGAAAATATATACTATAATGCTAAATGTAGAGACCTTCTGGGCGCTCCGAACGGGGTTTATCGAACGCCCTCCTTATAAGACGTATAAAACGTATAAAAAAAATGTAGAGTGGACTATCCGTTTTCATACCCGATACACGCAGGATTTGTAAAACACATGCACAAATCTCCACCACGGCCACCACAATACAGAAGCACAACACACGTACACTATCACAAACTCAATAATCGTTTCGCTCAGCAACCGCTGAATCATCAGCATCAATACTTTATCGCGGATTATAGCAAAATAATTTTATTATTACCTTTGTATTATGGATCTCCTCAAAGTAACGCTAATTCTATAAATTATATTATAGTCAATTATTCATATAGTTACAAATCCTATAAATGTAATTGTATATTTTATTTTTTTATTTACTACGCTTTAAACATGAATTGGTTCAAGGCTGCATATATGTTTAAGAAACAAAAAGGCATTTTCAACGAAAATACATGAAAATCTTAACACGTTCTCAATTCGACA
This sequence comes from Morpho deidamia, assembly GCA_947086505.1. Taxonomy (NCBI): domain Eukaryota; kingdom Metazoa; phylum Arthropoda; class Insecta; order Lepidoptera; family Nymphalidae; genus Morpho; species Morpho deidamia. Next base: position 11,052,190 of record CAMTZC010000010.1, read on the forward strand.
TTGGCACAAACACAAATGAGTCACAAATTCATTTAATTTTGATTATTTATGATGGCCATTAACGCCTTTAACATGAATTTATATATGTTTATATTTTTTATGACGTGTTTTCGTAGTTCATAGAATAAACAAATAAGTAAGCACGAAAATCCATACAATACTCAATATGTATTAAATTTTCTTATCAATAGAGAAATTTAACGTTCGTAATAAAAATAAATATATTGTACATCTCGGCGCGTAGCTGAGCGACCTATCGGCGTCCATAACTTCTTCACACAATTCAATCAAAACCGCAAGAAACTCAATATAAATTAGTTTAATTTTTATTCACAGTCCGAATATTCTTAATAATAATCGTTACTTGACAACCAGCGGTTCCTTTCTTAATTCATGTTTTTTAATTTAAACACTGTTTCTTTTATTACACAAATTATCTCATAATATTTAAATATTTTATTCAATATAAGACTTAACAAGCGGACGGAAATGCGTCATAATAACGTTCAATTATTTATTATAGAATCCAAGGAAATATAAAGTATTGTTTTAAAATATAAGGCCAGTATTAAACCAAATGTTACAATTTGATATTTATAAGCGATGGCACTATTTGACGGCGCCCACATACACTTACACACACGACGGATGGTCCGTCCACAAAATACTTATATGATTTTATATAAATACTTGAATACATATATACGGTCAGACTCGAAGAATTAACAAACTATGTTTAAAAACATGTTTGCCCTAGGTGGGAATCGAAACCGGGACCCGCGAAGCTTAAAGCAGAGTCACTGCTTCCTGCGCCAACGGGCCAGTCAATTATTCAAATGATGCAACAGCCATATTTATTGATTTTTTATTACGTGTTGGAAAGCAAAATATGGTTTTTGAGAACCAAAATTGACACGTTCCAAGAAAATCCATGAAAATCTTATACGGTCCTTGATAAGGCATTGGCACAAACGCTAATTGGACAATTAATATATTCCTTATCATTAACGGCCGTTTCACATGAATCGGTACGCGGTTATTGATTTTTATTGCCGCTTTCGTCGTACTAGTTAAAACAAAACGCCGTTGTTATTATAATTAAGGTTAAAATTTACAGCGGCCGTGTATCGCGAACACGTTGCTATAATGAAAATAAAATTAGTTTTTCCACATAGAACTCACTACATCACGCAAACTAATAAATATTAACCTTTATTATAGTACGGTACAACGTAATATATTTTAACTTGTTATTAAATAGGCCGAATTCTTCACTATTCCAAAAACATACAAAACGTATTGCTTGTTTCAAAAATGTTATTTATGGGTCGTTATGATGGACTTTAAGACTTTTTGGGGTAGTAATTTTTGTTACAACCCCATAAAATACGTCCAATTGCAAATAAACATGACAACGTATTTCGGTGTAATGAGGTTTTTAAAGGAATTACAAGAAAATACAATGGAACCGTGTTTTGTTTTGATACATTAATGTTACTTATTTTAATTACTCCGTTTTGGCTCAAAACGAGTTAATAGTAGGCTTACGCGTAAATAACACAATTTTATATGATATTATTTTTAGTTTTTTACATCATTCTCCTGCCCTTATCCCACTCTAAGTGGGGTCGGAACAACATGTTATCGGGTCGACTTATCTTAGTCGCCTTTTACGACACCTCGGTAAGAAATGAGGATGGTCTATTCTATGCAACCGGATACCACACGGCACATACACTAGTCGCCTCTTACGACACCTCGGTAAGAAAGGAGGGTGGTCTATTCTATTCTGCCGGATACCACACGGCGTTATTTTTGGTTTTTTTACATAATTTCTTTTTATTTTTATGTAAAATTCAGTCTGGGTTATAAGAAATTGTTTCTGCGTAAGAACTTCATAAGAAGACACTTGTTAAAATATTTTTTCGTATTCAATTTGCTTTTTTTAAACTTAGCTTTACATTATGTTTCATAAATAACAAGTTTTAAAATGAAAACAGCGAAAAACCGAAAATAAAGATATTTTTATGTCGAAACGATTGTCTTAAATTTTTCCAAGCTGACCTATTTTAATGCGCATCTGCATAAAAGTGATCAAAAACAGAATTGTAAAGCTTTGCACTTTAATATCAGGCTTGGAATGTCAGAGCTGTCCCAGTTTTCTTTCAGGGCTCTTTGACACCGTTGGGATGCTACGTAACCTTAAAGTACGATGAACTTTTTTTCAGTTACTTATTAGCAGCTTCTATCCCATTCCTGTGATTTACAGCCACTTATTTATAATTGTATATGGATAGTGCATGAACTGATAGAAGTTCAAGTACATGATGGTCAAGGTACTTGAATCATGTCAGAAAATTTCAAGCATGATTGGTACACCGTACGGCCGGAAGTCACCACGTTACCTCCCACGTTTACAAATATGTAATAGCTTAGTTTTGGCTTATATACATACATATACTATTGTTAACCTTAAAATTTTGTTGTACTTCTTTAATTTAGTAATTATATATATTTAGTTTGGCTCAGTCTACAATGTTTAGTTAATATAATGTAATCCTAATTGGCTTATGTTAAAATCTTTATGTATAAATATGTATAGTTATAAAAATAGCTGTGGATTTTTTATTAATAAAAAAAATATATATATATGTCTTAATATATTTTAATGAAAAAAAGAACTGAACATAGACCAATAAGATCGCAATTGTAACATGGCGATCATCTCTTATTTACATTTGCAGCAAAACGCAACGAGTATACGCTCAAAAAAATAAAATTCTTTTTATAAAAGTAATAATAAAATTATTTTGCTATAATCCGCGATACAGTAAATAAAAAATATATATAGTGTTAAATGTATAGTGGACTATCCGTATTTTCATACCCGATACGTGCAGGATTCGTAAAAACATATGCACAAACCTCCACCACTTCCACCACAATACACAAGCACTACACGCGTTCACTATCACAAACTCAACAATCGTTTCGCCCCGCAACCGAAGCATCATCAGGAGATAGACTCCACGACAAAATTGCAAAGCTAAGCATTATCCAAATAAGCATTCTTATATAGTACTTGGTTCATCCCCACCCTTTATTTTACCTCTGAACACGTGCAACAAGCTTTAACTAGAAATTTTATTTACTTTATATATAGATTCATACTATTATTAACAAATAAATTGAAAATATGATAAACCAGATAAAAATACTGAGTTTAAAAGGGTTCTTCTTTTTATTTCTTTCACAGATTGTGTTACTAATGGTTTTGAAAGTTTATAGTAACGGTAGCTTTACACTTTTTGTCGTATGTCATGGCTACGTCATGTATAATAGTGGGTTTTGTATTTAAGGCACCGTGAAAGCCTTTCTTCAGAAAAACAAAGCCTTCCTCGCATCACGCTGTCAAACGAAAAGATTAAGCGCGTCACTCAAAGTCGCTGAACCCTGGAATTACTAAGCCTATGCAAAACATAATTTTGTATTACGTTTTTTTATAACGTAAAATTGAAACAAGATTTAATGGTTTAAATTTGCATATGCAATAAAAGATAAAAATGTTCTTTCTGACCTTGGCGAAAATAATTTTTCTAATAGGAGCGTATTTGGATTTGCAGACCATAGAATCCCAGAAGTTTTATAGGCTTATGAAAATTTCATCACGATGCTTACTTTCACCATGAACCCCATGATAAACTGTAAATATCAATGAAGCATATCAATTTTAAAAAACTCATGCAAGTTTGTCCACGGTTTTAACCCTTGTATTCTTGGTAGAGTTGACATGCCATACCCGTAAATCCATCAACACCCACCCACCAATCATTTTCCGGTTTTTAAGCTACAAATTTGCGCGAATGATTGTGATTGAATCGCGTAAATGACATATAACTTAAATGTAGCCGGTTTTATCGGTCTTAAAATTATTAGGGCAGGTAGAGACGCTTCATTGTCCTATTTGGAACGTACAAATCAATGAAACCAATAAACATACAACACTAAATATAGTAATATCGTAATCCAATGCTAATTCACAGCGGCCAACGATACTCTCACAAACAATGAGGGCCCTGCGGAAATGCAATTAGCTATTAGTCGGAAAGAGGAAATATCAATTCACTTGTATAACGACCACACACGGCATCATTTAAATGTATTGGACTATAACACTTATTGTGATTGTCATAAGACTCACGCGAACGTATGTATAATTAAGGACGGTACTCTCCTGTACTCAGAATTGACTGATTTGATTCGGCTTAGCTGACGAACCCGCTTCACTCAATTATTCTCTTACTGTGGGCAGTGATACACCAAGGGACATAATCATAACAGACAATACAAATCTAGAATCAAATCAAGAATAGAGGATTAAGATACATTGCAACTTTATGTATATTGTCGCGGAATGCCAATATTGTAAGGAAATTTCTGTTTTGCTTTATATTATCTTGTAAAATTAGAACTATTCTTTAGACGAAACAACTTTTTTTTAAGCTATGCGTATCATAAATAAATGACTACAAAAACTTATATACAATTCTACAAGCTCTTTTGCAAGTAAAATTGCTGTTCCAGTATACTGTCATATATTTTGGGTCAAAGAAATCATATTTCTTTAGATTGGATATCAAATATTAATAAACTATTTGCAGATATACGTATGAAAGTTACGATATGTTTAATTAACGAAACAATGGCAAATTTAACATTGCCTCGAAGATAGCGATATACACTCATGCTATGGAAAAATTTCAATTGATAAACTTTTGCTATAACACGAATATCTATAGTAAGAATATGCGCCTGATACATACCTAATTAAGTAGACGACAACAAGAACTTGGTGAAATGGTGATAATGAGAACATGTTCAGAATCGCTTTACTTGAAACAAGTAATAAAAGTTATCAAATATCAAATAGTACTTCAAAAGTGATGAAGAAATAATTATCATACTTTAAACATAAAGCCTATATTTACGATGTCCTGATAAAAAGTAAAACAAGTTTAAAAAGTAAACGTTTTCGTCCTACACGGTATTAATATCTGACACGCCGAGAGTACGCAAATAAGACAAAAGCGAACGTGTTAAAAGAATTCTATATCTTTTTCAAACATCCTGCAATCTTCAGATGATCTCACTAATGATGAAGTACACGTTTAAAATACAAAAACACAGTGTACACGGTTGATAAAATCAAAAAATACGCATTCCTGTTTGAGTTATTTGTCGTCGCATTAAACAAGCGCTCAGCAAAAAGTCGGGTGGAGATCAAAGGATGACGTGGCGTCTGGAATAACATCCAGCTAAATGCACTGGGGAGCAAACACCGAACTGCGAATTTATTACGACATTTACACTGTCTGATGTGTTTCAAATACAATGCTCTTCGAACTGCTGACATAAATTTGCATGAAAACGACAACGCTCTTTGTACTTTGAAGTATAAAAGGAAATTGTTTTAAACTATCTTTATTAGGTTATATAAAGGCATTAGGACTTCCAATTGAACTGTCAGAAGACGGCTTATTTAATATAGCTATTATTTTGAAGAATGCTGGAGAAGCAACGTAAAATATTTTTATGGAGAGGTATAAACATGTCTGTATATATATCTATTTTAAACCCTGTCGTTGGGTGTTGGACATCGGAGGTGATGTCGAGTTATTTGATTATTAGACATTCTTGTAGTCTTACTATAAACTGATTTTAAACGACACTGATCCATAATTAAATTTAAAAAGATAAATAGTAAAAGAATTTAAATATAAATAATCAGATTTCGGACGTGAAATCAATAAATTTAAAAAGGGCAGAAATATTACCGTTCACTTGTTTTTTATGAAATTGGATTGCACTTCGTTCACGTCATATAATTCACACACGTAGTTCAAACTCATAAGCTTATTATGCAAACAAGTCGAGGTCAACCCTAAGCTCAATATAAACATGGAAACAATGTTATATCAAAGTATTTCTCGCCATGAAAGTGTTAAATCATTTTATATTCCCGTACCGTCCGGTCGTAGGATTTATGTCTTCATTCGACTGATCATTATTCAATGAGACGCTGTAAGGTTATGGAGCTAAAATTAATATTGTTGCAGGCAATAAAATAAATGACGACACGTATTAACGACATTGGCAAATGCTTATTACTGTATGTTGTCATGTGTTTTTGAATTCACTGGAGCGCGATATTCAGATTCAGATATTCTAAATCTGATAAGGTTCTTTTGACATGAACTCGAGACTGATGATGAACCTGAGATGTAAGTTTATGAAACCAAATCTCTCCTATGGACACCTACGTCTATATTGGCGTAGTCAGTATCGAAGTTCGGAGGCATATTACGTTATTGGCATAGTCATCGACCAAGTTTCTGTACCATAGTACCATAGTAAATCACTGGACACGAACTGTGGACCTTGGTCTTCAGACACCTAGGACTTTTCCACAGATATGTTGCATTACTTCCTGAATTCTACCCTTCCGAGTCGTATTTTACAGCTTTCTGTCTCAAAATAGGAACGACTTAACTGGACCGTATGTTCAAGGTATCCATTTTCGATTACCTCCTAAGAATATTATTTATTATTTACTTTATATTGCTTTATTGACCTGAATAAATTATCAAAGGAAAACAGTGTACATCAATCTATCTTTGAGACATCAAAATTTCTTGTATTTGAGCTAGTACAAATACTCGTCATTTTTACAGAGAACGCTCTATATTGCTACTAATGCCGTGTGGTATTCGGCTGAGTAGAATAGACCAACCTCTTTTCTTACCGAGGTGTCATAAAAGGCGACTAAGGTAAGTCGACCCGCCGTGTGGTATCCAGCTGAGTAGAATAAACCAGCCTCATTTCCTACCGAGGTGTCGTAAAAGACGACTAAGATAAGTTGACCCACCGTGTGGTATCCGGTTGAGTAGAATGAGGGTCATTCTTACCGAGGGGTCGTAACGTACGACTAAGGTAAGTTGACGCCAAGCAGGCGGCCGGTCGTAAAATACGTAGCCGAATCATGTGACACCATGTTTTAACATGTTGTGTCGACCCCACTTTGAGTGGGATAAGGGCAGGAGGATGATGATGTTCTATATTGCTACTACTTGCACAACTTTTATGTCCACGGAAAAAGTAAATATTGAAACAAATTTTATATACAATATCAATCAATTCGTGATAAACTTACACTCCTCATACGTAAAATGTCAGTACCGTGCACTTATGCAAAATATTTCCATTGGAATAACCATAAACAGCAATAATATGCGTTTATAGGTAATCCATCTACTACGGTGGCTCCCGAGTCCCGGTAGCGGCTGTCGGTCTGTCGCCAGAGGCTGCGGCACATTATTAATAATGCTGCCTGCCTTTCACATTCCTTATAGAGATACAGTAATGAAATATTGTACAGAGCTAACTATTACATATTACACACAATGTTCAAATACCTACGTGGATATGTCCTTAAGTTAGTTAAACAAGTTGTTTAGTAATTAAATTATATACATCAACATCAAAGTTACTTAGGTGTACTTAGATTATATTAAGGTTCTTTTAGATGTTCGATTAAGAATTATTTTGACTTGAAAAAACCAAAATAATTTTTCTTTTATAACTGATTTTAAATTCTTAAACTATGTATAAGAGCGAAAATTATTTCAAAATAGACGTAATATATACTTTTGATAATTAGCGTACTGTTTTTTTACGTTATATAAATCGTTTTATTTACTCGTTGCCTAAGTTATATTTTGGATGATCATCGAAGTCCAAATAACCTTTTTACCTTTTTACTACCATTTAAAATACCTTTTTAGCGTTTCGAATAAAGAAGATTCTAAGAATTATGAAAAAAACTTTTCAACCTTATATTTTAGGGGTTTTTGGTTTTTAGAGGAATTCAGGTTTTTCTAATTTAAAGTTTTAGACTAAATTTCTTGAAATTCAAGAAAAGAAACGCTTTCCTAAATATTTACATACGCACAAACCTGATTTCTCTAAAAAACGGCCATATATTGTAGCGTATCGTCTTCTAAAGCCCAGTCATAGAGGTCACTATGAGCAAAGCAATTTATTAGAAACGCATCGCAAGGAAGTCGTTGATGAGCGCAGTTAATCTTCGTGACGTGAGGTGGTTAAACAAAGTAACTAATGATGTTAAGGTATACAACAACCATCCTTATTATACAGCTAATATTAGCCATGAACAAAACCTTACTTTCTGTTCAAAGAAAGTTTTTAATATATATGACGGTGAATTTTGAGATAAAAGTAAAATAGGAGATGTACTAGGCGAGCTGAACTTTTGAGTTCTTCTGAGTTCTGTAAGTTGGTATACGATTCAATATATAAAGATCCAAAATTATAAATAAGCATTGGTCAGAACGAATGGTTAATGGAATAACCAATAGTTTGGAATGCTGTCATCCCTTGAGAAAAATTAAGGAACTCAATGGACATTTTCTCATAACATAGTCTTAACTTATTAGACTTATTAGACTTAACACGAAACTTAACATCAAACACAATAAAATTCAATAAATATGAGTTGAAACAGAACTCAAATCGAAGCAATTCAACAACGTTAAGACGTCATCGATAACCTACAACAATAGATAACCTCGACAAATATCAGTGACACCGACCATGAGACTAGAAAAACGGCTTCAATATGTTTAGTCGGGATACTAATATCCCGAAGTATAAGCTCTAAAGCTTCTGTCTTACTTGCGAACCCTAATTTCACTTTTGACTTATTCATCATTATTAATGTTGAGAGACCGGCTATACTCACGTCTTATTTAATCGGATGAGCCCGACTAGTTTCAAGCCCATACGGGGCTCTTATTCATGAGCTCTTACGCGGCGTTATGCCGGCGGGATCAGTTCCCGCCCGATAGTTCCAAGCCGTATGGGCCTGAAACTAGTCGGGCTCATACGATAAAATAAGACGTGAATGTAGCCGGTCTCTCAACATTAATTATGAATACCACTCACGACAGTTTAAATTCAAAAATATTCATCATTTAAACAACCGAAATAATCGGGTTCCGATATACGCTTCTTTTTTAACAGTTTTGGTACAGAACAACTAAAGCACCTACAAATACAATCCTACTCATATATGTATCGACATAAGCATAATTAAATTAGATATTGGCTGACCCGTTGGCGCAGTTGACAGTGGCTCCACCTTCAGCTCCGCAGGTCGCGGGTTCGATTCCAACATTTTTTAACAACGATTTGTTGGATCTTCGACTTTGGGTGTATAATTTAACATTATATAAGTATATATTTAGGAGATGTCTGTCACTCATAACACAAGTATTGAGTTACTTACTTTGGCGACTGACGACCGTGTGTATAAGAGCCCCAAATATTTATTTATTTATTATTATTTATAATAAAGAAGGAAATATTATTTAATTATGAAATTAAAAAATCAAAATTTAGGGCATTTGAGTATATAACAAAAATTATGATACATATACACGGTACATATAAAATGTCTTCGCTCGGAGAGGACATTACTGATTTTGCTCGATTCCCGCCGTGGGCCAACGATTTCTATAAACAATTTTATCGTTCTTCGACCCTGGGTGTGTATTAGTATTTAATTATGTATTTAAAATTATATATGTGGTATATTTACCAGTTGTCCGTCACTCATAACATAAGTTTTAGGTTACTTACTTTGGGGAAGGACGATCGTGTGTGTATAAAAGATAAAAAAACCATCGTCAAAAAGACGTTCCTATTGCCTTCTACGTTTAACTAATCACATTTCATAAACTCGGTGGTGTTTCTGTGTTCGCCTGTCCCACTTAATGAAGTTGTACAACCTTGTAGAACTAAGAACATATTATTTTTGAAGAAATTTACTAAAAATAATAATTTAATAATAATACTATCTTACACCATCAGCACAGATTAAAAACAAAACGCGTGAGGTTCACAAGGTTAAACATTTAGCATTGATAAGACGTTTTCCTCAAACAAAGTTATGACTCAGTTTAACACGTCGTCTTAAAGTGATCTCACATTTATAATAAGAAACTCTGTTGTTGATATTATTAAAAATGAGAACAGTTTGCTTGTTGGTGGTAATTTTGGTGTTCTGTTTACATTTCTTTGAGGCTAAGGATTTTGTTGATGGCACGAGAGTGAATAACCTATTAATATCGACTGAAAAAGTTAAGTACAGTCGGATACCATTAATACGAAGAGATAAAGATTACACCTATGTTGATCCGAAGCAACGTATTATCAAGGTAATGACGAGGATTTTTCTTATAGTCTAATTTGTCTATAATCTTACAACGCCGAGCTTGAAAGAACGTTGTGTAACATAAAATCATGATTTATAGAAGCAGGCGTTACTTTGCGGAATTCCATATTAAAGAAACTGTTACAGAACTACTTTGCTATCATTATTATAGCATATCATTATTATAGTAGTTTTGTTATAGTTATGTATATAGTAGTTTTTAGTGCCGTGTGGTATCCGGCTGCATAGAATACACCACCCTCATTTCTTACCGAGGTGTCGTAAAAGGCGACTAAGGTAAGTTGACGTCAGGCAGGCGGCCGGTCGTAAAATACGTAGCCAAATCATGTGACAACATGTTTGTAACATGTTGTGCCGACCCCACTTAGAGTGGGATAAGGGCAGGAGAATGTTGATGATCATTATTATAGTAGTTTTGTTATATATTTTGTAACATAAAATCACCAAAATACTCCAATACAGTATCGCAGGTTGAACATAACTTAAAACTTTTCTAGGCCTTTGCACATCATTTTTTCCATTACATCTTACTTATCAAAGCTTCACAGCTTCAATACTCAGTGACGCAGTGAGTATTGTATAAAAAATTTTCTTAGTATACTATTGATCTTGTCTATTAAAATGTAGATAACAAATCATGGGATATGTGAAATTTCATTGGTATACTGTGATGAGATGAGCATCAATTGTCTCTCTAAATGGAGTGGGTATTCAAATTCAAAATATTCTTTATTTACGCGAATCGTCAACTCTACTGCTGGATCGGTAAGCTGTTCCTACCGAGAAGAGCCAACAATAAACTCGGTAGTGGCTCTATATAATATAAATAAAATACAAATCTTATTACTAGTAACATTTAGTTATTACTTACCGTGTCCAGGGTCAAAGAGTAGCTATATCTTCCATATTTACAAGCGTTTAATCTAAGTCTTATGATTAAAATATCTAAATTCTCTACCATTCCAGGGTATCATCGCACGCGATCTATCCCGAACGGATGCTGAGGTGACAGTGACCAATGGTGGCGTGGGTGAAACGCACATCACATTGCATTTGAGAAGCGAACGTGGAGCGGAACTCAACTATCTTATATTGATATTTAGTGAAAACAAATAGTTTAAAAAGACCTATCTCTTATAGGTAAAAATAACCTGAACAAGTGAATTTAGAAAAAAAGCTTTAACCAAATTTTCATGTCCCTACTGGTAACCGAACCATTAAGGAGTTCCTTCGCCTGGAGCTATCCTGGCAGCACCATGTGGTCATGCTGATCATAAATATGCATTGTCATCGGGACTGGATTAGTATATAAAATTTATGGTCAATCAAACACCGGAAAGTAGGTCAAATTTTACTACTCGTAGTAAGATTCCACCAAAAGCTTTTAAAAAGTTAAGTTACGGACTGTTTTTATCCCATTGCTGGGCATAGGCATTTTTTTTTAGCATTGTTGGAGAAAAGGATTAGAGCTAAGACCTACCACGCTGCTCCAATGCGGTTACACACATCCCCAGAATATTCTAGAGATATGCAGGTTTCCGGCGATGTTTTCCATCAACGAAAAGCGTTTGATAAATTGCAATTATCAATTAGACATACATAAGTTTTAACACAAAAATTCATATCCTGTCCGGTGTTTGAACCCGTGACCGACTCGGTAGAGTCTACTACTAACAGTGGAGAGTCACAGCTTTTTATTTATTTATTTATTTTATTAACTATTCGTATCGTAGTATAATAACACAATGAAATTTGTAGATCGTGGAAAAAAGTCTTAACCTAAACAAATTTTCAATCAAGACGATTTCTCACAAAGATATTGATAAATGCAAATAGATTCAATATTTGATAAGTATTGATTTAAAAACACAATTGTCGGCAAATATTTTTTTTTAATAAAAATAGCAATGAAGTTACAAAGAATGTGTATCTAAAAATTAGTACAGAAGGTAAATAGGCAACAACTGTTCGCAAATAGCCATCAGCCAAGGCCCCCTCAAACACAAATCAATTTTAGCGAATTGTCAGTGCCAGTGTACACGGGGTGTTTAAAGTGAGGGTGGCTAATGGAGACACACGCATTAAACCGAGCCGCGTGCACAACATTGACACAGGCAGGGGGCCTAATTAGTTTAGCCCGTGGCCAGGGCGCCCCGGAGATGACGGTTCAATGTATAAAGCGGCTGGAAGTGACAAAAAGTCAATTTATTTTATTAATTGAATGATCGGGTCGGATCGGATTTATTAATTGGATGATCAAAATCGGGTACTAAACTCTCTTTTAAAACTAACCAATCGCTTCGTAGTTTGTTGTGCAAAAATAAAGATACATTAGATAAGGGTAAAAAATCTGCGGTTTATAAAATAGATTGTCCTGAGTGCAACGGTACATATGTGGGTCAGACTGGCCGAAGTTTTGCGGTTCGATTCCGGGAACATATGGCTGCGTTTAGGAATAATAAACCACAAAATTCTAATTTTGCAAAACATTTGCTAGAAAGCGGTCATAAAGTGCCTAATGACCATTCATTTCATATTCTCCACACTTGTGATAAGGGACTCCGACTCAATACGTTAGAGCATCTTGAGATAATAAAAAATAACAATGGTCACTTAATTAACGAGCAAGTAAATGAATCTAATTCCGTTTTGCTGCATGTGTTCGGAGGGGAGGGTATTGGTGGGAGTTGAACTATTTAAGACTGCTTGTATGGGTAGCGCGGCGCAGTGCGATTTTTGTCGTGAAGCCTATCCTCCTGATGATGCTTCGGTTTCGGGGCGAAACGATCGTCGAGATTGTGGTGGTGGGTGTGTGTGCTGCTTTTGTGTTCGTTGTTGCTGGTGAATTGCGCCTTGGGGTGCATGTGGTGGCTGGTCCTGCATGTATAAGGTGCGTAGATTTTGCCTGCTTCATACAAATGTGTATTAAGTGAATGCATGCAAAGCCAATGGGCTTTGCATGCATTCACTTAACCCGTGCGGATTATAGCAAAGTAGTTGGTTCTGTTATATTGCTTATTAATTGAATTTTTTTTTTGTTATAAAAAATTATTTAAAAACCATAAGTACATAAGTAGATTAAATTATACTTCTATGTCGCAATAAAAGAAAAATTGTTAGCTTTAAGTTTTTTTTGTGTTATTGTTTCTCAATATGTTATGATGTATCGTTATAAATCCTAACGATATAAAAATATGTTTATCCTAATTTACCACAAAAAGAAAATATTACTACTAATACTTATTTAATTGAATATCACTAATGTATCTTACTTCGACAAATTTCATTTACAATGTTATTATACATAGTATTGAGTTGTTTGTAATAATACTACATTAAAATTCTTAACCTCAATAACACAAAACGAGTTAAATGTGATGTTACAAGTACTCTTTAATCACTCTTTTCTTTCTTTTTCTTTGAAGTGGTTCTTATAGTATAATCTAATATAATCAAAATTGCAATCTATTGATTGCAATTTTGATTATATTTATTTTCATAAAATGAGTTGTCAAATATTCTACTATTCTACATTGATGGTACAGTGTAAACTGGATAACTGACATCGTCTATAAACTTCGTGTAATAATTGATAGATTTAGTAATAAAATTATTTTACCATCATTCGCGGATAAAGGCAAATGGTAAATATATATGATGCTAAATGTAAAGTACGCTAGCCGTTTTCATACCTGATACATGAAGTTAAAATCTCAAAGCTTTGCCATGTTGTAGTGGAAGTTATCTCCTAAGGATGCTTCGGTTGCGAGGCGAAACTTAATTGAGTTTGTATTAGGGAATGTGTACAATGCTTGTATATTGTAGTAGCGGTGGTAGAGGTTTTAAGTGCATGCGTTTTTACGAATCCCGCATGTATTAGGAATGAAAAGGGATAGTACAATCTTTATTTAGTATTACATATATTTTCTATTGCAGATTATATCAAAAGAATATCATTATGTAAAAATGTAGTAAAATTATAATTTTACAGTCGTTATTTGTGGACTAATATTGTTTTTTTATTTTGTTAATAGTGTTTTCATTATTCTCTTCTTTTTTTTAAAATTGTGATTAATTGTAAGTCCTTATAATTATAACACTGTAACTAATAATGATGTCATCTCCTATAATTGGTCCTACATAAATAATTTAAAAATTACACAGGATATTTGTTGGATTAATTAATATGTATCCTGTTGGAAGTCCGAATAAATAGATTACTTTCGCTTTGAAAATAATAAAACACTTCTAGTAAAGTTTTTACACCATCACTCCGTCGAGCCGGGCGCCATCCGCCTTCCACAATTTATACAGGGATCAAAAAACATGCGCTTATTACAATTTCATCGAATTACCTTAATACCACTAATTTAATTTCGGCTCGTTGGTGGTTACTTTACATATCCCATTTATTATGCTAATTGAATGTGTAATTAATTTACAGACGTATTGATGTAACCAATACCATATTAACATTATATTGCAGTAAATATTGTTTACCACCGTGTTTAATTACTCGAACATTCCATAGTTTTAATTACTAAAAAATGGTGATTTTACCTTTTGACTATAAACATATGACATATTTAAGTGTTTTCAAAATTATATTAAGTATAATAATGAAATTATGACAATTACTATATAATTGTGGTTTTAGTTTGGTTTGTTATAATAATTATATTGATTGACTATCAATATATTTTACCCAGTAAAGCTTAATTTACATTGAGACAAAAGTGGATTTAAATTTTGTAGCATCGACAACTGCAGCACATTCATTCAAATCTAGAGTTTCCATCGTATTTTATTCGCTACAAGATATCTAAATAATATTTTATTTATTTAATATTTGTTACCACCTTATACCTTATTCCATATTTATACCTTAGTTCTTCAGAACGATATTAAGTGAATATAAAAATTCATTTTAAAACAAAATGTCAGTTGATTTAAACAAAATAATAAATTTTTATAATTAAAAAGCATAAATTACATAAACGGTGACTAAAAAAAATTATTAATATATTAAAAAGTTAAAATAAGTAACATTAAAACAACATTGTTATCTATAATGCAGCGAATTCCAAAGATAGCCCTTTAAATTGTATTAATTATTATTTATATGTAACCGAGAGTACGTTAAAAGATAGGGAGAATCCCTACGAAAAATGTTATAAGTTACCTATTTAAAAAAAAACAGTACTCTCATCGTTCAAGAAAAATACTCTAACTGTAGAAAACATTTCATTGAATAGACTGGCACATCGAAAATGTTTACCATATCCTAGTTGAATGTATCCAGAGTGAAGCAAATCGACATAACTTTACAGTAACTTATGCGATCAATCTCAAATACACGCTAGGACTTCGTTTCGGAAATGTCTCCGGAACGTCCAAAGGCTGCAAACATATCGCAAATACTTATTTCGTCATTTCTATTTTAGTTTGAATCAGTTTGTTGTACTTACAACAAATATACGAGATAGCTTGCGAGGAAAATCGTAGAAGCTTATCTGTCCGATGACGTCTTTGCATACTCATTCAGATCATCCAAATATCAAGTATATCATAGGTATAGATAGCTAGTCTTTGATTTCACGCAAAGTCGATCTGTTTAAAGATCTCAGACTTCTTACTATAACTAGATAAGTCATACTTATATGCATAAGTTATAGTTCATAAAATCAGGTATTCATACCTTTTAGATTTACGCACGGTAAAAATAATGTTATAATCTTTTGTCAAATGATCGCTATATAATACTAGCTATGCCAGCGGCTTTGCCCGCCTAGAAAGAAATCAGTGGTTCACATTTTCAAATTTCCCCGCGCAAATCCGACCCTGTGGGATATCTAGGATAAAAAGTAGCATACATGTTGCTTCACAAACACCTCTATCTTCCAGAGAAAATCCCATCAAAATCGTTTGAGCCAAGGTCTACGGAGAATATTATATTAACCTAAACCTTCCTCAAAGACCGCAATATCTTTTTGTAAAAATCGTGCAAAAATCCGTTAAGTAGATTTTTTGAAAATTGATCAAATTAAGGGATTGGTATTGTGATTTAGAAACATTAATAAATATCATTAAATATCGTTTCTGTACTTATATAGAAACCCTGTTGTGTTTTATTTTAACATCTAATTCACATCATATTCATACAATACAACCACCGTGTGGTATCCAGTTGAGTAGAATAGACCATCCTCATTCCTTACCGAGGTGTCGTAAAAGGCGAAAAAAAAAAAAAACCGTGTGGTATCCGGTTGAGAAGAATAGACCACCCTCTTTCTTACCGAGATGTCGTAAAATATGACTAAGGTAAGTTGACGTCAGGCAGGCGGCCGGTCGTAAAATACATAACCAAATCATGTGATAACATGTCTGTAAGATGTTGTGCCACTTCGAGTGGGATAAGGGCAGAAGGATGATCATGATGATGCAGTACAAGTGATCACAGACACCACAATAGTATATTAATTAACTTAAAAGTTAAATGATCGAAATACGTGTCAGTAAACTATTTTCACTACCGCTCGTCCTGTCATTTCCGTCTACCAGACAGGAACAAAAATTCAACACTAATGTAACCGCTTTCAGACGCGACGAATAAATAAAACATGAACATGACTCTGTAATGCAAGCGACGTGTAACGGGGAATTCACACTGCGACGAAATGTGCACGTACCAATTTATTTTACTGCTTTTATTATATTAACTGATAATATATCACACGTCTGTCTGTCATTCGGCGATAGCAAGATAGGTAAGTTGGTAGAGGTATAAAAGTATTTATGATGAATATATTAAACTTGGCAAAGAAATTTCAAGTACACACAATTCTAGTACACATTATTTAAGTACAAATTAAGCCAATCATACATGCTCTCAACAGAACCGAGATGTTTTAAGTTTGTTTATCTTAAATAATTTCTTGTAAAGATTAGTATGTAGATTAATCCCTAAAGGAAATAATATTTTTTTAAAGCGGGTAAGAATAGGTAATAGAGATTCCGGCAACCAATTTTGTTATAATCGGCTTAATTTTACATCTTATATAACAACTTTGATTACCTGAGTTATGAAATCATTAATATTTATCAAAAATGCAAATATCATAATGGTGAAATTGCAAGACGATGCAAGCATCATCATCCTCCTGCCCTTATCACACTCTAAGTGGGGTCGGCACAACATGTTACAAACATGTTCTCACACGATTTGGCTACGTATTTTACGACCGGCCGCCTGCCTGACTTCAACTTACCTCAGTCGTATTTTACGACCCCTCTGTAAGAAAGAGGGTGTTCTATTCTACTCAGCCAGATGCCACACGCTGGGTCAACTTACCTTAGTCGCCTTTTACGACAACTCGATAAGAAATGAGGGTGGTCTATTCTACTCAGCCGAATACCTCACGGCATAATGGTGAAATTGCAAGTAAGGTGTAAAATAATAGCAGAATGATAATAATGGTTTTAATTGGTTACTGGAATTGGCTAGGTTCAAAATTACAATTAATATTTACAATTAAAAGTCCAAAAGTACGTGTTAAGAATTTTTTGTTACAAATTCTAAAGTTTAATATTTTAGTTAGTCATAATTAATTATTCTTACCGAATTCGACCAATAATCGTAGAACAGAAGGAAAAATAACTACTGCATGGACTTTATATTTTGGAAATAAAATATGTCATAGCTGTGTACTTTGGAAATATATCATGTCATTGCATAGTATATTTTACAGGTTTAAAGTTGAGTGTACATCAATCTGTATGGATATGTCAGACATCAGGAAACTCTCGTACGATATGAAAGGACGCTAAAAGCTCAGCCAGCGCGTTTAAAGATTTATGTTGGAAAATTGTTGGAAATGCTTGCTTCCCGACTGATGGACGCGTAGAAAAATAAACTTTTAAAAATGCGGGCTTACGATTTTAACATAGATATAACGGGTTATATCACAGTTTATTCACTGGCTTTTCATTGTGAACAATTCCGACTACTTTAAATATTAATCCTCAGAATAACAACGAAACTTTGAACAAAGACATTGCAAAAAATGTGTAAAAAAACGATTTTTTGACCTTTGACCTTAGAATTTATGTAGACGTGCATGCCCTACGATAAGTAGGATTTAATACAAGTTTTAGATGTAAAATAAATGTTTTTAGAAGTTTATAGCCGACTTACACTCCCTCTGAGATTCTTGGCCTCATTTGACTAAAATGCCCTGATTATTAAGCATCCATAGATATGGAAATGCACTCTTAGTATAATAACGCCGATCCCGACAAATAAATATTATTACATATATGGGACAATTACACATACGGTCGTCCGTCTCCAAAGTAAGCAACTTAATATTTGTTTTATGGGTGATGGAGGACTTGATATATACACATGTAAAAATAATATATATACATATGTAATTTGAAATAAATACTTAAATACGTACACACCTAGATGCGTGGCTAAGTGGAATTGAAAGCAGGCTCATTGCCGCATGCGGCAACGGGTCAACGCCAAAATAAGATATTCGAATCAAACTATTTTCAACAATTGAACAATAAAAATAGCCAGCGAAAAGAAAAAATACTGTATACGTTTTAATAGAAGAGATTAGCAATTTAAAAGTAATAAAAGTGAAATGCCCACTTTCATATACGATCATTCAATTCCGTTACTGCCTTATAATTCATAAAGCCCAGCGGTGAGACCGTACAACTCTTTCGAGAAAATCACTTTTTCAAACCCCGGTCAGACACCAATGAGTTTTTCGGTTAAATCTTATGATAATTACAAGTTAGCAACCGTTTTTCGGTGAAGGAATACGTTGTGGCGAAACCTGCATATCTCTAGAATATTCCGTGGATATGTGTAATCTACGAAACCGCATTAGAGCAGCGTAGTTGGTCTTAGGTCCAAATCTTCTCTCCAAGAATGGAGAAAACATGCCCAGTAATGAGATAGTATTAGCCCTTTACTTATATGATTTTCGTTTCATTAAACGTAACAAAAATTTGACTTTAATACTGTGACAGTAATAAAATCATAAGTGACATAGTATACTTTTATACAAAAATATAATTCATGTAACCCCATTTTAAAATACCCCATAAAATTTATGTGTATGTCAGTTTTACAGTCGCTTGCATATTTTCAAGACTTTTTAAATTACGATGTTTTGCGCTGTTACTTCATAGAGCGCTTCCCTGAGCTTGTTCGTACGAAATGTGAATAAATATTACATAGAAGTTTAGAGCACTGAATATAATAGAAATATATGTTGTAACCTCTGCGGTGCCATTATACGCTTGGAAGATACTTTGCGGCAGTGCACTTTTCATATTGTTATCGGTTCAAAGCGTAAAGTTTAAAGTTTAAAGTTTGTATGCAGAAAGTACAAGAAGACGCACTAAAACTAATAAGTATTTTTCATGGTCCCAAATTTTAAATAGCGAATGATTTATATTTGGTAAGAGCTGCGATGGCCCAGTGAAGAGACCGTGCGACTCTTTCGAGAGGGTGACGAGTTCAAACCCCAGGCAGGCATACAATGAGGTATTCTATTAAAACTTATGTTTCTAATTGATAAATGCAATTAATCACACGCTTTTCGGCGAAGGAAAATATCATGGGAAAACCTGCATATCTCTAGATATGTGTAAACTACCAATCCGCATCGGAGCAGCGTGGTAGGTCTTAGCTCCAAATCTCCTCTCATGAAACAGAGAGAGGAGGCCTATACCCAGCAGTGGGATTGTAACAGGGCGTTACTTTTTTACTTTTTATATTTGGTGTGTATTTTAAAAATAATTCTTTTTTCATTTATTGTTGCTTTCTAGTATGGATTTGTAGTATGGGTTAAATTAAAATGTACACGTAGAAAATTTAAGATATTTAACAATGAATATTTTCTATCAAAGAATGATTCAGATTGTTCATGCACAGTCACTTTTATTTAAGTAAACTATTAAAAAACTAGAATTTGTAAAGAGTAATTTTCTTATATACTAGAAACAGACGGAGTTAGGAAAAATTCTAAGTGGTAATGCGTTATATGACACATTAGCGCTTATGACTTGAGACGTAATATGACGTTGTATTTAGTAAAAATACTTGTAATTCGTAAAATGTTACCTATAATTTCATCTTTTTTGTTTTTAAAATATTTTCTATTCTATTCTATTCTATTTTAGTTAAATTCATAAAGAACGTATCTATGTATGAACCTAATTGTGGGTTTGGATATAAGATTCTATATTAAAATTCCGCAATCTACTTTAACTTTACCATTACAACAGTTTAAAAACACTGTTAAAAAAGGCTAATACAGAAAGCCATACTATTGAGGGTTACTTAGACTTTAAGAATGCGTGCATATAGCTGCTCTTCGACCCTGTACAAGACATCAATAATTATATGTAACTAGTAATAAGAATTATTCTTTGAAAAGAGCAACCGCCAAGTTTCTCGCTGGTTCTTCTCGGTAGGAACCAGCAGTAGATGTTGACGATTCAAAAGCACTTATTTACAAGTTTACTTGAATAAGGAATATTCTGAATTCGAATTTTTAAATAAGAATACTAATAATAAATGTGGACATGTAAAATCAGACTTTTTTTTGTAAAAAGCACTAAACATATGTAGTATTGTTAAATGGTCTCCACATAGCTGATAAATGCTTTTAAGTTTTTTACAGTAGGTAAATATATTAAATAGAATAAAGGATGGTCTGTAAAATAAAGGCTTAATTAAATTTGATTCAAGCTTAAATTAGTTTTGTAATTTAGTTTAAGCCGCTGTTGACTAAACTGAATGCTAGCGTGAGTGTTACACCTATTAATCTTCTAAAACCATTAATAATCCTAGCGTGTCAAAAGTCTGATAAATGTTCAAACAATTTTATAAAATATCGATCAATTCATGCCTGGTAATCGCATAATTTTCAACAATCTAATAAAAGACTAATAGCATAATACCAACGAAGGGATTTATGGGTCTATTCTATATAACTGCTGATATCTAATATTGTATATAATATTATCTACTATAGTAGTTGTATATGTAACTTATATATAAAATTCGCGTGTCACATGTTATTTACCATACTTCTCCGAAACGGCTAGACCGATTTTTATCAAATTTTATATACTTATTAAGCAGGTCGGAGAATCGGTTACTATTTATTTTTCATACCCCTAGGTGATAAGGGTTGTCCACATCTAACATTTTTTGTTTTATTTTTTGGACATTTTTTTTTTATAATTTACACTAGATATTCCCCAGAAATAATTTATAAGGCAAAACAACGTTTACCGGGTCAGCTAGGTACATCATATTGTATTAGTAACAGTAAGTTAAGGTGTCCTAAATATAATGGTAAAATGGATCAATATGATAAGAATGAAATGTTGCAGGCAACTAACGAATTTAAGTTGATAAGGATTTATACTGTGTCCATGCCGTGTGGTATCCAGCTGAGTAGAATAGACCACCCTCATTTCTTACCGAGGTGTCGTAAAAGGCGACTAAGTTAAGTCGACCCGCCGTGTGGTATCCGGCTGAGTAGAATAGACCACCCACCCTCATTTCTTACCGAGGTGTCGTAAAAGGCGACTAAGGTAAGTCGACCCGCCGTGTGGTATCCGGCTGAGTAGAATAGACCACCCACCCTCATTTCTTACCGAGGTGTCGTAAAAGGCGACTAAGGTAACTCGACCCGCCGTGTGGTATCCGGCTGAGTAGAATAGACCACCCACCCTCATTTCTTACCGAGGTGTCGTAAAAGGTGACTAAGGTGAGTTGAATCACCGTGTGGTATCCGGTTAAGTAGAATAGACCACCCTCTTTCTTACCGAGGGGTCGTAAAATACGACTGAGGTACGTTGACGTCAAGCAGGCGGCAGGTCGTAAAATACATAGCCGAATCATGTGACAACATGTTATATAACATGTTGTGCCGACACCACTTAGAGTGGGATAAGGGCTAGAGGATGAAGGATTTATACAGTGTCCATCTAAATAGCTTTCCTAATACACAATTCCACATTGTACGTGAATGTGATGAAAGGTTGAGTTAATTGGAAATTTTCAATAATATCATCATTTTTCACACAATTTCCACAAAACCTTAACAAGTGATACACAAAAACTATCCTCGAAAATCATTTTGTCTATTGGTGAAAGCCGCATAAAAATCCATTCTGTACTGTTTGAATTTAACGCGAACACACATACAGACGTGGCATGAACTTTGATTTAAAATGTCTCAATATTTAGATAATGTTAATTTAGTAATATTCAAAAACTTTTTTTAGATTCATATTCAAATACTTCTTTTAGCTAAGTAACTTAATATATTTTAAAAAAACATTTTTAAAGCATACACAATTAGGCTAGCAATATTTCTCATATTAAATTACCTCTCACAAAGTCGAATTGCGGGCGACACTCGCTATGTCTGAATATTTAACTTAATATAACGCGTTGGGCGTTTTTACATTATTCATTTTCACACAAACTAATTGATTTGCACACAATTTTCCATTTATTTCTATTTTGTTAACATCGTCCGTTGAGGAACTTTTTCACACCAAAAATAACAAATTATTCTAAAGTTACCCTTAAATGATTTGTTATTTGCGTTGGGTAATTGATCATTAATATTAAAGAAATGATTGGATAATTGTTTCATAATATACACCAATCCAGAATCTAAAAATCAATGAAATAATTTCTTTTAAATAATTTATAGAATTAAGCGTTACTTTGCGCAGATCCATAATACAAAAGTAATAATTAAATTATTTTGCTATATTCCGCGATATAATCGCAAGCCTTGCAATTTTGTTGTGGAGTCTATCTCCTGATGATGCTTCGGTTGCGGGGCGAAACGATTGTTGAGTTTGTGATAGTGAACGTGTGTAGTGCTTGTGTATTGTGGTGGAAGTGGTGGAGGTTTGTGCATGTGTTTTTACGAATCCTGCACGTATCAGGTATGAAAATACGGATAGTCCACTATACATTTAACACTAGCAAAATAATTTAATTATTACTTATGTTTTTGAATAATTTCTTATTACAATAAGCGGGTTTATCGCTGAAGCAACGATCATAAGTATTGAGTTCGCCCAATTAGTTTCGAATCCATCAAGCGCTTTACGTAGCAATATATTGGTATTTGAATGTATGATATGAAAATATTAAAATACTAACATAAATAAAAACAAATTCATCATTTGTGATATCATTATTATTTCGGTAACAGTTTTTTTTTCTTATGGTTTTGCATCCCAATATGATTTTTTCGTATCATACATGCAAATATCGTATAAACAATTATTTATACTGATTTGTCGTCTTTGTGTTCAGTTTTGATCCTTACTTATATGTATATCAGGCAATATAAAAAAATACGATATCATTAGAATACAAAGGTGAAATTCGGTACCTTCTACAACGTTATAATAGATCAGCTTGGAAATCGGTCGATCCCGAAACCAGAAGGCTCCGATTGAAACTAGAAGAGCCCGGTTTGAATCTAGAGGTCTCCAGTTCGATTGATTGGAAGTTCAGACTTTTGTGAACAAAACAATTATAATGTAAATATAATTTCCAAAACGTGATTTAACAAAAACAAACTATACCTCATCCAGATACTTTATTTCAGTTAATAAACTCATAACGACTGGCCCGTTGGCGCAGTGGGTAGTGACCCTGCCTTCAGCTTCACGGGTAGCGGGTTCGATTCCCGCCGAGGGCCAACATTTTCTATAAACAATTTGTTGGTTCTTCGAGCCTGGGTGTGTATTGTTTAAGTATGTATTTAAAATTACATACATAGTGTATCTACCAGTGGTCTGTTATCCATAACACAAGTATTAAGTTACTTACTTTGGGGACGGACGTCCGTGTGTGTAAATGTCCCATATATTTATTTATTAATGTACAAACAAAAGAACACAAAACTCAGATCTGAATTTCTGGTTCAGATTAACTTTATTGGTACCTTTTAATTTGGTTTTTGTTAACGATACATAATCACGAATATTATGGCGGCAGTTATATTTGATTTGGGTCGTAAAGTACCAGTATTAACCTTAAAAGCTTTGTTATAACCCTTTTTTTAATGATAAGCCTTTCTAATGTTTTGTCGCAATTTACTCAACTCCCTACCATTCTTTAGGGAAAACAACATCATTACTGAGATTTACATAAATGCTCCTGAAGGTTATATAACAATTAAAGTTAACTAATTATCTTAGTATTTCTTCGATGTAGTTAATGGTTATGATAGATAGATAGAAAAAAATAGCCTATTAACAAACAGATAAGCGTAGCGATTTATTAATAGATTTTCATATCAATAAAAATATTATAAAACCGAAATCTGTCTGTCTTTTATACCTCGACGTCTCAACCTCTGTACCAATAGAGAAGACATTTAGTACTAATCAAATCTTATATACCGAGCTCATATCCCCTGTTAATATGGAATACAAAAAAACATAACATATTTGAAGGTAGTTTAATGTTTAAGTTTATGTGACTGAGGTTACTGCCTTTTTCAGTTCTTCTCTTTAATTACTGTATGCATCATTTTTCATTTTCTCGGTACAATGGATATTTATTTTATTCATACATTCATGCAAATTTAAATAAAACATTATCCTCGTTATGATGATAATACTTTGCTGGTTTTCAATTAAAATTTAATCCCGCTTTCATGGCTAAAACGGAAAAGCATGAAATTAACTTCGTTACTCGTTTCGGAAACCTTGATGCTTGCTGTTTTAATCCGTTACAAAATCTCTCCCAACTGAATATTTTTTTTTCATATCCTATTGTATTTTCATTATTGAGAGGTTTTTTTGCAGCACAGGAATATTTTTGAGTACGATATTCGTAACCCTTGACAATAATAGCTTAAGTAACTTCAGTATCAATAGTAATATCATAAATACGAAAGTCCATATATGATACAAAAAAAAATTAAAATGATTTCATTAAAAAATAGTAGAAAATCTATGAAATTACGCTAAGACAAATTAAAAAACATTATATTTAAGTATTTTCTTGC
The DNA here is from genome assembly GCA_947086505.1 of Morpho deidamia. Lineage (NCBI taxonomy): Eukaryota > Metazoa > Arthropoda > Insecta > Lepidoptera > Nymphalidae > Morpho > Morpho deidamia. The sequence continues at coordinate 11,077,588 of CAMTZC010000010.1, forward strand.
TCTTCAAAGTTATGGGTCAAATATTAACATACATGTACATGTAAGTTTACGAGTACTTATACATGTATATATGTATAATGTAATATGGGGTATTTTGCCTTGTGGTATCCGGCTGTGTAGAATAGAACACTCTCATTTCTCCCAAGTTTAAACATACTAAGTTCTAACAAGTTTAAAAATTCATTATATAATGAATTTTTTTCTTCACCCTAAAACTTTTACAAATTTCATTCATATTGGTCTAGCGAATTCACCGTGAAAGCGTATATGCATTCAAACATTTCGCATATTTTATGTGGCTAAATATTATACTAAAAGCACAGTGAAAATACAATGAGACCAAAATATGTTTTCACTATCTGGTGAAACCTGTTCTGGCGTCATTTGACACTAATGCAGCTTCCAGACGTGCAGGAATAAATAAAAGATAGACATTACTCCGTAATGCACGCGACATGTCACTGCCAAAGTGCCATTCATGGGCAATTAGCTTAATTTACTTTGATTTTTGTTTTGCCTATTGTAAATACATAGAACGACGTATATAATAAGCTAGTCGGAGCGCTAACTTAAAGCTTTAATAGCCCAATCGTAAGAATTTGCGACTCTTTCGAGGTGGTCACGGGTTCAAACCCTGGACATGCACCAATGAGTTTTTCTATTAAAACTTTACTTTTTTATCGCCAATTGTGGTGTTTTGCTTAAACGCCAATGCCCAATAATTTACTCGTAATATAGGTTCATTTCATCTATCTGAAACAACAATTGAACAAATTCATACTTATGCTAATAGTATATTGCGATGATATTGACGCTATGATTTGGATTAGTTATAATACTAACTAAAATTATAGTGGCAATCTATGTTTAACATTTAAAGACCAAGGTGTTTGTTCGAATCCAAATCAATGAAACCACTACCATCACCAGGCTACCTTAGTATTGTCGAGTACTTTGGATAAAAACAAAATGTGAAAAGAAGTAAAAACATAGCTTGATTCCAAATTAATAGCAGGTGGCAGTGATCATGCCTACAGTTCGTCAGGTCGCGGGTTTTATGCCCGCTGAGAAACGGTCTGTTCGATTCTCGAGTCTGTGTATACGTACTTAAGTATTTATTAAATATTTACCATATGTCCCATATATGTATATTTATATTTAATGATTTCTATCATAATTATACAAGAATGGTTTATATAACTTTTTATAAACGAACGTATTATATAATTTTTTATTTATTCCCTAAATTTGAGCTACCCACCTGAACCGAAATTCATACCGCACAATCTATAAAAATGCACATAACGCGATTCTGGACGATTTATAGGCGTGACAGTTTTACAGCCGACTGCATATCCAAGTCATCTTAAAATATGTTGTTTTGGAGCAATATTTCATAGCCCAGCGCAATTTATGTTTATAAAATGTTAATAAACCTTTTACTGTAAAATGTTACATCTTCGGGAACAAATGCTACGAAAATACTCAGAGGTAGCGTACTTTTCATATTGCCATCGACGCGAACTATTAAGTATCTACTTTGCCACTAAAAGCAAAAAGACATTGAACTAAGGTAAAGTGGTGTTACGAACTTAAAAACGTATACTCTATTTATGCAGATGAAATGCAAACCCGTCGAGACTTTGCTTAGTTCATTGAATTTATGCCACTGAAAGACTAGAACGTAAACGTTAAAAAAGATTCCAACGTTAGTTAACAACATGAACCTATAAAAGCCTTTTTTTATTACCCACTTTGTTGTCTTACTAAAATTTTGTTAAAATTTCTCTCATCCTCTATTATTCACTAAGCCAAAATCTTTATTAATACTGGCCAGACGATTACGGCAGATATCTATTGTCAGCAACTGCAAACTATGATGGAAAAGCTAGCTGCTAAACAACCGAGGCTGGTCAATCGCTCTAGGCCACTGCTGCTTCAGGACAACGCTAGACCACACACTGCACAACAGACGGCTACCAAATCAGAGGAGCTTCAATAAGAATGTCTTAGACATCCACCGTTCTCTCCGGACCTTGCTCCAACAGATTACCATTTTTTTCGCAATTTGGATAACTACTTGCAAGGAAAAAAAAATTCAACTCCGATGGGGCAGTCCAAACCGCCTTCAAAGATTTTATTGATTCCCGCCCGAATGGTTTTTTTAGTAAGGGGATCAATGAACTACCTATGAGATGGCAAAAGTGCATACATAGCAATGGTACATACTTTGATTAATTAAATATATTTCATTAAAAAAAAACGACTTTATGTTCCTCCCATAGAAAACGCCAATTTCATATGTAAGGACCTATTATTTAGCTCAAAAGTAACAGAACAAAAGCGACAAATACATAAACATCGCTAATGCAAAACTTTACCTATGTTATGTAATAATTTTTACGCTCGAAGAAAATGAGGGAATCGGGCTGATTTGATTTTGATACCTTCCATCAAAAAGTCGTTTCAAAACAAACCACAAGGAAAATCCCTAATTCGATCCAATCTAAATCCAATTATACCTACAGAGGTTAGCCTCACGAAGGTCCTGCATGTCAGAAGGGAGGCTTTTGGGCTCGAGAATAAAATTTAGGGGAAATGAGGCTATGTTGAAGTGGAAATTATATACGTGAAACCCACCTACCTATTTAGTAACATTTTGTATTCTAATATTAAATATTTTTTATTTCACAAATACATTTTTTTTTTCAAATTTATTTTGCCTTAGAGTCTTCCAAATTTGCTGCCTGGACTTTAATACCGAGATAAAAGTACTCTCTATAAGTCGGCAGCTTAACTACCTCGATATATGAAATCGCAACGTATTCAGCATTTATAATGTGACACCTCCAGCATTAGATAAAATTTTAAGTCCTAAACAAAATAAAGATATTGAACTATTTCGGCACACAACTTTATCTACGTGGACTTTAAATACGTTATAAAGAGGTCGCCACGTTTCTCCATAACCCTTCTATACTCTGTAAATATGTCCACATCAAAAATTAAATCAATCCGTTCATCCGTTCATAATTATATTAAATACTTATTAAAATAAATAATTCAGGCGACCGGTCGTAAAATACGTAGCCTAATCATGTGATAACATGTTTGTAGCATCTTGTGCCGACCCCACTTATAGTGGGATAAGGGCAGCGGATGAATAAAATAAATGATTATTAAAAATTTTGTATCCTCTTTTTAATTTGCCATGACAATATAAATGAGATCAATACACTTCATTATCTTTTTATTGCAGAACCGATTATTAAATAGCAGAATACTCCTTTTTCCATAGCTTGTACGGTCGTGCAACAATTCCCAAAGCAACTATGCAAACTTTATGTAGAACGTAAATTCGCGTGCTTTGAGGCGCTTAATTAAATACCGGCTCCAATCGATGCAGGCCCTCTCAATATAATATAATATGTCCTTTTACTTTAAAGAAAACTATGTGAAGTAAAATATTAAATAAAGGGACACAGAAGTAACTGCTACTATTCCATTGTCTGTAATTGTTTGGTGGTTAGCAGTCGTTATTAGAAAGGTTAAAGCTAAAATTGGAATCCTCTAAAGATATGCAGGTTTTATTACGATGCTTTTTTTCGCCGAAATGCGAATAATGTAGCAAAGCCTCTAAATATGCTACCACCGTGCTAGCGTGTCCTTATTCTATAAGAGAAGGATTAAATAATAGACCCACTACGCCGTTCGAATGCGGATTAGCGGATGAGGATTCGTAGTGAATTTCTAGGATTGTAAACTTTACAATCCTATAATCCTAGAAATTCACTACGAACGCAAGCTATGTCATGAAGTAACATTTATATCCTTATTTTCTTTATTATATATAACTACATAGAATACAAAAAACAGAAAAAATTGTATATATGTATAAAAATAAATGTTTGTCTGTATGTCGTTTACAGATTACGAAATGGCTGGACTGATTTTTATGACATTTTCAGAAAATCTTTGTGGTGGTGATCAGAGCATTTTTTTAAATTGTTGAATTCTGTTTCGAGGGGAATTCGAAACTAGACTGAGCCACTGCAACGCGTGGCCGGACAGCTAGTTTTACATAAAAATAATGTTAAACAATGTTACTCTTATGTTATGTTACATTATAAAAGTAATCTTATATATAATATTCTCGTGTTACAATATTAGTTACCATATTCCATCGAAACGGCTTAACCGATTTAAAAATAGTTTTTTTTTTATACCCCTAAGCGATAAGGGTTGTCCAGCCCTAAAATTTTTGCTTATTTTTGGACAATTTTTTTTATTGTTTTATAATTTAGACTAGAAATTATGCCGAGTGATATCCAGCAGAGCACAATAGACCACCCTCTTTCTTACCGAGGTATCGTAAAAGGCGACTAAGGTAAGTTGACCCACCGTGTGCTATCCGGTCGAGTAGAATAGACCGCTCTCTTTCTTACCGAGGGATCATAAAATACGACTAAGGTAAACTGAAGTCAGGCAGGCGGCCGGTCGTAAAATACGTAGCCAAATCATGTGACAACATGTTTGTAACATGTTGTGCCGACCCCACTTAGAGTGGGATAAGGGCAGGGGGATAATGAATTTAGACTAGAAATTACCTACAAATAATTTTTATGGCGATACAACGTTTGCCCGGTCAGCTAGTATTATTGTAAAAATGTAATAACTTCGACACCATAACTGCACGGTAAGTGCAGTTTTTATTTTTAAGTATACATTTTTGTAATATTTATTCAATATAACATAATGATTTTGAGTACGAATCAACACAATGACAATACAAGCCATATATTAAATTATGTCATCACAACGCATAAAATAATTTAATGAGTCTCATTAATCAACTGCATATGTACGCCAATTATTTGAATGGTAACAAGCACTTGAAATATTCTATACATATTATTCAAACCTTGTTCAAACAAACTCGTAATGCGTCCGTTGTTACATAATTAATAAAGCTTCCGAGTTAATGGGACTAGAAAAAAAAAACAATTACTAAAGTGATTTATTACTGTTATCGTTGGCCGTTGCCCTCAGTTTTTTTACTAGCGATAAGCGGAATAGAGGAAGCCGTAATTTATTAGTGGTCAGATATTTTTCAATGAACCTCTTTGTACAATACAATCGATAAATATATCTCTAAAGTCATTACCGTCCGTTTATATTTTCTAATAATTGTATTTTTCATTCATTACAAGCTATAAATAACGTTATCGGGAATAAGTATAACGATTGGAATCACGTAAAGATAGCTATGAAGTAGTTTTTTTATAATCTTTCTATAGCTTAAGAGTCGGATACTATATAAAATTATTTATAGAAGCAGGCGTTACTTTGCGGAATTCCATAATGCCAGAGAGAGGGATTCCAGAATTTCGTAATGCATTAGTATTTTGTCGTGGAGCCTATCCTCCCGATGATGCTTCGGTTTCGGGACGAAACGATCGTAGAGATATTGGCGGTGGTTGTGTGTATTGCTTGTGTGCATTGTTGCTGGTGGAGGCGTCTTGTGATGCATGTGTAAGGTACGTGACTTTTGTCTGCTTTATACACATTAGCATTGCATGCATTCGCTTCACCCGCGCGGATTACAGCATGTTTATGCATTTTAAGATATTTCGCAATACTTTGTAGAATAATTCACAAACACCCATTCAAGTTAAAGATAGCATATGGAATTGTAAGGTAAAAAAAAGGTAAAGTACTATTCGTATGGGCTTAGGCCTCCTCTATCCTTTTTTGGAGCTGGAGTTTACACCCACCACGTTGTTCCAATGCGAATTAGTAGTTTGACATATCCCCAGAATTTTCTACTGATATGCAGGTTTCCTTGCGCTGTTTTCCTTCATTAAAATTATTTTAAATATAAATTTAGGCAAATATATTTTAACGGAAAAACTTGTTGCCTGGGGTTGAACCCGTGACACACAGCCTCACCGTTTCGCTATCAGAACTCTTATAACTGTAATATACAAAGAAATAGACAAGTTTACAGAAACATATGTAGATGATTTAGTTTGATATTTATATCTCGCGCTCGTAAATATTAATACGATTTTTTTATTATCTTTAAAATACGTATGATTTTGGTTCATTTGTCTTGCATTTTTATGGTAGAAGATATATTTGGATTTAAAAACTGTGTAGTAAATACTCGACGCCTCGAACGTCAGACACACCATAAAACTTCCAGGACACGCCTTCGATGACGCACAGACAGTTTTAAAACATACGCATGTGTCACTTTGCGTGTGTCAAGTGTCTATCTTCCTTAATATTTAAAAATCGAACGCAAATCTTCTTTCAGAATTTATGAGATGTTAGGTTTTGAAGAAAAACTGACAGGCGACACGAAACAGTGTCAAATTCAAATTCAAAATATTATTTATTCAAGTAAACTTGTAAACAAGTGCTTTTCAATCGTCAACTCTATTGCTGGTTCGGAAAGCTGTTCCTACTGAGAAGATCCAGCAAGAAACTCGGCGGTTGCTCTTTCAAAATACAATTCTTATAAGTAATGACTAATTACTTTGAAGAAGAATTGCTATATCCACGCATTTTTACCATCTATATAAACATCAAAAATATAGTAGGTTTTCTGTATCAACGTCCCTTTAAAAGTTTTTTTTAACTGCTGTAATGGTAAAGCTAAAATTGATTGCGATGATTGAAAGATTCACACGTTTTTACTGACTGGCCCGTTGACGCAGTTGGCAGTGACCCAGCCTTCAGATTCGCGAATCACGGGTTCGATTCCCGTCGAGGGCCAACATTTTCTTTAATTTTTTTTCGAACCGACTTTATGCTGTTAGCCCTAACTGTTTTAACAGCCTCACCGGGCGGATATTTTCTATAAAAAAAATTATTGGTTCTTCTAGCCTGGGTATTTATTTATTATTTATTTATATATATAATATTTATTTATTTTAAATATAAAACTATCTACATATAGTACCCGGCAATAAATAATGCACATCGAGGCTTAGAGAGAGAAAATCTGCCAGATTCTGCTTCATAGAGCATTGTCTCTGTCGCACAGACTGACGAACCCGTGTGAAACGTCACATAATAACTGAGTGACAGTGATAGCGCTCTACGAAACCGAACTGGCCGGCTGTGTCGTTCCAAACATCGATGTGCATTATTTAATGCCGGGTACTATATATTATATTTACGAGTTGTCTGTCACTCATAACACAAGTATGAAGTTACTTACTTTGGGGACGGACTACCGTGTGAGTAAGTGCCGACTATATTTATTTGTTTTATTTTATTTACTACTGGGTTATCACGGCTTTAGCTGTCTACAAAAACAAATTTATTTCAACAATGAAAGCCAAACTAATTGTTTGATCTGAAACTTCAAGTTAGATAAAGTAACCTCCAACTTCGACATCAATAAACATCCCTAGTCGAAACCCTTCAGAGATAACCTGTCTATGTCACTTAGTTTAAAAGCAAAGCGTGATAAATTGTTTTTCCATTAAGTTAAAGCAATCGTCTGAAGCCGTATTGAGAACTGACGTAATAAGGCATTGCACTGACTCAATCGCATAGCAGATTGACATGCATTTTATATGCCATCGACCTTTAGTTGTTGTTAATCGATTTCACAACATTCTCTATTTTGAAACGGATAGTACGAATAATATTACAACAAAATTATAGAACACATTTTTCATACATGTATGTCGGAGATTTTAAAATTATCATCTGTGATTACACCAACACGAGAACTCTGACACCGATGTCGGTTCATTAGTAGAGCATTTCTGTTAGAGATTTTCGATGCTTTAAAATTTTGGTTAGGTATGTGCCATCCCGCGTTGAAATTACTGTTCATATAAGATAGAACTCGTAGTTTATTTCAGCGTTATATTACAAGAATCCTTGCTAATATAATAAAAGTTATATTATATCTATAAAACTCATTAGCCGTGTGGTATCCGGCAGAATAGAATAGACCACCCTCCTTTCTTACCGATGTGTCGTAAGAGGCGACTAAGGTATGTGCCGTGTGGTATCTGGCTGCATAGAATAGACCACCCTCATTTCTTACCGAGGTGTCGTAAAAGGCGACTAAGGTAAGTTGACGTCAGGCAGGCGGCCGATCATAAATACGTAGCCAAACCATGTGACAACATGTTTGTAACATTTTGCGCCGACCCTACTTAGAGTGGGATAAGTGCAGGAGAATCATATGTCTGTAAAACTCATGTTAAGCTATCAAGTGTAATAAAAACATTCGAATGCTGTATTTATAGTAATATTATACATATTTATCTGTCTTTAAGTTTTTCACAGCTAAACTGCAGAAATTTCAAAAAAATTAGCTAAATTGCTAAGATATACGAAAAAAACATTCCCGCTTTTCTTACGAAAATAGAAAAAAAACACCTTGTACGTAATTAAATGTTCAATATTGATTTTGACGCGAAATCGAGGATACACCATTAGACATTACATTACATATTTAAACATTTTAATATCCACACTAATACGAGTATGACAAGTCTGAAATTCTGTTAGTCTTTCTGATACGGTATCACGGCTAAGTCACAGGAGCAATATTGATAAAATTTGGTACAACTAAAGATTATATACCGGATTACATACAGGATTTAAAATATCCCATCATTCCTTCTAAAATATAGAATAATCAATATTCTACATTGAAGATAACTTAACGCCACTGTAAACACACACGAAGTCACGAGAACCAATTTTTTTATTATATCTCGGCATCTATATGTCTGTCTGTACGTCATTAATTTTCCCAAAATCTACTGAACGGATTCCTCTTACGTTCAGTAGATTTTGGGAAAATTGCAATAACTATTGCAATTCCGGAAGGTTTAGTCTAATAGTACATTACCGTTCTATGTAAATTAAGTTGAAGAGGTCGCGCGGTTGTAAAAGACTCTCTTGCTGCTCTTGAGGAGATATACAAATATACTACAGAAAAGTCCGTGATAGCATGCCTCTATATCTTATTATTTACTCACAGTAACTACTTTTAATTCAAAATAAAATGTAAATTTAAATAAAATTTTAAATTAAAAAATAATAAATTTTATTTATTTACTTTTGTACCTTAAAAGACGTAAGAATAACATTATTACACTTTTTAGCGTACACATTATTAGCGTACAATTTTGTAACACACATATATCCACGCGGGTGACGCCGCTGGAACATCTAGTGCATTAATAATGGAAGTGCATCTAACTAGACCATGGATGCACAGACCGCGGCCCGGGGGCCGCATGCGGCCCGCCCGTCGAATACTGGTGGCCCGCCGACAGCAAAAATAATACTCTCGTACATTCCGAAATATCGAATTCTATTCCAAGACAAAATATGTTCGAAAAGTAATTTGAATCTCGCGCGCGCGCTATTTGGATCTAGCGCCCAAAAATGCTAAGTCAAGTAACATCGCTTGCCGCCTTTATATAAAGTTCAAAATAGTAGAGAAATCAAGAATTTCTATCGCGGTGTGAGCAAGCGAGATAGCAATAGTCACGAAGTCCTGATTGCTCGCGTCAGTTCGGTTTTAATTTGAGTGAAGTGTCAACAGAAAGAAATAAGCTCGAAAATACAAAGCGAAGTATAAGTGATTGAGAATAAGTGCAGTTTAATAGTGTTTTGGGGAGGCAATAGTTCTAGAGTAGATTTTAACTCTACTGGCCGGTGTCATATATTTTGATCCACATTCAACGTAGATTTCCTGTTGCATTGTTAACCCGTCAAGTGCCGTGTATAATTTTGTTGTGAAATCGTAAGTAGAACTCTGTCATTAATAAGTGTGGTGACGCCAAGATGGGTAGATTTTTTACTGGTCTTGACAAATGAGTTATTTATTGACTTCCACATGTACCACCTGGGGCGCTAATTTGTTTCGCAGATACTTTGTCTTTTCCGGGTAAGTTGTTCCCACGTCTGCGTCCCACATTTGGTGCCTTTGTTGCACAATTCCGCCCCCGCCTCCTTTACCCTTTTCTTCCCTTAGCGACCCTTACGAGGTTACGCATTCGCAGCGCAATATTCCAACGCATCGCACACGTATCCTCGCTCGCTGTGCTAGATGTAACGCGCCCGCACCTTTATATAACCTAATTTATACTGTCCGCATTCCTTCCCTTCCTTCGTCGTGTTATACTGTGGGGCTGACCGCAACAACATCCTGAAGCCTGAAGAGACATCAGCAGTCTTCAGAACGGTAAGTGGAGCTTTAATATTAACCACTTGTCGAGATTAGTAGAATCCAGAACCCACAGCGCCGCCACGCATTATTTAATTACGATTACGATCCCGCTGGACTGTGGCTATTTACACGCCACGCCACAACTAAGTGTTTCCCTACCTATTTAATCATATTTAATCCAATTTAGCTTTAATATTGGCCAAATATTAAAATAAAACAAATAAATTACTATTTTTATCAGAATTTCTTTAACTGTTTAATTACTTCATTATTTCAGATATAAAATCTGTATAAAAATCTTAAAATTTCTGAGGAATAATATTCAACAAATTATTTTTGATAATTTAAAAAAGGATGGGTATTTTAATTAGGTACTGTAATTGTTTTTAGGTGCTTTGTTAATCCTAGCCAGGATTAGAACGCAACATGGAGAAGCCAGGACCTAGTAAAAAACGTAAGGTTAAAGATGAAAATCGGCAGTTTCAAGAAATTTTGACTGAGAAATACTTTTTTGTATGGTCGCATAACAAAGTCGTTTGTTTAATTTGCAAGAATTCTGTTGCGATTGCAAAGGAATATAATGTAAAAAGGCACTATGAAACGCAGCATCCTTCTTTTACCAAGTTTACAGGCGAATTAAGAAAGCAAAAAATGTTGTCTTTAAAACGGGAGCTTATTGGTCAGCAAGCTATGTTTACAAAACCCATTCAAGATTCAGAAACAGCTACAGAAGTTAGTTATGAAATTTCTCGAATGATAGCAAAGCGAAGTCGCCCCTTCAATGATGGCGATTTCGTAAAAGAATGCATAGAAATTGCCGTTAAGAAAATGTGTCCAGAAGCAGCAAAAAAGTTTGAGAAAATTCAACTGAATCGTATGACTGTCCAAAGACGAATTATGTCTTTGTCAGGTAATATTGCGGAACAATTAATTGAAAAAACTAAGACCATTGAATTTTTTTCATTAGCTCTCGACGAATCCACTGATATTAGTTCCACAGCTCAACTTCTCATATTCATACGAGGTGTTACTCAAGATTTTGAAGTCTTAGAAGAGTTATTAGGAATGTGTTCATTGAAAGGTCAAACCAAAGGAGTTGATATACTCAATGTACTTTTGGATGAGTGTTCAAAAACTGATTTGGACTTATCAAAATTATCGGGAGTTGCGACTGACGGTGCTCCTTCGATGATTGGTGTTAATTCCGGGTTAGTTACTTTGCTGAAAAAGCACCTGCAAGTAAAAAACATAAACGCTGAAGATCTCATGCAGATTCACTGCATTATACACCAGGAAGCCCTCTGTTCTAAAAAAATTTAATTTCAAAATGTCATGAAAGTGGTAGTTTCGACTGTAAATTTCATAAAATCTCGAGGACTCAACCACAGACAATTCAAACAATTCCTTGATGACATCGAAAGCGAATACGGAGATTTACTGTATTATACAGAAGTAAGGTGGCTAAGTCGTGGATTGACACTGGAACGATTTCTAAATTTAATAGAAGAAATTGGAATATTTCTGGCGGAAAAGCAAAGGGATGTCCCGGAACTTAAAAATCCTGATTGGTTGTGTGATTTGGCTTTTTTAGTTGACATTACAAATCATTTGAATGTCTTGAACACACGGCTTCAAGGTAAAAATCAACTGATATCCCAGCTCTACGCTCATGTATCATCCTTTCAATGCAAGCTGACACTTTTCAAATCACAATTGAATTCTGGAAATTACAATCATTTTCCGAATTATAAGAAAATGGCAGAAAAATTTAACAAAACTGCGCTTAATTTCAGTTATGTAGAAAAGCTAGATATATTGATTCAATCTTTTCAAGACAGATTTTCGGAGTTTAAAAAAGTGAAACCTCTGTTGGACATATTCAGCAATCCTTTCACGATTTCAGTTGAGAATGCTCCAGAGTCAATGCAGTTAGAAATTATCGACATTCAAAACGACCAAGATTTACGCAACAAATTCAACGAAGGAGACATGCTGAACTTTTACCGTTGCATTGATAAAAATATGTACGAAGAGTTGCGCATAAACGCTCTGAAATGTGCCAGCTTGTTTGGTTCTACCTCTATATGTGAACAAACTTTTTCAATACTCAATAATAATAAAACAAAAAATCGAATCCGCCTTGCAAATGAAAGTTTGGAAGCAGTTTTACGTGTTGCTACAAGTAAATTTACGCCAAACATAAAAAAGATTGTAAGCACTATGCAGTGCCACGCTTCCAATTAATTAATTCTTTTTCAATTTTAATAAATTATTATCAATTCTTTATTGTCTTTAATTACCTATACTTCTGGCGGCCGGCCCGCCCAGTTCATGATTTGCCCGAGTGGCCCCTAGTCTTAATAAGTCTGTGCAACCATGAACTAGACCCTTGAAAACATGTACATGCCCCTCGAAGCGTGTTCTACAACAAAATATTTCCAATACAATACACGATTACCATAAACACCCTATTAAAACGTGGGAAAAGACACGCATTTATCATGCAGCTACACATCTTTTCATTTTAGAAACAGCCGAAACCCATTACGTTGGTGATAATGCAAGTTGGAACAGGTATTGTTTAACGCCAGATGAGCGGGGGTTCATCTGTGAACTAATACGGTGCCATTGTTGGGCTGAAGAGAAAATTAAAATGCAGCATTGTCTGTTTGCACGCTATGATGGCATTGAACTCTTATTTTGATCAGTAAAGTTTTTGAAACAGTTCATTGTTTTTATTCTTTTTTTTAATATATATTTTTGAATAAGTTTCTTTTTTTTAATAAAGAAGTGTTCGCATGAAGTTGTTCGAGAACACTATAGTTTAAAAAAAATTTAAAAGAAATCTGTATTTTATAAAAGTGTCGCTCTAGAACACTAGCTATTATTGAGATGATAATATAAATCTTTGTGGTTAATAGGATTTCTTTATGAGAGTTTCTATATTAGACATTTTTAGCATGAAAGCTTTTCTCAGGCTATTGCTAAGCTGGTAGGCTGCTTATCGTGATCCAAAAAATATGATAACCCTATTTCTGCATTACCGGTCTTTAATATTTGGATCCATTGTTATCAAGGAGTCTAAATCACGATCCTTCGTATATGAGTATTTCTGAATGATGATGAAACTATAAGTATTAACTGTAAGTGGTATTGGTAAGGTGGTATTATTCATGTATAGAAACCGGCTATCGCGGCGGCCGCAATAATGCCGCATACAGAGCTCATGAAAAGGTTTGAAACTAATCGAGCTCACCCGATAGTATAAGACATGAATCTGGCTAGTTTCTATACATTAATTACGAGTATTTCACAAAATAACGGCTGTTTCTATGACAGGTGTCTTTTCATCTGCACTAGGCAACTAAATTTGAATGCATTAACGGATATATTTTAATTTCAACATAATAATTGTATATCTAAAAGATAATAAATAACTGTAGAAAAGAAGCAAATAAAACTTAAGACTTATCTTGTAATTTCTTTTAGGGCAACTTATAAATTGTGGTCCCCTTCACCTCAAAGTAAAAGTTTAAATTGCTAGCTTCTTTTTTCACTATCTTCTAACTGCACTCACTTTTTCTTATATAAACTTTTTCGTTTCATTTTTCCCCGCTTCAGCCTTGTAGGTACAAGTTTAGATGTCTTGTAATAAAAATAAATACTGCTTGAACATTGCGGTTAACTTAAGTTAATCTGGACTCAAACGTTTTCTTTCAATTCGTTTTGCACGCTCTGTTGCAATTAAAACTTTCAAAAGTCCTGCCAAGAAAATTAGCCGAGCTTGTTAAGAAATCTTAGTAACTAAATTAAAAACTTTGATTCATCTTGTAATTACATTATAACAACGGAGATGTGTAAAATTAAATAAACGCAAAATGTAAAACGGATTAATTTTACCATAGTAAAGATAAAAAAAAATTATATCATATGATACTCATCGAAAGATCTTGATTAATTGTAGATAAAAAAGTACTTATTCGAGTAAAGAATGAATATAAAACTATAATACTACATGAAGGAAAATAAATCTTTACAAGTGAAACCCTTAGCTATAGTCCAAACCCCAAATTAGAAAATAAATATTAGCTGGTCAAGTATATGACTAGAACAATATATATTTCGTCGATTATTGAGAATCAAATAAATTTCTACTTACCTGCGTAGTTTGAATTAAAACCCCAATACACTAACTACATACATTTAGTACAAAATTCTATTAAAAATAGGCTAAATTGATTACATTTTCATGAACACTAAGCTACGAGAACATGAAACCATTAAGTTCAAGGGCAAATTAAGTTATTCCAAATTAATGACATAGCAGCTGAAATTTTGCCGTTACGATCTCAGTTGACACCAATTCAATTAAAAGTCGAGATTTAGTAGGAAGAAGTTGGAGAGTACTCTAAAGGCATCGGTAATCTCCCTGTCACGAGCAAATCCTTATAAGTCCATTTTAAACCCAGACTAGTCTAAATGCCGAAACTTAACTAGCGCAAAGAGAGCTACTACTAAATTTTGTTGAGTCACTTTCTGTAGTAAAATAGATGTTATACTTTATTTTTCTATTATTACTGTCTTTCAATGGAATAAACGAGTTAAGGCGATGCAATCAGATTTGACGTATTGTTTCTGTTACTCATTTTTAATTATTTCTTACGTTTAACAAATAGGACTTAACTTAAAATATAACCATCTGTAGCCGAACTAGTTAAACTGTATTGCGACAGATACCGGAAACATGTGATTTAATTACTATTTGCTATGACAAAAATACCATAAAAATAAAATTCTGATTACTACAATATAATAATAATCTGCAAGTCAGTCAAGTATTGACTCTGTGAGTCAATGAGTATATATGTAATAATATGTTTTAGTGTGTTTATGAGAGGGTGTATTAATTCTATAGAATAATCTTTAGTTTGGTAACAAAAATCTGCACTCTGAGTTATCTATGAATATTTCTTTAATAATTATGTAAGTGTTCTTCAGTGTCGTTATATGAGAGTATAAGAAGATAATGTAATAAATTATTTGCACTTAACAAAACTAATATTAAACTTAATAAAATCAATGTTAGTAGTACTCGAAACTTCGCTCACATCGATTTTGGTATTAAAACCCTTAATTGTGTACTGGGCTATTTCCTGTTTCTAGAGGAAAAAAAGTAATCTCTTTGATCTAATGTTAGCCCAGTATTTTACCTTCAATTCGATTGCTCAGCAGATTGACTGTAAAAATGTATCAACAGTATTTTGCACTTATATTATAAGATATAAGTAAAGAAAATTTGAGCATTATTTATTTTAAACACTGTTTTATTACTCTGGCTAACCCTAGCCAAAGTTACTATTGTTGGATTACAAAAGCTACTTTTTACAAGTTCCTCCGAGCCAAAGTAGAAAATCTAGGTTTTATATTGGTATGGTGGTTATTGGTGTGTGTGTGTAATATGGTAGTTATTTTCCTTTAATATAACAAAATTACCCGGCATACATTGCATAAACAACAATTATTAAAACACATCATAATCGAACTAGCAATGTTATTAATATTCGAACAGGCTTTCTATACATATCCAAATGAGTTTCTAAAATGAAATTGAATGAGTTCCTAAATTGAAAAATATAGTTTTTTCCATCACGTGGGTTCGATAGCCCTTAACCTCAGCGCTACCAAATGAAAGTAAACCAAACTGAATCGCTCGCTCTACCAACATCACTTGACAGAATTATAAATTTTATACCAAAACAGAAATGTTTTTAGTAAGCGAGATATAAATGTGTCGCTTTTCTGATTACGCGAATTTTAATGATTTTAGTAATTTCATAAAATTTTATCAAAACAAAACAATTACAAATAATCCTAATTTAAATAAGCTCTTTCAAGGACTTGTCGTCAAAGATCATAATGATTCAGAATGATCTTTCTGCACATAATTTTATTGTATTGTAATTTTTTTACTAAAAATTAATATTGCATAGTACGAAAATGTCTTAATATTAAATATGCGTTGCTCTCTCTAACAACTTTTGCAGAAACTAAAAGAACAATCCAACCGAGGAATGGAGTATGAAATATAATACAATGTGATACAATGAATTTAACTCTGAGACGTCATAAAATTTCCGAATTCATACAAAAAATCCTTCTGATATTATTCTCACCTAATACCCTTGCAATGTACCTGCAGTATTTGGCTTCATCGACGATGTTGTTATGTTCGCCCGGTGATACTATGAAATTCTTTAGCGCTTAAACCATATTAACAGTTAAAAAAACTGATATCTTATTAAAAATATTTTGAGAAAAGGATACAGAAATAATTATGATTCTACCGACAACACTTGATAGCAATCTAAATAGAAATCTAAATCCAAATAGAATATATTTTATAGTGAATTTAGTTTGCTACGATCTCGGCGCTCAATTTAAACGTAGATACGAAGGCGTTGTGATTGAGTGTACTTCAAACGGACCGTTAATCGCTTTGTCACTTGAAATACCTCGCAATTTGTGACGGCTTGTACCTTACGTATTGAAGTAATTATTTACTTAAACGAATACGGACCCCGTTTAACAGACTTAAGTATATGTATAATGTTACAGAAATCCTACAATTTCTTTTTTATAAAGACACAGGTCACATAGCGATTAAATCGAGTGTCATTTTATTATACGTTGCATCCGGATGCAACTCTAACACGTATGATGTAAGTATGAAGCAGAAAACATGTTAATTATAAATATATAAAAAATATACTATCCTACATATAAAAGTAACGGCCTGTTACTATCCCTTTGATGGGCATAGGCCTCCTCTCTCCGTTTTTGTAGAGAAGGGTTGGAGCTAAGACTAGGTTACACATATCCCTAGAATTCTCGGAGATATGCAGGTTTCCTTACGATGTTTTCCTTCACCGAAAAGCGTGTGATAAATTGCAATTATCAATTAGACATCTATTTTCATAAAAAGCCTCATTGGTGATAATCGGTCTAACCGCTGGACTATCCTACAGATGCTGTGATATTATGTTGTCCGTTAAATTAAAACACCTTATGTTACGGAGCTACCTGTTACTATCTCACAGCTGGGTAAAACCTCTCTACCCTTTTAATAAACGAGAGTTACTACGAACTAAGGTGCAAAATTTTTATCTAATTTAAAATAATTCAATCATCAAATATTTTTCAGGTTTTAATTAAAGCATTTAATAAATTTTAAGATTTCGGAGTTCCATAGATAGAAAGTAACGATATTTTGAAAATCTGCGATGAAATAGAATTTAAATTTATTATTACTTTTGGTGATTTTAAGGTTTATCCCAGAAATGATACACGATTGAACATTCTTGAGATAAACGTAACATGGTTACACCAAGAATAATCACTTCAGAATATGGAACAACATAACAGCACTACAGTTTGAATGAACGTGTGGTCATAGATATGACGAAGCAGCTGTGGATTTCCTCACAGTAACGGTTAAATTGATTATGATTTATCCGCATCTGTTACTTGCCAAGAAAACCTCAATATAATTTTTTTCAAAATTATTCGTGAGCCTTTTTCTTGGTAAAAAATAGGTCAAACTAATCTTCAAGATCTACCAAAAACAATACGAATACGCTTATATATAGTCGGAATTTCTTTAAAATATTTATTAATACTTACGGAACAAAACATAGTAAATTTTTTATCACATTGTGTTGTTACGTGCGTGTACCATTTTGTATAAGTAAAATTCATAGGAAGAACGAATATGTAATTTAACAATAATTTTATAAGCAGAAAAATAAAATTTATGTACCAATGTAAAATTTATATAATGGTGTATGTATATAACTGTTTTATAGAGACTTAAATAGAAATAGAATAAAATATTCATTGTTGTTGATGTTAAACCCATAGTAGTTTGTCATTTAATCGCATCTACTTTGTTTATACATTGAACTTTAATATTGACAGTTCGGAAAAGTAAAAGGGAATATGAATCCGATCTACAGATGAGGAACTAAAATCTTGTGATTTGTGTATACTATACAAAATAATGAAATTATCTTATGTTATATGTTATATTAAGTTTTTTTTTGTAAATTTGAGGTTACTTTAATTAAGTAAAAGGAATGTATTCACTTCATGTGTGAGCCTTTTATGACTACTGGATGAATTGTACGGTAATTACTAGTATAAATTAATTAAAACTTGTTACACGTCGTACATAATTACATTCAGTACGTGAAAGATGCAACATAAAGAGCGGCTCAAGCTTAAATTAGACTTAGATCCGTTTTAAATTCCGCCATTAAATAGTGTGCGATTAACTAGAAACACTAGGACACATTTATTCAAACTTTTTTACTTTGGTCCTCGTAACTAATTATTAGTATGTAAACATTCATCGATGTCTTCATGGTAAATTAAGAACAATATTAAAATTAAATAAAAAACAATATTGTCTAGACATTCAAAGATTTATTTTTTACCTTTAGTCGCAGATATTCGGCTACAGTATATGAACTGGTTGGTTACTTTAACCTGCCAAATTCCTTTAAGAACCCGGGACAGCAGTGAAATTCGTTTTCTAACTGGGGCAATATGTGTGGTTATGATTATTTATATATATATATATATAAATGTTCATAGCTGAGTCCCATGACCATATCGAGATCATAATCTAAAATTTCAAACACGCCTCCATCAAAATGTACGACACAAAAGCATCCCTCGTGTACATTAAACGAAATTTCAAGCAAAATTTCAGAGCATTGTTTTGTATCGAGTGGTATTTTGTATCCTACCTCTGGGCATCAGAGTCGGTTGCCATAGCAACGCCCCTGCGGTAAGCCCAGCATCCCGAATTGTTTCAAATTCTCCCGTACCAGCGATGTTTAATCCGAATTAAAACAATAAAATAACTCAATACAAGTTGTTTTAAGCCCGTTTATGGATACCGTTAAAATATTTTCCATGTATGACGATGCAATTGTTTTTATGTGGTCCCGCTGCCTCGCGTGGAAATATTTTTATTTCAAACACGGTCGGTATGCATAGCTATAACGGAAATGCATATACCTTAAGCGTCCCTTACATGCTTTGTTTTCTTTGAACTAATAAACGAAGATGGATAGATTGTATGAAGAATGATATGCATATAAAAGGAGTGGCACCAGAGTTGACGAACGATAGAGGAGAATGGAAGATGAGGACATATTGTGCCAACTCCACTTAGAGTGGCAATAGAGGAGAATGGAAAACGAAGATATATTGTGCCAACTCCATTTAGAGTGGCATAAGTGTAAGAAAATAATGATAATGGTAAAATTGCTAAGATCTTGCTTAAAATTCACATTACAATTTGGTTATTTATTTTATAATACGCTGTAACATTAAAAATCCCCCGTGTGGTATCCGGCTGAGTAGAATAGACCACCCTCATTTCTTACCGAGGTGTCGTAAAAGTCAACTAAGGTAAGTTGACGTCAGGCAGTAGGCCGGTCGTAAAATACATAGCCAAATGATTTTACAACATGTTTGTAACATGTTGTGCCGACCCCGCTTAGAGTGGGATAAGGGCAGGAGCATGTAACATTAAAAATCGGATCATCTTTTCCGTCCATTTTCCGTTTTCATCTCCGTATTTCTTACGTAGTTTTAAAGTAAATATTTAAGAAAATAGTTATTACATAACACGCGCAATATCATGGAAGAAGCGTGAAGTTTTCAACCATGATACCAGATTAAATAAAAACAAGTTTTTTTTATATTTATTAGCGAGTAAAGATCCCAGTATAGCTAGTGAAATATAGAATCGTGTATTGGCGCCTTAGTTAAAACACGCTCGCATGTTTATAGGCCAATAAGTTAAATATAAATAAGTTATTTATAGGCAATGTTGATATTCTAACGATGCGATTGTTTTTATGTGACCTTTGTATTGTCGATGTAAGAATTTATTATTACACACATTTTCATTGTTATGCTTTATTCAACGTTTATATAAACTTGTATTGTTGCGGCAATATTCACATACAAAGAAAATGTGTTATTTGTTTAGTATTTATTCAATTAATAACTCAAATGAAGTTAATAACTCAACTTAAGCTACGTAACTCTTATTTTACTTGGAAGACCCAAACTAAAATTATATCAAAATAATGAATATTTTCAAGCACTTTTGAAACGTCATTGATGAATATGATTTATGAAGCTACAACTGTTACGGAATGTTGTTCTTATCAAGAAGAACCAGCAAGAAAATCGGCGGTCCAATTTTTAAACATTTTCAATATTACATTAGTAAACCAGTCTTGTATGAAGCTGAAAGGATTTTCAAATCCAAATATTTTTGATCATCCAAATAATCTTAAATTTTGTAATATGCTTTACTGCTAGGCATAGGCCTACTCTCTCAGATTTTGGAGGGAAGGATTGGAGCTAAGACCTAACACGTTGCTCCAATGCAGATTAGTAGATTACTCATTTCTTTAGAATTCTCTAGCGATATGCAGGTTTCCTCACGATGTTTTCCTTCACCGAAAGACGTGTAGTAAATTGCAATTATCTATTAGACACATAAGTTTTTTATTAGAAAAACTGATTGGAGTCTGCCCGGTTTTGAACCTATGACCAACTCTAGAGAGTCGCATGGTTTCACCGCTGGGCTATCACAACTTATGCTTTACATATAAGCATATTTCTAACTAGTCCACAGAAAGGCTTAAATTAAGTAATTTACACCTTTCTGTAGACTGGTCTGCAGTAAGAGTGCCGATTTCCTTGAACTTCTCGCGAAGGGTTTCACGTTGCTGTTTTGTATTATAGTAAAAGTGAGTTTGTTAGTCCTTCATTCGCGTCCCAATGGACTGATTGATGTGATTTTTGGTATGAAATTAGTTCAAGATCTGTAGAGTAACCTAGGCTCTGCCTTATATCAGTAGTGAAGTATACACTGACCAATTCGGGGGCAGTAACTAGTAACCTAACTGTAACTTCTATTTCATATGCTTACGTGATTAAGACGATTTTTGATCTATGCTGTTTTATTAATAACTAGTTAATACGAGTTTGGGTTCTATCATCAGAAAAGACGATATAAAACGTTTTTATACAGAATTGCAATGTCATAAGTAAGCTATAAAGAAAATCATTTGCTGTTTTGGAATTATTGAATTGAAATACAGTACCTAAAAATTTATATTAAAGATTAAGGTTACTTATTTTTTCCTTTCACTTAAGAGATATCCTATTTATTCTTTAACAAAAAATGTATAACGTATGAAGAAACAAGATTTTTTGTGAGGGACGCATTTGTCAAAGCACAATTTCATACGAAACAATGTTTTATTCAAAACTGGTTATCAGTCAAACTGTATTAAATGTAATAAATTACGGTTAAATACCAACAATTCGCTACATTGAAAATAATTAATGACTGTTAACTGGTCAAAAAATTTGTAGCGATTTGTATGTTAAATGTTAACAATTAGTAAAATAATTAGCGGTTTTGTTACTGTGCGATTTGGCCTTTTAACAACACACGATAAATAATTTATAGAATTAGGCGTTACTTTGCGGAGATCCATCCGCGATACAGTTGTATCGCGGATTATAGCAAAATAATTTTACTATTACTTTTGTAACACACTATAACATATTCGCACGCTTAGTATTAAAGTGACCTAATTATAAAAAGTTGTTTTGGGGCAATTTGCGATAAAGCGTGGTGTAGCGCGTTTTTTTTTATCCTGCTGTTATTTATCATGCAGCAACGTTAAGACTAAGAATCAATTACTCATTTATTTAAGTCTGGTATAGTGCTTAAATTTGAGCCGTTTTCTTTGCCGACTATTTTCAATATTTTGAAAGCGAATTTGAGAAAAGTCTTACGCGCGTCTTCATCATTTATCATTTCATTGAAATTATCTGCGGTTAAATCATCCTGTTCTCGCAGTTTCGGTGGTAAGTTTTTTATGAAGTAGCTGAATTGTGAAAACGTGTTAGGTTGTGTCAAGTTCAAATCCCAAGTAATCCCTTATAATATTAAAAATAGAAACTTATATCTAATTGATATATGCAATTTATCATACATCTACATACATACATACATGTCTTTAAAGGTAAGTAAGCACACCGCATCAGAGAGTGGTATGTCTAAATTCTTAACCGTCTCTGCAAACAGTAATTAACCTTTTTAAAAAAAGCAATAGAATGAAATGATATATTCATTTTTATATTTTCATAAAAATGAAGATGAAAATATTTATTGATATAAAATGTTCTATTATACACTAATAATAGCAAGAGTCACTGCACTAGGTATGAACCCGTATTGCTGGGTGCCGTATAGAAGTTGTAACAGGACGCAACTTTTTACTGTTTTTACTAAACAATACGTTTGATTTAATCTTATACTACCTTGCCTTATCTTATGATATTACCCTAGTTTATATCCCATATATTTATTTATTTATTTATTTTATAATAAAACTAGAAGTATTACTATTCTACTAAGTCACTCAGTCTTCTAGGAAGTCCCGCGGTTCCTCAACCTGTAAGTAGGAGAGAAAGCGTATGAATATCACTAGCGAATCCACAGTAATATCTATTAATACAAATAGGATAAATTATAATATAATTTTTTCCCGTATATTAGAACTAACGCCGTCCCCATTTGTCAGAAGCCCTTAATCTTAACACATGAGCTTAGCATCGCTGTCATTACAGACACTGTAACGTTAAAGTAGCATATAGGAACTGGGGTCGGTAATTGCTCGTTAAACTCTATGGACCATGCCGCCACAATGTTACGCTACACCCATACTTCAGAAGCGAATAAATACGAATCTTTTTGTCAACAGTATGATAAAATTTATTATATTTAATAAAAGTCATAAACTTAAATTATTGTTACTGTAATTAAGTAATTTGCTAAAAGAAAATCCTTTGAATTGTAATAATTTATTGTGCCGTAGGTTGTATTTTCATACCATCCAATGTTGTTGCATATATTATATCTTTATTGTACACAATTTTACAAATAATTATTACACAGTAGAAAATAAAAAGAAAAACTATTAGAAGTATATAAAAAAAGCGTACAAAGGCGGACTTATCCCATAAAGGGATCTCTTCCAGCCAACCTTTAAATTGAAAGAAGAGTAAAATTTTATGAGTAGCGTCTGCAGTATAAATAAGAAACAAACGATCAGTGTACAAAAATACGAGTAATTGTATGTGGAATGTTATGTTATTAATTTTCACTTAATATTGATTTGTTAAAAACAATTAAGCCGCTATTTCATACAATTTGCAACTGATAGCTATCTAATAGTTGGGATGTTTGATTGCAAAAATTTTGAGATCTCTAGTACATAATTCGTCTTAAACACTCAAATTCTAGATCGAAGCAAGTGGGCCTAACGAAACAAACAACAAACCTTCATACAAAAAATAGTTTCCTTTAAAACTTCTACAGATCCCTGTATAAATTCCCAATAATTATTTTAAAAGGAAAGATGTAGTAACAGCCTGTTACTATGCCCACTGCTGGGCTAAGGCCTCTTCTCTCCGTTTTTGGAGAGAAGGATTGGAGCTAAGACCTACCACGCTGCTCCAATGCGGATTGGCAGGTTACACATATCCCTAGAATTCTCTAGAGATATGCAGGTTTCCTCACGATGTTTTCCTTCACCGAAAAGCGTGTGATAAATTGCAATTATCAATTAGACACATAAGTTTTTAATAGAAAAACTCATTGGTGCCTGCCCGGGGTTTGAACCTATGTCGTCTCTAAAGAGTCGCACGGTCTCACCGCTAGGAAAGATGTACTACGAAGAATTGTACTTATACTGAAATGTAACAATTTCAATAATATCAAAAAAAGGACCGGGCTTGATTTTGAAGATGGATCTTGTATACATAGTACATACAAGATAACTGAATTGACTTTAATTAAAGTGCATTTCATAAAACACTACAGAAAAATATAATTATCTTAACTAATAATTTTATTTAACATTCTCTTGCTTCCACAAGATGCGAATGTGCCATTAACGTAGACGAAAGGTACTTGAAATGACTGCACGGTACGGGGATAATACGAGTGAAGTAGATCAACTTGATTGTTATTGATATGTCGATGCCAATGCCACTTACAATGAGAACTTTGCGTCCAAATTAAATTGATCGAATTTGAGTGAGCAAATAAGTAAAAAAAAAAAGTAAAGTAACAGCCTGTTACTATGCCCACTGCTGGGCTAAGGCCTCTTCTCTCCGTTTTTGGAGAGAAGGATTGGAGCTAAGACCTACCACGCTGCTCCAATGCGGATTGGTAGGTTACACATATCCCTAGAATCCTCTAGAGATATGCAGGTTTCCTCACGATGTTTTCCTTCACCGAAAAGCGTGTGATAAATTGCAATTATCAATTAGACACATAAGTTTTAATAGAAAAACTCATTGGTGCCTGCCCGGGGTTTGAACCTATGTCGTCTCTAAAGAGTCGTACGGTCTCACCGCTAGGCTATCACAGCTTTTTTTAGTAATATAGAATAAAAAGGAATTTACGAACTTCTATTACATTAGTTAACAATATAACAAGAAATTTTTTCTCTTACAAAGCCTAATGTGAACAACGGATCCTTTAGGTTTATCTTAACGTAACAAAACATTTGACTGGCCCGTTTGCACAGTGGGTAGTGACCCTGTCTTCAGCTACGCGGGTCGCGGGTTCGATTCCCGCGCAAAGTCTAACATTTTCTATAAACAAATTGTTGGTTCTTCGAGGGTGTATATGTGTTTGTATTTAAGTATGTATTAAAAATTATATATGTAGTATATCTACCAGTTGTCCGTCACCCATAACACAAGTATTAAGTTAGTTACTTTGGGGTCGGACAACCGTGTGTGTAAGTGTCCAATATATTTTTTCATCATTCTCTTGCCTTTATCACACTCTAACTGGGGTCGGCACAACATGTTTTAAGCATGTTGTAAAATGATTTGGCTAGGTATTTTACGACCGGCCGCCTGCCTGACGTTAACTTACCTTAGTCGCCTTTTACGACACCTCGGTAAGAATTGAGAGTGGTCTATTCTACTCTGCCGGATACCACACGGCAGTGTCCCATATACTTTTAATTTAATAAAAAAAACATGTACCCTATGTGTTTGTGTTGGCAATCGGGATGTGATCATCAATTCTTTTTGGATGCCTTTATTTTTGGTGGATCAATCTGATAAAAGTACTACTAAAATAATAATAAGATGATTCAGATGTACCAATGGCGGGGATGTCGAAGTTTTTTTTATATCCGATATTAAGAATAGTTGTAGGGTATATTGATTGAGAAACATGTCAATAAATATCTGTTTTTATTACAATTGTAATATATAAATTTAAACTTATCCTATTTGGATCGTATTTCGGAGTGCGAAAATTAATCGAGTATACAAACCCTATTGTGTCCTAGCAATTTCATATTATTGGCAAGCATAATTAGGCGTAGCGTGATCCACGAATTACGTGGCATCGTGCGAATATAAACCATGAGGTATTTATTAATAAAGATTAAAATCGTTAAATCAGGTTTATGCAAAGGCGAAGCAGACTCTGTAAATGTATGCACGCTGCCAGTCAATCGAGGCCGTGAATGGTTCGTTGGACTTCATGAAGCCTGCATTGGGATCGTATTGACTTTCTGTAAAATAGTCTGTCTGTGTTATATGCTATTATTGATATCTACATGGCTCATTTCGTGCGTAGATATAAAATCTCATTTCGTGTGTGATAATTTGTTTTTTGGTTATGGAAAAGGAGTTTATTTTGAAGAATGTCATTGAATATTGTTTTATTATCCATTTTTATGACCTGTACAATGAAAATAAGCTTAAGATTGAGTAAGAAAACAATAAACAATAATTTTAATAAATGCGGTTTTTAAGAAGTTATCAATGTATTTAAAATTGTTAAAACTTGGAACTTTTGTTTTGACTTTTGGTTACTTTACCCCTCGTACGCACAAGGGATTTTTTACCGTGCGTAAAAAATACATCGAAATGTACCAAATGGTTATCCAAGTATTTATTCACACGACAGCGTTTTTAAAACGCGTCGTATTTTTATCGACCAATGTTCCATTTTAGGCATAAGGCGTGGGGGGGTTAAGACGAATAAACCACACAAAACTTCTTATTACGCCTATGTGAAGTTTTAAACTTTTAACGCGACTTATTTTTAACGCCCGTGCGTACAAGGTGTTACCAAAGTATAATGAGAAATCTTAAGAGAATTTACGTAAATAATAATACGTGTAAATAGTATTTTATGTAAAACAGAAAAAGTCATAAAATAATAACGAGTAAGTAAATAAGAGGTTAGTACTTTGCCGCTTTTTTATATAATTAATTACGCGGATTTTTAACTATAGTATAATTACTATGGAACTTTTGTCCGCTCAAATTTAGTTCTAAAGTTAATTACTAAAACAATACTTAAATTGTTTTTGAGTAGAAATTATTTAAGTACTAAACTTTATAACGATTATAAAAAAATACGAATAACAAAAGAAATTCCACCGCATTTTACTGAATTACATTCTATTCACGACGTACAACTTCAATTAAGTTCCCGGCTTCACGAACACGGCAACAATTTGTGTGTCAAAGCCCTAAATGGCGAGAAACTTCAAGTTTGCACAAGAGCGAGGCATTGCTTCAATAATGTAGTGCTTGACTTGAGAGTCTCGAGTGCCCTCAGCCACAGCTGTTGCAGCCCACAGTACAGCTGCGCCTCGTCACTGATTAAAAAGAAATACACAAGATCATTGTGCAAACAAATGTCTCCGCAACACTGTTTGGATGGGACTAGGGTTACCTACTGCAAAAATAAAAATTCTGTACTGCTTATAGTGTTTCCCACTACTCACGATATCACTCACTTATCGATAAACTTATAACAATATTTAAATTATAATAATCATATAAATTATAATTAATTTATTATTTTCAAATTTATTTCAATATTAGTAGGAAAAAACTAGACATAGAAATTTTTAATAGACATATTAGTGCACATATAGTACTATGAAATACACACTCACACAATCATACATTCACAATAACAGACACACACACGCGCGCGCACGCACACACACACACACACACACACACACACACACACACACACACACACACACACACACACACACACACACACTAACCCTTACATCCTCAAATTTCATGTTGTTTTTTTTTGGTCGGTTTTTATTTGATAATCTGTAAGTTTATAAGTTCCATAATGAATAAATAGTGATAAGATTAGCTTAATACTATTAACAGTGTAATCCTAAATTGGCTTATTTTATAATGTATAGTTATAGTTTGTATTAAAACGCTGTTGGATTACTAAATAAATAAAAAAAATATATATATATTTATTTTTATTATTATTTAATTTGTAATCCAACTAATGTTTAAAGATTAAAATTTGTGAATTTGTGGTTAATTGTACCGCTTTGGCTTTCACAATCACTAAACCGATTTGTTGGAAATAAGCGAACGGCAGACCTACCATGACTCTTATTGCGACTCAATTGAAGTAGTAAACTAAATTGTTTTGCTTTTTCATACCATGACGTTTTAAAGACGCACATTTTAAGTCGTTGCCGAATGAGCCTAAAACTAAAAACATTTTACTAAACGAGACTGAGTTATTTATAGTTCCTATAACGTTATCCTTTTCAAACACACTTCATGGTACGAAAGGAAAGCGGTTGGGTTTAGGTACTGACTTTGAATTGAATCGTTTTCTAAAAGTTAGGTAAAGTGGGCCTTCTTTACGTAACTTTACATACCTTGTGACAATATATATGTAGGTAAAGTTTTTTTCCTAATAATATTCAAAAAGTATTTCAAAGTAAATTTTCTTCTGTAAGTAGATTTATTTTACCTAACGTAATTTTTGGATCAGTGGTAAAACTGCGGGTCAAACACAGTGTACTTTGCAGACAAGATCTTACACACACTAAAGGAAAAGAATAAGTTTGATGTGCAATCAAATATACGCAAAATATGTGTTATTTAAAAGAGGCTTTTAAAAGCTCTTTTGAGTTGCAATTTGATATGATGTGCCTGACAAAAAAAACTAACAAATACCATAATTGTTGCTCTTAAAAAATCTTAATTACAAGTAAGAAGAACTTGCAAAGAAAGCAAATAGAACTTTTTGTCATAATGTTCAAAGAAGTAAGCGGTTGTGGGGCGAAACGATTGTTGAGTTTATAGTGAACGTGTGTAGTGCTTGTGTATGATGGTGGCGATGGTGGAGGTTTGTGCTTGTGTTTTTACGAATCCTGCATGTTTCGGGTATGAAAACGGGTAGTCCATTCTACATTTAGCATTATTTATAAATTTTCTATTTACTCGCGGATTATAGCTAAATAAATTTATTATTACTTTTGTATTGTTTAAATGTACAAGAATGTAAATCTAAAACGACAAGACTTTTTCTTATAGATACGCAGCATTTTACGCAGCGTTTACTATTTTAGTAGTAGTAATAATAATAAAAAAATTCTTAACAAACAAAAAAATATTATATCCACGTGACCATAATTTTTCGAATGGAAAATGGTCACCCTAAATAGAACGAAAAAACATTTCTTGCCTTTTAAAACAAACATTACGGTCTGTTAATGTTCGGTTCATAATTTGTTTATGTATTTTGAGTAACTAATATATCAAAGTAACTCTCCCAAATCAAATAGTTCTTATATAAACACAGCAGGTAACGATTATGTTCATAATACATAATACATATATACGCCGTATATGTACTCTTCATGCACGACATACAGGAAATCTTTTTTTTACAATTAACGCCAAGAATCTTACTGCTAACTGAACAGATGGAAATGAACTAATGCGGACTAAGAGCAATGACGGTTCCCTAAGAAAAGCTTAAGCAAAGTTGAATCAATTGGCCTACACATATACCACAATCAGTAGCAACTTCAAGTGTCTATTTCATAATTTATAAAAAAACAGTTACTGACAACACCAATACTTGGGTCACTGCAACGATTTTCTATATAATAGCCTTTGGGGGTTTACGTGTGAAAAAGGCAATCCCAACTTATTTGAAAGGCCCTATTTTCGCTATTAATCACTTGTGACCCCCGTTTCCGTTCACTTAAGAAACAACAAGACATTTGACTATTTTCGTTTCCGACTAATATATAAATTGTAACTTCGACGAACGATGGAACATAATTCTCTTCGAGGAATTTCGCTTGGATTCACCGGCTCCCTAAGACCTTTTTGAGGTCGTCTATCCACTTATTGAAGGGTCTACCTTAAGACCCTAACATGCGTTAGCTCTCCGTACTAAGTGCCCGAAATTCGGCTTTACATTACGATAAGGTATTTTTGCAATTCTGGTTCTTCAAATCAGGTCTATTCTATTTTAATTCCGATTGCATGTGTTGTTTTGGAACCCCTCTGGACCCCTTCAAAGCACTTTAATACAATTAATTATAATGATTTTGATGATAATCTTTATATTTCTTACTTTTTAGATTCAGCCGTTTAGCCGTAAACTGAAATTATTATGCCGTACAGACTCCTGCGATATAACATTAGTGAGCGGGCGTAACTAATTGATATTTCTTCGGCTTCTGGTAACGGGGTATGCTATTTCCTATACAAATTTATATGTTAAATTAATAAATACAATTCACCACGTACATTTCGGGGAAATTAATAAAAACACCAAATAAATTTGTCATCGTTATTGAAGGAACTTTATGCATTTCGATTACCTTTGAATAAAAATAATATAATACTAGCAATATATAATAATATAATAATATAATAATAAAATAATAAATTATAAAAATATTATAATACTAGCAATGCCCCGCGGTTTCACCCACGTCCATACGGTCGGTCCAGTAGTTTTTGCGTGAAAACGTAACAAACATACATACAAACAAACAAACAAACAAACAAACAAACAAACAAACAAACAAACAAACAAACAAACAAACATACAAACATACAAATCTTTCTTCTTTATAATATTAGTATATTGACAACAATGCTAAGCTGGTGATGATACGATGTTTCAATGAAAATAACAATTATGATCAGTTTCAATAATTAATCGAATTTCAATTATATTTTTAGTAAGTGTTTATAAATTATCAGTTAGGATACAAGAATGTTATGTGGATAATGGTGTTGATAATAAGTCATAGTTAATTGTAGTTTAATTAGTCTTTTACAACTTCACAACATACCATTACACCTTAATTACTACCTTCAAGTGTTCAAGCTATTATTCTTATGTATCTTTTAAACTTATCTTCAACCCGAGTGCATTTCATTTGTTCAAATTCAACTGATAGTTTAACAACATTTAAGAGGCAATGATAATGCGAAAGAATATTCGCGTATTTGCAATATACACTTTGCTGGTGGTACACAGGGAAACTGATGTTTGATAATTTATTAATTTATATAACGTGATGTAAGCCTTGTGTGTCTATTCTATTAGGCAGAATAGAATAGACCACCCTCATTTCTCACCGAGATGTCGTAAAAGGCGACTAAGGTAAGTTGACGTCAGGCAGGCGGCCGGTCGTAAAATACGTAGACAAATAATGTGACAGCATGTTTGCAACATGTTGTGCCGATCCCACTTAGAGGATAAGGGCAGGAGAATGATGATGATATAACGTGATGTAAGCAGTAGACCTGGATCTGAAGACCATAGAAATAGGAATAGCTGGACACCGTGAACTTAAATATGAGGGTCAACTTAAATATGAGGGTTTACTTTACTTTACTAAGTATTTTGAGTCTCTATTTCGTAGTATTTTGGACGGATGGATGGATGGAGTCGCCAATTGTTTCAACGGAATCAAATTACAATTATAGGCAGAATTTGGATAAACACCCGAAACTATATCAAAAGATTATCAAGATTGTAAGAGAATTAATTGCATTCTAGATATTATCTTTAAACTTATATTTGAAACACACACACACACAGAAAAACACACTAGTTGAAATTCTATCGTACAGTTCATATTAACTATAAAACTCTGGAGCTTTGTGTTAATTGTGCTCTTTTAAAGTCAGCACTCAGTTTCAATGTATTAAACATTCAATACAATAATTTACTAGATCTTCTTTGGTATATTTTATTATATTCTGATAAGACATCTCAATTTCATATTAAAATTATAATTAAACAGGATCAATTTATCTTTAAATAGTATACAATAATAGTAACAACAATCAACAAAAGTATAAGATAGAGAAAAATAAAACGATTTCAAATTAAATGTTATTAAAAATCACGGATAAAATAACTCGTCAAAATAGTTCGTTCCTATTCCATTGATTAAAAAGCCGAAGAAGAATATAAAATCCTTTAGAAAGAGATAGAATTTTTCTACACGAGCTGTTCTTATTATATAATTTAACTTTAAACTGAATAAGCGATTTTTACAAGTCAATATAAGAGTGATTAATAGTTGTCGCACACTTGAAGTTAAATCAAATCAAATCAAATCAAAATATTCTTTATTCAAGTAAACTTGTAAACAAGTGCTTTTGAATCGTCAACTTTACTGCTGGTTCGGAAAGCTGTTCCTACCGAGAAGAGCCAGCAAGAAACTCGGCGGTTGCTCTTTTTAAAATATAAATCTTAGAACTAGTTACATTTATTTATTACTGTCTTGTACAGGGTAGAAGTGCACCTATATCCACACATCCTTATCATCTAAGTAATCTTCAACAGTATAGTAGGCTTTCTGTATCAGCCTCTTTTTAACAGTGTTTTTAAACTGCTGTAATGGCATGACCAAAATTGATTTCGGAATTTTATTATAGAATCTTATAACCAAACCCACAAACGATTTAAAATACCAATACTCTGCCTATTCCAGTAAATTATTATGTATCAATGTTGTAAAAATAGCTACTAATTCCGTGAAACTTCACAGCGTAGAACGGATTACACGAGATTAAGCTGAAAGTTATAACATAGTTCTGCGGTAGGTCGCACATATCATACCATTCTGTGAAGCTCTAATCCGAAACATGTGTGACAAAAAAATCGACAGAGATAAGGGTCAATTTCAAGAACTTACAGCGCACTGTCTAAAAAAAGACGCGTCGGATCAGAGCAGGGATTGTCAGTGACAAGCGTTTAAGAGGCGGGTTTATTTATTTGTACAAGTATTCCCTTTTAGCGACGATGCCGTGTAAGACAAAACAAGGAACTTTTAGATAAGTGTTATTCGTCGGCGATACAAGAAGTGGTGTTATATTATGGTAATAACTCCGGGTCGGGGCGGAAGGTCGAGACAGCTACGTACAGGATAGATTGAATTAGAATATACCTTCGTTGCTTCCACGCTTGTCTCATTTTATAAAATGAAGACTAGTAACTTTATATTGCACACGGAACGCTATATTTTTAAGTTATTGCAACTTTTTCATTTTTAATAACTATAACTCTGAGCCTCAAGCCCTGGGTTGGTTTATATTTCTTTAAAAACTTTTGTTAATATATATTTACAATTTATCATGTACTATGCAAGCTGTGGTGCCCAGCGGTGGGACCGTACGACTCTTTGGAAGTGGTCAAGGGTTCAAAGCACGGGCAGGCGCCGATAACTTTTCTTTTAAAATTGTGATAGATAATAGAAAATATAATTTATTTAATTTATAAATTACTGCTTGAGACAAATATTATCTATAATCACAAAGGGAAGTATATTTGCTAATTGATATTGATACAACTTTCTTGTTCGTTAAAATCTTTAAGGATCTTTTATTATGTATATAATAAAACAATTTTTTTTAAAAACAAGCTTGACAAAAAGTTCAAGTTTAATGTTGTGTGAATACAGTTAATTTTAAATTCATTGCCGGCTATGTTGGTCTAAAACATGGAGGTTTACAAGGTAAATATTTGAATAATACGTCGCTTACCCGATTTGCATAATTAAGGTGTCCAACATTACCGAGTGACTTTGTGAGTTTAATATTCTGTACAAACCATAATGGACTGATAAAAGGATTATTTCATAAATGAACTATTCTATACTATATCTATTTTTGATGTTTACGCACATTTTAAACTGTGGCTAGGTAATTCATAGAGTTGCAAAATTCCAAAATACAAAATGTAATGAATTATTTTTGATTAATTTTGAGAAAATCTATGTATAACGCTAAAAGTAGTATACGTTTTCATAACATTCATGCAGGAGTAAGCTCAACAATAAAATCGCGATAGCGTGAGAATCACGGCAAAATTTATTGATTTAATGTAAACAACCGACTGGCCCGTTGGCGCTGTGGGTAGTGACCCTGCCTTCAGCTCCGCGGGTCGCGGGTTTGATTCCCGCCGAGGGCCAACATTTTCTATAAAACAATTTGTTGGTTGCCAGCCAGGCAACCAACAAATTGTAGTGTATTTGTATTTAAGTATGTATTTAAACTTATATATGTAGTATATCACCATGACCAGTTGTCCGTCACCCATAACACAAGTATTAATTTACTTACTTTGGGGACGACGACCGTGTGTGTAAATGTCCCATATATTTATATTTATTTATTTAAACCAAAGAAGTTGATGATTATAGCCAAATAATTTATGATTTTTCGTACGATGGCTAGGTATACAAATATTTCGCTTACTGTCTTATGATATATATTAAATATCACTTTATGGTTCAACGTCCTCATGAAGCGTAATAGTTTTCAAATCCACAAGGGCACCACAAAACTATCGAATGTGTAATTGAGTCGTCGTAGTGAGTCATTCGCCCGGGCACATCTGCTGCGTAACGCACTGCTTGGATGCGCTATGGTATGTGCATGGGTACTTTTTTAACAATTTATTGACAAAAATAATATTTTTCCTTACCTATAAATCATTCTTTCCTTACCATAAATGTATAAATTTCATTCGAAAAATATTTGATAAGTTGCGTTTATATTAGTAGATAATATACATACACATACACAACTTATCTCTCAACACTGGGTTGCTTTGCGCCTAGGTATATACTCTTCTGCTCGTATGCACGGTGTGTAATTATAGCTACAATTTATAAATAAATTTTACTAAACCATTACAACTAAAATATAGTAAGCAATAAACGTAAGTCTGGTACCAGCATTTTCATACCCTCAAGAAATTCCTTAATTTTAATGTCGATACTACGATGGAAATATGTACCACGTGATATGCGGCTGAGAAGAATATACTACCCTCATATCTTACCGAGGTATTGTTAAAGGCGACTTAGGTAAGTGCCGTGTGATTCCAGCTGACTAGAATAGACCACTCTCATTTCTTACCCAGGTGCCGTAAAAGGCGACTAAGGTAAGTTGATGTCAGATAGGCGGCCAGTGGTAAAATCACATCACAACATGATTAAAACGAACGTTGTGCCGACCCCACTTAGAGTAGGATAAGGGCAGGAGAAAGATGATTACGATGGAAATATAATTTTTAATTAATTGTTAATTAAAATTACAGCTCGCAGTTACATACAAAAAAGCGTGATCTCTACTCCCTATGGTACATTACTATGTTTGGTTCCGGTACTTTTTGTGTAGCCCCTCTGCAACCGCCGGTGTATTATTTAGCGAAAACTAAGGGACTCATTTAATGGACTTCACTACGAGGGGAGTAAAAAGATTAGATTTCTTATCGCACAAAAAATCTAACGCATAGAACGTACGTGCACAATTAAGTACGAACAAATTGTATTGATTGACAGTTCATAGAATAAATTATAGTCTTTCTACGAATTGAGAATTTTTTTTCTAACTATGAAGAGGTGAAGAGGTCCATATTATGATAAATTGTTATATTTAGCACGGACTTGGGTGGAAATTTTTAATTTAAATTTTAAACATAAAAGTAGTTATTGTGGGTTAACCATAAGAAATAGAGGTATGCTGCTAAATCTACAATTCTCTAGTAATTTACTTTAGCGTATCTCTGTTGTTTTTAGGCGGCGCATGCGACTTTTTAAAAATTGCGCGACCTCTCAAAATAATTATGAATTATTTTTTTTTTACAAACAGTGATTTTTGGACTTTGTTTCATAATAAGTATAGATGATAAGGCATATATATGTAATGATTAAATTAATCTTATAATATAGTAGAATATTATACGAAATACGTTTAACATTCTGAACTCAACTATAACATCACTATATTATACAATATATTAAAAAAATATATATATCGAAAAGTTAAGAAGAACTGCCTACTTCCTACATAAAGTATGAAGTACGAAATAGAACAAAAAGACAAAACGAATAAAGTCAAATGGAAAAAGAAAAATAATAATTGAAAGAAAAACATTTTGCGTAAGCGTTTCTGTACATTAACTAAGCGGTTAACCATATTAGCCATTTCATTTCCGTTTAGTTAAAGATCTTCGTTTATTTGTACTTACTAAGTGGGCACTCGCATTACCACAAAAGCCATCAAATTCCCGTTAAACAAATCATCATAACAATTCACATAACATCAAAATCATGTGAAACATAATGTGTAATCTTAAAGCCCACATGGAAGCGACATCAATAACAGAAATGGACGAACCTCAAAACAGCAATCCATTATAATTTGTAACGAATTTACGCACGATGCGGGTCATGGGAGTGGCAATTATCACCATGAGCGGCCCACGTCGCTATTGTTCTTACTAATACCACAATGGTATGATGAACTAATCGCCGGCATACTTGATATGGTAATTAGAGGGATTTCATGCTTGATGGCTTAATACCATTATGCAAGCCAAAATAAATATAGCACGTAATAGTTTATCGCATTAAGATGAAGATCAAATCCGCCTATGCGTAGCGCCTTATAGCGCATGTATAGTGCCGTATACGTTATTATAGCGCCGTGTGGTATCCGGCTGAGTAGAATAGACCACCCTCATTTCTTACCAGTAAAGTAAGTTGACATACGGCAGGTGGTCAGTCGTAAAATACCTGGCCAAATCATGTAACAACATATTTATGAAATCCTTACGAAATGCAGCGATATCGTAGATATAGGACAATCGACATTCTTGGCATTCTTCTCATTACATTAAGCCGACAACTTAAATACTTTTTCCTCACTTATGAGACGTCATTAGACTTTATCAACTAAAATAAAATTCAACAAATATAAACTTTAAATGTCTTCAAACAATATCTCAACGACGATAGCTTTGTTTCAACATTAACTCAAGACGATGATTGAAATGGTGACCGGATATTTTACGATGCCGTGATGTTGCTGTATAACTCCATACCTCGGAGAACGAGCGTTCCGAACGGGGTTTATCGGACGTTCGCTGGAGTTAGGTCCCCGAGGCGGTCGATGCATCTGGTGCTTCCGATGCATCGATTAGCAGAGGAAGGGGCCACTGCTAAGAGAGGCTCCGACCTGGAGGTGGCGCTCTCCGGAGTACAGAGCTGCTGCTGGCGGGGGTGTGGGGCAATGTGCACAACGGTACCCTGTCCCCGCCACCAGCAGCGTGGAGGAGCACTGTCAGGTTTTTAGTTGGTGAGAGTCTGACATACCCACCGCTCGTCCCCGTCTGGCGGTGATGACCCAAAACGGGTTTTCCTGAAATAAAAAGAATAAAATCGAATCGAAGAATACCTCGGAGAACAGGTAAATGTCACGGTTCCTGTAATAATGTTTATTAACGTCTGTTAATAATTCTTATTCAATTGCCGTCACCACCTACAATAACTTGCATCGAGAAACAAGATCGATAAATCTGACAAATATTAAAACTTCATATTTAATTAGAAAAATGTTTAATCAAGAAATTATATAAAAATTTGACACGCCAAAAGAATAATGCACATTTTCTCGCGCCTTCAAATATTAAAAGGATTCCTTTTTATCACAACTTTAGACTGTTGAAAATTGGTTGAAAGGAATTTATTCTTTGTTATATGACGACAAAGGAATGGCATATGCTGCTGTATTTACAATACTACAAAAGAAACGTTAGTACATACCTATTGTTATAAAAATGGATACTGTCCAAAAGATTTATGTTGTCAACAGTTATAAAAAAGTATCTCAAATACCATAATAGGCGTCAAAAAAAGAATGGGCGAAGAATTCTTTTCATTTAAGACATTGATATAGGTGCTACATCAAACTCCTATTGTCCTTATTGTCATAACCATAACGTCTCTTCTATAAATCAAAAAAGTATCCAGACCCAACGAAATAAATTTAAACAAAGTTCGTGATAAAAATCATTTTACCCACCAGCCCGCAGATTTGTCCCCTTAAACGGACTATAGCAAAAATAAATGCCACTCAGAGGCTAAAATTGAATCAACTATGACATTAAGCAACGAGCAAGAAATGTCACGATGAGTTTTACAAACTTGGTTTTTATTAAATTATCCAGAGTAACAAGTCACTTGAGATGATAAATTAACTAAAAGATGGGGGTTAAATTTTAAATGTTTGGAATGAAGTACAATATTTATTATAGACTGAATTTTTTTTTATCAAATAATTACGTCAATGCATTTTCATTTAGTCGAATTAGGAAATAATGTTATTAATAACATTTCCATGTAAAAAAAAGGGTGAACAAGAAGCACGAAAATCATTAATTTATATTCCTCGTATACGTCACTGATTATAATAGTAAAAAATTTGGAAAAGTGGTAAGAAATTTTCATTAACTGGCCCGAATTATCAAGCCATTAAATGTAATTATAGGCATGTTAATAAGTTATATAAATAATAATATAAATTTATTAAGTAATATAAATTTTTTAATGGCTCATTAGCGCAGTTGATAGTGACCCTGCCTTCAGGTTCGCGGGTCGTGGGTTCTACTCCCACCGAAGGCCAAAGTTTTCTAACAATAATTTGTTGGTTCTTCGAGTCTGGGCGTATACATATGTCCACGCCACGTATTTATTTACCTCTTATTTTAAATTATTATTAAATTTAGTTAAATCTTAACATATTTCTCATAATTTTACTATTTGTTACCTGTGTGTTCATTCATGACTTCCATCTTCTCATGACTGGTAGATGGAAGTCATGAATGAAGAATTCACAAGATCTCTGAATATACAGACAAAGCCTATCTGTTAATATGAATATAGGTTCATAGCCACGGTATATAAGTTATAATCATAATTCTTAAAGCTCAAATAAAGCATACCTTGTGAATTTCAACAAACCGTTGACCTATGCGGGAATACACTCTAGTATTCAACAAAACAATAACTGTAAAACGTTAAACAATTTAACAGGATCGTCCATAAAGAAGAAACACTTAACAATGAGTGGAAGGACATTTGATGCTGACTTAAACGTTCCTAGCGGGTATAAAACCCGCCTACGACATAACACTTGCGATGTTCTGACCTCCGCCCCTATCTCACATTTTATTAGTATCCACGGAGCTTGTGTGAGCACTTCTATAATCCCAGTAAATTTTTATTAGACCATTGGATTATACATAACAATAGCTACGTCATATCGTCAACAAATTCAACTATATTTTGATATGTTTTATAGAATTTTTCTGTTAGGTATAGTCAAGTAAACTGTAGAACTCTACCTGCTTTAAAGTGTATATAACTATCCAATTATACGCAAAAAAATTCAAGAATGATTTTCTTTATAAAGAGGCCCATTATTTTAGGTTCGTCTCACCGCCAGACGCAGTGTATTGTCCAAAAAAAGAAAACAGTGTATTGTAAATTTGTTAAAATGGTCACTAATATAATAAAAGTATTCTAAAAATAAAATAAAAATTTAAATGAATAAGATTCTACTTTATCGCCCTACTCCACTCTGAAGTTATTCTCCTTTTTGTAAGATTTTTTTTTCAAAATTTACGCACATTACACATGCAGTTACCACGCGCACCCCAAGGCGCCTCCACCAGCAACAACGCACACAAGCAGCACACACAACCACCACCACAATCTCGACAATCGTTTCACTCCGAAACCGAAGCACCATCAGGAGAATAGGTTCCACGAGGCGCCTTGGGGTTCGTGTGGTGACTTGTCCTGCATGTGTAAGGTGCATAAACTTTGCCTGCTTCATACACATTAGCTTTGCATGCATCCACTTAACCCGTGCGGATTATAGCAAGGTAGTTCTGTTATAGTGCCTATAATGTAGTGTAGTGTAATGTAGTGGTATGCCGCAAAATAACGCCTGCTTCTATAAATCAACAATATTTTAGCATAAGCAGATAATTTAATTTAACGTTTAAACGGATACTTATTATTAACGTATAAATTTAAATATTAAGTCTTAAAGAATAGTGCTCGAAAATATTTGAACTTTTTAAAAGGTACTAAAATATGGTACAAAATAATCTGGAAAATTAAATATAAATTCCACAAAAATATGTTTCCAGTTAAATTTCAACCGGCGTTCAATGCAAATTTTAAATGCATTTTCCATAAAGTCAATTTTAAGTGCTGTGCTGCCCGCAATGCAGTTGTTATGCGCTGGCCAAACTCCAGAATCGAGATTGTATGGAAAATTATACAACCTCCAACCATGGAATCCTTTAAATGGAATCTCGAAGAAAAGTATAAGTATAAAAGTCGTATTATGAAACGGTCGCAGCGGTGTTCGCTTTAAAAATTCAAATTGGACTATAAAATTTGCTTAACTTCGAAATGGTTTACATGCAAACATATAAAATTATTTAAAAACATGTATCAGCATTATATGCAACGATCAAACTTTTGTTTATTAAAGAAACGAATAAGCGAATTGCAACAATGCAGTGATTTGTTTTTGGTCTCGGTCAATAAAATACTTGTTTGTGTCGGACAAAACTTGATCAATAAAATGATACTGGTTATTGAATTAAGGATTTCGATATTCATTTTTTTATAATATATATCTTTTTGCAATATTTGTTCAAACTTGCTCTGGGCTATTATTAGAAATATAAGAAACATTTTATCAGCTTTTGATTATAGGTCAAACAATTTAGAAAATATAATGGAGATAAATACATATATTTAATATATAAGCTGTGATAGCCTAGCGGTTTGACCGTGCGACTATCTAGAGACGACATAGGTTCAAACCCGGGCAGGCACCAATGGGTTTTTCTATTAAAACTTATGTGTCTAATTGATAATTGCAATTTATCACACGCTTTTCGGTGAAGGAAAACATCGTGAGGAAACATGCATATCTCTAGAGAATTCTAGGGATATGTATAACCTACCAATCCGCATTGGAGCAGCGTGGTAGGTCTTAGCTCCAATCCTTCTCTCCAAAAACGGAGAGAGGAGGCCTTAGCCCAGCAGTGGGCATAGTAACAGGCTGTTACTTTACTTTACTTTTTTTTACATATATTTATCATATCGGAGAACAAGTGTGAAAACACTATTCTGATAGCGGAAATGAGGAGATTCGTAGAAAAAAACAAAATTTCTGATATAGCTCAGCGTGTCGTGTAGGTGAAATAGCAATGGGCGAGGCACATAATTCAGAAAACCGATGTACGTCGGGGTCCTGTTGGGCTGGAACAGCACGTCCGCACTGGAATACGCAAGCTTAGTAGATCCCCAACGGGGTGGACTGTAAACTCTGAAAGGTCGTGCAGTGTCATTGGATCCAAGTGGCACAAGATCGTGTGGTATGGAGATCGCTCAAAGAAACATATGTCCATCAATGAACGTCCTACGGTTGAAAAACGAGAAGAATAGTACAAATATTTGACTTAATATCTTTTGTGGTATTTCTAGTTTGTCGCATAGATGCTTGTAATAAAAAAAACCCGAGTATGGTAAGAGATATATGCCGTGTGGTATCCGGCAGAATAGAATAGGCCACCCTCCTTTCTTACCGAGGTGTCGTAAGAGGCGACTAAGGTATGTGCCGTGTGGTATCCGCTGCATAGAATAGACCACCCTCATTTCTTACCGATGTGTAAAGGCGACTAAGGTAACTTGAAGTCAGGCAGGCGGCCGGTCGTATAATTCGTAGCCAAATCATGTGACAACATGTTGTTACATATTGTGCCGACCCCACTTAGAGTGGGATAAGGGCAAGAGAATGACGATATGGTAAGAGAGAAGACGTTTAGGAAACTTGAGTATACCACCGTTTGAGTTATCTTACTAATCCTTGACTCTTCGTCCAACCCAGGACAAGAAGTCTTTCGGCAGAAAACTTTGAAGGCCAAAGTATATTAGAACAACGAAATAAAATACTATAAATCATTTAGTATATAGATTTGTTACAAAATTGAGTCAATTACAGATATCCGAAATGTGTCACTCGTACATAATATACCTAATTTGTTACAGTTAACTTGAAGGAGTTGATTGACAGTTCACTTAAATATAACTGGGACATTCCAAAGACGAAGGTTTATTGCCGCAGTCCCACTTGTTTAGCTCTATTGGCTTTAACGCGTTTATCGTATTAAGATGCTCGTTTCGTACATTATTTGTTTCCGTGGGGCGTTAGTTATAATAAACTGAACGCATTAAACTTCCTGTTATTTACTTTTTTAGAAGCAATATATTTATTTCAGTGATGACGTAGTTGTTATTGTCTGAAGTTGTGTTGAAAGTCTGGGCTGATTAGCAGTAAGGACAAATCGTTAGTTATTGAATTTTAAAATTATTAAATAATTCAAAAAAGATAAATTTATAGCATCATACGTTACTTTGTGGAGTTTCATAGTATAAAAAACCATGAATTATCTCGCTATAATCATTGATGAGAGAAAATCCAGTAGAGGCTATCTCTTGATGATGTTTCGGTTACGGGGCGAAATGATTGTTGTGATTGTGGTAGTGAAAATGTACGGTGCTACCGTGGTGTGGTTTTAGTGGTTATTGTTTGTAGCACATGGTTGACGAATCTGCATGCTTAAGCTATTGAATAATAAACCGTAAAAGTTGGACTTGAATAGTAAACCGTAAAAAATTAATTAATTTATATTTAACTAGTTATGCCAGCGGCTTCGCCCGCGTGGTAATCTGCGTGTAACAATTTTTTTCTAGAATTCAAATTTTAAACATAAAAGTAGTTATTGTGAGTTAACCATAAGAGATATAGATATGCTATCTTGGACTTTTTTGTAGTAATTGTATAAATCTACAATTCTCTAGTATATTATTTTAGCGCATCTCTGCTGGTTTACGCAGCGCACGCGACTAAAGCTCCCAGCAAGCAAGTTTTTTAACAAATGTGCGATCTCTTCAACACAATTTACGTAATACCGATAATGTTAAATAATGTACTATTTACCTTAACCATCCGGAAGTAATGCACAATCTTTTGGTGAAAACTGTACAAAGATCCGTTCAGTAGATTTTGAGAAAATCGATTACATACAGACAGCTTTTTGGGACTTTGTTTAATAATAAGTATGGAATACGATCTCAACAGGATCGTCGCTGTTTTGTAAATATAAAGAGTATCACTTATATATACAAAAAATCCGGGCATGGTTTACGGAAATCAATCAGTTTCGGAATTCTCACCAATTAATTTTGGTGGCATTCGCCAATGATACCAGTGTCAACGGTTCACAACTAATTGATAGCGGACAGGCAGCGCGCCAAATGCACGTGACACAAAATCAATAATCCAATGATGGATGGTGCAGAATTTTAATTAAGCTCACATCACCCGGTTAGTCGACAAAATGAGCTTATAATGACATACATTTACGGATGTAAGACGTTACCGAAGCAAACGAGCCATCATAGTATGAATTAATCTTCGCGTAAATACTACAGACACAAGTGCGCAAATAATTTATTTATTATACTAGAGAAGTTATTTTTGTGCCGGTCGTAAGATATCAATTCCTGTTCTTCACTATCGGCGATGATCGTTTATCGTGTGATCGTCTATCAGAAAAACACCAATTTACAGCACAGTAAATATTTTTATTTCACTTTTAACACTTTTATCGGTCAACTAGCATAGTTTCCACTTAGACAATTAATCACCTCGATGGTTCTCCAACGACTGGCCGAGCTCCTGATGCAATCATCAAAACCACTGTTCCAACCCCACCACTCTCAATCCCTTCACCGGAAAGAGTGAGGGGGTCGAGTAGTACTGCCATTTAAGAAAAATAAAACTACCTTTTATAAAATTATTACATTCAAAACTATCTTTTATAAAATTATTACACGTCAATTAATGAGCACGATCATCGTGCAACTATCCACACGGTTGTCCATACTATCTTACAATACATACAATATTACGTATCACCAGCGATTCCTTTTAACGCGT
Organism: Morpho deidamia; assembly: GCA_947086505.1. Classification (NCBI taxonomy): domain Eukaryota; kingdom Metazoa; phylum Arthropoda; class Insecta; order Lepidoptera; family Nymphalidae; genus Morpho; species Morpho deidamia. The sequence goes on from CAMTZC010000010.1 coordinate 11,121,152, forward strand.
ATCCGTATAAACGACAATTCCCTGGTTGCAGGCGATCTAAGACGATCATACACGATGATTGGCGAGAACAGCCTAGTATTTCCTTTACACGATCGTGCTCGCACTTAATCCTTTGTAATCGCCAATTGGCGAATTATACGGATTCTCTTCATAATTATGAAAATTATACATATTCGTCTAAATAAAAAATATAGCTTCTGCTCTTTCTTTATTTGATATATCGTTTATATAAGACAAAGAATCGTACTCGTATTAGTTAATTACTAAATTGTATCTTTAAACAAATAGAAGTAATCACGTAACGTAGTAGTAGGAGTAAGAGATTACTAAATTAGCACAAATTACTTGACTTCCTATATTTCTAGATGTAAATCATCCAAACCACGAACAGACAGTAGCAAAATTAAAAATTATCAAAACTCATAACTTGTAATGCAAATCTATATCTATAATCTTATAAAACATAGTCCCCAAAAGCTGTTTGTTTGAATGTGATAGATTTTCTCAAAATCTCCTGAACAGATTTTTGTACGGTTTTTACTAAAAGGTAGCGCAGATTTTCTGAAAGGTTTAGGATAAGAGTACATTACGGTTTTATATAAAATGTGTTGAAGAGGTCGCACAGTTGTGAAAAACTTAACGACAGAGATACACTAAAGTAATGTACTAGAAAACTGTAGATCTCTAGAACTGTAGATGTAGATAGATAGATAAAAATACTACTAAAAAGTCCGCGACAGCATGGCTCTATCTCTTATGGTTAACTCACAATAAATACTTTTATGTTTAAAATTTCAAGTCGAGAAAAAAATTCCCGAATTTTCCACGCGGGCGTAGCCACTGGCACAGCTAGCTACAATATAATTTGGAAAGCAATTCGGAATTTCTCGTATCGTACTAAAGATTTTGATTGCATTGACTAATTAACGGTTTCCAAGAAAATATAAAAAATGTTATTATATATAATCTGTTTGTAAATCTGTTTGATGCGGTTTCGCAACTACGCCTTTCACCCAATAGTGATTGAATTCGGTACATAGCTTTAGCGGATTAACTTATAGGATAAAAAACTCCTAGTTGTCCTTCGCGGAAACTATGAAGTTACCGAGTTTAGTCATATTTATTTCAATAAAACTTAGTACAACTATAATTTATTCAGTGGACCGATGACATGAACGAAGTCAGGATACATACAGCTAATGTATATTTAATTGAAACTTTCAATATTTTTTTATTGTCCCTACTATTAAAACGGGTTATAAAATTATTTTACGGGTGCATTGACAGACTGAGGGGTCAATACAAGATCATTTCTATATATAGATATAAAACTGAAAGCGAAAACACAGGGTGTGACGAATTTTGTTAGCACCCTAAGATCGACCCCTGCGAGGCGAATGAATAACCATGAAATTACTCGTAAAATTTACATTAGTGTGGCAATTGGTGATGTTTAATCCTCCATGTGGTTCACCCATAAATTCCTTAAATAAAAATATAATAGAAAAAGTCATACGGTTTAATTATCCCTGATATTATGGAAGTATATGTTAATGGAGATCATACTATAATAATATAGAGAGATATGTATATTAGAGAAATGTTTTATTTACATAACGTTGGTATTGTCCTATTCTTTTTCAATTGACGAAACACGATTTTGCCACTTTGCGTTGCCAATTAAAAAAAAATAGTCGATATTTCTTTCTCTAGCTACTTACACGTACTCGTATTTCATAAAATATTCGGCGACAATTATGACTCAAATTTTCACTATTCCCTGCACTATTTGCCAAATATCTGTCTTCATCGTCCTCACGAAACAGTATCTATGTCGGTTATTTTTGAATATTCTGCGGATTCCTTTGCTTTCACTTTAACTAAATTAACTAAATTTTCATATAAATGGAACACAAATAATCCTTGTGAACTAATAAAAAATAAAGTCTTAAATCACTTTAGTTTCTCCGAACCGAGCCCAAAAAAATATTACGACACCCATCACCTCCGAGTCGTAAAAACCCAAATTGGGATTATTAATAACCCAGCCCGCTTATTATTGTAATTAATTTAACGATACTAACTTCGCCGTGTCTCACGACGATGACGGTCATTCTGAAGTGCACATGGTAAAACGTATGTTAGCAATTAATTAATTGTAAACAAACATTTATAAAACATCATGTATAATACCTACTCGTTACGGGTAGAACATCCACACATTTTTGGAAATTTAAAAGCCCTTTGTACTTTTTCTTGCCAGTAATTTCAAATATATATATTAAAACAGTTTTACAATATACATATACTATATTCATGCGACATGAGAACAATAGTGGCTTATGTAAAAAAAAACTATATATCCAGAACTATCTTTATGAGCAGTATTAATTGGCACCCTTATGCCGTGTGGTATGGAGCTGCATAGAATAGACCACCCTCCTTTCTTACCGAGGTGTCGTAAGAGGCGGCTAAGGTAAATGCAGTGTGGTGTCCAGATGCATAGAATAGACCACCCTCATTTCTTACCGAGGTGTCGTAAAAGGCGACTAAAGTAAGTTGACGTCAGGCAGACGGCCGGTCTTAAATTACGTAGGCAAATCATGTGATATCATGTTTGTAACATATTGTGCCGACCCCACTTAGGGCGGGATAAGGGCAGGATAATGATGATGATGATTAATTGTCATCCTTATAATATATCTATAATTTTTAGTATATGTCTTAAGTGACATAAATCAAAAGAATGGAAATAAAACGACTTGTAGCCATATTACACTTAATTCATATGTACTTTACTATTTTAAAATATTACGTATCAGAATATTTCGCATATTTTTACTATTATAAGATATTTCGTATTATAAGAACATCAATCTTCAAACTTTTAAAAACCTTATCAAGTACAATTTTATAAAGCTAAGAACTTCGAATAAATTAGAAGGTAATGTAATAAGCAATAAGTGTTAGGTGTAACTTTACTAGTTTATAATTTAAATAGTATCATGAAATACCGAAAAAATATACAACTCAAGTAGACACCCCAACTCTACCACGTATTTTAAATATTGTACATAATTTTAATTGTCCTTTGGAATTTTAATTGGGTGATTAAACCGTGACGGTCTCTGTAATTTTTAGATCGTTAATTGGATAGGGTAGCTCAGCGACCGAATGCTACGAGTATGTCGATATTATTTGACAAAATTGACACCAATTATCTACCAAGTGTTAGAAAAATCTTCGTATTAAAAGACTCTTTAAGATATTTGTTATTTAATACACAAATAGATAACTTTAAACAATAACAATAACAATATTTATTTCTATTACGACTACTAGATCAACTACGCACTTCGAATTGTCTGGACTTTATTATTTTTTTCATTTGTTTTTTTCTTGGAATTTTCGCCATCTTTTGTTTTTTTTTTCACTATCTTACTAGTCAATACAACATTTTTAAACAAAATATAAATTATTGCAAGTAGGAAATAGTGTAGTGTATGTGAATAAGAATAGAATTTTGATGGAAGGTAGATTTATAATAAAGGAGGTTCTGTCGTCTCATGCCTGCACACCGCGCGTTATAGTAGTGGGGCGAGGGAAGAGAATTACTCACTTTCACTACGACCACGGGTGAGGACGGACGCGCGTGCGGTGTGTGAAGCAGAGAGCCGATATAACGCTGTCGGGTGGAAGTACAAACAGTACAAATAGTAATATATAATTTGTTTTATAATCTTCATGAATACATAAGCAGTAATTTATATAAAATCTCATTTAACGTTAATTAAATTTATATTAAGACAGAAACCTTCATTATCTCCTTTTCTTAAATTCTTAATTCAAAATATTATTAGCAATTACAATTACATACTCTAACACAAGCTAGTACCCACCCTTTCATATAAAGTTAAGATTATTTAATAATTTTTTGCTTCAGTGCTTATTTAAATCAAATATATGCTCCTTATTATAAAAATCCCATTACATTCCTACTTCCTTACAATCACGAGAGAAAAGCAAAAGCGGGAGTAAAGCAAATAAGGATGACATTAAAAACGCAACATACGAATACATCTATATCTATATCTATACTTCTATACTAATATTATAAAGAGGAAAGATTTGTATGTTTGTTTGTATGCGTGTATGAACATCTTTCATCGCGTGCTCTGGAGAATTTGTTGAGGATAGAATAGAAAAATGTTCTACAGTATTATAGAACATATCAATATCCACAAAAAAGTCCGCGATACCATATGTCTAACTATTATAGTTATACCAATATAACTACTTTTTTAGATTGTAAAAGTTACTTACTTACTACATCTTAAAACGAATAAAATATTTTGAAGGCAATTTAACCATAAATTAAGTAATAGTTTATTTGATGGTTATTACATTCAATAAAACAGTTACGTAATTAAAATCTTTTTACTTATAGAAATAATAACGGTATCCGCGACTTCATTCGCGACGACTGTAGTTTTAAAATATCCTCAATTATGTACTCCATTGTTTTTAGTTAATGTATAGAAACCGACTACACTCACTGCACTTTACGAGCTATTCTATCGGATTAGCCTGACTAGTTTTAAGCTCATACGGGGCCCTTATTCATGAGCTCTTTCTACGGCGTTATCGCGGCATTGATGCTGATTGTTCCATTGTTTTTTTTTGTGTATTATTTTCTTAATCTATATAACAACCTGCTGCTTAACCCAAAATAATATATGACAATAATCGATGGTCGATTTAATACATTTACATCGATAAAAATCGTTCGTAATTGGAAGCATTTTTCAAGGTGTCATGCGACTTCTTGGCTGTCAGCCGTTTTCCACTCCAATGGCTACACAAAGGAAACTGGGCACCGTGACATGATGAGGTGTCGCCGGGATGATAAACGATACGCCATCTCGCGCGGCAAATGAGAAATCTAATTCCCGACTCCCGTTACTTCCTTTATCCACGTTATATAAGACACGGAAGATATTAACCGTCGCGTTGATTTGCTTAATTATGTTGAAGATTATTTATCTACGGAGAGATGTAATTCTGTTTATTCTTACTCTGGTACAAATCGTCTGAAAAATTATGTTTTCAGACATTGTAGTTAACAGTGTAACTTTTGGACTTTTGTGTTAAGACAAATGCTTTTTAAAAGCTTTTATTTCACGCGCCATGTATGTATGTACAATCTTCACATACAGTAAAGGTCTCGAATCTTAGAAGTAAAATTTTACCCACTTCCCAATGTCCGAATGAGCTAAAATTTTACATAAGGCTCCAGGCCCGAAGACAATATTTGTTTATGATAAGCATGACCTGATGCTGCTACCAGGAGTGGCTTCAGACGAGGGGACTGCTCAACAGTTAAAGGTAGAAATAGTAAAATTTTTTAAAACAAAAACTTTTTTATACGCTGCGACAAACAAATTCTTTAGTATAGCGGATGCTAATACAATACCTGTATTTGATAATTATTTTTCCCTTGTGTAGTGTGTGTGGGTTGACATATGTGTATCTTACATTGTATATTTATATACAAGACACATACATGAATATCCTCACACTAACTCACACTCACACTTATGTATAAAGAAACATTACACAGTCTCAAGCACACACACGTTTAGTACACGAGAGCCCTTTGGTGAGAGTGGACGTGTAGTGACATGTTGTTACTTGTAGTGCGTGTTTGAGCCTGTGCTATATTCATACAACATTAGTATATTAATACATCAAAGTGAGCACTACACCTTGGTTCACTGGTTTTATTAAAATAATACCTGCAAGAAATATTATGACTATATCAGTTATCGCTTTCTACTCGCCATCGTACCAAACAATTAATAAGACTGCAAATAAGAAAGGACATGAAACTTTAGATAATAATATTTTTCCCCCAAACGTAACACCTTGAAACCTTGATCCTAGGGTATAAATTACCCACAATTCTGCAGTTTCACAACCGCATTTACACCAAAACAGGCTAAACAAAATATAGAATAGACTAATAAGTCTTATATATAAAATGAATGTTTGTCTGTATGTCATTCACAGACTCTGTCTGTATGTCACTTCGTTTCGGTATTAACGAAATTTTCAGTACATTACTGTACAATTTGGTGGCCATCGGAGCATTTATCTTAATTGTTTGAGTTATGTTTTAAGGGGAATCAGACTAAGCCACAGCAACGCATGACCGGACAACCAGTTTTTTATAAATACGCATGTGCAAGATCTTTCGTTTTCATTCATAGATAAAGTGAAAGAATCACCTTATCTATGAATTTGTTACTTTGTCTAATCTAAGGAGTTTACTTTACGCCCCTATATTTATAAGATCGAATGAAAGTTGAAGTTTAATATTCTCATTGAAAATGATTTATAAGATACAATGTTTATATTTACCTGTTAACATCATAACAAGGCAACCCGTGCACCGATGTATTCATAACTTCCGTCGTCGATGACATGAAGCATCGTAGTTTCAAGCAACCTGCATTGTTCGAGAATGTTACTACATACAAACTAGACTTTGGTAGGGATGTCACTTGGTGTGCAAAAAATCAATAGTAAATAATGGATTTATCTTAAAAATAACTCAATTTGTCATAAATTGATTACTGATAATCGTTTTTTTCTAACTATCCGAAAGTTTGCCTTTTATTATTAATAAATAATTAGAATAAAGAATAATTACAGTGGAGACTTCTCCACTTGTACGAATTGTTCGTACACTTGTACGAATAAGAAATAACAGTGCTTTTTGTGAATTCGATTAAAATGTGTAGTTTGGCAACAACGAATTCCCTATCTTAAAAAACAAGAGAAAAGGAAGAACAAAAAAAGGGTAATTATTTTCGGTTTTTGTAATCGATTAATATAAAAATCTAATATTTTTCTACATCCCTAAACTTGAGTCGTTACATATTAGACTTTGGTCTATTTTAACGTGACTAAAAAATTTTTGATCCCTTACCTACTTCAAATTGTTTTGTAAAATATGGTATAAACATTTGTTTATTTAAAATTTTTGTCGATCAACCACTTAGATTAAAATAAGTCAGAAGTAAAAGAACTTGGAATGAAGCGGTTAGGGTCCTTTACAAAATCAATGAAAGTCATTTTGCAAAGCTTTCGTAATATAGAGGGGCTGGTTAATCAATCACTTCGCACAATCAAAACTTTTGCTTAAGAATTTAAAACAAAAACCCTTACATAATGCATTGTTATTAATTTTATTCGTCCAGAAATTACGAAGCTATTGATTAAACATCTGGCTAATTTGAATATGCATTATAATAATTTAAAAATGGACTGACAAAAAAATTCGTTATAACGTATAAGTTATTATTAATAAAGATATTGTAGTTTTAAATCTAAAATTATTCATGAATTCACAGAACCGTTTCCCGTTGAAAGTTGTTACTTTGCTAAGTGCAGAGGCGTAGGCGACACTGACCTTTTTCAAGTATTACGTCTGAAAACTGTCGTTGCAACGAGCAAGTACAAGAATTTAAAAGGAAGTTAAAATTGGTGAGAAAGGTATTATGAATTGAATTTAGTACTTGATAATGATCACTTAAATAAAGTACTATATATGCGCTAGAAATATACGGTGTTAATAAATGCCTAGAAAGAAATAAGGGCGAAAAACAAAGGGGCGATGAACATAGAAATGAATTTAATAAACAATTCCTTGTTACTGAAAATCTACAATATTTACCTCCACAAGCCTTATTTCGGTAGCTTTGACCAAACGCTGCTCTTTGTTACTTAATTATTACCATCACTTGCGTGATCCCCGTTCCATCTACGGCCATCAAACACCGAGACAAAGCCATAAACTCTGTCATATTAAAAAACCCTTTGAACATGCCGTGAACATAATCGTATACGAAAATAAAAAGATCGTTTCGAATTCGAGACATGTGTCCACATGTTACTAAGAGACAAACCGTGTATAATGTGATAAACTATAGCCCCGTAGCGTCCCGACAGCTTTTAATTACTGGCTTTTAAGATGTTCTTACTTTTATTTATATACCGCATAGTGCTGACTTGGATGTTAGTAGGGTGCTTGAAATTTAGTGGTCGTGATTGTTTTTCTAATGGCGTGTATTCTTTTCTCTTTGAAAGTGAGAGCGATTTATATATAAAACTAAAAAGCTATCACAAGATACTGTATAGTATGTAGTACGGCTTAAAAATGATTTAATAGGTTCTTATGAATACAATAAAGTAAAATTTGTGAGCATAAGTAGATAATTAAATTTATTACATGCATATCTGATGCCTCATTCTCTTTCCATATCTCTATTTGGCATGAACAGATTGGTCTTACAGATATTTTATAGACACTATATGCTTGAATAAGAAAGGTAATTGGTAGTTTTTAAACTATGAGGTTTGATTAGGCATGGGCAATATTCCCTCCACTACGCGTCGCCCTATCCACTTTAAAAGTACCAACCATCGGACCGGTGCTTGATAGTTTAGGAGGACCTGTATTGTTCGCGACTTTAAGGGCACGATACTTCAAAACTGAGACAATGCACTTACTATTGCAAGACCCAGATGACTTTTTTTAATGGTTTTCAATAAATTCGCCACGAATCATGTATCGCAATCGAGCGGCCATTAGCGAATCTTCCTCAACATATAGACACTCAAATCGATCGGTGAGTGGCGTTCAATCGCTACCCAAATATCGCTGAATAAAAATGACAATTACACAGAGACAAAAAGATGATTCAAAATGAATAAACATTATGAACTATTTACGCACAAATGTTGAATCTAAAAACTGCAAAAGTGCAAATCTATTTCAAATATCGACTATCAATGCCGACTAATGTTTATTTTGGAGCGCCCTTACGTCGCCAACTCAAGATAACTGACGAACTAGTACGGAAAAGCAAAAAGCTCTAAGCCAAAGCTTCTAATGCAAGCAGAATACAACATTATATTTTGAAAATTGTGTACCATAATAGCGTGTCGAGTTATTATATTGTGCTGCAACAATGTGATTTATTGTACAACGAACGGACAAGCTGGAGTCAAGTGAGTAGCGAGCTCCCACGGCCCCGTTGATACCAAATCTGTATTTTAGGTGTTTTCGAAATGATGATTAATACGTAAGTATACGTAGATTAGTTATAGGGCTGTCAAATATTTTTGATATAATGCTAAATCTTAACAAAAGTAATAATAAAATTATTTTGCTATAATCCGCGATACAGTAAATAGGAAATATATATAGTGTTTAATGTATATGTGTTTAAAGTAATCACTTTGCGATTTTGTCGTGGAGTCTATCTCCTGATGATGCTTCGGTTGCGGGGCGAAACGATTGTTGAGTTTGTGATAGTGAACCTGTGTAGTGCTTGTGTATTGTGGTGGAAGTGGTGGAGGTTTGTGCATGTGTTTTTACGAATCCTGCACGTATCGGGTATGAAAATACTGATAGTCCACTATACATTAAACACTATATATATTTCCTATTTACTGTATCGCGGATTATAGCAAAATAATTTTATTATTACTTTTGTATTATGGATCTCCGCAAAGTAACGCCTAATTCTATAAATTATCTAAATCTTAACGTTATTAAAGAATGACGTTTAAATTTCAATAGAACAATTATTGGCTTGCTCAGAGAAGCTAAACCAATAGGCATGCGCCACAATATTTTGGGCACATTACTGATCTCAAAATTTTAAATTACCCCTATAATAAAACATTGCCAATAAAATCTAAAATTCTTATTTAATACCAAATAAGAATTTTAGATTTTATTGAAACTAGGTATTTATTATTTTTATTATTTTCCCAATAATCCCAAAATATATATTTTTTTAGCACACCTATGACATCAATAAATATTTGTTTAGAAAAAATGCTATATTGATGCATAAAGGTTCGCCTATCTGACCTAGGTATTTAGAAGAAATAATTGACTTGTAACTTTAGTAATTTTTTTTGTAGGTTTAGTTTATTTTTAATGACAATTTATAATATATCCCGACACGTTGTAACCGCAACTTTGATTGCGTCAAATTTGATGTTAAAATCCTCAATTATGTACATATGGTTTTTTTTTCGTAAGATAACACGAGGATTTTTTCTCTTATCTAAAATATAAACTACAATATTGGTCTAGCGGGAGAGCAGTAAAAGCATAACAGATGGACAGACTTGCTTTTGTATTAACAATATTAGTATGGATTATTCCAGCGACATAGTTGCGCTTAACATTTTGTATTATGATAAACATCGAAAATGTTATTATTAAACAATCAAACTAAGAGCAAATGTTATATTGTAAACAAAGTGAAGGCATGTTTACCATCAAATCACGTCTAATCTCAAGAGCGCAGAACAAAATGATAATATTAAGTTATTAACGTTTAACTCGGAACTAAGAACACTTATCACAAAAAAATTACCTATAATAATTTTCCTTAAATATATTTTCATAAAAATCGTATTTATAGACATATATTATATTTATAGACATATATAAAGACGTTATAAATTGGGAAGGAAAAGCAACGTACGAAAGCATAGCTATATTTTATATCATTAAATATTCCATGTTATCGCTTAATATGCTTAAACAATAAAAAAAGCCAACATCACGCGGTGTTCCCAGGCGGTCACCCATCCAAGTACTGACCGCGCCCGACGTTGCTTAACTTCGGTGATCGGACGAGAACCGGTGTATTCAACGTGGTATGGACGTTGGCAATAGCAGTTGAATATTTTTGAATAATAATCAAAGTACTATGTTAAATTTTAAACTACTAATGCCATCTAGTAATATTGCAGACTTTCACCATATAAATGTATTGGATTCAGCAATCATTATGTTCACTTTATTTAATTTAAAAAAATATATGATTTTAATTTGTAATGATTCATTTATTTTTATCTGAATAATATATCTGTTTTCCGTTTTCAAACGTATTGACAAAGTCAGTTTCGTAATCAAAATATTCAATGACAGATGGCATTAAAATTAGAGTTCAAAGTAGGGTTTTGTGTATTTTCTATTTCTAATTGTTTCTAACAATGAACCTTCTACGGAGACGAGAGTGTCTCACATACTTGTATCGTACTATAATTAAAGAAACTAGACCCTTAGCATATTTTAGTGTGAATTGTTTCGAAATAAGTTGTAGAACAAATTTGCTACTGCCAAATTTAAAACCCATTAATTTATCATACAGTTTAATTCGTTTTAAAACAAAAAAGGTACACAATGATTATACCTCAGATCTATTAATTGTTAACAAATTCAAGGACTATATATTTACATAATGTCATAATAATCAATCAAAAAACTTCAACTTCGATTTGTGCCAATTTTGTATGACTATTTAAACGTTAATTTTTTTTAGTATAATCAAATACTCTTTTTGTTGGAAAATATTTTAGCTACATACTATAGATTTCCTATTTTATTATGACAAAGAATTTGTTTAGTTTGTTACTGTTTCCTTTGATGTGAACAATTTTTTACAGCAATCTGATGTAGATTCAGATGACGAGATCGGTGAAATATATGATGATGACACTTCCCTTACTAAGGATTCAAAAGTTGTGAAACTAAATACTACTTCCTTGAGAGTTGATGCAGTACTAAAGTCTACTTTAGGAGTAGCGAGAAAGTATGTACAGAATAATATTTTATTTACTATTACAACTTACTAATAAATGTACTTATTACATGGTATACCCTTTTATAGAATAAATAAATATTTTAAAACTATGTTAACTAAATAAATACATATGATGAAACTAAATGTCAGTGTCTCCAAGTTTGGAGTGTTACCCTGCACTGGAAAAAAGTGTTGGACACCCTACTAGATAAATACAAGACTTCAGAAAGCTGGTAGTGTAACGATTCCATTAAAGAACTCTTTTTCCAACTTGTCTTTGTCCAACTCATCATCATCCTGGCCTTGTCCCACTCTAAGGGAAGTCTGCACGTGTTTTAAACATGTCACATGATTTAGCTACATATATTACGACCGGCCACCTGCCTGACGTCAACTTAGTTATTCGTATTTTACGACTCCTTCGTAAGAAATGAGGGTGGTCTATTCTACTCAGCCGGATACCACACTCAAACTGTGGATGTGTATTACTTAAAGCGAGAGCTATGAAAGCTACATGTGTTACATAGGTTTAGAATATCAACCTCTGGTTATAATGAGAATAGACTTATTTGAAGATTGAAGTATGAACAATTGGCTACTTATATAAAATATGTTGAAATAAGCACTTTATATAATAATTGTTATAATTCAGTATTACATACCAAATAATTTGAATGCTTATCTATATTCCTGTTTCAGTAAAATAGAGAAGCTATTTTATGAAAGTAAAATAAGAGTTAATGGCCAGAAGATTTTAAAGAAAAGTATACCAGTAAGTTCCTCTTTATCATAAGTATTTTAAATATAACAATGATTGTAAAGGACCATGTTGATACTATAACTCAAAAAAAATCCAATTATGGTACTTAGAATTACTTTTCATTGTCATTATTAAATATATTCCTTAAACCAAGAATTATGTATAACATGTCTGATGTGTATTCCTATTTTGTAGGTTCAAGTTGATTATGAGATAGATGTTATAAAAAGTGTAAGTCCCAAAAATCCTGATCATTTGTATGTAGCAAGAGTGGAAATATTGAATGTAACAGCCAAAGAGGATAGTATTGTAATCACAGCAAGAAGGTTCAAAAATCTACTAATTGAAAATTATGAAACAGATCCATATAAGTCCTCTACAGCTGATGAAGAAAAATGAAAATCGATACTAGTAAAAACATTTTATTAATAAGAATAGATACAATATTAAATATAGAATTTTTTTTGCAAATACTTTTATTTTCATCATGATTTTTATATATCTAAATCTATATCACAATCTGAACTTTCGAACATAGATATTTGTGAACTAGGAAGAGATTTCTTTTTAGTCTCTGATATATCATATACTATACTAGTTGGTTTTCTTTCAGTATTCTCAACATAAAATTTATCGAAATCTTGTTTGCTTTTAAATTCAAATTGCTTTAATTTATTTATGGAAGTGTTTAATATCGTATCATTTCCTTTTGTATTTTCACTTATACTTTCTAGTATTGTTTGATTTTCTTTTTCTCTTAGCTCAGTCTTTTTTGTAATTTGCTCTGAATTTTGATTACAGTTTTGACTTATTTTGGAATTGCTGTCTACATCACTGTCATCACAAATTTTAATATCTATTCCTAGTTTTAAAAAATCATCATTAACACTTGGTATGGCATTTAACACATTAACATCACATGATTCACCATCAGACATATCATGAATTGAGTTTTCTTTTATTTTTTTATATTTTTGTTTTTTAATATATGCTCTAGTATCTACTACCACTTCTTTTCTTTTTCGTTTATTAGTTTTCTTAAGAACTACTGGAGGCTTTTTATCTACTTTATTAAGAGTTGCATGTTTCTTTAAAGTTGCTGCTAATTTTTGATTCATAACTACATTTATATTTTCCTTCACATCTGAACTTTTATCATTGTTTTCTTTTACCCTGTCTTCATTTTTTTTCTTATTAAAATATGAGCTTGTTACTAGAGATGCTGTAAGTGGAATATTATCATCAGAAACATCATCATATCTGGCAAATAATTTATAATTTCCATTGTTTACATCATTGTCTAAAGTCTTATGGTCCACTTTTAACAATTTTCCATAGTAAAATAATTCTTCCTTCCATATATCATGAAGATTTAGTTTAGTTAAAAGTTTTTTGGCTGTGCAGAGATAATCAAAATCTGGATACTTTCGAAATGTTGAATGAAGAGCATCAACAGTGTCTTCTAAAGTGCAATCCTGCATTGATAGATCGACTAAAGATATGGCAAATATGGCATCAATTGGAAGTATTGTCGTTCTGTACATAAGGCGACAGTGTGCTTGTGACAACCTGTAAAACAAACATCATCTTAGTTAATATATAGATACCGGCTATACTCACGTCTAATTTTATTTAGACGTGAGTAATTTAAAAAACATTATCTTTTTAACTTTTAGGATATAGTTTACTTCTACAGTATTTTACACATGCAAATAACAGTTTTTGGCAATACTTTGGCTTAGTTCTATGAAAAATATTTTAAACTAGTTGCTGACATTTAATCATACAGTTCTTATAGTATATGTATTAAGCTATAGGCAGGCCTGTGAGAGTGTCACAATAAATAATGAGAGGGAAGATGAAAATTGTATTTAAATTTTAGGCTGACTTTCCTGCTCTAGTGTAATAACTCTATGCGTTAGTATTTTGTTTTTTTCAAAAAGATTACATTTGCAATAAACAACTTAAAAGTTCATAAATGCAATATTTCTTTATGCCATATTCGATTTACCTGATATTAGCATTATAAAAATAAAAACAAATGTTATACCTTATCAAGCTGTCAAGCATTCTAACAGTAGTTCTAGATGGGTCCCTATATTCAGACTTTCTCTGCGTCATATAGTAACATTGTAATATCGTGTTGGCTGATTTCGTCATTTGCGTGTGCCTTGGACCAATCAAACCTATGTACATCTACAAGAAATGATTTACGATAAAATATTTATTAGGATTTGTAGCAAATCAGAGTAATTAAGGATCATTTCAATAAGTGCATTACTAAATATTAATTCAAATCAAAATATTATTTATTCAAGTAAATTTGTAAACAAATGCTTTTGAATCGTCATCCCTGGTTCGGAAAGCTGTTCCTACCGAGTAGGGCTAGCAAGAAACTCGGTGGTTGCTATTTTCAAATGAAATTCTTATAACTAGTTACATTTGGTTATTACTATCTTGTACAGGGTAGAGGAGTAGCTCAACCACGCAGTTTTATCTTCTATATAATCCTAAATAGTATATGTTACAAAAGTATTTCAGGATGTCCGCAAGCAAAAGTATTATTTACTCTAATCAAACCCAATTCCTGCAGCGTTACTGGTAAGACAAGCACTGACAGACTAACTCCTTACATCTACCCGCTCCTTTACTTATATTGAGAATAGCCCGCCAAAGCTTAGTCGTTATTACACTACTATACAACCTTATTTATTTTATGCATTATGTTATCTGTAATTTATTATAATATTTGTATTTTATCATCGGCCTATATATATTATTATTATATAACAATCATTTTATAAAGATCCATGTGCGCCACCGGAAGTAGGTAGACTATGACACATTACGCGCGTTAGTGGTATTCAACATATATTAAGTAGGCTTTTTATATCAGCCATCCTTTTAAACTGCTGTAGTGGCAAAGAAATAGGAAAAGAAAAAAAAAATGCAAAGAAAAAGGCAAAACAATACTTTCTCTGTATAATAATATTTAATTTCAATTAGTCTTATTAATTATTAATATTAATATTCTTGTAATTACATCCCTCTACATGTCCATACCATCCCAATCTATCACCTCTCATCTTTTCTATACTGGGCGCAACTTTCAGACTTCACCTTATATACTCATTTTGTATTTTATCCAATTTTGTCACACCATACCTTAACAATTCAAATTCAAATTCAAATTCAAAATATTCTTTATTCAAGTAAACTTGTAAACAAGTGCTTTTGAATCGTCAACTTTACTGCAGGTTCGGAAAGCCGTCCTACCGAGAAGAGCCAGCAAGAAACTCGGTGGAGCTCTTTTAAAAAAGAAGATTCTTAATACTAATCTCTTCTTATCTCAATCTCATCTTATATGCACTCTTCTTTCATCCGTCTTTTTCTATGTCCTATATTCTGCTCCATACAATGCGAACTGGTCTTGTGACCGTTTTATACATTTTTCCATTTACTAAATTACGTCAAAATAACAATTACATTTTTGCTGCCGTGTGGTATCCGGCTGAGTAGAATAAATCACCCTCATTTCTTACCGAGGTGTCGTAAGAGGCGACTAAGGTAAGTGCCGCATGGTATCCGGCTGCATAGAATAGACCACCCTTATTTCTTACCGAGGTGTCGTAAGAGGCGACTAAGGTAAGTGCCGCATGGTATCCGGCTGCATAGAATAGACCACCCTCATTTCTTACCGAGGTGTCGTAAGAGGCGACTAAGGTAAGTGCCGTATGGTATCCGGCTGAGTAGAATAAATCACCCTCATTTCTTACCGAGGTGTCGTAAGAGGCGACTAAGGTAAGTGCCGTATGGTATCCGGCTGCATAGAATCGACCACCCTCATTTCTTACCGAGGTGTCGTAAGAGGCGACTAAGTTAAGTTGACGTCAGGCAGGCGGCCGGTCGTAAAATACGTAGCAAAATCCTGTGACATGTTTGTAACATGTTGTGCCGACCCCACTTAGAGTGGAATAAGGTCAGGAGACCGATGAAATGATTAACAATTACATTTTTGGTTGGTTTGGTTTAATATTAGACAAAATAGTCGTCCTCAAATCACTTAAAATAGACTTTTGACGAAAGATCTTACTTGGAGTTTTTCTAGTGTCCATTTTGTATTCGCCTTAACTTGGTTGACGTCACCGAATAATATGTAAGAAGACACGAGTTTGTCCCACGAGTTATTTTTTGAATCCACCAAAATAAATATCAAATCAAATCTGTAGCAAAAGACAGTTATTATTAGATTTGCCAATCACCTAGAGAAAACTTTAAAAATGCAAAATTATCCATAATCAAATTATTTTTTTAAATAAAAAAAAATATTTTATTATTTTCTTAAATTTAAATAAGAAATGCAGGTATTTTCCTAAAAGTGGAATATTTTAAAAATCTCCACTAAAAGGACTGTCCCGCTGAAATCAGGACGTGTGGTCACTTTACTAAATACTCAAGTATAAATTTGTTTATAGTTTTTAGGAAAAAAAAAAGAGAAAATAATAAATTATTTTTTTTTATAAAAAAAAAATATTTTTTTTTTTTTTAATTTAAATAAGAATTGCAGATATTTTCCTAAAAGTGGAATATTTTTAAAATATCCAATAAAAAGCAGGACTGTCCCGCTGAAATCAGGACGTGTGGTCACTTTACTAAACACTCAAGTACAAATTTGTTTATAGTTTTAAGAAAAAATCTTTTACCTACTTAACAAAGGTGTTCCCAATGAAACATTGACACTTAGCGGCTGGTCTGTCTGGTAGTGTCCTTTAGGATTGCACGCAGCTACTACAGCACAACGTGTGTTTAATTTGCATACTATTCCTGCCTGCAAAATTAAATTAATAAACTAAGTTATATTAAATAAGTTTTGTAACATAATCTAATATCTACAATGGCTCAATGAGTATTTTACTCCGCCCTATCGTAGTGATTTTATAATTATATTAGAAATCCCCATTGTAGCGGATATAATTGGTACAGCGAGTAATAAAACACGTGTGGATTCTAGAGTGTGGCGGCGTGCGCGCGCTATCGTGCCGGCGAGCGAAGTTCAAGTGACCGTTACGGTTTTTTTTTTCCGGACACTAACTAATGCTGTTAGCCCAAATGGCTCTTACAGCGTCACCGGGAGAGGGGGCGAGCGCAGAAGCATCGCCGGGGGTGTGAGTTGGGAGAGCGAGTCTCGAACGAGGCTCGCAGCATCCTAGGAGCGTCGCCTTAAGGGTGCCTCCTGTGAGGCCGGACCTCGGCTTAAAGCGACGCGCTGTGGTGAACTGTATCGGACTCACGGAAAAGTCCTAATGTCATAACAGTCGGGGCTGAACGCCACTACCGCTAGACGTGAGGAAGCCAGACCTCGTCTTCGCCGGCGAAGACGCTGTGTGTGTGAATGCTTGTCTAGTGTGCCATTGGCGATCGTGAAGTGATCGTCAGGATCGGAGAGGACGCTCCTAGGGCGTCTATAGTATTTTGTTTTGAACTTTTTGTCAAAACAAGTATATTTAGCCATCCTCCCGACGAGCGGGTTTGGATGAGTTTCAGCCTTTTCAAAGTATCTCTTCGAGAAACATTTGAATAGGTGAGCGAGAGAGGGGAAACGGAGATCTCTATGTAGGTCGACGTTGCGCACGAACCAGGGACAGCCCGTGGCAAGACGCGTGAATTTGTTTTGCATTCTCTGCAAAAGGTTCAATCTTGACGAAGGAACGTGCGCAAACGTTACGCTCGCATATGACATGATTGGTCTTATGCAAGTTTTGTAAAGTGTCACTTTGTTACGAAGTGACATCTTACTTTTCCCACATAACAACGGAAAGAGGCGACCCATCGCATAAGCAGCCCTGTTACGGCCTACTCTAATATGTTTGATAAAAGAGAGGGAGGGTTGGAGGGTGACTCCGAGGTATTTAACCTCGTCCTGCCATGGGATTACACGGTTGTGTATGGAAATACACACCGGAGGGATAAAACGCTGATTGCTCGACCTGTGGAAATACATGGCCGCGCTCTTATCAGGATTAATTGTTATTCTCCATTTGGCGAACCAATCCTCAAGGTTGTTCACTTCATTTTGGAGACGACTAACGAGAAGAGCGTTACGGCTCGGGTGGGGCGCTTTTATACACGCGTAGCGCTTGCACTCGCACTATCTTTATTTAACAATAACTATTAACAAAGGTTCTTAGTCTAGCAACTTACGTATACGCCTTATAACTATTACGTATGTCTTATTAACTAACTTAACCATTTACGAATAAAAGACGATTACTATAAATGTTTATTTTAAAATACTCTATTCTATAACCTATCTTATTAATTGATCTTTATTATTAAGTACAAAATGGAGAAATAGTTATTATTAAATACGAAACGGAGAAATCGTCGTCTATACCCATTAAATAGTTATCAGTTGCAATGGTTTCAAGTGCATCCTATATCCTCATCGTACAGAATCTAACATCTACAGTTTCAAGTATATATTTTCCTCATTGAAATAACAGATGGCGCCACGAGTATTTTACTTCACGCTATCGTAGTGATATTATAATTATATTAGAAATCCCCATAAAACAGGGTTCATTTGAGTCGCTTTAAGCCGAGGTCCGGCCTCACAGGAGGCACCCTTAAGGCGACGCTCCCAGGATGCTGCGAGCCTCGTTCGAGACTCGCTCTCCCAGTTCACACCCCCGGCGATGCTTCCGCGCTCGCCCCTCACGGTGACGCTGTAAGAGCCATTTGGGCTAACAGCATTAGTTAGAGTCCGAAAAAAAAGGGGTTCGTTTGAGTCCGATACAGTCCACCACAGCGCGTCGCTTTAAGCCGAGGTCCGGCCTCACAAGAGGTACCCTTAAGGCGACGCTCCCAGGATGCTGCGAGCCTCGTTCGAGACTCGCTCTCCCAGTTCACACCCCCGGCGATGCTTCCGCGCTCGCCCCCTCTCTCGGTGACGCTGACGCGCTTTTTTAGTTATTTCATTTGTATTCTTTTTTTTATGTTATTGTACTTAAAACGAACTTACTCTAAATCATCATTAATTAATTTTATTTATTTATATATTTTTTAAATTTATTATTATTATTATTTTTTATTATTATTATTGTTTTTTTTTAATTAGATTACAACTACAACTAATCTGTATACTTAGTTTTTATGTGCTTTTATATGCATAAATATGTTTTTGTTATTTTTTTAATATTTTCAATAGTTTTTCGGCCACCTCCATATTTTTGTCTTTTATTGCCATTTAACAGCATTAGTTAAGTGTCCGAAAAAAAAGGGTTCATTCTTCGATCCCATTATCAGTTGCAATGGTTTCAAGTGCATTCTATATCCACTATTCGTACATAATCAGTAAAATAATATATATATTTTTTTCTGAATATTTATATTTATTACCTTGGCAACAGATATAGTCTGTTGCTCCATAGCTTCGTGGATAGCGGTTCTATCGTGATCTCTAAGATGCGATATCTCATCTATACAACAGACTCCGCCGTCAGAGAGTACCAAAGCCCCGGCTTCTAGTTGCCATTCA
Organism: Morpho deidamia; assembly: GCA_947086505.1. Classification (NCBI taxonomy): domain Eukaryota; kingdom Metazoa; phylum Arthropoda; class Insecta; order Lepidoptera; family Nymphalidae; genus Morpho; species Morpho deidamia. The sequence goes on from CAMTZC010000010.1 coordinate 11,141,124, forward strand.
CCGTCTTCCTAAAAAAAAAACCATGCTTCTTAGAATACCTTTAACGTTCTTCCACGTGTGGTTGAATGCGCGTATTATCATATTATATATATATGCGCTTCATATCATTTTCACCTCTATGTATGTTTGTTTGCATGTAACAGACTTTTTCAAAATCAATTATAAACCACTTTGCGCTGCCAGATTTAATTCAAACTTTGTACATTTATCAAGAACCTGTTGCAATACAATAAAATAACTTTTTTATTGTATTTGCGGTTTGTGCCACCTTTTATTCATAGTGAGCTCTAGTTATAAAAGTCTTTTAAACTCTTATTAGAATAGAATGTCTTCTTTCTTTTTTATACACTAAAATAAAAATATAAAATTAACAAAACAGGGGTTTATTCTTATTTTACGTATATATTAGTCTTTTATTTTACATGCCGTGTGGTATCCGGCTGAGTAGAATAGACCACCCTCATTTCTCACTGAGATGTCGTAAAAGGCGCCTAAGGTAAGTTGGCCCGCCGTGCACTGTCTTTCTTACCGAGGTGTTAAAATTAAAATACTTAGCCGAATCATGTGACATATGACTGACTTGACTGGCCCGTTGGCGCAGTGGGTAGTGACCCTGCCTTTAGATTCGCGGGTCGCGGTTTCGATTCCCGCCGAGGGCGAACATTTTCTATAAACAATTTGTTGGTTCTTCGAGCCTGGGTGTGCATTTAAGTATGTATTTAAAACTATATATGTATATATTTACCAGTTGTTCGTCACCCATAACACAAGTATTAAGTTACTTTGGTGATGGACGACCATGTGTGTAAGTGTCCCCCCATATATATTTATTTATGTTTGAACCATGATGTGCCGACCCCACTTACAGTGGGATAAGGACACGAGGATGATGATGATGATTAGTCTTTTATTTTACGTTGTGTAGCTGTCTATTTTTAATATCTTAAGTGCATAAAATACAATAAATGTTCTTACTCTTAAAGCCGCACACGTAAGTCCGGCGCGGGTGCTGCCGGCTCCTGAAGTAAACACTGATCGGGGAGTCAGTTCTGCACTCGCTTTAAGAAGCTGCGATTTTCCAGTACCTATATTACATAAAACATCAAATAAAACAACACTATACCTCCACTACATCAAATAAAATATCACTAATACCTAAGAGGAATTTTCATATTTTGTCATATGTAAAGGTTTTTAATATTACAGGTCAATCAACCATTACTTGTTAGGCAGATCTCAATTGAGTTATATTTGGTCTAGGTTTTTGAAAAAATGACCCTCTTAAGAGAGGCACAATGTATAACCGTTCAGTAATCACAGCTTCTTAGACTAATATCTGATGTATAAATTCCCATTTTCACAACAGAAACAGGAAATAGCAAATAGTACACAATTAAGGTTCTCGCTATTTATAAATAATATAAAATTTGTAAATAATATAAAATTTTAGTTTTACTCTGTTTCATCGTACAATCTCCTTTGTGTTTACCATCTTACAGTAATATTTTGACTGGCCCATTGACGCAGTGGATAGTGACCCTGTTCCGAGGGGTCGCGGGTTCGATTCCCGCCGAGGGCCAACATTTTCTATAAACAATTTGTTGGTTCTTCGAGCCTGGGTGTATATTTGTATTTAAAATTATATATGTAGTATATCTACCAGTTGTCTGTCACCCATAATACAAGTATTAAGCTATTTAATTTGGGGCCGGACAACCGTGTGTGTAAATGTCTCATATATTTATTTAAAAAAGAAATTGTGCCAACAAGGCACTACAAAAAGCCATAAATGGAAAATTGAATAGACACAATTCTCTCTCAAATCTCACCTGGGTCACCGACTAACAGCAAGTGACACTGCCCTCTAACATGGCATGTATGTTTATCATCTGATGCCTTTTTTTGATCATTTTCAGTCATGTGGTTAGAGCCAGTGATCACTGTGAGCAGTACCGCCAGTTTAACTAAATAAAGCCCATATACCTGAAAGGCATATCCAATAGCTATTTCATTGAAATTCTAAAAAAGATAAGACGCTTATAGAATACTCGTTGATCGAGATTGAAGGAATGACGCAGTATTAATGCTTATTTTACAATAAGTCAAGTTAAAAAAAGCTTTTCGACTGGCTCGTTGGCGCAGTGGGTAGTGACCAATCGATTCCCACCCAGGGCCAACATTTTCTATAAACAATTTGTTGGTTTTTCGAGCCTGGGTGTATATTTGTATTTAAGTATGCATTTAAAATTATATATGTATATCTACCAGTGGTCCGTCACCCATAACACAAGTATTAAATTATACTTTGGGGTCGGACGGCCGTGTGTGTAAATGTCCAATATATTTATTTATTTTAACAAAATATAATGTACCTACTGTTAACCATTGAGGAGTTCCCGAGTTTGGAGCCAATACCAGCAGCAGCGTCAGGTCATGCTTATTACATACATCGTCATCAAAAACTTATACATATAGGGCCATTGAAATAAAAGCTTTTTAAAAAAATACCTGAGGACACACAGAAGCGAGTATTTTATCCCTCCCTTTTAGCGGACATTGTTCATACTTGGTCCAGAAATCATCGAAGCAATCCTTTATATCGGGTGACACGGCGATCACTTGGGACCTCTCAGCGTTGATCACTTCAATATAATTTGCTTGTAAGACCAGCTCTACTTCAGATTTTTTGGCTTGGACTGAAGGACGCCATCGGCGGCGTACTGTCCCACTGAACGAATTTATATCTTTACTTATACCAAAACTGTGTGGTAACCGGCTGAGTAGAATAGACCACCCTCATTTCTTACCGAGGTGTCGTGAAAGGCGACTAAGGTAAGTTGACGTCAGGCAGGCGGCTGGTCGTAAAATACGTAGCCAAATCATGTGAGAACATGTTGTGCCGACCTTACTTAGAGTGGGATAAGGGCAGGAGAATGATGATGACATAATTGTCATAATTTTTTGTGTAAATTTTATAGAATTGTTTTAGTTTGTTAACCAACAAACTATAAGTATCCCAAAAAAGTTCCATACCCCATGACTAACACAAACATACTTAGTAAACTGCCGTGTATATCTGGCTTAGTAGAATAGACCACCATCATTTAGTATCGAGGTGTCGTAAAAGGTGACTAAGGTAAGTTGACCCACCGTGTTGTATCCGGTTGAGTAGAATAGACCACCCTCTTTCTTACTGAAGTGTCGTAAATAGGACTAAGATAAGTTGACGTCAGGCAGGCGGCCGGTCGTAAAAAAGTAGCCGAATCATGTGACAATATGTTTATGACATGTTGTGCCGACCCCACTTAGAGTGGGATAAGGGCAGGAGGATGATGACTTATACCAAAACTCACTACAAGATATCGAGATGTATAAGAACATGATGTTAAGTGAGGAAAACTAAATAAAAACAATTACTAAAGTCGACGCGAACATATAGTCTATACATATCATAATAAAAATCTAACACTGCGTCTGTCTGTCTGTTCGCGATAAACTCAAAACTACTACACAAACACATCAACCTTTCACTATCGCACATAACAAAATTCTATTAAATTAGCAATTAGTGATTTACTCATAGTAAAATGGAACAATATCAAAAAAGCAAAATTTGTAGAATACATAAGCATTATTTTGGGTTTAGGTGTAGTTATTAATATAATAATACTAATATTTTTATATTAAATTTACGTGTGTGATGCTTAATATTAATTTCTAAGAATAATAATTTCTATAAGTATATTGTCATAATATACACACCAAATGATGACGTCATCACCAGGCTTGCACGAATCAACCAAATCATCTTCTAGCACAACCCACATGGAGCCAGGTATTGTCCCTATACTGAGTTTATTTATTTGTTCCTGAAAATTCATAAGATATTGTCAGCCCATATTGGGCTGTATGTCATTCCCTCAAAGATAGTTTTATTTATTTAATTAATTATGTCAAAATTGTTGGTCTCAATTTTCATGTTAACTCACTAAAATTACACTAATAACTTGTGACATTGAGTGTATCTCATAACCATCCAATATAACATAACATAGAAATAGTAAGAAACATCTTCATTCGATAATATACAATATTGCCAGCATTTACAAAGTATATCTTGATATACTTTGTAAATGCCCTTTACAAAGTATATCAAGATATACTTCCCTAAAGTAGGCCCTTGGGCCTACTTATTCTAAACTATGGTATCATTTCATTTAGTAAGGAAAAACAAAACATTTCTGCTATAATGTACTCTGAGGTACAGATTGACAATTAATGTCAATAATATAGCTATAAAATAATATATTTGTAAACAGTTTCCGTCCTTGTTAAAATCAATGAAGACCAATAAGTGAAGACCTATGAAAACTTTCATGGAGACTTATACTACATAAGCGTAAAACTATGAAATAAATTAAACTATAATGTGGGCAGAACACCTAAATATTTAAACTGTACCAACTGTAAGGTTAGTTACAAAACTATAATTGAAATTTAAAAAACAACACACTCACTTGAATTTTAATTTCTTGATAATCCTTACAATGTTCCCTTGATACTAAATTGATTTGTTTAAATGTTGAAGTTCTACACTTAATTTCAAAATTACCACATTTAGTAGGTGCTCTAAGAATGTAACGGTTTTCAAAGTCTGCTTCTATAGAATTCTCAAAATTACATTTCATACACACATATTTTCTTTGATATTCTAGCATCTTAGCTTGTGTTACACGTACAACAGTACCTGAAAAGAGTTAATTGACATTTTACAAACCATAAATGGAACACACAATACTAAAGCCCTGCTATAATCCGCAAGGTAGTTCTATTATAGTGCCTGTAATATGGAAGTAACACGTGCTTCTATAAATCGTTTGAAACACAACAGTACTTAATGTGTGATCATATTATTCATAGAAACTGTACATAAAATAAGAAAAAAAACACAAAACTCCAAAAATTTTAATGAATAAACATTTAATGTTCTATTTTTAATAACACTTTTTGTTAATTGAATATCATGATATTGATTTTGATATCTCCATAGAGTGATCAATTAGAATAATAATATATAAATTGTAACAGAGGTTAACTGATATATTATTATAACAGCATACATGCTGTTATAATAATATATCAGTCTAAGATAAGACAAAAGAAAATCTATAAAAACAGTCTAGAAATATATTTTTATAAAAACTAAATTCAATCCTTAAACCAAGCTGTGGATTTTACTAATATTTATAATATAAATCACAGCTCTATAATAATCAGTGTTATGAGTAATTTAGATACTGAACAATTTTAAACATTGTATAACAAACAGCTATTATAACAGTAACAATTAAATTTTGGTAGATTATTACTAATAGTCATAATTAATAATCAAATATTACCAAAAGATAAAATATATAATATAAAAAGTTATGTTTTAAACCTGTAACTTTCAGAAAGCATCCAAGATCCACATTTTTTGGAAAAATAGTTCTATGCAATTCAGGGCAAACAGGAAGGCCAAAGAATCTAGCATACACATTCCTCTTTATATAAGTAAAGTTCAGATTATCTAGTAATGATTTATATTCATCCTTCTCAAGGATATTTTGTTGAGCCTTAATGATATCATTATTACAAGATTTTAGAGTAGCTATAGGGTTGCATAAAACTTTGTCACCAACATCAGGACATGTTTCAAATAATTTTAAGAAACTGTAAAAAAATATCATAATTAACATTATTAATCAGAATGCAAATGGGAGCATATACAAATGTTTTTCAAACAAGCACTTTGACTTCTATACAGTAATAGATTTGGCCTGCTAATTTTATCTCTATTGAATTCACTATTAGGATAAAAGATATCCTGTGTTAATCAAATTTACAAGTGTCAGTGTTCCAAATTAAATGTAAATTCGATTAGCCTTTTTTGAGTGAATAAGAAACGAAAATCAAGTCAATCAAGTTCATAATATAAGTTATTAACATTAAAATAAATGCTCTAAACCTTAAGGGCTCAAATATATTATTACGCTATCGATAAAACAACAATACAAACTCGATTTTTATACTGTAATAACCCAGTACATCTTGCGCTGACAAAATATTTACACAATCATTTAAATAAAATTGTGTGATGTATTCCAATATCATAGTTTAAAACTAGTTATAACAAGCAAAAACATCAACTCAAATCTTTAAATATTTTTTTAATTCAAATATTAAAGCATCTGATTAAAACCATTTAAAACTATTTTGAAACTTAAAAACTTTAGCTGTTGACAGAAAAGCCACAGACTATTAAACTAAAATAACTATATACCCTATGCTTAGTTTTAGCTGATAGGTCTATACTCTATACCTATCAGCTAGAGAACTAATCTTAGATGTAGACTAATTAAATATAAATTATACACTATAAATCACCATGAGACGAACTAAATTTACGACAGACAGGATTTAGCTCAGGTTTTTAATATAATGAGACTTTTACTTTAAATCAAAATGTTAGATAAAGATAAAGATCAGCAGATATCCCAATAACAAAAAAAATCACTAAAATCTGCAATCAGAACATTGGAAGTATTATAATATTATAAGAAAGACTTTACGCAAAATAAAACAATAGATTTAATTTAGTAACTTTATATTCATCTTGTTGTGCTATACTCAACGCAACGGGAAGGATCTGTAGGAAAATATTCTTGGCACTTAGTCATTAATCTTTTCAATGCCTGAATATATTTCCTCTGAGTTTCATCGTTCATAACATGGGCAACATTTTTAGAGAAAATCTTCTCACGACCGGTACGAGCGTGTATACCTACCATAGTAACACCAATAGGCCATGGAGCATTTCCAATCGCCATCTGTAGATATGCATCGCTTGCCTAAAAACACCGTAATTTTATTCACATTAAAAATAATTTCTAAATAAATATAAATATGCATTTAGTTTTATAGGTACTTATTTACCATAATATAGTTCCTTTCTAATAAATGTTTAGTGATCTCCATAAGACTGTCACATATGTCTTCGGGAAGGGTTTTTTTCTTGAGTTTCCTCATCAATGGTTTAAGATATACTTGAGTCTGTGTATATGTCGCTCTAGTCATTTTATGTTTGATTGCCGTTTTTTCTGCTGTTGTGCCTGAGTTGAGCTGTTGGCCCCATAGTTTAAGAAGAAACTGAAAAGTCAAAATATTCATTATTGGTGAAATTGCACATTTAATTAAAGTCTGTATGATTTTTAAAGCAAAACAAAGGTAAGCAAATGATTAACATTGCCATTACAAATTTTAATTGTCTTTTAATTTTATTTAACTGATGTAGGACTAGCTGTGAACACAGCAATTACAAGAGTGGATTTAATAAACTTTAAAAGAAACATGTAAAAACCTGTAACAGAATCATTATAACATTCATATCATGATTTCTATCTCCTTGACCAATGGTCTTTGCCATTTCTTGTATAAACTCATACGTAACAGAATCATCTAAATCATCTTCATTTTGTGACTTTTCACTTTCATTCTGAAATGTATAACAAAATGGCTACTAATTTGTTATTAAGTACAGTTAAGTAAGTAAACATTAAGTACAGAATGCTATTATAATTTAATTATATGAGATACAGATTAACATGTACATATAATATGTACAGTAAAACATGTTTTAAAAAATTGCTAATAGAATTATTAGTAAACTTAATTCTCTGTATTACAAAAAATATATATAACAGATTACCTGTGTTCCCAAAGCCAAGATTTCATTTAAATATGCCTGGTCTACTTTATCCATGGCCTCTTGGAAGTCATTTCTAAAGCCCTGAAATGGAATGAATGGGGCAGTAAATTTTTATGTACATAAAAATTATACTCACTTGATTCAAAACAATATTTCTTCATATGAAACTAGGAAAATAAAAAAAAAGAAGTCCAGAAGTCTTAATTAAAATAGTGGCTTTAGAGGCAAAATTGAAGCTAGGTTCCAAAGGAACCGGGTACTTCTTGCTAGGGACCAAAAACAAAAATATAAGAACTGAATAAATTTTCCTATTTAATTTTTTTTTAAAAGACATTGCACCATCTAAAAATCACACTATAAACTATCACTTACTAATTGTTCAAGTAAATCAACACAGTGCTGCACAAAGATCTGATTAAATAGTCAACTTACTCTAACACAAAAGTAATAATAAAATATGTTTTGTTTTAATCCACATAAATGCTAAATTTAGAGAGGACTATCCATTTTCATAATATGGTCCCTAAACACAATTAGTACAAACCTCCTGGTGCTGGCTCCGCAAAGTAACACCTAATTCTATAAATTATTTAAACTTACTCTATTTGCTTCAGGCTCCTGAATTTCAATCCTTCTTAATCGTTTGAATGCTTGTACTTCGCTTTCACCAAACAATATAATAGGATGGGCTCTTTCTCTCAATCTCTTTATAACTTCAGTTCTTGGTAAGGTAACACTTTCAGTTTGTTCATTGTCAATCTCATGTGTTTTAACTGTTACAGAACAAGATCAAAGTGATATGAATATTTCTATACTTATGTATAGATATATTAGGCTAATAATAGTAGGAGTGAATATTGAAAATTTTTAAATGAGAGCTAAGAGAGCTATTTTATACAAATGAAAATGAAAAATTTAAACCAAATAATTATAGTAATTCACCATTATTGTTTGTGTTAGATCAGTTTAATTTACATTTGCAATAGAGTTCTCTTAATACAATTGTCAATACATATACATATATAAATGTCTTTAAGTAATTTTGTAATATTAAATACAGTTTTCTTAAATATATTTTACTAATTTTAAGAGTTTGTGTAGTAATTTATATTTTGCAGAACATTAAAAAAACAATTTTAATATTCCAGAATAATTTAATATATATAAATACTATTAACAATAAAACAAAATAATATTAACAAAGAATGAAACTACATTTTTGTGAGATATTTTCCTCATAATAATATATATGAATGAAGTTTTCTCATACCTTTTTCAGTATCTATTGTGTCATTATTAGTTTCTTCCAATCTAGTGTCTTTACCATATTTTTTAAAGTATTCTTCTTGTTCTTTCGCTATTAGTTCACCTCTTTTAAAATACTTTTTATTAGAATTCTGTAATTTAATAAAAAATAATAACAGTATAGATTTATTTTTAATATTTAAAAAGAGTTTTCCGAACGACAACAGAATCTTGGCATATTTTGAAAAAGCTAATTTCTTAAACTGAAATGAATAACTCGAAAAACTGACGGTATAAATAATAAATTATAATAAAGAATGTGAAGATTCATTGTATTTCAACTAGCAGAATTATAAAATAATCAAACCAAAATATTTTTCTCCTCCAGAAGTTTCCGTTTTCTTGCTATTTCTGCTTTTAGAATATCCATATCTACACTGCAAAGCTAACACTAAATATTTATTTTGCATTATAAATAATTAAACATATTTTAAGATTCGGAAATTTTAAATATGATCACTAAAAACCTTTTTATAGTTGTGAATTGTGAAATGTGAAGGCTAGAAGTTGTCAACCATTTGTCAAGTACATAGACTACTAACTAGTAAATAAAATGAATGTAATACTGCTAATACCTTGTCTGTGGTTTTTTAGCATAGACTAGTTAAGTACGGAAATAAGTTGTCATTATTGTAAGACGTTAGGTATTCTAATATTTTTAAACGGTCGTTATCGGGTATGCTTTATTAAAGCAAAATCGAAATTTTTAGAAGAATGAATAAGGTACCGGTATATGTCATGTCGGGTAATTGAAGAGTTGGGGTACATAATAACAACTTATTGGCGTTGGGGTCCGGACTCGTAGGTCTTATATGTCAATCCCGATCATATTGTGGTGGTGGATCCCTTGTTTGGTTTGTAAACTAGGTCACAGAAAGCCGTTGAAAAAAAAACTGTGCTAAAATAATATTAGATACGCATATAAATGTATTTAGTATTCTTGTCTGTATCTGGTGAGAAAAATGTAGTCCAAAATGATAGAAAATGCACAATGCATTTCGATCTTTACATATGGAAGACAATGATTTCGCAGATACACTTACTTTTTTTGTTTAAAACTACAAATCATCATTAGAAAGTTGTCGCTTTTAGAGAACTACCATGTATTACATATGTACGTGATTTGAATGAATATCAGTTAGACAAACGTTATTTGAAATGGAGTAAGAATTCGTTCGTACTGTTTAAAATTTCGTCTTATTTTTTGTAGATTACCATGAACATCAGATAAAATTGACTGACGATGAATCACTTTTTCTTAGCTTCTTATTTTTCTTATTTTGAAAATAATTGTTTTTTGCATTAATACAAATAGACAAATATGCCCAATCATTCTCTTAAAATTAACACGGAAGTAATAGGTAAAAAAAATGAAAATTCTTATTTTAATATTTTATTTATTTAATGGCACCATGTATGTGAAAGTTATATCTTTTTAAATCCCTCAATTTTTTTTAAATTCACCTGCAATAATTAGAAAAATGTTTATGTATTGGAAGTGTAGACCAAAAGAGATGTAATTAAGACATTAAATTAAATTTATTAATACTATACCTTATAGCTTCGACTTTTGTTTGTCAGTTCCATCATCACTGCCATGACAGGTCGACCATGAGCACATTGAAAAGGAATTTTGCAAGAAGCAAGTGAATCTATCATATTTATACAATCAATTTTAGATAGTTTATCACCAAATTTAACAGCATACCTACAAGCCTGATTGGCATATTGTAATTGGTCATATATTATATATTGGTATATTAGTAATTGGTCATAAGCATGCAGAAAAAAATATATATTACCTAGAGGAGTACCTTGCGGTACACCACATGATAATATATTTTTGTGTTAAAATATAAAAAGAAAAAATTACATTATATTCTCTAAATTTAATGGAAAACCACACAAAATTTTTACCTCACTATGGACCAGTTCCATAATTGCCTTTGGATATGAAGACACATTTCCTCTTAGTGTCTTCATTGATTTTATTTGTTCTGAGATCAATTTATTTACAGCTTTCATAATTATTTCTACCTGCAATGTTCTATTTAAATTCAAAACTTATTTATTTCTAAACTAATAGTTTGCATTAAAGTATTTTTGTAAAACTTACACTGAAGGTACAGTATAAAATAATATTTTATTGCAAACAATGCAATTACATGCAACATATTAAATAAAGCAGTGCTTTGCAAGCGATGTGCTTGATTTGCTAAATGATTATTTAGCTAATCAGGCTTAGACTAGTATAATATAAATAAATATATATCTTTTATTTTTCGTATTACCTCTCTAGGATTTTGTCCAATAATTGCTTTAGGTAGAGCGTCTAATAAAATTACACTATCCGTCGTAAATGTCCATCGTAATCCAAATTGAGTAAATTTCTCTTCATGGTTAAGAAAACAATAAAAATAATCTTTATTTAATACTATAGATACCGGATCTATATGAACACTTTTCCATTTATTATCTTGAATGTAGTCTTAACAAATAGAAAATAAAATTAGGAAAAATAATAGTAATACAGACAGGTCAATGAGTAAATTAATCAATCAAATGAGGTATACCAGATAAGTTGCTTTCCAAATTAATTCTTTCATCTACAGCATGCTGATCAAATAATACGAGATATTTGGAAGATTTATGATCTCGAGACAATCCGTTTATAACAGCTGCGATAAATTTTCGATCTACTTGTCCTAAAATCTAAAACAAAAAACATTTATATCAGTTTTTAATTTAACAATATGATTTAACAAGATGTAAGGAAATAAAATATAAATAAACCAACTACAGCTTGTCTTAGCGACTGAGAATCAAATATTAAGTCTGTATTATTATTTTGAGCGTCGCTCTTGAGTTTTCCCATGTCCTTGGATAAAATATTTTGTACTTCTAATTCAAATATTTTGGAATTCACAAGTATATCATTAGCAAATTTTTCATAAATAGTCTGAAAGAAATCAATTTCAATTTATGTATCATTCAAGTATTGAATATAGTCAGTTTTAACTAATTCTTACGTCTTTATAATATTCGTCTCCATTGAAAGAGTGTGCTTTCTCAATGTTATTGTTCCTCGTTATTGGAGACATACCTGTAATAATAGTTTATTATTAAAAATTATTAAAGCAAGAATTATTCACAAATGTTATTATTTACCTTTTGGTATAAAGCGATGACGACGTCTAAACTCAAATTTATTCAGCTCTACACTTTTAACGAGGGATGACTGAACTTCCTGACTTGCACTTTTACACCTTTCAATAAGCACCGCTTTCGTATTGCTTCTGTTGTCTATAATCTCGTATACAGAATTCATGTCATTTAATCTTTGATTATTATCATTGTCTTTTATTTGCTTTAAGTTGTTATTCCAATTCAAACTTGTAATATTGTTTTTAGTAAATATATAATTAGAAAGACAAACGTTGTCTTTACTACAAAGAAAACTATTGTCAAATTCATTCTCAATATCTTGTAGTTCATTACTGTTGTGTAATACAACTTCACAAAAATGCACAGGCTCGATTTCATGCTCATTACCATTATCACTTTCTGATTGTGACAGAATGACGACATTTTTATTATTAAGTTTTTGTATATCATTAGTATAATTATCTTTAAAATTTGAAGAATTTACTCTCTTAAAATTATAATTAGAATTTGACATATAGGACATTTGTAAGGAATGCGATTCATTCAGTTGCTCATAATTCGTAACACTTCTACAGTTTTTTACAGTGTAAGTACTATTAAATTGAGGTGATCCCATATCAACAACTTGTGGTGCTACTTCGTGATTATTTTTACTAAAATTAAAATCATCTTTTCCATTACCAGTTATACCAAAAGGATCATTTTTTTCAGTTTGCTGAACTTTATAGTCACATTCATTGGAAATACTGCTTTTGCTGTTGTTATTGCTAATTTCGTATAATTGATCATTGAAATGCAATTTTTGCTTTAGTACATTTATATTGTAAGTTGATTTCTCACTTATGTAAGGACTCAATAAGGTTGTATTAACTGGTTCTATGTTATAATTATGACTATTATATGTTGCTACAGTAAGTTTTTGATTATGAAAGTTTAGTTTTGTATTCTTCCTATCTATAATTAAAAGGAAATGATATCAATCAAATGTATGTTAACTAAAATGAAGAGTAATTTAAATAAAGCTTACAAGATTGTTCATTTGATTTTATATGTCCCTGGGTACATTCTGGAAGTGTCATGTAACATTGATTATTAATCACAGTCTTTATAAGATCACTTGACTTTTTAACAATTGGATAATTTAAGCTATTGTTTTTCTTGTTTTCAGTATGGACACATATTGTTTCCTTACTATTTATATTTTGAATTTCCTTTTTTTTAGTAATATTATTATTTATTTTACTAAACTTGGAAATATCTTTATCTAGCAACATTTCCACCTGAAGATTTAGATGTTTACATGGTCTTTCTAAAGAAGTTATTTGTGCTTCAAATTTCTTTATAATAAAATCCTTATTATATAGCTTTTTATCTAGTTTCTTAGCACTTATCTTATTTTCCTTGAGACCTTTTAATTTCTGAAATTTATTAGCAAAGTTGTTAAATGTCATTTTAGAATTTTTTGATTTCTTCAAATTGTGTGAATTCTGTATTAAAGTTTTCACTTCATTTTTTTTAGGCAGCTTATGAAATTTTTTAGACAGTGGGCTAACACATTTAGAACTTTTTTTAACTTTTTGTGCTGACGGTTTTGACTTTTTGTGCTTTCTTCTTAAAATGTTACCTATAAAAAATTTAATAATAAAATTTGTTCCACAGAAATATATTTGACTCCTGAGGCTATGGTTACCTTTAACACCATTTTGCAACTGCAAGATTCTAGGTTGCTTGATTTTATCATTTAATACCCTTTCCATAATTTCTTTAACTCTAGTTCTAGTGTCCAATTCTGGTTTTTTACATTGTATTTTATTTAATTCAATTTTGTGAGGTATCAAACATGATTCTTCACAATAGAACTGGACCAATCTTTCTAATAAATTATTGATTTCTTTCCAATCTTTAAATTCAATTAATGATTTTTCATAAGTATAAATGATGTCAAAGTCATAATTGGGACATGTTATAAATATAAAATATAATGGAATGTTGCAATTTGAATTATTGTAATGTTCAGTCTAAAAATACCAATTAAATATTTTATTAATAAGACTACATATTTGATGCAAACTGTGCCTGTAAAAAAAGAGACCATACCATATTTCTTGCTTTATAATTGTTTGTTCCATAAAGCATCTTACATATATTTTCATTAACTTTTTTATGTAATGCTGATTTTGAAATAAATTTTCCATTTAAATAAATCAATTGATAGGAGTAACTTGATTGTATAGAATTTTTACCAATATAAGCTTTTACCTTATATTCATTCTTTTGTACCTGGAGTTCTTGTATATCATTTTCTTTTAGTTCAAACAAAGTCCATAATGTTTTATATATATCTCTGTTTTTGTGTATTTGAAATACAATATGATTTTTAGATTCATCTCTTAAACTAATAGATACATCCAAGTGTGCTATTGATAAGTGATGTAGGGCTGTTTTAATGTTGCATATCTCACTATTAAGATCTATTGACAGCCGTTGAATATTCAAGTTGTATAGAAAACCTTTTATTTCTACCTAAAAGTGGTTAGTAAATCTCACATTTTAAGTCTAATTTAGCTACAGTTAAAAATGTGTTGTGTTAGGACACAATATTGCAAAAAAAAAGTAAGCCTATCACATCTTTTCAGTCTATTTTGTTTAAAACAGTGTCTGCATTGTCTCTATTAATGTTAACGAATAATTGCAAATTCAAATTTTAGTAATGAAGTAACATGTTGAACTTACTGTTATAAAAACTTCAAAGTGATAACTCATGAATAAAATAAAATGCTTTTTTTCTGTCTTAGTCTGTAATCTTTAACTGTGTTGGCCCCAATAATTCTAATACAGACAGTTATTGTGATACTGATTTACTATATTATATGAATTTTAAGCAACAATTGACACTTAGAATTGATATTACTCATACTCTCATTGCAAATGGTTTACCTATGTAATAATGTATGAATATAATAAAACACCTATTTCAAAAGATATTGATATTAAATACTTACAGTTGTACCTTTAGAAGGTCTTGCAATACATTTACATATCTCGTTTACCTTGCCCTTGCAAAACTTTTTCTGCCATGTATCATTAGAATTTTCAAATCGAGAAACTATTTTAACTGTTTGAGAGACATTGATAATGCTTGCAAGTGATAGACCTCTAAAGCCATACTTGTCAGGAGCAGACTTTAATGTGTTTAAATCAACATATTTACTAGTAGCATACTTTTGTCCGAGCAAGCTAAAATTATTTTCCTTGATTCCAATACCATTATCCAACACTTGAATAAAATTTTCTTGTATACATACTCTAATTGCGATTGAAGTAGACGCTGCGTCGAGTGAATTATACACCTGTAAAGTACACATTACACTTAAGTTCAATTGAAATTATTTATTTATTTTTTAAATTAAGTGAGGAATTACCAATTCTTCAATCGCTCTTTTAAAATTATTAATATACACGGAGGCACACAATAAACTTTGTTCTTCTAAGGGTATTTGCTTCAGAGCCATTTTGTTGGCATATTACCTTTCTTTCTTACAGTTTCAAAATTAGAATTCGATGTTCGCTAATTTAATTTTTATTTACATTAAAAATCGTGCACAATATCGTGTACCACTGTAACTTACCGTGAGGGGTATTATGGTCAAAAATAATTGTCAGAGAATGGTATGGTTAAGT
The DNA here is from genome assembly GCA_947086505.1 of Morpho deidamia. Classification (NCBI taxonomy): domain Eukaryota; kingdom Metazoa; phylum Arthropoda; class Insecta; order Lepidoptera; family Nymphalidae; genus Morpho; species Morpho deidamia. The sequence goes on from CAMTZC010000010.1 coordinate 11,157,022, forward strand.
TTTCTGATAAACACAAAAATACATCTTAACTTGAATTTTTAGAAATACATTTTTTACTTTTATACCTTATTACAATTATACGTAACTGAAACGTTTGTTATTAACTTATTCGTATTTCACGTAGTCTATGGTATTTCACAAATTATAGTGTATCATCTATGTTCACAAATTAACAATCATTAGCATAGACTACTAATTACTATGGACTATTAACAAAAATATGTTCGTTGTTGATATGTATACAATAGTCCGTGGTAGTGTGCTAAACTCTTATTTCAGTGGCTTTTATTTAAATCTGTAGATTGACGTAGAAAAACCCGTAGAATTGTGTAGATACTGGTTTTAAAAATATAAGTACTGATTTGTCAAAATAACTAAAACAAGTTCTCAATATTCGTATAATAAGTAACTTATGATTATATCAATAATATAATACTTACATCTCTTAAAATTATTCGCGCTCTAATTTTTTATTTCATCAAATTTTGATTTTTTACACGTAAATTACAAATATGACGAACATCTTATACATTTGATGCAAGGAGATACTCTCTAGCCTGTTTTTATAGAAATTTGACATGTAAGAATATATGAGTTCAGAATTGCTAACATCAACAATCTTTTCTATAGATTTTCCATTTTTTTATCTTATTCTTCTTCTTATTAATGTCTATAGCAAGACAAGAGATCTCCAAACCACACTTCTTGTGTAGCATGGATCCAGTCTAGAGCAGTGGTTCCCAACCTTTCTTGTGGCATGCCCCACCTTAGCCTTTCTAAAAACTCTTATGCCCCCCCCTGTGTTGCATACATAACTTGTAATATAAAAAAATTGAATTGTTCACTAAGGTAACATAAATGATATGTTAAATTGACTTTATACTTAACTAGCTCCTTCTCCCATTCCCCGTAACGTTCATTCTAAAGATTGTCTGATAATTTCATTAAAATCAGTACACCGTTTCGGAGTCTATATAAGATATACAGACAAACATTCATTTTATATATTAAGATAACTAGCTGTACGACCACGCGTTGCTATGTCTCAGTCTAATTTCAACTTACCCTCGAAATAGAACTCAACAGTTAAAAAAAACACTCCGATCGGCATCAAACTTTACAAGATCATCCGCTGGGTCATTACAAAGATTGTATGGAAATTACATTTAAATCGGACCAGTCGTTTCAATGTCTATGAAGGATATACAGACAAACATTCATTTTTATATATTATGATTATATACTATAATTATTTAACAATTTTCTTTTATCGTTAAATTTGGCACGGAATCTAGTATTCCATTTTAATGGCCCGTAACCAAAGAGTTAAACTAGTGTTGAGTCCATTTTCGAATTGCCCCCCTGTGAGGCGTTGGCCCCACGTTGGGAAACATTGGTCTAGAGTCTGGAAGCGGTAGGGAGACTACTAGTGTGTTCTAGTGTGGGTTCGCCATTCTGGCTCCACTCCAATGCCCATCGACTCTTCATATTCTGCTGATCTATATCCGTAATTTTCAGTTCTTCTATGGATTTCCCCGGTTCTAATTTGGTTATTGAAATATTACAAGAATATCTATGCTTGAGCGGGACGCAGGCGACTCGTCGAAGCCCGTCGTATGCCGTCCTAACGAGGACCTCTGGATGTTCCGAATTGCGTTTATCAGAAGCCCATCTGAAAAGGTCCCTGAGGCGGTCGATGTATCTGGTGCTTCGAATGCATCGATAAGTGGAGGGAAGGGGCACTTATAGAGGGGCGCGACCCAGAGATTGTGCACTTTGGGGTTTTTCTGATGAAAAAAAATATCAATGCTCGTAGTTTAGGGCTCAGCGGGCGAGCGCCTTTCAGATATTTTATGAGGCCTATAGTCAGTTTTAATAATCTTTTTAAAACATGAATAACGACTCCTTTGGAAATGACACCTTAGCCTTAATGTATAAGCCTTTAATAATATAGTCCATGAACACAATCAGAGGCAACTATCTAGTGCCGTCTATAAGAAATAAATTCGTTAAAAGTTTGCGTACAAATCATCGATTGCCGTTTCAACCCTGAACTCGCCATAAGGTTGAAGTAACTGGACATTCAATAAGTAGTTATCGTATGAAACATCGCATGATCGTCACGTGAACTACGTGTAAACGTTTTTATATTAGCACGTTTCTCGAATAGACAAATTTTACAATAAATATTTTATTTATTTTAATATATTCGTTTCGTAAGAGACAATATTTTTAAGTCGCGTGTGTTTACGTATTAAATTGGATAATTTATGACTGATTAAAAATATAGTTGGATATTATGACGAACGTCAGCCTAGAGGAGGAAATTAAATTGTTTTGGGAGTACGTAAAACGGTAAGGTGTTTCTTAGTGTTCGATTTTCACAATGCACTATAACACCTAGGTATTTTATTTGCAAATACACCTGTAATCTAGATGATGATATAATATCATTAACTAACTATTCGTATAATTAAGTTCTTAATGTATGTTTTAAAGCTTCAATGGAATAGAAAGCACGGCATATTAGTATTAGTTTGAAGAAATCGTAAATGGCGTAATGCAATGATAATATATAAATCATAGTTAATACACTGATTTAAATCAAAGAATACAATGTATATAATGAAAAGCATTTTTTTCGACAAAAGAAAACATCGCTGCGAATGAGGTTTCTTCATTATCAGGAGATATTTCTTAAGATTTTCTTAGATATGTGTGATCTACTAATTGTTAGTTTGGCAAAATTATTGCCTTGTATTTTTTTAACATTTAACATCAGCATTGTACTATTACTAAATCCACAGAATTCATATCCTTATTGACCAGAAATAATAATTAGCAAAGTTTCGAGCGAGTTCTTTTCACGCCCGAACTAAGATTATTACGATTAGTTATAGAGATAGATTAAGTGGTATAGACTATTTCCATCTCGGTACTTTAATGCACGTGAAGTCATGGGTTTTCTTTGTTTTAAGGTTTTTTAAGGGTTAAGGTTAGTAGGTAATAAATCGACGCTAACGAATAATCCAGTAATTTGCTATGACCCAAAATATTTTGTATGTTAAATTTATAATATGTGCGTTTGGGTATAACATATTATTTTCAAGTTTTTATTTTGTTTATTTATAAAGAATTCTGATGTAAGAAGTCTGATATTTGATAATTTTTTTTTCGTCAATAACGATATGAATTCTATGGATTTAGTAATAACATAATGATGTTTTAAACCAAATAAAAGTCAATAATTTTGCAATAATAACAATACATATACTGCTCCAATGCGGATTGGCGGATCGCACATATCCAAAGAAATCTTAAGAAATATAATAATGATACCGAAGTTGACTGCATTCGTGACAACGTTTTCTTTTCGCGAAAAACGCATGGTGTATTGTAACTATGAATTAACTACGGGGTTTGAACTATTGACCCATAAGATTACTTCAGTTGACCTTATGCACTATATATGGGTACACAATATGCCAAGTCTTGTACCTTTAATATATAATATTTAGAAGCCATTCAGTACTATTGTAACGGAAGTTTGAAAGGAAATTTATATCTATAAATGAGATTAGCATATTATTATAGGATTTAACGATGTGTGACGATCCCATTACTGGAGAGGAGTTCCTCTTTCCGTTTTAGAGCATAACTCCACTCCAACGGGATCGGCAGATTTCACATATATAAGAATTCTCCAGAGATATTTAGAGAGATTTTTTGTACATAATAACTATATTTATATTAAATATAACATTTACATTGTTTAAAATTACACGCGTATTCTTTATAACTTATGACAGCGGTTTCGTGTCAAGGATCAAAAGTTATTACCTATAAGAAAAGTAATAATAAAATTATTTTGCTTTAAGACGCGTTAAAGTTAATAGAAAATACTACTAATACTAAATATACAGCTGACTCTTCGTTTTCCAATCTGATAAATGCAGAATTCGTAAAAATACATACACAAAACTCACCAAACAATACACGAGCACTACACACGTTCGCTACCACAAACTCAGTAATCGTTTAGCCCCGTAACCGAAGCATCATCAAGCATCTTGATGTCCATTCTATATTTAGCGTTATATTTTCAATTTACCTAATCGGATTTTAACAAAATAATTTGATTTTTATTTTTGTATTATGGATGTTCGCAAGGTAACGTCTAAGTCTATAAATTATTATTGTAAGAAGTTTTTACCTGAACTAAAAATACATATAACTCAATTGTCTCATAACTTTAATTAATATAGTCGGCAATGGTATGGTCACTAAGAATTCAGTTTTAAAATTCCAAAGGTTTGACGAATTTCTTATCTTTTGGGATATGCTGTTGGCTATTATTGCAAAACAATGTCTAAAAGATAACTGTACACAGAAAAATGTCTCGGTAATAAGTTGTTCTTATAAATAGTGCGATGGAGTGTGGATACGGCATCAGTCATACACAGGAAAGTGTTTCAGGAAGAACAGGATAATTCAAGGTAAAGCTTTAAAACTTTTACCCACAATCTTGATAACTTATAGTTTCGTACCTCTGTAAGGAAACTATAATATTTAAGATGAATATATTTTACAACTAAGTGAACTTTACTTGTAATTTTATATTATTATGATTCATATTTACTCTATTCGACTGGCCCGTTGGAGCAGTGGATAGTGACCCTACCTTCAGCTCCGCGGGTCGTGGGTTCGATTCCCGCCGAGGGCCAACATTTTCTGTATACAATTTGTTCGTTCTTCGAGCCTGGGTGTGTATTTGGAATTAAGTATGTATTTAAAATTATATACGTAGTATATCTACCAATTCTCCGTCACCCATAACACAAGTATTAAATTACTTACTTTGATGGACGACCGTGTGTGTAAGTGCCCCATATATTTTTTTATTTATTTTATTTATATTACATCCAAAACAAGTCGTAACACTTTTCTGTTGAATCCAACTTAAGTGATTACGATGCAAAAGTTTCGGTTTTGTATCTCATTATGGAGATACAAACAATGAAGGCCATTACGAGAGACACTTCTCTCAAATAAACTATCGAGATATGTAAATATCCTGATAACTTCTCAGTACTTTAAGGTTAAAACTTGAAATATCGCCCTCACAGCAACCTGTTTTTTTAGTAAAAAGTCTTGTTACTTTTAATCATCATTTTATATTTCAGATGTATAACATTTTAGTTTTCTTCGTTGTAATAGCCTCAGCACTTTCCGCTGAAATACCATCACAGGTGTCTTTAGACAAACTACCTATTGTCAATAATGTTGATAAAACGATCGAGACACACGCAGTGTACGAGAAACCAACAAAACCCGAATTAGAACATCATCCAGTCTACAGACCTGACGAATATATAAAACAAGGACGTGCTAGAATTGCCCCAGTAAGGTCCCAAGGACCTATTGTAAAACATGATATGCTTGCCGATGAACCTGCACCTAATCCAAACCCAGACGTTGATAAAATCGTAAGTGTATCTATTATAGATTCATAATAATCAGATGCGCATTGAAATAAATTGTTTAATAATAATAAAATATTTAATATTTACTTTATTATACTTATTTCTTACTAATACCAGCAAAGTCTTTGACGCGACTTGTATACTAATTTATCAATAATGCAATATGTGGTTTATTCAATGTTCCCAAAAGAATATATATATATATGTTGTTTAATTAATTATGAAAGTATCAAAATATTGATAAATATCAAACGGATTAGTTTGGCAGACAGAAAGACTTTCACATTAAAAATATAAATCAGTATTAATTACTTACTATCAGTGCCAACAACAGCTTCGCGCGCGTGGAATTCAGTGATTTACGTAACTTTTCCCGAATTTTCGATATTTTGAACATAAAAGTAGTTATTGTGAGTTAACCGTGAGAGATAAAGACATGCTATCACGGACTTTTTTGTAGTATTTTTATAGGTCTACAATTCTTTACTACATTACTTTAGCGTATCTCTGATGGTTTACGTAGCACACGCGACTAAAGCTCCCAGTGATCAAGTTTTTAACAACTGCGCAACCTTTTCAACACAATTTACATTATACCGATATATATATATTATTTACCTAAACCATCAAGTATTGCTTAATAAAAATATCTTTTGGTGAAAACCGTACAAAAATCCGTTTAGTAGATTTTGAGAAAATCAATTACATACAGACGGTAATGATACCGTCTGTATGTAATGATGTGTAAATTAATGATAATTTACACATCAATTTGGGACTTTGTTTTATAATAAGTATAGATTATATAACTTCACTATTCCATCATTTTACTACTTTCGTTTTTTTACTATAATATGTTTTATTTTTTTTATAAGTTAATTAATTTAATTATAAAGCTTCGTGTAATTTTGAGTATTTATAACATATAGAAATAAGTTAAGTATTAACTATTGTGTGATTTATTAAAAGTTATAGTAAACCTTATAAGCAATAAATAACAAAACTATTTCTATGTTTCAGGATAATTATGGATTTTCCGGTCCTGTCGAAGTGGCTTATCCCGATATCCCTTACGCTCCCGGATACGGATATGGGAATGGATTCACAGGACCAACTGGGTAATTTTAATGTCAAAAGAATATTGTCAATTTTGTCTAACATTCCAAACATCATATTTTTTAATTGTGATGTCTAATTTTTTAAATTTATTCAAATATACGAATATAAATTGCTTACTTATTTTTTTTTTACTAATTCTAATTTTCAGTTACGATGTTTACGGACCTTCTGATTACTATATGGAACCTGATACATCCACATTCGGATTACTTTGGAGTCAAGTCCCAGATTCTAGGGTTTGTATAAATTTCTGGCGTTAATAGTCTCATAGTTTATAGAAATTTATCAATAGTTTAATAAAAGACACGTGTATATTATATTACAACAATTTATAATTATTAAGTAATATGAGATATGGTAAGTAATTACTAGTAAGTTATAAAGCTTCAATTTTCTTTATTTTATGTACGGTTTTTCTGTCGTATATTTCTCACTTAGTTCTGAATTCAAAATTAGGCTTTATTGTGTTAGAAACATTTTAATCCTTACTTAAAGTGATTTATAGAAGCAGGCGTTACTTTGCGGAATTCCATATTACAAGCAATATAACAGAACTAACTACTTTGCTATAATCCGCACGGGTTAAGTGAATGCATGCAAAGCCGCACGACAAAAATCGTACTGCAGTACGATTTTTGTCGTGGAGCCTATCCTCCTGATGATGCTTCGGTTTCGGGGCGAAACGATCGTCGAGATTGTGGTGGTGGGTGTGTGTGCTGCTTTTGTGTGCATTGTTGCTGGTGAATTGCGCCTTGGGGTGCATGTGGTGGCTTGTCCTGCATGTATAAGGTGCGTAGATTTTGCCTGCTTCATACACATTGGCTTTGCATGCATTCACTTAACCCGTGCGGATTATAGCAAAGTAGTTAGTTCTGTTATATTCCTTACTTTAAGGTCATCTATAACATAACGTTATGAAATATAATAAAACTAGTATTTTCTCGCTCTTCTAAGTTATGAGTCTCTTTAACACACGAGTCTTGTAGGCGTTACCGTTCGCTACTCGTATATTGAAAGTTGCCTCAATTTTTTTAATTCGGTCACACACACACGGTTTAATACTAAGCGTGCGAGTTTATTGTTGTAGTTTAAATTTGAATCGGAATAAATGATACTAGCAAAGCCCCGCGGTTTCACCCGCGTCCATACAGATCTCGTGGTAGTGGAAAGTCTACGAAATCGGACTATAGATTTATTTTGTAGATTATTTAATTATAAAAAATGGGTATCATTAGTATTCTTGGAATAAGACTTAACTCACCAAGTGCAGGCCCTGCTATAACGGTAGGTTAGGTTGGTTATGGCATTATTTGATTTCGATTTACATTCTTAAATTCGTAAAATCTTTTGATTGGGATGTCGGATTTTAATAATTTAAAAAGTATTTTACAGGTATTGAAACAGTTATTCATAAAATATCATTTAATGTGATAAGGATTAATACAGAGATATGAATAAAATGGTTTGATTATTGTCGGCACTTTTACCAACTTTTACAATGTAAAAAAGTAGTTATATTGGCATAACTATAATAGTTAGACATATGGTGTCGCGGACTTTTTTGTGGATATTGATACGTTCTATAATACTGTAGACTATTTTTTTGTTCTATCATCAATAGTTTCCGCAACGCACGCGATGAAAGATGTTTACGACTAAATTTTTCCCAACTTATTACAATTTTGTTAGGGATCCCTATATTTTTTTTAAATGACATATAGCCTATGTTGCTCAGTGAAAAAGCAGCTTTCCAATGGCGAATGAATTTTTGAAATCGGTCCAGTAGTTTTTGCGTGAAAACGTAACAAACATACATACAAACAAACATACAAATCTTTCCTCTTTATAATATTAGTATAGACTAATGCGTTATGACAATTCACTAAGCAAAACTGTATCTTTTTCCAGACATTGGTAACCTACGCGGGGCGGACTATCAGCTGGATATTCAGTAGTATTTTCGTTCTCATCCTTGGCTCACTTCTCACAGTCGGAATTTGTAATTACACCACACTTTGTAATATCACTTTCAATGGCGTTGGACCTATTCACGAGGAGATGAGATCGCTTATGACTCCAGAACGATTGGAGAGGATAGGGAAAGCTGCAGATTTTGTGAAAACAGCAATTGATAAATATCAAAGAATTCAAACAGTCGCTCAGCCAGGTACAAGAAAACGTCGTTCACTTTTATATTAATAATCCTATCTTGTATTTAAACTTATAACATTAGTAAATTTAATAAATAAATATTATTTTACGCCATCGTTTTTCTTTCATTTTCAATTCATATTTTTTATGCACGGATTTAGCTTTACATTAATAATAAGTAAATAAATAATAATGAATACAGTCCTATTCATTTTAAAATTAAATATTCCATATTTCACATAATTAATGATAATTTACTAATAAAGTAATAATGTACACTTGCCATTTAAATCACATAAACGATTATTAAATTTTTTTTTATAAATTATTTTATAAGGATTGAAGTTAATATTAAATTATTCAAATTAGTTGATATATAAAAATTAATTTAATTTTAATAATGTAAAATCACGTCATAGTATAAAACAAAGTCGCTTTCTGTGTCTGTCCCTATGTCCCTATTTCCCTATGTATGCTTCAATCTTTAAAACTACGCAACAGATTTTGATGCGGTTTTTTTTAATAGATAGAGTGATTCAAGAGAAAGGTTTATATGTACAATAACAGTCAATATGGAGTAGAGAAATACTGTAATTTTTGAGGTTTCTAACGTGATGTCGTAAATAATTACATTTTTTTCCGCTTACATTGCAAACGCAGGCTGAACACTACAAGATTTATCAAAATAATGTATTAAAAATTTGAACACCTTAAAAAGGTCTACAGAAAACTCCGCGAGGGTATATGTCTATCTCTTATGGATAAACCACAATAGCATTTTTTTGTCATTTACTTTTTACGAAAAATAACGCCCTCTTTTCGAAGCAATTTTAAGCAATACAGCATCAATCCTTATCCAATTAAGTACCTTAAATACATTGTTGATTTAATATAGATCAATATGGCCGTTTACAGCATGTAAATGAATATTTTCGAAGATATTACAGATTTAATATGCGGCGCGTGCCTATAAATAGCGCATCGGAGGCCGCGCTTCGCCCTATAGCACTTATAATTTAGCAGCGATTGGATTAATTGTAAAAATAAAATACATAGAGAAAAATGTAAAAAGGAACTAGGTAAAATGTATTATATGAATTAAGATATTCCAAAGATAGCAGGAAATCTTCATGGTATAGGGAAAGGGGAATTGTTTTACTCCAAATTTAAAGCGTGCGGGCCGCGGGCAGTAATGAGTAAATCAAAACTACTGGATCTATTTTAATCATTTTTTTCACTTAGTGACAGCCTATACTTATATATTTTATACCCGTGCGAAGCAGGGGCGGGCCGCTAGTAATTTATAAGAACAGAAATATTTATTACTTATATTATATTATACAAATAAAAATTAGTTTAACGGAATTATAATTAATTTGATTTTAATACGTAAAAAAATATTGTTTTACTGGCGAATTCAACGTATTTTGTTAGAACACTCATTTATTAATCCATGCCTAAGTATAAGGACCTAACGGCGCAATTGTATTGCAACGAATTACGCTTTTACAATGCAAGTATCCGAGACTTGGTTAACATAAGCTTGTAATAGCGTAGTATTAAAGAGATACTTGCACTATGTTTAATAGACATAAATTCAAGGTAAAGCACCAAATAATAAAATGTCACTATCATTTCCAATTCACTAGAAAGGCTAAGTGAAAGCAATGCTATCGATCCTTTTAAATTATTTTTAGGTACTTTTAGACTTTTATGATATTACAAATATATTTTTCAAGGGTTACTTTAAAAAAATATCAGTATATAACTAAAAGGGTTTACATAGAAGAAGTGGAAGTCCGCGAATAAAGTGTAAATTTTGTTTGAGATACATAGAAACACCTTTTTTCCATAACAAATAATAAATAAATAGAGCTGTGATAGCCCAGTGGTAAGACCGTGCGACTTTTTCGGGGGATCACGATTTCAAACTCCAGGCAGGCACTAATGAATTTTTCAATTAAAACTTATGTGTCTAATTGATAATTGCAATTTATTACGCACTTTTCAGTGAAAGAAAACATCGCTAGGAAACGTACGCATATCTGTAGAGAATGTTGAGGATATGTGTCACTTACCAATCCGCATTGTAGCAGCATGGTATGTCGTAGAGCCAAACCTTCTCTTCAGAAACGGAGAGGCGGAAACCTATGCCCAGCTGTGGGATTGTAAGAGGGGGTTTCCTTACTTTACTTTTTTTATGCGGTCCACATATTTAAAGAATTCTCAAGCGGTATGCAGTTTTCCTCACTATGTTTCCGTTCATTGAGAATCACATGAATAGTACCTAAATATAAATTGTACTTTGTTAGTTGTATTTAATTCGTACTGTAAGAACTTCAAATAAAATTTGAAAGTGAAGATATTTTCTCTGGGCTTAAGCCAGTGACCCCCACATTGCTATATACTACAGAAAAGCACATAACTACAGAATTTTAATTAAAAAAGCGTGTATGTACGTGAACAGTGTAGTTGTGTTTAATTTATTTTAAACTATGATCAAAATAAGCTTAACAAGTCGTAAATATGTAATAAGCAGGAATAATAGTTTTCTTTAAACTAAATGTGTATTTTTTTTTATTACGGCACTTAATAATTCTATTGTATAGAATTTTGCAAAGATGAGTCTCATTGAAAAGCAGTTGACGCAATTTGTCACGTCATGAATCATCCATCATTAATATCATTCTCACTAACTAATCGGTATAAATACTTTATTATTCCTAATAATATTACAAAATGCAATTAATAAATGATCCGATTAAACCAAATTTTTAATATTTAAAGATATGTGACTGTTAATTTTAACATTAGTTCGTTATTTATGTCAAAAGGTGCTTGTGATTTTATTTAATAAATAAAAATCTAAAATAGAAAAGGTGAGTGCTATATCTTGTATATATATTTTTAAAATATCTTATAGCCGTTTTTAGTTATTTCAAACCAAATCTGAGTGTATTGACAAAAACTCAAATGGAATTACTCACTAAAGTAACTCAAATGGAATTACTTAGGTTTAATTTGTTTTAATTGAATATAAGTGTTCACAGATTTCACAGTGATATATAGCAGTGTCTTGTTCTAAATGATGAAAAAAGTTGAAGAATTTTTCATTTACGTCGAAAACCCCTAGCCGTTTGAGTTATGCTCATACTAGGTTTAGATACTCTAACTTTAATTTAGAACTTTTTTTCTTTAGTGAAAAATTCATTCTGATTACTAAAAGAACGCATTACCCAATCAGCCAATGAATCTGTTTACAAAATTTTACCATCCTTTGTAACAATAATATTTAAATGTACAGAAATGACACTTAAATTTTTAAACTATACATCTCCGCATTGATAAATATCACTTATCACTAGTAAGAGTCCATATGGCTAAGATGTTATATACTTATATAGAAATGTTTATTCGTGTTTAACAATTGGTATAATCTTAATATGTTTAAATGAATGTTTGTCTGTATGGCCTTTATAGACTCCAAAACGGCTGGACTAATTTTAATGAAATTTTTAGTCTATCTTTATAAACCAGTGGATGATCCTGTAAAGTTTGGTAGTGATCGTAGCATTTTGTTGAGTTTTGTTTGAGGGAATTCGAAACAAAAAGTGGTTGGCTGGAAGAGGTTCCGATTACGGAATAAGCCCGCCATTGCATTAACACATGCAATAAAGAGATTACAAACAAACAAACAAACCAAACTGAGCCACGGCATCGCGTTGTCGTTCAGCTAGTTAAATTAACGCCTATTGTGCGTGATTGCAGAAATCATTTGATTGACACCGAAATCAATATTTTATAGAGCAATTTATTAGAATAAGTATAAGGGTTTATAACATTATCAGAGTTTACATTTCTTTTGTAATCTTTTGTAGTAGCAACTGCTTAGTTATGTTCATTATTGTTATCAAGGATACAAGCATTTCTTAAGCTGATAGTTGCGTTTGTGACCCATTAGTTATCTTGGGTTGTCCAATACCATTCTTAGTAAGACGTTATCTTAAGTATTTGTATTATTAAATCTCTAACTATTGTTTTTTTAGATGTTGTATATTTTCGTGATTGCATCCGTCTTGTCTGTGGTATTCGGGAACCAATACGCATATTTTGGTGACAATCTTGTGGAATTCGACGATGTGTCAGCTAATGTAAGTAAAGCATTTAATTAATAAAATATTTCTCGTAGGTAACACATACACAATTTATCTATTATCTATATATGTAAAAGATAAAGTAATTATGTTCCTTAATGACTCCGAAATGACTGAACCGATTTAAATGAAATTTTTAGAAATTTTTTAGATTGTCACACATAATCATGTAAAGATTGGTGGCCATCGCATCGTTTTTTTGAATTGTTTATATATTTCCCGCGGGAATAATACGATTAAAAGAGGCCTATGTGTTTCTCCACAATGTAAGTCACACGGTGAAAGTCTCATCAAAATCAGTTTAGCTTTTCCGGACATTAGCCCGGAAAAACACAGAGAGAAGGAGCTAATTGACTTTGTACTAATAAATTAAACCTTCCTCAAGAACTTCACTATCTCTTAGAAAAAACCGTAAAAAAAACTCTTCAGTAGATTAAAAAATACGATCCTATAGATAGATACGTTAAACGATTTATGCATCAAAACGGCGACAATATATAGTATATTGTAATTTACCATTTGCTATGAGAGCTTTAGGGATCTTGCGAGTATTATCACTTAAGCATAATAAATGTAAACATCAAATTATAATTCCGACTGTTTCCAGTCATAACTCACGAAAAGTATGTACTAATTGGCCTTGTACGGAACAGTCATTCATATTATATACTATTAGTGATGATTTAGCGTTTTACGATGCAACCTTACGATTGCTAAGTACAATGTGGCTGTAAGAGAGAAACTGGTCACAGTTTATGTCTCCCGCGTATCTCGCATGAATGCTGCCATTAAGCTAACTTTATTTTGACGACTGATAAAGGCAGCTTATTTCCGTATCGACCGAATAACGTCTTCAAATAATGGCAGCAGCATTATTATTATGACAAAACTCGAATTATCCACTTGTTTCAGAAGCATAGTGATTTTCGTCAATAATCTAAAAGTTGTCAGTAAAAAGCATAAATAGATATTCATAGCGGGAAAGACGAAAATATATAGACAATATATGTATAAATGTATATGTATAGACAATATTTATGTAATAAATAAATAATATGGGACACTTACACACACACGGTCGTCCATCCCCAAAGTAAGTAACTTAATACTTTTGTTATGGGTTACGGAACAACTGGTAAATATACTACATATATAGTTTTATAATTTTTAAATACATACTTAAATATAAATACATACTCAGGTTCGAAGAACCAACAAATTGTTTATAGAAAATGTTGGCCCTCGGCGGGAATCGAACCCGCGACCTGCGGAACTGAAGGTAGGATCACAGCGCCAACGGGTCAGTCATATATTCATAACTTTTCAATTTGTAGAATGAAAACACTTTGTTCTTATGCACGTAGGTTACATTACTTCAATATTGACTCTTTAAACAAATGTAGATTTTTATCAGATGCCTTGTTTGAATACAAAATTTGTTAACAATAGAAATTAATGTATGCATTTGCACGAAATTATTTGATTTCGTGTGCCTTCTAAGGTTCCCCGAGTACCGATAGCACCACTCTATTCAACCTTTAGAAGGATATTTCTTGAAGCTGATTCCGCCTACGCTAGATTTTGCCAAGTCGTCAACATATGCTGTGATCTTATCGATTTACATTTTGACACACGGAGGGTATTTCAACAAACCGTTCGCAAACACTGCTTTTATCTTTTAAAGTTTAATAAATAGATATAAAAATAATATTTCCGCTGTAAAGACGTGTGTATATATATATATGATACTAAGGGAATTTAGTTATAAATGTATTGTTACATTCAATGTTTTGTTTTTTTAGTAAACCTAAATAAATAAAATAAAATAGTGTACTAAAGACCGAAATGCAATCGCTTTTTCTAATAGGATTTCTATGCATAACAACTTCTTTGTTTTTTATTATTCTGAGTGACTAAGATTATTGCATTATTGACAAAACGTTTAATTTTAAGTCTTTCTTAAAAAGTCATTGCGTGATGTAAGAAATCGTTAAGTAGCAATGAGTTAGATTGTATTTAGAAAAGATAGATATATAGAGAATAGCTAAAATATTATATTTGTATTTTTCAGAGTATTTCAGTGCCTTATCCATATCGAGAACCTCAGGTTGTAACTGTTAAACATAAGCCAGTAAACTATGGTGTCAGTCTACATCCTTCAACTGAATTACAAAAACCACAAATCGCATGCCTGTCTCCTATAGATTTAATGTGCTCTATGGTATCGGTAAGTATATTGTTATGACATACATATTTTTTACAATTTTGACTTAAAATTAAATATGATGTATTAAAATTATCGGATGCTTAGTGAAAAAAGTAAAAAATAAAGAGGTCCTTAAAAATTATTATATAAATAAAGAAATGACAAAAAGTGTTTGACATAAATTTTCAATTTGACATAAGTTTAATAAATGGACATATATTATAAAAGTAAATTAAAAAAAAAATAATAAATTCTACATATATTTAAGGACAACATAAAAGGCTTAAATTTTTTTTGTATTCTTAAAATTCAAAAAAATTCAATAGCCCTAACAAGCGTTACAACTGACCTCAAAAGCCTTGTCGCGAGTCAACATACTTAACGTACTTTTATGTATTCTTAAGAAATTTTCATTTTCATAAACCAACTTTTAGTCGATATCGCTAAATAAATTTTAAAAAAATGCATTAAAATACTGACGTATCTGTGTGTTCAAAATACAGTTTTAATCACATATACACGTAAAGATGGTTAACTTATTGACGTTTGTTAAATGATTTTCATAGATGCATACATCGTTCTATCATTCCTATCTATACAACCATAATAAGACTAGCTTTAAGACTAACAGAAGAAGACTTACTTTTAGAAGACATTAGACTAGGTTTGATTTTGCCGTTAAAATATTGCTTTTATGAGACTTAATTCAATATAATATCAACATATCTTGCTGATTTCCAATGCAAGAAATACATAATAATATATCTATACTAAAATTATAAATATCAAAGTCTGTCTGTATGTCCGTCTGCTACGCTTTCACGGCTAGAGTAATATTGACGATATTTTATATTTGGTACAATTTAAGCGTATATATCAAGCTCATATATGGTTTAAAGAAATTTTTGTTTTCTCTTCGAAATCCCAATAAAACTACATAGTAAATGGTTTTATGTATTTTACGATTCAAATTGACGTGTTTTAAAATGTATTATATAATAACCATATTTTTTAATTACAGAGCGTTTATGGCTACATGAAGAGCGGTATTATGTTTGTTATCAAGTCCATCCCAGCTCTAATCTTCGGTTGCTTCTCATTCTTCGGAGTCTGTAGTTTCACTTCTGCCTGCAACTACTTCAATTTTGACTCTTTACCCTACATCAAAAAAATTGCCTCGTTTGCGACTCCTGAACGGCTAAAGAGCGCTAAAGAGTTTATTAGCAAAGCTATGGAGAAATACAATGAACTTCAAAAGTTCTAGAATTTGCCTTGTTATTTTTATGTATTTATTTTATTTTTAGTAATTAAATAATTAAATTTTAACCATATTTGTGTTTAATTTTGTTAAGTACGTCATGCATATAAAAGGAGTAGCGCCAGAGTTCAATGATAGGAAAGAATGCAATCGAAAATCATGTGCCGACCTCACTTACAGTGGGATAAGGGCAGGAGAATGATCATTTGTCTGTAATTTTATAAAAATCAACATAATCCATT
The DNA here is from genome assembly GCA_947086505.1 of Morpho deidamia. Classification (NCBI taxonomy): domain Eukaryota; kingdom Metazoa; phylum Arthropoda; class Insecta; order Lepidoptera; family Nymphalidae; genus Morpho; species Morpho deidamia. Next base: position 11,173,635 of record CAMTZC010000010.1, read on the forward strand.
ATTCGTAATTAAATAAATCAAATTAGGATGGTTGTTATTCAATTGCTTTGTCGCTTTAATACATTTTCGCTTGTGATATCATAGAATTATTATAGATAGAGTAGAGGAGCCATAGACAAGTCTGTGAATGCGAGTGTCGGACAAATAATAAGAGAAGATAAGAGACCCATGCGTTGTCTTACAACGCCTAAGAGATAGGTAGTCTCATTTGCGTTTCCCTTTTTTTATAAATAATAAATCTACGTGTAATGTACGAGGACATTTGATCGTATAACACTGGGTCATTACTAATGACTACAATGTATAAAGGAAGAGTCATCACTTGCTATACACACATTATCCTTATAGGCACATATGTGCCTATAAGGATAATATGAACTGGTGTCATAGTATTAAGGTGTCATATTGAATGTTCCTAGACAATCAAACAATTCATTTGTTTGTAAAATTTATTAATATCTCGACGGTTAAAAATTCTAATTTTCCTAAAGAACACGCAACGTATAAATCCGCATTGAAATTTATATTGCAATCAACATTATATATATAAAATAAATATATATATGGGAAACTTACACGCAGGGTGGTCCGTCCTCAAAGTAAGTAACTTAATACTTGTGTTATGGGTGACAAACAACTGGTAAATATACTACATAAATAATTTTAATTACATACTTAAATACAAATATATACCCAGACTCGAAGAACCAACTAATTGTTTATAGAAAATGTTGGCCTTCGGCGGGAATCCTACCCGCGACCCTTGAAGCTGAAGGCAGGGTCACTACCCAAAGGGCCAGTCTATATATCCAGGTTTTTTTTCGTTGCGAATTAACGTTATCATTCTTAAATTATTCCACATTCGTTTATCTAAATAGAAAAAAGCATTAGAATAATTATTGACTTACTTTTATAATAATTGGTTTTATGTTCGTATTGTATAAGACAATATCGTAATTTTTGACTAGACCTTCATGAACGTCACCCTAATGGCGTAATTACAAATGATTCAACCTTCTAAGCAATACCTATCGCTGATAACGACTGCCATTCGGTTGAACCTTAATTATCCATCCTTACTTAAATTGCGTGAATTTATGGTGACGTAAAAACCAAAGTTGATAAGTAAACGCTGCTATTAATGGTAATTAATGATATATAATTTTTTTATTTTAAAACCGGACTGTTATTTTACCTGATGTACCTATAGTTACTGAGGCAGATTAAAATTATTGACGCAATTTATGAAATTATGGCATTTTTTTTTGTTGAGTTTAGAATGTCCTTTAACATAAACAGAGAAAAACAATTGAATACTTTGCTATTAAATACAATAAATTACGGTCTTTTGGCGAATACTTATTATAATCATCCCACCACACGGTCGTTTGCTGTTCAGAATCAAAATGTTTAAGTAGGATAAAGTGAAGTAATTAACCAAAATGCGTCTCCAAATGTAATTATACAAAAGAAACGACTTATCATGGCTCGAATGACTATATTAAGTCATTTATGGACCCTTCGCATTCCAAAAATATGCTGAACAATCGTAAAGAACGTCATCATAGCGAAGTACTTATATTGTATATTAAGCCGAAATCTTAAAAATGGACACTACTTTCAACAAATGAACTTATGAATGATGGAGAAGATGATAATCACTGAGATAACATAATATGCAATTCTTTAATAGCAAATATTTGTTTAAAGATCTCTCTATGCATATGCGGAATTATTAATATGTTGATTTCTATTCTGATAATTTACATCATCGCTTAGATTTAATTCAAAAGATAGTTGACTTACTTTTTAATTAAATGTTATGTTAAATTCTACTTGAAATTCGCATGATTCGCTTTATTATACGGTTTGCGTTCCAGTAGGGCAAGATAACCTTGCACGTGATGTCACTGACTAGCGTATTATTTTCGTCCTGATGACTCACGATATAACGAGAAATGAACTGAGACAGATTGACAGAATGGCAACTTTAAACAAGTGTTTCATACACAGAATGATGTCAGCGGTCTAGAGCTCGAATATCATGTTCGCTGTAAACTTAAATGTACAAGTGTAGAATACAAAAATAAAAATATTATTGTTTTGATTTTCAATGAGGTTTAACCTTAACTGTAAATGTAATAAAAAAGTAATGTATAAAATAAACATACATGGCCAATGCAACGTTTATACGGGCTTTGTGTCACTGACGCCTTATCTTGTGAGTAGAGTGATAACCACATGTTTCAAAATATTAACAGTAGTTGGAATTTTGCATTGTACAAGGGCGGTACGTTACCACGCCGTTCCAGAATATTACACCGTTATCAAGATTTTATCTTTGTGAAACAGAAAGTCCATAAATTATCAACTAAAAATTAGGTATATATGACACCGTCAATATTTAGCTCAAACAATGGGAAATTCTAAGAGTAAAAAGATGAAAATAACGCAGAGCGATGGGCAAACAACAGAAGATAATAGGGAACGTATTAATTCTATCAAGACTGACTCTCCAAACGTAAATGTGGTTAAGAAGAATACAGAAGTTGAAAAGTCATCAGAGCAAATGGAAGAAAAGAATAACGATAACGCTAGCAGTGCTTCTACTGTTGAAGTTTTAGATGAAAAGTAAAATTGTGTGCTGTAAATAAACGATGTAGTTGCTATGTTATACCAGTGAAATCTCTGAATAGTTTATTGTCTAATATATCTTGGTAAATATTATATTATAATTGTAATGATAATTTGAAATATATTTTTAAAATATATTACTTTTATTATTTATTAAAATCATTAGTTAATAATGTTATTGTTGGATAGTACTGAATACACTTTTAATTAATAAGCAGCTGAATTGGTACTTAATTAAAATATTTTTTAGACAAGACACTGCAAGGAAATTGATAAAAAATAATATTTATTCGTACTCTGAATCTAAAACAAATAAAGTTAAAATGGAAAGACTAGTTTCCGTAGGAACGACACACATATGTACAACCAAAAAGTACATAAGTTATTAAGCTTTTTACTTTAGTGTGATTAAATCTAGTTTATTACCTATCTGTAATTTAGACCGTGTCACGAGATCCGAGATGTTTTCGTTAGATATTTATTGTTCAGCCAAAAATTGACTTTTATAAAAATAATATTACGATCAGAGATAAATAAAAAAATGAAAATTACAATGAAGCCACTAATGTTTTGAGGGGGAATAAAATGATCGAACGAGAGTATTAATGAATGACGAAGATTTATTCGTTTACTGTGAAAAAGGATTAGAAGTGAAAGCGAAATTATTATAAAAAACAACTAACGATCGGTAAACAAACATTATTTCTATTAATTTTGTATTATCTGATAGTTATCAGTGATTTATCATGACGTTATCTAATGTATGCAAAGTTGCATTCATTGATAGGAACAAAATTATATTCATGGCTATTGAAGCTAGGTAAAGATCCTTAGAAATGGTTATTGCATTAGGTGTTGCCAAGTTAGGGGTCTACTTATACAAGCCCCACCTGCAGGCCTACCATGAACTCTTATTGCGACTCAATTGAAGACGTAAACTAAATTATTTTACTTTTTCATACCATGACGTCTTAAAGACGCACACTTTAAGTCGTTGCCAAATGAGCGTTCGTAATGCGTCCTAAAAACATGTGAGTAAAAGAGACAGAGTTATATATATAGTTTATATAATGTTATCCTTTTCAAACATTACGACCCCAATGCAATCCACACTTAATGATACGAAAGCGGTTCGGTTTAGGTACTGACTTTGAAAATTGAGTCGCAATAAGAGTTCATGGTAGGCCTGCTGGACCCGCTTTGAGCGGCTACTACTGCCGAGTGTACACTAGGCAGTGAGGTGGAAAAGTACAAGGTAGTAGCTACTAAAAATCAAGCATAAATGCATTACTGCCCCCCGCGGATCGCAGTACCCATGGATTCTACGTATAACAAAAGGAATGAATGAGTTTATGCCGTAGTTTTGTAATTGATCGAGGCAATTTCACTAACATGATTTATTAATTTTATAATACATGAAGCGCAAGCACAGTATGGGTTCACAGTTTCAAATTTCAGGTGGACCTTTATTAGATGTCGATAAAAATAAATATATTTATGACTAAAACAAATATTTTCGACTTTCGATTAACATAAAAACGTATTAACCACTACTCAAACAATTCAAGTTATCATTTAAACAAATAAACATTTACTTTATTGTATTCCGAATATGTAAATGATAATTCTAGACATGCATGAGTACTTTCGAATAGCTATATGATACGCACCGATAAATTGTTATCAACCGACTTTCTATCGACCTTTATATATTAATGTAATTTATACATAAAATACTACGTTAAAGAATGTCTTATTCAAGTAAAACAAAGTAAACGCAGTAAAATTGTGTGAGTTTCCATGGATTATTGATTGATCATGATCCATTGATCAGGGATACAATTCAAAATTTTGCATAATTTATAGTATTAGGTGTTCCTTTGCGGAGATCCGTAATACAAAAGTAATACTAAAATTATTTTGGTATAATCCGTGATAAAGTAAATAAGCAATATACATAATGTTAAGTGTAGAGTGGACTATGCTTTTCATACCCGAGACATGTAGGATTCGTAAAAACACACGCACAAACGCCACCACAATAGACCAGATAGAGTCCACGACAAAATCAATAGCTTTGCGTTTGAATAGCGATTTTGCTTTGGGTCTTGTATTTTTTTTCCTTTACTAGATGTGCCAGCTGCAACGCCCGCGTGGAAATGAGCGTTTCACAATTTTTTTCTGTAATTCAAATTTTAAACATAAAAGTAATTATTGTGAGTTTTTGTAGTATTTTTATAGATCTACAATTCTCTACTACATTACTTTAGCGTAACTCTGCTGGTTTAAGCAGCGCACGCGACTAAAGCTACCCAGCAAGCAAGTTTTTTTAACAACTGCTCGATCTCTTTAACACAATTTACATAATACCGATATGTACTATTTACCTAAACCATCCGGCGGTATTGCTCTAGCTTTTGGTGAAAACCGTACAAAAATTCCATTTAGTAAATTTTGAGAAAATCGATTACATACAGACAGACAGCTTTGGGGACTTTATTTTATAATAAGTGTATAGATGTTGGCCCTGTATATGTATAATCTTCCATTATTCCAAATTTCATCAATACTGTTCCAACGGATTACTGGTGAAAATATAGCAGACAGACTCTCTGTCTGTTACCTATTAACTTTCTGGGTTAAATATTAGTATGGAGCAGATGATTTCTATAAATTAACATATTAGGTAAAGGATTCTTGGACATTAATTTAATAGAAGACACTTAGATTAAAATGACCATTATTATTTAAGTAAATTGACTAGTCACTATAAATAATAGGAAGATACGCCAACCGTCGTCATGGTCCCCTCGACCATAACACTACAAGTAATCATTATATAAATCAATCGCTCGTCATAACTAAGTTGAGCTTCAAAGCGGCAGGAACATTTACACGACTGTGAAACAATAACAGATTGTAAGGAGTGTACATTCATAACATTATATCTAATAGTCTATTAGGTTGCTTAAGCAGTAAAATAAATGAAAAGCTTTTAAAATTATTTAGTAACTTTTAACGTAACGTAACGTATATTACGTAGAATAGTTTTTACCTAACGTGTAGAACGTAATTAATAAATTATATAAAAAGAATCTAAGTTTACATAGGTTTTAGTTATATCAAACTGGGGCAATGCATGGACAAAACAGTTTTAGAGAAAATTCAATTGGCAAAGTGAGTTAAAAATTAATTAGTAAAGAACTTTGGGATGTTTACGAATACAAAATGCATGAATAATTTAAATTTTTACTATTGCATTTAATTAAGTCACAATATATTTTTAAGTGGAATATTTTCACTCACGCACTGATATACTTACCCACAAGTTGCCTTAGTAGTTTTAGTTATCTTTATTTCAAGTTATATAGATGTATCACGTTATGTGCGCTTGCATTCCCAAATTTCACTCTTCCCAATTCCTGCATATAGTTTTTACCTTAGTTAAATTATTTATAATGCTCCGTCAAAAGTGTCATGTTCCCATAAGATGAAATTATGTTGGAACATACTGTTTGGTTGATTTGCAGGTGAAAATCATCATACTTATTATAAAACAAAGTCCCAAAAAGCTGTCTGTCTATATGTAATCGATTTTCTCAAAATCTACTGAACGGAATTTTGTACGGTTTTCACCAAAAGATAGTTCAATACTTTCGGATGGTTTAAGTAAATAGTACATATTGGTATTATGTAAATTGCGTTGAAGAGATCGCGCAGTTGTTAAAGAACTTGCTTGCTGGGAGCTATAGTAACGTGCGCTGCGTAAACCAACAGAGATACGCTAAAGTAATGTACTAGAGAATTGTAGATCCCTAAAGATACTACAAAAAAGTCCGCGAAAGGATGTCTCTATCTTTCACGGTTGACTCACAATAACTACTTTTATGTTTAAATTTCGAAAATTTGGGAAAAGATTCGTAAATCAGTGAATTTCACGCGGGCGAAGCCGTTTTTGGCACAGCTAGTATGTTAATTTAAAAGTTGTAGGGGCTTCTTAAAATATTATTTAGCGTTGCGTAATCAGTCCAAATAATTTGTAATGTTATTTATATTGTAAAAACTTAAATGGTTTTTTTTAAATGTAGCAATAGGTGCCCACGCATCAATTAAAAACTAATACAGATATTTTAATCTTTGAAATCAGTATATGAAAATGAGGATACTGATTTTGATTGTTACGACATTCCTAACTATTCAAGTAGAATGGTAAGTGACAAATGATATTAGGGTGTGTTGCGTGTTGGTTGGGTAGCGCATTTGCAAAAAGACGTACAAATAATTAAACACTATGTAGTTAATATCTATCTGCAATTATAACGCTGATAACTCAACAATTTCTATACTTGCTGGTGTTGGTATAAACAATAAATAATGTTTAATGGATTTCCCTAATAATATTTACTTATCGAAATCTAATCATGCAATTTGTTTAACATTTATTTGAAGTTTTCCGTTTGATTGTTACATATATGAGCTTCTGATTTGATTATCTTATTCTCATAATGCACATTCTTGCCTTAACATTATGCCACTGTGATAAGTAATCAAAAGTCTGCTAAGACCTATGTAAGGCAGGATATTAGGATGGACAATCCTGTCTGAACACGGGTCTTTAATTCTGACGTTAGCAAGTGGGTTGATGGTTGCAATAGTGACTGAAACTACCGATAATAATACTTACTACTATGCGTAACCATCTGGATCATTTAAGGTGCATAGTACCAATCACTAGAGCCTAGTCGGGTTTCGCGGTTGGCTCTATTATAGCCAATGGTAGCTACAAATAAATTTATTACATAAGTAATTGTAGTATAAAAAGTGATTTTTATAAACACCTCATTAAACGGATTGAGCTGCTGTTTTTTTTTAATATTTCCTATATTTTTTTTTGTTTTTGTACTTTATTAATTAAACTAATCACAAATTTTGTATGCTTCTAAAAATTTTCGCTTTTTTTTGTTCACTGGAAAACATTAAACAAATTAAAAGAACATGTATGTATATGTATTTTGATCGCAGCGTTCCATCTATCCATTCATTCCACTATCAATCCATTCTAGGCGTGAATTTGTTCATAAGTCGACTTACGTCCTTTTATATGTTTAATCGTAATAGGCATTAAGATTACACAATTTATATCATGAATATTCACTAATGGTACGGAAATAATCCTAATACCAGAAATTGTTAAGTATGGGACAGTTTGGCTACACTGTTCTACAGAATGACAGGTCTTTTTAAAAAAGTAACGGCCTGTTACTATCCTACTGCTGGTCATAGGCTATTGGTAGGTTACACATATCCCTAAAATAGAGAGATGCAGTTTCCTTATGATAGTTCCCTTCACCGAATAGTGTGTGATAAAGCAATTACAATTAGACACATAACTTTTAACAGAAATCATTGATGCCTGCCCCGGGTTTGAACCCATGACCCCTCGAAGGAGTCACACGTCTTACCGCTGGGCTATCACAGTTCTTTTAAAAAAGGAGAGGAGAAAATTTCTAACAAACCATTACCTATGTATCGAGAGATTAAGGCTGATAATGTTAAACCTAAACCTACTCTCCTAATTACAGCACGAGTTGCAATATAATTAATGAGTGTTGTTACTCAGCATTTAGCATTTCAGTCCTCACTATAGCAACGCGTTCCCTTTAATGTTATGTTCAGAGCACAGATTTAATTCGCCAATTACAAGGCCATAAAGATCTATCTGTTACTTTACAAATTTTCTGTATTAATAACTTTATTTGTCTCTGATAGTGTCTTGTTATCACCAACTGTATTTTACAGCAACGCTGCGGCAAGATCAAAAGGTAGTAAGATGCCCAGTCAACAGATTAAGTTGTACTACCTTCCCCCGTCACCGCCGTGCCGCGCCGTGATGATGACAGCAAGAGCATTGGGTATTGACTTAGATTTGGTTCTTACAAACATCATGGAGGGCCAACATAAGACGCCTGAATACTTAAAGGTATTTGATATTACGTTAAGTATAGCTTATGATATGTCATATAATAAACATTAAAATTGATTATGCCCGAATACTTGTGATGTTGGTATTATATTGGTGGATTTTGATGAAAATACCTGGTGTCTCGTTAAAAAACTTCTTAATTTGCTCTCGATCGCTATGCGCACACTGAATGCAGAGGCGCGCGATACGACCGCTTATATAGTGAACTAGTCGATTTTAAGAATGTTTGCAAATGTTCGTGAGTCATAGCGGCGATACGGAACACGATTCGTAAACAACGTCCAGAGAATTAGCCTCAAGCTAATTCGAACTCTATGACATATATATGCATTACTAACTCTTTTCACATGTTCGTAACAATATTGTTTATAGCATATATATAGCAAAGTGTTCTGCATTCTAAATCAAACTGTTTTATTTATGGTCGCAGATTAATTATATTTCTATTTTATTTCTTTTTATCACAAGAGTCGTAATTATTTTTTCGACTGAGCGTTGAAGCAAAAATCCTGGGACCAAATTTTAGCATGGTATCAGTATTTAACTTTATACTTATGTACCGTATATGCGAAAATTTATCAATCCTTCTTTTTGTTTGTCTGTCCGATACGCTTTTATGGATAAGCTGCTGAAACCAAAAGTGATAAATTTTGGCACAGTTTCAACTTAGGTATTCCTATTAAAAAACCATTCTTCATATCACATATGGTATTTTAACGCCAAGTTGACGAAAACGAGATCGCAGGCACGATATAATCGGAACAAAGTTAGAGTTGAATGCTGGGATCGATTGATTAAAAACCAAAGTTAATAAAATGGATCAATATTGTTTGTTGTACCAAAGAAATTATTTAATTTACGCCATTTAGAGATCGGAACGGTTACAAAATGATAAAAATGAAATCAACATAAAATTATCTTATATTATGACATTGATATAATTTTATTACGTAGGTCAGTTCATTTGCACTTAGGTAAATACATTTAGTAACATCACATGAAGGAAAATATATCAAAATTCTAAATTTTTTTTGCGACCTTTTTTTCTTATTGTCATTAGTTGCAACCATAGAGTTATTATACTAGAGTCCGGAAACCAGCCTAAAATGTGCCATATTAACATAAACAGAAATTAAGAGAGCAAATGAGGGTGAATCTATCTGTCTCCCTTTTGCATGTGCGATTAGACAAAGATGACGTACCTATACGAGTTTCACCTTACCCTCTCATTATTTATTGTGATACTCTCACTTACAGACATGCCAGTATGGCTCCCGTACCCTAGTATAATAGCTCTATAGTTGCAATGCGACCACATAACGTTTCAACTTATCAATAAAAAGGAATTTAATGAATATGCAATAAATAAATGTACTGAATATGTACGAATAAATTCTGTTATTGAGTAATTGTATGGTGTTTTATCTAATCTGGTTGATCCGCATATATACGGAAAAATATAAAACACCGGTTGTATCACAAACATATAAATCTACATATAGAATAAAACATTGCGAGCGTTCTTCAAGGATGTGACTAGAAGTTGTTTCTGTCTAATTGACTATCCCACTGCTGGGTATAGTCCTCTGTCTCCGTTTTCGGAAAGAAAGAAAACTAAGACCACGCTGCACCAATGAGGATTTGTTCATTACACATATCCCCACAATTGTCCAGAGATTTGCAGATTTCGCCTCGATGTTTTCGCTTCACAAAAAAGGGCGTAATATATTGCAAATTAAAACAAAGGAAAACATCGACACGAAACCTGTATATCTCTCGACAATTCCTGGCTTTTGCTTAACCTACCAACGTAGGAGTAGTATAGTAACAAGCCGTTACTCTCTTACATAATAATATATTTAATAAACATACCGTTAAATTATTATGTAATTTATTTACGGAATCTTCAATCTTGATTTAAACTCTGGCACCTATGTGATATTTTATTATTACTATCTAAGTAAATGTCTTTCTTTGATTGAATTTGCAGTAAAACGCTAAGTAAGCGTTAAATTCCGAATTGCATAGTAAATTCATTACCAAATGATATTAAACCCGATCATCTTTTAATCGCAAAGTAACTTTATTATCATTTTTTCAGATGAATCCTCAACATACCATACCAACTATGGATGACAACGGCTTCATTTTATGGGAAAGGTAAAACAAGTACCTACATAGTTTATAAATATATTAGCAAAAATGATCACAGTCGTCGAAAAGCTTTTACGACTTAATTAATTGCGGCAGTCTATACGTATTATAAAATAAAGTACCCCAATAGCTGTCTGTCTGTATGTGATTGATTTTCTCAAAATCTACTGAACGGATTTTTGTACGGTTTTTACTAAAAGGTAGTGTAATTCTTGAGAAAGGTTTACGTCAATAGTACATTGCGATATCATTTAACTAACTGAAATATATATTTCTGAACGCGGGAACAGCTAGTACAATATATTTGTCAACTATGACTGTACGGAAACTTTAATCTATTAGACACGCATATAAATAGTTACACTCACTCACACATACATATACATAAATATTTTCATTTTCATTTGTGTGCGCCTGATAAGCAAGCTCATAATTGCTCTTCTGGGATGCAACGCTATGCATGGATTAAAGCTGCGTGATTAATAAGAAAAAGAAAGGAAAGGGATCCATTGACGTACATAAATTATGGATATAGCTCATTGTATTGCGAAACTGTAATTGTTCATCATACTCCTGCCCTTATACCACTCTAAGTGGGGTCGGCATATGTTACAAACATGTTGTCACGTGATTTGGCTACGTATTTTACGACCGGCCGTCTGCCTGCCGTCAACTTACTCTAGTCGTATTTTACGACCCCTCGGTAAGAAAGAGGGTGGTCCATTTTACTGAACCGTATTCGGTTCATCACACAATGGGTCAACTTACCTTAAGCTGCGTTTATTGAGGTGATGCGAAACTATAATTGTTATGGGGTATATATTACGAAGAAACGATAGGCGTTGGTTTTCCTCCAAAGAACCCGAAGTACCAACGAAGATACTGAGTGTCCGTAGGCTGAAAAATAAGAACATTGATCTATATTTTGTCTTAGATCGTCTGACTTTTGTGATAAAACTAAGGTTTAATTCTTTTATTGTTACTGTATATTTATCAAGCAATAATTTGTACCATTTGTTTGAGTGTTACCCATCACAAAAAAGACGAGATGTGCAAGATTAAAATGATATGGGCATATAATGGGGAGGGATGGAAATCAAGTGACCAAACGAGTATATAATATGAATGTGGATGGATATGTTACTAGAGGGAAGCCGAAAAGGGATGGTTGCCTTCTGTGAAGTATAATATGCATACAAAAGAGCCAGAGTTGACAAATTATAGGAGAGACTGCAAGAGAAAAACATGTTATGCAGACTCCACTTAGAGTTGGATAAGGGTAGGAGAATGATAAATCCGCTATTAGTCTACGTACTATTTGTCTTATTAATAGCGGATTATATCAACATCACATCACTTTTGTATTTATTGAGTACTTTTTAACAATATTTTTTCATCGTTTTAGCCGCGCTATTCTTGCATACCTAGTGAATGCTTACGGTCGTAATGACTCCCTATATCCGAAGAATCCCCGTCTGCGAGCATTGGTGGATCAAAGGCTTAACTTTGATCTCGGCACTTTGTACAAACGCTACATGGATCTGTATGTACGTATAATCTTCATGATAAGAGATTAGATAAAGCATGTTCATGCTAAAACTATACTGCTTACATTTTTGCCACATTAATGGTAAAGATAAATTCATGATCAGGATTTTAGATGCAGAATGATAAGGCAGGGTTCTCAATTAAGGATTCTTAAGAACCTCGTCGTAAAGTGGGTTAACAAATTGGGTGTTTGTGGTATTTGATGTGTTTAAAGCAACTTTGATGAATGGAAATTGACATGGAATAACGCCGTGATGGCCTAACTGCAAAAGCACGTAAACCTCTTCAAGGGTTCGTAGGTTCAAAACCTAGTCAAGATGCAGAGAATTTACTCTTCCTCCCGTACCTTTCTGCTGCCTACTGTAATTAAGAAGGATTTAGATCAGGTACAGAATGGTTTTACTGTTATTAATTGTTAATATTGAAATGTGTTTTTAATTTCAGTATCCGATATTATTTTCTCGCGCAGAATATAACGAGGGGGCTGCAGAGAAGCTAAATGAAGCTTTAGGCTGGCTTAATACCATGCTTGAGGGAAGGGTATTCGTTGCCGGCGATAATATAACTATTGCAGATATTTCTATTATTCCAATTTTCAGTAACTTAGAGGTAAGTAATGTTAAATTAACAAAATGTTGATACAATCAATACAATCTAGATTACCAAGCTAAATAATCAATTTAACTATAACAATTTAATGACAATTAATAGTCAAAAGTTACTATAAAACTGCTGGGCAAGTGCATAGGAACTCTATGCTAAAAATCTGTGGCGATTTCTATAATGACGAATAAATAAAATAGTTTATTATTTCGTATATTTTAACTCCGCAAAGTAACGTCTCATACTAAAACTCTAACTGTTATTTTTACTGTCTTTAAACTGAGATTTAGATTTAAGGAACAATGGTGGCTATTGAAAACAAGCGTTGAGGTACTTCTCAGCTTAAGCTGAATTGTTCCAATTCGTAACGTCACATTTCTGTATTTTTTTCATATTATTTTTACCGTCATCTACTTCACTGTGACGTTATTAATAAAAGGTTTAATTTGGTTTGATTTTTGTTAAAAATATTGCTCCGATCAACACCAAACTACATTACAGGAATATCCACTGGGTCTTAAGATCGTCTGAAAAGTTCATTGAAATCTTTCCATTCGTTTCCGTGTCTTTTATATATGTATGTATATAGATTGTCATTCTATTATTACAGGCCTTCGGTTTCGATTTCAGCAATTACGATAACATCGCAAAATGGTTCGAAAGGACAAAAATATCTTTAGAACCGTATGGTTATACCGAGATCGATAAAACTGGCGCACAAATGCTCGCATCTTTCATGAAAAAAGAATAAAACCACAATTGTTTGTTTCAGTTATGTGCGCAATAAACCTTTACCACATGTTGTAACTCATTATTTTTCCTTATCATCTATTTATAAAATCAATGCAGTCGCTATCGCTGGCTAAACACAATATGAACACAAATATTATTAAAACAGGCAAAATTTTGTACTTTCTTCCTTTCTCATCTTGAAAAGTATAAAGATTATCATAACAATAGTTATTTATAAAAGTAATTATAAATATAATAAGAATAAAAATAATAGATATTTATGTCAAAATAATGTTTTTCTGTATGTCCTATATAGACATCAAAACAGCGCGGCCGATTTTAATGAAATTTTTAGGCGTTGAAACCAGACTGAGTCACAGCAACGTGTAGCCGGACAACTAGTATAAGCAACGGCTTTCTCAAAGTAAAACTACTTGTCAACCCCGCGCACAAATCACAACAAAGGCAAAGACGCCAATACTGTCGTCTTCTCTCTGTACCTCTCCTCTCCGCGCTTCTCTGCACCTACATATCTCCCGTCTTCACACCTCGCCACAGCTATCCTAACGTCCCTACGCTACGCTACCGCTCTACTTCTTTTCCTTCCGATACAATAGTTACTGACCTAGTTTTCTTGTTTGTTGCTGTACCCTTAAGGCGGCACGAATGGCCAAAAATTTAAAATACCCTCATTTATGTATTAAATGTATGCTTAGTTCCCGGAGGAAAAACGAGGTTTTTGTAAATTTATTGCGTAAAAGTGTGGTCGCTGAAATAGTTTATAAGTTAAATGTATATGTAGGTTATTCTATACCCTGATACTAAAGTTCACACACAAAAAGTCGTTAACAGAAGTGACACAGTTTACTGTCATTATCGTAAAATTAAATTACAAATTATAATTAATAGCCAAAGGTAAAGAGGGCAACCATAAACATAAGGAATATATTAAAGTCTACGTAACGTTATATTTACGTTATTAAAAAAATCTACATAACTATTCGATTGATTTAGTATTTCTACGTTTATCGTGTCATAGCGGTTAATATAGATCTATGAACAATGCTGACGTATCTCCTAATTAACGCGTATTTAACTGAGATTGAATCATTATTTACCATCTGGTGAAATAGTAATCTTGGGTTAACACTGAGCTGCCATCAAAAGCAATAAGTTCAGTATTACAAACTACAATGTCTATATTATACTTCAGAAGTAAAAATATAAAATATAGAAGTTATATTGTGGAATAATGCTGGCTGCGATTTCGCATTGAAACGAATCAGTCTACTGTCATAAAGAACCGTCGTGCTTGAAAGAAAAAGAGTTTTTGGTACTTTTGACTTTGGTTTGAACTAGAAACGGTATATTATCGGTATAAATCATCATCAACAGCTATGCCATCCGATCAAATTTATTCAATAACCAAAAATCTTTAGCTCTAGTTATTAGATCTTACAGCGATTTTTGACAAAAAAACCTTGTTTAATAGGTTAATATATTTAAAAAAGCCTAATACATCAAACTGTTTATGAAGTAGACAGAGATTAAATTTCCTGAATAGAATATAATTTATCAAATTATCGGCAATTTTTTTCTGTTACGATTTACACAGACATCATCTTAGCTATAAAAATATGGTGTTAATATAAATACACTGCTGTAATGCACGTAACAGGAAGTAATTTTAAGATGATTGGTTAGTCCTTTATTCGTTTGTTTCTTTATTGAAATTGGTCCACTGTTAAACCTTTTATATTTAAAGTCTGAGGTGTAGGACTCGTAATTTAAATGTAACTCAGCATGAGTTAAAAATGACAAATAGTGGTTAAACTGTAAATTGAAAAAAAGAAAATAACCTTATTGGTAAAAAAAAATAAACATATAAATAAATATATGATAATATAAATAAATATAAAGAACACTTACACACACAGTCGTACATCCTCAAAATAAGTAACTTAATACTTGTGTTATGGGTGAATAAAACTGGTAAATATACTAATATGTAATTTTAAATACATACTTAAATACACCCAGGCTCGACGAATCAACAATTTAAGTTTTATAGAAAATGTTGGCTCTCGGCGGGAATCAAGCCCGCGACCCGCGGATATGAACGCAGGGTCACTACCCACTACGCCTACGCTGAATTTCAACGCGACGTAATTTTTACGCCCGTGCGAACGAGGGGTAGCCCATTAATTATTATAAATACGATACGATGAAATGTTTTAAAAGACTCCACCAATCAAAATATATAAACTGTATTAAAGACGACGAGAGTTTTGTGGGCTTAGATATACTGCTCCCTAGTGATCACGATGGATGAATAAGATGTTACTAGTATACAGCTTCCGGTCTCATGTGAACATCCTGCCGGTATTTGTGGTGAGCATTTCAATACCACAGAACAATGCGTCGGCGCTAGCGGTCGGGTCGCGCCGCGCTTATACCGTTCCTCGTTTTCATAACATCGATGTTCAATTGTTCAGAATTGCAAAAAAAAGCAAACATAAGGCAGTATTCACAAATATTGTGACTCCAACGGTTAGAGTTGTCGGTTAACAATTGTTTCTAGAATGCGATTACTTTAGAGAAACATTTAATTGAAAAATGTAGTTTGTGTTGTGTATTATTTTATGAAATTAATAGGCGGCGGATTGCTTACGAACATGATGTTGATTAAAGTAGGTATTGTTTGTAAATTGATTATTTTATTACTCAAATAATAACACGTGTACCTAGTTTATAAACATTAAGTGATCATCCATTCCTCCCTCTTCACTGTGCTCTGATGTCATATTTATTTTAATTTATTAAAAAACGCGGTTGAATCATATTTTATGAGCGATTATTAAATAATATTTATTACGTCCAATCCGCAATGGAGCAGTGTGGTAGGTCTTAGCTCCAACCCATCTCTCCAGAAACGGTACAGTACGGTTGTAACAGGCCGCTACTTTTACGTATTACACAGATATTTAAAGATACAACAAACTACTAAATATGTAATATTACTTGTAACTTAAGATAAAAATATATAGTTATTCCCAAACTTTTTGTGTCATGCCCTATCTAAAAAATTCCTACCCACTTTCTAATTAACTAATTCCTGCCCACCCAATGTTCCATACATAAATTTTAATATTAAAAAAAAGAATTTTATTCTTAAGAACTTAAATGATAAGTTTTAGGAAAGATTATTGGGCTTCTACGTTAAATTTGGTACCGAAATTTACCATTTCATTTAGATGACCTGTAGCGAAAGGGTTTAACTAGTGTCAATCATTAATCGAATTGCCCCACTGAGGGGCGCGGGCCCCGATTTAGGACATATATAGTAGTTGGGAGTAGTCTACTTACTACTAATAAAATATACTCCTATAAGCAAATATGACAAGATGTGTAAAGTTAATTCTGAAAAAAAAACAGTATAAATGTCAAACACATTTACAAATATAGTTTAAAACGCATATAATACGGACGGATAAATTAATAAAATTATTAGAAGCATTAATAAAAATTCCATATCTGATTATTATATGAATTTACCGCTGTCTGGTGACCGGCTGAGTAGAATAGACCACCCTCATTTCTTGACGAGGTGTCGTAAAAGGCGACTTAGGTAAGTTGACGTACGGCAGGCGGCCGGTCGTAAAATAACGAAAACATATAACAACATGTTTACAACGTGTTGTGTAGGACAAGGCCAGGATGACTCTAGAATAAATGGACATAGACATTATGCGTACTATATGATAAATATATTTAAGACAGCCTCTAACAGTTTGGTAAATTAAATATTTTATATAAGTTATATAACATAAAGCATACAATTGGTAAGTTCTCATTTTACACCTGACTAAATGGTTATAACTAAGAACCTGAAACCTTCAAACACGCAAATGAATAACGGATGTTATTATTATTTAATCACCACGGTTGGAATTGCTGTGTTGTTATCAAGCATATTATATGCCTGTAACACGACACCTGTACTAACAAAATACTTGCTATAAAAATTATTCTTATTTGAATAGGTTAATACATATTATAATTGGTTTATATTCACTAACTGTGGTCCTCATAAGAAAGCTCAGCGTCAATCAGCGGGAGCGTGCTCATCTTGGAGTATCTCTACGTGATTAAATCAGAAATGAGGCGATCCGTTGAAGAATTAAAGTCACCGACATAGCTCAGCGTGTTGCGAAGCTGAAATGGTGATGGACGGGGCACATACTGCGGAGAACCTGTAGGCGTTGGGTTTTAAGGTTAGAATGGTGACCACGCAACCGAAAACGCAGTTTCGGTAGACCCACTACGAGGTCGACTGATGACCTCAAATAGGTTGCTGGATCCAAGCGACACAAGATGGTGTGGACATCCCGTGAAGAGACCTACGTCTAACACTGGAGGTCCATCGGTTGAAGAAGAGAGAATACATACACGGCTATGTATACAAAATGACGATTGTTTAAAAATATTTGAAAAGTTTCTAATTCTAAGTGTCTAAATTTAAAAGTGTCTAATTTATTTTAAATATTGTAAAGCCTTAGTTTGAAGCTCTGGTGTGTCGGTATATATTAATAATAGCTTGAAACAAAATATATAAAAGTAAAATAAAAAAGTAAAAGAAAAAGGTTGGAGCTAAGACCCACTACGCTGCTCCAATGCGGATTTGTAGGTTACACATATCCCTAGAATTCTGTAGAGTCACACAGTCTTACCGCTGGGCTATCACAGATTTTATGTGAATCAAAATATATACAAGTTTAATTTTATCACGTGTCTTTTCAGAGATTTATATGTATCACTATGTTGGTAATTACGACAAAAGCTGTCCAATTTCTGAACAATCCAACATCCGCAATGTCTGCAGAGAAGAGCTTTTTAAAAACTAACAAAACAGACACCTCAGATGAGAGCGGGCATGAAATAGAAACAGAAATAGAAGACAAAAAGTTTCTAGATGAAGCTTTGAAGACAGTATTAGATCCTTCTATTATAATTGCTAAAACCGATGATGTAGTTGAAACTTTTAAAATTCAGCTTACTGAATTAGACAAAGAGAACAGCACTTTGGAACTCTTCATGGAAGAAATGGACAACTTAAGTTTAGAAATTTGTAAAACATCACAAGAATCACTTTGGGATTATGTAACAGATATCAATAGTGAAGCAAAGAAAAATAAAATGGTATATACTTTTTGCAATATCGTCTTTTTTTAAAACTTGATAACTTTATGAAACTCTTTTTTCTGGCCTATAACCTTTAAGGTTAATATTATTATGTTGGCGTTCAAAATGTTGGTTCCAAATTTCAGGTCAGAATAGCTGCTGAAGAAGATGAAATAAAAAAACAGTATTGGACAATAATAAAGAAAAAATATTTGACGGACCAAGAGCCTATTTTAGATTTAAAATTAAAGAGAAAAATACGAATTATAAAGGAGCGAGGAACTAACGTGCAAATGCCTCAAAGCAAAGTAAGTCTTAATTATAATAAAGTGTAGAAAATAAAACAGTATAGTAAGTAATCAGTTTTACCTATTAGGAGTCAATTAGGTAGGAATAATTTGGAAAAGAGGTTAGGACATTGAATCCAAATCGGAGGGGATGCGTTAGAGATTATGGGCAAATAAGCCTTAAGTTGGGGATATATTTCCGTCCTAATAATATAGTTAAGCTTACCTTAGTACCCGATTATCAAAGTTTTCGAACAGTTCGTATTTTCAGTGATAACTATAGGGTTCCAAACTTGGTTGCTCCACGCCACAAGATCATTCAATGTTGAAATTCCTGGCGGGGAGACCTGCATCCAGCAGTCAATGTCCATCTGTTGAATAAGAAGTAGAAGAAAAAGTCAATACATAATATAAAGTTTAGCTATTATATATGTATAACTAACATATGTATAATTAAATAAATAGTACAAGCGGTCGTTTCTCTTCAGTTCATATAGACAAAACTTATTAAGTTGTTTTTTTATTATATTAATGTTAATAGATATGTAGAACAAACATTTATCCAATAATAGATCAATCGATTTAACTAAAACTATAAAGCTACGGGTGCTTCGTAAATATGCGATTTCTCTTGATTCTGGATTTCCTTTAACGACAACTTTCCTTGTATGCTGGGACAAGAAATATTACTAGAAAGTTTGAAATACTATTCTAGGTTCTGGAATAAATAAACTCTAAATTTACTTTCAATAGTTGACTGATAAAATTAAGGTTGCTTACTCAGACTAGCTGTGACAAGCTGTGATAGCCTAGCGGTGAGACCGTGCGACTCTTTCGAGGGGAACACGAGTTCAAACCCGGGCAGGCACCAATGAGGCTTTCTATTAAAACTCATGTGTCTAATTGATAATTGCAATTTATCACACGCTTTTCGGTGAAGGAAAACATCGTGAGGATACCTGCATATCCCTAGAGAATTCTGGAGATATGTGTAACCTACCAATCCGCATTGGAGCAGCGTGGTAGGTCCTAGCTCCAACCCTTCTCTCCAGAAACGGAGAGAGGAGGCCTTAGCCCAGCAGTGGGCATAGTAACAGGCTGTTACTTTACTCAGACTATTAATTTAATATAGAATTATAGAGGACGTCCATAAGTAAAAACTAATAAACAACCGTCTCTTTACAAGAACAACATGACATCTCATAAAAAACGTTTTATTATTTCTTTTTTTTATATCTTTTTTGCTTTCGGAAAACACATTAATTACCGCAACAATTCAATTGTTTTTCTACACCAAAATCATCAATAAATTTATCGACGTTTAAGTGTTTAAAATTGCTCTTTAAGTTAAGTGTAAAGTTGTGATTTGACAAATATCACGTTGTTCTTGTAAAGGGACGAAATGATTACACAGCGCGTATAGGACTTGTAAACTATGTAATTTTGCTCAGAATTTCCCATTCTTTATTAAAGAAGATGTTATTTAAGAAAATATGTTTTACATATATAATGTCTATAGAGCTTTAAATTAACTTTATAATCAGAACGACGTTCTATTTTGTTTCATCTGACTCGGAGACGTGAGTATCTATACATATTACAAGTTCCTAAATAGCTGCCCGTCTGTATGTGATCAATTCTCTCAAAATGTACTAAACGGATATTTGTACGGTTATAACTAAAAGATTGCAATTGTTATGGAAGGTTTAAGTAAATTGTACACTACAGTTAAATTCCTATCGGGGTTGGAATTTTTAGTTTTGTAAAAGCCGCATACAAAGCTAGTGTATATATGTGATATATATTTTAAGCTCTTTTATATGTTTTAGCAACGCGAAGAAATAGATACAATGCAACGTATCTGGAGTAGAGTATCGGTATGCGCCTATAATTCAACGGTATGCAATAACGAAGATGCGCTTAGAACAATGAATGGTTAGTAATTGTTTATTTTATTCCAAAACGTATAATGCTCAAATATCTTAAAGCAAAATTAAGTAAGACCATAACCATTGTCATTGATTTAAAAAAAGACAGTTTTAATGAATTAATATAAATAGTTCAAAATTAAATGTCCAATTCTAAGAGATTGCTAGTAAACAACGAAAAGGAGATATATTACTGCAATCTTGTTCTTATAAATGCATTTTTATAATAAATAACAATATTTTTTCTCGTTCTATCCATTTACAGTATCGATAAATAAACAAATTATAATTCTTATTAGAAATAAGTTTAGTACGATAAGGCGTGGTCTTAAATTCTTACAGTCACATATTTCAGTTTATGACCACCTTTTAGATTTTATGAGGGTTAGCAAGCCATATTCTTAAAGATCCTAAAAAAAACTTCGAAAAAACCCTTTTTTTATAGTAGTAATTCCAAATTTAAATGTTAAAGGAAACTCTCAAATTAAACAAAACGGAAATCAATTGATATAATTAACAAATTTCGAAAAGGAAATAACCTTATGAGTTAATTAAATTTTACTTTATTTTAATTTAAGACAAATTTTATAAGGTCATTCCATAATTTCAGATATAATAACAATATTCAAAACCAGTAACGACACCGAGGAATTGGCATATTATTGGAAAGCGTATAGAGACGCGACTGGGAGGAAGATACGACCAATGTTTAAAGATTACGTACTTAGAATGAACAATGTTGCTATATCGGAAAACTTTACTGATGCTGGTGATATGTGGCGATATGCTTTCGAAGATGACTTTTTTCTTGACACCGTTAAACGTCTCTGGACAGAAATTAAACCTTTTTATTTTCTTCTACACGGTTATGTAAGAGCGAAACTGAAAGGTCATTACAAAGAAGAATTACAGCATGATAGAAAATTAATACCAGCACATATCTTAGGTATGGTATATTTTAAATATGCATATGGCAAATGTATTAGCAAAAACAATATCTTATCTTTTTAATTTTAGCTTATGTACCAGACAAACATATAGTATATAAAATCTGGTTTTCCTTTAAAAAATAGACGCAAGACTTTTAATGTAACTTGCTATTAATTATTGAACACTTTATACAAATTACTAAGACAAGACCAATATCGAGAGGAATATAGAAAATCTATAGTCTATATTCGTGTTAAAATTGACTTGTTTATTTTGTACTGGAACCAGTAATCTATAATTAACTGTAGCAAGCGCAAAAGAAATTATTATATACTAGAACTATATACTAAAGTTTTATCATTAGTTTAATGCTATGGAATCTGGCAAAATAATGTCTTTTTAGTCAGCCAAAATTACATCAGCCAAATAATGATAATTTGGCTGATGTTATTGTATTGCCAAAGAAATTTTATTGAGGGCTAGAACCAAAGTCATGTACAAGTACGATCTAGGTGTTTGAAGGTTTTTATAAATTCGATTTTAATTGGTCCGATCACGGGTTGCTTCGGCTCAGTCTGCTCTCGTATTCGACTCGAAACAAAACTATCATTGGCATTTTAAAAAATGCTTCGATTTCCACCAAACTTTACAGGATTATTCGCTGGGTTGATCTAAAGGGGTCTGAAAATCCATCCGCTTCACAATCTACATGAATATACATAGAAAAAAATAAAAAATAAAATACTTTCTCTTATATATATTGCCCCATCCGAAGAATAAAATTACATATCTTATGTTATATACATATATAGCTATATATAAATAAATGGAGCGATATATAGATAGATTAGTAAACAACCATAAACAAAAGATTATTTTTACTTCTAGGGAACCTGTGGGCTCAAGAATGGCAAGCAATTTATAATAAAGTAGCCGCGTATCCCAGTGTGGAACGAGCTTCGGTTTTAAGCAACGAAAGTATAAGTTCCAAAGATCTTTTCAATGCAGTCGATGAATTTCATCAATCGCTCGGTTTTGAAAGTGCCAGTGATACGTTCCACGATATTAAAGAGACTATGACAACTGTCAACTGCTTACCTTCGAGTCATGATATGTGCGATGGTGTTAATTACAAGTATGTGATCATATTGTGCATTTGTATATACTTAATAGACAAAGTAAAAATCGACATAAATTTGCAGCGCCCGCTTTACGCCTTATAAAAGTCATAGAGTTATATAGTATAAGGGACAATGACACAATAAATAATGAGGGGGAAGATGAAACTCCTATACTTCATCTTTGTCTAATTACACATAAAAAATATATGTATATATAAATAAAAAAATAAAATAAGAAACAGATCGAACAACCTCATTGTTAAAGAGACAAAATGTTTCGGAACGAAAATTTGTAATATTGGCAACACTATATTAAAAAGCCCCTTCCATTCTACGCCACTCATCGAGCGTATGACTTTTATTTTTACTCTCAAGTATTTCTTCTCTTTTTTCCCCTTTTCTGCTATTTTTATCACTTATTTGCTTTCTCTTTATTGTAATATGACACACTTAAGGCTTCCCTACTCTAAGTATAATAACTCAATGACAAAAGTACCATAAGTCGTTTGTGGTTTTTAGCATAAGATTCTATAACAAAATTCGGCATTTTTTTAAACTTTACTATTGCCGCAGTTAAAGAAAACTATTAAAAGAAGGCTACCGAAAGCCTTGAGAAATATACTATTGAAGATTATATAAATGGTATATGTACATAAATGTAACTAGTTATAAAAAATATTTTGAAAAGAGCAACTTACTGACTCTTCTCGGTAGGTAAAGCTTTCCGAACCAGCAGTAGGGTTGACGATTCAAAAGCACTTGTTTAAAAGTTTACTTGGATAAAGAATATTTGTGCGTGTGCAAGGTACTCTTCGATCCTGTACAATATAGTCATGTATAAATAGTACTAGTTATAAGAATAATATTTTTAAAAAAGCAACCGCTGAGTTTTTTGCTGGCTAAGGCTACGAATAGATTTCTTAAATTAAAGAAAACTAAATACTGCGGTTTTTCCGTAAAATGATTTATTGAAAGCAATTTTGATTTACATACAACGTAAAGTTAGTCACAAAGGTAGAAACCGTTAACCATTACTATTATGAATTGCGTAAAAGTATACTTTTCTGGTTTAGTTTGTACATAATTACGATATTGCAGAATTAAATGGTGCGGCGAGAAGGTATCTGACGTAACTGTGGGACTATCGAGAGCTGCAAGACTTCTTGGACACGTGCAGTATTTCAAACACTATCGGAATCTACAACCACTATATAGAGACGGACCAAATCCAGGTACGATGTAGATTTTAACACCGAGAAATCACAAACAACAAATTACTTGTCGATAGTTGTTAAACATTGTTGTGTCGATATAGTTTTACACGTAAGATTCCTGTTTGTGATATTAAGGCCGAGGATACTAGGATAAAACGTGACAACACTTTATAAGGTTACGAAACTGGTTTAGTAAATAACAAGGATTTTTTAAAAGGTTTAAAATTATACTTTCACCGTCGTGTGGTACCTGGCTGAGTAGAATAGACGAACTTCTTTTCTTAGTGAGATGTCTTAAAAGGCGACTAAGGTAGTTAATAAAGTTAATAAATTAAAAAAAAGCGACTAAGGTAAGTTGACGTCATGCAGGCGGTCGTAAAATAACTAGCCGAAACACGTAACAGCATGTTAAAGCATGTTGTGCCGACCACACCTAGAGTGGGATAAGGACAGGAAAAAGAAAATTGTACTTTCACTAGTGTACTAGTTTAAACTAGTTATTTTCAGGTATAGGACTAAATCGATACTAAATCGACATTTATGCCGTAAATTAACAATTGACCTTATCTTCGACGAACAGATATTCCTTAACATAATATCCCTCGCAATCTAATTACAATATGTAAGTCAAAAATTTTGGAATAGACTGCTTCTTCACTGCAGTTACTTCATTTACCTATTTTTGTTATATCTTAAGACTTCTTCTTAATTATACCGTACGCCTATTGCGGCGTGGAAACTAGTTTTATTTGTGAAAATAAGCAAAATGAATTGTACTTTAATTATAAGTAAAACACTATACCAACATTGATCAATCTTTGTTCTACCATGCTGCAACGAATCGAGAGTTCTCTTGTTTGCGTGCATTTGTCTCCATAATTCTTGAAACCCTTAGTGATAATATGAATTATTTGAATAAGGAATGTGAATGCAAGCGTATATTTGTCGATTTATAAGATTGTTCCCAATCAATCATTATATATTGCAATTGTTATCTGAAGAATAATATTTTTCAAGAAAATCTATAATTATTCGTGTATTAAAGTATATAAAGATGTGTAGATTATCTTTAACAAGTTGTACTGGGTATGGGTAACTGGATACAAGCGCAACAAGACCGCCGCGCGGAAATCACTTCAAGGCATAGATCTATGTCCCAACGACTAGTATCAGCTTAGGGGAGAATTACGATAGATATCTCGCAATTTATAGCTAAAAGATCTTATCTCAATCAGCTGAGCCCACGACGACATTGCGTGTAAACAAATCAGTCTTTCTACCGTTACAAATAATGATTTAAAGAAACCTTTAGAATTAGTTCCAGTGCCTAAATCCTAACAAAAGCGGTCAAGTGTGCAATTTATTGTCTCAATGAAGGTTGTATGCAAAAGTACTAAAAATCAAACATTCGTTCAGTATTTCAGAAGAAACATAGCTTTGTCATGAAAGTGTTGCAACGTCGTTTTATTAAATTATAATATATACGACAAGCTATAAAAAGTAGCCTATATGACCATTCATAAACTCCTCGTTCTTCCCAACTTCCTCGGTTTATCCGTCCTGGAGAATGTTCTATTAACTTACACCTTCCTCAAGAATTTTTCTATCTTTTAGTAAGAAGAAGTAGTAGCCTATATGTCGCTGCACAAACTCTTGTCTCTTCCCAAACTCCCATCGGTTTATCCGTTCCGGAGAATGTTCTTTTAACATACACCCTCCTCAAGAATTCTATATTTTAGTAAAAACCTTACAAAAATCAATTCAGAAGACTTCGAGAAAATCGATCAGAATAAAGAGAGCTTTGGCGACTTTGTATTGTTGTATGTATAGATAGATATTAAAATGTAGCTACTGCTATCTAAAAGTACATACCTTATATAACCTATACTTTATGTACCATTTTTTCCTATTCTAGAAGAAAAAATGAGAACATTTTATCCCATATGCTAGCCCGAAATATAAGCTTCAATTTTACCAAATTTTATAATGGATTAACAATAAAAGCGAAACGGACAGACAGGAAGACTGAGAGACTCGCTTTTATAATATGAGTTAGGATTTCCAATGCTATGTGTTTTACATTATATACCTTACCTACACATTCTTTGCAGCCTTCCACGATGCGATCTCCGATATCGTAGCGGTGCAGTTGACCTCGCCGAAACATCTGAAAACCTTGAGCTTCGTGAAGGTGGACGCTACTGTTGAATCTACGCTAAACCACTTGCTTTGGCTGGCACTTGAAAAATTTCCTCTCATGGCATACGCTTATGCCCTCGATAAATGGAGATGGGACGTATTTGCTGATAGTAGTATGGAAGGATGGAATCAACATTGGTGGGATCTCAGGTACCAATTAAAGAATCTACATGTAAACTGTCAAAGTTTATCCGTTATGTAACAGTAATGAAATAAAACAGAGTAACGTCTCAGACACGTTTATTGTATCAAAATGATGTCTAACAGTGGCATGCAGCGGTTTATAGGGAATCCATTCCCTCTCTTAGTAATAGGAAGGAACGGCTAACATCACCTCCGTTTCATTTTAGCGGTACGGAAGTATCTGAGCCGGCATGCCTCTGGCTGATAGTTATCGCACTCAGCTATCTTTGCTCCCTCACCTGGCTTAGCTGGCTTGGTTTAAGCTTAGGTAGGATGGCATACGGCGTCGCGTTGCACATACTATAAATAAATTAATAAAATAAATTGACTACTAAGTAAACTTTATAACTTTGAGTAGTTTAAATTGTGTGTTAAATATTAGTGCCTAAAAATGGTAATTCTTGACGATGCTTATGTGCTCGCCCGCCTGGCTTTACAAGGCTCTAAGTGTCGTTATGACTAACTGTCAATTTGAATCCCTAATAGAGATATACAAAGAAATGCAGATCTACCGAAACATAAGCGAAACAATTTTGCATACTAAACATTGTATAGTGTGAGGAATTAATAAGCATATATGTTCCCATTTAGCACCTTATCAGATGAGCATCGTAGCAGGTATCCATCATCGTTCTCCTGCCCTTATTCCACTTTAAATGCTGACACAATATGTTTTCGCTTACATTCTCTCATGTCATTATACTCCTCTTATATGCATACACAATCAAACCATCTCTTTTTCGGCCTCATTCTTGTCAAATATCTATCCACATTCATATTTAACACTCGTGGCAAGGTTTTTTATCTTCAATATAAGTCCATACCATCCTAATCGTAGTATCCTAGTATATTCTTATTAAAACAAATTAACCTCAAATCTACCGCAAATAAAAAAGCAGTCTTTACGTAGATACAAATAATATTTCTATTTATAGTTTGTATGAAACGTTTAGCTATTAAATATTCTTTGTAAAAACATGATACGACACGTCTCGATGATTTCCTTTACATTGTTATTTTTATCTAATAAGGAACGTACCTAAAGACAGTTAAGTTATTTGTTAAATGGGATATACTGTGTGTTTATAAAAAGTGGATTGATTTGCTTGTAATAAATAACCCTTAATAGATTTTTTGTAAGTTCAATTTAATTTCTTTAACTTGACCATTTAGTAGTTCTATTTTCTAACTCATCTACGATTTTTGTCAATCTTGTTACTATTTTTAAGTTGGTTCTATTTACTTTAACAATCACTTTTAAGCTATTAAAAGATCAAAGTGTTGATAGTATAGTATAGTATAGAAGTTTGAGTAATACGTCGATGATAAAATAATCATCTATGATCTATAATTGATTCCAAGTACAGAGAATTGATGGGTGCTAGGGGTCCTAAGGTGTAAGGGGTGTAAGATGTGACAAATATACATCAGAAAATACTGCGTTCAAAAATGTCGCAAGTTACCGCTAAAACCAAGTAAAACTAGTTCTTATAGAAATCCCTTGAAGTTTGACTGTCCAACTGAAAGAATTAAAATATAATATGTATTTATTTTAGCTTAAGAAGCTGTGAAATAAATAATTGTGTTTAAAGGAACCTCCACGATGACAAAAATAATCGACGGCTGAACAAAAAGATTGCTTTAATTTATTTATACCGACTATCAATATAGCTCGTGAAAAAGATAAATAAATGATTTTTGTTCCAGAATACAAGAGACAGGAGTATCACCTCCTGTACCTCGTAATGAAAGCGACTTGGATCCGGCAGCTAAATACCACGTGGTTTCACATGTTCAATATATCACGTAAGTTAAAGAAATTTATTTAAAATAATTTTTAATTCGGAATTTATATTGAAGCTAAAATTTTAATATTTTTTTATTTGCCAAATACTATCAGTGATTTGGTATAAAACAAAATTTAGATTTGAATTGCATTATGACTCCGAAGAGAGACTCGCGAGAGAGAGACATGTATAGCACATATAAAATTTATTTTACTTTGTTTTAAAGGTAAGCTGTTTGGTTGTACAAACTTGATTTTACTGAATATATTTTGCACTTACTAGTTTTCGGCTGGACTATTGTATGAACATAGAACTAGGAAAGTCAACTCGTCTCAAATAATGAACACGACGATAACGATTTTGAGACGATATCATTATGTCTTATTAATAGTATCGCATGATACTTCCACCCTCATTTTCTTACTAAGGAGTCGTAAAAGGCGACAAAGATAAGTCAACCCGTCGTATGGTATCCGACTGAGTAGAATAGACCATCCTCATTTCTTAAGGTGTAGTAAAAGGCAACTAAGGTAAGTTGACCCACCGTGCGGTGTCCGGCTGAGTAGATTAGACCACCCTCTTTCTTACCGGCGGTGTCGAAAAATACTTAGACAAATCATATGACAATCTTATATTTGGCCTTAGATACGTACGTAGCATTTAACCTTACTTACCTAATGCATGGTCCGCGAAACCTCAGGAATATGACTCATGAGAGAGAGAAACGTCGTAATGAAAACTACTTGTTATTTGAAAATTTCTAAGATAAGCTGGATCATTATACTTTTATATTACGTACGTACGTCCAGTTTTTATAAAACTACTTTTGTGTGTTAATAAATCAATACATATATGAATCCAAATCGGATTATACCTAACTATTCTTGTTCGACACAATCAACTTATGTGAGGTCTTAAGATTTTTATTTTTTCAACCAATTATTAAGGACAACTTTTAAAAATAAAATCAGGATGTGAACGGGTCGTCCTTTTAACTCAAAAGACGGCCGTGAGTTAAAGCAACACAAAGGAACGAAAATACTTGTCTTTTATTTTATAAATATTTTTTATCTTAGTAAAATGTGACACCTGCAATTTACTTAATTAGATTAAGAAATAAATTGAGTGTAATTTACAATAAAAAAAATAAACTAAAATGTTATTCGTTGGTAAGTGTGTTATTTTTTTTTCATAGCAATGGGCATCGACATTTAGTTATATGTCCTCAAGGAATTTCGACATCATACGTTATCATACCAATCTATGTATTTGTGGGGAACTGTTTAAGTTTTAAAATATTATTTTACAATAACCATATTTTACTTGTTTTGGATAACTCCATTATATAAAAACTTTCTACTAGATAACAATAGTAAAATTTAACTTAGTTAATAGAAGTCACTTTGAAAAGTATAATCGCTGACTTTATAAAAGTCTTATGAAGAGTATAGTTCTAGCACGCACAGATTCATCATCATTCTCCTGCCCTTATCCCACTCTAAGTGGGGTCGGCTCAACATGTTACAAACATGTTGTCACATGATTTGGCTACGTATTTCACGACTGGCCGCCTGCCTGATGTCAACTTACCTTAGTCGCCTCTTACGGCACCTCGGTAAGATAGGAGGGTGTTCTATTCTATTCTGCCGGATACCACACGGCGTCTAGCACGCACGGATTATGAGAGGAAAAATTATTGTGGTTGTTAACGACGCATTTTCCGGGAAAACATGAACAAAGTGCGTTTAACCTTAGCTTTAGTAAAAAAATTGATGGCTATAATGTTTACAACCAAGTTAACGCTCAACCGAGCGTGCTCAGCGTGACAAATTGTGTTTGCATTCTGATGGTGTTTCGGTTTTAATTGATTTCCTAATGAAAACATCGCATTGTACTGATTGGTGTTTAATAAAAAGTTTCTATCCGGTAAATGCGATTTCGTATGATTGAGGAACTTCGTGTTTCTTGTATTGTTAGGAGAACCATCTTTATAATTCCGTTTTTTTACTACAGGAAAAAATAATTGATTAAATTTGTTAACAACATGCTCAGATATGAAAAAGTAAGATGAAGTCGTACCAAATAAATGAGTGAAGCATATATTGTATTCGTGCGACGTATATACAATTTTTTGCTGAAAGGGTTAGTGGTGTACCTACCGGCGAGCCAGGTGGTGCCAAACTAAAAATTGAACTAGTAAAAGTAGCGTCCTGTAATAATCCCACTACTGGGAATAGGCCTCCTCTCTCCGTTTCTGGCGAGAAGGGTTGGAGCTAAGACCTACCACGCTGTTCCAATGCGGATTGGTAGGTTACACATATCTCCAGAATTCTCTATAGATATGCAGGTTTCCTCACGATGTTTTCCTTCACCGAAAAGCGTGTGATTAATTGCAATTATCAATTAGACACATAAGCTTTAATAGAAAAACTCATTGGTGCCTGCCCGGGTGTGAACTTGTGTTTCCCTCGAAAGAGTCGCACGGTCTCACCGCTGGGCTATCACAGCTTATTGTTACTAGAACTTGAACTAGTAAATTGTTAATTAAATTGGTAACTAATTGAAATTTCACTCAAATTCGGACTATAAATAAACCAGATCCCCGGAAAATGGCATTAATAATTTATATATTTATTCACAAACTTCACCCAGTGACCCAATTTATCTAATGGAACAAATATACATTGTACAAAAATCACAACAATATAAGCATGCAATATCATACATACAGAATAAGACATACAGAAAATAAACACAAAATAAATAATAAGTTAGTAAAAATAATAGATTTACTTATTCTGTAACCTAAATTTAATTAATTTTATGAGATAAATAATAAGAGACACTTACACACACGGTAGTAAGTAAAGTAAGTAACTAAATACTTGAGTTATGGGTGACGGACAACTCGTAAATATACTACATATATAATTTAAAATACATACTTAAATACAAATATACACCCAGGCTCGAAGAACCAATAATTTGTTTATAGAAAATGTTGGCCCCAGTCGGGAATCGAACCCGCGACCCGCGGAGCTGATGGCAGGGTCGCTGCCCACTGCGCCATCGGGCCAGTCAAACATGAGTATATAACGAGTGGATGGAACTTTGGAGTGTGAAATACAACTAACGCCTTTAACGCGGGTTGTTCTTAACTAAATCAAATTCAAATTCAAGATATTCTTTATTCAAGTAAGCTCGCTTCTTCTTCTTCTTTCTCCATTGCGGTAACACGAACAGATTTCGGCGACGTCCATTTACATACTACCGAATTACACTTTCTGCTCTGCATATCTCCAGTGCCAGTGTTATCCCACTCTAAATCGGATATTCTCAAAGCTTGTTTTGAAATTCACACCTTTATAAACTCTTAAGGATATTGTCCTTGCTTGCACTGCTTAGTCGAATCGGGTGAAGTTGCGATATACGTCAATGCAATCGAGGCGCTCGTAATAACTTTTTGTATTATTGCAAAATAATTATATAAAGTTTTAAGGTGGTATGACCTAGTAACAGTGGCGCTAACTTTTAAAGTTTCAGCAACGGTAGGTTTCACATATTTTGCTAAGGTCTCGATCAGGACTGGTTAAACACATAATTTCTCCTGCCCTTATCAAATTCAAATTCAAAATATTCTTTATTCAAGTAAACTTGTAAACAAGTGCTTTTGAATCGTCAACATCTACTGCTGGTTCGGAAAGCTGTTTCTACCGAGAAGCACCAGCAAGAAACTTGGCGGCAACTACCCCACTCTAAGTGGGGTCGGCACAACGTGTTACAACATGTTGTCACATGATTTGGCTACGTATTTTACGACCGGCCACCTGCCTGACGTCAACTTGCCTTAGTCGCCTTTTACGACACCTCGGTAAGAAAGGAGGGTGGTCTATTCTATTCTGCTGGATACCACACGACGTTTCATCTTATCGGGACTGTGTAAAATAAGGTGCATTTGGTACCCATTTTTGTTATTTTTTTTATTGTAAGAATCTTTTGATATTATAGATTATAATGGATATATGGACGCTCATGAAACTTCCCATTCGTATTCCACAAACACCTGTTTACTTCTCTCATTAATGTTGTTTACGACGCGTAGAAAGTGTAACGCATGTAACTCTGCGCAGTGCCAATCTTTAGCGAGAACATTTTCGATATATCGAGATCGATGGTCACCCTAAGCTATTGTGACCTAAGTTAGTAACGTAGAGAATGACCTATATTTGCAAACATTTCTTAATAATTTAATTACTTACCATTTCCTTTCTGTCTAATAAAAATAACATTTCATAACAATATTGTATCTGAATTAACATAATGATAGTAGGTCTTTTCTTTATATGTTTTTGTTTAAGTTTTATCACCTCATCTTATATGAAATCACTACCTAAGATTTAAGCAAGATTATACACTTCATTGAACAGGAACGGTAAATCGTTTGGCGGTAGGGTGTAAGATGTTGTCAAGAAGAAAGGAACTTCCATTTAGAACACCTTATTGTCGACAATAAAATATATTAAATGCTCTTCATACTAGGAGTTGCACGCGGGACCTGATGTAATCAGTCAGCACATTATGCGATGCAAATAAAACTATTTATATATTTACTTCGGTATCGATCCAACAGCATTACATAATCTATACTTATTATAAAATAAAATCCCAAAAAGCTGTCTGTCTCTATGTAATCGATTTTCTCAAAATCTACTGAAAGCATTTTTGTACGGTTTTCACCACAAGATAGTGCAATACTTCCGGATGGTTTAGGTAAATAGTACATATCGGTATTATGTAAATTGTGTTGAAGAGATCGCGCAGCTGTTAAAAAACTTGCATGCTGGGAGCTTTACTCGCGTGCGCTGCGTAATGCCGCAAAAATACGCCAAAGTAATGTAGTAGAGAATTGTAGATCTACAAAAATGTCCGCGATAGCATGTCTCTGTCTCTCACGGTTAACTCACAATAACTACTTTTATGTTCATAAGTTCGAAAACTCGGGAAAAGTTTGGTAAATCATCGAATTCCACGCGGGCGAAGCCGTTGTAGGCACAGCTAGTATTCAATAAAAAGAAACGCGTCGAACCAGACGGATGTACGGACGGGGAAAGAATACGGACAAATGACAGTATATTAACTTTATTATCACTTACACAGAGAGTATCGCGAGCGGGTCCTTCACAGCATTCCAAGTATGGATGTACCGGAAGATGCACTTTTACAGTTTCGCTTAGACTTAATGTTCCAGCAGGATGCACATTAAACCAAAGGGATTAATAGGCGGTGTAGATAGATGAAAATTTTGTATGTTGGACTTCTTATATAACTACAAAAACACCAACGCGCGGAGTAAAATACTGGTGGCGCGATCTATTATTTTAATAAGAAAAATTACATGTATTACGAGTACGTTATGTTACACTATATAATTCTGACTTAATTATATAGCACCAATTATAAGAGAACACAGCATTCTTAGTTGCATGTTAAAATTATAAGTAAATACAATTAATTACACTTTTAAAATACTATTTGTGACTTTATTGGTGTCGAACTCGGTTTCAAAATTAATAGAAGCCTAATTATTTTCTTTCTAAAAATCTCATATCTGTTGCTCTGTTCAGCCGCGAAACGAAAGGACAAGCACTTCTCTTATTTATATAATGTATAATTTATTTTCTTTTTGTTAAAGATACCTGATATCGCATATTCTTGAATTCCAAATACTGTTATCACTATGCAAGAGAGCAAACCATACAGGACCTTTACATGAGTGCTCGATATACGGAGTTAAGGAAGCGGGAAAATTGCTAAGGTAATCTTTGATATGACAATACAATTTATAATTCTATACAGAATATGACTGTTATGTGCTGAATTTTAATGTTAAAGTTAGTAGTAGTTAGTTAGTTAAAGTAGTTTTTGTGACCGTAAGAATTGTTGAGTGTATATTCAGAGCAGACCTAACTGTTATAGAACGCAATCTTTATAAAGAGTTCACGGGTATAGATACAGTACAGGCACCTCTCAGTTGTCTTTTAAACTTGTGTGATAAAATAATATTAGCTATTCAATATACGCATTACGCTATAAAGGTAAAATTTTCGGATTTGCAAACAAATTAAGCTGCCGAATGTCTTTTAAAAATATCCCAGAATTTCTTGAGGTTTGTGTAAACGGTTTATCGAAATTATCTATTCTATCTCGATATCTATCGAGGTATCTAATTTTGCCCCATTTTTATAAATTTCTAGGTACTTACCTGGTGGGGGGGATATGAGCAGGTTTATGCTTATCTATAATTTAAATTTTTGCTTAATATATAATTTGTGTTTCGTCTCTTCTTGTTTCCTTATAAGCAAGTTTAATTTTTAAATAAGAAAATAGATTAGCACCACCATGACGAAATGTGTGTTTATGATAAAATTTGAAGTCGACAAACCAAATTTTGTACAAATTATAATATACTGCATATTTTTTTTGCAGTCTTGATACTTTTAGTACTTCTTATTTAAGGATTTAACTTATTTATGTATTAACAACAAAAATGCGTTACATCTTTTGTATAATTTTACAATTTGATATTTCATAATCGATTAGACTGCTTAATATTATGGAAACAATTGATAATAGGTAGCTTTCTCCACAGCGATGGAATGGCACTTGGTGCGAGTGAAGACTGGCGTACGGTATTGTATACTATGACTGGTGAAACAGAACTATCTACTAAAGGGATTTTAGAATATTTTGGAGTTCTCGAAGAATTTCTGAAAGCCGAAACTGCGAAGTTAGAAAGAAATAATGAACAGGCAGACACAAATGCACCTATTGTTATTGGAATAATTGTAGTTATATTGACATTGCTTATGTTTATCCTTTACTGTGTCAAAAAACGGGATTCAGCGAGTAAAATACTTTCTTTTTGTGGCTTAAGTAAAAATGGATCTCTAGACATAGCTGCCAATGAATTATCACAAAGTAAACCTATTGAAGTTGAAGGAGTTAGTGAGGAGAAAGTATGATAAAATAATTTAGTATCGTGTGTGATAGTTGTTATACGATTCTATATTTTGATATATCAATGTTGACTTCAGTATTTTAAAGGTATATAAAATTAGAACTTAGAATCTCAGAATAAACGAGTGTTGTTCATTAACGTTGTTGTTTTTTTTAAATCCCAATTATACAAGTCACAACAAAAAATATAATTAAAGAAATATGTGGTATTAATATAATGAGTTCTTCAAGTTGCATAGATTTTATTGCCCTAATTTTTCAATTCTTTTTAATGATGTAGTTTGATGTAAGATTAAAAATATCATTAATGATGAATTTTAAATATACGGAATATAATAGTGCAGATAGTGTTATACTGGATTGTATTCACAAAAAATAAATGCCTAAAGTATTAAAGGAACCTCGGATCAAGTTGTAATAATAACTTCATGGTTCAATGAGATGTTGGCATGAAAGGTTACATCAAATTGCCTTTGTGAAAAGTCAGTATCGTATAACAATCTAAATGGCTGCTATTTGTTATGAGTACTATAGGCAATAGCTAATATAGTTAATACGCGACATCTTTTTTTAACAAAATCTTGAACATTCGTGTTGCTAGTGATGATTGGCCTCATAGAAAATTCAGTCATTATCTATGGTTTCATATCTTCACGTGGTCAATTCAGAAATGATGAAAGCTCGGTAAAAATCAAAATTATCCAAAATGCCGGATATGCTATAATATGCCATAATGCCATATAATGTAAAAAAACGATAAGGGTGACAACTTCAGACGGGTATAGGCAGTTTTGATGATGCATAGACAAAACGCCTTTTTTTCTAAAATTTAATTTAAAAATATGCAGATTAAAATACCAATCTTAATATGTGACAACGTTTATGGCCATACTAGGTATAGGTACATTTTACCGGTTTTAAAATGGAACGGTTGGTGTAGATTTATTGTGCAATGGATAAAAGTAAAGTGTATGACTTGAAAGTTTCATATAGTTTATGTGTTCATAGTTACATTATATCGATTTATAAACCTAAAATACTTTATTTTATTCTCAAAACCTACATATATCCCGTTTTACCTAAATATCATATGTTATTCCTTAATAGTTTAATTTAAAATCATTTTGCATATAAGATTTATTACTAGTTGAGGTAGTTTTCCTTAGATGAACTCAAAAAGATCTAATCTTATGTCACAGTCCATACCTAATGTTTATATAACATTATTTATTTGGGATCCACAGCAGAGGAAAAAATATAGTAAGTTGAAGGTAGTTTATAATTGAAGGTTGGAACGTATTTTTAAAAACAAAGTACAGGGTCAACATCACTATGATTAAAAAATGAATTATATACATAAAAGTAGTTAAGTAACGGCCTTTTATCATCTCATTTCTTGATATAGGCCCCCTGTGTCTTTAATTTAGAGTGAAGGGTTGAAACCAAGACCCACCACGTTACTCCAATGCGGAAAGGCAGGTCACACATTTCCCCAAATTTTCTAGAGATATAAAGGTTTCCTCACGATGTTTTCCTTCACCGAAAAGCGTGTGCTAAATATCAAATATCAATTCGACAGATAAGTTAAAAAAAAACTCACTGCTGCGTGCGCGGGATTCGAACCCACGACCTCAAGAGAACATTATTGGAAGCAATGAAGAATGGCGATACTTAGTTAACATTTTTATCGTAGAAGCCTTGGTAATAGCCGGTATACGATTATATAATAGAGAAATTTATGTTACACCGTTTTGTTAATTCTGCGAGATATAACTCATTTGCTGCTGTAAGGAGTGAATATAATATAAGCAGTTGAGGTATGTCTAACATTGTATATAAGGATTCATCCGGTTTCCGGCATAACATGTGCAAGAAAGCGTACATCGATATTCCGATAGGGTTGCGAAAGGTTGTCAAAATATCCGCTCTGTATTATTTGGTAGTATCGAATATCGCAAAAATTTGAATAGATTTCCCACTTGACTAAAACATGATTATTTTTGGAATAAACCTCAACATAAATATAAAATAAGAAAACTATAATACTAATGTAATCAACATCACGTTGCCACAAGAATTTAATCTAGAACCTCTTACTGACGAGGTAAATAATCTCGTACTTGTTAGAAAAAATACGCTTTCGGTTATAATATGCTTTATAATTAATAGGTATCAGGTACCGCCAGGTACACGAAAACAAGAATATGTTGCTATATAAGTATCTAAATTTATGACATGTTTGGGAAATTTTATTAAGAGTAAAAAGAAAATATTTGACCGTAGCTTCGGTTTGAGGTTCTTTACCTAATCGGCAATATTTATAGACAAACATTGTGTGTTAAACCGCAGGTGTTGACAACTTATTTATATGGACATCCGCTAAATGGCGAGTTGTCGAAATGGTTAAGAGTATCAGACGGTGCGAGCTAACTACAATCATCCAACGGTTACCACTTGCGGCTAACGCACGGGACATTGCGACGCGACCCGCGAATCTAGCTTCGCGCGCTCAACAATTCGAATTTCGAATGCCTTAGTGTCACAGATTATAACTATACTTACAGATTGAATTTCTTTTTCAATCGAATGCCGTTATTAAAAAAAGTTTTTATTAATGTACATTAATAAAAACTTTAATTCATGATTAGTATTTGTGATAAGTGATGAAACTTGGTTGTGAATAAAACTTAATACGGTAAGTAATTCTATTAATTCAAAATAAATCTTAGTGACAATGTTCTAGTATATTTAAATTCGTTGTTTTGAATCTAGATCAAAAACTATAAAAAAAAGTAAAAGCTCGATAGAATATAGTTTAATTGCTATTTATTAACACATAAATTTGTAAACGATTAAGCGATACGAGAATAAAGACATTCTAATTTGCATAAAAAACAACAGAAAAAGACGCAAAGTACTCGTAATGTTCATGATTTTTTGTTGTATAGCTATTTATATTCAAATTCATGTTTACTTTGTGAATTTGATGTTTTTATTTATTCTTTAATTTTTACAGTGTAATAAGAATTTACTATTTGTTTTTATATTATTAATATAAGTTCAATTATAAATTTAATTAATTTACTTAAACGATTTGAAGTATCTTAAAAAAATATTATGTTATGGATTTATATATGAATTCTTATCATTAATTATTTTTATTGTTTTTTGTTGAATATAGACTGTCAAAGAAATTTTGTGATAGTGATTTTCTTACCCTTTAAGTTGTACCTCTAAGCTCTTTCCCGTTGCTTCCAATGATGTACAGTATTAAACTTTTGTTTTTACTTTTTTTATGTGTTCTGTCCCAATTCCGGGCAAAGGCGATATTTGCAGTAACCAAAGAGAGATTGGGATCTTTTTTAAGGGCTTTTATTTAACTTGCAAGTTAAATTTGACCTACTTCTCGATTGAGCTGAAATTTTCCATACTGATCCACCCCAACGACAATGCATGTTTATGATAATGATGCTGCTGCTAGGTTTGGCTCCAGACGAGGGAACTCCTCAACGGTTAACAGTGGAGACATGACATTTCGTTAAAAGTTTTTTTAACTTAACTTGTTCCATTTAACGAGGCATTTAGCGACACAGTAATTTTCGCTGTCGCCATAACGTTCATCAGCTCTTCGATGATCTTTTAACTAATAGCAAAATGTACACTATACATATACATAAGCTTTAGTATTCTGCAGGTACAAAGTATTATGCACTTATAGGGCGTGACGGAATGGTTAGCGTACGTGCAAGTTATTAAAAATTATCGGCTTAAAATTATGGGCAGGACCCTATGAACTTTTTATAAAAAAATATGCATACAATTTTTGACCATCATCATGAGCTTGGTGGTGAAGAAAAACATTGTAAACTTTTATATTAATCGATTGTTCCTATGTAAGCTATTAATTCATGCTGCTTCAGCGAGATTGCGTTGCGGCGCCTCAAAACAAAACCATTTCAAGGGAAGAGGAAAACTTTGTTTACAACAGCTATTTGACTAGAATTACGTCGCGTTTTACAAATTCTCATATATTTTATAAACTAATTTGTATTGCTTTTGAATTTTGAATTATTTTTGTAGAAAATATATTTGTAGACCATTTTGAAAGTAGCTAAGTACTAATCTACCAGCAAACCCATAAATGATTACTAACTAAACTAAATATTACTATTCCGGTACAGTAGTGCCTGCAATGCCTTCCGGATTTCCTTAAGAATGTATTTTCAATAACATAACTGTCCAGCGCCAACCTGTATCCAATAAAATATATATCTTCAATTAAAAAAAAAGTTTGCAATAGATGACTATTCAATATAACATTATATTTGTAGCGGTTATCGACCGGAATATACCGGTTTCTGTTCCGAGATAGAACTTCCGTCTGATTTTGTTGGTCTGTGATTTTTGTATTTGTTTTTTATAAAGGTGAGTCAAATGTGATATAGATATGAAAGATAGCAAATAATTAAAGGCAAGTTTACATTGACACATTAAAAACTGTATTTATTTTATAAATTTAATTACGCTTGAGCTTGTCATTTTTTGTGTCGATAATTAATACCGCTACATATTACGTTATATATTAAAACAACGTCCACTGTGATTTGTTTGCGATTTTCATGCGGTTTCTTCGTTCTTTCCTAAAAGCTTTTTAATTTGACTTGTTATGTATAGCTTACGACACCTAATTATGATGCACCAATTAGAAATATTTTAAGATTAATGCAGTTTTAACGCTAATTCTAATCAACTTAAATCCTGATCAACTTAAATGCGTTATGCCGGAATCTCACGAAGCGATTCGCCAGCCACTCTTAGCTTTTGTGTTCAAATTAAAGCGATCGTTAATTATCCATTTGGTAGTAGATGTGAAAGAAACTCTGCAAATTTTAGATAAAATTTTCCTGCCCTAGTGTGCTTCGTTACTTGTACTTGTTCGTCTTTGGAAAGGCAACATTGCTTTTAATCATCCAAAATGCCGGTAATTTTCTGTAAAGTTCAAAAATTCCACTTCAGCTTCGCGTGAATAATTACGAAAGTCCGCCATTTTGTTTTTCCAGAAATTGACATTAAGTAGCGGTGTTTACATCCACACAACAGCGATATCGCTGGCGACCAGCAATTTTATAGAATTGCAGCGATCATATCGCCGCAACTGGAACGATCTTTACTTACCTCAAACATTTCATGTTTAACAGTATGTTCATGTACACTTTATAATTGACGTGAATATATTACGAGCTGTTGCAAAAATAAAATATTGCTAGAAAAAAAATAACGTGGGGATTAACGAGTAATGCGAAATTCCTCGCGCCGCCACCCTTACCACCCATTTACTCGTTCATAGCAGGCACAAACCGTTGTCAGTATTATTGGCTGAACCCATTTTGTCAAATGCCCCAAGCGCAAATCCTGAATTATGTTGGTTTTTCTTTGGTGGGTTGGTTACCGGTGTATCCATTTTTTCTACATATTACACCAAATAGATGTTATTTCGCCACCGATCGGACCGGTCCCCCCGTGAAGTATCGACGAAGATTTAAAATGCGGGCTGTGGATCTAGCTTAGATTAAAATAAAAACTCTTGCAAAAAAATGTCCATTGTAATATATATGCATAATACGAATCTTCAAGACGTTGTGATTTAAATAATCGTGGTCTCAAACTCGTGTATTTTATAATGCGTGTTTCCTGGTTAAACTAGAGTTTACTGAGCTATATTTATTTGCAACTGCCATCTTCTATCCAGTCTTCTATCAAGTTAAGGTCGTACCTTAACTTGGTCCAACGACTTGTGCTCAAGGTTTAATTGAAAGTATTTTCTTTTGTTATTAAAAAAATACTGTGATTTGACAGATAAAAGTAAACGGTTGATAATATCATCATGATGAATTTATGAAGTTTATCTAACACAATAATTAATACGTGGGTAACGGTGCGGGTTACACACCAACATAATTATAAATATTTCATTTAAGTTTAAATATGTAATCCTAGTGTGTAATTGTTTGTTATCCCAATAAAGAGAAAAAAAAAAAAAGAACAGTCTGAATGTTATTTGTTATTGTAGATATTAATGTAATAGGCTGATTGTCTTAAGTAGTTAAAAAAATGGTTTGTTTCGAATTGTTATTGTGGTCGTATTATAGTTATTATCTACTCTTACGCCTTTTGGGATTACTAGGATGAATAAGAATGTGAAATGCATGGAATAGATCACAGATCTGTTGGCTTCGGGAGATAGTGTGCTTTATATGAAGATATTTGATGACCCCGCGGTGAATTTGCCTTATTACTTGAAGTTTGAGGTTCGATTACCGATATAACGATTACATGTAGCCTAGCCTTTTAAATTTGCCATTTCTAACTATAGGTTTAGTTAAAATCTGGTGGAATATCCATCAAAAGCAAAACTGGATGCAATAAAAAAATCTGGGCCATAGTTTAGAATAATGTGCAGTAGACGGCTGGTTCTATTACGACTTACCAACTTATCTGGTGCTACTTACGACTTACCAACTGCTAGAAATTAGGACTCGTATTCGCCACTAAAATCTCTTTGTGTGTACTATGGAATTCATAGAGGCTAATGTGAGCTTTTATGACGAAAATATTTTCGTAGTCAGTCTGATCTGAGTCAGTCAGTATGATCAAACGAGTCTACCCGATTAAATATTTAGGCATCATATTGGATGAACATTTGTCCTGGATTCCACAAATAAAGTAGTTGATAGAACATTTAAGAAAACCTTACTAGAAAAAAGCCTTAATATTATGTTGTAGCAATAGTATTTACCTCGAGAGTCCATAGTCCATAAATTTAACATTTAGATTTAGCTAACACTCTACTTGAAGCATGTACTGCTCGTACCAACCTCCAAATTGTAAATCTTAACGTTGCTGCCTATTTGTCAATGACAAATATTTGGCAAATTAGGTTGATTCTGAGCAGAAGTTACAAGTTGGCTTGTTTTTTGTCAATTCTTTGACTGAGTCACAGATCACATTTGCAAATTTATTCTGTCCATAGCAGACGATAAATATGAATTTTAGAATAATTATTTTTATATCTTGTACTAAATTTGGAACGATAATTTAGTGTAACAATCTCAACAAGGCCTTACCAAAATCATTTTTATTCTATACAATTGCTATCATTTATTTTATTTTTATACAATTACTATTCTACATGATGTGCAATTTTACATTTAAACGTCTTTGTTGCCATGCTAAAAATGTTCCAAAGAGGAACTTACTTTCCATTTTACGTTTATTAAACATATACATTTATCGGTGATCCAATCTATAGCTAGTATTCAATTTATATTAGATGTGAATATTTCATTAATTTATTTTATGTATGTATTCAAATTTATTTTTTATTTGTTTTTATTGTTTTCATATATTTTGTAACAATTATACTACACATAATAAAATATGCGTCTTTTTATTTTGGCCGCGCACGACGCAACTGGATTCTTCAGAGTAATACAGTTACTGTAGGTAACTCTTAATAGTAAATACGACACTACATTTTAAACGCCAAGATATCGCAGGAAGTATATACAGCCAAGGAAAAGCAGTAAATATAAGGAATTGTAAATTGTAAATATAATCCAACAAGAACCTAAACCTGAAGCTCCTGAATCAATAACCTAAGAAGTAAAAAAAAGTATATTTGTATCTTTTTTTTAAATAATTTATGTTAGAATACATCTTACATAGATCTTACATTATCACGATATGATTGATATATGTAAAGAAAAACAGCGTTCATTCCAGGAAGTCTCTATATAGATACTTTATTATAATTAAAAGATTAAATAAAGATCAAATTTATAACGATTACACTGAGATGATTTTAAAATTGTTGAATACATGTAGAGATTTTCTTTTTATTGCCGGTTTCAGGGTCAACTTCATGTATTATTTAGTACATGGAACTGACCTTGAATTGACCTTGAATTATTTAAAGTAAGTTATTAATTCTAGTTAGAGAATTGGCTACAAATGTATTTATAAGAATGTTTAGGACCACGGGCTAAAGAGTAAAGTAATAGTAATAATTACGAGAATAATAATAGTGATAAGCTAATAGTAAAGTGCTAAAGCCCAGGGGAAAAGTAAATGTTCGAATGATTAAGAAATAGAACCTCCAAATGTGAGTCCCAATTACCTAAGTAACACGATCATCGAATCATCTGATGCAATTATTATATCGCCATTGTCAATATACAAAAATAATAAATGAAATAACATTTGTTTGTTTGTTGTCCTTTTCAATGCTTAGTTGTCTCTTACGAAAATGTATTAGATTAGTTTTGCGTTATATAAATGTAATTGTTTCTCAAAAGATTTGACGCTATAAGTACGAAAATGTAAAATAAATGTTCAAAAGAATTAAAATCATTTCTTATATTCATTATAATACAAGAAAAAAATATTTATGACCCAATTACAAAAAATATACTATCAATTTTGTGTTCAATCATAAAGATCGTTAACTGTAATAACATTTGAATAACTAGTTCTAGATATTAATATAATTGGTATATGAGAATAAAAGTAAGTTTATTATAATTTCTAAATTTTTAACACTTATGCTTTCATCATCCTCCTGCCCTTATAGTATAGTAAGTAGGCTTTCTGTATTAGCCTTTCTGTATTTGCGGAATTTTATTATAGAATCTTATACCCATAATCTCATACATGTTCTAATGATGAAGTATATTTTTTTGCCTTAATTGAGAGGTGGAGTCATTGATTAAAAATCCGTTTATTAAAATAAAACGAAACGGTCAAATATGTATACAATGATTACTAATATTTAGATTTTAAACTTTAGTGATTCAAACTATTTATTATATAAATAAACGAACAGTTCGTGACCGCGGTGCATGCAATTCTGCCGAAATGTACCTTTGAGTTACTACTTAAAGGTACTACTTACTGCTATACTAATAAGTAGTAATATTTAGTATAGCATTGTAATGAAGTAATCGCGGTCACTCCAAACCAGCAACCTCTTATGTTTTTTATTCTAGCTTCTAACCGCGTCTACCCTGCGTGAAGTAAAACAAAAAAACCAATGTTCCAGGCCTTTAACTTCCAACAATAACAAAAATCGTTACTGTATGTTACCCCGTTTGGGCGTGAAAAAACTCAAAAGAAACACTTTTGTGTTTATAATGCAAGTAGCTGCACAATTGATGCATTGTGCAGCCTTATCTCTCCCAGCCAACCTTGGGTATGAGAGAAATAAATAAGGCGTGAGAGATATTGCGTCGAAATATTGTTTCTTAATAACTTTTACGTAGTGTAAGCGGCAATTAC
Source organism: Morpho deidamia (assembly GCA_947086505.1). NCBI lineage: Eukaryota > Metazoa > Arthropoda > Insecta > Lepidoptera > Nymphalidae > Morpho > Morpho deidamia. The sequence goes on from CAMTZC010000010.1 coordinate 11,218,469, forward strand.
AAGAGATCGCTGCTATAGCCTATAATTCGTATTACGATTATAGATAACTATATTCTCTATTGTATAGATAACTATGGTTAGAGACGACTGGCGAGAAAAGACTAAGAGATGTTCTGTCAAAACATGATTTCGAAAGAATTTTTCATGAATGTGAAGAGAACTCTTTAATAATCAATACTTTTTTGGATATGATTTCAATTAGTTGGAAGAAAAATTTATAATGGGAAATTGATTATGCTGGAAATAGTAATCGGACACAAATAGGACGACAAGACCCAATGATTTCTACCCATACAGTCATTATACTAGAGTGGGGAAGCCGGCCTAAAATGTGGTCTTAAGGCCTTATTACAATAAAGAGAAAGCATGATTTATAGAAGCAGGCGTTACTTTGCGGAATTCCATATTACAAGCAATATAACAGAACTAACTACGATTTTTGTCGTGAAGCCTATCGTACTGCAGTACGATTTTTGTCGTGAAGCCTATTCTCCTGATGATGCTTCGGTTTCGGGGTGAAACGATCGTCGAGATTGTGGTGGTGGGTGTGTGTGCTGCTTTTGTGTTCGTTGTTGCTGGTGAATTGCGCCTTGGGGTGCATGTGGTGGCTGGTCCTGCATGTATAAGGTGCGTAGATTTTGTCTGCTTCATACACATTGGCTTTGCATGCATTCACTTAACCCGTGCGGATTATAGCAAAGTAGTTAGTTCTGTTATATTGCTTGAAAGAGAAAGCAAATGAGAATGTATTTATCTCTTTTTTTTATGTGTGATTAAAAAAATAGTATATAAAAATAAAATATTCTATTATTCGTATTAATAATAAGTATTAGTGAGATTATACACGATGGATAACGAACTCGCCGCGACGCCAGAAAGCATTTTATAGTGTTCCCTGTCACCGAGCGTCTTACGAACACAGCCGATGGCGTTCAACAACAATTAGAGGTTTCCATGGCAACAGAGAAAGGAACGCGATGCATGCGTGATTGTATTATTTGCGAGATAGGAGATACAAGTTCATTATAGCTTGGGGATTCATTATTACTCACTTCTGAACCTTCTTTAACAGTAGCTTATTTAGGAAATACTTCAACTTTTAATAGTTCATTTTATTATTTACTATACTTTTGTCTACGGATTCGTCCGTGTGACAAAGTTTTTCTCGCGTTAACCCGAATCCACGGGTATTCATATTCAATTAAACCTTCCTCAAGAGTTGCACTAACTTTTAGTGAAAGCGTACAAAAATACTTTAAGTAGATTTTTAGAAAATCCATCACTGACAGGTTTTGGGCAGTATGTTTTATAAAAAGTATAAGTATACGCTTTTAAATCCTCAAAAACAGGAAAATACGATGTAAATAAGGAAAATGTAAATTAGTGCCGACTGTTAAACAAACAATTCGCAAAGAGTGCTTTTACTTTTTGCGTTTCAGGGAAATGAAAAACACATCTATACACATTATAATACAAAGTCCCCAAAAGTTGTGTGTCTGTATGCAATTTTTCAAAATCTACCTACTAAAAATATTTTGGCACGGTTTTTACTGATAGATGCTTGAGGTTAAAAGTATATTACGGTTTTCTGTAAATTGGATGAAATATGTAAAAGTAAAAAAAGTAAACTGTAGCGTTCACTTTGATGTATTAATATACTAAAGTATGAATATAGCACAGACTCAAACACGCACTACAATTAACAATGTCACTACACGTCCACCAAAGGCTCTCGTGTACTAAACGTGCTTGAGACAGTGTACTGTTTCTTTGTACATTAGTGTTAGTGTGAGTTAGTGTGAGGATATTCATGTATGTGTCTTGTATATAAATATACAAGGTAAGATACACATATGTCAACCCACATAAACCACATAAACCATTGACCATCCCATTGTTGGTCATAGACCTCTCACTACTTTTGAAAAGAAGAATCAGTTCTTAGACCCGTAGAAGTCTCCTGTGCAGCTTGTCTTATATATTTATAAATAATAATTCAACTTCCAGTATAATAAGGAATATAATTCATAATAAGGAGGAATTTCTCTAAACTGAATTATTTTACTTTTTCATACCATGACGTTGTTAAAGACGCACAGTTTAAGTCGTTGCTGAAAGAAATCCTAAACTGAATCGCAAACGTATTTCATTCACTCTACTTATATAGTAGATGTGCGATCTAAATGCAACTCAGGTAAAATACTTAATAGTACGAATAGAAAGCGATTCAGTTTTGGTACCGAATTTGACCAAACTGTAACCATCAATCGAATTGTGATTTTTTTTTAAAAAGATCATCCGCCGAATTTCTTGCTGGTTCTTTCTCGTAGGAGCAAACTTCCGAATCAGTGGTAGCATCTTTAAAAACGTTTGGACAAAATTTTAAACATTCAAAAGTACTGAAAACATTGCAATTGAATATTTTGAATTTGAATTTGAAGTTAGACCCAACACGCCGCTCATTTTGGCAGGTTACAAAGATCAAATTTCGCTATATTAAAGCATTTTGAAACCTTGCCGAATCGGGAATATAAAGAAAGGACAAATAAGGCGACCAAAGTTACCGTGTTTGAAATCGGTAGATAGGTCATTATTAAAGTCGCTGATTTGACTGTGGACAGTAGATAGATCTCCTATAAGGTTTACAAATATATACTTTTTAACATTTTAGAGTTATTTCATAATTATGCAGTGGACATAATTACACCAAATCAAAAGGCAATACAACAATGTGCAGTATCGTTTTAAATCTCAAATTAATTGGGTGCAGCCAGCCGTGAAACTTGGTTATGGTATTGCTTTTAATTTGCACGACTGTTTTTTGCCGAGAACAAAACCTGCAAAAGTTAAATACAAATAAACACAAATATATTTTTAACTAAAACTAATTATAAGAGTAGATGCGCTTGTTGTAAAACTCTGGGTTCGATTATGAACTCTCCAGTGCATCTCGGGCACTTGCCTAATATTTAGTTTAAGATAATCGTGTTAAAGCTCGTATTGCAAATTGCAATGCAATCCCTTGAAATCTATACCTAATAATAGGCGTGCATCTGTGGAAATATGTAAATATCGACAAATATCCCAAATGAACTTGACTCCATAAATTAGTGTTACTATTTGTCATAATAATATTGTACATCATTCCTTTGATGATAAAACTCTTCCTATACTTAGATATACATTCATAGAGAATATTCTTAGTTTCCGTAGTTCATTTGTATAAACAGTATAGTACAACAACTATATAGTATTTGTACATTTTGAAATTATGAATGTAAAAGTATAATTCTCTATCTTTCTGATGAAATTTAGCACAATTGTAGAATATAGTACAAAAATAACGCTTTTTCATAGGAAATCAGCAATATTGTACAAAATTGGACACTATTTTAGTATAAAAAATGTCGCAGTCCAAGTTGCGGGTACTACTATTTTGTAATAACTACGACGATTAAAGGTTGACATTTATTTGAGAAAGCTTTTTGAAGTTTTGACAATAATTTTATAAATTTACAATACTAACTCTTGTTTTATGTACAGATATGACAAATACAACAATCAATTTCTATTATAAAAAATATAAATAGGTTTTGTACCATTTAAATAACGGTTATGACCGGAATTTAAATATTTAGTTATTTACCAAACGGAAATATCTATTTATATTGGCCTTTTCTTATAAAACACGTTATCCTTACCGTGGATTTATGGGACGAGGCCTCAGGCTAGATGTTTCTTTAAAATCATTGTGTCTGATTAATACTTACATTTCATTATACCCTTTGCGGTGACAAGCATGACTTTATGAAATCTATAGGATATGATCAAGGGGAAATTTTTTAACTGGCACTAGAGCTGGATGGATCTGAAATTTATATCCCTCGCACCGAGGAGAGAACGTTCTTGACTTAGTCGTGAAATAAATTACGCTATTGCTTGTTTTTTTAAAGCTTTGTTTAACAAATATACGTAAAGCATATAACAAAATTGAAGATTATTGGGATGATAAGAATGCCTGGATTTGAAAATCCTTTCAGCTTCATACAAGACAGCGGTTTAATAATATATAATTGAAAATATTTAGAAGATTGAGCGCCGAGTTTTTTCTGGTTCTTCTCGGTAAGAGCAACATTCCGAACCAGTCGTAGCTTCATTAATCATATTGATGCTTAATGATTCAAAAGTGCCTGAAATGATTTATTTGAATAAAGATTATTTTCATTTGAAGTGACTTTATTTTAACATATCTTCTCTTTTGAACAAGCATATTCACGTTATATAAAAATAGTATGCTTATACTAGCGTTAGCGCTAGTGGCAGAGACGCTGCCTCCGGTTCCATGGATCGCAGGTTCGATTCCCTCCGAGGGTCAACATTTTCTAAAATCAAGTTATTGGTTTTGCGAGTCTGGGCGAATATATGTATTTAAGTATTTATTTCAAATTATATATGTATATATTTACCAGTTGTAATATATATATTTACCTTAATACAAGTTTCATGTTACTTTAAGAACGGACGACCGTGTGTGTAATTTTCCTATATATTTATTTCAAAAAAGGAAATTAAAAGACGCCAAATTGTGTATCATTGTTTGTAATTGTGAATATGGATTTTGAGTATGAAGAGAAAGAAGTTCCCTTAAAGGAGTACATATTGTAAGGTAACATTAATTCAATACTAAACGCTTTATTACTCTCTAATAATAGAGTCCTGATAGCCCAGTGGTGATACTGTGCGATTCTTTCAAGGAGGTCATGAGATCAAAACCCCGGGCAGGCAATGAGGTTTTCTGTTTTAACTCTTCTTTTTTTTGTTCATTTCTTATTCAATGGACATTTGCAATTTATCACACGCAAAATTTATCACAAACAAAACCTCATATGCATGAGGAAACATGCAAATCTCAAGTGTATTCTGAGAATATGTGTAACCTACTAATCCACATCGGAACATCGTGGTGGATCTTAGCCCTTAACTCCACAAACGGAGAGAGGCCTATGGCCAGTAGTGTGACAATAAGAGGCCGTTCCTTGACTTGTAGGTACTTAGAGCCTATATAAATAATTTGTTTCTTGTTAAATTAATATATGTATAAATAAGTTGTTCTAATATTCAGTGTGGCCAAATAAAGCTCCATATAGCTAGTTTCATCATCATACTCCTGCCGTATCCTACTCTAAGTGGGGTCGGCACGACGTCTTACAATCATGTTGTCACATCATTAGGCTACATTGAGACCGGCCGCCTGCCTATCGGCAACTTACCTTAGTAGTATTTTACGATCCCTCGGTAAGAAAGAGAGTGGTCTATTCTGCGCAAACGAATACCACACGTGGGTCAACTCACCTTAGTCGCCTTTTACGACACCTCGGTAAGAAATGAGGGTGGTCTATTCTACTCAGCCGGATACCACACGGCATATAGCTCTATGTAGCTAGTTTATTGGAGAAATATATTCTAAACGATAATAACGAGAGATGTATAATTGTTAATACTTACTTATAACAACATTCCAAGCTAATTGAATTTTCACCTTTGCAAATTCACATAATATGATTTGTCTAGTCATTCGCTTTTGGTTTTGTCAAATTATAGCCCATTAAAAAAAACCTATTACGGGACCGGATTTTGACTTGCAATTTTATCATTATTCTGATATTTTTTTTTGCAAACTAACGCAAACATTTCATGAAGTATATTAATAGGTAATTTTTCGTGGGAAAAACCTAGCAATTAGCAGCAGGTTGGGTGGTGGGGGAATGTTAAATAATATAATATTTAACGCCTTCTGGGACTGACCTCAAGTCTACTTTTTTGGAAAGACGGTGATATAAATCACTTGTAAACTCAATTACATAGGCTTATAACAACGTATAGGTATTTTTTTTATTGAATTATGCGGCTAATTATTCTCGATGTATATACAAAAGAGATGGAACAAAGTGCTCCTAAAACCCTTGAAAATCTGTTTAAATTTCTCTTTTTAGTTCGATTAATGGTAAAAAACCAGTTATTAATTCCATTTTTAATTAAATTAATAACTGTTTTAATTCAAAAAATTGAGCAAAACGACAGATATCATTGAAAAGATTGAATTAAATCTATAGTCCCTAAGTATATAAGTTCAGAGTGGTCGGTTAAAGTCATACATAAATATTACACATACATATGTATGTGTAATATTTATGTATGACTTTAACCGACTTATATAAGTGAATCTTAATATAATGCGTGTAAAAAAATAGTATAACAAGACAAGATCCAGTTTTATTCTCATGATTTTACACTGTACTCTGTTTCATTGTCAAGTTCAATAACACTAAGAAATATAACTTATCATCATTATGAAAAAACATATGTTTGTAAAAAAGAATTCGTAAATTTTAATAAAAATATAAAAAATATTTTTTGACATAATATCTTCTTTGGACTAAAAGCATTATTGAAAACTATGATAAATTATGATATTACGTGTTAATGTTCTTTCTTAGCCTTGTGATGCTTATCTTTTGATTGTTGTTTACATTTTAAAACGTTATGTAAATTCTGATTTATATAATAATAGCACTTATGCATCTGCCGCAAGATACATAAGTAAGGTAATATGTATGGATGTAAGTACGATACAAGTATTAGGACAGTGATGTAAAGTGGACCGAGAAGAATTTTATTGTTTGAACAGCAGGCCTACCATGAACTCTTATTGTGATTCAATTGAAGATTTAAACGAAATTGTTTTGCTTTTTCATACCAAGACATTTTAAAGACGCACACTTTAAGTCGTTGCCGAATGAGCGTTCGGAATTAGTCCTAAGAACATGTGAGTAAAAGAGACAGAGTTGTCTATAGTTCATATAACGTTATCCTTTTCAAACATTACGACCCCAATGTGATTCACACTTCATGGTACGAAAAGAAGCGGTTCGCGGTCGTCGTTTACGTCTTCAATTGAGTCGCAATAAGAGTTCATGGTAGGCCTGCGGTTGTCATTTACAATCCCGTGGGTCAATATAGCCTCTCACTTTTTATGGCCATCGGGGCTTAGACCCAGCTATCCGATCGCTCAATAGATGTCGTAATGTCTACAATAATGTCAGAAATCATTTTTTTTCGAATTGCACCTTTTTATATTTTTAAAGAAAATACCAGATCTCCCAGGTCTTTTTTTAATGGGTCTATAAAAATGCACTACAGCGCCATCTCTGAGGCGGGAGGAAAAACAGTTTACCCTCTCATTACTCGAATACCCGATGCGGACGACGACGGCGACGAAGAGGACGACGCGACGGGCGAAAGGGCGAATACACCGGACATGACACACCTACCTGATCAAGACACCACCGGACGAGACACCACCGAAATTGACCCCGAGGTCTGGGAGCTACCATTCCCAGACCTCCCCACCGAACAAGACATCTATTAGGTCACCTAGGTGACCTGGGCTTACGGCCCAAATACCGACACCTTTGGGTCACCTAGGTGACCTCGGCCTACTAGGCCGGAACACATACAGGGCTTAAGTGCCCGCGAGGAGATGCCCGGGTAGAGAGGAATTCCTCGAGGCCCGCACCCCGTTTACCCCCACCCGGGGAGTAAACGAGAAGACCCTGCTACTACTCGAATACAATGTCGACGACGAGGATGACGCGACGGGCGAGAGGGCAACACCACCGGGCATGACGACACCACCCGATCAAAACATCCACGACAAGACACTATCGATTTAGACACCGCGGTCTGGGAGCTACCAATACCAGCCCCCCCCCCCCCACCGAACTAGACATCCCTCTGGTCACCTAGATGAACACCGTCCAGGCCACAAGCTTGCGAGGACCAGCTCGGGCAAGGAGGTGCGCCTAGAGGCCCTTACCCCGCCACCCCTAGGGGTAGCGAGATGACCCTACTGCTGACTCGAATACAATGAAGGAGTTTCTCATCTATATCCTTATCTACGATCTTAACTTTTCATATCCAGCATTAACTGTTGGCATATATTATTCTTTTAACAGAAAAGATTATAAAACACCATTTAGATGATGATATCGTCTTAATAATTCCCACACGACCTTGCGCTGCCTGTCATTCCATTGTTGCCCAACTTCACAAACACATAGACTAATTGCGTACTTCGTACATTGTAAAGAGGCAATTGTCATTCTGGTCAATTCCGATAATGGACAAAAAATTGCTAACGAAATTACATAGCTGTGAAGTAAAGTGTAACTTGTATGACACTTCAATTATATTTTGATGTAACGCCCGTTTATTTAATTGTGAGGCTTTTCTCTTTTATTTCGACATTTTGGTCGCTTGTAGACACGATATCTTACATATAAAAATGAATCTTTATCTATATGTCCATTAGAGACTCCGAAAAGGCTGGAACGATTTTAATGAAATTATCAGATAATCTTTAGATTTACCCAGCGGGTGTTCATTGGCGCTCGGAGCACTTTTTCAAACTCTAGGGAATTTATTATATCTTTGAATTAAGGCCTGCGTTAAAAGCCGTTATTTACTATGAGTTTGGTCTATAACTGTTTAAATTTCATTCCACCAGATTTTTAAGTCAATACGTTTTTTTTAATAGATTTTTTCATACCAGAATTGTTTCGAAAATATTATTTTATTTATTGTACTTAAGCGAAAAAGTACATAACAAAATTTGAATGTACATAACATTGCAATTTTGTATTCACGTATTTCTTTTGCTAATAATATCGATTCGTGTTGTTTAGTGTGCAGACGATAATACGTGGGTTTGTTTTATAAAACACTTTCATCAACATCCGTTGTACTATTCTCAAGTTTTGTTGTATCAATGAATAAAATGTTATTTGTTCAAATAGTAAAAAGCGCATATTGCATTCGGTATGGGCAGAATGCCTTAAAAACCGATCTGGTATCGAAGATTTGAAATAACATTAATGAATAGATAAGGGCGAATATGTCAGATATCTGGATTGTATACGCTGATTTAAACTGAAAATAGCTTTAAAGGTTTAAGGTAACTAAGGTCCCAGGGTTTTTCATTTCACGGAGTTTCAAGTTATCGATTTTTATTTATTTTATAAAATAATACTAATTAACTCCGTATTTTAAGAAAGTGCCATACAAGGATATGTAATAAAAGTTTTTTTTTCCAAAAATTCATAAGAGTTGAATTAAATAAAAAATATGAGACTTTTATAAATTTATATTTTCTATATATCTATTCATATAAATTTATCTGATTTGCTAGAATACGACTATATGTAAGGTAAGATTTTTTGGTCACTATTTACCTGTACTTAGTTTTTTTTCGAACTGACTGATGCTTTTAGCCCTAACGGGTTTTACAGCGTAACCGGGCGTGACGGGCGGGCAGAAGCATCGTCGAGGGTACTTATCTATATTTCTGGGATTTTGAGATATATTTTAACGAATTCATATGAGCATGAGATATGAGCACGCTCTGGAGATATTGGGCTCCAAGTTAATTTAAGTCTAGTTAGCTTCTTTTAACTTTTTTTTATATAAAAGAACTCATGGTATCGTTATAAAGTTTGTTTTGCTAATTGAAATCGTTTAGATAAACATTGTTTTCACAACTTTCTAATGGCTCATTCAGTTTTCAAAGCGTCTATTAAGTGTTGCTAACAGGAAAACGTATTAAATGGATTTTATATTTACAAAGGACTTCACGATAAAAATATCTCACTTAATTCTCGGTAAAAAGTTTTTGCAAGTATTATTAAGAGGAAATATTACAGACTTATTTTTGCACTTATATTAATAACGAATTTTGTGGAATACAGATACAGTAGCACATTTATAATCTTAAATTATCGTTTTGCGATTTTATCATGAAACCTACCTCCTGACGGTAACGGGGCGAAACGATCGTTGAGATTGTCATTTTTGGGTTTTGTAAAACGTGCAGTAACATTTTTTTAATTAATCTAATTTTTGATTAAACTTATCCTGCATGTATAAAGTATGAGAACGGTATTTGCTTCATACACTTAGCATAGATTTACTTAACAAACACAGATAATAAAAGTAAAGTAACGGCCTGTTACTATGCCCACTGTAAGGCTAAGGCCTCCTCTCTCCGTTTTTGGAGAGAAGGATTGGAGCTAAGACCTACCACGCTGCTCCGATGCGGATTAGTAGGTTACAAATATCCCTAGAATTCTCTAGAGATATGCAGGTTTCCTCACGATGTTTTCCTTCACCGAAAAGCGTGTGATAAATTGCAATTATCAATTAGACACATAAGTTTTTTAATATAAAAACTCATTGGTGCCTGCCCGGGGCTTGAACCCATGTCGCCTCTACAGAGTCGCACGGTCTCACCGCTAGGCTATCATCACAGCTTAACACAGATAATATCGTTCTATTATTTGATTTGTTACGTAGCTTTAATAATTAACAATTCTATTATTAACAATTCTATTACAAACTTCAGAACTGCATAACCGTTTGTTTATTATGTCTTCTATTTCATCATCATGTTTGCAAGTTTCATTGAACTAGTCATAATATAGCAACAAAGAGAAATGAATGACTAAAATACAAAAAACTTGAGAATTGATAAAAATGTTTCTTGTCGTTATTTTCTGAAAACCGGTACTATGATCTAGTTTTAGGTGATTTATTTATGGACAAATTGCTATTAAGTGTGCCAAGCAGTACCAAGTTACACTGTGTAGGTACTGATTTACGTAGTTTCTTGAACGTTACACGTTACGCTATTAGAAAAGACAATTTTTGCGTCATTTTTCTGACGATACTGGATTTTGGACGAAAGTAAAATAGGCTGTAGTGGGTGTGATGGCTGTGGTGATTGAGTGTCCATGCGGTGCGTCTCTTTCAAGGGGTCATGGGTTCAATCCCCGGCATACAAAGAGTTTTCTGTTAAAACTTATGTGTCTAATTGATAATTGCAATTTACCACAATCTTTTCGGTGAAGGAAAACATCATGAAAACACTATGCTCTATTTGTGGAACGTAGAATGTAATATTAAATAAGTTTATCGATTTTATTATGTTTAGTCCGTCTTGTGCACCGATCTCAATCTGTTTCCTATCTCTGTTATTGTAACGTAGGGGTTGTCTGTAAGAGATCACTTTTGGTGATAAGACCGCCCTTGCACTTCTGTTTGTTCTTATTTCTCTTGTGTTTATTTACTGTTTACTTGGTGTGCAATAAAGAGTTATTTATTATTATTATGAGGAAACCAGCATATTTTTAGAGAATTCTTGGTATATGTGTAACATACCAATGTGTGTCTTAGTGGCAGGTCTTATCTCCAAAAATCCTCTACAAAAAGGAGAGGGAGGCCTATACCCAACAGTGGGATAGTAACAGGCCGTTACTTTAAAATTAGGGCCCCCCGATTGCGGGCATTCGCAACTAAGGACAAGCTGTTACAGGGACCATCTTTAAAGCAAATGGAAATTATGCAATAACCGCAGCAGTATTGCAAGTAATTTGCAATGTTATTTGAAAGGTGCAAAATATAATAGATTATATAAGCTTACACACTTTTGACCTTTCCTTTTGTATGTTTATCTTTCTATCTGTCAAGGAATTGTTTAACTTTATACTTATTTCAGGATTACATTATATTAGCAGATTACATTATAGTACATGATACATATAAGCTGTGATAGCCTAGCGGTGAGACCGTGCGACTCTCTAGAGACGACATAGGTTCAAACCCCGGGCAGGCACCAATGAGTTTTTCTATTAAAAACTTATGTGTCTAGTTGATAATTGCAATTTATCACACGCTTTTCGGTGAAGGAAAACATTGTGAGGAAACCTGCATATCTCTAGAGAATCTAGGGATATGTGTAACCTACCAATCCGCATTAGAGCAGCGTGGTAGGTCTTAGCTCCAATCCTTCTCTCCAAAAACGGAGAGAGGAGGCCTTAGCCCAGCAGTGGGCATAGTAACAGGCTGTTACTACATGATACATTCTATGAGCGGCCACTCGATGCTGTGGCTTAGTCTGTTTCTACTTACCTTCCACTAATTTTAGTTCGAAGAAAGTAATTAACATGTTATGGTAAAAAGGATAATTAATGTCAAGCATGAAATGGTTAAATCATTTATGCTTATGGTATATGGACTAATACCGCATTGCATTATTTTTTAGTTCATCGCGAACAGACAGGGTCTTTGCTTTATATTTTAGCTTTAAAAAATAAAAGTAATGTCCATCATTAAATATAGCCTTATATTTGAAGATCAATAAATAAATTTTAGAAGAGCGATTATTTTAATTATGCAATAGTTGCCAAATATTGTGGGCGACCTTTGAATGAATTATGTTGTTGAAGATTTCGAGGGCGAACTAAGAATTGCCTATTCGAATTCGTTATTGCAGATTTTTAATCTACTACCGAAGGTTACAATTAAGACACTGACACGGTCAAAATTTCCCTTAATATTCTCGTCTTCTACTACAAATTACATTATTGACTATCTTGAAAACTTTCTTAGATAAGTAATAAGTAATACTTCCATTTAAAATTTACTCTTTATCTCGTTGCTTAATCAACAATTTCTTTCCCTTTAAAACATGTGCATTTTCGGAATATTTCTTTCGATAAAACGTTAACACTTATTTATTTTTTTCAAAAAATATACATACGTCAATAACATTTTGACCATAAGCGTATTTTATTGTGCGAGATTAAAAAAAAACGAAGTTGTTCTATTTTAAAATGTTCTATTGGATGTCAATTGCCATACACCGTTATATTTCGCAACCGATTACCTATTGCAAATATACCTATTCGTTCGACTGCATCAATAAAAAAATTAAATGTCGGGTGTCAGTTGTGATTGCTTATTAGTCAGCATTTTTCGTATATCAAGTGTTATTTAATATGATATTTCAGATAAGTAAAGTGTACAACTATCTAACCCATACTAATATTACAAATGCGAAAGTCTGTTTTGATTTAAATCATGTTCAAAGTAAATTAAAAAAATATATAGGTATATAGAATAAATTATAGACATAAATAAAGAGTAAAATCATCTAGTATTGACAAAGTTATTGTTATTGTCGGAACCGAAGACAATCAAATTAGATTTGTATTTACTTTTACCGAAGTGTAATTTATAAAATGGGGTTTTGTGACTAAGTAGGATGACTGCTATAAATATCGGTGGTATTTTCGAGCATATGCAATGGTGGTCTTCTGCCCTATAAATTTGAGACGGCTGAAAGATAGTTATCTCCGGAACACGAGGTGTGGGTCAGATACGCGGGTACTGAGCATTGTCGCAAAACTTAAAAAGGGTGTGTCCAGAGCTCCATAGGAGGGCCAATATTATAGAACCTCCTGCTGGATCCCCTACTGAAAGGTTTTTGTAAACCTTGCCGAGAACGAGGCCATTATTGTCAGGCCTTTGCCGACGATATCGTCCTCGTGTTCCAGGGAGACACCGGGCTGCAAACCTCTGGGCGTGCAAACGCCACTCTCGCCTATATTTGGAACTGGGATGTCTAAAATAAATTAAAATTTGCTACTCATAAAACTCCTAATAAAACTGACAAGATAATCGTGACAAGGAAGTTAAAGTATGACAACCCAGTTTTGAGCATGGTTGGGATGGTTGGGATGGTTGGCATTTCCAAGATAGCTTAAATAATAATAATCATAATGTATAAACTAAATTAATAACTAACTAATAGCCTAACCGAACAATTGACAAAATAAGAAGACCGAAACAATATTGTAATCAACAAAAATGCATTTGTTGTAGATAAAAATAAGAGATTCATACAATCTAAACAATGACTCTGACTCTCGCATTAGAGAAACAAGACGAAAAAAATGATGGTATCGACAGTAGTCGATACCATCATTTTTTCATGTATAGTAAATACATGCCTCTGTCATCAGAGGTAATGTTATATCCTACCATATATGTGTGTACAATATATTGACTTTGTTTTATTCTCAATAAGTTATAATTTTTTTTTTAATAATTCTGAAATACTCTTCCTAATTTACACCAACACTATAAATACGAAATTGTATTTACTTGTAAATTAAGTCACAAAAGTATAATATAAAATTCACGGAATTCTAAAAATAAAGGTAATAATCACACTGAATGATATGTAATTTAACGCTTGATTCATTCATGAATTGTCTTGAAAGTGTAAAATATTTTTAGAAAAAGCTAATAATTCTTATTTGTATGTAATTTATAAATAACAAAAAAAAAATGTCTATGGTATAGAGTACAATAGTTATAGTTTATTTGTAATACTTAGCTAAAAGGCTTGATTGTCTATGGCTGTATCCTAGAGAGGCTGTATCCTAAGTCGTAAAACACGTGATTAGGAAATACTCACATTTTAGCAGAAATACCGACAGAGCATAATTCAATATTAAGCTGTTCGTTTAAGCAAACAACAGCATTTTTTATAAAATACTTACTTAAAACCCACTTATATCAAATCATAACTTTTGATCTGTGGTGCTATTGCAGTCTATGAGCGATATGGGTTTTTTCAGAAAATCTCATTAGTGTTTTGAACCGGGTTTCGATAACAAGGTGTCCTCGTTAGTCTAATACGGTACCTATATGCTCTATGAATACGAAATTCATATAGGAAAACTTCTCCCTTATGTACTGTTTATCCTCTTACATAATAGTAATATGGTTTGGGAATAGTTTAACCTTCTACGACAGTAGATGTAAAATTTTATTGGTATTTCTCCCATTTAATCAAAAGTATCCAAATAATTTATAGAATTAGGCGTTACTTTGCGGAGATCCATAATACAAAAGTAATAATAAAATTATTTTGCTATAATCCGCGATACAGTAAATAGAAAATATATATAGTGTTTAATGTATAGTGGACTATCAGTATTTTCATACCCGATACGTGCAGGATTCGTAAAAACACATGCACAAACCTCCACCACTTTCACCATAATACACAAGCACTACACAGGTTCACTATCACAAACTCAACAATCTGCGATTTTGTCATGGAGTCTATCTCCTGATGATGCTTCGGTTGCGGGGCGAAACGATTGTTGAGTTTGTGATAGTGAACCTGTGTAGTGCTTGTGTATTGTGGTGGAAGTGGTGGAGGTTTGTGCATGTGTTTTTACGAATCCTGCACGTATCGGGTATGAAAATACTGATAGTCCACTATACATTAAACACTATATATATTTTCTATTTACTGTATCGCGGATTATAGCAAAATAATTTTATTATTACTTTTGCAAAAGTATCCATTTCTAGATGTCAGTTGCCAAAATTTATTTATGCTTTTGACAACACGGTTGCTGTACCTATAAGTTCTTTACCCATTTGTATAATTTGCTTAATGACGAGGTCACTGCAAAAAGGATAGGCTATATTGAAAACAATTTAGCATTCAATGTTTAAACAACAACTCTTTGTACATTGTTTGAATGCGTTTATGTTTTTATGAACAAACCACAAGCAATACTGGACGATGTGTAGTTTGTTGACAACATAAAAGACTTTGTTCTCTTTATATGCTACTAACGATCTGCCCTGCCATAGGCGTTAGATTATATTATCTTGATTGAGTTCAACTCTTGGATTTATTTTAGCGCGAATTAGTTTTAATTTTGCAATAACTCTAAAGATATTAACTAAAATTATATAAAGTACTGTATAATACCTATTTAAGATTTAAAAAATACACTGTATCCATTTAATTAGATTTCCGATTACCGCATTGTACTTCGTTATTTTTTGATAATGAGTAGTTACATGGGCTATCCTTAAATCATATTATAGACATGAGCCATTTTGGATATTTCTGAAGACTTTTAAAAGATGTATACCACCATACATTATTTGGTATATCCCAAAGGGTGACATGCTATTTTAGATGGAACTCCCCAATTCCAAGTATGGCATCGTAGTATTAGATATGAAATTCTTAACGGTAAGTAACAAGTTGTTAAGGATTTGTACTGAAACTTTCGTTTTTAGCACTGCTTTCATGATTTTACAGCGTCACTGAGTAGGCGAGGGTAGAAACATAGTCAAGGTTGCGAGGATGATGAGAGTATAGCGCAGAAGCTTTACTAGCATTGGGGAAGTGAATGTACTATACTCGTATGTATAGCTTTCCATTTATCCCTTTGTACGAATATATTTGGCATAGCAAGCTATTACAAGACAGATATATGCTATTGCAGACTTTTTTGTAGATGATTGTACGAAAAAGTCCGCAGAAAACTCTCACAAAACATTGTATTATTGTCTCAAAGAGATGAGGTAGCGTTTTCGGTGGAAGCTTCTAGGTGATATGACCTTTTCCGTCCTATTATCTCAAATATTCAGATACCCTTCACAAATGGTGAACTTAAACCTTAGTTTTTAATCAATCTGTAAAAAAAGTAAAAAAACAGAAATAAAATAAGGTTCAGTAGTTATTTTAGACAGTCATCCATGGCGAGGTTATTAGTACATATTATAAAACAAATTCCCAAATGTCTGCCTGTCTGTATGTGAACGATTTTCTCAAAATCTGTTCAAAATCTAAAAGATAGTGCTATGCTTGAGGACAGTTTCGATTAATAGTGCATTACAGTTTAATTCTCGCAGGGTTAGTATTTACGAGGAATAAACTTTATGAAACAGTGATTTTTAATCAAGCGAAGGTGTGGGCACATCTAGTTTGTTTTACAATATTAAGTGAAGTGGTGAATGCAATATGTGTTTTGGCAGTATCTATAAACGTCAACAATCATTGGTGTCATGGTCACAGCGAATCTTAAGTTACGTCTAATACCTAAGTGAACGGTCTGAAGTTTTGCAATGATTTAGTGCTTGAGATGAAATCAATCTAGTCTTTGGTAATGCAATATGAGATAAGTAACATTATCCCTTGCACTTTTTGCACGGTAATTCTATTAATTAAATGGTATTTCCTTTCATAGTTTTAAATAATTTTGATTTTTATGACAAGCTTCGATATCTTTGTACCTTGGTACCTGGTACTTTAAGTTTCACATTTTGAAGAAATTTATTTATTATTTATTTATTTATTCTTATTTATATACGATGAGAAACGTTACAAAAAATTATTAATAAAAAAAAGTATTCAAAGATGTTCGTATTGATTCTTGACGATTAAAGAGTGCTTTTGAAAGAGCTTATTTGAATAATGATTATTTGGAGTTCATTTGATTTAAATCTATTTCGATAGCAAATTTTAGTTTTAGTTTTCCGGTTCGGTTGTGAAACACGGATAAAGAAACACAATTTCGCGTTTATAATATTAGTAAGGTTGTTTATGCCTTGTCATATCCGGCTCAGTAGAATAGACCACCCTCATTTCGTACCGATTTCTACCTCTCATGTGGTTAAAAGCGACTAAAGTAAGTTGACACACTGTGTGGTATCGGGTTGAGTAGAATAGGCCGACCCAGTTGTGCCGACCCACTTAGATTGGGATGTTATTAGTCAGGTCGTTTGGGAGGTTGCTAAAGAATCCTTAGGAAATATTCCAAATGTATAAATATTTTTCCGCTTGAAATAATTTGAAAAAGATAATACATAGCTAAACATTGTTTAGCCCATCTATATTTGTACGGTCACAACAATTAAATAATTTCAGAAAAGGCCTGAACTGTAAGGCTGGGCCTTCGTAAAGGACCAAACAAATAACGTAAATTTAAATCCTGCCAGGACTAGTCCGGCTAAGGACGTTCGCCTCGACGTCCGTAACCGAACAGTCTTCGGCCTTTTGAAAGAGCTGTTATTGACCCTAAGTAAAGCAATATGTTGAGAAGTCACCTTATTAACATTTAATGGCAGATTCTTAGCACTTGTTATTTATCCCAAGTGAACGGCGTTATGAAGGCTAACATAGCATAAACACACTCCTAAGGTCACCCGGTGTATTCCAAACTTAATTTTTGTCGCAAAATAGATGCCGTGAAATCAAGGTTCGATTTGCAATTATCAACACAATATTCAAATTGCTTCCTTATAGGAAATCATCTGAAGCAGTGAATTTGGACATCATCTTTTTGTATTCAAATATAATTCGAATTTCCCAGATTGGCTTCTTTCAGAGTTTTTATGAAAATATTCGTAATTTTCATAATTGTGCTTTTCAACTTTTGCATTGATACCCATGCTAAGATTATTAACACGAAAGTTTTTCAGTCTGTTACGCTGGACGAATATCGGTGAAATTTGGCAATTATATTGGAGGTTCAATGTCGTCTCAGATAGCATGTGCGAAGGGGTGTACGGAGGGGAAATAATACAAGCTCTAATACTATCAGGGACAATCGCTTTAACATTATGTATAACTAGGTTTTGCCCGCGGCTTCGCTCGCGTGGAATTTGGTGTGCCACATTAAGTTTCGTGGCAGATCATTTTAGGTTTTTTTTACTGTATATTACAAAATACTTCTACATCCAAAATTTCTGATGTCTAACTTAAAAACAAAAGAATTCCATACAATCTTCGCGCCCCGCGCATATAAGGCGCTCTATGGCGTTCCATTTAAGTCAATCATATCGTGAAAACTTTTTAACTATTCGGCCAAATTACTTAGTGTAAAAGACAAAGTTTATCAACATGAAATACTGAAAGTGGCAAATGTATGAGTTTTTAATATGAGTATGATAATTATACTAAAATATGCATTATAAAATACTATCCAATTTAATTAACTTTTTGATTTAAAATTTTGTTTATAGTGGCTTCTACATAAAAGATAGATATATGCTGTCGCGGACTTTTATTTAGAACTTTTTAAGACAAACAATACTACGGTACATCATCTTTGTATAACTCCAATGGTTTAGGCAGCGTACGCCAAGATGGCTCTCAGAGGCCAGATTTATTCCGACTTTATTGATATGTATCGTTATATTACATAAAATCATTACAAATTGTAGCCTATATGTTATTCTGATGTATAACCTACATAACTGTAAAGTTTTATCCAAATCCGTCCAGTAGATTTTTCGTGAAAGAGTAACAAACATCCATTTATACTCACAAACTTTTGCATTTATAATATTAAGGATATATAGTAGGATCACTTCGCTTTCGACCTCCGTCGCGTACGGATGTCTCACAAGCGATTTTCGATTCGACCACCCAACCAGTGGTTGCGCTCTGTTTGTTACGATCGTTTCCGATCCGGTCTTTAATTTTATAAATAATCCATTTGTAAAGTTTCGCGCTAAAGTGCCGCCCTTGTTGTGTCGTGTTTTTCATAGCGTGTTGCTTGCAGTGCAACGCGGCTAGTGTTATCATCGTCGCTCGATTAGTTTGGTGCAGTGCTTTTGTGTACAGTGCCTGTTGATCCGGTCCGTGAGTACACTAGTCTGTAAAGTAGGTACACACCTCTGTCTCCCGAAGGGGCAAGGACTCATTAGGGGCACACCTTAGGTACACACCTCCCTGTCTTCGCAGGCAGGGAGGACCTACTTTCCTCCGGGTCCACCATGGACCCAACCTACGTAGGCGACCCGCAGATGGGGGGACTCCTAGAGTACCTCCAGACACGCCACCCGGCCGTCCATAAAGATGTTCTGAAGGGATACCTTCGAGTGACACCTGTCATGAAAGATAGCCCTCCAGCTAACAACACTGTTCGTCCTGTGTCGACTGACATGGAGCTCGAACAACCCCAGGTCGCGGAAACTCCTTCCGAAACCCTAGACACTGATAACGGTTTCGAGACCGTTATTAGTAAGAGCCAGAAGCGAAAGCTAAAGGCTCCTAAGACAGTCCCTCCTAAGAGACCTGTTACCTCCGCGGCAAAGCCCGTTGACCGCCCGCAACCTACTCAAAGCGAAGTCACCGAAGAGTCGCAAGACTCCCCGATGGCTGAACGCCGAGAGAAAGTCCCACCACTCTACATCAGGGAGAAAGATGCCTGGCAACGACTACTGCCTAAACTCGATGCCCAATCCATAACGTTTGGGAGCGCACGTTCCACAAACGTGGGCATAAGGGTATCTCCACCCACCTCAAATGACCACCGCCGTCTTACAGCGCTGCTGAGAGACGACAATGTCCAATACCACACATACGCGCTAGAAGACGAACGCGAACTTCGCGTCGTTATCTGCGGACTCCCCGTTGAGATTGACACTGAGTCGATCAAAGAGGACCTTAAGTCCCAAGCCCTACCGGTTAGAGAGGTACATCGTATGTACCAATCAAGGACCAAAGCTCCCTATGAGCTTTGCCTCGTCGTATTAGACTTGTCACCAGAAGGCAAAAAAGTCTTTAACGTGACATCTATATGCCGACTTTCCGGGCTTCGTATCGAAGTCCCGCGTCACCGTGGAGCGATCGGCCAATGCCATCGCTGCCAGCTATATGGACACTCAGCCCGTAATTGCCACGCGCGCCCCCGATGTGTGAAATGCCTCGGAGACCATGGCACGTCCGATTGTTCTCGCACGGTTCCGACCGAAGAACCTCCGAGTTGCGTACTTTGCAGGACCAAAGGACACCCCGCGAACTATCGCGGTTGTCCAAAAGCCCCGCGAAAGACAAAACACGTCGGTAAATCGGTAGCCCGAAAGAACAACACACGGGCGGGTCATAAAGTTGTAGCTAAGCCCGTTGTAGATAAGTACATACCGGCTCCTTTGCCCGCCACTAATCCGTGGCATAAAAACAAACAAACCACAGCTGTTGCTACCCCCGTCGCTACACCCCACCCCCCTCAGGTAGTGGCGAGTAAACCTAATCCCACACAGGTGGTCGCCAGGTCGGCTAACAATGCGACAAATAACTTCGCAGAAGATATGAAGTTAATTAGTTCCATTGTTGCGCTTATCGACGTTAATGAGCTATCTATATTGGCTAATAAACTGAGGAATAATCCTCAAAACCGTCTCTCCGCACTATTGGAGCACGCTAGCCTAATTGAGGCAGTAAAAAACATTAACGCTTAATATGGATAGCACACTAAAAGGCAGACTCAAACCGACTCAACTTTCTATAGGTCTGTTCAACGCAGACGGCCTTTGGGAACAGATTCACGAAGTACGCGAATTTTTGGCTGCGCACCCGATTGACATCCTTTTAGTGCAAGAGACATTCCTGAAGCCTTGCAATCGCGATCCTAAAATATCAAACTTTGTATTAATTAGAAACGACCGACTTACGGGCCCTCTTGGAGGCACAGCAATTTACTACAAGAAGTCTCTTCACTGCACCCCTCTAGATCCTCCTCGACTTACCAACATCGAGGCCTCAGTATGTCAGTTAGGCATGACCGGCCATCAGCCGATTATAATTGCGTCAATCTATCTCAGTCCATCTAAATCTCTCCTAGAGAGCGACATTAGGACGCTTTTAGGACTTGGAGATGCCGTCTTACTAGGCGGTGATTTCAATTCAAAACATAGTCAATGGAACCGATCGTCTCCAAATGCCAATGGCAATCTATTACATAGATTAAACAATTCCCCGTTCCTTAACTTTGAGATTTTAGCTCCAGACGAGCCCACACGGTACTCTCGCCCCACCCACCCCATTCAGACTGCCAGTACAATTGACATGGCACTAATAAAAAACATTACCCTGCAGCTTCATAGCATACAAGTTGTTCACGACTTAGATTCCGACCATCGCCCGGTCTTACTACAGCTAGGACCCCCTATAACCGCGTCGGTTCAAAGTAAAACTATAATCGATTGGAAAAAACTTAGTGAGCGTCTCCACTTTGTTGATTCAGAGCACCTCAAACAAATTCCTGACCATATAGATTCAGTGGAAACTGCCAAAGCAGCGACCGCTCATCTCACAGCCCACTTATGTAATACTCTCAAGGATTGCTCTAGGGAAATTCCCGACAACTTCCGCTGTCGAGAACTACCAGATGACCTGCGAGAATTAATAACTAAAAAACGTGCTGCCACTAGGGCACGCGACAGATATCCGACTCGAGAGAATCGTAATACGCTTAACAGATTGCAGAAAGAGGTTAAACAAAAACTAGCCTCATTTCACAATACTTCCTGGGATAGAAAGCTCTCGGAGATTAAGCCAGGACACCAGGCTTACTGGCGCCTGGCGAAATCTCTAAAAGCGGATGGGTACGCAGCCACCCCTCCACTACTTCGTCCGAATCTTCCCCCTGCGTTTGACGACGCTGAAAAGGCCGAATGCTTGGCGGACAGCTTGGAAGAGAACTCACCGAATTCCACTCCAGAGTGGTAAAGGTAGTAGATGATCTATCTGTGACGACTCCCGAAAGCGAGCCGTTGCTTCCCACTACCGGAGAAGAAGTCCGCAACATTATTAAAAACCTACACTCCAAAAAAGCCCCAGGACCTGATTCCATCTCCAACAGAGCACTAAAGTGCCTTCCTAACCAAATCATCCACTTACTGGTACTGATTTTCAATGCCCTCCTTGTCGGATGCTCCTTTCCTGATGATTGGAAAGAAGCTACAGTGATAGGTATCCCTAAACCGGGAAAGCCCCGAAACATCCCGACTAGCTATCGTCCCATTAGTCTACTAAACAGCTTAGGGAAAATATACGAACGAATCATCCTCGCCCGATTAAAATCCGTAGTTGATATCCAAAATCTTATTCCGAACGAACAGTTCGGATTTCGTCCAAATCACACCTGTGTTCAACAAGTGCACCGCCTCACGGAGCACATTTTGCAAGGTTTACAAACCAAGCAGTTTACAGGTGTCATATTCTTCGACGTCGCCAAAGCCTTCGATAAGGTCTGGCACGCAGGCTTAATCTACAAGCTGCTCCAACTAAATATACCAGACCGACTTGTACTCATCTTACGAGAGTACCTGACTAATCGCACCTTTCGGTATCGCATAGACGGCACCTTATCGTCTCGCCGCACAATTCGTGCTGGTGTCCCTCAAGGATCTGTGCTGGCACCCTTATTGTACTCGCTCTACACGAGTGACATTCCACGGGCGCCTATCAAAGAGCGTACACATCTTGCCCTTTTCGCGGATGACACCGCTGTATTTACCACATCCCGCCGGTTCAAGTAATAACTAGACGTCTCCAGAAAGCGGTAGACAGCCTCGGACGCTGGTTCCGCCAATGGAGAATCGAAATAAACCCGGATAAAAGTGCAGCCATGCACTTTATCGGTAATCGCTTTAGATCTCAAATAGACACACCTAAGGAAATTTCCCTTTACAATACACCGATTCACTGGCAACAGAAAGTCAAGTACCTAGGAGTCACCTTTCAACCTTCCATGACCTTCCACGAGCACATACACATAGTCTGCAATAAGGCTGCGTATGTTATGGGACGACTTTATCCGATGTTATGTAAGAAAAGTAAGATGTCGCTTCGCAACAAAGTGACACTCTACAAAACTTGCATAAGACCAATAATGTCCTATGCGAAAGTTGCGTTTGCGCACGTTTCAAAAGTCAGATTGCTCAGGCTCCAAAGACTACAGAACCGATTTATGCGGACAGCCACTGGTTGTCCGTGGTTCATGCGAAACGTTGACCTCCATAGAGACCTCGATCTCCCTACCATTACTCACCTCTTTAAACGTTTTTCGAAATCTTACTTCGAGAAATCTGAGGTACACCTGAACCCCCTTATTTCAGTTGCTTCTACCTACATTCCAATTAGGTCCGACCATCGAAAATATAGGCGTCCAAAAAGCGTCCTGTATGACCCCGACGATCAAATAACGATCGCCAACACAGAAACACGTAATAATACACACACACAGCGTTTTCGCCGGCGAAGACGAGGTCCCAGTTTTCTGACGTCGGTTGGTCGTGGCTTCTCGCCACACTTCCGACGCCGCAATGACTAATCTAAGTCATACCATCAACCCTCCACTACACGTCGCCCTAAGCCGTGGTCCGGCCTCACAGGAGGCACCCTTAGGACGACGTTCCCCGACTTAAGTAGAGCTTCTGCGCTTTACTCCC
This sequence comes from Morpho deidamia, assembly GCA_947086505.1. Lineage (NCBI taxonomy): Eukaryota > Metazoa > Arthropoda > Insecta > Lepidoptera > Nymphalidae > Morpho > Morpho deidamia. The sequence continues at coordinate 11,242,424 of CAMTZC010000010.1, forward strand.
TGCATTCCGCAACCTCGGCGATGCTTCTGCGCTCGCCCGTCCCGCCCGGTGACGCTGTAAAAGCCATTAGGGCTAACAGCATACAGTCAGTTCGAAAAAAAAAAAAAAAAATATAGTAGGATAGTAGGATTAGGATACATTTATGTATAATACAGTATTTAAGCATGAATGAATAGGTTTCACATCGAAAGTATTGTGGCGAGAAGCCACTGTTGACCGACTTAAGAATAAATGTATTCACCTCCATAAGTTATTAATGTTTTGTGTACGTTAGCAAACATTTGGATTTTGTCAAACGCTTTCTTGGCGCCCAAAAGTACATGGGGGTTATGCGCCAAGCGCTTATGTTCTTATGGACACTCTAAATAAATAAATAAATAAATGGGACATTTAGACACACGGTCGTCCGACCCCAAAGTAAGTAACTTAATACTTGTGTTATGGGTGACGGATAACTGGTAGATATACTACATATATAATTTTAAATACAAATACACACCCAGGCTCGAAGAATCGACAAATTGTTTTATAGAAAATGTTGGCCCTCAGCGGGAATCGAACCCGCGACCCGTGGAGTTGAAGGCATGGTCACTATCAACTGCGCCAACGGGCCAGTCAACTCTGTTTATATTATAATGTTATATATGAATATTAATGTAGCCTTCTAAAGCAATTTATTATAGTGATAGGCTTAATCTAGGTGACTTTATATTTATGGACTAACATTTTAAAACCATTATAAGAATTTGTCAACAGTTAATGACTTAAACGGACTAGACTTTCGGTTTTAACCACTTGAATATGTTATTAAGATTTATATGCATCATTATCGTTTACAACCGATGTATAATACGTAAATACCTTTGTATATACCTAATAAATAATAAAATTGACATAAAATAATTGACAATATTAAAATAGGCAATTAAAATTGCACGAAATTTGTATGGCAAAACCCAACTACTATAATATCATGTTACACCTTTTGTTACCATGTTCTCTGCAAACATATTTGAATTTGTATCTATACCACGAAATATCACAGTCATTCAAACTATCGTGTGACCGACATTTTTAACACAAACGCTTAACAGATCGAGTTAAAAAAAAAGGTTTTAAAAAACTTTTAACAAAACTTCATGTCTCTATTGTTAACCGTTGAGGAGTTCTTTCATCTGGAGCCAATCCTGGCATCAAGTCATGCTTATCATAAACATACTGTGTCATCGGGACTGGAGCTGAATATAAAATTTCAGTTTAATGGAACACCGGGAAGGGCGTCAAATTTAACTTTTAAGATTCCACCTTCACATACAAGTCAAGTTAAATAAAAACTAATTTATAGAAGCAGGCGTTACTTTGCGGAATTCCATATTACAGGCACTATAATAGAACTAACTTGCTATAATCTGCACGGGTACTCGGGTTACCCGTGCGGATTATAGCAAGGTAGTTCTGTTATGGTGCCTTAAATAAAAGCTTTAAAAAAACATTTTGCCTTATCAAAACGTGTTTTCATTCGCGTTACGTTTATATCCAGATTTCGCCATTGTACCGAATTAAATCGGCATTAATGATTTTATTTAAATTGCATATTGCAATACTTGACTCCCATTTAACGACAGATAAAAACTGGTTTCGCATTTTAATTATAATGATTTGTTTGTGTATTAGGCCATCAAGGATTTACGTGTTGTCAGGTGTGCCAACTTTTATTTGGGCACATGTTATTTCGTCAGTGTCATGTTATCGGTAGCCGTCAACATTAAAACAATAAATTTTGATCATTTCCAAGTGATAGGACTTAACTTCACTTTATTCTTCGGATCGGGCGATTTACGTAATACTATTTGAGCATCTCAGTTGCACCCGCAATGCAAAGAGTACGTTAAATATATTAGATACCTAGTTATATTCGAAAAAAAAACGTTTTTTTCGCTTGCATTACGAACTTTCCCAGAACTAAAGCTATCGCTTTTATAATGTTAGTATTCAGTAATTAATAATATAATATCGATGTGAATTGTGACTTTTACAATGTACATAGTTGAAAGGGCTAGAGACGACTGCTACTACTACTACGTATGCTACTTTTGTCTCCGGACTAAAGTACAATCAAACGTAGTCTGGGGAAGTCAGTTTACATATCAATTTAGAATATTAATTGAAGTAAGCGATTAATCACTCGACATGTGGGGGACAATAGATATTGATTGGGAGATAATCACAGAGTGTCATTTATGACAAAAGATTTATACAAATTGATACAACAGTAACTTATTATCAGTGGTTTATGTCACAGTTAGAATGTTTAAGCCCAATTAAAAGCAATGGTAATCAAAGTTAACGGTAATGTATGTACACTTATATTTTTATACCATACCAACGCACGATCTACCTATTAAAATCACATTTCTATCCGATTCAAATAAAGACACCTGTTAAGTTACTTAATACTAAACAACAGATTCAATGCTACGTAACCATACAATAAAGACTACTTGACATGTGAAACTTGCGACATAATCACATGAGGTCAACTTAAGGCCTCCATTTTCTGTGGAAATTTTTGTAATAGGGTAATGCAGACATAGTTGAAAAATATAAAAATAAAACTTTTCTGCAATATAGTAAAGTATTTTTAAGAAAAAGTATGTTATCACCTCAGTGCCTCTTTTGTGATGGAAAGAAAGATCGGCGCTTAGACTTACTTAGATTTTTTTCACGGGAAAAGTGCGACTTAAATTGTATTTAATGATTACAATTGCAAAGCGCTTTTCTAAGCCACTTACTAATTTTATAAGGGCGTGTATCCTAGTGAGCATTACGGTCGAACAACATACCTTTTATAGCCAGCGTGTAAGTTCAATAAGTGCGTTTTTGTATCTATGTATAGAGAACCGGCTCGTGTGTTAAATTCTAAGCCACAAAATGTTCAGCTTCCTTTACCCCGTTATCTTTTTTTATCTGAGAACCGTTAGAGATAAATAACTTCAGCGCAACCTTTTTTTAATCATGTTTACTTTTGGTATCACTTTATAAACATTGTTTTGAATTTACATATACACATTATATTTCATAAGTCCTCGTTCCTCTAACCTTGATAAGGAATACGGAATCGGTGAGCGAGGTCGTTGAGATGACACCGTTAAACAGTTTTAGATAGGTATCATTGTAGATGTCCTCAAGGCTTTTATCACGACCATGTATCCGCGTACAATCTTTAAAAATATTCCTTTCGAATCAATTTACCTTTAGTTTAACTTTTTAATTAAATTAGTAAGCTTTCCGTTTACTTTTTTATTTTTACAATTATTTTACATGAAGCTTACTATCTAAGTAGGCAGCCAAATTGCCAAGTGTTGAAGTGCTGAAGTTTCTGGAACGATATTGTAAGGTAGTATTGCTTAACGCGACACGTTAAGCAATACTACCCTTGGTGCTACTAATCATGTGAGCGAATGTAAATTGGTAGTCAAATAATTTAGCCGTTCACTTTCGCTCGATGCCGCGCCGAGGGTACCATAAATCGTTGACCCCCGTTTTTGCACTATCATCTAAAAATAATAATACTAGCCGTATGTATATGTATATGTCAACTCACATAAAGTTACAAACGCAGACTTATGTAAGAACAATGATTTATTTGAATGAAATTTTTATGAATTAAATGAATACTTTATTCATTTAATTCACATTCATAAAAACTACAACAATCGCAAAGCTTTGCGATTTTGTCGTGGCGTCTATCTCCTGATGATGCTTCAGTTGCGGGGCGAAACGATTGTTGTTTGTGATAGTGAACGTGTGTAGTGCTTGTGTACTGTGGTGGCAGTGGTGGAGGTTTGTGCATGTGTTTTTACGAATCCTGCATGTATCGGGTATGAAAAAACGGATAGTCCACTATACCTTTAGCACTATATATTTTTTCTATTTACTGTATCGCGGGTTATAGCTAAATAATTTTTATTATTACTTTTGTAAGAACAATGCGTTTCTAGCAAAGAAATCTCTCAAATAGGGCCATATTTTTAATCATGTGGAGTTTCTGTATAGTATCGTTATGAAAAAAAATTTGATACCACTAATGAGTTGGTCTAAGACAGTGTTCGGCAAAGTGCGGGTTCAGAGCCGCATGTGACTCTTTGGCTCCTTAAGTGCGGCTCTAGCTCCAATATCTACGGAAGGCGCAATAATATTTTCGAATCAAAAAAAATAAATTATTAAGTAAAAAATTACATCTTATTTTGATAAATTTAAATTCTTCTAGAAATCGAGAACATGTATATTTTTTGTTGAAGTTAAAAGATAGATAGGTAATTAAAATTTTATTTTGTTCTAAAAATATGTAACGAACAAAACGTATACTAAGTATACAAGCAGATTTACCTTGCAATTTTTAAAAAAATTGTTGTAATGTTCATATTTGATTCTTTGGTTATTAAGTTTGCCGACCACTGGTCTAAGATATTGAAGTTACAATTTTCATTTCTATAAAGTACTGTTGTTATTGATTACCCTTACAAACTTCGGTCTGCCGGAAATTTGTATGGGCTGTACGGACTGCTGAACCATTAAATTAAATTCTATTCATTCTGACATCATTCTTTTATCGCTTAGAGACGTTCGTGTTGTATCGAAACAGATGTACAACTGCACGTAATATTATTGTTGTAACTTTTTTTACGATAAAGGACAAAACAAAAGTACATGTCTTATATTCCGTGACTTAGTTGTAAACAATGGTATTACAGTAGATAAAATAAAAACAATGCGATTAGGTAAAGTTAATTCTGACTAGCATTCAGACTATTACAATGAGCGCGCAGTAATCATGAGATGATTACCACGTCCGGCATTTGCTGAGTTAGATCATTTACCAATCAGGTACGAAATTTTACCACTGACTGCAAATTTGCTGTTAATATACGAAGCATTTTATATTTTTCATTGAAATTGTTTTTATATAGTTGTTAGTTTTTAAAACGTCAGTTTCTACTAATTTGAATATTTTTAAATATAATTACTTTGCTGGTAAATCATTATCGATTACTAACTGGATTTTTTTTGCTTCAGAATCGTGTGACGGCATCATGACGCTTGATGGCAAAAATTCAGAGAAAGAATATAACGATGCTTCAGAAAAAACACATAAGGTTAACGGCAATAACTTAATTGTAAATGACGCTATTAAAAATAGTTTTTTAAAAGATAAAATAATGAAAGAAAAAATAAATTTAAAAGACGATATCAATGATAATGACAGTTTAAAGGGACTGAATGTATTTCAGAAAGCAAGACGTATGATATCTTTAATTACAGTGGAACCAATTTTAGCATGTTATGTGATGCCATCCGTACTTTCAGCGTTAGCAACCCAAAATTTGTATTTAGAAAAGGCGTGTAGAGTAAATTTGGGCTTTGGACATCACGTTTGCGACGCTTTGACTAAAAGACAAACTGCTAACTATACTTTAGAAGAAGAGGCTGTTCAGACATTAGTAGCTTCAGTGGCTGGATGGAAAACAGTATTACAGTCTTTTTTGCCATGTGGAATATTGATATTTCTTGGTGCTTATAGTGACCGTGTTGGGCAAAGAAAATTTTGTATGCTTCTACCGATCGTTGGAGAATTTCTAACTAGCATGGGTCTGATAATAAATACTTATTTCTTCTATCAATTACCTGTGGAAGCTGCAGCGGTAACAGAAGCTATATTCCCCGCTTTAACTGGGGGCTGGTTTACGATGTTTATGGGTGTGTTCAGTTATATAGCGGATGTGACTACAGAGGAACAAAGGACGTTAAGAATAGGAATAGTAAACCTATTCTATTCTCTGGGAGTGCCAGTAGGTGCAGCACTTAGTGGAATATTGGTGCGAAAAATTGGCTTGTATGGTGTTTTTTCAGTGAGTGCCACGTTATACGTTTTGAGTTTCATCTACGGATTCTATAGGATAAAAGAGGTTAAAAGAAATGATCTAGATGTGGTACGTATTGTTTTTTTCCTTGACATCATCGTAATCTCAATGTTTTACTATGTTTAATTATAAATGTACAGGCGCATATGATCATTCGACCCACTTTATTCGCTCTTATGCTGTATCATATTCTGTCTTATGACAATAATTTTTACTTTTATACCTTCTCGTACAAGGAATTGAAGTGTGAAGAATATTGTTAACGCTATAAGAGCAAGAAGTCCGTTTCAATGATTTTATCAGTTTAATAAAACCTAATTAGACTTAGATAATACCTATATAATGACCAACTTTAATTACAACAAATAACAGCAATCAATGCGCTATTTTTTGCATTTCTTTCATCAAAATGATGTATCTATGAATAAAATGGACAAACAGTAACACAGTAAGAAGAACAAACACATTAGTGCTGTTTATTTAGGCCTCCTATCATTATCCATTTCCAATAATAAGGTAAACCTCTTATAAAATAAATCAAATGATATGATAAAATATATTTTCTAAGCGGAATAAGTTTGATATAGTGCAGCAAAAATATCAGTTATTAGTTTTTGTATGTCTTTGATACATTATTCATATATTAAACATATTTGGTCAATATTAATATATAAAAATAGCACCCTATTTACTTTTATATATCTTATTTAGGAAACCCTTGAACATTATTAACTGTGTATTAATGGGATTTTAGAAATTTTTATATTATTGCATTGGATACAAACCTGCGGTTTTAGTGATGACCCATGATCTAAGTGCTAATTGCAATCCTAATAATCTTTCGATTTTCATCTGGCGGAAAACGCAGGCTGGCGCCAGCTTTATCGTACTAAGAAAAGGATTTTCTCATTATAAATAAATACTTTTTGAATGTTAATCATTCCACGATTATACACAATATTAAAAATATTATAATTGAATGTGACTCTTACGATGGATACTTGGTATCACAGATATTGTCTCAATTCTCAAGACTTGTTTCAATCTGCCGGAAAGTTTACCAAGCATTAAGTATGAGGAAATAAAGCGGACTTTATTATTGATATTATATAATAGGTCACGAGTTCATTGACTAAAGAAGACCATCGAGCGTAACAATAAAAAAAGTCCATCAACTTGACCCACTTCGGTGTCACTCTCGCTTGATAGGAAGGACGGTATGTTATGCTCGGGGTATTAATGTGTACTAGACGTTTATTTCTTTATCGCGTATTGTTCATATAATTTGTATAATAAAAGTAACAGCCTATTACTATGCCCAGCTGGCATCCTCCTCTCTCCGTTTTTGGAGAGTACCTTACACCACGCTGCTCCAATGCGGATTGTTAGGTTAAACATATCCCCAGAGATTACTCTATATATACGCAGATTTACTAGCGATATTTTCCTTCATTTGATAATTTGTGATTATGAATTAGACACATAAGTTTTAACAGAAAAACTCATTGGTGCATGATCTAAAACAGTTCATGCATTTTTTTCAAAATAAATTTTAATTTTAAAAAAGATTTGTAAATTTCAATACCAATTTTTCAATCCCAACCACTAAATATATAGGTTACAGGATTTCTCAGTGCTTAGGCGAGGTAAATAATAAATTTTAAATAGAAAATGGTTAAGGTATAATGTAATGTTGGCCTTAAGCTTTTATGAGGAAAATAATAAAAATTGTACTGAACTTATATTTTTTGTATATCTAGATAAATTGAAGAATCTTACCGTCAAATTTTCTTGAACAATTCGCCGCCGTGTATTTTTTGTATTCGAGTTTCAATTTTATATAGTTTCGCTCACCAATCCTGACATAATTCGATAAATATAGACTTATTGTATGCTTTATGATAAAATAGTCAAATCCAGAAAAAAAATGAACAAACTACTTCAATTAACTAACAAACAATACAAATCTTGACCTTGATTAAAAATAATCAATGGATACGTGAATATTGTCATTAATGGACATTGATTAAAAAAAGGTTAGAACCTCAAACACTTAAACCTAATATTATTTAAAAAAGACCTTAACAGACCTTGCTTAAATAATGTGTATATATAGGATTAGAAGTTGTGCAAAAGTAACAAAACATTTTTTCTCTCTTTTTTTAATTATGGGGTTTCCACCAACTTCCCTATTCATTACTATACATTAGAAGGACTTTGAACAAAATCTTATAGCTTTAAAGAACTTGTAGAATTATAAATACCAACGATAAGAACATGAATCGACTACTTCCTAATTAACCTACTTTATAGCAGTTAGGGAATTGAACTAAGTGAACTAAATTAAACGATTACTTAACTCTAAAAGTCCAGGAAGAATGTTAATGTGATTGTTCATAGTATCATTAACACTTGAATAGAATATCTCGGTGACGTAATATAAAAATAAGAATTATGTAAAATGATAGAATTATATACAACATTAAGCGTATCAGAATCTACAACAAGATATTTTAAACATAGTCAAACCTCGAAGTAACATAAGATTAGACGAAGTAAGGCACGCGCGTCCGTAAAAATCTTGTCGGGTTAAATTTATTTCTGCATCCTATCTGTATCGACATCACTCACAACCTACGTTACAATGCGAATAAGTTCTATTTCATGTTCTAACCAACAGGACTCACTTCCTAAACACTTAGCTATTGAAGCCATCCGATTAAATCACAAATTACTGCACATTCTTATATTTTTAATTATTTTTGTACCTGCTACTTATGAAGGATTAAAGTGCCACTTAAATGCTTAATTACTCTTATTTTATGGTATATTTTTTCAGAAAAAAGCAAATTGTTGCGAATGGCTAAGGGATTTCTTCGACACAAAATACGTTAAGGACACTCTTACGGTTGCTTTCAAACGAGGTCCGAACAATCGAAGACTGCGAGTCATCATGCTCGTTGTTGTCCTCTGTGTTGTTATTGGACCTATTTATGGTAAGTAATGAGTAAACTTTATTAATCTTTCATGCAGTGAAAAGCTACTCTCTCGATGAAGGTAGAGGTATGAAACTTTGTCTAGATTAGCTCACTAGACGCCACAGCACCGTGCATCGGCAAGTTATACGTATCTCAAATATTCTTTTGGAATATTTAAGATAAGTCAACGAATTCTATACACGAACTGGATTATCGAGTTTCATCTGCATAGTGAAGTTTGGAAGCCAATAGGAGAAAATCATAGTGTATTTATACCAATCATTATAATCCAATTCCTTAGATTTTCGTAGTTCAGTTTAAAATCACAGCCGTAAATATTAAACTCTGTCAGAGACTTTAGTGTTCGAGGAGACACTTACATATCTAATAGATAGATTTTGAAGAAGGCACAAATCTCAGATACTCGTAGCCCTTTTACAGATTTCTTTGGGTTTGCAGTACTGTTTGAGAGTGGTCTATAATGCACTTAGTTATAGCATAGCTTTGGACGTAGAGTGCTTACCTTATCACAACATTGGAACATTTTTCGTTGCGCAATAATTTCAAAGAACAAATAACTTCATCGGAACGAATGCCAGGTGCGGTGGGAAAAGGATTGCATTATTCTGATTCTAACATCGCGTTAGTCCAGACATCTCTTTTAATTTTAATATTAATTTTATATTTTTAATTGTATTTTTAAATAAAACTTTTCTTAAGTTAATTTTGGTTTTTTTTGGGTCCTTCGGCTGTGTCTTTCATAACTGGCGCAGTCGGAGCGGATACTCAAAAAAAGTAAAATAGGGATAGATAGCTTAGATAGGGAACATTAAATTCCACGTCGCTATCCCGCGAGTATCTGAAGAACCTTGAAGACCAGCCCGGAGGAAATATCAAGACATCGATCCCGAGAGAAACCGAAATGAATTTTATGTAAGTACATAGAATATTCCTATGTCCTTATTTTTCCTATAACTTTAAGAAATTACCAAGATTTTCCATCCTAGAGAATCAAACCCAAGGGGGCCTGCATTGAGTAGGACCTCTCGTAGATTTATTTTAGATACTAATCGTAAATTGCAAGTTATTAAAGAGAATAGTATGGCGGTCCACGACCCTGACACTATTTATAAGGCTTTACGCCCGGTCCCCGAATTCGACGGGAATGCGAATGTGTTACCGCGGTTCATTACAATTTGCGATCAAATTGTAAATCATTATGTAGGGACGGAACCTGGTTCTGAATTACCAAATTTATGTTTAATAAACGGTATTTTAAATAAAATAACGGGACCGGCGGCGCAGTTTATAAATTCGAATGGGATACCTGAAAATTGGGTAGGTATTAGAACGGCATTAATTAATAATTTCTCTGACCAGAGAAATGAAACCGCCCTTTACAATGACCTTGCATTAGCTACACAGGGTAATAGCACACCGCAGGAGTATTATGAACGGTGCCAGTCATTATTTAGTACTATAATGACATATGTAATGTTACATGAATCGTTGGCAACAACAATAGACGCTAAACGCACTTTATACAAAAAATTGACGTTACAAGCCTATATTCGTGGTTTAAAAGAGCCCCTAGGTTCGCGTATACGCTGTATGCGCCCCGAGAGCATTGAAAAAGCGTTGGAATTTGTGCAGGAAGAGTTGAATGCTGCTTATATGCAAAGTAGAAATGAAGCAATTAATGATAGAAAGCCACATAACCTGGCTAAACCAAATATGACAATACCTGCAGTATTTCCATCAACAACACCGAAAGCATTCAACTTTCCTCCGCCAATGGCCATGCCGTCAATGCAAAAGCAAGCTCTAAATTTTCATCCACAGCCGTACGGCTGGAAACCAAATTACCCAGGGAAACAACCAAATCAACACCAGTCTAATATACCTACTCGCACCCAACAAATGTTTCGCGCTTTACCCCCTAACTATAATCCCCAAAGCAATGTTTTTAGATTACCGCCCCGTAACCCGATAAATAATCAGTATCCAAGACCTATGAGTGGAGTGGTTAATTATGTATCTAAGCCACTACCACCAACAAATTTTAATGCAAATAGATTTAATGCACCGCAAAATAATTTCTTCAAACCTCGTGAAATGAACCTTCATGAAATGAATTCACATGAAAATTATTACCCCGACTATCCGGATTATTACCCTTACTGTGACCCTGACCCATACTATTATTGTTCGACTGACACTGAATACTTTGACAACGATTATAACCCTGAACCCAATGAGGTACTACACTATGACGTAACACAGTTTAATTCAACCACAACTGTGGATGACTCTCCTTCGTCAATGAACGAAACTCATCAGGATTTTCAGAAAGTCCCGAAATTAAAAAGGCCAAAATAGAAGTTAACATGCAGTCACAGAGGCAGCTTCCCTACTTGCAGATTAATAATCCACCCCTTAAACTACTAATTGACACCGGGGCTAATCAGTCGTTTATTGACCCGGAAGCTGTAGCTAGACACTATTCTAATATTACACTAAATTATGACCCGTTTGAAGTTACAAATGTACATGCAACGACACGTAGTGATTACTCTATTACTATACCCTCTTTTCAAGAAGTACAAGACTGTGACGATTTAAAATTTTTCGTGTACAGATTTCATGATTACTTCGATGGTTTGATTGGACTCGACTTACTTGAGCAATGGGCTGCGAAGATAGACCTAAAGAATAGATTACTGATTACTGATAAATCTACAAATCCTATTCATATGTATAACTCCCGAAACGTTAACTATTACGAGGGCATGATACCTGCAAACTCGACGAAATTAATCAAGTTACCTATTAATACTCGAGATGGTGAAGTGTTAGTCCCTGAGCAAATAATTTCAAATTGTATTATTTCCAACTGCCTAACATGTGTCAAAGATGGCAGAGGAATTTTAGAAGTTTTTAATCCATCTCAACATGACGTTATTTTTTCAATGGATAAAATCATTTGTACCGAAATATATAACATTGAAAATTTTTGTAAATCTGAATTGCCAGCCCGTGCAAAAGACGTTTTATCCCGACTACGTACAAATCATTTAAACGCGGAAGAACGTGCTAATTTGGAGATTTTATGTGCGAAATACGCGGACATATTTTATATTGAAGGGGAAGCGTTAACGTTCACTAATAAGATAAAACATCGTATTAGAACTACAGATGAGATCCCAGTTCATTCAAAAAATTATAGATATCCCTTTGTTCATAGAGAAGAGGTTAGAGAACAGATAAAAAAAATGTTAGACCAGGGAATAATTAGGCCTTCGGAGTCAGCATGGAGCTCACCCATTTGGGTGGTCCCTAAAAAGGCAGACGCATCGGGGAAAACTAAGTGGCGTCTTGTTGTAGACTTTAGGAAACTTAACGAAAAAACCCTAGACGATAAGTATCCTATACCAAACATTGCAGATGTTCTAGACAAACTGGGCAATTGTCAATATTTTTCTACCTTAGATCTTGCTAGTGGGTTTTACCAGGTAGAAATGCATCCCGAGGATATACCCAAAACTGCGTTTAATGTCGAACACGGACATTATGAGTACTTGCGAATGCCAATGGGTTTAAAAAATTCACCGTCCACATTCCAACGCGTAATGGACAACGTACTTAAAGAGTTACAAAACACCGTTTGCCTTGTCTATTTAGACGATATAGTCGTATTTAGTACTTCCTTACAGGAACACCTAGTTAACTTAGAAAAGGTTTTTAAAAAGTTAAGGGAATCGAACTTCAAAGTTCAGATGGACAAGTCCGAATTCTTGAAGTTAGAGACGGCATACTTAGGGCATATAATTTCTAAAGACGGAATAAAACCTAATCCTGAGAAAATAGCAGCAATAGAGAAGTACCCCATCCCAAAAACTAATAAAGAAATTAAACAGTTCTTAGGCCTCTTAGGTTATTATCGGAAATTCATACCAGACTTTGCTCGTATTACTAAACCCCTTACACGATGTTTAAAAAAGGGAAGTAAAATCCAAATGAATGCGGAATACGTGAACTGTTTTAAAAAATGTCAAAGCCTTTTAACTAATGACCCTATTCTTCAGTATCCCGATTTTTCTAAAGATTTTTTGTTAACTACGGATGCTTCGAATGTAGCGATTGGTGCGATTCTTTCCCAAGGGCCTGTAGGGTCTGATAAGCCTGTATGTTATGCTTCTCGAACACTTAATGAAAGCGAACTTAATTATAGCACCATCGAGAAGGAGTTACTAGCTATCGTTTGGGCCACCAAATATTTCCGCCCATATTTATTCGGCCGGAAATTTAAAATTTTAACTGACCACAAACCTCTTCAGTGGGTCATGAGTATGAAGGAACCAAACGCTCGTCTAACGCGGTGGAAACTTAAGCTTAGCGAATATAATTTTACCGTATTGTATAAAAAAGGCAGTACTAATACTAATGCAGACGCTTTATCCCGAATAGAACTTTATAACGAGGAGGTTAGCTCGATGGTAGCGAACCCGTCGGAGGACCGTATCTCAGTAGGTTCCTCAACAGATACAGCGCATACCAATAGGGAAAACCCAATATTAGAAATTCCGATTACCGACGAACCACTTAACAAGTTTCGTAGACAATTACATTTAACCGTAGTAGGTGACATCAAACGTAAGCCGAAAACTACAAAGCCATTTGATACTCATATGCGAATAGATGTTCAAGTACGCCAGCCCTACTTAGAAGAAGACGTAGTAGATACTATAAAAGAATTTGTAAATCCAAAAATTAAAACAGCCTTACTCATTGAACCGACATTATCCATGTACGATATTATTCCCATATTACAAGAAAAGTTTAGAAGTTCATCTATGGATTTGGTATTAGCGAAATCGGAGTTAGAAAATGTTAGCGACTATCTCAAACAACAAGACGTAATTCAAAAATATCATGAGGGGAAAACTAATCATCGCGGAATAAATGAGTGTTACTTGTCTTTATCCAAACGGTATTATTGGCCTAAAATGAGAGATCACGTCACTAAATTCATAAATCAATGCGTAGTTTGCGGTCAGGCCAAATATGATCGTAACCCAATCAAACAACAGTTTAGGATAGTGCCACCGGCAACCAAGCCATTTGAAATAGTTCATATGGATTTATTTACAGTTGAAAATGAGAAATATTTGACCATCGTAGATGTTTTTTCAAAATATGCTCAGGCATACCATATTCAGGACGGAACTGCTTTAAGTGTGGTGCAAGCCTTGTTACAGTTTTGCACACATCACGGACTTCCCTTAACGATAGTTACGGACAACGGAACCGAATTCAATAATCAAATTTTTAAGGAATTTATGAATGTGCATAAAATAAGCCATCATAGAACGCTACCCCACTGCCCAAATGACAATGGTAACATAGAGAGACTCCATTTGACTCTACTCGAACATCTTCGTATCTTACGTCTTAAAAATAAAAACGACCCCGTGACACTACTTATGCCTTACGCTATAATTGCCTACAACAGTTCTGTGCATAGCTTTACGAAATGCCGACCCTATGATATAATGACAGGACATTTTGACCCCCGCGATCCATTAGATATCGACCTAACAAAGCACTTAATGCAATTATATATTCAAAATCATAGAGAACAAATGCGTACTGTCTACGAGACAATTAATGAACTTACTTTGAAAAACCGTACAGCCATTATTGAAAATCGGAATAAAAACCGGGAACCAGAGGCTGAATATCTACCTAATCAACAGGTATTTATTAATAATCCCTCTGCGAGCCGACAAAAGCTGGCGGCACGCTACGTGCAAGATCAGGTTTTGGCCGACTTGCCTATACATATCTATACCTCTAAGAAAAAAGATCCAATAGCTAAGCATAGATTAAAAAGAGTCCCTAAAGATCCGACATTGTTGCAGGACTCTGCTATCAATATACAGCCTGATGATTCAGACGGCAGTAGCTCAGAACATTCAACTTGAGAGTCTTGAAGATGGACCTGGACTGCTACCGTTTAGACTGGGACCGACAAGACTTATAACACACTATCATTCGTTTCTACAATATATTCGACTTGACGATATTGAGAGTAAAATTTATTCGATACAGACACAATTACATGACTTTACTGGACTTTTAGAAAACGACACTACCTCTTTATATGAACTTCAAATTGATTATCTTAGTAATAAATTAGATAAGGTGTTGACTCAGTTGAAAACCCTAGAGCCTAATCGCGTAAAGAGGGGTCTTATAGACGGATTGGGGTCCATAATCAAGGGTATTACTGGTAATCTTGACCACGCCGACGCGATTAAGTATAATAATGCTATAGCAAATTTAGAGAGCGCTCAGAATAAAATAATTAGCGAGTACAATAGTCACATTAGTATCAGCAAAGAATTAATGGATTACCATAGTAATATCATAACGCAATTAGTCGAAAGTCAACGTAAAATTAACTCGACGTTATTGATGCTATTAGATGACAAAATATATAAAGAGTCTCATTTAATTAAGTATGCAAAGTTTGCTCAGCTACTTTCTATAATAACAGAAAATATTGATGATGTATTGGAGGAATTGATAAGAATTGAGAATTCGTTAGCTTTCATTAGAGCCTCTAGCACCCATCACTCTATGCTAAGTATAGATGTGATTGAGGAGATGTTACAGAAATTAAAGAAAATTTATAATGAAGGCCAAATTTTTGGAATAGAACTTAGGCAGTACTATGATATAATAAAACCAGGTTATTTTTATAGTGATAGGCAAATAAATATAGTTTTTAAGGTACCTATAATCTCTTTAGAATTATTTGATCTTTACAAATTAGCTGTATTCCCGAATAGAAATAAGCAGGCCCTCTTCCCTCCTTTCCCCTACATTATTACCACCAGGAATAATTTTATGTACATGGAGGCAGAATGCCCGAAGTATAATAATCGGTATCTCTGCGAGAAAAGCAACAATCAGTTTCGCTCTTGGCCGGATTGTGTTCAGACTCTCATCCGTAACCAGACCTTGCAAGAAGCATGCAAGATGACCACCATAACTTTAACACAGGAAGCCATGGAAGAATTGGATAAGAAGCATTACATCTTATCATTTCCACGACCAACGAAAGTACACACCATATGTAGTCGGGACGATTTCATGACGTTAAACGGCAGTTATTTGGCAACCGTTCCTACAGATTGCAGTCTTCATGCAGGAGATTTTTCCATACATAATACCGAAGACATAACAATTGGGCAACCTCTAAAAATTATTAACATAGATTACCGAAATAATCCAAAGCAACCAAGTGTCGATCATATAAGCCTAAAATCCATCGATCTGAAGAATTTACAATCGATACATAGCAAAGTTATGTTGCAACCTACATTGCACATTAACAGGGAGGCATCTACGATTTATCATACCACCATCCCTTTGTACGTAATATTGAGTGCACTTGCACTTGCTATTATTGGCATATTGTATTGGCACAAGAGGGCAAGAAACATTAAAGAAAAACCTCTTCATCTCGAAAATGTAACACCGGAACCATCAGAAGATCAACACGAGAAGTTTCCAGCAACATTTTACCATTCTGTCCTAAAATAGTTGCTGAGCTGAGGATGGAGGAGTTATAGCATAGCTTTGGACGTAGAGTGCTTACCTTATCACAACATTGGAACATTTTTCGTTGCGCAATAATTTCAAAGAACAAATAACTTCATCGGAACGAATGCCAGGTGCGGTGGGAAAAGGATTGCATTATTCTGATTCTAACATCGCGTTAGTCCAGACATCTCTTTTAATTTTAATATTAATTTTATATTTTTAATTGTATTTTTAAATAAAACTTTTCTTAAGTTAATTTTGGTTTTTTTTGGGTCCTTCGGCTGTGTCTTTCATAACTACTTAAGGCCGCGATGTTTACTAGAAAATGGAATTTTAAAATATTTAGAATGCAAATGATCTATAGATCTATAGATATAGATACTCCTGAGTTATATTTATCTGTGCACTTATTATGTCACAACTACGATTTGTGATGACAGAACTGATTTAATAACTCATAAAACATAAGCTGATTAAATATATTATTGTTATTATATCGTGTTAAGATCACATGATAAGTGATGTTGCATAATTGTCTATGACCTTTGTCTATTGTTTTCTCAAGAGTATTACTACCGAGAACTTCCAATCGACATTTAATTATTATTTCTCATAGTTTATTCCATATTTGCATCATAGAGGTAGTTAGTTATTCCCTTAAATTTGGGTTTGATTTAGGAATTTAATTTTTTACTTTAATATATAGAATGTTTTCGTCAATGTTTTTTATAATTCACTAACGTAGTCTATCATTCCCAGCATACTGAGACTGTGTAACTTTTCAAAAGATTACAGGTTCGAACCTCGAGCGTCTAATGCAGTCCATTAATTTTCCATAAAAAAGTATGCGCCATACAAATTGGTATAAATTATCACACGCTTTTCCGTTGAAAGAAAACATCACGAGAAACTTGCATCAGATCATGCTTATTATCCTATAATAGTCATCTGGACTGCGCCAGTACATAAAATTTCAGCTCAATCAGACTCTGAGAAGTGGGTCAAATTTAACTTGTAAGATTCCACCTTCACATACACGGCAAGTTAAATAAATCTCTAAAAATAAAGTGACAAAACAGACCCGTAGTGTTAACCTTTTAGCGAAATTAATGAATTCGATATTTAATTTAGTGCAAGTCATTTAGTACTATTAATATTAATATAAAATTATTCATAGTATCAAAAAAGCGAGATACTAGTTGTGCGAATCGATGTACATAATACATATTTATTGTTCTAAACGTTGAACTTCAAATTAATTAGTGTCATTTTATGGTTTTAATTATATAAACTAGTTCATTTAGCATAAGCGTGGCGCCTTATAAGGTTGTTTACGCACTAGTCGTTTATTCATATGAAACATTAACGCTAACCCTCTACGTTAAACTTGTGTTAGCTATGTAAATGTTATCTAATTTACACACAATTACTAACAAAATTGATTTTATTGAGAAAATTTTCTTTTAACAACAAAAAAAATTATCACGACATCAAAAATAATAATTGGCGTGGAATTTCACAGGAATTGTATAATTTTAATTTACAATATTCGAATGCCGATTCGGATAGAGTCGGGATGGGAGAAGTTATGGCTGTGCAGACGTACCAGTTCAACTTTTATACTTATTATAAAACAAAGTCCCAAAAAGCTGTCGGTCTGTATGTAATAGATTTTCTCAAAATCTACTAAACGGATCTTTGTACGATTTTAAACAAAAAATTGTGCAATACTTCCGGATGGTTTAGGTAAATAGTACATATCGGTATTATATAAATTGTGTTGAAAAGGTCGCGCAGTTGTTAAAAAACTTGCTTGCTGGGAGCTATAGTCGCGTGCGCTGCGTAAACCAGCAAGAGATACGCTTAAGTAATGTACTAAAGAATTGTAGATCTATAAAACTACTACAAAAAAGTCCGTGATAGTATGTCTCTATCTCTCACGGATAACTCACAATAACTACTTTTATGTTCAATTTTTTTTTAATTTCGTAAATCACTGCATTCCACGCAGGCGAAGCCGTTGTTGGCACAGCTAGTTATTAATATTTTATTCTATACGCGTAAACATTTAACGGTTTACAGGAACTTTGGTTGTTCAATTTGGTGTAAGGTGAAACCGGAGAGTAAATAACAGTAGACTGTAGAGATCTGTAACATTACCTTATATATTTTTGATGATAATGTAACGCGTTTGAAATTAGATCAAATCATCAATCAACTTCCACCTAACTGTGCAATCAGAGTATAAATTAGATTAGCAATTGATAGATGAACTTCCATCTTACTGCGCAATCAAAGTATATATTTTGTTATTTATAGTCATTTACGTTGTGCCGCTATTACTGAGTAAATACTGTAGAGAAACGCAAAAAATATTTTCTCACTCTCCTGCGTCATAGCAACGCTACATGAGTAGGTGTCCTTAATGTACTACTCGTTTAATGAGTGTAAAGTAACACATATTTTTTGCATTACTTTGCATTTTTCTCGTTTTTATATACATTTGGTAGCGCATCGATTCAGTGAACAGTTCGCCACATCCTGCTGTTGATAGATAGTCGATCCTTTTTAGAATCTTCAACTTGCGTCATTCAAACCACTAAATTATAAACATAAATACGTGCCTGAAATATAGCTACGTATCTTTTATTTGTATATTGTTATATAAAAAACCATTCAATTAGGTATGTTCGTACGTGACATATGATGCAGTGTTTTAAAATAAACGAGAGAGATAATAAAGCGAAGTTTGATAATTCTATTCAATAATTAGTGTTCCGTGTTTAGGAGATTTTGTTAATCCATTGATTTTAATAAAGTAAAATATTGTCGCCATATATGTGACAAATTGTTAAAAAAGAATAAATGAGCAAAATTGCTTATTATTTATTGAATTGTAAAGGATAAATATCGTAGTCACAATATTTACGTTGCTAAATTTTAACAAAACACAAAATAAAATTGCCTACTATCATTTATTGCTACGGAATCGGAAACAGTATCAATTGTTTCTAATCACTGCATGTTTAATTCTAATAATATTTTAAAAAGACACTCATGATGTACATACCTATATATTAAAAGAGAACGTGGTAAGGAAATCAGATTCCTATCGGATCTGATCATCATGCTCTGTCTTAGCAGTTATGAAGCTGAAGCCAAATATAGGACAACACTACGTTTAATCACACAATAGATTTGTATTATATTATGGTTACTGTAGTTATCATGATTAGTACTCACATTAGCATATAAGAAAAAACTTTACAGGCGAATTTATCCAATCCGGCTAGAGTAAAAAAATATTTGGATATTAAATAAGAATCAGGACGACGCTAGCGACAAAAAAAATACTTAATTTATGATTTCAAACGTATTTTTTGTAGGGGAACAGGCCAGGGATTCAAATTATACACAGATTCTAATGAGTAGATAACTATATTCAATTTCCACTGGAAGGCAATATGTCCGATATCTATGGCGTCTTCAACAAAATAAAAAGGAAGCCAAACATGGCGCTCGCTGCTTTTATACACTTCATTTAGTGTGGCCATTTTATAAAGATAAATTGCATTAATTTTTTGTTGTAAATAAAGGCATAAATGCCAACATTTTTAGTAAATTAAAAAATCCATTCGTCCAAAATTTATAAAGGGAAGCTATTTGCTAATCATGTTATAGTACGGGGAACCGATGGGCGTTGGGGTCTTCATGTGCTGAAATATCCACCCCGTACCGGATAACGCTGCGTCGGTATATCCCTTACGAGGTGGATTGCCGTTCCCTCGTCTGGAGCCAATCCTGGCAGTAGAATCAGATCATGCTTATCATAAACATGCATTATCATTGAGACTGGATCCAGGAAGTGGGTCAAATTCAAATTCAAATTTTGTGTAGTAATGTGGTACAAAACAATGTTACATAAATACAATCTAAAACGACACATTCTGTCTTATAAGCAGGCAAATAGTACATTATACAATTATTACATATATTTAGTTACTAATAGTTATGTTTAGCTATTTAATTATTATATTTTTATATTCATACAGACATTCTTTAAAATTATTTTTAAGGCTTAAAATTTAAATACTCTTCAATATTATAAAATACTTGATCAACGAGAAATCTATGCAGTGCAATTTTAAATTTTGTATAATCACATATCAAATTTAATTTGCAAGATTCCACCTTTAGATACATGGCAAGTTGAATAGAGGATTTTAATATGGTATAAGAATACCTGGTTTAAATTAAGTTACAAATTTAAACATATGATTATTACCAGCCAATAACGATTTCAGGCGAGATGTCAGTAATGTATCTATTCACGCGGTACCGTTTCAACTGGAACGAAGTGGATTTCAGCATGTTTTCTACCTATGCCATGTGCACTTCCTTAGTGGGTAAGTTATATTGTGATAATGTCATTGCCTGGATAGTATAATGGCCTATTATGTCTGACAATGCTTCCTTATATTAAGAGTAGCGAGCAACTTGCAAATAGGTAAGTGGTTATGCCATAGGGTTTACACATTCGTATGTGTATACTCGTGTATATGATAAGTGTTTAACGTCCAAGAATCGTTTTTGTTAATCAAAATATTGACATTTCGTGTTTGAGATGTGGTTATTAGAAAATAATAAAATTGCAATAGCGAGCAATAGAAAACCTCTGTTTTTATATAAAAAAATAAGCATACTGTATAAAAGTTTTTGAAGTGTCCGTTTTGCATTTAGTTTTGTCACTAAAATAAGAAACTGCGCTGCGTAAGTCATGAGAGGATTTTTTAAAGTTAGATATGCTATTCAAATGATTTTCGATATGGATCCTTCTAGTTTTGTATAGCTTACCTAATAGTCATACGCTTGACTCTAAAATTTTTTTTGCTCTTAATGTAGTTAGCTGTTCTGCATACTCAAGTCCTTTGAGTCTCAGTATTGACAGTTCACTTTTGTCACAGGAACTTTGTTCTCCGTTGGTGTGTTCAGCCACCTGCTTAAATTCGACGACGCTATCATCGGAGTGATATCGTGCACGAGTAAAATATTATCTGGCTTCATGTATGCTTTTGCTACGAAAACGTGGCAAATTTATATAGGTAAGTATTGTTTTATGATATATTTTAATTTATACGACAGTTGAATTTGCTCACATGGCACCATACGGCGTATATGTATTACGTACTGTGTTTTTGTTAAAACATGGTGTAATTACCAAATATTAATTGTTACGAATCTTTTGCTTAATATTTGCACAGCCTTAGCCCTAATTTATTATATGCGTCAGAGTTTAGCTAGTATTTACATATAATATAGATGGAATGTGTTAAATATACAAGTCTTTCAAGACACGTTTTGGATATTGTTTAAAAGGTCTTTAATACATTTTGTCCTTTCAACAATTTTTTTTATTATGTATTGTATTTTATCAAATCTTTTATAATCCTTTTTAATATATAAATGCAACAGTCTGTTCTTCTGTCTGTTACACTATTACGGCTTATAAAAGGGAGCAATATTGATGAAATTTGACACAATTGATGTTTATACATCGGCTCACATATAGGGTATAAGCTCCTGTTTTTCCTTTGTGAACAGGAAAACATTATATTGAGGGTATTTCAAGACGCAAACGAAGTGACAAATGGTACAACTAATGCCTAATATATTTGATGATCTTGATGGCTCCTAAAAAGAGCCAGAGATTTTATCACAAGTGAAAAGATTAAACTTTTTATTAGTCTCAATTTGTATGTCACAATAAAGTAATTTTTGAGCTAAACTATATTTACCGTTAATCGACGTTCTTAAGCATATTATAGGTATCTTTAACTTCTAAATTCTTCCCTTTTTTCAGCACCTTTAATCGAAATTTTCAATGGCACATCGTTTATCGCTATGAGATCTATGGTCTCCAAACTTGTGGAGAAGGATGAATTAGGTCAGTAATCTTAACATTCATAAGACAACTGCATATTGATTCGGTGGAATTCGAAATGAAAAAACCTTTGACTTACTTTTTCTTAATATAGGAAATGTAACTTTAAAATGAACTAATTTTAAGTGAACTTAATTCGTACATAAATTTTTATTTAAATGATTCAGAACTTTAAAATGATCACTTTTTACTTTTTTGTCTGATAATGAAGTAAACGATTTGATTGATCTGACCAGTTTTGATTGATCTAATCTTTTATTGATTCTAATCTCTTATGATTGAGTTTAAAGTTTTAGTAAATATCTCTATAGTAAATATTTATAAATCATTTAGATCACTCAAGCAACTTCTTAGTCCTATAGATTGATCTAATTCATATAATGTAGAGCCTTTTAGTTTCTGACTCATGTTAAAATGTTTGGGTAAAATTTTAAATATAAATTCTTAGGTTTAATCCAGTTATCAAAGAGATTTCAACTGTTCTTTCAGGAAAAGTGAACTCATTCTTTGGCGTGGCGGAAGCGATGATGCCGTTGGTTTACGCCCCCATGTACACTACTGTTTACACGGCCACCATCAAATCATTCCCGGGAGCTTTCTTTTTACTAGGCGGAGGTCTTACTGTTCCAGCAGTACTTATATTCTTGTGAGCAAATTGTTATTACTGATTTATAAAAATTAATTAGGATATGATTAATGAATGAAAATTATACGAAATAGACAATTACATTATAAATTATTTTGATTATAATTAATATATAGACACAATACTCACGTATAATTTTATCGGCCCGACTGGTTTCGGGCACATCCGGGGCACTTATTCACGAGCTCTTACATACGACATAATAGGACTTATACGACTTACAACGTCGTGTAAGTCAGTGTCTATATATTAACTATGAATACTACTCACGATAGTTTAAATTAAAACTGCTTACCTTTATTTTGATTATATTTTGTCTATATAAATATTCAGGTACATTCATTCATTACTTAATAAATTCAATTTCAATGATAACAATAGAGTTACCGAATATCAGATCAGTGAAGTAGTAGAAACCATCGTAATGATTTTTAGCTACTGAAAATTATTATAACAATCCAATAGATGTAGATCGAGTTAATCCATTTTTTGTAAATGTGTAAGAAAATATCATTGCCGTGTGGTATCCGGCTGAGTAGAATAGACCACCCTCATTTCTTACCGAGGTGTCGTAAAAGACGACTAAGGTAAGTCGACCCGCCATGTGGTATCCGGCTGAGTAAAATAGACCACCCTCATTTTTTACCGAGGTGTCGTAAAAGGCGACTAAGGTAGGTTGCCCCACCGTGTGGTATCCGGTTGAGTAGAATAGACCACCCTCTTTCTTACCAAAGGGTTTAAACACCACTAAGGTAAGTTGACGTCAGGCAGGCAGCCGGTCGTAAAATACGTAGCCAAATCATGTGATAACATGTTTGTAACATGTTGTGCAGACCCCACTTAGAGTGGGATAAGCGCAGGAGGATGATTGTGTAAGAAAATATCATTTTTGGAAATTGTTGTTAATAAGTTTTTATATTCTTATTAATTATTGTATCAATATAATAATCATATAAAATTATTGTGATTTATAATATGACAATCCTGTATATTTGAATTAGCGCTGAAAATGATGTGATTGAATATAGGTTAGATTAGATTTCTTCATCTTTTAGGTGGCTGTACTTGGCTAATAAAAAGCATAGCAGAACAGATGTACAGCGCGACACGAATAGGGATGCGAAAATAGAAGAAAAAATCGAGAAAAGCGGCATCGATAATAAAGCATTTGAGGTTGAAGAGAAGAAAATTACACCCAATGATACACAAAACATCCCTGAAGAAAGCCACACTAAAAGTCAACTCAATCAGTCACAGATTGAAATGGGTTTCACAGAAAGCATGCTTTGCACTAGTAAGTTGTAGATCTAACGGTTCAGTCCACTAAAATTTAATATAAATATCCAGGACTGATATTTTATGAGTTTCGGTTGCGAATACTATAGCAAAAGATTGTGAGATTGATGTGACATCAAAATAGTTAAATTATATTATTATATAAATTATAATAAAATCACATATCGATATTAAAATTTCTGTCTCAATACCCTTGACAGTAAGTTAAAGATTCTTTTAGGCCTTTCGATTTTTAGATTTAGCGTCGCAATCTCATATCTGATAGGATCTTATCTATCATATCTGATTACTTATAGAAATTTGTCGCAAAAAATACACTATGCATATATAGATAGAGATCAACCAGACACAACCAAGTTTTTAAACATGTCGTGCGCGTGTGTATGTAGTAGCGGCCTGTGACAATCCCACTGCTGGGAATAGGCCTCCTCTCTCCGTTTCTGGAGAGAAGGGTTGGAGCTAAGACCTACCACGCTGCTCCAATGCGGATTGGTAGGTTACACATATCTCCAGAATTCTCTAGAGATATGCAGGTTTCCTCACGATGTTTTCCTTCACCGAAAGGCGTGTGATAAATTGCAATTACCAATTAGACACATGAGTTCTAATAGAATAACTCATTGGTGCCTGCCCGGATTTGAACTCGTGTTCCCCTCGTAAGAGCCGCACGGTATCACCGCTGGGCTATCACAGCTTGATACACACAGCGTGTGTATAATTTAGGTAAAAACACACTATTATACTTTATAACTTCGATACTAATACTACTGTTGACGCTAAGAACCAACGATGACAATAATAGAATAAAAAAATTGTATCTATATGACTATAGTTCTTAATGACGACCGCTTTTATAAAAGTTTGAAGGATTTCTTGCATGTCGAAGTTGTTACCGCACATATAGATCTTTTATAAATGTAACTTATATCCCTACTCATTATGGTCACAACCGTACCAGCAGGTCTACTATGAACTCTTATTGTGACTCAATTGAAGACGTAAACGACGACCGCGAACCGTTTTATTTTCGTACCATGAAGTGTGAATTGCATTGGGGTCCTAATGTTTGAAAGGGATAACGTTATATGAACTATAGATAACTCTGTCTCTTTTACTCACATGTTCTTAGGACGAATTCCGAACGCTCATTCGGCAACGACTTAAAGTGTGCGTTTTTAAGACGTCATGGTATGAAAAAGCTAAACAATTTCCTTTACGTCTTCTATTGCGAAGAGTTCATGGTAGGCCTGCAGGCGTGAATAACTTAAGAAGTCCAAAACGCTTATTCAAGGCCACCATAAATAGGTTTACATTTAGTATACGTTTAAGACAGTTATTTAAATATTCACAAGTTTGTATGTGCGATATAAAGGACTTATGGACTTCACTGAAATATTCACCATTAGGCAATACTATGATTAAACTTACTTTTATTATATTTTTACTTTTACTTTACTTTATTACTTACCTAAGCGTCGAAAAGGCGACTAAGATAAGTCGGCCCGCCGTACGGTATCCGACTGAGTAGAATAGATCACCCTCATTTCTTACCGAGGAGTCGTAAAAGACGACTAAGGTAAGTTGACACACTGTATCGTAAAATACGACTTAGGTAAGTTGACGTCAGATAGGTGGCCAGTCGTAAAATACGTAGCCAAATCATGTGACAACATGTTTGTAACACATTGTGCCGACATAAGGCATAAGGCAAGGTGGGATAAGGGCAGGAGGATGATAATATCAAACGACGTAAGTAAAATTATCAACAAATTCATGCCTGGTACGGAAATCACGTTTTTCCAAAAAATATATAATAATTATAAAGCGGGAATAAAATTATGTTTAAATATTGTATATATTTTTCAAGATTCTATTTTCCTTAAAATTTATTAACCAAAAATATAGTGATTATTTTTTTTATATAAAAGTAAATTCCATTGTGATTATGTGAATTTTGTCAGCAACCGGTCTGTGATATTCTTAATATAGTGAATGAAAAATATTTAATTATTATTTAAATTGGCGCAATATATTTAACATTTTGAGTGCAAAGTTAATGTTATTATTTAAATTTAAGTATAAATTACGGTTTAAAAATATTTATATACATAGATTTGCTGCTGTTCAGTCTCATACTACTAAATGCAATTGTGCTAGCAGTTACTAAATTTGAAGGTAGACGCATGTTATATTTATTTATTATCATTAATTTGCTTAAACACATTACATATTTGCCCGGTTAAGGCGTTGCAAATATTCAGGACACGTCTTACGTTATATATATATACAGACAATTAATTATTATTATAAATATACAAGTCAAAATATTCAATTTTACAAAGTTTTAAGTGGTTTTTTCAATTTAATGTCGTTTAATTATATATTAATGATAATTAATTTAATTTTTTATAAACCCGTTCTTTATTTATTCATTTATTCAAAAAATTTGAAAATGATGTCATATTTAATATTGACTACATAATTTCCACTAATACTGTTATTTATGTTGCTAAAATTTTTACAATAGAATCTTTTTAGAAAATGACAGTTTTGAAATGATCGATTTTAATTCAATTATACTTCATTATTAATATGATTAATTTTAAGATTAAAATCTATATTTTTGAACTTAAAGAAATTTGTTTTTTTATTAAAATTTTCATGACAATCCTTTGAATCAAGTAGCTTATTTTTATGATTGTGATTGTTTTATGTTATTTACTTAAATCTAGACTAAGTGTTTTACTTGTTTATTACTACTGAAACAGATATGTAATACATTACATACTTTTGTCCTGAAACTTTAACATTGTTAGATGTAATAATGATTTTTTCTTATATACATTGATTATTGAGATGAGAGAGATTAATAATAATAAAATGTATTCTTTAATTTATTTGTTTTGTTTAATCTTTACGTATTTTTTTCTTTTATTTATAATTTTTAATATAAATATGTATGTTTTGAATATTAACAAAGCGTTCCCGAATTTAATAATAACGTTTACTTATATTTCTGCATAATTAGCAATTATTTTATCTTATGCAATATTTTATTAATCATTTATCTTTGATTGATATCTAATAATTGATTGATAGATATCTAATAATTTTGGTGTGAATTATTTTCACATAATGTAGTTTATTGAGTACCTACTCCTAACATTACATAATGATACTTTTTAGTCTGCTTCTTCGTACCTTGCACCATCAAAATGCATAGATTATAAAAAGGCTTAAAACTCAATTGATAACTCTCAGATATACTGTTGTTTTTCGTAATGGATGATAAATCTCCAAATACCTTACCTCATCAGGCAAGATATTTGGGCACACCTAACTAAGCTAGACCTTGTTTTGTAAATACTTCATCAGTTTTAACATCTCTGCAGAGACTTAAATTGTGTATATTTTTGTATTACTAGTTATTTATATTGTAGTGAAACTAATTTATAGAGTACTTATGAAATATTTAAGAATAGTATTAAAATAAATTATTTGTTCCAGATATTTTGTTTTATTTGCTTAAGATTTAGAACTTTTTAAGTGATGATTATAGACGTATAAGGATTTTTAAGGATAGTGAGTTTTCTTGTCAAAATATATTAATGAGCCTAGTTGATATTTTTATTTATAACTAGCTGTGCCAACAACGGCTTCACCCGCGTTTAATCAGTGATTTATTAAACTTTTCCCGAATTTTCGAAATTTTGAACGTAAAAGTACTTACTTGTGAGTTAATCGTGAAAGATAGAGACATGCTACTACGGACGTTATTGTTGTATTTTTATAGATCTACAATTCTCTAGTACATTACTTTAGCATATCTCTGCTGGTTTACGCAGCGCACGCGACTAAAGCTCCCAGCAAGCAAGTTTTTTAAAAACTGCGATCTCTTCAACACAATTCACATAATACTGATATGTACATTTACCTAAACCATCCGGAAGTATTTCACTATCTTTTGGTGAAAACCGTACAAAAATCCGTAGAGTAGATTTTGAGAAAATCGATTACATACAGACAGCTTTTTGGGACTGTGTTTTATATTATTTTTAATTTTTCCTTGGCCGAAAGTGCGCTACTCTGTGGAAAACATCGTGAGGAAATCTGCAAGAGAAATCTTGGGATATGTGTAAACAATCCAAAGGTAGCGTAGTGGGTCTAAAATCCAATCCTGCTCTTCAAAAAGCAGAGAGGAGGACTTGTTCAATATTGGTATAATACCAGGCCGATTTTTTTCTCGAATGTAGACCTCAATATTTTTTGGTAAATAACCACAAAAATTTTATCGTTGGAATTATTAATATATCGAATACATGAATAAATGATAATGGTTACACAAAAACAGCTTTTTATATATTAAACAGTATAATAAAAATGCAACAATACTTTTCGATAAACATACAAAATACATCTCACTTAAATTTACCGTAGATACCATATAATCTACTTTAGACAAACTACTTATTTCTACCGATACCTAGGATTAATTTGACGAAATCAAGACTTCAACTCTCTTTATCAGCTGTTTTTTTTTCCTTCGTTCAAACTTTTAAGAAACTACCAACTGAATTAAGGACCTAACTTGGCAATAGGAATGTAATATGGAGTATAAAAAATTGATCAAAAATAAATCGATTTATAAAAAATCGATTAATTCGCATTTAAAAAAAACTATTATTTTTTCACTTTCATACTTGGTAGTCGTGATTTCATTCATATCAGTATAATATGATTTTGAACAGCCGACTTATCTTTATAAAAAAAAATCATCTAAATTCTTTTATTTTTTTGAAACATTTTTGTGACATTTTCATCTTAGTCGTCATAACATAGGGAACTAGTAATTAGTAATAAGTAATCAAGTTTTCTAAATTTTTAATTAAAATAACAAATAAATGTTTTGGATTTGGCACTTATGCGTAGAGTATGTAAACGATCAGCAGGCCTACCACGAACTTTTATTGCGACTCAATTGAAGACGTAAACAACGACCGAAAACCGCTTTCCTTTCGTACCATGAGGTGTGAATTGCATTGGGGTCGTAATGTTTGAAAAGGATAACGTTATATGAACTATAGCTAACTCTATCTCTTTTACTCACATGTTTTTAGGACGAATTCCAAACGCTCATTCGGCAACGACTTAAAGTGTGCGTCTTTAAGACGTCATGGTATGAAAAAGCAAAACAATTTTGTTTAAGTCATCAATTGAGTTGCAATAAGAGTTCATGATAAGGCTGCAGGTTTTAAAACGCTAAGTCGGCAACGATTTAAAGTGTGCGTCTTTAAGACGTCATGGTATGTAAAAGCAAAACAATTTTGTTTACGTCAATTGAGTCGCAATAAGAGTAGGGTAGGGCTGCAGGTTTTTAAAAAAATAATATTCTTCTGATCCAATTATAGTTTCCAGGCCCATCTTAAGCACAACATGCGCAAGTGCTCTAGCACCCCAAATTCCTCCCCTCCCCATTAACAAAAGTTTTTGAAAATATTTTTTAAACATGCAATCACTGCATGGTTCAAGATAGGCCTCACCCTGGTTTAACTTAAATCTTTCTTTTGATAACAAAATTATTATTTTGAAATTTTGAGCCATATTAAGAGTTTCTTTATTGATACAGCGACATATATGAAATGCCTCTTATGATATAAACGTAAAAGTAAGAAATTTCTCATATTTCTAACACTAAAAATATATATTATACTTTAAAAAAAGACTAATATAAAAACGTCATAAGATTTACGTAAAGATTCGTTCAGATTACGGAGCAAGTAGTTATATAGCTAAAAGGTCCCTATTGATGCATGTATACTGACTTTACTTATAAGATACATCTTTTCTATCTAAGCATTCGACTTTTTAAATTAAAATATTGTATTTGTTTTGCCTTAAAAATCTTTTCACTTGCTCTTTTACTCAAATCAGCAATTTTTACAATTATCTTTGACTACGTGATAAGTTTTCATTTGAAATCCGTGTAAATATAATGGTGTACTTATCAATTGCATTAATTTTATATTAAATTTGATTAATGAAAATGAATGATTGATTAAATAGCTCGTCCCCATTAAGATTCTTGTCTAAAACTGATTTTAAATTCATTGTATACAGGAGAAATTAAAGGAACATAAAGTAAGCCAGGTTTACTTTAATCTGAACGATATCTTAATCATATATTGAGCGTTTTTAACCTAGCCATAATAAATTCATACAGATATCTAATTTCTATAACGAATAATAAAGAAACATTAAATGATCAACGTAATAAACTTTTCAAACTAAATACTGCATAGTATTTCGTAAACCTTGTGAGCCACTTCCTTACCAGCGAATGAGATATACAAGGCGCGATGACTTGGATGTACCTGGAATTGATATTAAACAATATATCGACTGTGAACCGGCAATATGTCCTATCTCAATTTTAAGCCAAATCACTTACTAACGGCATTGGGTACTACTGCCCATCATTTACCATATCAACATGCACGTGTTCCGAGGTAAAATAAAGGGTGGGGATGAACCAAGTACTATTTAACAACGCTTGTTTGGATAACGCTTCGCTTTGCGATTTTGTCGTGGAGTCTATCTCCTGATGATGCTTCGGTTGCGGGGCGAAACGATTGTTGTGTTTGTGATAGTGAACCTTGTGTATTGTGGTGGAAGTGGTGGAGGTTTGTGCATGTGTTTTTACGAATCCTGCACGTATTGGGTATGAAAATACTGATAGTCCACTATACATTAAACACTATATATATTTTCTATTTACTGTATCGCGTATTATAGCAAAATAATGTTATTATTACTTTTTTACTTTTATATCAACATGTATTATCTACTAGAAAATTTATCAATAAATAGCCACATTCAAACTCAACTGTTTCTTTATTGCATAAAAATTATTGCGAATGTATTAAAAATAACTTTTTTCTTCATACTGAAAAGTTGTCGAAAATAAGATAGGACAATTTGCCAGTTCACAGTGATGACTGCGCTGGACACGAGTGTTGGGACTCGGTAATGGTAAACTTTTGCGAGTCTCATGTGAATGATGCCAAATTAGACTTGGCACAACTGGCTTCCCTTGAGACCGAGGACCCCAAAAAAAAGCTGTGATAGCCCAGTGGTGACACCGTACGACTCTCTAGAGACGAACATAGGAACATAGGGAACACAGACCCGAGCAAGCACAAATGAGTTTTTCTATTAAAACGTATGTCTCTAATTGATATTTGCAATTTATCACACGCTTTTCGGTGAAGGAAAACATCGTGAGGAAACCTGCATATCTCTAGAGAATTCTAGGGATATGTGTAACCTACCAATCCGCGTTGGAGCAGCGTGGTAGGTCTTAGCTCCTATCCTTCTCTCCAAAAAAATGGAGAGTGGAGGCCTATTCCCAGCAGTGGGATATTAACAGGCTGTTACTTTACATTTTTAATATATGTCAATGGATTTATAGAACTATAAGAATTACTGCGCTATAGTCCGCGCGGGTTAAGCAAATGCATGCAATGCTAATGTGTATGAAGCAGGCAAAATTAACCTTACACATGCAGGACAAGTCACCACATGCATTGTGTGCATTGTTGCTGGTGGAGGCGTCTTGGGATTTATAATTATGTATATACTTATGAACAGAAATTAAATTGCTAAAAATATACTGTGAGGAAAATGTATGCCTATTTCCATAAACTTCTCTCGCAGGGAATCACGTGGATTTAAATTCTAAATTCCACGTTAGGTTTTTTGTTTTTAATACTAACATTTTTTTCAATATCGTGGATATTTAAAATTTTTTGTTTAAACTCAAAAAACAATATTCCACATTACCATTTACTCAATAACCGTCATGGGTACTTATTTTTATCTAACCTATTTATGTAATGAGCTAAACTTTTATAAGACATCTGTCAAATCAAAAAATTTATTAAAGTAAGCTCTTTCGAGCACTTTTGGATCGTCAAGGATCAATATGATTAATGAAGCTACTCACATCGAGAAGATTTATTACATAATTAAACCGCAACTCTGTATGAAGCTGAAAGTATTTTCAAATCCAGGCATTTTATCATCCAAATAATCTTCGATTTTGTAATATGCTTTACGTATAAGCTCTTACAGTTAATTTAAACCGTTCTGTAAATTGGTCTAGTATGGATTGCGGAATTTTATTGTAGCAGCGAATACCGTGACTAACGAATGAGTTGCTAACTCTATTCGACTATTCGTCTATCATTCATAGCAACGTCTATCTAAGAGAGTTACGTAACATACGAATAATATTATTTGCAATTACCGTAATGACACAACAAAGTAAACTTTCATAAGACGCCGATAGTTAGTAACGTTTTGGATTACGATAAGTACAGGCGGCGCGTGCCCGTATACGGCATTCTGTTACAACACACACGTGTAATTTTGCGTTGTTCGGGTGTTATTTTCAGTAGTGCCACGACTGTATTGACATTTGATATTGATATAAGTATTTAGTGACGCGTTTAACCAGTGAAGCGTGTGAGAAGACGCGACCGTCCGCGGTTTTAGTGCGCGCTGGGGTTACTGTTCCCCGATATAGGGACGATTCAATAACGTGTGACCTTACGAAGGTTGTGTGCACACCGGGTGTTATTTGTGTTATTTAACCGCGTTGGTGAAGTGTATACTCCGGGAGAAACAGACATTACGTGTCCGTGGAAGACTGCAGAGGCGAGCCAACGGTTTCGGGAATCGGCCAAGTACATACAAGCACTCACACACACATACACATATACACGCAGTGATTCATGAGGCCGGACCGCATACAGCTGACGGCCGCATAAGGTAGGTTGAGACGCCGAGACGACGGGCCCAGGTCTCGGAGGTTGTTTCATCCGCCCGCACGTTTGTGCGGAACACTTACTTTCCCTGGAGTCA
This sequence comes from Morpho deidamia, assembly GCA_947086505.1. NCBI lineage: Eukaryota > Metazoa > Arthropoda > Insecta > Lepidoptera > Nymphalidae > Morpho > Morpho deidamia. The sequence goes on from CAMTZC010000010.1 coordinate 11,275,739, forward strand.
AGGACCTTTGCTCGCGCGCTCGGCCCACGTACAAAGGTTCGCCTGCCATAGTATTGCCGCCGACTATAGCGCTCGGCGGAACACTACCGTCCCGACTCTCGATCCAACGGATTCTGTCCGGACGGGCGCAGCAAACCTGGGATAAAATAATTATGTATTATAGTTAGTTCTCGGCATTAAATAATGCACATCGATTTTTCAACGAAACAGCCGGCCAGTTCGGTTTCGTAGAGCGCTGTCACTGTCACACACAGCTTCGTCAGTCTGTGCGACAGTGATTTCTCTCTTTAAGCCTCGATGCGCATTATTTATTGCCGGGTACTGTATCTGGGTAACCGAGCCTTGCTCAGTTATTTTTGGTTAAATGTATAAAAAATGCATTAAAAATAATAAAAAGAAAGGGCAGGTGAAATCTGGGGCTTGATCAGGGTTATTTTCGCTTATTTAGTCCGCCCGTTTCCCACTGAGCTATTACAACTTTACAAATGAAAGCAAAATTATGCTTTCATTTTATCTTTGTTTTCAATGCATATTTTAGCAGTTTTTCAATGTGTCAACTAAATTGTTTTGCTTTTTCATACGATGACGTCTTAAAGACGCACACTTTAAGTCGTTGCCGAATGCGCGTTCGGAATGCATTCTAAAAACATTTGAGTAAAAGAGACAGAGTTATCTATGGTACATATACGTTATCTCTCTCAAACATTACGACTCCAATACAATCCACACTTCATGGTACGAAAAGAAAGCGGTTGGGTTGAGGTACTGACTTTGAATTGAATCGTTTTCTATAAGTTCGTGGTAGGTGAAAACAGGGATAAAGCGACATCTTTTATAAAATAAACCCTAGCTAAATCGATTTATCACTCCCGAAACCCTATGTTGCGGGGTTTATAAATTGAAATCGGTATGTTGATCCACCGTGTGGTATCCGGCTGAGTAGAATAGACCACCCTCATTTCTTAGTAACGTAAAAGACGACTTAGGGAAGTTGACGTAAAATACCTATCCATATCACGTAATAACATGTTTAAACCATGCTGTGCCGATCCCATTTAAAGTGAGATAAGGGCAGGAGAATAATGATGATTATATAACATAACATTATTCTAAAGCAACTGCTATTACCCCTACCAAAAAATAAGTACCACAAAAAGCGATCAAGCAATACTACGACAAAAACAAGTAATCTGAATTAAGTTATATTCTGGAATTATTCAGAACTGGTAAATTTGTTAAATCTATAATTATTATAAAACATAATTCCTAAAAGATGTCTGAATGTAATCGATTTTCTCAAAATCTACTGAACGGATTTTTATACGATTTTCAACAAAAGTGCAATACTTCCGGATGGTTTAAGTAAATAGTTACATATCGGTATTATGTAAATTGTATTGAAGAGATTGCGCAGTTGTTAAAAAACTTGCTTGCTGGGAGCTTTAGCTGTGAGCGCTGTGTAAACCAGCAGAGATACGCCAAAGTGATGTACTAGAGAATTGTAGATCTATAAAACTACTACAAAAAAGTCCGGGATAGCATGTCTCTATCTGTTATGGTTCACTCACAATAACTAATTTTATGTTTAAAATTCAAATTCTAGAAAAAAAAATTGTGGCACGCTGCTTTCCACGCGGGCGACTAATATACCAAAGAACTTACCTCGATATTGTGCACTTCATTTTCACGCCCACCCCACGGTACGTATGCCACTCTATGCTTGACGGCGAACTTTCCAGGTATCAGATCCCCTTCATATCTAGCGCGTATAACCCAGAGAGGACTGTGGTCGTGACCTTCATACCCAGCCACGACGGCTCTATCGCTCAGCCTAGGCGCGTCGAAAGTACTTGTTGGAATCCAATCCACGAGGGCTGGAAAACATGACCTTTGTTTATTACATAATTTATAGAATTAGGCGTTACTTTGCGGAGATCCACAATAAAAAAGTAATAATCGACTGGCCCGTTGGCGCAATGAGTAGTGACTCTGCCTTCAGCTCCACCGGTCGCGGGTTCGATTTCCGCCGAGGGCCAACATTTTCTATAAACAATTTGTTGGTTCTTCAAGCCTCGGTGTCTATTTGTATTTAAGTATGTATTTAAAATTATATATGTAGTATATCTACCAGTTGTCCGTCACCCATAACACAAGTATTAAGTACTTACTTCGGGGACGGACAACCGTGCGTGTAAGTGTCCCATTTATTTATATTTATTTATTTAAAAGTAAAAAGTAAAGTAGCAGCCTTTTACAATCCCACTGCTGGGCATAGGCCTCCTCTCTCCGTTTCTGGAGAGAAGGGTTGGAGCTAAGACCTACCATGCTGCTCCAATGCTGGATGAGATATGCAGGTTTCCTCACGATGTTTTCCTTCACCGAAAAGCGTGTGATAAATTGCAGTTATCAATTAGACACATAAGTTTTAATACAAAAACTCATTGGCCTGCCCGGGTTTGAACCCGTGTTTTCCTCGAAAGAGTCGCACGGTCTCACCGCTGGGCTATCACAGCTCTTATTTATTTATAATAATAAAATTATTTTGCTATATTCTGGGCTTTGCGATTTTGTCATGGTTTCTATCTCATGATGATGCTTCCGTTGCGGGGCGAAACGATTGTTGAGTTTCTGATAGTGAACGTGTGTATTGCTTGTGTATTGTGGTGGCGGTGGTGGAGGTTTGTGCATGTGTTTTTACGAATCCTGCATGTACAGAGTATGAAAAACGTATAGTCCACTATACACTTAGCATGATATATATTTTCTATTGACTTTATCGCGGATTATAGCAAAATAATTTTATTATTACTCTTTTCTATTACATTTAAAGTTGATATAAAAGTAAAGTGACGGCATGATACTATCCAATGCCGGGCATAGGCCTCCTCTCTCCGTGTTTTTTGGAGAGAAGGGTTGGAGCTAAAACCTACCACGGTGCTCCAATGCGGATTGATAGGCTACACATAACTCTAGAATTCTCTAGAGATATGCAGGTTTCCTAACCATGTTTTCCTTTACCGAAAAACGTGTGTTAAATTGATATTATCAATTAGACACATAAGTTTTGATAGAAAAACTCATTGGTTGGCCAGGGGTTTGAACCCGAGATCGTCCATAGAGAGTGATACGGTCTCACCGCTAGGCTATCACAGCTTTAAAATTGATATTGACTGATTAAATTAAATCTTCAAATTTGTTTTAAATTTACGCGAGATAGAGTGTAGTATAGGTCTATCAATGCAGAACGGATTAATAAGTAATGTACTTTTAATTAATATAATAGTTTTGTTAACTCATAGTAAAAACGACTTGTATATCTTCATAGAGTTGGATAGCCAACTACAAAAACGGCTGGCCTTGCCTCACTGGAACCTCGTTTTGCAGCCGAAAATACTGTTTTTGTTGTCATAACGATTCGTTCGTCTGAATAGAGTATAGTGGATTTTCAGAGCTTTTATATTTTGGCGGATTTATCTAATATGGTTACACTGGTGGACACTGTTGGACACTGCTATAAGATCTTTTCAAAGTTATAAATTTCGTAAATATTCGAAAATTCTTAAATAAAACTTCAGTAGGAGCTAAAGGACTAGATATATCTTATACCGAAATTATGATCGGACAACCTAAAAATTACGTATTACAAAATCATATATGTTTGTTGCATTACAAATACTGCGTTCTTTATCTATTTATTAATCGTTTTTAAAGCACCTTGCTATAAATTGATATCAGTTATCAAAACCACTTAGTCAATATCAAGTATACTATCAAGAATTTATATTCATCATAATATGCCTATAAATGATTTCAAAAGAATAACATACTAATTTATATATCCTCGAACTTTATGAACTTCATTCATTCAACTTTTCGCATCACAGTCTACGTTTTTATTAAATTTGATATTCTGCGTGCCGCGACTTAATCCTTCTCTTTGTTAAATATGAAAACTATTTATGCTTCAATTAAATAATCCGAATTGGAAAATTATTGTAGGTAATACAAGAAGCAAAATGGTGAAAGACAACATCGTGAGGAAATATGCATATCGCTGAAGAATTCTTAAGATATTTGCAACCAATTAATCCGGATGGGAGCGGCGTGGTAGGTCTATTCTACGACTTCTCAAAAAAGGGATAAAGCCTATGCCCAGTAGCGGTAGGAACTGTTACTTTTTTAAACATTGTCTTCCATAATACTTTTAATCTCTTGTTTAAATACTGATTAGTATTTTAAATATTATATATAAAATTATTGTGTCGCAATATTAGTTACCACATTCCTCTGAAACGGCTTGACCGATTTTTACTGTCATACTAAGCGATAAGGGTTGTCGGTAATATTTTATTTTTCAGTAATTTTTTTTATAATGTACACTAGAAATTAGCTATAAATAATTTATATGCCAAAACTTCATTTGCCTAGTCAGCTAGTAATCTATAGAAGTATCATGTGCCTTTTCAATGCGGATTAATATAAACGTGGATGAAACCGAAGTTCTATTATTACTTTTGTAATAATTTCAAATATCACTTACGTCCGAATCCAGGGTATCCATAGGACGGTGGTGGCGGTCCTCCTGGGTAAGACATAGCTGCTGGGTGCGGGGCTGTTGCCGGTTGAGTTGGATAAACAGAGAAACCAGGGAACTGAGGATTTTGCCCGGGTGGCGGGGCGTTTGCCAGGTTATAAATTTGTGGGTAAATTTGGTTCTGGGGGGGCGGATACTGTGGTGGATTGCCGCCGTATGGATCTGAAAACAATGTGCAATATTTTTAAACATGAATCACTGTGAGTGTGCGTGATGACGATAAGCGGGTAGATAAAACTATCAGTATATTGTATCACGTACCAAACATTCAATCATATACCTAATTTAGTGATGTTATATTTCAAGTGTTTTTTGTGATTGTTTCATTTCCCTTATTTGTATTATTCATGTTGCTTATCTATTAAAAGATTGTCAATCCATACTAATATTATAAATGCTCTGTCCGTCTGTTTGCTATGCTAATTTTTAGTGGCATAAAAAGCACTGGGGAAGCAAGGAAAAAAACACTATTGCATTACTGAGGGTACTTAAGCCCTTAAATTACCGGGATCTAAGTCGCGGGTACCACTATTAATTAAAAAGTTAAAATCGCAAATAATGCTTTATTTAAAATTTTAATTATTGCATTTGAATAATTTAATGTTGTTTTAAAAATATAAAAATTCTTATATTGTCCATGGTTAATTTATTTAACCTAATTTAGCCTTACCCAACAGCAAGATACCGTACGTCATAATGCTATGAAAATAAGAAAAATAGACTTGCTGTTTCAATATCAGCAAGTTGCCTAATCTCCCTAACGGCGTAAGCCATTATGTATAAATATAATTCATAAAAACTTCCATTTACAACAAACAAAGCAAACATTGTCTTGAAGACATTTAAGTGTCTTAAATGAGATTTGAAGCAATCTGGCAATTTCTATTCAAATTAATTCAGTAACACAGCTCTGAAATCATATCAAGAAGATAAATGAGATTCAGGTATACCTTAACAATAAGTATGCAAATGTTACAAAAAAATTATATTGAACAAAAGGTGTCTACAGTAAAGATAAAGTTAACCTTGTACCTGTAAAGGAATGATAATAGTTGCAAAAAATATAGGTTTTTATATAGATTGTTCATTTTGTTTGTGAAAACTAGGCAGTTTTTATCTATTGCCATAAGTTAGATTGATTTAGGTTGGTAATCTATATGAAACATAAATCATATAATTTTGTTGCTGTTTCAATTTATTTTTTATTTTTTTATAACTTATAAATACATGGGACATTTACACACAAAGTAACTTAATACTTGTGTTATGGGTGACGGACAACTGGTAAATATATACATACATAGTTTTACATACATACTTAAATACAAATACACACCCAGTCTCGAAGAACCAACAAATTGTTTTTTATAGAAAATGGTGGCCCTCGGCGGGAATCGAACCCACAATCCGTGGAGCTGAAGGTAGGGTCACTACCCACTCCGCCAACGGGCCAGTCAAGTCAGTCAATTCAGTGCTACTGAATTCTCTTTTATCTTATCTTATAATTATCTCGTTATCTTTTGAACTCTAATAACTATAATAATTATATTAAAAGTATTTAGAAATTGATTGTGTTACTTTAGCACCTTTTATTTAGTTTTCCTTTTTTTACCTTTAGCACAATTTCTTTTATACATCAGACAGATTTTTATTTTTAATTATATGCTATATTATGTACACCTGTATGTTCATAAGCTGTGATGTAATAGATGTGATATAAGCTGTGATAGCCCAGTGGTGAGACCGTGCGACTCTCAAGAGAAACGAACATGGGTTTGAACCTGGGCAGGGACCAATGAGTTTTTCTATTAAAACTTATATGTTTAATTGATATTTCCAATTTATCACACGCTTTTCGGTTAAGGAAAACATCGTGAGGACACCTGTATTTCTCTAGAGAATTCTAGGGATATGTGTAACCTACCAATCTACATTTGAGCAGGGTGGTAAGTCTTAGCTCTAATCCTTTTCTCCAATAAACGGAGAGAGGAGGCCTATTCCCAGCTGTGGAATATTAACAGGCTGTTACTTAGTACACCACTCAGACAAAATGGAAAAGGAAAAAAGGGAACCAAAAAAATTGTAAGGTACATATAGCATAGCTTAGTAGCAGTTTATTCCAGATGACCTTAAGTTAAACAAAACTGGAAATGCCCATGTGAGTGGCGCAATATTCTATAGCTAAATACACTAATACATGAAAATAGAACACTAAGACACTAAACGAATACTAAATGTATGATATCTCTAGAAATAATAAAAATGAGTAGTTTCCTATTTTATAAGTTATTATATCTTTTATATAAGTTATTTTATACTTTTATATAAGTTTTATATAAGTAAGTAAGTTTTATATAAGTTTTATACTTTTATATAAGTTATCATATTCAAATTATTAGCATTGAAAGTTATATATATAGAGGAGTACATCCAAAGTCTTGTAAGCAATCATTTCTTGGGCCTGAAATATAGAAACCAATTATAGCTGAATACCCTTCACACTCACTACTAATATAAGAGATATTCAGTAAACATTGATTATAACAATCAACATAACGAAAATTATTTTAATATAATAATATATATATAATAAAATATATTGTTTAGAACATAAAAACAACCATAAAGGTACCTAAGTATATACCAAGACACCAGCCAAACAAATTGACTTGATTGAATATTAAAAACTAGGTACATTACCAGTTATAGCTGTATACTGTATAGGACTAGTCAAAGAAAATGTAGTCTATAATTATTTTCAATTCACACTATCTATTATGATGGCTATTGCGATAAGTGTAATCTTCAGATAGCTATATATATACCTATAGCCTATGACTTTATCTACAAGATAACTGTTTAAAAGTAGTGCAGTGCAAAATTAAAGTTTTGCTATAGTAGTCATGGTCAATTTCCAAATAAGAAAAGATAAATAAACTAAAATGATAGTATTACAAACATCACTATTCAATTCCAACACATCCAAGTTTTTATATAAGAAGAAATATATGCATGTCTTTCACCGTGATTTCAACATGTCTCCATTATTAAATTACTACTATTTTGCCTACATCCAAAGTAATTTGTTACTATTTAGTAATGAAAATATAACAATAAAGTAAGTAAAGATGTTACCAAATATTTTATGGTCTTTATCAAATAAAAAAGTCTGTTTCATATTAATAGCTAATCTGCTAAGATTTGGTATGTTTAGATAACTAAATTAAATTTTTCCTTTGGAAATATGATTCTTCAAGAAAAATTATTAAGTTACTATGAGCTTCAAATTAGATATAGCATATTAAAAAATATTGCCAATAGATTAAAAAATACAAATTGGTAATTTGTATTTGTTTTTGCGTTCTTGAAAGAAATCAGGAACAGCAGATTTTTTTCCAAGTTATAGGAACAATGCATACAGTATTTTATATATAAAAGAAAAAATATGTGCATTATGTCAGTGAATTAAAATATTACATATTATCGCATCGTTTTACAATATAGTAAAAGGATGCGTTGAACATGAAACACAAATAGAACATGAAACTGTACGGAACAATACAAACGATAATGGTTAGGGTAATTTTGCAAGATTGTGAAATGTTCGCGGTGTAGGTATAAACTATTACATTAGTAAAAGATACTTACACCCAGACATATTTGGTGCAAATCAAAACTGTTTAAGAAAGATTAATAGCTGAAATGATATGATAACTGCAAAGAGATTCTGTGCTACGTAAACTTAACGTTAAAATAAACTTGGTAGAATCAATAACTTAACAACGCGCTATCTTCCGGAAACAAAAATAAAAATGTAGTTAACACTTAATTAACTGTCAATGTCATGTAACTTTTGACATCTAAGTTTGACATGTTTTGATTTTTTTTTAATTATTTTATTAACGGCCTGGAATAGTGGCATGATTTAACAATAACAAATGTCACTGACTAGAAATTCGAATTAAAATATTAGTAGCTGAAAGCTTAGCGAATATAATAGTTCTTGAAAAAAATATACTGAGAATAGAAGTATAATGATAGAATATAGCTAGTCCGCGACTTCGAATGCACGAAGTGATTAATTTTTCACTCTCTCTGCACTATTTTCAACCTTAAAATAATCATAGATCCGTTTTTCAATTTAGGTATTATGTAAGAAGAATTACGAAAAAAATTTCATGCTATCTCTTCTTATCAATAGGCGGTAATGCAGGTGTGACTATCTTAAAGAATTCAATTTATTCTTAAGATTATGGCGTTCAGTTTGTTACATTACTCTTAAAAGTTATTTCCAGAAAACACTAGTGCCGTTTTGTTTTCAATAAAAGGGGAAATTTTTAGTCTTGTAATATTTAAATTTTGTCTGTTATGCATTAATCTACTGATTACAATTTAAATTATGGGACACTGCAAAGAAGAGACATTGATTAAAATATTTTTACCATTTCCAAATATTTATTTGTTCTTCAAGATAACTTACAAATTATAAATAACAATATGATAAAATTAATACATAAGATATTATTCTAGACGCTGTGAGAATCGAACCAATGTATTCATATAGTCAAATAATTAGCAATGTGCAATCACTCGTAAGTCCAGCAAACATAAGTTATCAGACGGAGAGATTTGGTTCTGATAAAAGATATAAATATATTTATTGCAAAAAACGTATCCCGTATACAAAAAATCACTATTTTAATGACGTATGTAGCAATTTTGTATCATAATAAGAGTATAAGATATAACTCGACCGGTAAAGGCTGCAAAAACAGGTATAGTAACTGGACATACATTCGCCGAAATTTGTAATTTTCTAGCATCCACTAGTTGAATGGCTGTTGCAATTTGACTATGATATTCTTGATCTGCAATTGAAACACCAAAATTAAAAGATGTTCGAAGAATGATGAAGACCGAGAGCAAATAAGAAAATCCTTTTTTATTCTATAAATGGTGCTAAGAAGAAGTTGCTAATACATCCCGAACAGAACTGTCAATTTTTCATACAACCGAAAACTATTTATTCGGACAATATGTGGTATGATTGAAGCAGAAATTAGTATATTAAATAGAGCTGTATTTGTATATAGCTCTATTTACCCAACAAAGGGTGTAAAGTAATGTGTATATGAAAAGGTCATATAAAGTGTGTGATTTATCACTATTCGAACTTATAAATCGTGCGGGTTATATGGTTATACAGTCGTATCACGATATATTACTCAATGATCTAATGAATGAATCGATAGACGACATACACCTGTAGAAGAGTAAATTGACCATAAAAATAATTCACTCGGTTGAAACTATGATATATACAATGTTGTAAGTACTACAGAAATACTTACGTGGATTTTTGTAAATTAGCATATGTAAAAGAATCCGTAACATTTTCTGCCATTCCTCTATTAAATATTCACTCATTTTGGTTATAATAAATGGGCGTAGGCTCATAAAGATGTAGTAATATATTATATCCGCCGTATCGAAGTCATCGTTCTTAAAGTAAAAATACTAGTTAATAAAAGATCATAAAAAAATTAGTAACTATTTATTATTAATTTATGCTTACTTTTGATGTCGGTGATATTATTAGACATATTGAAACGATAGTACATAGAAGCCAGCCATTAAACATTAACAATATCTGCAAGTACAAAATTATTAATGAAGCCTTATGAATAGTAAACTAGAGTCTCAAGATCGAAACTTAGGTAACTGCAGGTGTAGGAGCGACTTTAGGTTGTCCTATTCTCTCTTTCCCTAATTTTTGCCCCAATTCTTTTATTTAGACCTTAGGTCCTTCGTTGTCAGCGACAAGAACAAAATGAAAATCTGTACCGCGGCAAGGATGTACGCTTGAAGTCAAAAGTGCGGGTGCCGACTTTACGCAGCGCTTCTTAAACTATTTAACCCTTACGAGGTAGCTTTATGTTATGGATTGCCTCTCCGTTTGATACGTTATATAATCTGGACTTAATATTGCATGTATTATGTAATATTGCATGGACGGGCTTGTAACTGTATATTGGAAGTTATATTACATCGAAAAACTTATGCTGTCGTGTACCACCGCTGCAGTCGATGTGAAGAGACACAATACAATGCGGTCTAATCATGAGCTCACCTGTGCAGCATAGATTTTGTTAAAAATATACACGCAGTCCGAGATTTTGTCATATATTCGCATGATCTCAAACCAACAGTACGACTTTTTGATCATCTCCTCACGACTGGCGATGGAGAGAAGAAGCTGCTGTAATTTTTCAAAAATAAATGTAATAAAACATGCATTATGGTGAATGTTTTCTTTTAGCCAGTACAATAATAGCTAGTTCACATATGGACAAGACATGGTAATATAACTTTTAAGATGTTTGAAGGCCTAGGCTATAACTACGTAAACCTGATTTTGATGCTATCAAATATATGATATCTATGCTTCTGTTAGGATTGTGCGTTTCGATTATAGACTACATTATTAGATGACAAGGTGAATCAGAAGTAAACTTCTATCAATGTAAAAATACTTTCCAGTATTACTGCTACGTCTATGTGTACTAGCATATTCTGGATACGATTGTCTATTGGTGTTTTATTTAAATATTTATTTATTTATTGTATTGTATACTCTAACGAGTATTACAATAAATGTAAATGTTACGCAAAAATTAAAGCGAAACGATACTGGCTGCATTAGTTGAAAACTGTGTCGTATAAGGTTCGTAAAAAAACAGTTGATCCTTTACAGTCTCTAGTTTCTGATTAAATTTGTAGGCTATCTTATATGGAGTATAAGCTTATCATCAATCACTAACAAAAACAGTGGGGAAGCGTACAATGGAAAATAATAATAACACAAGAGCGTTTTGTTGAGCTTTAATATTTAATAAAACGCAAATAAAAGAATATTATTCAAAGAGTATATTATAAATATTGTAAAATGATGATGGATGGCGGCGCGATCTAGAAACAACCTTGCAAAATATCCATGCAATAAAATATGACATAATAATCATAGAATTGCCCTTCAGAAACTGTTGTCGTTAAAAAAAAATCCGGTAATTTTTCGAAAATGCCGAAGTGTGTATCATTTTTCATGCCTTTTAATACTTGAAAGCTAAATTTAAAAATATTATAAAGAAACGATCATATATTATCCTTTTATATAAAAGGATATTATATATTATTATATATTATATGCTTTTATATAATATCTTCAGACCGAAATCAAAACTCCATATATATGGTGTTTTGATTTCGGTCTGAAGATAGTAAGTGGGTAGGTGTCAAAGTGATAACACATCTCAACTATTTGCTTGTTATTATATTAATAAACATTAGTCAAAACTAGTAAATTTTAATAGAATATGTGTCAATAGTGACCCTAGCCCATCAGCTTATCCTTTCAAATAATAATTGTGCTGAGTTTTTTAATAATTTACATTCACAACAAATTTGTAACATCACTGCATAATTTTATTTTATTAATATATATATTTCTTTTTTAACTGTCAAAAGATTAAAATAAATAATAATGGAATTATTGAAGAAGTCTTTGGAAGAACTTACAGAACACTTCAATACAAGAATGGCAGATTTTCAAAATGATCTTAAGTGTTCTATTCCAGCAACAAATCCAACCTCAAACATTAATTCACAATTTCTCTCATTCCGAACATTTGTGCTGAATTCTTTGGAAAGTTTGCAGTTACAGTTACAGCTGTTGTCTAGGCAGCAAGATGAGATGGAGATGAGGTCCAGACGTAAAATGCTTTTAGTGCATGGTGTGTCGGAGCTTGTCAAAGATGATCTATCAAATAACATCTCTAAGTTTCTATCAGATCATCTCAAAATCTCTGTACCGGTGGATTCCATTACACAGTGTCATTATCTGGGCCCTATCAGATCTGATAAACATAGAGCTTTAATTGTGAAGTTTAAGGATGTGGCTCTGAGAAATAAAATTTGGTTTGCCAAGACAAATTTAAAAGGTAGTGGAGTGACACTGTCTGAGTTTTTAACTCGAGGCAGGCATGAAGCATTCACAGCAGCTCGGAAACGTTTTGGCGTATCAAAGTGCTGGACTAGGGATGGGTACGTTATGGTGCTCAGTCCTGATGGAAAACGTCACCGCGTAGTCTCGTTGTCTGACCTGAAAGCAATTCCCGATCCTGCGGTTGTTTCTCCAGTGACGGCGAGTTCGAGCGGTACATCGGTAGGAAAAGATAGTAAGGTGATTACTAGACCGAAAAGAACTTTCAAGAAGTAGTTTTTCTTCTGTCTAGGATTCTTAAATGTTCCATGTATATAAATATATATATATATGTATTTATAATATAATTCAATACCTAGTATTTAATGTATTTTTTCATTAGGTAACCTTTTTTTTTTTTCTCTTATTTGTTTCTTAATGTTATTTTCATATATGTTCTAAATTTATAAATTTGCTTTGCATTTGTATAGCTAAATCTTATGTGAACACAATATCTATGTAACTATAGTCATCTACGGAGATAATTCACTACCTTGCTTTAATAGAATTGTTTTTATTTATTTTTTATAGGTATTTTTACAAATTATTTATTTTGTTTTGGTCCAACTGACAAGTGACATTGTCATAAGGGTAATGACATAATTTTACGGCTTTGGATTCTAGAAAGTTTGTCAGTCATAAACTTATAATTCCCAAGTTTACCGAATATATTCTAATCTACTAAAATTGTCGCCAAATATTATTGTTATTTGAAATTTATATATAAGTTTATTTTCACTTACTTTCGAAATTTCATAAATTATGTTATTTTTATACCTCATTTAGTGATTACTTTTGTATGGTAGACTTAAGCTGTTTTTTTGTTGTCATTTTAGTGAGCTATTTCCTTCTTTGTTGGATATGTTAAGAAACCTCAGAATAATTATTATGATTACATTTCAATGTTTCCCTCCCATACAGCTGGTGGGTGTTGGACATAGTTGTTTGATACTTTATTAGTTGGTTGTTTATTTTATTTTCAAAACTTTATTTTATTTATTATTATTTATTTTTATAATATACTTATTTTTAGTCGTTATATTTTATTAATATTTCAATGTCGTCCCCAAATGTTAGTATAAATAGTGACTTGTTTATGTCTCTGTCTTCCAGCAACGAGGCGCTTAGTGAAAACAATTACCACAGTACATCTTCTCCATCCCTCAATGTTACCTTAGATTCTTATTTCTCAGACTGTGTGAAGAATTTCAACATAGTTCACATTAACGCCCAAAGCATTCCGGCTCATTTCACTGATATGCTCGTGTCATTTGAGTCTCAGAATATCCATGCCATTCTCATTTCAGAATCTTGGCTTAAACCCTGCTTACCATCCGTTTCCTATTCGCTTCCTGGATTTCACCTCATTCGCAATGATCGCGCTTCAAAAGAGGGTGGAGGTGTGGCGATCTATTTAAGATCCTATATTCCATTTAAAATAATTAGCTCGTCTGGTCAACCGCCTCCTGATGATGTCTCTGAGCACTTGCTTATTGAGGTGACTCTATCCCAGTGCCGAGTCCTACTTGGAGTTTTTTATAACCCATCACTCCTTAATAATTATTTCCTCTCCTTTGAAAAGCTTCTCGAAAATTTTGTTCCCTCTTACAGCCATACAATTATAATGGGTGATTTCAATACATGTCTACTTAAAAAAGATCACCGTTCCCGAAAATTGTTATCACTCACAGAGGCCTGTAATATCCATATTTTACCTTCTGCTGCCACCCATATTTTTCCTAACTGTGCTCCTTCTCTTCTTGACCTTATTATGGTATCTTCTATTGATTCTGTTTTTAAGCACGGACAGTGTTCTGCCGTTGCGTTTTCTCATCATGACCTTATATATATTTCATATAAACTGCGACCTCCAAGAATTAAACCTAAACTTCTTCTGCGACGTAATTTTGGTGGGATGGTAGTCGATAATTTACGCAACGATGCTCGGCAAATTGACTGGTCGATCGTTGAAGCGAACAATTCTATCGATCAAAAGGTTAATATTTTTAACTCCTTACTCACACAACTCTTTGACCTACATGCACCAATAAAAACTGTAAAGATTAAACATCTGCCAGCACCTTGGCTGTCTGATGATCTGAAAGATAAGATTCATAAGAAGAACATTGCAAAATCCAAGCTGAAGTCTAATTATACTGAGGCTAATCGACGCAATTACACCAGGGCCAGGAATCGTTGCAATACACTGTGTAGAGATGCACAAAGGCGCCACATTCACACATCAGTCGAGAACGGCGACGCATCCAGAGTTTGGAAATTTCTCGAAACTTTAGGAGTTGGTAAAGCTAAAAAAACAGCTGTAACATATAATATTAATATTGACTCACTGAATCAGTATTTCTCAACTTCTCAAAACAAATTTAATCCTTTAAATAAAATTACTACCCTACAATCTCTTTCAACAAAACCAACTCCTGACTACCCACCGTTCTATTTCAACCAATTATCTGTATGTGATGTTAAGAAGAACATTATGTCTATCTCATCGAATGCCGTCGGTGCTGATAGCATTAGTCGTAATATGATAATCCCGATCCTTGATATTGTTGCTCCTATATTAACCCATATTTTAAATGTATCCATATCCTCTTCTAAGTTCCCGGAAGCATGGAAGTCTGCTCAAATTGTTCCTTTACCAAAAAAAAATAATCCTGTTATTTCCTCTGATTTTCGTCCAATTTCCATTCTACCCTTCCTATCCAAAGTCCTTGAAAAGATGGTTCATCAACAATTAAATGTATTTTTGAATAACCATAATATACTTAATGCCCACCAATCAGGCTTCCGCCCTGGACATAGTACGGCTACTGCTCTTATCAAAGTTACTGACGACATTCGCTGGGGTATGGACAGCAAGCAACTTACTGTATTGACGTTGCTGGACTTCAGCAATGCGTTTAATACAGTGGACTTTGATGTGCTGTTAAGTCTGTTACGTTCTCTTAACATATCCCCATCAGTAATTGACTGGTTTCGGAGCTATCTCATAGGACGACGGCAGCGCATCCGGGTTGAAGACAGTTTTTCAACTTGGTGCGATGTTACGTCTGGAGTGCCCCAAGGCGGCGTGCTATCACCCTTACTTTTCTCCATCTTCTTAAACTCGATAACTCATAACTTATCTTCTCTCTATCACATGTATGCAGACGACGTTCAAATTTATGCGCAGTCTACGGTTGAGAATCTTGGCACAGCTATCTCTAAAATAAATTATGATCTGGATAAGATATCACAATGGAGCCAATCCTATGGTCTTCATGTTAATCCCCAGAAATCTCAGGCTATTATCATTGGTAGTCCTGGCCAGATTTCTAAAGTTGATTGGACTAGTCTTCCGTTGGTTAAATTTAATGGAGTCACGATACCCTATGGTGATGTAGTTAAGAATTTAGGTATTTATATGGACAATACTTTGAGTTGGTCGCATCACTTAAAAGAAGTGAGTAGGAGGTCTTTCGCAGCTTTGAGTTCTTTGCGTCGATTACGTTATCTTCTTCCTATTCCTACCAAAATTATGCTCGCACAGACTTTGCTTCTTCCTATACTTGATTACGCTGACACGAGCTATATAAATTTAACCCAAGACCAGTTAAATAAACTTGAGAGACTCCAGAACATTAGCATTAGATTCATATTTAATTTACGGAAATATGATCATATTTCCGAATTTCGTGCTCGTCTCAAGTGGTTACCAATCCGTTTTCGCCGGAATTTACACTGTCTTTCTGTTCTGTACTGTGTGCTTTTCAAGTCCCCAAGTCCGTATTATTTAAAGAGTCCTTTTAAATTTTTGGCACCCTATTATCGTAGACCCGTTCGCCAAACGACCATGCTTACATTAAAGATGCCTGCGCACAGCAGCATGTTCTACCACAATTCTTTTACAGTTCAGGCCATTAAGCTTTGGAACTCTTTGCCATTGCCCATAAGGCAATCGCAAACCTTATCTTTATTTAAAAAGCGTGTTAAACAGCATTTTTTGTCTCTTGCTGTATTACAGTGACATTTGAGGTGTGACGATTTTTATATATCTTAATTGAAATATATTTATATATCTATTTGTATATTGTATGTATTTGTTTATATATTTATGCATATGTATGTATGTATTTGTTTATATATTTATGTATAAGTATGTATATTTTAGTTAATATTCTTTGCTGTATGTACACACACCACCTACTATATATCTGTAACTTTGTCCTTTCATCAAACTGGTTGGCTGGAAGAGATCGCTATTTAGCGATAAGTCCGCCAGATTGTATCACTACTTTTGTCTTATTTATTATTGTTGTATTTAGTTTTATTGTTATTAATGTGGTGTTCAATAAAAGTGTTCATTCATTCATTCATTATTTAGGATCTACCATTTTTTGTGTTGATTTTATTTTGAAATGACCACGAATTGCTCCAAACCATACTCACACGTAATAAAGATTCCATGAGACCATCTTGAAAAGTCATTCGCTTTGATGAAGACATGGCATAAACTTTCGACAGCAAAATAATGTTTAAACATACAATTTGCCCATACACAAGGAGGAGAAAGTAAATACAAATAATACCTTGCAAGGATACGAATACAAACATAGATAATTCGAGTATGTTTGCAATATGAACTTTCTTGAGCAGAAATATTATACACATTGTTACTACGAGTATTGTGGTAAATATTATAGAAATATTACGCCTCCTGAAATATAGTTCTTTCGATTTTCCGAAATGCTCGTCTATATTTTCAAGAATTTCAATCAATGTAACATAATATATACTGTTTACAAATGAGTTAATGAAAATATCGTACACGATTTCAATTGCTTGCGACACAGTGTAAGCTTTTGTCAAAATACTTAACGGCTTATCAGCTTTTATTTGTTGCCAAGTTGTGGATGTTAAAAACGTAACCAACGTTATATAAATTAATATTAAAATTATACAATACAATTTATTGTATACATTAACTTTGTTTATTCCACATTTAGAAAATATAAAACCGTTCATAGCAAACAATGATGAATAGTAAAATAGAGGTTTGAAAGCGTGAGCTATTGAAAAGGATTTTTCTTCCTTTATTCCCTTGTTGTTTTGTAAGATAACAGTAAAAGCATTTCTGTTAACAGATATTGGCCGTACTTTGGAAGATTGAATTGAAAAATCACTATAGTAAAACATTGTAAGTTGAACATATGTTCAAGACTTTCAGCAATAGATTAAATTCATATTTTACTGATTTTTATAACTCTAAGTAATTAAAACACATAATGTCTATTCTTGTTAATATAATGACTGATATTTTAGTTTGAATAATCAATATGAAATTCATGATAAGATCTAAGCATGCTATTTAACGCCAATTTATTTCCGATTAAGGTGAAACTAGCCTGATTGAAAATTAATACCTCTGAGCCTTATAGTTACAGTGTATCGACATGAAGCCTTACCAGAATAGAAAAGACGCAGATTGCTATATAATTGTTATTGATATATTTAATATTTGATATGAAATGAGCATTATACTAAAGGAATATTGTAATTTAAAGGTTCTGAAATAAAAGTATTTTTTTTATTGTAACATTTATTTACAATTCATGGTACCGTTGTTATGGCCCCATATAATATTTATCTAATAGTATATTAAACCTAAGCAAAGGTTCCTTACAGCCGTATAAAACGCCATTCTTTTACGTTCCATCTGAAAGAAAACAATTATGTTATGAATTTCGAAATGAGGTGTAAGACGATACAATTTTTTATTTTGAATCTTTCAATCTTTCAATCATCATCATCATCCTCCTGCCCTTATTCCAATTTAAGTGGGGTCAGCACAACATGTTACAAACACCTTGACACCTCGGTAAGAAATGAGGATAGTCTATTCTACTCATCCGGATACCACACATCGGGTCGACTTACCTCAGTCGCTTTTTACAACACCTCGATAAGAAATGAGAGTGGTCTATTCTACTCAGCCAAATACTCCACGGCGTATAAGCAGTAAATTGAACATCCAATAAGAAAGTGAAAAATAATTCCCAATATCTATACTCATTATAAATCCCCCAAATTGGCTTATTATAAAACCCACATTATTTGGCTACGTATTTTACGTTCGGCCGCCAGCCTACGTCAATTTACCTTAGTCGTAATTACGACATCTCGGTAAGAAATGAGGGTGGTCTATTCTACTCAGCCGGATACCACACGGCATATCTATCAATCTTTCAATCAAATTACATTAATTTGCCATTGGCTGTTTGGAGACATTCGCATCGTTTCTTATATATGAAATCAATTGTAACACTGTGAACTGAAGCAACGTTTCCTTCTCTTGGAGTAAGGGATATGGGAGCTTATATTGGCATAAGTTTCCTATAAGACAGTGGCAAATTAGCGTTATAATTAAATTATTAAATCTACTTTACCGTCTACATAGTAAGTCTATAGGAATCAGCTATACTCACGTGTTATTCTAACTCGATTAGTTTTAACCACATACGGGGTATATTTATGAGCTTATACGGCGTTAACCCGCGATAATCTTATAAACTAAAACGTGAGTATAGCCAGTTTCTATACATTAACTACGAATACCACTCACTATTGTCTAGATTCAAAAACATTTACTTATTAAGCAAAATTATATTTTGAAGACGTTTGTCAAAAATGCTATCTGATTTGAAGCAATGATGTCAACTAACCTAGAGTTTTCTTAACGGAGGACTACACGTTTTTTTAGCATCTACTAATGCTACGGTGTGCGAATTTCACACAGAACAATTAGGATTTCGGTAATATTCTATTTACAATTCAAATGGCGATAGTATACGAAGGTTACTTGGTACGAAAGATTTATACTTATTATAAAACAAAGTCCCAAAAAGCTCTCTGTATGTAATCGATTTTCTCAAAATCTACGGAAGGGATTTTTGGACGGTTTTCACCAAAAGATAGTGCAATTCCTCCGAAAGGTTTAGGTTAATAGAACATAACGGTTTTATGTAAGGTGTGAAGAGGTCGTTTTAAAACAATTTTTAAGGGGGTAGTAACAAACCGGTGTCGATTGTAGTTTAGAGGGGGGAATAGGTATAAAAAGCGGTGTAGGATATTAGAGACTAGAGAGTAAGCATGGGTATGATTGCGATTTGAGAATCATATTCGCACCATCATATGATCAATGGTGACCACGGTGATCGTGCTGCTATTGCGATTGCTATTGTATACACAAAAAGAAATCTAGGCCTTATATGCGTATGCAATGTATAGTATATAAGGACTACATTTGTTTGTGTAAGCAGTCATTTAGTCCAGTAATCGCTGATTAGCTAAAAGCGTAAATAGCAAAAAGAAAAAAATGCTATCGGCTATTATACTATTCAGCTATCACTGGACAAAATTATTGTTATTACAAACAAACGTAATTCTTAAATCATATTCAATTCAATATCTTAAAGCAAATTCTAGGTAATACATTCACTTGGAATATCGTAAAAGTGCCACATAACCTCGAT
The DNA here is from genome assembly GCA_947086505.1 of Morpho deidamia. Lineage (NCBI taxonomy): Eukaryota > Metazoa > Arthropoda > Insecta > Lepidoptera > Nymphalidae > Morpho > Morpho deidamia. The sequence continues at coordinate 11,295,900 of CAMTZC010000010.1, forward strand.
ACATATGATATAATGATAACATTTCTTTGTATTATTATTTTACTTTTTTATGGAGTATGCATAATTTTGTATAGCAATAGCAGTTATCTATAATTCAATAGCAGATGATGCTATATGATGAGTGAATCATATGATGATCACTAAGTGATTGGTGATTCTGTCCATCCCTACTAGAGAGCCAGTCCCTGCCGAGACTCGAGCGACTATAACATGCTAAACACTTCACGCGGGCGAAGCCGCACGTATTTCTAGTTCTTTAAATAAACCGACTCCAATATTCTTAATATTAGTTATACCCTATATAGTGTATTGTCTATGATAGTTATTAATGATTACGTTAATAACGGGTGCGCTCGCGGTGTACCCACGGACTAATAAATGAAGTTATATTGGCAATTGCAAAAATAAACAAGAAAAAGCTTTGCTATATTTAGACTGTTCAACCAAAGTGTTTTCCACTTAAGTTTAAAACGGTTTTCTTTAAAAAAAGTCAAAACTAAGGCGTAAAATCACTTCGTACCAACTGTTTATGTTTTTTCAAATAACATTATTTCAAAGAACAATTGAAGTCTTTAAAACACATAAACGAAAAACTTTTTGATACTTACCGCCTAAGAAATTGCCAGCCCATAAAATGATTACCACAACAACAGCGATAACAACTAATGTGATCGCACAACTTATTATTTGACACAGAAGATTACATATACAACTGAAAATAAATGTAATTATTAAATTATAAGAAATGAACAATTTATAGTTTGTTTCGCCCGGTCTAAAAAAACGCCTTCAAAGTAACGTCCCCCGAACAAGCAAGTTGACACTCAACAAGCAACACTGTATGATTTTGCATCTACGTAGTAGCTCTTGTGCTCATAATTTCTGGCTAATAACAAGGAACATTATACAAATCGATGTTTTAAGTACAGAAAATTTTAAACACTTATGAGTAAAGTTAACACTGAAAATTATACATCATTTAGATTTTAGAATTTAATCTATCATGATTGGTAATGCATAGGGACTGCCTATAACCCCGTGAGTTTAGCCGGTCTCTATACATTAATCATTCAGGTTATACCGCGATGTAACGAGGAATCGATATCTGCAAGAAATAAAATTATATCTCAGGTTTCGAAAAAGTTGTAACAAGGTTCAGTACAACAACTGTAACAGGTTCTTCTTTCGGTTCAGTAAGTCTTTTCTCTATATCACCACCCGAATGATTTAAAATACGTTTCAATAACTATAAAAAGTAATATATTATGAAATAATTTTCTTTTACACCGTTTGTTAAGTAAATAAGGCAATATTATTAATATAGTAATTTAACTTTAATCATACCACATATTGTCCGAATAGATAATACTATATTCCTAGTATAAACATACGTCCAGTCCTTGAATGAGCTCAGCGTAATTATAGTCCACATGTTTAGGAATACTTATTAAAACTACTCATCAGCATTGTCATTTGTATTCAACGACCTATAAATAAGGACAATTTTATAATCTAACTAAACGTGTTACAGTTTCATTTTCACTGAAGTATAATTTTAAGTGCTACTCATGACGGCATGAGGTAATGTCGCTCTCACTTCCATCAATAGTACTACTTAGGTTTATTGCTAAATTAAAATATAACGGACTGACCAAGGTTTACTTACATCTGCTAAAAATATTGTATGAAAGACAGTTTAGTTAATTACTAAGCGCATTAAAAAGTGGGGTTCTGAATACCTCATAAACATATCTGGAAAATATATAAACACAGAGCAACAGCATATACATTTTCAAATATGCTATATTCAAATATGCAATATACTTCTCAAGAGTTACTTCATTCGATACATGAGTAGTGAAATTCTCGTCATGTAAAGAAACATTTGTAAAGAGCCGAATAAATCTTATAAAAGCATCTGTTACTAAACTGGGTTTTCTAAAAAGCAGCGAATGTCAAGTATTGGATTATAATATATAGTTTAAAGTGATGTGTGGAACTTGATAAATAAGATAGGCACTGAGTACCTCACGACTTTAAAAATTATCCAATTTTTGATCCAATGATGATGATGGAATTTCGGAGACAATTCATTAACTGCTCCTTTTTGTTTATATTATAATAATAAAAGAACAAAGATTTAAGCATACTAACCAAATTAAATGCCCTATTGTACTCTATTTACAGTATAACATACATATATAACATTGCCCTTGAGTAAATTATATCATCAAATGAAAATAAAATAAAAGGGAAAATACTTACTTTATTTGTACCCAACTCTTACTCTCAATTTGTCTTAAACATAAAAACCTAACGTAACCTAATTCTTAGTAATAATTTAAAATTTTTAACAATTTAGGCTAATTCATAAATTACTAATGCTTTAAAACTTCTCCCGTTATTCACCACCATGTACACTGTAATCTTTGTTCACCACAGTGCATTTGTGATAGAACTTGTTCTTGACAATTAGACAGATCAACGCTCCGACATCTCAGTTGACATCCAAGAAAAACAATATCAATATAAAAATGCAAATAAGTTCAATAAATACTCTAAAGAACTATGCATAAAGAATGGAGAATTAAGGTTGTGTTTCTAAAATTCAAGTTGAAATATATCATTATTAATGTTAAGAGACTGGCTATACTCATGTCTTACTGATTCTTGAACACGGGAACTGACGGGTCAGTTCCCGCCGCGATAACGCCGCGTAAAGAGCTCATGAATAAGGCCCCGTATGGGTTTGAAACTAGTCGGGCTCATCCGATAAAATAAGACGTGAGTATAGCTGGTCTCTTAACATTAATAATGAATACCACTCACGATAGTTTAAATTCAAAAATTGAAATATATCGTAAAATATATACTAAAAAATTTATCATCATCATCATCGTCATCGTCTATGAAAGTAGATGTTTACTTTCTGGAATCCCTTAGTAAATAAGTAAGCCTCTTTTATCATAAAGATCAATAAATGTAATAACAGTAAATACTTTTTAAAATTTTGCAAGATTGCTATTTTTATAATTCCGAGAAATGACAACAAATAAAACAATACTTTGAAATATTCTAGTAAATATAAATTTACTTTGCTGAAAGAGTAATAAGATAAATAAAATAGACTTGCTATTTTGTTATTTTGCTCTCTTGCCTTTGTAAGGCAAGTTTTTTTCCAGGGAACTTTTCTGTTGCGGAGGCATTGTTTTTACTATGGATTCGCCTTAGTAAATCTCTACTATTTCACTTTTGCGGTCTATATTTTAAAAATTCAAAATTCAAAATGTTATATATTCAAATAAACTTGCTAGCAAGTGCTTTGAATCGTTAGCTCTACTCCTGGTTAGGAAGGCTGTCTACCAATTGTCTACTAATGTATTGAAACAGGAAAAAAATTAAGAGGTTTGTGCTACATCCCACATCAGATAGACTACTTTATACACACATACAAACAGATAATTTACAGAATTAGGCGTTACTTTGCGGAGATCCATAATACAAAAGTAATAATAAAATTATTTTGCTATAATCCGCGATACAGTAAATAGAAAATATATATAGTGCTAAATGTATAGTGGACTATCCGTATTTTCATACCCGTTACGTGCAGGATTCGTAAAAACAAAAAGCTTTGCGATTTTGTCGTGGAGTCTATCTCCTGATGATGCTTCGGTTGCGGGGCGAAACGATTGTTGAGTTTGTGATAGTGAACGTGTGTAGTGCTTGTGTATTGTGGTGGAAGTGGTGGAGGTTTGTGCATATGTTTTTTACGAATCCTGCATGTAACGGGTATGAAAAAACGTATAGTCCACTATACATTTAGCACTTTATATATTTTCTATTTACTGTATCGCGGATTATAGCAAAATAATTTTATTATTACTTTTGTACATACAAACAGATAAAAGCAAAAAAGTTTCGTCTAGTTTAACCGGTCAAAATTTAATAGTATTAATAAATCGGAAACAATAAAACGAAATCCAACATTCGTACACAAATCACTTTATTAAAAATATTTACATAAATTACAATACATAATACACTCGCGAATATTTATTGTATAAATTAATTTATTCAATAATACATCATTTTAACAGCGAAGAGATAAAAGATTATAATATATATAGCACACGTAGGGAATTACAGATGAGTCAGAAATTAATTATGGTAAGTGGAAAATGTAGGTGCTTACTACAGATAATTCAAATTCAAATTCAAATTCAAAATATTCTTTATTCAAGTAAACTTGTAAACAAGTGCTTTTGAATCGTCAACTTTACTGCTGGTTCGGAAAGCCGTCCTACCGAGAAGAGCCAGCAAGAAACTCGGTGGAGCTCTTTTAAAAAAGAAGATTCTTAATACTAATTACATTTTGTCATAGCTATCCTGCACAAGGTCAAAGAGCAGCTATATCCACGCATTCTTATCATCAATATAAGCCTCCACGGTATAATAGGCTTTCTGTATCAGCCTCTTTTTAACAGTATTTTTAAATTGCTGTAATGGCAAAGTTAAAATTGATTGTGGAATTTTATTATAGAATCTTATACCCTTATAATGTTTATTTATTATGCATAAGTCAGTTTCTGTGTTACATTTTCACGGTTAAGAAACTAAATCAATTGGATTGATATCTCCTGAAAAATTAAGTAATATTTAAACGTATTGTATCTTCGTCAGTTCAGTTTTTTTTACTTTCAGGGTGTTTTATAAGCATTGGCATTTGTTTTTTAAACAAAACCTATCCGGTTATTAGGAACCAATTCCATCTTTAGGGTTCTAATGAAATAATCTAAGTCTATCTAATCTGAAGTTGTATTTGGGACGAAAAACAAAAAAGATATATATATATATATATTCTCTAATTGCCAATAGAATAGAATTCGATAAACCTAAAAAAATATTTGAAGTTCTTGTTTAGATTCCACAGCATGTAAAACCTTTTTGTCAATGGTAGACAACTTTGAGGCAGTGTAACTTGCAATCTCTATTATTAATTATACATTATTTATTCAAGCAACTAAATCTATAATCACTGCAGATTTTTGTAATTATAATATACAAATTGAATCGAAATGGCTCACGTGTTTTATGGTCTGTACTGACAACACGGTTACTTTGAAATATATTCTTGCCAGAATCTACATTGACATTAATTAAGTGTAAGTCATTTAATAATAAAATAATAATCATTAATTAATGTACATCTGATTCCTGAGTTATTATAACATATAATTATGGTTTGCAGATAACAATATAATGAATTCGGAATACTAGCGAAATTTATCTAGAAAAGAACTAGAATACAAAATATTTTTTTTATACATATCCTGTTTTGAATCAGGAGGCAATTTCACATATCAATTTGTTCTTTAAAATATTGATTTTTAAATAAATAATATATAAAATAAGTAGTTATTTCCTTTTCTATATCTATCTATCTATCTATCTATCTATCTATATTTATGATATATTTTATCTATCTAGGTATAGTAACGTAATGTTGAAAAGTTTGATAAAAGAGAAATAAGTTTTAAAGCAGTGTTTAATTATTATATTTGTAAATATAATAAAAAACGTTTCTGAATTTAGCACTTTCACACACAAAGCAGAATGTACTACGTTGTGGAAACACTATTGGAATCTAATACCTATTCTTTTTGCGTGGAATGTTATGTGAAGTATGGGAATATTTTTCTTATTAAAAATACAACATCTCAAGAATATTTTGGAAACCAAAGCATCGACACATACGTAATACGTAGAATTGCTATTTGGCGCTAGTTTTTTTTTCAGTTTTAACTGCTTCACCGCTGTTTTGGATGAGCACTGTGGCCAAACTCAGGTTAGGAAGGGGTAGTGGCTACGCTATTGTATTCGTCAACCACCACTTCGTCGGCGCTAGATAATGGAGTATTAACGTTTATCATAACTAATGTTGTCAATTTGTGAATTTAGAATTTTTGAGTACTGTATTTGCTAGGTTACTTTCGAACCCTCGAGTTCTAAACTATATTTCCTAGAGGTGTTGACGACGCGAGTTCTCTACGCAAAAAGAACCATTGACTAAGAACTATTGATCCGTAATAATCTTGTCGGTCGTGTATAGTATATTTATTTTCTATATTTAAACGATCCTTGTTAATCTTTAATTTACTTTATGGTTAGCTAATACATAGTACATTAAAATTTCTGATCACAAAACACACTTCACTTGTGCCGTTATAAATAAATTAATTTAATTTAATTATATCTAAATTACTTTTAATTTCTGGCAGAGGTCAGTGGCCTCCGCCCCCTGATGTCAGCATATTGCGTATAGTATCGTAGTTGGCATTGGCGTTATCCTAGAAAAAAAAGCGTGCTATTAATAATGTGTGGTGAAAATAGTGATCACAAACAGGAGATTGTAGGTCCACAAGATTCCGAGTTTGGAATAAGTTACATTGTAATATTTTTTAAATAATGGTCGATCAGAGTTTCGATAACATGTCGAACTAGATTTAATTATATGATATCTGTCTTATAAATCTTGAAATTGACTAAATTCCTATTAGATAAGATATTTGTCAAGTAGTATTGCGATTACAAAATACCATCTCACCCGAAGAATAAAGTTACATATCATATGTAACTTCATTTATCACATTAACTTTATAGTTACATTTTATTTTAATTTACATACATTCTCCTGCCATTATCCCACTCTAAGTGGGGCGGCACAACATGTTACAACATGTTGTCACATGATTTGGCTACGTATTTTACGACCGGCCGCCTGCCTGACGTCAACTTACCTTAGTCGCCTCTTAAGACACCTCGGTAAGAAAGTAGGGTGGTCTATTCTATTCTGCCGGATACCACACGGCGTATTTTTTTATTTTATTACATAAAATCTTAAATGATATTAGAATATATGTAAGATACATAGGACATGTGACTTTATTTTTCAGATTCGGTGATATATCTATTATTATGAAAGTTTAAAGGAGCCTGAATGTATTCTGAAAACTTTTTGGGTAAACAAGTATTTCATATTCACCTTTTGTCATGGAATTCAGCAACATAATAGCTAAAGATATTTATATTATTTTTTCTATATTTATATCTTTTTATATATATTACGATATATTACGTTTTGAACGTACGTACGTACGATTGAACGTACTATTGAGCTGTCTTGTATAGAGCTTGTATATTATAGTTTCTGTGTACCGCCCACCCTCCAGTGATTATACATTATTTGAGAGAGTTATGGAGGATGTTCTCAAGAGGATTTGTACATCTTCAAAATCAGTTTTAATTTGTGGAGACTTTAATGTTGACATTTTAGTAGATACCTATAACCGTTCTAGGTTAGTTAATTTATTTCAATGTTTTAATATGATTAATGTTTTTAATGAACCGACTAGGATAACTGCTGACTCGGCTACCGGTGTTGATAATATTTTCACTAATTACAGTTGTAATATTTTAGAAAAATCTGTAATAAGTCGTTTAAGGTCTGACCATTGTGGACAAATTATATCAGTCCCTGATTACAAACATGAAACAAAGAAATTAATTAAAATACAGACCTAACACATCTCATAAAATAAAGCGATTCAAAGTGAAAATATCATCAAAAATATCTCAAATTGACAAAAAATGCTGTAGTTCTGATGATCTTTTTAACACCCTCTTTGGTATTATTAGCTGTGAGTTCAATAATACTTTTAATATTATAGAAAAAAAAAATGTATAAACATCACAAGTTCAGCGATTGGGCCACAAATGGCATTTATAGGAGTAGAAATAAGTTATTTGATCTGTATGCAGAAAAGCAATATAACCAATCCCCCACTTTCTTAGAATACGTAAAAAAATATTCAAAAATATTTCGCAATGTCTGCTGACAGGCCAAATCACTTCAAATTAAAAATAAAATAATAAAGTCCGACAATAAAATAAAAACAACTTGGGATGTTATAGGTGATGAAATAGGCAGACATAAAATGCATAACTCTGCCATAGAGCTTAAAATTGGGAATGAGCTTATCAATTCCGATGCAGCAGTGGCAAGTGCATTTGAGCACTTCTTTCAAAATATACCTATTTCTACCACTAGCTCAATAAACTCATCCCCAATGGAAGCTTTCAATATATTGAGGGGCAGCGTCATGGAGTGTAGCGTTAACTTTGAGTTTAACACATTACCCCATACGATATTATTAAAACTTTTAAAACTTTAAACATTAAAAGAACTTTAGATTTGTGGGGAATGTCCGTTAAATTAATTAATAATATTATTAAAATTATCGCCCCAATTATGTCCAAAATCTTTAACAAGTCCGTAGACACAGGGATATTTCCAAACTTAATGAAATATAGTAAATTGATCCCAGTCTTTAAATCCGGTGATAAGAGCGACCCTAACAATTACAGACCCATCTCGATCTTGCCAACTCTTAGCAAGGTTTTTGAGAAAGTCATTTTAAATCAGCTGCTCAGGCACTTTAATTTAAATAACTTACTCCATCCTGAGCAGTATGGGTTGACCAAGGGTCGGTCTACAACGGATGCGGGCGTGAGGTTATTGAAGCATATCTTCGATGCGTGGGAGAACTCACAAAATGCCATAGGAGTATTTTGTGATTTGTCCAAGGCATTTGATTGCGTTCAACACGAAACTTTATTGCTAAAGCTTGGCCATTATGGTGTTAAGAACAATGCGCTTCGTCTCGTTGCATCTTATCTTCACAGTCGGATTCAAAGAGTGTGCGTTAATGATGTGCAGTAATCCGGGTCGGCCTTGGTTATGGGTGTGCCCCAAGGATCAATCCTTGGTCCCTTTCTGTTTTTAGTATATTTAAATGATCTACCATATTTTATTAATAATATCTGCGATATAACTCTGTTTGCTGATGACACATCTTTGATATTTAAAGTTAATAGAAATGACGTAAATATTGACGAAGTAAACAGTGGTTTGTCGCAAGTAGCTCGTTGGTTTAGGATAAATAATTTGGTACTGAACTCAATCAAAACAAAATGTATAGAATTTGCATTGCTTAATACTGCTAAAATAGCAAATAAGCTTTTTATTAATAATATACCGCTAAAAACAGAAGAAACAACTTTATTTCTGGGAGTGACCTTGGATTCTAAACTCCAATGGAGCACACACATAACAACTCTCACTGAGAAACTCAGTTCAGCGGCTTACGCTGTCCGAAAGATAAGGCGGCTTAAAGACGTTGAAACAGCAAAACTTGTTTATTTTGCTTACTTCCATAATATTATGTCTTACGGAATATTGTTATGGGGTAAATGAGCGGACATTGAAAAAATTTTTGTGTTACAAAAAAGAGCCATACGCGGCATTTACAATTTAAATTCGCGCGATTCCCTGCGAGAGAAGTTCAAGGAAACAGGTATTCTTACATTAGCCTCTCAGTATATTTTTAGTAATTTAATTTTTGTACATATGAATATAAATAATTATAAAAGGATTGGCGACGTATATAATAGACAAAGTAGGAACCGACATAAGCTTGCGGTTCCTGCTTTGCGCCTTGCAAAAGTTCGTAATTCGTTTGTGGGTTTGGGTATAAGATTCTATAATAAAATTCGACAATCTACATTAACTTTACCTTTACAGCAGTTTAAAAATACTATTAAAAAAAGGCTAATTCAGAAAGCCTATAACACTATTGAGGATTATCTGGAAGATAAGAATGCGTGGATATAGCTTCTCTTCGGTTGAAGAGAAGCTATATCCACGCATTATACATGGTTCATGTACAAGACATTTATAACTACATGTAACTAGTGATAAGAATTATTGTTGGAAAAGAGCAACCGCCGAGTTTCTTGCTGGTTCTTCTCGGTAGGAACAGCTTTCCGAACCAGCAGTAGATGTTGACGATTCAAAAGCACTTGTTTACAAGTTTACTTGAATAAAGAATATTTTTAATTTGAATTTGGATTATTCAAAAATTCTTGTTCATTAATAAACTTATGAACTTAATTTGATTTGCAAAATAACCTTGTCAAATATTCGGTCACGTTTCAGAAATTTAGGCACGCGAGACGAATAACAAAGTTATGTTTCGCAGCATTTGAGAATTATATATACAGTGAAATCGGTTTTATTTTATATAAAGATTCAGAAAGCTTAGGGGTCTAATATAGACTAAGGAAAGAAATATAATATATCTTTGTTCAATAAATCATTATTATTTTAATAGTGATTATGATTTCAAATAAAAGGCGATGCATACAGAAACAATGGCAATATTCTACTTTTGTGAGTACAAATCATAGGGTTTTCGGAACGCTATTATGTAACGTAATAATTCTATCAACTGCCTAAAAGTGAAAAGTTGCACATATAAACTAGTTATGGAAAAAATCTCAAAGAACTTTAATCTGAATTATCAAACAGTATCCTTAGCGCATCATCATTATTTGAACGTTGTGTTAATAAATAAAAAAATTAATTACCAGCAATTTGCGCTAAATATACGAATTATTCTTGCGACGGTATAGATCATCTATATCATCGTTAATTCATAAATAAGTAGTAAACACTCAACAGTGTTGTTTTGGACCAAATCAAATCAATTCAAAATAATCTTTATTCAAATAAACCATTTCAGACACTTTTAAATCGTCAAGCATCAATATGATTAATGAAGCTACAACTGGTTCGGAATGTTGCTCTTACCGAGAAGAACCAGCAAGAAATTCGGCGGTCAATCTTTTAAATATTTTCAATTATACAAAATTAAACCGCTGTATGAAGCTGAAAGGATTTTCAAATCCAGGCTTTCTTATCATACAAATAATCTTCAATTTTGCAATATGCTTTACGTATAAGCATATTTTTTGCACTTAATTGGAATCTTTCTGTACACTGGTCTTTTTTTTTAACGGGGGAGAAATTTTCTGAAAGATACCGGAACTCTTGGGGGTAAGCTCCGGTTATGTGAGATTTCTACCCACTAAAACCCCCTCGATGGACAGCCTCCGCACTAACAGAGAGGCCCCGGGATCTCTGGCGAACTACACCGATGCCTCTCAAGTGCCGTGCACATCGTGCTCCTCAAAATATAGTACGGAGCTTGTTTCTGTAACATGCTCCATTATCTCTCGGGGTCAAAAGGTACACAGCCCCCACTGTGACCGTTCCCGACCCCAGAGGTCCCATCAGTCGGGACTTGTTAAATATTATTAGGGCGGCTTACGCGGCCCCTTCGTCTCCGCCTGCGAGAAGGATCAGCCTTTTCGCGATCGCGCTCAGCAGTCTCCTTCCTGACCATAACGACTTCACAAAAGGAGACCACAGCTTTCCATGCCCTATCACTATTCAGCATGGCAGAGACTACCGCCTGTAAAGAAAGGTCTCGTCCGATGGAACTTATAAAGGCACACCGCTCCGCATCCCACGCAGGACACTCTTCGAGCGTGTGCTGCGCGTTGTCTTGATCCCCTCTACAGTGGTAGCAAATGGGGAGCAGCCTCGCGTCCAATCCGACACAGATACTCACTGAAACAGTCTATACACTGGTCTAGAATGGATTGAGGAATTTTATTATAGAAGCGAATAGCGAGACCAACAAATGAGTTGCTAACTCTGCTGAGTCGCGACGCAGGTATCACAAGCTGTTTGTGACCTCTCGTATGTCTATGATATACATCAAATTTTGTTTTATACGTACTTATATTTTTCCGTACAAATAGAATATTACTATATATATATATCTATATATATATATATAGTAATATTCTATTTGTACGGAATATATATAATCACAATATATATATATATATATATATATATATATATATATATATATATAGTTATCCCTTCTAGCACTTGTTTGATCAAGCGGTACGTATAATCAGTTTTAAGTTGATCCGTTCGGATTTGTTGATCCAGGCCCGATTTGTTGATCCAATACAATTTTACATCACATTTGTTGGCTCCGCTTCGGATCAACAAATGATGAATACTGTTTCTCTGTAAGTACTCAATAATTATACAAATCCACTCCGTAGTTATTTGATCCGATTCAAACGCGCCAATCACAGAGCAGAGCGTCACCGAACGTACTCCGTACTTTGACCCCGTCATTCAAGGCTATTTCAAGGTTGAGTTTGCAGTACATTATTAAGCATGCAGATTTCAAAGAAATGTAGTTGAAGGATTTGATGGTTCTAATTGAAATTACAACGTTTGGGAATAAGTGACCTTGAATAAGAGGCTGAATTAATATTAAAAAATATCCCTAAAAATCTCTCCTTTCTGCCTAAAAGAAAATATTATAATAAGTACATGTAAAAAAAGTAATCATAAAAATTATTTTGTTATAATACCAAAATAATTTATATTATTACTTTTGTATTATGGAATTCCGCAAAGTAGCGCCTACTTCTAGTTTTAATTTTTAAGTTACTAGTTTTAAAGGGGCTCCAGGCGAGGGTGTAAGAGGGAGGCTCGTCCCACTCAGTCTCTTCAAGTGTCACCTGCTCGTGGTGCACCCTTCAGATAAACCAACGAGGATCTGGCGACTGATTAACCATACGATTATATGATTAACCATTTCGGTCCAGCTAACCCAAATACCAGACCGACAGTTGAATTTCCGGCAAAAAATCCGCTGCCAACCACGAAAACCAAACCTTGCACCGTAAGACACACAAATTTTGAGGGAATAGAAGATGGAAAGATACTTGAGCTGGAAAAAAGGTAAACAAGTTGCGGTGGTGATAGGATAATCTGAAGTCGCGTTCCTTATACTCAGAATTACCAAACGGTATTATCTGGATGTCATACAAGTTTACGCACCGACATCAGCACATCAAGACGATGATTATGCATCATGATTATGATTTGATGCATGCCTCAAAAACCTTCTACACTGGGTAAATTCCCCCATCGAAGAAGCTCTCTTCTTCGATGGCGGAATTAAACGCAAAGCTTGGCAAGTGAAGCGGCACAGAGGTGAGAGTAGGGCAATTTGGATACGGGCTACGGAACCAGATAGGCCATATGTTGGCCGTTTTTTTGGAGAGAGAGGACCTCTACATGATGAATTCTTTTTTCAAGAAACAGCTGCATCGAAAGTGGACTTGGATTAGTCCCAATGGTTCCACGAGAAACGAGATCGAATTCATCATGTCGACCAGGCGTTATATATTTAATGATGTATCTGCGATCAATACCTTAAAGAAACTCCCCTTCTTCATCACCGTATAGTTAGAGGCACATTGAATATATGCGTACAGCTGGAAAGATCCAGACTGGCGAAGTCTACGCTCCGACCCATTTGAGCTCATATCTAAAACCCCATGAAGTTCCAACTCAATCTAATGAACCATCTTGATTGCCAAACTGACTGCGCTATGACTGTGGACGATTTAAATAACAGGCTGGTGGAAACTGTCCATACAATCAAAACTTTATAAGAAAAGCCGTAAGAGAACCAATAAATTCTTGGCGTAGACTCTCAAGCCCATGAATGAGATGAATGAAATAAGATTAGTGTTCAGTAGCGTGCTGAGCTACCGTTTGATCCATAGACAGATTTCTAAGGCGTAAAAGTGCGACCAGCGACAGTTCAACACCGAATACATTCGAGGTACTATAGAGCGTAACAGGGGCTCAAAAGTTTTCGCAAGACATCTGTCTGTTAGGCAAAGGCAGTTGACGTGATTAAATACCGATATTGCTATCATTTTGTCTCGACCTGAGATTTTAAGAGAGGTTGAGAGGTTCTATGGGCAGTTATACATTTCATACTGTTGTCAATTTGGCAAAAAATCCAAGAACCAATTTGACTCGACACAATACCGAAGATATCCCGGACGTCAGCCTTACGAGATTAGTATTACTCTCAAACAACTTAAGAACAACAAGCCTCCAGATGATGACGAAATGACAACCGAACTACCTGTCCTGCAGCGATTTAATTCCGTTATTTATGAAGGTATTATGCCGAAAGCATGATACAGGAACGTGGTGGTTCTCTCCTGACGTCTTTTTGAAGAATTACAGATCCATTTTGCTGCTGAATCATGTTTATAAGTTGTTCTCGAGAGTAAAAACGAATCGTCTCGCGGGTAGGTGCGACGACTTCCAGCCTCCCGAACAAGCCGGATTCCGAAAAGGCTAAAGTAATATAGTGCCACATATTCACGCTGTGGCAGGTTATACAGAATACCGAGTAGTATATCCAGCCACTTTGCTTGGCGTTTGTGGACTATGAGAAGGCCTTTGATTTGGTAGAAACATGGGCTGTATTAAGATGGCTCCAGAGATGCCGAATCGACTATCGGTACGACCAAGTGCTGAAGTGTTTGTACGAAAACGCCACAATGTCTATCCGTATCCAAGGCGGCGAGATATGAGACAGAGAGATGTCATCTTCCCGAAACTGTTTACCGTTGCATTGGATGATGTCTTTAAGCTTTGGATTGGAACGGATATGGCATCAACATCAGCGGCGAGTATATCACTCACCTTAGATTTGCCGACGATATAGTCGTTATGGCAGAGTCTCTGAAGGACCTAACCTTGAAGGACCTTAACATAATGCTCGACGACCTCAGTAGAGTAACTAAACATATGGGCCTTAGAATGGCTCAGAAGATGTTGCAGATGATTGTGACTTGTAACTTATTTTGACAGTCTATATTATTATGAATTATTAAGTATTATTAATAAAAATAATTATATTGTCTCATTATTCAAACTATAACTAAGTATGTAATACAGTATTATTTTAAAATTTAACGCCGTTTAAAACCATATTTCGTTTCATTTCATGCAAAAAAAAGCAGTCCGGAAATATTTCTTACTAATAAGTAGTTTCGAATTTCAAATATATGTCAGAATGCTCCGGACGATGTTAAAAATAAAAATTTATATTAGATCAACTTATGCCTATTGATACAGAATTATATAGTAGCAATGACCTCTGGGGCCGACGTTGACAGCTGAGGCATTTCACTCCTATATATTAAACATGGATCAAAAAGTGTCTAGAATGTATTGGATTTTAAGATCAACTAATGCTTAACGAAGACTTTAGCAAAAACCGTTAGCAGGAGCCACAAAATACATAAAAAATATTAACAGAAAAATACAGAGTCTACTAGTACATCACAAAATATGAGTCAGTGACACGATATGCCAACCAAATATATCCTTTTTGTAATTGTGAATACAACTCAGGAGCCATTAAAACAGCTAATTTAAGGGGATCAAACAAGTACTTAGGAAATTCGCATGATCAAACAAGTAGCAGAAAAGGACTATATATATATATATATATTGTGATGCTACAGTAAGTACCAAATATTAACAACATATTAAAAGTATATTACTTACCGATTTTGTAAAGATGATTCCTGTCAGCCATAATATGAGCAGTACTATTCCCACTATAAATAGCAGAGAAATAGCGAAGCTGATTATTTTGCATAGCAAACTGCATACACAGGTCAGGCTGAAAAAGCAAAAAGTTTATAATGAATATATGGGACAAAGTAATTAAATACTTGTATTATGAGTGACTGACAACTAGTAAATACCTCATATATAAAATTCTCGTGACACAATGTTAATTACCAAACTCTTCCAAAACGGCTTGACCGATTTTTATGAAATTTTACATGCATATTAAGTAGATCTGAGAATCCGGTACTATCTATTAGTCATAAGTGAGTGATAAGAGTTGTCCAATCCTAGCATTTTATTTTTATTTATTGGACAAAATTTTTATTTATTTATAATAGACACTTCTGAAAAAGACTTTCACTTCTTAGAAAATCCCTAAGAATAATTAATATGGCAAAAAAAAGTTTGCTGGGTCATAAAGTAATATTTGTATTAAATGTATATTTATTATTTTATACATACTTAAATACATATATATCGGCAGACTCGAAAAACCAACAAATTTTTTTTAGGACAATGTTCCTTCTGCCGAAATCAAACCCGCGACCGATAGAGCTGAAGGCAAGGTCACTGCCACATGCGCCGTCTTGCCAGCCGAATACAAATTTAAGTTCAAATTCAAAATACTCTTTAATCAAGTAAACTTGTAAATAAGTACTTTTGAATCATCAAATATACTGCTGGTTTGTATTGCTGTCCAACCGAGGTGAGCCTCGGCGGACAAAAAATTTAAATCTTAAAAAATTTAGATCTTTCTCTCTCTCTTAATCTCTTTAAATGATTTTTATAACTAGTTACATTTTGTCATTGCTATCCCGCATAAGGTCGAGGAATAGCTATCCATGCATCTATATTATCTTCAATAATAACAAACAAAAATATATTCATTAATCATCATAGAGTATCAGACATCTTTAGTCTTTCCATAAGATAGATTTAATCACTGGAGAATAAAGAAAATAACCAACTAAGTAATTACAAAAGATCTTCTATCACAAAGAAAAGCTCTTTTATCATGTTGTGTTTTCAGAACACTAAAAAGATTCTTGGCATTGCCGTTGTAACGTATTGAGTGAAGTCATTAATTAATTAACGTAATTATTACATTATTCAGATTAATTTTAGTTTGGTGACAGGGATAGATTTTTTATAATAGAATTATTTGATATAATCCGTGTTTATTATTGTTACTAACAATAATAAACGCGGATTGCAGATTATGGCAAAATAGTTTTAACTTAACTTTTGTGCTATGGAATTTCGTAAAGTAACGCCTATTTCTATAAATAATTCGTTTTAAGTACCCTCAATGCATTATTTTATTCTTGTTCTCAAAAGAAAATCGTATTTTTTTTATATAATAAAAAAATTTGATGTGCCAACTTTAACAAAATTGATGCAACTTTGAAAGCAATACAGAGTATTGAAAAATTCAATAACGGTTGACTATTGTGATTGTCTGTGTATAATAATATTTTGAAATTCCACATGAGGCCTAGAACTTGTTTCATCTTATCGTTTATTTTATCTTATCGAATATCGACAAAACGGTCTAACATCACGATATTACTGACTAAAATAAAATCAATATTAACATATCAGGGTACGTAAAGCGAGCTACTGGATTTAATTAATAGTGTGCTTATATTTTTACTCGATGACCGGGAAAACGTAGTTTTGCTATATAAATTATTTCTAGGAATCTCTAATGAACATAAAAAAGTGTCCAGAAAAACAAATGTTAGGTGTGGACAGCCCTTACCACTTAGGGGTATGAAAAATAGATAGCAGCCGATGCTCAGACCAACTGAATAGGCATATAAAATTTGATAAAAATCGGTCAAGCCGTTTCAGAGGAGTATGGTAACTAATATTGTGACATTAAACATTATATTTATAATTATTTATATAGGGTGTTACCACTTTAATTAGATCAACTGATCATTTGTACGTAATAGATTATATGCAATAATGTCATAATGCAATTTTCTTAAATATATATATTTTTTATAATATATGTTCGAAGAAATAATTATAATTGAATTGAGATCTGGACTGGTCAGTAATGGTTGACTGTCCTGACGCGGCGCGCTTGTTGAAAAACAGAAGACTACGATAAAATTGCTGTTTTCTCCACCTCACACCAGTACTATTAGTTTTTGGATCAAGGTTTTTTCTTTCTTTTGTGTGTCGTAATAGGATAAAATCGTTGATCGCTACAAATCGTGTTAATTTTCTAAAAAACGTAATATAATTCCTGTGGCTAAAATAATTTGCTGAATTAACCGGTTTATTTTTATTAGCTAAAATCAAAATTAATGTCGTATGGTCGATGCCACTCTGTATAATATTTCAGTACGTGTATTTAAAAGAAATAATTTAAGTTTCCTATTTATATTAGCCCCATATAAACAGCTGTTAATAAAGTAAAAGTACAGGTCGTTACTTTACTTTTACTTCATTTACAGCTGTTTTTGGGTGTACATTTTTAGGTCGCCGTTTAACCCTGGATCCATCGTTTTCTCGAATTATTTACCTAGCAGTAGCTTTTATTTAGCTTTTATTTAGCTAGCTTAATTATTTAGCTAGCTGTAGCTTAGGGTCACGACTTACTTGAATCATTACTATGAGGATAGTAGGTAGTTTTGATTATTTTATTTTATTATTTTATTTCTTTATTGTACGATATGTTTTTAAAATAAATAAATTTTTATCTATCTCTTCATTAATCTCATATTTACGAGTGTTGATATTAAGTTGAATTGCTTTGATTACTTTATCTTATTCAATGGTGATATTAACATTTTTGTTGATTAGTGATTACAAAATTAAACTAAACAACTTCACAGAATTAGTGACTCATTACCGGTAACACACCTTAGTGACAAATTAAATAACGATTTTTAATTTGGGCTGGTGTTAATTCGAGGTTATTGTGCCCTACTTATAGTTTATTTACTCGATCGTAAAATATATAATGAAAGTAGTAGTTAAAATGAAATGTAGAGCAGCAAACAACAAAGGTTCTGACGTTTGGATCATTAATTTTAATCCAATTTCTATAAGAGCTTTATATTCATAAGAATTTAATCCTATTATGTTAAATATAGATAGCAAAATACACAAGTGAAGTTGAAAAATTAATAACTGGCCCTTGGCTCAGTTGGCAGTGACTCTGTTTACGGCTCCGCGGGTCGCGGGTTCGATTCCCGCCGCGATGCGACTTTTCTATTTAGAATTTGCTGGTTCTTCGAATCTGGGTGTATATATGTATTTAAGTATGTATTAAAAACTATATATATGTATATATTTACCAGTTGTCTCTCACCCATAACACAAGTATTAAGTTACTTACTTTGTGGATGGACGACCGTGTTTGTAAATGTCCCATATATTTTATATTTATTTAAAAAGCTTCTAAAAGAAGGCTTTAACAACATTTCATGTCCCTACCGCTAACCGTTGAGGAGTTCCCTCGACCGGAGCAAATCCTGACAATAACGTCATTTCATGCATATCATATGTACGCATTGTCATCGAGGCTGGATCAGTATGTAAAATTTCATCTCAATCGGACCGCGGGAGTGGGTCAAATTTACTAGATTCCACCTTCACACGGCAAGTTTAAAAAAAGCCTATAAAAAGACTAAGAGACATCAATTTGTCAATGAGCTGATCGAGTGAAAATACTATGAATCCAGTGTTAATCGAAAAGAGGAAGTTAAATATTTATTTGAAGGGAACTTATCACAAGCAACTTGTTTTTTATTTATACGACTTCTTTTGCGTTAGTTTTACTATATGATAATACCTTCTTTTATGTATTGTGTTTTATCGATCCGAAAGCAAAAATTGAAATTTTTAAACATAAAAGTACTTATGTATATTACTATAGATAGAGACATGCTGATGCGGACTTTTTTGCAGTATTTTTGTAGATTTACAATTCTTTAGTACATTACTTTTGTTATCTCCGTTGGTTTTGGTCGTTAGCGACTTAAACTCCCAGGCGGCAAGTTTTTTTTAGAATTGCGCGTTCTCTTGAACACAATTGGCATAAAACCGTAAGGCACTATAAACCGAACCCTTCCGGAAGAGTTGCACTGCCTTTGAATGAAAACAGTACAAAAATCGGTTCAGTAGATTATGAGAAAATCGATCACATACAGCTTTTGGAGACTTTGTTTTTATAATAAGTATAAATATGTTAGCTTAGCGTATAAACTTTAATGAAAAGTATAAATATATGAATTTTGTGTGCAAGTTTAGACCTATACCTGGAAATTCTATTTTCTTTTGTTTATAATGTCAACTTCTACCGATAACTATTTTACGTTTGATGTTGACCTTAGGCAGACCTACTACTATCCTACAGCTGAACTTAGGCCTCCTCTTTCCATTTTTGGAGGAAAGAGTTCGAGCTACCACCACGCTGCTCCATTGTGGATTGGTAGGTTACACGTATCCCCAGAATGCTTAAGAGATACGCAGCTTATGTAGATATGCCGAAAAGCATAACGTAAATTGCAATTATCAATTAGACACATAAGTTTTTAATAGAAAATTGGTGGCTGCACGATGTGATTCCCCTCTTGATCTCCTATTAAGAGTCACACGGTTCTACCGCCTGGCTATCACAGCTTTTATTGTAGCTATTTGTTTTATATAAATATAAATATTTTTTTTCACAGGTGTGAGATTAGTATGCGTCATAGATTGTAGTTATCTAGAAATGTCAACTAATATTTATCGATACCCCAAAATATAGATAACAATAGAACATAACCTTCGCATTTTATGAATCACTGTGTAACTGGATTACTGTGATAAATGAAAAAAGTTTTATGTATTAATAGATAATTTTTTTGCAAAAATTGATAAAATGGGAAGTTAAGCTGAGGCTTTAGATTATAATAACGGAAAATTCTAATTAAAATATTACAATTAATTTTAACAATCTTCTATTTGACGCACACATTAAGAGCTTCGACGCTCTACACTTCGCAGTTCGCAACTTCGACTATGCTTCCGCGCTCGCCTGTCCGCCCAGTGACTATGTAAAAGCCGTTATGTCTAACAGACCATAGTATAGATCCATGGTACTCGATACAACGCGGACGAGTCTACGCACAGTGAATCAACCGTAGTTTTTTTACGGTAAAAAAGTATGTTACAAGGGAATGAGTGTATGTTCCTCACATGTAGACAGGTTTTTATGAGATTTTTTTTAAAACGTTTAAAGTTAAATGTTTTTTTAAAACCTAAATATGTTTACAGGTAAGTCGGCAGATTCGTCAGATTGCATGAGAAGCGTGCTATTAGTTAACGTTTTTATTGTATTTAATAAAAATTTCTAAACTATATATTTAATATTTTTAGTAAACAAAATAAACCAAGAATAAATAAAGTAAATAGTACGCGTATTAAAGTGGACTGTAACAGTTCCCTTCCAATCGATCTTTGAGCAACAAAAAGAAAAAAGCGGATTTTATAGAACCTTTGAAAAATAATTTCATTTATGTAGACTATTATTATATTACAGTAATTTACTCCAACCATAAGATTTATGTGTCTCAATCAAAGTGGAAAAGTGTAATAAATAGATGTTTTATTAAATTATGTGATAAATTAAAGTTAGAATTATTAAATGTGATAAATTAAAGTTATTCTAACTTTTACTATTAAACAGTTACAGCCTGGAACTTTGTGTAGATTTCTTACTACAACTCTTAAATTAATTCCGTAAGACAAATGAAATCAATTCGTTGCTTAATTCGTTCATAAAATAAATACATAAAAAACACACTGTTATTTATATTAGCAGCACCTTGAAGAAGATTTATCCGTACGTTTAATAGAAGCAAATCTAATATCAGTATCAGTATACAATTCTTATTGTATAAAACGAGGAAAATCTAAGATAAATCGTACTAAATACAAAGAGAAACCAACCGATACACCCAAAGGTCACGTACTAAAGTAACTGTTAAACAGGTTATTGTGAAGCGTAAAAGAGAAAGAAGATAAATCTCGGACTAACTGATATTTCTTGTTAATTAAAATCATATATACATAGTTGAAAGTTGGAAAGAGTTTGCAAATGTCGTGTGCAATTGTGTAATTTGTTTCACTTACCACATTGTGTATAATTTCTTTGTCACGTGCAACCACGTTTACTATTCACGACTGACTAATATTGGCGCGTATTTAAACAGACTTTGTGTGCGGGACTAGCCAGATAAGAGTGTTGTATGCAGGTACACCCGAAAATTATCACTATTGATCTCCTAAGTATGGTATTGTGTACTATGTTCGATAACAAATATGATTTCGAGAGCCAATAAACGTGATTAGATAATATTACTTTTTATGAGTTTTATTTAATGCTGTTAAAGGCGTAATTAAAAGGTTTGCTCTCTGTTTAATAAGAGGGTAACATTTTTATAACTTGTTGATGGTATTTTCTATAGTATATGTGATTCTTTTTTGGTTTAGATTGTTTTGAAAGTGAAAAAAAATTATAAACAGTAACAGCGATGCTGTATTTTGGGGAGAATACGGAGTAACATTTGACCGTAATGGGATGATAGAGAAGTAAGCGTTTCAGTTTATTCCACGTGTGCAAAGGCTTTTTGGTAATAACGATTACAGCTTAAACACTGCTATCACTATTATACTATAGGCTAGCAGTTTAACTATAAGCTAGCAGTTTAACTATAGGCTAGCAGACCTCTAACTCAGACCTCGCCTGCGGGGCACAAGGGCGCGGAGATTGGACGAGAATGGGGACTGAGGTAGGTACAAGCGGCGAGCGGCCGTAGCGTGATATACAAGAAGTGACCGCAGCCCGAGTTAAACGGTTTGCCTATAGGTCAATATATTAAAAAAAAACGATTTGATTTAACTTGTAGGAAAGGACATAACAAGACCTACTCAATGAATATATTAATATAACTACTTACTAAAACCTTAATTATAGTACATCTAACAGCCTCAGGAGTCTACGTTCAGCACGAGACTGACTACAATATGGCACTGCCCGCTATTTAAAAAGATCTTACTCAGTTGCGACAAATAACACTCGATTATGGCTGATTCCGATCAATACAAGTTTTGTATATGAATTTTTTTGATTATTAGACTTATAAAAATAAAATATAGAATTACAGAGTCGCAGAGTTGAAGATGTATTTTTGACAAAACGTCGAGCGGGGTAAATGTGATATAGTAAGTATTATTTTAATATGACAAAAGTGATTTAATAATAAATATGAATCGTATATTTTTCTTGTATACCAACTTATATACCCTAAAATAATGTGTTCAGTAAATCGATACCTATCGGGATTATCCGGGCAAATGCTATTAAGGCAGCCACATACTTGAAAGCCAACGCCAAAAAAAATTGTTTCGTAACTTGAAACGAATTAAACGTCAAGGCCAAAGTTAAAGTTGGATAAAAGCTCTTAGGCCGCTGTTAACTGCTAATTGAATAAAAATATTTGTAACACCTAGAATTTTCACTTAATTCGTATGTATGATGGAAGTAATTTCAGGACGAATACCGATATTATTATAAGTGATATTTTTCACTTATGCTTCACTCCAGATATTCCGTGATTTTATTCGTCTTTTTCTAATGTTGTCATTGAAGAATTCATACCAACTTATGGAACGGGGATGTTACATACAAAATACTCTAAGGGATTTCAGACTAAAAGCTAGGTGATCGTAGTGCTGAATTATACGGTAATGCCTTCTTCGTTTAGTAGTATTTTATATTACCTTTATATAGTTCAATTTGATTTTGTTTGAAATAGGTACCAGACCCTCTGTTAACAATTCAAATTCAATCTGAGGGTGAATTTTGATGATATTCCATAAGGATACATGAAAATGTTTATAGTCCGAATCAAATGTACCTACGTGCACTGACGCAATTTTAATTTGTCTGTACAGCTGAAAATAGTTTCCAAATTCATAAAATATATGCGTAAATCTTACAACCTTGACAGTTTTATTACAAGAAAAGATTTACTACATCGTAAAAATAATAATAGATATGTCTAAACAGAAAACACTGCTACACTACAATTGCTCTGCATTTAAATGAGAAACATTGGTTGAAGTGTAAAATGCGGGAAGTAATTACGGGTTAAAATCAAAGTTGTTAATGTGCGAGTCGCGATCCTAGATTAAGGGTTCCGCAGTCGGTGTTAAGCTCAATAAACCAATATTCGAATATTTAAAAAATTTTTATTCTATTCGTAGCTAAAGGGCTGAGTTAAGATCGTTATCGTTATGGGTATAAGATTCTATAATAAAATTCCGAAATCAATTTTGGCCATGCCATTACAGCAGTTTAAAAACACTGTTAAAAAGACGCTGATACAGAAAGCCTACTATACTGTTGAAGATTACTTAGATAAGGATGTGTGGATATAGGTGCACTTCTACCCTGTACAAGACAGTAATAACTAAATGTAACTAGTTTTGAGATTTATATTTTAAAGAGAGCAACCGCCGAGTTTCTTGCTGGTCTTCTCTTGAAGTGCTTTTGAATTTTGCTTCAACTCTACTGCTCGTTTGGAAAGCTGTTCCTACCGAGAAGCCAGCAAGAAACTTGGCGGTTGCTCTTTTCAAATATAATTCTTATAACTAGTTACATTTATTCATTTCTATCTTGTACATGGTAGAGGAGTAGCTACATCCACGCGTAAAGTAATCTTTCTGTATCAGCCTTCCTTAAACAATGTTCTTAAACTAACAAAGACAAAATTGACAACTTTTGAGTGGCGATGGTTGCAAAATAATAAAAAATTATTCATATGTGCTTACACCGGAGACGTTTTATTAATTATCTTGTAAATCTGATGCAAAAGTTTAAAAGCTTTCCAGTCTTCTGCTAAGGTAAGTGAGTAAGCTAAAATATTTTCGTAAAATAAACTCGTTTAAGCACTTCACTAAGGTATTCTAAAAGTTTATTAAGCCTAACTCTCTGTCTCGTCGGCCAGACTAGTTGCACTACATCCGTAATGAAACCATCGGCATTGTAATAAAAAAGTTTTGCATGTTTTTTTTTCAACTTTTTCCATTAGAGAGTATTCCCCGGAGGATCGCGTGAGAATGAGCAATTTCCTCTAGACCGTCGCGATTTAGATCTGGCTTCCTGTCTGAGCGGCGATTTTAAAATGTATAAAATCGCTTTACATTAAATTGAATGTAAGACCAAACTTGCCAGTTGAAAAATGTGCTGCGCCTTTCATGCACGAATGAAAAATAGGTCTTGAGATAATTTTCGTTGCTGGAAAATTGTGGAATTATAAACATGAAGTCTGTTTATCTTTCTGTTTGTTACGTTTTCGCTGTTATTTGATCAAATTTAGTACTATTGAAGCCTATTTACCTGCCTAACATATAAGATAAAAAATTCCCTTATACTTTCGAAAACATAAAACACATAGTGCTTAATTGAGGGTATTTTAATAATGAAGTTTACATGAAGAAAGAAGATATTTTATTGTATAATTCTGAAAAAAAGTGTAATATTGTGCTATTATAATAAAATGACTGGCCCGTTGGCGCAGTGGGTAGTGACCCTGCCTTCAGCTCCGCGTGTCGCGGGTTCGGTTCCCGCCGAGGGCCAACATTTTCTATAAAAAAAATTGTTGGTTCTTCGAGCCTGGGTGTGTATTTGTATTTTGAGTATGTATTTAAAATTATATAATTCGTTACCCATAACACAAGTATTAAGTTACTTACTTTGGGGACGGACGACCGTGTGTGTAAGTGTGCTATATATTTATTTATTTATTATTTATTTATTAACTTTAAGCGTAAACAGCCTAACAAGCTTGCGAGTGGGATAGATTGACTTGGGTTAATCATACAAATATTATATGACTATTCCGAATGATATTTTGATTGTTTTTGACGCAAAATTCACAAATCCAAATTTTTTTCTATTTTTGTATCTTACGAAGACTTAATCACGACGTTTATCACCGTAGAACGCTCTATTGTAAAATATAAATTAAGAGCCTACGAGCAATGAAGCTATTAAGATTTCCTCTGGATAAGAATTTGCAATCTCTTGGAAATTTCATCCAGCCATCACAGTTTAAACAACATTTAACAACAATAAACAAAGATAATTCGAAGGTTAAGTAATAAAAAGAAGTTTCTTCTTGGCCCGACCTCGTCTTCAAGTTGGTTACAAATTGAAAGTCTTCGGAGTAATTTTAAACGCCAATCGGGTGCATCGGTCGCCTTCCCGAATCTATAAATCAAGTGTGATTGCGATCGGTTCCGTAAGCAAGGGCGTAAAATACGAATACCAGTTAAATTTCTATTCTAGGATATTAACATTGTTGTAAACTGTATATTAACTATGTAATATACTCGTAAGTATCGTAGTCGGATGCTAATGTTACGTGTGTTAAATATGAATATAGATGGATATGTGGTTATAGGCCGAGTAATTGGATAGGAATTGGAAGATGGTTGGATAGTATATAGTATGTCGATATAAAAGAAGTAGCGCCAGAGATGATGAATCATAGGAGAAAATAGAAGTGAAAAACATATTGTGTCTGATAAGGGAATTCCACTTATGAGTCTGATAAGGGTAGGAGAATGATAGATGTATCGTAATATTTTAAATAAGGCAAGAAGACAATACTTTTATTGTATACAAGTAAGATAGGAGTATAAGGAAATGCTCCACTTGTGTTTAATATTGTTTCTGTTGTAAAAGACGTTACTTTACAAAAGTGACAATTTTTGTAATGCTTTTTACAATATAATAGTTTGTGTAGAATTTACAAGTAACTAGTTTTACTTGTGACCTCGTTCGCGTCAACTTTAGTAATAGAATAACATCAATTATTTACCCTGAATTTTTCCTGTTCTCAAATGAAAATTTTACTTTTTATCCTCTATGTTGGCCCGGCTTATAGCTTTAATTGTACAAAATTTCATTAATATTGCTCCAGCGAATTGCCGGACGGACAGACGGACGGAAAGACTTTTGCATTTACAATTTGGTATATTTTAAATTGGTATATATGCGTACATATTCACAGATATGTATTTTATGTACGAAATATGGCGTAAATATTTTTTTACCTTACAGATTAAATTATTACATAATTATAACAAAATTTTAACAGCTTTGAACAATATTGGTCATAGATATACTATATTATATATATATATTGCAAATCTTACAAAAGAAAGATAGACCGAGAACAAATAATATAACACACACCATATACGTATTGTGTAGAAATTGGCTTTTGAACAAACATGGTTAAAATAAGTCGGAAAAATTATTGGTAAGTATATTGGTAAACCTTGGTCACCCTGTTGTTGAACAAAAGCATGACGGAACATTGAAGTCAATTGTGTTAAGTCCGGAGCACCTGTGCATTGCACCGTAAAGATGTCATGCTATTTTATCTTATCACCGAAATAGTGTCAGATGGAGTAAATTAAAAATAAAGGATACATACATTTTAAAAGATGTTGGAAGTACTGAATTTATTCAAAACTATTTGAAAGTGTACATATATAATTTATATAATTGAGCTATAAGAAGAAGTACATGAAGCTAGTATCAGTTTTTTTATTTTTTTTCTATCCATTTATATATAAGACACACCAACGACACGAACACAGGTAGAATTATATAGTTACATATTTAGTAAATAAGTTTTCGTTCTGGGTGAACACGTCACTTAAAGGCATGCACAGCATTCAATATTTGTTTGGTTGTTTGTCCGTTGGCAAGGACAAGGTATCGTTATACACATTGCCCCCATCCCCGTCGACAGCTCTGATCCCAGGGAACACCTCCTCTGGGTAGGGACCCCTCGAAAGAGAAGTCCCCCTCCGTTAACCGGTGCATCGGGAGCACCAGATGTACCGACGCCTCGGGGACCTGTAAACCAGGCGTCCGATATACCCCGTTCGGAACACCCGAAGGTCAGGGCGGCAAACGATGGGCTTGGGCAAGTCGCTACCACCTGGACTCGTCAGCAGCAGATTGGATTCAGAACAAAAGTTCCCGGAACCGCTCCGCTGCCTACCTCCGCAGGGCAGAAGGAGGCCATCGTGCCCGCGATCGCTCCCTGCCCACCAATGGGATCAGAGTAATACCATAATACTTATATTTTATTAAAGCTAAAATTTATTCAGTTGGTTCAATTGATTTGCACGTGTAATTAATGCAATTATTATTATTATTATCAACGTAACCCGTTTTTAGGGATTAGGTAGAATGGTTTTCCTCCTGCCCTTTATATTATTATCAGTGTAACCATTATTTAAGAAGTAGAATGGTTTTCCATTCATCATCCTCCTGCCCTTTGGCCCACTCTAAGCGGGGTCGGCACAACATGTTACAAACATGTTGTCAAATGATTTGGCTACGTATTTTACGACCGGCAGCCTGCCTGAGGACAACTACTTTAGTCGCCTTTTACTACACCTCGGTAAAAAATTAGGGTGGTCTATTCTACTCTGCCAGATATCACATGGTGGGTAGAATGGTTTTCCATTAAAGAAGTATTAATTATTCTGGGCTGTGTGATTTTACTATAAAAAGGAGAGATACGTAAATTGGATGTATAAAAGTAAAGTAACGACCTCTTACTATCCTACTGCTGGGCATATTCCTCCTCTTTGAAGGGTTAAAGCTAACTGCTAAGACCTATCACGCTGCTCCAACGCGGATTGTTACACCTATCCCTAATATAAAAAGATATGCAGGTTTTATTTCACCGAAAAGCATGCGATAAATTGCAAATATCAATTACACACATAAGGTTTGACAAAAAAATTAATTGATGTCTGCCCGGGGTTTGAGCTCGTGACCCCCGTTGAAAGTATTGAAAATATACTGCAACCGCTGGGCTATCACGTTTTCAATAGTTCAGCAGTGGCAGTATATTTACTCTCAAATTAATATGATAATTTGATTCGTACAACCATCTCAAGACACATATTACCTGTACGAACAATTTATGTTATAAAAAACTTATGGAAGTCCTGGAGTGCTTCAAAATCAATCTTCTCGAAAAGTTTTAAAATTTCATCACAGTATTGGAGTGGGGAAACTCCACCGGTCACAAGTCCAATGCGCAGACGGAAACTTGAACTTGCACCATCGAACTGTTCTTGATTGCACTCCCGTTCGGAAATTTTCAGCAAATACTTATATTACTCTCTTGGAAAAAGTTTTCAGGGAAATTGAAAGAGAATTTCTTCTACATCGTTACTTGTAATAAAATAGTTAACTATATTATTTAAAGTTCTGGAATTGAACATGAAAAATCCACCCATATTTGACTATTATCTAAACATACGGGTTAGATCGCAATTAAATCGAGTTTAGAGTTCGGGCAAAAGTTTAAAATCTACCACCTAACTGGTAAAAAATGACTAAAATTGTGCCTTGCTTCTTTAAAGGAAATGTTATGTAGATTTTGGCATTAACTAAATATGTTATAGTAGTTTGATAAATTTTTCATTTACTTTCACACATATGCATAGTTTATTTAAATATATTATTTATTTATCTATCTACACACACAATTAATTACAAACATACGCAAATACAGTGCTAGAAACATGCAGAAAGGTGAATTTAAACATTTTCAATCGAAAATAAAAAAAATCGAATCGAATTATAATTTTCTTAAAACTCAACCCGCTATCTTGTGCGTGAAATTTAAATTTACTATATTACTATATATAATTTATAATTAAATAATATAATAATAATTATAATATATAATTTACTTTACTAAATTTACAATTGAATAAAAATTGTTTGTATTATAAATAAAGATAATCTTTGACTCTAGTCGTCAGTCTCTAGTAGATTGGGGAATTAATAAAGAGATTGTGGGGATATTCTGCGAGTATTTTTAAATCCCCAGGTAGGTGGAAAATTCCGCGCACAATT
This sequence comes from Morpho deidamia, assembly GCA_947086505.1. NCBI lineage: Eukaryota > Metazoa > Arthropoda > Insecta > Lepidoptera > Nymphalidae > Morpho > Morpho deidamia. The sequence continues at coordinate 11,325,317 of CAMTZC010000010.1, forward strand.
TCTCGGCTTAGCCATGAGCCCGTTTCGAATATGGACCTAACATTGATGCGACTGGATTCGCGTTAGTCACGAAACGGTTGAAACCTTTGTTTATACTGCCATTTGCAGAATAGGGGTATTAGAATCTGGAAAGTTTAAAAAGTTTTTACACCACAAGTAACGTTAATATAATATAAAAATTTAGTTATCCGCGATGAGAGAAAAAAGAAAAATAACTTATGCTAATGCTATGCGTTTTTATTATCGCTTTTTCTTCTATGATGGATGGACGTCCACTGCTGGACATATGTAGGCCTCATCACGTTATCTCCACACAACACATTGTTGTGCCGGTTAAATCAAGAGACCTCTCACGATTCTTTTGGGGTCGTCGCTGCACCTCGTAGGTGTTATTTCTTGATTAAAAATACACTGTATTTATCCTATAATAAACTAATTTCCACATTTTATTCTTCAATATTTTAAAATACTTTAGATAAGTTTTTTGATTACAAAATCGTTGTCATGTATTTATATCTTTATTTTATATAATAAATTGCAGCTTAAGTTAACGTCAAAGTAATCAATGCGATAAAGAGCGTAGGAATAGTCATATATGAGTCATTAAATTATCACGTACCTAAATATTTTATTAGTAACGTCTTTCAAGGCATTAGATATGGAAGTGAATTGAAGTTAATCGGATTTTTTTCTACATTCGTTGGAGTAAATGTGTCAACAAAGAGAAAATTTTCGTTATCATTTGTAAACTCGTTCATTAATTTTATGTCTCCAGAGGCGATGTTGTCTCTTAATCCGTACTTATTCGTATGAAAAATGACTCTGACTGATGGGACGCCTCTGGCTGGAGATTAAAACTTCATTGTGAACAATGGTTTTGTTACGAATTGGCACATGTTTTTATTTTTAATACAATACTTTTATACAATTTCTCTGTTAATAAATGTTTATTTCTGAACACGGTTTCACGATGACAGGGTTTTAACAGAACGGGCCTCGAGGCGAACCTGCTTTTATGGACTGGTCTTTGCAGTCTCCTGAATACTGTATTGCGGTCGTTAGGCCTAGCACCTGTGTGGTGGTGGCTCTATAGTGATTTACAGAACACTTATGTCCGTGTCTATGCACGGTGAATCAACCGTAATTTTTCATGGCAAAAACAAGAGGCCTAAGAGTCTCGACTGGCACTGCACAATTAGAGTGACGTTTAGGGTAAGGTACGACCATGACTAATCTGCTAAGCTGTCGGGAGTATGGAGAAGCTCTATATGCTTTTAGGTCACGTAAAAACCAATCTAAACAAATAGGTCCCAAAGTTTGTAATACACTTCATATTGCTGTGTGGCTTTTTATTGCTATGGGTACTTGATGATTGATAGATCCTTTATAGATATCAGCCACTGCGTTAAAAAAGTATGTAATATAAAACTAAGCGTGAAACGTTGAACTAACTTTTTATGGTCAATACGAGAGATATTCTCAAGTCTCAGTAAGGCTGCATGGCATAAAAATTATAAATTGTTAATCGTCAGGTCAAATGAAACTTTTATACAGTTTTTAAAAGATCCTTCTTAAGCCCGGGCTGTTCTATTAGTAGGCTGTTTTATATATTATCAGGTAATCAACACCAGCATCACTTTTTGTTCAGGAGGAACAATCAACCCTTTGTAGGTACTGCATTCTGCGGGGGACAATAATGGTCGACTTTTGCTGGCTATAACCTTGTGATAAAGACTTGCTGCTTGATGATGAAGGCCGAGGAATACCGAATAATCACAACTGCGCCCTCGTCAGAAGTATATGCTCAACATTCGTGGTCGCGTAAATAGAAGACCTTTTTCTTCAGAACCGATGCACTCAAGAGCTCCTGAGGACTTTCAGTCACTTTAGAACCTTTATAACCATCAAGTCGTAACTGCGCACGAAAATAATGTAATTATTTATATAATAGGATAGCATGCTCATTTTCTTGAAATGGGAGCAATATGATATTTTGCAATATAAATTGCTTACAATTTTCAACGCAAAATTGAATTTGAATATTTTATAGCAATCTTCTCAGAAAAATGTATCTTGTTTCTATTTTGAGATGCAGAAAGAATATTACGTTTAATTCCTACGCATGTCCAAATTTTTAGCTTTTAAGAATTTATGCTAAAACGTGTATAGTATAAAATGATTATAATGAATCGAGGTGAAGTGAATTAAGATGTTTTTTTAAGGCCGTTTACTTTATTAACATACAATAGGGTATTCTTATTTTAGGAATACTTTTACCTGTCTATGTATTCTTCACACATATTAGTTTTCACATACACGAAACGGTTTCAACTCAAAGTCAAATTACTTAATTAACTTACAACTACTAATTAAATTAATTAATTAACGCTACTGCTGGTTCGGAGTATCGCTCCTACCGCAACCAGCCAGAAACTCGTTGGTGCTCTTTTCAAAATATATATCTTATAATAAGTTACATTTTGTCATAGCAATCTTATGCAAGGTCGAAGACTTGCTAAATCGAGGCATTTTTATCATCTACATAATAATGTAGGAGCAGGTACATTCCATTCTAACATCAGTTAGAGGAAAAGCATGAGACTATATCAAGGACGTAGCCTCTAATTATAATATAGTTGATTTAACCTCATTCCATATCAAGAGAACAGTGTCAAAACCTAGTATTGCGGAATGGTAACGATAAAACTAAATAGTTAATAAATTAATTATGCCGTGTGGTATCCGGCATAGAATAGACCACCCTCCTTTCTTACCGAGGTGTCGTAAAAGGCGACTAAGGTCAGTTGACGTCAGGCAGACGGCCGGTCGTAAAATACGTAGCCAAATCATGTAACAACATGTTTCTAACATGTTGTGCCGACCCCACTTAGAGTGGGATAAGGGCAGGAGAATGATGATGAGTTGATAAATTAATTAGAATTTCAACTAATATTGTTAATACGAGAGTCGGCATTTTGGTTTGACATATTACTGAACTACACTACACTACTGAACGGAACATCAGATCGATGTGATTTTTTTATAATACCAGTCCTAATATAAAGGCCATTTAAAAAAATAAAGGACTTTAAGGCTTCATTTTTTTACTTATAATAACTAATGCCATACTATACCATAATAAATCCATAACCATGTTTTTTATAACTTCTTTACACTTACTTATTTCCTGTGGCACTACAACCCTTTATGGGTATTGACCTCCTCAATGAGCCTTTTCCACTTTACTCTGTCCCTGGCCTCCTGTCTCCAAGATATTAGTCTGTCTGTGCGTCGGAGGTCTTTCTCAACACAGTCTATACGCTTATTTCCGTATACATTAGTATTGTTAAATGTTTTATTTTGCTTATACTTATCTGAAGCCAGTGTGATTGTTGGTATCGAGACAGAATTGGAAATTGACATAATGTCAGTACGGTAATACGCAACTATTAACTACGTCACGGAAACGAAGTCAATTACAACGTATATTTTATGTTAAAACATATTCTTCAACATATTATTCTATTGACATTCAACTCGATTGTTCGTAATTCTTTACAAGTAGGTACGATGATCATGTTTTAAAACTATTTTTCAATCATAAATGTAAGTCAAGTAGAAACGAAACGTTGTTCGCCTTTGCCAGCAAAAGGGTTCGGCGGCGAAAAGTTTTAACAATTCAAATACAATTAGCATATAGACTGCAATGCAATAATACTGGCGGGGAATCGCATTTAAATATCACTGACAATAAATATATTTGCAATTGATTTCGTCGAAATGAAGCGATTGCAATTTCGCAATTTGAATCAACTTGACCACAATTGAATTTCAGCAGAATTAGATCCTTTCCCCATTTTAGTAGGAATATTTTTGTTTAGAATAGTTGTTTTTGAATTTAATAAAGTAATAATTATTATTATACAAAACAGTTTTTTTATATTAAGAATACAGTAACCGATGACTTAGCTTTATACATGTAGGATTTAGTTAAAAACTCTATATTAAAATTTCTGAACAGATAAGCTGGGACTAATTTATAAGAAATACCTGCGATTTCGTTCTTCAACTTAAGTGTTAAGATACTGTCAATTAAGTAGTAAGTATTTTTCTTGTTTAAGAAGGATAAACGGGCCTAATTTATTTTTTCGTCCGGCACTAGACTGTACATTTGTATCCTTAACAACTGCTTAAGTAAAGACAGAAAAGAATAAATCCAACCATGGATATCTGTCATTTCAGAGAGTAAACTGCACAATAAAATTTTTCTATCAGCCTTTAATCATCCCACTTCTGGGCAACATAACTTTTAATAGACAACTTATTGATACCCGCACATGGTTTGAATATTAGATGAATTCACGCGTTTCCAAAATCGACCAAGACATTCATATATTCATAAGCACTTTTAAAGAGTTATTGATCTGTTAATTAGTTATAACGATACCATTAGTCTGAACAATAACTTACTGAGATGAGCAACACTAAAGTGGGTAAAAAATATACATGAAAATAAAGGTTCAGTTTTACACGCATGAGGCAGACTTAAAACTTTAGAACGTGCCCCGGCATTCAATTGCAGGGTTTCCAAGCTGGTTGGTAGTGATGCAATACTTTGTTTGACTAGTTACTTCACTGTCCAACTTCTCTAAGACAAATGGCAAACTGAACAAGTTGAGGCTGTCAGAGGAACTCGATGCCAACCGCTGTCTTAATTAAATCACTTTATGCGCATCATGGCGAATTTATTAAAACTTACCGTTGCACTTTCAACTGATCAGCATAACGTTTTGAGTTTAAGCTGCACTTAACTAGCGATAGCTTTAACGTAGATTTTGAAGTTCTCCGTAGTTTTTGAAGCGAAATACTGACGTATCAGCTAATAATCATATATAAGTATCAAGTACGGAATACTTAGGCACTATAACAAAACTACCTCGCTATCGTAATAACGATTTTGTCGTGGAGCCTATCCTCCTGATGATGCTTCGGTTTCGGAGCGAAATGATCGTCGAGATTGTTGTGGGAGGGTGTGTGTGCTGCTTGTGTGCTTTGTTGCTGGTGGAGGAGCCTTGGGGTGCGTGTGGTGGCTTGTTCTGCATGTATAAGGTTCGTAGATTTTGCCTGCTTCATACACATTAGCTTTGCATGCATTTGCGGATTATAGCGAGGTAGTTTTGTTATAGTGCCTGTAATATGGAATTCCGCAAAGTAACGCCTGCTTCTATAAATCATTTACGGAATACTTAGTTTGCTGTTGAAGTTGCTAAAAGCAAACAGTTAACCGTGCAACATGAAGCTCGTAGGGCCCTTTCAGGCCTTAATTTAATTGAAACTTTTCAAAATTTCAAGTTTTACAAAATTTATATATAGATCTTTTCAAAATTGACAGGCCTGTGGCGCAGTGGGTAATGACGCTGCCTTCAGCTCCGCGGGCCGCGAGTTCGATTGCCGCCAAGGGCCAACATTTTCTATAAGCAATTTGTTGGTTCTTCGAGCCTGGGCGTATACATGTCATATATCAACCAGTTGTCCGTCACTCATGACACAAGTATTAAATTTCTTACTTTGGGGTCGGACGACCGTGTGTGTTAGTGTCCCATATACTTATTTATTTATTTAATATAACTAAATATTAATTTTCAATATCTTAATAAGGATCGTCTTATTAATATCATGTTTACATAAGATGAATACATACTTTGTCATATACCATCAGGCTACTCAGTGTCCATCCGAACTACTACCGTACCTTGCCTATGACTAATTACCTCGGACAGGTGTTAAACCAATCAGGTAGACGTGATTATTTTACGATGTGACTATAGATAACCAGATAACATACAATTTCAATAAACTTAGTAGTCCACTCGTTCAGTTTCTATATCTTTAAAAATATTCGTATAGAAAAAGCAGTCTAATTAAATACTTATATTATGATTTCAAAAGTTTGTCCGTCTGTAAATGATATTTGATTATAGGTATTTAAAAAAGAAGTCATCACCCTCCTGCTCTTGTCCCACTCTAAAGGGGGTCGCCATAAAATGTTCCAAACATGTTGTCATATGATTTGGCTACGAAGTTTTTACGACCGGTCGCCTGCCTGACGTTAACTTACCTTAGTCGTATTTTACGACCCCTCGGTAAGAAAGAGAGTGGTCTATTCTACACAACCGGATATCACACGTATAAAATATAGATAAAGAAATAAAATATAAATATAAAAAATAAAATAACAGACACTCATAAAAGCATTTTATTTTTAACAATATCGTATCTAAGCTGTCATATTTTGTCAACTAATTATACTGATATTATATATGACACTCGCAACACTCGGGACAGTTTGTGTGTCTGTTATTCTCTCTCTCAGACAATCCGCTGAAGAAAATTGATATAATCTGATACAATTTTTATACCGGTCTAATAATATATGATTTTACTTCGAGAACAGAACAAAAAGACTACATAATCGAGGGCATTTCAACACATTTTCACACAACAGGCAGGTTCACTGCTACCTGCATCAACGAGTCATTCAGGTTAGAGATAGAGTTTAGTGTACGATCGACGTAGTTAGGTTATATATAGCCGAAATTTTTTTTTTTATTTCTATGAAATAAGAATGTTTATCTAAAATAAAAAAAAATCATTAATTTCCTTCTGTTAATTTCATTATTTCATGCTCGAATTGAAACTTTGAAAGTAGTTATTGCTTAAGAACACTTAATATAACTTTAGCAGTTAATAAGTTGAAGTAGGTGCGCCTGAAGTTTTCCAATTCTAAGAATGGATGTTAAATTAAATAAGGCTCTGTAACTTTAGACTAATTAATATTACCATCTGGACAAACTTTAGATACTTCTAGTAATAAATGATGAGAAAGAATTTGTATCTTTTCTGTGATTTCAAATCAATACATGGTGTCCATAACACGTGTTTAGATATGGTCAACACATATTTCTGCAACTTTTAATGATAATAGATACTTCATTATACTAAAACATTCTTACAGAAATATAAATAAATACAAAAAATTTAGCATTTAATCAATTCTATTCTAAAATATATATTTTTGGATCTGTCTGTAAACGAAATGGGTTACCTTGTATCTCGGTATCTAGTTTATCAAAATATTTGTTAATTGTAAAAATAGTCTTAAAAAGTAAACTATAATATTAATGATGCCATTTGCCGATGCTATTATTAGACGATGGTGTGCTAAACTATTAGACGATGTGTTAAACTAAAGATCCTATAGGAAATCTCAATCTCAAGCGGGCTATGGAGCGAGCTATGTAGCTACATAGTTATATGTTTCGTGTCTCTGCATCAAATCTGAAGGAGATCCGTAAATTGATGTAGACGTAATTAAAGAAACAAACGAAATACATCATACTGTATTATTAGTACATCTGATATTGTAAAATCTCATAGGAACAATTGTTGGACGTTGGTGCTTCGAGGTGCTTAAACATTGATCCCACATTGGAAGATAACAGTAACAGATCACGCCTACAAAGTGTACATAAAGGTTTCAGAAGGCTTCTGTACTGAAAATTTCATTTCAACACGGAAAACAAACCCCGCGTATTCTGCAGAGCGCGTTAATAAAAAAAGCCGGTGATAATGTTGAAGAATAATATTTTGAAATATCACGTTATATGTTTATCATCACCGCATTCATCATCATCATCATCATTATTATTAACATTCAGGGACTAGCTAAAAACTCAAGTTACAATAACACACTTTTACAATTTTTTTCTACATGGACAAATAATAATACGAAAGAAAGTGCAGTAGCTTAGAAAATATAAAAAGGCTTTAATTTAGGAAAAGAGAGTGACTAATCTGTAAACATTAAATCTGCCACAGTTCCTAATAAAACGCTTTAAGTCCTATTCATATTAAAAGTAACTTTTTACAGATAAATCTTAAGTAGGCTTTTTACGAGCACTTTTGAATCGTCAAGGATCAATAATTAGATTTAATAACCTACACTGGTTCGGAATGTTGCTCTTACCGAGAAGAACCAGCAAGAAACTCGGCAGTCAATCTTTTAAACATTTAAATTTATATTATTTATTTGCAGTCTTGTTTGGAGCTGAAAGGATTTTCAAATCCAAGCATTTTTATCATTCAAATAATCTTCAATTGTGTAATATGCCTTACGTATAAGCATAGTTTTTACACTTAATTTAAACTTTTCTGTAGATAATTCTAATACAGATTGCGGAATTTTATTGTAAAAGCGAGTACTGAGACCAACGAATGAGTTGCTAATTCTGCTGAGTCACAGGGATTACAAACTTTTTGTGACCTCTGGTATATCTATGATACACATCGAATACACATACATATAGTTTGATACATATGAATATTTTTTCGTACAAAAATAATATTACTATGTATATATATTGTGACGCTACTGTAAGTATGCCTATTTCCTTGAACTTTTCGCGAAGAGACTCACATTGCCTCATATTATGGTAAGCACGTATGGCTCTCTTTTGGGAAACAAAAATCTTTCTGATAAGAGATAATCTTTATTTCAATTTGTACTTATCATCTGATCTAATTTGTAGAAGCTTTATGAATGTTACGCTTCAAGTGCCCCTGCAATTTTCATTACCAAAAACATTCGAATAGACTTGAATGTTGCTTATAAACGAATTGAAAGGGCGAGCAGTTCAATCGCTGGATTAAGGAATTCGAAGGGAAATGAGCAAGGAACATTTTCCTTATCTTTTGTTGAAAATGTGTTCATTAATTTCGCGTACTTCGCTTTAAGCTAGCACTTCGTTCGGATGAAAAATGAGAGTATAATTGGGACAGATGTGCTTTCGTGTTCAGTGAAGTGAATTTGTATATTTTCAAAGAAAAATGTTAGTTCTTTAACGATCATATTTTGATGTTCTGCGTTATTTCTTTGCGCTTTTTAGCACTACATTTTTTCTAGATTAAGTAATACTTATGAGTATATTACTTAATTGCTGTGATAGCCTAGCGGTGAGACCGTGCGACTCTCTAGAGACGACATAGGTTCAAACCCGGGCAGGCACCAATGGGTTTTTCTATTAAAACTTATGTGTCTAATTGATAATTGCAATTAATCACACGCTTTTCGGTGAAGGAAAACATCGTGAGGAAACCTACATATCTCTAGAGAATTCTAGGGATATGTGTAACCTACCAATCCGCATTGGAGCAGCGTGGTAGGTCTTAGCTCCAATCCTTCTCTCCAAAAACGGAGAGAGGAGGCCTTAGCCCAGCAGTGGGCATAGTAACAGGCTGTTACTTTACTTACTTTACTTTTATATTACTTAAGCTATTCTTAATTGACAACTTTCGTTGCGCAGTGGTCGCTTTGTGTCTTATTACTGGAGGTCTCAGATTCGATTCCTGGTAAGAGAATTTTAAAATTTAAATTCTCACTTCGGCCGTCACTACTTAAAACTCTACCAGTAACAACAACGAAACACTTATCAGTAGGCGAGATGTGAATCAAGCGAAAAACTATAACGAATATAAAAAATATTATTGTAATTTTAACAATTTTAGTTTTAAAATAGGCCTCTTATCAATTTGCTCATAAACAATTTGCCACTCAAAAATAAAATCGCAATCGATTTTATATTAATCTCTCTCATGTCTCATTTAATCTTTGTTCTTGAACTATAGAGCAACAATTCGAGGCATTGATCCTTTATTAAAAATTTAGATCGACAAACCAGATTTAGATTCAAAAGATATTTAAATATAACATTTGTTTCACACTACAAAATGCATATCCGATTTCTGGCACGAATCGGAATACCTTCTTTACCTCAGCGATATTCAAAGGCGGTCTACTACGGAAATATCGCCTAGCAGACTATATGCAAATTCAGTTTGAAAAGTGGGAAGTATCCAATGCTGAATTTCAGAAAGTACGCAATTCCTTAGGATTAGTCGTAAGCGTGAAATTGTCGAAAAGGGTCTCAAAGATCTGTTCCAACATATTGCAAGTCGTGCGATTTTGTTTTTTATGTGTGCGTGGGACTTGGACGTATATCATAGTCCATTTATATTGTAGGTTAAAATTATGGATACTACGAAGTCCACTTTAATATGAGATTTTACACTACACAGTAAGTTGCTTGGTATATACGAATTTTACCAGATTATTCATACTAAAACGAGCCCAGAAGGTCTTGGATCGTAACATCTTCACTTTCTCACTTTTAAACTTGTATTGATTCACTATTCACTTTCAGCTTGACTTTACTAAACGACTCAAAAATACACTTTAACTAGAAATCACGTTAACGACGACAATCGACAGACTCTCGACAGAATCTGAACGGAATCTCTCTAATTCATCACATTATTCACTAATTCATAACATCAAGTTTCACTATTTAAGGCAATCCCCACTCACATGTCCCTAAAAAAAAGTCCCTACCCTCGCTATCGATCACTCAAGATACCCGCATCCGGTATTAACAACAACACAGACTGTCATTTGACTATTTCCTATTCCAACATTTTTAGTGTCTGTTACAATACTTAGGCCGATTCTTTAAAGCGTAGGATATTAAACATAGAATTGCAATATTGTGAAAGTATAAGGTGCCAGAATATTCGATGGCAACTTTACTGCTGGTGTATGTTTTATGGTACTCAAAGTGATATGTTAATAGTGACAATGTTCTAATTACGAATAGGAAGAAAATATACTGCTGGTTAAGTACTGTACTTTTAATAGGACCTGGATATTGCTGAAAGCAGTTAATTACTGTTATAGTATTTGAACAAAGACTTCATTATAAATAAGTTATATAAAAAATTTGAAAACCAAACGAATAGACAAGTTTTTGAAAAAAAGAAATTCTTGTTCTGTTACCCATTACATGTATGTTCTTTACAATTTTCACTCAATAGTCTTTCACCGTGTGGTACCCGGCAGAATAGAATAGACCATCCTCCTTTCTTACCGAGATGTCGTAAGAGGCGACTAAGGTAAGTGCCGTGTGGTATCTGGCTGCATGGAATAGACCACCCTCATTATTTACCGAGATGTTGTAAGAGGCGACTTAAGGTAAGTTGACGTCAGGCAGGCGGCTGGTCGTAAACCATATAGCCAAATCATGGGTATGTACTACTTGTTGTTTATCAAAACAATGAGTACTACAGTTGTTGCTTATATTCGAAACAAACGATGCAACAATATTTCTGTAAGATAATGATGTTTGCGGCACTATATGATGAGCTAACATTTACTTCTCATTACTTCAGCCACGATTCAATTGTACCAAAGTAAACATTCATTACAAATGAAATGTTTCGCGTAAAAATATAACGTGAAGAAAGACGTCCCTGGAACCTACGTTATTTTAAATTATCATTTTTACTTTATCAATTTGTACACTGCATGTTTAAAAATATATTTTTAGATTAATTTTACCAATTTACTCTTTGAAGGTTTTGAGTCCCAATAAGCGTTATTCAAACATCGTTATTGTTTACTCCATATTATTAATTTAAACTAGGTTTTATGTTATTTATTTATGTATTGTTGTCAATTTCCCGTTTTACGTTATTTTTGCAAATAACAGTTTTGTAGTTACATGAACATATTAAAATTTTGAAAACCAATTGTGGTATATATGCTCAAGTTGTAATAGCCCAGCGATGACACCATGCTAAAAGTGATCAACGCCCGTACAGGCTTGATGAGTTATGAATTAAAACGTATATGTCTCATTGATTATTGCAATTTATCAAACGCTTTTCGGTGAAAGAAAACATCGTGAGGAAACCTCCATATCTCTTGAGAATTCTAGGGATATGTGTAACCTACCAATCCAAGTTGTAGGTCTTAGCTCCGACCCTTCTCTCCAAAAACGGAGAGAGGAGGCCTATGCCCAGTCATTGGATAGTAACAGGCTTTTATTTTACTTCATTTACATACGCTAAATATACAACACACTAAATATACGCTAGATATGCAACATATTTTGTAATTCCCTTCGTTTTTTATTATGGTCTTCCTCGTCTGGCATGATATAAATATAATTATAGCATAGGTAATTTAATTTTGCCGAATTTTTAGGAATTAAGTCCTTGAATAACCAATAATATATTAAGGAAAGCAGTATAGAAAAAATAAAGATTTTTTGCATAAATTACATAATAAAAATGCTCCCCTTGAATGAGATTCATAAATCGGGGAAGCCGACATTGTTCTCAGGGTAGGATTCTTTCATTCTCTCTGCATATAAAATACATCTGATATTATTTGAATACAAATTGTGGGTTCATTTTTTCTTTTATTATTTATACGAAATTTTAATACCTCTGTTTTCTACTTTCTCAGGGGAAATCGTTAAAAGATAGATCGGTTTACAGTAAAGCTACTTAACGAAGGGCCATTTTATTATTATTATACCCATTTAACTACCTACTGTCCCTTTGTGTTAAAGTCCAAGACACAAATATTTGGAGACTGAAATTGTTTTTATTTTAATTATTCGTTGATATTTTACTTTAACTACGATGACTAAACTTCCGATACTCTACATATTTATTTATACTTACACTCTTAAGAAAATGGTGGTTTTGTTTTATTGATGTTGCAAAAACATAGTTATATGTACACGATTTTTCACAATAATTTCCTTCACTACAAAGCGAGTAGAAAAAGATGAATAAAAATTTAGTAAAATTAAAAAAATTAAGAACTAATTATAATAATATTTTCAGTAATTATAGCTCAAGATTCATCGATTTAGAGATTATTTTTATATAAGTATCATTGATAAAATAACATTTATAAATAATGTTATAACAACTCCAGTGAGAAATAAAATCTTAAATTTTAAGTGGAACGGATAATAATGTTTACGGAAACGTATAATAAGCCAACATTTGCTTTTAATTAACGCGAGTAAGGGTTGATAAGGTTCTCCACAAACATTTACTCATTAATGCAAGCGTTTATAAGATACAGTATACGTAATGTTTTGTGCCTTGTCTGTAATGTTATTAAAAAATATAAATAGACGATTGAATACCAGTAGGACTGAAATGAAATTTCGTAAGCTTAGATTTATCTTAGGTTTAGGTTTCTTAAGTTGGAAGTAAAGTAACGGCCTGTTAGTATACCACTGCTGAGCATAAGCCTCCTCTCTCTGTTTGCGGAAAAAAGGGTTAATACCCATCACGCTGATTAGTATTGTATGTATCTCCGGAATTCTCAAGAGACATGTCAGTTATCTGACGATGTTTTCGTTCACCGAAAAGCGTGTGATAAATTGCAATTATCAATCAGACACATCAGTTTTAATAGAAAAAATCATTGGTACTTAGCCGGAGTTTGAAACCTGCGTGATTACATGGCCCGGTTAAGCATGACGCGTCATAGGCTTCATTTTTTCTTTACGAAATTGATCTACTAAATTATAATGCTTATCTACATCAGATCCCGTATCAAAATCTTAAAATATCGTACAGTCAGTGTAACAAATGGGACCTTTCCCGATTGTTTGGCAACTGGTTATCGAATTGTCATCCTTCTTCTAGGCTAGGTTAAGACCTAATCTATCTATTCGTGTTGATCTTTTGAAACTTCACAGCTGTTTCAATCTGAAAATCATCGTACTCAGCGCATCCTAAAATCATTCATAGCCCCACGCGGATGATAGAAAGTAGTTCTTTTATAGTTTCTGTAATAATATTATAATATTTGCAAATTGGATAAATTTTATATTCATTTTGCAATAATTGATAAATCAATAAGCCAAACAAGAAGTAAGGAACATAAATTGTTAACTTGATTGCAGGGTATAAAATTCGGAAGCTTAAAGTTTAAATTGCTTTCATTTAACTTTACCGTGCTACACGAGTAACCTACGTATTCGAATATAACCCCTTCATGTAGGGAAATAAACTTCGGTTGGAGTTTGTTGCTCCTTACTCGGTCTCCATCGTTTATCTTGGACGTGTTTACAGAGATAAAATTAATAATGACGGTAAAGTACCCTCGTTGAGTTCGCTTTTATAGCACTGACGGTATGTCTTGTTTTAAACAAATAAATAAATATCTGGGACACTTACACACGGTCATCTATCTCCAGAGTAACTTAAAGCTTGTGTTATTGGTGACAGACAACTGGCAAATATATACATATAGTTTTAAATAAGGTACCGATGGTGGCCACTAATAGAAGCTGATGGAAACAATTGATCCTCTCGAGGATAGAATCTAACCAGGACCATGATCTTCAGTAATGAAGAAACGTCCGGAGACAGAGATAATTTTAAATACATACTTAAATACAAATATATCCGCCGTGTGTTATCCGGTTGAGTAGAATAGAGCTCCCTCAATTCTTACCGAAGTGTCGTAAAAGGCGACTAAGTTGTCGTCAGGTAGGCGAGCGGTCATAAAATAACTAGCCAAAAAAATGGGACAGACACAACATGTATAAAACATGTTGTGCCTATCCCATTTAGAGGGGGATAAGGACAAGAGAATGATCACTTAAGTACAAACATACACCCAGGTCGAAGAACCAACAAATTATTTATAAAAAATGTTGACCCACGGTGGGAATCGAATCCGCAACCCGCAGAGTTAAAGGCAAAGTCACTGCCAACTGCACTAACGGACCAGTCAACTGCGGGGCTAAATATGTATGCGGGTTCTTCTCGCTAAGAGAAAGAGGTCCTTTAAAAATATTTGACGATTTAAAAGTACTGGAAACAGTCCTCCAGTAATAAAGAATATTTTTAATTGGAATTTAGCAATGACCTTGTAAATGAACTTGCATTACTCCGCGACATTGTCTGCGCGGATTTTTGTTTTTTTTTATTTGTTTGCTTCAAAATATAAAGAATATTTTGAAGTTCAGTACCGAAACGTTAGTCACTCTACAACCCTTCAACGGCCTTAAGTAACGGCTAATTTCTATTTCGCTTTCGCTCTTTCTTTGTTGGAGACAATTTTTAATAATTTTTCTCACTACAAACTTCAGATTTAAACTATATATTGTTAGTTCTAAATATTGAGCTTTCGTAAAAGGTGACTGAGGTCAGTCGACCCGTCGTGTGGTATCCGACTGAGTAGAAGAGACCACCCTCTTTCTTATCGAAGTGTCGTAAAAGTGGACTAAGGTAAGTATAAGTCAGGCAGGCAGGCGGCCAGTCGTAAAATACATAGCCGAGTCATGTGACAATGTGTTTATACCGTGTTAACCCGATCCCACTTAGAGTGGGATAAGAACAAGAGGATGATGATTGTTAGTTCTAAATATTAATCAAATAGCAAGTTGTAAGCTTATGTATGAAGGAAATTCAGAAATGAAACCATTTGAATTCTCTGACGTGTCGTAAATAATGCCCGCTAGTTTACCTGTTCAGTTCAATTAACGCAATGCGGGTGTGCACAGTATAGTGAGTGGTTCACGTGTTTACCGACACAACTACGGAGTAATATTATTATATTTTGTTAGAGCTTCTGGTGGATAACGGTAATAGTATGTTAAGATTCTATAATATTTCCAATCATTTAACTTTTGACAGATTAAGTAGTGATGTCCAAATTGAATGTCTAACTTGATTCCTGAAAACAAACGACTTTATTTTTATAGAAGTTTTATTCGATTTATCATGATTATTGATATTCGCTTTTTACCCGAAGTTTTGTATCGTTTTATAGAAATAAATTGGCGTTTTGATGACTATGATTTATCGCATTATTAAAAAACTATGTCAACGATGAAACAATGAAAAAAGTATTAATTAATAATCAATAACACCCTCATAAGTCATAGACAATAAATATCATTAGACATTTTTTGGCAATCGCAACGAAATATTCAGCCATATATATCGGTAAATAATTAACACGTCACGTCACTATTTCTAAATAAATAAAGTGCCCGTAATGCAATGCATTTGTTTACTGTGGTCGAAACAATTGGATCGATTTTAATTAAATTTTCAGAAATTCTTTAAACTAACGCAGCGGATAATTTAGTAAAGTTTGGTGGCAGTCAAAGTATTTTTTAAAATGTCAATGAGTTTTTTTTAGGGGACATCGAAACCAGACTGAGACACAGCAAGGCGTGGCCCATTAAAACGATACTTCGTTATCCTCCTATTATTAATTTTAAAAAGAATTACGCGCCTGATTGTTGCAATTCATCATACTTCCTTTGTTGAAAAAATACCACAAGGAAACCTGGGAAGCAGTCTAAGTCACTTAGAAACATTCCAGTATCGTTACCCTTCGTCTATTATATACTTATAATAAGTATATATAATAAAATATTAGGTGCGGTACTGTCGCCATATTGGAAAAGTTTAAAACTTTCCACTGCCGTCCTGCATTATTTACTGAACAGCAAAATGCAATAACCGCTTGCCATCTGTTTGGCGGCGACGTCAATAATGTAAAAGAAGAATAATGTTTCTTCTATTTTCGACACGGTATCAATATTAATAGAATTAGACGTTACTTTGCGGAGGTCCATAATACAAAAGTAATAATAAAATTATTTTATCCACGATAAAGCGCGATAAATTTTATTCCGAATTATGGCAAAATAATTTTGTTATTACTTTTGGTCTCAATATTTTTAACAAGTATGTAATTTATCATTCTCATCATTCTCCTGTCATTATCCTACTCTAAGTGGGGTCGGCACAACATGTTACAAACATGTTGTCATATGATTTGGCTACGTATTTTACGACCGGCTGCCTGCCAGACGTCAACGTACCTTAGTCGCCTTTTACGACACCTCGGTTAGAAATGGGGGTGGTCTATTCTATGCAGCCGGATACCACACGGCATTTACCTTAGTCGCCTCTTACAACACCTCGGTAAGAAAGGAGGTTGGTCTATTCAACTGTGCCGGATAACACACGGCATATGTAAGTAACTACAATCTAGTAGTAAAATCTTTAGATACAACTCAACTAGTAAAGACCAAGACTATGGTTTTGTCAGTCCCATTGGATCTTGTGGTCTTGTTTATTAATCCCATAAATATAGTCAACAGGACGCGTTATAAGTCAAATTCAAATGTGACATTAATTGGGCCGATTCTCTAATACTCTTTACGGTGAAGAAAATATATTGATTACGTTGCTCGTAGAAGTAGGAAAAGATAGAGAATTTTTAGAATGTGTACAACCGTTGATCCACAGCCGAGGAGCGTGTTGGGTCTAAGCCATAAATCACTTGCCTTTTTTGCGCCTGAAGAGAGCAACGAGTCGATGAGATATTTGGTTTAGCTTTAAAGTAGACTTGAGATTAAGTCTTTACATGTTTAATGTCAGTACTGAAGCCCTCTCAGATAAATTCTTGACAAGAAGCTTTTTTGAATAATATTTTTATTACTAATTGTAACACGCAATATTAAAATAAATAACATGCAAATTCACACTACATAAATACCATTAGTTTCATTGCTTAGTAACAGTTTGTTTCAGATTAAACCCATAAATACAGCCTCCAGCTGGAAATCGGTATGCAGTAACTCCACAATCAATGCGACATTTGTCTTCAGCCTAGGAATCGATAGCGTCTCACTGCAAATATCATTGCCTCACTGTCTACCGCAAACTGGGACGTAAAATTTATTATCGCTTTCTAGGTTATAGATACATTTTATTATATTTGTAAAAGCATTTATTTATATACAAGTATTACTAGCGATTTCGTTCACTTGAACTTTAACGTTTAAGCACCCACAATTATGCAAAATTTGTATTTTACCTATTTCCAAAAGAAAAAGGAGGATATTTTTCATCTATGTAAGCCTGATATCATCATCATCCTTCTGTCCCTATCCTACTCTAAGTGGAGTCGGCACAACATGTCACAAACATGTTGTCACATGATTTGGCTGCGTATTTTACGACCGTCCGCTTACCTTAGTCGTATTTTACGACCCCTCGGTAAGAAAGAGGGTGGTCTATTCTGCTTAACCGGATACCACACGGTGGTTCAACTTAACTTAGTCGTCTTTTATGACACCTCGGTAAGAAATGAGGGTAGTCTATTCTACTCAGCCGGATACCACACGGCAGGTTGACTTACCTTAGTCACCTTTTACGACACCTCGGTAAGAAAATGAAAGTGGTCTATTCTAATCAGCCGGATACCACATAGCATACCTATGTTAGCCTGATGTATAAGCTTTTACCAAATTCTCAGTCCAGTGACCACTTACAGAAACAGACTTACGCTTTTTTAATATTAAGTATGGATTTCAGTATCACAAGCAGTCAAAAGGCTGCGACTTAATTTAGTATATACTATTTATTTATTTATATACCATAAAAACGTAACATAACGTAACGTATGAATGTACGAATATTTTATAGGCGAGGCAAATAGTACTAACGATCGATGGGAGGTACTGAGGTCCCCGCTACAGAATACTCATCATTCTGGCCTGAACTAACAATTATAAATACGAACTTAAAAACGTAGGTGGTAGAAAATGTTAAAATCGGAGATATCTTTCGATCTCTGGATTTTCATCGTACGAAATGAACGATGTAACGTGTAGTTATTATACCTACACTATAATATTTTACTATATTATTGTAAGTCTGTGAAGTTTTCCGTTTCCGGTGAAATGTACAATAACTAAAATGACTTTCCAAATCGTATAATGAAATTCCGCAAGGAGTGTGAAAGTACTATGGAAGTCAAGTCAAGCGATAGATATAAAAGAAATTCATAAAGAAAATAGTGATTATTGTCTACAGATGTCTGCAAGCAATATTATAAATATCATTGGTTTCATCGTTAAGCAAGAGTCTGTGTCAGAATTAAGCACATAAATACAGTCGCCAGATGGCCGATTGGTGCGCAGTAAATTCAGAAACAATCATACATTTGTCTTGAGGTTCGGGCTGCACTATAAGGAAATGGCGAAGCAACGGCCGCTGTTGTTAAATGTCGTGTTTGTTTTGCTTTCACAGTCCCTTTCTTTTAAATTAACAGCGGGTAAGCAATACATAAATATTGCTACTAGATGGCGTTTTATAAGAGTACTAAGGGTGCCTCGTGGAGTCCCAGTTTAGAGCGACGTGTTGGGATACGACTTTTTCTAGTAGTGGTCAAAATATTATTAAAATTAGTGTGAACGTGATTAGTACTGTCCCTATAGTACTGTGGATCTATCTAGAGTTATTGTTTTGTTGTGCCTCCATAACTGCGAATATATTGAATAATATCGTTATTTAATGAGCCTAGTAAGGTGGTCAATCTAGAAATATTTGGAGACACGCTTTATTAACTTAAAACAAAATTAAAGTGCCATTTCTTTGAAAGATATACTGAACAGTTACTAGGGGTCCACTCTAGAATACATGCCGTCTAGCTCTTAACTTAATTTATATTTATTTTTCGTCTTTCAATTATTTCTATTCTTTGATAATCCTTTTATGAAATAGATAAATAATTAATGGTTTATTAATGTCTTTTCTCATTATGTTGTACATCAGTTAACAAACGTTACGCCCTTTACGTTTAAACACTAGGGTTAAGTTTATTAGATACTTTGTCACATTAATTTGAAGGCGTTCAAAGCTTGTTCTCACAACGTGCTCGCAGCCTAAGCTTCTGAATCGATAGCAACTCACTGCAAACATCATTACCTCGCTGTCTACCGCATCCTGAACCAAATTAATTTATTACCGTTTCCTAAGTTATTCATTGTTTGCCATATACTGTAAGGACTGTAAGAAAATAATTGTTTACCCACGATATTAAAGTATGAGGTTTTATTTATAACAGAAATTACGATCGCATTTTTCAATTTATTTGTCTAAGACTCTTTTAAAGAACAAATGTCATATAAGCATTTATCCCGATTGCACTAAGTACTTGGTGAAAGGCAGTAACTTTTCCACTATAATGAGCTACTGCACTAATAACCTTGTGATGATGATAGAGTCTAAGACACTCTTTTCTCGATAACAAGTATCTATAGAATATTTCACGGTCTAACAGTGGATATACCTTGTTTTAAAAAGATTTAAAATGGCTGCCTTTAATGAAGAAAACAAATAATATCTTAAATTGCAACTTTATCTAAGATCAGACTAGGTATACCCTGGTTTTGTCGAACGCTTAGCTTATAGGTCTCCGATGCTATCGGTACATCTGGTGCTCCCGACGCACCTATTAGTGGAGGAACGCTTCTGTTTGAAGGTGTTCCCTACCTGGAGGAGTCTCTGGGATCAGAGCTGCTGTTGGCAGGGATAGGGGTAATGTTTACATACCCTCTTATTTTCATTATCAACGTGTTGGAGCACACAGGTCGGTTTAGTCGGTGCGAGTCCGACATAACCACCGTCTGTCACCGTCCGACGGCGGTACCCATTAGAGGTTTCTTCTTGCATACAAAAAGGAATCCAAGAGTGTTTCAAAACTTAAATTTTTGTAAAATAATCCTTAACGGAATTGGATATAGCAATTGATTTTGCAAATAAGCAAAATTGAAATAAAACAATTTACTTTGATACTAATAGTAGTATTGGAGTAAAATGGTTTTTGGTATTAGTAAAGTGAGACTGAACCTGATATCGAAAATAGAAAACAAAACATAGTAACACGATTCCTTTATTAACGTTAATTCAGTTTTGGCTATTGGTACCACAGTGGTAACAATACCAGTAGGCTCTATTCGAAATATTAATTGTAAGACTGGGTAAATGACCTAGCGAGTTAGTCTGAAGCTTAAGATATATTGCCTGGTTCTCCATGGTACCGCAAATAATGGAAACCATTTGAGTTTGTTTCAAGTAGTTACATGAATGTATATTACCATAAAGGCTATGTGCAGCCTTGAGAGGATACAATATAAAATAACGTTAAATCAATTTGAATATGAATTAAATTACATTATCAAGCTGTGGTAAAACAGTGGAGAGACCGTTCGACTCTTTTGAGGAGGTTCACACCCCGGGCAGGTTTTGAGTTTTTCCGTTAAAACCTATAACTTTATTGATAACTGCAATTTATCACACGTTTTTCGCTGAAGGAAAAACCTCGTAAGGTAACCTGTATATCTCTACAGAATTCTAGGGATGTGTGTAATCCAATCTACTAATCGGCATTGGAGCAGCGTGATGGCTCATAGCTCCCCAATCCTTCTGTCCAAAAAACGGAGAGAGGAGGCCTATGCCCAGCAGTGGAATAGTAACAGGCCGTTGCTAATAATATAATAATGTAGTATATTCCGTTGTAATCCTGAAACACCACAATAGCGTATATATTGTGAAAGGTACATACGAACTTAGCTTCGTGTTCATAGATTATAGCAAAATAGTCAGTTTTACGGGATTGAACGTCTTTGTGGCTCTGAGGTCTCATAATATTAGACTAACAGACGCTTCTAAACAATGGGATATACACGATTTTATTGGAAAAAGCGACATAGAAGTTTCCTATCTGGTGTGGAAGTATTACAAAAGTGAGCTTAAATGAGCTGAAAAGAAAGCTGAAATGTAGACAAAAGAATGTTGAGTGAGACTGAGCTGAGTTTTAATATTAATCACGATGGAACGAGAAGCAGAGAAGTCGAAGTTATAAAGTAATGGTTACACAGTTTTTTTTATGTTCATCGATCCTATTACGATTTGATTGCTACTTATTGTAATTTTACGGAAATGTAATTTCTTTGCCGTCTATAATTTCATATTCAATGCTGTGTAGGTATTATATAATCTGTAAGGAACCTTTTTTATAGCCATATTTGCCTTTATTTACAAAAGAAAACAATTTTCTCGGCGCAACGGTATTTTTCATTACTGCCAAAGATTGATGGACGTGCGTAAATTGTAACTTATTTGGCCGAAATTTCTGCTTATTGTGCGTTCAAATTTGACGTAGGATAGACCTCTGTCTATTATACGTCAAATTTCTGAAACGGCATCGAGTTTCATTTAAATAACACCGTGTGCTTTGTTTAATGTGTTTTTAATGACACGCTTGAATTGTAAAAGGAATCATATGGATCTTTGCAAGAAAAAAAAGGATTATTAACTTTCCCAACATTCCCTTATTCCTCCAACTCAGTAAAATTAAAACGTTAACATTTTAGATGCGAAAAAATTTCAAATACACATATTTGTACGCTTGGCCGTGAGATCCATACCATCCACTTTCATTCACTTTCAGCGTCACATTTAGAACGGCTACTTTATCGCTATAATGATAACTGGACATGGACTTAGTTTAGTCAGTCCGGATGACGCATATACAAATATTATTAATAGAATCAATAGTAGTATAGGTATAATCTGATAGAGTTTGTATTGCAACTACCAATTCGAACTTGACGAATTTATAACCCAATCTACATGTCTCAAATTAGAAAAACTGGTACTTATATAAATTGCATTGCATTCTGCATATAAAACTAAGTCTATAGAGCTCTTGGATAATTTTTTCTTGGATTACAGCGAAATAATTCTATTTGCCTTTATTTATTTCCTTTTTCAATTCCTAAACGTATTCACAGTGTCAATAGTATCATGTTTATTAAATCACTTTACAATGGTTATGTTGGGTCCACAATTTCCTCACAAAAATTAAATTTAGACAAAAATTGTATTATATAATTGTATAATATTTTCTAAGTTGGTTTTAATTTCTGAGTTGGTTTTAAGAATATATATATTTTTTGCTAGCCAGTAAATTTAAGTAAATAAATAGTTATTTTTTGTTTTTTCAATTCACATTACGTACAAATGTGTCAAATAACAAAATCACACCGCCATCTCATACTGCCAGATTCCGCTAATTCTCAATTTCACGTATCCTTGCCTCTTATATTAGACGGAAATTGCTAAGAAAGATGCCGTCCAGTTTTGGCCGACCTTATTTATTTTTATTAAGTTTGTCCAAGGGTCTCGGTCCCGGATAAAATATAGCTACATTTATTTAACTTATACGTTGGTAGCTTGTGGACAGGTTTAAACGTATGGCGCTCAGTTATTACATTTTGTTAGTGACTATGAAAAATACATGCCATTTGTGAACATGGATATCTACTTTCAAGCTTTGTTTTATCTCTTGTAAGATGTCAGCTCAGCATTGACATGTTCAATATTACGACCGTAAGACAAGGTGGCTAAAGGTGAGACCCTGTAGACCTTATCAAAACGATTTGGGTACTCGAATTCTGGGTAAACACATTTAATTTTTTTAAAGTTAGTGTGCTAGCGACTAAGGTAAGTTGACCCACGGTGTGGAATCCGGTTGAGTAGAATAGACCACCCTCTTCTTTACCGAGGGGTCATAAAATACGACTAAGGTAAGTTGACGTCAGGCAGGCGGCCGGTCGTAAAATAGTAGCCAAATCATGCGACAACATGTTTGTGACATGTTGTGCCGACCCCACTTAGAGTGGGCAGGAGGATAATAATGTGCTTAATATGTAATATTAAACACACTAACTTATTATCATGCGTTTTAAAGATACACAAAACTTCGCATCCTGTATGTCTATGTAAAATAAATGCGATATGTGTTACCTGTCGCTCCAAAAGGGACAAACGTGGTGGGAATAAACTACAATCCTAGTTTGAAAGGAGAGAGGACATTTACGCAGCAGTAAGAAAGTAAGACAAGGCCCTAAATTTGAGTAGCATGATCTTCCTCAATTTAATTCAAATCCTCAACTCTAACAAACGACACCCACTTCAAAATGGCGACACTAAGACAATTTATTCATAGATAAATAGAAATATTCCACAGATTACTAAGATGAATTCGTTGGCGCCTATTTCCTTAGAGTTTTTCATAAAACATTGCTTGACCTTTTATTAAACTTCAGTTATGTTTTATGGAAGGTTCTCTTGTGTTTGGACCTGCTTCGAAATCTCTATCAGCAACAAAGAGAGAAGTCACATAGTCGGCTTGGATTTGATACAAGGCTCAATTATCGAGCCTAGAGCCTATGAATATTGATTGAGAAATTTGCATGTTTGTGGCATGAAAACCACCGAGGCCAAAGTACAGGAAAAATTGATTGGATGCAAGTTGTTTTATATGCAGGATGCTAGGATAAGGAATTTATGCATCATGCTTAAGTACACTTGACATAGCTATAGCTTAAATGGGTTGGAAAAAGAAAAAAAAACTTTAAATCAGTTCAGTTGTTCTTATAGTTTTTACTTTTTTATATTTTGCCACTGGGTGGGTATAGGATGTTTTCTCGTTGGACCGATATAAACCTTAGTCGGTGTTGCTATGCTCAAACTTAGATATACCGATTCAAATAAAGCAAGAGATTTTTTGATTACCGCACATTTTTTTCTTCAATCTAACAACACACTGATTTTAATGTTGACTACGTTCACAGTTTGAAAGTACTTTCTTACTCGTAGTTCGGGAAATTGCGGATTTTTTCAAATTACGGATCAAGCTGTCAAACTAGACATCACTAAATACAAATTAGGGATGAGCCACAAGGAAAATTCCAATACTCAAGAATGAAAAAACAATTGAATATTTGTGGAATAAACACCATATTACTCTAAGAAAAAAGTATTGTTTCGTGGAACAGTGACATTGTATTAAAGTAGATCTCCTTAGAAAGATTCGTCGACGGAACGAAATGAGTATTAAGGCTTTTTGTATTAGCGCATTTCTGTTATTGATGGTGGGTGGTACAACTTATTACTACTACATTTATTAAGAAGGGAGCAAAGAAGGCCATAGTGCGCCCTAATTTTGGCACAATTACGTCTTTTCTTTAGTAATATTTTGCTAGAGATCTTTCATTCTAAAAGTGCACGCCCCTCCATTTTATTGACCTTTAAGTGCGCGAATGAGTCGAGTCAACTTTGAAATTGCTGCGCGCACACATATAAAATGGTACAGTCAATATTTTCTCTCACACATTAAAATAATGCAATTGTAATGGTGGAGGGGCGTGCACTTTTAGAATGAAAGATCTCTACTATGTCTTCATTTCATTAATAGGAGCATTATATATATTTTTTCTTAGTGCTATTCAACGTCAATAGTATATTATTAGATATGATGTTTAATTTCATAGTGTTATTAATTTATTTTATAAGTTATTCATATTTATTAGTACAGATTTATTATATAAAATATCCTATTGATTTCGTATACAACAACTACTCCCATAAGCTTTAAGCTCGTTTAATCTGCGATTGAATTTCGTATTATTGTTCGCCGTGATTGAAATTGAGTTGAAATACAAATAGGGATAATCAAATTAAACGTTAAAATATTATAATTATTGATCATTATCTGATAATGGAAATTACTTCGTAAAAAACTAATTACTTCTATTATTTTTCCACAAATCGCTTTTGACATGCTTTAGTGAACAGTTTAACGTCAAGGTCACCACCAAAAGTTTTATCTTCCGTTTAAGAGGTTCATTATTTACAAAAAGCTTCTCTATTCTTTTTTGCAAGATATAGGAATTTAAGACATTTAGTGTTATTTGATTTCAGTATTAGAATATTTAACCTGTAACAACTGAAGTGTCTACTAAAACCATTGTTTGATTTGTCTAATTTTTGTACAATGAGGCTATACGAATTTGTCATTTCATTTTATTCAATTTCATTCTTATAATATTTATTCTGAACGCCGTGTGGTATCCGGCAGAATAGAATAAACCACCCTCCGTTCTTACCGAGGTGTCGTAAGAGGCGATTAAGGTATGTGTCGAGTGGTATCCGGCTGCATAGAATAGACCACCCTCATTTTTTACCTAGGTGTCGTAAAAGGCGTCTAAGCTAAGTTGACGTCAAGCAGGCGGCCGGTCGTAAAATACGCAGCCAAATCATGTGACAATATGTTCGTAACATGTTGTGCCGACCCCACTTAGAGTGGAATAAGGGCAGGAGAATGATGATAATATTTATTCTGAATCAGTGAGCTATGCCACCCTTTACATTATCTCTATTATAATCAATTTTAAAGAATCAATAAAACGCAAACTTTCTTTTAATAAAGGTTGCAAGCTTTAAGGTAATAAAAATCAGAATTAATCTCGAAAATTCTTTTTAAAGCTAGCCAAACGAGAATGTCGTAGAAAGCAATATAAAAGAGAGACAAGAGAAAAGTCATGTGGCAAATTCTAATAATCAGAATTTGCATACAAAGAGAGTTGCATTCTTTCAATATTTCTCTGCTCTCAGCCGACCCGACGCGACGAATATTCAAATATAGCTATTAATATTCATAGATGGCGACATCATTATTAATTGAGTGTTGATTTTCAACCAAAGACTTCCTGAATACTAAATCACACAACGCAATAAACTACTACTATGTGGCATTAAAAGTAGATAAATAGATAGATAAACATCTTTATTGTGCAAAATTACACTATAAATAAGAAAAAAAACAATTAACGGAAAACTTTTAAGTTTTTAGATTTATTAGATTTATCTAATAATAATATAACGCGTCCAAAGAGCGGTCTTATCACAGCAGTGATGTCTTTCAGACAACCCTTTTAAGCGAAAGAATCACAAATATAACAGTGTAGTGGGTTAATATACCAAAAAAAGAAACAAAAACAAAAAGAAATAGTCGATTATAATTGCATAGTAAAGTAAAGTAAATTAACAACCTGTTACTATGCCCACTGCTAGGCTAAGGCCTCCTCTCTCCGTTATTGGAGAGAAGGATTGGAGCTAAGACCTACCACGCTGCTCCAATGCGGATTGGTAGGTTACACATATCCCTAGAATTCTCTAGAGATATGCAGGTTTCCTCACGATGTTTTCCTTCACCGAAAAGCGTGTGATAAATTGTAATTATCAATTAGACACATAAGTTTTAAAGAAAAACTAGAAAAACTCATTGGTGCCTGCCCGGGGTTTGAGCCTATAATAATTGCATAATGCACTAGACTATATATATTAGGTCCTTACATATGAAATTGGCGTTTTCTATGGGAGGAACATAAAGTCGTTTTTTTTTTAACGAAATATATTTAATTAATTAAAGTATGTACCATTGCTATGTATGCACTTTTGCCATCTCATAGGTAGTTCATTGATCCCCTTACTAAAAAAACCATTCGGGCGGGAATCAATAAAATCTTTGAAGGCGGTTTGGACTGCCCCATCGGAGTTGAATTTTTTTCCTTGCAAGTAGTTATCCAAATTGCGAAAAAAATGGTAATCTGTTGGAGCAAGGTCCGGAGAGTACGGTGGATATCTAAGACATTCTAATTGAAGCTCCTCTGATTTGGTAGCCGTCTGTTGTGCAGTGTGTGGTCTAGCGTTGTCCTGAAGCAGCAGTTGCCTAGAGCGATTGACCAGCCTCGGTTGTTTAGCAGCTAGCTTTTCCATCATGGTTTGCAGTTGCTGACAATAGATATCCGCCGTAATCGTCTGGCCAGATTTAAGAAAGCTGTAGTGAACGACACCGGCAGTAGTTCACCAAACACTTACAAGCAACTTTTTTTTAATCAATTTTCGCTTAGGGCAGGATTCGGCTGGTTCGCCAGGGTTCAGCCATTGCAATGAGCGCTTCCGATTATCGTAGAGGATCCACTTTTCATCACAGGTAATGATACGATTTAAAATTCCTTCATCATTGTGCCGGTTGAGTAACGTAACGCAGCAGTCGACGCGCGTTTGTCGGTTTGCTTCACTCAATTCATGAGGTACCCACCTTTCAAGCTTTTTCACCTTCCCAATTTGCTTCAAGTGGATTAGAATAGTTTTATCACTAACACCGGAGCCTGCAGCTAACTCGGACGTGGTTTACGATGGATCCGCTTCCACAATAGCCTTCAATTCTTCATTATCAACTTTGGTCTCCGGCCGTCCACGAGGCTTGTTCTGCAGGTCGAAATTTCCAGAACGAAAACGTTGGAACCAAAAACGCACTGTATTTTCTTTTGCGACACCGTTACCATACACATCATTAATCCTTCGAGCCGTTTCTGCAGCACTGGTGCCACGGTGGAACTGATACTCGTAAATAACGCGATATTTCATGTTTTCCATTTTGTAAACAGAGTGACACAAAGAAAAAAACAAAAGAAGAAAAAACAAATAAATTAGGGGGTTTGAAACACAAATGCATGAGTAAATAGCTGTATGAATTTGAATTTGGAATTCCTAACCATAAAGGTAATATTTGAGATCAAAGTGGCCAGTACGACAAAACGCCAATTTCATATGTAAGGACCTAATATACTTACGATCTACGTGCATGCTATGCCTTGGTAGAACCCACCCTTGATTTAACCTATTAGTGTTAAGATATACATTCATATATGGTGTGAAGAATCCTAATGTTGAGCATGAACTACTTGATTAATTATTAAATTTATATCTTATACATGACTTTTCAATTACCACATTGTACGTTATCAATTTTGTCACTCGATCAGGGAGTATAAGTCGTTACAATTGCGACTTTAAGTCGCAAGAGGTATTCGAAAAAGTTTATGGTAGGTAATAATTTAATGAGTTTCTTTGCAAAATTCTAACAAAGAAAATTAATATGCATATATATAAATAGTTATCAATTATTTTTGTCTCCTAATCAAAATTAGAATAAAAACGCCCAACTAGTAGCCTATTCTATAAGTAAACTATATTAAATATGAAAACATACTTCATCGAATAAGACTTTACATAAAAATTACTATGACAGAGGTATCAATAAGTGTAGAAACATTATTTTTGGACTACGTCAGCAAAGAAATATAGATGGCATACGTTAATGCGGTCATCCCTTAGTCCGTCTATAGATCCTTATTGATTTGGCGGCATTGTGCAACATTGGCGGATGAAGTTAGCAATTGAGGAACAGATTGCGTCGAGCTTCGTATTTACACCCCTTTAATACCGTATCAATGTATAATAAACATTTACGCTTTTTGGCAAACGAGCTTTTCGGTAGGCCGTTAAAACTTATCGCACGCACGCAGCCACGTTTCGATGTTAAATAATATAATAATATGTGATTGAGTAGCGACGGTCTGTAGCTTCCTTTATGCGGTCGGCGGAAAATTATTGCCCCATTTTTCGATTAACAATCCGGAGTTTACTGCCGGCTCGCCCGATTTAACAGTTATGTGGGCTTGAGTGATAGGATGTAATTTAATAGACGATAAACCAACATTTCGTTTTGTGACGTTAATGGTGGGTAATTTTCGTTATGTTTATAGCTGAAACACATGTTTTATTATTGCCATTTTTACCTATAAATTCATATTCTAGAAGAATATAATAAACAATTAAAGATTTCTAAGTAAGCGATTTTTATAGAACTACATACTTGCTGGTCAACTAATGCGTTAACTTTGCAAAATTAGCCACTGCGCTATAATGTTTTAAAAATCGCCCTTGTTATTTAACCGAAATTAGAACAGATTTTTCTGAATTAATTTAATTTATTTTCTTATTGTACATGCATTCGTTAGAAAAGAGAAATAAAATAGCACATGTACAAAGGCGGACCTATTCTTATAAGGGATCAACCTTCCAATCAACCTTTCAGTAAAAGAAGAAAGAGACAAGAAGTGAAATAAAGAAAATATAAAAGAAAACAAAAATAACGAAAAACTATGTACATAGATAAATATTTTCGCTCGAGATAAAACATAAGATAATTTTTTTTAATGCTGCAATATAGATTATAGCAAATTTAAACATTTAATTTATAAATTATTTTTTGTTAAATGAGGAGACGAAGAAAGAAACTTCTAATATATAATTACTTGAGACAAATATTTTCAAATATTTACGTACGTAAATATTTGAAAATATTTACGTACGTAAATATTTGTATTTACGTACAACGTGTTCCTTACGTGTTCCTTAAAAAGACAGAGTCTGAGAGAGTCTTATCATCAGGATACAATTGCAATTTTGGAAATGAAAAATTCAATAAATTTCAGGCACTATAACAAAACTACTTCGCTATAATCAACACGGGTTAAACGAATGCATGCAAAGCCAATGTGTATGAAGCAGGCAGAATCTACGAACCTTATAATATGCAGAATGATTCTGATTCTCCTGATGCAGAGAAGCATCATCAGGAGGAGCCTATCCTCCTGATGATGCTTCGGTTTTGGAGCGACACGATCGTCGAGATTGTAGTGCTGGTGGGTGTGTGTGCTGCTTGTGTGCTTTGTTGCAGGTGGAGGAGCCTTGGGGTGCATGTGGTGGCTTGTCGTGCATGTATAAGGTTCGTAGATTATGCCTGCTGCATACACATTAGCTTTGCATGCATTCGCTTAACCCGTGCGGATTATAGCTAAGTAGTTTTGTTATAGTGCCTGTAATATGGAATTCCGCAAAGTAACGCCTGCTATTATAAATCATTCAATAAATTTCCCTAAAGCCTCTTAGCGAAAGAGAATAAATTATATAGATATTTAAATTCAACTCTTATCCTGGTGCAAACACGCTCATGTTATGTGATTTCATTGCGACATCGTGTACGGGTCAGAACAATTAAACATTACATTGAATTTTAGACTTTAATCCGTGTAGTTAAGGATCATATATGATCCTAGTTGGTTATAGTATGTAGGCCTAAGCTCGTATGAATGTACTAGCAGGTATTATTTACGAGGCACTGTATCCCAACTGCGCTCGTTAAAGGATATTGTGCTTACAAACACTGTGCAGGCGGGCTTTAATAAATATGAATAATGTTTATTTGTTACATTATTGTATGTGTAAATAAATAGAATAGAAATAGTGAAATGGAATGTTAATACCCATATACCCAGAAGTCTCTTGAGATAAGCAGTTTTCCTCATGATGATTTTCTTAACTGACAAGTATCTGATAAATTAAAATTATCGATTAGACACATAAGTTTTTACAGAAAAGTCAATGGTGCCGGGCCGGGGTTTTTCTTTTTTTATGCCTCTGACATTATAATCAGAGTCTCTGCTTTTTTATGTCTGCTTCTTTATAACATTTATCAGTTTATTTTATCTTATTCCTAAAGAACTCATGACCCTCTCGAGAGAGTCGCATAGTCTCACCGCTGGGTTATCACCGCTTAATGTAAGTGCTTACATTAAGCGAAGCGATTACGTTATTTTTCTTTCCCATAGATTATATATTGTAAATATCAATTAGGCACATAATGTTACTGGAAAGTTATAGGGCTTAGCTTAAAGTTATAATATATTTATATTAAAGAAATCTTACTAAAGAAAAATGAAAAATGGTTACATATTAAATTGAGAAAAGTATGAATAAACGGCACAGACCAAAAGTAGCAATCTTCATTAATCTCGTGAAAGCGGACCTTTTGTCTTTGTTTCTTTCGCTTAGGATGGAAAAATATGAACGCATGACTTTATGCCTGCGAGAAAAATTGTCATATCTTTGCTTTGTTATCTGGAAAATAAGTAAAATCTATGTAGTAGTGAATACAGAAATGCAGCATTATTGTGTAGTATAACACATTTATGTCATTGATAGAGATTTTTTGTTTAAGTTTTTTAAGTTTATACCATTTTATCAAAAACATATCTGTTACAAATGGCTTTTTTAGATTCTCTAGATTCTAGAGTCTAAGACGTTTATGACAATTAGTACAGTCAATAACTGTAAATAGAAGAGTATACCTTCTTATATAATGACGAATAAAGAGTTTTGGATTTGCTTTAAATAGCACAGTTAAGGAAATGCATGGCTGTCTCGTTCGGGGCGTGGGAATCAATGTGAATATTAGATACCGTCCTGTAAATATTGACGTTTAATGTGTTATTAATATTTCCGTTAACAAATAGTTACGTCTTTAGTGACAAGAGACAATATCAAATTACTATACATTATATTTTGACTGGCCCGTTGGCGCAGTGGGTAGTGACCCTGCCTTCAACTCTGTGGGTCGCGTGTTCGATTCCCGCCGAGGGCCAACGTTTTCTATAAACAATTTGTTGGTTCTTCGAGCCTGGGTGTGTATTTGTATTAAATCATGTATGTAAAATTATTTATGTAGTATATTACCAGTTGTTTGTCACCCATAACACAAGTATTAAGTTACTTACTTTGGGGACGGACAACCGTGTGCGTAAGTGTCCCCTTATATTTATTTATTTATTATATTATATTAGAGAGAGCCTCCATATTAAATATTACTTATCCAAATTTTTTAGAAGTAAATATCATTATGTAAAATTACAAATAAATAAAATAATATGTATAATCTTCTATTTATTTATCATTAAAATATAGAGTGGTCGTTCATATCCCTTTCCTAAACTGTCCTAAGATTTCTTATCAAGTTACCAAAGAAAAAAGACACAAAACTCGCAAAAAATGTTAAAGGTCTTGTCTTGAAGTCAAAAAGATTTGAGTTTGTAAAAGTTGCAGCGTACTTTATCTTTCTACAAAGATAGTCAAAGGGTAGAATAGACAGTTAGACTTTTGCGTATAACTATTTTAGTATAAGGATAAGTTTGAAACAACCTCAGGCTGTTTAGAATTTTAAAGTTGAGTGAACTGAATAAATTCGAAGTGCTTTTATTATGGATACTGCAATGTGTTCTTACTCTCTGTATTTTTTTGTCCCTAAGTCAATTTCTCTGCTTTCAACAGGTAAATTTTCAACAAGTTGCGGATTTTTTTTCATAAAAAAATAATTCTTCTTCAAAGATGAACATTTGTCCTAAAGCAAATACAAACCTCCCAAATTCGTAGTTTTATTACATTTTAAAAGCATAATTTTGTGCCAGATCACTTGCAACAATCACGTATAAGAATGAATAAGCCATTCCTATTTCAAATATATATTTGCTTAATTATATTCATCACCTGGTTAGTACCCGTACTGCAAGTAGTCACAACCCCAAACTTACTTAAATTATTTTACCTCTAGGTGCGAACAAGATGAGCGAGTGAGCAAGTTAGTAATACGAACAAAGTTACTACGAGTTTGTTCTCTATTACACGAGGGTGTTTCCTGTATTCATATACGAAACTTATAATACATGTAAAGCAAGTTAAGTTGTATATGCATTCATACTATGTATTACATAAATGCATGTCTTTACCATTATTAATATCTATAGCTTTTTATTCAAATTTATTCAATACATATGTATTTATAATTTTTTCTTTACTATTTCTTTTTTTTATATAAAAGTTTATTTTATAGAATTAGGCGTTACGTTGCGGAGATCCATAATACAAAAGTAATAATAAAATTATTTTACTATAATAGTTTTATTATTACTTTTAGACTGTATGATATGATGATAAAAGTCGCTAAATTTATAAAAGGATTGAAAATTTTATCGATGCGTCGCTCCTGAAATAAATATCTACCAAACAATAATATCCGATTTTATTTACTAACGATAACTAAACCTTAGAAACTAGTAGTCCATATAAATGTTATTTGAACTATAATTATATTTATATTATATACTTATTATCCATATAAATGCTTTGCGATTTTGTCGTGGAGTCTATCTCCTGATGATGCTTCGGTTGCGGGGCGAAACGATTATTGAGTTTGTGATAGTGAACGTGTGTAGTGCTTGTATATTGTGGTGGAAGTGGTGGAGGTTTGTGGATGTGTTTTTACGAATCTTGCACGTATCGGGTACGAAAATATGAATAGTCCACTATACATTTAACACTATATATATTTTCTATTTACTGTATCGCGGATTATAGCAAAATAATTTTATTATTACTTTTGAATGTTTACTTTCCCGTGTGGTGTCCGGCTCAGTAGAAAAGATCGACCTCATTTCTTTTCGAGGTGTCGTAAAATGCGACTACGTTAGATTGACATCAGGTAGGCGGCTGGTCGTAAAGTGACTAGCCAAAACATGTAACAACATGTTTAAGGTAAGGGCAGGAGAATGATGTGATATAAATGTATATTAAAATATTCCTAATTATGTTAGCCCAGGCTTTATGAAAGACTGAGATCTTCTGACACATTATTTTTTTTGCTAAGTCCTCCACAACATCTTATATACATGAAACAAAGTCGGGCTCATTACAATACTTATAACTCGAAATCTGCAATTTTCAAGGCTTTTGATTCGTTGGATTTGTCTCCACCCCGAATAGCAGAATATATCTTAAAAACAATGGTAAAAATTGACGAATACATAATTATGAAAATAAATAAATGTTCATCCGTTTCGTACCTGTCAAACATTTGTTGTCATC
Source organism: Morpho deidamia (assembly GCA_947086505.1). Taxonomy (NCBI): domain Eukaryota; kingdom Metazoa; phylum Arthropoda; class Insecta; order Lepidoptera; family Nymphalidae; genus Morpho; species Morpho deidamia. Next base: position 11,359,511 of record CAMTZC010000010.1, read on the forward strand.
CTGTCGAATACTGTAAGTAATGATTGACATTTATGCATGCGTTCAGAAATGTAATTTGTGTAAAATTTTTAAAAAGGGTGAATAAACTATTGTCTGTATTTTTTTTAATCAATCAAAAAGGTCGAAAAGTGTATTAAGCAGATACATAGAAGTTCCGCAAATATTTATGCGAGTTTTAGTATTTATTAGAGTTCAGAAATTTATTTTGTGTCATTGTATTACATTCATCAAAGCCTAGATTAGTTCAGCTAAAAGGTAACACACCATTCATCGAATGTTAAGCGGTACGAAGTTCGCCGGGTCAGCTAGTATCATATAAGTTAAATTAAATATCGTTTAAATTAAAATTAAATCGTTATTATCAATAAATTTGATTATTTTTTTTATTTAATCTATGTCTTATACCTAGCAATGGGATAGTAATACCAACCTGTGTCTAGTTACGTGAACATATTGCTGCGGAATATCATCATCTGTGGCAATACGGATGATGTGGACTAATCGTCGGCATTTACGCGAAACATCCATGATGCACCTATACGTCACATACGATCGTTGTACGCATAGATGATACATTATTTTTAGGATCCAGAGTAGGATTTATAAAAAGAGAACAAAATTAACACGTATGTAACCAAACAACACAATAAATAAAATGAGTCACGTGAATCGACCAACTAACAGAGCTTCCGCAAGCAAGAACCGATCGCAAAAGAGAGAGAGCTCTGTTAATGACCTGGACACTTATATACCCTTGGATGGGCGGTAACTATACAGTTGCTAGCAATAATAAATTGAGACACAGATTTAAAACTGTTGCTGTCTACACTATGATATGAGACGCTTACAATTGTACTTGTCAATTCGCATTTAAAATTTTGTAACGCAAGGCACTGTACCCGTTATAACTTGTAATTAATATAATTGTTTACAGCATTCTCAAAGCTTCTAATCATCCAAACGAAGACTCTTATAAAGGTTTAATGCAAGCGCAAACACATATAAATAGTGAAGTGAACATATGAATAGTGTACACTTTATATGATTCGTTATTTTGTATAGTATTTTGTGACAAAAAAGTCGTTCCTTTTTCTCTAGTTTAGTTACATTTATACAAAAATGCTTCAGTTTCTACAAAAAAACCAAACCCCGACGTTCGTTTTTCTGTATTTTATACTCTCTCGAATCTCAACCCTCGGACAAACTTAATAAAAATAAATAAGATCCGGCAAGAGTCGCCGACATCTTTTCTCGGCAATTTCCGTCCGATATAAGGGGCAGGGACACGTGAAATTAAGAATTAACCAGCTTTATCTGTACGAGACGACAGCTTGATTTAGTTTTATTGAACTGTTACTCCTTCTGTATAATCAAGCAACTTTTGGTTACATAGAAAGAACATAAATCTTTGCTTTAGAGAAAAATTGTATTTTTAAAAACTGTGGCACATAAAATTAAATAGCATGAAAACATCTTTTCACTAAACGGACTATGCCCAACAGTCGTAAGTACATTAATCAACGATCAAAATTAGAATTTTTTTATGTGCATCATGGGAATGTACGGCACTCTTACAAGGGACACAAGTTACAATATATATTTTATCATTTATTTGCCCATCGATGTTTAGAACGAAACAGCCTGCCAGTTCGGTTTCGTAGAGCGCTGTCACTGTCACTCAGTTAGTATATTACGTTTCGCACGGGTTCGTCAGTCTGTGCGATAGAGACAATGCTCTATGAAGCAGAATCTAGCTGTTTTCTCTCTCTAAGCCTCGATGTGCATTATTTATTGCCGGGTACTATAGTCGTAATGTATCACTTACTAGTGAAGTTACAGCCAAAATAAGCTTCGCTAACTAAAAACGTAGGATGGGTAGATCCCCTACGAGATAGACTGACGACCCTAAAAGAGTCACGGGGATTCGCTGGATCGAAATGGCACAAGATAGTGTGGTGTGGTGATTCCATGAAGAGACCTATTCCAGCAGTGGATATCAAAGAAGAAGAAGAAGCTGAAGAAGAAGAAGCAGAAGAACTGAATGGTGAGACCGTGTGAACTTTTGTAGAGATGCACGGATTCAAACTTTAACTTATATTTACATTGATCGAACGCTATTTTCTGCTGAAGTAGAAAGGAGAACTATGCCCAGCATTAACAGTCAAACGCCAATCTATTATTCAATATAACACGGTCAGAAATTAGGGCAGTCATGAATAGTTTATAAAAAAAGTAAAGTAGCAGCCTGTTACAATCCCACAGCTGGGAATAGGCATCCTCTCTCCGTTTCTGGAGAGAAGAGTTGGAGCTAAGACCTCCCACGCTGCTCCAATGCGGATTGGTAGGTTACACATATCCCCAGAGTTCTCTAGAGATAAGCAGGTTTCCTCACGATGTTTTCCTTCACCGAAAAGCGTGTGATAAATTGCAATTATCAATTAGACACATGAGTTTATATATATTAGTTTAGTAGAGTTTATATATAATATAAAAACTCATTGGTGCCTGCCCGGGTTTCAACTCGTGTTCCCCTCGTAAGAGTCGCACGGTCTCACCGCTGGACTATCACAGCTTGAATAACATATATTTAGAACTAGAAATGCCCTGCGGTATCACCCGCGTACATATCGGTACATACATATCGGTGTACGCGGGTGATACCGCGTACATACCGATATGTACGCGGTGTACTGATTCGGACTATAGATTTATTTTTGTAAATTAGAAGTTTGGCCCTGAGTCTTATTAATAGTTAAGGCAAATAAAGTGTTTACTGGGAATTTTTAAGAGGTATAGCTATATCCGTGGGTATCATTGGTATCCTTTGAATATAACTCATAATAACTTATCAGTTGCAGGCGCTGTTATAATGGTCGCTATAATGAATTGGTTATGGAATTTTCCTTATCATTTTTCAATTTGTTACATCTTTTGATTGGAATGTCCGATTTTAATAATTTAAAGGTATTTTACAGGTATTGAAACCATTTTTAATAAAATATCGTTTACTGGGATACGGATTAATATGGAGATATTAATAAAATGGTTTGATTATTGTATTTGATGAAAAAATTCCGCAATACTATATGTCTAACTATTATAATTGGCATAACTATAATAGTTAGACATATAGTATTGCGGATTTTTTTGTGGATATTGATCCGTTCTATAATACTGTACAACATTTTTTGTTCTATCATCAATAGTTTCCGCAGCGCACGCGATGAAAGATTTTTACGACTTAATTTTTCACACCTTATTACAATTTTGTTAGGGATCCCTATTTTTTTAAAATGTAATATAGCCTATGTTGCTCAGTTAAAAAGCAGCGTTCCAATGGTGAAAGAACTTTTTAAATCGGTCTTTAAAGAGAATTAAAGTACAAAATGTTCTTAATTGATTCTTAAAAGGGTCTAGTAAATTAGAGATATAATCGTAATTAAAAATATTTTGGCCTTTCTAAGTGAAATTTAACATAATTAAGCTGATTCAAACATTAAACGAAGCCTACATTACCTTCGTGCGGCATAAAATACGATGTTATCTTATTTCAACTACAACTGTATTTAAGGGGCGTACCCAGGTGGGAATTTAAAGTTCAACATAGGGTACAGGTGGAGGGCGGGAACTGAGGCCATATATCAGAGGAAGTGCTCTGATAAACAACATAGGGATTCAAAAGGAAATTCTATAGAACTTTCACGGAAGTTCACGTCGCTTTTGTGTTCGATATAACGTGTAACTTTTGCCATTAAGATATTTTTAATACTAAGCTTTGTTTAATTACATACAAATCGTAAAAAGCAACATTCTTACACTTTCATTAATATATTTTTAATACTGAGCTTTGTTTATTTACAGACAAATATATAGTGTGTAGAAAGCAACATTCTCTATAAATATTATAACAAAGTCTCTCTGTATGTGATCAATTTTCTCAAAATTTACTAGACTAATTTTAGTACGGTTTTTAACAAAAGACTAGCTTTGCTTCGCTTCGGCTTCGCCCGTGTGGAAATGAGTGTATTTAATTAAATATTTGCACGTAAAAGTTGTTATTGTGAGTTAACCATAAGAGATACAGATATTATCAGGGAATTTTTTGTATTAAAATACTACATAGATCTACAATTCTCTAGTACATTACTTTATTGTATCTCTGTTGGTTGCGCACTCGACTAAAACTCCCAACAGGCGAGTTTTTTTTACAATTGCGTGACGTCTCCGTCACAATTTACATTAAACATTTCGGAAGAATCGCACTACCTTTCAGTAAAAACTGTATAAAAATTGGTACAGTAGATTTTGAGAAAATCGACCGCATACAGACAGATAGCTTTTTGACTTTGACTTTGTTTTATAATAAGTATAGATGTTTCGAGGTTTATTATATATAATTATAGATTACTAGTAGATTAAATACATATTTGTGACATACTATTTTCCACGTGGGAAAGGGCGTGTACTACACGGCCGCCTGCCTACTTACTTTAGTCGCTTTTTAAGACACCTCGGTAAGAAAAAAAGGGTAGTCTATTCTACTCAGTCGGATACCACACTACACTAATATAATAAAGTGGAAAGATTTGTATGTATGTGTGTATATATGTGTGTAATGATGTCACACAAAAACTACTGTGTAGTACATTATAATGGAAAAATAGATATAATGGATAAGATATGAAGCCGAATTCAATGTTGAACATTATGTTCTGAAACCCATTAATGTCGTTTGCTAAATGAGTTCTCTGTTAGCCTTAATCTAAAGCTCTTTGTTAGTTCTGACCGAAATTAATTTATACGTTTGTGTGAATCAAGTTCAGAAGATAAACAGCTACATTAAGAATGTAGCATACCAAATACTGTGTCACGGACATCTTCTTGGTCTTAGAACTGAATTTGTCAGCATGGTTCTATTAAAGGGCATGGAAACTTCGAAAACCGTGGCTAACTTTTGTGACGTTCCTCATTAGATTTGGAATCTATAAATCATTCTCCTGTCCTTATCCCACTCTAAGTAGGGTCGGCACAACATGTTACAAATATGTTATCAGATGATTTGGCTACGTATTTTACGACCGGCCGCCTGCCTGACGTCAACTTACCTTCGTCGCCTTTTACGACACCTCGGTAAGAAATGAGGGTGGTCTATTCTATGCAGCTGGATACCACACGGCACTTACCTTAGTCGCCTCTTACGACAGCTCGGTAAGAAAGGAGGGTGGTCTATTCTATTCTTCCGGATACCACACGGCTAAATTGGAATCTATAAATAAAAAATATAAATAATATATATATGACAATTACAACACACAATCCTCCGTCCTCAAAAAAAACTTGTGATACTTGTGTTATGGGTGACCGATAACCGAGGAATATATAACATTTATATATTATAATTTTTAAATAAATACTTAGATACATAAAGACATTGAGACTCAAAAATCCAACAAATTAATATAAAAGATGTTGGAACTCGGCGCGAATCGAACCCCCGACTTGCGGAACCGAAACCAAGATCACTGGAAACTGCGCCAACGGATCAATCAAAATAATGACATGGCAATCCAATTAAAGTAAAAATTATAATCTTTGGGAATGTATATAATTGTAATAAGTTATTATGTCCAGGCACATTTACGTTTGCGTCATTTAGGCTGTATAAATATTTGTATAGATTTTCTGTGGAAATATCACACACGACAAAACCATTAATTATTGAGCTATTATTATCAGACGTAAGACTACAATTAATGTTAAGTGCTTTGATCCAGATCAACAGTCTGGTTTCAGAAATATATTATTTTATTTTTCTACACTTATCTTATATTTATGATGAAAACGTAGGTATATTTATTATTCTGCATGTATCCTTTGTTACTTCTAAATTTGGAACGACAGGTGAACTCAAATGTACCTTCAGGACTAACCTTTGTCTAATTTAAAAGTCATGTCAAATATAAAGGTCGCTGTAAGTAAAAATATCATAGAGTTACTAGCTTACCCCGGAAATATTTTTTGTTCTATAAATTATTTATAGTAAAATGTACATATACATTATAAAAAGTAAAATAAAAAATGTTATGGGTTCACAATCCCTATCACTTATTGGGGGTATAAAAATAGATAGTAAAAATAGATAAAATTTTATAAAAATCGGTCAAGCCGTTTCGGAGGAGTATGGTAAGTAACATTCAGACGAGAATTTTATATAAGATTATACTAGAGTAGGGAGCCAGTTTATAATGTGCAATATTACAATTAAAAGAAATGAGGGAGTATATATGGGTCTATTTTTATTTGTGTGTGGTTAGACAAAGATGAATTATACGAGCTTTATCATTCCTCTCATTATATATTGTGTCAATCTCATTTACAGGATTGCCTACGACTCCTCTATTTTAGTATAATATCTCTATGAAAAATATTTATTACAAGAAGTATATTGAAAGAAACTGTATTTCTTATCGCTTTATTGAATAAATTAAAATTGTGTACTCAATGTTACTTCTATACTCGTCTCGCTCAATACTTGGCTAGCTCGCTGTAAAAAAAACCATAGTCAATAAAATCATGAGAAATTAATATATTTATTGATTAATTGATAACCCTCAAACTTTGGTATCCGGCTGAGTAGACTAGATCACTCTTTATTACCGACGTGTCGTAAAAGATGCCTAAGGAAAGTTGACGTCAGGCGGCCGGTCGTAAAATACCTATCTATCTATCATATGACATCTACCTATCCTCCTGCCCTTATCCCACTCTAAGTGGGGTCGGCACAACATGTTACTCACATGTTGTCACATGATTTGGCTACGTATTTTACGACCGGCCGCCTGCCTGACGTCAACTTACCTTAGTCGTATTTTACGACTCATCGGTAAGAAAGAGGGTGCTCTATTCTACTCAGCCGGATACCACACGGTGGGTCAACTTACCTTAGTCGCCTTTTACAACACCTCGGTAAGGAATCATATGACAATATGTTTAAAACATGTTGTGCCGACCTCGCATTGAGGGGGCAGGAGAATGATGATAATAACCTTCAAACTTATCATCGATGACACATATTTAGATTTGGAATTTCCAAATACGGGAGTTATACAAATATAGGGTTCAGGACAGACACCATTTACGTTTATATCAAGAGCCTATCTTGCATTGTAATATTGGATTCAACTTTGATAAGCTTCAGGTCTATGTTGCGCCGGTACGTAAGACATTGTACTCTTCAGGTCTTATTTGAAATGCGATTGCTTCTTTTATGGAACCCTCAGCGAGATTGCATTCGCGCAATCTTTGCCGAGAATGTTGAGATCTTCATTTTTATATCTGTTCTTCAATATTTTATACATTTTGTAATGATACATAAACTATTTCATAATAATATTCTGCTACAATATCTGTTTGAGAAAAGATTTTGTAGATTCAGCGTAAATTTGATGAGAATGTATGTAATTTTATTGATTTGCATCAGGAACGCGTATTTCTTGCGCACACTAGGAACTTTAGTTACAAAAATCAAATATATTGATTTAACAGCTAATAATGGCGATTTGCATTATCAATTTTTGTTGATACAAAGGCACAACATGTTATAGAACATGTTGTCACATGATTTTTGTACGTATTTTACGACCGACCGCCTGCCTTACGTCAACTTACCTTAGTCGTATTCTATGTATATTGTGTGTTTGTGTGTGTGCCTGGGTGCGTGCCTGCGTGCGTGTGTATGACTATATTGAGTATGCATTAATTTGAAGAGAAGTCACTACATTCCAAAGTTATAAGACCATATTGAAACCAGGTACTAGGATACCTAAAACATATTTTTTGGTTCCACCGTTAAAGTACTTAAAAGCTTGTTGCAAAAGTTTCGCGATAAACATTAATTTTAATGGAGTCGCAAGTTTTAATAGGTTTCTCTTCAAGTATGTGAAAGTTCACATGTTTTAAACTTTCATTGGGATCCCTTTTTAAAGTAATGTCTGTCTCAAAATTTAACGCTGAATTTCAGTTAATAAAATTACAATCCTTTTATAGAATTTTATAATGAAACTAGCCGTACCTGCGGCTTCTCCTGCGAGAAAATTAGTAAGTGACAAAGTTCTTTCCGTTTGAATCCCGGCCCCGCGGGAATTAACCATAATGTATTGTAAGGTTAAACCTTCCTCAAAAATTTCACTATCTTTTAGTAAAAACCGTACAAACTCCATTAAGTGGATTTTGATAAAATCGATGACACACAAACAGACAGCTTTTGTGACTATGTTTTATGATATGTATAGATGATTAACGTTGGTCTTATCAGGGTGGAGTAATTTAAATTTTGATACTACGTTGAAGTGCTATTATAAGTTTTCATCTATTCGAAAATTCTAATAAGATTTTCAAATACAGCTTTTTGCTCTTGTGACTTGATATCGGCAACGTTACAACACAGTTGACCTCTAGACTATTGACAGAAGTTTTAGAAAATTAAGGATTGGTATTTGTGATGTAATTTCTAGAATCAAAATCCTAAGAGTAATTTCTAATTGTAATAATGCAACTTCGAGAAAGGTGATGTTCAATATCAAGAGATTTTCATAATCAAAATTAATGTATATAAAAATTAAGAAAGGTCATATATATATATAAAGAAAAAAAAAGTTTAAATACTATCATCAAAACTTGTTAATAATTTCAATTTAGTAAAGAATAAGAGGTTAACTTATGTTAACATTATTGTATCAGATTACAAGCTAACACAACACCAACCTGCTTTACAAATGAAAGAAATTCGTTCCACAAAAAAAGAATGACGTTTTCGTGACGAAATCTCTTTTGTAACAAGTCTCTTAGAAAATACTCTAAAAATAGCAAATTGGAAATCCACTAAAAGTTGAAATAACATTACGACTTCTTCTTATCTCTAAATCCATAAATCCATACATTTACGATTTGTAAATGTAATGGTACTAAAATATAACGATATGATATTAGAAATGTGTTCAAGTTTATGAAATATCATGATATAGAAAATTTATTTGTTTCTATATTGATTTTCTTTAACGTTTGAATGCGAAATTATGTTTACTTTTGTCACTTGCTTTTGTAAATCACGTTCAACAAAACAATTAATTAATTTAATTCTTGGTAAAAAGAAATTGAAAGACTAGAAAGTGACATAAGCTACTTTTCATCTGGAATCTGAAATCCATGCAGACGCAGTTGCCAGAAAAATAGTCAAAATAAATCTTACAGGCACTATAACAAAACTACCTCGCTATAATCCGCACGGGTTAAGCGAATGCATGCAAAGCTAATGTGTATGAAGCAGGCAAAATCTACGAACCACGACAAAATCGTAATGCAAAATGGCATTACTATTATGTCGTGGATGGAGCCTATCCTCCTGATGATGCTTCGGTTTCGGAGCGAAACGATCGTCGTGATTGTTGTGGGTGGGTGTGTGTGCTGCTTGTGTGCTTTGTTGCTGGTTGAGGAGCCTTGGGGTGCGTGTGGTGGCTTGTCCTGCATGTATAAGGTTCGTAGATTTTGCCTGCTTCATACACATTAGCTTTGCATGCATTCGCTTAACCCGTGCGGATTATAGCGAGGTAGTTTTGTTATAGTGCCTGTAAGATTTATTTTGACTATTTTTCTGGCAACTGCGTCTGCATGGATTTCAGATACCAGATGAAAAGTAGCTTATGTCACTTTCTAGCCTTTCAATTTCTTTTTACCAAAAATTAAATTAATTAATTGTTTTGTTGAACGTGATTTACAAAAGCAAGTGACAAAAGTAAACATAATTTCGCATTCAAACGTTAAAGAAAATCAATATAGAAACAAATAAATTTTCTATATCATGATATTTCATAAACTTGAACTTGTAATATGGAATTCCGCAAAGTAACGCCTGCTTCTATAAATCATTTAAAATAAGTCTTGCTTTCAAGTTCCAAAATTAATTTTATCTATGGTCCAGTCTTTTACATTATACACTGGTAATATAAGAAATGGCTCATTATTCATCTTAAAAAATTACGTACAAAGGATTTCTTTTATCACTTAAATCAAAAATTGTATTTTCTTTAGACTCGTTACTCTTCAACCATGTCCGCTTCATGAAAAGAGATTTATGCCACAAATTGGGAAACGTAAAGAGGTCTTTATAGAAATGTCTTTACTTAAGAGACATTTTCTTGTAAAAATACTTGGGAAATTACACATCTTGAATAAGGTTTTGAGCTTTATTAATAATTCCTTTGAACTATGAAATTTATCTTCTTATTTAAAAATTATTGGTTTTCCTTATTAGCTTTGGAAATATTATTCGTTTAGTTCTGTATTAAAAAAACATGTATTCAGGATCCCAAAGATACATTACTAATCATACATATACATACTAAAAGTGTTATTATAGTTACTGCCAAGTAAAAATTTCTTTTTATAAGTTAATAAATAAGAACCTAGTTACATTTTCAGGTTATTGAATAAAAGAAAAAAAAACAAATAAACCTAAAGTTAAACGTTAAAGTTAACGTATATAATAATTATGTTAGATTGAATTTGAGCGACGCTATAAGTGTGTCGAAAATTTAAAAATTAAATAAAATAAATAACAACACTCATATACATATTTGTGGACGTTGTTCCTAAGCAAGGGTAATGCAAAAAAGGATTATTTAAATAGGATTTTGTGACTCTCTCGAGAGTGTCACAGGTTCAAACCCCGCGTAGACACCAATTAATTTTTCTATAATTACTTATGTGTCTAGTTATTTATTTTATTTCATCTGAATTTACAAAAGTTAAAGTTTACATAACGTTGACGTGTACATAAACTTATCAGAGTTACTCCTTGCGCCAGAGCCATCGACATCACATAAATAATATAATATAATATAGTACGTTTATAATATTTAGCAATTTTTTGTAATACATTTGTAGAATGTATTACAAAAAAACTGTCAGAGCTATTACTAACTAAAAAGTATAAAAAATACACATTTCGACTTATGTATTAAGTAAACATAGTAACAGTTTGTGATAGTGATCGTGTGTAGTGGTTGTGTATTGTGGTGGTGGTGGTGGATCTTTGTGCATGTGTTTTTACGAATCTTGCATGTATTGGGTATGAATAAACGGATAGTCCACTAGCATTAGCATTATATATGTTTATATATATAATATTATTCACTTTATCGCGGATTATATCAAAATAATTTTATTATTATTTTTGTAGTAACAGATCATTACTTTTATTTACCGGTACGTCTTACTTACTTTAATAACGTTTGTTAGTTACCCTCAGATAATAAAAAACCCACTCAAATGTATTTCAGCTTCATGTATTGATTTCATCTTATATGTGATCTATATTTAATGATCTCATTACTTAGCGGGGAAGCTGCTTTATGCTATAAATATTTGATGATGATATTCGGCATGGCCTAGCTGCGACAGCGTGTATCAATTAATTGAGTTGTAAATGTACTTGAGATAGGAATCAAAAGACTAATACCACGAGTAAGGCTAAACTAGTCAGATATAATAACAAAGGGTCTAATCTTCAATTAGCATTATGTATTTTCTATTCACGTTATCGCGGATTATAGAAAAATAATTTTATTATTACTTACCCGCCTATAAGCTGTGATAGCCTAGCGGTGAGACCGTGCGACTCTCTAAAGATGACATAGGTTCAAACCCCGGGCAGGCACCAATGAGTTTTTCTAATAAAACTTATGTGCCTAATTGATAATTACAATTTATCACACGCTTTTTGGTGAAGAAAAACATCGTCACGAAACCTGCATATCTTTAGAGAATTCTAGAGATATTTGTAACCTACCAATCCGCATAGGAGCAGCGTGGTAGGTCTTAGCTCCAATCCTTCTCTCCAAAAACGGAGAGAGGAGGCCTTAGCCCAGCGGTGGGCACAGTAACAGGCGTTACTTTACTATTTTTTTACTTTCCCGCCGTGTGAAATAGCATTATATATTTTCTATTTACGTTATCGTGAATTAAAGAAAAATTATTTTATTATTACTCTCCCGCCGTGTGGTATCCGGCTGAGTAGAATAGACCACCCTCATTTCTTACAAAGGTGTCGTAGAAGGCGAAGTTGACGTCAGGCAGGCGTCCGGTTGTAAAATACCTAGACGAAGCACGTAATAACATGTTTATAACATGTTGTGCCGACTCCACTTAGAGTGGGATAAGGGTAGGAGAATGATGAATGATGAATTTCAATATTACTTCTGTAAGAAGTCTATAAGTGATTTCGCTCATTCACACATTTCTAAGTAACTGTTAACACGGTAGCTCTTAAATGGGATTTGCTAAAGTGTTTACATACAACAAAGGTAATAACTGTCAGAGCAAGCGATACGCTCCCACCACCTCTATATATCTCTGAGGCAATAACTTATGCCAAGCATTGTGAGTTTATCGCGCTCAATAACGTGTATGAAAGGAAAACTCTGAGCGTGACCTCATATGTTACGTCGATATGTCGCGTGAACCTTATTTTAATTTAGTTTATTCGTTCTCGATAAAGAACTGTGAAAATAAGACACTTTTATCAGGTATTAGCAGTGCTATCGGCTTCGGCCGCGTGAAATTCAGTGTATTTAATTGAAGTTATAAACATAAAAGTAGTTATTGTGAGCTAACCATAAAATATAGAGACATGCTGTCACAGACTTTTTTGTAGTAAGTTTTGTAGACTTCACAATTCTCTAGTACATTACTTTAGTGTATTTATGTTTATGCGGTGCACACAACTAAAACTCCCACAATAAATGTATAATAGATATACATACTTATATTATATATACAGAAAAAGTCTGTCTGTCGTTTTGTCTATATAATATTGATGAAAATTGTGACGCGTAAATTGGCGCGTACGAATTCGTCAGTACCACTACTAAGATATATATTAAACTATAAATTGCAACAAAGTATTGTTAAATATTTCATAGTCTTAACAAAGCAACGAGTGCAAATATTCATCTAGGTACATTATTTTTCGTTAATTTTCTTTTTCTTTCTTTCTATATTACCCGTATTACACTTCTTGTCTTTTTCCTTTTGTTACTTAAAGATTGACTGAAAGAGATACCTTTTAAGTATAAGTCCGCATTTGTACACGTGCTATATTTTTTCTAAAAATATGTTTGGATGATAAATAAATAAACACCGTGCGTATAACTACGAACATGCTAAAAAAAAACACCAGCTACCAGTTAATATGAAGCTTTGCGCAACTGCTGAAAGTGACAACAATAGCGGGCCATTTCATTTGAATCTGCATTTGAATACGAGGAATGGTGCAGAGTATCTTTTGTGTTCAGAATTTTAAAACTTGACCTTTTCCGCTTTACATTTGCAACAATTTCACTTAGATTTTGGTTTGATATATTCGCTTATATAAATTGAAAGAGAATTCATCACATGTTTTAATTCATTTGTTTCAGTAACAGACGTGATAATTGGCCGACTCGCTGTGCTCTAATTTGATCTGTATGAGCGTACTAGCGATGTATGACTATAAAACGTAGTTTCATCATATAAATTATTTTTAGGGAATTTCTAGTGTACATTATAAACAAATAACCATTTTTCAAAAAAAAAATTAGGGGTGGATAATCCTTATCACTTAGGTCTTAGGTGTATGAAAATAGATAGTTACAGATTTTCAGATTTATAGAAAATATATAATTTGGGTGGATTATGATAACATTGTGACACGAGAATTTAAAACATAAGATTATGTTTTTCGTATATATATAATAGAACTTAAGAATAGAATATTTAGAAGGCCAACGTGTGCTACCTATATAAAAAGCGTTATAATGACAGCAATTTATAAACGTAATTTTCAAATATTCTGTTCTATACATTTTTTAAATTAAAACTACTTTAAAATTTTATTCCACGTGTAGACTCGAGTGCAGTACGTACTCCAAACTATCCACTAGAAGGCCGTGGGTGAATGCAGCCAAGAGTAAAATTTATTTAAATTTTCTATAATATAATTTCCATGGAAATTGCAACTTTATTCGCGAAGACAGTAAGACTGTATTTTTGGCGTTCGCAACTTTTTTCGAATTGTAAATATGCTGTTAACCGTAATGGCTTTTAAAGAGTTACCGTACGGGATTGACGAACACATAATGATCGTCGAGGATGAAAGGCGAAATGTAGAATGCAGAAGCCATACCAGTTTCACAGAATGTTGTCTTTAAGAAGTCAATCAGTTTGATATTATAAGGATTGAGGCGATTTGCAGTGGATGGATGATGTGAAGGTGACTAGTTATCATATCGCCGTTTATTTGGTGGAAATTCTAGACAGGCAGACGCCAAAAGACTGAAACATCTTCCCCGGATAAGGCGCTGTAAATAGACCATTGATTGTAAGGCTATATCTACAACAGCCGCTTCATTGACTCATCTTGCTTAGACTAATTGTACACTTCAGTACTTACTATGTTTTTTTTAATTAATCCTATATTAAAAGGTCAAATGATAAATGAAAAATATGTTATAATAACGACATGTGGCGTCTTCTGAAATCTAGATCGTCTTGCCATTAAGTTGTATTTCTTGCAATAGTAAACTGTTGCATTCTTTTAACAGATTAAAATAATAAAATAAATGTTTAATTTCTCTGTTTAAAATTTACGCCGTGTGGTATCCGGCTGCATAGAAAAGACCACCCTCATTTCTTACCGAGGTGTCGTAAAAGGCGACTAAGGTAAGTTGACGTCAGGCAGGCGGCCGGTCATAAAATAGGCAGCCAAATCATGTGACAACATGTTTGTACATGTACATGTTTGTGTAAGAGTGAGATAAGGGCAGGAGAATGATGATGATGATCTCTGTTTAAAATTTATGTACTTTAAAAAAAATTTGTTACTTCGTTTTATTTTGCATGATATATTTTTTTAATCCTACGTACATACTATTATACTTTCAGTTAAGACAAATAGTAAAGAAGCAGCTTATTGCTGCCCTACTGCTGGGTACCTGCTATCTATAATATTTTAAAATCTTTTATTTAAGTTGCAATGTTTGTACGTGAAAGTGGAATCTTGCAATTTAAATATGACCCACTTTTCGATTAAGCTGTAATTTTACATACAGCTCCAGTCCCGATGACAATGCATGCTTATGATAAGCATGACCTGATGCTGCCACCAGGATTTGCTTCAGACGTTGGAACTCCTCAACTGTTAAAAAAGGGACATGAAATTTCGTTAAAAGTTTTTTTTAATTAACATGTTTTTTGGAAAGATAGTTGAAGCCTTCGTTACTTAAATGCGCAATAATCCTTAAATCATAAGTAAAAAAAAATTTTTCGGATATAGTTAGTCACCGGAGTTTTCAAAATGAATGTGGATGATATGACTAGAAGGAGGCCGAAAAAAAGATCGATGGATTGTGTGAAGAATGAGATACATATAAAGGGAGTATCACCAGTTGACGAATGATAGAGGAGAATGGAAGATGAAGATATCTTGTGCCGACCTTAAAATTCGAAGATATCTTCAAGTGGGATAAGGGTAATAAAATGACTACGACTCAGTCACGCAATAAGATATTGTGATTACAAATTTGGAATAAGATTATTTGATATCGAATTCATAAAAAAGTAAAAAAAGAAAAAGGTAAGAAATATAAAACATATTTAGTAATCAGTCGCGTTAAAACTTGTACTAATTACTATAAAAGGCATGCCGCATTGCAGTAGCCTTTACATGTTCTTTGTAAAAGAAAATCCAAGTCATAAAGCTAGCAACGCTTTTATCATTGGGTTTGAATTTTATGAATTTTGGTATTATGCAAAATACAACATATGTATATTACAAAGACCTTTAAGTTTGTATTTGTTTGTTATAAAAATAATAGTACTTATTTAATACGTGAGAAAAAGTGTAAAGTACAAATATTGTGATAAAAATTATATAAAAGTAAAGTATCGGCCTGTTACTATCCCACTCTTGTGCATAGGAAGGATTGGAACTAAGACCTACCACGGTTTAAATAATTTATGGAATTCGGCGTTCCTTTGCGGAGATCCACATCATCATTCTCCTGCCCTTATTTCACTCTCAGTGGGGTCGGCGCAACATGTTACAAACATGTTGTCACATAATTTAGATATGTATTTCACGACCGGCCGCCTGCCTGACGTCAACTTACATTAGTCGCCTTTTACGACACCTCGGTAAGAAATGAGGGTGGTCTATTCTATGTAATCGGATATCACACGGCACTTACCTTAGTCGCCTCTTACGACACCTCGGTAAGAAAGGAGTGTGGTCTATTCTATTTTGCCGGATACCACGCGGCTTTTTGCGAAGATCCACAATACAATAATAATAATAAAATTATTTTGCTATAATCCGCGATAAAGTAATAGAAAATATATATGTACAGTGGACTATTGAGTTTGTGATAGTGAGCGTGTGTAGTGCTTGTGTATTGTGATGGCGGTGGTGGAGGTTTGTGCATGTGTTTTTACGAATCCTGCATGTATCGGGTATGGAAAAAAACGGATAGTCCATTATACATTTAGCATTATATTATATATATCGCGGGTTATAGCAAAATATTACTTTTGTACCTACCAAGCTGTTTCAATGCAGATTGGTAGGTTACATCTATCCCTAGAATTTTCTAGACCTATGCAAGGTTCCTCACTATGTTTTCTCTCAACGAAAAGTGTGTGTTAAATTGTAATTATCAATTAGACACATAAGTTTTAAAAAATAGCATATTATTTCTACGTGAACTACTTGTATATCTGAGTAATTATCATCATAATGACAAGCATTTCAACTAGGTACATATCAGGTAGGTCTACTGGTTGATTGATTAAGTTGATTCACATGGCAATACATTTTTGATGTAAAAGTAAAAGTAAAGTAGCAGCCTGTTACAATCCCACTGCTGGGAATGGGCCTCCTCTCTCCATTTCTGAGAGAAGGGTTGGAGCTAAGACCTACCATGCTGCTCCAATGCGGATTGGTAAGTTACACATATCTTCAGAATTCTCTAGAGATATGCAGGTTTCCTCACGATATTTTCCTTCACCGAAAAGCGTGTGATTAATTGCAATTATCAATTAGACACATGAGTTTTAATAGAAAAACTCATTGATGCCTGCCCGGGTTTGAACTCGTGTTCCCCTCGAAAGAGTCGCACGGTCTCACCGCTGAGCTATCACAGCTTTTTGATGTACCTTAAAGTAAAAGTTTCATATGGAAGTACGTTTAGGAAAATATGTCACCAGGAACTTCTATTATCATAAATCTGAAGGAGCGATCCTATATTTTACTTTGTAAGATTTATGTACCTTCGCACCTCGTCAAATTGGACTCGGTGGATGTCATATGGAAATACTCTGCTTAAGGTAAAAATACGCATGTGAACCTTCTTAGAACCCCATAGGCGGGTAAAACTAAAATTCCTATGTAAATACGGTCATATACGCTTTGAATATGTAACCAGCCTTCAATAACCTTGGCTTTTATTCCATCTTTGCGTAAGGAAAGTCATTGTCGAAAAGCTTCATGAATGCCAGCCTGCTTATGTAAAGAGCCTAAATCGCTCGGGTACAATTTTTGATGTTGAAACTGAAAGTATTTTCGGAGGAAATGAGACCTTTGTGGTGTAACACGACGAACTTGATATTCATACCAAATTTAGGGTTATAGCAGTGCTTAAACGTCCCCTGCGATATCCGCAGGTGATTGGAATAGAAAGATTGAGAGCTCGCTTGAATACTTTTATGGAAACGGGAAATGAGATCAAGATGTTTATAACGAACGTTTATACACAAAATACGAGATTCTAATTTATCTAATAAAGACTAATTTAGGATTCGGTATCAATTGAGGATTTGCCAATATTACTTCTTGTTACAGCAGTCTTGTGTTTTTTTTCTACATGTTAAAACTGGTGGGGAGATTAATACGTTTCTAATAACAGTTCACTTCAAGAATTAAATAGAACGAGCTTAACTATAATCCATAAATATATCAGCAAAAACAAAACCACCAGCAAAAAAATATTTAAGAATGTATTCTCTAATGCGATCAGCTCACGTATTGAAACTGGTACCTATTACAACTTAATCTGTAGGCATTCGTTGCGCTAAAAAAAGCTATTTAAATTTAGGTACTTCATAATATATTACACAGTTATTGGATATTCTTATTCTTGGAAATCCCTGTCTAAAAGTATCTGATTGGGTAGTCTACCTTGAACCTAATTTCAGGTTCTCTATACAAGTTCAAACAGGTTTCTAACGCCTAATATCTGTACTAGCAAGTGCCAAGTACACTAAACGAGTTACAATATCATATGTGATCGACGCTTCAAGTGGTTTGACTTATTATTATTTCGGCACTTTTATCCGTTAATTTGTTGGCACGCATGTGCCTCGTGATTGTTAGTATTAAAGTTCAGGTTTTAATGTTGTCTTCTCTATAAGGTTTAAACTGCTAAAATAGATCCGGACAAACTTTCTGTTATCTCATGATATCGTGCCCACATTAGGCATGAAGGCTTACTTCATGCCTAATCAAAGTAGTAATCATAATTGTGTGTGAACAAAAAATATTAATTTAAGCCCTGTGTTTGAAATTCAAAGATAACAATGAATGTAGAGTAAGAAAATGTGACGCTAAAATTCTCAAAATGCTTAATTATAGCTATGGCGGTGATAATATTTCATTTTGCCTGCACCCGACCACGCCGCAGAGCTATTTTCGGCGAATCTGAAAATTTATATCTATGAGCAACATCTAAATCTTTGGATAGCGCAAAGTGGAATTTATGGAACAAAACGATATGGTCTATTTGTTTGCGGCGTGCCCGCCATTTAATGTATTTCCCCCTTAGCATAGCTTGCCAAATGCTTTCGAACTTTTTGAAGTTATGCATAGTTAAGGCAGAGTGCAATTCCCATACTGTGTCCTATTAGTCCCAAAATTTGTGGTGGTTAAGAAATACAGTTAGAATTTAAGTAATTCTAAATGTATTTTTGGTTAAATTGTACTTTTATTTCATCTCTTTCATTACCAACTCGATTGTAATACACATAAATAAATCATGTGCAAAGTTAATTATAAAAAAAAATGCTAAAACTAACCAAAGAACTGGCTCAAATTAATCTGGAATATAAACCAAGATATTTCCCTTTGGTTGTCTTTTACATGTTTTATCCAAGAAAATAATGCATGAGTATTTGTTACACTTCACTCTTTGTTACACTTCACTATTATAGACACATTGAACGCTGACACTAGACTGACTAGAATAGGCCCGACTGGCTTATTTATAACTTTTGTTGTTTGCATTCCCGTTTCCGTTTTATGAAACAAATGACATTTGACTATTTCCGTCTCCAACAAATTATTAAATTATTCCTATTAATTATGTTTCTTATTACATAATCACATATAGGTAAATGTATTTAAGAATTTATAAGCATATTTAACACAATTTATAACATATTATGACTAACATTAAAATAGTAATATGTTTGGAGGCCGTAACTAATCACTATCCTACCGACAAAGCCAAACTAAAAACTATTTAGTGTTCCAATACGATGTTGCATAAGAACCATAAAGGCATCTTGTCTCGTCTAGTTGACACCATCAGGTGTATAGTCGAGTATGTTAAGCTGTACCTGCATCCATCATCTTATATGAGAAACACGTTAACAGAAACTGGGAGTCAATAAAAAAAAGCTAACGTCAATATTCTCGATCACTTCAAAACCATGGGAGACGCCGAAAAACTTGTCAATTCGACATTAATTCCGTAGGAATTGGAGCGGACTCTAAAGTGCGACTCAATGATTCGAAGCATTAACTAAATCCCATATAAGATAAATTGTGCTAAGAGTGAAAGCTGCGGCGGAAATTACCTAACCTCGCGTAAGTGGCGTAAATAAGTCATTCTCCTAGATATTTATATATATATATATATATATATATATATATATATATATATATATATATATATGGTATATATTCAACCAGATACTTTTAATCGGAGAGATTTCTGAGTAGTATCGATTACTCAACTAGGGTTAGATGTGAAAAATTCTTAAAAACTTATTTAATTTGATTAACCAAATGTATTATATTGTATTATTTTCCCGTTTTTGCACGCCTGCGTTACGTTTATCATTCTGTGTATGAAGCTAAGCATATTAAAAGTATTAAAGGTATTTTGGGCTCCAATCATGACCGTGTTAATTTTTTTCGTAAGATAATACTACAACACAGAAACACGGGTGTAGCTACATTTTTTGTTGTATTTTATGTTGTAGTTGACAAAAGATAATCTAATATCAAATCGTTAATGTATTAGGTCCTTACATATGAAATTGGCGTTTTCTATGGGAGGAACATAAAGTCGTTTTTTTTTAATGAAATATATTTAATTAATCAAAGTATGTACCATTGCTATGTATGCACTTTTGCCATCTCATAGGTAGTTCATTGATCCCCTTACTAAATAAACCATTCGGGCGGGAATCAATAAAATCTTTGAAGGCGGTTTGGACTGCCCCATCGGAGTTGAATTTTTTTCCTTGCAAGTAGTTATCCAAATTGCGAAAAAAATGGTAATCTGTTGGAGCAAGGTCCGGAGAGTACGGAGGATGTCTAAGACATTCTAATTGAAGCTCCTCTGATTTGGTAGCCGTCTGTTGTGCAGTGTGTGGTCTAGCGTTGTCCTGAAGCAGCAGTGGCCTAAAGCGATTGACCAGCCTCGGTTGTTTAGCAGCTAGCTTTTCCATCATGGTTTGCAGTTGCTGACAATAGATATCTGCCGTAATCGTCTGGCCAGATTTAAGAAAGCTGTAGTGAACGACACCGGCACTAGTCCACCAAACACTTACAAGCAACTTTTTTTAGTCAATTTTCGCTTAGGGCAGGATTTGGCTGGTTCGCCAGGGTTCAGCCATTGCGATAAGCGCTTCCGATTATCGTAGAGGATCCACTTTTCATCACAGGTTCGATTTAAAATTCCTTCATTATTGTGCCGGTTGAGTTACGTAACGCAGCAGTTGACGCGCGTTTGTCGGTTTGCTTCACTCAACTCATGAGGTATCCACCTTTCAAGCTTTTTCACCTTCCTAATTTGCTTCAAGTGGATTAGAATAGTTTTATCACTAACACCGGAGCCTGCAGCTAACTCGGACGTGGTTTGCGATGGATCCGCTTCCACAATAGCCTTCAATTCTTCATTATAAACTTTGGTCTCCGGCCGTCCACGAGGCTTGTTCTGCAGGTCGAAATTTCCAGAACGAAAACGTTGGAACCAAAAACGCACTGTGTTTTCTTTTGTAACACCGTCACCATACACATCATTAATCCTTCGAGCCGTTTCTGCAGCACTGGTGCCACGGTGGAACTCATACTCGTAAATAACGCGATATTTCATGTTTTCTATTTTGTAAACAGAGTGACACAAAGAAAAAATCAAAAGAAGAAAAACAAATGAATTAGGGGGTTTGAAACACAAATGCATGAGTAAATAGCTGTATGAATTTGAATTTGGAATTCCTAACCATAAAGGTAATATTTGAGATCAAAGTGGCCAGTACGACAAAACGCCAATTTCATATGTAAGGACCTAATATTTTTTCCTTTAAACTACGATATCCTCCTTCAATCAGATAAATTTTGTATCTATAACCATTTATATAAAAACGCCGTGTGGTATGAGTAGAATAGACCACCCTAATTTCTTGCCTAGGTGTCGTAAAAGGCGACTAAGGTGAGTTGACCCACCGTGTGATAGCCGGTTGAGTAGGATAGACCACCCTATTACTTACCGAGAGGTCGAAAAACACGACTATGATAAGTTAACGTCAGGGAGCCGGCCGGTCGTAAAATACGTAGCCAAATCATGTGACAACATGTTTGTATCATGTTGTGCCAACCCTACTTAGAGTGGGATAAGGGTAGGAGGATGATGATGAACCATCCATATAAAAATAAAAGTTTCACGAAAAAATCAATATTCTTGAAATTCAAAAGGAAAAAATCTAAAGGAGATTGAGATATATTTTTGGAATATCTAAACAGCTAAGCAAAAAAAAATCCATTTAATTAGATTAATAATCTAAAACATTTCGACCCCATATAAATCTTCTCGTTTTCCTGAAGCCCAGAGGAAAAAATTAATTAGCATCTCAAGTGACTATTTACAAAGTTCCAAGAAGGATCTTAATGTGAAATCTTACTTACGTTCCTAATTAATTAAAGTGCAAATACTGCGAAACTAAAATACGATAAGCGTCTTCAACTTTCATAAAGAACCCTCTTCATATTTTCTAAATAAAAGTTACTCGAGATAAATTCTCATGTCGGAAATATATTATATTTTATTTTGCTCTTATCAAATATCTTTTAAAGTGGAGTAGTAAATTCCATTACACGAATTCAGATAGCTTATAGAATTAGGCGTTACTTTGCGGAGATCCATAATACAAAAGTAATAATAAAATTATTTTGCTATAATCCGCGATACAGTAAATAGAAAAAATATATAATGCTAAATGTATAGTGGACTATACGTTTTTTTTCATACCCGTTACATGCAGGATTCGTAAAAACATATGCACAAACCTCCACCACTTCCACCACAATACACAAGCACTACACAGGTTCACTATCACAAAATCAACAATCGTTTCGCCCCGCAACCGAAGCATCATCAGGAGATAGACTCCACGACAAAATCGCATTGCGATTGCTTTGCGGGGCGAAACGATTGTTGATTTTGTGATAGTGAACCTGTGTAGTGCTTGTGTATTGTGGTGGAAGTGGTGGAGGTTTGTGCATATGTTTTTACGAATCCTGCATGTAACGGGTATGAAAAAAAACGTATAGTCCACTATATATATTTAGCACTATATATTTTTTCTATTTACTGTATCGCGGATTATAGCAAAATAATTTTATTATTACTTTTGAATTCAGATAGCGACATCATGGTGTCTTAAAGTGTACAGAAAGGCCGTTTACTTTGTTAGCTTTAATAAATAAATATAATATATCGCACGCTCAGTATTAAACCTTATTCAAAATTAGGCTTGTAGCGCGTCGAACGCGGGATGTACGTGCGGACGGGAAAAGAATACGTACAAGTGACAGGATAGAAGTATAATTTCACTTGTACAGAGAGTATCGGGTCACAGCGTTCGAAAAAAGGATGTACCGGAAAATGCACCGTTAGATATCGCTTAGTCTTAGTGTTCCAGCAGGATGCACTTTGAACTAAAGGAAGTGGTATGGGGACTTCTTATGTAATTACAAAAGCATTACTATAGCCCGAAGCAAAGTACTAGTGGCGCCATCTGTTATTGCAGTAAAAGGCAAATACGTAACCCGTGTACGTTATGTGACAAACTTAATTGAGTTACGATACATTGTAATCCTTTATTCAATGCACTTTATAATATTACGCAACAAACTGTTAAAAGAACTTGTTTTTTGTTGCTCTTTTAAATTATAGGTCTCTTTAAAACTAATGAGTTTTTTTAGACGTAACGCTACGCTTTTACGCTACGGGTGCCATATTTTTATCGTGGCCTTTACTATTTTCATTGGGTTTACGGTTTGAAATTAGGTGCTTATGTGTTATATATTAAAAATTATTTGCATAATTGTAGACGTTGAATGACTTAAGTTGTAATTAATTGTAGCTTAGTATTTTTTTTTAGAAAACTTATAGGTTCCAGGTGCCCATTGTTTTGACTCGCGAAATTTTTATACAGATAACTTACTTTACCGTTAGTCCATCACATAAACTGTCGTATACAAAATACATATTAATTTAAATTATTTCCGTAGTTGTACCTTTACTTAATGCTCGATTCTTTTTGTATCAAGTGAAAGCAAAGTTCCTAGAAGATATTGGTGTGATATTCCACGCTCATATTTTTGAAAGTGCAATAGTCACGTCTTTTGTATAAAGCGCTTGTATATGCATATTTTATCTTGCTTTTGTCTAGACTTTCCTAAAATGTTCACCAAAAATACAATATCCTTTGTACAGTTTTCTCAAGACGCGTTAGGAAATAACCTTACTTCAAAAAATTTTAAGATACTTGTTTGTAAACTTTCGTAGAACGAGTTATTTTAAAATATCTTAATTGACTGTGATATCTCTGTACTAATGCGTAAAGATCGTGTCGAAATCGATAAAGATTGACCCGTCACCTCCTTCCTCCTTTTCCTTTTCTTGTGCAAAACTTATTTACTTGATTTGTTAAACTGTGATTTAATCCAGATTACGTATTAATATCATAATATACTTCAAATATATTATAAACCAAAGTCCCTGAACATTACTGAACGGGTTTTTTTCCATACGATTTTCGCCAATAGACAGTGATTCTTAAAGAATTTAGAATTCGATTAGTATAAGAAGGATTTTGATGAAATATTACTATTTACTTACGAAAAAAATGCCTAATCAAGCTATTTAGATATAACTTAAAATGTTTGGTGGGATTATTATTATTTAACAGGTCTAAAGGAAAGTCTGCTATGGAAATAATCTATATTTTAGAACAGCTTACCCATTCTAACAATTTATTTTTGTACATAAAAATATAAAGAATTATAAAACGATAGGTAATGTATAATAGACAAAATAGGAACCGTCATAAGCTTGCGGATCCTGCTTTGCGCCTTCCAAAAAGTACGTAAATCGTTTGTAAATTTGGGTACAGGATTCTATAATAAAATTTCGCAATCAATTTTGACCTTGCCATTACAGCAGTTAAAAAGAAGCTGATACAGAAAGCCTACTATACTGTTGAAGATTACTTAGATAATAAGAATGTGTGGATATAGCTGCACTTCTACCCTGTACAAGACAGTAATGACTAAATGTTACTAGTTATAAAGTTTATATTTTAAAAAGAGCAACCGCCGAGTTTCTCTCTGGCTCTTCTCGGTAGGAACACCTTTCCGAACCAGAGGTAGAGTTGACGATTCAAAAGCACTTGTATACAAGTTTACTTGAATGAAGAATATTTTTAATTTAAATTTGAATTTAACATACAAGAAAATGCTAACATACAATGCAGTAAAAAGCCATTAAGTGTTTATCTTTCTCTATATGAATACGTCAGTTGGTATATCCATTTCAAGATTAACATTATAATCCCTTACACCATTTATATAATTTAAATGAATATCTTCGGAGTTATTCGCAAAATTAAATATAATGCGCGCAATAAAATTTCAGTTTTCACATCGACTTACGAAACGTACCTAGTAATCAAATTACGTTGATGTTCTATAACGAAACTTTTGCGATTACGTAAAAGCTATAAGCGATAAAAAGATGTTCACGTAGATAAAGGTAACTCGTTCGTTATTTGTTCTATAACAGAATGAAAAAGTTTTAATGGTAGTAAGCAGATTTTTATTTTATATCTATTGGTTGTGACTTGCGATTTCTTTGTTATTGAATTTATAATTCGATCAGATTTGATTCCCTATTTGTTCACTTCGTTTGCTGCAGGGTCTTCTCGTTTACTCCCCGGGTGGGGGTAAACGGGGTGCGGGCCTCGAGGAATTCCTCTCTACCCGGGCATCTCCTCGCGGGCACTTAAGCCCGGTATGTGTTCCGGCCGTAGGCCGAGGTCACCTAGGTGACCCAAAGGTGTTGGTATTTGGGCCGTAAGCCCAGGTCACCTAGGTGACCTAATGGATGTCTTGTTCGGTGGGGAGGTCTGGGAATGGTAGCTCCCAGACCTCGGCGTCAATTTCGGTGGTGTCTCGTCCGGTGGTGTCTCGATCAGGTAGGTGTGTCATGTCCGGTGTATTCGCCCTTTCGCCCGTCGCGTCGTCCTCTTCGTCGCCGTCGTCATCCGCATCGGGCCGCGGAGATGGTGATCGCAGGAGCTCGCGAGGCAGGGAACGTCCATCGGGTGGTCGCGCATGGAGTGGCGCGATGCCATGGAGGTGTACGTGCGCGCTATTGTCCGCACGCGCGAACATCCGGCGCGCTAGGCGACGGACATACTCCTCCACGGTCGGCGTTCTGGTGTCCCGATGCACGACGTCGTTCCGCACATACCTCGGGGCTCCTACGATCAGTCGCAGGCAGCGGTTCTGCTGGACTTGAAGTCTTCGCTTCTGGTACGCCGAACATAGCGCGTACCAGGCGGGTGCCGCATACGTCAAGCGCGAGCGGACGTAGGCACCGTAGACTTGCAGTTTGGTGTTGACAGGTAAATGGGATGTGAACAGCGTGTGGAGCTGGGACCTGGCAGCAGCAGCTTGGCCCACGGCACGATTGACCATGGGGACCATGCACAGGCTGCGGTCCAACTCACACCCCAAAAACCTCACTGTGGTCTTCCACTCTACGTCCTGGCCTCGAAGAGTCAGCTGACGTAGCGGCTTGGAGCGGCTGGTGAGCAGAGCGGCCGTCTTCCCGACGTTGACGGCCATCCTCCACTTGTCCAGCCATTCCGGCAACAAGTCCAGCATACGCTGCATGCGGTTGGTGGCGACGATCTGGTGGTAGGACGACGCGAAATACGCGCTGTCGTCAGCGAAGAGCGACAACAGCACGTCCTCCTCCCCTTGCCGCAAATGGTGGCGCAGGGTGGGGATGTCATCCGTATACGCCGCGTATAAGCGCGGCGATATACAACTGCCCTGGGGTACTCCGGCTTGGATGGTGCGTGGCTGGGATTCGGCACCATCCACTGCCACGTAAAAGCTACGGCCGTGTAGAAATGATGCCAGCACTCGCACATAAGCAGGCGGCATGGTGGTGTCCAAGATCTTGACCAGGAGCCCGGCGTGCCACACACGATCGAAGGCCTTCTCGATGTCGAGAAAGACCCCCACGGTGTAGCGCCCGTTGTTCCGCTCACTGGTCAGGTGGTTGATTACCCTCGCCAGCTGGAGCGTCGTCGAGTGGCCGCTGCGGAATCCAAACTGCTCCTCGCGCAGGGGCAGATGGGGCGTGACTCGACGCAGCAGCAGACGCTCGAACAGCTTGGCTATGTGCGAGAGCAGGGTGATCGGCCGGTAGCTTCCAGGCAGGCGGCGGTCCTTCCCCGGCTTGGGAAGAACGATGATCTTCCCGGCCTTCCACGCCTCTGGGAAGTGGCCAGTGCGGAGTACTCCGTTGAACAGTCTCGTGAGCGCTACGAGACCTGTTCGGGGCAGCAGCATCAACGCGGCGTTGGTGATTCCGTCGGGGCCTGGCGCTTTTCGCTTATCAAGGCGAGCAGCGACCGACCGCAGCTCTGACAGGGAGATGAAATCCTCTCCCCGGAGCGGCGGTGTAGGGGCCGACAGGAACCTCTCCAGCTTGTCCTGGACAGCCGCGTGATGACGGATGACTTGGAGGTTGGAGGTGTTGGGGGCGTTAGGCTTAAAAGTCTCTTCCAGGTGGGCCGCCAGGATCTCAGCGCGACCCTTGGCGGTATAGGTGCGTCTACCCGCTGCATCAAACAGCGGGTAGACGGGGGTGTCATGTCCGGTGAGTTTCTTGCAGAGAGAGTACAGCGCTGTGTCGTGTTCCGTCGCTCGATCGACGGTATCCTCCCATCGCGCCTCGTCGAGAGCGACTACGGCACGCGCGATCTTCTCTGCAAGCCGGTTCAGGTCAGCCTTCACCCTGGGGCAGCGAGTGCGGGCCCATAGGCGGCGTAGGGTGCGCTTCCGCTTGAGCATATTGCGGAGCGAGCTCGGCAGGTCCTTCCTTCGATTGGTATCCGGTGAAGTCGACGTGGTGGTGGTGGCTGCTGCTTTGGCGGCGATCATCGCTTCCGCGACGAGCGCAGCAGCATCGTCGACTCCCGAAGGTGTGGTAATCGGGCCTGCCAGCTCAAGCCCGGCAAGCTCGGCGGTGTAGCGCTCCCAGTTCGTCCGCATCCGCGGCGGGCGGGGCACTAAAAAGCCTCCCTGGGTGGCTAGAGTGACCAGAACCGGTAGATGTTGGGTGTCAAGGTCATAGAGGACCTCGACATCAAACGGGTTGTCGAGTCCGTGGTGCAGCACTATATCAAGGACATCTGGCTGGGAGCGGCTGTCGGTGGGTATGTGGGTCGGCGCTCCCGGCCCCATCACACCGTACCCGCTCCTCACGCTATCTTCGTGCAGTTGCCTCCCGACCCCAGTGATGATTCGCGATCCCCACGCATGATGTTTCGCGTTGAGATCACCCACGATCACTGCGGGTCCCTGCTGTCCGAAGATTGTCCCGACATCGGTGCTGCAGAAAGTCAATCCGGGTGGTTTGTAGGCGGCATAAATGCGGAGCTCCTGGTTGCCCACGTTGACACGCACCCCCTGTGTACGGGTGCTAGTGAACGGGGTGTGCTCCAACTCTTCGTGTATAATATCCCTCCGCACCAGAGCGGCCGTACCTCGGTACGGATAGCCCCGGAGAGAGATTTCATCACGCCGATACACGAAGAAGTTGGGCACGCGGAGCTCGACGCTGTCCGTGAGTTTGGTTTCGCCCAGGAGGATAACATGGATGTCCTGCGACTGGGCGAGTAGTGTTAGCTCACGGACGTGTCCTCTTATGCCGCCCGGATTCCAATATAGTACTCTTAGGGCGGTCACTGGTACGACCGCCCGAACTGGGTTATGGCCGCCGTTATAGCGCCGACTACATCCCTCGTGCTCACATAGTGCGCGAGCGCCGCCATGAGCGCCTCGATCAGGACCCGGACAATGTTGTTCATGCCCGAGTCCTGCGCGGGGGGTGGCAGGGGGAAAGTAGGGTGTAGCGGCGCTCGAAGCTCCGCCTCTTCTTCTTCTGTGGCCTGTCGGTGGCCGCGGCTTCTCGGCGCCTCGGCGATTACTGGAATTGCCGCCAACGATGTAGATGTTGGCGGCCTGGGGTGCGGTGTGGACGCGGCGGCGGGCTCAGCCTCTGCTGGCCTCTGCTGCCTGCGCCTGCGCCGGTTTCGTTTTCGCAGGGGCTCCCCCCTGCCTATCGGGTCATTTGCCGGCGGTTGCAGAGTCGCCGGCTCCCGGTCTATGATAACCCCGCTCGCTTCCAACTGTCGAGTAGCTGGGGCGGTCGGGATGTAGGCCGGCGGTTGCCGGCGATTGCCGGTTGCACTTCGTTTTTATTAAATACATTTTAATTTCATGCATGCAATGTAGATGGTGCTGTTCCGTATTAGCGCGCGCTATTAGTGTCGTTTAAAATCAAATCAAAATCAAAATATTATTTATTCAAGTAAACTTGTAAACAAGTGCTTTTGAATCGTCAAATTTACTGCTGGTTCGGAAAGCTGTTCCTGTTCGTAAAAGATATAGGCTATAACGTCAATTTAATATATTTGAGTTCAGACAGTATCCACTATCCAGTTTGTTGTGTCATCCTCGTGCAGTGTGAATGTATTATAATAATGAAGCAAACACTATTTCCTTAATGAAACAAATTGTAAATAACAGTTAACGTACCTATTTTAATCTCTTAAATAACGTCTTTTAAGTTATGAATATATAATCACTGTGTAGTGTGCAATTTATTGGTTATATTTATTTAATTTATTGCAATGTATAGTCATAGCATATCTACCACAAATACAAAATATTCATAGTTGCATAAAAAATTAATAATACATCCATCTGTCTGTTACGATTTCACGATAAACGACATGATTAATTAATAAATATGGCTCAATAAGCCAATCATAAAAAAGCTAAAGCTAGAATATCGGCAACAAAGATTCCCATTTTTCCTTCGGGAACCTAGTAGGTAATAAAATAAATAATTATAATATTAAAGCGTAACAGAGAGACTGTCTTTGGCTGACACTGTCAATTACCATGCATACAACATTATTATGCATATAATAGTATTATAACTTAGTAAATAAAATACTGGATGTTTACTCTAAAACAGGCAGACTGTCAACTTACGTACATTATGTGAAGATTTAAGAGTGGAAAGATAATAGCTTTACAAGTACGAATTCCGGGACACGTCCCATTTATTTCATCCCCCACTTTTGTGTTGAGTGTTGAAACATTCCGGTCCTTTGTATTTGGCTTTTGTGTTATCTCGCGAGTGGCGTCCTGAACACCGTGCAGTATTTAATTATTTTACTTTGCCGCTATTATACTTTATTAGCCTTACTGTACGGTAGGGAAATGTGTGTTCTAACATTGGCTTCACAGTATACATTAGCAAAATACTAATATATAAAAAGATGTGATAGCCCAATGGTCAGACCGTGCGACTCTCTATAGACGAATATGGATTCGAACCCGGGCAGGTACCAATGAGTTTTTCTATTAAAACTTATGTGTCTAATTGTTATTTACAATTTATCACATGCTTTTCGGTGTAGGAAATCATCGTGAGAAAACCTGCATATCTCTAGAGAATTTTAGGGATAGGTTACACTCCTATCAATCCGCATTGGAGCAGCGTGGTAGGTCTTAGATCCAATCCTTTTCTCCAATAAAGGGAGAGAGGAGGCCTATTCCCAGCAGTGGGATATTAACAGGCCGTTACTTTATCAAAATATAGCGGTGAGACTGTATGACTCTCTCGAGTCACGGGCTTATTTCTTGAGCATGCATTTTTTTGATATTATTTATTTTTTGCATGATTTATTGAAACTTATGTATCTAATTGATAATTGCAATTTCTTACATGGTTTTTGGTGAACCAACCCGCATGAGAGCAGTATGGTGGGTTTTAGCTCCAATCCTTCCCACAAAAAAAGTATGTAGGAAACCTATGCCGAGCAGTTGATTAGTAACAAGCCATTACTTTAGTTTCTTTTTGTAAATAAAAATTCAAATTTAAATTTAATATCTATATACTGGCCCGTTGGCGCAGTGGGTAGTGACCCTGCCTTCAGCTCCGCGGATCGCGGTTTCAATTCCCGCCGAGGGCCAATATTTTCTATAAACAAATTGTTGGTTCTTCGAGCCTGGGTGTGTATTTGTATTTAAGTATGTATTTAAAATTATATATGTAGTATATTTACCAGATGTCCGTCATCCATAACACAAGTATTAAGTTACTTACTTTGGGGATGGACGACTAAGTGTGTAGTGTCCCATATATTTATTATTATTTATTTATTATATATATTCAGTCATAAATTGTTAATTAGATACTATAATTGCTTTTCGGCATTTCCATTATCCAGAAAAAGCTGTAGCTAAAGATTTGCTACATTTAATGAAAAATTTGTTTAGACAACAGATAAGTTTTGTTTCATTACAATTCATAATATATATCTTAAATTACGGAGTGACATATTCGGTTAAGGGAATTAACACGCGAATTATTTCAAATAAAGAAGAAAAAATCGTCTTAATCTATCGTAGCTGTAGTTAAATTCGGGTAGGTATGTTCACCAGGCACAGGAGTCTAGCCTATTATTATGGCTGTGCTTTGCTTATTAAGCGAATCGGTAATGTTACTCGATTAGGCTTAGCAGGAACCAATTTCCGTTTATTACCTTATCTGCAGGTAATGGTCAACGTAATCGGTCTATATGTGTAATGTTGTATGCTATATGCATATTGTGCTCTCAAGTTGATATAATAATATTATAAGTAAAAAAAAGTCTGAAGCTGTGATAGCCTAGCGGTGAGACCGTGCGACTCTCTAGAGACGACATAGGTTCTAACCCCGGGCGGGCACCAATGAGTTTTTCTATTAAAACCTATGTGTCTAATTGATAATTGCAATTTATCACACGCTTTTTGGTGAAGAAAAACATCGTGACGAAACCTGCATATCTCTAGAGATTTCTAGGGATATGTGTAACCTACCAATCCTCATTGGAGCAGCGTGGTAGGTCTTAGCCCCAATCCTTCTCTCCAAAAAACGGAGAGAGGAGGCCTTAGCAGAGGGCATATTAACAGGCTGTTACTTTATGATTATATTACTTAACATTATTAAAAGTCTTGAAGCTGTGGTAGCCTAGCGGCTAGATCGTGCGACTCTTTCAAGGGAATCACAAGTTCGGACCCCGGGCAGGCACCAATGAGTTTTTCTATTAAAACTTATGTGTTCTAATTCATAATTTAAATTTATCACAAGCTTTTCGGTGACAGAAAATAACGTGAGGAAACCTGCATATATCTAGAGAATTCTGGGGATACGTCTAAGTTTGATAGTAATTTCCTAGTGGGATAGTAACACACCGTTAATTTGCTTTTTATTTGATATATTATACAAGCATGTGTAGTGGACACCCGCACTATCACAAAGTCAACAATCGTTTCGCCCTTTTAGATTTATGATAATTAGTCTATGCAAACGAAGTCACGGGTATCAACTATTACTTTATAATTATGAAGTCGTAATACTTAACGTTCCCACAGTCGAAATATCCAACTTTGCAAAGTATGACTAGAGTTAATTAACTCTTAGATATCACTGAATCAGACAAAATTTTCCCATTTGGACTGTATGACTAGCCATGTGTGAATAATCGTTGATCAATGCGAGCAATTTATATGATACGAGCTTTTGCCCGCGGCTTCGCTCGCGTGGAATTTGGTCTGCCACATTGGGTTTCGTGACAGATCATTTTAGATTTCAATAACTTTTTTTTTACGTAATAATAAAAACTATTTATTAATTTAGTTACTTCTACATCCAAAATTTCAGATGTTTAACTTAAAAACTGTCGGATTTCGGACAATCTTCGTGCGTCACGCACATTAGGCACTCTATGGCGCTCCATTCAAGTCAATCATATCGTGATAACTTTTAAACTATTTGGCCAAATTACTTTGTAGACAAAGTTTATCTACATGACATACTGGAAGCAACAAATGTATTAATTTTTATAAGTTTTTAATAAAAATACTAAAAGTGCATTGTAAATCTCACACAATTTTGGTCATAGTGGCTTCCACATAAAAGGTAGATTTATGCGGACTTTTATTTAGAACTATTCAAAACAAACAATACTACCGTACATAATATTTGTATAACTCCAATGGTTTAGGCAGCGTACGCAAAGATAGCTCTCAGAGGGCAGATTTTTCCCGACTTTATTGTAATGTATATTACATAAAATAATTACAAATTGTAGCCTATATGTTATTCCGATGTAAAACCTATATAAATGTAAAGTTTCATCCAAATGCGTCCAATAGTTTTTTCGTGAAAGAGTAACAAACATCCATCCATACTCACAAACTTTCCATTTATAATATTAGTAGGACGTTTTGAGCCCACTAGGTATGTATTTAGTATAACAGTAAAATATTATTGGGTTTTGTAAAGTTAACAAAAGCTGTGATAGCCCAACGTTGAGACAGTGCGACTCTTTCGAGTATCAGGATCTAGGCAGGCATTATTTTTTTTTTTGTTAAAACTTGTGTCTAATTGATATCTGCAATTTATCGCACGCTTTTCGGTGAAGAAAAACATAATTAGGAATTCTGGGATATTCCCAGAATTCTCTAGAGTCTAAGAGTCTAAGTGTAACCTAACAATCCGCATTAGCAGCTTGGTAGGTCTTAGCTCCAACCCTTCTCTTAAAAAAACGGAGAGAGGAGGCCTATGCCCGACAACCGACCCAGCAACCGAGTTGTGGATGTCATTACTGGCAACACGCACTGTTCGAGGGCTTTGATCTTAAAACACTGGAAACATTGGCGAAAAGTTCACAAACTTTAAAAATTCTAGTATATGATAGAAATAACTTTCGCCGCTGACTTCAAAGCTGGGATATATGTCGGCAATATTACCTTGTGAAACAAGAAAGATATTTTATAATTTTTTTATACATATTTAAAACTTTTCTAGCTGACTAACCCACAACGAATAAATAAATTTTGACGTTAAGTAGACGTCGGATCCAAATGTCTTATGGGAAGGTATGGAAAAAATTATTGCAGACACATTTAAAACGTAATATAATATCACAGAGAAACCCAAAATTGTACAGAACAAACAACTAATTATAAGGGCAAGATTAAAACCAAAAACCATTAGGCTATGAGGCTTGATGTCAGTGGTTCAACCTAAACACAAGATCTCTACTCCTTCTTCTTCTTCTTCTTCTTCAGCCGATGGACGTCCACTGCTGGACATAGGCCTCTTCATGGGATCGCCACACCACACGATCTTGCGCTGCCTGGATCCAGTGGCTCCCTGCGACCTTTTTGAGGTCGTCTGTCCACCTCGTAGTCCATCTCTACTCCACGTAACATGAAATGACATCCAGTAGATTCTATTGACGACCAACCTGAAATAGGATACGGCAGCAGAAGAAATAAACGAAGTACATTTGCATAAAATGCCTGTATTTTCTATCAAATCATCATGCAAGATTTTAATATACTTATAGATAATAGATTTCAGAGTTCCGAAGATCAGTTGGGTCGAGTATAATACAGTAACTGAGGCAAGATAATACCCTAAATCAATCGGAAAGTAGATAAAATAAGGAGAAATCGGGTAAGCTG
Organism: Morpho deidamia; assembly: GCA_947086505.1. NCBI lineage: Eukaryota > Metazoa > Arthropoda > Insecta > Lepidoptera > Nymphalidae > Morpho > Morpho deidamia. The sequence continues at coordinate 11,393,994 of CAMTZC010000010.1, forward strand.
TTTATTTGACGTGACCTAGCCTCTTATTGGACAGAGATTGTGGAGGAAAGATGCGACCTTATTTATTCTTGGCAGTGTTATAAAAATAGACTTGTAATGGAAATTGTTCTTAGCGTAACCGACTTCTAAATGCAATAGGAATATGCATATTATATTGATTTATTTCAAAAGCAGGGTCCTTCTTTTTAAATAATTTATAGAATTAGGTGTTACTTTGCGGAGATCCATAATACAAAAGTAATAATAAAATTATTTTGCTTTAATCCGCGATACATTGGATCGCGGATTATAGCAAAATAATTTTATTATTACTTTTGTCCTTCTTTTTAATATGCATGAGCGCAACTTTAGAACTGTTCAAATTAGATATTTAGGCATTTATTTATGAATTTATGTGATAGGTAGGCGAAATTTACTATAAAATCGAGAATTTAAAAACGGTTGGTTGCCTTTGACTTCAATTTATGTCACATATATAGCAATATACTTTGGGATCATGCATATAACTAATAATATTTTAGATAAACAATTCTTTATCGTAATGCAAGCTAAATTATAAAATTTCCTTTTGAAAGCCTGAAAACATTGAATAACCTAGTAAGATTCCGGCTATTTCTTAGCAAATTATGAATAACGTTTGAGAATTGTCTAAGCAAATTGTTTCAGACACTTGGGATTGTCAGTACCTTAAAGATAATAAATTGTTTTCTACAGAGTTATTTATTGCCAGTATGGCATTATAAAAAGCCTGTCAAAGAAAAACGGGTTCAGGGCAGGTATCTAACACTTTTTAGAAAAACTAAAAGACCTTAATTAATGATGATAATTAATCATACCCAGGTCCTTCGCGCTACCTTATGTATTATGTAAAAAGTAATAATAAAATTATTTTGCTATAATCCGCGATACAGTAAATAGAAAATATATACAGTGTTAAATGTATAGTGGACTATCCGTATTTTCATACCCGATACGTGCAGGGTTCGTAAAAACACATGCACAAACCTCCACCACTTCCACCACAATACACTAGCACTACACACGTTCACTATCACAACAATCGTTTCGCCCCGCAACCGAAGCATCATCAGGAGATAGACCCCACGACAAACGGAGAAATTTTATTATTACTTTTGTATTATGCATCACCGCAAAGTAACGCCTAATTCTATAAATTATTTATGTATTATGTGGTTTTTTGCATTTTCAGAAGGAATAGCGGGAGTTTTTTCGTGAGCAATACGGTATACGAGCAGATTTGTTTATATAAGCTCTAATCCTGATCTTCAAGCAGAAAGGATGCCTTTGCCCAAGTATTAAGACCGAGTAAAGGCCCATTTACTTTTGCTTTTGATTTTGTGAAACTAATATTAGATAGAGGCTTCCTCGTTCAGTGGAGAGAAAACTTTTTTTTTACTCATCAAGGATTTAGAACCTACATCTCGTGTTGGCTAGTCTACATGCCCGTCCAAAAAGCGTCCTATATGACCCTGATGATCAAATAACGATCGCAAACACAGAAACACGTAATACACGTATGTGTACAGCGTCTTCGCCGGCTAAGACGAGGTCCCAGTTTTTTGACGTCGGTTAGTCGTGGCTTCGCGCCACCCTTTCGACGTCGCAATGACTAATCAAAGTCATACCATCATCTCTAAGCTGTGGTCCGGCCTCACAGGAGATACCCCTTAGGACGACGTTCCCCGACGCTACTAAAGCTTCTGCGCTCTACTTTCTGCATTTTGCAACCTCGACGATGCTTCCGCGCTCGCCTGTCCCGGCCGGTGACGCTAATAAAAGCCGTTAGGGCTAACAGCATTCAGTCAGTTCAAAAGAAAGGTCTACATGCTATACGAGTATATCAAAAGAGTTCAAACCCCAATTCTGAGTCTCTGAATAGCTATGTTGATTAGGGACCTAAAATTAAGCGTATATTTTCATCTATACATACATATTTTTCAAGTGAAATAATTAATGAATTGTTTATAATCTTTCTCTAGTATCTTTTTCAGTAAAAATGATAAATAATATCTACTATACGGTGTTTCATTATTTAAAAATATTCCTTTTCTACCTTTTACTTGGCAACGTAAAAGCATGGGAAGGAAGCAGTTGTTTCAATAGAAATGAAATGCATAATTTCCCGATGCCAAAGCAGCAGATGGCAACGTTTGATTTATGTCTGATTCTTTGAATATTTAAAGCTTTTAAGTCGAAAGAATATCAACTTCAAATAATGTGGATTTAAACTTATAACAGTATGAAAATATAACGTCCGTTTTTTTAATGTTTGTTGAATAGTTTTTTTTAATTGTTTCTATACCTAGCTAGGACTTAAATAAAAAAACTTACTATGATAAAAAATAGCCTATGTTAGTATATGTAACATGTATGTATGTATGTCTTATGCTATAAAATATAGCATTATGTCATATGAAATCATGCTATGGGGTGCAACGGCTGATATTCACAGGGTGTTTGTTTTACAAAAAAGATCTTTTCGTGGTATTTATAATATGAAAGGGAGAAATTTAAAGAAATAGGCGTCATGACTGTAGCTTCACAATATATCTATAGTAATATACTATTTGTAAGATTAAATATTCACCTAAATAGTAAGAATAGTGATAGATATGACAGACACACTAGAAACCGAAATAAACTAATGACGCCAAGGTTGCGTCTCCAAAAGGTCCGAAAACCATTTGTCGGTCTCGGTACACTTTTTTATAATAAAATTCCTCAACATTATCTAAACTTGCCTTTACATAAGTTTAGAAATTATCTTAAAACGATGCTGCTACATAAAGCTTACTATAAAATTTAAAGTTAGTACATACATGCTCTTAGGTTATACTTCGTAATCTGACCGAAGGCTTCTTAATGTTGTCTTTAAGGTGCGTTTATATTTAATTATTAAATTGTTCAATAGGTCATTTAACTTAATGGTTATTAATATAAAACGTAGAGGATAAGCTGTTAAATATATTTAAGTATAAATGAAGAATGCATATAATTTATAGCATATATATATCAATTGTTTAAATGTACAATAAACGGTGTTGACAGGGCTTCTAATTAAACAAACACTATAATAGGTCATGTCATAGACCACCGTATAAACACCATGTTTATAACTTTTGGCGTTAAATTATTCAGGCTGCTGAAGTATATAATTGTCATTTCAATGAATTTATTTTCTGTATTATAAAAGTGCTGTTAGATACAAACAGTGGACGACTTAATATACTTGGCTTGGGTCAATATCATATAAGGAAAGCAAAAACATCGCAGTGCAAAATAAGGAAACTGTTTATTTTTGAATTGAAATTATCGTGAGTGGTATTCATAATTAATGTTGAGAGACCGGCTACAATCACGTCTTATTTTATCAGATGAAATCCGATAAAATAAGACGTGATTGTAACCGGTCTCTCAACATTAATTATAAACTGTTTATTAGCGACGCGATTGCAATTAAAATTATTAAATAAATAATGATGATGATAAATTATATCAATAATATAATATATAATTACCAAACAAATGGCGCAAACGGAACGTGCTTCAAGTGGCAGTTGACGAACTGTTCAAATCTGAGACACAATCCTCTTACGGACACATACGTTTTTTAAAATTTCTTATACCTCCGTTTATCGTTTATTGGTTTCTCTATCGTTTATTTGCAAAAAAAATAGTTGAAGTCTGTTTCACTATTGGAAAAGGTATAGACATTAACAAACGTCTAAGTGTATGAAACGAAATTCATTCTCATTCCTTATATATGAATTACAAGTAACCACACGTCAATAAAATAAGGGGCCAAATACGCAGCCTCAGAAAGAAAGACATACTAAGCTATATAATAAAAATACTGATCGAGATAATGCTGATGGAATATTTCAGAGAAGATGAAAATAACAAAATGATTCTTGTCAAGTTAATATTTTCCTTTCGGGCCTTCCACAAGAGTAAGCACAACGATAACAAGTAAATAGTATTGACACAAAAGAACCGTTCCTTTATATTTATTCCTCCACGTCTCGTCTTCGAATGGAAGAGAAACAAATTTTTGATGATATTTGAAGAAATGTTTTGTTATATCGCATTCTCAGTAGCGAGTGTACTGAAGGAAGCGTTCGGTACGATATTTTATTTTACGTATTAAATTCCCAAAACTCAATTGATATTTATAAAGGCAAATATCTTGAGGAAAACTTATCTTAAGAGATACCTAATATGTGTAAGTTACTAATTTTCATTGGAGCAATGTGGTGGGACTGAGCTGTAACCTTCCATTCCAAATTAAAAATTAGAGAGAGGCCCATCAGTAGGTTATTATCATGCCCATAAAGAACTTACATTTAGTAGTCTCGTTCCAAGTAAATATTTTTTAGAACCATAACATGAAAGTCTTACTATACTAAGTACATAAGAGATATGTGTATATTTGTTAAAACGTATCCTAAATATTTCCAACGTAAGTGTGATACTAATAGGTCTGTTCGTTATCCTGACAAAATATTGGTAAACAAGTGCTGTAGTGCTTTATACAAAAAAAAAATTCTTATTACATGGCCATACAAATATATAATAAGCTACCAACAGATCTTCGAAAATTAACTGTAAAAGTTCTAAAGGAAAAATTTAAGATATGGCTGTTAGAAAAATGCTACTACGATATTAAAGAATATCTAAATTAATATTGACATATAATATAAGTATCTTTCTGCATATACATTCCCGACATTCAGTAATAAATATGTGACTTTGTTCATTAATCGTATATTCATATTATATTAAATGTATATTCACGTCTTAAGGTTTAAATTAAGTATAAGGAATATGCCTATATGAAAAGCATATTAAAAATTAAAGATGCCTGAATTTAAAAATCCTTTCAGCTTCATTCAAGACTGCGTTTAATAGTACAAAATTAAAATGTTTAAAAGATTGAAGTAAGTAAGTAAGAGCAACATTCCGAACCAATTGCAGCTTCATTAATCACATTGATTATTGACGATTCAGTGCTTGAAAGAGCTTATTTGAATAAAGGTTATTTTGATCTGACTTGATTCAAATGTTATATACCTATTTGGTATATAATCGTGTTATTGATAGGCTAGTTGGGACGTGAGAGGTGCAATTTATAAGATTTATGGGGGTTGAATTGTGTGTACAGAGTGAATGGTTTTGACGTGCCCTCCTAATTATATTAACAATACTACGGACAATCTATCTGTCATTGTCTTATTACTAACCATAATGCTACATCATTTATATAACTAATGTTGTTTATCTTTTCTTAGTGTAATGAAGATTTTTAGGATTAAATGAATGATGGAAACATGCCGTGTGGTATCCGGCTGAGTAGAATAGACCACCCTCATTTCTTACTGAGGTGTCGTAAAAGGCGACTAAAGTAAGCTGACGTCAGTCAGGCGGTCGGTCGTATAATACGTTGCCAAATCATGTGACAACATGTTTTAACATGTTGTGCCGACCGGACTTAGAGTGGCATAAGAGCAGGAGGGTGATGATGAATGATGGAAATAATGTGACCGGAGGAGTTGACATATGAGTGTAGATGGATATATGACTAGAGACTAGAGTTAGAGTAGACTAGAGCAATGACTACAGTGTACATGACTAGAGTTGACGAATGATAAAAGAAAGGAAGATGAAAACATTTTTGTTGACCCCACTTTTACTATAACGGTAGGAGAATGTTGATCTTGTATAAATGTTTTTTTTTTATTCAAAGATATTAATTATTTGTCTTATAATAAAAATAAAATCCACCTTGCTGGCTTTTGATTGCCGGTTATTTTGTCTGATGTATGATTTCTCTTTTATTATATATATTTTTAACTAGGGTCTATTTACTTATAGCCCTTTAAAGACGCTTTAGTTAGGTTTACATCCACATATAATACAATCCTCAAAAGAACATTCAGTTACTGAATTGAGTAATCTATGTAACAATCTGATACTAACTTAAATTAAATTTATATCAATTAAAGTTAAATTTAAATTTAAAAATTAGAATATCACGTTTGAAGGATGCCGCCGTATGGTTCCGGCTAAGTAGAATAAACCACCCTCATTACTTACTGAGGTGTATCAAAAAGCGACTAAGGTAAGTTGAAGTCAGGAGGTCTTACAACATGTAACAACATGTTTAAAACATGTTGTGCCGACCCAACTTAGAGTAAACGTTAGTGAGATAAGGGCAGGAGATGACCATGAATGATGACCATGGTTCTAGATTGATATTGATATTTCTCAGATAAATAAGGATATTACTCTATATTAATGACATTGTGATAATTAAAAGTAAACTAAAATTGTGAAATAGATTAATAAGATAGGTTATTTAAATTTAAAAAACTCCTTATTTTAAACTATATTACTCAAAATAAACTCTATTATCCATCGTTATTATTCTAGTGAACCTTAACCAAGGAAAGACTGGAGTAGACAAAGGAAAATAATATCGCCTACCACTATTCCGACACGCCAGCGCGTTTCATTATAATATAAAAATGTCGGGAATAATTCCTGACGGCGACTACCGAGACTCCATTATACGGTGCGATGATCTTGCGTTAGAGGAGTCCTCGACGCCATTGTTAGGAGAAACTAACTGCCTGCCTACATTGCTATTAAGGCTTGTGTACACTCCGATTGTGTGAAATGTAGGTACTGGTCAATAGCTACACACTACGACAACTTCACATTATTAGTAGGATACACAAAAATGTCCAGAGCAGTTTACATCACCCCATTACATCATTTATAATTGTTTTTTATTCCTTACCGCTGGTTCAAGCTGTTTCATTCGCGCCAACTTAACCGCTTTAAGTACCATTAATAACGTAATTTGTTTTGTCCCTGGTCCCGAAAGAAAAACGGGATATTCCATTCCATATGTTCTATATGTTTCTAAGGTAAAAGCTTTAATTGTGCCAAATTTCATCTATAATGCAACAGGTATTTTGCCGTGAAAGTTTAAAAAACTTTCACATTTATAATAATAGTATAGATTCCAATTCTCATTCCAAATATGCATTATTTTAATGAAGTCATTGTTATAGAAGAATGATAATCAAGAATCCAGTGTGGGTTTGAAACTAGCCGGGAAAATTCAGTACTAGTGATGTACATTAAACTATTTTTTATAAGCCCGTTATAAATATATAGGTAGATATTTATATTAATTATAATTATAATATAAATTATAGTAGCAAATATATTAAAAGGATTAAATATTATATATATTATTGACCTGATAGAAGAAGTATAACTATCACTTGATTAAATCATCATTCTCCTGCCCTTATCCCACTTTAAGCGGGGTCGGCACAACAAGTTTGAAACGTTACAACATGATTTGATAAGGTATTTTACGACCGGCCGCCTGCCTGACGTCAACTTATCTTAGTCGCCTCTTACGACACCGAGGTAACAAATTAGGGTGGTCTATTCTACTCAGCCGGATACCACACGGCGATATTACTTAACTTAATATATTTAAAAAAAATGAATACATTTAGTCATGTGCAGTACCCTTAACACTGAATCGGAAATGCGATAAGAATAAAACGACACATTTCTTTAAGTAAAACTATGTTCTCTTCTATCTCAAGACAATTGTACTTTGTTTATTATTGTATAGCGCGATATGAGAAAATAAATATAGAATAATGGTAGAATTCTGTCAACACTGCTTATTTAATGTTACCACATTTTGATGAATGTTACATGATGCTTCTTCTAAAATAATATCAAATAAAATCGAATCATAAAATTTTATTCACAACTCTTACTCTACACCTTTAGAATAATAAAATAGTGCCAAAATAGAAGTAAAAGTTTACCTATGCAGATAAATGTGAAATATATTATATATATTTTACTATTACAAGTACATGCAGGTTGTAACGGTTTCCCCCCGTACCCTTGTATTTATGTATATACTTTGCCATATTTGTAAATTAATATTATTCGTTGTCACCACGTGTAGTGGAAAATATAATAGAACGAAGGTAGAACTGTACATGATTCCTCGGATATCACATAACAGTAAGTTGTTGTAATCGTTGGCACCACGCGTAATGACACATATATTGTAGCAGGTTTTGTTTTCGTGGCATAAATTGTAGGTTTGCACATGACTCCTCAGAGATCACATAGCAGCAGGTTTTATGTTTCGTACCACACGTGGTGGCAGATGTTTGATGACAAATATGACTTTTCAAACAATAAATCGTAAATAAAATTCTAATTTTAGATGTAATAACATATCAACAGACGCCGCCAAAAAGTGAGCCATAGGAAAGCGAAGAAGCATGGTAGAGACTTAAAATTGCGGTAGCTATTACCCAAAATCTCCACTAACGTCATGGATCATCGTCGTGGATGTATGACTTTCGATTTCAGATAAGAGTTTACATACAATTTTGAGTGGTTACGTAAGAAACTGTCATACATATCAATAGTATTTAAAATTGAAAAATATAACTGCAACCACTTTTTTAAACAGCCGTTCTGTAAAACAGAATTCGTAATAAAAGTACATGTGCCCGTTAAATAAAGGAATATCGTTCTGAAAGTGCCAAATTGCCTGTTTTAATTAAAAAGTGTAGCGCCGAGGGCGTCGTAGTTGAAACATTAAATTGTCACGGTTAAACTCAAAGAATTCCTTTATGAACAATTTGTTCCTTGAACCGTAATACCGAATAGACTTTCCTCAATTGCCCTAAACGTACATATTTAAGCATACATTTACTTGCACCGATATTTCTCAAGGCAAAATGTCGTGTAGAAATTACTCGAATGCAATATAAAATTTGAGTTAGCTATTTTATAATTTTTTTTTTTTTTAAGTTAAAACAAGATCGTTTATGAATGAAATGAAAGAAATAATGTTCGAGATAGAATTATGTGTATTCAATATATATAAATTCAATGAAGTCTATGAACTTGTGATGTCTCGGTTAGTAACAGCCTGTTACTATGCCCACTGCTGGGCTAAGGCCTCCTCTCTCCGTTTTTGGAGAGAAGGATTGGAGCTAAGACCTACCACGCTGCTCCAATGCGGATTGGTAGGTTACACATATCCCTAGAATTCTCTAGAGATATGCAAGTTTCCTCACGATGTTTTCCTTCACCGAAAAGCGTGTGATAAATTGCAATTATCAATTAGACACATAAGTTTTAATAGAAAAACCCATTGGTGTCTGCCCGGGTTTGAACCTATGTCGTCTCTAGAGAGTCGCACGGTCTCACCGCTAGGCTATCACAGCTTCATGTCTCGGTTAAGGAGTTTAAAATTACTAGCTTTTAAACGCAACTTCGTTCGCGTGGACTGCAGTCTTATTATTTGAGTAAACCGTAATACTTATATTAACTATGGTAAAAGTGGGTTAACCTTAAAAGCTAGACATATGCTGTTGCGGACTTTTATTTGGAACTTTTTGAGGGGAACGATTTTGTAAAACATGATTTTTGGATAACTTTCACCGTTTTCTTAGCGCACGCAAGGAAAGCATTAAATATTGGCGTTTTCGCAATATTTTTTTATTACTGCTCCTCAATAACATCACGCTCAGATTAATAGGAATTCATCTTAGCGTGATGTTAAATAGTTTATAGCCTTCCTCGATAAATGGACTATCTTACACTCAAATAATTTTTCAAATCGGTTTAGTAGTTCTCGAGATTAGAGCGTTCAAACAAACAAACAAACTCTTTAGTTTTATATATTAGTATACTCGTAGATAAGATTTTATTGATAAATAAATTAAGATTCTATTTGTTAATGTGTGCAGTGCTAGTGTGGTGTGGTAGTTTGCGGTGTGTATGGTTTTGAAACCCTGCATATATATTGTATGTAAATAGGAAGGTCATCTTATATAAAGCATTATATGTATATTACTTTCTTAAATAGTGGATAATAGTGGAATACTAAGGGTAAAAGAACGTATTTTTGTAAAAGAACGCATGTTATATTTAATCTATAATTTTCTAAGCTTATTTAATAGTTTAATTTTTGATGAGATACCTTAAGATTAATGTTTCCCAACGTGGGGGTAACAGGGGGCAATTTGAATGTTAGGGGGGCAATTCGAAAATGGACTTGACTTCGCTTCGACTAATTTAAATGCAATACAAGTTACAATGCAAAACTTAATGAATAAAGTAAAATCTTCTTCCTAAAACCTATAATTAAGAATTCTTAAGTTAACAATTTTTAATAATAAAAGTTATGTATGATTTATAAGGGTATAAGAATTATCAAGGTGGGCATGGCACAAAGAAGTTTGGAAAACACTGTTTTTGATAACTTCACTGGAATCATTCGCTTTCAACATTTCCTTTATTCAATTGAATGTTTCAGTAACTTAATAGTACCGAGATGGAAAAAATAATGGGATCGTACTTTTCAAGGCTCTTGTTCCTTCAAACAATACCCATACAATTATTTTGAAGTCTTTTGTTTTCAGTCCCGTCTATTAAAATTCAGAATCAAGATGAACGGAGGGTCAGTCTTGCATGAAATTTCCGTAAACATATTTTAAATGGAACTGTAAAATAAATATATTTTAGGTATTCTTGCAGGATAGATATTGTTGTATCTGATTTTGAATCACTATTGAAGAGAAGACAGACATTTATATAAAATTTTATGTGAATACAAATAAGAAAAGTTTGCTTTAAGTAACTTATTGACTTATACGTTATAGATTTTTATACTTATAAAAACATTAAAATTGAAGGAAAATAATTCTAAGCAGAAGAGTAAATATAACCAACATTAACTTGTTGTAGTTGCAAGTAGGCGATATCGATCTCATCATCATTCTCCTGCCTTTATCCCACTCTAAGTGGGGTCGGTACAACATGTTACAAACATGTTGTCACATGATTTGGCTACGTATTTTACGACCGGCCGCTTGCTTGACGTCAACTTACCTTAGTCGCCTTTTACGACACCTCGGTAAAAACTGAGGGTGGTCTATTCTATGAAGCCGGATACCACATGGCACCAGGCGATATCTATCTATAAAAAATATATATTCATATAAAAGAGCAAGTATGTATGTATGGTCCTTGAATACTTCAAAACGTCCGGAGCGATTTTTATCATATTAATAGGCAATATTGACAAGTGGATAACCCTGTTGAGTTTGGTTCCGATCGGAGGATTTTTTGGACTATAAATGAAAGTTATGTTTCGAGGGGCAATCGAAACAAGACAGAGCTACAGCAACGTCTAGCCGCTAGTATTAGATAAATACTTTATTTATGTTCCTTCTAATAAAACGAATTTCAGAGTAATCGAACAAAAATATATATTTAGACACTACTTAAAAGTCGTCTGCGCTGGAAATGCAGAAGTTTTGAAATATCACGCTTGACTTTATACAGCAAGTTCAAATAAACAGTTGTAATTTACAGCTGATACGAAATACAGCAAACAAAGATACCGCGGTACGGTTTTGGCAAGTTCGTGCCAAGTTTGTTCCCTGATATATACGAAGCTAGAATTTTCATCAATGAGTATTTAGGTATTTATTTATTTTAAAACGAGCCCAGAAGGTCTTGGATCGTAACATCTTCACTTTATCACTATTAAACTTGTATTGATTTACTATTCGCTTTCAGCTTGACTTTACTAAACGACTCAAAAATACGCTTTAACTAGAAATCACGTAAACGACGACAATCGACAGACTCTCGACAGAATCTCAACAGAATCTCCCTAATTACGTCAAGTTTCACTATTTAAGGCAATCCCCAGTCTCATGAAAAGTCCCTTCCCTCGCTATCGATCACTCAAGCACCCCGCATCCGGTATTAACAACAACACAGACTGTCATTTGACTATTTCCTATTCCATACATTTTTAGTGTCTGTTACAATTTAATGTTAACAGTATTTAGCTGATGACCTGGTTAACAAAATATTGCTATTCTAATTTTGTCACTGCATTTTTTAAAGTGGGAGAAATTTCGTTACTGCTATATGTATCCAAATGATTCCAATCAGAAATTAACAATCATCATTATCCTGCCCTTATTCCACTCTTAGTTGGTTCGGCATGTTATGTTTTCCTTTTCCATTCTCTCCTGGCATTCGTAAACTCTGGCACTACTCCTTTTATATGCATGTCATACTTCAGACAATCTAATCATCTCTTTTTAGGTCTTCCTCTAGTCACAAATCCATTCAAATTCATATTTAACACTCTATCGGTCACATGATAATATATATATATATATATATTTATATATATATATATATATATATATATATATTTATATATATAATATTGTAAAATAAATATATTTTAGGTATTCTTGCAGGATAGATATTTTTGTATCTGATTTTGAATCACTATTGAAGAGAAGACAGACATTTATATCAAATTTTATGTGAATACAAATAAGAAGAGTTTGCTTTAAGTAACTTATTGACTTATACGTTATAGATTTTTATACTTATAAAAACATTGAAATTGAAGGAAAATAATTCTAAGCAGAAGAGTAAATATAACCAACATTAACTTGTTGTAGTTGCAAGTAGGCGATATCGATCTCATCATCATTCTCCTGCCTTTATCCCACTCTAAGTGGGGTCGGTACAACATGTTACAAACATGTTGTCACATGATTTGGCTACGTATTTTACGACCGGCCGCTTGCTTGACGTCAACTTACCTTAGTCGCCTTTTACGACACCTCGGTAAAAACTGAGGGTGGTCTATTCTATGAAGCCGGATACCACATGGCACCAGGCGATATCTATCTATAAAAAATATATATTCATATAAAAGAGCAAGTATGTATGTATGGTCCTTGAATACTTCAAAACGTCCGGAGCGATTTTTATCATATTAATAGGCAATATTGACAAGTGGATAACCCTGTTGAGTTTGGTTCCGATCGGAGGATTTTTTGGACTATAAATGAAAGTTATGTTTCGAGGGGCAATCGAAACAAGACAGAGCTACAGCAACGTCTAGCCGCTAGTATTAGATAAATACTTTATTTATGTTCCTTCTAATAAAACGAATTTCAGAGTAATCGAACAAAAATATATATTTAGACACTACTTAAAAGTCGTCTGCGCTGGAAATGCAGAAGTTTTGAAATATCACGCTTGACTTTATACAGCAAGTTCAAATAAACAGTTGTAATTTACAGCTGATACGAAATACAGCAAACAAAGATACCGCGGTACGGTTTTGGCAAGTTCGTGCCAAGTTTGTTCCCTGATATATACGAAGCTAGAATTTTCATCAATGAGTATTTAGTTATTTATTTATTTTAAAACGAGCCCAGAAGGTCTTGGATCGTAACATCTTCACTTTCTCACTATTAAACTTGTATTGATTTACTATTCGCTTTCAGCTTGACTTTACTAAACGACTCAAAAATACGCTTTAACTAGAAATCACGTAAACGACGACAATCGACAGACTCTCGACAGAATCTCAACAGAATCTCCCTAATTACGTCAAGTTTCACTATTTAAGGCAATCCCCAGTCTCATGAAAAGTCCCTTCCCTCGCTATTGATCACTCAAGCACCCCGCATCCGGTATTAACAACAACACAGACTGTCATTTGACTATTTCCTATTCCATACATTTTTAGTGTCTGTTACAATTTAATGTTAACAGTATTTAGCTGATGACCTGGTTAACAAAATATTGCTATTCTAATTTTGTCACTGCATTTTTTAAAGTGGGAGAAATTTCGTTACTGCTATATGTATCTAAATGATTCCAATCAGAAATTAACAATCATCATTATCCTGCCCTTATTCCACTCTAAGTTGGTTCGGCATGTTATGTTTTCCTTTTCCATTCTCTCCTGGCATTCGTAAACTCTGGCACTACTCCTTTTATATGCATGTCATACTTCAGACAATCTAATCATCTCTTTTTAGGTCTTCCTCTAGTCACAAATCCATTCAAATATATATATGTATATATATATATATATATATATTTATATAAATATATATATTTATTAGTATATAAGTTAGAATATTAGTGCCATAGCTGTTACACTATAAATTGTCTCACTTCGTAGGTTAGCTAGTAGAGATCTATGTCAAAGGGATAAGTTGACCGTTGTACTCTGTTTTTTTATTGTTAATGTTTTCTTACGTATTTTTTTTCTTTATGGTACATAAATACATAAATAAATAAAATGATTTAAATTATAAGCAAATGCGTATATAACTGGAGTCACTGACATAGCCGTATTAGTTTCGAAACTAAAGTGGTGCATGATTTTAGGATTTTGAAGTCCCGAAATTTTTGTATTGCATTCCTGTTCCTACAGTACTCATGAACAAATTACGAAATCGAGATATGACATTATAAAAGTTGCAAAGCGCCTCTAGATAACCCTAGCACGATTATATAAAAGTTCCTCAAAGGGGTTTTAAGTGAAATGATTAATCGAATTATTGTAATTAAGTTAGATAATTAAAAATTAAAGCGCAAAAAGCATGAACAAAACAATAATTTAATTATTCTACAAATTACTATTACTTAGCAGAGACCCTGCAAATAACGGCCCTTGATGCCAATTATGCATTTGACAGGTCTGTATTAAACTTATGACAAAGGTTAAAGGTTATTGTGCGAGTACATTTGCATGCGTGAATATGTTATACTAGTTGTACCCGTGACTTCGTTTGCGTCATGTTCTAATACTCTCAATTATCTGTTATTCCAGTTGCTAAACAACCCAATATATAAAAGCTTGAAGGAGGAACCACTGTCACCTGTGCCAACGATTTATTTAAGCTAGTAACTATTTTGCTTTTTAAATAGTTATTAGAATTAATTATTATACGATTTGATACTTGCAAATCAAATTCTAATAATTCCCAAGGCTTTTAGGCGATGAATTTACCATTTTCATATATCATCACCAACATTCTCCTGCTCTTATCCCATTCAAAGTGGGATCGGCAGAACATGTTTAAACATGTCGCCTGACGTCAACTTACCTTAGTCACCTTTTATGACACCTCGGTAAGAAATGATGGTGGTCTATTCTATGCAGGCGGATACCACACAGCACATACCTTAGTCGCCTCTTACGACACCTCTGTAAGAAATGAGGGTGGTCTATTCTATGCAGCCGGATACCACACGGCACATACCTTAGTCGCCTCTTACGACACCTTGGTAAGAAAGGAGGATGGTCTATTCTATTCTGCCGGATACCACACGGCCTTATCATTTTCATATATCATTAAGTATTTAAAGTGTACTGCGACCTAATATACTGGAATACGGATATAGATTTTTTTATTTCAACAATAATTGTTATTTATGTAATTTTACATTAACAGTTTTCATTAAGCTATACGAATATTATAAATGCGAATATTTGTCTATTTATCTGTCTGTTTTTTTTAATATTTTTTCACTTGCCTTGTGTGTGAAGCTGGAATTTTGCAAGTTAAATTTGACTTACTTCCCGGCGTCAGATTGAGCTAAAATTTTACATACTGGTCCAATTGTCGGGATTGATAACGCATATTTCTGATAAACATGACCAGCAGGCCTACAACGAACTTATTGCGACTCAATTGAAGACGTAAACAACGACTGCGAACCGCTTTCCTTTCGTACCATGAAGTTTGAATTACATTGGCGTCGTAATGTTTGAAAAGGATAACGTGAACTATAGATAACTTTTTCTCTTTTACTCACATGTTCTTAGGACGAATTCCGAACGCTCATTCGGAAACGACTTAAAGTGTGCGTCTTTAAGACGTCATGGTATGAAAAAGCAAAACAATTTCGTTTACGTCTTCAATTTAGTCGCAATAAGAGTTCATGGTAGGCCTGCTGATGATGCTGCCGGGATTTGCTCCAGGCGAGGAAACTTTTCAACGGTTAATAGATATTTAATATATTTTCACTTCGTTTCATTTTTAAACTATATTTATTTCGTATAACAAAAACTAGATACTTGGAACATGAATAGTGAAATGTAGGTAAACATTAAAACTTATGGCAGCAGAAATATAAAGTCGGTAATCCTTAGATTAAATCCTTAAATTTTGTTATGACCCAGTTCTAAATATTCATGACTGTATTTAATTACAAGTTTTGGCAGTAAATTATGTTAATCATTAACTAAATCCAGTTAATAAATAAGTAAAGGATAAGAAATTTAGTTACGCTTTACAATGTTTCAAGTTGGCCTCAATTTTCTGATTAATTTAAAACTTTGTATACGAGGGTTACAAAGATTAGTATCGTGTTAAGTTAAATATAATTCGAACAGTCCAGACTTATAAAATTTAAATATATAGTGTAAATTGTCCTAGAGGATTTATGAAATAAAAAAATCTGGGGAAATCAAATTTACTAAAGTCTAAACAAAACGTAATTATATCCTGTTAAGGTGCGGTGGTCGGTTGCGGGGCGAAACGATTGTTGAGTTTGTGATAGTGAACCTGTGTAGTGCTTGTGTATTGTGGAGGTTTGTGCATGTGGTTTTACGAATCCTGCACGTATCGGGTATGAAAATACTGATAGTCCACTATACATTAAACACTATATATATTTTCTATTTACTGTATCGCGGATTATAGCAAAATAATTTTATTATTACTTTTGTGTTATGGATCTCCGCAAAGTAACGCCTAATTCTATAAATTATTTAAATAACTAGATGCTTCATTTAGCATCATATATATTTTGTATTTTCTTTCATCGCGGTGTATAGCAAAATATTATTAAAAAACATTTTGAATTATTTTTTTGATATTAAGTAGGTAAGTATACTATTTTACACAATTGTGAAAATAATATGGTTATGTTTAGGAGTTTAAACATTTGTATTGTTGTTATATTGTCATAGCAGCTTATTATACACAAGACATGAAAGTATTATTTTCATATAATTCGTGATAAAATACAATATATGTCATGTTATGTATCATCCATTCATATAATACACGTAACAATAACAACAAAAATCATTGCACACATACACTACCAGAATCTCAACAATAGTTTCGGCTCGGTTGCATGGCGACGTATCGTATAACAAATTTTCCTTATTTTCGTATTATGGTTCTCCGCAAAATACCATCTCATCATCATCCTCCTGTCCTTATCCCACTCTAAGTGGGGTCGGCACAACACGTTACAAACATGTTGTTACATGATTTGGCTACATATTTTACGACCGGTCGCCTGCCTGACGTCAACTTTAGTCATATTTTATAACCCCTCGGAAAGAAAGGGTACTATTCTTCTCAACCGGATACCGCACGGCGGCTAGACTTACCTTAGTCGCCTCTTACGACAGCTCGGTAAGAAATGAGGGTGTCTATTCTATTTAGCCGGACACCTCACGGCGGACCATATATAAATTAGTTCATTTATATTGTCATATTTTTTGTACAAAAACTAGTAATAGTTATCTGAAATACATATCCGTTTCACCAAATCACGGGAGATCAGAAAATGGAAACGCAGTCTAGATACAGGAATACGTCGCCGCAGCGATCACTCAGTGAAATTGATATTGGTGTATCGGTTGCACTGGTATAGATTGTTCGCTCTGTGACAGACGGCCAATGTTTTAGGAGACAGACATACGTATCTATTACATTTCGAGAGCTAGCTCTATGTAAACATTTTGTGATTGCTTTTCAACATAGAAACGTAGACTAGCTCGCGAGAGACACATTTTGTAATATGGTATGTACGGTTTAAAAATCTGGTATGAAGACGGATTGTGCATCCAACATACTATTACACAGATTATATTTTAGCGCCCATTATTACAAAACTAATTATATTACTAATAAGTTAAAAAATAAAATAAGAATTACAAGTTTCACTTTTTATAATATTTTGTAACATAATATTTAGTTTAATATAATATGTATGGAACCCTGTAAGCATGCTAGGTTCACATCTAGGAGACATCAATTATTGTAAGCGAAAACTTATGTTGAATATTTGATACCTCCAATTGTATGTCAGTTTTGTGAACTAAAAAATAAATAAATAGCTATAATTTTTTAAATTAATTGATTGACTTTTTAAATCAAAGAGGTCAAAAGTAATAGTATAATTATTTTTCTATAATGTATATTATTGTTTATTGATTATATTCTATTATTTGATTTTACTATTACTTTTGTATTATGAATCTCCGCAAAGTAACGCCTAATTCTATAAATTATTCAAAGACGTCATTTATTTGTCCAGTGCAAGACAAACTTTTTCACAACACGAAGAAAATCCATATAAATCAATATTATCGCAAAATATTTCTGTCTGTCCATCTATTGTACTTTCACAGCTCTTATACTGATCAAATACTGATGATGTTTGGTACAACATACCGAATAGTAGTATAAACTTAAGTACATACCGAGTTAGTACATACGATATAACAACACTTCTTGCGGAAATATTTATATAATTGAAATATTTGTAAAATTTTAATGAAATATTATTAATTTAAATATTTTGACAATATGACTGACAAGTGATGCTGTAAAGCATGAGGCAGGAAGCCACAATCAACCGACATTGAAAAAATTGGAGCTTTCTTTGCGCTAGCGAAAACAGACTTTTGATTACAGTTTTAAAAATAGCGATAGTAAAGTTACTCGCAAGTGTATTCAACTGGTCATAAAATATCCAACATATAATATCCAAAATAATGCACACCTTAAAACTTTGCAAGTTTTCATTTTAATAAATGAGATACTAAATGTCTTTTTATCGTTAGGGAGAGTAATGTAATCGAAAAACTTTTAATGCAATTGCTCGATTACAAAATAAAAACAGACGACGACGGTTTTTATTATGATAGAAAAACAAAATCTTATTATATAAAGGTATATTCGAATAATTGTCGCAATCAGATGAGATTTTTTATTTCTGAAATAGATCGGCTTCTAAAGCTTTAACAAACTCTTATATATATTTTGTTTTTTTTACAATACCCCAAAGGTATGAGGTAATGTCTCATCCCTGAGTTACATCCAATCTATTTTAAGTCTCCTGCTCCTGTTTTAAAAAGATTGGTAACCTTACCTCGGCAGACCAGTTTAAACCAGACCCACCATTAGATATTATAATAAGCTGCCGAATATTATCAAAGATGTAAACCATTTTAACAATTTGAAAAGGAAATTTATAAAATGGTTCGTACAACAAAGTCTTAATTTGTCGGAACTTTAACAATTAAATATACTTAACAAATCTGATATAATTCAATAGTGTAGTAATAATAAGTTGTAATTCAAATTTCATAATTTAATGACATTCAAGACAATGAAATCACTATTTATAATCATAAAAAAGTAAAAAGTAGTAAAGTAACGGCCTGTTACTATGCCCACTGCTGGGCTAAGGCCTCCTCTCTAAGTTTTTGGAGAGAAGGATTGGAGCTAAGACCTACCACGCTGCTCCAATGCGGATTGATAGGTTACACATATCCCTAGAGTTCTCTAGAGATATGCAGGTTTCCTCACGATGTTTTCCTTTACCGAAAAGCGTGTGATAAATTGCAATTATCAATTGCCCGGGGTTTGAACTCATGTCGTCTCTCTAGACGACGAGTCGCACTTGAAAATTCAGTGAAAATCGGTTTAGCTGTTCCGGAGTATGTACAATTAACTACAACTTTCTTGAAGAATTGGGCTCTTTGTTTTATAATATGTGTACATGTTACTTTTATTGATACTATTTTTTTTTATATTAAGGTTAATTTTGAATTTGAATGGACCTATACTTTGAAATGAGTAGTATATAAATAAATATTTTGTGGTGGTTTACAAAGTTAACGTAATATTTAGAAGTAAGTTATAACTAGTTATAAATTTTCGGTCCCCGAAAATAGTTTTGCGGTGAGCTCGGGCAGAAGCAAACAGATGAAATGTTGCCGCCGCCCCATTAGAAATTAATGGAGCGATTTGAGAAATGTCGCCTTCCTGTAAATACCGTCTATTATTCATTTCATACTTGACAGCTCACAAAGCTTTCAAAGACACCCTTTCAAATGAGGCCTTCGGTGGCCGTCCCGTGTACTATGTATCAAAGGTTTTGTTCCCCTAGCAACCACGAAATTTCGATTCATTGTTTGCGTTAACCTAAAATTTGTTTCGGCTAAAATTTGTCTCTGAACTGATTTTGAGTAACAATGACCTGTCTCACCGGCAAATTCGTATTACGTGAGCTGTTATCTATAGGTAAACGTATTAAATTTTGAGCACCATATATAAATATAAAATTAAAATGTGTTTCGTTATTAGTGTTTTTTGTAGGTTTATTAATCTCATGACAAAGCTACCGATGCGTATGTATTTGTAACGTCTATATTTTTGCACTTATACTTATCTATAAAATAAGTCTGTCTGTTTGTAACGCTGAAACTGCTAATATGCTGGACCAGTATTGATTAAGTTTCGTACAAATAAAACTTATATTATAATAAGATATCAGATGCAAATATTTATGCCGTGTAGTATGCGGCTGAATAGAATAGACCACTCTCATTTCTTACCGAGGTGTCGTTAAAGGCGACTAAGGCAAGACGACCCGCCGTGCAGTATCCAGCTGAGTAGATTAGACCAACCTCATTTCTTACCGAGGTGTCGTAAAAGGCGACTAATGTAAGTTGACCCACCATGTGGTATCCGGTTGAGTAAAATAGACCACCCTCTTCCTTACCGAGGGGTCGTAAAATACGATTAAGGTAAATTGACGTTAGGTAGGCGACCGGTCATAAAATACGTAGCCGAATCATGTGACAACATGTTTATAGCATGTTGTGCCGATGTCGTGGGATAAGGGCAGGAGGATGATGATGATCAGATGCAAATATTTATGTTTTTCTTTAAAGAGGGAAAGTACTACTAATTTTATTATTGGGGGTACTTAAACAATTAACTTGCCGTGAACGAAATCACGGGTAGTAGAGTTGTTAATATCCCACTGCTGGACATAAGCCTTCTCTCTCCGTTTTTGGAGACAAGGGTTAGAGCTAAGGTCTATCACGTTCCTCCAATGCGGATTGGTAGGTTACACATATCCCTAGAATTCTCTATAGCAGGTTTCCTCACGATGTTTTCCTTCACCAAAGAGCGTGTGCAATTATCAACTAGACACATAAGTTCTAGCAGAAGAACTTATTGGTGCCCACCCGAGTTTGCTCCTCTCGAAAGAGTCTCGAGATGCACTTATCACTGAGTTAATATAACATACATTACAACACATATTCTAATACA
The DNA here is from genome assembly GCA_947086505.1 of Morpho deidamia. Classification (NCBI taxonomy): domain Eukaryota; kingdom Metazoa; phylum Arthropoda; class Insecta; order Lepidoptera; family Nymphalidae; genus Morpho; species Morpho deidamia. The sequence goes on from CAMTZC010000010.1 coordinate 11,415,296, forward strand.
ATATGTACTTCAAATATAGCCGAAATATTCGTCTAAATTGAGTTTGGAATAACTCACAAAGCTTTAAAAAACGCTGAATGAAAGAAACACAAAATTGGTTCCAAAGTAAAAAAAAAGTAAAAAAGTAAGCGATATTGTGACACGGTTCCAAAGAAAACGTGTCGAAATATCCCTTTTTGTAACGCAAAATGGGACAAATTATAGAAAAAATGTCATTACTTCATAACTTACCTATGTTCACCTTATACATATACTTACCCAAACAATCTCGCCCATGTTATTGCGTATATACTTGTTGTTTGTACTTCAAAGAATATTTCATTCTTTGATGTCAAGCCAAAATCTAAAATATATTAAACTTCTATGATTAATATTTGGTTTTCATTATATTTAATACCCTCTATGTTTTAGAGTACAATTATTAAACAAAGCTAATGAACATAATTTTGCGAATGTGTTATGGAAATTATTAATTTAATACATTAATTTCTACCCTGTTATATGTATTTAATTAAATTTATTAACATTTGTTGTCGGCGCAAAAACTCGTGGGTATGAAATGGTAATAATATCAGGTAGGCACTTTGTTCCTAAAATACAATTTAAGGTAATTCAGTTTTTACGACTACAGTAATGGGCACTAGCGGCTAGATGCAATATGTTGGCCCAAAGGTTCTCCCGTTGTAGCACTTAAACAAAAACGACTACAACTGTCTAAAGTTTTTTGCTAAAATTTCTACACGGGGAACCTGTGGACAAGATATTCGCAGAAAGCTCTAAATATCCTAAGGATGCAATATAACAACGGCTTTAGAATACTGTTGGGGTTGCCGCGGTGACGAATCGTTTTCACGCCATAATAAGGACCAAGACCGCATTCTTATCAACAAGCAGTAAGTCCAGCAGTATTCTGAAGACGCTAATTTGGATCCGCCTATGCTGTAACACTACTTGTAAGGCACTCTTGAACTCTATTCATCCTTTCTCAACTATTTGTATTTTGATTTTAAAGATTTAACATTTTACTTTGAATTTTGAATTGGAATTTGAATTACGATTGGAACTTGAATTACAATTGGAATTATCCCAGCAGTGGGATAGCATGGACATATGCCTCCTCTTTCCATTTTTTGGAGAGAAAGGCTGGAGCTAAGACCTACCACGCTGCTCCTATGCGGATTGGTAGATTACACATATGAATTCTCTAGAGATATGCAGGTTTCCTCACGGTGTTTTCCTTCACTGAAAAGCGTGTGATAAATTGCAATTATCAATTAGACACATAAGTTTGAATAGAAAAACTCATTGTTACTTGCCCGTGTTTTGAACCCATGATCGTCTCAAGTGAGTCACACGGTCTCACCCCTGGGCTATCACAGCGTGTTTTTTACTTTGACTAACTTAAAGGTAACACACAGTTATAATAATAATAATAATAAAGCCTTTATTTCTTCCACAACTTATGTACAGGTTTAACACACAGTTAATCGAAATAAACTGCTCATGCAGTGAATGCGGGATCAGCACGATTCACCATATCATAAGAAAACAGAAGAATGGGATGCGTTTTTATAAATAAAATATACCCAAAAACTGTTATTTAGATCTACGCTTATACAATAGTAGCGATAGCAGTTTCCTACATTATAGAAATCGCTAGCAAGCATTTTAAACTTTATAAGAAGAGTCTAAAGTTTGAAACTTAGGAAATTACTAGGATAAATGTCATTTTGAAACTTCTGCCAACAGCTCTTAACTCTCTAAGAAAGTTATAAAAATTTCCTGCAAGGTGCAATGAACGAGAGAAATTAAAAAGTTCTAGAATTCTTTCGTATGCAGGATACTTTCAGCTAGGTACTGGAAAATTTATGTCTGTTTCTTTTGGCCAACTTTGGGTCATGGTAATGTATTATGTATGCACTACTATCTCAATAAACACGAACGTTGTTACATTTTTGAAGCGTCATAGGATCTGTATTAACTTTGTAACTGCCGAAAGTTAATCTCGGTAAATCGTTTAACATCTATACATATTATAAAACAAATTCCCCAGAAGCGTACTGTCTGTATGTGATCACTTTTCTCAAAATCTACTTCATGGATATTTCTACGGTTTTCACTAACAGAAAGTGAATTTTTTGAGGAAGGTTTAAGTGAATAGTACGTTTGGGATGAACTTTTGATTTTGATATATTTTGATGAGACTTTCACTGGAAGATTGAGGAGGATATGGACCAACATTTAGGGTACTTATATCCTAGAATTTCCGCGGGGTCGGGTATGAGGTTGGAAAAACTTTACAATACTAATTTCAACGCGAACGAAGTCACGAGCACTGTTAGAGATGATACAAAATCTTTTTGAAAAAATTGATACAATCTCATCGGTTTCGCTCTACTATTGGAATTCAACGAAGCGTTGCACGTAATTTAGGAAGTCCAGAATATTTTTACGCCGAAATTATACAATTTATTTTCCAAAGGAAATATCAAATTTATCAAAGTATATTTTCAATTGGTTCTGAGAAAAATAGTAAGCCTATATTGCTAACCAACCGAATAGTTACCGTATTTTCCTCCATGATATTTTTCCAGAACAATAAATCGCACAGCAATTCTTTTATATAAAGCTACCAATAATAATTAAGAGGTTTGAAGTACAAATCCTCCTAATTCGATTCTGTAATCCTTACTAATATTATAAATGCGAAAGTCTGTCTGTCTGTCTGTCTGTCTGTCTGTCTGTCTGTCTGTCTGTCCGTCCGTCCGTCCGTCCGTCCGTCTGTCTGTCTGTCTGTCTGTCTGTCTGTGTCTGTGTCGTTTTCACGGCCAATCCGCTGAACGAATATAGATGAAATTTAACAGAATTGTTCCTTATACACCGGGGTAACATATAGGCTATAGAAATCCTGTTAATTCAACAGGAATAAAATGACGTTAAAAAACGCCATCTATAATAAACATAATAAGCTATTTTTATTGACAATAGTGTCATAGTTACAAATATATTAACGACTTGGAATCGAGCCCTTTAAGTCAAATCTGTAATTTGAAAGAGGTGAAAGGTTTCATATTATTTGATTTCTATCTACTGGATAAATTTAAATATTTATAAATTCAATAGCTATAACAACGTATAATAAATATAAATAATACGCGCTAATAACTAAAATAAATAAACTATGCCTTCGAAAACACGATAAATCTCTCTGTCTTCCCGAAATGTTACAACCGATTCTAAGTATCATACAGAAATGCAAACCTCGAAAATATTCTTTTAATATGAATAGCGTTTCACTGCTTCGCTTTCACTATTTGGAGTCTAGATCTTCCAAAAGTTCAACTCAGCATGCATCCTAAGATTACAGCAGATTGTAATCAACACACTCATAAGCGAACTTCCGAGACATTCACTCAGTATAAAGAGCAATTAACTGCATATCACCGTTGTCATTCAAAGATAAATGCTTCAAAAACGGTATCAAAACAAGACTCATATTAGTCCGTGATCATCACACCAATAAGCGGGCTTCGGAAACGTACGCATAAAATTAGGCAGTTATGTGCGAACGCATACGCCATTCGCCTTTTGCAGTCAATTTTATCTAACGTTAAAATAGCACACGCATATATTTTTATCTAAAAGGGTGGGTCTACAAATACAAGATTCAAGCTTCAAAATCGTACAAAAAGTACAAAGATTCGAGTAACTTAATTGTTACTCTCTTAGGGATTGCAATTCATAAAAGGATTAACTAGATATTGTATTATCTCTGAAAGTAAAGTAATAGTAATGTCATCATATTCCAGTTGGATTAACAGGATTTTTACAGCTTTCATATTACCCCTGTGTATAAGCATTTATTGTATCAAATTTTATCGATATTGGTTCAGCTGATTTGCCGTGAAAACGTAACAGGCAGACTTTCGCATTTAGTTTTCGTATTACTTACTTTTGTTGTAATAGCTAAGTTAAATTTATCCAGTAAACAGAAAATAAAATATGAAAACTTTTTTAAATAACAGATTTGACTTGGCCTTAAACGACTTGATTCCAGGCCGTTAGTAAGAAACCTTGACACATTGTGAATAACAAAAAAACTTATAATGTTGATAATAGATGGCGTTTTTAAGTGTCATCATATGCCTGTCGTATAAGCATTAATTGTCCCAAATTTACTCTTTCACAGGAAAGCTGCTGAACCAATAACGATGAAATTTGGAAAAATTATTCTTTATATACCGAGATAATATAGTCTATAGAAATCCTGTTAATTCTACAGGAATAGTATGGCATTTAAAATGGCATCTATTATCAATCTATTAAAGTTTTTTAATTCACTATGCATCAAAGTCGAGTCAAATCTGTTATTAAAAGGAGGTTCTTTACCACATTGTTTAGCTTACGTCGAAAGCGTTATCTTAAGAGGAGGTTTTATAAATTTAGGTATTTGTTACAGGGTAATTTTAAATAATCTCTTACAATGTATAACAAATGTAAGTAATACGCGCTATTTACTAAAATAAAATATGCTTTAGAAAAAACGATAAATTTCTTTGCCTTCCCGAAATATTACAACCGATTGTAAGTATCAAACAGAAATGCAAACTTTCGAAAATATTCTCTAAATATGTATTGCGTTTCATTGCAGATCGCTGTCATTATTACGAGTCTTGATCTTCCATAAGATCAGCTCAGCATGCATCCAAAGACTATAGCAGATTGTGATCAACACGCTCAACCGCGAACTTCAGAGACATTCATTAATATGAAAAGCAATTAAATGCATATCACCATTGTTATTCAAAGTTTAAAGCTTCAAAAACGGTATAAAAATGTAAAGCAAGATTCATGGCAGTCCGTGATCATCACACCGATATGCAGGCTCCGGAAATGTTCGAGCAAAATGAGGGGCAGTTAAGTGCGAATCGCCTTCGCCATTGGCCTTTTGAAGACAATTATAGCTAACATAAAATAAGTTTTTTTATTCAAAAGGGTCTGTCTATAAAGACAAGATTCAAGCCTAAAGATTGGACAAAAAGTACAAAGATTCAAGTAACTTAATTGTACCCTCATAGGGAGTGCCATTCCAAAAATGATTCACGACATATCGTATTATTTATGAAAGTAAAGTAATGGTATTGTCATGGTATTCCTGCTGCATTCACAGAATTTCTATCGCCTTTATGTTACCCTGATGTAAAAAAGTTGATTGTGCCGAATTTTATCGATATTGGTTCAGCTGATTTGGCGTGAAAACGCAACAGACAGGCAGGATTTTCGCATTTACTTTTTTGTATAACTTATTAAATTAATTTTACATTTAATAATAATAGCTCAGTTAAATTTATTCAGTAAATAGAAAGTAATAAAACTTTATAATATATTATAACTTTTTTAAATAACTCTTTCGATGTAAGTCAAACAACGTGATATATATAATATAACCTTCTTCAAATTACAGATGTGACTTTGATACGTTGATAATACATGGCGTTTCCTAATTTCGTGCTATTCCTGTTAAATTAAAAGGATTTCAAGAACCTATATCATAGCCAAAGCAAAGCTATCCTGATGACGATTATAAGCATTAATTGTGCCAAATTTCATTGATGTTGGTTTGAGAGAAGTATTTTATATAAATAGTAAAGATTATACTAAAAAGTTATCAAACGAATGAGTTTAATATTTTTGTGAAAAAATTTATATCATGTTTTTAATTTAATCAGACGGCCTAATAAAGTCCACATTAACACATAAACTGAAAGATGCTGCTGCCCACTTAGATTAGAGGTTTAGGAGAATTTTTTTATGGGTTTTTTCGAATCTTTCCAGTACAAATTAATATCTTGCTAAATAATAGTAATGGCATGAATGAAATCATATTTAATATAGACTTTCGAGTAGCGTAATAAATGAAATAGGAACTGCTGTTTAAACCCCGGGATCGATCTGATTTTTATAATGGAGATATTTGCAGGGTAGCGATAGAAGCTACTGAGTATTACAGGACTACGGTCCACACGGACGAAGTCGCGGGTAAAAGATAGTATTATATAATGTCACTGTAATTGATAAGAAAGAGAAACTACTTTGTCTTGAGACAAACTACTTTTCTTTTACAAAAGCAATAATAACATTGTTTTGCTATAATCCGCGATCCAGTAAATAGAAAATGTATATAGTGTTAAATGTATAGTGGACTAACCGTATTTTCATACCCCATATGTCCAGGATTCATAAAAACATATGCACAAACCTCCACCACTTCCACCACAACACACAAGCACTACACACGTTCACTATCACAAACTCAACAATCGTTTCGCCCCGCCACCGAAGCATCATCAGGAGATAGACTCCAGGACAAAATCGCAAAGCGAAACAATAACCAAACAAGCATGGTTATACAGTGCTTGGTTCATCCCCACCCTTTATTTTACCTCTGAACACGTGCAACAAGCTTGAACTAGAACTCTAGTCTATCTCCTGATGATGCTTCGGTTGCGGGACGAAACGATTGTTGAGTTTGTGATAGTGAACGTGTGTAGTGCTTGTGTATTGTGGTGGAAGTGGTGGAGGTTTGGGCATGTGTTTTTACGAATCCTGCACGTATCGGGTATGAAAATACGGATTGTCCACTATACATTTAACACTATATACATTTTCTATTTACTGTATCGCGGGTTATAGCAAACTTATTTTATTATTACTTTTGTATTATGGATCTCCGCAAAGTAACGCCTAATTCTATTAATTATTTACTTTTCTTTTATTTATAACTGATTTTATGCAGGAAATATCATTAAGAAGTGTATGACAGTTGAACATAATAGCAAAATAATTTTATTATTACTTTTGTATCATTATTTAACTATAAAATCTATTCATATGGATAATATTTAAAACAATTTGTGACCGCACTTTGCATTATGCCTGATTATAATTTTAGAAATACTCTGAAGTATCTAGAAGAAGATAAATTGTTACCCAACCGTAGAAGGATTTAAAAATTTTCCAACAATTTTTAATTTTCCTGGATAAAAAACATAAAAGGATCCTTCTATCATCGTTAACTTTTTTTTAATGTACCTAATATTTATAGAAAACCTAATAGTAACATTTAGTTGCGTTTAATTTATAAACAACATAAACTCCGAAACAACTGGACCTATCTTTATGAAATTTTCAGTCAATCCTTAAAATGACAAGAGTGGATGTACAAAGCGCTCCTATAAAGTTTGATGGTGAACGCAGTATTTTTCTAACTGTTGAGTTCTATTTTGAGATGAATTCGAAACCAGACTGAGTCACAGCAACGCGCAGCTAGTGGATATATAAAAATTATAACATACGTGTTATATTTATACGTGAGCAGTACGATATAATCATGTTGTAAAATTTTAGGAATATCTAACTAAGGTTTTTGTAATTAAATAATATATCGGATTAATGAAATTTTAAAGGAAGACTATGACGACGACCTCGTAGAAAGTTTTATCAAAGGAAAGATCGCGTTTCAATGCATTAGTTGTGGCGCGCACAGCTGAAGACAAAACTTTCTCACAGTTACATGAGTAGGAAGCTTCATATCAAATTCCGTCGCAAGTCTCATAGACAGGTGAAACTATTTGAAACTCGTCTGTGCATAATTAAGAAAGCTAAGGAACACAAGCTGTACTATGGAGAGTGAATTACATACTAAATGAATTTTATTTTCATACTACAAATATGTGCGGCTTGGCCCGCGTAAAATTCAGTGTTTAGCATAGTCGCTCGAGTCTTGGCATGAGACTGGCTCTCTGATACCCTACACCGCTTTTTATACCTATTCCCCCCTCTAAACTACAATCGACACCGTTTTGTTACTACCCCCACTAAAAATTGTTGTAAAACGACCTCTTCAACTCAATTTACATGAAACCGTTATGTGCTATTAGCCTAAACATTTTGGAGGAATTTCACTACCCTTTAGAAAAACCGTACTAAAATCCATTCAGTAGATTTTGAGAAAATCGATTACATACAGGCAAATAGCTTTGGGGACTTTATTTTATAATAAGTATAGATTTATAATGAAATGATTCAGTGCCTGAAGGCCTTATCAGCCATATCTGTCGGTAACAACCTGAATTTGAAACTTGGTTGCTTGATTAGGAAAAGCTGTACAAAAATTCGTCAAGTAGATTTAGAGAAAATCGATCACTTATGGCAGACAGCTTTTGGGGATTTGTTTTATAATAAGTATAGATTTACGGTAAGTCGACCCGCCGTGTGGTTTCCGGCTGACTAGAATAGACCACCCTTATTACTTACCGACGGGTCGTAAAATACGACTAAGTTAAGTTGACATCAGGCAGGCGGCCAGTCGTAAAATGCATAGCCGGATCATGTGACAACGTGTTTTTAACATGTAGTGTCGACCTTAGAGTGGGATAAGGGTAAGAGGACGATGGACTAATCAGATAAAATTAAAGACCCACGTTTTATATTTGTTAAACTCATATATACTTACACGTAATATTATGAGATAGCAATAAATATTTTTTCAGCTTACTCGAAGTCACAGTTAGTCACTTCTTCTTTATGAAATACAAAGCAGAATGACAGTAATTAAAGTAGATAGCCTTTAGTTTTAAATGTTTAGCTTATTTTTACGCGTAAAATAGAGCTAATTTTTAAAAAAATATATATGAAAAAAGCGCTTTGAAGTGGAATAGTTATTTTCATTTCATACAGTTTCGAAGGATAGAAAGAAATTTCCCTCATACAAAACTGAAGTGCGGTGGCTACTTCACTGTATCCACTAGAGTGGAGAGGGCGAAATGCAGCATCCACAGAAAAACATTAATTTAAAAGTCTGCCTCTCCGTCTTGTTGCGGACGCGGGAATCACAGCTTTATTTGCATCCCCATAAGAGCGTTTTGCTTTGATTTACCGAATTTTCATACCCCATTTTTTATGAAAGGCTGCGAAGTCAAGCTGTTTACAAGAGGAGATACCTCGTTATCCATCTGTACAGAAATTGTTTTGGATAATTTATGTGCTGTAAAGAATTTATAATAAACTTTATTTACGTCGTAGTTAGAAGCTGTGATAACCTAACGGTGAGACCACAGAGAGGCGATCACGGGTTCAAGGATATAAGGGATATAGGATTTCATGTTGTTGACAACGTTTGGAGTGGATAAATCGTAATTGGGTATGTATCACTCGTTGGTAAACAAATAGTAAATAAATTATAAGAGATATTAAAAAAAAAGTGACTCTAAGTGTAATCGGCACAAACTGTTTTTTTTCGAACTGACTGTTATTCGATGTTTCGAACTGTATGCTGTTAGACCTAACAGCTTTTACAGCGTGACCGGGCGGGACGCGTGAGCGCAGAAACATCGTCGAGGTTGCGAAATGCAGAGAGTAGAGCGCAGAAGTTCTACTAGCGTCGGGGAACGTCGTCCTATGGGTGCCTCCTGTGATCCGGACCACGGCTTAGGGCGACGCGTAGTGGAGGGCATATGCTAGGACTTTGATTAGTCATTGCGATGTCGGAAGGGTGGCGAGAAGCCACGACGGACCAAAGTCAGAAAAGCACAACATGTTACAAACATCTAGTCACATGATTTGGCTACGTATTTTATGACTGGCCGCCTGCCTGACGTCTTTAGTCGTATTTTACGAGCCCTCATTAGGTAAGAGTGTTGTCTATTCTTCTCAACCGGATACCATATGGTAGGTCAACTTACTTTAGTCGCCTTTTACGACACCTTGGTAAGAGATGAGGGTGGCCTATTCTACTCAGCTGGTTACTACACGGCGGGCCTACATATCTTAGTCGCCTTTCAAGACATCTCGGTAAGAAATGAGGGTGGTCTATTCTACTCAGCCGGATACCATATGGCGTATCACTCTTAAAATACCTCTACTATTTTTATTAATTTCAAATGCATATCTTATTAACACAGGGTATTCGATAATAAGGCTAATCAAATATTAAGGTAGTGTTTGAAAATCTAAAAAAAAACATATATATTTTTTATTTTTATAAGAAAATATATTCAAAAAACATCCTCTAAATAATGTGTAAGCTCCAAAGTTCTCTTTTATATGCGTTATTGAGCTCGATAAACCCACAATGGCTGACATAAATATAGCCTAAGTTATAGTCTGAAAGATATATGGTGGCGGTAGTATCGTATCGCACACTCCCGACAGTTATTGCCCTTTTTATATGTAAACTCCTAAACAAATTCCATTTAGAAGCAGCCGTGTTGACAGTAACGTGAAAATATTCGTATAGAGCGAAAAGCGTATGCGTTCCAATATCACGAACACTCGAATGAATGTTTTCGTAAGCGACAATCATTGGCATACACGTTATTTAGTGTTTTTCACATTGAAAGTAAAGTTAATATGGGACCCTGATAGACCAAAATATTCTCTTACCCTTATCTTTATCTCACTCCAAGTAGGGTCAGCACAGCATGTTATATATAGTGAGCTGAGTAAGAAATGACGGTGGTCTAATCTACTCCGCCGTATACCAAACGGCAGTTCAACTTACCTTACTCGCCTTTTACGATACCTCGTAAGAAATGAGGGTGGTCTATTCTTCTGTGCCAGATATCACAAATCTTCTATTCATCACAAATCTTCTATCTTCGGGAATCTGATAGGCTAAAATCAGCCGCAATGAGAGTATGATGGAAATATTCGTGTACAGTGAGAAGTAAATACTTTCCCAAATAATGAACCCTTAAAGAGCTATATATAATGCGACTCATTTTGTCATTTTGTCGTTTTAGAGACGAATTTTAATGTTCATAAATATGTGGTTAATTTTGTTCTATTATTTAGTGTTTACTGCGTAATATATTTATTTTAATAGTAATAATTATATATGTATTGATGTACAAATGTGTAAGTACCGTGTGAGTAAGTGACCCGTATATTTATATTTATTTATTATTATACAACATATTTACTGAAATAAACCTAGAGCTGTACGCATTAGAGAGTTATAAAAAAATCCGAGCGATCATTGTCCTTTAAATATTGCTTTGGTGGTGAAGTAGACGGAAAAGAAATTAAAAATTTCATAATTTATAGAATTGTTCGTTACGTTGCGGAGATCCATAATACAAAAGTAATAAAAATAAATATTTTGCTATAATCCGCGATACAGTAAATATAAATATATATAGTGCTACATGTATAGTGGACTATCCGTTTTTAAACACCCGATTAATGCAGGATTCGTAAAAACACATGCACAAACCTCCACCACCGAAGCATGTAAAAAGGATAGTCAACTATACATTTAGAACTATATATATTTTCTATTTACTGTATCGCGGATTATAGTCAAATAATTTTTATTATTACTTTTGTAATAAGGTCAAGTTGCTTTAATTGTACACATTCTAAAGAAACGGTAGTTCAAGTTGCAAAAAACACTTCTTTTTAGATTTTCTACAATCTTAAATGTTTGGCTTTAGCCTTTAATTAAAATCCGAATCCTCTTTTATCTCTCAGGGACGAAATATATTTAGGTAGGTACCGGTGTTTAGAATATTGCAAATATTATTACTTATCAGCAATTTCGTCACGTTACTTAACATAACGCTGTAGGTTCTTGGATGTCACAGCTAAAGAATACCTACGGACTAAACTTTACCTTGTTTGAATGTATTATGCGTGACTAAAAGTCAATTTAAAACATCATAAACCATGGATTAAAAAAAATAGAGATATTACATTCTAATTTTAACTTCTTGTTCTCTTTAGTTACAGATGATACTTTCATCATTGGGAAATAGACTCCACGATGAAATTGCAAAGCGATAGTTTTCAGCGAAAAATTGTTCAGATAGTCGTAGTGAATGTGTGCAGTGCTTGTGTAGTGTGCTGGTGGTTTCGTTATTTTTTTTTAGTGCAAGTGTTTTACATTGCATAGGGTAGGTGAAAACGGATTGTACATTTAGAATTACATAATTTTCTCTAATCACAAATTGTAGCAAAATAATTCGTATTTAATTTTTGTTCTACGTCTGTGTACTTAATCACTTTGGCAAAAAGTAGCCGATGTCAATCTTTCGTCATTCAAATATACCAAACCAAACCACAAATATCATCGATCCATTAATTTTTTCCGATATGAAGAAAGGGCAAACAAAAAAACACACTTTCTTTCTTCTTAATATTAGAATGGATTTCTTGAACCGTAAACATTGAGCTACCCATTTAATAATTCAACGTGAACAAAAAGCTCAAGTTGACTTTCCATTTTACATCAAGGAACAGTAGGAAATAGCAGCTCAAGCGGTTCTCTAAATGAAAAACTTTGCGGTTTCAATTTTCCGGTGGCCATTCTCTATGCAGTCTGTAATTCCCTGGCGTTTCATTATTAAGGCAAGATGCTCGTTACCCCCATTTAACTGGGAAAATAAAAGGCTGCGAGGAAAGCAGTTGTTTCTACTGGAATGAAATTCATAAATCACTGATACCGAGATTGCAGACGGCGCCGTTTAGTTTATTTCACGCTTTCCGCATATATAATGTGGCTTGAACTTGCAGCTACATTTATTTCATAGCTGAATCACTGAAAATATATTAAGATATTAGCTATTTTCTTTTCAAATGAAATCGAAATTTTATATTATACAACATACTGTGGTACTTTAATTGGCATAGTACACTACTTAAATAAATAAATATAAATTAATATATAGGACAATTATACACACCGTCATCGGTTCCTAAGGTAAGTAACTTAATATTTGTGTTAAGGGTGACTGGTAAATAAATACATAATTACATTAGATATTTATAATATTTAGAAAATAGTGACCCTGTAAGTGTCCGGAAAATGTTAGTAGGTCCTAGTACAAAATTCTTTACATATGTACAAGACTCGCATGAAAGAGGTTTTATAATTAATTCCATATAGATTAATGGATGCTGGAAATTATAAAATTCAGGAAACTAAATCATTTTGCTTATACTATATAGTGCCTTCAAAGAATCAAACCGACCATGATGACAGTAAGAGAATGAAGTGTGCAGATAAGGTTTCTTTTGTTTTGACTGGTTTAGTTCCACGCCTCACCTTATTCCAATCAAACCGATGGTATTTACTGTTCGAAATACGCCTCTATAAGGAATCTCTATACCAGACCTTATGCTGTTTACTCGTTGTCACTGGCTTTTTAACGTCCTCTGTCCTTTTAGTAGGAGGACTATCAATTGTGTTTTTCGCTGTCAAGGTCCCAACTACAACACCTCGGACCTCCATCTATAAACCCCCCCACCTATCTAGCTTTTTGAATATCTAAAAAATATAAGTATATGTATTCGAATGATTATTAGAACTTAGGCAAATGCCGGCGTTTTTACACTGTTTTTTTCGTTTAAAGGGCGCATGTATTTTCGAAGAAGTTATTGCATTGGTATATCGAATACCGAATGCAATAGGCACTAAACCAAACCGTGGAATAAGATTTAAGACAGAAAAGTAGCTCCAATAAATCTCAAAGACTAAACATACGCTCTACACGTGCAATCTCATCATGAGTTTTATAAAGGAAAAGATCGAATTTCAAATAACGTTTGCCGCTACATCGTCCCTGTCGCTCGGCGTCCTGATAAAATATTGGTGTACGTCATGATGCGGAAGCTTCGGTAGAGATGCATCCGATATTACACTGCAATATCAATTTCAAATTGAACATGTGCCGACGTACAATTCGAAGGTTGCGTGGATCATTTGGAATAAAATAATATAAAATTTAATATCCTCTAAGAAGACATTTTCATAGAAGCACTCGATTGAATGTGTTCTTTTAGATCACGATTTTAGTTTACGATCAGAAATAAAATCCCAGATTGCGATGTGTAACAGACTTGTGAGTTTTATATAGAAAATGTATGTGCTTATTTCATATTTATAATTTATCATATGCTTTTCGTTGGCAAGTTTGATTGGCCCGTTGCCGTAGCTGGCCGTGACTCTGCCTTCAACTTCGCGGGTCGTGAATTTGATTCCCACCAAGGGCTAATATTTTATAAATACAACTTGTTGGTTGTTAGATTATGGGTATGTATATAAGTATGTATTTAAAATTATAAATGTATATACCTACCAGTTATCTGCCACGCAAAATATAAGTACTAAATTACTCACTTTGGGGACAGATGACCGTGTATATAATAGTTCAAAATATTTATACAAAAAGAAGGAGCGTAGTAGTTTTAGATTGACCACGATAGTCTTCTCTAACGCTACCAGTCCAATCTGTCTTTCTGAAGAGAGGAGTTCTTTGCCCTGGTGTGGAATACTGCCACTTACTTTTACGTAAAGTATTGTATATTCAATAGTGTAAACAGTCAATATTGGAATGGTCAGGAACCCTATCGTATGAAAAACTACATTGCTTCTTAAACGTATACCTCAATAATTAAATGTTAAGATATACAATAATAAAGTACTACTCATACAATAGTCACTTTTCTTTACTTACACACATATATTCAGACACACACACACTCACACGCGCGCGCGCGCAAACACACTTATAAAGGCACATACGTGGAGAGTACTTTTTACTTTTTGTTAATAACTAATGTTAATTTTGTTACTTTTTTATTATAGTCTTTACTTTGTAATATTGTAACTAAGGGAGGATGCGAGGTAGCTCTACCATAAGTATCCTTTTTACTTAATAGGGTTACTTCATCTATGTAATGCACGGCAATGTAAGATTCAATAAATATATTTTTATTTTTATTATATTTATTTTGTTTCATAAATTTTAATACAAGCGTGCCAAGAGTACATTAGTACAGTATACTTTGTGATAACACGTGATGCCGCATATTTACCTACCATGACTTTCAATTACTTTCACTTTCAAATTATAGGCAATTGAATAACACATCAAAACCATTACAGTAGTCTATGGCCATTAAATGTATTCATAATTGTAGGTTTGATTGAAAACACTGATATGAGGCTTTTATTTGAAATGTTACAAAACTCTAAAAGCCCTAATATTAAAAAGCTCTGCTAGAAATGTTTAAGGTGCAGTAACTCTCCTTTATAAGGCCAAATAAAAAAAAAATTTTCACAAAAAAAAAATATAATCATTATTTGACACTTAAAGTGTTCTCTCTCTCTTCTTCAGTCGATGGACGTCGACTGCTGGACATAGTTCTCTATGCGGGATGTGTGATGTGGAGATCCCTTGAAGAGACGTATTAAATAGTTAAATGAACAGAATTTTAATATTTTTGTTGCTAAATAAGC
Source organism: Morpho deidamia (assembly GCA_947086505.1). Lineage (NCBI taxonomy): Eukaryota > Metazoa > Arthropoda > Insecta > Lepidoptera > Nymphalidae > Morpho > Morpho deidamia. The sequence continues at coordinate 11,430,597 of CAMTZC010000010.1, forward strand.
AAAAGATAATAAATGTTTATATAATCCATCGTCAAATTAAATTTGGCAAATGACTATTAATAAATATTCGAGACCAACGTGTGCGTGTGCTATTTTTTGTTTACGGCTTAACACGTTTCGTGTCTCTGAGACTTAAAAAATGCGTTACGTGGCCACTTATTTATTGATTGTGCTAGGCGTCTCCAGTACCAGCGGACTTGGAGAAGATCCTTAGTTCAGTTTGCATAAAGGCCGATCGTGACAAACTTAAAAAAGTCGTTGATGAACTCAAAGGAAAGTCGGTTGAGGATTTGATTGTTCAAAGGCGTGAGAGAACCAGCCGCTGCGACTGCTGCTCCTGCTGCAGTAGTTAAGGATATGAAAGAGGAGAAGGAGACTAAGAAAGAAGAATCAGAGTCTAACGATGAAGATATGGGTTTCTGCCTCTTTGACTAATTATATTAAAGTTGCAAAGCACGCCGTCTATATTCCAATTTTTGGTATAAGCGTAAAATACGCGGGTATATTTCTGTGAAATATACATTGCAATAAAAAAAGTAAAATTTATAACTGGAGTCCAGGATTATAAAGTAAATAATTACTTAAGTGCTTTCGAATGTTACAAATGTAATAATACTCATAGTGATTGTGTAAGAGAATTCCGCGATCAATTTTATCTTTGCCATTACAGCAGTTAAAAACACTGTTAAAAGGAGGCTGATACAGAAAGCCTATACTATTGAGCCTATACTATACTATTGAGGATTATTTAGATGATAAGAATGCGTGGATATATGAACTCTTGGACCCTGTTCAAGACAACTAAATGTAACTAGTAATAAGAATTATTCTTTGAAAAGAGCAACCGCTGATTTTCTTGCTGGCTTCTAGGTAGGCACAGCTTTAACAGCAGTAGAGTTGACGATTCAAAAGCACTTGCTTACAAGTTTACTTGAATAAAGAATATTTGAAATTTGAATCTGATTACGTAGACATATTTGACATAGAATATACCCTTTGTCGGAGTTTTAACAATTCAGTTACACGTAGAACCGATAAATATGTTAGTGCAGTTTCTACTGCATTGCCGATTCTACTACGTGAGCTTTTTATCCATTCCAATTCCATCTAGATATAAGAATTTTAGATGATAGCATAAAAATAGTATTTTTCTGCCCAACTCCTTTATATGGTTTAAAACAACTTAAATCGACCCAAAGTCCATCTGGAGGTATAGTAATATCAAATCAAATCAAAACCTTTTATTAATTAAGTCACAGTAAATTAGATAACAGCAAAAAATAATAAAAAGAATATACAGAAATTTGAGGTTACAAATTGTAACACCATTCAACTTAAGTTGAGGAGTACCTTAATAGCGTAAGACTTATGTTATAAAGACACCTCTGTGAACTTGGCAGCCGACTTTCGAAAAAAAAATTTTTGAAATTACCATCGGGTTCTCCATCGTTTGTACCCGTTTGTACCACTTTAATTTTCGTTTGTACCTCAAACCAAAAAAAATTACAGAATTTTCAAAATTTGACCCGCAGCCCACTTTGGAAAATCGAAAATTTTCCAAAAGAGTCTGATTCAGGGTCGTTTGTACCCGTTTGTACCACTTTTATTTTTCATTTTTCTAAAAACCCAAAAAAGTTACAGCGTTATGAAAAATTTTGAAAAATTAACTTATTACATTTTTAAAATTTCGAAAATCTGAAAACGGGGATCGACGCGGAATCGTTTGTACCCGCAGAAATCACTTTCGTTTTCGTTTCTACCTCAAACCAAAAAAAATTACGAGCGTTTACAATTTTGAAAAACCAAAGATAAGATAATTTCCGCAATTTTTGAGATATTTCAATTTTGGAAACTTCGATCAATAGGTGACAGCGCCGTGAGGATTGTACCGCTTTTTGTTTCTTTTGAATCTCAAACCAGAAAAATTTGCGAGCGTTTTGAAAATTTCAAAAAAAACAATTTCCACAATTTTTGGAAATTTGAAAATCTGGAAACGGGGATCGACGCGGAATCGTTTGTACCCGCAGAAATCACTTTCGTTTTCGTTTTTACCTCAAACCAAAAAAATTTAAGAGCGTTTACAATTTTGAAAAACCAAAGATAAGATAATTTCCGCAATTTTTGAGATATTTCAAATCTGCAAACGGGGATCGATAGGTGACAGCGCCGTGAGGATTGTACCGCTTTTTGTTTCTTTTGAATCTCAAACCGGAAAATTTGCGAGCGTTTTGAAAATTTAAAATAAATCAATTTTCACAATTTTTGGAAATTCGAAAATCTGGAAACGGGGATCGACGCGGAATCGTTTGTACCCGCAGAAACCACTTACGTTTTTGTTTGTCCTTCAAACCGAAAAAAGTTACAGAATTTTCAAAATTTGACCCGCAGCCCACTTTTGAAAATCGTAAATTTTCCAAAAGGGTCTGATTCAGGGTCGTTTGTACCCGTTTGTACCACTTATATTTTTCATTTTTCTCAAAACCAAAAAAAGTTACAGCATATTGAAAATTTGAAAAATTATTTTTTGACATTTTCAAAATTTCGAAAATCCGCAAATGGGGATCGACGCGGAATCGTTTGTACCCGCAGAAATAACTTTCGTTTTTGTTTTTACCTCAAACCAAAAAATTTCAAGAGCGTTTACAATTTTGAAAAACCAAAGATAAGATAATTTCCGCAATTTTTGAGATATTTCAATTTTGGAAACGGCGACCGATAGGTGATAGCGCCGTGAGGATTGTACCGCTATTTGTTTCTTTTGAATCAAAAACCAGACAAATTTGCGAGCGTTTTGAAAATTTCAAAAAATCATTTTCCACAATTTTTGGAAAATCGAAAATCCGCAAACGGGGATCGACGCGGAATCGTTTGTACCCGCAGAAATCACTTTCGTTTTCGTTTTTACCTCAAACCAAAAAAAATTACGAGCGTTTTCAATTTTGAAAAACCAAAGATAAGATAATTTCCGCAATTTTTGAGATATTTCAAATCTGCAAACGGGGATCGATAGGTGACAGCGCCGTGAGGATTTTACCGCTTTTTGTTTCTTTTGAATCTCAAACCGGAAAATTTGCGAGCGTTTTGAAAATTTCAAAAAAATCAATTTCCACAATTTTTGGTAAATCGAAAATCCGCAAACGGGGATCGACGCGGAATCGTTTGTACCCGCAGAAATCACTTTCGTTTTCGTTTCTACCTCAAACCAAAAAAAAATACGAGCGTTTTCAATTTTGAAAAACCAAAGATAAGATAATTTCCGCAATTTTTGAGATATTTCAAATCTGCAAACGGGGATCGATAGGTGACAGCGCCGTGAGGATTGTACCGCTTTTTGTTTCTTTTGAATCTCAAACCGGAAAATTTGCGAACGTTTTGAAAATTTCAAAAAAATCAATTTCCACAATTTTTGGAAATTCGAAAATCCGCAAACGGGGATCGACGCGGAATCGTTTGTACCCGCAGAAATCACTTTCGTTTTCGTTTCTACCTCAAACCAAAAAAAAATACGAGCGTTTTCAATTTTGAAAAACCAAAGATAAGATAATTTCCGCAATTTTTGAGATATTTCAATTTTGGAAACTTCGATCGATAGGTGACAGCGCCGTGAGGATTGTACCGCTTTTCGTTTCTTTTGAATCTCAAACCGGAAAATTTGCGAGCGTTTTGAAAATTTCAAAAAAATCAATTTCCACAATTTTTGGAAATTCGAAAATCCGCAAACGGGGATCGACGCGGAATCGTTTGTACCCGCAGAAATCACTTTCGTTTTCGTTTCTACCTCAAACCAAAAAAAATTACGAGCGTTTTCAATTTTGAAAAACCAAAGATAAGATAATTTCCGCAATTTTTGAGATATTTCAAATCTGCAAACGGGGATCGATAGGTGACAGCGCCTTGAGGATTGTACCGCTTTTTGTTTCTTTTGAATCTCAAACCGGAAAATTTGCGAGCGTTTTGAAAATTTCAAAAAAATCAATTTCCACAATTTTTGGAAATTCGAAAATCCGCAAACGGGGATCGACGCGGAATCGTTTGTACCCGCAGAAATCACTTTCGTTTTCGTTTCTACCTCAAACCAAAAAAAAATACGAGCGTTTTCAATTTTGAAAAACCAAAGATAAGATAATTTCCGCAATTTTTGAGATATTTCAATTTTGGAAACTTCGATCGATAGGTGACAGCGCCGTGAGGATTGTACCGCTTTTTGTTTCTTTTGAATCTCAAACCGGAAAATTTGCGAGCGTTTTGAAAATTTCAAAAAAATCAATTTCCACAATTTTTGGAAATTCAAAAATCCGCAAACGGGGATCGACGCGGAATCGTTTGTACCCGCAGAAATCACTTTCGTTTTCGTTTCTACCTCAAACCAAAAAAAATTACGAGCGTTTTCAATTTTGAAAAACCAAAGATAAGATAATTTCCGCAATTTTTGGGATATTTCAAATCTGCAAACGGGGATCGATAGGTGACAGCGCCGTGAGGATTGTACCGCTTTTTGTTTCTTTTGAATCTCAAACCGGAAAATTTGCGAACGTTTTGAAAAATTCAAAAAAATCAATTTCCACAATTTTTGGAAATTCGAAAATCCGCAAACGGGGATCGACGCGGAATCGTTTGTACCCGCAGAAATCACTTTCGTTTTCGTTTCTACCTCAAACCAAAAAAAAATACGAGCGTTTTCAATTTTGAAAAACCAAAGATAAGATAATTTCCGCAATTTTTGAGATATTTCAATTTTGGAAACTTAGATCGATAGGTGACAGCGCCGTGAGGATTGTACCGCTTTTTGTTTCTTTTGAATCTCAAACCGGAAAATTTGCGAACGTTTTGAAAATTTCAAAAAAATCAATTTCCACAATTTTTGGAAATTCGAAAATCCGCAAACGGGGATCGACGCGGAATCGTTTGTACCCGCAGAAATCACTTTCGTTTTCGTTTCTACCTCAAACCAAAAAAAAATACGAGCGTTTTCAATTTTGAAAAACCAAAGATAAGATAATTTCCGCAATTTTTGAGATATTTCAATTTTGGAAACTTCGATCGATAGGTGACAGCGCCGTGAGGATTGTACCGCTTTTTGTTTCTTTTGAATCTCAAACCGGAAAATTTGCGAGCGTTTTGAAAATTTCAAAAAAATCAATTTCCACAATTTTTGGAAATTCGAAAATCCGCAAACGGGGATCGACGCGGAATCGTTTGTACCCGCAGAAATCACTTTCGTTTTCGTTTCTACCTCAAACCAAAAAAAAATACGAGCGTTTTCAATTTTGAAAAACCAAAGATAAGATAATTTCCGCAATTTTTGAGATATTTCAATTTTGGAAACTTCGATCGATAGGTGACAGCGCCGTGAGGATTGTACCGCTTTTCGTTTCTTTTGAATCTCAAACCGGAAAATTTGCGAGCGTTTTGAAAATTTCAAAAAAATCAATTTCCACAATTTTTGGAAATTCGAAAATCCGCAAACGGGGATCGACGCGGAATCGTTTGTACCCGCAGAAATCACTTTCGTTTTCGTTTCTACCTCAAACCAAAAAAAATTACGAGCGTTTTCAATTTTGAAAAACCAAAGATAAGATAATTTCCGCAATTTTTGAGATATTTCAAATCTGCAAACGGGGATCGATAGGTGACAGCGCCTTGAGGATTGTACCGCTTTTTGTTTCTTTTGAATCTCAAACCGGAAAATTTGCGAGCGTTTTGAAAATTTCAAAAAAATCAATTTCCACAATTTTTGGAAATTCGAAAATCCGCAAACGGGGATCGACGCGGAATCGTTTGTACCCGCAGAAATCACTTTCGTTTTCGTTTCTACCTCAAACCAAAAAAAAATACGAGCGTTTTCAATTTTGAAAAACCAAAGATAAGATAATTTCCGCAATTTTTGAGATATTTCAATTTTGGAAACTTCGATCGATAGGTGACAGCGCCGTGAGGATTGTACCGCTTTTTGTTTCTTTTGAATCTCAAACCGGAAAATTTGCGAGCGTTTTGAAAATTTCAAAAAAATCAATTTCCACAATTTTTGGAAATTCGAAAATCCGCAAACGGGGATCGACGCGGATTTGTTTGTACCCGCAGAAATCACTTTCGTTTTCGTTTCTACCTCAAACCAAAAAAAAATACGAGCGTTTACAATTTTGAAAAACCAAAGATAAGATAATTTCCGCAATTTTTGAGATATTTCAATTTTGGAAACTTAGATCGATAGGTGACAGCGCCGTGAGGATTGTACCGCTTTTTGTTTCTTTTGAATCTCAAACCGGAAAATTTGCGAACGTTTTGAAAATTTCAAAAAAATCATTTTTCACAATTTTTGGAAATTCGAAAATCCGCAAACGGGGATCGACGCGGAATCGTTTGTACCCGCAGAAATCACTTTCGTTTTCGTTTCTACCTCAAACCAAAAAAAAATACGAGCGTTTACAATTTTGAAAAACCAAAGATAAGATAATTTCCGCAATTTTTGAGATATTTCAGATCTGCAAACGGGGATCGATAGGTGACAGCGCCGTGAGGATTGTACCGCTTTTTGTTTCTTTTGAATCTCAAACCGGAAAATTTGCGAGCGTTTTGAAAATTTCAAAAAAATCAATTTCCACAATTTTTGGAAATTCGAAAATCCGCAAACGGGGATCGACGCGGAATCGTTTGTACCCGCAGAAATCACTTTCGTTTTTGTTTCTACCTCAAACCAAAAAAAATTACGAGCGTTTTCAATTTTGAAAAACCAAAGATAAGATAATTTCCGCAATTTTAGGGATATTTCAAATCTGCAAACGGGGATCGATAGGTGACAGCGCCGTGAGGATTGTACCGCTTTTTGTTTCTTTTGAATCTCAAACCGGAAAATTTGCGAACGTTTTGAAAATTTCAAAAAAATCAATTTCCACAATTTTTGGAAATTCGAAAATCCGCAAACGGGGATCGACGCGGAATCGTTTGTACCCGCAGAAATCACTTTGGTTTTCTTTTCTACCTCAAACCAAAAAAAAATACGAGCGTTTTCAATTTTGAAAAAATTGTGGAAATTGATTTTTTTGAAATTTTCAAAACGCTCGCAAATTTTCCGGTTTGAGATTCAAAAGAAACAAAAAGCGGTACAATCCTCACGGCGCTGTCACCTATCGATCCCCGTTTGCAGATTTGAAATATCTCAAAAATTGCGGAAATTATCTTATCTTTGGATTTTCAAAATTGAAAACGCTCGTAATTTTTTTTGGTTTGAGGTAGAAACGAAAACGAAAGTGATTTCTGCGGGTACAAACGATTCCGCGTCGATCCCCGTTTCCAGATTTTCAAATTTCCAAAAATTGTGGAAATTGATTTTTTTGAAATTTTCAAAACGCTCGCAAATTTTCCAATTTGAGATTTAAAAGAAACAAAAAGCGGTACAATCCTCACGGCGCTGTCACCTATCGATCGAAGTTTCCAAAATTGAAATATCTCAAAAATTGCGGAAATTATCTTATCTTTGGTTTTTCAAAATTGAAAACGCTCGTATTTTTTTTTGGTTTGAGGTAGAAACGAAAACGAAAGTGATTTCTGCGGGTACAAACGATTCCGCGTCGATCCCCGTTTGCGGATTTTCGAATTTCCAAAAATTGTGGAAATTGATTTTTTTGAAATTTTCAAAACGCTCGCAAATTTTCCGGTTTGAGATTCAAAAGAAACAAAAAGCGGTACAATCCTCACGGCGCTGTCACCTATCGATCCCCGTTTGCAGATTTAAAATATCTCAAAAATTGCGGAAATTATCTTATCTTTGGTTTTACAAAATTGTAAACGCTCGTATTTTTTTTTGGTTTGAGGTAGAAACGAAAACGAAAGTGATTTCTGCGGGTACAAACGATTCCGCTTCGATCCCCGTTTGCGGATTTTCGAATTTCCAAAAATTGTGGAAATTGATTTTGTTGAAATTTTCAAAACGCTCGCAAATTTTCCGGTTTGAGATTCAAAAGAAACAAAAAGCGGTAAAATCCTCACGGCGCTGTCACCTATCGATCCCCGTTTGCAGATTTGAAATATCTCAAAAATTGCGGAAATTATCTTATCTTTGGTTTTTCAAAATTGAAAACGCTCGTAATTTTTTTTGGTTTGAGGTAGAAACGAAAACGAAAGTGATTTCTGCGGGTACAAACGATTCCGCGTCGATCCCCATTTGCGGATTTTCGAAATTTTGAAAATGTCAAAAAATAATTTTTCAAATTTTCAATATGCTGTAACTTTTTTTGGTTTTGAGAAAAATGAAAAATATAAGTGGTACAAACGGGTACAAACGACCCTGAATCAGACCCTTTTGGAAAATTTACGATTTTCAAAAGTGGGCTGCGGGTTAAATTTTGAAAATTCTGTAACTTTTTTCGGTTTGAAGGACAAACAAAAACGTAAGTGGTTTCTGCGGGTACAAACGATTCCGCGTCGATCCCCGTTTCCAGATTTTCGAATTTCCAAAAATTGTGGAAATTGATTTTTTTGAAATTTTCAAAACGCTCGCAAATTTTCCGGTTTGAGATTCAAAAGAAACAAAAAGCGGTACAATCCTCACGGCGCTGTCACCTATCGATCCCCGTTTGCGGAATTGAAATATCTCAAAAATTGCGGAAATTATCTTATCTTTGGTTTTTCAAAATTGTAAACGCTCTTAAATTTTTTTGGTTTGAGATAAAAACGAAAACGAAAGTGATTTCTGCGGGTACAAACGATTCCGCGTCGATCCCCGTTTTCAGATTTTCAAATTTCCAAAAATTGTGGAAATTGTTTTTTTTGAAATTTTCAAAACGCTCGCAAATTTTTCTGGTTTGAGATTCAAAAGAAACAAAAAGCGGTACAATCCTCACGGCGCTGTCACCTATCGATCGAAGTTTCCAAAATTGAAATATCTCAAAAATTGCGGAAATTATCTTATCTTTGGTTTTTCAAAATTGTAAACGCTCGTAATTTTTTTTGGTTTGAGGTAGAAACGAAAACGAAAGTGATTTCTGCGGGTACAAACGATTCCGCGTCGATCCCCGTTTTCAGATTTTTGAAATTTTAAAAATGTAATAAGTTAATTTTTCAAAATTTTTCAAAACGCTGTAACTTTTTTGGGTTTTTAGAAAAATGAAAAATAAAAGTGGTACAAACGGGTACAAACGACCCTGAATCAGACTCTTTTGGAAAATTTTCGATTTTCCAAAGTGGGCTGCGGGTCAAATTTTGAAAATTCTGTAATTTTTTTTGGTTTGAGGTACAAACGAAAATTAAAGTGGTACAAACGGGTACAAACGATGGAGAACCCGATGGTAATTTCAAAAATTTTTTTTTTGAAAGTCGGCTGCCAAGTTCACAGAGGTTATAAAGACGCGTTCCTTATTAGTGTCTTTATTTCGTATTTCGTACGATTGTCTTAAAAGTTTAAAAAGTCGAGAATTATGTTTATTTAAAAGAAAATTAGGTCTTACCGAGGTGTCGTAAGAGACGACTAAGGTAAGTCGACCCGCCGTGTGGTATCCGGTTGAGTAGAATAGACTACCCTCATTTCTTACCGAGGTGTTGCAAAAGGCGACTAAGGTAAGTTGACCCACCGTGTGGTATCCGGTTGAATAGAATAGACCACCCCCTTTCTTACCGATGGGTCGTAAAATACTAAGGTAAGTTGACGTCAGGCAGGCGGCCGGTCGTAAAATACATAGCCGTAGCATAGCAAACACGTAGCTAAATCATGTGACAACATGTTTTTAACATGTTGTGCCGACCCCACTTAGAGTGGGATAAGGACAGGAGAATGATAATTAAAAATAAATTAGGGGTAGAATCTACTTAAATATATTTTGTGTGCATAGGAATAAAGCGATCGCAGAAGTTACTCATCGTGATACGGGATTATTATATTTGGTCTTTGAAACTACTATACACATTTTATCACTGGCTCTTTGAGAGATATAAGAAACTTTGGATAGCGGATATGATCTTTGTTCGTCATATTTACAAGAATGACAGAAAGAGAAAAATGACCTATTTAAGGATTTGTTTAAAGGTTTTCTAAAGACAGATCAACTGCAGAACTTTGTTGTTGTTGTTGTAAATCTCTTTATTGCACATAAAATAAAATTACAAATTACTAACTAATATAACAAGATAATGTGCAATGGTGGGCTTATAATTGGAATCTCTTCCAGCCAACCGGAAATTCAGAGGAAACAATAAAAATTTAAGATAAATCAAAATGAGTACAAAATAATCGATGCTTCGTGTATACACTCAATTAACACAGTAAATATTAAACTTTATATAAAAAACAAAAATGTAAGACATGAAAATATATACCATGACAAAAGAAGAACCGAAATATATCTTTAAAATATGAATACTTAGAAATAGGATTACTATACGTGACTAGATACAGGCAGTGAATAACTTTCGTAAATTTTATCACGATAGTTATTAATAGTAAAGTGTTTTTTTTTAAATATTGCGTTTAAAGGATGATAGTGTGATAGAACTTTTATAGTACAAGCAATATAACAGAACTAAATATGCATTTGCATGCATTCGCTTAACCCGTGCGGATTATAGCAAAGTAGTTAGTTCTGTTATATTGCTTGTAATATGGAATTCCGCAAAGTAACGCCTGCTTCTATAAATCACTTTTATAGTATTTTGAATATATATTTTTAAATAAGGTAACAGATTGGAGATCTTATTTATAAAAATTTAAATAAGAATAAAATGGAATAAATGCTTTAGAGACTAGTTTAAAGGTTACGCGTCCACACCTATTGGACTCTTTCTCTCCAAGTTTGGGAGGAATTGCAGCTTTGCCCAGCCGTGGGATACTTTAACTACATGCAAGACTTTACTGTACTTTAATATGCACTCACATGTACATTAATCACACAAAAATTCCCAACGAAATATTTACAAACAAGTTATTTTGAAATATAAATCATATCTTAGTATTTGAATTCATGGACGCAGAAAATTGCTCAGAAACTGATAAGGGCTGCAATGTCAGAGTATTTCAATAAAATTTGCATAAGAATGCACAGGCAATGGCGCAGCGAGGCTTTGTGACGGAACTGTGAAACGTGCCCTCTTAAAAACGTTCACGCTTAGAATTGCATGTAAGATCTTTGCGAAAGTCGACTGTTCAAATTGAATTTCACCATAGGTATATACCTATTAACATTTCCCAGCTATATAGCTGGGAAATGTTTGAACTCTATTATACACACCGCGTTTTATACATACCAAACAGTTACAATAACTTTTAACGGATCCATGTCTTTGTTGAACCGGTGTATATAATAAAACAAGTTAATTTTAAGTGACCATTGGTTTTTTTTTAGAATAAATTATTTAAACCTAAATTTTAAGTTTGTATATGCCTACTGTTAACCGTTGAGGAGTTCTCTCATCAGGAGCCAGCCCTGGCAGCAGCATCAAGTCATACTTATCATGAACATGCATTGTTATCGGGACTGGAGTAGTACGTAAAATTTCAGTTTAATTAATTTCCGGTGGGAAGTAGGTCGAATTTAACTTGCAAGGTTCCACCTTCAAATATTCATACAAGGCAATAAATGCTTTTAATAATAGATGCCTGGGCACGGTTCCCGAAAAAAAACTGCTGGACAGATTTCAATTAATTCTTGTAAGTTTTGTTCCTCTATCCTTGGCTGTTAAAACATTCCTCCTGACCTTATCCCACTCTAAGTGGGGCACAACATGTTACAAACATGTTGGTAAGAAAGGAGGGTGGTCTATTCTATTCTGCCGGATATCACACGGCATCCTTGGCTGTTATCACAATAATATATATATATATATATATATATAATGTCGTGAGTGAAATTGCATGGAACGGCAGGATCCTCATATTAGACTATCTCCAAATCATTTGCTGTTTTCTTTTGCGCTGAATATTGAGAGATGCTCGAACATATTAATCATTTTAACTATTTGATTTTACTTTGCAGGTGAAATCGTTATTTATTGTCTTTGGCTTTACGGATAAGGTAGTAGTAGTAAGGTAAAAGTCTTCTCTATTTTAGGAGGGTAAGTTATTCCGATAACGTTTCTCCTATGTGGAGGGGTCGATACACATATCCCATGCATTCTCTTGGGATACAATGCTTTCCGTACAATGTATTCTTTATCTGTATTTTGAATACAAATTAAGCGCAGAATTTGAACTTGCAAATCCTCTTGGTTAAGATATATCTCAAATTATAGTGTAAAATTAAAAATACTTTTAAAATATTAATTCTGTAATCTACGAGATAACAAAACATTAATTATGCTAATAGGCTATCCTGACATGACGTGCCTTGGGGAAAATATTTCGTACCTGAAATTTAATATGACCTAAATATTTTGGTGTGAACACATTATTTATTTTATATTTTAGTTCCTTACTTATTATTGAGCACGACATTAAAAATGTAATGATATAATTTCTTTCCTAAAATCCACTATAAAAGGAAATCTAAGTAATGCGAAATGTAAAATACATTATATTATGTTATTGTTTTGATTATAATGTGACATTACACATCCTATCTCAATTTTGTAATTTATTTAACCCAATTTAACAAGTTTCTTTCAACCCTGAGGAGACAAGCGAATGACACGATATAAACTATCGCCTCATTGGTGATGTGTATAAGAGACAAAGTAGGAACCGCAATAAGCTTGCGGCTCCTGACCTGCGCCTTGCAAAAGTACGTATAGTACCCGGCAGTAAACAATGCACATCGAGGCTTAGAGAGAGAAAATCGGCTAGATTCTGCTTCATAGAGCATTGTCTCTGTCGCACAGACTGACGAACCCGTGTGAAACGTCACATATAACTGAGTGACAGTGCTCTACGAAACCGAACTGGCCGGCTATTTCGTTCTAAATAACGATGTGCGTTATTTAAAGCCCGGTACTATAAGTCGTTTATGGGTTTGACTATAGGATTCTATAATTCTGCAATCAATTTTATCTTTACCATGACAGCAGTTTAAAGACACTGTTAAAGGGAGGCTGATACAGAAACCTTACTATACTGTTGAGGATTACATAGACGATAAGAATGGGAGGATATAGCTACTCTTTTACTCTGTACAAGTTAGTAATGACTTTTTGTTAATAGTTATAAGAATTATATTTGTAAAGAGTAACTGCTCGAAATATTTTACCGATACAAATTTTTGCGCAGTTCAATAAATAAGTTAACAAACTATTATTTGATTATTATTGACTGGCCCGTTGGCGCAGTGGGAAGTGACCCTGCCTTCAGCTCCGCGGGTCGCGGGTTCGATTCCCGCCGAGGGCCAACTTTTTCTATAAAAAAATTGTTGGTTCTTCGAGCCTGGTTGTGTATTTGTATTTAAGTATGTATTTAAAATTATATATGTAGTATATCTAGCACTTGTTCGTCACACATAACACAAGTATTAAGTTAATTACTTTGAAGCGGACGACCGTGTGTGTAAGTGTCCCATATATTTATTTATTTTTTAACATTGAATAAATAGCATTTTAATAAATTTCCCTTCATAGACAATAATAAGCAATAGACAAACCTTACGTAGTAATCACGATTCCATTTGAAATTATATGTAGTAATTTGGTAAAGAGATTGCCTCGAGAACGATATTCCAACTATATCTATCTTGTGTTATAGCGCTACGCAATTTCAGCCCCATCGAGACATTCCTATTATACAATAACGTGATTAAATTGGTAATATACCTAAGGGCGATGTATGTCTACATTCCATAAATGTAATATCACTATATTTGTTAGACATCAAACAATTTGTTCGGCAAAATACATTAAAGGCTTAGATAAAATTATTTTGTTTTTTCTACGAAAATTTTACCATGTAGAATAAATCATAGAGTTACTATACTAGAGTAGGGAGCCAGCCTGAAATGTGCTCTATTACAATAAAGAGAAAGCAAATGCGACTGTATTTAAAACAAATATATAATTTTAATTCTTCTTCTTCTTCTTCTTCAGCCGATGGACGTCCACTGCTGGACATAGGCCTCTTCATGGGATCGCTACACCACACGATCTTGCGCCGCCTGGATCCAGTGGCTCCCTGCGATCTTTCTGAGGTCGTCTGTCCACCTCGTAGGGGGTTTACCGACGCTGCGCTTTCCGGTGCGGGGTCGCCATTCCAGCAACTTAATTTTAATTATATATTTATAATTATTATAATTTTTTAATATAGATATTATTATTATTCTCCTGTCCTTATACCACTCTAAGTGGGGTCGGCACAACATGTTATAAACATGTTGTCACACGATTTGGCTACGTATTTTACGACCGGCCGCCTGCCTGACGTCAACTTGCCTTAGTATTTTACGACACCTCGGTAAGAAATGAGGGTGGTCTATTCTATGCTGTCGGATACCACTCGGCACAATTATTTAATATTCTATATATAAAAAATAATTATTTAATATAGATAAACAGAGATAAATGTAAAAAACCTGTTAGTAACCTTGGATAGAAAGAGCGGCGTTCTCTGGCTCATGTATTTTTCACTCAAAAGAGGGTCCCAGCATATATTTAAGAAACAATTGTTTTTTATTTATTTTTTTTATTTTATTTTATTAGACACACAAAACAGTTCACAACATGATTATAAACTAAAATGTATACATATTTTTCAAATTTATAATGTAGTTGTTTACCAAAACTTGTATGTTCATATACTAAAGAGCGGAATATAAACTTGTTGCAAAGTAAAAACTAATTCTAAATTAATGATAAATTAATGCTAAGTGATATAATATAGTAATCTAAATAAATAAATAATTGACTAAAACAAATGTAATTATAATTATAAACTATAAACTATTTAACTATTTGATTGAGAATTGTAATGGATACGAAATATTTTTTTTAATGTGACTCTCTTTTATGTGTGATTAGATAAAGATTTCTCATTTACAGGTCTGCCTATGGCTACTCTAGTATAATAACTTTATGAAAATATATACCGGAACAAGAAATCATCAGTAGCCTTTTTTTTCAATCAAAATAATTTATTTAATTTATTTTAAGTTAAAAGTTTATCAAAATAATTTAGTTCATTAAGGCTGTAAAAGTTCTTAGACAATAGGAATATTTATTGAAAAACTTTAAAAACTCTTAGACAATAGGAATTGATCCGATATGATGATTTCGTCAAATCTAAATGACAGATGCAAATTGTTTACACGATTATGCGACCTTTGTCATAGTAATCGAGTCAGAGTCTTCCTAACATAGTTATTTGTCATCGGTCCCACTATATGGCTTATTTTATAAAACACTAATGATACTATAATCTCATGAAATCGGTTGAAATGCATATTGCTTTTCTCATAAAAGTATTTTATTCTAATTAAATTGCTATTACGTGTATGTTATTATTATACTAGTTTGTTGTGTTATTAAACGCACGAGTGAATTGAGAAAGAATAATTTTATTTAAGGCAATAAAAGAATCTACTTTTATTGAAGTAATGACAGTAGCTTTAAGTTAATTAATTAATCTTTTTCAATTCTACAATTGAAATTAAAATTATGTAATTATTAAATTAAATTTAAAATTATATCGATAACGTGTATATTTCCAATAACATTAATAAATAGTACCTCGCTAATGACGGCAACCTCTGCAATTTTTATACATGTAAAACCATGCTTTATTTTGTTTGCAGAATACTATCGAGTCCTAGTCATGTCGGGTATACTGTTCAAAGTCACACCTATCGTTTAGTCACTTTATTGGTTAGCCACTGTCCACTGGATTTAACTAGCAAGTTACAGTTTCGTACTATTTCGTTTTATAATTATTCGATAATTTAAACTTTCAATATAATTCGTTAAATCATTTAACTTGGATTTGACATAATGATACATGATTATACAAATAATGTTTTTTTCGGTTTTAGTTTCTATTTATTTGTATACTCCTCAAGATTCTGTTATATCCCAGGGGAAAAAGTTTGTAGACATTGCTGACGCAAAACATAAACCTTGTAAAGCGGTCTATGTACTTGAACGGTAAGGTGTGTTTTCCTTCAAAGCCTTTTTTGTTTTCTAACGAAGTCCAAAAAGTTTCTCAACGCTTCGTTAAAGTAGAGGCGAGGGATTACACGCCCGAGACACTGATTTAGATTGTTCACTGGATACGTGCATCCCACACAACACCGGTACAATTAAACTGTTCCTTTGAAAGTTCGTCTGGTCGATGGAACTTTTCGAATCACGCGTTCGAAACTTTTGTGCAGTATCGAACAAATAAAGAACTGAATCGTTCCACTTTGTAAAGACTAACGAAACTAGCTGGCGTTGAGGTAAAAGTTTCAACTTGATTATTTGATTTTGAAATAAAAATGTGAATTATTTTCCTATTAAGCAGTGAACATTTCTTGGCCGTAAGTACTATTATGTTTTTTTTTTTCGTATAATACAAATATATTTTAATATATCATTACATATATTGTTAGTAGATTGTTCACCTCATGCTATACTTATATAATATATATAATTTTTTTCTTTTAGTGGCGGCCTGTTACTATGCCCACAGCTGGGCTAAGGCCTCCTCTCTCCGTTTTTTGGAGAGAACGATTAGAGCTAAGACCTAACACTCTGCTCTAATGCGGATTGGTAGGTTACACATAACCCTAGAATTCTCTAGAGATATGCAGGTTTCCTCACGATGTTTTCCTTCACCGAAAAGCGTGTGATAAAAATAAATTAAAATATCAATAGACACATAAGTTTTAAATGAAAAACTCATTAGTGCCTGCCCGGGGTTTGAACCCATGATCGTCTCTAGAGAGTCGCACGGTGCTACCGCTAAGCTATCACAGCTTTTTTCTTTTAAACGCTACTATACATTTATGGTTACAACGATAGATTATTATGTTGGTCCTATTAGTTAGTACTGCATACAAGATTCTTATTCATGAGAATTCTGGTTGGGGTTCGCATTAGTTGTAGAACTTGATTAGGCGACAAATTGTGAGTTATTTTCAAATCTTTAACGAATTTTGCATCAAAAGATTTGACGGATCTAAAATATTTGTATAATTAGGCGTTACTCTGCGAATATCCACAATACAAAGTAATAATAAAATTAATTTTGGGTAAATATATGACATGGCAGCTATCTCATAAGATAACAGCGATCTGGAATATTGATCAAACAATAATTGTTCCAATTGTTGTATCGGTAAATGGTCTTCTAGCGAAGAGCCTCGACCAGCATTTCAAGAGGCTCTCATTTAGTTGTTGGACCAAGGGCAGGTTACAGAAGGCAGTATTGCTTGAGATGGCACGTATTGTGAGGAGGTTCCTTATTCTGGAGCCCTAACCACCGTGGGCTGGAGTACTTTCTCCTTTCCCGTCAACAATTATTCTATATTTTAAAAGTATTCTTTGTATTTTTGTGATTGAAAATATTAAAAATATAATGTATAATATAATACATAAATTTCTATACAATCAAATAAAATAAATTAATTTTATTATCACTTTTAGATCTAAAATCCCTGGATTTATATTATACGTATTTTGCAAGTCATCATCATTCTCCTGCCCTTATCCCACTCTAAGTGGGGTCGGCACAACACGTTACTAACATGTTGTCACATGATTTGACTACGTACTTTACGACCGGCCGCCTGCCTGACGTCAACTTACCTTAGTCGCCTCTTACGACACCTCGGTAAGAAATGAGGGTGGTCTATTCTATGCAGCCGAATACTACACGGCACTTACCTTAGTCGCCTCTTACGACACCTCGGTAAACAGGAGGGTGGTCTATTCTATGCAGCCGGATACCACACGGCACATACCTTAGTCGCCTCTATTTTGCAAGTATCGTATCGTAATCGTAGTAGTTACGTATTTTGTAAGTATTTTTATACAAAAATATAAATTTTGTGTCAATAGTACCTAAAACATTAAAGTTAAATTGATCCTTATCGTAGGAACCCTTCCGTAAATCAATTGCTTAACATCTGCCTTCCGATAAAGTTTTGCAAGTTGATTACAGCTGGCAGGTCACGCGAGTGTTCCGTGTTTGTATTGCGAAGCCGACTGAAATTGCTTATTTTCGTACAGTTAGATTTCAGTTAATTAGCAATTTATTTCCATGAATTTTGTTCCTTACTAAGTTTCCTAAATCTATACATATTATAACACAAAGTCCCCAAATTCTGTCTGTATGTAATCGATTTTCTCGAAATCAAATGAATGGATTTTTATACGGTTTTCACTAAAAAATAATGTAATTTTTCCGAACAGTTTAAGTTAATAGTAAATTACCGTTTAACGCAAATAGTGTTAAAAAGGTCGTTGTAAAAAATACTCACCTGCTGGGCGCTTAACTCACGTTCGCAACTTATATCAACCGAGATACACTTAAGTAATACATTCTGCTGCCCTTATCCCTCTCTAAGAGGGGTCGGCACAAACATGTTGGCACATGATTTGGCTACGTATTTCACGACCGGCCGCCTGCCTGACTTCAACTTACCTTAGTCGCTTTTTACGACACCTCGGTAAGAAATGAGGGTGATCTATTCTATGCAGCCGGATACCACACGGCATATACCTTAGTCGCCTCTTACGACACCTCGGTAAGAAAGGAGGGTGGTCTATTCTATTCTGCCGGAGTACTACACGGCGTATACACTTAAGTAATGTACTATTCAATTGTTGATCTATAAAAATACTACAAAAAAGTCCGCGACAATATATCTCTCATGTTTAACTCACAATAACTACTTTTATGTTCAAAATATTTTTGCACACTAATGCAGCCACGCCGAGGAAGCCGCTAGCAAAGCTAGTTTAACAATTTAATTGTAAGAAAATGCTAAATGAAAATTACGAAAATTGCTCTTATAAGTGTGTTAGAAACAAAGCTTCTGCTTGTAGTTCGTCCTGCGCGAACATCGGTATCAAAATAAATAGGAACTAACATCAATTTTCCATTCTTCAACTATACCTGTACTAAAAATAAAAATATTTTGCAAAAATCAAAAAGAAGACAAACACATTATCGCATTTATAAGGTACTAGGTATATTAAAGTGACAACAAAACTCTCGACTAAAAACTAATTTTAACTTGATAGGGACTCAAATGGTTGTCATAGAGGTCCATAGCCCCGTGAGATACGGAAGTCCAATAAAGATTTCATTCCATTCACGCATTGTCACTCAAACAAGGTAATAATGTTGTGACACCCTTGATTTTGCAAAATAAAATTAGAGAAGGTGAGTAAAAATTCAATCGTATTTATAAAGAGATAGAACTTAATTTAGCTCAAACTTTAAGCATGTCAGAGCATACCTATGTTCAAAGTTAGACAGTTTGACAGTAACGTGGCGAAGTTGAATGTAATGTGGGTAGGTGTTATTTGTACTTAGCTGTATCATCGGTTATCGAAACGTGTACGAGTTTTGTACGTTAGTACTTTCGCAACGTGATATTATTCTTAAAAGACAACTCTAGTATTTGGCTTTTGTATTATTACGTAATTTTATTCTATAAATATTCGTTGATACATCATCTAAACATTTCACTTTACTTATGTTTAGTAATAGATGTTAATAAATTTCAAGGTACTGGTGGTGGTGGCTCACTTTTAAGATTATTATGTCAAATTACCAGAAACAGTTATGACATTTTTGTATTTCAATAAAAGATTCCAAAGAAATGAGATGACGATTATTTCATATTGCAGTTTGAAATACATGTAAAATTATACTTATTTATTAAATTTGGGTTAATAGGCTAAAGCTATTTATTTGCATATTACCTTTAGTATGTACTGTATCTCCATCTTTCAAAATTTGAAACGTTAGCAAAATATGGCCAGATTGGCATAGGGTTCTGATTAAACCGTTAGTTAAAGTTAATTCTAGAATCATTTATACTCGTTTTATAATTAGTTTAAGCGCTTTGTAAGCAAAATAAACTTCATCCTAGTTTTTATATTTTTATATTCAACATAAAGGAAAATAATAACATTTAATGAAAATCTTAAATCTGTTAAATCGCAATAAATTCACTATTTGAATCACCGGCACGTAAACTGCGGGCGTCGCTTTTGTCCCCGTGAATAATTCTCAACGCCTCGGCTTTTATCTTAGTACATCTGAACGAACAAAATAAATTTTGAGAAATTAATAAACGTTTTCAAATCTCGCTTAACGATTTTCGTCAGCTAAGCTCACCTAGGGGTCACGGGTTCAAACTCCGAGCACCAATTAGTTTTTTTGTCAAAACTTATATGAAATTTATCACACGCTTTTCGATAAAGGAAAACAACCTGTATGTCTCTAGAGATATCTAAGGATATGTGTGACCTACCAATCTGCATTGGAGCAGCGTGGTTGGTCTTAGCTAAAACCGTTTTCTTCAAAAACGAAGAGAGGAGGCCTATACCCGGGATTTTTTTATACTCGACTAGAAAAGGCGATAGTGATACTTACATCAATTATAATAACAAAAAATCTTAAATCCATGTCCATTGTATAGGTTTGTCATTGGTCGGTATTTCAATGGGTCTTCTAAAACATGCGATCGCTTGTACCGCTTCTATTCAGACGATTTTTTAAACTTTTCATAGCTTCACTTAGTTGGAGGTTTATCAATGCCATATCTACTAATAGGGTCGTGATTCTAAAAGCTTGGAAAATCAATTTCTATTAGTTTTGAAACTTTAAACCCCGCCCATAGCTATTTAAGTTTAACAACGTTGACCTTATTGCCTCCGGTTATTCTAAGGAATCTTTAGTAAAGGTATATACAAATTCTAGGTACTCGCGACTTCTTTCACGACAACTTTAACATTTAAATACCATAAGTAATGCAATATTCATTTTTACCCTATTTCTAATAGGTAAACGGTAATTTTTTATATCACCCCGATGTATATTTTTAAATGTGCCAAATTTCATCATGGTTTAACGGATTAGCCGTGAAAGCCTAAAAGACTGACAAAGAGACCTTCGCATTTTTAATATTAGTAAAGCTATGAAATCAGTTGCTGAAAGTTGAAATCATTTCGTACCTAGGTGTCGTAAAAGGTCGTAAAATAATTAGCCAAATGTAAACATGTAACAACATGTTTAAAACATGTTTTGCCGACCCCACTTAGAGTGGGATAAGGGCAGGAGAATGATGATCAAATCAGTTGTTTAATGTATCTCGACTGTAACATAATGTAGTATAAATTGCTTCAACGTTACAAAATGTATGCTTAAGGCAAGCAAGAGTATGAAATTAATCGATACAGCGGTAATCTTAAAAGCAGAAGTCGCTCTATTGATACCACTTCGGCGCAATAAATCCTCTATTTTAGGTACGGGGTCGTAAACTGCGGGCGTAGCTTTTGTCCCCGTGAATAATTCGCCACGCTTCGGCTTTTATCTTCGTAATTCGCAACAATCGAAATAGGTTTCGAGAAATTGATAAATGTTGTCAAATCTTTCCAGGAAAATGTTCTTCATTTTCTCATAAATATTTTAGTGGTAGGATTTATGAAGTTACTGTTTTATCTCTTTTCTTTTATATGAACGTGAGATAACACCCGTATAATATAAAAATATATACGTTTTCGTCTCCATAATGATCAATAAAACAATATCTAAAGTCTGAAATAAGTATTCTAATATTACAAAGTAGCAGGTCAATATTGAGGATTTAAATCAGCGTGTCAATTTTTTTCTAGAATTCATATTTTAAACAAAAGTAGTTATTGTGAGTTAACCATAAGAAATAGAGACATGCTATCGCAGACTTCTTTGTAGTATTTTTATAGATCTACAATTCTCTTCTACATTTATCTCTGCTGGTTTACGCAGTGCACGCGACTAAAGCTACCAGCAAGCAAGTTTTTTAACAACTGCGCGATCTCTTCAACACAATTTACATAATACCGATATGTATTATTTACCTAAACCATCCGGAAGTATTGCACTATCTTCTGGTGAAAACCGTACAAAAATTCGTTCAGTAGATTTTGAGAAAATCGATTACATACAGACAGACAGCCTTTTGGGACTTTGTTTTATAATAAGTATAGATTTAGGATCGCGTATTTAAGCCTTAGGCGGGCACAAATGGGATTTCTATATAAAAAAACTTGTGCGTCTTATTGATATTTATATGAATTTGTCATTTCTGGTGGAAATAAAACATCGTGAGGAAACCTGTATGTCTCTTGAGAGATAAATGTAAAATAAAGTTTGTTGCAGCAGCATGGTTGGATTAAGTTCCGATCCTTTTCTGCATAAGGAGAGAAGAGGCCTTTGGCCACTAATGAGATAGCAACAAGTTCCTGTAAGTTTCAATTTGAAATTGCTTTAGATTAGGAATATAAGGCGAAACTAATCCCAATCCGTTGTTTAAATAAGCAATTTCACCACGAACGTAGCTTTTGTGACTTAATAGAGTTCAATTCTATGCCGATCAATTTCCGCTGACCTACAACAGCTAGCAGTGTTCGGTGCAATAGAATCAGCTTTATCTTCAGTTCGGCTACAATCATGTAAGTGCATTTCAGGTCAGATCAGTAGGCTTACCATGAACTTTTAGAAAACGATTCAGTTCAAAGTACCTAAACCCAACCGCTTTCTTTTCGTACCGTATGAAGTGTGGATTGCATTGGGGTCGTAATGTTTGAAAAGGAAAACATTATATGAAGTATAGATAACTCTGTCTCTTTTACTAAAATGTTTTAGGACGCATTCCGAATGGACATTCGGCAACGATTTTAAGTGTGTTCTTTAAGACGTCTGGTGTGAATAGCAAAACAATTTAGTTTAGGTCTTCAATTGAGTCGCAATAAGAGTTTATGCTAGGTCTGCTGGTCCTCTTATCGTTACCCATTACGGCTTATGGAGAGATGTCGCATTACGAACTTAAATGTACGCCTTACGTATTAATATTACCTAAACCGTTATTAAATGTTTTTATTAACCAAAAAATTTTTGGTTTTTATAAACCAAAAATTATAAAGCTTGTTACGAATATTTCTGGTGTTGTAATTTGCTTCCTTAGTTCAGAACTCCTAATGAATATAAAGTTTAAACCGTGGCATTATGCCTTAACTTATCAGCACTATATGTGAAGTCAAAATACGAAAGGACATTTTTTTTTTGTTAAAATGTTATGCGCTTAGTTTTAAATTATGCAATATAAAGAGCAAAGGCATTTTAATGTTTTATGTTAAGACAAAGTAAACGCTTAGTTTGATTATTTTGATTAATTTATAAAATTAGGCGTTACTTTGCGGAGATCCATAATAAAAAAGTAATAATAAAAATTATTCTGCTATAATCGGATACAGTAAATAGAAAATTATATATAGTGTTAAATGTATAAGTGGACTATCCGTTTTTCATACCCGATACATGAAGAATTCGTAAAAACACATGCACAAACCTCCACCACTGCCACCACAATACACAAGCAATACACATGTTCACTATCACAAATTCAACAATCTTTTCGCCCCGCAACCGAAGCATCATCAGGAGATAGACTCCACCGCTTGGCGATTTTGTCGTCCACTATTCTATCTACTGTATCGCGGATTATAGCAAAATAATTTTACTATTACTTTTGAATTATGGATCTCCGCAAAGTAACGCCTAATTCCATAAATTAAAATAATTTTTATTATTTCGTTTGAATATTTTAATAAAATAATATTAGGAAACAAAGTCGTCGTGTGGTATCCGACTAAGTAGTATCCACCCTCATTTCTTACCGAACTGTCGTAAAGGGCGAATAAGGTAAGTTGACGTCGGGCAGGCGGCCGGTTGTAAAATACCTAGCCAAATCAAATCACAATATTGTTAAAACTTGTTGTGCCGACTCCTCTTAGACTCCCACTCTAAGTGGGGTCGGCACAACGGCAGGGCAGGAGAATGATGAATATTAGTAAACAAAGCTAAGTTGTATCATAATATCACACGAGTTATAAAAGACTATAGTGGGGGTATAAAAGAAATACTGTTTTATTCAGTTAAGATTATATTTATTCAAAATTAGAACAATAGAATTAAAACTATAAACAAGAGGGACGACTGTTATTCCCAATGTTAGAGGATAATGTGTAATTTATAAAGGGTCAGCGTGGCGGTTCGGCTGAGTCCCGATTCGCGAAATCCCATGACGGTGTTTCGATAATTCGCGGTAATGGCCACCGCGAAATCGCTTTGTTCTTTAATACAATTACAGGAATATGTAATTCACTTGTATTCAATAATGTCACATTGACAATTTTGACTTGTATTAGGAGTGAATGTCGATTCCTGCTGCTTCTTTTTTGTAAGACCACTTCTTTCTCTCAGTGATAGCTTCATTAGAATTCGATATTTTGAAAGTGCTTGTAAGAGCCAATTTGAATGAAGAAATCTATTTACCTATTTAAAATTGTTGTGTGTTTAAAATAAATGAAATAAATAGAAAGTATAAAATGCTGAATGTTAACTATCCGTTTATAAACATGATTCATCCAGAATCGTAAAAATACATGCACAAACGTATATATATTCTTTATTTATTTAATCGGTGATTAAAACAAAAAAAAATAATTTAATTATTACTTTTGTATTATGGATCCCCGCAAAGTAACGCCAATTCTATAAATAATATAACAACGATAATTTTCCTTTAGAGTTTTTCAATAAATAAAAAGCAATTTTCCAAAAGTCAACCCATTTAATCTCTTTCCAATGTTTTCTTTATATTATTGACCAACTATATGAAGGAGGTTGTATTTAAAACATGCTTTAACAATTATGAATAAAATAGTCTTTGAAATAAATCAAATGAAATATTATTTTATTTCTTAGCCTACTGACGTGAAAGAAACTATTTTCACAAAGGTGTAAAAGTAGAAACGAATCAGTTACAAATCAAAGCAATAAAGTACAAAGTCGACACCTGATATCCCATCTTATATACATCAAAAAGAAAAGACGCGTAAGAACACTTTTGTCACCAGAGAACCACTATAGATCACAGTGCAAGTATCTCGCGCGCATTACTCTTTGTCAGAAACACCTCTGGGAAATGCCCTCCTTTCTACTGTTTCCGCTTTTATCTTATATAGTGATTTTGAGTTTCAATAGTGTTGTGATATAAAATAATTTATAGAATTAGACGTTACTTTGCGGAGATCCATATCATCATCATTCTCCTGCCCTTATCCCACTCTAAGTGGGGTCGGCACAGCATGTTTTGTCACATGATTTGGCTACGTATTTTACGACCGGCCGCCTGCCTGACGTCAATTTACCTTAGTCGCCTCTTACGACACCTCGGTAAGAACGGAGGATGGTCTATTCTATTCTGCCGGATACCACACGGCGTTTTGCGGAGATCCATAATACAAAAGTAATTATGTTGTGAAGCAGCCACAACAATATTTAATCCTTTTTTATATCTGTGTGCCTCATTTTTGGCATACGTTTATGACGTATACGTTTGGTATACATTTGAGACGGACGATTAAAACCACCTTTATATCATTTACAAGCGCCTATGAATTATACTTCACAACATCTAAGAAGATGAAAATTATGAAATTATTTTGCTATAATCCGCGATTTAGTAACCACGATTATTTACTTGACTATCCGTTATCATACCTGATACATGTAGACTTCCTAATAACAGATATAGAATATTATAAAACATATAGGATCGATTTTCTCCAACTCTACTGTACGGATTTTTATTCGATCTCTATTAAAAGATATTCTTATTTTTAAGAAAGGTTTAGGTTTATAGTATTTAGAGCCACTTAATCAATGTGGATGGGACACTAGATGATAGGGGCGTGGAGCAACATATAGGCTATTTGAATTTAGAATTGTCACAGGCCGGTAATTACGGGGAATAAGATTTGCGACACATTGATTTCCACATGGACGAGCCCGCGGACATATCTAGTATAGGAAAAAAATATGGTATAAATCCATATAGGATAAAAAATTCCCGATTTTCTTACGGGAATAGGAGAAAACACATAATCTATACTTATTATAAAACAAAGTCCCAAAAGCTGTCTGTATGTAATCGATTTTCTCAAAATCTACTGAACGGATCTTTCTAAAGTTTTCACCAAAAGATAGTGCAATACTTCCGAATGGTTTAAGTACGAGTATATAGAACACATCGGTTTTATGTAAATTGTGTTGAAGGGATCGCGCAGTTGTTAAAAACTTGCTTACTGGGAGCTTTAGGCGCGTGCGCTGCATATACCAGCAGAGATACGCTAAAGTAATGTAGTAGAGAATTGTAGATCTATAAAACTACTACAAAAAAGTCCGCGACAGCATGTCTCTATCTTTTATGGTTAACTCACAATAACTACTTTTATGTTTAAAATTTGAATTCTAGAAAAAAATTGTGTACGCTTATTTCCAAGTGGGCGAAGCCGCTGGCACAGCTAGTATAGTATAAAAAGTACTTAAACGCTCAAGTTGCTGCGGAAAAGGTCATGAATAGCACTATTAATTACAATAATAATTACAAACAAAGGTATAGAGACATGAAAGCGTATATTCTTCACCGTTTAACTGTTTTGTTTTAACAGGTATTTCAGTCTGTATGGCAGTTCAAACACCGTGGATAAAAGGGTATTGTTAAAGCCTTGATGTCAAAAGGGCCCCAGGTGATAGTTGAATTGTCTGCACATGGATTTAGTTTCCTTTTACTGACTATAACATTGAAGTACGATGTTTTATTTTGACATTTTAAAACAAGAAAAGTTTCGACGTCATACAGTTTGAAATAGAATTTCTAATTTATTTTTACACTAGCAGATCGGTCACGTGTTGCTTTAGCTTAGTTTGTCGTTAACTTAGCCATTTGTAACATTTTAGCACGCGTTGATTTTAATTTTGTGAAACTTGTAAGTTTTTTTGTAACTCTATATTTAAAAAAGCTGTAATAGCCCAGAAGTGAGATTACATTCATTAACAGGTAATTTCGAGGAACCAAGGATTCAAACCCCAGGCAGACCCCAATGAATTTTTCTCTTAATCAACATATGCATGAAATTTATATTTGATATTTAACATTTACGAGTGTTATATTGATATTTATTATATATCATAACGTCGTCGAAAAAAATTGGACAACTTTAGAGAATTCTAGGAAATGTGTAACCTGCCGATCCAAGAAATCTCTCTAAAAGCGGAGAAAGGAGGACTATGCCCAGCAGAGTGATGGTAACATTACTTTATATGTTAAAAAGAATCAAAATGTTAAGCATTAAATGCTTAAGGTAACTAACGTATTTAAGTTGATAAACACTGAAACTGTATCTGTCCAAATACCGCACTATTTTAAATGATTTATAGAAGCAGGCGTTACTTTGCGGAATTCCATATTACGGGCACTATAACAGAACTACCTCGCTATAATCCGCACGGGTTAAGCGAATGCATGCAAAGCTAATGTGTATGACCACGACAAAATCGTAATGCATTACGATTTTGTCGTGGAGCCTATCCTCCTGATGATGCTTTGGTTTCGGATGCCTTGGGGTACGTGTGGTGGCTTGTCCTGCATGTGTAAGGTTCGTAAATTTTGCCTGCTTCATACACATTAGCTTTGCATGCATTAGCTTAACCCGTGCGAATTATAGCAAGGTAGTTCTGTTATAGTGACCGCACTATTTGTCATGTATCTGAAATAATAAGAGTTGACACGAGGGAATAACTTGTGTTAATTTTATTCCGTATATGCAAATTTTATTACTTGATATGTGACTCATGCGAAGTGCTTACAATATCGTGAATATAAACAAAAGAAGTCATTGCGACTTGTGTACGTATTTTTTAACAATCGCTTCGTAGAAAAGTCCATTTTGCGCTGTCATTAATGGAAATTAAGTTTTATCATAATTTTATTAAATGTCTCGACGGCGACGTCTTTTCACTTTCCGAGATACGGAATTTTACAATTTAATAAAATCAGTTTCTTATGCTTTAACACACTGGCATCTAAAAATTTTTGACTTATTTTTTATGTAATACAAAAAATTAAATTTTGTCCTATAAATTCTAGATAACAGATTTGTATTTTAAATTGTTTTAAATATTTTATTAAATTATTTTTAATGTTATGGAATATTTATGTGCCATTATCATATAGGAATTATCACATTAGTAGTCTTGTCAATCTGGTGTTCAAAATTTGTCAAATCAAAGATTTTCACTTCGCCTATTTTGATAATACATTTACAAAAAACCATTCTAAATATTTGTAAATTAGAAAGTCTCTCTGTCTTTTTTTACGCTTTCACACCTATACACAGCTTTCGCCTTCTCACATACTGAGCTATAATGTTTTTTTTTATATTAACCAACACTTAACCAAAATCTTAGCAAAGGTGAATTATTGGAAATTTTAGTTCTACGAATTTTATCAGTCCTGATTCGATCGCATAGAAATACACAGCTCGTCTTTCAAATAAAATTAGTACCCCTCATATGTTAAAATATTGTTAAATCTATCGTACTTTGATGATATACTAGAAATAAAGACGTATTTACGAAAGAAACTTTTTCAAAGTGTCAAATTAGACTAATAGAGACAGTTTACCGTTTTCCAAGCGTTTTTAAGGCTCCCCTTGCATTAGTGTATAAAAAATTAAAACTCCTTTGTATCACACAAACGTTTAGTCACTTATTAAAATAATTGCGCTATTGACTTAAATACGGGGTGAACGTTGGCGTGATAATTACCGAGGAACCATTAATAGTCTGTTTATCTGTATAAGTTGTTAAATTTATGTTTAGATCCGGTGACAACAATATAAGAATATAATAATTAAGCCATATTTTTAATGGTTACTGATTTGCAGTGTTAAATTGATTTGTGTGCTCTCTTATTACTTGAGGTACCGAGTTCGATTCGTAGTATGTACATTTCATTTTCCAAGTTTTCGACTCTCTCTCTCTTCAGTCGTTACTTCTTTGCTGAAGATCGTGGTCCTGGCTTGATTCTATCCTCGAGTGGATTTCTTGTCTCCACCGGCTCCTATCAGTGGCCATTGTTGCTACCTCATGGAATTTGTACATGCATGACTGGCGAAGTTGGTCGGACCACCTAGTTGGTGAGCGGCCTCTAGGTCTTTTACCATCAGTATTTCCGGTAACTATCAACCTCTCCAAGGTATCGTCCCCACGCCGCATTATGTGTCCGAAGTATTCGAGAAGGTGTTTATAACATATGGAGGAGAGACGCGTTGCTATTTTCAGCTGTGAAAGAATATTTAAATTTTCGACTCTAGTCTGATAGAATACCGCTTTTACCGTTTAAGTTACAACTAGAACTATGATCCTAGAGCGCTTGGATCCTTAACGCAAAATAATTTAGGGTATTAATAGTAATTTTATTTCGACTTGTATTAAATTATTTTTTATCTAATATGATACTTATATTTTTAAAATAATATGTTTACGTACATAATGAAAATGAGAATAAATTATCGAATTATTTGTTAATTCATTATGATTAATGTTTTAAAAGGTTTAAAGTTTTTAAAGGTTATTTAGGAATTAGACTAGATTTAGAAAAAATCTAATTAATTTTTAATCTTTGTAAAAATTTTTTAGCGCAGACCAATGTTGCAATGATTTGCGATTTTTATTAATAATAAAATTGCAAGTTTAGTGTATTTTTTAATAACATGTGTGACTCTAATTAATCCAGCCATCATACCAAATATAAAACATAAAAAAATAAAGTTTTATTTAAGGAGGTTTTACAGTAGGTAAAATACTTACATAGAATTGCTAAGCCTCGTAAATCATTCACATAGC
Organism: Morpho deidamia; assembly: GCA_947086505.1. Classification (NCBI taxonomy): domain Eukaryota; kingdom Metazoa; phylum Arthropoda; class Insecta; order Lepidoptera; family Nymphalidae; genus Morpho; species Morpho deidamia. Next base: position 11,460,442 of record CAMTZC010000010.1, read on the forward strand.
TTCTTTTGTTCTTACCTCTTTATGCTTTCAAGCAAGTGGGGATGTAAGTGCGAACTCGGTTCGCTCTTGAAACTGAATGAATAGAGCATCCGTATCCGTTCTTTTCAGACAAAGTGTGAATCCGGCACTGTTTTACCTCATAAATCCTTCATGCTTTGAAAAATACGGACAGAAGTATGTCAAGGTGTAGAATTTTATACGTGTATTTCACACATAAAATTATGCAAAAGTCATATTTTTAACCGCGTCTCTCACTATTATAATGTTTCGCTATCTAATTTTCATATATTAAAACCATGTTTTTCTTTAAGTCTTTTACAGTCCTTGCATACCGTCTTTAGAACTCTCAACCGAATAGATTTTTTTGAAGACTCTCCTCCCTTGCACATCTTCCAACTTAGGCCAAAGCAACACTATTTTTCCTTGCTGTCATATATGTGTGCGTGCGGTGTGTGTTGTTTCTTTTTTATTCATAATTTTGTTTTAGTGTCTTTAATGTTGTAATTTTTTTACTATTTAATGTATCTATACTACGTTTCCACTAATTATCCAACACCCAAGGGTAGCTGGCAGAGATCTCCTATAGTCATAAGTAATCCTTTGTTTTCTTTTTAATTGTATTTTCATGAGTCTTTAAGTTTTGGTACATAAATAAATAAATTATACACTCTTAACGATGCCTAGTAACCGTTCACTCAGGTGACACTCACGTGACAATCACGTGACACTCAGGCGAAATTGTTAACGTTAAGACTTACAAAGAATAGGCGGATATTATTAGTGCATTCAAAACGATTATAACAACTTTATTGCGTCACAGTGACGTAGCACCTAACATCACTAATGATATAGACTTCGACCAGTCAGTACTGATCGCATAAACAGCATTTATGAACATCAATATTAATCGAGACATTGAAAACGGAGCATCTAATAGACGAATCATGTCCACATTTAAAATTGCACTGAGTCCTATAGTCATTAGATAAAATATAAGCAGAACGAAATAAGAAAATTAATTTAAAGCATCGAATTAAGAAAAAATAGTTATAAAATTTAAATGTAAAATAGATAAATCAATTTGGATTTGAAAAAAAACAGAAACAGAATAAATAGGCAATAACATATAAATAAATACAGATTTCTTAAGTGATCAAGTTGTATTTGTATCTCCGTGGATTGCTGATGTTGTACATGTAATAAATTTAAATTTTATTGAAGTTACGTTTATAAATGTTAACGCAAAAGGCATTTAATTTGCTCACACCTATCTATAAAATGACGTTCCGGTTATTATAGTATAGCACGCGATACTGCAATTGTACTAAAAGCATATGCCGTGATTTCATACCTTTTTTTATTTTATGTATAAATAATCAGATTCGTGCAAAGCTGAAACATAGGAAATATAAATCAGAAAACTGTTGTAAGTAGAATTTCCATTTTTGTCTTAATTTTTTAAAAGATATTAATCCTTACTAATATTCTAAATGCAAAAGTCTGTCTGTCTATCTATTACGTTTAACGGCAAATCCGCTAAACCAACATCGATGAAATCTGGCACAATTATAAAAATTGTGTAATTCAAAAGGATGACATTGAAAAACGCCATCTATTATCAACCTATCATAGTTTTTTTATTCACGATGTGTCAAAGTCAACTCAAATTTATAATTTAATAAAGAAAGCTCTTATATCACGTTGTTTGGCTTACGTCGCAGGAGTAATTTTTTATAAAGTTTTTAAATATTTCGGTTGTTGTTTATTGGATAAATTTAACTGTGCTATTTTAATATATATGTCAAATGTATGTAAAGTATGATCAGTTTTATCGTTTATTATTAAGATTTACTGTCTGCATTTATTTAAATAAAAAAATTATGGGCGCTCATTGATATATAAAGAAATTTTACCAAAACAATCTTCTAATTAAATTAAATTTCTATGGTTTGGCAAGGTACTTTTACTGAGAAGAATTGGCAAGAAATTGAGTTGAAAAACGAACGACACGGTTCAGAAATATCCTGTTTTAATTAGTCTTGTTCATAGGTGGTGGCAATTTATACGTAAGCTTTCAATAATTGTGATATATATGTCGGCTCATCATCAGGGGGCCGAGGATAGAACACGAGACAGACAGCAATACGGAAGTATAATTTTAGATTATAACGTGAAGGTTATAATGCAACCTCTAAAACAGGACCGGGCGTGGTCGTGAAACATAGGAACGGGCCGAACATGCCTTAACACGGGTTAGTTAATTGTAATTTAGAATTATTACCAGATCGATTCTACCACCAGTTCGAAATGCTGTCATCTACTGAGAAGAACTGGCAAGAAACTCAATGGTTGCTCTTATCACGAATAGTTATTATCTTAGTTAGATTTTACTAACACGGAACGCAATGTGGGTAGGTGCGGATCTGTCCGAACAACATCAAACTTCACTATAGTAATCACACAAATATGAAGGTAGATTCTAATAACGCTTAATTTAGGTACTCTCTGAACTACCTAAGCAATATTTTAAACGACACGGTAATTAATGATACTAGTTGCGTAGTAAAGACGCATGAACCCGCTGGTTGAGACCAATCAAGACAAGTTGAAACACAATCTAAACGCGTAGCGTTTAATAATCGTACAAGCCAAGCTTTACAGCAAGATTCCAAGGAATGAAACGGTCTAGCCGCATAAGCGTAAGCTAATAACAGTGTGAGCCAAGTTTTGCAACGAGACTGCCTTCAATGTGGCGAGCTCTGCCTTTTATAAACAATTTCCCTCCAAAACCAAGCCTGCGCTCTAGTATCGGACGTGTGATCAGTGATGCCACTATACAAAAACTAAAGAAATGAAACTTGACTATTGACATGTGTATATATATATATATATACATGTCGGATACATGGCAATAGTCAAGTTTCATTTCTTTAGTTTTCGTATAGTGGCATCACTGTATATGTAGGTACGCTTTATATAGGTTTTTTAATAAGTTATTTTCAGAGCTACTTGAAGGGTATTAAGACAATGTAAAGGTAAAGTTTATTGAAAGTTAGTGTTATAAAGTATTTGCTTTTGATATAAAGCCTACTATCTTTATGGGTTATTGGAAATGTTGTTAATGTCCTGGATTTGTAGCAGGATGCAGGCGCCATTAGCTTATCTTAGTTCCTGGTTCACCTATAATATGTATATGTCGCTACTCTTGCCATAGATTTTTTCTACTTTGGCTCACAAATAGTATACAGGTACAAAAAATTGACAGGCTACGATGTAGATAAGCGAATCTATATCTATGGAAGTTTGAAAGTCATGGAAGAATGGTTACTACATGAACATGTTACAATTGTTTAGACAGCCTAGGAAACAATCTGCACCTGGGTACATCAGACACATAAATTAATAGCACTGGCGTCGCTCTGTTGGGAGTTTTATTGTGATTTATGTATTCAATTACTGAGAAAACGGCTAAACTGGAAATCGTTTTGTTACTCTAACGATGTCATTAATACGATACGAGAACATTATACCTTCTTCCACTTGTTAGATAGCTATGCATATGACATGACCATAACAAGGTTTTTTTTTTATCTTAAACTAGCAGCTTACCCCGCGCAGTAATCAGTATTTCACATAATTTTTCTCTACGCCTGTGCTGTAATTCTAGGACAAAATGCCTATATGATGCAATCTCTTCTATTTACCGTGAAAGTCCTATCCAAATTAACCGTTCCAGAGAATGTACTATTAACCTGAACTTTCCTCAAGAATTTTATTACTATATTGAAGTAACCGTAGATAAATTCGTTCACTAGATACTGAGAAAATCGATTAAATACAGACAGACTGCTTTTAGAGACTTCACAATACGTATAGATGTTTGTAGCAACGATTAATGAGTGAAGCAATATGCAGTCGCCTCTAAATTTCACGCCTCATTTCACCGAAACTACCTTTCTCTCTACGTGATCTCTTATTACACAGAATTGTGATTACCGGGTCATCAAGAACGATATAAGTCGATTAGTTTGGTGGCAAATCATATTTATCTAACGGTTCCCATAAGTGGTCATGATGAACTGTGAACTTCAGAAAAAAGGCCGTGAAACTCGAGAGCATTTGTGACACTCACTGACGACCTTTTATCGTGGTCCTTATTTCCTACTTTTTCGAAAACAATAAGCTTTTCTGACACTACATAAGGTGCACATAAGCGCGTTATACTCGTATGGTCATAACCTTAACATCAGATTTGCCAACCCAAAACTATATAGCATTTTGTTTCGGTCAAGACGATGTCCGTAGTTAAAGTTTTTGCTATCGATCGTCATGTCTTCCAAATGACTAGTTTCTATCAAGCATTCCGTGACTCTGTATTTTAATCCGTCAGTGACGCTTCTGTGCACGCCTGCAATGTTCAAGTTTGCAAGTGTATTTTGATAGACAAACAAACATGCCACCTCTGATATTAGCCGAATCATAAAGAGGATTGATTGCTTTTCTTCTTATTAATAAATTATGCCTTATAGTTCCTTACATGCATTGCAATTATAATAGAATATAATTGTATTTTCGAATAACCATAGTTAGACCATAGTTTAAATTACAAAAAAGTAACTTCTTATTGGGACTTGAGCTTAGAACTATGGGCTAATTTTGCCAGTATTGCCTTTATATCATAAAAGATTGAGTATATGTAGGTATATAAAATCATGTTTTTCTACTCTATTAATTTTAATTATTGCATTTAAATTACTCGTAAAAAGATTCAGTTGATGGAAATTTATTACGAGAACACTCTTTCTCAAGGCTACGTTTTATTTCGGCAGGTGCTTAAATGCGAAATTTATTACGTCGTAAACAAAAAACAATTTCAAATTTTCTGCAAACACTCCGTGTCTGACTCACGTTTTTGATTACCAGAATTATCTGTTTTTTTTTCTAACGAAAGTTGTACCAAGTTGGTTGTTAAATAAATAAGGTGTGTTGCTATAAAAACTTAAAATACGAGTTTGTTACTTAGAATTTAAAACTCTCAAATTAAAAGTGTGGAGTTCTAAAAAACAAACGAGATGACTCAATGAGTTAAGAAGCAAAAATGGCAATGGGCAGCATGTAAGAATCCCACAGTGTTACACTGATATTAGCAGATAGTGTCGACAGAATTGGAAGTCTAGACTACGCCAGCAATCGATATGAAAGGGGTCTTAAGATTCAGGAGATCAGTCAACAACCTATAAGCTATATTTCGAACTAAGTGTTTGTTGTTAGCCCTAACGGCTTTTACAGCATTATCGGGCTGGATGGGCGAGTGCAGAAGCATTGTCGAGGTTTCAAAATGCGTAAAGGGAGCGCAGAAGCTCTTCTAGTGGTGGGGAACGTCATTCTAAGGGTTCCTCGTATGAGGTCAGAGCTTAGGGTGATATGTAGTAGGACTGATGATTTGACTGTGATTAATCATCACGCCATCGAAAGGGTGGCGAACAGCCACGACCAACCGATGTCAGAATAATAAGACCTTTTGAAGAAAGCTTTTGTGATACCCCGGGAAAGATACAACACTATTCTGACTGATTTGTTCAAAACTATAGTTAAGTAGGAGCGTAATAAAGTTTCTAATTGATTAGTATTGATCTCACCTCGGGTACACCTTCACAAAGGGGCTCGGCGCAAAGTTGTAGGAATACCAACAAGTTCACATAATTAGTTTGACAAGAACATATTAATATCCATATTGTTTTTGTTGATATGCCACAAAGTTTGCAGTGAATATATCGCACTCTTAGTATTAAAGTGACCTAATTCAAAAAAAGAGTTTTGTGGAATATTGCAATAAAACGAAGCGTAGCGCCTACAAAACTCGTGAGTGTTAAAGAAAGCCAGTAATTCAAATTCAAATTCAAAATATTCTTTATAATAAACTTGTAAACAAGTGCTCTTGAATCGTCAAAATCTACTGCTAGTTCGGAAAGCTGTTCCTACCGAGTCTTAAGAGCCAGCAAGAAACTCGAAGGTTGCTCTTTTTTAAATATAATCCTTACAACTAGTTACATGTAGTCATTACTGTCTTGTACAAGGTAGAGTATTCTGAGGCTGAGAGGCTTTCTGTATCAGCCTGTTTTAATAGTGTTTTTAAACTGCTCTAATGGCAAGGCTAAAATTGACTGCGGAATTTTGTTATAACTTGGACGACCAAGAAAACCCTGATTTTTTTACAGTTTGTAGTTATTGTAGCATTTTGTGATATCATAGATCGCATTGAAATAAGGATTACAATGTATCTGACTCAATTGAGCCTAATTTTAAATTAGGTCACTACTGTGCGATATATATTTTTTATTTATTTTACAATAAAACTAAGATGACTTATATTAACCTTTCGGAAACCACGCTGGGTTTTTGGAAGGCAGTGGAATTCGCATTAGTTTTGTTATAAAAGAGTAATATAAATCAAAAGCAATAATAAAATAAAATAATTTTATTATTACTTCTGCATTATGGATTTCCGCAAAGTAACGCTTAATTCTTACTTTTTACATGTGTGTATTTTTAATAGTTATTTACAACTATTGCATTCAAGATATTCCTTATTCAACTGAACTGTTTTCAGTACTTTTGAATCGTCAAATGTTTTTAAAGAAGCTACCACTGATTCGGAAGTTTGCTCTTAGCGCAAACCAGCAAGAAACTCAGCGGATAATTTTCTTAAATATTTATTTTTGGATTTCATTGATGATAATAAATTAATCGTTGCAGGTTGGTGCGTAGCTGACTGCAGTTAAGATATGCTGATACCACTTAAATAATCTTCAATTGTACAGGAAGGTTTATGTAGCAGCATCATTTTAAGATAATTTCTAAACTTGTGTAAAGGCAAGTCTAAGACGCCGTGTGGTATCCGGCAGAATATAATAGACCACCCTCCTTTCTTACCGAGGTGTCGTAAGAGGCGACTAAGGTATGTGCCGTGTGGTATCCGGCTGCATAGAATAGACCACACTCATTTTTTACCGAGGTGTCGTAAAAGGCGACTAAGATGAGTTGACGTCAGGTATGCGGCCGATCGTAAAATACGTAGCCAAATCATTTGACAACCTGTTTGTAACAAGTTGTGCCGACCCCACTTAGAGTGGGATAAGGGCAGGAGTATGATGTGTAAAGGCAAGTCTAAGCAAGTTTAGATAATGTTAAGATTAAGACAAACATGCAAGTTTTAAAGAAATCAGATATAAAGAATAACTTAAGAACATATATATATATATATATATTACAACGACATATCGCGCTCGCTTTTACAAACAACTTATGCAAATAGACACAACGCGTTGTGTTTCAAGACATGTAATCCCGTCTTTATTGCCAAAGCCGAATTCAAACCGGGATAAAAGAATGATTTCGATGTGCCCCAGGTGTTACCTTTGTTGAATATAAATGGTCTTGTAATGAATCTTGCCAAAGGTATGCGAAATATGAAAAGTCACAGACATATTAACGTATTTGTTGTTTCGAAATAAATGTATTTTATCTACTCTGATACTAAAACACAAAGATTATAAAACTGAAAACAAAATTCTTATGACAAACATTACGTACAGGTTAAAAATAAAAATTAATAAGTTTTATTACGATACAGGTCTTGTATGGACACCTGTATCATAATATAACTTTTTAATCATAACGATACACCTATACAACCTCCAGCTGGACCAAGGAGGTTGAGCCTCTACCTTAAAAAAAAAGGTTTCAATGAACGAGTCCGCGGCGACGCAACACGCATGCGCAATCGATGTTAGCGCCTTGGCCCCACATCTCTTCACATTTGAAATTTAAAAAGCTTTTCAATATTTAAACAAAGTTTGTTTTGTTTGCAATTTAGTATGTTATAATCGATTTAGAGAGGTTTATTTATTTCGTAGTGAATTTGATAAAACTGTTAAACAGTCTTTTCTATAACCGAATGATTACAACAAAATTAAAAAAAATTACTAACCTACTTCTCTACTCGGCATGAATCGCAATGAAATGATCACATTTCACCAATATAAAGCAAATATGTATATTCATTATGGTCTATGATAACAAGATAACATCAAGATTGTGTGGATATTGCCGTAGAATCCAATATTATGTATATTGCAATATTATATCATTGAACGTGGCATACCCATAATCTGTACACTAGGGTTATCATTAATTTAAATATTTTGAGATATGACCTGATTTAATTAAAGTTGCGATTAAAAGTGTCAATTTTAAATATGTTCTTTTTGCAACACAACTTCATCCCGTTTTGGCATAAAAGGTAAGATTTTACGTACTATGACTAAGTATTTAAATGATTTATTTCATGTAATGTTTAAGATCAACTTATGGTCCTTTTACGAAACATTTATGAAATAACGACGCCCCACTGAAAAACGCAATGACAATCGCCCTAGATTCCTTATATGGATAACCTCAAAAACTGTTGGATAAAAATGCCAGCAGTTAACAAGGTGGAAACTCTTTAGGCCCTATTTACTATTTTTAATTACCAAGTTTATTTATCCATCATATTCTTTATTATTGATTTTATCATTAGATATTTATTATTTATATTTAACATTGGAATCACTATTATTCTAGTTTAATGGTTATATTACTTTGTTAATTTCATTTCCCACGCTTTTACTTCAGAGTATGTCCTGTTTTAATTATAATATTCTAATGTTCGTTATTCAAATCCATAAAATCATAATTAATAGATGGCAAACCTACTCCTCGTCGTCTTGTTCTGCTGAATAGGGCGTTAATTAATGCTCTTCAGTCCGAACGTTGGCTTTAGATTCGATTAAGAGCTTAATTGAGTAGAATCATATGCATGCCAACTTCTTACATTGGGGTAAAGAATAACTAAATAAAATAACAGAAGCTATAACAAAAGTACTTTGCTATAATCCGCATATGCTAAAAAAATGTTTAGTGTATGAAGCAGGTAAAACGCAGTACAATTTTGTCGTGGAGCCTATCCTCATGATGATGCTTTGTTTTCGGGGCAAACCGATCGTAGAGATTTTGGTGGTGGTTATGTGTATTGCTTGTGGGCATTGTTGCTGGGCATCTTGGGATACTTGTGCTGACTTGTCCTTGAAACAGGTTTTTTATCTTATATACCTATTAGGCTTAACAATAGTTAAATAAGCTTCAATTGAACTAAATTTCATCAACATTGCTTAAGAAAAATGGCCGTGAACCCATCAACAGACAGAAAGGCTCTTGCGTTTATCGTATAAGTATGTATTATTGTTTAAACATATTCAATACGTTGTGTCTTATCTCTGTAACAAGAAGGCTACTCGAAGACAGGCACAAAACAATTAAATTCTCTATTTAATTAAAATAGTCCACAATTTACTTAATTTATAGGGACGTCACTAAAACTTGTCTCGCCCTTTTCCATTAAACCTTCGAAACAATGAAAACTTTATTCAAACGAAAGTTTATTCTTGTTTATCGAAATCGACGTTTCTTGTTGCGGTTGAAACTCACTAAACTAGAATCTTCTTCACTATAAATTAATATTATAAATATTTTCTTCGTCTATATAATTCTGATCCAAATCCTCTTCTAATGACAAATATAGCGTATAGATCGGAGGAAATACAAAGAAAGCAAGACAAACTAGTTCTGGCTAGACATGTTTAAGTAAATATTAACATGATTTCTCTACTAGATTTTACTGAAAATAGCAAGTAAAAAAAGAGACTTTATTTGGTAGCACCAATAAAATGTGTTCAGATTTTTATTAAAAACTAGTGATTTTATAAAAATTTGCTAATTTATTAAAATGTCAATCATGACATTCCTAATAAGTTATTAACAATGTAGACCTGTCTCGAATTGGTACGTTTGTGATCTGAGTTGGCTATTTCTATTTGTTAGGGGAAATGAATGATACAGCGACCTATAGCCAGAGGCAACTGATAATAGTATCGAGTCACCTTTAGGCTGGACCATTATTCTGTTATTGAAGGCAGGTATTCACGCTAGTGAAAAACCGACATATATAGTATTGTTTGAGTACCTAAGAGGCCTCACAGGAGGCACCCTTACGATGACGTTCCCCGCCTTTAGTAGAGCTTCTGCGCTCTGCTCTCTGCATTTCGCATTTGCGACGATGCTTCTGCGCTCGCTCGACCCACCCGGTGTCGCTGTAAAAGCCGTTAGGGCTAACAGCATCCAGTCCGTTCGAAAAAAAATGTGTACCTCAGTTCCTATATAATGAATGGAAGAAATAGAGCTACTAAAGAATCATTTCGCACTTCACTGCGATACGATCGCTAAATAAAAAGAATAACTTGAATGCATAAATCGATGAAATAAACGACATTATCTATTTTAACGATATCCTTTTGTTTAAAAATAATATAAAAAATCACTCGAAACCAAATACGAAATAGCTCGCAGACAAACCAATTGCCAAATTTTTAAGGATTATCGTATAGTATCAGAACGGATAGCATATATCGATAGCAGCTTTGCCAAGTGCACAAATATTATTGTTTCTCTTTTTAATAACATATTTTACGTGAACGTGCTTTCGTACGTAAAGTATGCTGCCAAAATTGGTCTTTTTTTTCATCCTAACAAAATTTTGTAAGTTTAAAGATTTAATACCCCCATCTCAAGATATACGACTTAAAAACAAATTTTCAAGTTATATTTAACTATCCCCATGGGCTTTACGATGAAGGAAAACATCACGATGTTAATTGTATTTACCAATCTGCAATAGATTTGATGAGTTTAGGCTTAAATCCTTCTGTCCATGACTTTCACTCTATCAGGCACAGGCTTTTTATTTCTAGTATTAAACTGTTAGCTATATTTATGATTTAAAGACATATATATCAAATAAATGATAGTGTTAATAAACAAAATAAAATTAAGACCCAATTGTTATACATCTTTCTTCTTTCTATAGGTCTCAACAATTTCATCTAAAACTTCTAGATTAGTCTTCAAGTCTTGTTCTTGTTGTTAAATATTTAGTAGTGATTAATATGTTACGACTTGTTGTTACTGCTGATTTCAGAATTTAATAAGTCCATTAGTATGATGGAGTAGTTTTTTGCGTGTAAACTTTTACAACGGCAATTTGTAGAGGGCACTTATTTGTGGAATGTTTTAATTAGTGCGCAGCATGTATTAGTTGGAAACAGTATGAGGGAATTAGTAAAATGTGACGATATAGAAATCTACCTGGGATCCGTATCGCGCCTTAGTCATAACTAAGTTCTTAGCATTTTTGGAATGTTTTTGCGCTTTATGTCGCAGAGAAAACCTAAGTATAAAATTGTGTACCAAAAAATATGTCTAGCAATAATTAAATAATAACGAATTGTGCCAGAAATAAAATCTGTTAGAGATTTAAAAATTTTTTCCAGTATTTTATCTTTTATGAAGATTTTCACAATATATGGACAAAATTATTTAATCAGTTTTGTTTTACTAAGAATTGTTTTATTATAATGTCCACTACACTATTCATTAGGTCCATATTAACGTTTATTGGATTTTATAATAATGCAATAAAGTTACCTGTGGTACATTACATTTAAATTAACGTATTTCATTTTCATTTAATCTTTTATTCACATAAATTTACTTTTTGTCTGCCAATTAAAAATAATTCTGCATCAAATTGACATTCGCGTGACCTATAACAGGTAATCAATGTGCAAAACTTATTTCTGCAGGCAAAAGCTAAGCGAATGTTTAACAAAAATTATTTCGGTAGATTTCAATGACCTCTATGTCACATGACTATTTGAAAATCTAAGTCTTTTCTTAATTAATATATTTCTGACCTTATAAAGGAATGGCAACCCATGTCTATAATATTTGTAAAAAAATTTCCAACTTCATTAATTTTTTAATAAAGAAATTACGTAGGTATACAGACAACTGTTAAGAATAAAGCATTTAGATGTAGAATTTGTATGTAAAAAAATATTGTGGCTCATAATATGAAAGTGTTATTTTAACATATAGTACTTATTGACTCATTTTTACATTGGCAATAGATTTTAATTGAATATTTACAATTAACTTTATATAATAAAGTCCGTGAACATGTTGTATTCCAATGTATGTGGTAATTACAATGATTTACGAGTCACTTTCAGATAATAAGAAAATTCCATGACAGCTTCATAATGCTGAGATGCATAGCAATTTCGAACCCCCAAGCAATCTGTCAGGTATGTTGGTATTTTCTGATGAATACAAATGCGCTCTGTTGGACTAGATTTAGGGAATTTAGATTAAATAAATCAAATCAAATCACATCATATTTATGTAAATACAGTAAAATCGATGTTACAAGAATTATAGTCCAATGTATTCTACCATTAAATATGGTGTACAGTAATCTGTAGTAATCATTATTAACAATAATTTAAATTATATGACAAGTAAGATGTCAGAATAAAATATAATAATATTAATAAAAGAATACAATAATAATTAAAAGTCATTTATAAAGTCATTGATCGAGTAATAACATTTGGATATTAAGAAATTATTAAGAGCATTTTTAAAATTATAAGTAAAATATTGTTTAAGCTCATCGGACAATTTATTGTAAATATTAATTGATAAACAAAATACACTTTTATTCATTTTTGCTGTTTTCGATGGCATGACTCGCAATCTATTTGGATATCTTTTGCTATTTAATGTATAAAATAAATGAAGATTGCTGTGAACGAAAATTGACGAATATAATACGCTATTAATATTGTTGGACGCTGTTCCATGATTAAATTTAAATATATCAATAAGAAACTCCTGTATTTTGTTCGAGTAATGAGAGAGAAGATATTAGAAAAATGTGTCTATCAAATAACCATTCTTATAGAAAGAATAAAATAAAAGATTTAATTATCTTTGAAAGCCAATTTTGAAGCGAAATCTTATCAACTCAATAACAATCAAATTTAACTCAAAGTGATGTTATCCATTAATTGCGGTTCTCGGATTTAAGTACTTTTGGCTAAAATTTCTAACTCAGTAAGCATTTGAAATTTAACAATCCACTTGAGTGATATTGAAAATTTATTTGTCTATATAAATATGCACATATAAATGTTGTTAATATGATGCGTGGTATCTGGCTGAGTAGAACAGACCACCTCATTTTTACAGAGATGTCGTAAAAAGCCGGGTAAGTAGAATAGATCACCCTCGTTTCTTACAAAGGTGTCGTAAAAGGCGACTAAGGTAAGTTGACCCGCCTTGTGGTATCCGGATAAACGGATATAGAATAAACCACTCTCATTTCTTACCGAGGTGTACAAAGCGACTAAGGTAAATTGACGTCAGGCAGGCGACCGGTCGTAAATAAACTAGCTAAAGCATTTAACAACATGTTTAGAACATGTTGTGCCGACTACACTTAGAGTGGGATAGTGGGTAGTGGCGGGCGGAGAGGTACGATGCGGTGCGGTGAGGAGAGGTGCGGAGAGGAAAGTGGTAGCCATGTAATTAACGAAGTGGTGATTTGTGTGCAGAGTTGAAAAGTTGATAGTAAAGAATAAATTGATTGACTTCTGAGAAAATCGTTTCTCATTTATTGGATAAATATAAAGGAACAAATATATAAATATATGGGATAAAATATATAAATATATGGGTCCGACCTCAAAGTAAGTAACATAGGTAATACTTGTGTTATGGGTCACGGACAACTGGTAGATATACTACATATATAATTTTAAATACATACATAAATACACCCAGGCTCGAAGAACCAACAATTGTTTATAGAACATGTTAGCCCTCGGCGGGAATCGAACCCGCGACAGTCAATTATAAAATATCGTTATTGTAATTTATTATAATAAAATTAATGATTTCTTGAGGTAATTTGAATGGATTGTCGCTTCATAGTTACTTGGTTATTCGAAGTGTTCAATATTAAGTTTACATTGCCCGTGCTATTTTTTTTTGCACCACCATAGACACTCATGTTTAAATAGAGAAGATAACTAATTTTTTAAGTTTTATAAATAATATAGTTTTCCATACGGGTTTTAGAAAATATACATATTTACAACTGGTTTACTTATAATTACGAAGATGTAACATTTTTATTTTAAAAACCTAAGCAAAATATATATTTTTTTCTTTTCATGCAACAATTCAAGTGCGGTTGGTACTCCAGTGTATCCACTAGAGTGAAGTAGGCGAAATGCTGCATCCACTAAATTATATTTATTTAAAAATCTACTCTGCTTTTATTTTTTTACAGGGCAAAAAGAACCTTATGTCGTACAGCTTACACAGTTTTTTGTTTGTTAAAAAACTGTCAATAGATTCTGTTTTTAAAAAATCCATGTAAGTAACCTGCATACATGAGTATCCGCTTCGTTATTTGACTGCGGTATTATTGGCATAACTATGTCCATGTAATAAAAAGTACCTGCGGCTAAAGATATGGGACATTTTAAAAAGTTGTATGCGTATAATACAATTTTTAGATACCACTGATAGGTAGTGGATAGAGCTAGAGGGTAAAGAGGCAGGGTAGAGCTGTGATAGCCCAGCGGTTAGACCGTGCGACTCTTTCAAGGGGAACCCGAGTTCAAACCCAGGCAGGCACCAACGAGTTTTTCTATTAAAACTTTTGTGTCTAATTGACAATTGCAATTTATCACACGCTTTTCGGTGAAGGAAAACATTGTGAGGAAACTTGCATATCTCTAGAGAATTCTGGAGATATGTGTAACCTACCAATCCGCATTGGAGCAGCGTGGTAGGTCTTAGCTCCAACCCTTCTCTCCAGAAACGGAGAGAGGAGGCCTATGCCCAGCAGTGGGATTGTAACAGGTCGCTACTTTACTGATAGGTAACTTAACGTTTTTTACATGCAAAAGTTATAATAACATTATTATTTTGTAAACCGCGTTTGTTAAGAAAATGCTACGTTATGTTTAGGAAGCAAAAACCGTTCTCATCTATACTTATTATAAAACAAAGTGCCGGAAAAGCTGTCTGCCTGTATGTGATCGTTTTTCTCAAAGTCTACTAAACGGATTTTTGTACGGTTTTTCTAAAAGGTAGTGCCCTTCTTCCCGAAGGTTTTAGATAAAAGTACGTTACGGTTCTGTGTAAATTGTGTTTAAGAGGTCGCGCGGTAGTAAGAACAATTCGCCTACTGGGAGCTTTAGTTGCTTGCGCCGCGTAAACTGACAGAGATACACTTAATTAATGTACTAGAGAATTGTAAAAAAAATATCACAAAAAATTCCAAGACAGCATGTCTCTATCTTTTATAGATAACTCACAATCACCACTTTATGATTGAAATTTCAGTTAAATACACTTGTTTTTCACCGCGGGCGAAGCCGCAAACACATCTAGTACTTTATACATGCAGGACCTTAGACAAGCGGTAATCCTTTATATTATACGTGAATTCTATGATAACTTTTGTACTATGGAATTCCGCAAAGTAACGCCTACTTTTATAAATTGTTTTTAAATGAACTATCTCTTATTTTTTAATCCGCCGTGTGGTATCCTGCTGAGTAGAATAGACCACCCTCATCTCTTACCGAGGTGTCGTAAAAAGCGACAAAGGTAAGCTGACGTCAGGTAGGCAGTAATGTGAAGTACTCAACCGAATACCAGACGACTGGGCAACTTGCCGTAGTTGGCTTTTCTGACACCTCGGAAAGAAATGAGGGTCACCTATTCTACTCAACCGGATACCACACGGCGATTTTAAATATCTTGATAATTATTAAGGGACATTTAATATAATTAACAATTAGTATTACAAATAATATTCACAATGCAGTCTCGTACACAATGCTTGAATTGTGTAGAATAAACAGTTCCTATCCGTGTCGAATCCGCGTATCCTCGGTAAGGGTTAGGCACCGTTGGGCCAACACGTGCGTTGAATAAACCAATGAAGAAAGCAGTCTTATAAACTTTTTTCTTACTTTCACAGCAGTTCGATTTTTTATATCCAAATTAGTGTCCACAGCAACCGTCTCAAAATGTTACATTTAATTTAATGGAAAGTTTAACGTTGTAACTATTGAGATCAATAAATATCTCCTCATAACATCTTTAAAACCTCGTTCTTAGAAGTCAATACTATTAAGGATTTAGAAATCATTTTGGATGTTAAGTTGACTTTCCTGCCATACTTAGATAGTGTGATAAAGAAGGCATCAAATAGTCTGGGATTTGTTATACGTATGTCAAAATACTTGTTCAGACCTAATACCAAAATTCTACTCAACAATAGTTTCGTGAGAAGTATTTTAGAGTATGGCAGTGTCGTACGACGTCCGCATTATGCGACTCATACGCTACGTATAGAGCGTTTACAAAAGCGTTTCATGCGGCACCTTGCATTTTCTGTAGGGGCAGCTAAGCGCTTAAATTTTCATCTTATCTTATCTTATCTAATATCGGGGACGCCTGTCGGTACAGGACGGGTGGTCAGCTCCAATACTGGACTATTCCACCCATTTCCTCTTGTTGGGACAAGGATTTCCCTGTTGTCCCGACAGTGTCACCTGCTCTAGCCTACCTGTTGCTTTCATAAACCTTATAATATCCCTGAAGGAGATATTTGTTAGGTCATCAGCTTCAATTTCGTCCTTACCTTATATCTCCCATCTTACCAGCGAGTACATGGGTCACTCAGCCATAAGGTGGAGACTCGTTTCTTCTTCTCCGCACTCTGGGCACATTAAATTCTCATAGTAAAAGACCTAAGAACTTTAACATGAAATCACTAAGCTGTCGAAGAAGTTTATTCGATCTTATGTTTTTATACTAGTTATAGCGCAATGAAATCGACTGTCCTCAACTTTTAAAATATTTTAGTTTTCGTGTCCCTCGAACATATAATCCACGAAGCCAAATTTTGCCACTATCCATACCTTTTCGTCGCACTGTGCTGGCTAATTCTACTGTTCCGGGTGTAAGTTGCCTTATAAACGAGCATAGTGGAAAAGCAGACATTTCAGTGATTCTTTTATTACTTTTAAGAAAATGATCAAAAAATTTTTGTGATAGAATAAAATATATAAATATATATATATATATATATATATTTTTTATAATTGCATGTTGTGTTTATCTTAATATGGTTAAGTAATTAGAAATAATTAGTATGTATTATTATAAGAATGTAAGATTATATTAGGTCCTTACATATGAAATTGGCGTTTTGTCGTACTGGCCACTTTGATCTCAAATATTACCTTTATGGTTAGGAATTCCAAATTCAAATTCATACAGCTATTTACTCATGCATTTGTGTTTATATAAATATATTTCATTAGAAAAAAAACTACTTTATGTTCCTCCCATAGAAAACGCCAATTTCATATGTAAGGACTATATTAGCTGTTGGTGAACCTAATAAATAAAAATAAATATAAAAATAAAAAAGTTGCCATGATAAAGCCGTATATTATTCCGTGTAAACATTTCCCTGTCCTGTAGACGATAAGTTTGTAAGCGGAGAAAACTCACATATTTGAGGAACAAAAGCTCTCATCTTGCAATAGTTGTAGGAGGGCTCGGTACGCTTCAGACAATATTGACTCTTAGACTCTTCGCGAAGCACGTTTGGACTAGGGTTGCCAAACTTCTACTGTATTTTGTTATAAACTTACAATACAAATAAAAAATGATTATCTTGGAAATATATAATAGTAGTTATGCTTAATTATACTCCTGTTTAAATACAGTGCCACAGTATTGTTAATAAGTTTTATAAGTATGTACAGAAGAACAATCACTCTCTCACTATGCAAAACCACTCAAAAAAAGACCATCTAAACGAATATTCCCGATAGATCCTTTAAGATGACTATTATCTGATAACGTAATAAAAATAAAAATTATAATTTTTCTTAATAAAAAAAATAGGACGATATAAACTAACTATTTTGATTTATTAAAAAGCTACGTGAGATTTTAATGACCTCACTCCTTTCACATTCAGTTAGCAGACATTTTTATGGACCCCATTCTCAACGTGAGTGATCTATAAGTAACTAATTATATGAACTAAAATGAATTTACATAATTTATTATAATCCCTTCAGTGATCCAATAAGAGTGCAAATCCTGCTCGTTTTTCTCACTCAAGCAATCTAGCAAGTTAAAATAACCTTCAACTGCAACAGTACACGTTGTACCTTGTTTAAAAATATATTTACACGGGACTAAATATTTGGTGTGTCAAGATTCAACTTACGTAAATTCTTTTTGTAATCTGACAACCCTAATCGCTACTAATCTTATAAAACATGTTTGCTTTAGCGATTGAGGGTTTGACGTCTGTGAAAACTTCCCGCAATTCAAATAAAATTTGCATGTAGTCTACAGGCAATATATTACCCGTAGACCTTATTTGAATATTGCTGATATAACGTAGAGTGAGAATCTATTCGAGTGTACTTATTTTATAAAAGTAGGTCTTATATTATGATTTTTTTCGAAATATGACAACTCATTATTCATTCTAGCAGAACGCGTTCTACGTAGTACTTTGCGAAACACGTCTAGTTTCTAAGTGTACGCATTATAAAACAAAACTATTTTTAACAGCAGCATTTGAAATCAGCACTTTCATCATTCTCGGTTGTACTGTCAAATCTCTGAACGCTTAGTTCAGACCTCTAAAAGATTTTTGCATCATCAAGCATTTAATTTCCATCTTAAATTCCACTGATTCCAATAGGTGTAAGTACGTCAATGTGGGATTGAAATCCAAAATTTATTTAGCTGTAACATCTAATACTTGTATTAATGGCAATGATATAGAGCACTAGATATTTTGATGCGGAAATAGGGAAGTAAAATGTGAAATACAAATTTTATTCCCATACTTTACATTTATAGCATGATCCTTCTTTCTTACACGAGGGGCACTCCTAAGGGACACTTCCGACATCACAGCTATTTATCAACGTAGGCGCCTTAAAAATAACCTTATTTTCTTAAAAATATTTTCGTAATATAAACTTGAAAGAACAACCGTGGCATCACATGGTTTTGATATTATATAGTTACAGAGTTAAATAGATAATACCGCACCGAAAAGTATGCGTTACTTTGTGGGATTCCGAAGTACATCCGGGTTTAACAAACGCGGATTATAGCAAAATAATTCTATCATAACTTTTGTGCAGTTTTTTACAATAATTTTTATGTTATAAGCACGAATGTGTTTTATTGTACGTTGAATTCTTAATAAAAGTACATATAAATGTCAGAAAACACATAACCTTTCTTTATTTAAATGTATTAGGTCCTTACAGATGAAATTGGCGTTTTGTCGTACTGGCCACTTTGATCTCAAATATTACCTTTATGGTTAGGAATTCCAAATTCAAATTCATACAGCTATTTACTCATGCATTTGTGTTTCAAACCCCCTAATTCATTTGTTTTTTCTTCTTTTGTTTTTTTCTTTGTGTCACTCTGTTTACAAAATGGAAAACATGAAATATCGCGTTATTTACGAGTATGAGTTCCACCGTGGCACCAGTGCTGCAGAAACGGCTCGAAGGATGAATGATGTGTATGGTGACGGTGTCGCAAAAGAAAACACAGCGCGTTTTTGGTTCCAACGTTTTCGTTCTGGAAATTTCGACCTGCAGAACGAGCCTCGTGGACGGCCGGAGACCAAAGTTGATAATGAAGAATTGAAGGCTATTGTGGAAGCGGATCCATCGCAAACCACGTCCGAGTTAGCTGCAGGCTCCGGTGTTAGT
This sequence comes from Morpho deidamia, assembly GCA_947086505.1. Lineage (NCBI taxonomy): Eukaryota > Metazoa > Arthropoda > Insecta > Lepidoptera > Nymphalidae > Morpho > Morpho deidamia. Next base: position 11,480,238 of record CAMTZC010000010.1, read on the forward strand.
GATAAAACTATTCTAATCCACTTGAAGCAAATTGGGAAGGTGAAAAAGCTTGAAAGGTGGGTACCTCATGAATTGAGTAAAGCAAACCGACAAACGCGCGTCGACTGCTGCGTTACGTTACTCAACCGGCACAATAATGAAGGAATTTTAAATCGAATCATTACCTGTGATGAAAGGTGGATCCTCTACGATAATCGGAAGCGCTCATCGCAATGGCTGAACCCTGGCGAACCAGCCAAATCCTGCCCTAAGCGAAAATTGACTAAAAAAAGTTGCTTGTAAGTGTTTGGTGGACTAGTGCCGGTGTCGTTCACTACAGCTTTCTTAAATCTGGCCAGACGATTACGGCAGATATCTATTGTCAGCAACTGCAAACCATGATGGAAAAGCTAGCTGCTAAACAACCGAGGCTGGTCAATCGCTCTAGGCCACTGCTGCTTCAGGACAACGCTAGACCACACACTGCACAACAGACGGCTACCAAATCAGAGGAGCTTCAATTAGAATGTCTTAGACATCCACCGTACTCTCCGGATCTTGCTCCAACAGATTACCATTTTTTTCGCAATTTGGATAACTACTTGCAAGGAAAAAAATTCAACTCCGATGGGGCAGTCAAAACCGCCTTCAAAGATTTTATTGATTCCCGCCCGAATGGTTTTTTTAGTAAGGGGATCAATGAACTACCTATGAGATGGCAAAAGTGCATACATAGCAATGGTACATACTTTGATTAATTAAATATATTTCATTTAAAAAAAAACGACTTTATGTTCCTCCCATAGAAAACGCCAATTTGATATGTAAGGACCTAATATTAAATAGTTTGTCGCCGTTTTCGCTATTCCTCAATAGATAGCGCTGTTCCGAGTTGTGCCTCGTTATAGAAGTTCTTCCAGAGATATATAAATAAGGCAGGAATCGTGGGCAGCGATGGCCTCCTTCTGCGAGGACGTTGTGTCGCGAGGCGGGTGGCGGCGGAACGGATCCGGGAAGTCGAGTCTAACGAGTTTTCCTGACATAAAAAAGAGATATATAAGTAAGTAAGTAGTAGTACATATTTTCATATGGTCGAATTTAGCTAATGCCCGTTGTGTATTATTTATTGTAGTGATGGTGCTCTCGTCGTTTTGGCATAGGATTGTCTCTATACATAGTGAATAAATAGGTTTACGTTTCCGTGTAACCATTACTGTTCATTATGTTATTATTAATCAAAGTCAAACAATTAAAAAGTCCACCCTAATGTTTAATAAGTTAATTAATAAGCTAGTTGGAATTTAGTTTAATCAGTTGCTTTACTTTGATGTTAGCTACCGCTTTACCATATTTGATTGGAATATAATTACTCGATTGAAATTAAGCGAGGCTCAAATCTCGAGTATTGAGCATATTTAATATTTAATTTAGTTAATTATAATATATTAATTTTTAATTTGAATGTGGATGATACTTTGGATATCACTACTGTCTATTATCAGTCAATCGTGTTTGTATTATCTAGCAATAAGCTTTACTTATGAATGAAGTTATTAATTTTGGATTCCATAAAACAATATATTTCTAGTGGATTAGCCTGTAATGTATATTTCACTTACATTCACATTAATTTTATAGATTAATGTTAAGACCGCCATAAAACTTTTTCCAGAAATTTGGCTTAATTTGGGGAAACTTACATATAATTTCCCTTTATATACGAGGAAAAAAAAATTAAACTCTCAATAAATAATATAATCATAATCATCATCATGTAAGTAATATTATTAATACGAAAGTCTGTCTGCCTATCTTTCACGGTTTATTCGGTTAAGAAAAATTAATGACATTTGGTGCAATCGAAGCTTATATACAGGGCTAGAATATAAGATAAAAAAATGATATAAAGGAAAGATATTTTAACAACGTAAAATATCTTCATTTTATAGTCGGCGTGGACGAAGTCGTATCACTTACAATCATATACATAATCTATAGAGATTATGTAATCTATGTAATATAATATACATAATCTCATAATATGTATATTCTCGATTCTTATAGTCGAGATACATAAATAAATTCACATTTAGGTACTGTTATAATAGCGTCACAGTAAAAATACAGCCCCAGATTCTTTAAGCAATAAAGTTTTATTCTACGAATTGTTTTTTGGCATAACGCCGTCTTAGTGGCGGCTTTCTAATAAGACCCTTCACTGAACTACTCCTCTAGTAGTTTTCTTAATTGCATTGTCACTTAGTTATGTTTTTCTTGACAAGCGAATTTAACGTTGGCGAAATCTTGGCCACGCGCCTGAAATTGTGTTAATTCTTATTTCCTTATTTAACACAGAAATCAATTTAAAAAATAATTTTTAATTTCATGTTCTGAATCTGTTCTTTTTTTTACTTACACATTGTATCTGAATGTACTATAAATTCAGTAGTTTCTATGTGAAAATGTATTACTAACTTAAGCTGTTCATTTTCCAAATAAAAATAAAAAAAGTAATTAGTAAAAAAATAATCACTGAATTTTATTAGTTTTTATTTTATACAAGCAAAGTTATAAAAATTGACTGTGAGATAGTTAATATAACCTATTGCACTAAGGTCATTTTTTGTATAATTTATCAGTGATGCAATAAAGTTGATAAATTGATGTGTGCAAACAAAACATCTGTTTCTGTGAATAACTAATGTCTAAAAATTGTTTACGTTGGAACTTCTTAATTTGCTATTTCCTTGCCAAATTATTCCCATTACAAATACTGTAATGGTAATTTAAGCTTCGCAAAGTATTCGCAACGGGATCTTTACCAACAGAACGTTAGAGGACTCTGTATAAAGCCTTTTCATTAACGACTAATGGTATTTACAAGTAATTGGGCGAAAATCTCTTTTTAGGGTTCCTTAATTGAGGATCATTAGCGATATAGACAAGAAATATTTATTTTGGTAATCAGTAACTGAAGATATATTTCCTTAGTATATTGATGGAGATAAAAGAAATCCATAATGAAGATATTTTGACATTGAATCAAAAGGCCCCGTGTCTCAAAACTTTTTTATGGCTTGCCCCACCTTAGCCTTTCATAAAATTGACACACGTATTTAAAAAAATACATGTAATTTAAAAATATCACATATCTCTAGAATTTACTAGAGATATGCAGGTTTCCTCACGATTTTTTCCTTTACCTAAAAGCGTGTGATAAATTGCAATTATCAATTAGACACATATTTTTTATCAGAAAAACGCTTTGATGCCTGCCCGGAGTTTGAACCTGTGACGCCTGGAAAGAGATACACGGTTTCAACGCTTATATTTATGTTGTATTCTCACTTAAATCATTTACTTACTCACGAATGTTGTCGCAAACATTCCAGACAATGTTATTGTTCAAACACGGGGCTTAAAAGGGTCTTGTTAACAGTTTAGCGCCAAAAAGGGCATTTGGGGAAAAGAATGTGAGAGAATTTACCAAATCCTGTAGCCGTTTCAGTCATTTTGTTATACTTGTTAAGCAGACAAGGAAACTGAGTGAAAAATGTGGTATCGGCAAAACGGATTCTTTCTTGAAATTTACCCTTTTTATAAGCTCATATTTTCGTGATTTTGATCTGTATTCAATTTCTTTTAACGATGAAATGAAGTGAAAAATAGTGCCTTGTTTTTTACTGCTGGGCCTCCTGTCTCCATTAAAAGTAAGGATAAGAGCTTGAAATCACCATGTGTCACTCGTATGGAATTTCTAATAGGTATATGTTTTATCACAATATTTTCTCATATTCAAGCGTGCATCACCTGGTAAGGCTATATGTTTGGCCATTACGACTTGTTGATAGATATAATAACATAAAATAAATTAACAAATATATTGCACAATTACACACATGGCTATCCCTCCCCAAAGTAACTGAATATTTGTGTTATGGGCGACAGACAACTGGTTAATGGATAATGGTTATACATATATTATTTTAAAATACATACGAAAACATATATGTAAACCTAGACTCGAAGAACCAAAAATTTGTTAATAAAAATGTTCTCCCCTGTTCCCTCGACGGAAAACGGACTCACGACCAGCAGAGCAGCAAGGCAGGGTCACTGCTAACTGCGCCAACGGGGCAGTCGATTAATTCAAAATAGACGTCCTCCTACTTAGGTGTTGGACTAGAGACTAGTCGTTAGATTCCCCAATAGCTAAACAGAAAACTATCACAATATTGTGATGGTGCAGGAAAATATCATATTGTGTAGATTCTTCTTAGAGCACAGGACAACCATTCGTTGAAGAGATAAGGAGTATGATTCTTCAATGAACGTTTGTATACTAAGGCTCTTATGACGCTGATGGTAATCTTTGGCGGCATAGTTACTAAGAGTTTTCTCTTAAAGTGTTTACCTATCAGTAACATTTTATAATATCTGATATGCACAATTTGTTTGCGCTTTCGTAATGAAATAAAATTAAGTGGGTGGCAAGTGACTTCTAAACTGAATGAACATGTTTTACCTTGCATTACAGTAAACCTTGGTTTGCGACAACACAAATGTCCCGTGCTTATCTAGTGACGGCCTTTAGTTTAAGATCTGGACATATTTCATTAAGAAAATTTGGATATCTTATGAAAAAAGTTGATTCTGCCAACTGTTTTTCGTGTGGAGTATGTGAAGATATCCAACATTTATTAATGAAATGTGTTCAAAATGGTCAGATGAGGATCGAAATGTATTAATATTAATAAAATGGATATTGGCATCATAAATAGCATTTTAGCTGATCCTAATTCTGATCGAGCTAAAATGCTATATTACTTTGCTATAAATAGTATATATGTAAATATATTAGAGTTTAAGGAATAAAAAAAAATGTTTAGACATAAGTAAAAGGACTGAATGACATGTACAGGAAGTATTAAAGTTCTAATAAATAAAGATAAAAAAATGTTTGACCTAAAATAACGTATTATAAATTGCAAGTTTATGGGCACAATGTATATATAGCACGTCAGTTGAACATTTAGAAAGACATAATCGAGACACCGTTGTTTACTAATCTTTATCTATATTTAATCTATATCTTTTATTTAACTTTTGTAATTATATCATATTCGAAATATACGTAGTATACGTTTCTTATACGTATTTCGTTTCGCCATGGTTTTTTAGCGAGGTAACGACCGTCTTTCCCTTGTAGTGCATTAGGGATAAAAGCAATAGGGTCTCTGAAAAAGAAAGATAAATCCCAAAATTATTATGAAATTATGAAACCTCCTCATATTGAAAACGCATTACGTTGCCGTTATTAAAACAGAGGCTTAAAGGTCACTGATACTCTGATATTTACTGTTACAACTGATTTGGAAAGGTATTTCTTCTTAAATTGAATATCATCAATCATAGATCGTTGACGGATTTTAACGACGTTTTAAATAGTCTATATCAATAATTTAAGTGATCACTAAATTACTCTTTTTAATCAATTGTTCATCATCGCGCATTATAAATAAAATAAAACAAAAATCTTAATTTGAATATTCTTTAACAAGAACTTTTGAATTGTAAAAAGCTGAAAGGGTTTTCTATTCCAAACATTTTTATCATGTAATATACTTTACACGTCAGCGTTTTCCGCACAACTCATTTAACCTTTGTCTAAGCAAGTCTATTATATTATTATAGCTTTGATAATAACGATGTAGAGCAGATGACAGTTTTAAATTTACATACCAGAAACCAGTCATTTTTGCAAACTTTTACAATACATTGATAACATTTTTATCAAATTCAAATTCAAATTCAAAATATTCTTTATTCAAGTAAACTTGTAAACAAGTGCTTTTGAATCGTCAACATCTACTGCTGGTTCGGAAAGCTGTTCCTACTGAGAAGAACCAGCAAGAAACTCGGCGGTTGCTCTTTTCAAAGAATAATTCTTATTACTAGTGACATATAGATAGCTATTGATGTCTTGTACAGGGCCGAAGAGTAGCTATATCCATGCATTCTTATCGTCTAAGTAATCCCCAATAGTATAGTAGGCTTTCTGTATTAGCTTTTTTTTAATAGTGTTTTTAAACTGCTGTAATGGTAAAGTTAAAATAGATTGCGGAATTTTGTTATAAAATCTTTTACGCAAACCCACATACGACTTATGTACTTTTGCAAGGCGCAAAGCAGGAACCACAAGCTTATGTCGGTTCCTACTTTGTCTATTGGTACATTGCCAATCGTTTTATAGTTATGTATATTCTTATGTACAAATATTTAATTTAATATATCGAAATTATAAAATTAGCGTTGGTGCTCAAGATATCCTCAGAAGTTGCCTTAGAAAAAAGAAGGTCTCCTCGGTACAAGAAGATACATATGTTTACACTCCAGAAAGTAAGAGTCCAGTATTCTTGGAAAGGCAGCGAGTCTATAAACTTCAGAATGCCATAATAAACCACATCCTAGCTTTTTTTAGTTTGATATCCAAATATCTCGTAGTTAAAAAAGCGAACAAAACATAAATTTGTACAAGAATTTGTAAATTTTGCCTTGCATACATACATATTATTTAATTAGACCAACTCAAATCACTTAGTCGAAACACACGTAATAATATAAAATTGCTTGACTCAAAGAAACTTTATAACGCTGATTAGCTGCAACGCTGAACCTCAATTTAACTTTGAGGCCATTATGAATTCGTAAACTGAGAATGCACGAATTCCTCCTGCGGGCTTGTAATTTTCGCAATGTTTAAATGTTCAACATAAACATTCACTTTGTCTTTGGATGGGTTAAAGTTAGAGAAACGGCAGTTGGAGAAAATACTTGTATTGCTCTCAAAATATTAACACGATAACAAAGTAGAAATCAAATTATTGAAAATTGGATTCCTAAAGATATATATATATTTTTTAACGAAATACAAATAACCTAAAACAGGCGTTGGTTAGTTTGACGATACAATCGTGCGATGGATGTTCTGCAAAATATTAATCAATGGGTACAAGAAGATTAACAAAAAATTAAATTTATACAAAAGGAATATTTTAGATTGTAAAAAAATATACAGTGAGTGGTTAAAGTTATTAGATTACGATAAAACAGAAAGTCTTTTGGAATTAATAAAGTAAACACTCGGATAAAGTTCACTACATCTCCTAAAGATATCCCTGCACGTACACACACAACACACTCACGCACAAACACACACACATGAACACACCACTGTTTATTTATATATTTCTAACATTCAATATTAGTTATGCAGTAGTCTTAGAACTTCTTGCCTTGTATGTGGAAGAGCGGGGATCCCTAGCACAAGTAATATCTATTGCTTAAAAGGAGGTCCCCGGCAGTAATTATGTAACATTTAGTTTAAGTGAAAGCAATAAACAAATTTTATTTATTTTTATTTATTTAATGGGTTTGATATGTTTGAGGTGTAATCGACAACTTGAGATAAATTACTAAATTCATAACACAGATTGGAAACCTAATCTACATAAAAAATTTAAAGATCCTTAAAGACTCCGAAACGGCGGGACCGATTTTAATGAAATTTTCATAAGAACTTTAGATTGATCCATGATTATCCTGTAAAGTTTGGTGGCAATCGGAACTTTTTTTATATTGCAATCTTTGAATTCCTATTCCTTAAGGTTTTCCTATTGAATTGTTAATTATTTATGTAAGTTATTTGAATTATGAAAAAATTGTTGAAAGTTTTAATAAAAGTCAAGGTACTAGTGATTTTCTCGAAAACGTTCCTTAATTCGCTTGAGATATGTATCAAAACGATGTAACCATACATTATTTTTTTACATAGATATATATTATTATATAATATATAATCAAAATAATCTTTATTCAAATAAACCATTTCAGGCACTTTTGAATCGTCAAGCATCAATATGATTAATGAAGCTACAATATTTTATAATATTAATTATATAATACTTTCTGTTCAATACGGTTTATACCAACAAATTTCCCAAAGTTAATTTCTCTCTAAACTTCGTTGGTAACCAACTTATCGTTAATTTGATCAATATTTGAATTTAGGTTAAGAACACAAAGTTTCATTCGAAAATTACATAATCGAATTTTTGTCAATAGATTTTAAGATAACCCATTAAAATCATTTATGCTAATTTGAACTATGATTTTTAGGAATAAAAGTCCATTTTACATAAATAACATTTTTCAAAGTTGACATATTAAGCTATCAAACGATTTTTCATTAAAAGATATAAATGAACTGACCGTATTTATTTCTTATTTAACAGTAACTGAAGACAGAAATCTTGTGGTCGTTTTATTATCTGTGAAAAACATATATTTATATGTCCTTCCTATATGAATATCTTTAGAACGACACATTTCTAGACGGATAAGTCCAACCGGGAATAATAATTATAACAATAATTCTTTATTTCATGCAACTTGGACCCAAATAAAATTTACAAAGAAAAAAAATAATAAAATAAAAAATCATAAACTTCAAATTATATATATATATATATATATATATATATATATATATATATATATATGGCATTTACACACACGGTCGTCCGTCCCCAAAGTAAGTAACTTAATACTTGTGTTATGGGCGACGGAAAACTGGTAGATATACTACATATATAAGTTTAAATACATACTTATATACAAATACACACCCAGGCTCGAAGAACCAACAATTTGTTTATAGAAAATGTTGGCCCTCGGCGGGAATCGAACCCGCGACCCGCGGAGCTGAAGGCAGGGTCACTACCCACAGCGCCAAGGGGCCAGTCTAAATTCAAATAAAGATAAAAATTTAAATTGAAAATATTAAGAATTAAAAATTAAAATTAATATATTCGTTGACAATGGGTGGACTTCAGGACTGGCTCATAAGCAACTTAGCAAAGTGAAAATATGCAATAAACAATATGTTGCGAAAATTGAACCAAAAATGGCTGCCAATTTTTTGAGTCTGTTTGTACCAAATTTTGTAAAACTTTCAAGATGAGCATTTCTCTTCCGAATACTGGTTTTTTTTCTAAAATTAAATTTCCACAACTTAAGAATGATTTTTGTATATCAGTTTGTGATTTTGTTTTTTGACTAGCTGTTTGAGTATGGCAGCTTGATTACACAGGCGTTTCAACACAGTAATCAGTCTCCTATTACAATAGTTATACACTTAGATCACTAATTACACTAATACTAATTATATACGAAATTAAATTTCTAATTCTATACTTATTATAAAATAAAGTCCCCAAAGCTCTGTCTGTATTTAAAAGATTTTCTCAAAATCTACTGAACGGATTTTAGTACGCTTTCTATTAAAACTGGAGTGCAATTCCTCCGAAATGTTTAGGTTAATAGCATATAACCATTTCATGTAAATTGAGTTGAAGAGGTCGTTTTACAACAATTTTTAGTGGGGGTAGGTATAAAAAGCGGTGTAGGGTATCAGAAAGCCAGTCTCATGCCGACACTGCATGCTAAATACTGAATTTCTCGCGGGCGAAGACGCACGTATTTCTAGTTCAGTATAAAGGTAGACCATTCATTTTGGTTTGAAAATATTTCACTTTTTCGCTACAGAAAAATGACTTATGCTTTCAAACACATACATACATTATTAAGTAGCAGTGTTCTTATTATGCGCAGCACGCAACGCCGTGATTCCACTAAAAGCTTTCCTCGATAGAAAGGCTTTTTTGTTAAGAAATAGAACATGTGTTTTCTATAGAAGAATTTTTATTCAGGTGGCGTAATTCACAGAATAGTGGTTCGGATACCGAAAAAATATTTCCAAGGAAGCAATACGTATGAAATATTCAGACCAATATGCTTCGCAATCTTGCTAGATAACATACGATTCAAGATTTTACATAGTATTATTTTTCTGGTAAAATAATCTTTACATTTTGTGGTATCCGGCTGAGTAGAATAGACCACATTACATTTCATACCGAGGTGTCTTGAAAGGCGACTAAGGAAAGTTGACCCGTGTGGTATCTGGCTGAGTAGAATAGACAATCTTCGTTTCTTACCGAGGTGTCGTAATGGGCGACTGGTAAGTTGACGTCAGGCAGGCGGCGGGCCGTAAAATAACTAGCCAAAATAAATAACAACATGTTTTATACAAGATGTGCCGACTCCACCTAAAGTGGGATAATTAAAGGCGAATGATGAATAAAATAATTAAATAATCACGTTGCTATTGTTTACTTAAACACTGGAAATATACTTATGAGTTTATGAACTTTATTACAAAGCTCAAAATATCTCAGAGTACCTCAGCAAGACATGGTGCAAGATGAGCTTTGATTGATAGTGAAAAATAAAATAAACATGGTCCTGAGTGCTTTCCAACCGATCTCCAATTGTGTAAAAATCGTTTAAAACAGTGAAGTTTTACGTCTTTTGGTTGGAAAAGGCCAAGATCCGCTTTAGGTCACGGAGCTTTGTCCGCAAGATAAATTTTGCGCTAACAAATTCGTGACCAATAGTTCATACCTCTGCAAAACGCTTGACTATTAGAAAATTATATATTTGCGGCCATCTTCAGTGAAATCTGAATATGTTTTCCTAGTTTTTTTTTTTAATTTAATAATCCTTTCAGAGTTTGAGCCCTATTGCAAATAATCGCATATCTGTATTAAAAGATACAGATACAATACCTTGCTATAATCCACACGGGTTAAACGAAAAAATGCAAAGCTAATGTGTATGAAGCAGGCAAAATTCACGTACCTTACACATATAATCGTAACATTGTGTGGAGCCTATCCTACTGATGATACTTCGGTTTCGGGGCGAAACGATCGTCGAGATTTGGGTGGTGGTTGTGTGTATTACTTGTGTACATTGTTGCTGGCGTCCTGTGTAAGGCACGTGAATTTTGCCTGCTTCACACACATTGGCTTTGCATGCATTCGCTTAACCCGTGCAGATTAAAGCAAGGTTGTTCTGTTATAATTTCTTAATATGGAATACCGCAAAGTAACGCCTGCGAAATAAATCATTTAAAAAAGATACAATCTTACTCTTAAGTTTTAAATAGAGAATGACTCTTATTGTGACGGGCATTACTATTCACAAGATTTAGAGTCATCTGGTCTTCAATGCGAATTAAGAATCCAATTTAACTTAAAATGTAATCAGCTATAAAGACATTGTGGAGTTCAATAATTCGGGCAAGGGTTAAACTTCAGTTCTAATAAACTTTTCATTGTGCTACCCCTGGATTAATACGTGAACTTTGGCAAGAGTGATCAAGTTACGGCCGCGTTCCTGTTAATTGCTTCAGAAGTCAACATTAATCAATTAGGGAGTTTCGTTGTTTTGTGACACGCGGAAGTTAGAAAATGATTCGTTGTTGTTTTCTTGTCAAATACATTTGTTATTTACAGGAATCCAAAAATATTAAACTGAGTATCAGTTATGCATTTATAGTATTACGTTGCGGAGATCCATAATACTAAAGTAATAACGAAAAACATATAATATAATACTAATTGAAGAGTGGCCTATTCTTTCTTATACCCGATACATGCAGGATTCTTAAATACACATCCACAAACCTCCAACACCGCCACCACAATACACAAGCACTACATGCGTTCACTATCACAAACGGAACAATCGTTTCGCCCTGCTACCAAAGCATCAACAAGAGATAGTGTCCACGATGTGTATTTACGAATCCTTCATGAATCGGGTATGACAACGGATATTCCACTCTATATTTAACATTATAAATATTGTACGTTAACTTAATCGAGGATTGTAGCAAAATAATTTCATTATTACTTTTAGAGTATTATTCAGAGGTGTGATAGCCCAGCGGTGAGACCGTGCGACTCTTTCGAGGGGAACACGAGTTCAAACCTGGGCAGGCACCAATGAGTTTTTCTATTAAAACTCATGTGTCTAATTGATAATTGCAAATTATCACACGCTTTTCGGTGAAAGAAACCTGCATATCTCTAGAGAATTCTGGAGATATGTGTAACCTACCAATCCGCTTTGGAGCAGCGTGATAGGTCTTAGCTCCAACCCTTCTCTCCAGAAACGGAGAGAGGAGGCCTATTCCCAGCAGTGGGATTGTAGCAGGCCGCTACTTTAGTTACTTTTATTATTCAGTATAATTCTCATTTTATGAAGATTCTTTGAAACGACGAGGATACTATTGTTGGACTGTAATTAATATAAATTTTGTTTTTATTACTCTCCAACGTCACACACACTGTGCCAGAGTGAAAGCATTTTTAATGTTTTCAATAAATAAATATATTATGGCACACCTACACACACAGTTCGTCTCCGAAATAAGGAACTTAAAAGTTGCTTTATACAGACAGCTGATAAACTTATATGCATTTAAATACAGCCGTGTGGGATCCGGCAGAATAGAATAGACCACCCTCCTTTCTTACCGAGGTGTCGCAAGAGGCGACTAAGGTGAATACCGTGTGGTATCCGGCAGAATAGAATAGACCACCCTCCTTTCTTACCGAGGTGTCGTAAGAGGCGACTAAGGTGAATGCCGTGTGGTATCCGGCAGAATAGAATAGACCACCCTCCTTTCTTACCGAGGTGTCGTAAGAGGCGACTAAGGTGAATGCCGTGTGGTATCCGGCAGAATAGAATAGACCACCCTCCTTTCTTACCGAGGTGTCGCAAGAGGCGACTAAGGTGAATACCGTGTCGTATCCGGCAGAATAGAATAGACCACTCTCCTTTCTTACCGAGGTGTCGTAAGAGGCGACTAAGGTGAATGCCGTGTGGTATCCGGCAGAATAGAATAGACCACCCTCCTTTCTTACCGAGGTGTCGCAAGAGGCGACTAAGGTGAATACCGTGTCGTATCCGGCAGAATAGAATAGACCACCCTCCTTTCTTACCGAGGTGTCGTAAGAGGCGACTAAGGTGAATGCCGTGTGGTATCCGGCTGCATAGAATAGACCATTCCATTTCTTTCCGAGGTGTCGTAAAAGGCGACTAAGGTAAGATGACGTCGGGCAGGCGGCCGGTCGTAAAATACGTAGCCAAATTATATGACACCATGTTTGTAACATGTTGTGCCGACCCCACTTAGAGTGGGATAGAGGCAGGAATGATTATGATGCATTTAAATACACCCAGATTCGAAGATCACCGAATACTTGTTAGAAAATGTTAGTCCTCGGCGGGAATCGAACCCGTCACTCGATGAGTTTAAAGCAGGGTCACTGCCAACTGAGCCAACGGGTCAGTCATACATTTATTTTATAATATTTGCACAATTAAATTTAAGAATTAACTATATAAAAAGTAAAATAACGGCCTGTTATGATCCCACTGCTTGGCATAGCCCTCCTCTCTCCGTTCTTGGAGAGAAGGTTTGAAGCTAAGACCCATCACACTGCTCTAATCCGGATTGGTAGTTTACGCATATCCCCAGAATTCTCTAAAGATATGCCGGATTCCTCAAGGTAAGTTGCATGAGATGTTATAACAGAAAAACTAATTAGTACCTGCCCAGGGTTGTAAGCCATGACTTTCTCGAAAGATTAGATTTTAAGTTTTAAGCACATAAATGTCCACAACAAAGGAAGTTCTGTGTTATCACGAGTATTTTCTTAAAATTCTATAGTATGTACCGGTAAAGATGAAATAGATTACCGAAATCATTTTTAAACTCATCTTTTGTTAAAAATCTAATAAATTTCCCATTCCAAACACCTGTGAGCGAAATGCTTTGCTCCAATTAATAATTCTCTCGTAAATTTTATCATTTTGATTTAGGCAATTTTCTTCAGTAAAAAAGGTTTCACAAACGTTATTAAAAGACAAAATGAAGAAAGAAGTATATGAAGATATTGTATTATTTTTTTGTAAATTATTAAACTATGAAGTATGAATTTTACGTAGAAAGCAAAACAAAGTTAAGCTTAGCTTACCTCCTGCTTATCTCACACAAGAAAAAAATTAAATCTAGACTTTGAAATACGTTTCTACGGTTTTCCAGATTGGTTCTAGTTGGTTCTAGTTTTTTTGCACATGTACAATTTTTATGTCCCTGGCTCCCAAGCTAGTTAAAACTGTATTTTGTGAGCCAGTAATGGTGGGCCCTTTACTTGGTTCAACTTACATATGTACAGGAGTGAAAAATGACAATAAAAAAGTAAATAAAAAAAGAGAATTAAAATTAAAATAAAAAGAACAACATTTTGAGTTATCGAGTAAACAAGAAAACAGAAAAAAAAACTAAAACTAAAATTACAGCTGTGTGCATGTGTATAGTAAGAATGTGTGTCTTAACATAAGTGATTTGCATGTTGGTAAAGTAAGTATGTATGTAAGGTATGAGTGAGTGCTATGTGTGTTTGTGTGTATTTGAGAGTAGAGGGTTAAAAAAGGGGACTGGCAATGTATGCAATAGAAAAAGTAGGAACCAACAAAAGCTTGCGGTTCCTGCTTTGCTCCTTTTATACGTAAGTCGTTACAACTATACTATTGAGGATTACTTAGACGATAAGAATGCGTGGATATAGCTATTGTTTAACCCTGTAAGAGATAGTATTGACTAAATGTAACTAGTAATAAGAATTTACTACTTACTTTATACTTTGAAAAGAGCAACCGCCGCGTTTCTCGCTAGCTCTTCTCGGTATGAACAGCTTTCCGAACCAGCGATAGAGTTGATGATTCAAAAGCACTTATTTACAAGTTTACTTGAATAAAGAATATTTTGGATTTGAATATAGAAAGCAGGCGTCCTATGGAGAAGTCTACAATATTAAAAAAGAATGCAAACATATGAAAGTAATTTACACTTAAAAAAAGATATAAAAATTGAATGAATACATTAAATAATTCACGTTTTTACGTCACGTTAAGGAACTGGATAAATAATCACATTAAATGAGGGAATTTAAACACTTAAGTTGACGTGCACGAAATTGCAATTACAATTAATAGAAATATATTTTTCTATACAACCAATGTTTTCAGTCTAACTATCTAAGTTATCTTAGCTGATGACCATCTAAACTGAAAAAAAAATAACTCGACGTCTGTTTCATTAGGAGTGTCCTGGATAGCTGAATCGTTTGGTGGTGCAACTATAGAGTGGTAGGGTGGTAATAAGTTACTGCTGACGCGGAATTTCAACAGACTTATTTTATAACCAATATAAGTTACAAAAAACACTTTTTAAAATCTTATGTTGCGTGTTTCGCCGCGACCTAATGTTACCAAATAAGTATTAATTTCAAGTGACCTGTGACTAAAGTGGAGGAAATTAGTCGTGCCTGAAATAAGGGAGTATTACAGAACTTAAAAGCCGTAATCACGCAATAAAGTACTTGAAATAATGAATACTGACATGCTTCAGTAAATTATTTAATGAAGTCATTAGGTGTAAAAAATACACAAAATACGGATGTATGTTTAATATGTAACCAGTTTTATTTCAACTATAATGAATATTATATAGCCGTGTGGTATCCGGTAGAATAGAATAGACCATCCTCCATTATTACCGAGGTGTCGTAAGAGGCGACTAAGGTATGTGCCGTGTAGTATCCGGCTGCATAGAATAGACCACCCTCATTTTCTTACCAAGGTGCCGTAAAAGGCGACTAAGGTAAGTTGACCTCAGGCAGGCGGCCGGTCGTAAAATACGTAGCCAAATCATGTGATAACATGTTTGTAACATGTTGAGCCGACCCCACTTAGAGTGGGATAAGGGCAGGAGAATGATGATATAATGAATATTATATAACTGCGTTATGCTTAAAACTTGATGTAGAATGACTAAGTAAAACATATCTCTATTCAAGATCACCAAAAAGGATTTCGACACAATAACTAATAATCACACATCACAATAATGATCGGATTGCGAAATGACGGAATCGTTTCCTGCATCGATACGCTAGAACAACCTCTTATGGTTAACGGCCGAAATTGCAGAATAGTGGTCGTGTATTGATGTTAAAAATATGTGATTTATGGTGTCTTGTTGAACTTACGAATAACAGACTTAGACTAAAGTTGCAGTCTTAAAGATTACAAAAATATTAATAAATCATGTTTTACAGATATATGTTGAATATAAATACCAGTTCGTATTCTTTCAGTCCTCTGCTGTTTGCTTACTAAGAAGCAAAACCGAATGTAAATTATCTCATTAAAGATCCTAGAGATTTTTGTTAGCTATTACATCCTAGTGGTTTTTTAAGATAAAAATAGGCTTGCTATTTTGTCGTGGAGTCTATCTCCTGATGATGCTTCGGTTGCGGGGCGAAACGATTGTTGAGTTTGTGATAGGAACGTGTGTAGTGCTTGTGTATTGTGGTGGAAGTGGTGGAGGTGTGTGCATGTGTTTTTACGAATCCTGCACGTATCGGGTATGAAAATACGGATAGTCCACTATACATTTAACACTATATATATTTTCTATATACTATATCGCGGATTATAGCAAAATAATTTTAGTATTACTTTTGTATTATGGATCTCCGCAAAGTAATGCCTAATTCTATAAACTATTTTTAAGATAACTTTATTGTACACACTGATGAACAAATAATTCTATTTAAAACTAAATGATAAACAAAATACTTCAATAAATATTTATATTTCTACATATATATAAAACAAACACATAAATGCATTCATAAATACATATATAAATTCTACATTCTAACAACAGTGCATTCCACAATCTAACAGCCTTTCCGTATGGAGACTTTTATTCAAGAATGACAATTAGACAGTTGACTCTTTGACAGTGTTATAAACTCGTGTTATTGCGGTGTGTACAGTAGTTGTAGTAATTGCTTGAAGCTCCAAAATCTTTAAATTTTCGTTGAAAGTAGTGCACAGAAAACCAAATTTATTCATTTTTATTCAACTCTATATTTATTTTAAGGATGATAAGAGTAAGTAATAAGCTACTTTAGGTAATATTGTAAGTAATAAAACTACCCTTATAGCGATGAAAATTTTAATTTAAAGTGAAATTAATACTTGCTACTAGTGGCAATGCAAAAGTTGCGACAGATTTAACCTTTGTGCCTTAAAGAAATTTCAGCTTTATAGATTATAAAAGAGCCCTCAATTCCGTTCGTAAGTACGAGGTATAAGAAAAGGATACTTTGTCGCCAAAGAAACTGGTATAGATCAAAGTGCAAAGTATCCGGAGCACATTACTCTTTGACTGTCAGAAGCACCGTTGGGAATGCCTTCTTCAAAGAAGATGCCCCTTTGTGTTTCTAGGTCTTTCATGTTGAGCTTTATTACCCATTTAATTAAAAATCCTTTTTATAGACATCATTATGTAACCATTTCTTAGCACCTTTTTATATTCATTATATAGTTTACATTTTGTAATTTAGACTATCTTGATAATATTCTTCAAAGTTAATGTGTCAGTTTCCACCACAATAACGCCGTATAAAAAGCTCATGAATATGGCCCATATGGTCTTGAAACTAGTCAGGCTTAGCCGATAAAACGAGATGTGAGTATAGCCGGTTTTTAATCCATAATTTGAATGTATTACACGATTTCCGGTAAAGGAAAATAACGCGAGGAATCCTGCATGGCTCCATAGGATACTGGGGATATGTGTAACCTACCAATCCGCATTGGAGCAATGGGTATATAAATTGATCTTTCTCTCGGATAACGGAGAGAGGAGGCCTTTGGACAGCAGTGGGATAGTATCAGAGACTTGTAAAGCCGGTTTCTATACATTAAATATGGTTTTTAATTCAAAATCTAATTGTCACGACTTCATGTTTTCATACGCACAAATTTTCTATTCAAAGCAACTATCCCACACAGCTTTTAACTCAAACCTCATTTAACATTCTACTTTAAGCAACTAAAGTAAAGCAAGTAAAGAATATACGCGTTAAATTATTTTTACATCGAAGCAGGTCTTATAATTTTTATTCCCTACACCTGCGGCTGAGCGTAAACAAGCAACCATTTTTTTATGTTACTGTTTTATCCTGATTCAAATTTGCCTTTACGAATAAACTCTTGAATCACGACGCCTTGTGTTTATTTGCATGGGTTACCCGAGTCAGATTCTGAATATTAATATTTTTCTGTTTTATACCTGCGTTATACGCTAATGTCACATACCAAAATAACGGGATCTTATCCTACCTTATGCTCGTAATGTTTTATGAAAGTGACAAATCTCTGAATGCCGATTAACAATGTCGACTTTATGCCTTTATTTATTTTATTTTATTTATTTATTTATTCTTTATTTTTTTACGCTGTGTGGTATCCGGCATAGAACAAACCACCCTCCTTTCTTACCGAGGTATCGTAAAAGGCGACTAAGGTAAGTTGACGTCAGGCAGGACGCCGGTCGTAAAATATGTAGCCAAATCATGTGACAACATGTTTGTAACATGTTGTCATATGATTTGGCATGACCACATGTTTGTAACATGTTGTGCTGACCCCGCTTAGAGTAGGATAAGGGCAGAAGAATGATGATGATTTATTTTTAATTGTTTTGAAGAAACAATAAGCTCTAAGTTATTTCACATAATAGATTCTGTTTATATAAAAATTACCTAAAGATTATAAAAATTGTTGGAGATCATGATGAAAAAAAAATACCTATTTGAAAGAAAAATGATTCTAGCCTATCTTATTTGACGAGAATAGGCCGACTGTGTAAAAAATATAATTTGGTCTTATATCGTCATTCGACCTAATGCGTCTCACGTCGAGATATATCATATGGCATCGAACATTTTAAATTTCTTTTATTACTCTTACCTGGCCTACTGTCGCAGGTGACAATGATGGCCTTCAGCTCCGACGGACGATATAGTGTACCATATATATATTTATTTATTTAAATTCTTTTAAATTCATGTCACTTTAATATAATATAACTTTAATATAAATAGAGTGAATTATGGCACACAGTTTTAAATAACTAAGGGTAGTTTCAAAAAATAAGAATTACTTTTACAGCTGTTACTAAATAATTCCTCTTAATTATAGACGCGGGAGTGATTTTGCAAGCTACACATAATTTAAGCACTGAACAAATTATGTAATATAACTTAAGTAAGATTTTACTCACAAACTGAAGATGACGTAAGATCAACTCGAGTTTATTAGCGACGCAAAGTTACGATCCAATTAAGCAACATGCAGTTCCCATGCACAAGTTATAATTAAACATACCCAATTATTGTTTCTTGATATAACCAATATCTACAACTTTATTTGCTCTCTATAAATCACGTAATTCTGAGTAAAATTTTGGGTTGTGTATTACAATATTTCATAATTTAAAGACCATTTTGAACTCCTTACCTCTGGCCATAGTAGATAGTAGAACCAAGAACAAAAGTAAATGCTTTCATTACTTCAACCCTTCTACTATCCCTACATTTAAATTAATATTGATCCATTTCTGTGTTCAGGTAAGATAGAAAAAGGTAAAAAACACACACTTTCATATCTTTTACTTTATTTTTATCGGACACTTACACACACGGTCGTCCGTCCCTAAGATAAGTAATTTAATACTTGTGTTATGGGTGACAGAGAAGTGGTAAATATATACATATATAACTAAATAAAAAACTTAAATACACATAGACTCGAAGCCGCCGTGTGGTATCCGGCTGAGTAGAATAGACCACCCTCATTTCTTAGTGAGGTGTCGTAAAAGGCGACTAAGTAATTCGACCCGCCGAGATCCGAGATGTGGTATCCGGTTGAGTAGAATAGACCACCCTCTTTCTTACCAAGGGGTCGTAAAATACGACTAAGGTAAGTTGACGTCAGGCAGGTGGCCGGTCGTAAAATACGTAGCCAAATCATTTGACAACATGTTTGAAACATGTTGAGCCGACTCCACGTGGAGTGGGATAAGGGCAGGAGGATGATGATGATACTCGAAGAACCAACAAAAATTTTAAAATATTGGCTCTCGGCGGGAGTCGAACCCATGACCCCTGGATCTGAAGGCAGGATCATCGCTTACTGCGCCAACAGGCCAGTCATATAATACGTAAAGTTTATCGTAGCACACTGCTTTTTAAAGCTCTACTAAATAATATACAAACTTTATGTTCAGAGAGATCGTAATAGTGACATCGCCGAAATGGCAAACACTTTTCAGTTTAGTCATTTGCTCTATAATAGGATGCATAAATCACAATAAAACTCACAGCTGAACGGCGCCATTCCTTCTAATTTATAGGTCCAACGTACCCAGGGAGTACTTTTCCAGAATAGTGGAAATACGAGTTCGTGCGCTCACAGTTCACAGAACTAATCAACTAATAAAGTCAACGACCTCTAATACGTTTTTCTTTCCCTTTAATCCCACTTTTCACTCGTAAGCCGTTGATTGTTAGAAAATGACTGAAATATACGACCTTAAGATTTTTAAAGTAAGATTTTTCTGCATTCTTTTACCATTTGTACGAAACATTAATTACTAAACTATCAGCAAATTCAAAACATTATTCATTCAAGTAACTTGTAAACAAGTGCTTTTGAATCGTTAACATCTACTGCTGGTTCAGAAAGCTGTTCTTACTTATTGTTACCAAATAAAATAAAACTTAAACTGCCTTGAAAGTGTGGAAATTTTATAGACTGTAAAATTTAATTATTATTTTTTTAATTATTTATATACAAATTTAAATATTTTTTTAAATATATTCTATATAAAAAGTACAAAAAAAGCAACCGTCGGTTTGGGCTCGAGACTGAGGAACCTCCTCACAATCCTTGTCGTCTCAAGCAATAATGCATTTTGTATCCTTCGCTTGATCCAAACGACTAAGCGAGAGCCTCTTGAGATGTTGGTCAATGGAGATATTATTATTATTCTACGAAAAGTCACTCACGGCCGATTTATATATATTATATAGATATGTATAAATACAATTAAAATATATTGCAATTCTGGCAGAATCCAGCAGCACTGCCTTCTGCAATTTTTCTGCAAGTGAACTGCCACGAAAACCCAGCTTGTAGATTAGACGATCGGTATTATTTGAGTAGGCGCCACATTGCAAAAACCTCGTGTGTCCAGATCTAAGTACTTACTTTTCTTCTCAGTTTCAGCTCTTACGCGTTTTGTCAAACGAGATCGTAATGTCGTAATTTTTTCTAGAATACGAATTTTAAACATAAAAGTAGTTATTGTGAGTTAACCATAAAGATAGAGACATGCTATCTGGACTTTTTTGCATTAGTTTTATAGATCTACAATTCTCTAGTACATTACTTTAGCGTATCTCTGCTGGTTTACACAGCGCAAGCGACTAAAGCTCCCAGCGAGCAAATTTTTTAACAACTGCGAGATCTCTTAAACACAATTTACCTAATACCGATATGTACTATTTATTTACACCATCCGGAAGAATTGCACCATCTTTTGGTGAAAACCGTACAAAAATCCGTTAAGTAGATTTTGAGAAAATCGATTACATACAGACAGACAGCTTTTTGGTTTTATAATAAGTATAGATTTTGGAATGACGTCCATTACACAATTTAATTACAGTAAATTACCGGATATAGTTATTTGTGTGAATCCGTACAGTGTAAGTAAATTTTTGGTTACTCTGCTAGTTATCAAAATATCTAGACTCCTGAAGATGCATTTCCCCATGCGACAACATCGTGTTATAAATTCATGACAGAGTCTCCCGGTTGGGTTTTGAAACTAGTCAGACATGGCGCATAATTATGCCGAGAGTATGAGCGGTTCTATAAACAAATAACCATTAAATTGTTTGGTAAGCAATCATTATTAATGTATAAGATGTGACATAAGCAATCATGGGTAATGTATAGAATATGATATATTATTGGTTAAAGTCACTGATTTTCCTCACCTTACGATTAAAACTAATTAATTTATAGAAGTAGGCGTTACTTGCGGCATTCCATAATACTAAAGTTATGATTGAACTATTTTGCTATTTCCGCGTTGGTTAAAAAAATTAACTACTGCTATGTGAAGGAAGCAAACCCGTTTTCATACCTTATACATGTAGGATTAGTTATCGCAGGTATCCTAAGACACCACCATCAACAGAACACTATACATATTCAGTACGACAATCTCAATGTTCCTAACACCTAACCGAAGAATCGTCAGGAGATAGACAAAATCGCAAAGCCAGCGATTTAGTCGTGAAGCTTATCTCTTAATAAAAGTGAAATATTAGTAATATTTAATTAGTGTAAATATTTAAGCTTTATTTATGTATTTACTAGTATTTAAGAAGACCTAGTTCCATCCATTACATATATAATAATTATTGATGGAAAATAATTGTCCGTTGAAATTTCAGTTTCTCACAAAACTCAATCCAAGCCTTGTGGATGCGCTTTGGTGTTTGATTTATGTATTATCCGTATAATAAGTAAGCATTGTATTACCAATATATAAGTATAGTAGTAAGAATCAGTTGATTAAAACAGTAAAGTACGTGCCAAAGTTCACTGATATATATAGACTCGCATCTTTACATCAAGCTGACATGGTAAGGGCGTTTGTGGGCGTTACTAGGAGGCGTATGAGCTACATTTTCAAAGATTTTCGGTGCTAAATTTAAGAAATGTTGTACAATATTTTATTTCTCTTTCTATTTCGAACTAAAATTGCAATTTGCAACAATGCTTGTGCCAGTACCCTGACAGCGCTAATAAAAACTTGGCACCGAGTGCCTTAACTTTTACTTTGAATATTCATGGAGCAAATTAACTTGGAAGTTTTAGGTGAGGAATTATAATATAATAATTTCTCACAATTTTGTCTTTCTGAAATTTTAAAGAATAGAATCTGAGGGTTACCAGGTCAAAAAAGCAATGCTGTCATAACAAGGTTCATTCAAGAGGAGGATCTAAATTTTAATGTACCTTAAATTGTACTTTTTTGATAAGGATTACTTTCAACGAAATTCTTTAGTATGGAATTTCGCAAAGTAACGCCTGCTTCTACAAAAAAAAATACTTGATATATTCAATTTACAAATGAGCATTGGAACAACTTAGTAGGTTACCTCTTCCGGGCGTCGAATAGGGGAATTCGACGCTCTCGTTGAAAGGATCCTAGAGGTGTCCGATGCATCAAAGTGTTCATGACTCGGTGGTGTTTGTAAAGGTCTGTCCAGTCTTTACCAAGAGTAGTAGGAGTAGGCTGCTGACGAGGGTGTCGTGACGAGGGTCGACGTGATACGTTCAGTATTCCGTTGCCCCCGTCACGAAGCAGCAAGTTGGAACGCCAAGAGGTTTTAGCCGGTCGGAGTCCAACATAACTGCTTCCGACCCTCAATGGAAAGGTTTTTCCTAGCTTTCTCTCGTGGTAGTTCTATCTGTTCTGCCCAAAGGGTGAGAGGAGGCCAGCCCAACAGCATTGAAATATCCCTTAACATTTTTGATGAAGCTTTTTAAGGTATATGCTTCATTGATATTTGTATCATGCATTTTACGGTATAATAAAACAACGTGAAACTGCATATCTCTAGAATATGCATGACCTACCAATCTACATTCCAGTAGCATGATGGATCCAAGATTCAATCGTTCGTTCTATAGAAGGCTTGTCCTAGATGTGGGATAGCAGAAAACTTTACTTTACTTTACTTAATTACCGTAATAAATAATTTGTCTCTTTAAACAGTAAACACAGTGTGACTCTAATAACGGTCTATCATCATTAAGCGTTTTAGGTTGTAAATCTTATTTATTATGAATCTCAATTAATTGGGCACACGAACCTCAAGCATTTAATAAGAGATTTATAAAATAATTTCAAATGCACGACTAGTCATCATTCACATGCCATAAAATATTCGAAAGCTATTTTCGGTTACTGTGTAAAACCTTTTCATTATCACTATCATTGTTTGATCACAATGGGAGATAACTTGGTAGGGGCATCGTAAATAAACGCTATATATTCTCTATTGTTAGGAAATTGAGTTTCGCTACGCAAATAGAATGCACGCCTTCAAAGGTTTATGGTTATTTCACTAATATATAATGAGCATTAAATAGTTGTTCATGAACGAAAGAATCTTTTCAAAGAGACTTCAGAATGTTGAATATACTATGCAAATAGTATCAACATTATTATTAAGGGCAGGGGCCTTATTCCAGTCTATTTAAAATAGGAACATGTTTTTCTGTTCCATTTTCTTCTATCATTTGTTCTTCTTTCTTCATTGACAACAGATGGACGTCCACTGCTCGACATAATCTCTTCATGGTAATCCAACGGCTCCCCGCAACCTTTTTGGGGTCGTCAGTCTATCTCGTCTAGAGGGTCTACCAACACTGCGTTTTCTGGTGTGAGGTCGCCATTCCAACACCTTGAGACCCCAACGCCCTTCGGTTCCGCAATATGTACCCCACCCATTGCAACTTCAATTTTGTGACACTATATCGGTGACTCTGGTTCTTCTATCTCTTCTCATTTCTGAATTGATCACAAAGAAGTACTCCGAGCATAGCGCGATTCATCACCCGCAGAGCGACTCTGAGCCTTCATATTATTCGTTAACTCCTTTAAAATGAAAAAATAATTCATACTATTTAACCATCCCCTTTTTGGCCTTCCTCTAGTCACATATCCATCCACATTCATATTCAACACTTTGGTCACATGATTTTGATCCCACCACATTATACATCCATACCATCTTCCACTTCTCTTCTTTTTTTATAATGAGCGCAATTAATCTAATTCAAACGTTATCTTATATATTTACTACTTGCCCGCGGCTTCGCTTGCGTGGAATTTAGTCCGCCACATTAAGTTTCGTTACAGATCACTTTAGATTTTAAAAAAATATTTTACTCAATATTCAAAAACATATATTTAATTTCATAACTTCAAAACTGACGAATTCCAAACAATCTTCGTGCGCCGCGCATAGTAGGCACTCTATGGCGCTCCATTGAAGTCAATCATATCGTGATAACTTTTAAATTATTCGGTCAAATTACTTAGTGTAAAAGACAAAGTTTGTCTACATGAAATACCGAAAGCGACAAATGTATTGATTTTTATTAGAGTTTGATAAATTTACTAAAATGTACTTTGTAAAATAGTATCAAACTGAATTAAATTTATGATACGAAATTTTGGTCATAGTGGCTTTTACATAAAAGGTAGATGTATGCTGTCGCGGACTTTTATTTAGAACTATTCAAGACAACCAATACTACGATACATCATCTTTGTTTAACTCCAATGGTTTAGGCAGGGTACGCCAAGATGACTCTCAGATGCCAGAATTTTTCCAACTTTATTTACATGTATCGTAATATTACGGCAAATCATAACAAATTGTAGCTTATATGTTATTCCGATGTATAATCTATATAACTGTAAAGTTTCATCCAAATCCTTCCAATAGCTTTTTCATGAAAGAGTAACAAATCTCCGTCCATACTCAGAAATTTTACAAGAATTTAAAAACCATCATTAAATGCGCTCTGTAATTTATTTATTTATTTATTTATTTATTTGGACATCCAGTAGTTGCTACATATAAAACTTACATAAAAAAATAATAGAAACGAAAAATAGTTTAAAATGTACAACTTATTAAGGTGTCACAGCATGCACCAAAAATTACTACACAATATAAACGTAAAAAAAATTACATAATAGATTGAAACATAGAACTTAATAGGTAAAAAAATAAAATAAAATAAAATAATCCGGTAAACAAAACAAAGAATTAAGATAAAGATAAATACTAAGACGATCGATCTCATCGCATTAATCTTCTCTTAACAATCTTACTGTCTTTTTTTTGAATATTTGTAAAGTGTCGTTAAAAATATCCACTTCTCGGCAGATGGATATATATCCAGTCTGTAATTTTTCAAAGTTCTCTGTATTCTCCCTCTGGTTACATTCCCGATGAGATTCATTTTGCCTAAAAGGTCCATACACTACAAAAATTCTATTCATTCAAATTGAAAAACGAGCGGATTTTGGACACGACTATGTTCAGAATGCTCAAAGGCGAGAGATGAAACAAAAGTTGATATGGACGGAAATTTACGGACAGTTTGCAATGCAATGAATGGTATGACATCCATTCAGATACTCGTAGAAATTTACGGCTAAGAGCATATTCGTATGTGTGGATTATATCATTTTGAAATAATAATCGTCATACTGTCCATATCTCTTTTAGGATTATAGTACAGTTAAGCCTATAAAAAGTATTAGGTTCTACTTATGGTAATTTTGTCAATTATTAAAATTGTATGGAAATTAGCAAGATTATGATAACATTGCTGTCACGGTAGACATATATAAATTTATATTTATTTAAAATTAATTAATTTTTATTAATTTAATTTATTTAAAAATAAATCTATTTGTCACTTACAAATAGATTTATTTTTTAACAGGTTACTGTTTCTATATTGTTCTCCGCTTGAAACATTCTGAATGAATTTGTAGGTTAATCGCTCGTTATCAAAGGCTCTATTGTACCCTGAAAGGTTAAGGAGGCCCTTTTAGGGTGATGTTTGGGCAGTCTCTCCAGTAAATTACACCTTATAAACTAATAGATAAAAAAGTGATGCTTAACATGTTATGATATCTTGCAATCAAGACAGCTGTTAGCAAACAGGAGGACGAAAAAAAATTATTACTTCACCCTCATAGTAATTTTTAGAACAATGAAGATTAAGACTTTTCTCTGATTTTTGATGAAGATTGAGTAACTGTATTAGAATATATCTCTATCCTATGGAGAACATAGGAAAACGAATTGTCAAGTTCTTACTGATTTTTAAAAAAAATTCTTAAATTCATCGATTGACTAGCCCGTTGGCGAAGTTGCCATTCAATCTGCCTTAAGCTAACGAGTCATGGGTTTGATTTGCGCCGCGGTCCAACATTTTTCTATAAATAATTCATTGGTTCTTCTAGTCTGGGTGTATATATGTTTTCAAGGATTATATAAAATTATATATATACTTATCAGTTGTGTGTCACCCATAACACAGAAGTCTTAAGTTACTTTCTTTGCGCAGGGACAGTCGTGTGTGTAAATGTTAAATTATAATCATTATTTAGAATGTTTGTTACGCTATCTGTTAATACATAGTATTACTGATAACTTCTTATTCTTTAGCAATGACGGTCTCTGCTCGAAATAGGTTTGGGATTTTTGTACGATATATGATTTTGAGTAGCTTAGATCCAGTGGCCGGTAAGCTCAATTTTTGAGAGGATCTGTTTTCAGTTCTGGATCGCAACTCTAAAAAATTACCAAAACTAACAAATACCTTATTATAAAATCTTCTTACCTTTAAAAGGAGCTTCATCTGAGATCTTTACTAATATTATAAAGAGTAAAGATTTGTATGTTTGTTTGTATGAGTGTATGTTTGTAATGTTTTCACGCAAAAACTACTGAATTGATTTCAAAAATTCTTTTACCATTAGAAAGCTGCTTCTTCACTGAGCAACGTAGGCTATATGACATTTTCAAAAACAATAGGGAACCCCAATAAAATTGTAATAAGTTGTTAAAAATTTAGTCGTAAACATCTTTTATCGCGACTTCGTACGTACCGACTTCGTTGATTTTCCACTACCAAGAGATCGTCATGGACGCGGGTGAAACCGCGGGGCATTTATAGTTATCTAATAAAGTGACATCTAATGTTGAATATTAAATATTTCTTCTATTAAAATCTTCGAGGAAAGAGGACTCCTTTGCTCAATAGTTGAACAGTAACTTACTATTTTTTTTACTCTTAACCATGTACCATTACAGTACAACGTAATTCAGTTCACGTAAGTTAAATTTACTACTTCATGTTTTGATTTCTAGTGAGTTGATTTTAATTATAAGCAAAATGAAACACTTGGTTCGTTTTCTACAAGATATGCAACAATACCTACGAATATACACGAAATATAGAAATCAGAAGTTTTATAGAAATCATTTCTTTTATCCATATCTGAACTCAACTTTCGTTACAATGTCGAGATTACAGATCTTGAAACACAACATCTGTGTATTTGCATAAGTTATTTGTGAACGCGCTCCCGGAATATTACGGTGAACGTTTAATACATTTGTTGCTTCCTGAACCAAAAACATTTCTTTGTAGCGTTCAGTACATTATTTAAGCTGGCGTTGAAAATAAACTGTATGAGTGTATTTAAATTAAAAAAAAGAGTTTTTAGAGTTCCACACTGTGAATACCGGAAAGACTAAACGACTACGGAGTGTCATTTTTTCTTAGAATGTCTGGTGGTAGAAATTAAAATGTTAAACAATAATGATATTTACTCGTCTGCATAAAGTTGCGTTAATGGTATAATAATTAAATTTAATTCAAAAGCAACGATAATATTATTTTGCTGTAATCCGCTATACAGTAAATTTAACATCCTGTATTGCATATATTTTTTCTTATCGCGGATTATAGCAAAAAAAGCATATTTTTTTTAACATATGGCAGAACGACACATACAGTTGTCCGTCCTCAAGGTAACTTAATGTTTGCGTTATGACAGAAAAGACACAGACAACTGGTAAATATATACATATATTATTTTAAATGCTTACTTGTACTAAATAACACATATACATATACCCAGAGTCGAAGAAAAAACAAATTGTTTTATTATTTTAGAAAATGTTACCCCTTGGTGAGAATTGAACCTACATTTATCAAGGCTGGGTCATTGCCAATTGCCCCAAAGGGCTAGTCAAATCATTAATTTGTATGATGGACCTCCAAAGACATCTTAAATAAATTACTTAAGTTTAAGCCATCTCTGATTAATAAAAATGAAAAAAAAACGCATTATTGATGCGTAATTATTTCGGAATCACTAACTATAGGAACCACTAAATTCAAGCTGCTAAAGAATCCATGGAGACACCAACTATTCGAAATATGTACGGAACACTGTCCGCAATTAAAACTTGTTCGTAGCCGTTTTTTTATAAGCTTTTAGTAAAATCGTGGCATCGCGTGCTTTTATATAATAAATGTGGTAGCGCAGTTTCGAATAGCCGTAACAGTTCGGTTATGCAAGTCACAGAAGGAATCATATTAAATTTGTACATGTACCTACAATTTTTCTTCACGTGACCATGTTTTCTTTACATTTTTTATTATTAAAAATGTAAGTTTGTTTAGTTTGCTTATTCGTTAATTGAAGCTCGTATTGTTGTATAGTGACCTTTTACGAAATGAGTTGAGCTTCGAATGAGTTTTCTGTAAAAATGATTATTGGTATCTATGATTCATCTTGTGCTTTGATTGAATCGAAGTGAAATCCAATTAATTTTTTTTTTTAAAAGTAAACTTGTAAACGAGTGATTTTGATTGCTGGTTTGGAAAGCCGTTCCCACCGTGAAAATCTAGCAAGAAACTCAGCGGTTGCTTTTTCCATGACATAATTCTTATTATTAGATATATTTAGTCTTTGCCGTCTTATACAGGGTTGGTGGGTACAGCATATAGTAACAGACTATAGTAAGTAAAGTAACGGCCTGTTACAATCCCATCAATCAGAATTCTCTAGAAATATGCAGGTTTCCTCACGATATTTTCCTTCCCGAGAAGCGTGTGATTAATTGCAATTATCAATTAGACACATAAGTTTTAATAGAAAAACTCATTGGTGCCTACCCGGGTTTGAACTCGTGTTCCCCTCGTAAGAGTCGCACGGTCTCACCGCTGGACTATCACAGCTTTACAACATAATACAGTAATCTTTCTAAATCAGCCTCTTTTAACAGTGTTTTAAAACTGTTGTAATTTTAAAGCTTAAATTGATTGCGGAATTTCATTATAGAATGTTATACTCAAACCTACAAACGACTTACTTACTTTTGCATTAATGAAAACATCGTGAGGTAGCTTGTATATTTTTTTGGTTATTCGTTCTTCGGTTATTCGTTCCTTCTTAGCACTCTGATTTCGAATCGGAGTTAAAAGTCTAAACTCCAATCCTTCTGTCCAAAACGTAAGAGAACAAAATTTGTGGGATAGCATGAAACCGTAACTAAAGTTTTAGCAGATCAAAATAAGTTACGCAAAACACACCAATCCTTAATTATTATTTGCCCTTGCCACGGAATCAAGGTAAAGTCTCTGTTTAGTTCTTAGAAAGGCATCATCTACCAAGCTTAACTTTAGCTGTCCGCCATGCAATAGAATACCCCGGAATCGGATATTCTATAAAGACTAAAGCTCAAATAAAAGTGAAAAATACCTAACAAGAGTATTTGATGTTCGTTCTTTGAAATTTGCAATATTTTACAAGATATCACTTTGTTGTTAAATGCTATAGAGTACAATAGCCTATATTGCATAATTAATATACGGCATATACTAAAATAATAAATACGTAAGTATGTTTTTTTTTAAATTTATTTAATAAAAATATAAATTATCACAAAAATACATAGCAAAAATCAAAGAGATTTGTACTATAGTTAGCGTCTGTTATCATGCATGTTAACATCTGTTCGTCTCTTACCTCTGAATGAAGCAGCGATCTATCGATAACATTTATCAAGATTAACACCTCTTATTAACTGAAATGCATGTATTCTCAGCAGAAGCTATTTATTTTATTTATTTATTTATTCTTTTTGCACTATACAGAGATACATTGGTCATAGAGAATTAATTATAACAAGCGTGCAAAGGCGGTCTTATCGCTAAAGCGATCTCTCACAGACAACCTTTGGTGAAAGGAGAATACTATGAGAGCGGGTATAGTGCAAAGTAAACTATAATACATACAATTAAATACTAATATTACATAGATATTCACAATTATATATATATATTATAATACATATATATATTTAAAGTACATCACATAAATAGCCATTACAAGATAAATTTTACAAATTCAAAGATAAATAATGCAGCTTCAAACGATTTTTAAATATATGTAAAGATTCCGAACGACGGATATCGATAGGAAGAGCGTTCCAATGACGGACACACTGAACTGTAAATGAATTACCGTAGTAAGTGGTCCGACTGGAGGGCATGTTAAGTTTAAAATCGTTGGTTGAACGGAGAGGAAACCTACTATCGGTACCAAAAAAACGGAATCGTTCTTTTAGGTAGGATGGAGTTTGAGGGAGGTACAGAATACTATAGAGAAGCGATAAGGAATGTAACATTCTACGCTGTCTGATTGGCAACCACCTCAGTTGCTCCCGGTACTGCGAAACGTGGTCAAACTTACGTAGGCCAAAAACGAAACGTATACATGAGTTTTGTAATCTTTCTAACTTATTAAGAAGATCTTGATTTAAGTCGAGGTAGCAAGAGTCAGCATAATTCAATATTGGCATAAGCAAAGACTTGACTAGAGAGATTTTGGTTTTCAAAGGGAGGAAATTTTTCCACCGTCTTAGGGAACAGAGTGAAGCAGAGACCTTTCGACTTACTTCTACAACATGAGGTACCCAGCATAAAGTGCTATCAATGATGACACCAAGATTTTTGACAGTGCTACTGAGGGGTAATATTACTCCATTTAAGCAGATAGAAGGAAGATTATTAGCACGAAGTTCTGATAGCATTTTTTTGCTGCCTATAATGATGGATTGTGATTTTTGGGGGTTAATCAAAAGACCAAACGATTTACACCACTCTGAAATATTAAATAGGTCAGAATTCAGAGTTGCGATAGCTACAGAAATATTTTCAATGGAAGAAGAAATGTATATTTGTAGATCGACAGCATAAAAATGGAAAGAAGATGAAATATGAGAAGCAATAGTAATAATGAAAACCGAGAAAAGGAGAGGCGATAGAACGCTTTCTTGAGGAACCCCAGCGTAAACACAGGAGATCGCAGAATATTTGTCATCAAAAGTGACACATTGTTTTCTGTCATATAAGTATGAGCGAAGCCAGTTAACAACGCTAGGAGAAAAGTTGAGAGAATTTAAAACAGCGAGAAGTAAGTCGTAGTCAACGGCATTAAATGCGTTGCTGAAGTCAAGGAGAACTAAAGCAGTTACCAATTTGTTATCTAAACCATACCGTATATCGTCAATTACCTTAACAAGAGTAGTCACTGCACTGTGACCGGACCTAAAACCGGACTGAAATGGAGATAAGATTTCATTTTTAGTAAGAAATAAATTGAGTTGATTATGTACAATACGTTCAAGGACCTTAGATAAAAAAGGAAGAATACAGATGGGACGGAAATGTTGAGGGAGTGATGGACTGTGGTTTTTCGTAACTGGGACAACAAACGCTTTACGCCAGACAGCCGGAAAGGTGCAAGAAGATAGGGAGTAATTAAACAGGTGAGATAAAATTGGTAAGATTTTGTTTAAAAGTAACAAGATCATTCTACGACTTAAACCGTCACAGCCAATTGCATTAAACTTTATAGATGTAACATGTTTTTTAATTTCGCCCAATGTAATGTAGGAAAAGTGGAAAGGCGGGTAATTTGAAACAGGTAGGGATCGTAATTGCGAAAGTGCATCTTGTTTGTTTTTATTATTAAGTAAAGGTGCAGCAGTAAAATATTGATTTAGAGTATCTAGGTCTGGCATATTTGTCGTAACATTGCTTTGACGCCCTAGGCCCAAAGAATTCAAGAACCTCCAAACTTTAGCTGTACTTTTATTATTTACGCAGTTATTAATAAAATTGCGTTGCGCATCCCTACAGATCATACTGCAACGATTACGGAGTCGCTTATATTTTAAAAGGTTACTATCGGTTGAGCATAGTTTATATTGACTTTTAGCCGCATTCCGCTTAGTCATTAGCTTTTTAATTTCCGGAGTTAACCAGGGAGCTGGCAAATGCTTAAGCTTGACGGGCCTTAGTGGGGCGTGGACATCGAATAATTCAGTAAGAATGGAGTTAAAAATGTCCAATTTTTCATCAATTGAATTAGCAGAGAAGACAGCCGTCCGTTCGATATTACTTAACTCATTCATAAATAGGGTTTTGTCAAGATGTTTAAAATTACGACGCATAACAATGGTAGGTTTTGCCTTCGGCGGACGTATCTTGTAAGAAGTGTATACTAGGTCGTGATAAGAAAAGGTTTCAGCAGGGAGCTGCCCATAAGAATCAACATGATTTAAAGAAAACACTATCATAAGGTCCAGTTGCGAAGGCAAACAGTTAGGAAAATAATGCGTCGCTCGCGTAGGTAACACATTAAGATTAGCACTACTGACAATATTATTGAACGGCTTCTCTCGGAAATCATCCTTAATGAGGCAAGTATTAAAGTCTCCCATTGTGATGGTGCGATCAGCAGAATCAACATTTTGTCCGAGGAGAGATTCAAAATTTTCAAAGTAATCAATTCGAAGAGATGGGCTGTAGAATACTCCTAACAATAACTTAAGACGTCCAAAAATCACCTCAATGAGTTAATGTTCAGATGATTCTCTATAAAATGAAGGAGATTTGCTTAATATAGAGAACGGAATGTGGCTACGCAGATAAATTGCAACACCGCCTCCCCCCCTACCTATGCGATCGTTTCGGACCAGATGAAATCCTGGAAGGCTGTACGATGTAGATGGCGGAAACGGTTTGAGAAAAGTCTCGGACACTAATATAGCGTGGATATTTGTATTGTCAAATATTGAAATAAAATCAGGGAAATGAGAGGGAATGCTTTAGGCATTAATATGGAGAACGTTGAAGTTTTTAGGAAAGAAGGAAAATACGGAGTTTAAGCGGTCATAAAGGGATATCGATGCACTATAAGAATTATTGCTTGAAGAGGAAGAATCTAAACAGTGAAAATTGTCGGAGTTATTTACACTATTATCGTTTGAAATCATGATTAAAATAATAATAAAATATTAAAAAATAAAATAATATAATATATCAAATAGATAAAAACAATTACAAAATAAAAATAAAATTTTATTTTACCTGACCACCTCCAGCAAAATTAACGTGTAAAATTTTAACACGAAAAGTACAAAGAAAAGGAACGTTATACATACACAATGAGTGGTCGAAATGGATTGAAGTTAGTGGCAATATCTATCATATAAATGTTATTAGTTCAACTTATTGTCATACTTTTCCTGAGTTCTTTCTACAGTTCTGACAACAGATGGTAGTGTTGTCAATTGTCATTCATTTAACATTTGAGATAGTAGGTTAGTGAACATTTGAAGTTTGTTGGCAATAATAATGTCACGTAAACAAGACGAAATAAAATAAAAATTTTCAGGTAGCATGAACTTTAAATATGAATAAACAATGCGAAATATTACTTGAGTGCAGTGACGTGGGCCAAGATGAAAAAAGCGGAAGTTTAAGAATATCAGAGCAAAGGAATGGATACAGACAGCCACTAACCTAACGGATATAAACTAAAACGACATTATCTGAGATTGAATAAACATATATAGATTCTATTCAATCTATTATATATGTAAAAATAATCTAGAAGGTAAAAACCTGGTAAATAAAGTAAAAAATTAAAAATAAAAGAAATATATATATAAGTATCCACTAAGAAAGAAACTGATTAACTGAGTTAGAAATCTTAAAGTTACATTTTAACTACCCGTTTGGTGCGCACTGGGTGAGAGGGGAGAGCAGTTTTAGTGATATGGCTAGTGTTTGAGCATGATGCGGCAACAGAAGTAGATGGCATGAGAGGTGCATCAATTATCTGGTTAATGAA
This sequence comes from Morpho deidamia, assembly GCA_947086505.1. NCBI lineage: Eukaryota > Metazoa > Arthropoda > Insecta > Lepidoptera > Nymphalidae > Morpho > Morpho deidamia. The sequence goes on from CAMTZC010000010.1 coordinate 11,514,949, forward strand.
TTAACCTCCAGCATAGTGCTCACTCGGTGACGCTGGCCATCGCTACCTATTATAATTATGAATCCGTCCTTCGTCTAACATTTGCCGATACGCCTAGCAGCCATGAAAGCATCGTGCCGATCCTTGGTTAAGAACTCGGAAAGTGTAATACCAGTATCCTTGAGAGCTGTTTTAGCATACCAGACCTGGTTTCTTAGACTAACATTGTGGAATTTTAGAAGAATGGCTCGAGGCCTATCACCTTTCATTTTCCCTATTCTCTGAGCACGCCTGAGACAGTCTTCCTCGAGCAACGGCAATTTGAGATGTTCGGACAGGACTTTGCTCACAACAGCAGAAGTGTTTTCTTTTTTGCCTTCAGGTATACCATGTACAAGAAGCATCTTCCTTCTGCTCCTTATCTCAATAAGGTTGACTTGACTCATTAGAAGTTTCACTTGCTGCTGCAGGCCCTCAAGTGCAGATAAGACAAAAGTTCGAAAGGCACTAAATTGCGCAGCAACATTAGAGTTAGGGCTGGTTGCAGGAATGGAGTTCTGCAAACTTCTTTGAAATTCTGCCATCCTTGTATTAAAGTGTTCGGTTAACGCCTGGATCGAATGTTCAATGGACTGCATAGTGAGTTTTCTAAGTTGCTATTCACAGTGATTTAATTGTCCCAATTATGAAATTCTGTATGGAGCTGGGAGTTAGCAGGTAATACAACACTTAATACATGTATTTAAGTTAGAAAATATATTAAAATTAAATAAAACTGTATGAGGTTCGTAAAAAGAATGTTGTGATTTACGACACCTACCCGCAAAAAAGCTAGTTAACAATAATCTGAATTATTTGTGCTCTGCTTTCTAAGGGCTTTTAAATGATGGTTATCCCATATTCCATTAAAATTTCCAAAAACCCGTTCTTAAAATGTTGTTTCTAATAAATAAAAAACATAATGATGCTATAGACGTCATCTGTTGAATTCATTTATAATACAACACTATAATTTGTATTATTTGTATAAAGCGGCCTGTTACAATCCCACTGCTGGGAATAGGCCTCCTTACTCCGTTTCTAGAGAGAAGGGTTGGAGCTAAGACCTAATACGCTGCTCCAATGCGGATTGGTAGGTTACACATATCTCCAGAATTCTCTAGAGATATGCAGGTTTCCTCACGATGTTTCTGGAGAGAAGAGTTGGAGCTAAGACCTACCACGCTCCTCCAATGCGGATTGGTTGGTTATACATATCTGCAAAATATAGTAACCGACTATAGTAAGTAAAGTAACGGCCTGTTACAATCCCATCAATCAGAATTCTCTAGAAATATGCAGGTTTCCTCACGATGATTTCCTTTACCGAAAAGCGTGTGATAAATTGCAATTATCAATTAGACACATGAGTTTTTAATAGAAAAACTCATTGGTGCCTGCCCGGGTTTTAACTCGTGTTCCCCTCGAAAGAGTCGCACGGTCTCACCGCTGGGCTATCACAGCTTTGTTTGTATAAATTTGATCAATATTTATATTAAAGAAATAACAAAACTCGCTGATAAATCGTACATCGAAACGAGATAAACCAGCTCGTCGTGTAAATCCATTTAAAACCGTAAAATGTCCGAAAATGATTCATAGTTGGTCCGGACCGTGCGTCCGCCTAAAACAGATTATCGTAATACCTTTTATTCTAGCGACTGGGCTCTACCTATACCCTCGATTTTATATTTTATTCATTTCAAGTAAAATACAAACAAAGAATATACGCTTCGTATCTTTCTCGTTATGTTCTCCCTACATTTCTACGTTCTCCCTCGTTATGTTTAAATTATTTCAACATTATAATTTTAAGTATTTTTTTGGTTATAGATTGTAAATTAAATTGTATTGAATTGCATTGTATTGAATTTGCATTACCTAATGCTGCAAAAACAGCAAATAGGCTCTCCATAAATAATGTACCACTGAAAACAGAAAATACAACTGTATTCTTGGAAGTGACCTTGGATTCAAAACTCCAATGGAGCACACACATAAAAACTTTTGCAGGGAAACTTAGTTCAGCAGCCTACGCTGTTCGAAAGATAAGACAATTTATAGATATCGAAACAGCATAACTTGTTTATTTTGCATACTTCCATAGCATTATGTCTTATGGAATATTGCTGTGGGGTAAATGCGCGGATAGTGAAAAAATTTTCGGATTACAAGTAAGAGCCATACGTGGCATCTACAATTTAAGTCCGCGTGATTCCCTGCGAGAGAAGTTTAAGGAAATAGGTATTCTAACATTTGCTTCACAGTATATTTTAAATAACATAATTTTGGTACATAAAAATATAAAGAATTATAAAATGATAGGTGATGTATATAATAGACAAAGTAGGAACCGACATAAGCTTGCGACTCCTGCTTTGCGCCTAGCAAAAGTACGTAAATCGTTTGTGGGTTTGGGTATAAGATTCTATAATAAAATTCCGAAATCAATTTTGGTCATGCCATTACAGCAGTTTAAAAACACTGTTAAAAAGAGGCTGATACAAAAAGCCTACTCTACTGGTGAAGATTACTTAGATGATAAGGATGTGTGGATATAGGTGCACTTCTACCCTGTACAAGACAGTAATAAATAAATATAAATAGTTCTAAGATTTATATTTTAAAAAGAGCAACCGCCGAGTTGCTTGCTGGCTCTTCTCGGTAGGAACAGCTTTTCGAACCAACAGTAAAGTTGACGATTCAAAAGCACTTGTTTACAAGTTTACTTGAATAAAGAATATTTGAATTTGAATTTGAAATGATCTCCTTAAGAACGTTTATCCTTTGACAGACAATTGATCGAGATTTATGTATGCACACACGCACCCTTTTTTTAATTATTAAATGATATTTCGGAATAATTTATCGAAGCAGGCCTTACTTTGCGGAGATCCATAATATAAAAGTAATCATAAAATATCGCGATAAGGTAAATAGAAAATATTTATAATGCTAAATATAGAGTGGACTATCCGTTTTCATATCTAATACATGCAAAATTCGCAAAAACACATGGACTACAAAACTCTACAATCCGCAAACACAATACATACAATCACTACGCACATTCATTATAATAAACTCTTATATTATCTATATTATCTTCTATATACCTTGTATATATATATATATATATCTACATATATGTACTAGATATCTCGGATTCATCATGAGCCATGTCATACATGTCGCAACATGTTTATACCAGAATTTTTATTCCAAGTAAACAGAGTTTACCTTTCACAGGCAATGGGATCGCCACAATATACTACTTTATTATAACTAATATAATATTTAAGAGTCATTGGTTTCTGTATTAACTTCTCAGACTCAGTTAAACAAATTGTAACGCAATCAGCCAACGCTGGCACTTAAGGAGCTACCTCCTTTGGCGAACATTTGTCCCAATCTACATTAGAACAAATATTGGCCTTGCATTTTAAAATTATTGACATATTCATTTTTACTAATAATCTTACCACTAAAGCCTTACTGCTAAATCCTCCATCGAAACAAGATAAATCCATATAAAACCGCGAAACGTTCGAAAATGATTTATAGTTGATCGAGTCTGAGCCTTCGCACAAAAACAGATTAACGGAATCCCTGTTATTCCAGCAGTCGGTTTAGCGCACGGATTTACGAACGAATAAACGTGCCACTCTGTTTTCTAATTTATAAGATTTGCCTTCTACTTTTAATAAATTAAAATGAATGACTTTATGTTCTCAAAACTAAATGAATTTCATTTGTTTGATAAAATCACGTAACGCTTATTAGCAATTAAAAATGTAGCATTTATAATTTTTTTAGTAAAGTGTGAATAATAGCGAGCTTAGTATTTGATTTTTTTTTTTTTTTATACATGGGGCACTTACATATACGATCGTCCGTCCTTAAAGTAAGTAACTTAATACTTGTATTACGGATGACAAACAACTTCTATAAATATAAATATATAATTTTAAATAAAAAACTTAAATACAAATACACACCCAGACTCGAAGAACCAACAAATTGTTTATAGAACATGTTGGCCCTCGGCGGGAATCAAACCCGCGACTCATAGAGCTGAAGACAGGGTCACTACCGACTGCGCCTACGAGCCAGCCCAGCCATTACATTACATTTTTTTAACGCATAATAATATTAAACTAAAATCATGACCAGCTATATTTACAGATATAGGGATATAGAAACCTATAAATGTACTAATAATACCACTCACGATAATATAAATTTAAATGATATTGCTACGTAAAATAATTAGTTTCTTTGTATTAGTAAATTGTTGTTAATTTAATTTTTCTGCAATTACTTTTTCATTTAAATATAAATCTTAATATCTAGGCCATAAAGAGGATTATGATTATAAAAAAAATGATATGATTCTATTTTTTTGTCTGTGGTATGTGTCATTTGTCTGTAATAGTCTGTATATGTCCTATGAAAAGTGTAGTAAAAAATAAAGAACGAATTTTGTCCCAAAAAAAGGAGTTTAATTTCATCGCATCAAGTATAGTTAGATATCATTCCTTATAGATTTCTACTGATATTTTTCTTATATGAAATATTGTCGCAAATATCACCGGTGCACTATAGATCTTACACATAGATTTAAGATCGTAAGAAAGTTCGACATTATTTTTATTTTACTTTTAGAGAACTAACATGGTATATATTTTGTCCGATATCAACCATCTCTGAATAACGTAAACTGTTATTTCAGCAATTGATTTAGCGCATGGATCTACAAAAGATATAACTATACCGAGATTATGTAATATTTGGTACTTTTGTCATGATGCATTTGATTTTGCTTTATTTTTTATATATTCCCTAGCCTTTATTTACTTTACTTTACTACATAAAATACTTCATATGTGCAGGTATACATCCAAGTTACTTTCTTTTTGCATTGGTTTTGCAATTATGTAGTAGTTAGTAACATATTTAAGAGTCATCATTCTCCTGTCCTTATTCCAATCTAAATGGGGTCGGCACAATATGTTTTTACCATGTTGCGTTATGATTTGGCTAGGTGTTTTACGATCGGCAGCCTGCCTGACGTCAACTTACCTTAGTCACATCTTACGACACCTCGGTAACAAAAGAGGGTGGTCTATTCTAATCAGCCTAATACCACACGGCTTTAGTTACATATTTGAGAGTCCTAAGATTTATTATAGTTGCGTTGTGACTACGGAAAATCATCACTTATTAATGGTGATTGCATTGTGTACAAGATTTATTCATTTAAATATTTTGGAAACATACAGTGCTACAAAACTTTTATAAGTAAAATACAATTAAATTAACATAAACCATTATCATTTGACCTATGACTAAAGGTAAACTATCTGAATGAAAATCTGAAAGCTGTGTGGCAAATATTTTCACAATAATTTGTGTGTATCTTGTATTTGTTTTGTATACTGAATATAGCGAGGAATAACTAATGAATATTTAAATATTGATTAAAGGGTTCTGTAACCAAATATATTTAGCATAATCATTCCCAATTCTGTTCATAGCTATGTTATTAGAATATAATTCGCACAAAATATTCATAGTTTGCTCGGAATGGAGAACATAAGTAAGGCAGATCTGAAGATAAATACATTAAATTTTGCGAAGTATTTAAAATGTTTTGAAATGTTAATACGGGTCGGACTGTTTGAAGGAGGTTTCTGTCAAAAGAATTTTATACATAAACGAGTCCATATTTTAAAAACGTTTCATCCCTCGTGGGAGTCTACGTGTGAATTTCATTTCTAAACCCGAAATATCCCTGTCATAAAGTATAAACATTCGCTAAAAAATCCGTCACGCCCGAAAATATTGAGAATGTCGTTTTATTTATGCCGTCCATTTGTTTTGTGAATGCTTTATAAGATTGTATTTTTTTAATACGCATTATTTTACCACATACGAGTATCTTTTTAAGGTTATTTTAGGATTTTAACTGATCTCAAAATATTGTATTTTACTTCTCACGATTTGGTGAAATTCATTTAATATTCCTTATTTCTGCTACCCTTACTAATATTATATATGCCAAAATCTATCTGCCTGTCTCTTACACTATCTTAGTTTATGTAACTAACCAATATTGACGAAATTTGGCACAATTTAAATGGCTTAAAGTAACGGCCTGTTCCCACTGCTGGGCGTATGCCTCCTCTCTTCGTTTCTGGAGCGAAGAATTGAAACTTAGACCCACCTCGCTGGTCCAATACAGTTTGGTAGGTTACACATATCTTCAAAATTCTCTAGAGATATACAGGTTTCCTGTTCGATATTTTCCTTCATCGAAAAGCGTATGATAAATTGTAATTCTCAATAAGACACATAAGTTTTAATAGGAATTGCCTTTGCCTGCCCGGGTTTTGAACCCGTGTCACTCTCGAAAGAGTCGCACGGTCTTACAACTGGGCTATTACAGGTTATCAGTGCCTACATATAAGATAAAATAGATGCAATTTATCTATAGGGATCTGGAAAAACGCATAGCATGACTGAGGGTATTTGAATGCTAAGTTCATACGTATCATCGCGGAAAAACATGTAATTTTATTTTTTAAACTTACAAAAAATAATAATTTAAAGTATTTGGTACTCACGAATATAAAGTTTTCTAGAAATCAATTTAGTCCGCAAAAGATATTACACAGGTGTCAAAAGTTTTAAGCGATTCAAGTCACAGAAATTTGAAATTGAATTCTAAATTGGTCTTCACTTAAATCATAGCATTGAAGTACTTCGGAAAGATTATGAAGGCATCGTTTCTTATAATTATATTTTAGGACTTGCGTCAATTTCTGCTGAATTATTAAAAATCCATCTTATGACCTCCTTTGAGAAACTAATATTTATATTTGTATAATTAACATCCGAAATGCTTGTGATAAATTGCAATTATCAATTAGACACATAAGTTTGAATAGAAAAACTCATTGGTGCCTGCCTACAGAGAGTTACACGGTCTCACCGCTGGGCTATCACAGCTTATAGTCTCACTCTTTTCTCCATAGATGTTAAACAATATCCCGCTATTGTAAGCTTTTAAGTCTAGACTTAGAAGCTCAGTTGAACAAAAACTTAAGTTATATACAAGCATTCAAACAAAAAACATCCAGCGACTGACTAATAAAGCTTGGGTCTTTATCAAGCAACAATATCATGTCGCCATCTAATGAGAAAATGAAGACCTGCATTCAGTAGAGTACAACGAATGTCCTACGATGAAAAAAAATACATATACATAATCTGCATTAGAACAGAGTGGTGGGTCTAAGCGCTCATTCTTTTCACTAAAAAGGAATGTGTATTCAACAGTGGGGGTATTTAACAACCCATAAAAAAAACATAAAACAATCTTTTATCAAAACTGTGGTTGCGACCGCGAATATTTTTTACATAGGTATACTAGAGACACCTGCAATTTTATTCGCATTGATGTGAGGTATCGTTAATTATAATCTATAACTTTTATTTATTTATTTGTTTATGTACCATTAAAAAAACGTAAGAAAATCATTATCAATAAAAAAAACAGAGTGCAAAGGTCAACTTATCCCTTCCATCCTATCCACAGAGATCTCTACCAGCTAACCTACGAAGTGAGACAATTTATAGTAAAACAGTTTTGTTGCTAAAGGAAAAACTTTTGTCTTATCTAAGCATCAAATGTCCAAATTTGATCGATATGTTTTCATTAGCCGTGTGGTATCCGGCAGAATATATTAGACCTCTAAAGATCCTCATATTAGACCTCGTTTAGAAAGGAGGGTTCCTTTCTTAACGAGGTGTCGTAAGAGGCGACTAAGGTAAGTGCCGTGTGTATCCGGCTGCATAGAATAGACAACCCTCATTTCTTACCGAGGTGTCGTAAAAGGCGACTAAGTTGACGTCAGGCAGGCAGCCGGTCGTAAAATACGTAGCCAAATCATGTGACAACAGGTTTGTAACATGTTGTGCCGACCCCACTGAGAGTCGGATAAGGGCAGGGGAATGATGATCAATATTTTGTTTATGAGATACGCCGTCAAAGCGTAACAAACAGACAGACTTACGCATTTATTACATTAGTATGGATACGAAATATCCTTTGTCATACAATATAATAACGAAATAATGTAGTAATTCGATAATGTACCCGCCGTGTAACAAAGGAAACGTGACAAGAGTTCTCGGGTGTCCAATAAGTGGGATGACGCAGCAATGTGAAGAGTTTTCTAACCCTTTAGATAATTGGAAATGACTTTTCCCTATACCTACTGTTGCTGATTAGTTCAATAACGTATTTAATTCATTAGAATAAACTTGTAAGCGGTAATCGTAAGAAATAACCAGATTATATAGCTGTAGGAAAATTTATTAATAGAGTGTATCATGCACTAACTGGTGAACTAGTTTAAGTCTGTATTCTATTATAGTTGTAAAAACTTGATTTAGAATTCCCCTCCGCAACTCTTTATCCCCGATTCCCAACAGCGTAAAATAAGAAAAAAAACGTAAACCTGCAACTATATAAAACTGTCCAAACGGGACAAAGTCCTCCTCATACCTATTAAGAGTGATGCGGCCTATAATCATCTGTGGCAATACGGATGATGTTAACCAATCAAAGGCATCTATGATATGATGATATGAACCTATATGACAACTACGATTGTTCATCATTATTTTACTGCCCTTATCCCACTCTAAGTGGGTTCGTCACAACATCTTACAAATATGTTGTCACATGATTTGGCTACGTTTTTTACGACCAGCCGCCTGTCTGACGTCAATATACCTTAGTCGTATTTAACAACCCCTCGGTAAGAAAGAGGGTGGTCTATTCTACTCAACCGAATAGCACACGGTGTGTCAACTTACCTTAGTCACCTTTTACGACACCTCGGTAAGAAATGAGGGTGGCCTATCTACTCAGCCGAATACTACACGGCGGACCAACTACGATCGTTATACGCTTAATTAACCTAATTGACGAAATTCGCATTCAAACTTTGTAACATTACGCCTCTCATTGTACTTTTTATAACTTGAAATTAATATAATAGTTCACAGTATTCTCAAGGTTTTTAATTATCTAAACAGATAATCCAACAGAGGCTTAACGCAACCGCTTACAATGATTTATGTATAGAAGCTAAGACTCACGTCGCACATGCGCTAAGAACGATGCTGTTGGTCACAAAGAGAGGCTTTACCAGTTTTAATGGTTATTAATTTTTTGCACAGCATATGATATAAATAAATAAATAAATAAATATATGGGACATTTACACACACGGTCATCCGTCCCCAAAGTAAGTAACTTAATACTTGTGTTATGGGTGACGGACAACTGGTAGACATACTACATATATAAATTTAAATACATACTCAAATACAAATACACACCCAGGCTCGAAGAACCAACAATTTGTTTTATAGAAAATGTTGGCCCTCGGCGGGAATCGGAACCGCGACCCGCGGATCTGAAGGCAGGGTCACTACCCACTTTGTTAATTAACAGTAATGTCATTAAGGAAACTAAATGTTTACGTGACTATCGGAATCATTGTAATTAAAAGTAATTGTAATATTAACTACAAACCATCAAGCTCACTAAATAAGCACAATCGATCTAATAACAATAACGTGTCTAAGCGAAACTCTGACTGGCTTCTCTACTGAAAACTCTACTATATAAAGTATCCATCCACTGTGTAAAAAGCCTAATTCACTCACGAGTACTTAGCATTTAGGTTTTCTCTACCTAAAAACTGAAAATGTCATATGACTATTTACAATTCTAAAATATATAGTACTTAAATTTAGGAATTCACTAAAATTCATTCTCAGTTTTTACACCCACAATTATTAGAGCTCCAACAAAAATAAGTATTAGGCTGTTACATATTCATTATTGCAGTAAGTCTTAAACTCATGCCTAGTATTTTGAAATAAAACATTCCACTAAAATGGATCAATAACGTAAACAATAAGAATGGCAACTAATTTTCTTAGCCTTCAATCACTTATCGTATTTCATTTTAAATAATTGCAAAGTTCACATACAAGAAATACTTGACATAAAACTGAACTCTATCATAACAAAACGTCACGGAAACTCTATTTCGTATTCAATGGTAATATCAAATCATTTCTATTCTACGCAGCTATAAACAACCGACTCGGTAATTTCCGTTGATATCCGAACATAGCCGAATATCTCTATTTTGCGTCGAAACCGAACGATATTCGCGTAGCTGTTCAGTTGCATCGTAGCCGACGTAACGGCAACGCGTCTACGTAACGGCTACGGGAATTACTTGAAAGCTATAATAGACTATAATTATATATACCATTCATTATTATTTAACGTGAAGGATTAATAAAAGCTGTGCGTTGAAAGAAAATCTATACGGTTTCGAATATATTTCTTGTGGTCTTGGATATTGACTTCTAAAAGGTAAGTTTTAGTATTAATCTATTACAATAAAATAATAATATATTAATTAGTAATAATTAGTTAATAAGTGATTTTTTGAAATGATAGTTACGTAAATCGCCTATATAATATTTACAGATATGATTTATTTACAATTACGTCGAATATTCCAGTGTTTAAACAAAAGAGGAATTTGTTTGACGTCGAAGTTTTAAGTTCAAGTGATCAATCAATGCCGTGACTTGCTATTTATAGTTTACCCTTACTATGCTAATTTGACGATGCTCATTAGTGGTTTACCCTCGAGGAGAGCGAAAGGTCAAACATTGTTTCATATGTATTCTAATTTTTTAAAGATAATGTTAACATAATTCTTTATATACATATCGAAGCAGTTAGCGATTTTAAGAAATTGTACGATGCTCATTAAATTCCTGCGGTATGGTGAAGTTGGAAAAAGAATTAAGAGTTATCACATCCATTGCGCAATTAGAAACATTCGTGTAACGCTAGCATGGTTTAGTCTAATGAATAGTATGTAACGGTTTGTTTCACTACACCCTTAGATTTTCATCTAAAATAATTACTTTAAGCTTAATTAAGCCCTTTAAGCTGTAACTTACTGCACTAGCCGTAGTGCAGTAAGTTACAGCTTACATGTACTAACACACCATATTTGAAGAAAGAGATCGTGTGAGAATACAAGAGAGTAGCTTATTAGAAAGAGCTTCTTCGAGTGTGACGTAACAGATTAGAAAAATTACATTGTTATGTAGTAATACAGCAATTTATTCTATTATTTATCAATATAATATAAAATTATTCTATTATTTATCAATATTATAAAATTTAAAAAAAAAGTAGAGCTGTTATAGCCCAGCGGCGAGACCGTGCGACTCTTTCGAGGGGAAAACGGGTTCAAACCCGGTCAGGCACCAATGAGTTTTTCTATTAACTCATGTGTCTAATTGATAATTGCAATTGATCACACGCTTTTCGGTGAAGGAAAACATCGTGAGGAAACTGCATATCTCTAGAGAATTCTGGAGATATGTGTAACCTACCAATCCGCATAGGAGCAGCGTGGGAGGTCTTAGCTCCAACACTTCTCTCCAGAAACGGAGAGAGGAGGCCTATTCCCAGCAGTGGGATTGTAACAGGCCGCTACTTTATTTTTATAAAATTAACAATTGTAATTAGGTTTGAGTAATTGCTGATGGAAGGTCAAGGGTTTAATGACGTCACAGCGATATGTTTGGATGAATTTTTTGATTAAAATCGCCTTTTTTAGTTTTGTATTGGATTGGATTTTTTTATATTTTTTGGTTTGATTTGCAAGCTATGCAGGAAGATAAGCTCCTGTAAAAGAAACTTTTTTAATTCCTTTGTAAATGTAATTTTACCTTCATTCGCGTTACCAAGATTTTACGGCCTGTGAATATCGCTTGTGCTTTGATCAATGTTGTAACATTTTTTTTCTTTTAATTTTCACCATCAACTTTCGATTGATTTTACCTTAAAGCCGGAACATTTTAATGCGCTTTAATTAACTCTCCATTGCAATCACAATTTAGGAGGTTTAAATCCATTTGTCATATGGACCTTTTTATTTTAATTTAAATAAAATAATAATTTTCGGAAATAGAAATTAAAGTGAAATTAATAAACAATTTCAATTGAAATAAATCATCATTCTCCTGCCCTTATCCCACTCTAAGTGGGGTCGGCACAACATCTTGCAAACATGCTGTCATATGATTTGGCTACGTATTTTACGACCGGTCGCCTGCCTGACGTCAACTTACTTTAGTCGCCTTTTCCTCGGTAAAAAATGAGGGTGGTCTATTCTATGCAGCCGGATACCACACAGCATTTACCTTAGTTGCCTCTTACGACACCTCGGTAAGAAAGGAGGGTGGTCTATTCTATTCTGCCGGATACCACACGGCTATTTCAGAAAATAATAATTTTCGGAAAATTCAAGATTTATAGAAATTAAAGTGAAATTAATAAAACAATTACAATTCAAATAAATATTTTGAAATAAATTATTTTGTATCTGTTGTGTTAGATATCACTAACATTTCCACAAGTAACAATAAACATAAAATGTCCGAAAGAGATTTTCTCTTAATAATATTTGCAATGGTTTCTAACAATTCTTCCAAAACAAATGTTACTCTATATATCAAAAAATTACGGTTTGATACTTTCCAACTTTAATCATCGAAATTACAGTTTCTATAATTGGATAAAGCAAATAATACGGGTCTTTCTGCACATCGAAGTGATTCGGATAATAAGAAAGCGAGAATTAGGGCTGTTGTTACGGAGGGTGAGAAATTGTAGTGTTAGGGTAACATGAAGTAATTAATTACAAGTCTGGTTTCAATGGTACTTATTTACAGGAAAACCTTGTTCAGACGTTTCATAATAACACATTTGAAGGATTATTGCGATTTTTTCATTTACTTTATCTATTTAAAATGCAAGTTTTGAGAGATGAGTCTGACATTATTTATGCTATCATCATTTTTCTCCTGCCCTCTTGTTATATGATTTGGGTAGGTATTTTACGACCGGCAGCCTGCCTGACGTCAACTTATCTTAGTCGCCTTTTACAACGGTAACAAATGAGTGTGGTCTATACCAGTCAGCCGGATACCATACAGCGGGTCAACTTACCTTAGTCGCCTTTTACGAGATCTCGGTAAGAAGTGAGGGGTGGTCAATTCTACTCAGTTGGATACCACACGGGGTGTTACCCTACCTTAATCGCCTTTTACGACATCTCAGTAAGTAATAAGAGTGGTATATTCTACTTAGCCGGATACTACATGTCGGCGTACGTTATTTATTCTATCAGTTTATATTTTAGTTTTCGACCAAGGATGTCCACTAACCATGACGATATCTGGGCGATTTTTCCACGATTTTTGTATGCGATTTTCACTTAGAGGCGTTGATCGCTTTTGAAATAATTAGAAAACTGTCAGAAGCTGTGATCTATGTGTCTAATAATGAAATCGTGCAATTCTTTCGAGAGGGTTATGAGTTCCACCCTGGGCAAGCACCAATGAATTTTTTTGCTAAAAACTTATGTCAAATTAATATTTGCAATTTATAACACGCTTTTCGGTGAAGAAAAAGGAAAACCGCATATCTTTAAAGAATTCTGGCGATATGTGTTACCTACCCAGCCACATTGGAACAGCGTGGTGGATCTTAGCTACAACCCTTCTCTCCAAGAATGGAAATAGATGGATTTTTCAGCAGTGGGATAGTAACAGGCCGTTTCTATTTAAACTGCCGGGTCTTCAGTGTTATCTACATAGTACACTTCAGTTGTATTTTTAACAACCAGATAACAGTAGACGGACGGAGTATAATATAAATGTTAAATATTATATGAATGTCCGTTATTAAATCACAGAAAGATATCAGAATTTGAATTGAATTTATGCATATATTTTTCATAGCATTCTTTTTATCACTAATCAAATCAACATAAAATAGTATTTTATAAATGACAAGATGTAACGTGTTTATGGTAAAAAAGTAATAATAAAATTATTTTGCTATAATCCGCGATACAATCGCGGATTATAGCAAAATAATTTTATTATTACTTTTGTATTATGGATCTCCGCAAAGTAACGCCTAATTCTATAAATTGTTTATGGTAAACTATTCCATCATTCAAATCATCGAAACGGAGAGCTAATATCACTTTGATATTTTAATTATTCGCGAATTAGCAAGCACCATAAAAATGTAAAGTGAATTCAGACCGCAGCACGTGGAATGTATCGATTCATTTGTTATTTACATAACAAAAACCCTTATAAAAGGGAGCATTAATTCAAGCCGTCGGGCGCACGTGATGTCTCGCTTGCGTGGGGTGGCACATCTAGTATAAAAAGTTTAATAACGTTATTTGGTATGTGTTTATTGTATAATATGAACTATAAAGAATATTTTTTTACAGTATCAACCTACAGGGGCAAATTAAACACGTAAGACTAGATGAGCTTCGTCTATTAGCTAAATTTTCAATAGACCGAAAAGTACACTATACATACTAATATTTTAAACGCAAAAGCTTGACTGTCTGGTCGAGTGAGCAATATTGATAAAATTTGGTATTATTAAAGATGCACTGAGGTATCATATAAAATAAAAATCCACGTTTTTCATTAACATTGAAAAACACAACGCATTAATGAGGGCCCTTAAGCGCCGTTAAGTTGCGGGCCACCACTAGTTTAAAATATTTTGGAATGTAAGTCAACGATTTCAACAATAGTTTGCTGAAACCACTGAAAAACTTGCAGGTAACCCAATACTAGTTCTTACCATAAAAATAATTTTCACGTCGACACCAGCCACTACTTAGGTAACAGAGCATTTAATAGCCATATCGAGTACGCGTTCAAAGCGTAGCCAAAAGGTAAACTCGTAGCATAAGTAATAAACGTACGAGTGTCTGAGTACTAAGATATATGTTTGATATTTTGGTAATAAAAAAATCCTTCTTCTATTAAGACTGTTATTTATTACTTTTTTATATTATTATTACGGTAAAAATACTATTACAAATATTAGCTAATAAGTCCTTCATTATAATAAATAACCTATTTTATCAGTAATAGGGTTGCTATTAAAAAAAATCGTATAATAGAATCTTTTCATATTTATGCGAACAAAACAGCTCGCCCCATTACACCCTTTTTTTGTATATCTATGGCTATTCACGCTCACAAAGAGGTTCTTGTATATAAATAAGTACCTAATGAAAATCGATGCCAGGAGATTTCAGAGTCAATAGTTGGCGTCGTTCTTTGATGTACAGTATTCTAAGCGTTCAACGATTTTATATAAGTGAAATACTCTCCCATTTTCGCGTGAAAGCCTTTTACAGGGTTAAATAAAGACTGAGTACCAAAAACGTACGTGCCAATAGCTGGAACGGGAGGCTTTTTATTTTTTCATAAAATATTACGGCGCGTGAGATTAAATAAAAATTTATATTGCTCCCGTGACTTTTGTGAGAGATTGAATCGTGTCTTGATTTTCACTTTTTGTACTACTTTTATTTAATCTGAGGCATTATTGAAATATTTCTCGGGTATTTACATCGACATTTTTATCGCTGTCTTTAATTTTTTTTGACAGAGAGGCCTCGGCAAAGGTCACGCTTTAGCGTTAGCTGTCGACATAATAATAAATACAGGAACTGGTTTTATATCCCAAAAATTAATATAAGTAAAGAATTTATACATCAGACGAATAATGTTAAAAATTGTATAGAAAATGCGGATAACATAAATAAAGACGGTTTTAGGTTTCGCTTAACTTTTAATTAAATTAAGGGAACTTTCTGTGTCGATCTACGTTCGGCTCTTGACACTTATTTTTGTCAACATAACTCAATTTAGAAAAGTCCCGAGTTCTCTATGTTTGAAATTATTAGTTGGATGAGAAATAAGGAAATAAGATTTCTATATATTCAATATTTATTAAGAAGAAACAAAAGAATTGTATTTGTAATTCATGATGCGTTTTTCGTTGAAGGAAAAGATCGTGAGGAAATCTTTATATCTCTGGACAATTCTTGTGATATGTGCTAAATGTATATTCATATTGGAATAAGGCGGTGGACATAAATTCCAATCCTTCTGGAATTCATATGTGAGAGAAAGTTAAGCTATAGTAAAAAGGTGCAATTTTATACGTATAATGTGATTTTCTTTAGAAGCTTTTCTTACAAATATTATATTATTTGAAAACAAAACATATTTGCTTGAAAGATAACGAGCAACAGATTTCCTATACAATAATGCACTATGAACTCCAGTTTTAGTTTCGAACTCTAGTTCGAAATTAAATATCCACCCACGAGAATTCATGCTGACGTCAGCACTGCATCAAAGGTCAAAGAGCAAATCTTTGACCTTTAGGTTATATAACATGATGTGGTTTCAATACTGCGGTGTGCATTGCTTGCAAATTCAGTTATGATGTTTTGATATTTGATTAAAATGTATAAGTAGTTATTAAGATTATAATTATAATTAATTTATAAAATAAGGCATTACATTATAATATAAAAGTATTATTAAAAATAATTCTCGATTAATACATTTTAATGTTATCGCGGATTACAGCTAAACAATTTTATTAGACTTTTGTATTATAATTTGAATTTTAATTTAAAACAATATGACCCGGTGACAATCTAGTAACTGCTTTGGAACATTTTTAATTTTAAGGAGCTATTAGTTTGTATGAGATTAATAAAAATATTATTTTTCCGAATATTTCCAGTCATTCTCTCTATAGGAATCGTCGACGAACGTAACCTATTATATAACGGGTCTTATTGGTCTAGCCTTTCTAGAATTTTGCGTTTAATAAAACATTTAGGCATTAAATTTTATTTTGTTTAAGATAAAAGTAACAAAATGTGTTAATAAATATTGTATCCAAGCACTTGTACCAAATTTTTATGTTCAAAATTAATTGAACAACTTTGTAAGAATGTTGCCAGTGGGATTTCCACTAAGATAAGGGATGCGTTTCATGACTTCCAGAGGTCGTGCAGCAGGCTAATTGCAAAAGTTTAATTATTACCATTAAGCTTGACGTCGTTACTTTCTCGCCTTTTATAAGAAGGGATGAAAACTTTATTAATTACATTTGACACACGATCCTTGTGAACAACTTTCTGTTCACTTATATTATTGCTTAATGTAAATTTCTTATATAAATAATAATGTTTTTCTTCAAGTTATTTGGAAATATAGTACATTAATACTATAATTTAATGTTACAAGGCGACTAAGGTAAGTTGACCCCACCGTGTGGCATCCGGCTGAGTAGAATAGACCACCCTCATTTCTCGGTTCATTCTCTTGAGGTTTCGTAAAAAGCGACTAAGGTAAGTTGATGTCAGGCAAGCGGCTGATCGTAAAATAACTAGCGAAAACATGTAACAACATGTTCAAAACATATTGTACAGAACCCACTTAGAGTGAGATAAGGGCAAGAGAATGTTTTTGATGATGTATTTATTGTTACAAATATTACTTATAATAATAACTTATCAAAATTATTGATTCTGGGTTGGGTTCTTGGTTTTTTGGTTGGTTGGGTTCTTGCCTTATTATCCTGGGGTCCGCGACTTTTTTTTTAACTTCTGTTCCGATTTGATACTAAGCTGCTTATTATAAGTGAAGGAAACATATCGGAATTGCCAACGGAGGGTTTGCAGCTGCTCTCGGCTCAATCGCCTCCCTAAGGGTTTTCCCCAATTGCCGTCGTAGCATCTTGTGTTAGAATTCTGCTGGGGTTCGTATTCAGAAGGGTCCAATAATTTACGTACATGCAGAAGAATATATTTGACAATCACTTATACTTCATTTTATCAAAAGATAGTGATTTATAAAATCATCGAGCGTTTTAAAATAACGGATACTTATTATAAAACAAAGTCCCCAAAAGCTGTATGCCTGTATGTAATCGATTTCCTCCACATCTATCCGGATTTTCGTACGGTTTTACTTAAAGATGCAATACATTCGAATGGTTTAGGTTAATAATACATTACGGTTTTCGTTATTAAATTTAAGAGGTCGCGCGGTTGTAAGAACAACTCGCTTGCTTGCTTTAGTCGTGTGCGCCGCGTAAACCAATAGAGATACTTTATAGAACTAGGCGTTACTCTGCGGAGATCCATAATACAAAAGTAATAATAAAATTATTTCGCTATAATCCGCGATACAGTAATTAGAAAATATATAGACTATCCGTTTTTTTCATACCCGTTACATGCGGGATTCGTAAAAACACATGCACAAACCTCCACCACAATACACAAGCACTATACACTTTCACTGTCACAAACTCAACAATCGTTTCGCCCCGCAACCGAAACATCATCAGGAGATAGACCCCACGACAAAATCGCAAAGCGAAGCACTATCCGAACAAGCATTTTCAGCAAGCAAGAACAAGCAGTTATATAGTAGTCGGTTCAACCCCACCTTTACCTCTGAAAACGTGCAACAAGCTTGAACTTGTTCAATTGAACAAGTGCATGTGTTTTTACAAATCCTGCATGTAACGGGTATGAAAAAAAAATGGAAAGTCCACTATACATTGAGCACTTTATATATTTTCTATTTACTGTATCGCAGAAAATAATTTTATTATTACTTTTGCAATAGAGATACATTAATGTACTAGAGAATGGTAGATCTATAAAAATGCTAAGAAGAAGCGATAGCATCTCTTAGTTAACTCTATATAGTTAACTCACAATAATTACTTTAATGCATAAAATTTACAATTAAATTCACTAATTTCCACGTGGACGAAACCGCAAGCACAGCTAGTTTTAGTTAAATTATCTCTGGAGAGTTCTTCGGATGTGTACTATACTTCCGTGCTGTCCGGTGATGTTTATTTTTATTTATTTATTTATATACTTAGGTTTACTAACAAATTGCTTACCCTAATAATATAAATTCTCACTTGCTAAGTACATAAGTTAAGCGTAACAGTTCACTTAAAAGTTATGTTGTAAAAACCGTAATTTTTATTTTTCTTCCTTCCTTTTTTTCATTATCCATATTTCATTTCTTGATCTTTCCTTTCTGTTACTGACGGTATGAGCTGTGATAGCCCAGCGGTGACATCGTGCGACTCTTTCGAGGGGAACACGAGTTCAAACTCGGGCAGGCACCAATGAGTTTTTCTATTAACTCATGTGTCTAATTGATAATTGCAATTAATCACACGCTTTTCGGTGAAGGAAAACATCGTGAGGAAACCTGCATATCTCTAGAGAATTCTGGAGATATGTGTAACCTACCAATCCGCTTTGGAGCAGCGTGGTAGGTATTAGCTCCAACCCTTCTCTCCAGAAACGGAGAGAGGAGGCTTATTCCCAGCAGTGGGATTGTAAAAGGCCGCTACTTTTTTTTTACTGACGGTTGACTGGAAGAGATCCCTTTTAGAGATAAGTCCGCCTTTATACATATGCTATATTTCTTTTTTATATTATTCTGTATGTGCAATAAAGTAATAAATAAATAAATAAAATTAATTACAATCTCGCAGCTGCAATTTCCCCGTACATCAGATTAAGGTGGGACTTGAATTAGTCTTGATAATCCAACAAAACTAATTCTCGTTACCAACAGTTCCAATTAGCTGGGAATTGCAGCGCTCGTGTTAAGTGGATATGCAGCACGTGATTGCGAAGCCGTAAACCTCATTGAATCACTGTAGTCTTTTGTTGTAGTACATATTTTTTAAAATACGTGTTTAGTTGAAATAGATTTTTAGAGATAATAATAAAAATCATCATCATTCTCCTGCCCTTATCCCAGTCTAAGTGGGGTCGGCACACAATGTTATACATGTTGTCACATGATTTGGCTACGTACTTTACTAACGGCCGCCTGCCTGACGTCAACTTACCTTAGTCGCCCTTTACGACACCTCGGCAACAACTGAGGTTTGTCTATTCTATGCAGCCGGATACCACACGGTACATACCTTAGTCGCCTCTTACGACACCTCGGTAAGAAAGGAGGGTGGTCTATTCTATTCTGCCGGATACCACACGGCGTAAGATAATAATAAAATTATATAATAATAATAACGAAATCTTTAGTAAATAAATGTAAAGCATTTATTCATTACTAAAGTAATAAAATAAAAATTAGTAATAACAAAAAATAATATACATCGCGCATGTATCGCGGATTATAGGAAAATAATACTTTATAATTACTTTTGTATTATGGATCTTTGCAAAGTAACGCCTAATTCTATAAATTACTTATTCATTACATAAAAACAATTTTCTCAAAAGTCAGCACATTTTATTCTTTTTCAACAACTTGTCACAATGACGTCAACAATATTCCGTGTGGTATCCGGCTGCATAGAATATACCACCCTCATTTCTTACCGAGGTGTCGTAAAAGGCGACTAGGTAAGTTGACGTAAGGCAGACGGCCGGTCGTAAAATACGTAGCCAAATCATATGACAACATGTTTGTAACATGTTGTGCCGACCGCACTTAGAGTGGGATAAGGACAGGAGAATGACGTCGACAATGTTTTTATTATATTATTAACCTAACTATTTGAAGGAGGTGGCATTTGAAACACATTGTTACAATATATAAGCAACCTTAGATAGTTTATTAAACTGAAAGTGAAAAGAGATAACGTTAATATCATCACACAAAAATGATAATTGCCCAAAAAACTCAGCGTAAACGTCAGTGGCAATCTTGTGCTATCAAAAATACAGATTCACAATATTGGGATTTGATTGGAGCAAAAGTCCGTGAAATATTCGTGATGCATAGCTTGCTTGGCTTGGTTTGTTTTTACAAGTTGTACAGATATTGCGTCGGCAACCTACACAAATTTGATTTTGCTTTTGTCTAAAGTAATGTAATTTTTACTTGTAATATAATAAAATAAATTCTACGCCATGTGGTATCCGGCAGAGTAGAATAGACCACCCTCCTTTCTTACCGAGGTCCGTAAGAGGCCACTAAGGTATCTGCCGTGTAGTATCCGGCTGCATAGAATAGACCACCCTCATTTCTTACCGAGGTGTCTTCAAAGGCGACTAAGGTAAGTTGATGTCAGGCAGGCTGCCGGTCGTAAAATACGTAGCCAAATAATGTGACAACATGTTTATAACATGTTGTGCCGACCCGACTTAGAGTAGGATAAGGGCAGGAGAATGATGATGATAATAAAATAAATTCTCCCACGTAATGATGTAACAACTGTTTGCAGTAATGTTCGTTGTAAAATTATTAAATATCGTATCTATCAGTTACTAGCCATACCGTAACGTCCCGGCTTTCCACGGGCAGTAAAACATTACGCCCTGTATAAAGGCCTGCATTGAATAATATTCGCACGCAATAATTTACATTTTGCTATAACTTCTTAGACATTTATTTATATATAATTTATATAACGTAAGGGATCATCGTGGTAAGCATTAAATTTGATTAGCATAAATGCTGTATCCGTCTAAATAGTTCTCAAATTACCGCACTGTACGTGAACATCTTTTTTAAAGTTAGGATTGATGTAATAACCTATTAAAGATAAAGTAGTCCGTCGCGGACTTTTATGTAAACCTAAGAAGAAGAATAACGCCACCTTACATTATTTTGTCTTACCTTCATGGGATTAGGCAGTGTTTTAAATGAACATCTGTTCAGTAGTTTTTGAACATACCGCGTACAGACAAAAGCAGCGGGGAACTTTGTTCAATAATATACCATGTTAATATTTTATTAATAGGGGGTTTGAAACACAAATGCATGAGTAAAAGTATGAATTTGAATTTGGAATTCCTAACCATAAAGGTAATATTTGAGATCAAAGTGGCCAGTACGACAAAACGCCAATTTCATATGTAAGGACCTAATATAATAGTACAATCAAATATCAGGTCGAGTTTTCAGTGTTATTGAAGATCTTACTCCTTTTATTTCAACTGATTGTCGACTAACGCTGGAAATATGTCTATTCAAGAGATTTTTTGCCACACAGAAATGCCTACACGTAATGGTGTCCACCAACTCTGCATTTTTCTGTAGCGGGTCCCCACTCCAATATTATTATGAATAATAACTTAGTTTTTAAATTTAAACTATCGTGAGTAGTATTCATAGTTAATATATAGATAGCGGCTATACTCACGTCTAATTTTATCGGATTAGCTCGACTAGTTTCGAACTGCTTCGTATGCATAAATTTCATTGGTGCATCCGACGAAGAAGACCAGAGCGACATGGAACACTCAGAAGACGCGCGCTGCTACACGCAGTTCCCGCCGCGATAACGCCGTGTAAAGAGCTCATGAATAAGTGCCCAGACGGGTTCGTTACTAGTTGGGCTAATCCGATAAATTAGACGTGAGTATAGCAGGTATCTATATATTAACAATAACTTAGTTGTTCTCGTTTGACCTTAATTATATCACACAAATCAAAGATAAATAAATACAAAAGTAAGTAAGTAACGGCCTGTTACTATCCTAGTGCTGGGCATAGGCCCCCTCTTTCCGTTTTTGGAGAGAAGGGTTGGAGCTAAGACCTACCACGCTGCTCCAAAGCGGATTCGTAGGTTACATATATCCCTAGAATTCTCTAGAGATATGCAGGTTTCCTTACGATGTTTTCCTTCACCGAAAAGCGTGTGATAAATTGTAACTCATTAATTAGATAAATTGTAACTCATCAATTAGACACATAAATTTTAATAGAAAAACTCTGTGGTGCCTGCCCGCGGTTTGAACCTATGATCGTTTCTAGAGAGTCACACGGTCTCACCGCTGGGCTATCATAGCTTTTTTAAAAATATAAATAGAATCATGTATTTCCAATATTTATAGTATGAAATGAGACCTATAAATTATCCTTCGTAAAATGTCTACGAGAGGCCAATAAATTTGCTTTAAATCCTATGGAAAAAAATAAATTTTACAAGCATCGAGCATTTTCCAATATATCTAGCTTTCACCATCAGCCGGTATTGACGGGTTTGGTTTTACTCGTTTTCCTCCATTAAGTGGACTTATAAGTTGGTTATCTTTTTCATGATAAATACGGAATTTTATCTTATAAAAATTTCAAAACATTTTCCGCTTTGTGTGTTTATTTAAATTATAATATATTCTCGTTGTAATCATTACATTCAGCCATAGGATATTTACTTCATCATTATTGATAAAGATTCAGATTTAGAGTAGCTTGTTCCCAGTGAAACGTATGTACTTGACTAATTTTAATATTAAGTAAACTTTTAGTATTTATTACAGTAATACAGTTTCAGAAGTATATTATATTACAGTATATTACAGTAATATTATTTCTTAAAAAAACTTATAACATATATGTGTTATAAGTTTTTTTAAGAAATAATATTACTGTAATATACTGTAATATATTACAGTATAATGAGACTTAATTCATTAAATGATTTGGTGACTGCGTACTACTGAGCATCTCGATAAGAAATTTGATTGATAACGTAGTAACAAATGTTTAATTTTTTTAATTATTATGACATGACTTTCAACGCATATTTAATTGGATCAGTAAAACAAATTATTTTACAGCAAAGAAACAGGGATAACAAGCTTTTTCAATAAAAAATTTAGTCGCTATCGTAATGTGAATGTGAACTTAGAAAAGCACTATAAAGTTTTATTACATTTAGTCCGTCCTATACGAAAATTTTACTTAATTTATACTGTTTTGTGAAAAGAAATGAAAAAATATTTATTCAGCTCTATATACAAGATACTAAACTAAAAAAAGGAAAACTAATCTAAATAACTAATCTAATATCTAGTACATAGCTTTGAAAGGCTTCATCTCAGTATTAGCTGAATGTCGAAATTAAGACATTCAGCACTGATTTTCAGATGAAGCCCAACAGATCATGTCACGGATATACACTATAAGTATTTATATATTAAAACTAACCTAATCCACTATATCTACTTATTAACATACAGTCTCTATATTCTAACTATTAATATATTACTATTGCTATATACTATACATATTACTGTTACTATTTTACTATTGTTAATGATTATAGGATTATAACATAATTATTACTTGTCAGATATAAATACATATTATTATTAGATATTTTAGCATTTACTTCTTCTACTAAGAGAATCTCTAAAAAACTTCTGTAGCAATCTAACATTTTAGAGTAACATAACATTAAGGTTTGTGAAGGGCCTCATATATTAAAAAATATTCAACACGAACAAATTAATTTAATGCAAAATATAGTTTTAATTTTATGCATAAATTCAAATTATATGCAGCATATTGAGTTGCGTAGTTAGGTGGAAAAGTTTTAATGGTAAAAAACGCACGTAATGCAGTCATTTATCTTGCAATGCCAGCCACACGTGTTTAACTACCCTTCTATTAAAATTTATACTCCACAGTACTTTCATAGTGTTTGCTCTGTTCATAACATTTTTCATTACCCAAGGCCACTTAGACAAAATATATAGAATTTTCTTGTCATAATATTTTCTGCTAAGCGTAGGTCTTTATTCGTGTGTTTTTCTATTAATTGGTAATGTATTGTTAATACACTAAATTGCTACACTAAATTTGAGCAGAAATCCAACAAAAATTAAACTATTAATTCTTTAAACTGTTTTATACTAAAAGTAAAGTTAAAAGCTATAGTGATAAAAAATGTAATGTCTTTAAATATCTGTCAAGGGTATATCTGGTCTATTTCAACGTACTTGTAGATGCTTATTAAAGCATAAAATACATGTAGAAATTTTTACGTTTTCAGTATTAGGGGCTTTACATTGAATTGGATATTTTTTGTCAATATTGTCGAAAAGAAAAAAATGATCAAGACCTATTTGTCTAATTCATAATAAATTATTTGATTTTATCTCCTACTTCAAGTCATGATATCTAGTATTTTATATGAAAACACAAGACACAAGATTTATAAGGCGATCGTTATTTTATAAAAACAATTGAATTCTCAATTTGGCATATATTTATATAAATTTCTCATCCGTGTGGTATCCGGCAGAATAGAATAGACCACCCTTCTTTCTCACCGAGGTGTCGTAAGAGGTGACTAAGGTAAGCGGCCAGTCATAAAATATATAGTCAAATCAACAATGACAACATATTTGTAACATGTTGTGCCGACTCCACTTGGAGTGGGATAAGGGCAGGAGAACGATGATGATTTATATAAATTTCTGATCGGCTTATGTTTGAAATTATTTTTTTTAGAACGGAAATATACAAATTATAATATATTTTTTCCTTACCTGGCCTCTTCACTTTAGTCACGTTCCTTAGTCGCCTTTTTCGACACCTCGGTAAGAAATGAGGGTGGTCTAATACTACTCAGCCGGATACTACACGGCGGACAAATTATAATATACATACTATATTATTTACATGCTAGTTCTGTACAAATCATACTCACGTGAAAAAGTTCAAACTGCTGGCAGCACTTCCGCGTTGAAGCGCTAAGCTGATTCTTTATGTGAAAAAGAAGCTCCTTTTTTCTTGTAACCTAAAGACGCATATAAAAAAATGTAAAATTATAAGTTGTATTAATTATTTTTTTATATTACATATTTCTTAGTATAGTGAAATAAAGACATTTAATCAAGTTGTTATCTGGCTGAAACTGCTACCGCCTCGCTGTCTCAGATGTCACATTGTCTTTCGCCGCTAACTAGTTACTGTCACTTGTTTGCACTAAATAACTTTATAAGTACTATAAAGCACACTCAAATGACGTTCATTGCGGTGATAAATTTTATAACTAAGAAACGATAATTAGATAAAAATGTATTACACAATAAAATATATTTAGAAGCAATTGGAACGAATTTTCAAACATTTTTAGCTTTTAGTAAAAACTGTTAAAGGAAGGCTGATAGAGAAAGCCTATTACTGTTGAGGATTACTTAGGTGATAAGAATATGTAAATATATATAATGTTTGACCATGAACTAGATAGTAATGACTAAATTAAACTGGTCATAAGATTTTTTTTAAAGCAACCGCTGAGTTTCTTACTGGCACTTCTCTGTAGGAACAGCTTTCCAATTTAGGAATAGAGTTGACGATTCAAAAGCACTTATTTAAAGTTTGCTTGAATGAAGAATATTTTGAATTGAATTTGAATTTGAATTTGAAAACGAAAAATTATCATAAACGATGTAATTATACGAAAGTTGTTTAATTCCATTAACAGTTCAATGCATCACTTATTTGCAACCGTAAATTTAAACAGTGGTTTACAAGTAGACAAACAAAATTATACTAATTTATAATTACCCGAAAGATATTCTATTTTAAGATATTCGATTACAAGATACATTATATCTGAAGAAGTTAAGACATTAATATATATATTAGAACTGATGACTGTCATAGCTTAAAAAAATCTTTATAGATATTAAATTAGTTATCACTTGTTTTGGACATTTTCAAATTATTTATGATTATGAAAATTACACAAGTTGGTCAAGCCAAGGCCACGCGTAGGCGCCCTGCTAGGAGAGTGGGGGGGCATACGCGGGCCGCACCGTGTAACCGCAATCATAAACTCTTCAATATAGTCCACTTTCTTTTATTTTGGGGATCGGGACTCCCACGAATACATTGTCTGGGCACTGACCCAACCACAGTTCTTTTAGCATTTCTGTATAAAATTCAATCCTAGGCCTAAAACAGACCATGATAATATTCGTATATTTGAACTGCATAATATGCGCTCATGAGAAGTTGCATAAAATGTGACTTTTTACACTTTTTGTTGTAAAACA
This sequence comes from Morpho deidamia, assembly GCA_947086505.1. Lineage (NCBI taxonomy): Eukaryota > Metazoa > Arthropoda > Insecta > Lepidoptera > Nymphalidae > Morpho > Morpho deidamia. Next base: position 11,541,816 of record CAMTZC010000010.1, read on the forward strand.
CAATCCATATAATAATACCATATATTCCATTTCATGTATAAGAAATCACCATTAAACGGCTGACGTAATTTCGTGGTAGTTAACACAACGTTATTTTGACCATCAAAGCAATTTCAACCATGATTTTTATTCCCAATCGCTCGCAATCCACAACTGGCGGAATCAATTCCATTGTTGGCAATTCAAAGCAAACAAATTCACTGCACTACGATTTATAGGTCAGCGATTATTTTATTTGGTTAAATAATAGCTTGTGCAAACTCGAATTCCAATTTAAATGCACTGAATTTCAAATCTTGTTCAAAATAGACATTAATCTGAATTCAGAAATAATAATAGAATCAAAATCTGAAATTGTATTCAAATAGAAAAAGTGGAATTATTATATTCGGTTTTTTAAATTAACCGTCATATATTTATTGATTTACAAAAAACCTAATGACTTAACACAATAATTCTCTTTTATTGTGGTTCAAAAACAAATAATTTTCCTAAAAATATTTCGATTTGCTATATTTTACCAATAAAAATCGTTGTGAAGAGTTTAAGTTTTGCGATGTTCTAAAGCAGTAAAATCTATCTAAACCGTACAAGAATTGTAAAGTCCTATGTTGGAATAAGACAGCAAAACAATGAAAAATATATTTTGAGTTTTAGAGTTGAAACAAAATATAAATATAACTTTATCGCAGATTTTGAAAAACTAATATACGATAATTACTACTAGTCATCTAAAAGGGATACAGAAACTTATACTTACTATAGTCATAATTCTTCTGTCCATATCCCACCCCTAGTGAGGTCGGCACAACATGCTTTTCTCTTCCATTCTCTCCTATCTCCAATTGTTAATACGCTGTTAGCCCTAACGGTGTTTACGGAGTAACCAGGTGTGACACACGAAAGCATCGTTAAGGATGCAAATAAAGTAAAGAGTAGAAGCTCAAATTTAAAATATTCTATATTGAAAAACTTGTAAGCAAGTGCTATTAGATCTTCAACTATGCTGCTAGTTCGTGAAACTGCTCGTACCTTGAAGAGTCAGTTTCAAAACATGATTCTTATAACATATATATATAGTTATAGTATATTATATATATATAGTATATATATATATATATACGAGAGTCATTATATCATCGCTTTCTTGAGCACGCTTGAGAATTAGCTATATCTACGCACTCTTATTGTTTATTGTTTAGATGGTTCTCTATATTAGTCTCCTTTTCATATAACACATTTTTTATTGCATTTTGTATGTATGTTATCATACAACTCTTGGGCTACTCCTTGTATATGCATGTCATAATACAAAAAATCTCTTTTTAGGCCTTTCTGTAGTCACATACCCATCCACATTCATATTTAACTTCATATCTATCATACAATTATACTTACGATAATCTCTTACAATAAATGTTTGTTACAGTTTCCATGGAGGAAGACGCTCGAAGAATCAATCAATCAAACTTGCCGTAGGCGTTGAAACTTATATAATTGTGATTAAACGGACAAATGTAAAATAGCACGATGGACCGTAAATTCACACACGTGCTGATAGCAGCACTCACCGTACACGTAATTAGTGCACGAGTGATGTGCCCTAGCCACCCTAACTGCGTTTGCGGTGGCACGTTCGCTATCGAACTGAATTGCAACATCGACGGTAAGTGGTGCACTTAAGTAGTCACCGTCGAATATTGAATTAGATTATTTAAATACATTTTATGGAACACACACTTGAAATTTAATTGAAAAGGAAAGATCGTTCATCAAACACATCCCTAAAATAACTTTAATAAATAGTAGGAAATATTTTCTATCATTGGATCACGGGAGTTCAAACCATGGCACCAATGAGTTTTTTTGTTAAAACTTATGTTAAATTGTAATTTATCATACGTTTTTCGATGAAGGAAAACATCGTGAGGTTTTAGATCTAGTCCTTCTTTGAAAAAAGGACAAAGGTAGCCTTGCCCAGCAGTGTGATAGCAACAGGCCGTTATTATATTATTTTCTATGTACAAATGATCACAAAATAAATTATAACACTACAATCTCTACACAGTTGCGAATCTTTTACAGTAATTTTGTAGAGATTTATTTAATACTAGCTGACCCGGCGAACTTCGTACCGTTTAATAGTCAATGAATGGTGTGTTACCTTTTAGCTGAACTAATTTAGGCTTTGATGAACGTAATACAATTACACAAAATAAATTTCTGAACGCTCGCGGAAATGTTAATCACTTGTCATTATTTCTGTACGCAACCATAAATATTTGAGCAACTTCTATGTATCTGCTTAATGCACTTTTCAACCTTTTTAATTGATTAAAAAAATACTGACAATAGTTTATTCACCCTTTTTTAAAAGTTTACACAAAATTTTTGTACGCATGCATAAATGTCAATCATTACTTACAGTATTCGAAAGGATGACAACAAATGTTTAACAGATACGAAACGAATGAACATTTATTTATTTTCATATTTATGTATTCGTCTTGTGTATGTTTTCTGCTATTCGGCGCGGAGACAAAACCAACGAATCAAAAACCATGAAAATTGGTCCAGCAGATTTTAAGTTATTAGTGTTGTAACAAACCCGTCTTTGTTTTATATATATAGATAAATTTAAAATGATTGAAACGGTTTAAAGCATACTTAGATAACGTACATATATCAAATCAAATATATCAAATATATCAAATACAAGTTTTATTTCATTTTACAACCAAATGTATTGTTTCAGGACGGATCGTTAAGATAAATTCTCTCCCGAGTACTTACGTGAACATAAAATGTGAAAATACGACAACTCTTGACTATAGTCAGTTACCAAAATATGCTAACGAAACAAGTACTTTTAAATCAGTCTCTTTTAAAGATTGCCCGCTACCGAATACTTCATTTAAGGATATTCTAATGCAAATTGGTGTCTCCAAGACAATGTCATTAATATTCCAAAATGAAAAAGATCTCTCGGGATTTTTAAATAGAAAACATTTTGCCGGATTACACGATTTGACGAAGCTACTTCTATCTGTGAATGGAATTACTAACTTGCCAGACAATTTATTTATGGATATTCACAATTTGACTTGGCTTAATATAAGATGCAATAATATTCGTTTGTCAGAAGAGTTATTCAAACCGCTTGAAAAATTGGAGACTTTGGAAATAAGTCACAATCACATGACGAATATAACCTCGAATATTTTTTCTCACTTATCTTTACTAAGAAAGCTCTCTTTATGGCAAAGCAATGTGACACGATTTTCAAACGACTTTTTTACAGGCGTAGACGTACTTGAAGAATTAGATCTTAGTTCTAATGGACTCAACGAACTTCCTCCGTCAATCTTTAAGCCACTAAGAAAATTAAAGAAACTTACGTTGTTTTCCAATAAATTTTCAAAGTTACCGCAAAATCTGTTTTCGACCAATAACAAGTTGGAAACTGTAATGATTCTCAACAATGACGTAAAAATTAAAGAACTTCCAAGGAATTTGTTTGGAAATTTACCAAACCTTAAACAGGTATATGTTCAGAGAAGCGGAATAGAAGTTATACCTAGCGATACTTTTACGAATTCGTCTCTCATAACAAACATATCGTTAGCATTTAATGATATAGCAGAAATAGCAGAGTTAACTTTTAATGATCAAATAAACTTGTTAGAGCTGGATTTGAGTCACAATAAGTTGAAAAGCTTAGAATCGAAATTGTTCTCATCGTTAGTACGCCTGGAGAACTTGAATTTATGTTACAATTCAATTGAAGAAGTTTCTGGGTGAGTTTATACGAGGTTGATTTGCTCGTTTTATAAAATGCTTTCAGTGTCAATTCAAACTTTTCTTTCTTTCAGAACAACTTTTTCGTCCCTATTGAGTCTTATTTATTTAAATATGGAACATAATAATTTAAAGACGATATCTTCGTATTTGTTCAGTAATAATAAACAAAGAATGTCAATATCGTTGGCTCATAACGTGCTTACCTTTGTGAATAAAGATATTCAAAACAATACCCGGGCAGCTAAAAAATTTTCTCCATTTGCTCATACATATAATCTTAAAATGCTCAATTTGAGCCACAATAGATTCCAAACGGCTTTTCAAGATTGGTGGATAAATGGACATGAAATTGTTGACGTGAGCTATAATAGCTTACGATTTTTATGGGTAAGGAGTAACGATAATATAAATGATAAAATCAAAAAAACTATGATTAATTAATGCTTACTATTTCTAGGGTGATGGAAAGTATTTGCTAAGAGTGGGTGAGACTCCAGCTTATGAAGAAGTTTTTAAAAAGCCAGTTAAGGAAATTCGAATGATAGATAATCCGTTAGACTGTAGATGTATAAATTTTCGTTTCATTCAATTCGTGAAAGATACGTTTACAACAAAGGTTAGTTTGATTTTTAGTAACTTTAATAATTTTTGTTATTATTCAAAACATACTGTCTGCGTTATTAGTTTTATTAATTAATAAAATGAATATAGGTAACTAAAATTAATGTGTGTCTGTAATGAGTATTTGTTTAAAGCCTTTGTAGGTACTTTGCTTTTTTATCTATTTAGGGTGTTTCATTACTCCGTACTCCTGCATGAGAGATTAAATTATTAAAAAAATATTATTTCAGGTAATGGACAACACGCTCGTTGATTGTTCCATTTGGTTACAACAAGTTTGTTTCATGAGTTTCATCATGCTGATGGCGGGTCTAACAACCATACTGACCGTAATATTAATTTTAATTTTGTTGTTCTCATCCTACAAGCAAAAGTGCTATTCGTTCATTAAAAAGACACTGCATAACATACTTCATCAAAACAAACCCCATACTTTGGAGAAACACATGATTTTAAAATATTGTGAACCTGATCAAGAGTTTGTTTTGAAAGAATTAATGGCAGAGTTGAATGACCACAAAAACTACGATGCGCATTCAAAATGCATTAATGACGTTAACAGGGAGAGCTTCATAAGACATTTTGCAATCGGTACTAAGGAGTCGACCCTTATTCTGGTCATATTTTCACCTAACTACCTAACGACGACGTACAGTCAGGTAAGCATAAAGAAAATTCGTGGCGAAATGTTGAAGGCCAAGAATACTATTTATATATTCGTTGACATTGGCCCTGAGAACTCTGTGTACGCTTTTCTGAAAGAGCAGCGAGACCCGCGATCGACCGTTTTATGGAGCGACCCAGATTTCTGGAACATCTTTATCTACATGATAAGGAATTCAACTTACAAAAAGAAGGTGAGGATTGCTGAATATGAAAAAGGATCCATTGATTATGACAGTCTAACGCCATGGAAAAATGACATGATGCTTTACAATCAGTTTACGCCACTACCTGAATGGCCAAGGGTTTACACCACGAGTACGTTTGAGAAAATTGATGTTTAATCATATTCAAATTTATTTCAGTGAGGTTAAGACTGACTTCTTCGCTACAATTCGTTTGATTTTCACATTTCGTAGTAATTTGAGATCACTATTTTAGTTTTTTTTGTGGTAATATAGATACTTGTAAAAATGTGTTAGATTATAGGCTAATGGGAATAGTATTACGTGAAATTTTTACAAAAATAAGTAGTGTGTATAAAATTATGTATGTCACAGTTTATAGAATTATTTAAAGTGTATCTACTATTCTTAGTAAATTCCAACGTCAGTGTTTAACTAACATTCAGCATATTCTTGTATTAAAAGAAGTGTTATCATTGCTATGTAATAGTTATAATAATAGCCATTAATTTCTATTACTTACTTGTAAATAATATTATAGTAATGTATTAACTTAAATCCAATCTACGTTTCAAGGAAACTGCATATTGTTAATGAGTTATAAGCTACAGCTTAAATAAAGGATATACTTTAACTAAGATTAGCGTTTTATTTAGATCCATACTTAAAATTTTCGAATAAATTAATGATTGGTTAGTACTTTTTCCCACTCAAACACTTAAGCGGACTAGACTTTAAGTGTCTCTATGTAATTGAAAAAATAAAAGAGAGATGTAGTTCACGATAAGTGTTAATAATTTTGAATACGTAATAAATAAAGTTTTGAATACGACCGACCTATCATCAAATTCATCAACTATTAAGTAAAATTGAACAAATAATTCATTTAAGAATCGGTTACGCGCTAGAACAATTACAAAACTATTTTATCTAAAACAAATGACTTTTGAACGCAACCTGCATCTAGATAAAATTCTAAAATCGGACAAAAGTTATGGTTTCTATATTTCCATGAAAATGAAAATCTAGAATAAATATTAGTTGAGTTGAATATAAATTCAAAATTCAATTTAGCTTTTACAAGTACTGTTGAATCGTCAAATTACAATCAAGCTACGGCTGGTTTGAAAGGTGCTCTTACGAGAAGAACCAGCAGAAAACTCGGCGGTCATTCTTTTCAAAAATAATTATTACAATATGATCTGATCGCAACTTAAATGTAGTTTTAAATGTGAAATTGTATAGGCAGAGTCATAGTGTATAGAATTTTTTTAGGTGCCAAAAGTAACGGCCTTTTCATTGTTTTTCATTCATTCCATGGCTGGGCATAAGCCTTCTTCGCCGTTTTTGGAAAGGAGGGTTGGAGTTGAAGATCCGCCACGCTGCTCCTATGCGAATTGGTTGGTTACATGGCCCCAGAATTCTCCAGTGCACTTTTCTTGATTATAAAGATTTCCTCACGATGTTTTCCTTCACTGAAAAGCTACATGCTTTGCCGAAAAGCTAAATTGTCAATTAGAAACATAAGTTTTAACAGGAAAACTCATTGGTGCTTGTCCGGAGTGTGAACCCGTGACTCTCTCGAAAAAGTGACATGGTTTCATCGCTGGGTTGTCGCCGCTTAAGCACCTAAATATATAATAATATCACTTACAAATATTGAAAAGAATAATATTTAATGTGTCTATTAAAATATATTTAATTTTAGCGTCTAAAATAGGGGATTTATATGATGAGAACTGTACAGGTGGCAGACAAATGAATTAATGTCATGGGAAAAGTTATAAGTAAGTAATATAATTAATCATTTAATTAGTCCACTGACATGCAACATTTATTGTAGCGATATTAATGCAGAAATAATTTTAAATATACGGAACCCAATTATATTTTTGTGACAGTAAAACGCTAAACTAGACTTTGTTGATAACATAAATGCGGTAATAAAAAACCTCCTTACATATAAAATAAATGTTCCAAAATATAAGTAACCAATATAGAAAGGAGGACGATACAGAAATGTTGGAATTTACATGTAAGCAACAGCATGCGAAGCAATTGGCTAGAGGGTGGCAGGGGTGGTAAGTTGAAACCGGCCACGTTATGTCCCTGGTGGAATCCAAATGACGCAATATAAGGGCGAACTCACGCTATGCGGAATAGGCTACCATTTAAAAGTGTTGTTCACGTACTTGAGTATACTTATATTCTAGGATATGCTGGTTCTGTAGAAATATTCAATGGTAATGTATACGTAAATGCTCGAATATAGTTTAGAGGTTAAAACGTCATCATTCTCCTTTTTTAGTAGGAAAAACCCCTTACATGTACCGCCGTCAAACGGAGATGGGTGACGAGTATATCGGACTCGCACAAACTTTAAAACAACCTGAGAGCTCAATCACGCTGCTAGTGGTGATGACAGGGTACCGTTCTACACATTGCCCTCATCAACGCCAGCAGCAATTCTGAACCCCTGTCCTTATGCCTGTATGTGGGAACGGCACTTTTTCGCTTCCATTCTCTCTATTCGTCAACTCTAACAAGTCCTTTTTTATACATATCATACTACACACAATTCAAATATCTTCCCGGATTCCTTATAGTGACATATCCAACTACATTAATATTCAGAGGTAATAAAGTTTTGAAACATTATCGTTATTAATTTTTATAAGTCTTCTTGTTATTTTTCTTCTTTGATTAAATTTTTATTATATCGATATTTTTGTGTAATATGTGTAAATATCTAGAAAATCAAATGTGAAATTAGCTTTATCTATGTACTCTAGTGAATACTATTGCAGCCACTAGTTTAACCACAAATACGTTATGAACACCACGGTACGATAATTAACATCTATTTTACTAAAATATATTGACTAAATTTTACTATTGATGTACTATGGCTGAGAGATTAACTAGTTGTTTTACCAGGGTTATTATATGTTACGTGTTTGGATTAGAATTGTCACTTCAAAGTTCTAGTGATGAAATTAATTATTGACGCTGGAATCCAATCCAAATGAAATATTATTTATGAATGCATTTTGAATTTTTTTTGATTTTTTTTAAAGAGCATGGGTTCATGGGGCAATCATAAAAATTAAATATTAATAATTCAAAATTGTTAATACAATTATAAGATTAATAATAAGATGTTCAACGAAATACATACGGACAATGTACGGAAGCGAGACATGATTTTACTAATAAGCCTCTGTGTATCACTTCCGATGCTGAGATAAAATTATATAAATATAGATTCGCAGCGCCACGAAACTCAAAAAAATTCGCAGTGAATACGTGCATAATTAAATTTGCACGTGAAAGTGTAGAATTATTGGATACAACAGTAGACCGCTTAAGTCCACGAACAATCTGATTTGTGACCATGATGTACACGGTAAACCGTGAGGACGAAGAACAAAGATGTGTTGAGCTAGTTAGAATGTAAGATGAATCGCAAATAAATAAATAAATAAATAAATATATGGGACACTTACACACACGGTCGTCCGTCCCCAAAGTAATTAACTTAATACTTGTGTTATGGATGTCGGACAACTGGTAAATAAATACATATATAGTTTTAAATACATATGTACTTAAAAACAAATACACACCCAGGCTCGAAGAACCAACAAATTGTTTATAGAAAATGTTGGCCGTCGGCGGGAAAAGATCTCGCGCCCCGCGGAGCTGCAGGCAGGGTCACTACCCACTGCGCCAACGGGCCAGTCGTTAAGAATATGATGGTAAAAATAAATTATGATAAAACTATCCCTTTTCTTAAGCAAATTAAAGGGGTTAATCATACGTGAACAGTTAAAATACGAACGCCGTTAGTGTTGTTTCGGTTCTTTTTGATTTCCGAATACTTTGTACGTAATTTTCACTTACGTATTAAAGTGTTTTTACCTTTAACAGAAAAATGCATGAAATATTTATTGTAGCTAAACTCAATTCACTTTTAAACGAAGTTGTTAAAAAAACGTCATAATAACTTAAAAAATTTATACGTTACCGATCAATACGAAACTGCGTCAAAAATGTGCGGTTGGCAAAAAGCAGTTCCGGATTCGGTAGCTGTGATCTGGCTCATGAAATATGCATAGGTGAGGGCGAACACCGCATTTATGTTTAATTTCAACCGCATCATAGCCCGCAACACCGATAACTTAAATCAGACTTTAAACTTGACCTGCTACTAACTCTGATCTCAGTGTTGAAAAAAAGACTTCTCTTCTACTATGATGTACTAATAAGCGGCTAGTTACTTATATCGTGGGTCTTTTTTTAGAGAAATGCACATTTTTTTAAAGCTTTTATTCAACTTGTAATGTATGTTTGTGAAGGTGGAATCTTGCAAGTTAAATTTAACCCACTTCCTGGCGTCCGATTGAGCTGAAGGTTTACATATTGATCCAGTCCCGATAGCAGGGGATGATAATGATAAACACGACCTAATACTGCTGCCAGGATTAGCTCCAGACGAGGAAACTGGTTAACGGTTAACATGAAATTTTACATACTGATCCAATCCCGATAACAGGGGATGTTTATGATAAGCATGAACTCTTATTGCGACTCAATTGAAGACGTAAACGAAATAGTTTTGCTCTTTTATACCATGACGTCTTAAAGAAGCACACTTTTAGTCGTTGTCGAATCAGCGTTCGGAATTCGTCCTAAGAACATGTGAGTAAAAGAGACAGAGTTATCTATAGTTCATATAACGTTATCCTTTTCAAACATTACGACCCTAATGCAATTCACACTTCATGGTACGAAAAGAAAGCGGTTCGCGGTCGTCGTTTACGTCTTCAATTGAGTCGCAATCAGAGTTTATGATAGGCCTGCTGATGCTACTACTATAATTGGCTCCAAACAAGGGAACTACCCAAAGATTAGCAGTAGGAAGATGAAACTTTGTTAAAAGCTTTTTCAAAAGCTTTTTTAACTTGATTTGTTTAAAGGAATGCATGTTTTTATCAAGATATTTTCTAGCACCGTTGAGCACATAATTAATAGTAAATATCATTAACTTTACAAAATGTTTTGAAGCTGCGAATCCTTGGACATACGCTTAAACCTCAAGACCATCACGGTTTAGTAAAGAGTAATAACATGTTGGCTACGTTACCGTGTAAACATCTGTTGGCAATATTGAAAAGGGTTTATTTGACTTCTTGAGATTCGGCTGCTTGAAATCTTTCGCACTTTATATAAAATATCGCTTGGGTTTTTTTAGGTTGAAATGTTTAGAAATATTTGAAGCCATGCTATGGGTATCATGACCTTTATCCAAACATATAATTTTAAATAATTAATACAGGTTTACTTAGTTTGGGGGCTACGAGTAAATGTTATCGTATTTAATGTCAATTTTAGTTAAGTTAGGATATTTCCTTTTGTAATCTTTTTTGGAAAAATAAAAACATTTTATTCAAAAAAAATATTTGCTTAGGAAGTTCAATTACTTATAATAACGTTTTAGATCAACAATAGATTAAAAAAATCTTAGTTCATATTTTTTTTCTTTATGTCGCTGTCGATTTAGTCTGTGATTGATTGCTACAAATCGTGCATGACCAAAAAAATTCTGCCAGTGTAACGAGTGACAGTTCTCTATTACTCAATCTGTATTCGGGATATGGTATTCCGATAGAATTGATGATGTTACTGAAAAAAGATCTCTATTTTATTAAATTTCTATTGCGGTTCGAGACAGTTTTTGATTATTTACTTTTTTCTCTTTTTCGTAATAAACATATGTACATAATAGCCTTGATAGTCGACCGGTGAGACCGCGTAACTTTAAGAGAGGTCATGGTTTCAAACCCCGGGCAGATATCAATAACTTTTGTAAATAAAATTATCTGGATTATCGATATCTAACATTACTGCCGTGTAGTAAGTATCCTGCTGAGTTGAAAAGACCACCATCATTTCTTACTAAAGTGTCGAAAAAGGCAACTAAGGTTAGCTGATCTACCTTATGGTATCCGACTGAGTAGAATAGACCACCATGGGGGTGGTCTTACCGACATGTCGTAAAAGGCGACTAAGGTAATTTGACGTCTGATGGGTGGATAGTCGTAAAATAACTAGCCAAAACATGTAAAAACATGTTGTGCCAACCTCACTTAGAGTTGGGTAAGGGCAGGAGAATAATAATGATGATCGGTATTTATTATTAATATAAAATCTAACAAGTAATCTTATTAAAGAAACAATAACTATTCCCTACGAGAAATACGTAAATTTGTAAATTGTGCCGGCTATCTTTGTTAGCCAACCTAGATGGGTTTATATTTATATCCGTAGATCGTACATCAAACGACTATAGTAAAATAATAAGATTTTTTTTAATTTGTTTATAATAATATTTATCATTTATGACGACACTGATGCCTACAGAAGTTATTTACACAACGTAATCGCTATCGTAGTGTTTACACAATGTACACCTAACATCACCTTCTGATTCAATCAGATATATTCCAAGCATTGCTTTCTTAACACTCGATGAGAGATAAGCTTTTTCATTAGTCCTTAAAGAACACAATAAAATTGCAAATAGTCCAAGTTTATTCACTTAATTAACTGTCTTTTCCTACAATAATGGCTCCCTATATTTTAATGACAATAAATACTTATTATGGTCATGGTCTTTTGTACATATAACGGTACATATATCTATTTTAATTACATATCATTGTTTATTCCACTTATGTTAATATTTAATATATTCAATAGTTTAAAGTAATTAATCTGTATCGTACACTGGATTAAAGCAATCCAATTAATATATTAATAGGCAAATCCAAACAAAGGGAGTATATTCACCGACGCATTGAGGATAGATACGTGGCTAAATTAATATTAGCCCGTAACTTCAAATTTCGTTCACATTATTTAGTCAACTCATAGGCCGCAGTTGTCACACAACGGAATCTAACTAACCACCAAATTATACCTTCTACAATACCTTCGAATAATTATAATACATTAACCAAGTTACCATAATATTTAAGACGGTAATTTTATTTTGAAGGTACTGTTATTATTATAAAAGTAATTTATACTGACGGTAAAGTGTAAACATTTTATTTATCTTTAAATTTTACTACTAAACGTAATTCAAACCTTTTTCTTTATGCGTCTTGAGATATTAACCTCTTGGGTGCTTATTTTCGGCTCTTCAGCTATTTCGAAAAAATGACTACGAATGTTATACAAATCTAGTATACAATTTCAATTTGTAACAAAGCTGTGATAGCCCAGCGGTGAGACCGTGCGACTCTTTTGAGGGGAACACGAGTTCAAACCCGGGCAGGCACCAATGAGTTTTTCTATTAAAACTCATGTGTCTGATTGATAATTGCAATTTATCGCACGCTTTTCGGTGAAGGAAAACATCGTGAGGAAACCTGCATATCTCTAGAGAATTCTGGAGATATATGTAACCTACCAATCCGCATTGGAGCAGCGTGGTAGGTCTTAGCTCCAACCCTTCTCTCCAGAAACGGAGAGAAGAGGCCTATTCCCAGCAGTGGGATTGTAACAGGCTGGTACTTTTATACAATTTCAACTTCTCATTAATACAGAGGCACATATAAAATATAGATAATAATTATCATACAACTTTATACTATAAACAATATTAAAAATAATGTTAAATTTAAATTCAGTCGTAGTCGTGTACAACACTATTGTATAATAATTTATAGAATTAGGCGTTACTTTGCGGAAATCCAAATACAAAAGTAATAATAAAATTATTTTGCTATAATCCGCGATACAGTAAATAGAAAAAATATATAGTGCTAAATGTATAGTGGACTATACGTTTTTTTCATACCCGTTACATGCAGGATTCGTAAAAACATATGCACAAACCTCCACCACTTCCACCACAATACACAAGCACTACACAGGTTCACTATCACAAACTTAACAATCGTTTCGCCCCGCAACCGAAGCATCATCAGGAGATAGACTCCACGACAAAATCGCAAAGCTTTGCGATTGTTGAGTTTGTGATAGTGAACCTGTGTAGTGCTTGTGTATTGTGGTGGAAGTGGTGGAGGTTTGTGCATATGTTTTTACGAATCCTGCATGTAACGGGTATGAAAAAAACGTATAGTCCACTATACATTTAGCACTATATATTTTTTCTATTTACTGTATCGCGGATTATAGCAAAATAATTTTATTATTACTTTTGTACTATTGTATAAAACAATAGCAGAATCTAAAACAATGTATCTTGATTTGACAAATGGTGACTGTTCATTCATAAAACTCAAAGCGTTTTATGACGACTGAGGGGCAATGTGTACGGAAATAGCTGAAGGGCGTCGAGAGATATTTTTTGTTCTACAAGCGGTACTCATAGTTTTATGCTTTTACCATATCTACCAAGAGCTTATGCTCTTGCAAACTCCACACCATACTAGCAAAAACAAAGGCGAAAGTTTATAACGGTGTTGCCTTATTCCTTGTGAAATAACGGCTGTTACTATCCCACTGCTGGGCATAGACTTCCTCTCTTCGTTGTTTTGGAGAGAAGTGTTTGAACTAAGACCTACCACACTACTCCAAAGCGAATTGGTAGGCTACACATATCCGTAGAATGCTCCAGAGATTTGCAGGTTTTCTCACGATGTTTTCCGTCATCGAAAAGCGCGTGAAAGATTGTAATTTTCAATTAGACACATAAGTTTTAATAGAAAAACTCATTGGTGCCTGTTGGCGTTAGAACTTGTGGCACCCTCGAAAGAATAGAACGGTCTCACCGTTTGACTATCATAGCTTGATTGATGATTTCTTGTAAGTCATTTTATTTAATGAATTTTAAAATTTTAATGATTATTGACGGAATAATTGTTACAGATAGAATAATTTGTAAAAGTAAAAATACAAAAGCTTATCAGTAAATAAAAACTTTATTCTTAGTCTGTCACAAGGTTTTTCCAGTGTGACTCCCGGCCCTACGAAAGTTTTAGTATAAAAAGCGTATATGTTGCTCCATAACCTCTATCCCCTAGTGAAAGTGTAATTAAAATCGGTTTTGCACTTCCGGAAAATAAACCTAAACGTACACCTTCATCAAGAATTGCACTATATAATATAGTATGTATAGATTCGATCTATTTTACAGTTTCAAAACTTTGTTTAGTATTCCGTTGATCCCTTTTGACAAATGATTTCCCTTGAGCACAGATAGAGTCAATTTATGTCATTATAATTTCGCTTGGATAAATTTCCAGCGAAATTGTTGCGAAATATTTACGGTTTTAGACGAAGTATCTCCAAGCCTGCCGATAATATAATTAAACTTATTTGTTACACAGGAATTTAAAGGAAACGGTTTTATTTATTATATCGTGTGATTTTGAATACCTGAGTCAAAAGGTATCAGTTTTAATTTTCATTCATCATATTTAAAGTGAGTGAAAAATTCTGTAGCCTATAACGGGAATCCAATAATTTAAGCGACTAATATTTATTTTCAACGGCTTAACGCATTTCTAGTTGAACGTAATTCTGCGAAAAAGCAGGTGTAGATGGGAAAACACTTTGAAACTTATATAACGTGAAAATCAAAGTCCCAGAGATAAAAAACTATTCAACTAGTATTACAGATATTATATTTTAAAAATAAAATCACTGGTGAAATAGCAGAACGCAGCTATATTGATGAATGACCTAAATGGATTATTTTCCTGAACAATCCACGGTTTAATGATATTCGCTGAGGTTGTTGCAGTATTATGTCCGTTCGTTTTAATAATTCTTTATTGATATATCGATCGACCATATTACCACTTAAGGTGGTCCAAATATAAATAAAGAATTTTACTGCCTTCAGATAACATTACAATCTATAAATTACCAACTCATATTATTATCACCATATTATTATAAATCCTTATGTTTTTGTACTACCTTTACTATATTGCTTCCTTTTCCTTCTTTCTAAACCCTTTTCCATTGATTTTATTTGGATTTATTCTTCTTATTTTTTATATATTTTATTATTCTACGAACAATTTCCGGAGTTCATTATTTTTTAAATCCTTGTATTTAACTTGCCTTTTATGTATGTAAGTGAAGGTGGAATCTTGCAAGTAAAATTGACCCACTTTCCGGTGTCCGACTGAGCTGAAATTTTGCATACTGGCCCAGTCTCGATGCATATTTCTTATCATAAGCATGACCTGATGTTGCTGCTAGAATAAGTTCCAATGGGGGAACTCCTCAACGGTTAACAGCAGGAAAATGTCATTTAGTTAAAAGCTTTTTTATTAACTTGTTATACTTTATCTTAGTAAAAGTAAAATAACGGCCCGTTACAATCCCACTGCGTGGGCGTAGGGCCTCCTCTCTCAGTACCTGGAGAGAAGGATTGGAGCTAAGACCTACCACGCTGCTGCTGTAGGTTACACAAATCCCTAGAATTATCCAGAGATATGCAGGTTTCCTCACGAAGTTTTCCTTCACCGAAAAGCGTGATAAATTACAATTATCAATTAGACACATAAGTTTTAATAGAAAAACTCATTGGTGCCTGCTGGCGTTCGAACCCGTGACCATCTCGAAACAGTCACACGATCTCGCCACGGGCTATCACAGCTCTTATCTTAGTAAAAAAAAAGTCTTAACTTAGTACCGAAAAGTAATTTATATATTGTGTTTGATTCTTTGATGTGCTCTATTCTAGCATCATTTAATTTTTGTCCCATATCGATTCAGTCTGATCAAGCCCTAAGTTATACGTGGTAGTAATATTTTATTTGATATTGTATATAATCTACTTAAAGGCTTTCCGGATAAAATAGACCTTAGGCTGTAATTTATCACAGTGTCCACGCCATTAACCAGTGGGGTGACTGTTAAAGCTGCGTGCATGATATGCTTCACGAGCTTCGATTGTGCGAAAAATCCCTAGTCATCTAAAGTACCTGGAACGAAATTTTATGTCATTTTAGAAATATGATATACGTACAACTTTTGTAGATTTAGATTATAAATATATCTCATAGGTATTTATCCAAGCGTGAACTTAACCTTTCGCATATTGTTTTTACTATACTTATGGTTCCAAATTCGAATATATCAATTAACGAGTAACTAAAAATTGTTTATAATGATATGGTTTGAAAATTATGTATGCAAATACTTTCATGAAACTTATTATGTAGGTTTAGGGGATCGATCTAGCTGGGGGTTTTTTTTAAATGTCGTTTTATCCCTGTTTTCAGGCATTGAAAAACTGCAAAAATATAAATTGAATCCAGAGGTTAATTTCATATCAATTGTTAAGTTGCAACAGCTTAATGGGAACTAGCGGACTAAAGTGGAAATACCCAGATTGAATCCCAGATATCACCTACCCATTCTTTATTTTTTTATTGAATTTTATTATATCTTAATAAAATTACCGCGCAAGGTTCGGTCACCCAGGTACTTACATTAATAAGACTATTGCCTCTAAATGTTTTAAAAGAAAGTGTTTAAAAAAAATTATGTAGAGTTGGTCTAGTCTATGTTCTAAATTTCTCAAATTAGTATATCTATTATATACATAGAATTATTATACATAGAGTAGCGAAGCCAGCCTCATATGTACCATATTATAATAACGAGAAATAAGATTGATCTAACTGTCCCTCTTTTTTATGTGCGGTTAGACAAAGATGAACTATACGACTTTCATTACTTACAGGCTTGTCTATGGCCCCTAAAATAAGTATAATTAATATATATGACTCATATGTAAACTATAAGTATAAAGCTAAGGCGCAGGTAATGTCTGTCATTAAATTAATTTATCTTGTACAAAATGATATGGGAACCGCGTAAAGGGACAGATTGATAAGAACAAAGAACTTTGTACGATAGTACACTCGAGAATAACTTTGAATGGGAGTCTATCCCGACCAGTAAGATAACTTGAGGAATGTTACCTTAGTTCTATCTATACAACAAAAACAATGTAAAAATATATCACGTGGTACATCCTATGTTATATCTTTTGAATTTTTTAGTTAGGCACGGACCCCTATCAGAGCCAGACGGGTCGGTACAGAATACAGTTAATGTTACCCAAAATAAATGTTATATTATACAAGAAATGTTAAATATAGGCCATTTTAAAAATCAATTCACAATTATTTATACCTTTTATTTTTGTCAATAACTCTTATGTTGCTTAGTTACTAATTAGAAAAAAAATTTACCAACTGTAAAATTAAATGTCAAATTACGAACGCGCTAAACTTGAAACGATTTTTTTTGCTTCGACAAAATCAGAGGCGGCGAGAGCACTTGACTTTTGAAAGTATATTATCAATATTAAAAACCAATTGTAAATTCTCTTACCTCTGTCATCTGAGCTTAAATTTAGATAACCAACCTGGAAGATTATCTTTAACTATTGTTAATATCACAAGTATAAATTTTGGTCTTATTTGAATATAAAATGAATGTTGCTTTAGGGAGAACTGGAAAGTTATTTAAGAGAGGGCTTTCGTGATAATACCAGGTTCTTTAATAAATCGTTTTAATAATACCGTAAGGCACAATTTTGTTCGTCCTTCTATCGAGCGATGAGAAGGAAAGTAATTTTATAAACCTATAGGACCAAATTTTCTGATACTACAGCGTCAACGCTCGTTTTTGTAAAAACAGGACTCAGGACCTTATTGTTGCTCTTATCTATACTTATTATAAAACAAAGTCTCAAAAAGCTGTATGTCTGTATGTAATCGATTTTCTCAAAATCTACTGAACGGATCTTTGTACGGTTTTCACCAAAAGATTGTGCAATACTTCCGGATGGTTTAGGTAAATAGTACATATCGGTATTATGTAAATTGTGTTGAAGAGATCGCGCAGTTATTAAAAACTAGCTTGCTGGGAGCTTTAGTCGCGTGCACTGTGTAAACTAGCAGAGATACGCTAAAGTAACGTGCTTAGAGAATTGTAAATCTATAAAACTACTACAAAAAATCCGCGATAGCATGTCTCTATTACTTATGCTTAACTCACAATAATTACTTTTATGTTTAAAATTTGATTTCTAAAAAAAGATTGTGACACGCAGTTTTCCACGCGGACGAAGCCGCTGGCACAGCTAGTATAATATAAACATGTGCGTATAGAATTTGACCATGAGCCAGATCCCTGTACCACATATCTGTCCATGAAAACTCGTGTGGTAATCCATTCAGATTAATTTATTTCCGGTTATCACCATTTTTATTAACAATCATTTGGTATGAGAAATAATGGCGGATTATAACACAATAATATAATATTATGAACATTTATGTATTATGAGTTTCTTTGAAGTAAAACTTAATTCTATAAATTAATTGTGTATGAACTCCCAGTGCTAGAAAGCATTGGTGTTTCATTGACAATTATTGTACTCAAAGGTCAATACACAACAATCAATCATAAATACAGCGATCGACAAGTCGAGTTATAAAGATGTTTATAACTGCAAATAAATATATATTTCTGAATAAATAACTCTAAACATCAGTGTAAAAGTTTTGTCCCAATTTATATCAAAGACAAAGCTTTCATAAACTTACAAAAGATAAAGTTAATGAACAAAGGGTACCGTTACCGAATTTGAAATTTTAACATAAATAAGATTGAAGTTAACGTTTATCGGTTTTCGGTTAACTGAATATTTCAGCCGAATTCAAATTACTGGATTAATATGTAGTAATTAATTTCCTGCAATTCGTTCTCCTTTGGATATTGAAAATTTTACAAAATTCGATTGCTGAAACAAATCGTTCCCAATGTGGATAAATTAAAAAGCAGATTAATTAAAAAAAGTTTTTTTTTAATATGCACAATCACTAGTTTACAGATTGACACACATAGGCACAATATATAATTGAGGGCATTTTATCATTTAAGTGATAGTTGTTTTCACGCAAACGAATTATAGAGTTATTTTATCTTTGAGATTACAGCAGTTTAAAAATACAGTTAAAAAAGGCTAATACAGAAAGCTTACTATACTATTGAGGATTACTTAGACGATAAGAATGCGTGGTATAGCTACTCTTCAATCCTGCACAAGATAGTAATAACTAAATGTAACTACTTAAAAGAATTATATTTGAAAAGAGTTTTGCCGAGTTTCTTCCTGACTCTTCTCGGTAGGAACAACTTGCCGAACCAGCAGTAGAGTTGACCATTCATAATATAAAGCATAATATAAAGAATATTTGGAATTAGAATTTTATACATAGAGCCAGCCTTAAATGTGACATATTATAATAAAGAGAAAGCAAATAAGCGTGATCTATCTGTCTTTCTTTATCATGTGTGATTAGACAAAGATGAAGTAAACGAGTTTCATGTTCCCTCTCATTATTTACTGTGTTATTGTCACTTACACCTGCCTATGGCTCCCCTTCTCGTAGTATAACTCTATGAAACGACTTAGTGGTTAAAGCGTGTCCTTACTAATATTATAAATGCGAAAGTCTGTCTGTCTGTCTGTTACGTTTTCATGCCGAATCCACTGAACCAATATCGATGAAATTTGGCACAATTATTCTTGATACACTAGGGTAACATATAGGCTGGAGAAATCTTCTAAATTTAACAGGAATAGGATGACATTAAAAAACGCCATCTAATATCATTCATATAATGATTTACGATGGTTTTTTTGATTTACGATGTGTCAAGTTTGTTAATTAAAGAAATAGGTTTTGTATAGGAGGCCTAATGCCTCCTTTATTAGAAGATATAGTATAAGAAAGGTTTCATGGTTTTTTTACAACTTTTTTCAGAGAAAATGATGTATATTATATCGAGATATATTTGCAGGGTTGGTGAGTGACAGAAGCTACTATTTATTCCAAGAATCTGCGGTCCACGTGAACGAAGCCGCAGGTAAAAACTATTTCATAAATATGAAGTCAATATTGAAATACCAAAAACAAACTTTTAAATTCAACTGAAGAGTTTGTATAATTTTCTCGTTTGTCAAAGTCTTACCGCACGAGAGAAATGATTCGGAGAATCTGTCGAGTTCAACTCGCTCACATAATTGAAACAAATTACGGAGGCGGAATCAACAATTTCATCTCTAATGAATATTAAAAATTCGTAACTTTATTTGCATTGAGTATAAACTGTGAAAGGAATTTCGCTTTATTAAGATTAATTGTTTATCTTGCGGTCTGGTTAGAGATTTTTCTGAATTCGCTTTAAGTTTATGATAACAAGCTTTAGAAAAAAGATTAGAGCTGTGATAGCCCAACGGTGAGACCGTGCGACTCTTTCAAGGCGAAGACGAGTTCAAACCCGGGCAGGCACCAATTAGTTTTTCTATTAAAACTCATGTGTCTAATTAATAATTGCAATTTATCACACGCTTTTCGGTGAAGGAAAACATCGTGAGGAAACTTGCATATCTCTAGAGAATTCTGGAGATATGTGTAACCTACAAATATTTGGAGCAGCGTGGTAGGTCTTAGCTCCAACCCTTCTCTCCAGATACGGAGAGAGGAGGCCTATTCCCAGCAGTGGGATTGTAACTGGCCGCTACTTATGATAAAAATACTTTCTATCGTTTTTAGACAAAACAAAATTAACAAAATTTCATGTCGCTACTGTTGAGTCTAGAACCAATCCTGGCAGCAGCATCAGGTCATGCTTATTATAAACTTCATTCTCATCTAGACTGAATCAGTATTTAAAATTTCAGCTCAGTCGGACACCGGAAAGTGGGTCAAATTTAACTTGTAAGATTCCACCTTCACATACAAACATACAAGGCAAGTTAAATAAAGGCTTTTAATTTATTTTACGTACATTTCTGTAAATATAAAAATGTAAAGTAAAGTAACGTAACGGCCTGTTACTATGCCCACTGCTGGGCTAAGGCCTCCTCTCTCCGTTTTCGGAGAGAAGTATTGGAGCTAAGACCTACCACGCTGCTCCAATGCGGATTGGTAGGTAACACATATCCCTAGAATTCTCTAGAGATATGCAGGTTTCCTCACGATGTTTTTCTTCACCGAAAATCGTATGATAAATTGCAATTATCAATTAGACACATAAGTTTTAATAGAAAAACTCATTGGTGCCTGCCCGGGTTTTGAACCCATGTCGTCTCTAGAGAGTCGCACGGTCTCACCGCTAGGCTATCACATCTTATAAAAATGTAAATATAAAAATGTATCTTTATTAAACTGAAAAAGTAAATAAGTACGTATAATTGAAGTTCTTACGTATATATTTAATAAAAATCTATCATAATACCTTTTTATCGCAAACTTCTTTCATCATCATTCTCCTGCCCTTATCGCACTCTAAGTGGGGTCGGCACAACATGTTACGAACATGTTGTCACATGATTTGGCTACGTATTTTAAGACCGGCCGCCTGCCTGAAATCAACTTACCTTAGTTGCCTTTTACGACACCTCGGTAAGAAATGAGGGTGGTCTATTCTATGCAGCCGGATACCACACGGCACTTACCTTAGTCGCTTGTTACGATCATCGGTAAAAAAGAGGGTGGTCTATTCTATTCTGCCGGATACCACACGGAAAATCGCAAACTAACAAGAACGGCAAAAAATTGATACATTTATTATTTATATCATACTGGGCCGAAATGAATAATTTCTATGTTAAGATTCCTTAGAATCTATATGCAAATAATACATAGAAATAAAAATAATACATAGAAAATATCTGTGTACAAATAATACATATAAACTATAAAATTTTATTATACAAAAAAACGCGCTTGCGTAAGCAGCTGGAAGCTAGCACTTAGCTTTATATTGAGTACACTCAAATGTAATCACATCCAAAAATTACAAAAGAAAATTGAATTCAATAAAGTGTGAATTGTGAAGTAGAATATAACCATTTCTGGAAAAGACGTTAGAATACACAGACTTTTATTGAAGTGACGATCAATACTGTCACTAACCAGGCAACCGAGTCAATTCTGTCGCAAGGGTCTTATCGACCTTGCTTCTACTAGCACGCGGAACGGTCCCATTTATATTGATCTTTCAATCGAACAAGAAAGTAAAATTTTTGTGAGAAATATTCCTATTATCATAACATATATCTATACTTATTATAAAACAAAGTCCCAAAAAGCTGTATGTCTGTATGTAATCGATTTTCTCAAAATCTACTGCACGGATTTTTGTACGGTTTTCACCAAAAGATAGCAATACTTCCGGATGGTTTAAGTATATAGAATACATTGGTATTGCGTAAATTGAAGAGATCGCGCAGTTGTTAAAAAACTTACATGCTGAGAGCTTTAGTCGCGTGCGCTGCGTAAACCAGCAGAGATACGCTAAAGTAATGTAGTAGAGAATTAGAGATCTATGAAAATACTACAAAAAAGTCCGCGGAAGCATGTCACTATCTCTTATGATTTAATCACAATAACTACTTTTATGTTTAAAATTTGAATTATAGAAAAAATTGTGACACACTGATTTCCTCGCGGGCGAAGCCGCTGGCACAGCTAGTACGATATATGATAAAATTCATGTGAATAATTATATATGTTTATTATATTATCAATATGGCAATAAAATATCGCTCATGGTCTGCTAAACTCAAAAATTAATGTTTTGAGATAAATGGGTTTAAAGTTTTCATTGCTTATAAAAAAATATGTGGTTTGCTTTAACGAAATGTCTTTATATTGAATTAGGAGTTGTGGCAGTATTGCTGCTTGAAGTAATGTGTATTTTAACATTTACACCTATTCCTAATCAAAAACACGTGTTTTTGAATTGTGCCACTATTGGCGTCCGAGAACGATATATAGCGTTGCATATTTAGAAAAGTATTTCACAAGCAACGACGACTCTCACTTTAAGAAAAGATAATTGAGCTTGAATTGTTTAATTGAGCTCAAACATCCTTTGCCCTTATAAAGCACCAACGGCCCTTCTATTGAGTTAACACGTTATATCTATTACTCTGACACCTGTCATAGAAAGCGATTTCTTCCAATTTGTCATTCTAATCGAAATTACTGATAAACCATATTAATAGTCTAACACAAAGCAAATACGAACAACATGAAAAATTGTATGTCAAATGTTTTTGTTGTTTGATCTCGCTACGGCCTGTGATTGATAGCAACAAATCGTGCGTATAAGTCAAATATTCGTAACATGAACGAGTAACAGTTTTCTCATTTATTTTATCAAATAAACGTACTGTATAACGTGCGGAACAAAACATTACAAAAGCCGCTACGAATGTGTTTCTAGTACTCAAATTCTTTCGCCCTTATTGCATACTACGAAGACAAAAAATTAAAAGAAGTGTACTTAATAAGGTTGCTTAACCTTATTAAATTGCTGCGTTCTGAAAGAGCTTTATGTACATATATATATATATACATATATATATATATATATATATATATATATATATATGTGTGTGTGTGTGTGTGTGTGTACATGTAGGCATTACCAACACAAAATCTTGTAGGTTTAAGTTCTTGCAGTAGCATAATATGCTTTAGCAGAGACATAGGTCTGCGGATGTTAATAGAATTTTATCTATTGCTCTTTGACTTACCCAAATTAGAAATATATATTTTTTTTAAATAATTATACAAAGAGCAAACATTATAAAATAAAACCAATTTAAACTATTTTTCTTACTTACACAATAAAGATAACGAAATATATAATAAGACCGCAGCTGAGGCGAAATGTCGCTTGATATTATTAAGATTCTTATTAGAAATATGTGCTACAGGTTTAACATATCAAAGGCAGATCCTAGACAACAAATAAACTTACATGCACTTTTCAAAACACTAAACAAGTGAAATGTATTTATAAAAAAAATCGAGTACGGACAACAGAAAATGGGAAATTCGTGAATGTAAAAGATTTCACTTGAAATACCAACCTTTGTTAAATTTGATCAAAGAATTAGGTCATTAATAAATTTCGTCACGGTAAAATAACGTCAGAAATTTTTGTATATTCTTAGACGCCATGATGAAAATTTCCCTTATTGAACTTGCAAAGCCGTCACTGAACAATAATTATATTGGCAACATTGAACAAAAACGCGATTTATGGAACGAGACTTTTGAAAGTTGTTTGGAGAATTTAATTTAGGCAAATGTTATTATTAGCATTTTTGGTGCTTTAATTTCCGAAGTATTTTCTCTACATGTTATTCTAAGAAGCCACCTTTTAAAGCTCGTGTAAATTTATATTTGACAATACATTCTCGTAAGTAATTTTTTTACTTCACTCTGTCATAGTCTGTTCAAGCTGTAAATTGAAAGTACGGAAGCTAGCCTAAAATGTGCCTATTACAATAAAAAAAGAAATTCATTAAAAATTTTATGTATGAGACAAAGATAAGTATATGTTATTTGATTTAAACTACCGTGAGTAGTATTCATAGTTAATGTGTAGATACCGGCTATACTCACGTCTAATTTTATCGGGTTAACCCGACGTTTCGAGGCCATCCGGGGCACTTATTTATGAGCTCTTTACACCACGTTATCGCGGCTGGAACTTGACCTCATGAATACGTGCCCCGGATGGGCTCGAAACTATCCGGGCTAACCCGATAAAATTAGACGTGTATATAGCCGGTGCCTACACATTAATTATAAGTATATGAGTTTCATCTTCCCTTTCATTATTAATTGTGACTCTCTCAATTAGAGATCTACCTAAGACTTTTTCTAGTGTAATAATTATTGATTGACGACGCCTAGAGAATTCCCTGGTAACTGCCGAGTTTCTTTTTAGTTCTGCTAAGTTATAATGATAATTTACCCATTGGTAGTATTAAAAAAATTACGATTCCAAATTAGCTTTAAAGGTCCTTTAGACTATAGTGTTAAATCGTCCATTTAATGAAAAAAAGGTTGAAACACGTACACGAACCATATATAAATATATTAAATAGTTATAGTTTTATAGTCAACATAAAGCTAAAACTTTATATTATCTGTGAATAAGTTACGTCTATGGTATTATACAATCCCATTTTACATTATGATAATTATGTAACATAAATGTAAATACGGCAACAGATTCGGAAGCCAACCGGCTATTTAAAACGTTGGTTCAGTATAACTTGACATACATCTGCATGATGTTTGCGGATCGTAAATTGAATCTCAGCTCCACAAATAACTCATGAATTAATCTATTTCTCAAGCATTATTATTCTTAAAATAAAAGCAATAACATACAATAAAAAATAAGATCGTATACTTCATTTTTATCTAATCACACAGAAAAGTCAATAATGGAGTATATGTTTTTACCTGTCCCTGAAAGAAATACGGGATTTTATCCTGTATGTTAAACCGTTTTATAAGGTTTTATTGTGCGAAATTTCGTCGATATTGGTCCAGTGAATTGAAAAGTCTAAAGACTGACAGACTTTAAGATTTATAATAGTGTTAGTCTCTCGCCCTCCCCCCCTTGAAATCCAGCATAAAAGTAGCTGATCTGTTGCTCTTATAGTGTTAGCCCTTCCGGCGAATACACTATTAAACTTAAGCCTTCCTCAAGAATTAAACAATGTTACAGTAAAAACCATACAAAATCACTAGATTTTGAAAAAATCGATTACATACAAAGATTGTCTGAGCCTTTATGGGCTTAATATTATGTGTACCTGCGTGGAAATCATTTTTTGATTGAAATTTTGAACATAAAAGTAGATATTATGAATAATTTATAGAATTAGGCGTTACTTTGCGGAGATCCATAATACAAAAGTAATAATAAAATTATTTTGCTATAATCCGCGATACATCGTTGTATCGCGGATTATAGCAAAATAATTTTATTATTACTTTTGTAGATATTATGAGTTAACCATAAGTGAAAGAGGCATGCTGTCGCGGACTCTTTTGTAGAACTTTTGTAGATCTACAATTCTCTAGTACTAATGTACCAGAGAATTGTACTATAGAATTAGGCTTCCAAGTAGGTGAGTTTTTTTATAATTGCGTGAACTCTAATTTACATAAAACCGTTACGTACTATTAACTTAAACCATCCGGAAGAATTGAAATATCCTTTATTAAAAACCGTACCACAATTTTGAGAAAATCGATCACATACAAACAGACAGATTTTAGGGATTTTGTTTTATAATAAGTATAGATATGTATAGATGAATACTACAATCAAGTAAATACGCGTAAAATAAATTCGTAAAAAATATTATTCTCGAATACTTTTTCGTGGCCAGAAATGATGATCACCATATTCTCCTTGGACTGAAAAATGGATACTCGGCAGCAGGAAAGGCGGTCAATTTTTATCTGTTACATTTCGCTTGAATAAATCGACAGTTATATTTCAGCTTGAAATATTTGAGGTCTCGTCCACCATATCTCCCGGGTCAAACGGATGGATATTGTTATTAATCTCTATTTATCTTCCTGCATTATAAACATTCTGTTCCAACCGAATAGTTGAATGTAAGATCTCATTAATTAAGTCGTTTATAATTTATGGAATAAGCCCACCCACCCACTGTTAAAAGAAAGAGAAGAAAGGATAATTGCCTTTCTCATAACATTCTTTGGCTTCTTTATAACAGTTTGCGTCTATGTTTTGCAGAAAGGGGAAACTTAAAATAATTATAATTGCACGAGCGTATTTTCTTTAATTGTGAATTTTTTGTAATAGTGGGATATCCAAAAATATTTCCATGTCTACCTTTATTGTTGGAAAGGTTTTCAGTTTGTACAAACAGTTCGGTCAGGTAACTTTGAACCTTGATAGAATATTCAAAGGTCGGCCAGTGAAAATATGGTTCAATTCCTGTTACGATACGCATGGGATATCCGCTTTAATATTCAGGAAATGAAAAATATTTTCTACATAAAAACCTGGACCATGCCAGTTTTAGATGCAATGTTTTTGAATATTCACGTACATGGTAGTACCTGTATATCATCGGTATTTGTAACCAACAGTGTAAACATTTTATGGACTTATTTAAATATAGCAATTTAAAACAACTCTATAACTTCCAATTTCAATACAATTTAACAACGTATTTGCATTTTTAATACTAACTAAACAGAAACTTAAAACAAATTAATAATGATAATTTTTTATAATAAAAAATAAATAGGGTAGAAATAAGAAAAAATACATATATTGACATTAAGTCGGTAAAAAAATTCCACTGCCATGAGATAAGGTGCCTAAAAGACTGGCAGCCTTTGGCCATACAAAGAGTTACCTTTATATAACAAAACTGGGGGCTAAGGTAGCTTCGAGATAGTTCTTTGAAGAAAGCACGAGCGTCATAGAATTGAGCCACAAGGCACAAAAATATAGTTTTAACCTAATTAATCATTAAAGTATATTAATTATCACTATGAGGATGATTCTAATGTTTTTTCTTTGAGTATTTTTGGCCATATGCGTAGTAAATTAAAAATAATTTAAAAAGGGTAATCTTTCGAGTTAGATTTATGGCTTTATATCTTATGCAAGTTTTACATGTCATAAACAGTAAGACATCACGGCTGCTGAAAAGTAAAACCTAAGTACTTGAAATCGCTCCAGTTAGAGTCGTTTCTTGTTATCAAAATATTTATGAATTTGAAAGATTCTATCTACTGTAAGGAGTGGGAGAAAGTAACACCTATATGAGCTATAACCCTTTTATGTTCAGGACGCAACAGCCGTAAAAGTACGAGTATTCAATGTCGTAAAATGTACCCTCAACAATAAAACGGCTAATCGACAAAATAAAATATTGGCCGCCTTATAAATGCTATTTTATCTCTCTATCACGTATGTCCGTGACGTGAATAGTGTAAGAGGGTATAAAAATCACTTAGCATTATTTCATTGCACAGTATCGTTCAATTTTTATTCATAGATGTAGTATAAGTGTTCACTTATAATATATTAGTATAGCACAGGCTCAAACACACACTAACAAGTGACACTAAGCCTTTACACGTCCACCCTCCAAAGGCCTCTCGTGTTACTGACGTGGTGCATTTTAGGACAGTGTAATGTTTACTTTGGAAATAAGTATTAGTGTGAGTTTATTTATGTATGTATTATATGTATGTGTCTTGTATATAAATATACAAGGTAAGATACACACATTTCAGACCGCATAAACTACAATACAATTTCCAAAAATTATATAAAAAAATGTTTATGAAAAGACCAATCTAAAATTGGATATCAAAATCCAATTCAAGACTGGTTTTAGTCTTAAACTGGGACCGAAAAATTTGATTGTCACTGAATAGTACTATGAATAGGATATACCATTCTATTTGAACGTCAGAATGTTAAATTAAATGGGTTTAAAGATTATATATTGGCGTAAGCTATGATAGTCGATTTCGGCTTGACGTTTAAAGTATTCTAAACTTTACAAAGCTTCCTTATTTTGAGTCCAAGTAGTGAAACGTTTTTAAGTTTTCTATAAAAATATATCAAAGCAGCGTGGTTGGTTTAAGGTATACGACGAGTATTTAAGGGGTGATGAAAAAGGTAAATGATGGTATTTTTTCAATGACCTCATCTTTACTTATTATAAAATAAAGTCCCCAAAGCTGTCTGTTTGTATGTAATCGATCTTCACAAAATCTACTGAACGGATTTTAGTACGCTTTCTACTAAAACTGGAGTGCAATTCCGAAAAGTTTAGATTAATAGTACCGTTTCAGGTAAATTGAGTTGAAGAGGTCGTTTTACAACAATTTTTATGGGGGTAGTAACAAACCGGTGTCGATTGTAGTTCAGAGGGGGAAATAGGTATAGAAAGCGGTGTCGGGTATCAGAGAGCCAGTTTCATGCCGAGACTCGAGTGACTATAACATGCTACATTTAATTTCACACGGGCGACGCCGCACGTATTTCTAGTTTGAAAAATAAGAATCAAAACATATAGAGAATTCTAAATTAGACAACTCAGTAAACCTTAATAAAAATATAGCAAATCCACACCAGAAGAACCCTCAACAATTAAATATCATTCAAACGAATTCATTTCTATTTAAGTTATTCATAGTCTCCATAACTGTTCGTCTGAATGTTAAATGAGAACAATCTCGTCTCTACGAGCTTTTGCTGTTGTGTCGGTATTGCTTTGATATGTATAGTAGCGTGCAATTATAGGTTCAAGAGATTTTGTTTCAATGTATACACACCTTTATAGATTTTTTTTTAACCCAATCATTCGAAAAATTAGAACACAATTTTTCTACAATTAAAAAATTCGCCAAAGTTTTTAACTTGTTATAAATTATACTCATAATAATATTTTAACTCTACTCAAACGTAATTAATGGATACATTATTTATTTCGAAGTTTCCATTAAAATTCGGGGATGAGTCAAACCCATGTAAAACCAATAGTAAGGCTACGTTAGTAAAACTTTGGTAATATAAACTTATATACAAATCCCATTTTTTTTTATAAAAAAAGAATAAATTAGAACACAACTTTTCTACAATTAAAAATATTATAAATGATACTCATAATAATATTTTACCTCTACTCAAACGTAGTTAATGGATACATTATTTATTTCGAAGTTTCCATTACAATTCGGGGATGAGCCAAACCCAAGTAAAACCAATAGTAAGGCTAAGTTAGTAAAACTTTGGTAATATAAACTTATATACCGGGTTGACATTTAGGATACAAAAATTCCCTTTTAGTTTTGAAAAGGTACATATTAATACATAGAGAATTCCACCGTTTCGAGGATTTCAGAAAGTAAGAAATCCCACTATCCCTAGAAAATAGGAATAAATTACATTTTGTCCCTCTAAATATTCCAATAGGTCTAACTTTTACGTATTTATTAAAAGTGTTTATATAACTTATCTCATTATTATTTAACAGCAACGAATTGCGTGTATAGTTAGTATTAATATAGCGTAGTGATCTCAAAAACTGCTAAAAAATTTTAGAATTATTATACTAATGTAGGAGAGCTATGAGCAGACCTGTAAGTGAGAGTGTCACAACAAATAATGAGACAGAAAATGAAACCCATATAGTTTATATCTAATACCATACCATACCAACCCATATAATCTATGTCTAATCCAACATAAAAAGAGAGTGATACTATTCCATACATTTGCTTTCTAATAAGTGTCGACAAAGCTGTGATAGCTTAGCGGTGAGAATGTGCGGCTCTTTCGAAGGGAGTCGCGCGTTCAAACCCCGGGTAGGCACCAATGAGTATTTCTGTTAAAAAAAAACTTGTGTCTAATTGAAAAATGTAAGTTATAATACGCTTTGCGGCGAAGAAAAACATCGTGAGGAAACCTGCATATCTAGAGATAGAATTATGGGGATATGTGTAACCTACCAATCCACGTTGAAGCAGGGTGGTAGGTCTTAGTTCCAGCCTTTCTGCCCAAAAAATGGAGAGAGGAGGCATTTATGTACATGCTACCCCACTGCTGGGATAATTCTAATTCAAGTTCAAATCCAAATTCAAATTCCAATTCAGAATTCAAATTAAACTCTCTCCAAAAACTAAAAAGAAGAAGAGGCCTAGTGCCCTAAGAGCCCAGTAGTGGGACAGTAAAAGGCCGTTAGTTTAAGTGTCGACGGGCACATTGTAGGATAGCTCCACTACGCTGTATAATAACTTTAAGAAACCACTACAGTGTAGTGCGTTGCACTAGATGGTAATATAAAAGTACTATTTATTATATAAAGGTAAGTATAACAGGACAATGTAATACGTCTTTTATTTGTTTGGGGCGAAGTAGACGTAAAAGTATTCAATGTCGTAAAGATGGTATTACTAATAAAATTGGAGATACCGAAGGAACTAAACAAGATGTAATATTAACGTACACCTACAGAAAGAATATAAACTGGTGTTGAACACAAATGTATTCAAAACATGTATCAATAGTGAAGCATATTTTGAGTTTTAATTATTCACTAATTAAAACAGAATATAGATTGGAATTACACAAAAGTATCGATAGAATTATTTTTCTATGCTTTGAATTCTGTAAAGTTTGCTTGCTTACTTTTTATTAATTATTTATTTTATAGTCCAGCAACATTGTACAAGTTTTGTAATGCACCTAAGTAATATAATTAAAGAAAATGTTTACATGTATTTATTATTATTTAAAACAAGTTATGTCATTAAGACATAAACAAAGAATGCTCCTTTGCTGAACACTTTTTATATTTCATATGTCTAATTGATAATTGCAATTTATCACACGCTTTTCAGTGAAGGAAAACATCGTGAGGAAACCTGCATATCTCTAGTGAATTCTGTTGTTATATGTAACCTACCAATCCGCATTGGAGTAGCGTGGTAGGTCTTAGCTCCAACCCTTCTCTACAGAAACGGAGAGAGGAGGCCTATTCCCTGCAGTGTCATTGTAACAGGCCGCTACTTTTACTTTTATTAGTACACAGGGTTAGAATAGACAAAAAAGAAAAGAAACCAAAAAATAAAATCAAGGAAATCAAGACAATATAATAATAAACAATCGTTAGCAGCATAATTTCATTAATTCAAAGCCTTTCTGATATCAACATGGCAACGTTATAAGTTTATAAGTGATAGTTTATAAGTGAGAGACTGGATTAAAAAAAATCTTTTCCGATTTTACTTCTAGTTTAATTGCCTCTTTAGGAGACAAGGGGCTCCTCATTTCTCGCGGCCTGTCTTTCACATAAAGTAAGAGAAAGGTATTCTTAGAACTTGTCACAAATAGAATTAGAATTTCAATAAATAATGTTTGTTTTACCTAAATTTATTTTATATTTGAAATATGTGTGAGTTTTAAATCGAAACTTAATGCATTACGTGTGGTGACTTGTCCTGCATGTATAAGGTATGTGAACGCTGCCTGCTTCATACACTTAGCATTACATAGATTCTCTTAACAAACGTACATTAGCGCAAAATAATTCTATTGTAATCTCTCTTGTTCTTGTTCTTTATGCTAAAACTTACTTTTTGATTAGGGCCTATTAAATATTTATATCATTTTGTAACAGTTTTATTAAAAATTGACGTACTTAAGTTTTGTAAAACGCCGTGTGGTATCCGGCAGAATAGAATAGACCACCCTCCGTTCTTACCGAGGTGTCGTAAAAGGCGACTAAGGTATGTACCGTGTGGTATCCGGCTGAATAGAATAGACCACCCTCATTTCTTACCAAGGTGTCGTAAGAGGCGACTAAGGTAAGTTGACGTCAGGCAGGCGGCCGGTCGTAAAATACGTAGCCAAATCATGTGACATCATGTTTGTAACATCTTGCGCCGACCCCAGTTAGAGTGGGATAAGGGCAGGAGAATGATGAATGATGATGTACTTAAGTTTGTAAAACAATAAAGCTAAGCCAGTAAAAGTTTTAGCCAAATTCTGTATTCATTAATAAAAAAAACCAAGCAGGTCATACAACTTGAGGTGCTTTCCCTACAATAAAACATACATTTATAAAGTCATATAAATGGTCCTTTTGGTAACAAAACACATAACACTGGATAACAAACATAAAAGATATTTCGCTGCTTTCCAGCCAAAGTTAACTCATAAAAGTAAAACGACCTAGCATAGGCTAGGGCTATTCACACTGATAGCATTTTGGTGTTGAAAATGAAACTTTCCTAATGATAATTGTTAATTTTAACACTCAAAAGGTTTTATATCATCCAGATACGAAATCACGTACAACTCTACATTACAAATAAAGCAGAAAAAGCACGGGCTTACGAGTCAATGAACAACGACCCTGGGTAAGAAAGAGGGTAGTCTATTCTACTCAACCTGATACCACACGGTGGATCAACTTACCTTAGTCGCCTTTTACGACACCTCGGAAGGAAATGAGGGTGGTCTATTCTGCTCAGCCTGATGCCACACGGCAAAAAAACAGAAAAATAACGAAAAATTATGTCCATAGATTAATATTTATACTATATTTAGCACATTATATAAAACATAAAAAAAAGATAATATTTATAAAAAAAGGTAATTATTTTTATTTATATTTTAAATTTAACTAATCAACTTATAAATTACCACTAATAAAAATAATTATACTTTTTACGAACAGAGAGCAACTTTTACTTTCACCACATTAAAAATTAACTCAGTAAATAAACGTATGCAGTTTTAGTGAAAGGTGTTTCACTAAACCACAACGGTTATCGTTCATTTCATTGCTGATGCACATGCCAAGAGTAGCCTGGATTTACCTGATCTAATATAATGCTACATATGGTACTGAGGACGCCATAAGGTAGTCAAGTCGTTTATTATAGCCCCAAGATACCGTACGCAATAGCGTATGACACATGGGGTTGATTGCTCATCGCTCGCAAGTTTGCTCTGTAACACGGGTTAGTAATTCACGAGACGTTTATATAAATCAACTCCAGAACCTTAGTCATTATTTAGTTATAATTGTTTCTTTCTATTATTAAAAATATCCACTATTTACTTTTAATTACTCTAACTTGGATTTATTTCATCTGTCCAGAGCACAGCTAAAAAAAGAGATTATCCAATTTCATCGTGATAAATAACACGCACACACGCATACACGCACTCAACACAAACACACACACACACACACACACACACACTCTGACACACTAATAACTACGTTAGCACATGTACGTTGTGAATATTTTTATTTTTATTTACAATTTTTATGTCTCATTTTATCTTTTATATCATCTTTGTTCTGTTACTTAACATATTTATACTTTCCTTACTCTGTTAATGTAAATAATCTGTTTATAAATTTTGTAATCTTGTTATGGCCTTATTGTATAGTTTTACTACTACGCTGTTGATTACGTTATAAATAAATAAACCTTTTTTAGCACTATTACCAATCGTTATAATAATCGTTAAAGCAGAATAATTGTTCCAACAAGGTATGTCATAACATTCTCACAGAATCCATACTAATATTTAGGGCTGTTTTAAACCTACATTATACATAAAGAATACGAATAAATTTCCTTTTTCATTCACGAACAGCATAAAACACGTTATATAATATTTAAAGCATACTAAGTACTAACGAATACCACTTAAGAATTTGTGTTAACATATACAAACGTATATAATGTAACGATACATAGACCTTACAGAATTTTAGTAATAATTGACGATAGATGGTGGTTTCTACATACTTTCTATTATTACTCATTATTTAGAATTGATACTGACTATTGTATTATTATGAATAATTTTATTTTATTTTATCTTTTTAAATATAAATTATGTTGTCATCTAGCTTCTATCAATTTTTATTTAAGATTGTTTGTTATTCAAAACTTTGTACAATGTTTATGTTAACAAAATCAAAATTATTTGCATACTATTAAGTCAGTTTAACGTCACAAAACCGTGATCAATTCTATGATTTAATAGATTACTAGCACTCCAATTAACTAAGCATAATTCTTAAAATAGCAATACTATAGTGTTTATAGGAATAACAAGAGGACGGAAATATATCCAACCAAGCTTATCTATTTGGGTCATCACTTAATATTGTATTGCATTGTCAAGGGACGGAGAACTAGTTGAGTTATAGTTAATTTAGAATAGAATAGCCAGACCGATACTACGACGAGTTCGGAATATTGTCATACATATAAGGAAGAACTGGTAAAAAACTAAATGGTTGCTTATAAATCTTTTAAACTGGGAATCTTTTAAAATGTGAGCATTTTTTAAACTGTCAATGACAGTTTTGTATTATCTTGTTTGGGAAATCCAAATCAGTCTGAGCCACAGCAACGCATGTCCGGGCGGCTAGTCAAATATAAACAATACTTACAGCAAACTAGTAAATTATAAATAAAAACAAATTAAATTATGCTATTTACTGATTTGCAATTCAGGCTAATAATTCATATAGACTTTTTTTCTCCTGCCCATATCCACTCTAAGTAGGCTCGGCACAACATGTTATAAACATGTTGTCATATGATTCGGCTTCGTATTTTACGACCGGCGGCCTGCCTGACGTCAACTTACCTTAGTCTTATTTTACGACACGGTTTTACGACACCTCAGTAAGAAATGAGGGTGGTCTATTCTACTCAACCAGATACCACACGGCGGGTCAACTTACCTTAGTCGCTTTTTACAACATCTCTGTAAGAAAGGAGGGTGGTCTATTTTACTCAGCCGGATGCCACACGGCGGGTAAACTACCTTAGTCGGTTTTTGCGATACCTCGGTAAGAACAGAAGGTGATCTCGGACCACACGGCAAATCATTCAAATGCCGCTATAAATTAGGTATATAATCTATATGTATATACATCACACAAAGTTTACTGGAGCCTAATACAGTGAATTACAATATATATATATATTGTTGTTATATATATATATATATATATATATATATATATAACATTTATCTGGAATATATCTATAATGGAAACCTTAGCAATACGATTCTTAATTATACAGAAAGCGAGCCGAATAAAGGACATTTATGTATGACATGACTACGGCCTTTGATATACCAATTTTCGGACATAAGCCGCTTCCAATGTCGTCCAATACAAACGACCTTTTTGCCTTTTGTATTCAGTAACGACCTGAATAACGACGTACAATATGTCTAAAACCATTTTCACTCATGCTTAGCTGAATTCAAATAGTACAAATTTTATGATATAATAGTACTTACTAGCGGTCACTTACTGATTATAAAATGACCGTTCATAAATATGGATCTCGTCTTAGTGAGAGTAATTTTAGATTTAAAATATTTAGTCACATAATTGTAACTACTTTAATCTATACCCAAAACTATAGGAATATTTCGGTCCGAGTTTCGGTGTTCTGTTAAATTTATTAGACACAATGCTTTCATAGTTTTATTTACTATTCACATGATTTTATTTAGTTTTTACACTATTTTATCTATAGAAACTGGTCATACTCACTTCTTATCCTATCGGGTCAGCCCGACCCGTTCGAGCTCATGCGGAACGCTTTTTTCATGAGCTTGTCACATTAAAGATAGATATAGACGCGATATAATAAGATATGAATACAGCCGGTTTCTATACATAAATTATAAATTCTACCGACGATATTTAACTTTTAAAATAAGTATTTACTCTAGTAAACGAATACAATATATTCTTTCTTTGTTTAGGTAACTGTTAAACCGACACATACGTAAGTAAATCTGAATTCAAAATATTCCTTACTCAAATAAAATTTTAAACGAGTCCTTTTGAATCTTTACGTATTGCATAATGAGAGTATGACTAAAATTGACGCGAATGATTTTATCGCTTTAGCTTCTTTAAATAAATGTAGAACCCGTGTACTGATTCGCCTAGCATCCCATCTCTTTTTAAACCGCCCTCTAGCCACATATCCCCATTCATAATTAACATTCGCTTGGTCACATGATTTTATCAATCATCATTATATGTCCACAACATCTTAATATTGCACACGCCGTGTGGTATCCGGCAGAATAGAATAGACCACCCTCCTTTCTTACCGAGGTGTCGTAAGAGGCGACTAAGGTATGTGCCGTGTGGTATCCGGCTGCATAGAATAGACCACCCTCATTTCTTACCGAGGAGTCGTAAAAGACGACTAAGGTAAGTTGGCGTCAGGCAGGCGGCCGGTCGTAAAATACGTAGCCAAATCATGTGACAACATGTTGTAACATGTTGTGCCGACCCCACTTAGAGTGGGATAAGGGCAGGAGAATAAATGATGATGAACATCTCAATATCGCACCTCTCGTCTTTTCTTTAATGGGTCTTACTATCAGTGCTCTAAATTTAAAAGATTTAAATTTACCATAAATAATTTATATAAACTTCTGTTTCCAATTACAAGTTAAGTAAATTGATGTAGAATTGCTACAATGCTACTGCTAGTTGTTCCCTATCGGAGTTAAATCTATTTTCCGGTTCACCAGAGTTCATATTACGGTTGGTGGATTGACAATTTGAATTATAATACAGCGCAGATACTCTCCCAGGTACCGAAGTGATCCCCATTTCACCTCAGGGAATTCAGAGTAATAACTTACACTCATTTGTCGTTGAAAACCGAAGGTACGTCGCAGTTGTGTAATACTGTATTGCTATATTGTTCTTATATGTAGACAGGGAAACATACTTAAATTTCTGTAATACGAAAGTATAATTTTACGGTATCGCACACTACTCAATTTCATTACACTTGTTAGTGACAGTCTAGACGTTACTTTATAGTTTAAATCCTTGTTTTATGTGCGTACACAATTTTGGAAGTGAATACGTCTTTCGCGGCATTGTGCACTTTTTGTGACGAGTAAAAAATGGTTAACTGCATCAAGACACAACAGGAAATTCGTAAGACGGGGGGAGAGACCACTGGCACGGAGTAGGAGAGTGCGTATCTACCTCGCTTTCTACCGCGCGATGAAAGTATGTGCCATAAATTGTCATGTGTGTCTTGCGATAACGCCTTAAATTAATATTGTATTTTACCAATCAAATGATAGTATTTAATATTGATAGTTAAAGCTAAAAAAAGGTAAAGTTAAAAATTATTCCCTTAACATTCCAAAATATCAAAAATGCACAACATAATTTTAAGTTTTCACTTGTGCCAGCACTCCCGGAGTGCAACCCGTTGATTTTTTAACGACCAAATTAACAGGGTGGAAAACAATTATATGTGTTTGTTTTGAGCTAGATGGTGCATGAAATCATGAAAAAAATAGTGAGAATACACTTTATGAAAAAGTATTGCTCCGAGTTATTAATTGATGATCTATCATAGACGTACTTATAAATATTGTATCCTTGGCAGCTAAACGGTTAGAGCGCGTCAACCATACAAAGGTCAGGATCCAAACTCCCTTTGAGAAATATATGCCAATAAGTTGTGTGCTGAATTGATAATTACAATTCATCATAATATCGCATAACCTCAGCTATTCTATATAATTAAATAGACAATTCTTGCGATATATGTAACGTGTCAATCTGCATTTTGGGAGCATGATGCACTTATAACAAGTTCTGACTTTTCTCCCTAAAGCCATTTACCATAAAAGTGTATCCAAATATAGAGATCTCGTACATGGGAAAATAAGTAGTACTTGTTTTTCCTAACCATTTTTTAAATAACTATATGATACATATCATTTTATGTTTTTATTATTCTCTAGACTTTATTTTTAAGTTTATAATTATAACATTGGAACTAAGAATGATGTGATCTTCTATAATTTGTAGTACATATTTCATTTAAAAGTATATGGGATATGTGTTGGATGATTTATCGTGTAATTGCTATATGATAATATGCTGTTTGAAGATCTGCTGAATAAAGAAATAAATTAATAAATTATTTAATAAAACATTTTTAAGTGAAGTGAAATGATATTTCATAATTCATTTTATCAATCTCAAGACAGGCAGGAAGAATAAAAGGTAAACCAAAACCACAATAATCATTATTACCCCATTCTTATAGAAGCAAACTTGTCAAATTGTTTTGTCTATTATCCTCACATATTTTCCGTGTGTATTTGTTTCTATTCCAGTACCAAATATTCGGTTATGATAAGATTATGTAAAGATATGCCTGTCCTAGCAATAGCTTTACTAGATATTATCGCTTGCGATGTGTATGCGCGGTTTTATATTCTGTGCTACAGTAAATAAAGACGAATATAGTTTGCGCATAGCAAATAATACATTAGGATTGTGGCGTACTGTAAATGTAAATAGGACCGCAGATTTGGAAGCCAACCGACTATTTCGAATCGTTTGTTCGGTATAATTTAAGATAAATCTACATGTTATTTGTGGGACGAAGAGTATATCGCGCAAATTGTCGCGCTGCCCATGAATATTTCATATCCCGGTTACAGTAAGGTAAACTTTATCGCAAAGCTTCGGATAAGCTTATCATTATTTTTATTTTATAACAATTTTCCATAAATAAACCTAATTTACCAGCTTATTCCTAATTTAAAAGAAACAAATGGATTTTAGATTGTGGTGGTGGGTGTGTGTGCTGCTTTTGTGTTCGTTGTTGCTGGTGAATTGCGCCTTGGGGTGCATGTGGTGGCTGGTCCTGCATGTATAAGGTGCGTAGATTTTGCCTGCTTCATACACATTGGCTTTGCATGCATTCACTTAACCCGTGCGGATTATAGCAAAGTAGTTAGTTCTGTTATATTGCTTGTAATATGGAATTCCGCAAAATAACGCCTGCTTCTATAAATCACAAATGGATATTTTGAGAATTGTTATTGATACTTAGCAAAATTAATTTATAGAATTAGGCGTTACTTTGCGGAGATCCATAATACAAAAGTAATAATAAAATTATTTTGCTATAATCCGCGATACAGTAAATAGAAAATATATATAGTGTTTAATGTATAGTGGACTATCAGTATTTTCATACCCGATACGTGCAGGATTCGTAAAAACACATAAACAAACCTCCACCACTTCCACCACAATACACAAGCACTACACAGGTTCACTATCA
Source organism: Morpho deidamia (assembly GCA_947086505.1). Taxonomy (NCBI): domain Eukaryota; kingdom Metazoa; phylum Arthropoda; class Insecta; order Lepidoptera; family Nymphalidae; genus Morpho; species Morpho deidamia. The sequence continues at coordinate 11,581,675 of CAMTZC010000010.1, forward strand.
CAAACTCTACAATCGTTTCGCCCCGCAACCGAAGCATCATCAGAAGATAGACGCAAAGCGATTTTGTCGTGGAGTCTATCGTGTAGAGTTTGTGATAGTGAACCTGTGTAGTGCTTGTGTATTGTGGTGGCAGTGGTGGAGGTTTGTTTATGTGTTTTTACGAATCCTGCACGTATCGGGTATGAAAATACTGATAGTCCACTATACATTAAACACTATATATATTTTCTATTTACTGTATCGCGGATTATAGCAAAATAATTTTATTATTACTTTTGCTTAGCAAAATTCTATATATGGGAACGTATTCGAGTTTTAACCTACTCTGCTCTCAAGAACAGAAATGGGTCTAGTGTTTGGGTAATATCGCTTTGGTACCCGACTTTGTGGTAGAACAAATCATGTAACATATTTAAAACAAAATGTTTTAAACGTGTTACATGTTTTATCTAGTTATTTTTGACCGGCCGCCTGCCTGACGTCAACTTAGTGATATCGCTTTGGTACTCGGCTTTGTGGTATCCTATATTATTTTTGATCGGCATCAAAAATAACTAGCCAAAACATGTTTAAAACATGTTGTTCCGACCTTACTGAGAGTGGTATAAGAGTAGGGGAATAATGATGAATAAAGTAAGTATTTTCCTATAATCCGCGATAAAAGAAAATATATGTTATGCTAATTGTAGAAGCTGTGATAGTCCAGCGGTGAGACCGTGTGACTCTCTAGATGATCATGGATTCAAACCCCGGGCAGGCACCAATGAGTTTTTCTATTAAAACTTATGTGTCTACTTGATAATTGCAAATTATCACACGCTTTTTGGTGAAGGAAAACATCGTGAGGAAACCTGCATGTCTCTAGAGAATTCTGGGGATATGTCTAACCTTCCAATCCGCATTGGAGCAGCGTGGTAGGTCTTAGCTCCAATCCTTCTCTCTAAAAACGGAGAGAGGAGGCCTTAGCCCAGCAGTGGACATAGTAACAAGCAGTTACTTTTTTTAATTGTAGAGCGTACTATCCTTTCACATACCTGATACATGCAGAATACGTTAAAACTCATGCAACACTCACCACCAAAAACACAATACAGAAGCACTGCACACATTCACAACCACAATCTCAAAAATCGTTTCACTCCGTAACCGGAGAATCGCAGATGCAGATTTTATCAAATATAATCTGTGTAAAATGATGGATATAACCCACAATTAATGACTATTATCTATGAAAAGCCTCTTCACACCTTGTTTCAAAATGCCCAGGTCATAAGTGTCGTGATACATAGGCAAGGTTGATATTCCATATTCAGCTATATGGTCGGAATAAATCAAAGTAACGCCAACTATAAATCTGGAACATAGTGCCGCTCCGTATTCGTGTTCCTCGGCAGTTAAAATATTCAAGGGAATAGCGAATAGGCATTATCTTAGAAGCATCATCTATCTTATGCCCTCAAATCAAGACTCATAAAATGAAAGATCTTTATATCCCACATCTGAGAAGAGAGGTCCTGTTATACCATTACCATTGATATAATATTTAGACCACCCATACTACTAAATCTCATCAATATTGTTTCAGCGGATAAGTGATAAAGGCATAACAGAAAGACTGACTTTCGCATTTATAATACTAGAATGACATTCTTCCATACATAATACTTCCAGACAAAGTAGGAACCGACATAAACTTGTGGTTCCTGTTTTGCGCCTTGCAAAAGTACATAAGTCGTTTGTGGGTTTGGGTATAAGATTCTATAATAAAATTCCCCAATCTACTTTAACTTTACCATTACAGCAGTTTAAAAACAATATTTAAAAAAGGCTAATACAGAAAGCCTACTATACTGTTGAGGATTATTTAGACGATAAGAATGCGTGAATATAGCTACTCTTTGACCCTGTACAAGACATCAATAAATAAATGTAACTATTAATAAGAATTATTCTTTGAAAAGATCAACCGCCGAGTTTCTTGCTAGTTCTTCTCGGTAGGAACAACTTTCCGAACCAGCAGTAGATGTTGACGATGCAAAAGCGAATATTTTGAGTTTGAGTTTAAGATAATATACATATTTAAATATACCCCATATGTTTAGGTACTTAATTAAATGTAAACAAACAAAACCATATCACTCAGGTGTGCTAAACATTTTATTGCAATATGCATATAATAATTTCTTTAAATAGTATTTATATTTATTTGTTTCAAAGCTTTTAAAATTATTTATAGCGATTGTGCCATAATAAAATGTCGCAAATACAATGGATAATTTTATATATTTAGAAAAAAATAAGGGTAGTGTAATGTGTTATAATCTGCCTACTAAAAGAACCTTCTTCCGACGTGTTTACCTTTAGTTAAGTACCTAAACCTAACGATACGATTTTTGTTTATTTTGATGCCACGCTTTTCACATAATACCACACAATTTTCACATAACGAAGAAAATTCATTTTTCCACCGCGCCCTCATAAATAACCTAACATTCATCTTCTTGACATCTGAATACACCCACAACGGGACCCCATTAGGCTTTGAACTAAACAATGGCCACCGATGATTGACGTCTTTATTTACAAAGATTTTACGCTTTAATTAATTTATTGTGGCCTTACATTTTTTTTTATGGATAAATAGGGAACAAAAACATTAAACACCCTATTATAATGTAGTCATTTAATTTTCATGTACAATCTTAAAATAATTGCTTAAAATCCATTAATAAACGAATAAAACAATTATAGTAACCGATAGATACTTGACTAAGTAACTAATTAATGACAAGTAAGTATGTTTGTAAAGTAGCGGCCTGTTACAATCCCACTGCTGGGCATAGGGCCTCCGTTTCTGGAGAGAAGGGTTGGAGCTAAGACCTACCACACTGCTCCAATGCGGATTGGTAGGTTACACATATCTCCAAAATTCTCTAGAGATATGCAGGTTTCCTCACGATGTTTTCCTTCACCGAAAAGAATGTGATAAATTGCAATTATCAATTAGACTCATGAGTTTTAATAAAAAAACTCATTGGTGCCTGCCCGGGTTGAAACTCGTTTTCCTCTCGGAAGATTCGCACGGTCTCACCGCTGGGATATCATAGTATGTTTGTACCAAACAAAGAATGCAAAATATAAAAATATGCAAATTAGTGACTAGTGTAGTATATTTATGTAATAAAGAACAGCGTAAAGAAAATACATAAATTTTAAGGCGGTCATATCATTATCTTACTAATATTATAAATGCGAAGGCCTGTCTGTCTGTTACATTTTCGTGGCTAATCCAGTGAAACAATATTGATGAAATCTGGCATAATTATTCCTATTCCTTCTGTTTATTCCCAAACTATGTAGTTCAAGCAAACGAAGTTGCGGCTAAAAGCTGATATATGATATTTTCCAAAAATGCAAACGCCGCTTATCTGCCAGCTATTATAAGACAAAAAATATTATTTTTATATATGCAGTTATAATCTTTGATTCGAAATTTTTATTTTAAAATTTATCTTTCACGATATTTTATACTTTCTGTATCTAAGAACTATAACTATGTTATAGTACTTTCATCCTGATTATCAGGAATTTCAATAAACAAAGTGTAGAAATTCAAGATATTTCTAGGAAAGAAAATATTTGCAACGGAGAAAATAATTTTAACGTTGTAATTGCGAAACTGGGACTAGTGTTCAGTATGGAAATTGTAAAGGTCTAATAAATTTGAAAGTTCAACGATTTCGCTTGGAGGTAGTATGTCTGAATTAACACAACGTAATAAAGATTAGCCGCCGACCCTCGGGGAGTTATAATGATCGACCGAATTGCGGGTTTTATATTTATGTACTTAGAAAATGAGGACTCTTAAATTAACTAGCTTTGTGCATTATATCCTTTAAAGACCTATAAGTTTAACGCTTCTTTAGATATAAAACTTATACCAAAAAATGTTTTGTTTAAATTCTAGTATGCTAATATTTGCTCACTTTCTTTGTCATAATAATATAACATAGATTAATTAATAGATAATTAATAATTGCAATTTATCACACGCTTTTCGACAAAGGAAACATGCATATCTGTAGATAATTCTAGGAATATTTATGTCTTGCCAATCCGCATTGGAGCAGCATGGTAGGTCTTAAATCCAATCCTTCTCTCAAAAAATGGAGAGAGGAGACCTATGCCCAGCAGTGGGATAGTAACATAACTTTTAATTAATAGATCAAAACATTAGGTTAAAAACCATTTCTATAAAATCGCTTCGCGATGCCCACTGGCAAAGAAAGTAATGGAGCATAGATCCAAGAAGTTGCTTTAAACCAAGAAGTTTGCAGGCAAACCATATACCAATAATTTTATAGGCAGGTACAATCGCACTGTTTCATTCGCAATTCATAAAACCAAGTCATGCTTATTTATAAGTCAATATAATAAATGAATCAATCATAAAAGTATTTGAATGAATCTCACAGGTTGGGCTTTAAACCCGTAAATCTTTTTACAAAAACAACATAATTTTAACGCAAACAAAACTAAATTATGACTAATCTAAGATGCACTTCTTATTGTGTTTTTCGAAATTGCTTAAGTTCTCGTTTAGTTTCAGCATCACATTAAATTTAATAAATAACCTAGCATTTGTCTTCATGACACTTTAGTATAGCCAAACTGATACCCATTAGTCTTTGAACAAAACAATGGATGCGAATGGATTTGACGCCTCTATACACGAGACCAGATTTATGCTGGAAAATCATTAATAACTGAGAGATATACCTACTCATGAGTGAAAATATATTAAGGATCAAGTTTTCTTGTCTACCCTTGTAATAAAAAGGCGCAAAGTTTAAATCATCAAATTGGATAACAGTACTTTATGTTATATTAGAATAGATATATGATTTTTTTTAAGGAACAAAGAACGAAGCAACTATTTTTGTATGAGTTTCGACCAAGACAATTTAAATGCTAGTCTTTTGCGGTTTATGAAAACGTATTATAGCATGTTATATATTTCAATATAATATAATATTTTACACCATAAACTAATGTTGATATTAGAGCTATTATGTTCTCAAAGATATTAACGTACACTGTTTTAGCATTTTTAATAGCTATAATTAATATATGTTTTGGAGTCGTTAATGTATAGACACCGCGTGTGGTATCCGGCTGAGTAGAACAGATCACCCTCATTTCTTACCTAGGTGTCGTAAAAGGCGACTAAGGTAAGATGAACCGCCAATGGTATCCGGTTGAGTACAATAGACCAACCTCTTTCTTACCGAGATGTCGTAAAATACGACTCCTCGGAAGAAGACTTCCAAATTTAAATACAAAATTCTCGTATCCTAAATCATTAACGTTGAACATATTGCAAATGCGATACCATCATTCATTAAAACATGAGACAGCGGAATAGCATCGCCACAAATGTTCGCTGATGATACTGCAGTTCGTTTGGACAGTGATTTATCGCTAGCTGCAACTATACTTGATGTATACAACGATAATTTGTGAGTAACTGCCACTACTCGTTTTATTTCCAATCTGTATATGCACCATGGACGAGAGCTTTTAAATCTTCAGCAAACAAATAAGCAGACTGAGCAATTTTATGAATAGGTACTATTAGTATCTGACGGCCTACCATGAACATTTAGAAAACGATTCAATTCAAAGTCAGTACCTAAACCCAACCACTTTCTTTTCGTACCATGAAGTGTGTTTGAAAAGGACAACGTTAAATGAAGATAACTCTGTCTCTCTTACACAAATGTTTTTAGGACGCATTCCGAACGCTCATTCGTAACTTCGTGACTTAAAGTGTGCGTCTTTAAGACGTCATGGTATGAAAAAGCAAAACAATTCAGTTTACGTCTTTAATTGAGTCGCAATAAGAGTTCATAGTAGGCCTTCTGATATTCATATCTAACAATGGCATTAACATAACCGTTAAAGATATTTGAGTGTTTTGAGTGTGTTTTAAAAAGATATTTGAGAATAGCGCAGAAAGGTTCAAACTTTACTTGAAAGCTAAAGATACGTTCGGATTACGATGTTATTGCAATTTATCTTCATAAAATTGTTTGACTAAACCATTAACCTAAAATTATTGATTATAATTGCTTATTTCTACCAAATGAGGCCTGCTTAACACAAATACATTAAGTTCTTGTAACATGATTCTGGTTTTAAAATTTGTTCAAGTTTATTGAAGTATAAAATATTTTAACAAAATTTTTGTGATATTTACAGAAACTATAACAGAACTGCTTTGCAATAAGTCGCGCATGTTAAGTGAATATATGTGCTAAGCTTATGAAGCAGGCAAAATTCACGTACCTTACACATACAGGGAAGTCACCACATGTAACCCAAAACACTTCCACCAGTAACAATTCACACAAGCAATACACACCACCACAACCAAAATCACTACGATCGTTTCGCCCCGAAACCGAAGCATCGTCAGGAGGATAGGCTCAACGACAAAAATCATAATACAAATTTCTTCTGGAGCTATCTCATCATCATCAACACTACATTCCGCAAAGTAACCCCTGCTTCTATAAATCATGTTGTGATATTTATTTTCACTCTTTATTCAAATACTAGCTGTGCCAACAACGGCTTTGCCCGCGTGGAATTCAGTGATTTACCCAATTTTTCCCGACTTCTCGAAATTTTAAACACAAAAGTAGTTATTGTGAGTTACCCGTGAGAGATAAAGACTTGCTATCCCGGACTTTTTTGTAGTATTTTTATAGATCAATAATTCTCTACTACATTACTTTAGCTTATCTCTGCTGGTTTTCACAGCGCACGCGACTAACACTCTCATCAACCAAGTTTTTTAACAATTGCGCGGTCTCTTGAACACAATTTACATGATACTGATATGTACTATTTACCTAAACCATTCGGAAGTATTGCACTATATTTTAGTGAAAACCGTACAAAAATCCGGTTACTAAATATTGAAAAAGTCGATTACATACAGATAGACAGCTTTTTGTGGCTTTGTTTTATAATAAGTATAGATAGATTATAAAAGACACCGCTAGGGAACTCAATAGTAATTAACTTAATATAATTATGTAATGACAAGGGTGTGTCGTTTCGGCCTATGGGAGTTTGAGGTCTGTAATAGACAAAACTTATTTAATGTTATGGTTTAAGATTAAATTACGATTATAACTTGCCCATATAACTTTCCACAACTAACATATCTTCATTAATATAAATAAGTTATTTATCTTGAACATTTTCATTTACCATTATTTAACAATTTGATTCTTTACACGAATATATTTAGATGAATATCAAGAGTTATCACGAGATGATAATTAACGCGCCCGATAATTAATAAATGGCGGATAGCAGTCAGTACGTATTATGTTTTACAACCAATGCTATGCCGGTGGGGGTCGGCTAGTTTTATGTAAAATTAGTTTTATATTATATAAGATTATATATTATATATTATTTTATATTATATAAGCGGGTTATTGCATAAGTCAATAAGCTGCTAAGCAGATTTCCAGATGCCGAAATTTTCACACAAAACGGTCAAACTTTTTTAAAGATCGTTATGTGCTATTTAGATAGTAACTAATGTAAGAAATGTATTGTAAATTTGTATTGGAAATGTTTTTTTTTCTTTTTTAATGTTTTCTATATATATCATGTATGCGTTTTGGTTTTAGCTGTAATTGTACATGTAATGAATAAATAAATAAATAAAATTAATTAATTGCTTGACAATAGAAAACAACATTATAGGGATGACATAATGAGTTCAATAATTTATGCAGCACATGGTGAAGAAGAATAAAATATACTTTACCTGCGACTTCGCTTTGCAACTTAAATGTTGAAATGCCCTCAATTATGTACCGAGTTTTTCTCTTTTCTCCAATAAACCCGCCCGTTAGTAATCTTCAATTGTATTAAATTTCATGTGTATTGCTGCAGCGGGTTAGCTGTGAATGCACACACACAAAAAGACAGACAGACTATTATATATTGTATATATATCACTAGCCGCTATCATATAGGTGCATTTGTAAAGTTACGAACTAAGTTAATGTCTCATCACACTTCAACGTAACTACTGGGAATTAACACCCAATTTGGTCAAAGTTTCAACTAATAACTATTCAGGCATAAATCCGGACTATGTTGGAGTTAGTTGAGTATTCTGCAAAGTTGCGCAAAGGGATACACGGTAGTATAAAGCGTCCAGTCATGTTTCATGAGACTATTACGACAAGAGATCCTTTGCAATTTTGTTGTGGATTCTATCTCCTGATGATACTTCGGTTGCGGGGCGAAACGATTGTTGAGTTTGTGATAGTGAACGTGTGTAGTGCTTTTATGTATTGTGGTGGAAGTGGTGGAGGTTTGTGCATGTGTTTTTATGAATCCTGCACGTATCGGGTATGAAAATACGGATAGTCCACTATACATTTAACACTATATATATTTTCTATTTACTGTATTGCGGATTATAGCAAAATAATTATACTATTACTTTTGTACGACCAGAGATGTTTAATATGGGTTTGATTTTAACCAACATCTGTATTTCAAATTTCTATCCTCAAGAAATGTGGAATTTAGTTTCATGTAACTCTGTTATTTCAATATTGACATTAAAATTTAATGTGTGGCCTGATACCAAGAGCTTATTCCCGCTTTTATCATATGCCTTTGTAAGTGGGGTTGGTTATACATGTTTTTCTCTTCCATATTTTCCTGTCATTCGTCAACTCTGGTGTTACTCCTTCTATTTGCATGTCATACTTCATACAATGCAACAATCTTTTTTTAAGCCCTCTTCTAGTCGGACCTTTTTTGCATTCATATTTAACACTAGTTTGGTCTTATGATATTCAGAAGTTAGACATGAGATTAGTTAAGAGAAAGGCTGAAACTAAGAGAATATTACAAAACCACATAATTTCAAAAAGGACTTAGTGAACTTGAGGATCCTAGTTAAATTATATATGTAGGCATTCTTTGAACAGCCGTAGAAAAAAAGAAAAGGAAAGGAAGAGAATTATAAATTACATCCGATTATAAATTGCAAGATCCGATTTACATCCAATTATAAATTACATCAATACCACGTAATCACCTGTGATAATCTCTTCTGCAATAAATTCAAATTCATTTTATTTATTATTAATGTTTTATAATACTTATTACGATAAAGTCTCAACTGGTTAGTCGGAAGCCGCTAAAATATAAATGGCTCAAAGCGAGTCAATTTAAGTTCAAGAGCAACAAATGATTATTGGTGGTGGTGGACTACAAATAATATTTTGCCCAATATCGAGGTTGCAACATGAGAATAGAAATAGTCTATTAGATATATTAGAACTCGTGGCTTTAAAAAGCTTTCTAACTGTCACAGACATTTTGATAATTTTAGAACTGTGAAATGAAAAATGTATTATGAAGCAACCGATGACCAGAGTTTTTGGCATAGCTTGTGAAAGTTAGATGGTTATGGGACGCACGTAGTTCGTAGAATAGACCGAGGATCCTATGATTTTTGAATTGTGACATGACATCAGAACGCACTTTTGGTAGACCCTCGTTGAGTTTCAATGTCAAAAAATGTTGAAGGTTTGAACAAGATATAATAGAAAACTTCAGATTGAATTTAGATTTTGACCCTTTGATCGTCGAGAAACCTATTTAGCTGATGTTCGTTAGTAAAAAAAGAAACTAGGAATAATTAAATGTCCTTCTAAATGATATAAACTATCGCTATATTAAAATAATATCAGCGGTTCGGATATGAAAACCCAACCAAGATACAGAGTTACTTTTGCATTTATGTCCATTTCTTATAATATTCATTAACAGCTGTTTACTTATATTCGCTAAATACGTTTGTAAGTGCCAAATCAGTTCTTTTTTCATTAAAACATTGCAAGTTTGAGCAATTAACTATCCCACAACTACAGATCATCGTATTGATTAAAAATCTAAGAAATCAATATCTATACAAAATAAACATTAATGTGCCCTAATAGCTAGATCGTATAAATTGCTAGCGAAGTGAAGTTATCAAGTAAAAGAAACAAACTAATGTATTTTTCCTGTTTTATAAGGCAATATAAAAGTAGCAAAGTTCTGATAGCGTGGACTGGGTGTGAGCCAAGCTCAGCGGGATGCGCCGTTAACCTCACTTTAAGCATAAACTTTAAGGAGCTTGCTCTAATCTAAGTTCAGTACTATCGTAAAATATAAAGATGGCGTGATCAGAGCCAGAATGGATATTTGTCGGATTTTCAAACGACTCAAACAACGATTATTGGCAATGTGTATCTACAGACGTTGTGCCACAACTTTTTATGTTATTACCAGTTATAATGAACGTATCAGTATACTTGCAGCTTCGAATTTATTTTGTGAATGCATTTTATTATATTACTATTTTAATATTTTATTGATATGCTGTGGCATATTCTCACTTGCGGATCTTGTGCAAGTAACCGTTGCACTAGGAATGTAAAAAAACTAATCGATTATTTTATACTATAATCGATTTTTCCAAGTACTTTAAGCAATCTTTATTTTAATTTATTATTAACTAGCAATGCCCTGCGGTTTTCAATACCGATCTCGTGGTAGTGAAAAGTCTACGAAGTCGGACTAAAGACTTATTTGTAGATTATTTAATTATAAAAAAATGGGTATCATTAGTATTCTTGTAATAAGAGCTAACTCACGAAATGCAGGCCCTGCTCTAACGGTCGTTACAATGAATTTGTTATGGCATCATTTTTTTCGATTTACATTCTTAAATTTATAAAATCTTTTGATTGGGAAGTCAGATTTCAATAATTTAAAAAGTATTTTACAGGTATTGCAAAAGTTTTTAATAAAACATCATTTAATGGGATAAGGATTAATATATAGATATGAATAAAATGGTTTGAATATTGTTGGTAATTTTATCAACTTTTACAATGTAAAAAAGTAGTTATATTAGTGTAACTATAATAGTTAGACATATGATATTGCGGACTTTTTTGTGGATATTGATATGTTCTATAATAATGTAGAACATTTTTTTGTTCTATCTTCAATAGTTTCCGCAGCGCACGAGATGAAAGATGTTTACGACTAAATTTTTCACGACTTATTACAATTTTATTAGCGATCCCTATTTTTTTTTAAATGTCATATACTCAATGTTGCTTAGTGAAAAAGCAGATTTCCAATGGTGATAGAATTTTTGAAATCGGTCCAGTAGTTTTTGCGTGAAAACATACAAACATACACACATACAAACAAACACAAATCTTTCCTCTTTATAATATAAGTATATTAATATCGAAATAATAATTTTGTAATATACAAAAAGCAACTTTTCGAATAGTTAAAACAAATCGATTCTTGTTACAGTTAATAGATTTTACAAATCGGTTTATTTTAAATTAGAAAATGGATTATTATTTTTTTGTACTCCAATTCATAAACGTTGCTCTACGTTGTTTATCAAAGAATTAAACAGCATGGTGCTTGAGGTACTATTTCGTCACATATTACATTATAAGACGAATGTTAAATTGATTCTAAATTTCTGAACCAAGTCCCTGCAATACACTTTTATTTGTTACTAAATGTACCACAACACTGAAAACATATCAAAGAATTCGGTTCACCACAACCGACCACAGTGCTATGTAATTGAAAATTCCTTGAAGGCACCTATGTTGCTGTTTTCTAATATTGTGAAGTGCAAACTGGATCAGATACTCACGTGAAAAATCGTCTGGGTAAAGAAGTTTGCAGTTTTTCTAGAAAATAATAAATAAAATGTGTTTTTCGATAAAAATACAAAAAACGTTTAAATATATTTAAGTTTGACACTTAGTTTTGTTAGTAGGTGGATTATCTTTTTAAAAAGAACTAGAATAGCAAATAATGCCCCTTTTAATAACCTAATAATGGAAAGCGCCTCTTTTCTCGTGAAAGATTTGAGCTTGGGTCCATAAGGCCATAGGACGAAAACAACATCATGAAACAATGATTATAAAAATAGGAGGTATATGTTTCTGATCCAGATTTAAGCCTACAAATTTTAAACGTAAATAAATCGATATATTATAAATACATAGCGCCACAAACTAACGTAGTCTAGATAATGTGCAAAGTTGCGATAAACCGTTTCACGTCTGTAGGATTTACACTTAGCGTGTTCTATACTCTTCAGACTTGGCTCCATCCCACTACTATTTCAGGATTTTTCCTGCAATTTGGTTTCCTATTGCTTTGAGAACAATAAACCCCCTACTACAACGTTTAAGCATTATATTGCATTAATAAAAGCTCAGGGTTCAGATCATCTCACTCGAAGATTGTATAAATATTAAGTTAGCATGAGTATAAAATAGCTCAATTTAATTAATAATCATACACTTTTGAATTTCAATAACTCAAAATAATCTTTATGTAAAATCTAGTTATATACACTCCCTATTGAATTTTTTATTCCATATCGGTTTTATAAATTAAAATAGGGGAAAACTAAAGTATTATGTAAATCGATGTTAAGTTTAGATTTTCTTTTTATTTATGTACTTAATAATGTTTTTGTTAAATTCTTCTCTAAAGCCTTCGAGATTTCTTAATCCAATTAATCTCTTAAGATCTTTAAGAGAGTTTCACTTACAGAGTTACAGTTTAATAAGCTTAAGCTAAAGGAATTGTTTACGGAAGGCTTAGTGAGAATAAATAAGATAATTGAAACGCTTGAATATCCTTGGAACTAACTTTCTAAGACAGTGGATCCAGAGTATTTAACTGAGTGACAAAAAAGATTATTATAAAGTTGATTTAATAATTTTCACTATAAGATTCCATAAATACATTTCACTGATAACCTTAAAGTAAAAAAAGTAGTGGCCTGTTACAATCCCACTGCTGGGAATAGGCCTCCTCTCTCCGTTTCTGGAGAGAAGGGTTGGAGCCCTTTTTTTTTATTAGGCCATCAACAATATATACATTAAATACGTTTAAGATTATACACGATACAATAAAATTATTTGACTAAATGCTATATTAATTAAAGATGGCAACAACATGCAGAACAATACTAAACAGTAATTCATTGATCAAATGAATCAATGAATCAAAACATCAAAAAGGAAAACATTTAAAAGGAAATTTTTCAATTGCTACTATATTATTTTAATTATTAAAAATAATAATTATGTTATATTTTTAGACGTATATAGTTACAGCCTGTTACTACAATTAGTGATTAAGCTATTCTTATTTTCAAAGTAGAGAGGAAATCATTCATAATAAGAGGCCCTTACGTTAACGGTATAAATACAGGCATAGGTTCGATTTTGAGCTAGCTGTCAAAGACAGGTACGAAGCCCCAAGTTTTAATTAACATTCAATTGTAATTGTGATAAATGAAAGGACAACCGCTGAGATTTTCTCAATTGTTCTCGGCAGGCTAGATTGCGATAAAGTGGAATCTCATTTTAAATTACTTGTAGTTATTTATTATTAGGAAGACAGACGGTTATAAAATATATAATTATAAGAGAAACAAAACAAAATATAAAAATCCATAAAAATCTTAGCTTACTTAAAAATTTAATTTGTTACGTCAGACAATTGTAAGTTCCATTCAGTTTAATTATTATTGTATTTTGTTGTAAGTGGTTTAAAGTTACATTTGCATGTGGTGTTTGCCTTGTTTAATTAGTTTTAAATATAGATTTAGTTTTATATTACAATAAAATATGTATTTGAAAGACGTAAGTGTTAAAGCTGTTGATAAACCTAATAAATTTGATAAAAAAAAATAAAAACCAATAAAGTCCTCACAAGTGAACTTAAAAAAGAAAAAAAGAACACACATACGGATGACAAGTTAGATCACAGGTTAAGAAAAAAAGAGGAATATGAAATATTGAAGCTTACACACGGGCATTTTTTTTTTCGAACTGACTGTATGCTGTTAGCCCTAATGACTAAAACACACGGGCAGGTGAGAAACTTTTCGTATGACACCTTAACTTATTTTGTTTAACAAAACAATATTATAAGTTTGTATCTGAACATTAGGTACTGTAAGGGGTAATTACAAGAGGTCGATGCTATCGTGCGTATTACGAGTGCAGCCGATGAATAACTAACACAGCCGATGGCGTCGTCGACGCAACGCCTAACAACAAATAGTAGTTGCCATACGGAATAACAAGGAGCCATCTTGTGTGATGTGACGCGTGTTTTGTATTATTGTATTAATTGCGAATAAGGAAGTATAAGTTAAAATATAGATTGAGGATTTATTAATACTCACTTCTGAACATTCTTTAACAGTACATATGTAGGGCAAACTCGGATTCGCTGTGGTGTTGTCAAAGTACGATTTCCTTCTCCAAAGCAATCGTGCTACAGCGTTTTCTTCACTTGTCAAAAATGAAAAGACCAAAGAACGCGAAGTTCTTGTAGAATTTGTTTTTTTATTATGTTACGTTTTTTGATAACTTTACACGAAATGGAAATATTATAATTTATAGTTTATCTAAGACTTAAATCATGACGCGCTCTACGACAGAGCTCTATAACTTGATGGTCAATAACTAGTCAGTAATTTTATTTCGAATTGACTATATGGTTTTAGCACTAACAACATTTACAGTGTCACTAGGCGGGAAGGGCGAGTGCAAAAGCATCGTCGAGGATGCGAAATGCGAAGAGTAGTACGCAAAGATCGAAAAAAAAAGTCCGCAAAGATATACTAGTACTAGCGTCGGGGAACGTCATCCTAAGGGTGCCTCCTGTGAGGTCAGACCACGGCTTAGGGCAACGTGTAGTGAAAGACTGGTGGTATGACTGTCACCAGTCGTAACGCCATCGGAAGTGTGGCAGGCACAGTAATATCACCAGTCCTTATTTCAAGCTGTGGTCAAGACGAAGGATACAAATCCTTGTATATTCTAACACGAACAAACTCTTTATGGGTACTGAATCCGGGTATTCTATTCTATTTATGCTCGTCTCTATGCTTTACGACTGTCGATGATTCAAAATGTAAATTTGAAAGAGCAATGAAGAAGTAATGAATTAAGAAATAGTTAAAAAGAGGCAATAATAATATTAATCACTAAAATATTTAAATTTTATCTTATCGATAACTATTATATAACTGCCTTAATTAACCTGCAGCATCTACTATGCAAAATGGATGCTCATCCAATCAAGGAGTGTTGAAGTACAGGTCGATGACAGTTAGTTCAACTATCAGACAGTTAATTGGTTAAAATTGCTTATAAAGTTGGCGAGTTTGACTGTAGTTTAGTTTAATGGTTTTATGACAATACATATGGCTAGTTATAAATATTTTAAGTTAATTAAATTATAGAAAATTAAATTTAAAAAAATTTGAAGGATTTTTCTTTCCGAAAGAAATAAAGCTAAGACCCACCTTATGTAGATTACCTTAAGATAGTTTATCTTCATAAGTAAATTACGAACTATAAATATCAGTTAACTATAAAAGTATATATTAAAAACTCAAGCTAGAGGTTTAGATTCCGCAAAATTTTTCCAAAGTACATTTTAAATATTTATCCATGTTAATTTTTAAAATGCGAACTCGGTTTGTCTGTTAGACATGGATCCTTTGGGTGAAAGCCTTGCGTTAATCAATTAAACGCATAATAAACTACCCAATACTAATGATATGCAGTTCATGAGTCATTTGAAATACCCAATGAGTAACCGTATCACGCTCCCCTTTTATTCGCAAATATTACATAAGAGTTTCCTAGTCAAAAACCCGGTATAACATTGGTTGAAGATATGGATGACAATAAGTCTTAAAATTTTAAATTTAAATCTCCTTCAACTCACCACGTCTCAATGTTTCTAGTGTGGATTGGCGTTTTATATATTTATCAGAAATTTCAATTTTTTTAATGAACGAAACAAATACTTTATTTACATTTAAAAGCACTAAAATGGGATTCAAATATTAATAAAGTAAAACACGCGCTTATGTAGGACATTGAACTGAAACTGTAAACAATTCTTAATATAATATATTAAGAATACATTAAAAAAAAGAAAAAAGAATTTAAGAATAAAGTAAAAAACGCGCTTATGTAAGACACTGAACTTAACACTGAAAAATAAAATAATAATATATTGAGAATAAAAATATTGAACAAAAAATATTAGTATTATGGTGAAAACTATACAATAATATAGTTTATATAAATATATTGCAAAGTAATTTTATTATATTACATTTGTTACACAAAAATTACATTATTTCAGATCTCCGCAAAGTAACGCCTAATTCTATAAATTATTTAAAATTAAAGTTCATTTGAAATTTAAATTAGCTACTTACTACTTTATATTACACAGAGATCGATACAGTATAGTTTTCAAAGACGGAAATAATCCTAGTTTTCCGTCACGTATGTAACATGAAATAGAAAATAAATGTATGAGAAATAAAAGCTCAATTCCTAATCAACGATAATTCTGAGAACAATTCGAGCATTGCCGACGTAACTCGATAACAGAAAAATTCTATTCCATCGTACATTTGTTATAAAATACGGAAACTAAAACGAGATATATGATTTTTATTCGTTGTGATAACTAAATAACGTAGTTTATCATTTTCTGCATCAAATATGACAATTTTTCAAGATATGAAGATACTTTTCAATAAAATTTCTCTTATAAAACTCGTAGATTTTAACCGGAGTGATAATTAAAAATTAAAATCAAAATCAAAATAATCTTTATTCAAATAAACCATTTCAGGCACTTTTGAATCGTCAAGAATCAATATGATTAATGAAGCTACAACTGGTTCGGAATGTTGCTCTTACCGAGACGAACCAGCAAGAAACTCAGCGGTCAATCTTTTAAATATTTTCAATTATACTTTATTAAACCGCTGTCTTGTATGAAGTTGAAAGGATTTTCAAATCCAGGCATTCTTATCATCCAAATAATCTTCAATTTTGTAATATGCCTTACGCTTTATGCTTTATAACCATATTTTTTACACTGAGTTTGAATCTTTCTGTAGACTGGTCTAGAAATGATTGAGGAACTTTACTATAGAAGCGAATAGCGAGACCAACAGATGAGTTGCTTACTCTGCTGAGTTGCAACGCAGGTATCACAAGCTTTTTGTGATCTCTCGTATGTCTATGATAATAATTAAGTTATTAATTTATAATAATAAAATACAATAATTGAGTTATAAGTTATTAAGATATAATATTAAGTTTGAAGTATTCATGGTATACTTGTTCCGCTTTTTATGGCTGCCCAGGTTGTTATTGCCACAACACCAGTCATATTTTATTGTCATGTTTTAGTTCAATTAGGAATCTTTTTGACTTCACAATGGCGAAACTGTTAGATCAAAAAACCCTTACTATAGGTTAACGAATGTAAACCACAACTTAAAAGCTTAAATGCTTTGAATTTAAATGCTCAGTTCGTTTTATTTTTTTTTATAGTTTGGATAGTTATAATTAGGGTGTATACATATTTATGAGGATGCGTGAAATGTCTGGAAAGGAATCCGTTCCGTCACGCATGTACTCGTAGACACTGACGTACGTACCTGATGGTGACTTCTGAAAATCAGCGTCGATAGTGACTTACTTACTTCAAAGCTGAGAGGTTACCAATTCGGGCATCACACCATGCAAGCTAATTTTTTTAAATTTAGGGAGTGTGAACACACTATACAAAAAAATAAAAAAAGATTTTTTTTATTGTTTTGTTTGTTTTTGTTGTTTACCTTTTTAAAAATATTTTCGTCTGGTTGACACAAGTTGAATTATTTCCTTCTTTCTTCTTTCATTTAAATAACAATATGTACTTTATAGAAAAAATAAACATTGCGAAGATAAGCCTTCCCACATTGAAATGAAATGAAATCGTTTATTCTACAAATGTTCTACATAACATATACAAATATATAAACTAAACTTAATTTTAATTTTCAAAAATGTATGCAGCACAAAGAAAAGGCTTTAACTCAGCATAATACTGTGTCTCGAAAGGAAGCACTAAGAACTGATTTCGTGATTGACACAGATTGTGGTACCGGTATTTATCTTTAAAGAGAGTATATCTTTATACAGCAGTTGGATTGTATTCAGCTGCTGCTTCAGTACTTTTTTGTACCTGCTTATAAAGTTTATTATACAATAATAAAATGAATATCCTGTACCGACCTAAGACTCACATACTTCCCTAAGCAATTCCAACGAAAATGATATTGCTAAGGCGATTACGCACTTGCTCCAGGCTCAGGTGGGTTTAGAAATTGTCGCCCATTACATTCGCTATACCGGACCATTTCATACCAACTGATGTGAAATCGTTGGGAACGCAAGTAACGCTTCAGCGTATCTTGGATGTAAATATTCTATCACATGCCATTATATGTTACGGAATTGGATTTTACCGGGCTTTGAAATTTTATGCTTGTTTTATAACATTCAGCGCTTATATTACGCTACGAAGAGTGTATTTACTTAATGAGGAGCTCTTACAGCATTATGTTTATAAGGCAGTAAAACGCTTGTGTTTTATTAAGTCTTTGTTAGATATAACATAAGTATCTAAGTTCTATACGGATGAAAAACTAGTTTATATTGCAAAAGGTGTATTCGTAATAATCGTCAATGTTTAGGTTAAAAGAATCTTTATTGTGTACTTTTTTTTAAAACGCAGTAAAACGCTTGTGTTTTATTAAGTCTTTGTTAGATATAACATAAGTATCTAAGTTCTATACGGATGAAAAACTAGTTTATATTGCAAAAGGTGTATTCGTAATAATCGTCAATGTTTAGGTTAAAAGAATCTTTATTGTGTACTTTTTTTTGTGTTATCAAAAAGACTTCTTATTTTTTTCTGTCTCTCTCTCTCCGGTTGTTTCTTCATGACTGAAGATCGTGGTCCTGGCAAGACTCTATTTTCGACTTGATCCATTTTTTCCATCGGCTTCTATTCGTGGACACCATAGCTACCTCATAAAAGTGTTTCATCGTGCAGGACTGTCGCAATTGGTCAGACCACCTAGTTGGTGAGCGGCCTCTTGGTCTTTTGCCTTCGGTATTGCTATTATTATTTAGTATATTACATAGTATTTTTTCTGTACAGGCACATATTCCAAGGATAAAAGTCCTTTTACTCATTGTTGAAGATAGGTGACAAAAATGCAAAAATCCTGATTAAAACCATTATAGTAATAGCAATGAAATTATGTCAAAGTTTGCTCTTCTTCATTTAGTGTTCTTATAAAGTCATGGTTTTATTTTTTATTATAATTTTGCAGCTATATGCTTTACCAACCATGTGTGTAATATTCCAGACAAACAATAAAGTGTAGCTGCAATAAAACTACACATAAACCGCTCTCTTTTATCCTCAAAACAGTATCCTTAAATATTTGATACACAAATGAACCCAACAGATAAAAAAATCATCCTGTTGAATGTAACGACCTATAAATGAGAGGACACGGAACGAAACTGCGAAACGTAAAGCTTTAAACTTCTGAAGGCGGAAAGCCGGCATGCGCCACATCCGCCGGTACTGTCTGTTTTTGAAAGCCTTTTAGTTCAATTTACTGTAAACAGACAATACTGTACGTTTTATTTCTACTTTATGTTTTTGAATGGTCGAATGAATCATTTATCCGTACAACGCATCGTAAACAAACAAATTTCGTTTACACTACATACTTTTGCTGTGATAGCCCAGCGGTGAGACCGTGTGACTGTTTTGAGATGGCCACGGGCTCGAACCTCAGGCAGGCACCAATGAGTTTTTCTATTAAAACTTATGTGTCTAATTGATAATTACAATCTATCACACGCTTTTCGGTGAAGGAAAACATCGTGAGGAAACCTGCATATATCTGGAGAATTCTAGGGATATGTGTAACATACCAATCCGCATTGCAGAAGCATGATTGGTTTTAGCTCCAACCCTTCTCTCCAGAAACGGGGAGAGGAGACCCTATGCCCAGCAGTGGGATTGTAACGGGCCGTTACTTTACCTTTTTTTTAATACTTTTCCAATTTAAGAGCTCAAAAATAATAAATAAATATATGGGACACTTACACACACGGTTGTCCATGCACAAAGTAACTTAATATTTGTGTTATGGGTAACAACTGGTAAATATACTACATATATAATTTTAAATACACACTTAAATACAAATACACACCCAGGCTCGAAGGACCAACAAACTGTTTTTTTTAGAATATTAAAGACTTGATAATAATAAACTTGATAATAAGAAGCTTGTGGATAGTTTAAATTGATCATAATGAATATAATCTTAATATAAGAATAACGTAATACTATATATATTAAATTCATTTATCGGAATTACTTTCAAATATGATTAAAATATATAACAATTTGGGTAGGATAAACTAACTAGCTACCAAATTTAATCTGTGAGAAACCTGAAAATATTTTAAATAGTTTTTTGCATATATCAACTAAACTATTCAATCGTAAAAATTATAAATCTATCAAAATGTGTACTACATCATACTAATTCATATTACTAATTACTAATATTATAAATGCGAAAGTTTGTGAGTATGGATGGACGTTTGTTACTCTTTCACGAAAAAACGATCAGACGGATTTGGATGAAACTTTACAGTTATATAGGTTATACATCGGAATAACATATAGGCTACAATTTGTAATGATGTTATGTAATATAACGATACATGTCGAAAGTCGGAAAAAATCTGGCCTTTGAGAGCTATCTCCACGTACGCTGCCTAAACCATTATACTGCGTCCATCATATTATCAGTCTTTTGACAGCTCACGCTCATTAAGTTTTGTATTGCTTACGTACAAATATCATACAAATAATATTTGTACTTTATGGATGGGTAGCGGTACCCATAGTAACCATTATGTGTGACATCACTAAGTGGGCGGCCACTTAGTGATGTCACACATAATGGTTACTACGATTATGCCACAGATTAAAAATAATCGGTAGAAATCGATGTTACGAGTATTAAAAGACATTTAATAACATTATATAAAGTTTTACTTTCTTCTTAGTTAATACATGAATACAAATAAAACAATCAGGATATTTTAATTTATTTTATTAGCACGAGTCGTCGGAATGATAATCAACACTAGACTCCTCCGATGAGGAGTCTTCAGTAGCAGTTATTATTAGCTCTTGTGTAGATAATATATTATCAAACGCAATATCACGTTCCCAATCAGAGAATATTACTCTTTTAGTTCTTTCCACCACACTTGCCCAGTTCTCGGCCGTTACGTGGGTGCAAGCATTTTTTAGCAATTGCAACATTTTATTCGCTGTGAATGGGGGGCTTGTATTGCATCTCGCAGCATGCCCTTTTACTTGTGCCCATATAAGTTCTATTGCGTTGTACTGGCAGTGGTATGGAGGAATCCGAAGAACAGTATGGCCATATTCTGCTGCCATTTCATTGATTACATAGCGTTTTGCTCTCTTTTTGGTTTTTAATATTTTTATTAATTCAACTTTTAACATTGAGTCGTCCACATTTTCTCCATTGTCCCGAAGCCAATTAATTATTTCATGCTTTTTATTAGCCTGTGTTGGCATTTTGTCAATTTGACGGGAGTGGTAGGGCGCATTATCAATAAAAATTATTGATGGTTCTTCCAATGAAATGAGCATTTTTTTGAACCACTCTTCATACACATTTGCATTCATCTCTTCGTGGTAGTCATTTGATTTCTTCGATTTAAATGCCAACAGTGCGTCTTGTACAAATCCTTTTGCTGTACCTGCATGGCAAATGATTAGGCGCTCACCTTTTCCCATTGGTACTGAGGAAGTGGAATCAGCAGTATCATCAGACCAGAAACGAGATAGTGTGTGGTTAGCGTTCAGCCATGTTTCATCCGTGAAAACAATATTTGCCCAATCTTGTATTTTCTTTGCCTCTCTTAAAAAATCACAACGTGCTATAGCTATATCTGTGCGTTCCATTAATAATTTTCTTTTATTTAACTTTTTATATGAAAAGCCAATTGTGTTCAAAACTTTGACCAAAGAAGATTTTTCACCATGAAATAGACCACTTCTTTTCAAAGAAACAATAAGTTTTCTCAAAGTTGGAATTTCTTTTCTCAAGTAGTAATCATATACATGACGACGAATAGCGTCAGCGTCAAAGTCATCAACAGCTGTCACCTTATGAGCCCGGCGCTTTCTTTTTGGTGTAGATGGTTTGTTTTGCTCCAAGCCGCTCCTGCCGTAGGCATCAGTAGTGATTTTAGTCACAGTTGATAGACTGATCCCCAACGCGGCTGCAACACGGTTTCGGACTTGCGTGATAGGTATAAGAGGTCCGCCATTTTGATTTTCTTGCTCAAAATACTCATGAAGTTTTAACACTAACTGTCTCGATTGTGCTTTCAACACACGTCCTTTCGGCATTTTCACGATCAATTAATATAAGTTTCACAAAAGTTTTTCCGAGGAATAAAGCTACTTAACTCAAGGTGTAACAGATGCGAGAGAACACTCAGCGAACGTAAATGCGTGTGACTATCACGGGCGTTTCGTTGAGAGTGACAGATCACGTCAAAATGGCGGCCGAGCGGAAGGTCTGTTGATGTTGCCAGTTGATGTATAATATATTTTTTATGATTATAATAAATACACACGGATTAACATTTATTTTCAAAAAACTAAGGCAATATTAAATCAAAATGTTGATTTCTATATCTGTTATTAGTTTACGTAGGTTATCATTAATCGAATTACTTAGGTACGTAATTCGATTAATGATAGTAGGTACTATAATCGGAATGGTATCGCATACGAGAATCTTTAGGACATCACTAAATATGTAAATCGTCAATCTGTCAAAAGATGGTTAATATAATGGACAGTGTATAGAGTTACACAAAGATGATGTAGCGTAGTATTGTTTGTCTTTAATAGTTTTAAATAAAAGTCCGGAACAGCATGTATCTATCTTTTATATGGAAGCCACTATGACCAAAATTGTGAATCATAAATTAAATTAAATTAGCGAGCGAAGCCGGGAAAGCGGGAAAAAACTAGTATTATATAAAAGTCATTTAAGACTTTTATGTTCTTATATTATAGTACTTATTTCTATGTATTAGTATTATCATATTTTTAGGAAACTGATTCTGAACAAATACTAAATTTGATCGTAAACTTTTGTTTCCTAAACATTGCAACATTTGTGCTTAATCTAGATACGCAGAAGTCTGGAAACAAGACTAATTGGCATCAGCTATCCAATAGTTTGAACTACGAGTTAGCAAACTAACAGTGGTTATCTCAATTTAAATGTTAACTACGACGTTTTGTGAGACAACTAAAATACTATACACAACATCTACTACAACAAAATATATATAAATTCAAAGTTTTGACTAACGAATAAATTTATCTCCACAGTTAATTTACATATTCATTTAAATACATTAACATTTAATTTAATGCTCGTAATTATTGGCGAGAAGATTATAAAAAATTAAAAATATCTATTTATACAGTTTACAAAAGATAATTTGAAAATTCTTTTCTACTATATTTTTATTATATTCGTATTTCATGCTTACAAAGATAAGAAAATATTGTTTAGAATAAACGATGTTGAGTTGCATTAATTAAGTTCGAATACGTACAAAATCAACAACCTTTGCTTAACAGTTAACGCTTTGCATGGTATAAAAAAAAGATACTGACGTGCATGTTAATTTTTCTTTCGCAAATTATTTTCATTTTCTGTTATGAAAATACCAGCAAACTAAATATCTCGCGAAGTAATTTTTTATGTATACGTGGTATCATAAATAACGTATAGTAAAGTACTATTTTCCTGAATACAAACAGTAGTTATTTAATTTTCTTTAATCCACTGGAAAAAGTGCTAAGGCGATGTCTAAAAAAGTAGGTTAACTCTACTTTAGACTCATTTGTTATGCTGACGAGATGTCTCGAACGAAAGTAAAAATAAATCTAGCACCAGTCAAAGCATATCTATTTGTTCCTATTTATATATTATATCGAAATAATATATATTACGATATTATAATATATGATAATCTCCGTGTGGTATCCGGCTGAGTAGAATAGACTAACCGACCATTTATTACCGAGACGTCCTAAAAGGGGACTACGGTTAGTTGACGTCAGGCAGGCGGCTAGTCGTAAAATACCTAGCAAAAATATGTTACAACATGTTTCAAACATGTGATAAGAAATGATGGCGATATAACATATGAAAACTACATGATAAAAGCTGGAATGAGATTTTTAGAAGACACAGACTTACTAACAACGTAAACCTAAGAAATGTTTTAGTAAGAGAGGACAAATAGATTAGGCACTTTTATATGTTGCTGAATCATTTTATTCTAATTCAAATTCAAAATATTATTTATACAAGACTCTTTCTAGAACTTTTGAAACGTCAAATGTTTTTAAAGAACCACTGATTCAGAAGTTTATTCCTAATGAAAAGAACCATCATCACTTGGTGGATATCTCTTTACTACATTATTTACTATTCGATTTAAAAAAAATATTCTACTTAAAGGTTCCGTATTTAAACTATATAAGATGTTATTTCATCGTGCCTGTTAATTAAGAATGTAATAGGTTTTCCCTTGTATGGAAATAGCCTATGACTAACAAATTATGGCCGCTGCCCCTTAATTCCATTGAGGGGTATAACGTGGTTATGACGTCCAAATAAAGTTGTAATTTCGTGTATACCGTGTACAAAGAAATTCATATTAATGCATAGTCATCAGAAATATTATATGAGTATTTTTATCGAAAGTCGTTACGATTCATGACTATAAGTAATTTTGTTCGGTTGCAGTTTTGATTAGTTTGATTATTAAGTGACATCAATAATATTAAAAAAAGCCTACTACTATCCCACACCTGGGACTTTGTACATTGCTTTAATGTACATTGAAATAATGTAGGTAGAAAAAAAAGGATCTGTAGGTTTAATAATGATGAGGTATCTCTATTATTAGTCAGTCACCAGAACCTTGTCAGTTCTTTAGCAGGATATACTACAGGCGAGTGAGGTTCGCACTCAAAGACATTGACTTTGCGGAAATCCATAATACATAAGTAATACCGAAATTATTTTGTTATAATCTGCAATTACGTAAGTAGAAAAAATATATGAGTGGCTTGTTGGCGCTGTGGGTAGTGACCCTGCTTTCAGCTTCGCGGGTCGCGGGTTCGATTCCCACCGAGGGCCAACATTTTCTATAAACAAATTGTTGGTCCTTCGAGCCTGGGTGTGTATTTGTATTTAAGTACTTATGTATTTAAACTTATATATGTAGTATATCTACCAGTTGTTCGTCACCCATAACATAAGTATTACTTACTTTGGGGACGGACGACCGTGTGTGTAAATGTCCCATATATTTATTTATTTATTTGTTATTTATTATTATTATTTATATACAAAAAGATGTTGAGCTAAGACCTACCATGCTGCTCCAATCCGGATTGGTAGGTTACGCATATCTCTAGAACTTTTTAATGATATGCAGGTTT
Organism: Morpho deidamia; assembly: GCA_947086505.1. Taxonomy (NCBI): domain Eukaryota; kingdom Metazoa; phylum Arthropoda; class Insecta; order Lepidoptera; family Nymphalidae; genus Morpho; species Morpho deidamia. The sequence goes on from CAMTZC010000010.1 coordinate 11,607,334, forward strand.
CCTCACTATGTTTGCCTTCACCGAAAAGCGTGTGATAAAGTGCCTGCCCGGGGTTTGATCCCATGATCGTCTCTAAAGAGTCGCACTGTCTCACCACTGAGATGTCAAAGCTTGTAATGAAGTTGGTATGAGTAGTTTGAATAGAAATGTTATTGTTTCACATTGTGCACGTCTTACAGCAAAAGCTTACACCCAAAGCAGGCTTATAATTCAAAATAAACGTCCACAATACCGGGCATCTGTTACTTAGATGTAAGCAGCTTAGGCTGAAATTTTACATACCGTGCATTAATCGGATCCAGAAGGGCTCATGAATAAAACATAAATGGACGTTGAAACGCTTTATTAGGTTATACACCGCAGCCTAAAATCTTACCATCTACGGTAAACCGGCTTACTCTATCGTCATACCAAATAAAGTATGCAAATATTACAAAGGGAATACAATGTCCTTACATTCTCCTGCCCTTATCCCACTCTAAGTGGGGTCGGCTCAACATGTTATAAACATGTTGTCATATGATTTGGCTACGTATTTTACGACCGGCCGCCTGCCTGACGTCAACTTACCTTAGTCGCCTTTTACGACACCTCGGTAAGAAATGAGGGTGGTCTATTCTATGCAGCCGGATACCACACGGCACATACCTTAGTGGCCTCTTACGACACCTCGGTAAGAAAGGAGGGTGGTCTATTCTAATCTGCCGAATACCACACGGCCAAAAGGGAATACAATGTCCTTATGTAAGGAAAATAATGAGATTGTATAAAAAAATATAGATATATATACAAGCGAGTGGTTTTTGTTTGAAACTATATTTAATTGCTAAGATTTAATTGACGAAGCCGTAACACTAAGAAATTTTGGCATAAAATAAGATTTTTAAGTAACTCCAATCTTGCTGCTGCCGTAAAATACTATTAAGAATATCAGTATATTAAATAAAAATTGTATCCGCAACTGAAACGTTTGAATACCCTCATTAAATATGTTTTATATTGACTAGTAAAAACTAAAATATATAGAACTAGCTGTTGCCGCGGCTTCACCCTCATGCAAATGAAAGTCCCATCAAAATCGGTTAAGCCGTTCAGGAGAATGTACTATTAACCTAAACCTTACTCAAGAATTGTAGTATCTTTAAGTGAATTTCCAAATTAATTCAATTTAGATTTCCATTTCTTTTTGCAAAAAGGACAAAATTTTACTATAATCATGGAAACTTTCTAGATTTGTTTATCTAAGTAATATGTTAGTTATTAATCATTCAATCCAATCTCAGACTTTTCTTGTTGTTAGATATACAATATGAATATTTTGTAGTATTTTTATGTTTCTTTTATGTGCAATAAAATTTCATAGTTAGCTTTAACACAAGCCATAAACCCTATCCTTTGTCATAAACGTCAAAATGTACGCAGTTTTATGTATTACGAAACATATGCAGTAAAATAAGCTTTTGGTTAAATTCAAACGACTTTTCAAAGGAGTCACTACCGCTACTTATGGTAAACTTACCGGCGACATTTTCTCAAGGTTAAACGAAAATATTTTTATCATACCGGTATATATCATCGTATTATATGCTACTAGCTGCCCGGCAACGTTGTTTTGCCATATAAATTACTACAGAATTGACTTGAAAAAAATTAAAAAAAACCTTTTATAGGTTGGTAATAAATAAATATATAAATATATAGGACACATACACACACGGTCGTCCATCCCCAAAGTAAGTAAGTTAATACTTGTGTTACGGGTAACGGACAACTGGTAAATATACTACATATATAATTTTAAATACATACTTAAATACAAATACACACCCAGGCTCGATGAACCAAAAAAATGTTTTTAGAAAATGTTGGCCCTCGATGGGAATCGAACCCACGGCCCGCGGAGCTGAAGGCAGGGTCACTACCCACTGCGCCAACGGGCCAGTAACAGATGGCAGCTGCAGAAAATATGGCGAGACCGCAGTCAAAAAAGTCAAAATCCTCCTGGTGTTCTCCATTTTTCTGAATGCTTCTGAGACATGGACTATAAATTCTGCTGACAGGAAACGCATTGATGATAATGCCTTTGAGATTTGGTGCTGGGCGTATCTTGGACTGAGAACCGGACAATGCATCAATCAATACTAAAAGATATAGGAGTGGCCACCAGGCTCGCAACTACGTGTCTCCGTAGAGTCTTGGAGTTCTTCGGACATGTCACTAGGAAGACTGGAGATAACCTTAAGAAGATTATGATCACTGGTTCGGTAGATGGAAATAGAGGAAGAAGCCGCAGTCCAACACGATGGTCCGACAAAATAAAGAAGTCGCTTTCCTTCCCAGTCCACGAAGCCTTACAAGTCGCAGGAGATTGCTAGACCTGGAAATCAATTATCCTCGACAAAGTGATCCGTGGACAAGGTCACGACCCTCAGAATTGAGGAGAACGATGCAAGCAGGAGGAATAGACGGCTCTTTTCAATGTCATCCCATCCATAACTGTGCCAAATTTCGTTGAAATTGGTTCAGCGGATTCGCTGTGAAGAGTAATAATGATACATCCATACTCACAAACTTTCGCGTTTATAATATTAGTGGGATATGTTAGTTCGGTATACAAGCTTTATTTGTACTAAATTTTGACAATATTCTTCTATTTCTCTGTCAACCGATGGATGTCCACTGCTGGGCATTATCTCATCATGTGATCATCACAACACACCACCTTGTGTCGCGTGAATCCAGCGGCTCCCCGCGACCATCTCGTAGGGGGTCTATCGACACTACGTTATCCGGTGCGGGGTCAACACCTTGAGAACCCAAGGCTTATCGGTTCTCCGCACTATATGCCCCGCCTATCACCACATCCAATATGCCGGGAAAGCTAAACAGTCAGGCAACAAAGGCATAGCCAGAATTTTATACAGAGGGGGCAAAATATCCTAGACTATATTGTTTTAGTAGTTTTTATATAACATATTGTTTTAATCAGGAGTTTTTAGCGTATGAGTATGTCTTATTAGTAGTAGATGAAAGGTAAAAATTAGAAGTAACAATAATAACTAGAAATAGCTATATTTATCAAAAATTGTTATTGAAAAAATTTTTGCATTACAAAAAAGAGTCATACGTGGACATTTACAATTTCAGTTTACGTGATTCCCTGCGAGAGAAGTTTAACGAAATAGGTATTCTTACATTTGCTTCACAGTGTATTTTTGGCAATTGAATTTTTGTGCATAAAATTATAATAGGTCTTACGCAAGCCACATTAAGTGTCACAATATTGTGATTATCAGTTTCCCAGTGTCACAGATTTCAGTGTAAGGGGGGGGGGGGGGAACTGCCTCGCTACGCCCATGCCAGGCAAAATTTCGCATTAATACTATTGGTATAGATTTAAGGTGAATATATTGCAAGGTTTCCCACCCAGTGTCAAGATAGTGGAGGGTTAGTATATACTCGGTGTAGTTTAACTTTATATCAAGTTAGCAAGAATGAATACAATGTACGTAACATTGTCTAAAAGTACACAATATATGTAGTTGCAACTTAGAAGGGAATTGTACTGGTTAATTTTTTGCTGTGATTTGGCTAATCGCAAACCACAAAGTCGAGTGAAGTGTTCAAGCGTCCTCGTTCGGGTTGCTTGAATTTTAATTGAAAGCAATTGGTTACAATTAAAAATATACATGTTGGAATGGGACGTTAGTTGAGTACATGAAACAGAATGCAGGTGAGTGTGTGAGCGAGACGGTTTGACATAAGGGAGGGAGCAAGGAGATTTACTATAATGCTGTTGCATTTTGGCTTAAAAATATAGTATAGTACCCGGCATTAAATAATGCACATCAGTGTTTAGAACGAAACAGCCGGCCAGTTCGGTTTTGTAGTGCGCTGTCACTGTCACTCATTTAGTATGTGACGTTTCACACGGGTTCGTCAGTCTGTGCGACAGAGAAAATGCTCTATGAAGCAGAATCTAGCCGCTTTTCTCTCTCTAAGTCTCGATGTGCATTATTTATTGTCGGGAAATATACGTACCTTGTTATACGTAGTTAGACGAGGCTCAAATCAATAACCTTTTATCGTGCATATTATTTTAATTTTATTATTGGTATACTTTCTACAACAACACGATATAATACGACATCAAAATTCCTGCTCTGAGATACCCTTTATTTGAATAATAATCACAGACTATTGTCACTGTCAAATGATGACACCTTTGAGTCGAAAAGGCGCGATATTCTAGTTTCACGGCGATGTTGCCATGAAATACAAACTATAAATCATCGTCGACAACAATTTAAATACTTTTGATATGCCTTGAACTATAAGCAACTATTATTTTAAACTTTTTAATAACGTGATTAATCACGTAATTTATAGAAAGCAAGCAATCAGAACAATAACTAATTTGAAAAATATTAGAACGATTCTTCATAAAACGTTTTTATTAAAACTGCAGCTGAGATTAAGTTCGGTTTATACATTAAGATATAAGACCATAAAACTAACGAACATAACAACAATATAGAAAGACTTTAATATCCATCGTAGAACGAAAACAAATAAGCCGTATACTAATATTTAAAGCCGACAATAGTAATGTTTATTACTAGAAAATGTTCATTCTAGTCACGTTAAAAGTGGAAAGCGATTACTCGTCTTCTTTAATTATTACTTTCTCGACTGATGAATGCCTAAGTTATGTTATTGCAAAGATAAGATATACGATCTTGTAACTCTTGGATCCTAAACACTTTTTTAGCCCAGCTGTGGTGATAATATGTGGAGGCTCTTCTACCAATACCGCAACGGGTACACAAATTTAAACACATTGCAAGTATTAGACATTGACTATTGCACCTAAAGCTAAAATTTTATCTTGGTTACAGCAAATGAATTATCAACAGACTGAAGACTTAATGCCAATGACTTAATGATTTTCCGTTTCATCACACACCACACTTACACATTCAACATAACAGTTCATGACCACACTCTTTCACAGACATGCTTTCACACTTTCTTTCGCATTACATACTTTCTTTATTTTAATATTTTATTTTTGTTTTTTATTATTTTAATTAAGTAATTTAATTATTTTTGACTGTGAGGATGGCATATGCAACACAGTTTTATACTATCGCAACGCCATCCTTGCATGTCTGGCAATGCCTTATTTAATTTTAAAATATGTTTAACATATATATGTATATAGTAATAATAAAAAAAAACTATTAATTAAAAAGCTATTTAATCAATAAGTATTTTTACGTCACCACCGGGTTGTATCCGGATGAGTACAATAGACCACCTTCTTTACTAAAAAAAAAACCGAAAAAGGTGACTAAGGTAAGTTGACGTCACGCAGGTGGCAGGTCGTAAAATACCTAGCCGAATCATGTAACAACATGTTTTACCGGCCCCACTTAGAGTGAGATAAGAAACTGTAGGAGAATTATGAAGTATTTTTACGTCCAGTGATCTCTAACATCCGATTTGATAAAGAAAAACCGTTACAAGAGCTCGATTTATTACTCGTTGAGAGACTAAACTTTCTTATGAAGCTCGGATTTAGCGGCCAAATTACGGTTCCATAGGTCGCCTACCCAGCACGATCATACAAGTTGGTCTGCAGGCAGTAAAAGATTTAAAATTAACAGTAAGTTAGAACAGTCAAGCGTGGAAAGGCCATGAATCCAATTTTGCTGTAAAAAGACATACTGTTCCAACAATTTATTGTGCTTATAAGAATAAAATTTTTCACCCTAATACAATTGAGCGGTATCGAAAATACAGGTATCATGGCAATCGGCGCTCACCGCGATTACAACACCTACCTGTCGCAAAATGTTTGTGGATATTTAAAATGAAATACGCCGCAATCATTTATCGTATCACTTTTATCATCGTCATCATCATGATCACCAGCATACAGACGTCTGCTGTATGTCATAGGCCTTTTCAAAGCGCTACCTTCACTTCTCCGCCTCACATCAACTCAAAATCAATCAGCAATACTTAAGGCACTCGCATCATTATACTAAAAGCTAATTTGTTCGAGCAATTTTTTTAAGTCAAGGTTATGTGTAAGTGTATTAAGTTTTTACTATATATATTACGTATACCAGTCCTCTATATCGTTTTGATAGTGATAAATGTGCGCTGTCGTGACGTTTCCTATTTACGTACAGTAGATTAATGGTATTTCTCGCAGGGTTATTTTTGCTAAACATTAAAGGATTTTATATTCAGTATTGTATCCCATTGGCATACATTACAGTCCGATAATATACATTTCACGAAGATACAATAGATTCAGCATTTAGTATTAGAATGACAATTTATTAAAATTAGTAATATTATATGTATATTTCATTTCAAAATCTCAAAACTTAAAAAGGCCAATAAACTGGACGTTTTAGAGGAATGTTTATATAAGAATAACATAGTCTTCATATTATTACATATATTTTTTCATATATCTGTGCTACGGGGTAATTAGGGGACAAAATCCTGTATAGAATTCAGTACTTTTAAAATTTTATACAAAAGTAATAATAAAATTATTTTCCTATAATCCGCGATACAGTAAATAGAAAATATATATAGTGCTAAATGTATAGTGGACTATCCGTTTTTTTTTCCATACCCGTTACATGCAGGATTCGTAAAAACACATGCACAAACCTCCACTACTGCCACCACAATACACAAGCACTACACAGGTTCACCATCACAAATTCAATAATCATTTCGCACGTGAGTAGCTAATCAAGAACATACTTAGAAAATTTGTTTATATCCGATATCCATATCACATTTTTACTCAAAACGGAAGAACGTTTAGACGCGTCTTTAATCACGTTACACAAGCAGTAATCCAACGTAAATTTTATTTATATTTTAAATGTAAAATGTAAAAGATAAATAGGATCTTCTTATATGTTGGGACATCGGAAGTAGACGTGACTCGTTTGTTATCAGTTCATTTGAATAACATTTTGTTTTTACGTAGAATTAGGGTGAAAAATCATACAATAAGAGTGTACACAAAATTGTTTATATGTTTCTCAAACCTAGCTTACAATATTTTATCAGACTACCAAACTAAGCGGGGATTTACATGGCATTATCGATAAGATAAATTATTTCGAGCGCATTTGTTATTTTAAAAGGAAAATAGCGGAATAGCGGAAAGCCCGGCAATGTGAAGGTAAGCGGAAACAACCGTTCTTATAGTTAATCTAGTTAAGCCACAAATTTATGTATGGTGCTATTATGCCGTTTATAACTATTGTTGAACATATGTTTCTGTAAAAACAAGTGTTTTTACAAAAATTGTATTTACTTAGGCTGTTTTTATTTAAATTACGTAACTAGTTATGACCCGCGACTTCGTTCGCGTGGACTGTAGTCTTGGAATAAACAGAAGCTTCTGTTACTCTCCGACCCTGCAAATATCTCCATCACAAAAATCATATCGATCTGGGAATTAATTATAATTATTTTTTAAATTAATTTGATTCGTTGTATTACTGGTTCTGGTGTACCTTCTGCTTAAATTTGTCCGCCACCAATATATATAGGAGGCATATTTAGTAAATCACAAACACACAACATTTTTTTTAATTTATTAGAAATTTTTGGCTTTCAGATTTAGTAATGTGATATAGATATACATAACTTTCATTATGTAAACTGTTCTCGTTGTGCATAACTAAGAGACGTTTACATTTTAAGTGACATTTTACCATAGACTATTAGTTTTTGAGTAATGCTACCATATAATATTGTCAAATTTTGACATTAATATTAATACGGTACTAACGTCACTAAGCTGCGATAGCCCAGCGGTGAGATCATGCAATTCTCTACAGACGATCATGGGTTCAAACCCCGGGCAGAAACCAATGAGTTTTTCTGTTAAAACTTATGTTTAATTTGTAGTTGCAATTTATCACATCCTTTTTGGTTAAGGAAAATATCGTGAGGAAACCTGAATATCTCTAGAGATTTGTAAGGATATGTGTAGCCTACTGTGATAGCCCAGCGGTAAGACCGTGCGACTCTTTCGAGGGGAACACGAGTTCAAAACCGGGCAGGCACCAATGAGTTTTTCTATTAAAACTCATGTGTCTAATTGATAATTGCAATTTATCACACGCTTTTCGGTGAAGGAAAACATCGTGAGGAAACCTGCATATCTCTAGAGAATTCTATTGATATGTGTAACCTACCAATCCGCATTGGAGCAGCGTGGTAGGTCTTAGCTCCAACCCTTCTCTCCAGAAACGGAGAGAGGAGGCCTATTCCCAGCAGTGGGATTGTAACAGGCCGCTACTACTATGTGCAGCCTACAAATCCGGTTGGAGCAGCGTAGCAGATCGTAGCTCTAATCCTTCTCTTTAGGAGGAGAGGAGGCCTACGACCAGCAGTTGGATAGTAACAGGCCGTTACTTTATTATACTTTACTAACTCTCAATTCATTTCAGTCACTCAATTTATTTTCCTTCCCGGAGCCTCTCCACTAAAAGTTAAACTTCATAGTATTGTATTAAAGTTCAAAGTGACTTTTAGGTTTAGAGATTTGGTTGTGCGATTTGGCTTTGCCATTTTGTCGTGGAGTCTATCTCCTGATGATGCTTCGGTTGCGCGGCGAAACGATTGTTGAGTTTGTGATAGTGAACGTGTGTAGTGCTTGTGTATTGTGGTAGGACAGTGGTGGAAGTTTGTGCATGTGTTTTAACAAATGCTGCATGTAACGGGTATGAAATAACGGATAGTCCACTATTCATTTAGCACTATATATATATATATATATATATACCTGTATATATATATATACCCGTTATATATATATATATATATATTCTATTTACTTTATTGCGGATTATAGCAAAATCATTTTAACTATTACTTTTGACTTTTAAATGAAGAGTATTGTTTTTAGTATGTTAAAAAGGTGGTGCCCTGTGGTATCTGGCTGCATAGAATAGACCACCCTCATTTCTTACCGAGGTGTCATAAAAGGCGACTAAGGTATGTGCCGTGTGGTATCCAGCTGCATAGAATAGACCACCCTCATTTCTTGCCTAGTTGTCGTAAAAGGCGACTAAGGTAAGCTGATGTCAGGCAGGCAGCCGGTCGTAAAATACGTAGCCAAATCATGTGACATCATGTTTCTAACATGTTGTGCTGACCCCACTTAGAGTGGGATAAGGGCAGGAGAATGACGATGTGTGTTAAAAAGGTGACCACGCTTTGGAAAGCGCAGCTTTGGTAAGCTCCTTACGAGGTAGACTGATCACCTTAAAAATGTCGCGAGCTGTTAACTCCAAGCGGCAAAAGCTGATGTGGTGATTCATTGAAGAAACTAATTCGGTCGATTGAATACGAAGAAGAATAAGAATTATTTGGACAATATTATAACGTATTACTTTTCTTTGTCGAGCGAACATTCTAAAATATTCAGGTGCATACACAAGTTAACAACTTTCTCGATTGAAACTTATCAAGAACTTACTACAGAGCGGAAAGGAACTGAGAATAAACTTTGTGTAAAACTTTTTGTTCGAAGCTTCGTTCAGCTAATACGCGTTACTGTTTTTATTGAAAAGTAGAGTTGTATGTGTAATATAATATCGAACTTTTTTAAACTTCTGAAATTATCTTACCTGTATGGAATACAAATAAAAATTTTAACGACAAAAATACTCGATTTCAAAAATAGCAAATGTTAAATCTATACTACTCGTAATACATAAAGTTACAGACCTACCATGAACTCAATTGAAGGTACGTAAATGAAAATGTTTTAATTTTTCATACCATGACGTCTTAAAGACGCACATTTTAAGTCGTTGTTGAATGAGCGTTCGAAATTCGTCCTAAGATCACGTGAGTAAAAGAGACAGAGTTATATATAGTTCATATAAAGTTATCCTTTTCAGACATTACGACCCCAATGCAATTCACACTTCGGGGTACGAAAAGAAAGCGGTTCGCGGTCGTCGTTTACGTCTTCAATTGAGTCGCAATAAGAGTTCATGGTAGGCCTGCTGAAGAGTTTGTTTGTTTGATTGTTTGAACGCGCTAATCTCAGGAACTACTAAACCGATTTGAAATATTCTTTGAGTGTAAGATAATCCATTTATCGAGGAAGGCCATATAACATCATGCCAAGATGAATATAAGAGGAGTAGCAATAAAAAATATTGCGATAACGGTAAAATTTAATGCTCTCCTTGCGTGCCCCACGTAAACGGTGAAAGTTATTTAAAAATCATGTACTACAAAATTGTTTCCCTCTAAAAGTTTTAAATAAAAGTCTGTGACAGCAAATGTCTTACTTTTAAGGTTAACCCGCTTAACCATAGTAAATATTACGGTTTATTCAAATTATAAGACTGCAGTCCACGCGAACGAAGTTGCGTTTAAAAGCTAGTATAAATAAATGCACACTTTGTGCTTTATATAAATTTAATTTGTACCTTTCATTTATATATTCTTAGCGCAATAAAGCATCAAATAAAAAATATGTATTTCATGATTACTGTACTCATTTCAGGATATAATAGGTTAACAAAAATTTTGCATCGTTTAAAGTTTGTGTCTTTAAAGTTATTACTAATTAAAACACATAAATTTCTTACTTACTAATTAGTACCAATAGAGCCATAAGTTTTGTCAGAAAATTCATTGGGTTTAAACCTCGGAGAGGTATTTAAACCTGTGACCCCTCGAAAGAGTCGCACGGTCTGACCACTGATCTATCACAGCTTTTTAACATGTTAAACATGTTATGTTCCGTCTTCAATTCAATAAAACATACACAGCCTGGTCGCCAAAGTAGTTTTCCTCATTTGCCTTTCTGAAGCAAATAATATCCGAAACGCTGAAGTTTTCCCTGTCTCCTTTGTGAATAATAAAATACTGGCTTGTTATTAGAATGAAAATTTCATAAGCAAGAGGGACACATATTTATTTCGGTCACGCAATGAACGAAGAATTGAATAAAAGTTTCGGATAAAGGAAGTTAAAGCGAGCGACAAAAGCAAGAAAGTACTATGAATTTTTTTCTGTCGAATATTTACTAACCTCGATTTTTTTATTCGATAGCTACGTGTCTATGAGGTCATGATTGATGTTCCTTTATATTGTAATGTGCTCTGTAATATTAATAAAAGTGACCAACTTGTGAACTTATTTTGTCTAGCCTCGTTGTTATGTCTAGACTGTCGATAATAGTCACGTTTTATACAAACAAACAACTTTTACTTTTATATGGTGAAATTATATTATGACAAACTGTGAATTTTATTTAATTTCATGTAACATAATCTTTAGGTCTAGATTATAACTAATTGTATAATATTGTAGATTCTATGGGACTTCATAAAATATCTAAATTTTACATGTCTAGTTTAGGTTGACAGTTAATGTACACGTAGCTTATTTTAGTTTTGAACCCTAAAAGTCTTAAAAACTTCTGATTCCGAAAAAGATGTTTTAAATTAATTTAGGCATTCTTTTTGGCTGCGCGTACAACATAAAACGGCTCTGTTCTCATTTATTTATGTTACAGTATTAATATTTCATTGTGATAAGAGTATAATATAATATTTATATCTTATTTTAATCGTTAGATCTAGAAACTAAAGTGCGTTTTTTAAAGAGGACGTATAAAAAATTGGGTAATTAATAGCTTTCAATAAAAACATTCAAAACTAATTTTACAAATGCATATTGAAATTTCTTCTCTCCTCATATACCCTCTATGATCGTATAAGATAAAAGATGAGCATCATTTATAAGCTCATTACTAGACTGATCGTGCGACAAGACAAATTACTTGCAGACTCGATTTACCTCCAATCGTAAATTCCTATATAAGAATAAATTGCCTCTCTTTAGGAATTCTGAGACGCTACGCCCATCCCCGAACTTAAGACTGATGTAATTTGTGTGGAATGGCTTCTCTTCGAAGTGACTGTCGTAAATGGCTGCATTTTACCTTTTGACAGCCATTTTGGAGCAAGATTGCGAGATCCAGAGGTCTTACTGTCGGAATGTTTTGAACTTTGTACATCAATAAAAGAAATTGGGGTGGAATGATCTAGTATTGAGTTATTTCGTTCAAATTAAAATTTATATTCGTCTAGATGTTTAGTTGCTTATTTATGTAGTTATTTACCGAGTGGTCGTAAAATACTACTAAGGTAAGTTGACGTCAGGCAGGCGGCAAGTGATAAAATACGTAGCCGAATCATGTGACAACATGTATATGGAAAATTGAATTAGGAGGTTATTTTATGGAAGATAAAGTGTAACTCAACTTTCTGCGAGATTACTTCTTCTTCGGGAATCTCCTTTTATAGTTTAATACATAGGGTTGACGATTTCAAGCTTTGTGCGATTTTTAATGTGAATTAATTCATTGCTTTCACGTCCGCTATAACAATGTGTTGTTATGTATACCTATGTAATACTCGAGAGTCGGAAGAGAACTGACGTAGGTTACGCGCTAGATGGCGCTTATATGAAGCGTAGAGATCTCCCTACGCTTCATATAAGCTACTTTTTTGTTATTTCTTTTCATTCTTTCAATATAAATAAAGAGTATCTACTCTTTATTTATATTGAAAGAATGAAAAGAAATAACAAAAAAGTAGTTTGTGCTAAGATTATATACTATTTCTACATAATAACATGTTGTACCGACCCCACTTAGAGTGGGATAAGGGCAGGACGATGATGATGATGATTTATGTAGTTTTATCTCTCTCTCTCTCTCTGAAGGTCTCTTCAACGAATTATCATGACGCATTATGCCCCTTATATTCACCGATTCCCTGTAGCCTTTTTCAAAACTTTTATTATATTTATTAAACGAAGTGGGAGTCCACTAACACTGTTGAGGACCCCAAAGCTCATAGAATGTTTTTAATGTTATCCCTGACTATATGTACCTAAGTTTTACAATACGATGAGTTATATTGGTAAAAATTGTTGTAAAATCTGATAATTTGGTATCATACTACGACTTGCTAGTAATGCTATTTTAAGGCCCGAATTATTTCAAACATTAAAAAGTTTTAACGTTGCTAAATTTGCATAAAGGTTAAAAGTAATTAGCATTAATTCACTTTTGCGTAGAACTCTTTCAACCTGGCTTATTAAATGTTAGAAAATGCAATTAGGGGTCTTTGAGACGGCGAGTAACTAAAATTGTCGTTTAAATTTTAAATAAAAGAGGAGCTCTTTGAAATTTATATATATTCTTAGAATAAACTACAAATTAATAAAAAACGTTATTTTAATTTATCTATTGTTTAATGATGCATTAACAAGTAATTTTATCTGCCTATTCGAAACGGTTTTTTACAATAATACGGAACAGTATATATTTTTATTATTATTGACATACATGCGTATGAGTATATCCAAAAAAGTCCTAAGGTTTAAGCTCACTTAGATACAATTACTCGCTCAAATAAAATGCCATCAAGACATATTGAATGAAACAAGTAAAAATTGTAATTTACCTATTCGTCACTAACAATTATTGGTATATCGTAATTACAATTCAAAATATTATTTATTCAAGTAAACTTGTAAACAAGTGCTTTTGGATCATCAACATCTACTGCTGGTTCGGAAAGCTGTTCCTACCGAGAAGAACCAGCAAGAAACTCGGCGGTTGCTCTTTTCAAAGAATAATTCTTATCAATAGTTATTAATGTCTTGTACAGGGTCGAAGAGTAGTTATATCCACGCATTCTTATCGTTTAAGTAATCCTTAATTGTATAGTAGCCTTTCTGTATTAGCCTTTTTTTTAATAGTGTTTTTAAACTGCTGCAATGGTAAATTTAAAGTAGATTGTTGAATTTTATCATAGAATCGTATACCCAAACCCACGAACGAGTTATGTATTTTTGCAAGGCGCAAGGCAGGAACCGCAAGCTTATGTTAGTTCCTACTTTGTCTATTAAATACATCGCCAATCTTTTTATATTTATGTACATTGTTATGCACAAAAATTAAATTGCTACAAATATACTGTGAAGCCAATGTAAGAATACCTGTTTCCTTGAACTTCTCTTGCGGGAAATCGCGCGAATTTAAATTGTAAGTGCCCGTATGGCTCCTTTTGTAATACAAAATTTTTTTCAATGTTTGAATAATTACTTATGTATTGATTTATGTTATTTTAATTTAATTTTATATCAAACGTATATCTTAAATAATGAGGTAACCGCCATGTGGTGTCCAGCCGACTAGAATAGACCAACCTCATTTCTGACCGAGGTGTCGTAAAAGTCGACTAAGGTAAGTTGACCCGTCATGTGGATCCGGCTGAGTAGATTAGACCACCCCTATTTCTTACCGAGGTCTCCTTAAAGGTGACTCCTGAAAGGTGAAAGGTACGAAAAAACGCCTTTTACGGATTTTGTAAAGGACTTATTTTTACGGAACTAGGATTGATGTGATTTGCGCTCCTCAAGTGACGTCTTGGTCCGAATTAATGACGTGGAAGCATTAAATGTTTCCCGAACTTTACTTTTTGTACTCTAAGGTGAGTTTGTTTAAGGCGAACAGGGATAAAAACGTTTGATTTTGTAATTTAGATCCATTTTTCTTTAATACGGTTGTAATGCAATGTTCGTTCGATATATTGTCACCTACTAAAGCACTTAATAAAGGTTTCCATCTATCAACTCTGAAATCCCTTACGTTTTCTTTCTATTCAAGATGTTTGATTTATCGCTTTTAGGTTTATGAGCTGCGTACAAATCATATACGATATTTTATTTTAGTGACTAGAATCCGTTGGTAGTTAACACCAATATTTTAAGTAGTCTTTATATGTATCTATTGTTGTAAAATAATCCATAAATGATCAAATTGGATGTTGAGGAATTATCCTAATAAAGATCAAGGCCAATAGCAAGCAACGCAATCCTTATTCAAATTCAAATTCAAAATATTCTTTATTCAAGTAATAATAACTTGTAAACAAGTGGTTTTGAATCGTTAACTTTACTGCTGGTTCGGAAAGCTGTTCCTACCGAGAAGAGCCAGAAAGAAACTCGGCGGTTGCTCTTTTTAAAATATAAATCTTATAACTAGTTACATTAAGTCATTACTGTCTTGTACAGGGTAGAAGTGCAACTATATCCACACATCCTTATCATCTAAGTAATCCTAACAGTAAAGTAGGCTTTATCTTCAAAAAGCAAATAGGCTATAGCCAGCATTGGGATACTAACAGGTCGTTGTTTTATACATGCGTATCCCTGAAGGATTAATAAAAATTGTTACTACAACAACATATACTACTTTTATTAATTTTATCAGCAATTATCACATGCAAATTTTGCCCATATGCTAATTATTCGTCATTAGGTATGCAGCAACATGTACAAATGGGGCTGGTGTATGACAACTGCCTTGTTATCATAACCATACAATTTCATTATAATTACAATATGAACGTTTTTTTTAAATTATTTTATGTATTAAATTCTTGATAATTTCAAAAATCAAACATTGATCTATGTAAAACATCCACTTGTCTACTCAAGACACCTACATGCAGATTTTTTATGTAGACCTAAACTGCTTCGACCGCTGTTCGTATTTGTGAAATCCCCTATCTTCCCAAACCTGTTACTATAAGAAAAGTAACTAACCAATATTAAAAATTTTACAGGTTTTGAAATAGTTTGTAATAAAATATCATTTACTGATATAAGGATTAATACGAAGATGTAAATATTATGTTTTGATTATTGCCGCCAGTTTTATCAACTTTAACAATGTAGAAAAGTAGTTATATTGGCAAAGCTATAATACTTAGACATATGGTATCGCAGATTTTTTTGTAGATATTATAGATACTTGGAACCAATAAAAATCAAAATAACTTTGATAAAGTCATTTTAGTTGATATATAACATTATTCTTGTTTTGATACGAACCTATACTGGTAAGGTTGTTAAGAAAATATTTGCTAGATAATCAATAATCGGAACACTTCTTAATAAAAAGCACTTGCGATAGATTATAGAAAAATAGATACAATCTTTAGATAAGATTAATATATAAAAGTTTGAGTGGATTCAATATAGTATGAGGTACTTATAGAAATATTACGTTACCAAATAGTTTTTTATTGGATTATATAATTATGATATGTATCTTATCCATACTTTATTGTTTGTTGTACAGGTATTGTTGTGTACAGGGGGGTCGTGGATTTGAATGAAAATACCTGGTGACTCATTAAAATCACCGTTGTCCAAAAAGAAAGCTGAGGTCATTATTACACTTTTAATGTCGCTTCGTTATTCGCTCTTGATCGTTATTCGCAAACTGAACGTCGAGGCGTACCATACGTCCGTATATATATCGAACGAACTGATGACGACAATGTTCGCGAACGTTCGCGAGTCCTGGGAGGGAGGGATAGCGGACACAAATCGTAAACGACCTTTCGTAAACAACTCAAATGTTCCAGAGAGTTAGCGAATTTGAACCCTATGAGATACAAATTACGAACTCTTTTTGCATGTTCGTAAGCAGGCCCGTCCATTATGACACACGCATCACGAAGTCTTTCCGTTTGCTTGTAACAATATCTATTATATTATAAATGCGAAAGTCTGTCTGTTATGTTTTCACGACTAATCCGCTACACAATATTAACGAAGTTTTGTATTATTTTACCTCATATACCGGACCAACATATCAGACTGTCAAATTGCCGTTTTTCTTTCGGGAATAAAAATGATGTACATAATTTATAACCAAGGATATTTTGACACAGTATTTTGTAAATTTTAATTTCAGTTATAAATGTAACACCCTCATACCACCATTTTGGCTGCTTGCCGACAGTCTTGTACCAATACGCCACATGACCAGTCTCTGTACAAGCACTTTGTATCTTGGTATATATTGTCGACGTATTGAAATGTAAAACAAATATCTTATGTACTTTGCACTACCAATCCTATAATTCATAAGTGCTTTTTTTAAAAATTGTCGCGGCGGGATCTTATATGGATAAACGGAACTGGCGCATTTTACTGGCCCGTAGGCGCAGTTGGCAGTGACCATGCATTCAGCTTCACAGGCCGCCCGTTTGGTTCCCGACGAGGGCAAACATTTTATATAAACAATTTGTTGGTTTAGAGCCTAGGTGTATATTTGTATTTAAGTATGTATTTAAAATTATATATGTATATATTTACCAGTTGTCTGTCACCCGTAATACAAGTATTAAGTTACGTACTTTGTGGACGGACGACCGTGTAAGTTTCCCATATATATTCGTATTTATTTATTTACATTCGTCAAAAAACAATACAATTTATTATCATGATTTATATGATGGGTAATTATTGTAGTTGGGTCACGAGATCAATCCTAGGCAGACATCAAAGAGTTTTTCTATTAAAACTTATGTGTCTTATTGATAATTGCAAATCTCGCGCTTTTTGACGAAGGAAACCATCATGAGAAAACTTGCATATCTCTAGAGAATTCTGGTCACATGTATAACCTACCAATCCGTATTGAAGCAGCGTTCTGGATCTTATTTCCAACTCTGCTCTTGAAAAACGGAGAGAGGGGACCTATTCTTAGCCATTACTTTACTTTTTAACATTTCAGTCTGCGCAGTTGACTGCAGTTCAACTGTTATTATCATTCATATAACATTTAACTTTAACCAATGTGTCGCTGACGTATTTGACTTATCCATTAATTTTATTGATTTAAGCACTCAGCAGCACTTTACTACAGAAGCTTAGTTCTAAAATATGATCAAGACAGATGAAAATTCAATTAATATACATCAAATTACTGGGTAATGAGTCTTGAGCCCATGCGAAGGTGAAATTTTAACGAAGCAGCACATCAAACGAG
Source organism: Morpho deidamia (assembly GCA_947086505.1). Lineage (NCBI taxonomy): Eukaryota > Metazoa > Arthropoda > Insecta > Lepidoptera > Nymphalidae > Morpho > Morpho deidamia. Next base: position 11,625,275 of record CAMTZC010000010.1, read on the forward strand.
ACGTAATTACCACCTCACTCGCTAGTCACGAGTTAATTAGCCTTGAATGAATAGTATATGCGCCTCTTAACTCACCTCTTACAAATTTTAACGCGATACGCAAATTTAAAATTCAATATATTGAAAGTACTTTTCTGTGTGCTTATATTTAATATTAGGTACATGTGTTACAACAATTTACATTTGCACCATCGGCATTTACACCATATTTTTAATATCGCATAAATTTGAAATCAGTACGACGTTAGCGGCCGTGCGTGCTCAACCTACCAAATCATTTCTATCAAATCATTATAATTAATATCAATTAAATAAATCTATCAATTAAGCGTCGCAGTTATCAATCTATCAACAAAAGATAGTACAGGATAGTAACAGCCCGTACATGTAGAAACAAACTTGTGTCGCTTGTAGTTTACAGGGCGAGCAGATATGCGTGATATAGACTTCTTCAAAGTCAATGGTCAGATATAGTCCTCCAGAACGTGCCGCTTTAAGCCCAACAGGCCTACCATGAACTCTTATCGCAACTCAATTGAAGACGTAAACGACTACCGCGAACCGCTTTCTTTTCGTACCTTGAAGTGTGAATTGCATTGGGGTCGTAATGTTTGAAAAGGATAACGTTATATAAACTATAGATAACTCTGTTTCTTTTACTCACATGTTCTTAGGAAGAAATCCGAACGCTCATTCGGCAACGACTTAAAGTGTGCGTCTTTAAGACGTCATGGTATGAAAAGGAAAACAATTTCGTTTACGTCTTCAATTTAGTCGCAATAAGATTTCATGGTAGGCCTGCAGGTTCGGTCTCCCGAGAGACACCCTTAAGGCGACCCTCGCTTGGCTCTCTTCTATAATTCGTTAGACACTACTTCTCCTTTCATATGCATGTCATACTTACCACACTGCATCGATATCTTTTTCGACCTCCCCTTTGTCACATATCATATTTAGACTTTGGTCACATGATTTTCATCTCTCCTTATTATATGTCCATACCAACTTAATCTTGCACCTCTTTTCTTATCTATAATGTACGTGACTTTCAGACATCACCTTATAAACTTATTTCGTATTTTATCCAGTCTTGTCACACTACACATCCCCCTTAACATTTTCGTCACATTCACATGCACTCTTAATCAGGGCTGCTTAGATCATGAGATTGATTGATGATAAACAAACTTACAATTTTTAATATTATATGATTGTTTTTGAAATGACATTGATGAATTTAAGTAATGCAAGACACTATTTGTAATATAAATTTTGCATACCATTATTATAGTTGAATGTTACGGCTACCAGACTTAATGTTTGTAACCAACCAAATAATTTACAACATTCTGGCAAATAAATCATTATTATTATTATTATTACTCAAACTCAAAATAAACATTTAGTTTATTCAAATAGATTCGCAAGTTCTTTCGAATTCAAAACTATTCTGCTGTTTTTGAAAATTTCTTCTACCTAGAAAAGCAAGTAACCATTGGTGTATTTTGGTTAAAGAGCAACTCTTCACAAAATATCAATTTTTATAACTGCTTATATTCATCCAGATATTGTCAGGGCGAACGAATATAATATTTACACAAAGAACCCTATATATTGTCTTTTTAATTTATACAACAGCAATATTTTTTTTATAAAACAAAACAGTAAAATACGACAGGCTTCGTCCGGATTATTTTCGAATGTCAAAATTTGTCAAAATTTATTACGCAGTTCGATTTATTTTACCTTAATTAAATTTGAAAAGTTCGGTCGTAAATTTATCTTGCTTTCCATTTGCGAAATACGATATTGTAATAAATTTTGACGTGATGAAATGAAATATTTTTTTACCATAATACCAATCTAAATAATATAAATTATGTTTCTGTGTATCAAATTTTATACAAATCTTAACGTAACATTGCAAAGAAAATTCTCGAATGCTTTTTATTATCACTAGCAGGCCAAAAAGAAGCTGTCCTACGAAAACGTATGTATCATATTATGATATGATATTATGATATATATATATCACATATCACATGTATCATATTTGCTGATGGCTATGTGTAACCTTTTTATCATTTTGTAAACTGTTCAATCACTTTTTTCATTAATTTCTCTGAAGTGGCAAAATATTGTCCTATTTATGAATAAACTGTCACCAGATATCAGAAAATGAATACATAAAATATTTATATAGATAACTTACACCTTAAATCCGGTTTATAATTAATTAAGTCTCGTTTTATATTGTTACTGCAAATGACCTTTATAAAATGTCAATAAAATCTCTTGATCGGTTTTGGAAATGTTTATAGCAATAATAGACATTATTAATTAAATATTTCATTGTTTCTGTTATTTTTGTCATTCAGTACTGATTTTGATATGTCGTAGGAACTCGGCGAAATCACTTGAAAAAACATTCTTAATCATAACTTTTTTTTTAATTTAAAGTCAACTAAATTATAACACAAGTCCTCTATAACGTTGCTTTGGACCATCAGAAGAGACTTTCAGGAGAAACTATTCAAAGTTTATGTACACTAGGTGGGATGATAAATCACCTCGTTTCAATACAAAGTTCACGGAGCTACGGAGTTTCAAAGCACTTTCTTAGAACGTTGTCGTCCATCACTGACTAACATGTAAATTAGAAAATGGTAATCATTTTGAAAAATATACCGTGTGGTATCCGGCTGAATAGAATAGACCACCCTCATTTCTTACTGAGGTGTCGTAGAAGGCAACTGAGGTAAGTTGACTCGCCGTGGTGTATCCGGCTGAGTAGAATAGACCCTCTTTCTTCTCTCCGTGGGGTCGTAAAACATGACTAAGGTAAGTTAACGTCAGGCAGGCGGCCGGTCGTAAAATACGTAGCCAAATCATGTGACAACATGTTTGTAACATGTTTTTTTAACTGTATGCTGTTAGCCCTAACGGCTTTTACGGCGTCACCGGTCGGGAAGGGCGAGCGCAGAAGCATCGTCGAGGTTGCGAAATGCAGAGAGTAGAGTGCAGAAGCTCTACTAGCGTCGGGGAACGTCGTCCTAACGGTGCCTCCTGTGAGGCCGGACCACGGCTTAGGGCGACGCGTAGAAAGATCCGTTGTAACGTGTACTGCACTTAGTGGGATAATGGCAGGAAGATGATGATGATTCATTACCAACAATTATCTATAAAAATAAAACTCTGAACGTATATTTTGTCAAATGATATTTTCAATTTTCATTTAAAAGATTTCTATTAAATACGTTCACTGCGACCTGTATTTCAGAGTTGCCATGCAATTTATCCTCAGAGCAAAGTTAGCGACAGGCGTGATACATATATCATCCATCCTCACTGAGCACCAGTACTACTAGTCTCATAATCTATATTAAAATCTAGTGTCTATGTTTATTGGTTTTCAAAACGCCAAAAAATAGAATAATCCGTTTAAAATCTAATAACACCTATTGCAAAATGCGGATAAAGTTTGGACGCTTACAAAAAATATGACGAAAAATTCTTACAATATTGAAAGTAAATAGTGGATTCGTTTAGACGTCAACTGTCTAACATAAAAAAGTAAAGAAACGGTCTGTTTTATGCCATTGCTGGGCATAGGCCTCCTTTCTCTGTTTTTGGAGAGAAGGTTTAATGCTAAAACCTACCAGGTTGCTCCAATGCGGATTGGTAGGTTACATATATCCCCAGAGAATTCTCTAGAGATATGCAGGTTTCCGCACGATGTTTTGTTTACCGAAACGCGTGTAATAAATTGCAATTATCAATTAGGTTTATTTATAGATAAACTTATTGGTGCCTGCCCGGAGTTTGAAACCCGGGGCGATCGTACTCTTGAGAGTCGTCTGACTAACATATTATACGCGAAATAAAAGCATCGTTACACTGGTCCCAACGAATTCTGAGATTGTAAGCAGAACTAATACATATGTTACAACATGGTCAAATACGAACTCCTTTATACAGTTGGTCAATAATATAAAGAAAAACATCGTCGCCATCAATGACATTGAGTTGTTGAAACAGATTAAATGGGTTAAGTTTTAAGAAAATTGCTTCTTATTTATTAATAAGTCTAAAAGAAAAATATCGTTGTTATACATACTGTAAGGGGTAATTACAAGAGGTCGCTGCTGTCGTGCGTGTACCGAGTGCAGCCGATGTCTAAAGAACATAGTCGCAGATGTTCTAGTATGAACAATGGCAACCACTAGTCTGAACGTTCAGACTAGTGGTTTTCCACGAGCACATACACATAGTCTGCAATAAGGCTGCGTATGTTATGGGACGACTTTATCCGATGTTATGCAAGAAAAGTAAGATGTCGCTCCGCAACAAAGTGACACTCTACAAAACTTGCATCAGACCAATAATGTCCTATGCAAGCGTTGCGTTCGCGCACGTATCAAAGGTCAGATTGCTCAAGCTCCAAAGACAACAGAACCGATTCATGCGGACAGCCACTGGTTGTCCGTGGTTCATGCGCAACGTTGACCTCCATAGAGACCTCGAACTCCCTACCATTACTCACCTCTTTAAACGCTTTTCGAAATCTTACTTCGAGAAATCTGAGGTACACCCGAACCCCCTTATTTCAGTTGCTTCCACCTACATCCCAGTTAGGTCTGACCACCGAAAATATAGGCGTCCAAAAAGCGTCCTATATGACCCTGACGATCAAATAACGATCGCAAACACAGAAACACGTAATACACACACAAAGCGTCTTCGCCGGCGAAGACGAGGTCCCAGTTTTCTGACGTCGGCCGGTCGTGGCTTCTCGCCTTCCTTCCGACGTCGCAATGACAAATCAAAGTCATACCATCAGCCCTCCACTACGCGTCGCCCTAAGCCGTGGTCCGGCCTCACAGGAGGCACCCTTAGGACGACGTTCCCCGACTTTAGTAGAGCTTCTGCGCTCGCCCGTCCCGTCCGGTGACGCTGTAAAAGCCGTTAGGGCTAACAGCATACAGTCAGTTCGAAAAAAAAAAAAGACTAGTGGTTGCCATAGAATAACGAAGGCGCCATATTGTGTGATATGACGCGCGTTTTGTATTATTGTATTAATTGCGAATATGGAAGTACAAGTTGAATTATAGATTGAGGATTAATTAATACTCACTTCTGAACATTCTTTAACAGTACATATTCGTGCAGGCCTAATGGAAGTCGCCTATATGGTTTCAGATATTGCTGAATAGATGATTTGAAGAAATGTCAGTCATTTTGTAATACACGTAAGGGATAACAACTTATCAATTTGAAATGAAACTTAGGAAATATGGGAAGAAGAATATATTTTGAAATTGAAATTTTAAATTTACTTGTAATATTTAAAATCATTTCACTCCTTATTTGTCTAATACAAATGTTCAATTTGCAGTAATGTAATTCTCGTTAAGTTTTGCATATTATTTGGTTGTATATTACAATTTAATGCATAATTTCATACTAACCACAAATTATCGCCAATACTAGAAATCCACGCAATTTGTGCGTGGGTTGTTAATTTTAGTGTAAAATAGTGAATAATTGGATGAATCTATTTTATCGCGTAATAGACGCGACTAAAACCACAAATAATCGTTTCGGAAAATCACAGCGAATGAGAGAATAAATTGATCATTACTGAACGTTGTATGAGGGATTATGATCACCTTTAATATGAGTTAAATATCTATTTGGTAAATAACAAGGTTTAGGAAGACAGGTGTAGGTGCATTTAGTCTCTATTTATTTATTTCTATATATTAATGAAAATTCTGTCTAGGTCAGGAATTGATCTGTCAGGAATTGATTGTCATTGATCGCGATGTGAGGAATAGAATGAATGCAGGATGGATGAAGTGGCGACAGGTCTCAGGCACAATATGTGACCCCCGAATGCCCCCTAAACTAAAGGGAAAAATTTACACATCGGTCATAAGACCTGTTGTAATGTATGGATCAGAATGTTGGGCAATAAAAAAGATGGATGAAAGAAGAGTACATGCAAATGAGATGAGGATGTTAAGGTGGATGTGTGGTGTGACAAGACTTGATAAAATAAGAAATGAGTATATAAGGGGAAGTCTGAAAGTTGCGCCCATTATAGAAAAGATGAGAGGTGCAAGATTGGGATGGTATGGACATGTAATGAGGAGGGATGAAGATCATGTGACTAAGCGAGTGTTGAAAATGAATGTGGATGGATATGTGACTAGAGGGAGGCCTAAAAAGAGATGGTTGGAATGTGTGAAGTATGACATGCATATAAAAGGAGTAGCGCCAGAGTTGACGAATGATAGAAGAGAATGGAAGAGGAAAACATGTTGTACCGACCCCACTTAGAGTGGGATAAGGGTAGGAGAAAGAAGAAAGAATTAATGAATATTCTGTAGTGTAATTGAATTCAAATGTTTTAGTTCTACTGCTGCTTCGGAAAGTTCCTACCGAGAAGAGCCAGCAAGAAAGTCTGCGGTTGCTCTTTTCAAAATATAATTCTTATAACATATATTACATTTAGTCATTACTATCATATGTCAGACACTAGCTTATCCCCGAAACTACCTGAGTAGAATCCAGTTTCGGGTAAAAAATTGTATATTGCCAACCTTAGTCTACTGGCGACTGGCGCGTTAGCGCAGGTGGCACTAACCCAGCTCCGCGGGTCGCGGGTTTGATTCCCGCCGCGAGTCATCATTTTCTAAATACAATTTTATAATTATTCGATTCATTGGTTATTTATGTAACTAAATATGTATTTCAAGTTATAAATGTGTGCATTACATATGTATATGTCGCAGCTATGGCAACCATCATTCAAAATGGAAGGCGCAGCGGTGACGCATGCGTGAGATGAAGACAAATACGTGTCATGGCGCAGTTGTGAAGTTGTTAAGAAGAATATAAAGTTGAAGAAAAGCGTTATAGTTCTTTCATATGCACGATACCCTATATCACGTCCACTAATCTCTAAGAGTATTGATAATATGGACATCAATACTCTATGACTATGACTATATGAATGACTATGATGGATTCTACATCTATATCTATATGTATGTACACAAGTTGATTCTCACCCATAACACAAGTATTAAGTTACTTTAGAGCAATATTACCGTGTATGTAATTGTCCCAAATATATTTCCTTATATAAATTTAAGCCCGCCTCTGAATGAAAGAGTCTAAAGTTTCATATGAGGAAAAATTCAGCGATTAAGTATCTGTTTCCTAATTTTGTAAAGTCAATCGTTCTCTACATAATTTATAGAATTAGGTGTTACTTTGCAGAGATCCATAATAAAAAAGTAATAATAAAATTATTTTGCTATAATCCGCGATAAGGTAAACAGAAAATATATATAATGCTAAATAGTGGACTATCCGCTTTTTCATACCCAATACAGGCAGAATTCGTTAAAAACATGTGCACAAACCTCCACCACCGCCATCACACTACACAAGCACTACACAAGTTCACTTTCACAAACTCAGCAATCGTTTCGCCCCACAAAGTCTTCGCAAGGCTTTGCGATATCGTCGTGGAGTCTATCTCCTGATGATGCTTCGTTTGCGGGGCGAAACGATTGTTGAGTTTGTGATGGTGAACGTGTGTAGTGCTTGTGTATTATGGTTGCGGTGGTGGAGGTTTGTGCATTTTTTTACGAATCCTGCATCAATCGTTCTCTAGATTTAACCACACTACTGTGAATTTCAATTTGGAATTGACTCAATCGGCAATCGATTATTCAATGTCGAAATGAACAAATTAAATGAGCTTGGGATAAAGAGAATCCATTCTCCTATTAGCCTAAAGTACATGCCAGTAATTGAGTTTGGATTGCTTTAGAGATTTATGAACAACAGAATAAACATTCAGTTGGTGCTATGTTTTAATTGAAATGCATTTAACATAGCGCTTTAGCAAGGAAGCGATGTTTTCATTTCAAAGATAACTTGTGTTTACGATTTGTGTTAAACATGGAGTTTCATTTGATTCTCATAAATTATTTTTATTTTATCTGAACGTAGTAAAGATTTCATCTTATATTATAAAGAGAAAACATTTGTGTGTATACTTGTAACGTTTTCACACAAAAACTACCGGAACGATTTCAAAAATTCTTTCAGCATTATAAAGCTGCATCTTCGCTGAGTAACATAGTCTTATTAATTTTAAAAAAATAGGGATCTCTAAATACATCATAAAAAATGTGTCATCTTGTGCGCTGCGGAAACTATTGATGACAGAACAAACAATTTTTTACAGTAATATAAAACGTATTAATATCTAAAAAAAAAACGGTGATACCACTGTAGTTAAGTCACTTTGACTACTTTTTTACATTTTAAAAGTTGATAAAAGAGCCGAAAATAATCAAAACATATTATTCATACTTTTGTATAATTCCTTATCCCATTAAATGATATTTCGTTAAAAACTGTTCCAATACCCGTAAAATTCTTTTTAAATTATTAAAATCACACGTTTCATATCGAATTTAAACTTTCTACTAACACGAGATCTGTATCTAGAAGGGTAACCATAGGGCATTGCAAGTTTACATGTAAATTATATTTTTTCCTTATGCCTGAAGCCCAAAAGTTCAAACTGATTGTATAATTGATATCAATCTAAACCTTGTTCCTAGCTAAGGGCATAAGAAAATCGTTAATTGCGAAATTAAAAGAGCTATATTTTGAGCTATCTATCCATTTGTTCAAAGATGATGGAATGGCTTCATCTCATATTGTCTTACATAGCTATAAAACTTTCAAGCGATATACGTTAGAGCATTTGAGCCTTTAGGTACGCATGATTTTAAAGGTGAGAGGAACCTTTCATTTTCCTTTAACTTCAAATCTAGTAATAGATGTCCCTGATACATGCATTCATCATTTACAACTAGTAATAATAAGTAACTTTATACTTATATTATGGGTGACGGCTAACTGTTAAATATATACATATATAATTTTAAATACATACTTAAATACAAACATACACCCAGGCTCGAAGAACCAACAAATTGTTTTAAAAAAATGTTGGACTTCGGCGGGAATCGAACCCACGAACCGTGGAACTGAAAGCGGGGCTACAACCCAATACACCACCGGGCCAACCCTGACATCACACGAAATCGTAAGTAAAGGAAATTAAGTGAAACATAGGTGTCCAATATCCAACAGTGTACTTTCATAGTTTAAAGAGAGACATACTACTCAAGTGTCATGTAATAACATAAATCTACCCTAAATCATGTAGTAAATAAAAACAAGTTAAAAAAGTTAAGATTTTTATTATCGAATTCCACCCCAAAACTTTTCCCGCAGAACACATTACATTACGATAGCAAACAAACAAGAGATATAAGCGGTCGAAAATTACTTCGCGTTATTACGTGGATAACGGGATACTGAGAAAAGTTTCGTTATATTCCGAAATCTCCACGATGCTTTCATTATTTGGATAGTCCTCCCCCCTCATTAATTAATAGTCAGTGAGCTCTTTTATCATGGTTTTCTATTAATTTTATTTTCTGAAATAAAAAGAGACACTTAAATAAATTGTAATAAATTTTTATATATAGTGTTTATTTGTAACGACAGTAATTCCCTACATTTTTATAACATTTTTTTTAATTAAATCACAGTTGCCGGATATTTTGATTGATTATTTTGACACGAAACTATCCTACCTAGTGTTGCTCAAAAAAGTTGTATGTAAATATTTCTCAAGTATAATACGAACTACCTGATTCTTATATTTTTGGTCAATATTCCAAGTTATTATTATATAATGGTGCTTGCAAATTTGTAATACGTAGATGTTGGCATGTGTCCCACTTTTACTATTTCAAAAAATAACCCTACAATATTTTTTATCAACAAAGGTCATTAATGGGTAATTAAAACATTTAAGTTGATAAAAATTACCAAAGTTTTCTGGGGCGTTATTACTTCAGAACTCGATTAAGTTAGAAAAATAGCCGAAGTTTATGTTGTCTTAAGATTGATTGCACTAGATTATGAACTTTGATAAGATAATGCTTGTATTTACGAATTTTACAACAATAAATAAAGGAAAAATTATATATATATTGCATTACACAAGTGACTATAGTAAAGTACTGACAATAATGAAGACTTAGGCAGCGCATACGTATATTAATAGAAACATAAAGCACCTGTTCGCTATTTGATGAAAGATAAAATAATTTCGCGATCCAAAATAATTAGTATCACTAGCAAATACATTTATTTAGCATACACATTTTGTGAACCATCGCCTATTGGATGTGTTATTAATTTTAAAGATTACAAAATACTATTATCGACAAAAATTAAACCTCACTTTTAAAAGTACGGTTTATGCAGGGTACTCACGCAGCGACGTTGCTCGCCGTCGATTCGCTAGTGACTTCTAAGCTTTTGTGTCCAGATTAAATCGATCAGACCTCATCCATTTGGTAGTAGATGTGAATGGACTTCTGCGGTTTATTCGATAAAATTTTCCTGTTCTTGAGATGAATTCCCATTTAGCATTTAGCAGAAAATTTAAGGAAGTTATGAATGCTCCACTTTTAATAATTTATAGAATTAGGCGTTACTTTGTGGAGATCCATAATACAAAAGTAATAATAAAATTATTTTGCTATAATCCACGAAAAATTAAATAGAAAATATTTATATAATGCTTAATGTATAGATATCACTATATCGCTATCCGTTTTTTCATACCCGATTTATGCAGGATTCGTAAAAACACATGCACAAACCTCCACCACTGCCACCACAATACATAAGTACTAAACACGTTCACTACCACAAACTCAACAATCGTTTTTCCCCGCAACCGAAGCATCGTCAGGAGATAGACTCCACGACAAAATCACAAAGCTTTTCTATCAAAGTTTTTCTATCAAAATTTCATAGCTTTGTGACTTTAATCCTCTATTTGAATAATCTTTGCTTTTAATCTTCCACAATCGGTAAAATTTTCTAAATTACTCTTAAATCCCACTACAAGCTCACATCAATAAATACGAAAGTTATTTTTTTTTTCGGATATTGACGTTAAGTAGCGGCGGTCCATAAATACTACGTCCACTAAGCAGCAAGATCTCTGGCGAAAAGAGACTTTATAGCATTTCAGCGATCGGATCGCCATAATCGTATCGATGTTAAGTCGTTGTTAATATTTACGTCAACACACCGATTTTCCAGCCGCCAGCAAGCCTGTCGTGCAAACCCTACTTTATAGTCTTATAGTTGCACAACACTATCCGTAGAATAACATTTGGATTGAAATTTTAAACACAGGTTTATCTCAAATCTCAAATTAGACGCAACCAATGTGAGATTTTTACATAATACAAATCGGTATACCATATGAACGCATCATATGGTATACCGATAGCATTACCCTTGTAGTGGCAAATGGATATTTAATGATATTAATTGTTGCGTAAATTTTGGAATTCAGACTTGGCTACGAGGTCTGGCTGTTAACCGAATCGAGCACGCAGAGCATGTTTGCCGTGTTATATTTGTTAAAATGAATATGGATTAAATAAAATTGCTTTTATGAAATTATTTTAATCCGTCCAGTAATTCTGTGAAAACCGTAAGGGCCAACAGCGTAACTTTTAAATAAAAATTAAAATACTACTTTAATTATTTATAGAATAAGGCGTTTTGTTTGCGGAGGTCCATAATACAAATGTAACGATAATATTATTATACTTATTATATATATTATATATTATATAATACATACACTAGATTTTACACCATTGTACAAAAAATTTTAATATACAGAATTTTATACAGATTTTACTTACTACTTACTAAACCGTTTCACCACAAAATGCTTTGTGGTATTCGGCTGAGTAGAATAGACCACCCTTATTTCTTACCGAGGTGTCGTAAAAGGCGACTAAGGCAAGTCGACCCGCCTTGTAGTATCCGGCTGGGTAGAATAGACCAACCTCGTTTCTTACCGAGGGGTCGTAAAATACGACTAAGGTAAGTTTACCTCAGGCAGGCGGTCGGTCGTAAAATACGTAGCCAAATCATGTGACACCGTGTTTGTAACATGTGCTGACCTTACTTTGAGTGGGATAAGAGCAGCAGGATGATGAAACTGCTTCACCACACACCTATTTTCTCGTGAGTACTCAAAATATTACTAACTAACGTAACGATGTAATACCTAAAGCATTCTACAAAAGAGAAGTCTTTAGGTATTACATAGGCAAGTTAAGACACCTTACCCTAAAAATTTTCATACTATTTAGAAAAAAAATTATTTATAAATAGCTAAACATATTTCACGCTTAGTACTAAAGACACCAGACACAAAAAAAATTTGTGGCAAATTTTGTGTTAGAAAGGCCCATAACTTGGAAGAGCAGAAACTACTAGCCTTTTTAATAGTTCGTTGCATTACGTCATAGATGGCATTAAAACAAGGACTGCATTGCATCTAACTCAATTAAGTCTAATTTTGAATTAGGTCTGTTTGATACTAAGCGTGCGATGTACTTACATATATTGTTACATGGAAAAAACACACTGTGTTAAAATGTTCTTATCTAAATAAGGGTTACACTACACGGAAAGGGTGAAGAGCGACCGTGCCATTAGCAAATTGAAAACAGACATAGGTACATGTAACGTGCAATAAAACCGCAATTTTACTCGTTTTGCGGAATAGAGCTAAAGCACTCAGCACTTTGCCGAGTAGAGTAATGTCACTTCAGATTATTGCAAAAATAATTTGAAGTATATTATAGAAACAATTTTCTTCCAACCCGCCACCTTTCTAGATTTATTCTATTTGTTTATTTGTTTGAAACTTTTAGTCTATTTGTTTGAAATGAACGTGACTTGGACAGATAGTATAAGCTATCTATTATATATTCTTATAGTCTTTTCCCGCGGCTTCGCTCGCATGGTATTTGGTTTGCCACAGTAACTAATTTAATTAAATTCATGATTCACAATTTTGGTCATAGTGGCTTGCACATAAAAGGTAGATCTATGCTGTCGCGGACTTTTATTTAGAATTACTCAAGACAAACAATACTACGGTACATCATCTTTGTGTAACTCCAATGGTTTAGGCAGCGTACTTCGAGTTAGCTCTCAGAGGCCAGATTTTTTCCGACTTTATTGACATGTATCGTATTATATATTATATTATATAAAATCATTATACATTGTAGCCTATATTTTATTCCGATGTATTACTTATATAACTGTAAAGTTTCATCCAAATCCGTCTAATAGTTTTTTCGTGAAAGAGTAACAAACATCCATCCATACTTACAAACTTTCGCATTTATAAGATTAGTAAGATAAGATAAGATACGCAATATTTATACTGCTTAGGCTATATATTTCATTTAACTTTTGGATCGATCGCCCTCTGTAGCTTATCATCAATCAATTTATTGTTATTATTAATTGTTATTATTAATTTTAGGTATATTATTAACTCATCACTAGGCTCACAATCGAAAAGCTCGTTACAGAGTATGTGAATACGTGGAAAAATTTTAACAACGATAAATAAATAAATAAATTTTATTTCTTTTCATGCTTAAATTAAATACAGGGTTTTGAGACTAGGAGTAGTAAGCATGACAATGCCATATGACAATGCCAATGACAGAAGAATCTTTTTTTATTACTATTTGTTTACTGAATTTGCAATTTGAAAAAATAAATAGGCTTTATATGCAGACAAAACTGATTTGCGGAAAACGAAACTATACTTTCGTTCATGCAGACTATAGTATGAAGAAATTTCCCGACATTTATTTTTCCTACTAATTATAAAGTGAGTTCCTTTAAAGCCAAAGCTAATGAGTATCTTCTAGTAAGGCACGAATCACTTACACTACGTAATAGATGAAGGTACTCAAGTTAAGTTACCCATTATATAAACCACTAAAAAAAAAACTTGCAGGTAAATTTTGTAAATAAACAATATAAGAACAAAAGATGACTTTGTAGTATATTTATTGTAGTTATTTTATGTGTACTAATTATTAATATTTATTAATAAGTAAAACATATATAAAGTGCAGGTGTACATAGCAGAATTGAGATGTCAAGACTTTACCAACTCTTTGTTTATGTTTGTTTGTATTACGAGGGTAAAATAAATACTCTTACTTTCACTCTTCAATCATATTAAATTACTAAGCAACGAGTACAACGAAAGTATGAGTAATTAAAATGATCGAAGCATTCGGTATGCAAAATTAGACAAGCTACCGTCCTTGATTGCATTTGGGATTTAATTCCCAACGTCATTTACTGCTTGATAGAAAAGACACTTTATTTCGTAATAGAATTTTTAATGTAAAATGTTATTTCACGGAGAGTGTTCGAGTAGGTACAGTAATGCATTTGTCTGTTATATTATATATTATAAAAGAAAATTCCTCGCCGCGTAGATAGAGTTAGATAGAGAGTATCGATTCACATTAACCTTCAACTACGGAACAGATTTTCATTTTATTTCTAACAATAGACGAAATAGAATTTCAAGAATGAAGTTAAGGTGTAGGTATAATATATTAAGATTTGCGTTAATTGGTTCACTACAATGATAATTTTCGAAAATATCGGCCTTATAGGAAGGTTTCATGGAAAACGCCTTCTACCACTGAGACAATAAAACAATGTATGGTGAGATATAAAGAGATATCATCTTTCTATGTCAACAGAAAAGTCATAGTGATAGCGTATATCTTCATACTTGTGGTGTATGTGTTCACTTGTATTTTAGCAATATAAATTAATTTTGTATGAATATAGCGTAGGCTCAAATACGTACTAACAAGTAGCAAATATAGTTATTATTGAAAATTTTGATTTATGGAGTATATTTCTTAAGGACTATATTATTGTAATTTTTATTTTATATTTATTTCTTTGTCTTGTGTGTTTTTATTTTGTACAATAAAGAAATTAAAGAAACTAACAATTCTCGTATGTCACTACACGTCCGCTCTCATCAAGGCCTCTCGTGTTACTGACGTGGTGCATTTTGAGATAGTGTAATGTTTACCTTTCTACATTCGTATTAGTGTGAGTTAGTGTGAGTATATTCATGTATGTATTACACGCATATGTCTTGTATATAAATATACAAGGTCAGATACATACATCGCAACACCACATACACTACAATACTATAGATAGCTTTTATTATACCCAATCAAAACTTCCA
The DNA here is from genome assembly GCA_947086505.1 of Morpho deidamia. Lineage (NCBI taxonomy): Eukaryota > Metazoa > Arthropoda > Insecta > Lepidoptera > Nymphalidae > Morpho > Morpho deidamia. Next base: position 11,640,519 of record CAMTZC010000010.1, read on the forward strand.
AAAAAGTGTTTACACACATTTTAGATTGAAATCTATTTGTTATTCGTTAATTCATAAATTAATATCAACTTTAATACGTTTAGTTTTACTTAAGCTACAGAAGTTACAGCAAAGTTATTTTACATATTGTAATTTAAAGCGTTATTTTTGCTATGTTAAAATAAAAAGTAAAATGTTTAATCAAATGTGAAGTCCTATCTATATTTATTATAAAACAAAGTCCCAAAAAGCTGTCTGTCTGTATGTAATAGATTTTCTCAAAATCTACTGAACGGATCTTTGTAAAGTTTTCACCAAAAAATAGTGCAATACTTCCGGATGGTTTAGGTAAATAGTACATATCGGTATTATGTTAATTGTGTTGAAGAGATCGCGCAGTTAAAAAACTTGCTTGCTGAGAGCTTTAGTCGCGTGCGCTGCGTAAACCAGCAGAGATACGCTAAGGTAATGTATTAGAGAATTGTAGATCTATAAAACTGTTACAAAAAAGTCCGGGATAGCATGTCTCAATCTCTTATTGTTAACTGACAAGTTACTTACTTTTATTTTACTAATTACTTTTGTTTAAAATTTGAATTCTAAAAAAAATTTTGACTCGTTGATACCACGCGGGCGAAGCCGCTGGCACAGCTAGTTCAAAGTATAAAATCCTTACTCTCCGTAAAGAGCCGAGACAAGTTGCTAGCTTCCATATAATTCTTCAAGCATGTCTAATAAGGGAACTAGTAATGTTTTATTATATTAAATTACCTGGTAAAGATATTGTCACGTTTTTTCATGTAATGTGAAGTCATTTATATCTAAGACAGTAGATAAGCCTGTAAAAGATAGTTAGAGGCGGATTCAGGGTATATATGTTCCAGGAATCCTTAGGATTACGTCGAATAGAGGTATTATGGGGCTGAAACGTGAGCGCTGATACAAAAAATCTTAGTTCCCTTGACACGTTAATGTTCTTGTTGTAAGCACATATACCTACCTATATACTATTTCTGTATAAAATAAATATATATGAAACAATTTCAAACCTGGTCGTCGGTCGCCAAAGTAACTTAATACTTGTGTTATGGATGATACACAACTGGTAAATGTAACTTTAAATATATACTTAAATACATGTGTACATCCAGACGCGAAGAACCAAAAAATTGTTTTTAGAAAATGTTTGCCCTCGGCGGGAGTCGAACCTGCAACCCGCGGAGCTAAAGGCAAGATCAGCGCACCTGCGCCAACGGCACCGTCAAATAATATTACTTTATGTGTTACCAAATATACCCGCGTCTTCGCTCACCTAACGTAGATTGTCCTTCCTCATCATACCTTCAATTATGTCTTTTTCCTGTTAACAAAGTATGTGTTAGCCCCGTATATAGGCAACAATTGTGTTAAATTAAATCAAAATCCTTCCAGCCACTAAATCAATCCGGAATTGACAATAAACATCAATAGAGTTAGCACAAGTAGAGTTAAGTACATAGTTAGCAGTATACAGTATACAGTTTTAATACATCCCTGACTGGATATGCTCGTACTTAGTATCACGCCTAGGCGTTCTAGGGCTACGATGTTCGATATTTATATTACTTTATGTTTTAATATAACCTATAATACAAGCTAATTTATTTCAGATGAAATGCGTACATTGAAAATGCGAAATTCTGATCAAAAGTGATATTGATATTTATTACGCTACTTATACTTATACGCTACTTACTTATGACTGCTACATGGCGCTTTGTTTCATTTATATTACAGACTAACATCAATAAAACAAAGCGCCGTATGTTATCCAGCTGAGTAGAATAGATCACCGTCATTTATTACCGAGGTGTCGTCGTCGACTAAGGTAATATGACGTCAGGCACGTTGTGCCGACCCCACTTACAGTGGGTTGAGAGCAGAAGAATGATAATAACGTCTACAAAAAAATGATTCCGTGTTTAATTCCGGAACAGTAAAAAGCGCACCAATAAATTTACTAAATTCTTAATTATTTTAAAAATTAAGTTAACGTAGTCGCAAATGCAAGTAAGTATATAGCTTCATATTTAATCTCAATAGCTAGTGGCGGTTAAACTGCAACTTAACGGTCGTTCCTTCGTTGCTGAATTTCGTTTTCTTGACTGGATCCCACACTTGAGTGAGTAAATTTGATTTAACAAGCTTCAGTTAGTGTATCTTATTAAGCCTACCCGAATACGATAAGCTGAGTCACTCAAGCTGAGTATCACGAAATATACGAGTATATGCACATATCGAACATTATCTCTCACATACATTTTGGGGTAAAACCACCAATACATTTCGTCAGGATTGTATCTGAGTAATAGTGAATGATAAAATATTTTGAATATTCGCCAGTTCGCCAAATATTCTTATCTATAGCCGCTGAATAACGAAAAATTGACACATTTATCAAAATTATGAGTATTTAAATATAGTGTTTGTGAAACAAAATATACATCTTATTAATAAAAAAAGCGATATTAGTAATAAGCAAACTAGGAACTGAAATAAATTAATAATACCAACACTAAGGCTTCAGAAATTACGTAGATTGTTTGTGGGCTTCGGTATACTTTTTTATAATAAAATTCAATCTATTTTTGACTTGCCTTAAAGAGACTCTTTCTAATAAAGTTTACTATAATGTTGAAGACTATGTTAATGATAAGAAAGCTTGGAACTAAATTGAGACCAGCTATGCAACAATAGTAAATACAAAATTGTAATATTTATTTTTAAAAAGAGTGACCGCCGAGTTTCTTGCTGATTCTTCTCGGTAAGAGCACCTTTCCGAACCAGTTGTAGCTTCAATTTAATTTTAATAATTCAAAAGTGCTTGTAATAGGCCAATTTGAATAAAGACTTATTTGAATTTGAATTTAGCTTTGCGATTCAGCCGTGATAGAAAAACGACGAGACCTTGTGATCCTACGCTCTAGCAGGTTCGAACCAGAGCACCTTTGAGTTCAGAAAAGTTGTCTTACTGAGTAAGACAACTTTGTGGTTGGCGGTTTCTAAAATAATTATTTTAATGATATAGAATTGTTTGACAAATCAAAATTAATCTAGTGCGTAGTTGGTTGCAACCTAAATCCAAGCTTTCTTGTTATTAACAAAATCTTCACTAGCTTTATGAAAAGTCTGTTAATTTCTTTTCAAACTTGTATAAAATACTTGAGCAGAACGAAATAGAGAAAAGTCCGTAAAAGAAAACAGCATGAGGAAACCTGCATATATCTGAAAAATGTCGTGTGAACTTGTAAACTACCAATTTGGTTTGGAGGCTAATGATTGATCTAAGTACCGATTCTTTGCTCTAATAAATAAAAAGAAAGAGTGTTATGTTACTACTTTAACGTTCGCTGAAATTAAATCAAACGCCAAACAGTGGACAATTTTTTCTCAATTTTTTCACCAATACAGCAGAAACCACACAGACGGGATACAGATTTTTAAATTTATGACATTAATAAGTATGGATGACATGTCGTAAATAATTCACATATTCAAGTCTTAATTTAATTTAAGCCCCAAAAGACCAAGTTACAACTATAAGTAGGTACCCGATCGTTAGCTCGGTGAAGTTTTAGTACTTAGCCTACAAACTGAGGCTTCGAAAGTCTTAAGTTGTCTTATGGCCTTAATACAAACTGAGATAAAGCACCCCAAAGATGTTCAAACAGTTCTGCAATTTAGCCGATCGTTATTAATTGCTCTCTAATTTATAGCATAGCTTGTTGTGGATAAGTGGGAATGGGGTGTATAGTAAGAGGTTGTGTCCTAGTTTGTCTCACCTGAAACTAACACAAAACTTCTGGGTTAATAAACGACTATAAGAAAGGATGTAGCATCGTTTATATATACGGTTAACAAAAATTTATATAAATATATATATAACTAGTTTATATATATTTTTTAAACTTCGTTCGCGAGAACTGTAGTCTTGGAAGAAACAGTAGCTTCTGTCAACCCTGTAAATATAACCATAACAAAAATCAGATCGATCCGGGAAGACCGAGAGAAATTTATCGTTTCCTCTAGAGCATAGTTTTAACTATTGTAATAAATAACCCGTATGAAATATAAATTGTAGTAGCTCAGTTAAATTTATCAAATAAACATAAACCATATATAACACAATATTGACGGATTGGACAAAGCAGTAATAGATAATTCCCGTCATAGAGAAATGCAAATTTTTATCTTCATGCTGTATACAAAATAACGTTAATTCTAAAAACACATTTGTTATTGTTTCGAGAAAAGACTGTATTTAATTCATTTTTGTTCATTCATTTGTACAACTGGTAGGATCATTAGTAACTATTATATTCAAATTCAAATTCAAATTCAAAATATTTTTTATCCAAGTAAACTTGTAATCGAGTGCTTTTGAATCATCAAAATCTACTGCTGGTTCGGAAAACTGTTCCTACCAAGAACAGCCAGCAAGAAATTCGGTGGTTGTTCTTTTCAAATAAAACTCTTATAACTAGTTACATATATATATATATGGGACATTTACACACACGGTCCGTCCCCAAAGTAAGTAAACTTAATACTTGTGTTATGGGTGACGGACTACTGGTAGATATTCTACATATATAAGTTTAAATACATACTTAAATACAAATACACACCCAGGCTCGAAGGACCAACAACTTGTTTATAGAAAATGTTAGCCCTCGGCGAGAATCAAACCCGCGACCCGCGGATCTGAAGGCAGGGTCACTACCCACAGCACCAACGGGCCAGTCATTTGGTTATTACTATCTTGTACAGGGTAGAGGAGTACCTATATCCACGCATTTTTATGGTCTATATAATCCTCAATAGCATAGTAGGCTTTTGTATCAGCCTCCCTTTAACAGCGTTTTTAAATTGCTGTGGTGGAAAAGATAAAATCGATCGCAGAATAGGTATTCTATTGCAAAATTTATGACACGACATTGTTAACTCTACAACATTTGATTTTATGTACATTTGACATCATAATTTTAATACATTTCTATCCATAAATATTTAATCTGTATATCGTACACAAAGTACGATAGTGATCAAATAATTTGAAACAATTCAACAAATATTGAATGTTGAAATAATGTTAATGACGCTGTTACATCCGATTTATATCTGCAGCATCAAATGGCGAGTGATTTAATTAATGTTTAATTAAAGCTTATGGCGTATCTCATAATAATAAGCTAATGAAGTGACGAGAATAAACGAGCCTGCAATTTTGATGGTAAATATATAATAGGATAGGAGTAAACTAGCGATAGAACATTAATTGTAGCAAATAAACGTGTTACCCAGAAATTACCGGATCCGAGCCTAAAAGTCTTCCGTTCCTTCATTGGATGAATATTATAAAACTTCAAAATCTATAATCTACTACAATATGATATCCATTCATAATTAATGAGGAAGACTTCACATAACATAACTTTTGCAAATATAGTATTCTAAAGATGGCATTTTTATCGACGGTCGAAAAAACACTGAAATAATTGATGGATTAAAAAAAAGCGTCTGACGGAAGATTCACAAATGCCAATGTTCAATGCCAATGTACACATATCTTAGAAATTGTTTGACTATGTGCAAGTTCTATCATGACTTTTTTTTATCTAAAAACATGATGAATTCAACTTGTTTTTAGATGAAAAAAATATCATGTAAAAATCAATTGAGCCTACAGTTTTAACTCATTACTTTGAACTATAATTTGTTTTAATATATTCACGTAAAAAAGCATGTATCGAATTATGGTCTGAAATGACAAAGCAATTTAGAATACGATACATACTAAAGCGACTTTCTGGGTTTGACAAAAAAAACACATGATACATGAAAAAACTATGTCGTGACAAATTTCACGATAACGAGCACATGAAATCAAAGATATCAATCCCAAGAATGTTTTTAAGTCAATTTAAAAATGAAATGTACAAAACTTTTTAAATTTTATTTTAATAAAGAAGATAAAGAACGCATGCCCCTAAGTATATTTTTGAAAAATCCTCATATTCATATTCAACCAAACTCCGAACGGATTTTACTGTACTTGAATTTATGGCTGCGTATATTTGGTTTTCCATCGCGTTATTTGTGACAGTGACTCGGATGGGTTTGCTTTATGGAGCGTGAACAGAGATATCTCCAAACACTCCTATATTATTCTCACGTATACCAACACATATATTAAGCTAACTGAACAACGAGAGAAATAAAGTTCATATTTTATGTAAGGATTAAATTGTTTCAAAAAATTTCTTTATTTTACAATTCTAATTTTTTCAAACGATCATCATCCCTTATCCCGCTCTAAATGTGGTCGGCACAACATGTTGTCACACGATTTGGCTACATATTTTACGACCGGTCGCCTGCCTGACGTCAACTTACCTCGATAAGAAAGAGGGTGGTCTATTCTATTTAACCGGATACCACACGGTGGGTTAACTTACCTTAGTTGCCTTTTACGACACCTCGGTAAGAAATGAGGTTGCTCTATTCTACTCACACAGCAGATATTCAAACGAATGTAGATGAAGTGAATGAAAGGACTGATGTCCAAAAGTAGACGCTAACACCTTTTGGACTTCAGCACCCTTCATTGTATTTCCAAGTCACATGATTTTGATACCACTTTCCACCACCTTTCATGTCATTATATTTATTTAATATCTTTTTTTTTCTTAATACAACCAATGGAAAAAGCTTGGACTGTGACAAGTTGAAAATAATTGAATGCGACATCGAAAAAGCTTTTACTTAGACGATCGTTGTTCAGTATATTTTCTGTCGGTAGAACTTAAATACTTTAAAGCATGTTGACTTGAGGAAAAGCGTTTTCGCTTTTGTAGTATTGTAGTTTTATAACAAAACAACTTTACTCTAAAAGACAGAATGATCGGATCGCAGCAATAAATCGCTTAGATTTTATACTTTACACTATTCAGTGTTTACGTTATATACGACGTTAGCAACAATGTGAAATGAAATGCCAATATGCAATATACAAATACAAATATTCTTTATTGTACAATAATGAATAAACGACACTACTCACACACTGTCTAAAACAATGAAAAAGAAAACAAAATTTCGATAACATAGAAATGAAAAAATGTTGTACAAGTTGTGACCATATCTCTTCCAGGCATCCATTTTATACACAGGTGGTTGATCTAAACCTACGTATCATACAATTGAAGAAATCCTTTTGGATATATGAACGTTTCGTACTTTCCGATACTCATCAGGTCAGCTAAGAAACTGACTTCGTTCATTAGAACGAAAATTATTTACAATTAAATAAATTTAATATATCACCGTAATGAAGTAAGATAAACTAAAACATAAAACCCGGATTTAAGATAGAATAATTAATAATATGCGTAGATCATTTTGAATCGCAGATTATAGCAAAGGAATATTAGCATTATTTATGTAGTTTATTATTATTATTTATATTAGGTACCTTACTTTTACGTTAAATAATTTATAGAATTAGGCGTTACTTTGCGGAGATCCATAATACAAAAGTAATAATAAAAAAACATTTTGCTATAATCCTCGATGATGTAAATAGAAAATATATATAGTGCTAAATATATAGTGGACTATCCGTTTTTTCATACCAAATACATGCAGGATTCGTAACAACACATGCACAAACCTCCACCACCGCCACCACAATATACAAGCACTACACACTTTCACTATCACAATCTCAACAATCGTTTCGCCCCGCAACCGAAGCATCATCAGGAGATAGACTCAACAAAATCGCAAAGATTTTTTGTGATTTTTGCGATCATGTATCGGGAATTAAAAAACGGATAGTTCACTATACATTAGCACTATACATTTTCCCATTTACTTTATCGCGGATTATAGCAAAATAAGTTTATTATTACTTTTGTTCCGTTAAAGCTATTCAATGAGTAGGCGATACTATTTCAGACGAGTTTTGTCAAAATAAATTCAATTTACGCTTGCGCGAAAATGAAGCGAAATGCAAATTTAAACAAAACATAAAGGATACATACAGTCTCTTCACGCTTCGTTCACTCTTAACATCTAATATTTTACAACACCAAAGTATTCACTTTGGTGTTGTAAAATTCCAACCGCGTAATACCTACGTGATGATAGGTCTCCGTATAATTTACTTTCGCCTTAATTTTACCTTAATTATTATCCCACGCTGAGTTTCCATCTAACAAAATGTAATCATAAAATGGGAGCGATGTTGATACTTTAAAATAGAATTTTAATACAAAAGTGATAATAAAATTATTTTGCTATAATCCGCGATACAGTAAATAGAAAATATATATAGTGTTAAATGTATAGTGGACTATCCGTGTTTTCATACCCGATACGTGCAGGATTCATAAAAACACATGCACAAACCTCCACCACTGCCACCACAATACACAAGCACTACATACGTTCACTATCACAAACTCAACAATCGTTTCGCCCCGCAACCGAAGCATCATCAGGAGATAGAATATAAAAATACTTCCACGACAAAGTTGCAAAGCTTTGTCGTGGAAGTATTTTTGTATTGTGGTGGAAGTGGTGGAGGTTGTGCATGTGTTTTTACGAATCCTGCACGTATCGGGTATGAAAATACGGATAGTCCACTATAAATTGAACACTATATATATTTTCTATTTACTGTATCGCGGATTATAGCAAAATAATTTTATTATTACTTTTGTATTATGGATCTCCGCTAAGTAATGCCTAATTCTATAAGTTATATAGTTTTAATAGTTTTTATACACAGCTTTTATAATACCTTTCGGTGGACCTAGTTTGCTGGTTGGTGGTTTAAGAGAGTTGTATTGGTTGAGGGCTTAAACTATTTTCCATTTATCTGGGTCATGTACAAATTATCACCAATACGTAGCAACAACTTAACCAATGCCGATGTACTGACACCCTGCACTGCAAGGTCCGAAGTCCTTTCCGAAGGCCGTTTCTTGTGACACTACGAATCCGAAACTTAACATGATACTTAAACAGTCAGACACTGCACTCTATATTGCAAGTTCCAGACGATTTTTTTAAATGGTTTTCAATAGATTTGCCAGGAATCATGTATTTGTATAGCGATCGAGCGGGCATTAGCGAACCTTTGGGTATAAGATTCTATAACAAAATTCCGCTATCTACTTTAACTTTACCATTAAAGTTAAAACCACTACTTAAAAGAGGCTAATACAGAAAACCTACTATACTATTGAGGATTACTTAGACGATAAGAATGCGTGGATATAGCTACTGTTCGATCCTGTACAAAACATCAAAAACTATATATAACTAGTAATAAGATTTATTCTTTGAAAAGCAACCACCGAGTTTCTCGCTGGTTCTTCTCGTTAGGAACAGCTTTCCGAACCAGCAGTAGATGTTGACAGATGGTGACAGTAGATGTTTAAAAGTACTTTTTTACAAGTTTTCTTGAATAAAGAATAATTTTAATTTCTCACGCACGTAGACACTTGCACGGCGAAATAATCTTTAAGAAGAAAATATTAAATATTTAACAATAATTACCTATAGCATTTTTATAAATATAGTTGCTGATTTTTTTGAATAACTTTATTATATACGTACAGCCAATAACGAATTTCAATTATGATAACAGAATTTTTATTGCTATAAGTATAATAAGTCTATTCTTAATTTTAATTTAAATAAGGCATATATAGGTTCTTAATTGAGGTATAAATAAAACTTAGGCGTGTAATAAAATGGCCTGTTGCTATCCATACACCACTAAAAGCAACTATAACGGGAATTAATACATTACATATATTCTGCAAACACTCAGGACAAGCTGTGATTAAGCTGTGATGGCCTAGCGGTGAGACCGTGCGAATCTCTAGAGACGATCATGGGTTTAAACCCCGGGCAGGCACCAATGAGTTTTTCTATTACAACTTATGTCTCTAATTGATGATCATAATTTATCACACGCTTCTCGGCGAAGGAAAACATCGTGAGAAAACCTGTATATCTCTAGAGAATTCTAGGGATATGTGTAACCTACCAAACCGCATTGGAGCAGCGTGGTAGGTGTTAGCTCCAATCCTTCTCTCCAAAAATGGAGGCCTTACCTAGCAGTGGGCATAGTGACAGGCCGTTACTTTACTTTTACTCAGGACAAACCGCAAGATGGACAAATATTTTATTTACTTTTATCAAATATAAAAATCAATAATATAACACTTAGCTGGCCTTTGCATCCGAAGGCTGTTCTCTTAATGCTCCTATTAATCTAATATATTTTACTTAAATGTGTAAATAAATTATTTCATTACGAATAATTAAACAAATGAAAACCGAACGCTCACAAACAAGTTAAAAGCACACAGAAAAATATTTATCTTAATTCACCCTCGGTCTACACCAGCTTCAACAGTAGTTAATTACAATTAAGTGCCGTAGGTTTTACTAGATTAAAACTAAATTGTACTAAATTGCCATTTTGAACCTCCCTACTAATATCAGGTGTTATTTGTTAGAGGTGAAATTGTGTTATATATGTACGAGTATATTTAAAAATGTTATTTTTACTATTACAAACTATAAATAAAATATTTTACTTTTTTACGAAATAAACTTTGCTCCAGGATTTGCTCTTTGACTTAGAAGGGTGTTTAAAACAGTGTAATGTAATATTGGATGAACTTAATCAAAGACCACGGCCTCTCTAAATTTAAGATATTAAGAGCAGTGAAACACACTATACTTGGAGTTCTATATGATAAAAAAGAAGGAATTCTCTCTATCGAAGTGAAATGATTGAATTTAAATGACAACCAATTTATAGTCTTTGCGTAAACAAATGAAAATAAATTAATACCTTAGTACCTTACCTTAATAAGAATTCTATGATAATTAATGATTAAATTTACTTACAGGCTTGCGACGAAATCATTTAATTCCATGAATCCTCACAACTTGTGTCATCCGTGTTTTGTTGTTTCGTCTTAAAGCCGTTCAAAGAAAGTCGGGACGTGACTTTCTTCGAGAACGGCTGTTAACTGTATTAATATCAACATATTAAAAAAGCTTTCGATTTTCCATTACATAAGTATATTCAAATTCAAAATATTCTTTATTCAAGTAAACTTGTAGACAAGTTCTTTTGAATCGTCAACTTTACTGCAGGTTCGGAAAGCTGTTCCTACCGAGAAGAACCAGCAAAAAACCCGGCGGTTGCTCTTTTTAAAATATAAATCTTAAAACTAATCACATTTTTTTATTACTGTCTTTTACAGGGTAAAAGTGCACCTATATCCATCCTTATCATCTAAGTAATCTTCAACAGTATAGTAGGCTATCTGTATCAGCCTCCTTTTAACAGCGCTTTTAAACTGCTGCAATGGCATGGCCAAAATCGATTTCGGAATTTTATTATAGAATCTTATACCCAAGCCCACAAACGATTTACGTACTTTTGCAAGGCGTAAAGCAGGAGTCGCAAGCTTATGTTGGTTCCTACTTTGTCTATTATATACATCACCTATCGTTATATAATTCTTTATATTTTATGTATAAAAATTATATTGTTTAATTTAATTAATATACATATAATAAAATATAAACTAATCAAACTCATTTAAATATTTATGTCTATTGTTCTTAGATTGTATTCCTTATCATTAGAGTCGTCTAATATTTCTTTAATATTCTCATTTTTATCCTTTAATTGTTAAAGTTGTAATAAATTTCACCAATATTGATTAATTACGATATTTGAAATTTTAGAATATAAAACTAGTTATAAAATGATATAAAAGAAGATAAATACAAGAATAACCTCACAGATAATAAAGATGCACTACAATATCCGCTTTAAGAATTAACATACTACTATATACCACTTGAGAGCAGTGATAGCCCAGCGGCGAGACTGTGCGACTCTTTCGGGGGGAACACGAGTTCAAACCCGGGCAGGCACTAATGAGTTTTTCTATTAGAACTCATGTGTCTAATTGATAATTGCAATTTATCACATGCTTTTCGGTGAAGGAAAATATCGTGAGGAAACCTGCATATCTCTAGAGAATTCTGGAGATATGTGTAACCTACCACTCCGCATTGGAGCAGCGTGGTAGGTCTTAGCTCCAGCCCTTCACTTCAGAAACGGAGAGAGGAGGCCTATTCCCAGCAGTGATTGTAACAGGCTGCTACTTTTATATACCACTTAGAAAAAAGATAAGTCTTTAGAGATCGAGTGATGTTCAGTGTTAAATTAGCCTGATTGTTTACTATATTGTTATTTTTGAATTCTACAGGAAAATTGACATTTTCTTTATTTTCGTTGCCCAGCATGTGAACTTAAGTCTTACCAAATTTCATCAATACATCGGACATTCAGAAAGATAAACGAATAGACCCGTATTTATATTATTAGTAAAGATTTGGATGAATAAAGCCAACACTCATAAGGTTAGCTAAATTTTGAACTTGTCAATTTCTGTTTCAGTGAAAAGTTCCGATCAAATTACGATATGATTGACACTATAGCGAAGACCACGTTTCTACTTCAGTTATTTCGCAAACATGACACGTACATCTCTGTCGACATTTCAAATGTAATAAATTATGTCCATTATATCAAGCTATGACCTAAAAGATATTACAAGTATGTATCGCGAAATTCTAAAATGTATTTATTTTAAACAGTATAATAGTATACTTGCATCTGATACATTGACCCACTTATGGGTAAAGGCCCCTTCTATCTTTTGAAATGACGCGTAAGAGGCTAGATAAATTCACAACGCGGATTGCTCCAATATTCCAATGCTGATTGGCAGATTAACCAATTTTTTCATATTGAAGTAGTATTTCGCACAATATTTCACTTCACCGAAAGCACACCAATTGTTAATATGCTACATTAATTATAAAAAAACCACAACTCCTGAAGCCCTTCTAATAAAAGTCACACCGTCTCATCATTTAACGATAATGGATTCAAAAATACTCGATTTAATTTTGAAATAATGACATAAAATTAGAATATAATTCATTATTATATTACGAATTTTTAAATAAAATTCTCTTTTAACTTTTTGAGTATAATTATGTAATAAAAAATCCAGGAGCTTACCTCTATGATCATATATAATTGAGTGCAATAATTTTAAAACCATAACAGAAAAAGTCATTTTTGCAAATAGGTCTACTTCATCCCTGTATTCGCTTTTATTCCGCTTGAATGCGTGCAATATAAACGCGTCAACTTTATAACATGTGACACAGAAGTAAGATATAACTGGAAGCGATAACAAAAATCTAAATTAAATATGAATATCCAGAACTGAAATAAAAATTAATGTATTAAAACACCTTGTGAAACTTATCGAATTATGTCCGATTACAGTTAGTTTGTCACAGTTTGTGGTATTCTGCGGTAAATGGTAATTGAAGAAAAAAAAATTATAGAAGCAAGCGTTACTTTGCAGAATTCAAATCAAATCAAATTAAAATATTCTTTATTCAAGTAAACTTGTAAACAAGTGCTTTTGAATCGTCAACTTTACTGCTGGTTCGGAAAGCTGTTCCTGCCGAGAAGAGCCAGCAAGAAACTCGGCGGTTGCTCTTTTTAAAATATAAATCTTAGAACTAGTTACATTTATTTATTACTGTCTTGTACAGGGTAGAAGTGCACCTATATCCACACATCCTTATCATCTAAGTAATCTTCAACAGTATAGTAGGCTTTCTGTATCAGCCTCTTTTTAACAGTGGTTTTAAACTGCTGTAATGGCATGACCAAAATTGATTTCGGAATTTTATTATAGAATCTTATACCCAAACCCACAAACGATTTACGTACTTTTGCTAGGCGCAAAGCTAGAGTCGCAAGCTTATGTCGGTTCCTACTTTGTCTATTATATACATCACCTATCGTTTTATAATTCTTTATATTTTTATGTACAAAAATTACGTTATTTAAAATATAAATTATTTACGTTATTTTAAATATATTCCATAGTAGAAGTGGTAGAAGTTATGATAGATTTATTTGTTACCAAAAGCGGATTAAAGCAATACAATTCTTAACACGATTTTTTTTATTCTATTCCTATAAGTATTACTTTTTATTAAAGTGATTTTTTTTTCCTTTTGTCATATATGTTAACAAAAAACGTATGTACGCTATTTGTTAATATATAATTATCATTAATATTATAGATCGATAATGGGCACTTATTCGCACTACACTACTAATCAGTAGTATTTTGTTACCTAACAGTAAAAGCCGTGTGGTATCCGGTTGAGTAGACCACGACCACCCTCATTTCTTGACGTAAAAGGCGACTTAGGTAAGTTGACCCGCCGTGTGGTATCCGGCTGCGTAGAATAGACCGTCCTCATATCTTACCAAGGTTATTGTAAAAGGCGACTAAGATAAGTTGACGTCAGGCAGGTGATCGGTCGTAAGTCATCTAAAAACATGTCTAAAACATGTTTTGCCGATCCCACTTAGAGTGGGATAAGTGCAGGAGAATGAATGAATGTCCTATCTAGATACTTTATATCCATGAACTCCAATATTTGACGGGTATATGAGTATATACGCCGTAATCATGGTTTCATCAAAAGAGCTACACACGCTTCATAGCCATCAGCGAGTGAAACGTCAGACAGGCTTCCACTAAGCCCCTTGTCGTTGCAGTATAACACTGTGAAGTCAAAATAACGTAGACTTTTCGAAAAGCTTTAGTTAGGGACTTTCAATATTTTATCCATACAGAATTTTTATATATATTTTTAGTTTCCTAATATTAATGTCGGTATCGTGAATGCACAAAAGGGCCATGTTTTTTCTAAGTTGCTTTGTAGTTCGGAAAGGGGTCTTATAACTGAGAAAAAGTTATAACAAGCCAAGCTGTGACTTGTATTAAAGTAAGTCACGTTGTGAACGTATAATCAATACCACTATAAGACGCTCAGACTCTAGATCGTGTTAGTGTTTACCAAGCTTAGACGCATAGAAAAAACAAATCCCTAATTTGAGTTTTGACAATTTTATTGATCATGTTATGCGTTGTTAGCGAAATATACAATATTTATCTATTTTATGTATAACTTCATTAACTTCTTTATATTTTGGACAAAGGAAGTGAGAATATAGTTAATATAATCATGTATAGTTATCGTTATGTTAGAAAATTTTCCAGTGAATAGAAAATATTGAAAACTCTGTTACGGATATACATATATTAAAGTTTACATTTTCTAATGCTAAAAAATGTCGATCACCCATCGATTTATATTTTGATATATAAATTAATTTACTTATTTTTTACCTATAATGAAAATGTATCAAATCTCACCCAAACTGAACATTGGATTTAATTAACATACACGTTGTAAAACGATCCGTACAGGGACGTAGACAGGTGGGTGAAATCGGAGCAATGTAGATTACAATAGATTACCGGCAGCCATTGTCAAACTAATGGGTGGTGCCGCTTTTGAATAGAAATTTCACGAAAATTGTTAAGGTTTGACGCGAATTTAGTATACAACAGAAAGCGAAATTATGCCACCATATATCCTTGTAAGATTTATCTATATTAATTCTATAAATGTAAAAGTGTGTGTATTTATCATTCTTTCATCTGCACTCGAAATAGGTGATATTGGTGCCTAAGTCTGCAGCATTTCAATTACCAAAAATAACAATTATCTGGTGTTTCCTTCGTATGTGAAAGGAAGAAAACTCAATATCAATTATCAAACCACAGCCAAGTTGGGCGATCGTACCTCTCAACGTTTGACTCTTTCGAGAGAGCCAAGAATTCAAACACCTGCGGGCATCCAATAAAATTTTTGTTAAAACGTATGCGCCTATAATATTAATTAATATTCACAATTTATCACACGCTTTTCTGCTGCAGAAAATATAAGGAATCCATGATATTTCATTGGAGCAACCTGGTGTGTCTTATCTCCAACCCTTCTCCCAAAAACACAGAGAGGAGGTCTATCCCTCTATATTTCTATTTTGAATATTACCTGGCCGTTACTTTACCTAATGCGAATTATGTGATTTATCAAACTAAACATACGTAAATACCATTCTAAATTTATATATAAAACCACATAACCAACCATTTAAAACAAGTGAGATGAATTTCTTTACTTAAGAACGGACATATTTTTATTATTTTCCTCACCATCATTCTCCTGTCCTTAACCCATTCTAAATGTGGTTGGCACAACATGTTTTGAACATGTTTTGGCTAGTTATTTTACGACCGCCCGCTTGCCTAACGTTTACTCACCTTATTCGCCTTTTACGACACCTCGGTAAGAAATGAGGGTGGTCACTACTCAGCCAGATACCACACACTAATCTTTGTTATCCTTATTTTCATGAAACCTTATTTTCCTTACCATGATTAACTTCAAATTTACTGTACATACTCCCAAAGCAAAAAGAATCGAAGAAAACGAAACCGCAGGCAAATGGTACCTTTCAATAAATCTTTACTCATCTCCCCAACACTCCAACTCCCTTTTAGGATTTCCAATTTCGCGATATTACATGGCCGTACGTCATAAAACTTTCGGACACCAGTTAGTTTAGTCGTTTTATAAAACTCTTGTTTCCAAAGTGGTGAAGCCTGACTGGGATTGCTGTCTCTTCACATGTACGGATATTTTCAACGGTATTTGATACAACCTAAGAATACCTTTTCAGCATATTGAAACACTAATATAAGTTTCTTGGTTGGTTTGGTCATACTATCAATCGTCATGTTTGAGGCAATCACTGTTTCAAACTGTTCATTAGAAATTAACCATTTCAAAGCATTTCTATAGATTTGGAAAAGTACATTTGAGATTGCACTGGCCACTTTACATATATATACATAGGTATATCTTTACCAAAAGTTCTTTAAAAAGTCATATGTTAGGTTGGCAAAGTAAGCGAAAATAAGGTTAACATTGAAAAAATAATCTTGGATGAGCTTTCCTCGTACACCAATTTTAATATTTTTTTTATAAGGAATAGTGTGAATTTGTTTCATTTATTTTATTGCAAAATATGTAATTAAATCTATCATTCTGTATAATCTGTAACCTATCAGACGCAGTAAACGCAATATTAAAATACATTTCGGGAACATACATCCCGTAATTGCAACCGACATCAAGAGATGAATGCCTTTCTGACGAGCGTTGATTACTATGAAACGCGCACGTGCCGCTATAACCATGATTACGCCCTTCATATGTACATATTAGAATATTTGTATGTCTTGAATAGTGTACCAGATTGCACTGTTTCTTTAAGAAATCTATATAACTGAATATATAAGCTTCGTAAATAGTAACGAGAAAATTTCCGGTATGAATGAGTTGATCTCCATATAAGGACATTGTTTTTATTTATTAGCTTCAAAAAATATTGTTACAATTTAGACATGGATGACCATTTTTATTTTTTAGCAGGCGGGTCATTTATTTTAAATTTAAAAAACTAAATTTAATTTCATATACTTCTTCGACTAATGATCGACGATGCGCTTTTTAAAATCAGCTTAACGTTGTGATTGTTAAACCGAAAAAATTGTCACGATAGTTAAATCATATGTAGTGAAATATGATACGAACTATGTATATTGGAATGTTCTATTTGTGGTTTGTGTACATTAAATTCAAATTCAAATTCAAAATATTCTTTATTCATGTAAACTTGTAAACAAGTGCTTCTGAATCGTCAACATCTAAAGGAAAGATATACTGCACGGGCCATAAATTGACACCCAGCGAGCCGCTGTTTGGCCACCCATTAAGATATTATTAATCCGTACGCAATTTGGGCGTGAAATATTATTTTGATTTTATCAGGAAAACAAGGTGAATCAGGTCTATAGATTCGACTTCCCGGATTCGCTCTCCCACTTCTTTTCGTAAAATAACGAAGTAAATAAGTCGTTACGAAAAGTTCATCGTGCACAACCTGTTCCTCATCCATCATAATTTGAACCATAACCAAAAGATATCGCAGTAAAATCTGTCAAAATATTTACGTAAATTGTGTATTCATACACAGTCCTATAGATAAAAGTAAAAATGTTATTTTCCCACCCTCCTACCATTTTATTGAACCAATACCTACATCCGGTTGTTATGATGTTGATTAGATATTGCTCCTGGTGTATCTATTTAAAAACTTGTCTTTTATAAAAATTGTGAACAGAAAAACTTTGTAGTACTACTTTACTACTACCACGTTAAACCACACATATTTACTTATATAAGCAATCATATAAGATAATATGATATAAACTGAAGCACCTCAAAGTTATTCACACAATAATTAAGGTAAGTAATCTGTGAATTCAAATAGCGCTATCCACGTAATATTAAAACTCATATTACTCTTTGACTTCGTTCCAAAATAAAGAAGGTAGTAAAAACTAATTAATCCGTAATTGCCTTCCTATTTTTTGTTCAACGTAACATCTTGAGTCCGAAGTAAAATTGCTCCCGCTCGCGATAAAAAACTAGCAATGACGGTTTTGTTTTCGTAATTATCTTCGTTATTAATGTGCTCCTCTGCATTAATTAAAAATGGCTTCTTTTAATGACGTTGTTAGACATTTGATATAGGAAAACACATTACTATTTTTTTTTAGTATCCCACACGGCGGTAAAAAATGAGAATGGTCTATTCTAGTCAGCTGGATACAGCTGAATAGAACAGACCATTCTCATTTCTTACTGAGGTGTCCTAAAAGGCGACTAAGGTAAGTTTGCGTCAGGCATGCGGCTAGTCGTAAAATATGTAGCCAAATTACGTGTCAACATGTTTTATAACATGTTGTGCCGACCACACTTAGATTGAGATAAGGGCAGGAGGATGATAATGCAAGTTTAATATATCTCTCAGGCAACACGAGACTTTTAAAATTGGAATCCAACCCAGTAACGCATTGTATACTATAATCTAAAAATATTTATGGCATACGAAGAATAATATTATAAAATTTACTAAAACTTCGTAGTATTAGAGATTACATTACGGAGATCCTGAATACAAAAGTAATAATAAAATTATTTTGCTATAATCCGCGATTAAATTTATAGAAAATATATATAATGCTAAATGTAGAGCGGTCTATCCGGTTTCATATCTGATACATGCAGAATTCATAAAAACACATACACAAACCTCCATCACCGGCACCATAATCCCAAGCACTATACACGTTCACTATCACAAACTCAACATTCGTTTCGCCCCGCAACCGAAGCATCTACGACAAAATCGCAGTTTTTTAAAATTAATATTCTTCTACTACGTAATCTTTTTATAATTGCATTGCGCTGTTAGTATGTAGTGGTAGATTTTTTTTCAATATTTACAGGCATATGAGAATTTAATGTGTTAGATACAATTAAAATGCTTTGAATACAAATAATTAAATTAATGAAATTGAATAAATAGTTTATAGAAGCAGGCGTTACTGTCGTGTTTGCGTTTTTATGTAGGTATATGAATAAAAAAACCGCGGAGAGCAGAGTCGTATGGTTTATATACTACACAGTATCCAAAAAGAATTCCGAAAAGTCCGTTAGTGCCCTAACAGTTTTTATGTAGAGATTACTTAGCGCAATTATATATTACAGAAGCTATAACAGAACTACTTTGCTATAATCCGCGTTTATTAAAAGAATGTATAGTACCCGGCATTAAATAATGCACATCGATGTTTACAACGAAACAGCCGGCTAGTTCAGTTTCGTAGAGTGCTGTCACTGTCACTCAGTTAGTATGTGACGTTTTACACGGGTTCGTCAGTCTGTGCGACAGAGGCAATGCTCTATGAAGCAGAACCAGACGAATTTCTCTCTCTAAGCCTCGATGTGCACTATTTATTGCTGCATACTGTACTGCGCTAAAATTTTGTCGTGATGATGTTTCGGTTTCGGGGCGACGTGATCGTGGAGATTGTTGTGATGGTTGTGTGTATTGCTTGTGTGCATCTGGGAATACGTGTAGTGTACTTGTCTTACATGTGTAAGGTATGTGAGTTTTGTCTGCTTCATACACTTAGCATTACATACAGCTTCTGAATTTGAATAAATAAAGAAATTTGAGTTAATGAAAGTTACGCGAGAAATCACATAGCGAGTAATTAATTCGAATGAACTGCGCACTCAGCACGTTTTAATTTCCTTCTTCTACAATCGTCTGCATCATGTATCGTGCTGTTGTTGAAACGTGGTTGGCTTTAAAACATAATTCAAGATACAAGTCACGTTCCGGGAATACAACAGTATGTTCCGAATTATCTTATCTTGTTCTGACTGCTACAACCATTAATGCTACAGATTTATTACATAGTATATCACATGACACAACAATAATTCGTAAAAATATATAGATAGATAGAAATATATAGATATAATTATCAACAAGAAACATTCTTGTTCGGGACAGGACATAAATTAAGTCGTTCTAAATTCTATCTGTCAGTTTTAGTTGGTCTTACTTTATTTTTTACAGTTTAGTAATTCATAAAGCTACTTTAGATAAACATACAACATACATAGCCATTTTAGATAAACTAAATAATATAATTGTTGTGAACGCAGCCACAACCACCACCCCACAATAATATTGAATTCCTTTTTAAATCTGTGTGCCTCATTTTTGGCACAGTTTTTAAAATTGATAATCAATCTAATAATTATATTAATCAATCTATTAATAATAATTTATTGTCTGTCGTATTCCACACAAGCCACGAACATCCTTTGTTAGATATCAGCATGCATTCTTAGCACCTTAAATATACAATAAAATAAACAAATATTTAGACTTTTATTCTAACACTAAGCATATTGCTAAAAATAAAATTCTTTCATGGTTGATACAAATGGACTATGATCAAACTGAAAATAGTATTTTAACCCTTATTTAAAACACTATCAAATTCCCACTAACACGCTCACTCACGCCTTACCTACATACTTACTTTACCAACATGAAATTCGCTTATTTTAAGACACACATTCTAACTACACACATCCACATGCACATACACGCGGCTGTAATTTTAGTCTTTTTTTTCTGTTTTCTATTTTACTTTAACTTAGTAATCTAAAAATGTTGTTCTTTTTAGTTTAATTTAAATTCTTCTTTTTTTATTCAATTTTTTATTGTAATTTTTTAAAGTAAAGGTGGGCACTGGTTCCCAAAATACAGTTTAAACTAGCTTGGAAGCTAGGGACACAATAGTTGTACATGTGTATTTTTAAAATATTAAATAAATAAATAAATAAAAATAAAATAAATAATCTTATAACGGAAAATATACGTATTTACCAAATATTTTAATAAAAAAAAATTTATTTTACAAATAGAATCTTTAAAGTACTTCGTATTTGGAGCTTTGCCAGAATTGAAAGACATGACAATTCTCTTTGCACTGTTAAAAACTTTCAAAAAGTGGCCCTCGTATGAATATGGGGTTACTATAAAATTTTAAAAAGCTATATTAAAGAGAAACTTTTATACGACTTTGTTATGACTAGCTCATATTCATTCGGATTTCTTGAAACTACTTTCCGTTAGTATCCACCATCGATTAATTCAACGGTGAAAGCCAAATAAATGCAAGTAGCAACTTCCACACAACTACTTTAATTGAAAACAAAAGTAATAATAAAAATATTTTTCTATAATTTTATTACGCATTATAGCAAAATAATTATGCTATTACTTTTGTAATATTGATGGTAAAAGTAACGCCTAATTCTATAAATTATATAAATTCTATAATTCTATAAGTTACTCTGTAACTGTATAAGTAAATCTGGTAATTAAAATTTAATACCTTTTCTATTGACCGACACACTTCTTTCACTTCCTGAAATTCTGATGACAATATAGTCTGATATTTGTATTTAGCTTCCAAGATTTCCATTTTAAAGTAATTTCTAAGAACATCTATATTTATTGTAACTCATAACGTTACATTTCTGTATATTTTTTTATTATTATTTTCACTTTTATCTACTTTACTGTGACATTGATAATAAAAGGTGTTGATTTGATTTGATATAAAACAAAAGAGGAAGATAAGTACGCGCTTTTGTTTAAAAAAATCACATGTACCAAAGATCAGAGATACACTAAAGTAATGTACTTGAGAATTGTAGATCTACAAAAATACTACAAAAAAGTCCCCGACAGCATTTCTCTATATCTTATGTATTACTCACAATAACTAATGTTCTGTTCAGAATTTCAATTAAGTACACTAATACACGCGGGCATAGCCGCGGACGATGCCAATAATTTAATATTTTTATGTTTGTTCACTTCGTACGCGTTAAGTTCTTAATTTACAAATATTTTTTTAATCAAAACTAGATTTATATCTAAAATTAAATTTCAATAAACTCTACTTTTTCAAAATTTTCTACATTTGAGTCCAAAAAACTATCACGGAAATCACCTCCCCTGTTTCATCGTTTGAATATGAACTAGCAATAATCCTTTATGCAAGAAATCTTCATCTATAAATAATATATCTATATCTGTAAATCATCATCATTCTCCTGCCCTTATCCCACTCTAAGTGGGGTTGGCACAACACGTTACAAACATGTTGCCACATGATTTGGCTACGTATTTTACGAGTGGCCGCCTGCCTGACACGAACGACAAATACCATTGTAACTAACTTTAAAAAAAAGCAACGTATATATATTTACAAATAAAACGATATGTTCTATCACTAATAAAATTGTTTTTGATAAGTAAATTTGATTACCTATGTAATAATACCTACGACGATTATATTAAAATGAAATTTTAATGATTGTAAACTTCATGAGAATATTTTGAATAAAGTCTATAATCGTTTATTAGTAAGATTCAACCATAGATGTTGGCTTTAGTTGCATTGCGCAGTATGGAAGAAACATTTACATATATACCGAGTTACAATCCACGTCACGTTCTGAGGAACCATCGGTCGGAAGGGAGGCGAGGCGATTCTAAATTATCCAATCGTGGTTTCGCAACAACTACTGATAGTTTCATCTTGGGCTATTATTCTATATCAACGATACAAATCGCTGCCATTATTTCCGATTCTGGTTTAAATTACTACATGAATAATTGTTAGCTGTTATGGCCCATCGAGCTGTGATAGCCCAGCGGTGAGACCGTGCGACTTTTTCGAGGGGAATACCAGTTCAAACCCGGGCAGGCACCAATGAGTTTTTCTATTAAAACTCATGTGTCTAATTGATAATTGTAATTTATCACACGCTTTTCGGTGAAGGAAAACATCGTGAGGAAAGCTGCATATCTCTAGAGAATTCTGGACATATGTGTAACCTACCAATCCGCATTGGAGCAGCGTGGTAGGTCTTAGCTCCAGCCCTTCTCTCCAGAAACGGAGTGAGTAGGCCTATTCCCAGCAGTGGGATTGTAACAGGCCGCTACTTTACTTTTTTTTTATGGCTCATCGATGAATTGGTATGCTCTCTCGAGAATGTCACGGGTTCAAACCCAAGCAGAAACTAATGAGTTTTTCTGTTAAGACTTAGGCTTATATAGATAGGCTTTTATAAATAATTCTAGAAAAGCTGAGCAGTGAGTTAGTATCAGGTCGTTACTTTAATGGTTAATATAAAACATTATGCGTAATTTGGAAAGTTGTATGAAGTTGCGTCTTATTTTAAGGATTTGGTGCCTGGCTAGAATAAAAATGAGTCTCAGCAAAATGAGATTCGGATTTTCCTTTATCTTGATACTCAAATTTTGGTATGATTTTTTGTCGTAGAATCATAAATGATGTAGTTGTATATCATATATCATTTCTATTTAGTATGTTTCATGCCTTTAGAAAGGCGTTAAATGGTTACCTGTAAACCTAGTTGAAATATATTGTAGTGCCTGTTATATTGTCTGTTATAATGTTGTAATATTGTCATAATTTTTTTTAATTGAATTATTCAATTTCAGAGATTGATAGGTACCTTTAATGTCTAAAAAAGAATTGTAAGTGAGATTAAGACAATTATATACGAGTTATATTTGTAAAATAAAGTATGTTAATTATTCTCTATTGTTTATTTTTAGGTTTATAATTTGTGACTTTGTGACTAAGAATGATGTGTTCTTCTATAATTGGTACTACATACTTAATTTAAAACTATATAGGATATATGTTGGATGATTTATCGTGTAATGCTGTTGAAAATCCGAATAAATAAATAAATAAAGTAATGGCCCGTTACAATCCTACTGCTGGGCATATAGGGCCTCCTCTCACCGTTTCCGAAGAGAAGGGTTGGAGCTAAGACCCACCACGCTGTTCCAATGAGGATTGGTAGGTTACACATATCCCCAGAATTCTCTAGGAATATGCTGGTTTCCTTACGATGTTTTCCTTCACCGAAAAGTGTGTGATAAATTGCATTTATCGATTAGACACATAAGTTTTAATAGAAAAACTCATTGGTGCCTGCTCGGGGTTTGAACCTGTGACCACCTCGAAAAATTCGCACGGTCTCACCGCTGGGCTACAGCTTTTTAGTTATATCCTGCTAATCCTACTTCCTACTAATATTATCAATGCGAAAGTTTGTGAGTATGGATGGATGTTTGTTACTGTTTCACGAAAAAACTATTAAACGGACTTGGATGAAATTCAATATGTTATACATAAGAATAACATATAGGCTACAATTTGTAATGGTTTTATGTAATATAACGATACGTGTCAAGAAAGTCGGAAAGCAATCTGGCCTCTGAGAGCTATCTTGGCGTACGCTGCCTAGACTATTGGAGTTACACAAAGATTATGTACATTGTTTGTTTTTAATAGTTTTAAATAACAGTCCGCGACAGCATACATCTATCTTTTATGTGGAAGCCACTATGACCAACATTGTGTATCATAAATTTAATTAAATCAGATACTGTGGCGGACCAAATTACTAACGGACGAGCGAAACTGCTGGCAAAAACTAGTTTGTTATATTTGTATTCGGTAGAAAAACATAGTTAAAAAGTGAATACCGCAATGCCGGTACCTATATTTGTTTGTTGTTTCTCGATTTGCCTAACAATTCAATTAACTTCGGCTCAAACAGAATACTAATTGCCCCGTATAGAATTTGAGTAAACAGGAAGTTTTGTTAACTTTATAGTTTTCTGTTTTGTTCTAGATATATTTTAATTTTAATTTTGGTATAATAGCTACATTATTTGTATTATGTAATTATGTTACAAGGATACCACATTCAAAACTAGCTTTTATCCGCGACTTTGTCCGCTTGGACCGTAATCCTGGAATGAATAGTAGCTTCTGTCATCCTCCAACCCTGTAAATATTTTTCAAGATTTCTATAGACAATTGTGCCATATTTCATTGATATTGGCTCAACGGATTCGCCGTGAAAACGTAACAGACAGACAGACTTTCGCATTTATAATAATAGTAAGGATTATTAATAATGTTTTTTAACGCCGTGTGGTATCCGGCAGAATAGAATAAACCACCCTCCTTTCTTACCGAGGTG
This sequence comes from Morpho deidamia, assembly GCA_947086505.1. Lineage (NCBI taxonomy): Eukaryota > Metazoa > Arthropoda > Insecta > Lepidoptera > Nymphalidae > Morpho > Morpho deidamia. The sequence goes on from CAMTZC010000010.1 coordinate 11,666,139, forward strand.
TCGTAAGAGGCGACTAAGGTATGTGCCGTGTGGTATCCGGTTGCATAGAATAGACCACCCTCATTTCTTTCCGAGGTGTCGTAAAAGGCGATTAAGGTAAGTTGACGTCAGGCAGGCGGCCGGTCGTAAAATACGTAGCCAAATCTTGTGACAACATGTTGTGCCGACCCCACTTAGAGTGGGATAAGGGCAGGAGAATGATGATTTTATTTTTCATAATTATCTTAAGACCAGCTTAGAAATTATATCTTCTAAATTATATATTATGTTACCTTATTAGCAAGTAGTGATATAAGCATAGATTAAAAAAGTTGTATCTGGTTATCAAACATTCATGTTAAAATTAAGTCAATTAATAATGCAAGCCCTATACATAAAGGATCTTGTCTTACATCGTATAAAACTATTATAAATAATAATAATAATAAATAAACGTTTATTTGGAACAATACATAGTACATAACAAAAATGAACGTTGATCCTGTAGAAGTATTAACTGTGTTGCAGTGACCAACGCCCTCCTCCGTTACAAAATTAAACAAATGCTCCTTAAATTTAACTACATAATATGCTAAAGTTAATAAAAATGTGTGTTGAGTACGTAATGTATTAGAGTATGCGCGCGCGTGAGAATGTGTGTGTGTGTGTGCGTGTGTGGGTGTGTGATTTAGTGTCTGTGTGATCGCGTGCGTGTGTGTTCATTTAAGTTGATTATATAGCAGATTTTAAAAGTTCCTCTGTATCCTCATATGGTAAAGTTGAGAGCCATGTATTTAAAACATTTTTATATTTTTGGTAAGTTAATGGGTAAATATTAAGTACCTTATTTACTCTATTGTACAGCAAACAGCCAATGTAAGAAAAATGTCGACGTGCGGCAGTGGTCCTTCGACGACCTGGTATACATACAATATACGCCCGCCTAACATTTATAACTGGCTTAAAGGTTAGTTGTGAGTGTTTACGTAGAACTGTATGAAAGATAAATAGCTGACGGACAGTTAAGATTTTACAACTTGAATATAGTTCAGTGGTTGGAAATCGTTTGGGTCTTTTACACATAATTTTAAGAACTGCCCTTTGTGCTCTTTCAAGCTGAAGCATATAGGTTTTAAGAGAGCCGCCCCATGATGTGATACAATAAGACAATATTGATTGGGCGAGCGCAAAGTAGACCATTTTGAGGCATTGAAAGTCAGCCACATTCCTTATATTCTTAAAAACAAATATCAATTTTCTTATCCTCGACACAAGAGATTCAATCTGATATCTCCAAGTTAAAGCATTATCTAATATGACACCCAGATATTTAATGGCAGATGAACCTTCCAAAGATGAACAATCACAAGAGTTGGAGTTGTCACAAGTATGGGCACGAATAGAAAAAGGAACCGGAGCCTGTGCAGAAGAGTTAAGTGCGAAGGTTATATATTTAGTCTTTGATACATTGAGAGTTAGCAAATTTTAATGTAGCCATTTTAAAATAGTTTTTAAGCTATATTCAGAACGTTCGCATACTTCTTTCCAGTCTTTACCGTTGATGATAAGGGCTGTATCATCAGCGTAAGTAATTATTTTACAATTAGGGAGCCGCATAGCACACAGATCGTTTATATAAAGTAAGAAAAGGGTTGGTCCTAGGACACTGCCTTGTGGAACCCCGTAGTTTATAGGTTCCTCTGTGCTGATAACAGTATCCATAGTTACACATTGAGAACGATCACATAGGTAACTTTTGAACAAATCATATGCGACGCCTCGAATACCAATGCACTCAAGTTTATGAAGCAAAATGGGAATAGAAACAGTGTCGAAGGCCTTGAGAGAGCTTGAACTCAAATGTGGTGAAAATAACATAGAATACGGTGAAAATAGCATAACACAGCAAAGAAGGCTTAATTCTTCAATTTATTTATTAAAAACGAATTACTTAAAATTAGTCGAAAGTTTAAAGTTACAATACGAAATTCTCATATGAACTAAGCTTTAATTTTCCATTGAAATATTTCACTTTACAAACAAGTCACATATTAATTTATTTTTATGTCGTAAAGCGGACGTGACCGCCCCGTACTGCAATATTCAACTAAAGTTTAAATGATTCCAAACTTTTCATATTCATGAACTTTTAAAAGCGTCGTATAGACTTTTTTCGTTTTTCCAACTGATTCAGAGCTTTAGCTGAAAGATGGCCAGTAAAAGTCGTATTTACTTATTTGCGTTGTTTGTTTTATTAAACTACTATTGAATTGATAATCGCGGGGAGTTGCTGGATCTAAGCGGCACAGGACCGTGTGATGTGGAGATCCCTTAAGGAGACCTATGTCCAGCAGTGGACGTCGATCGGTTGAAGAAGAAGAAGAAGAAGAAGAAGAATTGGTAATATCATATTTCGTACAACTAAAAAATATTACAAAGATATCATTTAGCAAATTTTAGTTCTTAATGAATGCTGTCAAACCAATTTTTAAATTTCAACTATCGTGAGTAGTATTCATAGTTAATATATAGACACCGGCTATACGCACCTCTAATTTTATCGGGTTAGCCCGACTAGTTCCGAGCCTATCCGGGGCACTTATTCATGAGCTCTTTACACGACGTTATCGCGACGGGAACTGCGTGCCGCAGCTCGCTGGGCGTGACATGAATAAGTGCCCCGGATGGTCTCGAAACTAGTCGGGCTAACCCGAAAAAATTAAAGGTGCGTATAGCAGTAAAACCAACTATGCTTGTACTTTAATTACCTTTAAATATTATGACAATCATTTCGCCTTGTGGTATCCGGCTGAGTAGAATAGACCAACCTCATTTCTTACCGAGGTGGCGTAAAAGGCGACTAAGAAAAGTTGACGTCAGGCAGGCGGCCGGTCGTAAAATAACTAGCTAAATCATGTAACAACATGTTTAAAACATGTTGTTCCGACTCCACTTGTGGGATAAGGACAGGAGGACCTAAATGATTTTCATAATCATCAATTATGAAAATCATTTAGGTCACGTCCTGGTGAACACATTATACTGCAAACGTCACATAATCGAATGTTCTACAATATAAAATGAGATTATAATATTTCTCCTGTTTTGAAAAAAAAATTTCCCGCAAAAGTATACTTACTTGAGTATTAAAGAAAAATTAGCTTGAAAGGGAAAAATCGGCAACCGTTAAACCATGAAATAAATTATAAACCGTTCTAATTAGGTAGCAATATCAATTACCGTAGAATCAAACGGTGATATTTGTAAAACCATTAATCCTCTCTAATTATCTGTTATTCATATCAATTTAAACGAACCGCAGATACAGCACGCATCAGACGCTTCGTCGCAAGCCTAGTAACCTCCTTAAAGAACACTTCAACCACAAATGTTTCCTTATAATTGAAATACGCGAATATTTTACGTTTATTATATACAAAACGTAAAATGTTCATACTTCAGTACGTGTGGTATCCGGCTGAGTAGAATAGACTACCCTCATTTCTTACTGAGGTGTCGTAAAAGGTGACTAAGGTAAGTAGACCCACCGTGTGGTATCCGGCTTAGTAGAATAAACCGCCCTTTTTCTTACCAAGGGGTTGTAAAATACGACGTAAGTTAACGTCAGGCAGGCGGCCGGTCGTAAAATATGTAGCCAAATCATTTGAAAATGTTTGTAACATGTTGTGCTGACCCGACTTAGAGTGGGATAAGGCCAGGAGGATGAGGACATTCATAAACAATCATCATCTAGCGTGAAATACTACAAGTACGCTATCTAATTAAGCGGTTACTAATCAAATAATCACTAGATAAAATTAGATCCTTACCAATATTAATATTAATGTAAATTTTACAAAAAGTAAGGTACTCATTCTCTATCTGCCTCTTTTTCTCCACCAAATTAAAAGACCTACAAATAAAGCGTTATAGTTTTTGAGTTCGCCACTTTGACACCGTGAAAACCGAAGGTTCTTATATGTTCTTCAAAATCTGCCCCACCGATCACCACTTTGATGTTAAAGTTCGTTGGTTGAATATACACATGAATATTGCAAAAACTATAAATATAAGTAAAAATGTTAAATGAATAAACCCTTTTAAAAGGAAACTCAAATCTTCAATGTTTATATAGATGGTGGCGCTAGCTCGCAACTTCTTCGTTTTAATGTGAAACTTTGATAATTTTAATGAAACTACGTCGCTGTAAGCAGCTTTAGTGTAAATTCAATCTTCTTAAAGTTTTAGTTTCCGAGTGCTATAAGAAACGTGTTAATTTTAAATGATTATAATAGTCTGAAAGTATAATGAATAAATAAATATATGGGATACTTACATACACGGTCGTCCGTCCCCAAAGTAGTAACTTAATACACTGTGTTATGGGTGACGGACAACTAGTAAATATACTACATGTATAATTTTAAATACATACTTAAATACAAATATATACCCAGGTTCGAAGAACCAACAAATTGTTTATAAAAAAATGGTGGCCCTCGGCGGAAATCGAACCCGCGACCTGTGAAACTTAAAGCGGGGTCACTACCCAGCTTTCCCAACGAGCCAGTCAATAATAACTTATTAATGCCATAAATTAAGGGACTTTAAAGCTGCGGGGGAGCACAAAGTAACAGCCTGTTACTATGCCCACTGCTGGGCTAAGGCCTCCTCTCTCCGTTTTGAGAGAGAAGGATTGGAGCTAAGACCTACCACGCTGCTCCAATGCGGATTGGTAGGTTACACATATCCCTAGAATTCTCTAGAGATATGAAGTAGACGCATAAGTTGATCGTGTGGTATCCGGCAGAATAGAATAGACCACCCTCCTTTCTTACCGAGGGGTCGTAAGAGGCGACTAAGGTAAATGCCGTGTGGTATCCGGCTGCATAGAATAGACCACCCTCATTTCTTACCGAGGTGTCGTAAAAGGCGACTAAGGTAAGTTGACGTCAGGCAGGCGGCCGGTCGTAAAATACGTAGCCAAATCACATAACAACATGTTTGTAACATGTTGTGCCGACCCGACTTAGAGTGGGATAAGGGCAGGAGAATGAAGTAGACGCATAAGTTGTTAGAGACCTCCTCGAAAGAGTAGCAAGGTGTTACCGCTGGGCTATCACAGCTTATAATAGTACAGAAATAGTACAGTATATTACTGTTTAATATTGTACAACCATTACTATTCAAAACGCAATTCTAACAGTTTAAACAAAGCGGAACAGCGGTTAAAGTTTATATAATAGAAGCTGTGTACTGTGACTATGTTTTCGTCAACATATATGAACACCCCCAATTGTGTACTATGCGTTTTTTCCCCAGCCCTTAAGAACGTTTTTCTTCCTTTGTTTAAGTCCTAAATTCTATTTGAAATGTGAGTAAATTGTAAAATATTTTCCCCTTTCATCTATCTCCCTAGCGTAACAACTTCTAAAAATATTTTTCTGCGATCAAGATAAACACTTCGAAATGTCAATTTGGATATTTTCTCGTAGTCCACCTAAATCGAAACTATTTTAAATAAATATGGTTCTGTTATATAATCTTTATATATAATTTTATAGGCCTTCATAGACTTCGAAACGGCTGGAACGACTTTAGTGAAATTTTCAGACAATCTTTAGAATTGACGATCCTGTAAATTTGGTGGCAATCGGAGCATTTTTTGAACTGTTGAGTTCTGTTTCGGGGAGGATTAAATACCAAATTTAACCACAGCACATAAAGTTTTCGTGCCGTCGCAATACAATTGTTGTTATGTTTAAGTCTCACGGTGTGTAGAAAAACGTACTTATTTTAAATTATGCCGTATTAATAACGTGATAGTATTTAAATAGTTATGCATTAAGAAATTGGAAATCTAATCAAATGTTCTTTATTGTACAACTAAAAAAAAAATACAATATGTAATAGTACAATATAACAATTATTAATAACCTATATGACAATTAGTTGCACAAATATAAAAGCCTTATCGCTAAAGCAGCGATCTCTTCCAGGCATCCTTCTTGTAATGGAATCATAAAATCTATATAGGCAGTGTGTACTATTACTATATTATATGATACTATATATATGTATATATATAATAAATAAATAAAGGAAACAAAGTAACAAGATTCAGGATCATAGAAGACACAAATAGGCCTACATTCTTCAACGTTACTGGCAACTTTACAGATATTTCTGCACTCGTCTTGTATAGTGATGCTAAGCTATACGCTAAATATATCAAATAACCTGTGTTAGACCCAGCGGGGAGACCGTGCAGATATTTTGAGGGGGTCACGGGTTTATACCCCGGGCAGGAACTAATGAGTTTTTCTGTTAAAATATACGTGTCTAATTGATAATTTATCACACGCTTTTTGAAACATGGCAATATTTTTACTTAAAACCAAATTTATTTAAAAAATGATTGAAAAGCAAAAATACATCAGAATTGCAAAATTGTAATTGCCTTATCGATAGTGGTTAAATCGTACAATTATCTACGTGTATCTAAAAATTTTACTTATAAAACAAACACAACGTATAACGTTTCATCAAATGGATTCCAAAAGCGTTAGGCAATTTTGACGTCCATTAATTCAATCGCTGGGCAGTGAGACCCAAAAAGAGATGCGCAGTCATCGCTTTTTCTTTCAGCTCTGCACTTTCCATAGCCAATAATTAAATACAGCTCTTTGTGTCTTATTTCGTCCGTTTCAATTATTCACATGTGAACACCTTAATTGAGCTACACTTTGACAATTTAATTTCTCATCCATGCTTGATTTTTTTTGCAATTGGTATATCAAAAAAGTTTTCCAGCTTTTTTTACCAAGGAACGTCGAATGTTAAACAAGGATTTTTTCAAAGCATTTTCCGACGTGCAAATTTCTCTTGGATCTAGCGGAATCCTGCTATTTTTTTGAGGTTGTCGGTTTAACCATTGGAAGACAACGGTTTCCGGTATGGAGTCACAATTTTAACACCCTGAGTCCTTAAAAGCTCTAACACTTTCGGTCCATTTTTTTTCATTAACAGAACGTGATACGTTAATTTAGTCGAATGTTATAAAAACAGAAGTATAGCGCTATAATTAGCTTATCCGATTTATCACTCACAAAGGTATTCAAATATTTTATAAGATATATATAGCTAATCATGAGGTCTATGATCAAGTTACATAACCAATGTTATTTAATATAGAATGAGCTTAGTGTACCACGTCTAAAGTCTATAAATCTATAACAAAAGGGATCAGAACTCTTTTTTGTCATTAACAGATCATGACACGTTAATTTAGTCGAAAATTGAACCTTATGAAGCCGTAATTATAAAGTTAAAATTAGCTTATTTGATCCCATTCACAAAGATTTATTAGATTTAAATAAAAATTAAATTTGTATTAGAAATATTTTATAATTACTATTCGTAATAATCCCTTTAAATATCCTAATATGAATGTATTTATATACGCATTTGAGGATTACAATTCAACACTAACAAAATGAATCACGATGCTGAACATGGTTTTCATTCCCGCTTGTTTATCACCCACGTTGACACTATCTCCGGATTTTAGAGCTTCAGTCGACGTGTTATCTAAATTTAAAATGTAGCTATAACAGTACGCAAACTGTCCAGGTTATCAAAACTTTTATTACAAAATTTCTTTGTTTAAATAACCAGTTACTGGAAATAGACAAGTACTGGAATCATCTAATTTTAGTAACTAATTTAATAGTTGATTAGACTACTATCGGTACTAGTTTTTCGTATTATGATGGACCGGTTTTAATTCTTGAGACTTGTTTGATTAAAAATGAAATTTGAAATTAGAAATAAATTTTGATTAAAATGTCGTCATTTATTTACGTTTACATATCAATCATTTAAAGCTGTGATAACCCAGCGGTGAGACTGTGCGACTCTTTTGAGGGATTCACGTATTCAAACCCCGGGTAGGCACCAATAAGTTTTTCTGTTATAAACTTGTGTCTTTACGATAATAGCAATTCATTACACGCTTTTCGGTGCAGGAATCGTGAGAAATTCTGCATAACTGTCGAGAATTCTGGGGGATATATGTAACCTTCCAATCCGAATTGGAGCAGCGTGCTAAGTCTTCGCTCCAATCCTAGTCAAAAAACGGAGAGAGGAGGCCTATGCCCAACACTGGGATTAAAGCAGGTCGTCACTTTATTTTACTTTTAAGCTATGGTATTAGCATAGTTATAAGCTACTTTGAAACTTGTATAGAGGCAAAATCCCAATTCCTTATGGAATTATGATACGAAAAACTTATACCACGATCCACAAACGATTCAAAGACGAAAGATATGGTTTATTTCGTATTCAAGATATCTCTATGATCTAGTTTCATGATTATATACACGATATTTTCCAATCTGCGACTAAATTTCGCCTCTGTAACCATTTCTGCTATCAGCCGTATAGTAGTAAAAATCTCGTTATAACGCCAATCGAACGACTTTCTAAATAAATTACACGCAATCTCCACTTTCCCCCAACCGTAAATTCCCTTACAAGAAAATGTAACTCCCTTTAAGTACCTATTTGGAAACATTAGAGGGCCTTAAAATTGTGACTAACGTAATTTAACCGTCGTTGGATGGAATTTTGTTTAACGTTTACCATTTTACGACGTTGGAATGATGGGAACTAGATTTTAGTCAAACCTGTTGCTAGGAACTTTCTTAGCCTTTGACAATATTAAATTCAAATTAGACTAAATCCCAAGACCATGGGCGTTAGTGTGGAAGAAAAGCTGATCTTCGAAGAGTATATGATTAAGAAACTCCGGAAAAGAGACCGCTTTTCACCCTAGCTTTGAAATTTTATTTAATTCGAAATCGAATCGAAAATGCAACTAATTTAATTATTTAATTTTATTTTGTTATAATTTTATCTGTTATATTTGATATCTCTAAATTTAAATACAAGATAAAAAAAAATATTCAAAGACCAAATAAGAAATAAGTTAAATTTTAAAATACTTCTGAAGTTGATTTATATAAATTTTTTTTTCTTTCTCTAGTTATTAGTATATATGTTTAAAAAATATATATTTGTGTAGTTTCTTTTTTTTTCTAAATTTACATTTTAAGATTTGCGGGGTGGTAATGTTAAGATGATTGTACTTTATATTATTTTGTATACGTTGTATTTCGTTGGCTTCCTATTTAAATAAATAAATAAATAAATCTCTCCTTTACACTTCGTTTTATTTTTATGCTTATATTTGTTATCGTGTCTAGTTTTATTCACATTTATATTTATATTATAAACTGGTTTCTGTCATATCACTCGGGTAGCTGAAAACCAGCGTCATGTGGTAATGACATGCGGCAATGCTGAGCTGTGTGCCCTTTCTGTAAATTTTTAATTGCAGAATAAATACTTTTCATTTCATTTTATTTTTCATAATTATCTTAAGACCAGTCTAGAAATTATAGCTTTGACATATTATGTTACCTTATTAGCAAGTAGTGATATAAGTATAGATTCCTCTTACTTACAACTACTCTGTTGTACTCCGTTACAGTTACTCAAGTAATATATGCCTAAAATCGCAGATATTCGAGAGTGATTTCGTAATCTGTAAATTTGTGAATTATTGAGCTCCAATTTGTTGGAATTATTTATTTTGTAATGCTCTAGGCACCAATAACGGTAGTAACTTGCAAATAATACTATGAAAGTACAATAAGGTTTATTAACAAATTATGAGCTGTGATAGCCCAGCGGTGAGACCGTGCGACTCTTTCAAGGGGAACACGAGTTCAAACCCGGGCAGGCACCAATAAGTTTTTCTATTAAAACTCATGTGTCTAATTGATAATTGCAATTAATCACACCTCACAAACATCGTGAGGAAATATAACAGAACTAACTGCTTTGCTATAATCCGCACGGGTTAAGCGAATGCATGCAAAGCCAATGTGTATGAAGCAGGCAAAATCTACGCACCTTATGCATGCAGGACCAGCCACCACATGCACCCCAAGGCGCATCCACGACAAAAATCGTCATTACGATTTTTCTCGTGTAGCCTATCCTCCTGATGATGCTTCGGTTTCGGGGCGAAACGATCGTCGAGATTGTGGTGGTGGGTGTGTGTGCTGCTTTTGTGTGCGTTGTTGCTGGTGGATGCGCCTTGGAGTGCATGTGGTGACTTGTCCTGCATGTATAAGGTGCGTAGATTTTGCCTGCTTCATACACATTGGCTTTGCATGCATTCACTTAACCCGTGCGGATTATAGCAAAGTAGTTAGTTCTGTTATATTGCTTGTAATATGGAATTCCGCAAAGTAACGTCTGCTTCTATAAATTATCGTGAGGAAACCTGCATATCTCTAGAGAATTCTGGAGATATGTGTAACCTACCAATCCGCAGTGGAGCAGCGTGGTAGATCTTAGCTCCAATCCTTCTCTCCAGAAACAGAGAGGAGGCCTATTCCCAGAAGTGGGATGGTAACAGGCCGCTACTTTACTAACAAATTATAGGTACTTTAGGTGCTTCTTATTTCAGTAAAATTGAAATGCTTGTTACCCTTTAGAATATTTGTGAGTCAGCATTTTGCTATTAAAATTGAATCGTTTTAGGTTTTCAAAATTCATTAGCTCGTCAACAAGGCATATCGGCCAGGTAAAGTTAGGTATATTAGACAGACTTGAACGATATTCCGCCGCGCAACCTTGAATCGACACTTACATAAATTACATTTACATTTGCATAAATGTCGTCTAAGGTTAACTATTAACATAAGGTGTCGGTGATAGTAATCAGGACCGACAGCTTAACGTGAATGTCGAGGGACGGAAAGAATGTAAATGGACGAATAAATATTAAATTTTGGTCACCTATACCTACCTACTCGCCTATATTCTTAAAAAAAGTGAAATTGTTCTTAGGTTCAAAATCAGGGCAAATCATGAGTTATCTTTATCACCTAATGTGCTCGATCGATATTTGAAATTTTTTATCATGCGCTGCATTGTTCTTGAATAAATTGTGATGCGTTTTTAGAGATTTTCAGGGATATATCTTTCTCCTATTTCTAAGGAAAGCGGAGAATTTTACCTATAGTGCGATGGTTCTGAGAATTTTATTATATAAGGGGATGAATATAACCTAAAATTAAGTAAATGTATTTGATGAATACTAATTACCTTAACAAATATCTCACATAGATAATAAAAATATACACAAAAGTATGATTCTTTACAGTGCCTAAAAATTGTGCATAAATCTTAATTTTGTTCCCTTAATGTTGAATAAAACGTGACTGGATTTTAAAACTACAACAAAATCAAGGAATGAAGAAGATTGGTGAATTATTTAATTGACTTATTACAATATTTTCGCAGTCTTCTTTTTTATTTTTAAAATGACGTAATACAGTTTTTATAAATTTTCATACCGAATGCTAAAGAGTTTTTTTTGTACAAAATAATAAGAACTTGATATATTGCAAATTGTTTGGTATATTTCAGAAATGCTATCAACTTGGGAGCGATTTTTATTTCGGTCACGCGACGAACATCAAATTGAAAAGTTTTAGACAAAGAAAGTTAAAGCGAGCGACAAAGCCGATCGAGGATGGTGAAAATGTTTTTAGAATACATAATACTTTTATTCATCATTGTAAAAAAAATAGCGCTGGTAGGTCTTTGTTTTATAATCGATGACAAAATGCAAAAGTCATTTTATTCATTTATTTCATCGAAAGCTCTTAACTATTACGAACACAGAACAGCTTTACACATATATACACTATTTTAAAAGTAATATAGTATATACACTATTTTCAAAGTAAAATATTTAGTTTCATTATAAAACTATCTGAATAAGTACAGTCGCGTTTTAAAAGCGATATGCAAAAAATTATTGCTTCAACTTTATTCATACGTAAGATAATTAAATCTGGCATAGCTCTAAAGACATGACTTTGTAAAAACCCTTGCAAACAATTTGTTTCAGGTCTGTAACTACAACTACACTGTTATAACTATACAATTATTCATATATTTAAAAGAGGAGAGCTACCACTATATAGCTTCTTCGTATATAGTAATACTAGAAATACGTGCGCGGCTTCGCACGCGTGAAATTCAGTGTTTAGCATATTATAGTCGCTCGAGTTTCGGCATAAGACTGACTCTCTGAATTTTTTTTTTTTTTTCGGTCACTAACTAATGCTGTTAGCCTTGAAGGCTTTGACAGCGTCACCGAGAGGGCGGGCGAGCACAGAAGCATCGCCGGGTGTTATATCGTGGAGAGCGAGCCTCGAGCGTGCCTCCAGTGAGGCCGGACCTCGGCTTAAAGCGACGCGCTGTGGAGGACTATATCGGACTGTGGAAGAGTCCTATTGTCATAACGGGCGGGCTTGGACGCCCCGGCCGCTAGACGTAAGAAAGCGGGGACCTCGTCTTCGCCGGCGAAGACGCTGTATGTGTGTCTGTGTGTGCAGTGTTCTGGCGATGGCGATCGTGTAAGGATCGTCAGGGTCAGTGAGTACGCTCTTAGGGCGTCTGTGGAAACGGGCTTTGAACGTTTTGTCAAAGCAGCATAGTTAACCATCCTCGCTATCAACGGGTTGGGGTATACCGCTGCTTTATCGAAATAGTTTTTCGAAAATCGTTTAAATAAACTGGCAATAGTGGGGAGACCTAGATCTTTATGCAGGTCGACGTTTCGCAAGTACCACGGACAGCCAGTGGCTGTTCTCATGAACTTATTTTGCAAGGTCTGCAGACAGCGCGGCCTTGTCTTCGGGGCGTATGCGAACGTGACGCTCGCATAAGTCATAATAGGTCTTATGCAAGTCTTGTAAAGTGTCACTTTGTTGCGAAGTGACAGTTTACTCCTCTTGCATATGATCGGATAGAGTCGACCCATTGCATACGCCGCCCTGTTGCGGGCTCTGCGTATGTGTTGGTGGAATGAGAGGGTGGGTTGAAACGTGACACCTAGGTATTTGACCTTCTCTTGCCAGGGGATCTCCCGGTTGTATATTTTAATACATTGCCGGGGCTTATCAAATGAGCAAAGGCCTGCTCTGTTGAAGTATATGGCTGCGCTCTTATCTGGATTGATGGCTATCCTCCAGCGAGTGAACCACCTTTGGAGGTTGTCCACTTCCTTCTGGAGGTGACTAATTATGGTAGAGGAACACCTGTGTGTTGTGATGACTCTCTGATACCTCACACCGCATTTTATACCTATTCCCCCCTTTAAACTACAATCGACACCGGTTTCTTACTACCCCCGCTAAAAATTGTTGTAAAACGACCTCTTTAACTCAATTTACATGAAACCGTTATGTGCTATTAACCTAAACCTTTCGGAGGAATTGTACTACCTTTTAGTAAGAACCGTACTAAAATCCGTTCAGTAGATTTTGAGAAAATCTATTACATACAGACAGAAAGGTTTGGGGACTTTATTTTATAATAAGTATAGATAGATAGATTACAATGATTTTCATTTTTTAAACATCTATACATATTATAAAAGAAAGTCCTCAAAAGCTGGGTATCTGTATGTGATCGATTTTCTCAAAATCTACTGAACGGATTTTTGTACGGTTTTTACTAAAAGGTTTACATTCATAATACATTACCGTTTTATGTCAATTCTGTTAAAGAGATCGCGCAGTTGTAAAAACACTCTGCTGGGAGCTTTAGTCACATTAACCATGTAAACCGATAGAGATACACTAAATTAATGTACTAGAGAACTTTATATCTACAAAAATACTACAAAAAATTCCGAGATAGAATGTCTCTATCTCTTATTGCCAACCCAAAATAACTACTTTATGTACAAAATTTCGATTCGAGACACGTGTGTGAAGATAGTCACAATATAAAATTGATTAGATTATTCATCAATGAATAAGAAACTAAAATTTATAGAACTGTAGAAGAGATTGAAATCCAGCTGTGAAAGTCTGTTGTTTACATTTACGTCATTAAAAATAGCATAAGAAAAAAATCACATTTTCATAATGTTAACTATAAATTCCGATGTCTACAACACTCTTGGAATGGTCTTTACTTGACCCTCCAATAATATAGTAATAAATATTTATAAGTTTTATAGGTTCCAATCTCACGTACGAAGCGACGCCCTCGGGACATTATAGCGTAAATGGGAAATGAGAAACAAGCGGTGATATTTCCAAAATTCTACCAAATTATAAGGCATTGATGTGAATATATCACTAAGACTCTCTAATAAACTGTATGTGCTGGTGTTTCAAACACAAAAAATCACAAGTACAAATTGGCCTTCATTCCCTTAGTTCAGGTGTCAGAGACCATTCCTCCAGCTCCGGAGGTCGCAGGTTCGATTCCACCCAGAGCCAATATTGATGTATTGAGGTATTCCTGCCTTCAGCTCCGCGGGTCGCGGGTTCGATTGCCACCGAGGGCCAATATTCTTTATACACAATTTGTTGGTTCTTCGAGCCTGGGTTTGTATTTGTATTTAAGTATGTATTTAAAATTATATATTTAGTATATTTACCAAGTGTCCGTCACCCATAACACAAGTATTAGTTTACTTAATTTGGGAATGGATGACCGTGTGTGTAAGTGTCCCATTATTAAGTATTATTTATTTATTTAAAATTATTATTAATTTCATTGATTAATAGTAAGTTCTACATTTATTATTTTAGGTATGGACAACCGCTCTTAATAACCCCACATATCCATTTACTTACCTGTGTTTACAGTATACTATTCACGTTTCCTCTTCATATTGAAGTAATTTATGATGATTTTAAAGCCTTACGTGATTATGCCAAGCATTTGAACCTATGACCTCTTTGTAAGTGTCATGGCCCCTCACAATTACCCTATCACGACTAAACGAATATAAATATCGATAAATACCCGCGGGGTAGTTCGTGAGATATATTTCACTAGGTCTTAAATACTGCAAAGAAAAATAAATATAAATATTTCTTAATCTCACTCATGAAAGCGGAAATGGGAGTATCATTCACAAATATGGATAAACATCTTTTCGTCATAAAGAGATGTGGCACTCAAGTGCGCAACGGTAAGGTAAGCTAATTTAACTAATGGATGCAAAACGAGCCAAGTGTTCGCACCTGAGTCTGATAAGTTTCATATCTCTTGAATCATTATATATGGAGCGATCTTATTGAGTTATTTATGCAATATGATCCAATATAAACGCTGATGCCGTGTGGTATCCGGCTGAGTAGAATAGACCACCCTCATTTCTTACCGAGGTGTCATAAAAGCGACTAAGGTAACTTGACTCACCGTGTGGTATCCGGCTGATTAGAATAAGCCTACCTCATTTCTTACCAAGGTGTCATAAGATGCGACTAAGGTAAGTTGACCCACCGTGTGGTACTCGATTAATTAGAATAGACCATCCGCTTTCGTACCGAGGGATCGTAAAATACGACTAAAGTAGTTGGCGTCTGGCGGTCGGTCGTAAAATACGTAGCCAAATCATGTGACAACGTATTTGTAACATGTTTGGCCGACCCCATTTAGAGTAGAATAAAGTGCAGGAGGATGATGATGATTAATATAAATGCATATTTACTTTACATAACATTAATTTATTCCAAAACAAAACTGAATTGTTTTTTTTACGTAGGTAACTATTTTAACCTTTTGCACTCCGAGCACTTTTTAACAAAATGTTTCAACAATTCCAGACTATTTTGAGCATTGGATCTAGCTGCTCAAGTATTTACAATGTTGCGAACTCTGAGTAATTAAAAACATTGACTATCAGCTACTCGGTAATAAAATGGTTACAATTTTGCCATCGCTATAGATGCTAGTACCGTGTCATTGCAGTGGCGACAACTGAGTGCAAAGGGTAGAATTAGACGCTACTTAGCGGAGATCCATCATATAAACCTGTAAATAAACATGAATCTTACCAAGTTTCATCAAAATAGCAGCAGATTAGGTGTGTGGGGTTAACAAACAGACAGAAATATAGAGACACAGACATACTTTGCATTTAAAATATTAGTTATTTATGACATTCACCCAGTAAAATTTAATTGTCGTTCATCGTGCGCTCAGCAATCAAATGTCCTCAGATGTAAAATGATTTTTTCAAAATATTCCAACGTTGTGTCGATTATAATAATAATTATTAATATAATTAAGTAATTATCATTATATTATAGTCATAAGTTAATGAATTGTATCGACCGACACTTTATCGTTTGGTGCAATGTCACCAATATCTCTAGATTCTAACGTCCATACGTTCTTCAAACATGTTTCGCTTGTCAATTAAGCTTTGCGAATTAATGAGAGATCAACAAATTATTTTATTATACGCATCTTATATTTCGGATTTAATTACTATAATATACTTCACACATCACGTTTCAATCCCAAGTTTAAGTAATCCAATTAGTGACCATGTTTCGAATATGCCAACTCACAAAAGTTTATTCCTGATTTTTACAGATTTAATGTTTTACAAAATAACGCACAAATGCATTTCAAAACAATAATCTGATATAGATCAGCCGATTACATGAATAGCCACGTTGCTATAAAAAGTATTATATACTCTGAATAGTTAGATAGATTCAACCGCGAAACAATGGGAGACAATGGAGAATCGAATTCCCCTTACGGAAGAAAACGACCAACTTCATTGCAAATAACAAGTAAGTATAGTTAAAACAACAGCATAACAAAAAGTACAAAAAACAAAACAGATAAGTGAAGAGTAGTTACAAACTTCTACCTTCGCCGAAGGCTATTCGTACAAATTGGGAGACTAGAACGCTCTCGAACGATGTTTTTAACACGGAAATGTTTTAACACTGTGTGCATAATTTGTGTTCGCTGAATAGTAAAATGAAGGCGGGCGCAATGCAGTGAGTGGCAAGTAGCTCGATGAGGGGCAACTATAACAATGTCACTGAAATTTTCTCCTTCCTATATTATATTACTGATAAATTGCTGCCGCTATCCGGCCTTGTTTAATTTATTTACTAAGAAAATGAAGTATCCTCTTTTAATTTTTTCTTTAAGGTATTTTAAAGTTCTACTATTGTTAACACTTTAAAAATACATAATTGTATATTAACGTAATATATAAACGACATATCCAATAAAGCCTACTAATAATACTATTGAGGATTACTTAGATAACAATGGGTGGATATAGCTACTCTTCGACCCTGTACAAGACATTAAGAACTATATGTAACTAGTAATAAGAATTATTCTTTAAAAAATTCAAACACCCAGTTTCTTGCTGGTTCTTCTCGGTAGGAACAGCTTTTCGAACCAGCAGTAGATGTTGACGATTCAAAAGCACTTGTTCACAAGTTTACTTGAATAAAGAATATTTTTAATTTGAATATATGTAGATGGCCTTTATTATAATAGTTACAGGAAACTATCAAATTTGTATCTCAATGATAAAGTAATTGTATGTTATACATCTTTGTATATTTCCTTAAAGAAAAAAAATAGAGATATGTAGGTTTCCTCACGATGTTTCCTTCACCGAAAAGCGTGTGATAAATTTCAATTACCAATTAGACACATGAGTTTTAATAGAAAAACGCATTGGTGCCTGCCCGGGTTTGAACTGGTGTTCCCCTCGGAAGAGTCGCACGATCTCACCGCTAGGCTATCACAGCTCTATTTATATATATATTTATTATATATATTTATATCTATTATATTAATATATATTTATTATTACAATAGGCTGGCGGCCGGTCTTAAAATACTTAGCCAAAACATGTAAGAACACGTTTAAAACAACTGTACCGAATTAGCATATAAACGATTGTACTGAAAGTTGCAAAATGAAATCAATATTAGGTATAAGACTATGAAATTTAAGACTTTAATTCACTTTGACTTTTACTTAATTTACTTTTAATTCACAATAAATTAAGATTATAAAATAATGTGTTATTATGTATAAGTCCAATTTGACTGGCTAACTATATCAACTCTGATATATTTTTAAACAATTTGAATATATAATGTATATGACTGCTAAGTACTATTCTACGAATGATTCCGATCCGCTTACGTGTTAATTAGTGAAAGATTACAGGAGCTGATTAGAGCCGTACCTCGTTATCGGAACCGTACAAAGGGAGCCAAAGAGGATACTGTGGCCTGTGACAGATTAATTAATGCCTTTGACGTATCAAATATCTTTGACTAAGATGACGTATTGGCTTATAATGATATGTGTTCTGAGATATCAAAGTTCATGGACTTTGGTCTATTAGTATTTTTACTTGCAATACAACAGAACTAACTACTTTGCTATAATCTGCACGGGTTAAGTGAATGCATGTAAAGCCAATGTGTATGAAGCAGGCAAAATCTACGCACCTTATACATGCAGGACCAGTCACCACATGCACCCCAAGGCGCAATTCACCAGCAACAACGCACACAAAAGCAGCACACACAACCACCACCACAATCTCGACGATCGTTTCGCCCCGAAACCGAAGCATCATCAGGAGGATAGGCTCCACGACAAAAATCGTACTTAGTATTTTTACTTGTATGTTATGTATTTTTTTTTCCTACAATATGATAGTTAGAAATTGCTAATGGCCATGTATCTTAGATTTAATATTTAAATAGTATTTTTTTGTTATACTGGCCCGTTGGCGCAGTGGGTAGTGACCCTGCATTCAGCTCCGCGAGTCGCGGGCTCGATTCCCGCCGAAGGCCAACATTTTCTATAAACAATTTGTTGGTACTTTGAGCCTCGGTGTGTATTTGTAATTAAGTATGTATTTCAAATCATATATGGTAGTGTATTACCAGTTGTCTGTCACCCATAACACTAGTATTAAGTTACTTACTTTGGGGACGGACGACCGTGTGTGTAAGTGTCCCATATATTTATTTATTTTATTATTTGCTTAAGAATTATAGGTGCAACTTAGTCGGTATCACAGATTTTTACGCCCTTAATTATCAGCCGTTTTCACTTTCTATGTTGAATAGATGCGAAATTGACATGTTTATACTTACTCAATACCAATTTTGTAACTGCGAAAGAAAAAAAGATTGTTTGTCAACTTAGCGATGTGATTTTTAAGCAAGGAAATTAAAAAGCTGAAGTTATATTAGTTTTTTATCTCGAAAATCTTTGTAACCTAAAGTACAACTGTATAGATGTAGTAAATTAAAAATAAAAGATAATAGATAGGTAGATGTAGATTCTATTTATAATTTTATGATTATAATTATATTTACATTTAGATTAAGTAGTTCATTGATTAAGTTATTCCTTATGTATTTATTATATAGAATTCCCGCGTGGATTTTCAAATATAAAAATAGTTATTGTAAATGAACCGTGAGAGACAGAGACACGCTGTCGCGGACTTTTTTGTAGTATTTTATTGGTCTACAATTCTTTACAACATTACTTTAACGAATCTCTGCTGATTTACGCAGCGCACGTGGCTAAAGCTCCCAGCAAGACTTTCTTCAACAAAATTTACATAATACCGATGTGGATTATTTACCTAAACCATCCCACATAGAAAACACATTTAACTACGTACATAGGACAATAGAACAATACATAAAACGTACATAAAGTATAAAAGAAGCGTAATTTGAGGGGGTACCTCAACGCCGGTTTTCAGTGACCTCTACTACCACTAAAAATACACCCAGAACGTCAGCGACAATGTAACTTATTAAGAATTTATAAATATAAATATTTAAATAAAATATAAATATATAAATAAAAATGTATAATTTGAAGAATAAGCAATAAAAGTAAAGGTATAATAATAAATTGGAGCCATGTGCTTTTTATCTTTGCTATGCATGCACTAGTATAGTTATATTTTTTTAATAATAATAATGGATTAAAAAAAATACCTCGGCCAATGTGACCACTGGCAGGCACTCTACAGCAGAATAAAATAACATATGTTGGTAACTACTAGTCTCATAAGTTTATTTTATTATTAATAAGCAATTCGTTGTTTATGTCTCAGTGGCAGGCACTTAATTTTACGTGCCGTAGATAACATGATTTTACGATCGCCATCAATTTTATGCTTACTCACATAAAATATGTCCCAGCATCAGTCTATTTACTTTATCCGAATATATTATATGATAACGTTGTGTTCATGATTTGATTTTTTAAATGAATTATTTTTAATGAAGTATTTTATTACTAAGATACCATGATTGCCATGCAAACATATTTTACCTACATATCGTGTTTTCTCTTTTCGATCTTGAACAAAGTCTGAGTTAGAAGTGGTAAAATAACAATTATTTATAAAAAAAATCAATCATAAATGTCAGTAAATGGAAAAGATTAAATTAACCACATAAGCGAAAATGAAAAGTTAATATTTTACAAAAGATACTACTACGGATACAGAATATTAGAATATAATTATTTTGCTATAATATGTGTTTGTTAAGAAAATTAAAGCGAAGTGTATGAAAAAAATGTTCGTTCTCATACCTTATACAAGCGGAACCAGTTATCACACGTATCACTAAGCACCTCCACCAACACACAAGCACTACACACATTCACTACGACAGTCTCTACGATCGTTTCGCCCAGTAACCTTACCATCATCAGGAGGATAGGCTCCACGACAAATTCGTAACATAATACTGAGATGATTTATAGCGTTGATATGTCTTATTAGCTCATATCATAAAGTGTTTACCAAATAACTCTATTCAATGTCAGAATTACGATGTAAAGTTTCTAAATAGAAATTAAAGCTTATATAAAAGTAATAACGAACATTAAAATCATGAGTTTTGTTATATATCCTACAAAAAAAAAACATTCCTCTAAGCATTTATTGCATGCATGAATATTTCTGATGTAATAATATTCATTTCTTAAAAGCAATAGAGTCCCCTCAGAATTTTAATCATACGGTATATTCAAAAGACGAATTCGCATCTTTTAAATTAATAAAACGTTCACATATCCGTCCCGAGCACTTAGCTTTATCGATATCAATTATATGTGACTGTTGTTTATTAAATTTAAACCTTTAACAGAAATTATTGTAGTGTATGTGTGCAGTCCTTATATAGTGGAAGTATATTTGCGGTGATGGTTTGTAAGTACTATTGAAAGTATGTGTTTGTATGTATAAGCTATGTAAATAGATAGTTCTACATTTAGTAATATAATAAAACAATATTATCATTTAAAAAAGGTAAAGGAACGGCCTATGACTATCCCACTGCTGGGCATACCCTCCTCTCTGCGTTTTTGGAGAGAAGGATTGAAGCTAATACCTACCACGTTGCTCTAATGCGGATCACATATCTCTAGAATTCTTAGAGATATGCAGGTTTCCTCACGATGTTTTCCTTCACCGATAAGCGTGTAATAAATTGCATTTATCAATGAGACACATAAGTTTTAATAACACAAGATTAAATCTAAAATGTCATTTCAATACTCATATACATATGTATGTATATTGTGTAGACGATATTTCCAATGTGAATTTTAGAACTTTTCTTTTATTAACTGAATAGTAAGTAATAATTAATTATAAAACAATTATTATTTTTAATATTCCCGTCATTAAAGGTTATAAATTCTGAAGCCGGACGTAATAATCCATAAACTGTGAACCCATAAAACGGCAAAGCTTAAAGACTATTCTAAAAGCTGAAAGGCCGATATCAACCATGTCTATTAGTCGTCCGCCGCTGAAAGAATTTTTCCATTGTTCATTCTCTTTCAAAAAGAAATGACTTCCTCTGCATTATTGTTTTAAATTGTGCAGCGATTGCTTTCATTGTTAAACGTATCACATTGCATATTATGGAGTGAATTTTTCATGTCTAGAGCACTATTTCTTCTATTAGTCTCTAAATAATCACTATATTGAAAAATAATATAATGACCTATTTTCCTATAATTTATGCAATTAGGCGTTATTTTGCTAAGATTCATAATACAAAAGTAATAATAACATTATTTTGCTATAACCAGCGATAAAGTAAATAGAAAATATCATGTATATAATGCAAAATGTATAGTGGACTAACCATTTTTTTCGTACCAGATACATGCAGGATTCGTAAAAATACTTGTGTATTTTTATGTACAAACCTCCACAACCGCCACTACAATACACAAGCACTACAGACATTCACTATCTCATCAATCGTTATGTCCTGCAACCAAAGCATCTTCAGGAGATAGACTCCAGGATAAAATCGCAAAGCAAAGCAATTCGAAACGATTGTGGTGGCGGTGGTTTGTGCATGTATTTTTACGAATCTTGCAATCGTATCGGGTATGAAAAAACGGATAGTCCTCTATACATTTAGCATTATATACACTCTCTATTTACTTTTTCGCGGATTATAGCTAAATAATTTTATTATTACTTTTGTACCTCTTTTTCTGGTTATTTAACTGAGAAGACCTTGCAGAAAACTTGAAAATTGCAGTTTTGAATAATAAAGTTTTTAAGTATTCTATTGCATACATTTTTTGCTAATTATCTCAACGGACCATAGAGCAAACAGTATATTTACGTGGCCCTAGCCTTTCACGTCGCAAACTAACCAGTAAATGGTTAATGTTGGTCACAAGTTACGAGAAATCAATAGGCATCGGTATCTTTTGGAGTTAAGGTCTAAAATGTCACGACTTGAATACCTTAACTTTATAAAGCTTCAACCTGCCATAACGACAAATTCACTACTAGTAAAGTGAAAGTCATACTTTTGCATTACGTATAAAAGGGGAAGGAATAAGGTTTAGTTACCTCGGAGGTAAAATTACAAAATACGGAGTCGTTAACTTCGCGTACGCCGGCATTAAGGTAATGACTCCATCATACTTCGATGGAAATCTACTACTGTAACAACAGTTGTTAGTTGTTGAATTGCAACTGCTTTTATGAAGACTAATTTTCGTACATTTCCTACTACTGCACAACAGAAATAGTCGTGGCAGAATTTTAAAGGTGAGAAGTGCTTTAATAATTTTATACGAGTATATTGGTACTAGATATACATTTAAAATATTTTCTCTCTATGGCCCAGCCGTTAGACCGCGGTATCTTTACCAACTGGATAACGGGTTAAACAACACCGGTACCTAAGAGATTTTTATAAATCCTATTGAACTACTGATCGATCATAATGATGAATACTTTCCAAGTAAAGCTTGTTCACATCATGCGCCTTACAGTTAAGGAAATTATGTGAAAAAAACAACAAATCCTGCAAAAGTAACGGCCTGTTACTATGCCCACTGCTAGGCTAAGGCCTCCAATCCTTCTCTCGGTTTTTGGAGAGAAGGATTGGAGCTAAGACCTACCACGATGCGGATTGGTAGGTTACACATATCCCTAGAATTCTCTAGAGATATGCAGGTTTCCTGACGATGTTTTCCTTCACCTAAATTGCAATTATCAATTAGACACATAAGTTTTAATAGAAAAACTCATTGGTGCCTGCCCGGGGTTTGAACCCATGTCGTCTCTAGAGAGTCGCACGGTCTCACCGCTAGGCTATCACAGCATTTTAAATCCCGCAAAACAGGGGCCATTACAGATCCTCTACTTCTTCTTCTATCTTAAATCTGACTGAGATGTATATACAGAGTCCTGTACTATAATAAAAATCATTTTAACCTTTCATTGAATTCTTTTAAATGTTTATTCCACCAACATTTCTTAATTAGCAACAGCTATTGTTCTATCATTATTTAAGTATACCTTGACAAGTTCAGGAAACAAGCTAATGAAGGCTATGAATATTTTATACGAAACCAGTACATTTCCACGTCAATTAGTGAGGTAGTGTTCTTTTATTTCAGTGGCTTGGTTGTTATGCATTCGTTTTTATTCACCCCGAATCCCGTAATACAAAAGCGTGTCAACTCTATACGTGAATCACCACGGAGTCAGTCAGGACTAGAAGTGTCGACTTAAAGTGCTGACTTGGGTGACTTGAGCCTTTTCAATTTGTAAATTATTATACAAAAATACAACAAGGTACGATTTATATGTTTGTATCATAAAATTTTAGTGTGATATTAAAAAGCTTACTAACAGGGAAATAATAAAGTTTTGCCTCCTTCAACTCCACTAAAAATTTTGGTTAGCACTTTGAGAACTGATTTCCTAAATTATGTATTGAATGATTTAATAGTTAATAAAACATATTTAAATAACACATTCATGTAGACTAAAGAAACCAGTGATTTCTATATATATAGGCAGTACTTATAACTTCTTCTTTTTCTTCTTTAGTCAATAATCATTAGATTTTGGCCATAGATTTGGAAAAGACGGAAACTGGACGTTGCCTGCTTTGAGTTCGTCTCACTACAAAGACTTATCTAATGTCTTTTTCTGGAGAAATTTGCAACAAAAATACCTTACAACCCAAACAACAACGATGAAACTATTTTGATAAATTAAGATCTACCGATCACCTTGTTTCTTATTAGATTAATAAATTTCGAGTATAGCTTACCCAAATGCCTGCCGAGAAGCACTTAATATGCATGGGAAGCTCATTGATAGCGTAAAATACAGAATACCAAAATGTTAAGGCCTATATTTGTAAGTTAATAATACACAATAAACTGCTGTGCCGTGTCCACCCTCATTTTTTACCGAGGTGTCGTAAGAGGCGACTAAGATAATTTGAAGTCAGCCTGGCGGCCAGTCGTAAAATACCTAGCTAAATCACGTGACAACGTGTTTTAAACATGTTATGCCGAACCCACTTAGAGTGGTATAATGTAGAATACACAATAGACTTATTAAAATAATAATAGAAACTATTAGGTTGTCGGAGATTTTACTTTTTGGTAAGTAAAAGTACGGTCTGAGTTAAAATAGGTATTAACCTATATAAGGGTGTTTAAATAAGCTTCGTTCGTGCTATTTCAGAACCGTAGTTCTAATCGGTTTGTATACAACACTGTACCGGCACACAAATCTCTGCTCTCGAAGTGCGGCTTTGCCGGTTGGTAATGGGGTTAATTGAATTAACCACGTCCAGATACAAATGTTTTATGAAACAAACAATATATCACGATAAGATACAAAGGTCATTCTCAGTACAACGATTAATAATGATTATGTAATTTAATTAATGTAACCCTGTTTAAATTCAATAGTACAAAAAACTAGAAGCATAATCTAAAAATGAGAAATCTTATATTCTGAATGAAGAGAAGCAATAAAATACGTTACCTTCTAAAATGAAAAAAACTATAACTTTATAATAAATATTTATATTTAAAAAACGAAAAAACAAGGTTGTTATAACCACTAAATATTTGATCAGGCACGTTAAAAATTTGACTATGACAATAATTTTAGAAAACTATATCACAGTAAAAACCTTTCTCGATACCTTCTATTTTATAAGTTATGTATTGATAAATAATATTACTTTATAAGAATTCTAACTGCGTTCTTAGGAAGAAATACTTGCTTCGGTGATTACAATCATAAAAATGCTAGTACAGTACTTTCTATTCATAAATATCGAGTGTATAGTATAATCCAATAAACAACAAGGTGGCAAGAGAGCTAGTTGTTTTTCTCACAAAGAATCAGCTAAGAGACTCAACGCGGAAACACTGCCAGCCTTCTTGGGATCATTCCACGTAAGCATGATTTTAACTAATTTCGGATAGATATAAGCTGTATAATACACAAATAAATATTGTCATATCTAGCTACAGTAGTCTTGTGTGACATACGTTTTATACTTACCGCGTATGTGTCTGTGACGTTATGATGGTTTCATCAAAAGAGCGACACGCTGTGGGCTGAATAGTTGCTTGTCAGCGAGTGAAATATCACAGAAACAAAGTAAATAAAGTATATATATAGCTTTGATAACAACAAGTTAAGAAGTTTCATCTTATATGTACCTATATGAAATTCTCGTATCACAATGTTAATAAGCATACTCCGAAACACGTTGACCTATTTTTATGATATTTTGTATGTATATTCAGTAGATCTGAGAATCGGCTGTTATCTATTATTCATACCCTTAAGTGATAAGGGTTGTCCACCCTTAACATTCTATTTTTATTTTTTGGATTTTTTTTTATAATGTACACTGGAAATTCACAAAAAATAATTTCTATGGCAAAACAACGTGTGCCTTATAAATTATTTTTTGTTTTGTTATGGTTTATGTATTATTATTTAACTGTGTTCAACTGTTGAGCAAAGAACCCTTCTTTTTTTAAAGAACAGAATCGGACAGATCACTACAGAACCAACACGCAGCTTAGTCAGAATTCCTTATAATTGTTTATTGAATGTTAGTCGCCAAAACCATTTTCCTGGTCGTATGTCGTAAAGCGCATGATCAATGATTTAAAAAATAATGTAGATTATACTAAGATAATTCCACAATTACTTTTATACTATTGCATATTGCAAGAGCTGTGATAGCCCAGCGGTGAGACCGTGCGACTCTTTCGAGGGGAACACGAGTTCAAACCCGGGCAGGCACCAATGAGTTTTTCTAACTTACCAATCCGCATTGGAGCAGCGTGGTAGGTCTTAGCTCCAATCCTTCTCTCCAGAAACGAAGAGAGGAGGCCTGTTCCCAGCAGTGGCATTGTGACAGGCCGCTACTTTAATTTTTACTTTACTTTTTGCATCCTGTAAAGTAAAGCATAATTTTATAAATTATCTAATAAGTTTTAAATCTATTTGGCCATTATATATATTATGTTGTATAGCTTAGAAATATTAATTACACAGTTGAACTCAAGGTTTAAATTAATGAAACGAAACGCACCCTCAGACTAACTCATACAAGGTGAGAGATATAACCAAAGGGATAACGTAACAAGTGTATAATTCAGGTAAGCATGAAATTTGTCGCCCACGCACTCTTCCGGAACAATTCGTTCATGCTAGTTAATGTGAAATCAATACAATCGCAAGATAAAAAACGTTAATATTGCATAGTATTCAGTGTACGCATGTACGTTTCGGATCGATTTCTAAATATCATTGGTTGTTTTTAAATTGGAATCCATTCTAATATCATATATGTGAAAGTCAGTTTATCAGTCCACCTGTTAAAGTTTCACGGCTAGTGCGCTGAACCAATTTTGATGAAATTTGCGACAATCAATGCTTATACACCAGGGGAAACACATTGAATAAAAAACGCAATGAATTCTCTGAAATTAATTATTATATTTATTTCTTTTTTTATTGTACATACATATTATTAGAAAAGAGCAAAAAAAATGCAGATGTACAAAGGCTGATGAATTCCTAAAAGGGATCGTCCAATCAACCTTTAACATATAAATATAGAAAGAAAAAAAATAACGAATAACCATGTACCTAGATGAATAAATAAAAAAATAATTAACTCGTTATAATATCAAATTTATTAGTAAGTATTGTTGTTATATCTATGGCATAGCAGTTATGTTATGTTTGCTTTTTTCTAAAGTTTACGTAAGGGTTAAGGGGGACGTGAATTAATGAAAGGAAACGCAACCTCAGACTTAACAGGTAGACGGGAAAGTAAATACCCATAGGGATAAAATTAACGCGTGGTCAATTCGGCTAACCATGAAAATTTGTCGCCCACTTCCTCTTCCGGAAGATTGAATTCATTTTATCTAACGCGAAAGCAATATTAAGCAGGTTGTGTAACAAAAAAATCGATATAATGTGAATCGATTTCCAAACTCATTGAGCATTTAAAATCTTGAAATAATTTGTTATAAATTACGAATTTATTCGTATCCAAGAAACGTAAATAAAGCCGTAATTTAAACTTGGAATATGGATAGTTGTTATTTATTAATACTTGTAAGTAATGTAAACAGTAAAAAATTATATTATGTGCCAATAGTATTTTGTTAGGTTTCGTGATTTTGACAAATCAACAGGCTACTGTCATTCGATGTATAATGTATTAAAGTTTAAAAGTGTAAAAGTTAAGTTTTATGATGGGACCTGAATCCTTTAGTGGATATGCATCGTTTAAATAAGAAGAATAAATAATAAGCTTTATTTAAAAGTGGCATCAGTGAATTTTTTTTTGAGTAAAAATGTCTTTTTTTTTATTTCACATAATGCTCACGATTCTACTATCGTATAGACATTAGACGTTAGGTCGTATATCTCGGCGCGTAGCTGAGCGACCTATCGGCGTCCATAACTTTCACACAACTCAATCAAAACCACGAGAAACTTAATATAAATTAGTTTAATTTTATTCACAGTCCGAATTTTCTTAATAAGCATCGTTACTTAGCAACCAGAGGTTCCTTTCTTAATTTGATATTTACAATCTATTTAATAACATTAACAGATATAGATTATAAATACAGTCACTTTTTCAATTTAAACACTTATTTTCTTACACAATTTATCTCATAATATACAAATATTTTATTCAAAATAAGACTTAACAAGCGGACGGAAATGCGTCATAATAACGTTCAGTTATTTATTACAGAATCCAAGGGAAAAATCAAAAACCAAATGTTACAATTTGATATTTATAAGCGTTGCTAGATGGCACTATTTGACATACATATACATACACTTCTTACATAAATATTTTTATAATCGCCGATTGCTAGTACTTCAGGGTGAAAGCACCTTTTTGAACTAGTGGTAGCTTCATTATAATTTGATGATTCGAAAGCGCTTGTGAAAGCCAACTTGAATAAAGAATAATAAGAATTTCGATTGAAGCAAAACAATTCATCGTTTTGTGTATTTACTACGCATATTGTTATATTTCCCTTACATCATAGATCAGTATTCAGTTCATAAAACCACGTCCGTGACTTAATGCGCTACTAAATCTTTTCAGGACCGGACTAGGAAAGGAAACAGCCTGCGGCTTAAAGCTCTTAACGGCCACTTTATTCAAGGTCCATTATTTTGTGAAGCCTCTGTGATAACGTAATCCACTAGAATAGTGATATTTCAGAGCTTAATCTGCTTAAAACTGGTACAATACTCACTCATTTTATTATCTATACATATTAAAATCAAAGCCTGTTTGTATGTGACCGATTTTCTCAAAATCTACTAAACGGATTTTTATACGATATTTACTAAAAGATAGTACAATTTTTGAGGTAGATTTAAGTTAATAATACATTACATTAGAAATCCGATCGAATCGCGATTTACGCGGGAAAAACTTTGTTAAACCCTCATTTCCACGCGGGCGAAGCCGTGAGATTAGCTAGTTTTATATACAGCTTCGTAAAAAGCCGCCGTAGATTAGACCACCCATTTCTTACCAAGGTATCGTAAATGGCAACTAAGGTAAGTTGACGTCAGGCAGGCGACTGGTTGTACAATACCTAGCCAAATCATGTAACAACATGTTTATATGATGTTGTGGCGACCTCACTTAGAGTGGGATAAGAGCAAGAAAATGATGACGATGATGACAACTTTGTAAAAAAGGTATTTGTAAAATTAGAAAGGCCTTCTGAATACATCTTAGCATCTAAAATATAGTCATGCAAAGGCTCCAGAGAGAAGCTTATCTTAAGATGTCTTCTAGATTTATATTAAATCCAATAACGCTAGTAAACGAAAAAAAATGCTGAGTGTCTTTACTAGCAGAACTTCTAATGTAAGTACATATGTATATTAACTGAGTTAGATACATTGTAAACCTTATTTAAGTGCCATCATAACATCGCTCTACGGACAATATAAAATAGTGTTTTCTTGCTCTACCAAGTTATGGGTTCTCTTTAACAATCATGAGTTTTGTAGGCGCTACGCTTTGTAGCAATTTGATCCAAAAAACTTTTCTGAATTAGGTCACTTTAATACTAAAGCGTGCGATATTTTTTTTTATTTATTTTCCACCTGTCAACTTTGTCTCAACAAAAATAAAATGAATATTAATTAACATCTTAGTTCACCTGAAGGTAATTTTCAATATGTTCTTGTCAAACTAATTATATGAACTTGTTGGTGTTCCTACAACTTTTCACCGAGACCCTTTGTCATGGTGTAGTCGAGTTGAGATCAATACTAATGAATTAGAAACTTTAGTTCGCTCCTACTTAACTATAGTTTTGAATAAATCAGTCAGAATAGTGTTATATCTTTCCCGGAGTATTACAAAAAGTAAAGTAAAAAGTAAAGTAACGGCCTGTTACTATGCCCACTGCTGAGCTAAGGCCTCCTCTCTCCGTTTTTGGAGAGAAGGATTGGAGCAAAGACCTACCACGCTGCTCCAATGCGGATTAGTAGGTTACACATATCCCTAGAATTCTTTAGAGATATGCAGGTTTCCTCACGATATTTTCCTTTACCGAAAAGCTTGAGATAAATTGCAATTATCAATTAGACACATAAGTTTTAATTGAAAAACTAATTGGTGCCTGCCCGGGGCTTGAACCCATGATCGTCTCTAGAGAGTCGCATAATGTTACCGCTAGGCTATCACGGCTTATTAAATTCAATTTACAAAAACATTCTTCAAAAATTTTGTAGTAAAGAGCGCGAAATGGTATGTAGATTTTTCAGACTCTCAGGACATAGATTGTGTACTTTAATATTAAGCTTGCGCTATATATACTCATTACTATTGCAAAAATATTGGAAATGTAAACAAATAAATAAATAAAAAATAATAATAAATAAACATATGGGACACTTACACACATGGTCGTCCGTCCCCAAAGTAAGTAACTTACTGACGGATTACTGATAAATATACTACATATATAATTTTAAATACATACTTAAATACAAATACACACCCAGGCTCGAAGAACCAACAATTTGTTTATAGGAAATGTTGGCCTTCGGCGGGAATCGAACCCGCGACCCGCGGTGCTAAAGGCAAGGTCACTACCCACTGTGTTAATGGGCCAGTCAAATGTATAAATGTATAATGTATAAATTATTCCGCTAAGTAATTATAGTCATTAATATTCAACGCCGTCGAAGCACTAAGACATTTCATTACGAAACCGAAATATTTGATGAGGATTACTCGCGCCGCATCCATTAGTGTGACAATAGCGAGTAGCTGTCTAGAGCGGCGCTTCTGTCATTCATTTAACACCTGTCTACATCACTTAGAATGTTCCAGATAAAGACGGTAAACAATTAGAGAATAAGGTATTGGTGAATTTATTTATAACTAGCTTTTACCCGCGACTTCGTTCGCGTGGACTCTAGTTCTGGAATAAACATTAGCATTCCAGCCCTTCTAAAATCACCATCCCAAAATCATATAGATCTGAGGGTTAAATTGCTGTTCCTATTGATTGCAATAGGAACAGCAATTCCGCTATTCAAAACATCTACAAAATTTGGTTTCCTTCTGTTACAACCCTATACAACATGGGCATATATTGCTGACTTATTGTTTCCCAATTGAGGTGGGTATAAAGTGTCGATCAGCAATATAGGCCTATAAAACTCATACATTCTTCCAAATTCGTTCAGTTCTTGTGATCTAGTCGACTTGCTGCCCAGCTACGGACCCGGTTCCTGCCTGCCGGCTGGCTTCAGCAATAGACTAGTGATCATATACTCCGGCTCCAACCCGCTACAAGGGTTTCGCGTAATAATAAAATTATTTTGCTATAATAAGCGATACAGTAAATAGGAAATATATATAGTGCTAAATGTATAGTAGACTATCCGTCTTTTCATACCCGTTACATGCAGGATTCGTAAAACGCTTTGCGATTTTGTCGTGGAGTCTATCTCCTGATGATGCTTCGGTTGAGGGGCGAAACGATTGTTGAGTTTGTGATAGTGAACGTGTGTAGTGCTTGTGTATTGTGGTGGCAGTGGTGGAGGTTTGTGCATGTGTTTTACAAATCCTGCATGTAACGGGTATGAGAAGACGGATAGTCCACTATGCATTTAGCACTATATACATATATTTGTAGTTTAGCAAAAAGACTCTAAATTTGTTATGAACCTATGTAATATCAACCCGATATATTTAAACACTTTAAAAATTAATAAAATTTCAAACGTTGAGCGCTTACAGCAAATACATCCCACAATAACGTCAAACTTCTTCGAATTAGATCCGCCTCTTAAAAATTAATGTTCCGAGCGAACATGGGATAACATCGGTTCCTGTGGAGGCTGGCACCGATCCAGTAGCTAACAGCCCGGTCACAGCGTTGGTTGAAATTGTCTTATGACACTTGGAAAAATGCGTCTTTCCAGTCTTTATAAATGTTCACTGTAATTCATGTGGACTGTGTAAAACTGTTAATATTTTGGCAAGTTCTTTAGGAGTTATGAAGTATAGTTTATGGACATTATTTGGATTAAAGCGCCAAATATGAACCGCATATATTTTAGTATGAAACTATCCTTCGACCGTCTGATTTCATAAGTTATTAAATACGAGCTATCTGCAATAAAATCTAAGTTAAAAAACAAAATCAATTTCTATTTATTTCTTCATATCTCCCTTCTACGCCATCGAATTTGTCGTCGAATTAAATGGGGAAAGACGCTTCATAACCGCTTCTCCAACCCGCTCAATAAACTTATGATATCCATAAAAAACGTGGATGTGCACAAAAATGCTTAGGTATACATCGATGGCATATTTACAGTACTTTTGTATAAACAATACTGCTAAGTATTGTTTATACATACGGGTCACATCGCGATAAAATCGTCAGAATTGCATCCACCGTGCGTCGTCTACGTTCCCGAGTACTAGAGTTATTAATTTCTATTTCTACCCTTAATTCAACCGCAAAATCCATTAATTAAGGTCTCTTCCATACCACACTGATATTATCTTCACGCGATATAGCTCACAATGATTTCTTTCGCGAGTTGTATTTATTAATTACTGGATCCCAAGTCGTTGATAATCTAAAGCCCTCTTCTCTGTGGAAAATATTATGCTTCCCTAATTTCAATAGCTTCAGGCGTCATCCTTTCATAGTGGGCATCAGTTAACAGGAATGCTCCCCGATATAAGCAGATGGTTTGAAATCGCTATTGATAACTTTTGTTTGCTTAGTACTCCATGCATATTCAAATTAACTACATAAAAGCCGTTCCTATATAAAAAGAATAGAGCTCATCTGTCATTTGATGAACTGATAACTCTATTGGGAACTGTATAGACAACTCATAAAATATTCATAGTGGGGAATAGAGCAATACGTTACAACGTGATTTATTCGTTTTACACCAAGCAATCAATTCAAATTCCAATAGTTTTTAGGCAAAGTTTAGTCACATTATTGAACTAAAAAACAGATGTTTTTCTTTAAGTTCGCATGTATTTTCTTTTTTTTTTCCTTTTTGTTTTATGTGCAATAAAGTTTTATCTTATCTTAAAAGTAATATCATGTATAATCAATATGCTACTGTGAATTAAAGTTCTCCGTATTAATATCCATAGCCAATTTATTTTTTCATTAAATTACGTTATATTATGTTGCATTCAATAATCAATCCATTCTGATCAATTGCACTTAGTAATCATAAAGCGTCAAATAGAACAAACCGTTAAATCTTGGAATACCTTATATACAGATATTCATCATCTCTTGTGATTATCCCACTGTAAGTGGGGTCGGCAAAACATGTTATAAACATGTTGTCACATGATTCGGCTACGTATTTTATGACAGGTTGCCTGCCTGACGTTGACTTACCTTAGTCGCCTTTTACGACACTTCGGTAAGAAATGAGGTTGGTCTATTCTATTCAGCCAGATACTATACGGCATGAATACCTTACATACAGACATCCGCTAAAAAGGATACTGCATATACATAAATTAAATGTAATTTAATTTATCGTTATCTTAGTGGAATAAAATATACTGAGTACATGTATTAAAATTATAGTAGCAGGTAAAGAGATACGAATGTGTTTAGTAAAAGGTATGAAATTCTGTACAAAAACCTATCAAGTTATAGCAGGTGTAATATTCATGCAAGAAAAATTTCATTTTCTCTAATAAAGATCTATGATGGAAATAAAAAATTTCATAGCGGCGAGTTGTCCGTAAATATTTAAGGCATGCCTACGGATACTGAATTGACACGGGTCTAACCCCGAACTTGGCTCTCGAATATTTCATTTCCCGGCTCTGATTACAACTCACTGCCGCATTGGGAATTGAATTTCCTTCGTAAATCTAATAATTCTTTATTCTTAAGAATTGAGTTACAAATTTTTAAGCTCAGTGATCCTATTTGCAAGCTTATATAATTACCACAATATTTTATAATAACCATTCAATAAAATGACAACAATTTGTAGGAAGCAAACCAATAACCAACAAATCATGACGAAAACATATTTAATCAATAATGAAAATCTTAAAGATACTAAAGAACTTTTCCTCCAAACACAAACAACATTAAAAATAATAAAATCCACAAATGCGTAATTTGAGATCTATATTTTTAATTTATATGTCAGCATTGTCGTCGGGTATATTTTATGAATGGATGTGTATACATATATGATGCTTCAAAGTTTGATATAAACTTTTTAAAAACAATAGACTGATTGTCTCTCTCACCTCAATATGACCATAATTTTGTTGTGATAATGATGCATGGAATGCAGCCGCGTATATTCAAATTAAAATTCAAAATATTCTTTATTCAAGTAAACTTGTATACAAGTGATTTGAATCGTCAACTCTAATGCTAGTTCGGAAAACTGTTCCTACCGAGACTAGCCAGCAAGAAACTCGACGGTTGCTATTTTAAAAATATAACTCGTATAGCTAGTCATATTTAGTCAATACTGTCTTGTACAGGTTAGAGGTGTAGCTAGATGCACACATTCTTATCATCTAAGTAATCCTCAACAGTACATGCTTTCTGTATCAGCCTCTTTTTATCAGTGTTTTTAAACTGCTGTAATCGCAAGGCTAAAATTGATTGTGCAATTTTATTATTTAATCTTATACCCCAACCCACAAACGATTTACGTACTTTTTCTAAGCGCAAAGCAGGAGCAGCAACCTTATGTTTTATGTACGAAAATTGAGACAAGATGCTCTACAACGTCTTATGTATCCTTCATACATAATTATTTACTCAGATACAAAAAGAATATTACAGAGGCTAGAAAATTATATCAGCATTAAGCAACGTAGAACAATAAAAGGAATATCAAAAATCTGCTAACATAGAGTTTTTTACTAAAACACCCACAAAAAGGTAACCAGACATGAACAAACTACCCAATAAGAGAATCTGTAAACAGGTCGCAAGGTCCCAAGTACAAAGGAGAATGCCCACTGCCAGATAGTAAGGTAAATTGCTGAAACTAATTTTTACCCCCACCGTAAAACAATCCTGAGATTCTAAATTTTTAGCGCTATGTACTAGATTATAAAGTTCAGTTTAGAACGCTGAGGTATAAAACTAATTCAAACAAACAAAAACCACATTCGGTCGTTTGTCGCCCGACCATTACTCTAGTAGTAGCGGCTAACCGAAGTATATCTAAACCATTAAGTACAGAATAGGTATCTTATAAATTTTGAGTTTGGACATATAAATCAGGCTCGTGAGATTAATAGGACATAGCATGTAAACTTTACAAAGTTTAGTATAAATAATATTATTGTAGTATTCGGGATTCCAAGGCAAAGTCAAACACCGTAGCTTTAATATACTTATTTTATGTCTCCCAATACACTTTCCTGTCTATCCTCCGTCCTACGTCCTATTTGCTTTCTTTCTTCTCACTCACTCACTCGCCTGCATTCCATTCCATGCATTCACTTAACGTTCCTTTCCCACATTGTGGTATAAAATTTAGATTTTTGATATCATCAATAGAAACAAAACAGATTATAGTTTAAAGCCTCTTAAAAAATATACATTTTATTCTTTTATTTTTGTGGATTGTATTCGTAGTTGTGAATAAATTGAATTCAATGTAACTTGTTGCGATAATGATGCTTTTTACCTGTTTTTTATATAAAAATCGTAAAATAATATAATAAATAATTATAATATTATGTTATAATGATATACAGCAACCGTTTAAAAAGCGATATTCATCTGCTATACAACAGATAATAAAATGAATAAGTAATTAAAGATTCTAGAAAGTAAATAATGAACAAAAATAGTTTAGACGACAAAAGAATTATATATAGAAATTCATACGAAAATCAATACAAAAAGGTTTTTATAGTATAAAATTAACCATTTTAAGAGAACAAAATTGAAGGCCTTGGCTAGAGAAAACATGTTGAAATTTTTAAAATTTTTATCGCTATTAGTAGTATGTTATTCCATCTTGTATTCAAACTCACATCTCTCTTAATTATCGTAACGAAAATAAAGCCTCCAATTGTAATAAACCACGTTAACTCTACTTGAATAGGCTGTATATTTTCTTTATGATAATGTGTGCCATGTTCTATTTCGAATTCCGAGTTGCTACATTTTTTTCGTGTCGCCTCTCGAATAACGTCCGCGTCCGCGTGGTTTTTCCGTTAAGAAGTGGACTTCAAAAGTCAAGTGGTCTGGCGTGAGACCGAACAAGGCTTGTGGTTGGCTGGCTTACTATAAAAATTTTCGAATTGAAACTATCGTGAGTGGTATTCATAATTAATTTTGAGAGACCGGCTATACTCACGTCTTATTTTATCGGATGAGCCCGACTAGTTTCAAGCCCCGCCGAGATAACGACGCGTAAAGAACTCATGAATCCCTTGAAACTAGTCGGGTTCATCCGATAAAATAAGACGTGAGTAGCCGGTCTCGCAATATTAATTACTATAAAAATATTACACCAATGGGAATAAATATATATGCGACTTGCCCGTTGGCGCAGTGGATAGTGACCCTGCCTTTAGCTCTTCGGGTCGCGGGTTCGACGAGCCGAGCGTCAACATTTTCTATAAACAATTTGTTGGTTCTTCAAGCCTGGGTGTATATATGTATTTAAGTATGTACTTAAAGTTATCTATGTAGTACATTTACCAGTTGTCTGTCACCCACAGAAGTAATAAGTTACTTACTTTTGGGTCGGACGACCGTGTGTGTAAGCGTCTCATATATTTATTATTATTTATTGTCATTACACACACTCCATACCCAACACTCAAAATGTTTTTTTTTCTCGCGTCTCTTATGTAATTAATGACGTGCATTAATTAAATTAGATATTTTATGCTAATATGTATTATTTGAAAGATCAAAATTTTTAAAGTGTAAAATAATATTTCTAGTATATACTCCGACAATGTCTGTGTTGTAGTTGTTTTGTATAAACAATAATTATTAATAAATAAATCTTTATCATTTGATTGATTTTGTTTGATAATAGTTTCTTACCAGTGAAGTTTTAATAACTGATGTAAAATAAATAATGAAAATTTGTGCATTTTTGTATAATTTAAACATTCATTAAAGATGAGGGTACGATTAATTTGTTGAAGCATATATCATATAATTACAAGTTTAAATAGATAATTGATTGATATTTCAATTAGTGGCAATCTGATATCGTTACAAATATTATTTGATATTAATTAATATCATCATTCATCATCATTCTCCTGCCCTTATCTCACGCTAAGTGGAGTCGGCACAACATGTTACAAACATGTGACAACATGAGACAAACATGTGACAACATGTTACAAACATGTGACAACATGTTGTGTCATGATTTGGCTACGTATTTTACGACCGGCCGCCTGGCTGACGTCAACTTACCTTAATTAATCGCCTTTTACAACACCTCGGTAAGAAATGAGGGTGGTCTATTCTATGCAGTTGGATACCGCACGGCACCTTATATTAATTAATAATACTCACAATTAAATATCAAGGCACAAAAAATCAATATCAATAATAAATGCTGCAATTTCGATTTCATTTTTGGAAATGGATTGAACGTGGAATTTCGAGTCATCAAATTAATGGTCATCAATTCACAATAAAGCAACAGAAAGGTATTGCACAATTTATATATTTTTTTACAATTATATCGACGGGGCATTACCTTATTAACAATATTTACAATAATTATTTACTCCATAAATAATAATATGAAAATAATTATAAACCTAATCAATGATAAAAATTTTAATTTCATTAAAAATTAACTCAACAGAGCAATAAGATTAGAAATGAAGAATATTTGGATCTAATATTTACAGAGTTCACGCCTATATCTAAACTTTGAATTAATGTGCCCTCCAGACCTCCTTCAAAACAGTTTCAAGTTCATAATAGTTTGAGATACAATAAAAAAATATAGGTATATCATTTTATTAGAGATAACTAAAAAATAAATCAATAAAGGACAACGTAATTCATTAATGTACAAATGAAAATGTATATAACACTCATGCCCGTGACTTCTTTCCCAAAAATCTACCAAGTATTAAAAGTCACCTGGCCTATATCCCTCTAGGGTCCATCCTCCAAAAAAATTTACATTCGTGGTTGAGGTATTATTGAAATTTGATATGTTGAAAAAAAGAAATAAAATTATACGAAATCAATCATATTAAAAAAATATATTAATATTGCGAAATCAGAAACATAGTCATACTTTTACCTAAAGTAATAAAGGATTTACGTAAAATTATCATTATATATTCAGCTTAGTTACATAAAATTTAATACAAAAATATATAGATTTTTTTTTAATTTACTTGTTTTCAACTACTTAATCTTACAGACGTTATGATAGAATTATTTTGCTATGATCCGCGTTTGTTAAAAGAATCTATGTAATACTAACAGTAGGAAGAAGGCAAAGTTCGCATACCTTATACATGCAGGACCAGTCACCACGCGTATCACAAAACACCGCCACAAACAATAAACCACACAAGCACTACACGCACTCACTACGACAATCTCTACGACCGTTTCGCTACGTAACCGAAGCATTAGGAGAATACGCTCCACAACTCTTAATGTATTACTTAATCTTAAAAATTTACAAAACAGACTGGGCCATGATAGTATGCGCGTTTATAAATAAAACGGTTACGTAAAAACTTCAAAATTATTAGTGTCTAGGAATTTAGGTATTCTACCTCAAAAGTGTTTACAAGTTTAAGTAATCCGATAAAAAAAAAATTATAGAATTAGGCGTTACTTTGCGGAGATCCATAATTCTGTTACTTTTTATTATTTTGTTATTACTTTGGTAACCAAAAAAGAAACAGCTTAACAAACTCAGTTATATTCTTAACCTTAAACAGACAAGGTTATAGCATATTAAATATTAAAGCATTATGATACTTAAAATTTATGGCAAAAGATTTCCTATCATCTGTATACCGTACAATTTTATATTTCTTTGACAAAAATAATTATGACTTAAATATTCTAACAGTAAGCCCTCATAATGATAAATGTTTAAAAAATATATGACATTTGTAAACTCGAAACAAGGTATGATATTCAATTTTGGAAACTGCCTGAAATATCACATAACTAAATTCACATCACGGAGTACCCATGGGAAATTACCAAACATAATAAGGGTAAAGTTTACGAATTCTTAATCTCATTTTGTTAATTTTGAGGTATAATAAAACTTGGGAATATTCAGGACAAGTCGGGAATGATTTAATTCAAAAGTAAATATAGCGGTTTTGAAAATTCTCATTGAAAATTGGTCCCAACATATTCTCTGATAAATCTTCTTAAAGAATTACACACTACACTTCGCAACGATAAAATACTTGTCTTTTATTGACACGTATTGTCAATATCAAGTTTCAAATTCACTTCAATTTCAATTTTACTGGAAAAGCTGTTCCTTGACTACAACAATATCGATGCTGCCTTATTTAATTTAGCAATGTTTTTCTGCAACGTTTTAACTTTTAAGGACAAAGATTCCACGAATATCAAAACATTAAGTGCTTAATATACTTAAGGCCAAGCATTTTTAGGTCAATATTTTTTATAATATTTACAAGGAGACTAGCCTTTATTTCCAGACTTCAACGTATTTGCTTCTTTATTCAAAACACTTAGTAATATATGGCACTAAAGCCAAACGCCCTACTGCATAGTCCCTGCAGTGAAACTGTGTACTGCAATCACTTAAAACTGGCATCGTTGAATGTCTATTCAGATGTTTGCAACAAAGTTAAATAAGTTGTATAGAAATAGTGGTACCCCAGTGGTTTTAAAACACATTTAGTTTTAAATTCCAAGCTTTACATGCCTCTACCACAAAGTTCCATGTGCTTTTTTAAATTCTTATATATAATGTTTTTTAGGCCTTAAATCAAATCTAAATGCAGAACGTTTGAATGCAAGTTTCACAAATTCCCCGAATAGCGTCAGACATCTTATAATACGGGGCCATGTACTGACCTTGAGTTAAAATGAAACTATTTAAATTGAATCAAACTTCAAGGATCGTCTTCTTCTTCTTCTTCGTCAGCCGATGGATGTCCACTGCTGGACATAGGCCTCTTCATGGGATCGCCACACCACACGATCTTACGCCGCCTGGATCCAGTGGCTCCCTGCGACCTTTTTGAGGTCGTCTGTCCACCTCGTAGGGGGTCTACCGACGCTGCGCTTTCCGGTGCGGGGTCGCCATTCCAGCACCTTAAGACCCCAGCGCCCATCGGTCCTCCGCACTATGTGCCCCGCCCAGCGCCACTTTAGCTTCGCGACACGCTGAGCTATGTCGGTGACTCTAGTTCTTCTATGGATCTCCTCATTCCTGATTTGATCTCGTAGAGACACTCCGAGCATAGCTCGCTCCATCGCCCGCTGAGTGACTCTGAGCTTTCTTATAAGGCCTATGAGTGAGCGACCACGTTTCGGATCCGTAAGTCATCACGAGCAACACGCACTGTTCGAAGACCCTGGTCTTCAGACACTGAGGTATTTCGCACGAAAAGATCTCGCGTAGCTTCCCGAACGCTGCCCATCCGAGCATTGGATTCGGCGACTAACTTCTTTCTCGAAATTAGACCTACCTAGCTGGACCGTGTGTCCCAGGTATATGTACTCGTCTACAATTTCGAGTGCAAAGTTCTCAACGATGACCGGGTGGAGCGGAACATGTGATTTTGACATGATTTTTGTGTTACTCATGCTCATTTTAAGGCCCACCTGCTGAGATACTCTGCTGAGGTCGACGAGCATTGTGTTAAGGTCCTCCAGAGAACCTGCCATAACGACAAGGATCGTCAAGTTCTATCAATTATATGATTAATGGACATATCAATATTCCTATTCCGCTATTCCGAAAACTAAGACCGAATTACTCAATAATTATAAATCCTCTTAAGTTTCTTACACACACCCTTCCGACGTCGCAATGACTAATCAAAGTCATACCATCGACCCTCCATTACGCGTCGCCCTAAGCCGTGGTCCGGCCTCTCAGGAGGCACCCTTAGGACGACGTTACCCGACTTCTGCGCTCTACTCATTTCGCAGCCTCGACGATGCTTCTGCGCTCGCCCGTCCCGCGTGGTGACGCGGTAAAAGCCGTTAGGGCCAACAGCATACAGTCAGTTAGAAAAAAAAGGTCCTTGTTGTTGGCCAACTTTGTTTTCTCATATAAAATTTTCACTAACATAATCTGCTAGGTTTATTTCGTACTAGCATACACGTGCATCTATTTTTGGAACCCTAAGCGGTTTACGGAATTTATGTCAAGCGTCCCGCCCACCGCGTTCTGCGCAGTTTACGATCACTTAGAGCGACCATAGGGTCCACTATTTCTGTATGTCGATTTAAGCTTTATGCACTGGACACAGCAAAACTATTTCAGTAACCGAAATTTAATAGTAACACACATTATTGAGCTTTTTAAGCTTCTGAATCTTGACTTATTAATAACACATAAAGTCTAATCTCATTGATTTACTGGTTGTGGTTATCAAAGTTTGAGACAATTATAATTAGGTTAATTTATTTTAAATTGTTATTACGTATAAAATTTCAGTTTTATTGTTACATAATTAAGGTAAATAGTTTATGCTATAAATGTATATAATAATTCAATAAATTTGGATACATCACTATTTTTGAAGGATTGGAAAGCAATGTCCAAGATGTAATGTGTGTGTAATATTTTTTTCTATATTTACAATATTTCTTCGAAGGTTGATTGCAAAAATATATTTAAAATTCTTTGATTGAGTTTCATATTCTCGTTTATTTCCCTTAAAATACGCTAAGTTATTAATAAAATTAACCTCAAGTTTATTCGTATCAGTTATATAACAACGATACAACAACCTATAAAGTGAAACGAAGCGACGCAACTATATCTCAGAATTTTAGCTGGGATCAACATTTTCTAGCAACACATACATTCTCCTGCCCTTATCCCACTCTAAGTGGGGTCGGCACAATATGTTACAACACATAGGCCGCCTGCCTGACGTCAACTTAAGTTAAGTTAAGTCGCCTTTTACGATACCTCGATAAGAAATGAGGGTGGTCTATTCTATGCAGCCGGATACCACACGGCACATACCTTAGTCGCCTCTTACGACATCTCGGTAAGAAAGGAAGAAATTAATTTAAGAAAGGTCTATTCTATTCTGCCGGATACACGGCGTAACATTTTCTAGCAACAATTTGTTGGTTCTTCGAGTCTGGGTGTATATATGTATTTAAGTATGCATTTAAAACTTTATATGCATATATTTCACACCCTCTGTCACCCATAACACAAGTAATATGTTACTTACTTTGGAGGCTGACGACGGTGTATAGTGCCAACATATATTTATTTGCACCGTTGACATATTTCCATCAAACACCAAATATAACACCAAAAGTCTAATAAGAATTTTCGTGTTTAATTTTCAGCCTCGTAGCTTTCGCTCCTAATATATGAAGCGCGTTATGGACTTAACGCCTAGCACCGTATGTACATATTTCCACATTTCCACTCAGTTTACAGTTACGACCTTACACTTTACAAGCACGGTAGCGCGGCTATACTGTGCTCATTATAAACTCGTGTAGTGTGAGCTCATAAAATTCTTAATGTAAACAAAACATACTACGTTTTGCGATTTTCACTTGTGGAATGAATGGAGTCGGTTCGGAAGAAAGTGAACATTGTAAAAGAACATTGATTATATACTATTTATCCTTATTGACTGGCGCGTTGGCGCTGTTGCAGTGATCCTGGTTGCGGGTTTGATTCCTGCCGAAAGCTAGTAGGTATGAGTGTGTATTATAGTAGTTTATGATACTGTTGCATAATAAGGGTTCTTATAACACGAGTGTGGTTTAAAAAAACAAGCCGCAGGCGAGTTTTTTTATAGTGTCACACGAGTGTTATTAGACCAAGTTATGTACAGTATCATACACTACTTTATCTACTCTCATACTATAATACGTAAAACGTACGTTTCCATTACATGAACTCGTGGTAACATTTAATATAGTTGCTCCTAGACTTCGTCGGCACCAGGTTCACGGTCATGTTTGACGCAGCTTTCAGAATATCTGGTGGTGTACAATCACCACTATCCCCGCTCTCAGGCATGTTTTTACACAAAAACTTTTTTTTTTACAAACAAAACTAAACTTCGTTTTAAAAGATTTTTTAAATGTCATATATTGGCGCCAAGGCGCAAACATCGATTGCGCATGCGTGTTGCATCGCCGCGGACCCATTCGTTGAAACCTTTTTTTTTTAAGGTAGACGTTCAACCTCCTTGGTCCAGCTGGAAATTGCATAGGTGTATCGTTATGATTAAAAAGTTACATTATGATACAGGTGTCCATACAAGACCTGTATCGTAATGAAACTTTTTAATTTCTTAGTTTTGTTCTGTACGTAATGTTTATCATAAGAATTTTGTTTTCAGTTTATAATCTTTGTATTATAGTATCAGAGTAGATAAAAGTATGTTTTTTAAAATCTAATATATGTTTATATTTACCAGTTCTGTGTTTTCTAATCCTGTATGTAATTGTCCTACATATATTTTACGCAATAATTTATTTATGTAACTCACCTAATGTTTCTACTACACTTTCACGGCTAAGCTGAAACAATGTTGATTATAATGTTAATACAACTGAACCTTTGAGGCCAAAAAATATCTATATACGAATATTGAAAAATTCAAAAAAGGTATATTATGCATATATTTGCTATAAAATTTCAACGTTTTAATGTTCATTAATTTTTTATATTAAGATATATTTTATATTAAGATTTAAGATAAGATTACATTGTATAAACTGCATTAAATAGATTGTTTTCCAATCGCGGATTATAGCCAAATAATATTATAAAAAACTTTTATCATGAAACTCCGCAACGTAAAACTCATTGTAGAAATTATTATATTGCAGTAATTATAAATATATTGGTAATTGGGATAGGTAAAGTGAAAATTTTAACGTTTAGATAGCTCTATAAAAATAGAACAAAGAAAATTCTTCGTAGAATCCATTTAGTAATTCTTTCCAATTAAGGCGTAAGTGAAATGGACTGGCGGGGAAATCGGGTTTCTAAGTAAATCTAATGTCGAATTAACGGCACTTATGTGAGATATAGAGAGAATAATGTGGTTCTGACCTAATAAAAAAGCAAATCTGATCAAAATCACACATTTTCAAACAGAATATCATCGGTAAACATTTATTATCATCTCAAAGCGTTCGAATTTTTAATACCGAAGTAAATAAAATCATCATCGGTTAAT
Source organism: Morpho deidamia (assembly GCA_947086505.1). Classification (NCBI taxonomy): domain Eukaryota; kingdom Metazoa; phylum Arthropoda; class Insecta; order Lepidoptera; family Nymphalidae; genus Morpho; species Morpho deidamia. The sequence continues at coordinate 11,710,845 of CAMTZC010000010.1, forward strand.
AAAAGTCGTCTAAGTACTGAGCAAACTTAGGACTACTTACTATATTTTTTTTATCAGCCTTATAGGTACTAATTTTTATCAACCTTATAGTACCATACCTTTGGTGGACAAAGGCTATATTTTGTTTTTTTAGAGAAGGCTTGGAGCTAAGACATGCTGCCCCGATGCGGATTGGTAGGTATCCCAACAGATATCCCAAAAATTCACTTAAGATATACAGTTTACCTCGCGATGTTTTTCTTCATCACAAAGCCTGAATATCCTATTGTTATAGCTCAACAACATTAAGTTTTTATCAACTATCACGGTATGATGTTTTCTAACAAATTATCGCTTGTGTGCTTACTGATTAATCATACTAATTAAATAATAGTGTTGAAATAGATAGCTTGATATCTCATAAAATGGAATAGAATCTCTAGACATACGATAAACTACCAAGTATAAGAGCTCAGAGATGTACAGACTTAAGTAAAGTCTGTAGGATTTCTATTACATGAACATGCCTCACAACCTGAAATGGATTACAAATTAGAGAGAGCGATAGGATTCTGCCGTTCAGAGATTGTGTTACGTTAGATGATCAGTTTATACGTGTATAGAGAAATTCCAAGACACCGAAGAGTGGCTATCGATGATAATGCGATGACCACGACGGCTATTTGTAATGATATTAAAGAAATATATTTTTTATAAATAAAGTGGTATAGACACTCTTTAAACTTTAACATCCATAATTAAACTATTAATTATACCTGTCTATCTATTGGAAGCGATTTAAAGCCTATTGTTACGACTTATGAAAACTATCCTACTAATCCTACTAATATTATAAATGCAAAAGTTTGTGAGTATGGATGGATGTTTGTTACTCTTTCACGAAAAAACTTTTGGACTGATTTGGATAAAACTTTGCAGCTATATAGGTTAGGCATTAGAATAACATATAGGCTACAATTTGTAATGATTTTGTAATATAACGATACATGTCAATAAAGTCGGAAAAAAACAAAATCGAAAATGGCCTCTGAGAGCTATCTAGGCGTATGCTGCCTAAATCATTGGAGTTACACAAAGATGATGTACCGTAGTATTGTTTATCTTGAATAGTTGTAAATAAAAGTGTGTGACTGCATATAACTACTTTTTATGTGGAAGCCACTATGACCAAAATTTAATTAAATTAGATACTTTTGCCTAATTTTTCAAATGAACATTTTAATGTATTTGTCAAGTTCTTACAAAAATCAATACATTTGTCGCTTTCAGTATTTCATGTATTATTATTTAATTTTATCACGATATGATTAAATTGAATAGAGCGACATAGAGTGCCGAATATGCGCGGCGCGCTAAGATTGTATGGAATCCATCACTTTTGAAGTTAGACAACTGAAATTTTGGATGTACGAGTAACTAAATAATAGTAGTATATGATACTGTTGCATAATAAGGGTTCTTATAACACGAGTGTGGTTTAAAAAAACGAGCCGCAGGCGAGTTTTTTTATAGTGTCACACGAGTGATATAAGACCATGTTATGTACAGTATCATACACTACTTTATCTACTCTCATACTATAATACGTAAAACGTACGTTTTTACATTCCATGAACTCGTGGTAACATTTAATATAGTTACTCCTAGATTTCGTCGGCAACAGGTTCACGGTCATGTTTGACGCAGCTTTCAGAATATCTGGTGGTGTACAATCACCACTATCCCCGCTCTCAGACATTTTTTTACACAAAAACTTATTTTTTTACAAACAAAACTAAACTTCGTTTAAATATTGACAAGATTTATTATTTATTGTGATATATTGGCGCCAAGGCGCAAACATCGATTGCGCATGCGTGTTGCGTCGCCGCGGACCTATTCATTGAAACCTTTTTTTTTAAGGTAGAGGTTCAACCTCCTTGACCCGGCTGGAAATTGTATAGGTGTATCGTTATGATTAAAAAGTTACATTATGATACAGGTGTCCATACAAGACCTGTATCGTAATGAAACTTTTTAATTTTTGTTCTGTACGTAATGTTTGTCATAAGAATTTTGTTTTCAGTTTTATAATCTTTGTATTATAGTATCAGAGTAGATAAAAAAATAAACTAAATTACACGCGAGCGAAGCCGCGGGCAGAAGCTTGTTATATTATAAAGTATGGCTGTAAAAATGTAAATTCAAACTTAACTAAGGTTTTTTTTGATAAGTCCGTAGTCTCAGAATTTTTTTCATAATTATAGTTAGTTATCTCCTACCACTAATCAATAACTGGAACTCGGTTTTTTTAAGGAAATATTTTACAATTTTACACAACACTTATAGATATTTAAGCTAACTGATTACACAATATCATAAAAAATTAAAACCATTGCATTGAAATTTTGAATAATTAATCATCTCGAAATAATAATAGTATTTTTATCCTTATACCTATATATACGAAAACTCTTTTGATCAGAGATTTCTGCCTGTTAATGTTGTTTACGAGAAACGATTCCAATTTAGCGATAAAGGCACCAGTCCTCTGTTTCTGTATGATTTATTTATTTAACTCCCTTTTTTAAAGTATAAATAGAATATTTAGATTATAGAAAAGGTTGGTAACAAACAGTAGCAAAAAACAGCGGTCTTTTGCAATCATAAGAGTTACTAAAAAGGAGTAGGAACTTTTGCAATGTAGTAACTCGTGATATTTGAAAGGAAAAGCAATTCATGTAGATCCATCTAAATCCGAATAAGATGAATTATGTCGATAAACCTACTCGGTAGATTAATGATTTTCCACTTTCCGTGAAGGTTTAAATACACGAGATGTTTACAGCTGAAAATACGTAAAGAATATCGAAACGATGTCGCGTAGAAAAACATTATTTGAAAAATATTTCAAATTTTACAAGAAGAATATTGTACTACAGATATTTTTTAAAGAAAGTAATTTATAATAATCGATGGTTATGTGCTTCTCTATATCAGATTATGTATTATTGGGTAAACTTCAAATTATACAATTCCATCATTGCCTTACCATCTTATACAGTCATGTATTATTTTATTTTTATTTTTATAAATTTTTTATCTATAGTTTGTTTCGGCACTTCGCTACACTTAATTGATTTTCATTACTTTTACTATTTACATGTATAATTACTTTTCTTTTTCTGTTTGCGTGTCGAAACTATTTAAGTTTTCCGTTAAACCTTAAGGTTGACTTCTAGAGAACGCTTAATTTAGTGTTAAGTCCGCCGCTTGTACATTTATATCTTAATAGTTCAATAAATTATAAAAATATATATCATGACCTAATAGACCTAATACAATTTTATAAGATATAATAAATAGCGAAATTGTGTAATGTGCGACAACGTTACACAATTTTCGTTTCGTTATTTATTCCGTCATCTGTCTAGGGTTGTCAATATCTATATTGACACGGGTTTGAAATTAAGCACTCAGCTCTATTTCAGTTGATAAATATGAGATTAGCTTTAACCCTACAAATGAATAATAAATTTACACGATCTGACATTACAATGGCAGCTCAGAGTCACTGCGTGGGCTACAAATATTAGATTAGACTTTCAATATAATTTAAGATATTTCGTTTTACATAATTAAGGCTTGTGACGGTTTTACAGAGACAACAAATATATGTAGTTTCCCATACCTTTGAAAAAAAAAATATTAAAAAATTTCTATTAATTTATCAAATTATATATCGAATAAAAACACCCATACGAGTGGACTTTCATACTTTTTATGATCCTACGAGCCGGATACAATTCAAAGCGGCTATACTAACTAGGTAAGTGTAGGTAGGTGGAGCCAATGAGGTAAACCATGAAGCTCTTTTCAATATCAAACCTTAGGACCACCGATTATTTCTCGTGTAACAAGTTCCAATTTTCAATAGAAGCATAACATCATTTTATGAGATATACTTGTACAGTAAGTATCCCAAAGGTTTTTTTAATACGAAAAGGATACCTTTTTATGGAAAAAATAATAACAAAACGCCGCTTGGTCATGTAGTGCTTTTTTATCTTTTCTGAAAAAAAATTAAGTCTAAGAATTCGAAAATAGATGTATAAAAGGGTAAAAGTGTTTCCACACCTTAGAGAGTTGCGTTAAAGTGTAAACCGACCACATATATAACTTTTATGTGCACTTACCCTAATTTACTTCACTATTGCACTCATTATGTCTTATATATAATAATTAAACACACACATAGACAATTGTTTGATTACGCTATTATTTGTAATTAAATAATTCATTATTTATATTTTGTTTTAAAAAAGAATGCGAATAAGATTTCCTTTAAAATACTCATGAATTATGTATAGTCTGGTGATTATATTTCAAGATCTTAAATTAAAGCTATTCCAAGTGTCAGAGCAGTGGCCAAGAAAATTAGATCTATTCTCAACGTAATTCAAGACACCTGTTTCAGTCAACCACTTTATATCAACTTTATGTGACAGGTATTTCAGGCGAGTAAAATCCCAATGGTCTTTAGACGAATATACTTCCTTCTAAATTTTATGCTTTAAAAGTGGTGCCACTGCTCAAATTTATAGAGTGAGGTTTTGTTTTATTTTAAACTGAAGAACAGGGGAAGTTCTATTCTAAAAAAATCCCATCGAATTTTAGGTAAAAACATAAAAGAATCGAAACATACATACAATAATAAATAAATAAAGAATAAGCAAGCAATATGCATACATAACGGATTGTACAGACTGATCACGCTTGTTTTGAAATATTTTTTATTTGACAAAAAGTTATTGATTAGCAAAATCCATACTAATATTATTATCTACTATAATATTATTATCTATAATTACTCTGTACAAATTCGTACAGACTAATTGCAATTGCATTAATTGTTATTGCTGTATAAAAATCGTAAGTCGGAGCTTTCCATTTTTATCAAGACAACAATTTTGAATTTGTGGCAAGTTATTTGTGCCTCATAAGTATTAATCCACGATTCAAAAATCTAATAGTAGTATATAGTAGCGTACTGATACTATCTCGTTGCTAGCGAAAAGGTCCTTTTCAAGAAAAGGATTGGAGTTCAGCCCATCATTCTGCTCCAATCTGGATTGGCAGGTTACACGTGAACGTATTGTACGGAAATTATCTAGAGGTATCCAGGTTTTTTTACGATTTTTAATTTTCCCAATAAGTGCTTGATAAATTGTTAATTTCAATTAGGTACAAATTTATTTATAGACAACTCCTAGGTTAAAACTTTCACCTCCTGGTATCTGTAAGAAATCCAAATACACATCACATTTCTTGGAAATTGAATCAAGAAAATATAAATATTTCGCGTGGAATTAGGCAGTTGCTTTAGAACCGATGACTTTGTGTATATAAGTTAGTACCGTTCCCGATAAGACTATCAGCTTCCGTGGTGTCTCCAGATACAATGTTTGTGTGGTGTTTATATTTATCTGATTTAAACAAGCAGGTAAAGTCTCGTCGAATAACTAGTGACAAATTCTCTATGGTTAGTATCATTTTAGATGAGGAATCATTAAAGTTTCGATATTCGTTGAAAAATTCTAGCCTAATATTTAGTTGCTAAATAAAATAAAACTTATTATGACCGAAATGAGTGATCGTCAGGTTTCTTGCCATTTTTAGACCGCAGATTTTTTTGATTTAAGATCATCATAATTCTCCTGCCCTTATCCCACTCTAAGTGGGGTCGGCACAGCATGTTGCAAACATGCTGTCATATGATTTGGCTACGTATGTTACAACCGGCCGACTGCCTGACGTTAACTTACCTTAGTCGCCTTTTACGACACCTCGGTAAGAAATGAGGGTGGTCTATTCAATGCAGCCGGATAACACACGGCATTTACCTTAGTCGCCTCTTACGATACCTCGCTAAAAAAGGAGGGTGGTCTATTCTATTCTGCAGGGACCACACGGCTTATTTTTCTGATTTAACATCATATTTAAAATTACAATAACCAAGCTACTTATTACCCTCCCGACATTTCAATACAACATAAAATAAAATCTACAATAACATCAACAACGATATTGGATATTTTCGATCTACTCTTATTCTACGGTCGGTACTTTTTATTTTCCCTCAATATTTCTCCGACATATAATTTTCCATCATTGTGGTTGAATTTAAAACTATGTTTACAGCAAATATAGTTTTATATCCACTGTTGGAAATCACTCAATCAAATTGAAATTCAACATTACATTTATAGGTAAACTAAAACAAAATGAAAATATGTAGTATAATTTTAGTATATTTTTTAATTTATAGTGTTACTATATATTAAAAAATACTACAGAAAAATTGTAAAAGGTAATTTGAAATGTACAAATGATTAATTATTAAACTATACGAGTATATTATACTTTTGGCACATATAAATTAATTCAGAACCATCGCATAAAAAAGGTTAATTATTTTATTTCTAAAAAAATACATATAGAGGCATAATGAGTCTTCGTTTAAGATAACTTTTATGAATAAAAAAAAATTCAATTCTTCCAAATATCAATTCTAATCCTTTCTGAGATCTTTCAGGCCTTCAGTCATACCTTATTTAGATGCCTTCGTCCGCTATATAGAAATTTCTACGTTTCTAGAATTTTTATTAAAAACACATTCCCGTAACATTCATTTCAATTCAAATTCATATCATGCCTTTAAATTAACAACCTTTGTTAATAACGTGCTTTTAATAAAACGTTTAGATATTTTAAAAATAATAATAGTCGTTTTAAATTATACAATACATAATAATAAGCAGTAATCTTTTCACTTTTTTAAATTGTAATATTTGACAACAAAAGTTTCTACGAATAATTATTTTTATTGAATTCAATTATTTTTTCACTTGTAATAACTAAATTAATATAGTTAATACTCGTAACTCTTATGATTTACAGTTATTTTCATCCATCCAGACTTCATCATTACTTTACTATCAGGTAATATTAAAAATTCATTGTTAAAAAATAGCTAAATCCTAACAAACGCAGAGTTTAATGTTGTTCTTATATATGTTCGTTAAAACACAATTTTATTCACCAATTCAACCACCTAATTAACCATTAAGTCAAAGCGTATTTAAATTTGGCTCCGGGCAACCTATCTTATTATAAATTTAAACCCTTTTTCCATTTCAAAGCGCCATTGCCTCTAGCTGCAATTATTAGTGCTAACCATTCTCCTTACCTTCACTTTGTAATTACAGCAATTTCTATAAAAATATTTCAAACAGACTTACTGTTATTTCGCAAGAAGAATTCTTTGATCCCTGTTATTCATTTTTTATTTCGTTGTTGTGTTATTTTAATATTAATATTGCATTATATTACATTATTTTAAATACCTATCTATACTCGAGTCTCAAAACTGATTGAACGTTTATAAATATAAAAGTAATAAAAAAATAATTTTGCTGTAATCCGCGATACAGTAAATAAAAAATATATATAGTGTTAAATGTATAGTGGACTATCCGTTTTTTCATACCCGATACACGACCGCTATGCGATTTTGTCGTGGAGTCTATGAAGATGATGCTTCGGTTGCGGGCAAAACGATTGTTAAGTTTGTGATAGTGAACGTGTGTAGTGCTTGTGTATTGTGGTGGAAGTGGTGGAGGTTTGTGTTATGTTTTTACGAATCCTGCATGTATCGGGTATGAAAAAACGGATAGTCCACTACACATTTAACACTATATATATTTTCTATATTATCTATCGCGGATTATAGCAAAATAATTATATTATTACTTTCGTATTATGGATTTCCGCAAAGTAACGCCTAATTCTATAAATTGTTTATAAATATAATGAACTAGCTGTTCAGCCACGCGTTGTTGTGGCTCAGTCTGGTCCCGAATGCCCCTCGAAACAGAACAGGTTAAAAAAAGTTCCGATCACCACAAAACTTAATAAGATCATCACCTAAGCCATTCTTAAGATTGTCTGAAAGTTTCATTAGAATTGGTCCAGCGATTTCGAAGTCTATTAAGGACATACAGACAAACATTCATTTTTATATATAAGATTAATATGTATTTGTTTAATAATTTATTAATGTTTAATAATAGAGATGTAACAAATTGATTATTTATTTTTTATTATTATTATTTATTTATTTTCCATAATAAAAAGAATATTGTCAACCCAGAATAGAACGAGCGGCGTTCTCTGGCACATGTATTTTTTGTATTACGTAAGATGTTGATGTAAATAGGAATCTGCTTTACCGCCTCTATACAGGGTGTAGTTGAATTTTTGATCATATACTAATATGTGTACTATATGTCATATGTTAGCAAATGTTATACAAATATTGTAAACTATTACTTTATTTTGAAATAAAATGTTGCCTAACTTAGATAGCATCTGATGAAATCATCGTAGACTATAAAGGTCATACGATATTTCTCTAGTATCCTGAAAATTTATTATGCATTCATACACCAAATAAAAGGAGTTAACAATTCATAAAGAAAAGTAGTTACTTATAATAACAAAGAGAATGAGCACTACTGTGCAATGCTACAAAGAATATTATACACAACATTACCATTTATGCAAATAATTACCATAACAATACCGTGGTTTAAGTTACGGTAATCCAAAAATTAGATTTTTATACATTGACAAAAAATATTTGAGGTTTTTCGAACAAATAGTTGATAAAAGTATATTTTTAATAAGTTTTTTGTTCACAAATATCACAAATTGTTTTTAAACATGCAGTAACAAATAAATAATATAATAAGAAGTTTCTCAGTTTAATGTTTTAGGTCAAAATATAAAAAAAGTTCTCTCCTCTAATCCGTATACTATAGTAACGAAGTAGTAAAAATTCAAAAAACACGCACACTTATAAAACTTTTTTTTTGCAAATATGTGCTAAAATTATATTAGAATCATTTTTTGTTGCAAAATGAATGAAAATATGTATTCGACATCTTTGAAAATTCATCAATCAAAAATTTCATTAAATGAGGCATCTGACCTGTAAAGTGTAAAGCCATTTCGATATTAAACTGCCAACGGCAAAGAATATTGCATGCATAAACTATAATGTGATAATATCGGTGCCGGTATAGTGCTACTGGAATATTGCAACAGCGTTAATACGAAAATGTGTAAATGTGAGCAAAAATAGCAATTTTTGCTCAACATTACTTACAGCATAATATCTCTGTATATGAAACCGTAAGTATAATGGTGATTGATTGAACATGTTCAAAAGTCACTCAATAAAATACTTTTGTTATTACCGACAAGAAAATGTCTGAAACCACATGAAATTGAAATCTTACTTGAGAAAACCATTGTTGGAGTTCAAGGTATCTTTTAGAACTTAGATGATTAGATTTTACAAGTATTTTAGTCTTATAATCATATAAGAGTAGATGAAATAGAAACTTACAAGTAAAAATGATTCATTTTGTCTATATTATGGATAATTTAATCAAAACGCACGTAACGTAAAAAGATTATATTATAGTATGAAACTTCTCATTTTTAAATGTCTAGTAATGTATTTAATTTTTTTAACATATATGATAACCGTAATAAATAATACTAATACTGTAATATAAAAAACTGAAAAAGGTAACAAACAAACAGGGTTTTTATTTAGGGCCTTTATTTCTATATGGCAAATATATTTTTTTAGTTATTTGCTCTGGCATATATTATACAATGTTGAAATTTAAAGCGCACTTATTTAAAATGTACACATTATATTGTAAAATGCCAAAGCACAGGTTCCTGTGATCAAGATATTAAAAACATTAATTTAGTTATAATTTTTGTCATAGATTCGGAAATAAATTAGCTACCGTTTCATCTTCCGTATGCCATTCACGAAAAATTTTCATACATTTAAATAAACTGGAATACTAGAAAAGAGCATTCATAAGCGAATCTAATTAAAAACACAAAACGGACGTTTCTTTGCCTACACTCAGTCGGGAGCCATTTCCTCCTAAGATGTTACTTTGAACGACGAAGAAAGCCATAATAGAGTCATTATGCTACTTTTTCTTTGCACTTTATGTAATTTGCCGTTGGGAAGTCGTCGACGCAAATTGGTTATGAGTTCTGAGTTCATGACATTTTCAGTACATATTTATTTTGGTTATATCATTTATTTTTGAAGAAAAAATCAATTTTTCGTTTGATTAATCGACTGGCCCGTTGGCGTAGTGGGTAGTTATCATCTTCCCTGCCTTCAGCTCCGCGCGATAATCCCGCCGAGGGCCAACATTTTCTATAAACAATTTGTTGGTTCTTCGAGCCTGGGTGTATATTTGTATTTAAGTATATATTTAAAATTATATATGTCGTTATGTTGTATGTACCAGTTATCCGTCACTCATAAAATACTTTGGGGACAGACGACCATGTGTGTAAGTGTCCCATATATTTATTTATTAATCAAATAAAATCAAAACACTTACAAGCACGTTTGAAAGTCAGGGATTGAAATGATAAATAAAACTACAACTGCTTCAGAATGTTGCTCCTACTTCGAGAAGAACCAGCAAAAAACACGGCGGTCAATCTTTAAAATATTTTTAATTTACATTATTAAGCCCGCAGCCTTCTAAAGAGCTGAAAGTATTATCAAATCCAGGCATTTTTGTCACCCACATAATTTTCAGTTTTATAATATACTTCATGTGTAAGCATATTTCTTGCACTTAATTTACATTACACGCACAAGGGAAATATTGATTGACAACAATTTATAATTATAAATAAACAACAACAAAGCGGTTACAACATATGTATCATGTATAATAATAATAAGTATTATTACAAAAGATATCGTCAAGAATCCGAGACGACCTTAAATTATGTATGGTCAATATGCTATGCCGTGTAGTATCCGACTGAGTAGAATGAACCACATTTTCTTACCGAGGTGTCGTAAAAGGCGACTAAGGTAAGTCGATCTGCTGTGTGTTACCCGACTGAGTAGAATAGACAACCCTCATTTCTTACCGAGGTGTCATAAAAAACGACTAAGGTAAGTCGTCCCGCATTGTGGTATCCGACTGAGTAGAATAGACAACCCTCATTTCTTAACCGACGTGTCGTAAAAGGCGAATAAGGTAAGTTGACCCACCGTGTGGCATCCGGTTGAGTTGATTAGACCACCCTCGTTCTTACCGTGGGGTCGTAAAATACGACTAAGGGAGAGTTGACGTCAGGCAGGCGGCCGGTCGTAAAATACGCAGGCGAATCATGTGACAACATGTTTGTAACATGTTGTGCCGACCTCACTTAGAGTGGGATAAGGGTAGAAGGATGATGAAGTGTCAAAATAATTCTTCTACCAGTACGGCTGTCCACTCAGAAGAACTGGTAGAAACTCAATGGTGGCTCTATCTGATAATAACAGATTGATTTAACAAAAAAAGTATTGGTATGAATAATCTATTCATATGGGTTAATCTAACCCAACAAACATCTTTACTTATTATGAAACAAAGTCTCAAAAAGCTGTCTGTCTGTGTGTAATCGATTTTCTCAAAATCTACTGAACGGATTTTTGTACGGTTTTCACCAAAAAATAGTGCAATACTTCCGGATGGTTGAGGTAAATAGTGCATATTGGTATTATGTAAATTGAGTTGAAGAGATCGAGCAGTTGTTAAAAAACTTGCTTGCTGGGAGCTTTAGTCGGGTGCGCTGCGTAAACCAGCAGAAATACGCTAAATTAATGTACCAGATAATTGTAGATCTATAAAAATAGCATAGATAGCATGTCTCTACCTGTCATGGTTAAATCACAATAACTACTTTTGTGTTTAAAATATGAATTCTAGAAAAAAAATTGTGACACGCTGATTTCCACGCGGGCGAAGCCGCTGGCACAGCTAGTGTTTTAATAAAACAAATATCTACATGAGATCACAACGAATTAGACCTAGATCGGGTCACTATGATCCGAAATTAACATTTACGACATGAATATATATCGGGCGTATACACTTCAAGACGTGGATGTACCAATAGTCGATTCGACATTTCGAGGTGACCTTGTTACAAAGTAAACCCACTTACATAAAATTTAATCATCGACAAATTCAGAGAAATCATAGAACAAAAATAAATTTCGGTAATTACTTACACAACACATGCGAAACTACAATAACTCAAAAGCTGAAAAATAATGATCATCCGGTTTTTAACTATAAATTTTTTACCCTATTCATATTATAATACTAAAAAGGATATTATAAGAAAAAGTATTTTTATTAAAACGAAATAAAATAAATCTTGCTTCATTTCTCAAGGTAATTACTTATTCTATCAAAGAACTGCTACTTTGTAGATACAGAATTTTATAACAGGTACAAAAACGTTCTGTATTTTTGTATCACGTACTTTCTTTTAAACTTTGGCATTTCATTAAAAGTAACCGGTAATTTTTGAAAAGATATAACAAAATGCAATTTAAAAAAATATAAAAGCAAGAAATGGCTGGTTATACCTGGGATTTGATTCGGAGTATTTTCGTCCCCAACTGGACTGTTACAACTTTACAAATGACAGTAAAATTAAGCTTTGTATTCTATAAGCTATTTTATTTTCAATTTTCAAAAAAAAAAAAAAATAATTATAATCATATCCCGTTTGACTGCGATTTTTTTCTAATCATATATTTGTAATTTATATCCATACTAATATTATAAGTGCCGTGTGGTATGCGGCTGCATAGAATAGACCACCGTCATTTCTTACCGAGGTGTCGTAAAAGGCGACTAAGGTAAGTTGACGTCAGGCAGGCGGCCGGTCGTAAAATACGTAGCCAAATCATGTAACAACATGTTTGTAGCATGTTGTGCCGACCCCACTTAGAGTGGGATAAGGGCAGGAGAATGATGATGATCCTTACTAATATTATAAATGAGTATGTCTGTCTGTCTGTTACAGTTTCACGTTTTATACGCTGGGGCGAATGATGAAACTAGGTACGATGAAAATAAATAAATAATAAATATATGGGACACTTACACACACGGTCGTCCGTCCCCAAAGTAAGTAACTTAATACTTGTGTTATCGGTGACGGACAACTGGTAGATATACTACATATATAATTTTAAATACAAAAACCAACACATTGTTTATAGAAAATGTTGGCCTTCGGCGGGAATCGAACCTGCGACCCGCGGAGCTGAAGGCAGGGTCACTACCCACTGCGCCAACGGGCCAGTCAATTTAAGTAAATATTGATATACAGGGCACACAAAATAAAAAATACCATTTTCCTTCTGTAAAAGGAAAAGCACATAGAAATTAAGAATATTTCTATATTTACGAGTAAGTATAGGGCAATCGCGCCCTATCGTCTTTGTCGCTTTTTATTCTCTTAGGTTGCATGTTCATCATATTTAAACGTATAGAAAACCTACGTTAAAAATAAAGGTTTAACGAATAAAACAAATAATGTGTAGAATTTTCGGTATTAAGGGGACTTTTGTTTCAGATTCGCTTAATCTCTTTACTCTAATTCAAATTTCAAGCGCGCACTCACGTAAATGTATAAAACATTCTTTTAATGTCCGTAGAATCCGGCTCAACCACAAACACGGATTTGAATTCTTTACATTTAGTAAAGGCAATGATAATTCATTCGTTTTGTTCCTTGACAAATACTTGATTGAACTAAAATTAAAATAAATTAAATTTTTGTCATCTTACCCATCTTTGAGTACTATTGTCGTGTGGTATCCTGATGAGTAGAATAGAACACCAACATTTCTTACTTAGGTGTCATAAAAGGCGACTAAGGTAAGTTGACGTCAGGCAGGCGGCCGGTCGTAAAATACCTGACCAAATCATCTTACAACATGTTTAAAACGTGTTGTGCCGACCACTCTTAGGCTGGGATAAGGGCAGGAGAATGATGGTGATGATCTTTGAATACTTGGTATTTCAGGAAATCGTAGTAAAATAATGTAAGGTCCAAAGGTACCTTTCTACATTTATTATTTTTTACTATATTTCACTTCAATAGCATTCAGTTACAGGTATATATATAGAAAATATATTTAGAGAGCGCGTCTCAATTTAAGACTACTTATATTATACCGTATTTGAACTATTTATTGAGATTGAATCACATATCAAAAATTCAATTAATTTGAACAATTCAAAGTAGAAATGCTTTTGAAAAAGCTTTTAAAAACATTTCATGTCCCTACTGTTATCCGTTGCGGAGTTACTTCGTCCGGAGCCATTCCAGGCTGCAGCATCAGGTCGTGCTTATCATAAACATGCATTGTCATCGGAACTGGACGAATATATACAATTTTAGTTCAATTAGACACTGAGAAGTGAGTCAAATTAAACTTGCAAGATTCCACCTTCACATTGAATTGATTGAATAAAGCTTTTAATAATTTGCAAGTACCGTATAAAACAATTTGTAGTAATATACCTATTTAAATTTTCTAAACGCTACTTGTAAAATGTCAAAGATAGATGGCGTTAATAGCAATGTAGTAATGTAACTGATTACACGCTAAAAAAGTTAATTTTAAAATTTGACAGAATTGCTGATTTTGCTCGTTAAATACAGATAAACTGAGGTCTTTTTGTAAAATTAATAAAAGGAAAACTTTATGAAATTATAAATTTATTCACGACGTCCTAGATTGTACGTGTAGAGTTTTTCAATGTAGACACAGATGTTCTAGTCGTTAAGACCTCAAAGGCAATGTAAACCTTCGTTGAAATGAATTTCATTTTACTGAAAAGTGACTGCGACGCAAATTGAATTTTAATCTCTTAAAAGCACTGAATTTTTTTGCTAAAAAGTACACAAGTTTAAGCTGCATTTCATGTAATCCTCTCTCTCTACCATTTAATAAATTATTTTGTACCTTATAAGAATACCATAAAATCCTGAAGATTGACGCTCTAAGAATTCATATATAAAATTGAAATATCTCTTTCTATTTGATAATATTTCAGTTTGTTGGGTAACTAGTCCGTTAGCAGAGCCTTTTCGGTTCTTTGATAGATTGTAAGGCAGTCATACGTATTTCTCTAGCATTTAATGATACAAACAGATCAGTAAAATGTTAGCATATTACGGGTATTCGATCAATGGTCTTGTAATGGATCTAAGAGACATTGTTGGTAGACCTAAAAATATAGGGAAGAGCATAGGAAACTTAGTTCAGCAGCCTACGCTGTTCAAAAGATAAGACAATTTACAGATCTCGAAACAGCAAAACTTGTTTATTTTGCTTACTTCCATAGCATTATGTCTTATGGAATATTGCTGTGGGGTAAATGCGCGGATAGTGAAAAAATTTTCGTATTACAAAAAAAGAGCCATACGTGGCATCTACAATTTAAGTCCGCGTGATTCCCTGCGAGAGAAGTTTAAGGAAATAGGTATTCTTACATTTGCTTCACAGTATATTTTAAACAATGTAATTTTTGTACATAAAAATATAAAGAATTATAAAACGATAGGTGATGTATATAATAGACAAAGTAGGAACGGACATAAGCTTTGCGCCTAGCAAAAGTACGTAAATCGTTTGTGGGTTTGGGTATAAGATTGTATAATAAAATTCCGAAATCAATTTAGGCCATGCCATTAAAGCAGTTTAAAAACACTTTTAAAAAGAGGCTGATACAGAAAGCCTTATTGAAGATTATTTAGATGATAAGGATATGTGGATATAGGTGCACTTCTACCCTGTACAAGACAGTAATAAATAAATGTAACTAGTTTTAAGATTTATATTTTAGAGAGAAGAGCAACCGCCGAGTTTTTTGCTGGTTCTTCTCGATAGAAACAGCTTTCCGAACCAGCAGTAAAGTTGACGATTCAAAAGCACCTGTTTACAAGTTTACTTGAATAAAGAATATTTTGAATTTGAATTTGAATTATGAATTTAGGACATTACCGTATTAAATTAACACTAAAGATTGATTAGCTGATACAAAAACGATGAAGGACAAATAAAGTCAACGATAGGCTGAATACAAATGTACACACAGTTTTAATTAAGAGATACGGTCTAATAATGACAGTGTAAAGGAGAAAATTACATTGTTTAATCAACGGTGACCCAAATAGGCTACCGAATCCGTTACTAATATTTGTACGTGGTCCTATTCAATAATGGTTTGGTTTCGCACATGCTATGGAGAAAATAAGACTTTTTTAACACCCTTGTTATTATCATCAAACACGCCTAATAGCATGTAAACTGATTCAAGATACAATAATAAAGATTAAATCGGAAAAATCGATTTATGACAACAATAAATCATAGATACATCCGTACACCAACATAAGCAATAAAGTTGAGTTAAGATGGTTCTTATTTTTTTTTAATAATTAATTGTTTTTTTATCAACATTTGCGCTAATTTCATTGCCCTCTCTGAAAGACTAGATTACATATACAAGTTTAGTGTGGACTAATCTTTTGCATACCTGATACATGCAGAATTCGTTAAACTATAAAATCTCAAACTACTACAACTAGATCGCCTCAACCCCCACCATTTATATTTCCTCCGAACACATACAAAAAGCTTGAACCAGAAACATTAATCATATATTAGGATACCATCGCTATTTTTCAAGATTTCAAGTTGCTCTAAAATGTTTTATTAATTATTCAGATACTTTAGTTAATATTTATTAGAAATTATCTATACTTATTATCAAACAAAGTCCCCAAAAGCTGTCTGTCTGTACATGATTGATTTTCTCAAAATCTAGTGAACGGTTTTTTGTACGGTTTCTACTAAAAGATAGTGTAATTCTTGCGGAAGGTTCGAGTTTACATTATCGTTTTCGTTGGGTAACGCGCTTATCTAGTGTCCCTAAATGCCGTTATTCCATAAAATAATATAATTTCATCATGAAATATGATTTTTCACACAGAGTAGCAAGTTTCAACACAAACTCTTTCCCGGCCGCCATCTGTCTACGTAATTAAGCTTAACGAACGCAGTACAAAAATGAGCTTACATAAACGAACCTAATTAGAGACGTAAGACCGCTGTTTCTTTGCTTATCCACAGACTGGAGCAATTTTCCCTCAAGATCCCGCTTTGCGCAACACAAATAGCAGCTATGGGACTATTACGCTCGTTTGTCGGATATTATGTCCTCTTGACTCATAAGTGCACTTCTTCGTTTCACAAATCTGATGTTTTATTTTCGATGAGGGAAATGGAGTACTATTTTCAGAAATTTTACTTGGTTGTGATCGGTATCGGCCGTCATTATCTTAGTTCAAAGCCATTACCGTAGAAAATAAACATACCTATGTTAATATGATCAAATCATAAATAAAGAGATCCTTTTTGCGTTTTTAAAAATAATGAGTGTACTCAAAGAAACTAATTTTTTTTTTATTCAAGTAAACTTGTAAACAAGTGCATTTGAATCGTCAATTCTTCTGCTGGTTGCGCCTACCGAGAAGAACCAACAAGAAAGTTGGGGCATGCTTTGTAAAATATATAATTAGTTTCCTACTAGTATTTCGTCAAAGCTATCTCGTATTTGTATGGAGTAGCATCTAGGCTATTTATATAAGTATATATAATCTTCAACTTTATCAAATTTCGTCATCAACACTCCAGTGGATTAACAGACAGACAGACTTTCACATTTATAATATTAGCGTGGGTAATACAAATTTGTATGCTTTTAGTTTGAATGTGTTTGTATTTATTTATTGTGTATTATATTTATGACACATTGTGTTCCACACAAATAAATGAAATTTGAATTTGAATTCTAAACGGATATTCAAAAACATTTAAACAAACCAGCCTTTTCATTTAAATACTACTTCCACTATAAATTTACTTAAAAATCATTCTTTCTGTTTTATTGTTTTCTTATCATCATCATCCTCCTGCCCTTATCTCACTCTACGTGGGGTCGGGACAACATATTACAAACATGTTGTCCCGACATATGATTTAGCTACGTATTTTACAACCGGCCGCCTGCCTGACGTCAAATTACCATAGTCGTATTTACGACTCCTCGGTAAGAAAGAGGGTGGTCTAGTCTACTTAACCGGATACCACACGGTGGGTCAACTCACCTTAGTCGCCTTTTACGACACCTCGGTAAGAAATGAGGGTGGTCTATTCTACTCAGCCGTATACCACACGGCGGTATTGTTAAGTTATACATTAGAATATTTAATTTTATCTTAATTGTTTTCAAAAGGTGAAATGGTTTCCCTATAAACTACGGAAGTCGTAAATTATAGCAACGCTTTCACAGTTCCACACCCTATACCGAGCCGAAGTTGGAGTTATCTGAAAGCAACAGGGTCGAACAGGATGTTCGTTGATAAGGAAACAGGATGCCATAACCCAGCAACTACAAAATAAACTATTTTACGGTCACTAACGTGCCTGATACTATAATTATTAGATTTTATGAGTATCCTACTTAAAAGGGGCTTTTTTAGTACATATTACTCTACAATTTATAGAATCAAGAGTCCCATGACACGAAAATACTGAAAATATTATTTTGCTAAAATATTAGTTTGCGGAGTCCCATGACACAAAAATAAAATAGTAACGGCGGCATAGACCTCCTCTCTTCGTTTTTGGAGAGAATGGTTGGAGCTAAAACCTTCCACGCTGCTCCAATACGGATTGGTAGGTTATACATGTCTCCAGAATTGTCTAGAGATATGTAGGTTCCCTCATGATGTTTCCTTCACCGAAAACCGTGTGATTAATTGAAATTATCAATTAGACACATAAGTTTTAATAGAAAAATTCATTGGTACCTACCCGGTTTGAACTCGTGACCCCCTCGAAAGAGTCGTGCGGTCGTACAAAAATTAATATAATATTATTTTGCTATAATCAGCCATTCTAATCTAATCGTAGATAAGGACATTTTAGATACCATTTTATAAAAAATTTAATTACGATACGATTACTTGATTCGACAAATGTTTGACTATTTCAAAGTATATGAGAAATTATGATATGACACTAGCTTCTGCCCGTCAACTATACTTTGTTATTATCATGATTAAAATCAAATCAAATCAAATCGAAACCAATTAAAACCAATTCAGTAGTTTTTGCAAGCATAGAGCGAACTACTAACTGGTGTTAACTTAGAATAACCTCCATTCTACGTTAATACCTGTCAACCATAAGAGTTTCTGTAAGCATTTTCAGAAGTTTTTGATTGTAGAATTAGTAGAACATGACAAAATATTTTGACAGTACTTACGTCCATTTTCCGCCTATTTTTCTTATGTAAAAAAGGGAAAATTAGAACAACCTACCGCGATCTATATTACAGCTCATAAAAAAGGTAAGTAACGTACATTTATTATAAAACTGTGGGTACATCATAATTTCCCTTCAGGCGAAACAGGCGCCATACATCATGCTGTCGGCGCAGATTGATGGCGTAACTCATAAATTGCTTTCATTAGCAATTATAATTAATGTTTATAATTTAAAAATAACCTTGTGTTACCTTAATTATTCCATAATTAAGAAATTTAGGCTGTAATATACCAGGGCTCTGATATCATAATTATTCCTCGAACAATTTGCGAAGCATTTACGAAATTATTTCAAAATTCAAAGGGTAAAAATAATATCTTTTCCAACATTTAGTAAGTATGAAATCTCCTCCGGACCAATACGTGACCATTGACAAAAAATAGGTATAATAGGTATTATACCTTTTACAGAAGAACTCGGATTTCGTTATCAAATAATATACAGAGATTTCGACAGCGTGGTCAACACAATATATATTAAAAATTGGTAATTCATTCAAAAACCGCAAACTACAATTTATTCAAACCTTGAACATGACGTTGATAGTACATACGGTTTTAAACTTATACAACCAATCATGGTTTATTTTGAAAATAGTTCTTACAAAATATTTATATCAAGTTGACAAAATAATTGCGGAAGCATCAGATAGTCTGTTTTCCCTTCATTTCAATTCTTCTATATTCATTTCTTTCATTTTCATTTTCAATTCTTTCATTTCATTTCAAAAAATTCAATTCTTATTCAAGATAGAAATTAAGCGGAATTATACATAACATACCCAACACTTTTCCTAATATATATAAACAACTTGTGCGATATTATGTTGCCAAAATGTAAAATGATAGCATATGCTGATGATATAGCTGTTCTTGTTCATGGAAAGATCTGGCATGAAACCCAAACCCGTGCCCAAGTCGCTTTCCAGCAAATTGTAATCTGGTTATCACGCAACTCGCTTTCGTTAAATGCAGAGAAAACCAAATACATTTCATTTGCAATTAGACAATCTTCCCAAGATCATACTATTTTTCACTTAACAGCACATAAGTGCGGATCAAATTTAAGCAATGATTGTGATTGTAAACACATACTGCGCGCTCACAAAGTGAGCTATTTAGAGGTTCTCATAGACGACAGTTCGTTGTCATGGTCATTTCACATTGAAACGTTGATAAGTAGATTTAGAAAAATGATATATGTATTTAAAATTTTGGGAACGATTGCTAATTTCAAGACTTTAAAAACAGTCTACTTCTCTTTAGTACAATCCATTGCCTCGTATTGTATCAGCGCTTGGGGAAATTGTGGGAAAACCTTGTTTCTACGCTTAGAAAGAGCACAACGGGCACTCTTAAAAGTTATGACTTTTCGGCCACGGCTTTATCCGACTAAAAAATTACTTAGCGATTGTGATATTCTCCCAATTAGGCAAATTTACATTCTACAAGTCACCCTTCGCAAGCATAAACAAATTCCATATAACCCATCGATTTACAAAGAAAAAAGGAGATGGGATAAGGTATGTCCTATAGAGAGTTGTCGAACTTCTTTTGCTAGGTACCAATATCATTATGTTAGTGGAATATTATATAACAAAATAAATTACCATTTAAACATATATTCGGCTATAACTAAGAAATGTAAAAATCTTGTAACTGAGTGGCTTAAATTACTTTCATACGATGAATTGGAAAATTTTTGTAAAATTATAAATTTGTAAATGCACTACAATCACATTCACCAACTTCTTCTATTATTCCCACATACACACGCACACACACACGACACACACACGCACACACACACACCTACACACACCAACACTCACACACGCTCACGTATAAAAAATATATAACTTAGTGCCTAATTAATGTATTATACTGGAGGCGGGCGTTATTGGCTGCGACACAGTTTTAAACTAATGCAGCCAATATCGTTTCACTTTAATTTTTGTGTAATTACATCTATTGTAAAACTGTACTAATAAAATAAATAAATAAATACACAAAGTAATATATATGCGTAATCCAATACCGATAAAGCGTAAGTTTGATATAAACTGCAATAATAAATCGCTTGGTTGGAATAACTATCATCGCTGATTTGTAGCTGAAATCCTGTATCATGGCATAACAAAAGTAATATAAATAAAATTAAAGATTCAGACTTTTAAGTGACGTTATTATATTTATTCATTTTTATTAAGTATTACGTATGTACGTAAGTATTATTAAGTCAAGTTAAAAAAGATTTTAACAAAATTTCATGTCTCTACTCTTAACCATTGAGGATTTTCCTCGTCTGCAGTCAATGCTGGCAGCATCAGGACTTGCTTATTATGATACATGCTTTGTCGGGACTGGACCAGTATGTGAAATTTCAGCTCTTTGGACATCGGGAAATTAGTCAAATCTAACTTGCAAGATTCCACCTCCACTACCATACACGGCAAGATATGTAAAAGCTATTAAAAAATCAACATATTTCATATTAATAAATCTATTACCGCATAGCAGGCCTACCATGAACTTTTATTGCGATGAACTCAATTGAAGACGTAAACTAAATTGTTTTGCTTTTTCATACCATGGCGTCTTAAAGACGCACACTTCAAGTCGGTGCCGAATGAGCGTTCGGAATACGTCCTAAAAAACATGTGAGTAAAAGAGACAGAATTATCTATAGTTCATATAACGTTATCCTTTTCAAACATTACGACCCCAATGCAATCATGGTACAAAAAGAAAGCGGTTCGGTTTAGGTACTGACTTTGAATTGAATCCTTATCTAAAAGTTCATGGTAGGCCTGCAGAAAGGAAATAATGTAAATCAAATATTCCTGAACATAAATTCACCAAAATATTACTGATTACTTTTGTGTTTGATGGTTCAATACTTCCAAAGTCCATCGAACTTGAAAACTGTTGAACGCTTTATCAAATTAAATTTATTGAGAAGGTGGGCGTCGTAGGATTACCTAGTTATACATCACCGAGTGTCATTTTCAAATTAACTTTGAATAAGGTAATAAGTTTCAGAGTTGTTTAATACTACCACCTATATATGTAGTACATATTTAGTAATTACATTCCAAGGAAGACTTTACTTTATTTGAATCTTACCGTAAAACTGGATAAAACTATTGGGTTACAATAAACAATATCATAGCTAGTCATTAATTATAATTTTATACATATATTCCACAATATAGAAAAAATAATATACTGACTGACTAAATATGCGACGATTTAGCGGCTACATATATTATATAAGATAATGGTCCTATTTCTTCTATAAAAAGCGTCTTCGAACGTAATACACGTGACGTATAAAATATATACATATATATAGATGTTATTACGAATAACTTTCAAACAATATGTTGGACTTAGCATATAGATACTGTAACGTGATAATCTATTTATATGTATCAATATAATGAAGTAGTTTACTTGCAAATAAGATAACAGTATCCGCTTATCTATACTAATATATAAAGCTGAAGAGTTTGTTTGTTTGTTCGATTGATTGATTGAACGCGCTAGACTCAGGAACTACTAGACCGATTTGAAAAATTCTTCGGTGTAAGATAGTCCCTTTACTGAGGAAGGCTATATATAGGCTAGATACCATCAAGCTTAGATGAATAGAAGAGGAGAAGCAATAAAGTATATTTCGAAAACTGCAAAATTTAAAGCGTTCCTTGCGTGCGCTAAGTAAACGGTGAATGTTATTAAAAAATTGTTCCCCTCTAAAAGTTTTTATTAAGAGTACGCGAAAGCATATGTCTAGCTTTTAAGGTTAACTCACTTTTACCATAATTAATATATGTATAAGGGTTTACTCAAATAATAAAATTGCAGTCCACGCGAACGAAGTTGCGCTTAAAAGCTAGTTATCAGATAAGATATCATGTCATTTTGATAAAAAATTTAATCCAATGTCACTTTCAATGTGATAGAATGTGATAGAATGTGATAACAAGAGAAGATATGGTCTACGATGACTCGGTGCACAACTAGTTGACTCCTTCACAATTTCAGTATGGTACCTAAAAACTCAATTTTTCTCTAGTACGAATTCGTTAAGAGACTGGCAACTAACTGTCAGATTACCAAAGCCTAATAAACATTTTCAATTTTAAATAGCTTAAACCACATATAATTAAGGATTACTTTTAGTATAAAATTAATTTCACTAATTGGTTTACTTTAAAAATTTGGGTTATAAAGTTCCGTCATAAAATCTCAAGCCAGATTATCATCTTGTCATTGTACCGCCATAAGGGGGGTTACAAAAACTGGTTAATTTTCATAACTTTCAGCGAACAAAAGGACAGATACAATGTTTTGATAAGTTTTAATGAGTTTACGGAGTTCCCCGGAGTTCCTTTGTTCATAATTTCATTAAAATTCCGACACTTTTTTAATTTGAATATATTACTCCCAATGGCATCGCAATGAAAATTTCTTTATGAGGTCATTCCTATTCAATACAAGCATAAGGTAACGTTTTTGCTCTTATTTCAATATATACAATACGAGAATTGTGTATCTTCAAAACAAAAAACAACGGTTTTTAGCTAAATGGCGTTAAAAACATTTTGTAATTGCCTACTCTGTAAGAATTTATCTATACTACGGTTTTTTAATCTTATAGAAATATATGTGTGCATTATAAGTTTTTAGAGTTTAATTAAATGGAAATCTTATAAAGAAATCGTTGGTGCTGTCTGTCAAATCTGCAATATGGCAAGGATAACAAACTTTCCGAACCGATTCTTGAATCCGTAAAATATTTAAGTATTTTATTACAATAAACTAAGATAATTTTTAAACAATTTCCTCAATTTAAAACGTAGATTTCGTACAATAACAAGAAACTTTATCTTTCCTAAAATAAATACGCTTCTCCTGTTTTATAAAGGTGAAGTTTTCTGAAATATTATTTTAACACAACTTAATTAAAGTAAGATTTAATTCCATTGGAAGTTTCTTATTACTTTACCAGCACTCCATGGTTACGGATTTGATCTTAGAGATCGAATTTGTAACCATGGAGAGCATATTTTTGAGTTTACGAGTTAGCATTGTCGCCCATTATTGATTATTGGTAAATAAACAACATACTTTAAAATATTTTAGTTTATGAGTTTAATAATCTTGATGTGTTAACAGCTGTGGTTATTAGATTTTTCAAAGAAGATCTGATAAAAAACTAATTAATGTATTATATTTTTCAATATTCCCAGCTATAAAAGAGTATAAGAGACTTACTTAGTTTATGTATAGAAAAATAGAACCTACCATAATCGCGTCTTATTCTATCGGGTTAACCCGACTAGTTTCGACCCAATCCGGGTCACTTATTCATGAGCTTTACACGGCGTTATCACTGCGGGGACTGGGTCGTGAGTATGGCCGGCTTCTATACATAAACCATGAATATTACACTATTTAAAAACTTACTTTAAACTTAGTCTTTTAGAAACTTGACCTTTTTTTTAATTCTTTTTTAAAATAAGCAAAGATAAAAAAAGTAAGTATATAAGTAGTATTTATTAACTAGTCTATGTAGATCTAAACTAGAGATATTCAACAATGTTTTATGCCAAGAACAATTACAAAATACATTTAAATTCAACTACTCATTTTTAATTCAATTTTAGTTATTACACAGGCGCAACATAAGGGTTTTTTCACAACACCATTTGTTTGTTCATTTCACAACTAAATGAACACTAAATATACATTGGATAAATTAAAATATTAAACAAAAACTTCGAATATTTGTGAACCTCACAAAGAATATATAAAATAAAGCCTCTTTATCACAAATAAACTGCAGAAAAGTGTCAACAGTGGGGCAATTTTGCGAAAACCTCGTCAACGGGACGTGTGCATAAATACCTAATGATCCGATGACCACAGGATTTATTTTGATACCTAGTTGATACTAATAGTTCATAGTTATAATACTGCTTGCTTGGGTGATGCGTCGCTTTGCAATTTAATTAAATTACTTTTTATTTTAATTTCAACTACCTACGTTTGAGGCTTCACCCGCGTGGAAAACAGTTTCACAAAATTTTTCTCACATTGAAATTTTCAGCATAAAGCTGTGTGGTATCCGGCAGAATAGAATAGACCACCCTCCTTTCTTACCGAGGTGACGTAAGAGGCGACTAAGGTAAGTGCCGTGTGGTATCCTGCTACATAGAATAGACCACCCTCATTTTTTACCGAGGTGTCGTAAAAGGTGACTAAGGTGAGTTGACGTCAGGCAGGCGGCCGGTCGTAAAATATGTAGCCAAATCATGTGACAACATGTTTTTAACATGTTGTGCCGATAAGAGCAGGAGAATGAATGAAATTTTCAGCATAAAATTAGTTCTTGTGAGTTATCCATAAGAGATAGAAACATACTGTTGGCTACTTTTTAAATTGTTGTAGTGTTATTTTGTAGTAATTTTATAGATCTATAATTCTCTAGTATTAGTAGTAGTCTCAGTTAGTTTACGCGCCACACGCGACTAAATCTCCCAGGAGGCGAATTTTTTACAACTACGTAAACTCTTCAACACAATTTAAGTAAAACTGTTGTGAACTATTAATTTAACCCTTCCCGAAGAATAACACTACCATTTAGTAAGAACCGCCCAAAAATCAGTTCAGTAGATTTTGAGAAAATCGATCATATACAGACTGACATCTTTCGAGGACTTTGTTTTATGAAAAGTAAAGATTATTTTTGTGATTTGGTCTTATCTTATTGTCATCATCATCATCACTCTCCTGCCTTTATCCCACTTAAAGTGGGGTCGGCACAACATGTTACAAACATGTTGTCACATGATTTGGCTACGTATTTCACGACCGGCCGCCTGCCTGACGTCAACTTACCTTAATCGCCTTTAACGACACCTCGGTAAGAAATCAGCGTCTATTCTATGCTGCCGGATACCACACGGCTTGTATTTTGAATTGTTTAATTCGAGTTCAAGTTAATTTTAAATGTAATGTATTTAATCTACGGATTTTAACGCTCCACGTATCAACTTCTTACAAAAACAACACAAGTAAAATAAAAACAAAAGAATTCGAATATAAAGAGCATGTTAATTCATTGTTACCAACTGTGTATGTGCTAACTGTAAATTCCACACAATTACATACAATTTGCTCAACAGAACGTTCCAAATTATACAGAAGATAAAAAAAAATGTTAGACGAGTTGAAAAAAGTTTCTAGCGAACAACATAAATGAGAAATTATTTTGTAGTTTCAGTGTTTAGTCTGGTGAGTTAAATAAATGTTACGGATGGACCTCATTTAAAAGTTTTAACAAAATAATTTGTTCCGCTTCTATACAATTTTTGTTTGCGTTTTTACTTTTAGATAACACAAAAGTAATAATAAAATTATTTTGCTATAATCCGCGATACAGTAAATAGAAAATATATATAGTGTTAAATGTATAGTGGACTATCCGTATTTTCATTTCCACCACTTCCACCACACACACAATCCGTATTTTCCACCACTTCCACCACAATACACAAGCACTACACACGTTCACTATTACAAACTCAACAATCGTTTCGCCCCGCAACCGAAGCATCATCAAGAGATAGACTCCACGACAAAATCGCAAAGCGATATGATATGCTTTGCGATTTTGTCGGGTATGAAAATACTGATAGTCCACTATACATTTAACACTATATATATTTTCTATTTACTGTATCGCGGATTATAGCAAAATAATTTTATTATTACTTTTGTATTATGGATCTCCGCAAAGTAACGCTTAATTGTATAAATTATTTTAGATAACAAATAAAAGGTCGAGCAAATTTATGTAGAATTATATTTTATCAGCTTAATAAAACGAAAAGTTTTGTTTGATTTATTCTGTTTAACCATTGTAAAAAAATTCAAGAGTTATTGCAAAGTTGCTATTTATATGTCGTTAAAATACCGCAGGGTAAAATTACCGAACTTCGAAATATAACAGCAGCGTCGAAATTTCAGTATGTACAAGTATGTATTAACTAGATATGCTTGTACTTCTTACAATGTTTTGTTTCGTATTTAAAAACCTAAAGTTATTAATTTATAGTGATCGCCCAAAGTAGTTCATATAGACTTATAAACAAGATTAGAGTATCCAGAACCTCGAAAACAAATTCTTCTTTAAATATCACTGTCATCACTGTCACCAACATATTGCAACATGCACCCTAATGTAAACTTATATTACTTTAACTTGACTGGCCCGTGGACGTAGTTGGCACTGACCCTGCCTTCAGTATCGCAGGTTACGGGTTCAATTACCGCCGCCGGCCTATATTTTCTATGAACAATTCGTTGGTTCTTCTAGTCTGGGCATGAATATGTATTTAAAGATGTATATATTTACCAATTGTCTGTCACCAATAACACAAATATTAGGTTTAGGGATAGACGATTTTGTGTGTAATTGTCCCATATATTGATATATTTCTTTAATCCTACTTCCTACTAATATTATTAATGCGAAAGTTTGTGAGTATGGATAGATGTTTGCTACTCTTTCACGAAAAAACTATTGAACGGATTTGGATGAAACTTAATAGATATATAGGTTATACATCAGAATAACATATAGGCTACAATTTGTAATGATTTTATGTAATATAACGATATATGTCAAGAAAGTCGGAAAAAATCTGGCCTCTGAGAGCTATCTTGGCGTACGCTGCCTAAACTATTGGAGTTACACAAAGATGATGTACAGTAGGATTGTTTGTTTTTAATAGTTCTAAATAAAAGTCCGCGACAGCATACATCTATCTTTTATGTGGAAGCCACTATGACCAAAATTTTGTATCATAAATTTAATTAAATCAGATACTGTGGCGGACCAAATTACTCGCGAGCGAAGCTGCGGGCAAAAACTAGTTTATTTATAAATCTCCAGTTGAAACAGTGAAACTTACGCTGTCTCAGTTGGTTTACGTATTTATTATGGACCCTACTTTATTATATGTTCTATAACTTGTAAAGTTTCTATATATCACAGTATGGCTGGTAACCAGTAACATAAACTGTAGAAAGCGAATCACCAAGAAACGTATTTAACACTACAGGACAAACTCTTACTGTTACACTTCAAGACAAAGCTGGTCTTCTTTACACTGTGTACATAACCAAGAATTATACTTGCTATAATTATTTTTTTTTAAATAAATATATGGGACACTTATACACACGGTCGTCCATCCCCAAAGTAAGTAACTAAATACTTGTGTTATGGGTGACGGACAACTGGTAAATTTATACATATATAGTTTTGAATACATAGTTTAATACAAATACACACCCAGGCTCTAAGAACCAACAAATCGTTTATAGAAAATGTTGGCCCTCGGCGGGAATCGAACCCGCGAATCGCGGAGCTGAAGGTAGGATAACTACCCACTGCGCCAACGGGCCAGTCGAATCATTTATATTCCCTATTAGCTTGGAAATATATGGAGTGACCCTTTCTATAAACATTGAAATAAACCAAAGAAATCCGCTTGTTTCTTATGCATAAAGATGTATTGAAAATATACACAGCAATCTTTCACTATTCATGGCCGGAATAAAATAGTTTCCCTCCTGCAAACGTGAAAAGATTAATGTTTATACATTAGTATTTATTGCTCGACAATAAGTTACATAATTCGAATACACTAAGAGCAACTAAGGGTCAGTGCCGACAAATTAGATGTATAATAGAACAACATTTCTAACTCTAATGTTAGTAAAGAAACAAGAACAACGACGTTTCGAAATATTAATCGCTATTTGATTGAATGTTAACAATATCAGATTGATATAGAGTTATGAATTTCAATAGTAGCTAAATGAATTCTAGTGATGTTATTTTAGTTAGTAGCTCCATATTACCTATACTTCTTATTTAGGTTTTCACTCACTGGTTAAAAATCTGCTTTCTTCCACTTTGCAACTCCATTGCAACACCCAAGGTAACACGAAAATTATATTATGGGTGGCGACTGTTGGGTACACAAAACTCACTATCCAAATGAATCTATTTATTTACAGTTAATAAATTATAATTATTCTTATATTATGTACTATGCTAAAATCTTAAATACTAATGGCGTCCCATCCCACCGAAGTTAAGTAGGGAGAGGCGAAGTTTCTTGCCCAGGCATGGAACATGACACCAGGTGTGGAGTAGAGTCTGGGAAAGCACACATTACAAACACAACACACAACACAGCCATAAGATGCCCGGAATAGTTATAAACAAGGAATTCGTCCCCCCTCCCCGAAATAGCGATAAAACCCACATTTAAATAGCTAAGGCGGCGACTATAGTTATAAGTTAGGTATTTAGATATAGATTTAAGCAAATTATTATATTCCAATACAGGCAGGGCGGCAGCAGACGTATCCCATCGCGGAAGCTGTCACCCTTGACCTGGGTGATTTTGGCCCCAAGTGTGGCGTCTCGACTGTGCTCAATATAATAAGAATACAGAGAAGCACTTAAGAAAGGAAAAAAAAAAAAAAAAAACAAAAAAAAAATGTCTGGGAAAGCGGCAAACGCTGAGTAGGCGTAACACGAATAACCGGAATTATCTATTCTTTAATTACTTATTCACGAACGTACAGGTGATACGTATATTAAATTATAAAGCACATTTTTTTTAATACTTAAAGACTCTTTCCTCTACCTAAAATTTGCATGCGCGAAGTCTTGCTATGATATTAGGCACTTTAATCGTGAGATCCAGTGTTTATCGTATTTATCCTCTCTGTAACCATTGTTATCATTGTTTGTATGGCACCTATCCTATATATTGTTACGTACAGGGGTTCGTGGATTTGGATGAAAATAACTGGAGACTTGTTAAAAACACTTTATTTAACTTTTTACTACAAACTTAGTACTTACAGTTTCTATACAGTTCGTTGTGCAATAAGAATGCCGAGGTCACTAATATTTCAGTTTTATTTTCGCTTGTTTATTCGCTCTTGAACCCTATTCGATAACCAAATGTCGATAAATAAATGGCGCACGATACGTCTGCTTTTATATCGAACAAACCGATTTCGAGAACATTCGATAGCCTTGAAAAGATCGTAAACATGTTTACCGATAAACATGTTATGATACACGTCGAATATTCCAGAGAATTAGCGTTAAGTGAATTTGAACTCTATGTCTTACAATATACGAACCCTTTTTGCATGTTTGTAAACTACCCCGTTCAACTTGAACTCTATAGCATACACATTACGAACTCTTTTCGCATGTTCGTAACAATATTATGCAACAATATATTATAAAATTAATATTTTATAAAATATTCAAGTAAAGTTACATGGAAAAGCCAGTTAACATTTTAATTAAAATAATGTGTCATCTCATTTTGCCCCGTGTACATACGCTACTGAACAAACAAAGTCCGTTAGCTGTATAAAATTTTAATCACTATTAAAACTCCATTAAAATTTTAACGTTATTTTCCCTCCACAACAAAAGCCATACTTTTATAACGCTGTTTTTTACAACAAACTTTTTTCAATAAAATTTAAAATTTGAAGTTTTACCTTTAAAGATGTATTTACTTTTATACGGTTTGAGTATAAAACTAAAGTTAGTTATGTTGTTGTGAAATTTTAACATTCTCATTTGATAGCTCAGAATCACTATATAAATCTATAAAAAAGACTCTGTCCGGAATGTCTCTAACTTATCATATTAGGAACGAGGATATTGACAGAAGAACTGAGGTTACGATTTATGAAATAAATAGTTCAAAGAGTTTATGAATGCGAGCGTCCAAAAATATTGATAGAAATTACACGAAATGACGCTGCCAAAAAGGTTGTAGAAAGTCGATGGAATCGAGCGGCTTCTTTCGACATTTAATCAAAAATCGTAAATGATTAATACAATATTTGAACTAATAAGTTTTCTTTTAAGAGTTTAAAATATATTTTTTAAGTTTAACTATTATTCTTTGCTCTTTCGTTTTTTTTCCACTATCCAAAAAGACTTAGGCAGTCGGATAGGAAACATTGAAGAGAATAAAATATAGTACTAAATGGTCAGGACGATAAAAGTCATAAACTCCAGAAGCGAGCGCACACGTTTCTCAAAATATTATTTCGGTCGCGCGTATATTCACTCGAGGACCATTCGAATCTCGCTGGCCTGAAATAACTGTCACATACCGTTGATATACAGCGGTTGGCTGAAACAGGTGGCTCAAATTAAGTCAAGTATTCGTCTAATTCTCTTATCCGCAGCTATTCTTTTCTTTTTATTCTTTTACAATACAATTTACCTTACAGAACCCGTTAGCAGGAGCGAGATCCATAATCATTGTGTTTTATTCTACATCAATTTTTCTTAGTGTTTCTATCTGGCGAGCGATGAGGAAGCAAATGCAAACTTCAGAAATAATTCTACATTCTAACGTCAATCATTAATCATTCATTAGAATGCTTCTTGAAGCATATCCAAAGGTGACCGTCAAAGTAGCGGTCAACGAGTTCTGCGCCATCTTTAACGATGGCCAACAAGTCTAACAGATTAATCTGATATATCTTAAAGTTAGGAAAACAGATATTAGGTTGTAGAATCTTTATCGCATAAATTCTTTTAAGTAATGTATTTTTAAGAAATAGATATAGTTTTTGTTAGCATTACTTATGTAAATAACTCTTTCTCTCTCTTTCTTCAATTCAATTCAATTCGCAATAATTGTTACACATAGGTCTCTGTTTAACCCCTCGCTCGCTAGAGGTTGTTTACCGTGCGTTAAAAATACTTCGAAATCAAACAAATGGGTATCCAGATATCTATTCACACGACAGCGCTCTTAAAACGCGTATTTTTATCAAGCGGTGTTCCATTTTAGGCGTTAGGCATAGGGCGTTAAGAATATACCATAAGAAACTTCTTGTTACGCCTATTGCGGAGTTTTAACACGACATATTTTGTACGCCCGTGCGAACGACGCGTAAGGGATTTCTGTACGACAGTACCCACAATATTTTTGAAGTTGTCTGTCCAGATAGTAGAGTAGGTCTAGCAACGCTACATTTTTCGGCACCTTAATACCCCAAAGTTCATCAAAACACCCAAAAAACTTTGTGCCCGCCTATTGACGATTCAGATGCGCGTAGGCAACTTAGACCTTAGCTTAGCTTTAGTTCTGATTTAATGTGTGTAGAGATACTCCAAGCATAGTACTTTTCAACTTACGCTTAGTGACTCTGAGGTTTTCTTATAAGGCTCATAATTAGCAACTCAATACATAATACTCGTACAATTAAAAATAACAGTCATAATCGTCGATTAAAAACAACACGCAATTATCATATTCATCAGTCAAAATAACATTCGTTTAACATTAGTATCACACTTTATTTATTATTATTATTCGATAAATAGTATACGTATCCGCCGTGTGGTATCCGGCTGGGTAGAATAGACCACCCTCATTTCTTACCGAGGTGTCGTAAAAGGCGACTAAGGTAAGTTAACGTCATGCAAGCAGCCGGTCGTAAAATACGTAGCCAAATCATTTTACAACATGTTTGCAACATGTTAAACGCTTAGAGTGGGATAAGGGCAGGATGATTGCGATCCTCCTAATGATGCTTCGGTGGTAGTTGTGTGTGCTGCTTGTGTGCTTGCTGGTGGAGGCGCCTTGGGGTGCGTGTGGTGAATTGTCATGTGTAATGTGCGTAAATTTTGCCTGCTTCATATACATTGCTTTGCATGCATTCACATAACCCGTGCGGATAGCAAGGTAGGTCTGTTATAGTGCCTGAGTTCTGTACACGTAAATTATGAAAAATTTATAACACAGTTACAAAATCAATATCGTTAGCAACACGTACCAATGAAACATTTTTCTCATTCCGATAATTGAAGTCGGCACTTTTTGATTGCAACTCCCTGCAGAAACATCTAACGTTAATCTGTGGAAATAATGAAGGTTGGCGGAAATGAAATCCACTTAGGTTTGTACCTTACAATCATTTTAATTATTCTTGTCAATACCATATTTTGTGTATTACATTTTTTTTAGTATATAATATTTTTAATTTGCGCTTTCACATATTTTAGTAATATAGCAACTTAAATATAACTTTCAAAAGTGTCCCTCTACAAAAATTTCAGTCATAGCTTATGCAAATTTTTTTCGTGTAGATATTTATTAATTTTATTATTATAACTATAATACTTTCAATTAAAACAACAGTAAGTACGCCAATAAATAAAAAAACATTCAAAATCCATACTTACTCACGACATTAATCAAGCAATATTACAAGCAATACAACAGAACTAACTACTTTGCTATAATCCGCACGGGTTAAGTGAATGCATGCAAAGCCAATGTGTATGAAGCAGGCAAAATCTACGCACCTTATACATGCAGGACCAGTCACCACATGCACCCCAAGGCGCAATTCACCAGCAAAAACGCACACAAAAGCAGCACACACACCCACCACTACAATCTCGACGATCGTTTCGCCCCGAAACCGAAGCATCATCAGGAGGATAGGCTCCACGACAAAAATCGTACTGCGCCGCGCTACCCATACAAGCAGTCTTAAATAGTTAACCCCCACCAATACCCTCCCCTCCGAACACATTTAGCAAAACGGAATTAGATACATTTACTTGCTCGTTAATTAAGTGACCATTGTTATTTTTTATTATCTCAAGGTGCTCTAACGTATTGAGTCGGAGTCCCTTATCACAAGTGTGGAGAACATGAAATGAATGGTCATTAGGCACTTAACCTGTGCGGATTATAGCAAAGTAGTTAGTTCTGTTGTATTGCTTGTAATATGGAATTCCGCAAAGTAACGCCTGCTTCTATAAATCAATCAAGCAATATATTTTTAATACTAAAAAACATATTGCTTGATTAATGTGTCCTGATTTTGTCGTAAAGATACTCTTATCCCCAAGCGTGCTTCAGTGCCAGTATGAAACATGAGTTGAATGAAAGAATTAGTTTATACCAATGCAACTGTCACATATAATATTTACTAAACCAGAACGTTCATTAATGATACCATATATTGAGCAACACATAGATTGTAAACACGTTTAAAGCAAAAATACTCTTCCTAATTCTTTTTCCTCTGGATAGGGAGTTTGTTTAAGTCCAAAATATCTGATTCAACCAACAGTGTAAACATTTGAACGTAACACTAAACTACATTACAATTAAATACACACAGCAAATCGTCTGAAATTACCGATCAGATAAATGTTTCAAGTTCAAGCTTGTTGCACGTGTTCAGAGGCAAAATAAATTGTGGGGTTGAACCGATTACTATATAACAATGCTTGTTTGGATAATGCTTCGCTTTGCGATTTTGTCGTGGAGTCTATCTCCTGATGCTGCTTCGGTTGCGGGGCGAAACGATTGTTGAGTTTGCTTGTGTATTATGGTGGCAGCGGTCGAGGTTTGTGCATGTGTTTTTACGAATCCTGCATTTAACGTGTATGAAAAACGGATAGTCCACTATACATTTAGCAATATATATATTTTCTATTTACTGTATCGCGGATTATAGCAAAATAATCTTATTTTTACCTTTGAATTTGGGCGTTATACAATTTTGTACCGTATAGAACCAACGACTCTTTCTGTGATGTTTTTGATGTTTCGTTTTAATTCAATATTCAATGTTGTATAGTTATGTTAAATTATTATATTCAATGTTATCCATTTCTGATTTCCCAACGGCTCGCTTGATATTAAATTAAAACGTAGTGACACTATTTATATGAGAATTAAAGAAAAAAAAAATCATCGTCATCCTTATAAAAGAATATCTTTTTTAAATATCAAAAAAAGGTTCATGTTATTTTAAGCTGAGAGAAACGGATAATCAAGGGGATTTTAATCCAATACCGAACAACGTCTACATTGTATTTTGCCATGAAACAAAATTCCGTAGCTCTATCACCACAATGCCATTCATTAGTAGAGCTCGCCTTGAAAGACTTTAATGATGTATTGTCATATTCAATGTTTCGCGATAGGGTGAATGTTGTAAACATTTTATTCATGTCATAGTACGTATTTAATAACGTAGCATTGTTGTTAGTTTAGCTATGTACTTATATATTTACTTCTTTAATACATAATATTAGAAAAGAGAAAGAATAAAAAATTAGCTCATGTACTAAAGCGGACTTATCCCTAAAAGGGCTTTCTTCTTGTCGACCTTTGAGTGACATAAAGAAAGGACAATAAGTGAAATATGGATAATGAAAATAAAAAGGAAGAAAAAAAAATTACGAAAACTATGTACATAGACTGTTATATACACATTGTACACAAAGGATAAAAAAGACGCAGTATAGATAATGGTAATAATTTGAATTTATTAAAATGTAACTACTAAGTTTATAAATTATATCTAGGTTTAATTCAAACTGTAACTATATCCTCCTTCGTTCGACTTAATAATATTTAACCTTCTTAAATTTCGCTAGAGCGCTCGCGCTCAAGCGTCGAAATGCGTAAAACACGCCCGCAGGCGCTAGCACTTTAAACATATATTGGCTCGTGATTCGTCTAAGTGGCTAGGACCCGTACTACGTTGTGATTTGTAATAACTCAAATTCTTTTAGAGCGTCAGAGGCCGAGTGTCCATCAATTAAAGAAGTCAAATAAAATCTTAGATAAAATAAAATAATGTGATTACTATCACATTATACTTTTATAATAATAATATTAAGATATATCATATTCTCTAACTTATAACAAGCCGTCAGGCTCTACATTCTTAGTTTATATAAGCTTGCTCGTCAGAGAACTTTAAGTATCGAATATCAATGTAATAGCATAAAACGATTGTTTGTCATCAGTGTGAAATAATCAGTTTATGTAATATTAATATGAATATTGAATCGTTTAGCCATCAGAAGGGACTGAAGATTGTGATAATATAAACCCCATGAAATATTAAGCCTTTCCGAAGATTAGCTTGGAATAATGGCACCATTCCCGATATTTAAGTCTTTCATTAAGAAAAACATAAAAAGGGATAGGTGGTCAGTAGCTCCTCACCCGCTACCAACAGTGAGCTCCGCCCATACATATGAGCTCCCCCCCCCCATAGGTGGGGTCCCTGTTTATAGTGCGCCTGCGGCGTTAGATGATGGGTTAAACCCATTATTGTCGGAGTGTCAACAAAACCACCGTTGACATAATAGGCACGAGTGCCTGGTATATAATCGAGGACCGAAGCCCAAATAATAAATAGCCGGAGCTATAAAATAAGGCATAAGCCAAAGGCACAAAGCCTGGTAATATTGATAATAAATTACCAATTCTCATATACAGAAGGGCGTATGTCGCCAGCACACATTGCAACGGTGCGTTCCATGGTAAATACCACATACAGTATAATACGTATAAAACGTATAAATTCCACATAGTGGAAATCATCTTAAAACTAAATAGCACATGTTGCAAGGCAACTTGTAGCGGTGTGTTCCGCGTTTAGATGTAATATAGTAATTGTGTTCCACCGCAGCGGAATAATATTCAATAATAATGTCGTGTATAAAGCATTACATGAATGCCATAAAACTTATAAATACCCAAAACCATATAGTGGATTCACACACAGAGGCACTCGATTGCGAGATGCGCACCAAGCTCAACGCTCCACCAATACAAGAACAAGCAATGTAAAAAAAAATGTTACGTGGCAAGCCACGTAAAGTATGAGATATGCAGGCCACACTGTCTAAAGCTAGTCCGCAGCCTTGTTAATAAAGACCCGACCAGCGGCTCTAAAACTAATGGCCATGCTATAATGGTCATTCGTGGTATCATTAACTAAGCTAAGGGGGCGTCCCAAAAAGGACGAGTCATTTGGCAACAAGCAACATTTCCCATGTGAGTGTCACAGCTCTTGTGCAGCCATGGATACATCACACGTTCCATGCGCTACTATGAACAAAGTCCATAGTGGTCCATCACTGCCGCGGCGTATCACTTCAGCATCGTAGCACAATACGTTGACTAGCTAGGTTACCAATTGTCGCCATTTCAGACGTAAAGGCTAGCTTCCGCAACGCCCAGCAACATTCGGTCGTGGTTCCATCACTACTGAGAGACTAAGAACAACGTTTCCGATGCCCATTCATCAAACAGTAACATTTCAGCTACCACATTGTACCGGCACTACTTCAGGCGGCCTAAGCGTCCAAAGGTCGAGTAAGGCACACGGCAACGACCGAAATCACCACCGGCCTAACTCAATCCGTATCACAAAGGCACACGCCCTACGTAACTCTGGCTGTGTCAAATCAAAACCGAATAAAGGCACACCGCAGCAACCAAAGTCAACCACGGGCCTAGACCCAGCCTCAATAAGATACAGCCTGGCGTAGACTTTTGGGCCAGGCACACAGCAATGACCGAAATCACTGCCGGCCTAAACCTCAAATCTTCCACCAGTACCCGCCAGAGCATGATTCGGTACAGTGCCAATCACTACTCAGCAAAGTTTCCTCCGCCGAGTAACATTCAGACACTATAATCGTTCGAGGTGAGGTAAGCGATGTAACCATCGCTTACACTCTAATGGCCAGGTCACAATCACAGCCTCTCCAAAGATCGGCACGATCTTGCATCTTGAGCCATTATACGAGAGCGGGCACTTAGATGTGTATTTGTTATTAATTTTTATATTTGAAATACACAGTACACATCTACAACAACATTAGTTCAATACTTTATAAGTGTCCGTATAGGTCACTTATGCGCTCCGTGTTCCGCCCGCTCTCTTACTAGAAAACGGCGGATGTCGCGACTTTCGGTCAAAATGATGAAAATTTGACCTTTTCTTTTCTTATGCTTTATGGTTAGAGCATCAATTACAGATGCGAAAAAATGTAATTGCGTGACAAACAAACGCTTATTTGCTGAAATCTCGAAATTTTAAAAATTATTTATTTTTGACAAGACTGTGGGGCTGGACTGTTACAATACTACCGCTTCAGTACATAACTCTGCCAAAATGTATGTAAGGTTGGAACCGTCACAAAACCTAGGCCCAATTCAAAATTAGGCTACATTGAGTTAGTTACATTTTAATACTAATGCAATGCCAAGATAATACATTTAATACAAGATTAGTTTGTAGTATTACTTTAGTAGCAATATGAGTTTGAAATAATTCATTCCGGTGCTCAAAATATATCGGAACTATTTGTCTCGTTAACATTTTTCGTCTAAAACTATTCCTACTGCGACATTTTAAAAGCTTTCTGAATAAATATTTATTGCAAGACTCTTAGAATAAATCGGCCTAGAAATTTTATTATTTGATGGCGGCCTATTATTTGATGGTTAACCATTTCCAGTATTGTAAGAAAAGTTATTTTTAAATTTGCTAACAATACTTGAATATCACACAGAAGATCAAAACGTCTAGTGCTTTTTATAGTAAATCACTTAAACAATATTCTTTACTCGAAAAATGTGATGTATATCATAGACATACGAGAGGTCACAAACAGCTTGTGATACCTGCGTCGCGACTCAGCAGAGTTAGCAACTCATTTGTTGGTCTCGCTATTTGCTTCTATAATAAAATTCCTCAATCCATTCTAGACCAGTGTACAGAAAGATTCTAATTAAGTGTAAAAAAATACGCTTATACATAAAGCATATTACAAATTGAAGATTATTTGGATGATAAGAAAGCCTGGATTTGAAAATCCTTTCAGCTTCATACAAGACAGCGGTTTAATAATGTATAATTGAAAATATTTAAAAGATTGACCGCCGAGTTTCTTGCTGGTTCTTCTCGGTAAGAGCAACATTCCGAACCCGTTGTAACTTCATTTATCATATTGATGCTTGACTATTCAAAAGTGCCTGAAATGGTTTATTTTAATAAAGATTATTTTGATTTGGTTCTGATTTGAAAATGAATAGTTTCAGAATTATTAAATAGCTTTTGTCGGGACTTTACAAGAATAATTATTATGGAAAATGTAAAAGTAAAGAAACGGCATGTTACTACCCTACTGCTAGGCCTTCTCCCTCCGTTTTTGGAGAGAAGGGCTGAAGCTAAGACCTACCACGCTGCTCCAATGCTAATTGGCAGGTCACACATATCCCCAGAATTCTCTAGAAATATCTAGTTTTCCTCAAAATTTTTTCCTTCACCGAAAAGTGTGCGATAAATTGCAAAAAAAAAATTGAATTTGGTTGTTTTAGTGATACAGTGTACAATACTTTAACCTAGCTAGGTTTAAAGTTCGTTTCATATTTAAACTTTTCTTATGATTAGGCCTAAAGATAGTTATGTGAAGGAATTACATTTGCATTATCGAATTACAAAATCGCACCAAAGATTTCGCAATAAAAACTTTCTACTAAAACCCGAGTAATTT
This sequence comes from Morpho deidamia, assembly GCA_947086505.1. Classification (NCBI taxonomy): domain Eukaryota; kingdom Metazoa; phylum Arthropoda; class Insecta; order Lepidoptera; family Nymphalidae; genus Morpho; species Morpho deidamia. Next base: position 11,750,677 of record CAMTZC010000010.1, read on the forward strand.
TCAACGTTTATTATAATATCTTGTTTGTGGCGAACGCGCTGAAACGTATTTTCCGAGAAAAGTTGTACAGAATCTGATAAAACAAAACTCATTTCCCAGCAACATTATTTTCCTTCGCATTTCGCTGACCAATTCATTTAACATTTTACTGATAATAAAATACGGATTTTGTGATAAATTAAGCAAAAAATTACATATATTACAAAATATTATTATAACAGTGTGTGCCTTTTGTTATTGAGAAACAATTAATCTGAAATTCGGTTCCTGACTATTGGTCTCATGAGAAAACTGACTCTTTGAACAGGTTAGAATTTTGGAAGAAACTCGCTGTTTCTAGGAGTGTTTATTTAGATCGGATCATAAAGGAACAACAGTTGACTTTTGTACACTGTTTTTTTTATTGATAGTGTTTTTCTTACGTTTTTTTATGGTACATAAACAAATAACAAACAAGAATTTAAAAAAAGAATCTGACATGTCACAAAATTATAATTTATATCTAGTTAAGACACTCCGAGAAGCTAGCTGCTAGTAATATGGTATAGTAATAATGGTACTATTTTGTAATAATCCTTGATAGATTTTATTATTTTTTTGCGGATCGGTAAAAAAATATTATCAGTACTTTTGTATTATGGACCTCCGTGTTATTTAAGTTTTTCCAGAACATAAAAATCGAGACACTCAAAGAAAATCGCTGCTTCTTGAGTATCTTTCATAGATCAAACCATAAAAAATATCTAAAAAAAAGAGTTAATGTTATCGGTCTTTTAAATTAAGCTGCGATGGATACGATTTATATTTTAAAAAACCGAAACTCGTTGGTATCTCTCAGTGATTAAGTGGCAAAACCCACCAGAGGTCGCAGTGTTTGTTGTTAATTTGTTACCCCCTTTAATATGTAAACGAAAAAGGTGCCTTTTTCAATCTGTCACTCTGACATAATCAGAGTCTTTTTAGTTCGTTTTATATTTTACCCTGTTTTTGTATTTTGTTTTATTTGTCTTTAAATGAGTACCTACCTACAAAGTGCCATTGCATGTGAGCGACACAATTTTTTTATAATGAAACGATATTTAGCGTTTAGCATAAGGTTCTGCAAGGGTGAAATACAGTGGTTGAAAACAAAGTAGAAGACAGTAAAAAATGAAGTTGACGACGAGTCTTTTGAGGGGGTCACGAGTTCAAACCCCGGGCAGGCACCAATGAGTTTTTCTTTTCAAACTTATGTGTCTAATTGATAATTGCACTTAATCCCACGCTTTTCGGTGAAAGAAAACATCCTGAGGAAACCTGCATATCTCTGGAGAATCCTGGAGATATGTGTAACCTACCAATCCGCATTGGAGTAGCTTGATAGGTCTTAGCTCCGAGCCTTCTCTCCAAAAACGGAGAGAGGAGGCCTATTTCTTGCAGTGGGATTGTTACTGGCTGCTACTTTTCTGTGGTAAAAATCAATCTAGCATATATACAATTTCTGTAGAAAACCCATGAGGCCTGTTCTGACTTTAAATCCTGAACCCTTGAGATCACAATTCAAGTCTAATGTGACTCTTTATGAAAAATCACACGCTACCTTGAACACATACCAGTAATAGTATTTTGTACGACAAATATTTACCATATCATTTTCCAACAATATCTCCCTGCGATATTACGTTAAGCAATAACATTAATTGTATGATCATATATTGATAGCTCAATATTGAAGTCATTGCGAACAGAGTAACAGTTTCATTTCACGAATAATTTCCCGGGGGCGATGTCAAACTCTCTCTCTTTCAACTCAAAAGCCGCATATGCCACAATATCATATATCATCCACTATAACTTAATTGAATAGTATACAGATATCTATAACATCGATAAATAAATATGAATATGGAACACACGGTCGTGTGTCCCCAAAGTGAGTAAGTTAGTACCTGTGTAATAGGTAATAGACAACTAATAAATATACGAGTATACATATAAAATTACACATAAATAAAAATAATACCGTGTGTTTTCTAGCTAAGTAGAATAAACACCCTCATTTCTTACCGAAGTGTCGTAAAAGGCGACTAAGGTAAGTTGACCCGCCGTATGGTGACCGGCTGAGTAGAATAGACCACCCTCTTTCTTACCGAGGGGTCGTAAAATACGACTAAGGTAAGTTGACGTAAGGCAGGCGGCCGGTCGTAAAATACGTAGCCGGAACATGCGACAACATGTTTATAACATGTTGTGCCGACTCCACTTAGAGTGGAATAAGGGCAGGAATGATAATTAAAATATTAGATAAATACATATTCACATCCAAGCTCGAAGAAAAAAATGTTTTTAAAAAATGTTAACGCTGTTAATGCTACTATTACGGTTGCATTTGAAAATATATTTTAATGTTTAGAAACTTTAGTTACAGATTAAAAATAAATACTTGCTATTCCTATTATATTTATTATATTAAAAAACGCGCAATTACAAACAAAAAGCCATAAATCACTTTTAGCTATGCAAGGCATTGAATTATGAAAGTTGGCCAAACATTTTCAAAACTTTGATCTAAAGCCATAATTAGAGGGTTTTTGCTCGATGACTGACCCTAATCGATGTGAACTGAAGACTACTTTATATTCCCAAAACTCTGTTGTTTTTCAAAACTCATTAATAGATATATAACAGTAACTTTATTAGTTATAATTTTTTTTATAGAACAATAATTCAATATAAAAACGACATTCTGGTTTGTTCCTACACATCAGTTTTCATTATAAAGGAAGACAGTATCGTTACTTACGTATTAATAAAGCTATGCTTTAATACATTTATAGACGGTAAAGTCGCAATTTATCTCAATAATTAGGTATGAGACTGGCACAAGTTTCTTCAATTAACATCACTACTAACTACTTCTAAGCTATGATAGCCCAGCGGTGAGACCGTGCGACTCTTTCGAGGGGACCCTGAGTTCATACTCGGGCAGGCACCAATGAGTTTTTCTATTAAAACTCATGTGTCTAATTGATAATTGCAATTTATCACACGCTTTTCGGTGAAGGAAAACATCGTGAGGAAACCTGCATATCTCTAGAGAATTCGGGAGATATGTGTAACCTACCAATCCGCATTGGAGCAGCGTGGTAGGTTAGCTCCAACCCTTCTCTCCAGAAACGGGGAGAGTTGGCCTATTCCCAGCAGTGGGATTGTAACAGGCCACTACTTTACTTTTTACTTTTACTAACTACCGATATACTTACATAGAGTTATTATACTAGAGTCGGGAAGTCATACAATAAAGAGAAAGCATGAGGGTGATCTGTCTCTCTTTTTTAAGTGTGATTAGACAAAGACAAAGTATACGTGTGCAATCTTCCCTCTGATTATTTATTGTGTTACTATCACTTACTTTAGTAACAGGTTTATGCATTAGCATATGATATATTGATTTTTTCACAATTTGAAAGCATGTATAGTTAATAATAATAATCGCACAACAGTTGACAGCTACTTCTGAAGATCATAAAACTCAAACTCAACAATTCCTGTAATGATATTTTTTCCAGCCTAAGATAGCAAGGGCGTAGCGAGGTACGGGCAAGGGGGAGCTGCTGCCCCCCCTCACACTGAAAACTGTAACACTGGGAAACTGTCAACTCGCAACAATTGAAACTATTTTATAGTTTCAATTGTTGCTTGCGTAAGACCTATAATGTTTCTCACCTTCATTACAAATGTGAGCTCCTTATATTTTAAATACCTTATATTTTTAATAAAAATAATAGATAAATAGTCTAGATTTTCTGAGACAATTTTGCCCCCCCCTGTATTTTCCTAGCTAGCCCTTGTAAGATAGTGTGATAATCTTAAATATTCGTACTTTCCTAGTTATATATACACTAATACAACTTAGCATCAGTACTGTAGAACTCTCCGCAGCCTATAGTCATCGGATCATTACGTATTCATGCACACGTCCATCGGACGAGGCTGCCGCTAAATTACGCCATTGTTAATGCTGGCCGCAATTAATTTGTAATAACGAACATTTATTTATTCCCGTTCAACCCTAACTCACCCTGGCTCGTAAATTACTATAACTAAGCTAGAATACTTAATCATAATCTATAACTATTATAAAACAAAGTCCCAAGAAGCTGTCTGTCTGCATGTAAAACGATTTCCTGAAAATGTACCCAACTAATTTTTGTACAGTTTTCACCAAAATATAGTGCAAAACTTCCAGATGGTTTAGGTTATGTAAATTATGTTGAAGAAATCGCTCATTTGTAAAAAAATTTGCTTGCTGGGAGCTTCAGTCGCGAGCGCTGCGTAAACTAGCAGAGATATGCTAAAGTAACGTATTAGATAATTGTCAATCTATAAAATACTCAGAAAGTCCGGGATAGCATGTGTCTATCTCTCATGGTTAACTCACAATATAACTACTTTTATGTTTAAAACATGAATTCTATAAAAAATGTGACACGCTGATTTCCACGCGGTCGAGGCCACTCGTATACTCGTAAAATAAAGAAAGATTTAATTCATGTTATAAAATATGTTTTAAATATTTTTTATCTTCGTCACCTTTGTCCGGTGGATATTTTTTGCCGAATATAGGTCTGATTAAGGGACATGTACAAATCAAAATAATATTTATTCAAGTAAGCTTTTTACAAGCACTTTTGAATCGTCAAGGATCAATTGGATTTAATGAAGCTACAACTGGTTTGGAATGTTGCTCTTACCGAGAAGAACCAGCAAGAATCTCGGCTATACTTCGCTATACTTCTTTTAATTGAGCCAACAGATCGACCGAAAAGATAAATATTAAAAAATGGATTGACGCTTCACAAACCAAGTCTAAAAAAATATTTCTACACTTTTGTATAGCCCAAATTGGTCTGCAAATATATTTCCCAAAGCGAATGTTAAATATACTATTTCAAGACATGTTATATGACAGTAAGTCGTAGTATAATATTGTTAAGTTACTTACTATGCACAGTATGTATCAAAAACAATCCTATGGCGAAATAAAGAACAATTGTTCGTCTTTAGTATCCTTAAGGAAGTCATTTACCGCTCAAGATTCAGTGAGGACTGCTCTTTTGTTCAGAGAACCGGATATCCGGCCTTAAGATTACAGGAAAAGTAGCCGCTTTGCCCGTTTCATAGAGAAATTGACTTTTTCAAGATTTTTATTACCGTTCACTCTATTTTGTTAAATGAATGTTAGTTATTTGAACGATGCTCGCTTTGAAAAAAAATTGTACGATGATTCAAATAAAAATAAACGGAGCATTATTGAATATTATGATGAAAATATATAAAATAAACTTCAATTTATTTTATCTGCTTTATATTTTTTTAATTTAAATCAAGATTGAAATTGATAGAAGAATTTATTTTCGGCTAACAACATAAGACCAAAAAAATCACCGTTTCAATTTACTCGGTGACAAAGTTACAATCTAGATACAAAGGTAATAATAAAATTATTTTGCTATAGTCCACGATATCTGCGATTATCGATTCAATATATTCGATCGATTAACAATATAATTTTATTATTACCTTTGTATTATGGATTTCCGCAAAGTAACGCCTAATTCTATAAATTACAATCTAGATCTTGTACTGATAGATTATCAAAGATTATTTGAGTAAACATAGTACGCCGTGTGGTATCCGGCAGAATAGAATAGATCACCCTCCTTTCTTACTGAGGTGTCGTAAGAGACGACTAAGGTATGTGCCGTGTGGTATCCGGCTGCATAGAATAGACCATCCTTATTTCTTACCGAGGTGTCGTAAAAGGCGACTTAACTTAATTTAAGTTGACGTCAGGCAGGCGGCCGGTCTTAAAATACGTAGTCAAATCATGTGACATCATGTTGTAACATGTTGTGCCGACCCCACTTAAAGTGGGATAAGAGCAGGAGAATGTATGTATGTATTAGAGTAAACATAGTAAATAAATTGAATATGTGAAATCTTATTACCAATAACAGTCATAGGAATATATCTTGCACCTTATTTCAAATTTCAAAAGACTTAATTGTCGTAATTGACGGTTTAAAATACATATTTTCAAGGGTTCCGTTAATCCAGTCAATCCGTCCGCCTGTGGTTATTATCCCAAATACACGGTTTTGCGGTTACCCATAAGTGAATATAACTGTCAACTCTGCAAAGGGTACTTATTAGAACTTTTTGATATAAAGTGAGATTTAACTATACTAAATAAGTCGTTAATACTTAATGTAAGTTAAAGTACATGGGAGTGATTGTACAGAAGATGAAATAAGTTTATCATTACTTTTTGCCAATTTTGAATTTGAATTTATTTGATTTAATTTTTGAAGTGATGATTTCATTAACGGCGTTGTACACTTTTTGGGACGGGTGAAAAATGTACCGATCGCGTCAGCACACGTGACCTGGAAAATTCGTAAGACGGAAGGAGAGTAGACCGCCGGCGCGGCGTAGTTTTTATCTATTGAGTTCTATGTTATGTAATTTGAAATTAATATAAAAAACGTTTACATTCATTTTTTCCACGTTGAGTTAAATGTTAAAATACTGCACATTCACTCCTTTTTTCGACGAAAAAACATTTTTTTTCTATACATTAGCACAGTACATAAGCTTTAATTGCACCAAATTTCATCAATATTCAGCGTATTAATGAAAGTGCAACAGGATGAAAGAAGTAACTTCTCATTTATGATATACTAGTTGTGCGCGCTGCTTCAACTGCGTGAAAATCAGTGTATCAGAAAAGTTTATCCCGGGTAAATCCTAACCCCGCAAGAATTTAACCCTAGTGTACTAATACCCTATAATAATCTTTTAGTTAAAACGGCATAAAAATTCATTCAGTAGATTTGGAAAAAATCAACCACGTACAGACAGACAGCTTTTGAGGACTTGTCTTATATTATGTACAGAAGTATAGACATTAAATAGTGTCAACATTTTCAATCATTTCTAAACAGAATTTATGTATAGTAATAGTTTCATTATACCATTTCTATTTCAGTCACACATTAAATAATGTCATGACAACCAATACAGAAAATTCGACTTTTGCTACTTTAATTAACACCTCTCTATCGGTACCACCACCTACCATCTCTATTATCGGTATAAATATTCAAAACGATACTGCAATTTTGTAACTAATAGTTCAATTTATCTAGAATTAATTATTGCTTTTGTTTCCAACTATATTAATTACTTAAAAAAAGGTTACATTGTTGTGGCTGCTTACGTAGAGTGATAAAACGTTAACGATTTCACGCCTTTAGCATGAATAACATAAAAGTTGTTAATGATCCACGAAAAAGTCATTTTTCCTAGCGTCAAAAAAGCTTTTCGTACAACGTCGCGCTTGGGATGTTATCCCTCTGGATTTGTGCCAAAGTCCACAATGCTGAGTTGTGTCTGGATTGTAAATTAAAAATAAAGGAATAGACGTTTGGTAATAAGTGTTCTACAATTTTTACTTCGCAAAAGTCGCTTTAGCTGTAAAAAAATATACAGATATACAAATAAAAGAAAATAACGGCGCATGCGATTCTGCTGAAACGTCGAACTTAATCTTAAGATAGAAAGAAGAATAATAAGTACAAATTATGATAAGTTTAAAAGTCTAGCGAAACTATTTTACTATAGATAAGACTAGACAAAAATATTGTATGCACTCAGCGCTAATCTGTATATTATAACATAGTATGCGAAATAGCCACTTTTTGGTGTGCAATAAAGTGTTTTAAGCAACGTTGTGAACGGGATGTTAGTGCTGGATTCATGCCAAAGTCCACAAGATGGAATAATATTCACGGAGCATAAAGTAGGGTGCGTGTGAGTAAGGTATTATGCACTATGCACCACAAAATTAAATGTATATAACAAAATTATATTTTCACCGCTTCCGTTATAATATCAAAGCCTTAAATTTTTCGCTCGTAGCATCATGCCGGAACACTAATTGATATGTTGGCCACCTCGTAGTATCATAGGTAAGGTGGTAACTAATCATTAAGGTACCTCCCATCAGATCAGACTAAAACTTGAGAGGGAGAAGTAGAACCCTGAACATCCAATTATAAAGCGGCGCAACAAACAATCTACTATGAATTTCTACAACGTAGTAAGAATAACATTTTAAATTATTTATTTTTTTTATTTGAAGAAACTAATTTTTTTCCTATTTCACCTTTGTCAACATGTGAAATCTTAAAAGCTATACATGGTGTTTATAATTTCTGCCATAAACTCAATTTTACAATATTAAATACTATTAACACCCCGCTGTGTTACCCGCAATGCAAGGTAATATAAGATATACGATATACGACTATAATATCATGTTATAGAGGAAGATTATTTTTTAATTTTTCTCTGCGAATAAGAATTTTCTTGGAATGAGTTATCCTTTTTTCAATACCTGATACCTGCATGTACTTTAAATATACTAATCCTTTAAATCATCGGAAAGTAAAGCCATATAATAGCATAATAATAAATTAATATTCCCATCTATGCTTTTCTCACTTCGACATAAATAACATATGTACAAGTATATGTTGGTAATCATTAATGGCGCAGGGAAGATATCTTTCTGAGTGCTGTAAAGTCATTCGAGCATCGTCCTGACTGGCATGTTAGTTCTTTGGACCTGTGCCAGGCTATACAGGATGCAGTTTTATCCTTTGCTCGGAACATAAATTTTTAGAAAGCCGATCTAAGTCGGGTATTTGTCGTATTATAGAATGTTTGTGGCTCAAACATAACGATAAAAGGACCTTTGAGAGGTAATTTTTATTTAAAAAAGATTTCTTTCAAACTTTTTTCAAACAACTTTAATTTTTTAACTTTAGAGCAAATTATATAAATATAAAATACAAATTAACAATTACCGACCCGTCATTCCGCCATCTGTTAATTAAATGTGACAAGACTTTTCACAACTTATTCAAACTCCGATTTATTTAGAAATTTAAAGCGAAGTAAATAGCAAAGTGAATTTGCTATTTACTTCGATCGAACATATCATTTTCATGAAATATGTCTCTACCCAAGCGAGTCAATACTCTGACAATGCGAAATCTGAAACTTTTAAAATGTCAAGCAAAGCCACAAAGCCGTGGAAAAATCGCGCTATAAGGCAGATTTGACAAAAGATAGTTAAACCTTATATATTCTTACACAAGTACCTACGTTAATTATCGTACTCAAAGTAATTGAAATAAAAATTGCATGCAATAAAATAATTAGGCACTTAAAAACTTACCACTAAGTGTTCAATTCAATGCTTTGGTTAACAATATTTAAAATTAAGGATGACTTAAAAATATGACACTGAAAATGTCATGCCATTTAAAGTTATAGCTCGGAAAAGCCTCAGGAAATTCGGTTTAATCTGTGTTGGCACGCGTTCCTGAGTATTAAATTAAACGAATCAGAGCTACACTACCATATTTGGAACACACAACATATTGCGAAATTTCCTTACTTAAATTTGTAGTAATAATTGATGCTTTTTTGGGATACACACTGAGAAAATATATATTTTATGTCATAGTATCGGTATAGTAGTACAATAATCCAAAATCCAATTAATTACGGTCAAAAGTTATAATAAAATAATTTTGCTATAATCCGCGATACAGTGAATAGAAAATATATATAGTGTTAAATATTTAGTGGACTATCCGTATTTTCATACCCTATACGTGCAGGATTCGTAAAAACACATGCACAAACCTCCACCACTTCCACCACAATACACAAGAACTACACACGTTCACTATCACAAACTCAACAATCGTTTCGCCCCGCAACCAAAGCATCATCAGGAGATAGACTCCACGACAAAATCGCAAAGCGATATGATATGCTTTGCGATTTTGTCGGGTATGAAAATACGGATAGTCCACTATACATTTAACACTATATATATTTTCTATTTACTGTATCGCGGATTATAGCAAAATAATTTTATTATTACTTTTGTATTATGGATCTCCGCAAAGTAACGCCTAATTCTATAAATTATTTAATTACGGTCAACTTTGATTGCCGTTTTGTATTTTCCTTTTTATAACGCTTTATTTTAAAAAATGCAGCTTATCGCAGTAATCGCAGAGTTAACCGATTTAGAAACGACTATGTGATAAAATAATCTTTAATCTTTAATACTTTATAAATTAACCTCAGTAGTTTTTGCGTACAGAATTTGAACTTACGCCCACTATGTTCAAAACGTGTTGACACATTTATATCCCAAGAATATTTCAATTTTAACAGGGTTTTAATTTAAACTATCGTTAGTTGTATTCATTATTATTGTTGAGAGACTATACTCACGTCTTATTTTATCGAATGAGCCCGACTAGTTTCAGGCCCATACGGGGCTCTTAATTATGAGCTCTTTACGCGGCGTTATCGCGGTGGGAACTGCGTGTAGGTGCGAATAAGACGTGAGTATAGCCGGTCTCTCAACATTAATAATTTAACATGGTTAGTTATACCAAATGTACACCTAACTATAAAGTCCATTATAAAAATATATATTAAGTTCACTATTATTGAAATAAAGCTCCTAGATACCGGGGCGTGAGCGCCTACGCCTTTCAAAAGGTGGATTATATCAAAAAAAATTATATAATATCTTTGGTCCTTCAGAACGATCACCTGATCACGATCATACTTAATATTGTTTTAGGTTGCCTTTTAGAATTTATACTTCAGATAGCGACGAATTTTTACGCCGTATTTATGTTATTATAGACAGTAAGTTATATGAGATTTCTAATTTAAATATAAATCTTTTTATCATAAGCTTTATTTTATAAGACCTCTAATTTTCTTTAAAAATTAGTAACAAATGCCTTTAAATAGAGATATTTATGTGTAAAATGAATTCATTTGATTTTAGGCATATATGGTATGAGAGATTACAATGTCATAAACATTGCCTTTGAATTAATTCACCGAGTCATCTAGAGTTACTCGCGAGCTACAAAGTTTTACTCTTACCACGAAATTGTTGTGATGTCTGGGAAGTTTTAGTTTAAGAATTTAATACAATAGTATCTTGTTAATCTTTTACTTAATAGAGTTATTCTCTGCGATGTTAATTAAAGTTGTATTAAGTTTCAAATTGATATATTAATTTAATTTCAAAGAAACTGAAGACGAAATTATATACCTATTAAAATAGGTTTGGTTATCAAATATTAGAAGCTTTAAGTTTTGATATTATGTTATGTTAAAAGTTACGGGATTACTCTTGTCGACTTAAATATTCGTGATATAATATAATAAGATATAATAATGTTTTAAAATATTTGTATTAATATTTTGAGTTGTTATTATGTTCATTATTTAAACAAGAGAATATGGAAAAGATTGAATACAAATTTATAAATTTGCGTTCTAAAACTAAGGTACAATAAAAGTGTCTTAAAAACCTTTTCGCCTTAAAGTCACAGTAAATCAAATAAACTTAGGGATATAAATTAAAATAATCATTAAATATAAACTGATCATCATGATTCTTATCATTATTAAAATATATAAATCTATTATATGATAAGGGAATAATTTTATTGTGAACTAATATTGTATGTTTTGTCCTCACGTTTCCATATCACTGATATTTCGATTGTAAGAGTAAAATTAAAAGTATTAAAGTGCAGCATATAACCAACTAAAGCTCAAAAAGAAATGAATGATCCCAATAAGTACCAGTCTCTGACTAACACAAGCGTTTTCGTGATCTGTAGTGATCCAAAACTATAGTTGTTGGTTCGGTCGGTTCGTGTCAAATAGTCGAATATAATAGTGTTATTTCCCAAATGTGTACCGTAAAACTTACCGATTTTTTACCGATGTTTTTCTTTAAGTTATAATTCTTTTATAAGGACTTTAGACTATTTTCAGGACTACAACTTTACCATCAGTATTCCATTTAGGTATGCTATTTATTTTATCGCCGATTTTACGTCACGACTCGTGTTATGTGGATAAACTCTATTGAAACTTCTTATTAGTAAATAGATCATATGAATATTAGCAAAGCTATTTAATGTGACATGACAACGAATGCGGGCGAGGTTCTCAATAATTTTGAGCTACCTCATAATTGTTAGCAACCAGATTTCTCTACTAACTTTTAGTAAAAACTGTACAAAAATCCGCTCTGTAGTTTTGGAGATAATCGATTACATACAGACAGACAGCTTTGCGGACTTTGTTTTATAATAAGTGTAGAGTAGTATTAAACATTATCCAATAAGTAAATTTAAAACGACCTTCTGTACCATATAGCTTTGAAAGTAAAACTCATCGCGTTCTAAAGTGCACGTACGTCGTGTTTTATCGAACTACTGTTTTAAAACTGATAAAACCGATAAGTCGCGTAAACGCTTAACATGAATTTCTGTTTCTAATGTCACTTCTCTTGTCTGAATCGCCTTTGTTTGTTTTTTATAGAATTCTTGTAATAAAATAACCTTTTCACACTTATAACGATGTTGTATTTTAATTCAAGGATGTATATGTCACTATATTTTTCTCTACGCGTCTTTTTGTGTGCATTGTGCGATTCTTACTGTACCAATGATTCTACTTAAAAAGCGCATACACAAGGTTCATTTAGTTTTTGTCGGCTAACATCTTAACTCAACCCTTGCCTGCAGGGTACAATGGCGCGGAGGTAGGACTAGAAAGGGGACCGAGATAGGAGGTGGGCGAACGACCCTAGCACGATAAGCAATGGGTGACCGCCCGCACCCACCTCAGTCCCTATTCTCGTTCTACCACGGGGGTACCCTTGTACCCCGCAGGCTAGGTTTAAGTTAAACAGTTAGAATATATAGTACCCGGCAATAAATCATGCACATAGAGAACTTAGAACGAAACAGCCGGCCAATTCGGTTTCGTAGAGCGCTGTCACTGTCACACACGGGTTCGTCAGTCTGTGCGACAAAGACAATGCTCTATGAAGCAGAATCTAGCCGATTTCTCTCTCTGAGCCTCGATGTGCATTATTTGTTGCCGCGTACTATACCTAGTTGTGCAAAGCCTATACTGGTATTATAACCAGTTTCCAAATCGTGCAAACAATAAATTATTATAAACTTATCGTATTTTCGTATTTAAAATATCCTCATAAAATTTTACAATGTAGCAATTTGCAAAGAGTCTCAATTCTACTGGTTTGAGGCGCACTTAACAAGGAGCTTTGCGTAAGTAAAAGCTCTCTATTGGAGTATTGACAAACCTCTTATGGTGTCTGAGATGTACAAACTACTTCATCGTACTAAACATTTTGAAAGTATATTATATAATAGAAAGTTACAAAATTTGAATTACTTTAAACTAACAAAAATTTAATTCGACTTTCTTAACTTAATTATTGTAAAGTTGTAAAATATATTCGCAGTAATTTAAAGTCTTTACTTTAAATTACTAGTAAGTAAAGTAACGGTCTGTTACTATCCTAGTGATGGGCATAGACCTCCTCTCCCCGTTTTTTATTGGAGCTAAGACCTACCACACTGCTCGAATGCTGATTGGTAGTATACTGTTCGTACTTTTACCCCCCAGCGTTATATCGGCTCTCTGCTCCACACACCGCACGCGCGTCCGTCCTTACCCGTCGTCGTAGTGAAAGTGAGTAATTCTCTCCCCTCGCCCCACTACTATAGCGCGCGGTGTGCAGGCATGAGACGACAGAACCTTTTTTATTATAAATCTACCTTCCATCAAAACTTCTATTCTTATTCACATACACTACAGGTAGGTTCCCCATATCCTCAGAATTCTCTAGACATATGCCTCACGATATTTTCCTTCACCAAAAAGCGTGTGACAAATGCTATGCAATGCAATTATCAAAAAGATTATTTAACTATATCAGTTTCATTTTAACCTACGTTATAAAATTAGTTATTAAATCTTAACTTTCCCTATATAATAATACAGTTTCCTTAGCGATTTATGTATTTATGCTCAGTGAAGGATCAATAGGAGGGCGTGAATGAAACTACATTTGAAAAGCAAACAACTTCTAAGTTAACCCAAACATTGGGTCGTGTTTTGTTGAATTCGCTTGAATTTAGCTGCCTTCTATATTTGTTTTGTATTAAGTTGTTTGTGTGTTTAAGTCGGATGTGTTTGCTTTATTGAGCGTAAACTGCGATGTATATAAATGTACCAGACATTATCCGCATAAACAGATACCGGCCTAACTGAATAACAAGAGAAAGTAAAATTATTTTGTCAACTTCTACCCGCCGTTTCAACAAGCAGGAGCAGCAGGACAATTGAAGCAATAGATGTAAAGTATTAAAACAAAATGTTTGTTATCTATTACATAAAATTAATGGAGGTGTTTTTCAGAAAAATAACAAAAATAATAAATCATTTATCTAAATACAAGACAACACCTAAGTAACTAATAGAATTCTCCCAATATGTAAAGACCAATATCAATAGGGCTGTTAAAGTTGAAAAGCTGTAATAGAGACGTTATGACTCTTTTGAGATGGTCGCAGGTTCAAATCCCAGCATAAAAAGCAATGAGTTTTCTGTTATAAGTTATGTGCCTAATTGATTTACGTAATTTCTCACTCGATTTTCGATGAAGGAAAACATAGTGAGAAGACCGTATAACTACCAATCCACATTGGAGCAGCGTGGTGGATTTAGACAATATTTTTAAGAAGGGAGAATGGAGGCATATGCAAAGTAGTGGAATAGTAAGAATTCGTTACTTTTCACTACCAAAAAATTTGCGAAGCATCATGGCTTGGTGACATTCCAAGACAATGTTAACTGATTTCATATATCACAATATAACGTCTTTAAATATAAATTTAAAAGTTCAAAAAATTCAGTCAATTAAGTAGCTACAGACATCAGTCCGTCCAATCAAAATATACCTTACTTCTTTACCTACTAACATTTTCAAAAGGGGCTAACACCATCAGACACTTTATAATTACTTCTAATTTAAATGCCACCCCTTCAAATGGTTATTGCCTGGAGACTCGATTATGAGCGTTCACCCTAACTTGACTCGCCAACATTAGCATAACGATCATTACGCAATTAAACTTCGAATAATGACATTGTTTATGTAATCCCACTTTTATCTTTATACCTTAACTATCTATGTCAGTGACGTACTCGGACTCACAAACTATAAATTGAAATAATAAAAATTTATTTATTTATTTATTAAGTGCAAAAAAAAAATAATCCGTTTTAACATCTCGGTTGATCGCCTCTTCGGGTGACAAGAGGGCTGGCTCCTTTTTAGCACAAAGAATCAGCTTAGCGATTCAACGCGAAAACGCTGCCAGCATTCTTGGGACCGTTCCACGTGGGCATGATTAGTAGTAGCGTGTAAGTAATTTAAGATACATATAACTTGTACATATTTGATTTAGTTATATGTTAGACGCACGAGTGTATTTATATAGGCTATCTTTTTTAAGAATTTATTTATTTAATTTATTTATGTACCATAAATAACGGAAGAAAAATATTATTAAAAAAAAGTGTACGAGTACAATGTTCAACTTATTCCTTTTACTGGCATCTCTGCCAGATAACGTACGAAGTGAATTCATAATAAAGCAGTTTTCGTACTCAAATATCATAAATTAGGAATTAAATTATATAGACTATTATATAATAACATAATTATTATAATACTATGAATATTATATATATATGATATTATGAGTAAACCAGGAACGCGACTTTAATCCTAACAAATGACTTTACTTTTAGCCCTAGTTTATTTTTGCTTCAGGGACCTTGATTATCTAGCTACGCTACTATTAGCATACAATATAATACAATATATATTAAGAGGATGTAAAAGGAGATTTCTTGAATTCATATTCTTCCTACATGACCTGCTTGCGTTCAGCCAAGAATTGTTCAACAAGACTTTCGCAACAAACGAAACAAAATTATAACCAAATCGTTTCTTCAATGCGCATTTTGACTGGCCCTTTGGCGCAGCGGGTAGTGACCCTGCCTTCTGCGGGTCGCGGGTTCGACTCCCGCCGACAGCCAACATTTTCTATAAAAAAGTTCTTCGAACCTAGGTGTGTATTCGTATTGTATGTATTTAAAATTATATATTTACCAGTTTTCCGTCACCCGTAACACAAATATTAATTTACTTACTTTGGGGACGCACGACCGTGTGTGTACGTGTTCTATATATTTATTATTATTATTTGTACGGTGAACTCAACTCAAATTATTGCAATAATTAATATTTCATCATTCACCTTTATTCTGCGCACCACCATATTATAGAACGATCTCTCTTCGGCAGCGTTTCCGGATTGGTTCCTACGACATAGTTATTGGCCGGCAATACTCGCTTTGCGAGAGGTCGTGGCTGGAAGTAATTACTTGAGGCAAGCCACATGCTCGTTTTCCATAAAAAACTTTTCTATATAACATAGACGGTAATAATAAAGCCAATATTTTAACTATCAAAATGAATACAAAAGTCTTAAACCGTACAAAAAACTACAAAGGATGCAAAATAAAGAACATCTTCTGTTAAAACGGAACGGATTATTAAAATGCAGTCTTTAATTAAAAAATGGTTTAGCGAGCCCTTATAGCCAGCAAAAGCTTTGCTGAAATGCATAATTCATTTTAAGATCTGAATCCTGGTACTATAAGCATAAGCAAATTACAAAATGAGTCGAAATTTTTTACATAAAAATTGAAATTTTTACAGTTTTATTTTTTGTTATTGTGACATTTTAATTACTTTATTGATTTAAATTATATAAATACATTAAAACTATTTCTTGTGTTAATCTCGATGTTAACTCCCAACACCTTTCCCGTGTGGAAATCAGTGCGTCACAAAGTTTTCCCGCGTAAATCCCTATCCCGCGGGAATTTTAAGATAAAATTAGTCTTTATTGGGCTCCTTATATCCTCTATATTCCAGTGAAAGTACTATCAAAGTAGAATAAAAAAAAATCCGTGCAGTAGATTTTGAGAAAATCAATCACATAAATAGAGAAAGCTTCTGGGCATTTTGTTTTATGATAGGTATTTATAACTAGTTACAATTAAATAGAAAGTATTTGAGATTTATCGTAATTACCTCTACGTAAAGAAACAAATCTACAATCAATTTTATTCTAAGCTTTTTAGCCGTAGTTGAATAGTTACTGCTTATTAAAAAATGTTGAATATGAAATTTTTAGCAGCGAACTGACTGCAAAAGTTTGTGGAATTAGTTTCTATCTACTACCAACGAATGTCAAATTATGCACGCAACGCTTCGCAGACAAAAATACGTGGAATATAGAACTAACATTAGTTTCAAAATTTCGGCGAATAGCTTTCCGTCAAAGGTAAAAGTTGGCAACTACTCAACTGTTATCTGAATTCTGTTTTTGTTCTGCGGATAAAGTTTAGATACTCTATACATTCGTAATGAGTCGCAGTACAAGAAATCTATATCTATATATATTATGAAACAAAATTCCCAAAGCTGTCTGTCCGTGTGTGATCGATTTTCTCAAAATATTGTGAACGGATATTTATACGGTTTTTGCTAGAAGTCAATGCAATTCTCGAGGTAAGTATGGACATATACGAGAACAGTACATATAAGAGATATGTAGTCGCGTGCGCCGCTGTCGACTTTTGTTGTACTTTTTACTAAATCCGGCTCGAAGGACCGAATTTGGAGAGAGATGATAGAAAGGCTGGTATTTTTAGTAATTTATATAATTTCTTGGAGAGGTCAAAAAATACAACTTTTCATGACAGGATGCACGGAGAGAAGGGAAGTCACAGACAATAAACTTATTTAGACAAAATTGCCACAGAGTATTCAACAGTTTATGTTAATAGTACGTTCACTTAGAATTCCTGCGGAGTCGGTATTTATGCGGCAAAAATTTCGTGACACGCTGATATCCACGCAGGCGAAGCCGTGTAGCTAGTAAGAAATAAACAAGGAGTTACGGATATTTTTGTTTGTTAAAGGTACTAAACGTATGTATTTAAAATTTTAATCATTGAGCCTGAAATAAATAGTGTGCGAATGAAATATCTTAAAATTCATCGTGAGTTTTTTCAGAAAAAATAACTTATTTTAATATATTAAAATAATTGTTTATATGTTATTTATAGACGAAAAGACTGGACCGATTTTAATTAAATATTCAGACAAATTTTAGAAGTACCCAGCGAATGATCTTGTAAAGTTTAGTGGCATTCGGAGCAATTTTTGTTGGATCTTATGTTATTGAGGCCAACCTGACTGAGCTGAAAAGCTGAAACAGGGTACGAGCCAAAATCCTTCAAACAAATATCAAAACACACTGTTGGGACGTCAATAATCTAGGTTTCCGTAATTTGATGGAGAATAAAAAAAGCGTACTTGGTGTATTTGAATCAATTCAAGTCATATATTTGGAATTACATGAAACCGGAGTTCTTTGATTTAATTAAATAATTCAGCAGAAAAAACAGTTTATTAATTGAAGTTGCAGTAATATTTGTAACTGTAAAATGTTTTTATCAACTTCCAATATTCATCGGTAAAAACCCTTCCCTACTTTCCAATGACCAAACGAATAAATTAAATCAACTTGTCGTGACAAAGGGAAGCTTTTTCCCATTAGGCTAAAGTAAACCCTAGTAATTGAGTTTGGATTGCTTTAAAGATTTATGCTCGTATCGGCGTAAAAATTCAGCCGGTCATTTTATTTGAAATGAATATTGCAGAGCACTCTACTAGGTGAATGCTGTATGCACGTATTGATATACTCCGTGATTTATGATCCAATTAACATGCCTAGACATGAGTCGAAAGGATCTCATTAAGTATTTATATTAGAATATTAATATTTAGAATGCTCTACAGAAAATTATACATTTAATGTATTATGAATCCATACTTATTATAAAACAAAGTCCCAAAAAGCTGTCTGTCTGTATGTAATCGATTTTCTCAAAATCTACAGAACGGATTTTTGTACGGTTTATACCAGAAGATAGAGAAATATCCCCGAATGGTTTAAATAGTACATATCGATATTACGTAAATTGTGTTGAAGAGATCAAGCACTTGTTAAAAAACTTGCTTGCTAGGAGCTTTAGTCGCGTGCGCTGCGTACACCAGTAGAAATACCCTAAAGTAATGTACTAGAGAATTGTAGACCTACAAAAGTAATAATAAAATTATTTTGCTATAATCCGCGATATAGTAAATAGAAAAAAAAAAAAAAAAAAAATTGTAGACCTATAAAACTACTACAAAAACGTACGCGATAGCATGTCTCTATCTCTTATGGTTAACTCACAATAACTACTTTTATGTTTAAAATTTGAATTACAGAAAAAAATTGTGACACGCTGATTTCCACGCGAGCGAAGCCGCTGGCACAGCTAGTATATTATAATATTCACGAAACATCTATAATCAAACGTCTCTCGTTGGAGAAAAATATAAGGGCTAGAAATAGAACTTACTATAGAATATTTTAAATATCTTTAATGTTATTTTCAATTAAAGGAAAGTATATATAAAAATATATATGTAAAAATTGGAATCAACAGAAATATATCGAAGGTAACCTTGTTATCTTTTTTTGAATTAACAGCAACATATAGCGAGAAGAACAAAACCAGGTGCTTCGTGAAGGTCGCAAAATTCGGGATTTAGATCACAGAAGCTGGTGTCAGGAAAAGAAAAATTCAATGTCTTTAGAAATCATCATTTAATATATATGTTAATTTTTTGTGTTTTTTCTTTTTTTAATTTACATTTTAAGCACCTTTTGTCGTTTTTTATCTCATGTTGATTTAGCCTATAACTGAGGGTAGTAATATTAAAATCATTGTACTTATATATCATTTAGTATACTTATATCTTAGTGTGCTTACGTATACATCAATATTATTTAGTATACCCTGTACATTGCGTTGGCTTCCTTTTTGAATAAAATAAAATAAAAAAACATAAAAATCTATATTCATTAAAATGAAACGCTAAAAACATTGAGCGTATTGTCCCAAAAGTACTGATTTCAATTCCAAGTTGTTATGAAACTAAAAACGTGAATTCCTATTCATGATTTTCTTATAATTTGCAATCGCCTACTAAAACTGATACTACTAATAATGCTACTAATCTAACTCGGGTCATATTCATATTTTAAACATGTTGTAACATGTTTTGGCTAGTTATTTTACGACCGGCCGCCTGCCTGACGTTAACTTACCTTAGTCACCTTTAACGCCACCTCGGTGATATTTGAGGATTCTCTATTCTACTCAGCCGGATACCACACGGAAGTTACTCTAGACTACTAATACTTCGAATAATTATTTAATATGTTACAGTAAATATGGCCTAAACAGATTTCATTGCACACTACAATTCGATTAAATTTGTGTTGATTATGCAGAATTGAACTAATTAATGCTTTGATTAAATTGCGAACAATCCAATTTGTATTTAACGCACTCGTGATAATATAATTACATATTCATGATAAACTCGTTTTTGCAAAATGGTAAGAGCCTAAATTGTTCGTAAATTTGGGTTTATAGTTGTTTTTAGTAGTTGTTGTTGTATTTAGGTTAGGAATATAAATTTTTATCTGGCTATAGCAATACTACATTCATTGCCATGTGGTATACGGTTGATTAGAATAGACCAGCCTCATTTCTTACCGAGGTGTCGTCAAATACGACTAAGGTAAGTTGATGCCAGGCAGGCGGCCGGTCGTAAAATACGTAGCCGAATCAGATGACGACATGTTTATCACATGTTGTGCCTGTAGGGGAACAGGCCAGGGATTCAAATTATACACAGATTCTAATAAGTAGATAACTATATTCAATTTCCACCACTGAAAGGCAATATGTTTGATGTATGATATCTATGGCGTTTCCGATACCTATGGCGTCTTCAATAAAGTAAAAAGGAAGCTAAACATGGCACACGCTGCTTTTATACACTTCATTTAGTGTGGCCATTTTATAAAAATAAATTGCATTAATTTTTGTTGAAAATAAAGGCATCTAAGTGCGGTCGGCACCAACAGTGCCGACCGCACTGTTAAAGTGAGTGGGATAAAGGCAGGAGGATGACTATGATGCGCAGTACTATATTCAACAACATATCAAATAAACACCATATAAAGCATATAAATAGAAAACCGTGAAACATTATATATTGTAATCTAATATATAATGAAATAAATATATAAATTTCTTTTCCATTTGAATGAATAGTGATACGTGTATAGAAAATGGAGTAGAGTTCATAATAATCGAAAAGCTATTAGGGTTAGCCAATATAAGAGAATCCGCTGACGCATTTACTCGCATACCTCTACAAATATACCAAGTCATGTTCTTACATACAACGTGGCGAAAGCTTTTGGAATGAATAATAGTTTACTTAGTCAATTACAAGCTGTAGTAGCCCAGCGGTGAGACCGAGCGACTCTTTCGAGGGGAACACGAGTTCAAACCCGGGCAGGCACCAATGAGTTTTATATTAAAACTCATGTGTCTAATTGATAATTGCAATTTATCACACGCTTTTCGGTGAAGAAAAACATCGTGAGGAAACCTGCTTATCTCTAGAGAATTCGGGATGTGTGTAACCTACCAATCCGCATTGGAGAAGCGTAGTATATCTTAGCTCCAACCCTTCTCTCCAGAAACGGAGAGAGGAGGCCTATTCCCAACAGTGGCATTGTAACAGGCCGCTACTTTAGTCAATTACGGCGATGGCACGCCTGAGAAATGTAAATAAATATACAGGGATAAGTAAGTAACTTAATTGTGTTAAATTCTTGTGTTATGGGTAACAGACAACTGATAAATATGTACATATATAATTTTAAACACATACTTAAAAAGAAATATACACCCAGAATCGAAGAACCAACAAATTAGTTACAGAAAATGTTGGCCCTCTGCGGGAATCGAACCTTCGCCCCGCTGAGTTGAAGACAACGTCACTGCCAACTGCGCTAATGGACTGTTTAAAAATGTAGTTTAACATTTTTGCGCCCGCTACTACGTCTTAATCTATTTGAACTTTGTAAAAAAAACGGCCTTTCATTATCCCACTGCTAGGTATAGACCTCCTCTATCCTATTTCGGAGAGAAAGGTTCGAGCTAAGACCAACTACGCTGCTCCAATGCGGATTAATAGCTTACACATAGCCCAAAAATCTTTAGAGATATGCAGGTTTCCTCACGATATTTTCCTTCGCCGAAAAGCGTGTGATAAATTGCAATTATCAATGAACCACATAAGTTTTAATATGAAAACTCATAAGCCTACCCAGGGTATGAAACCGTGGCCCTCTCGAGTGAGTCGCACTGTCTCACTGCGGGCCTATTACATTAAATTAAATTACACAAAATGCGCCTAAATTTCTTAAACATATAAAAACGGAATAATCAAATACATAGTTAGTCACCATTGTAATTGGTTTAATCAAAATTTAGGCCACGTTGACTCAAAAAGAAATCAAGTTATTAAATTCGAATCGTTGCTAAAACTATTTGTAAAAATTTTGTTAATTAAATAATAAAAAACATTTCGTCTTGTTTGGCAACTGGAAGCAGTTAAAATTTATGTTCAGAGTTTACTGGAATAATTAAGGTGAAATAGGTTCTGTTTCGCTTTAAGCTCTTAAAGGCAACGGGACTTGGAAATAGTAAAGTTCTGAACTTTTTCATACGAAAATTCTAACAAATTAATTAATGTCTAGCAATTTTTATTTTTTTTGATAATAATAGAATAAAAATATAATCACATATTTTTAAAAGATATATTGTTAAAAGTATAAAAGCATTTCAGATTACAATTTTGCCGAACCATCGAATTTAGTTCGATTTAGAGACATGTAGTATGATTACTTAAAAGTATTTAAAAAAAGATTCGCAATATACTATAAATGTAAGCTTTACTTCTTTTAAAACAATAATAATAAACATATTGTCGTAATCAAAGCGAAGATATTTTACAAGAGATAAATATTTAGTCCCTCATAGATCTTTTCGTCTTAAACTCAATCGCTATCACAGCTGTAGCTGTGATAGCCCAGCGGTGAGACCGTTCGACTCTTTCGAGGGGAACACGAGTTCAAACCCGGGCAGGCACCAATGAGTTTTTGTATCAAGACTCATGTGTCTAATTGATAATTGCAATTTATCACACGCTTTACGATGAAGGAAAACATCGTGAGGAAACCTGCATATCTCTAGAAAATTCTGGAGATATGTGTAACATACCAATCCGCATTGAAGCAGCGTGGTAAGTCTTAGCTCCAACCCTTCTCTCCAGAAACGGAGAGAGGAGGCCTATTCCCAGCAGTGGGATTGTAACAGGCCGCTACTATCACAACAATAAGTGGTAATCTACTTAAAAATGCTTTATAATTATCTATTGGCTAGTTTGGATGGCAATTGTTTCGTTTACTCATAGTGTTAACCTCCTTTATAAATTGTCGAATTCAGTTGAATTTCAGAATGTATTGAGGAAATCTCGAAAGTACACCGTAAATACTCCAAAACACACAGAAGCAAAATATTCAATAACAACGCAATCTCTATAATCTCCTGAGCAACAGAATGTCACGTAAGTCGTCGTTCTTTATAGATTATTGTAGAGATACTAATACATAGTAAAATATGATTCGTATTATTATTGAAAATATATTTTGCACACTACAATACGCCTTTTAATTAGAAAACTATAATAAAGTAATAATAAAATTATTTTGCTTTAATCCGAGATAATCGCGGATAATTATATCGCGGATTATAGCAAGATAATTTTAATATTACTTTTCTATGGATCTCCGCATAGTAACGACTAATTCTATAAATTATTAAAAACTAAATTCTAAGATATTTTTTGAGTGCAAGCGAGTTCCAACTATCCCTTGTGCATAAACAACATTTCTCAAGAACCGTTCCCGCGAAGGAAAATAATTTCAAATCTTTTTTATTTGAACGTTTACATTAAAAATGTCAACTAGGATTGTGAGACAGATGTAATCAAATAAAATTTTGGAAATTAAAGAATCTATATTATATTATAATATTATTATAATGTCATGTCATATTATACTATGAGATAGATTTTAGCGTGCAAAAGTAATAATGAAATTATTTTGCGATAATCATCATATAATCGCGGATTATAATTTCTTGTACCTATCTACCATACCTTTGTATTATTGATCTCCGCAAAATAAGATATAGATAGAGAAGATAATCTTTTATAGAGTTAGGACTTATATTAAATATTTTAGCATGTTAAAATAATAGAAAATATAAACATTGTCTAACGAATAATTTATTGCTTAAGGCAAATTAATATGCATATGATGTTTAGCGCAACCGGTGAGTAAAATCCAATCTATAAGCATATAGTTAGTTGAAACCAATGATGTCATCATCATTATCCACCTGCTCTTATACCACTCTACGTGGGGCGGGCACAACAAGGTACAAACATGTTGTCACGCGATTTGACTACGACTTTTACGACCGGCAGCCTGCCTGACGTCAACTTACCTCAGCCGCCTTTTCGACACCTCGGTAAGATATTGAGGGTGGTCTATTCTACTCAGTCGGATACCACACGGCGGTTAAAACCAATGATATCATTACCAATAATGTATTTGATATGATAACTATCCAATAATGTACTCACAAATAACATGCATACATAACAATATAGGTGATACTTAAATTAAAAATAACCCAACCACAGAGATTATAATTTTCACAAGGATATAATAAATGTCATCCTACATTAGTGAAATCACTCGGAAATGATGGTTTACCGTGCTTCCGGGCTATGGTGAACCATCGTGAATTTATTATACGAATTATTAAATATATTAAATATAATCTACGATAGAGAGCTTTTTTAGATTAGGAATATCTTTAAATCACGTGACACGGAAGAAACAAAAGAAGATTATTATAATCAAAAGGAAATTTAGTACTTAAATGAAAAAAAAAATGATAAATAAATACGTAATACTAAGGTAATCAAATAGAATCGCTTTAACCAACTCAATCCAGTTACCGTGATAAGTTAGTTTAAGTAAGAATCGGCTGCTGAAAGTGTTATTACTTTGAGCTACATTGTAAAAATATTACACGACATACAACTTTTTCAATATTGTTTTTTCTATAATTCAGATCTATGAAGGGATATAAGAAAATTATAAAATGTTATCCTATTTCACTCAACTTTGTTATAACAAAAGTAAACTAAGTAACGAAATATAACAAACGATTTTTAAAGCATCTTACGCAGATCTTCAAAAATAATATTTACATTAAACACGGAGAAAACTCTAGTTATCTAGAACAGTAATATTGTCTGAATGTAGAATTTTTACTTTAACTGAAAGTTTGTCTTTCAACATTTTCTCTTCGCTTCATGCGTGCTCTATTGTTTCTACTTGGACGGTTAAGTTTGAATAAGGCAAGTTTCACGTCGACTTGTGTATGCACGGTCGCCTCTATTTGCGCGCTGCATACAGAAAGAAACTTCGTTGTATTATAATTCCGCAGTGCAGACTTGCAAAATATAAATACGTTATAGTGCAATTTAATACTTTCTTCAAGTAAACATATTTAATTCCTAGTTTCCTTTAAAAACTTGCTAAATAATAATAAGAAATAATACCTTATAAAAAACGTAGCAAGAAACATTGATTATTGTTTCCTTCAAGAAAACAATATAAAATAATGTATACTAAAATTTCTTGTATCTAAGGTAATATATGTTGGTCTATTTTGTTATAACAATTACACATGTTAAACTGCTGTCAGCTATGCACCAGACTGACGTGCAATTATATCCAATTGCAAGATCCATAATGCTTTCATACCTTTGGCAAATTGTATCATTTCATTTTGAAAAGAGTCTACGCTGAATTTCTTGCTAGATCTTCTTGGTAGGACCAAACTATCGAATCAGTAGTAGCTTCTAAAACATTTGACGATTTAAACATATGTACTTGAATAAAGAATATTTTGAAATGGAGTGAACGATGCATTTTTCAAAACGTGAAAGTATAGAGAGAGAGAGTATTTTTAGTACTTCACTTTTTGCTTTTTTTTATCTAATATTCCCTTGAATAGAATTATTATTTGTAGAAAATGTGGCAACGCTTATACTTTCCAGTAATGTGAACACATCTCTAGGGTAAAACTTAAACAAATACACAAATAAATCACTGCCGATTTACTTGTTGGTTGACCTATTTTTTTTCTGTTTTTCTTAACGTTTAATGATCTGTGACATGAAATATTACACATAACCAAACATTTCCTATTTTTTCTATGGACCGTATATAATTCTATATACCTACAAAATATATAATAAACATTATGAAGAAATTTCTTTTATTTATTTTGAATCCTATTATTATAATTTTTCTCTTTATTTTGTTCTATGCTTTTAATACCATTTTACTTTTACACTGGTCAACTGTATTGCTCATGTCGTCACCATCTATAATTGACGATACATTTAGCTGTAATCCTTTTAATTTTAAGTATGTTTTATGTAACGTTAAGATGTATTTGTCGTCGATGGTCTTACAAAATAAATAAATATATGTAGGAAAATTAAATTGAACAAAACCTTTTTCTTCGACAGATTGACATCCACAGCTGTTTCTTCAAAGTCTTACACTGTACAATCTTGTGACGTCTGGATTCAGTGATATGGTTACAAAAATTCTTATATGTATCTTAGATAGATATTGGTTTCCAAGATGGGGCCGGGTTATCGGTTCATCACTACTTTACCTTTTTTTCTTTTGTATCACGCAGAGATAATCTAAACTAAATCATGTCAACCTATCAGGGACATTGATGTGGCAATTCTTAGAAAATTATATACCTCATAACACAATTTTTTTTTAAATACTCTCATTCCCAAAAATACAGTCCATTAAATCGCACTAAAGTTCCTAGTCTTTGAAAGAAATTTAAGCTTAAAATTATAAATACACAACACTTAGTTGAAATTAAAAACAGAGGAAAAGGTGGTATAAAGCAAAAAAACAATAAAAAGTTAAAAATGAAAAATAAAAGCTTCTATTTAACTCTGCGAACAATAACATTTCAGGCGACAAAAGCCCCTGAGGCTATACGCCTAGAAAAACAATCTGGGAAAATATATTTTTTTAATTCACACCAAAACGCCATCTCTGGAGACCATCCAATGTTCCTCTCTAATTTTGTTTTTAGGTTTTTCATTATTTACCCCCTCGGTTAACCCGGAAATATTCAAATTGTTTCCTATGAATCTCTCATACGTTGCTAGATCACTATGCAATCGTGAAAAAAAACCTACTTTGCGATTTTGTCGTGGAGTCTATCTCCTGATGATGCTTCGGTTGCGGGGCGAAACGATTGTTGTGTTTGTGATAGTGAACGTGTTTAGTGCTAGTGTATTGTGTTAGCAGTGGTAGAAGTTTGTGCATGTGTTTTTACTAATCCTGCATGTAACGGGTATGAAAAAACTAAACTAACTAGTCTAAACTAAAATAGTCCACTATACATTTAGCACTGTATATATTTTCTATTTACTGATTAAAGCAAATGTTACAATAATCTTTAAAAAGGAGACACGGTATTACAAAAAACTGGTGGATAATTTTGAAGGAGAATATGTATACATAGAAGCATAGGTTGTCAGAAAATAAGTATTGAGCTGAGACTCGAGCGGCTATTAGATGCTTTGGTGTCAAGATTTTTTGGTATGATGTGGTTCAGTAGTGGAAATGCTGTTGAGTCAAATAGATGCCGCCTTTAATAAATCTATTTCAAATTCCATGTATAAATATAGCCTACGTCTTGAATAT
The DNA here is from genome assembly GCA_947086505.1 of Morpho deidamia. NCBI lineage: Eukaryota > Metazoa > Arthropoda > Insecta > Lepidoptera > Nymphalidae > Morpho > Morpho deidamia. The sequence continues at coordinate 11,778,618 of CAMTZC010000010.1, forward strand.
TCTAATCTGCAGATTGCCAATCGCATTTGTCCATGGTTCATCCAGCTACGAATTTGACTCAGAGTTGATGGCCGCCTCTAGTGGAGATCGATGCAAAAAAGTCGCACCGCTAGCCAACCCTACCATGGACGTGACCTGTGTGCAATACGACTATCGATTGAGATGAAGATGATACTTATAGTATTTTTTGTATTCCATTGTTTGGCTTAGACCAGCTCTCTCCTTGTGGGATAGAGTTTCAACCCTTTTCTATGTTACTTTAGCTTCAGCTTATGTACTTAATTTTTTCTAAGTTATTTAAGTAGGTATATGGAAGTCTCATAAAATTTGTTTACTTCATAAAGCGCACAATTATATATAAATACAAATAAGGTACATTTTTGTTTATTTTTACTTAGAAATACACATTTACCCAATATTTTCAATCAATTTTATTTTAATCTAAGTTCCTTCGGTGATGTAAAGGTTTACATATTGTTTTAAAATAAGAATTCAACTAGTTATTTAAGTAGAAATTCATTGAATAGTATATATTGCAAAACTACTAGGGTAGGGAGGGGGACATTACATTAGTGCAGATTTTTATATTGCACTAGCTGTCCGGCGACTAGTTGCTGTGGCTGTCTGGTTTTGAATTCCCCTCGAAACAGAACTAACATTTTATAATAATTAACAGTTAAAAAAATGCTCCGATCGCCACAAAACTTCAAAAAACTTTGAAAATTTCATCAAAACCGGTCTAGCCGTTTCGGAGTCTATACAGGACATACAAACAAACATTCATTTTTATATATTTGCCTCGCGCGCGTGGAAATCCAAGTGTCACAAATTTTGTCTAGAATTCAAATTTTAAACATAAAAGTAGTTATAGTGAGTTAACCATAAGGGACATAAACATGCTATCCCGGACTTTCTTGTAGTATTTTTATAGATCTACAATTCTCTACTACATTACTTTAGCGTATTTCTGCTGGTGTACGTACGCGCCCCTAAGCTCCCAGCAAGCAAGTGTTTTAACAATTGCTTGATCTCTTCAACACAATTTACACAATTTACCGATATGTACTATTTCCCTAAACCATCCGGAAGTATTTCACTATCTTTTAGTGAAAAACGTAAAAAAATTCGTTCAATAGATTTTGAGAAAATCGATTACATACAGACAGACAGCTTTTTGGGACTTTGTTTTATAATAAGTATAGATAATACAAGCCCATGTAAATAAATACTGTCACGGGCGTTTTATAATAATAATAATAAAACGTCTACTCGTAATTACAATGAAAATGCACAGTGCTGCGTAGAGCCAACAATGGGACAATTCCGTGACGCTGCCACGACCACCGGACATGTCCATGAATACGTAATGACATCCGTTTTACACACACGGAATTCAATAATAATATATTCATTTAATTACAATCCTTACCCGCGACATCGTTCACGTTGTCTGTTCATCATTCTCATGCCCTTATCCCATTCTGAGTGGGGTCGGCACAACATGTTATAACATGTTTTCATATGATTTGGCTACGTATTTTACGACCGGCCTGCCTGAGGTTAACTTACCTTAGTCGCCTTTTACGACACCTCATTAAGAAAGCAGGGTGGTTTATTCTATTCTGCCGGATAGCACACGGCTAGTTCACGTTGCTTGTTCAGATGTCCTCAAATCAAATTGATATTATAGAAGTGATAGTCTGCCTCTGTATACTTTACCTTTTCACAGGTAATATCCTACATAATTTTTTATTAAATTCCTCAACATTGATGCTTTTATACACCGGGCTTATATTGAATACAAAATTTCTCCAGGAGCAAATAAAAAGCCCCATAATACATAATTAAGGCTGTTTTGATACTTAAATTGAAGCGAACGCAATAGTCATTTTATACGAGTATATTTGGTATATATTGCGTTTTTCCTATATATAGTAAAATACCCTAGATTTTAAATCTTTTATTTTGTTTGTTACCGCGGTATATAAGCATTTCTAGCACATTCTATTTAATTTTCCGTGTGGAATTTCCGTGAAAGGCTGATAAGAGAGACTATAACATAATTATGGATCAAATATCTAAATAACAACTAAAAAGAACCACATTGTATTGAACTAAAATTATATTTATTCAATTTTTTTAGAATTTTTAAAGCTGTGAACTGATTCTAGTTTTTTTTAATTAACGTAATGCTTATATTTTTACGCACTAAAATTAGGCGCTCACGCGGTCAACGTCTGGATTGTATGTAATATGAAATATGTTATATATGTTTTTAAAAAATATGATATATGAATAAAACGGGTTTTTAATATTTAATCTAATAATATATACACCCTTAGATAAACTCTGTAAACTAATGGGGCAAAAACATTTCAATATAATAAATCAATTTTTTTACTCTTTAAAAACATGTATGGGTAGTATCAGATTCAATTGATATTTGGTTCAATATTTGTCAAAAGCTGTCCGAAATCATTTTGCATATCTACCACAGCGTGCAATGTAATCGATATCGTGTTCCCGATATGCTCTACGCTTCCAGTGATATTAATGTATGCATTAAGTTTTGTTTGTTTGTTGCAGCATAAAGCTACGTTATACGTAGTGCTAAATTGCAAACAATAGTGCCTATAACGTAATATACAAGTTCGTGCGCGACGTTGTTCTAAGACACTATCGTTGAACGAAAGTGATAATACTTACCAGATAAGTACGGGTAATATCATTTCATGATTGCCCGAATCTAAACGAAAATGGAACTGGAAACCTAATATTTTCCATCCGATCTTCAATCAGTAACTCAAAAATACTGACACATTGTCAAAATTTTATTATTATAAAATCAACATCAGTCGACAATATTTATAAAAGGAAAAACATATAAATTTATCATTATTTTCCTACCCTTATCCCACTCTAAGTGGGGGTCAGCAGAACATGTTAAAAACATGTTGTCACATGATTTGGCTACGTATTTTACGACCGGCCGCCTGCTTGATGTCAACTTACCTTAGTCGTATTTTACGACCCCTCGGTAAGAAAGAGGGTGGTCTATTCTACTCAACCGGATTTCACACGGTGGGTCGACTTACCTTAGTCGCCTCTTCCGACACCTCGGTAAGAAATGAGGGTGTCTATTCTACTGAGCCGGATACCATACGGCGGTTATCATAATTTACAATATCATATACAAATTATTTTCTAAAGAGATTTTTTTGAGTTTAAAGTAACTACATATAAAAATAATATGAAACATAAGATAAATAAACATAAGAATATTATTTCAATCATTAGTACGAATTTTCCTAAAAGTTGTACTATCTATTTCAATAACATTGCTAAAAAGCTTAAAATACTAATTTTCGTGTCCATCGATTATGAATAAAAATGAAACGCTCGAGCAAATTTTGTTTAACAAAACAATAATAAAAGCATTCAAAATTGTATTTTTCGTACATTCGGTTTGCGAATACTGAATGGAAATGAATTTGCCGATTATAAAGACGGTGCTGCACAAATGATACTATATTTTAATGAAAAAAAATTATACAATTTTTCATATTTATTTTAAATGTCATTCTTCTTGGGACGGTAAACTGACGACCAAAATGGTTAACTAAAAGCACAAAATGTCATTTCTCTGAAACACGCATTAGAGCGATTATGAGAAGCTCGCTAGAATAGGTTGGTGCACCAGATTTTGCGGTTGCATTGATTAACAAACTAGATCTTCTGGGTAAGTCGGGACTGCTGCTGGGACTACGAATCAATGATGACAGAGAAAAATCTATACCAGCGAGTTGTTGCGAGAACAACATAACTACACCCTCCTTTCCTGCAGTCAGCGAATAAATAATAGTTTTCTAGAAATAAACAAAAAATGCATCAGCTACTATGATAAGTTAAACATTCGCCATTAAATAACTGAAGTCACTCCGATTAATCGCCAAGCCAGCAGTTATGTCACAAATATTTCATTTGTACTGTAGCTGGCTAAAGTATCCACATTAAATTAATGTAATAACAATACGTTACTTTAACGCAACTGTGCGAAGCTTGGACAAATGAATAATCGCTTTGCCGTCGCATCGTGTTCCGGCGCAGGCCTAAAACTCTATAAACCTGAATAGCTATACACATATTAAGAGCATTAGACAGTTTATGCATCAAACCAATCGGGCGTGTGCCTAGATACACAGTTAGGTAAATATGAGAGGTTTAAACCAATTTGTGTGATACTATAGAGTGATTATTCACAAGAGATTCCACTTTCTGATTATGTTTATTTTGGTTATATCATGTATTTTAGAAATAGTTTTTAGTAAATGAAGTAGTAGAATAATTAAGATCAATTAGAATTATTAAAAAAAAAGAATCTCCTAAATATGGTGTCAGAAGGTTAATTTGACTTCAATGAAAAGTTTAATGTTGATGTAGAAAGTTACCGAAATTGTGTAGTTAAATTAAATTTTGAGTTAATGAGAGTCTTGTAGACCCTTATGTGATTATAATAATTATCTATGTGTAGTATGATTTCTTTATTATTTATTTATTTATATCCATAAGCAAAACAATAAAAATGCATAGAACAAGACAATTATACTCAAAACTATTTAGTAATTACATTACAAATGAAATAACGTGAACATTCCACGCACGATTCCAACAAGATTAAAAATACAATTCAATGATCAAAGTAATATTACCAAGTTCGGATATTTGATGTTTAATGCAATAAATATAGATAACGGATTTAAATGAAATTTGGGACCCAAGTGAAACCGAAATTGACACCCGCAATTTTCAATATAGGATACTTTTTGATGATAAAGATACACAGTATTATAGTACCCGGCATTAAATAATGCACATCGATGTTTAGAATGAAACAGCCGGCCAGTTCGGTTTCGTAGAAAGTCACTGTCTCTCAGTTAGTATGTGACGTTTCACACAGGTTCGTCAGTCTGTGCGACAGAGATGCTCAGTCAATGCTCTATGAAGCAGAATCTAGCCGATTTTGTCTTTCTAAGCGTTGATGTGCATTATTTATTGCCGCGTACTATAACTACTTAAGTATACAAAGACTCTTAAGTATTACAGACAAAATATCCATGCAGAAGCTTCTTTAAAAAATGTTACACGAGAATATAACTCTGCAAGCGAATACAATCAATTTGCGATGTATGTTTTTTTATTGAATCGAACAAAGGGCGAATATACACAGAAAAATCAAAAGTTTTAATTAATTTTCTGAAATTGAAAGTGTACAATCTGGAAACTAGCAAAATTTGTTTACATAAACTCCATTAGTAAAAGTATTTTTAATTGTTTCACGTTAGAAATGATTTTGATTTTTTGATATTGTAAATCATTTCAATCTATTTCATTTCGACCTTAAAGTAAGCAACACAAGAGTAAAAGCAACATAACATTTTACTACTAAATTATATAATTGACTGGCGCGTTGGCATACTTGGAGTAGCGGGTTTGATTCCCGCCGGCCAACATTTTCTATTAAACAATTTTTTGATTCTACGACCCTGGGTGTATATTTTTATTTTAGTGTGTATTTAAATTGTATTTGTATATTATATTTACCAGTTGTCTGTCACACAAGTATTTAGTTACTTACTTTGGGAATGGACGACCGTGTGTGTAATACCATGATAGGGAAAATTTAAATTCTTTCACAACATTATTCTCCTACCCTTATCCCACTATTAAGTGGACTCGGCACAACATGTTACAAATATGTTGTCACATGATTTGGCTACGTATTTTACGACCAGCCGCCTGCCTAACGTCAACTTACCTTAATCGCCTTTTACGACACCTCGGTAAGAAATGAGGATGGTCTATTATATGCAGCCGGATACCACACGGCATTTACCTTAGTTGCCTCTTACGACATCTCGGTAACAAAGAAGGGTGATCTATTCTATTCTGCCGGATACCACACGGCTAATTTCGATTTTCCCTATGTCGTATCTAAAATAACAATTGATCAATAGGAAAGAATTGTTCAATATTATTACTTCAGCTTGCAGTATCAGAAAGCACGATTTGATGATTTGAAATCCGCCGCCTGACTGCTGTTCCCTGAATACGTGACTTGTTTATCAATTCCGCATATAAGGCTACACACCCATATAAAGATCCATACACACGTACAGACATACCGCTCATTGTCTGCTGTAAACGAGGATGATGGATGGCGCTCGTGAGGGGCATATACGGAAAGATAAATCGTCGGCTTTGTAACTCTTCATCTGTTACCTTTTAATCTAAAATATCCACGCATTACAGAAATAAGAATCGCATTACTATACTTACTATAACTCAACTTAAGTTATTGTATATGGACTGAATGTAAAAATATTCATTTTTAATATATTAATTAATATCTATTCTTATAAGCAATATAACAGAACTAACTACTTTGCTATAATCCGCACGGGTTAAGTGAATGCATGCAAAGCCAATGTGTATGAAGCAGGCAAAATCTACGTACCTTATACATTGCAGGACAAGCCACCACATGCACCCCAAGGCGCAATTCACCAGCAACAACGCACACAAAAGCAGCACACACACCCACCACCACAATCTCGACGATCGTTTCGCCCCGAAACCGAAGCATCATCAGGAGGATAGGCTCCACGACAAAAATCGTAATGCGCCGCTGATGATATAATTTTCATTTTTCAAATATCAAACAATAATAAATTCGGTTTTTTATTGATTGTTTAAATTGGTAAGTTATCTGAACTCTACGTAGCTGCCTATTTATAAATTATTATAATAGTATAAGTATATTATAATAAGACACTTCATTTTTAATAAAGGTACATAGAACAATATAAATAAATATTATTGTATATTCAATTATACTTTAATATTTATTTATATTGTTCTATGTACCTTTATTAAAAATGAAGTGTCTTATAATAATATATGCCGACCCAGCTTAGAGTGGGATAAGGGCAGGAGAATGATGAGAATGATGATTCAATTAAACTTGAAATATTCGATTAGGTAATTAATTATCAAAATATATAACGATATATTACAACAACATATTATTTGTTTAAAACTTATTTAAAAATACTTTAATATACAGTAGAAGCAAATAGTGTTTAAAACTTCTATATGATCGGGTGTTAGAAATATTGCGCGATAAAATATAAAAAACAAAATAAAAATTGCCCTAAAAATTGTACAGAATCTAAAGAAAATACCGAATAATAAATTGTAACGTACATCTAACACGCTATCAGTTTTTAGGCAAAATGTTGTAAGTGTTTACTCCACCATACCCCCCACAGTGTCCAAAAGATCAGCAATAAATAAGATAAGATAAGAGAGAAAATACCTCACCACGCCTTCACAGGTAATAATTTTGTGCAAATAGTCAGTTTGATGAAGATGTATTTAGTATATTATTAAAAATTACAGAACTCTAGTACTACATATATATTATTGACGCCTGAGAAATCCTAAAAGTCAATCCTAACCTGACCATTGTGCATTCAAAGCACCAAATAGGCTTTATGAATCTTCAGTAAAATATTTACGTCCTAATTAATATTTACGATAATTTGCTTAACGGTATAGAAAACAATCGCAACATAATCTATCTATGAATTTCTCAAGGGAATTCCTGAGGTATAGGTAACCAATTGGTATTATTGCAGTGCCATGGGCTTAAACTTTTATTCCTTTCTCCAAGACCTCGCCAGCGCGGTAGTGATAGGTCGATACTTTTATATATTATCATTATGTTCAAAAACCAAAACGTACTTAACAGCAGTTGGAAAGAATATGGAGGGACCGCAACATCAGGCATAAGACAAAAATCGCACTTCTTAATAGCCTAGTGTTCTCCATATTCTTATACGGTGCAGAGACATGGACACTTAAACTGGAAGACCGCAAGCGCATTGATGCTTTCCAGATGTGGTGCAGGAGAAAATTGTTACGCATTCAATGGACAGCGCATAGGACTAACAAGTCAGTGCTCGAGGAGCTCAAAATAGACAAGAAACCGAGGCTTTTGAACATATGCCTACGGAGGATTCTTGAGTTCTTCGGGCACATTGCTCGCAAGCCTGGTGATGACATGCAGAAGCTCATTGTCATGGGCAAGGTCGATGGCAAGAGACCGAGAGGACGTAGCCCTATGCGATGGTCAGACTGGATCCGCACCACACTCAACACGTCAGTCTCCAAGGCCATCTACGTGGCCGAAAGCAAGAGCAGGTGGAAGACTATTGTTAGGAACAAACTCTTTTCGTGAAAAGGTTGTGTGTTGTGTGTCTTTGCGTCGTTACCCCCAATGTTGGGGTAACGACGCAAAGAGGACTTAACAACAAATGTTTGGTATGTTTGTTGTTTGCGTATGACATGCTTGAAATTCAAAATTAACCGCTGCAAGGACTTCAACTACACTGATCATAATGTGCGCTTGTAATGAGATTCAGATTGAATTTGACAGTTAAAGCGCAGTCGAATTTAATTGCTACTCTGTTTATAGAATTCTATGCATTTGGCGAGCTGGCTTTTATATTCCTCGATCAATAATATTCAAAACCCCTCGAATGCACTTTGAAAAAGATAGAAGATACTTGAAATATAGTGCTTTTAATTTTTTAGGCGTCCATTTTTTTTTTTGGAAGATGATCTGAAAAGCAAACGCTGCCGAATTCAAGTGGTATCGAACTGTCCAATTCTCGATTGAGACAGAGATAAGATTGAGCATCTGAGAAGAAAAAGAAGCATTAATTTTTATCTGAATTGTTAATACGGGGAGCTCTTCCTGCTTATATAGCAATCGTAAGTGGGTTGAGAAAAAAAAGAAATTTAAACTGCCAAACAAATACATCAGCACTCCGAAACAACCTTATTCGCCGATGCAAACTAACATTGTTAAACCAACACAAACATTTGACTTGAAATTTGACCAAACCTCTAGAATATCATAGTCAATTCCCAATTCTAACAAAGTTTCAGCTTATAACTATTCGGGCATAATTCCGGATTACGACGAAGTTGGTCCAATTCAAAGTTATGCAGCTGAATATTTGATATAGTACAATCTGGGCCCAATCATGCTCCTGTAGGACTGCTAGTCGGTGCTCAAATTAGCATTTATAGTGTTCATATAACAACAAATCATATTATACAACCCTGGGGTATTTGCTTGGTTGCTTTTATTTACCTATATAAAGCAGTTGGGCAAGTTTCAAATTTCAAAGTTCTTAACCCCATCTAATTAATGTTGGAATCTTCTTATTGATGCTATGCAAATAGACCACTATCTTTCCTACCGAGGTATCGTAAAATACGAGTAAGGTGAGTTGACGTCAGGCAGGCTGCCGGTCATAAAATACGTGCCAAATCATATGACAACATGGTTCTAAAATGTTGGGCCGACCCCACTTAGAGTGGGATAAGGGCACGAGAATGATGATGCTATACAAATAGAATAAACAAATTTGACAGTTATTCTACTATTTGAACTTTTCAATTTCTTCGTAAATCATTGAAGGCAAACAAATTAAGTATAAAAAAGATTCTATTTGATTGTAGAGCGTAAATCATTGAACCGATTATATATCCACAGTAATATCATGCTATCTCAGCACTCGTACTTTTATCTCTATTTATCTCTAGCACGTGTTTCGTTTTGTAAACACTGGAATCCAGATCAAAGCGTCCACTTATCTGCCAATCGTGACGTCAAAACTTCAATCAATCGTCGAATCCATTTACATCAAACAGCTCTTGTACGCGCGCAAATTATTCTTTTATGTAAATCGTTAAAAATTAATAAAAAATACACGTTTACGCAACCTAGCGACCTGAGTTTTATTCGACGCCGCAATCATCAATAGTCTTATCTCCTAGGACCCGTCTTCGACTGGAACTTGATCGTCAAAGGCAGATCATCAGATTGTTGGAATCAATTAAGCATAAAACAATATTTTTTAGATTTTTTTCAATATTGTTTGGCTGATCTTTCCTTGAGGTAAAAAAAAATCACGTTGTTAATAATTCAGGGTATTTTAACAATAAAGTTGACGAGTGCCAAATAAAGCTACAACTATCATGTATATAAAGACAACACCAACATAATATATACAAGTAGCTATAATCAAGGTATCCTTGCAACCAGGATCCTTCTTAAATCCTAAAGATCCATTTATATGACAGAAATATTTTAATATGATATTAACGTATCATACTCCCCTACGGCTTTACGGCGAACCCTTGTCACGTTATGTGAACTCAAAGATACAACTCTCAAGAGAAAGATCCCTTCACTTTAAAGCTCGCAATAATCGTTCCAAATTTACTGTTTTTGATACAACCTACTCTTTTTAAGACTGTTTTATATTAAAATACGTAAATTGGGTAAGACGAGGGTCCAAAAGGTTAACAATTCGAATACTTTCGCTTTTTTATAATATAAAAAAATAATCAAATTTCCGTAAAATTCTAATAGTATGGTTATTACTGAAAAAAAACGTGATGTTTAGATCTATACTCACGTCTTTTTTTATCGGATGAGCCCAACTAGTTTCAAGCTCATAGTGAATCTTTATTCATGAGTACTTTATGCGGCATTATCGCGGCGGAAACAATTAGTTCTTCAATTAATTATGAATACCACTCACGAAAGTTTAAATTCAAAAATGAAACAATAAAATTAACAATTAGTGTTCATGAAAAAATATTTAAAACTTGATCAAAAAAAATGTCAATTCATTAATAAAACTTCCGTGAATTTTATTATGATTTTTATTTCATGTATATATTTTTCGTGCATAATATCTAAATTTTCAGAGCCTCCGATATCTGATTTAGTTTTGACAGACTTTATTTCGGTAGCTAATGGTTTAAATTTGCTGTGGGAAGGGTGGTGGCTACAGTAATGGTCGGCCAACACGGGCGCTAATGCGGTTTTTTGATAGCTTAAATTAGTCTTATATTGAAATTGACGTCGTTTTTACCCACAAGCTTTAAAATAAAATTATAAAAGTAACAGACATTATACAAGTAAGGACATATTTTGAGAAAAAGTGTTACCAGTCGTCCGTCACTCATAAAAAAAGAAGCATTAAGTAACTTGCTTTGGGAACGGACAACGCTTATGTTACGACGTATTTTAAATACAACCTCCTTCATATAGTTGGCCAGTAATAAAAAAAAACATTGTCGCTGTCATTATGTGTTTAGTTGTTGAAAAAGATTAAATGAGTTGACTTTTGGAAAATTGTTTCTTATTTATTGAATAAGTGTAATGGAAAAGTATTGTTGTCGTTATATTCAGAAGTGCGATGTAAACCTTTAACCCACAAATAAAATGTAAAAAACGTAATATTAAGAGGATGAAGAAAAAAACAAGTGACGGTAACGTGTAATAGTGTTGACATAAATGTAATTCCCGATTGGTTTTTAGCGTAAGAAATAAATATAAGATGGGAAGCTTTATTTAGTATACGGGGATAAATGCAATGCTTGTAACATTTAATAATTGACTTTACAGAAAGCTAATACCTTTCCTGCGCCAATTGCGGCGCAATTGTTTCAGAATGGCCGACTCTAACAGCAGGAAAAAAAGGCGAGCAGAAATGTAGCATGCATGTAGCAAGCAAGCCATGGCGATGAGCGTTAGCATTAGCAAGCCTGTTTACGTATGCATCTGCTGAGTTGGTTGCCATTAATTGTGCTGTGTTATGCCATGACAGCGAGAGCTTAAGGGTTAAAAAAACAAGTATTGAGTTTCTTGCCGATTCTTCTCAGTACAATCAGCATTCCGAATCGGTGGTAGAATCATTCCCAGAAGTCAGCTTATTAGATTTGCGGGGTCGCAAATGTTGTCAGGATGGTCGACTGTTACGACGTATTTTAAATACAACCTCCTTCATATAGTTGGCCAGTAATAAAAAAAACATTGTCGCTGTCATTATGTGTTTAGTTGTTGAAAAAGATTAAATGAGTTGACTTTTGGAAAATTGTTTCTTATTTATTGAATAAGTGTAATGGAAAAGTATTGTTGTCGTTATACTTAAGTGTCCCTAATATCGCATATATCTCTCTCTACCTTTCTCGCTATCCCACACACACACACACACACACACACACACACACACACACACTTCTCTCCAGTCAATAGAGATTTCAATAATTTCACACTACACAATCTTGTCTGGTCTGAATTCAGTAATGTCATGCAACCTATTTTAGTTCATCACAGTCCACATAGTAGTGCATCTACCAACACTCCTATTTCCATTTCTTAAACGCTCCAGTACCTTAAGAGAAAGCAGCAAATATATATGAAACTTAGTTTTATATTTTCCGATTTAACGATCTAAGGATGTCAAAAATAGCCGTTTCTTTTATTAATCGATAAATTTATCACAATAATTGATTATTTAAACATTATAAATCGTTTTTTAAAATTTTATTAATTACCCTCTTTGTATTATTTTTATTTCCCTCTTTTTTCTTGCCTTTTACAATAAGATATGCGTTGTTGGATGAAACCAATGTAGCTAAACAACACATTTCAATCGAATTCGCATACAGAGCATCTGTTATTTTTTATTTTTAGTTGTCCACTTTAATTGGTCTTTATTTTAAGTAATTATTAAGACAAAAAACGAATTTTTAGATATTCAGAAAAATGACGATTATTAAATAATGATTTTTTTCGTTTCGAGCTAATCGATTTTTTATAAATCGATTTATGTCTAAGGGAGAAAAATCGATTGTTTTCACTCTAAGTCACATCCCTACAACCAAAATATGCTTGAAAATACGGGAAATGTACCTTCAAATACGTATAGTAGTGTGTGTACGAAGAGTAATGATGGTTCCATCAAAAGCTTCACAGATTGCTCGCTTCGCAGTCATCAACGCTCGTCAGCTGGTGTTCACGTACGCCGTGATTGTGGTCGCAATTATCAGACTTACATAACTGAACTCCATTTGGCTTTGTTCCGACCAAACTTGCAAATACACGTATAAGAATTTCATCAATTTTTTGCTTCATAAAGATTTTCCGTATTAAATATTGGTAATGTTATGTAATAAAAACTTTCTAACGTTATATATTCTGTCAAAATACAGAGGATATTTAATTTTACTTTTTTACCTAATATTTACCCAAACAAACAATATTCTTTACAGAACTGATTTATTGAACAAATGTTTACAAGTATAATGTTTCCAATAAGAAATTGTCTGAGCATTTCATTAACGATAAAATAATCTTCGCGGAAGCCAATTAAAATGGCATCCGGCAAACAACTGAAGCTAAATCTAAATCTCGTTTAGGCGATACTGCAAATAGATAATATTGAATGAATTTGTTTGGACAGAATAAACAAAAATTAGAATCAAATTTCAAATAAAACATTCGCAACAAATTGAAACCTGTCGACTTTTATTTTTAAAAGTTGATTAATTATAATGCTCTAATAAACATTTTTATTTCTCTTTGTATATTAGATATTAGATAGACTATTAAAATCAATCAATATTTTTTTTATTCGTGCTTATAATACTTTTACAAATCTAGCTTGTTTATCAATTCATTAATCTTAGCCTTTAATTTCTGTTTTGTTTTAATTGTACGTCTTTTAATGCTTTTTGTTATTGCTAATTTTTATATCAAAAGTATTGAGGACGCTAGTAGAAATTTGGTTGTTATACATGATCATATTTGCTTCTTATAACGACGACAATATTTTTCCTTTAGACGTATTCAATAAACAAGAAGCAATTTTCCATAAATCGACCCATTTTGTCTCTTTCAACAACTCAACACATAATGACAGCGACAATACTTTTTTTATTACTGACCAACTATATCAGAGTTCCCCAAACTTTTTTGTGTCGTAGACACCTTGCCATGTTTTTCCGTATTGGGTAGACCCCTACTTACCTGATATTGATTTCCAGTAAATTTCTATAATTATTTATAATTTGTGTGATACTATCTGTTTATATTTTTTTTAACATATTTTCTTAGCACTTTCCTTTTCAAGATTCAGGAAACGTATATACGTATAAACGTATTTGTCCCACATACATATTTATAGAGTGACGAATTGAACAAGTCAGTGCAAGTTAGCGAAGCTCTGAGACTGCGACTACGACTGCGACTCTCAGGTTTTTACAAGTTCAAAATGTATTGCGACCACAAAGCGAATACCAACATCCTACAACTTACACAATTTTATAAACATATATAATAATTTTTTTACCTCATAGGTACTTTTATAAATAATGTATATGTTTTGATATTATAAGATGTAAGTAAATAGGTACTATCAGTGTATGTGTTGAGATCCACTATCGTGGACCCCCATTTTCTTATCATGGACCCCCAAAATTTTTTTCGCTGACGTATATATCTCCTATATCATAGATATAGGAGATATATACGTCAATAGATCTTCTATATCTATATCATAGACCCCTAGGGGTCGATATAGACCACTTTGGGAATCAATGAAAGAGGTTGTATTTAAAACACGTCGTAACATTATATTAAACAGGAATTCGATGAACCGTGTTACCAAATCTAAACAACAATTTTTAAATTTATCATGCCCAGGTATACTGAAGATAATAAATTAATCCAGTACCAGTCGCTGCCTGTCGCGGCAACATTCCTCACCGTAACAAAGTATGTATATAGTTAAGCGAACTTTGAAATTAAGTTTCTTGTAGACGTTATATAGATAAGCAAGACTTCACAAAGGCCTTGATGTTCACGCTCATACCATTTCAAAACAATATAAGTTTACGTCGTTTACACAAAGAACACTAGATCGTTTGCTAATCGTCTGTTCTAATAGTAGTAATACTGACATGATATTTATAATAAAAGCCCACGAATGCCTATGTGAGTGTTTATGGTTACGGGATTTATTAAATATCATAAGTAAAGAACTCACAATTGAATCATCATCCTCCTGCCCTTATCCCACACAACATGTTACAAATATGTTGTCAAATGATTTGTCTACGTATTTTACGACCGGTCGCCTACCTGACGTCAACTTACCTTAGTCGCTTTTTACGACACCACGGTAAGAAGTGAGGGTAGTCTACTCTATACAGCCGGATACTACACGGCACTTACCTTAGTCGCCTCTTACGACACCTCGGTAAGAAAGGAGGGTGGTCTATTCTATTCTGCCGGATACCACACAGCGGAAAGAACTCTCAATAGAATGTCACATGCAAAAGTTGTAGTTAACAGCGAAAAATCAATCATAAAATTTGTGACAATGTCAACACATATTTTAAAACCGGTTTGTAAAAAATGAACAACAAACAGCAATGATTATTAAAAATATTTCAAATTAAATTATTCTGTAAAAATATTATATTAAAATAATAAAATATACGGATACGATTTTATATTTCTTTAATAAAATTATAATGTTAACAACACCTTATGATAAATAAATTTAGACCACTTTTAGAAATTACAGTTGTTACAAAATCAAACAAAAGAAAGTCGTTTGACTTTTTTCTTTTGTTTGATTTTTCATATAAAAATGCTGGTTGTAATAAATGAAACAGAGCAAGAACCCTAAAGAACAACTTTAAGGTGTGCTTATTTTCTAGAACCGTTAAGCCGAACGTCCACCGCCATCTTAAATAAGTTAGTTTAGTTTAGCTCGCATAGTTATGCCAGTTTTTCATACGTGTGCGTGCGTCCGTCGCAAACTACGTCAGCTAACTAAAATATCCCAACTAGATCTAACTACTCGTTTTGTAGGCCAACCCGAAGCTAAGCAAACTAAACAAAGCCATTCCTCACCCCCTTGCGTTTTGCATACTGAAATTTCAGTTTCCCGTTTGCGTAGAAACGGAGAGAGGAGACTTTAGCCTAGCAGTGGGCATAGTAACAGGCTGTTACTTTACTTTACCCCCTTGCGTTTCGTGCGTGATATTTTGTACTGTGTGATCACACGCAGGCAATGAAACATAGTTATTGCTCATTTTTCGAACAAACACATATTTTAGCTTAGCTTCTATCTATCTATCTAATTCGGGGACGCCTGCCGTAGGTGTGCCGGTGGTCAGCTCTTATGTCGGACTATTCCACCCATTTCCCCATGTTCGGACATGGGTATCACTGATGTCCCGGCAGTGTCACCTGCTTTAATCTACCAGTAGCTTTTGTAAACCTGATAATATCCCTGAAGGGGATATTAGCCAGGTCCTTAACTGCAAGTTCATCCTTACCTAGTATCTCCCATCTCACCCGCGAGTACATAGGGCACTCAGCTATAAGGTGAAGACTCGTTTCTTCCACTCCAAACTCTGGGCACGCTCAATCTTCCTTTATTCTCATTATCGACAGATGTTTGTTTAACAGGCAGGCCCTTAGCTTAGCTTACTTCATTGAGCTTAGTTCCTAATTATTTTAGCTGGCGGTGGACGTTCGGCTTTAAACATAATATGTTATTAACTTTCTAACAAATTGTTTCTATATTTCTTGGAATATCTTTAAAACATTAACTACCATCATCTTTCTAGTTTAAACAACAGAAATCAATTAAGGTCGGCTTGTATTAACAATAAAACTGAACACTATTGTTATAAGGATATTTACAATGAAACCATTCTGTAAACTATTTTCCATTGTTTTCTGCTTGCACTCGAATATGAAATACGAGCACAATAACGAATGTTCGACTCTATGTCATGGATATGGGAAAAGTATCGGGAATGAGAAATAAAGCTGGCTTTCATACAGGCAAAACAAAAGGTATTGATGTACGTTTACTTTATTGTCTTTAATCAATACAGACAGAAAAAGGTTTTAAATGAAGCATAAAGTAACTCAATAATACCTATATTACTATAATATTAATCATTCTCCTGCCTGTTTCCCACGCTAAGTGGGTCGGCACAACATGTTTTTCAGTCTCAACTTTCATGTGTTAACTCTGGCAGTACTATTTTTATATGCATCCATCACATATCACATACCTATGTATACATGTAAATATTATAAATGTGAAACTCTGTCTGTTTGTAACGCTTTGATGGCTAATCAGCTAGACCAATAGTGACAAAATTTGGCACAATTACAGCTTATATACCAGGAAGACATATAAGATAAAGAAATTCTTATTTTTCTTTTGAACACGGGCAAAGAATACATATTGCATTATTGAACGTGCGAACGAATTTGCGGGTACCACTATTTATTTATTTTAACTTCGCTGAGGATGGGCATCCTACTCATTTATAATTATGAGTAGTATAAACCTTCACTATTAAATCTACCTATACTTATTATAAAACAAATTCTTCAAAAGCTGTCTATCTGTATGTGACCGATTTGCACAAAATCTACTGAACAGATTTTTATACATGATTTATAGAAGCAGGCGTTACTTTGCGGAATTCCATATTACAGGCACTATAACAAAACTACTTCGCTATAATCCGCAAGGGTTAAGCGAATGCATGCAAAGCTAATGTGTATGAAGCAGGCAAAATCACCGAACCTTATACATGCAGGACAAGCCACCACATGCACCCCAAGGCTCCTCCACCAGCAACACAAGCAGTACACACACCCACCACCACGACAATCTCGTAAAATCGCATTACGATTTTGTTGTAGAGCCTATCCTCCTGATGATGCTTCGGTTTCGGAGCGAAACGATCGTCGAGATTGTCGTGGTGGTGGGCGTGTGTGCTGCTTGTGTGCTTTGTTGGTGGTGGAGGAGCCTTGGGGTGCGTGTGGTGGCTTGTCCTGCATGTATAAGGTTCGTTGATTTTGCCTGCTTCATACACATTAGCTTTGCATGCATTCGCTTAACCCGTGCGGATTATAGCGAAGTAGTTTTATTATAGTGCCAGATTTTTATACAGTTTTTACTAAAAGAGTGCAATCCTTCCGGAAGGTTTAAGCAAATACATAAAACCTTACAGTGCATTAAGATTTTTTGTAACTTGTGATGAAGAGGTCGTGCGGTTGTAAAAAAAACGCTTACTGCTGGGAACTTTACTCGCGTGCGCCACGTAAACCAGCAGGACACACTAGAGAATGGTAGATCCACAAAAATACTACTTAAAAGTCCGCGATTAGCATGTCTCTAATATCAAAATATGATCATAATTTCTATTCGGGAAAAGTTTTGAAACTTCCACGAATCCACTGGGCACAGCTAGGTCTTATATAAATAAATCTGTCTTATCAAATAATATCAACTTTATACCAGCTAATATTTCTATTAAAGCCTTCACAGCTTTAATACAAAGGTTTTGTAGATAAAATTACGTTTATAAACCATCTTATACTAAAACACGCACCTAATTTTAATAAAGAAGAGCGTGCGAGCATAATTTGGGACAGTATATTCAAATTTAATAAGCGAACCCATGACACTTTATTAAAACAAACTGCCGAGGGACGCTGTTTTAGCTGGATTGTTTATTTAGAACAAAACATACTTTCGGATTTTTATTTACAGACATTTTGTGGAAAAAGTTAAGTACATGTAAATTTATTAATAAGGTATGACCTAGTTGTGACCCAAATTAGATGATTCGATTTTGTTAACATTTTACAATTTGTATTTCCTTTGTTCTGAGAGAAAGTTAAAAGGAACCCTTTGACCTGATTCCCGTTATTGACTTTTATCTCCACACTGCAGACTTACCTGTCATACTTTGAATCTAAATGTGTTTTGCCTTCTTAATATCTATGCGAAAAAGTACATTAAAGACATTAATTTCATATTATTTTATTCTTTAAAATTCCATCATCCTCCTGCCCTTATCCCACGGCCTTATGCCCTTATCTAATTGGGGTCTGCACAACATGTAACAAACATGTTGTCATATGATTTGGCTACGTATTTTACGACCGGCCGCCTGCCTGACGTCAACTTACCTTAGTCGCCTTATACGACACCTCGGTAAGAAATGAGGGTGGTCTATTCTATGCAGCCGAATACCACACGGCATTTACCTTAGTCGCCGCTTACTATGCCTCGGGAAGAAAGGAAAGTGGCACCTATTCTAATCTGCCGGATACCACACGGCTCTTTCTTTCAAATTCGAAATCAATATATTCTTTATGCAAGTAAACTTGCAAACAAGTGCTTTTGAATCGTCAATACTCTACTGATGGCTCGGAAAGCTGGTCCCACCGAGAAGCGTTAGCAAGAAACTCGGCGGTTGCTCTTTTCAAAGTATAATTCTTACTACTAGTAACATTTAGTCACTACTGTCTTGTACAGAGGCAAAGAGTAGCGCTGTCGACGCATTCTTGTCTAAGTAATTCTCAATAGTATAGTTGGCTTTAAGTATTAGCCTTTCTTTTTATGAGTGTTTATAAATGGCTGCAATGGCAAAGCTAAAATCGATTGCGGAATTTTATTATACAATCTTACACCCTAACCTATAAAGTCTTACGTACTTTTGCAAGGCGCAAAGCAGCAATCGCAAGATTATGTCGGTTCCTACTTTGCCTATTATATTCTACGCTAATATTTTTATAATGAATTAAATTATTTAATTAAATTGCTAAAAATATACTGTTCGCCAATGTAAGAAGTAGAATCACGCGAACTTAAATTGTAAATGCCAAGTATAGTTCTTTTTTGGCCCATTAATTACTTTAATATTGTTTTGATTAAATCATTGTAATATAATTTTAAACAATACAACGGAACAATTACAGAATAATCCGACTTAAAATAATAGTAAAATACTAAATACTAAATTAGATATGTAATGAAATTTGTTAGAAACAGATAGACATAATATATGAGGTCATGAGGATATATTTTCATGTACAATATTAATTCGGTTACCATCCGCCCCGGAGATAAGTCACATGTTAAACGAACCAGCACCACGCGGAATGTTGTTATGATGTTTGAGGGAATGCGAGAGCACACTCAATATTTATGGCCTCGTTAGGATCCTATTTCATCCACTACAGCCTCCATTGTTACTGTAATATTTTGTGCAGTAAATTCTGTCATTATATTCGACGAACTGTGCGCTCGAGAACCGGCGACGCAAAATGCAAAAATTAAAGTATTACAGTTTGGATAAATACCAAATTCCACTTATAAATACTACCTTATCTGCTCAGGTACATTCAACTAAGAAAACAACAAACTTTGTTAAAATCGGCTAATGATTATATAAGGAACTCTAACTCAATAAAAAAAATGAAACTACATTATTTAATGCATTTCTATTTGATCTATCCAAGCACCCAACTCTCTTTTTATAAAAACCTCATAATTTTTTTATTTCTCTTCCTTGTTCAAAAACTCATGTCATTGCATGACTTATTATGTTTTTCCTTTCCTGTATCAACCTTATTTACCACTCTACTTATTACTTTTGTTCATGCTAACTCATCAGAGATTAATAACTTATAACTGGCCACAGCGATATCAATGCTAAAAGAACCACATAACAAACACTTCGAAACGCAATTTCATTTAATCCTCCACAGTTTTATTTAATCCTAATGGCTTTTACATCGTCACCAACTGAGACTAGCGAACTTAAGAGCAACACCAGAAGATCAAAATACGTAGGCTAGATCTCAGAAGTGGAACGTAAGGGGAACATCGTATCAAATGCAAAAGATTTGTAACTTGACTAATATTACGCCGTGGACTAAGTGGTTTGAAGTTTGAACTTATGAAATCTTGACTCATACAGTGAATACTTTACAATATAAAATATTCACTTTATAAGGCTGTCCTGGTTATTATTAAAGTCTGATCCCCAAATGATCGTAGATTTTTTAACTAAAAACATCCCGATAAAAGTTCATTCAACCCGAACTCCAACCAACATATTAAAAAAAATAAAAATAAAGCTCTTTATATTTCCACTCAATTAACCTACTCAATGATACAGAAATGCTGGCAAAGGCAGATTTAATCAGAGGACATTTTGTTTTTTTCTCTCTTTGGCTTTGATGTGTAATTTTCTGCCAATGAGCTTGGACCCGCATCTCGATTAATTCCGCTTCAATGAGCAATGAAAGTTTAGCCCAATGTTACTCACGTCAAAGAGAAAAAACTAGTCAAAACATATCACGAAACCTCAACTCAGTATAATTTTTGTTTTACCAAAATATTTTTACTTTAACTTGTGCCGAGGATATTTATTATTATGCTCTCTTGTTACCTATGGAGATCATTAACCGAGGTGATAAAACGGATAAGATTCTTTTGGTCCTAAGGTCTCAAATGTTCTGAAATGCAAAGCATTTCTAACGCATAAACTCTACAAATATCTAACCCAATGCAACGCAACACTAATATGCATCCCAAGACGCCTCCACCAGCAACAATGCACACAAGCAGTACACACAACCACCACCACAATCTCTACGATCACGACATATCGAATTACGACAAAATCGTAATGCATTTACATTACATGTACACACATTACGATTTTGCTTGTGTGCATTGTTGCTGGTGAAGGCGTCTTGGGATGCATGTGGTGACTTGTCCTGCAGGTGTAAGGTACGTAAATTTTGCCTGCTTCATACACATTAGCATTGCATGTATTCGCTTAACTCTTGCATATTATAACAAAGTAGTTATATTATAGTTTCTGTAATATTCTATGTGACTAAATTATAATAAAATAAAACGAATTTAACTTTTACGTATTAGATTATAAATATCCTATTAACTTAGCTAACACTAAAGCAACTGCATAAGAGAATAGCAGCCGTCTGTGTCGCTATTGGAAATTTCGATAAGCACAAACGGTGCCTCGTTTGTGTCTAGTTTGTTTGGTTGCCAGATCCGGTTTCCTTATCAACGTCCATCCGGTTGTTTCTTTGTTAATGCCGGATACCTCTGAGCCGGGATGTTGAGTAGAATTAAGGAAGCGGCATTTTGATTTACTGTATAGTGGAGTTACTTTCAGAATCCGTTAATACTGACTATCAATGTATATTATCTACCATATTGAAACGCGTATAGGTTTTAAATAAATAAAAATCAGTTAATGCAGACGTATTCGTTAACTAACAATAATCGAGAAACAATTTACTAATTTCACATTGACGGCGACAGTGTTGCCATTATCTATCTTAAGAAACATCTCAACATATTCTAAAGATCAAGTTATTAGAGCCATGTCGAAGTTGTAACCATATGTACATACTAATATCCATTTTCATTCACAAACGCGTAAGTCTGTCGCGTGACTCTGCTAGACTGATATTGATGATATCTAGCACAATAAAGGCTTATATACCGGGGTAACATATAGGATTATATGTATAATAATATTCCCGTTTTTATTTAATATTATACTAACAATAGTATATTAACAAACTTTTATTAAAACAAGAAATATGTCCAACAAATAAAAAGATTTAAAAATACCATATGGAAAACACGTCTATTGGTTCTACACGAATTAAATATTGGGCTGAATTCTGTAGCAATATCGAGTAAACTAACTTTTACTAACAAGATCTATGTCCGACACATAAAAAGATGAAGAAAATATCATGTCAAAAATAAACTAAATATTGACCTGAATTCTTAAGCAACGTCAAAGTAACTAACTTTTACTAAAACTACTACTTTTACTTGTCTTAATATACTGGTATAACTAAAAGTCATTTATTGTTCCATTATGGCCATGATAGGTTTGTCTCTGAAATGTACTGGAGTTACAAGTATCCAAGACACTACACGAAGAGCTTTGAGTAAGTAAAAGCATCTCGAAACTTGTATCAAACTATTGAGAAACCATTCGACGTTAGCGTAGAAGCGTTTGCTTTCTTGTAAGATGTCAGATAAGATGTTTGCAGAAGCTCTGTTTGCTAAATAATATACGCAACAGACCTGAACGTCTCTTTGCCAATTTAATATTAATGTATAATACAAAAGTAATAGTAAAATTATTTTGATATAATCCGATATAAAGCGAAAAATCTTTATCGCGGATTATAGCGAAATTATTTTAATATTACTTTTGAATTATGAATGTCCGCAAAGTAACGCCTAATTCTATAAATTATATAAATGTATAAAGTATATATCACCTTAGTCTTAAATTTTTGAACGGTCACAAGCGTTACAATATAGAATGAGGTGAGCGTATATTAGGACGTAGATGTTGTCTAGCTATAAAAGTATAGAAAACGCATCATTGTGGATTAGCAGGTAACACAAGTACCCTACGAATTCTTCAGCGATATGCAGCTATCCTCACCATATTTTCCTTTACCCACAACGACATCGTAAATATTAATCAAGCACATTCGCCTATTAATTTTATGCGTTCATTACTTTTTATAAAATATAGATTCGGAATCTGAACGATCCCCTGTTGAAAGTCACGGTCTACCACTACGATATTATAAGTATACAGATATTGTGTAACATTAAATAATTACTTTATGCTTGCAATTCTTTGTATTAGTCCTAACACTGAAATAAAAATTAGATCCAATCCATCTAGGATAAATATATTGTATATTTAAAAATATTTAAATGTTTAAAATTCTAATAATAAGAACTGTAACATAACGTACTAGTAACACGGTTTACGTAATTTCATAACAGATGACGCTACTAGTACTTTGTACGCGTTATCGAAGTGCCTTCGTAATTATATAAGACGTCCCCATACAAAATGTTCGTGGGATATACATCGCCTACCAATTCCTAAGGTTCTACAATGCATCCCACTGAAACACTAAGCCTAAGCGACATTGTAAACGGTGTAATGTGTATCTTCCGGTACATCCATAACCATATTTGGAATGCTGAGAAGGACCCTTCCGCGATACTAACTGTATAAGTGATTAAAGTACTTTCCTGTTACTTGTACGTATTCTTTCCCCGCCTGTACGTCCGTCCAGTTCGACGTGTTACGGACCACTTTTTATTATCCGGCTATCACATTAACCCATTTGTACGTGTTTTGAAGAGAAAACAAAGCTTTAAAATTCATGATTGCTACCGAACTCGACAAAAAACGAAAGTAAAGGCGCGGAACTAATGTAAAATAGTGAAAAAATTTTAATATTTTCGCGAGGGATGCGAGAATTTTTGTCTTGGAAAAACATCGCTTGTTCCCGTTATTAAAATTCTACAGAGCCACGGATGCTTTTCGAAATGAAAATTATTTTATGGATGGATTAGCAAGTTGGATAATTTTATGTACTTGACATAGGTATATATTTAAGCTTGAACGATAAACGACAATTTCTACTCGTATATTAAATTGAAGGGTACAACTTACATATATGGCACGCTTATTAAAGTGACATTCAAAATTAGACTTAATTGAGTTAGTTGTAATCCATATTTCCATGCCATCTATGATATCACGAACTACCAACTATTACAAAAAACTAGTGTTTACTTGCTCATTCAAGTCGTGGCTCTCGTTAACGCTCACGCGTTTTGAAGGCTTTGCATTACGCTTTATTGCAATTTGCTATTAAACAACTTTTTGAATTAGGTCACTTTAATAAATGTGCTATATCTTAGCAAAGCACTATTCTTCGAGCTCAAATGTGATATTAGATCTTACAGATTATAACCAACCTAAAAAGTAAAAAATATAAAAGTTCATTCAATACAACTCTCCATTCTATTCATGACTATACGCATACATAAAATACATAAAACTAAGTCGCAGTAACAGAGCTTAACAATATGGTGTTATAATTAAGTTGGCAATACGAGTATTACGAGTAGCAATTTTTTTTGACATTAGTGTTAAATTTATTACGGCGTGTGGTACCCGGCAGAATAGAATAGACCACCCTCCGTTCTTACCGAGGTGTCGTAAGAGGCGACTAAGGTATGTTCCGTGTGGTATCCGGCTACATAGAATAGACCACTCTCATTTCTTACCGAGGTGTCCTAAAAGGCGACTAAGGTAAGTTGAGTTCAGGCAGGCGGCCGGTCGTAAAATACGTAGCCAAATCATGTGACAACATGTTTGTAACATGTCGTGCCGACCCCACTTGGAGTGGGATAAGGGCAGGAGAATGATGATTAGTGTTAAATTTATTATGTATCCGAAGTATTGTAATCAAAATATATATTGCTTTGGTATAATATACTCTTTTGTAGTATATATCAATTTAGTATCTGTTGGGTAATATCATATTTGGAGCCGAAATTCAGTCGCAATAAATAAGTTCAGGGACTTGCAACAGACGAGGAATCGAAGAATTTATAGATCTATTCTATTCTATTAGTTGAAAAAAGAGAAATAGTTACTTTAAATAATAAACATAATCAGTGTTGTTTGATGCAAAGATAATAAATTATTATATTATTAAATATAATAATAAATATATGGGACATTTACGCACACGGTCGTCAGTCCCCAAAGTAAGTAACTTAATTCTTGTGTTATGGGTGACGGACAACTGGTAGATATACTACATATATAAGTTTAAATACATACTTAAATACAAATACACACCCAAGCTCGAAGAAACAAAAATTTGTTTATAGAAAATGTTGGCCCTCGGCGGGAGTCGAACCTGCGACCCGCGGAGCTGAAGGCAGGGTCACTACCCACAGCGCAAACGGGCCAGTCATATAAAAAGTCGGATAAAAAACTAATGTTACTCTTCTCTTACCCTTAGTTAAAAAATAAATATTTAAATGTGAATCTATTTACGGAAATACTTAAGTGCAAAATTTTGTTCCCAAGTCTGACCACTTTAAAATAGAATGTCTAACAAGCATTCTCTAGAGCACTAATTGACATACCGCTTGATTGAGCTGAGCTTTATTACTTTCCGATACCGTGATCTTCCTCTGAGAGCTCTTGCATTAAGTTAATTATGGACGCTTTTAGATTAGCCTGCACTTTATTGCTTATATAGATTTTAATTATATCCAAATTGTTGTTTTTATGGGATAATCTTGTTATATCAAAGATTTCCTGTTTTCGTGACATAATCTAGTTATACAGGTTTATACGAGAATCATATATTGTTAATGCCACTTTTCTACTTGTATTAATACTGCACGAATTTACCAAGATAATCTCTACAAGTCTCGTAATCGATGCATCATTAGAAGATACCACTGAACGACAAAATTGCAAAGCGAAACAGCACCCAAGCAATTATCATACGTAGAATAAGTTGATTCCGCATTGAATACTTTGCTTTCAAAAACGTGTAGTAAGATTTTTCATTGTTTTTCTAAGAAGCACCCGAAAGACGTTGTGATGAGGCTAAAGCATCTCAAAAGGATCTCAAAAGTGACACATTAATTTATTGTACCATTAAAAATCGAAATAATATATTTCTAAATAAATTCCAGATAGTATTATCAAGGCTTCACTATTCAAAGATCAGAACACAGCAAGGATCACAACATGACTGCTTTACTAGGTTTAAGAGCTTGCATCTAAAAAAAATCTTATCCTCAATTTAAGATCTATATCGAAATCCATCGTATGATATATATATAACAGACCACCCTCATTTCTTACCGGTGACGTAAAACGCGACTAAGGTAAGTTGACGTTAGGCAGGCGGCCGGTCGTAAAATACGTTGCCAAATCATTTGACAACATGTTTGTGCCGACCCCACTTAGAGTGAGATAAGGGCAGGAGAATGATGAAGGATCTATATTGAAATATTTAAATTGGAAAAATGCAAGGAACAGGGCACTGTGACATTGTTTGCAAGCGATTTTTTTCTATGTAGCGTTAAATGTATGATGTAATCAACATTATTTGAATATTTGTGTCTTATATTTTACCGTAGTATACCGTAGGAACTCAGTCTTATATTTAGAGCAAGATCGTGTGTTTTGACTTCGGTTCTCATTAAGACGTTCAGGGTCTTTTAGCGGACAATGAATTGAAGAATTCTTAGATGACTCGGATCTATGAGTCGTATGTACGGATGAATAGTATAATGAATCGTGTAGTTTTTAAATATATAAGCAGCAGGATACCGCGACTGCATTAAATTGTCATACACTGCAAAATTTATAAATAGAATCTATATTTATATTTGTACGTATATTTGCATCGCGTAATGCAAAATAAGCATGGAAAACTTCAGATAGGTTCAAGCAACGAAACACGATCCAATGTTTGATTTAACTCAGAACATATTTACTTTTCAAATGCAAATTTCCTCTTAGCTTTCCTTTGAATCTCACGGAAAACCAAAACTATTACTCTCGTGTAAACGACATGGAACATTCCTTAATTCAACAAATTCCCTGTACTAAGGCAAACATTCTATAATTTATAGAATTAGGCGTTACTTTACGGAGATCCGGAATACAAAACTAATACTAAAATTATTTTTCTATAATCCGCGAGTCAATAAAATCTCAAAGCACTTTGCAATTTTGTCGTGGAGTCTATCTCCTGATGATGCTTCGGTTGCGGGGCGAAACGATTGTTGAGTTTGTGATAGTGAAAGTGTGTATTGTGGTGGTGATGGTGATGGTGTGTGCATGTGTTTTTACGAATCCTGCATGTATCGGGTTTGAAAAACCGGATAGTCCACTATATATTTAGCATTATATATCCGGTTTCAGAAAACGTCACAGCACATCAACTGCTTTGGCATCTGCGGTGGATGATGTACTTAGTACTCAAGATAACGGTGAAGCTACTATTCTAGTGCTTTTAGATTATTCATATTAATATACCTCTTATTATTATCTAAGTTTCATTATTATGGATTCCACCAAGACACAGTGAATTGGTTTGCCAGCTATTTATCAAATAGGAGACAAGTAGTAGAGCTGCGGCATGAGGATGGAACAGCTCTTCGATCTGATTGTGTTTATGTTAATAGGGGCATACCTCAGGGCTCCATCTTGGGACCGATCCTCTTCATTTTATAGAGTGCTGATGTCATCGAATGCATTAAAAACTGCAAATATCATATTTATGCTGACGACCTACAAATTTATGTTTCGTTTAAACCCCATGATGCTGAATCTGCAGTCAGTAAGTTGAATGATGACCTTAAAAGGATATTTGATTGGTCTAAGGCGCACACTCTTGTTTTAAACGCTAATAAGACTGAGTACTTGGTGCTTGGTACGCAAAATCAAATAATAAAACTATAAAAAATAATCCTTATATACATATCAATAGTTAACGGGTAGGTAGAGAAACTGAAGCCAGAAATTTAGGGATCTTAATGGACGAGAATTTGCGATTTGAAAAATACATTATAAATACAGTGAAAAATTGCATGTATCGGCTAAAAATTATTTACCGCATTAGGGATTCCTTATCTACGGAAACGCGCATCACTTTATGTGAGTCATTAGTTTTGTCCAAACTGCATTATTGTGATACAGTCATTTGACCTAGATTACTCTCTCACTCTAAAAGGCTTATTCAGAAGGTCCAAAATTCTTGCGCTCGTTATTGTTTCGAGATCCCCTCACGTTCTCATGTGACACCTTATTTAAATAACGCATCGTTTTTGAAAATAGAGTATCGTAGGCAATTTCATTTTGCCACCCATCTGTTTGGAGTCATAAAATATCAAACTCCAATGTATTTATACACAAAACTACGTTGGGCTTGTGAAACCTTAACAACTTACTCTTTACGACATCCTAACATGCTAAGGTACCATCGTCACCATTCTGCTTCTTTTCGCGGTAATTTCAAACACAACTCCACCAAATGCTGGAATAATCTGCCACCACCACTACGTAATGTAAACTCGTCAACTACTTTTAAATTTAAATTTAAGTCCTACCTTCTAAATATACAGCGTTGATAATATCTTAGTCGTCCTTATATAAGAAGACCATTTTTTTTACTTTTAATAAAAACTATTTTCATCACTATTTTCATTTTTTTATACAAATTAAACAGCCACAATTTTATATATATATATATATATATATATATATATATATATATGTGTGTGTGTGTGTGTGTGTGTAATTTAAAAATTCGTTATTTTTATATCATTGTTATTCCTTGTTACTATTAGCATTGTTTTTCTTATCATTTTATTACAAGATGAAAACTTATAAATTCTATCCTACTGTGATGTTCTACTGTATTTGTCTATGTTTTATGCAATGTTTAAATAAATATTTTTCTTTCTTTCTATATATATTCTATTTAATTTATCGTGGATTAGAGCAAAATAATTTTATTATTACTTTTGTCACATATGTGACATAAGCATGCGATGCTGCTTCTAGTGTATATATGTATAAGTAAAACAGTAAAGTAACGGCCTAATAGTATCCGACTGCTGAGCATAAACTCTTCTCCTTATATGGAGAGAGAATGCGACGCTTGGTAGATTTTGCATTACCCTAGGGATATGCAGGTTTTGTATGTTTTTATTCCTTCACCGAAAATTGTGTGATATATTTTTTTTTTTTATAGACCAGCGCTTGGCTGTAATCTTGCCTGATGGTGAGCAATGATACATCCTAAGTTGGTACGCGCATGTCTAGAAAATGCCTATTCACTTTATAAATTGGAAATATCAATCATACGTTCAAAGGAACTCATTGGTGCCCGCCCGGGGTTTGAACCCGCGATCCCCTTAAAGGATCACACGGTCTGAACGTTCGGCTACATGCTGCTATATCTGTACCTGTATACTTATTGTCAATACCACAACATTATAGACTAATTAAGCGTTAATCTGATGAACATAGACGATAAGTAGGTATTATTTTTACTTATTAATGAACTTTTCGTATTCAAATTTTTATACGACTTATAAAATATTCTATGATTTTTTTTTTCCAATAGCCTACATGATTTTTTTCAAAGACTTTTAAGCAAAGAATTTTTAAACAAATGTTATTCAACATTTCTGAATAGATTTCTACTTTACGAGTTCATTTGCAAACTCCACCGACCCATGGGGATTTAGGCTAATGCGGCAACGAGGATTGCTGAAACAAGAGACGAAATCACCCCATCCCTCCGAGTGGGTGACACTAAAGCTTTAATCGCAGCTTGAAAAAGGCAGACTGATATTTATTCAAAGTTCAAAATTTCCCTTTTAGGTATAATTAGAAATTTTTTTTCTTTAGATACATAAATATTACAACATCACGGTCGAGACCTTCTTTTAACAACAACATGTAACAACATCTGTATCAAAAGGCATAGACTCTCAATAATAATATGCATACTACAAAAAATAACTAATAAAAACAAACCAAAAGAAAAATGAATTATAATCGAAATGAAAATGAGTAATGCTTGCGAACGTGTGAGTGTGTATATGGCTGCTGATGTGTGTGAGTGTGTGTTTAGCACACATGTATAGATTATGTAACATGTTTTAATAAGTTTTATTGCTTAATATGCGAGATTTTTTTGCAATCATTCCTGATGTGGATCGCTATTGCCTAAAAGAACCCTATTAATTTTATACTCTATAGATTTAATATTGCTTGTTGATTAATGTTTAATTTACGGAACATACCAAAAGTAATTTACTAAAGTTATTGACCGCTGACATAGTTATATGTCTGGTGGTTTGAAGAAGATTGCAGTCTAGTGTTACGCTAAGCTGTGATAGCCTAGTGGTGAGACCGTGCGACTCTTTCGAGGGGAACACGAGTTCAAACCCAGGCAGGCACCAATGAGTTTTTCAATTAAAACTCATGTGTCTAATTGGTAATTCCAATTTATCACACGCTTTTCGGTGAAGGAAAACATCGTGGGGAAACCTGCATATCTCTAGAGAATTCTGGAAATATGTGTAGCCTACCAATCCGCATTGGAGCAGCGTGGTAGGTCTTAGCTCCAACCCTTCTCTCCAGAAATGGAGAGAGGAGGCCTATTGCCAGCAGTGGGATTGTAACAGGCCGCTACTTTTTACGTTGAGCTTAAGATCTTAGAGACACTACGTAGTAGCATAATGCAATCAACGTTTAAATTTTGAAAAATTATACTGATTGTTACCTATTAATTTACCTAATGACTATTCGTCAGCCTCCTGATAATTCGATTTCATACAATCATGAATCAATACAATACCATACAATACAAATATTCTTTATTGAACAATAGTAATAATATACAGTACTAATTCTACTTCTAAAACAATTTAAGGAAACTAAACTAAAATAATATATAAAAAAAGAAAAACACTGTAGACAATTGGTGGCATTATCGCTAAGACAGCGATCTCTTCCAGGAAATCACTTTCTAAGAAAGGTCATATGCATATTTGCAAAGCTTCACAATCAATGTGAGCATTGAAAGCAAGAATATAGTTCCTACTTAATATTTAAGAATCAACTAACTAATTTCCTTTTAGGTAGTCAAAAAATTTATTGTACAAAAGTAATAATAAAATTATTTTGCTATAATCCGCGATACAGTAATTAGAAAATATATATAGTGTTAAATGTATAATGGACTATCCGTTTTTTCATAACCGTTACATGCAGGATTCGTAAAAACGCAAACACAAACCTCCACCACTGCCACCACAATACACAAGCACTACACACGTTCACTATCACAAACTCAACAATCGTTTCGCCCCGCAACCTAATCATCATCAGGAGATAGACTCCACGACAAAATCGCAAATATTAAAAAACGGATAGTCCACTATACATTTAGCACTATATATATTTTCTATTTACTGTATCGCGGATTATACCAATATAATTTTATTATTACTTTTGTATTATGAATCTCCGCAAAGTAACGCCTAGTTCTATGAAGTATTTGTTTTTTTATATTTACTTTTATTTTCTTATCTTTTTTATTTTTCTATTTAGTGTTTAATTATGTTATAATAATAAATATTAATATATTTATAGTTGGAATAACAGGAGACTGTAAATGTTAATAAGTGAATACCTACTTATTAACATTAGAGAGAGGATTAGGTTAGTTTTAGTATGTAAATATTTATAGCGTATGTCCGTGACATCATCCGTTGGGCTTCATCTGAAAATCAGTGCTGAATGTCTTAATTTCGACATTCAGCTAATACTGAGACGAAGCCCTTTCAGAACTATGTACTAGATATTACAGAATTAGATAAGTTATTAAGATTAGTTTTCCTTATCCTTTAATCTTGTATATAGAGATGAATAAATATTTTCATTTTATTACATTTACTTTGTTATAATCCAACACAGTTATTTATAGAAATAGATTATCGTATAAAATAAAAAGAATGGAAGTCAGTGGCATAGTTAGGTAACCAAAGGCCCTTACAAACATATAAACAAACAACAGCATAGAAAAACCAAGGTGAAGTCAAAGATATCGAGAAAATACGTTGCAATCTATATATTTTTGTATCATTTAATCTAAACATATACAAGGAGATAAACATAATAGGATTGACACAATATTGTTGATTCATTGCCCTCGCGATGAAATAAAAATAATCAAAAGACGAATGCCGGAATAAACAGGGAAAAGTCGAGTATCCCCGGAAATTAAACTGACTCGTGCAATTTCGCTCGTTCCGTTGTTTATTTGTGAGCCGTGGAAAACAACAATGTCCGGTTACAGCATAAACATTGATGTTGTTGTTTGTTGACCGCCACCAGCCGGATATAATAACGCGGTTTAAATTAATCGACGAAAAATATACGGAAGATTTTAAAAATCATTTTGTTTTTTTTTTGTGATTTTTGCACTCACTCTATTTTGCCTGATTCTAGATGGCCAAAAAGATAACAACAAAACAAATAATAAATAAACAAATATATATGAAGTTTACACACAAGTCCATCCCCAAAGTAAGTAACTTAATACTTGTGTTATGGGTGACGTACAAGTGGTAAATATACTATATATTTTATAGTATATAATTTTAAATACATACTCACATACACACACATACATACACACCCAAGCTCGAAGAACAAACAAATTGTTAATAGAAAATGTTGGCCCTCGGTGGGGATCGAACCTGCGACTCGCAGAGCTCAAGGGAGGGTCGTTACTCACTGCGCCAATGGGCCAGGCAATAAATCTTCTTATGAGCTGTTCTTCTCAAGTTTAGAGTCAAAACCTTTGCCCTGCTAGACCAGAAGTTTCCTAACCTTTTTCTCATAGACCACTTACAAAATGTTGCTCGTAACCCTATAGCAACTTTTCTACTTTATTGAACAACTCGACGACAAATTACATTAGATATTATGAAGCTCACATGATTTTGTTAAGCCAATGTTAACTCTAATCGAGTCTCTTAGAGTCTACATGGATCACTTTGGGAACAAAGGTGTTAAGTTTATCAGCACGTAAAAAATATGGGAAATCGCCCTGGATGAATTATATAGAAATATTTTGTTAACGAGACTAGGAGACAACTTTGACAGCCATATACTCGTACCTCTTATTGAAAATATCCACATGACCACACCAATATCAACCGTAGTGAACTATAATGTTAAGGTTTTTTAAAATCCTTTTATTTAACTTGCCCTTATATGTTTATATGTGAAGGTGGAAACTTGCAAGTTGAATTTGACCCACTTCCCGGTATCTGATTAAGGTGAAATATTACATACTGTTCCAGTACCCGGTCCAGTCTGATTCCAATGCGTGTTTATGATAAGAATGACCTGACGTTGTCAGTATTGGCTTCAAACGAGAGAACTCCTTAACGGTTAACAATACGGACATAAATATTTGAAAGATTCTATATATAAATGCTGTCTTTCGAAGCTTATACCTAGATGCAACGCTCATTCAGATATCTCTCATTTTATCATTGAAAAGCTGACTTCTATTCGTACTGGTGAAAAATTCCTGCTGAAATCTGAAATGAAATGCGCTTGCCCGGAAATATATTCAAAAGCTAGCCATCAAAACAGAAACATCAAAGCGAATACAAGGAAGAGTACACCCGGAAATTACAGTGAATCGAAACGTTCGCGCTCGTACTGTTTCTTATTTACGATCTATAGGAAAAACACAATAGGAGTTTCCCCGAACCGACGTATTCAAACAAGGCCTGTTGTCCCCACTAATTGATCTCTTGACAATGTAGCGTGTTATTGGCCATTACTTATTCTAATTGACAATTTGCTGTAAGCCCTAATGGTTTTTTGAGTCACCGAGCGGAATAGCCAAGCACAAAGGCATAGGATCAAAAAATGAGAAAAGTGCGCATAAGCTCTTCTAATGTTCTATGAATCACAATTTATGGCGGAGCTTTTATTATTATGCTATTTTTCGGTCGACAGAGCTCCGTCAGCTTATGGAGTTGCGCCATGGACATAGAACCTCTGGTCTAATTTTAAAACCTCATGTTGTTACAATTAGAATTTATAGAATAGAATAGAATAGTTCAATCACACAACACAAAATAAACAGATTACATACAGAGAGCAATAACAACAGACATTATATAAAAAGTAAATTTAGAATGTGTCGTGCCAATGAAAAGGTTCTGGCTCAGCTTAATGTTGGAGGTAAAAGAATACCAACAACGCTGATATTCTGCCGGATCCCTGTCGAGAGAAATCGGAATATGAAATAATTATCTAATATATGTTCTACAATATATTTATGGAAATCGATATTTCATATTATATAATATAGTTTAATATTACTCGCCAGTTTCATTGTTTGTTTCAGTTTCTATTGCACTCTACTACTACTATCTGCAGTTGCACCGTTAGTGATGCTTCTGCTCTCACCCGCTCCATCAGATCACAAGAAATCACAGCATTCAGAAAAATCCATTTGTATTCGATATACGGAAACAATATTGTAGTATTATTATATCGTACAAAATTAAACTGAAAATATCACAAAATATTGAAGTTAAAATGTGGGTATACCCGGAAATTACGACCTTTTAGCAATATCGCTTCCTTGGTTGATTATATTTGAAACGAATGTTACGTTGAATATTATTTGTTTAAACGCAAAATCATAAATATATCCAATTTATTTATGTGGTATTCAGTTGATTAGAGTAGACCATCCTTATTACTTACCGCGGTGTCGTTAAAAGTGACTAAGGCAGGCGGCCGGTAAATACCTAGACATCATTTGACAACATATTTTAACATCTTGTGCCGATACCACTCAGAGTGGGTTATAATGGACGTACAATGTTGAGCATAATATGTCTCAACAAAGAATTCTAAGCCATAATCATATGAATAGCGTTATGAAGTATCATTATTCATAGGTTTATACCAAATAGACTGCGCTTCGTACAGTTAAGTACATAATAGCGCATCAAATAACTGTAACCGCAGTGTTATAATTATTACGATGTAATTAGTCCAAAGCATCAGCAATACGAAACTACCACTTAATAGCAAGCATATATAGTGACCATTCCAATTATATCGGCATAATATTTATTGCTATTACAAGAATAATAAAGTATATACATTTCTTACAATATTAATATCGTTAAAAAATAAGTACCGAACAATAAACAGTCAAACATATTTTACTCTCGCTTTAATTTACATAAAATATTTTAATATTTTATTTAAAAAAGAAACAAATAAATTGAAAATTGCTGTATACAGGGACACAGAAACCTCCGAGTTCTCAAAGGTGACGAACCTCCAGACTATCTCATCTCTAGCAATACTACCTTCTGTGTGAATTGATCAATCTACCAAAGGAAAGTCAATAAAGTTGTTGAAACATACATATCGTGTATAGATAAACGACTAACCGATTAGAAACGAGTTACCTTTGAGCGAATCCATATTTCAATATTACAAAAATGTAAAGAAAACAACGGCTTGTTACTATTCCATATAAAGGATCCTGGTCTTTCGTTAAAAAACGAAGAGGAGATTGTACTCACCAAGCTGATTGAACGTGCATTTGAAGAATACACATATATTTATATGATATCTCTTAGGCTCAAGAAGTTTAAGCACAGTGTTTGAATTAACAAGTTTTTAATATTCAAATTCCTAAATTCAAAATATTCTTTATTCAAGTAAACTTGTAAACAAGTGTTTTAGAATCGACAACTCTACTGCTGGTTCGTAAAGCTGTTCCTACCGAAAAGTTCAGCAAGAAACTCGGCGGCTGCTCTTCTCAAATATAAGTCTTATATTAACTTATAGGTTTCCGGTTTCTAACCCAACTTCATGAGGGTGACGTTCTCTCACCGTTTGGTTGTAGATGTTCGTTAAAGTAAAAAGAGCCTTAGCAAATATATGTATTAGCAATTCTATAATGCATATTAGCAATTCTACTTTAAAGGACTTGGTGAATAATTTATCTAAACAAATATTATCCACAGATAACATTTATTGGAAATAATTTAATGTAAAATAATACCTTTAAACAGTAGTACCTTTTTTAAGGATCTCGTTAATCTGATAAATAGAACCAAAAGAGTTACGGGGTAAAGTCTTTATCTTGTTTGTTAATGGGCGTCCATTTTGATAAAGCGATATGTCTTTTTAATGCTGCAAAATAATAAAGTAAAATGTTAAGCATTTTGACTTTCCATATTCCAAC
Source organism: Morpho deidamia (assembly GCA_947086505.1). Taxonomy (NCBI): domain Eukaryota; kingdom Metazoa; phylum Arthropoda; class Insecta; order Lepidoptera; family Nymphalidae; genus Morpho; species Morpho deidamia. The sequence continues at coordinate 11,815,120 of CAMTZC010000010.1, forward strand.
CTCATCAACTGTGTTTGTGGTTTTGAGAATGGCACTATTCGCTGAAATGGGTTTCATCTGATGTTCCACAATTTCAATAAAACAGATATAATTTGCACAAAATTGGCTAGTTCGGAATAATTGAGCTAATTTGAGGTTAAAGTGAAATTGCACTGATACTATTAGTTTTATACAACCAATTTAAACGGTTATATTATAAATTAGTTCCTACATGCGACTTCGACATGGACATCAGTACAGACATAAATAGTATTCATTGTCTAAATATACATACTTCTTAAACTCTTTGTGGGCCATACTTTATCTGAATTCGTCTTAAATCAATTAAGATACAAACGCCCTAACATACTTGACATCTATACATATTATGAAACAAAGTCGTCAAAAACTCTGTTTGTGTATGATCAATTTTCTCAAAATCCACTGAAAGCAATTGTAGTGTTCATTAAAATTTAAATTAAATTAAATTAAAATAGTGCAATTTTTAAGGTTTAGGTTGACTGTATATTCTCCGGAACGGCTAAACCGATTTTGGTATGATTTTCACACGATAGAGGAGGGTAGCGGAACAATATATAGGCTACTTAATCCCAAACTTCCCCCGGGGATGGGATTTATGTGTGAAAACTTTGTGACACATTGATTTTCACATGGACGAAGCCGGGGGTACCGCTAGATAAATTATACAATCTAAGTCGACGACAAAAATCAAAAATAGTTTGTGATCATATAAACATAAAAAAGAAGCGGCCTGATAATCCCACTGCTGGGAATAGGCCTCCTCTCTCCGTTTCCGGAGAGAAGGGTTGGAGTTGAGACCTACCACGCTGCTCCAATGCGGATTGGTAGGTTACACATATCTCCAGAATTTTCTAGAAATACGCAGGTTTCCTAACGATGTTTTCCTTCACCGAAAAGCGTGTGATTAATTGCAATTATCAATTAGACACATGAGTTTTAATAGAAAAACTCATTGGTGCCTGCCCGGGTTTGAACTCGTGTTCCCCTCAAAAGACTCTCACGGTCTCACCTCTGGGCTATCACAGCTACCATATATATATAAACATACTCTGAACAAATTTTTATATCTATACACCCCGCATGGAGAGGAGGTAAGCCATGCATTACTTTTATCATTTAATACACTTACATAAGTTGATGTAACTACACAATTACATTTCATGCTAATAATCCTTCCCTGTAGTATGGTAGCTCACAATTTCTGTTTACTTATGGAAACCATATGGCCAATTTACGTGGGCTGAGGCCGTGTTTGAATAAGGATATAGCAAATCCTATTGTGTTACTGTTTGGTCTAGAACAATGAACGGTTGCCCTCTGAATGTTTCATTAAACGTTCAACAAACAAGTTAAATTCTAATAACTTAGACAAAGGAAGTCAGCGTCACAGTTTGGAATGACATGATTAAAAAAAAGACAAAAATAAAAATGATTAAAAAAAAACTCCATTCTTAGAAATTAAGATTAATTACTAAGAATGGAGAAATATATCTTAAGTTGACGATAAAATATGTTCATAAAAAATGATGACGTTCGATTCAAATTGCTAAAATGCGTAGATAATTTCACGGATTATATAAAATTCCCGAGATTCCAACTACTTCACGAGTCAACGACGTCAAGGAGTCTTGGTAAATAAAATGTATTTACCAAGACTACTTGACGTCCCGATCGCATGTTGTAAAGAGTAAATAACTCAGAATAATTTATAGTAGTAGTCTAGCTACAATAATATTTCAAATAAGTGACTTTGATACCTACAACACCTTGCCTTAAATGTTAATCTTTTATTCTATGATTGACTAAATTCTAATTTTCCATTCTTTGACAAGCATGTATCAGAGTCAATGGCTTATAGAATACATAACAATTTTAGAGATGAATTAGCTTGGCGTTCTTGAGATTTTCGATAAAAAAATCTGACGCGATTTTTTGAACGCTGCTCAACTCTTCTCTCTCTCTGTAGTCGGTCCCTCATTACTGAGGATCGTGATCACCGTCATATTGTCACTTAGCTTGGTGGCGTAAAATATCTTGCCCCCGGTTTCTATCACCGGCCATATGAACAGCGTTGTGAAAATTGAGAGCAGCGGTGGGCTTCAGCTGGTCGGACCATCTGGTTGGGGATCTTCCTCTCGTCCTTTTACCTTCTACGTTTTTTCTAAACTCTCATCTCCACAGCGTGCAATATGGCCAAAATAGTCAAAGATGCGTTGAAGGCATATGGTTGAAAGGCGTGTATGCACTTTGAGTAATGACAAAATTGATACATTTGTGCGTTTGGCCGTCCATGGGATACGGAGCATTCGCCGCCAACACCACATTTCAAATGCATAAACTGCTCAACTCTTATAGATGATTAATATTTTTCGTAATTGTTTTAATATTGGAGCTGGATATCCTACAAACCATTGAACAATAAAATATACTAAAAATCCGCAACAAGGTAAAGCGGAGTGCTTTACCTTGTTGCGGATTTTTTGTTCCCCCATTGTTAACATCCCATTTTTCACGTTTAGCTTATTATTATGCATATCAAGCATTGTGTCGGAGTCTATTTATAATCGGAGTATGAATAAAAAAATATCAAAGGTTTTAATTAATATAATAATTTTATTCATTAACTTTTATGACGCTCAATTTGTATTTTATATATAATATATTTTTTTTATTAGACTAGATTAGGAGTAGACTTATTATGAGAATAGACTAGATTAGGTTTTAAAACCTTTGCATACATCGAATTTAAAACTAAAATTGTATATTTATACAATCTAAACCACTATATACAAAATAGTAAAGAGCCTTATCGGAAGAGTAAAGCTTTTCACCATTTATGACGAGCAAGATAAAATACTCAATAGTCTTATTTATAGCCTACAGAAGTTGATTTCTGCGTGACTCAGCAGGAGTTTGGGGTTTTGAACATAGATTCTTATCGACTTATTATACAAACTGCCGATATCTTGGCAGAAGTACTCATCTTGTGAAGGAAAATACTCCAGTATTTTCATCCCTTAGACGAAAGATTCATACACAAAATAATGTTAACGCTGAAATTCTAATGTACAAATACTTTAATGATTCAAGATTAGAGTTTATATTATGTAATGAATAATAGACAATTTCATAGAAATAATAAGAAAAATATATCAGTTATAACAAGAATATATTAGGCGTTCATACTACGTTATTAAATCCTTAAGTGAGAAAAGTCAAGTACCGCGAATAGCAAAAAAATTGTGTTTAATTAGACAAAAATTTTAATACTTAAAAATTTTCATTAAAAAGTATTTAATGAAAACTTTTTCATTACCTTTCATTTACATGTTTTTAATAACACGTGCCGTACCATAAAATTGGTTTATTATTGTATACTGAGTTACAGATATACAGATGACGTTCTAAAACCATGTTCCACCATTTTTCGTACACCGAAAAAGTGTTTTTCTTAACTAAACTCTTTTTCCACGATTTAATCACTTCATATATTTGAAAGACCATACGAAAGACATTATTTTAAATAACAAAAGTGAATGTTCCACAAATGTATTATATGTGTCAAACAAAAATATATTTTTTCTAAAACAATGGGCCGAGCTCTAGGGACACCTAACATTTCGAAGTGAGTTATAAAATGTAATTTGATGTATTTTTTTTTGTTCGTTTTCCGCTACCCCGAGGGCTTTTGTCGCCTGAAATATCATTGTTCGTGTAAATATGACTTTTTTATACCGTACTTTTCATTTTGTTTCCGTTCTTTAGTTATGTTGCACTATTGTTTCCATGAATAGTATCCCTTAGCTGTACGCTGTTATAAAACAGAGCTTAAAGCATATGAATGAACACACTAGTTTCTAAAGCTCTAAAGTTAGATAACTTTAATGGCAAATAACTCAACAATCACATAATGGTAAGTGATCGCAAAATAAGATGAGTTACGATAGGTCAATACGAAAGCTCAAAAATATCGTCTATTATTGACCTTTTAAATTTGAACAACAGTGGATGTCGATCAGTAGATATTTTGGCGAGTTATGAAAATCTGATAACAAGCATACAGAATAATGGAAGGACTTAAAGACAATGTGAGATATGATAGCACGAAGAATAAGAAAATTAGAGTTAAAATTCAAATAAAGTTCAATTCCTCATGAATAAGGTCCGGAATCAATTAGCCGAGTCAAGCTCCGGATGGTCTCGTCGGGCTAACCCGATAAAAAAATGTAAGTATAGCCGGTACCTATAAATAAATTAATAGAATTAAAGTAAATACATATGTATTGCATCATCATCCTCCTGCCCTTTTCCCACTCTTCTTTACACTATATTACAAACATGTTGTCACTTGATTTGGCTACGTATTTTACGACCGGCCGCCTGCCTGACGTCAACTTACCTTAGTCGCTTTTAACGACTCCTCGGTAAGAAATAAGGGTAGTCTATTCTACTTAACCGGATACCACACATCGGATACTATGTATTCCAGCAGATAAAACAAAACAGTATGTATCTTTAATCTATACTATAGAGTGAGAAATAAAAATAAGCGTGTGAGTAAGGAGGAAATTCTTAAAAGGTTTTTTGTAATTTGATTATCACTTGCGAGAATGTTTTGAGACTTTTCCTCTGAAAGATACGAACGTTCATCAAAATCCAATAACTTTTCAAGGGGATGTCCTCAAAGGAACATAGAATACCATATTCCGTATGTTATTTTACATTCGGTAAGGTAATTATTATATGCTGCGATAGCCCAGCGGCGAGACCGTGTGACTCTCTAGAGACGATCACGGGTTAAAACCTCGGACAGGCACTAATGAGTTTTTCTATTAAAACTTATGTGTCTAATTGATAATTGCAATTTATCACATGCTTTTCGGTGAAGGAAAACATCATGAGGTAACCTGCATATCTATAGAGAATTCTTGGAATAAATATAACCTATCAATCCGCATTAGAGCAGCGTGGTAGGTTTTAGCTCCAACTCTTCCCTCCAAAAACGGAGAGAGGAGGCTTATGCCCAGCAGTGGGATAGTAAAAGACCGTTACTTTTTTTTTTAAAGGTAATTATAAATTGAGGAAAATTAACTTTGTTTTATCCTACTTCAGATGGACGATGCGCTACTTAAGTATTGCAAACGATGTCTTATTACGAAGATGGGGCTGATGTAATTGAGCCCCCAAGGTGACTTCTGTCCGGAATTAATGACGTAGAAGCATTTAATGTTATCTAAATTCGACATTTTCCTTGTCGAAGGTGAATTCGCTGTAAGCAATTATGAGGGGATTGAGGGCTATAATTTAGTGGTGTATGACATGAATAATAAGTTCGCAAAATTGATTAGTTTCATAAACAAAATGATGAAAGTCTATTACTATCGTACTGAGCATAAGCCTCCAATGTGGATTGGTAGGTTACACATATTTATTCTCCAGAATTCTCCAGAGATATGCAGGTTTCCTCACCCTTTTTCCTTCATCAAAAAAATGTAACAGATTGGTAATATCAAATTATGTATACGAAATAATCTATACTTATTATAAAATAAACTCCCCAAAGCTGTCTATCTGTATGTAATCGATTTTCTCAAAATCTAATATACGGATTTTAGTACGGTTTTTACTAAAAGGTAGTGCAATTTCTCCGAAAGGTTTAAGTTAATAGCACATAACGGTTTCATGTAAATTGAGTTGAAGAGATCGTTTTACAACAATTTTTAGTGGGGGGTAGTAAAAAAACCGGTGTCGATTGTAGTTTAGGGGGGGAATAGGTATAAAAATCGGTGCAGGATATTAGAGAACCAGTCTCCTGCCGAGACTCGAGCGACTATAACATGCTTAACACTGGATTTCACGCGGGCGAAGCCGCACGTATTCCTAGTTCAGTATATTGCAATGATCCGCAATTAAAGAAAATTTATATAATGCACAATGATGTAAAGTGCATTTAATTTTATGAATCATCTCATATCTATGCATTTGATTACTTATGCGTCCAGTACTCTTAACACAAATACTACACCTTAAACCATCAGCACACTACTACGAGTTACACTACACACATTCACTACCACAATGTCTATAATTATTCCGAACGTAACCATTGGAGTTCATCGTCAGGAGAACGACTTCACAACAATATAGCTATCGACAAAATTAGAATCGTTTTTTTTCTTTAATCAAAGATTACAATTGAACGTCATAATTTTTTGTTTTTTTTTAGAACGTATTCTATTTAAACAACAATGTCTTAAGAACCTAATAACAATTTCTTTTTGGATCTTCAAAATAAAGATTTATCAAACGATGCAGTAGTATTTTACTGAAGCAATAGGTAGTTGTAATGTAAATTAAATATAACAATTTTATTTACATTTACACATAATGATTTGTGCAAGCGAATCTCATAAGATAATTTCTTGCTTAGCTGAGCACACTAATAACAAACTCTTTGGTTAAAAATAAACTGTAGAGTAAAATGGTAATGCATTTTCGTCTAGCATTTTGAATTTTTTAGTATATCCCCTTCCTGTTAGCACCTACAATATTCAAACCAAATTATAATTATGTTCATTGCAAAAATAATAAATAATGTAGAATATAATAGAAATATAATCTATAGATTTAGGCGTTACTTTGCGAAGATCCATAATACAAAAGTAATAATTATTTTACTATAATCCGCGATACAGTAAATAGAAAATATATATAGTGCTAAAAGTATAGTGGTATATCCGTTTTTTTTCATACCCGTTACATGCAGGATTCGTAAAAACATATGCACAAACCTCCACCACTGCCACCACAATACACAAGCACTACACACGTTCACTATCACAAACTCAACAATCGTTTCGCCCCGCAACCGAAGCATCATCAGGAGATAGACTTCACGACAAAATTGCAAAGCTTTGCAAAGCGGATATGAAAAAAAAGGATAATCCACTATACATTTAGCACTAAATACATTTTCTACTTAATGTATCGCGGATTATAGCAAAATAATTTTATTATTACTTTTGTAATAGAAATATACTTTATTAAACGGGCATAAAGAAAGACTTTCGCATATATAGTATATATATTTCATATAAATAGTATTAGTATGCCTGCAGTAATCGTCGTCCTTCGCGGAATCTCCACAATATCCGCTTGATAAATTCTAAATAAAGTATTAGTTTATTAAAGTGTCCTTATTTAAAAGTATGTTTTCCGCCAGTGATTATCTGACTGCTAAAGAAACTAACAAGCAAAAATACTAATGGCTGTTTCGCTTGAAAGTAAAGTAGATTTCCTAATCGCCAATAAAGCGTTCTTTTAAAATCAGCCTTAATCTAGAATAAACCTTTCACTTAAAATAAAACTTAAGTTAATTTAAACCATATATTTTTATTTTAATGCGAGTACACGCGAAAATGTCGTATACATATATAAAATTTAATAAATTTTTATAATGGGGTCGTAAAATCTTTTATACGTCGTCACGAAAGCATTATAAATAGTAAATTATTTTTTATCATTATAAAAACCATCATCTACAATAGTAAAAGCTGTGATTTAGCAAAATAAAGAATTGGCTTTTATAATATTAGTGGTTTTTTAAATAACGCCCTGTGGTATCCGGCAGAATAGAATAGACCACCCTCCGTTCTTACCGAGGTATTGTAAAAGGCGACTAAGGTATGTGCCGTTTGGTATCCGGCTGCATAGAATAGACCACCCTCATTTCCTTACCGAGGTGTCGTAAAAGGCGACTAAGATAAGTTGACGTCAGGCAGGCGGCCGGTCGTAAAATACGTAGCCAAATCATGTGACAACATGTTTGTAACATGTTGTGCCGACCCTACTTAGAGTGGGATAAGGCCAGGAGAATGATGAGTGGTTTTTTAAATAATTATTGCGTTTATTCAGGGAAAAGAAAATAATTTTGTTGACTTTATTTTTTTTTCTATTAGGCTAGATGTTTTTTTCATAAATGACACTTAAGTAACACTTGGGCACGTGAAAAACATTTTAAGACCCTATACCCTGTACATAGCGTTGCCATGTAATAATTTGTTTTCAAAGTACGTTAGTAGTTATTAAATTAGAATGCACTAGATCGAACGGTATGATGCAATATAACCATATGTTGGTGTTACCGTGTGAACTAAGGTCGAAATTAGGATTTAATATGTCATCTTACCTATTGATGTCAAGTGAACCCGTAGTCTAACCTATCTCCCAAAAAGCCAACTGGTTTTTTTTATTATCGACAGTAAATTAAAAATTACCTACGTAATATAAACACAGTAGAATTTTTATACACTAAAACGATTTCATTTAAATAAAACTATCATTTTTGTGTTATAATCGTAATTTGGAGTGGTGAAGGCCTATTACTATCCCACTGCTGGGTATAGAGCTCTAATTTATAATAATATTGTTACGTGCAGGGTTTCATGGATGTAGATGAAAATGCCTGGTGACTCGTTAAAAACACTTTATTCAACTTTTTACTACAAACTTAGTACTTCCAGTCTCCATACAGTTCGTTGTCCAATAAGAATGCCGAGGTCACTAAAAATTCACTTTTATTTTCGCTTGTTTATTCGCTCTTGATCGCTATTTGCAAACTGAATCTCGAGGCGTACGATTCGTCCGCTTATATATCGAACGAACCGGTTTCGAGAACATTCGCGAGACCTTGAAAAGATTGTAAACAAGTCTTTTATAAACATGTTTATCTGTAAACAAATCGAATGTTCCAGAGAATTCGAACTCTATGACATATAGTTTGCGAACTCTTTTTGCATGTTCGTAAACTGCCCTAGTCCAATTTGAATTCTATGACAACTTTTTTCGCATGTTCGTAACAATATCATTAAAATATAAATTATAATACTCGTCACAATTGATCCTTCTAGTTTTTTCATTAAAGTACTTCTAAGAGTAAGATTTTTTATTGATTAATTTCTAGTCTATTGGAAAGTCGTATTGTTTTATTCGTATAAATAATACTATTTGGTCTCTATAGATTTTGAATTTAAAATGTGTAAATAGAATATAGGAAGTAGCATATTTTTAGTTCATAAAAAAAACAAGGAAAAACGAAGAATGTGGACGGCTTAACCTCCTTTTGCCGTCTCACCGCGCAACTATCGAGCTAATGGACCGTCGAAGTGGACTAACGGCTTTAAAACTCTTTTGAAGCAGATTTTTAGTATTAACTTACCACAGACAATAATTTTATTGTAATCGGTTCTATATTTATTCTTTCATATTATTTTTTATATTATCAGGCAGTACAGTTTACATATATTCTGTAATAAAATTTAAAGTTTAAATTTTAAATTAAACTCTTTAGACCCTTTTTAGTAACAGTTTCTACTGGTAATAGATTAAGTATATTATTTAGTCGCAGATTTTAATTAAATTTTTATCTATTATACTAATAAGATTTATTGAAATGTTAAAGAAATGCTTTTAACGTTTGTCAAAATTTTATAGACAAAAGTAATGATGAAATTATTTTGCTATAAACCGCGCTTAAGTAAATAGAAAATATATATAATGCTTAATGGAGAGCGGACTATCCGTTTTCATATCTGATACTTGCAGGATTCGTAAAAACATATGCTAAATACCTCCACTACCGCCATCACAATACACAAGCACTATCAGAAACTTAACAATCGTTTCACTCCGAAACCGAAGCATCATCATGAGATAGACTCCACGACAAAATCGCAAAGCAACCTTTCACCTAAGCTAGCATATACTAATTGGTCAAACCCCCACCATTTATTTTGCTACCGAATACACGTGGTATCAGGTATGAAAACGTAGACCATCTTCACTCTACATTTAGCATTATATATTTTTTCTATTTAGTTAATCGCGGCTTATAGCCGCTATATTAAAGTAACGCCCAATTCTATATATATCATAGACAGTAAGTCCTTCATCGTCATAGATGTAACATATTTGAAGATTAGCGTCGGTAATATCCTAATTAAGAGTAAAATCCCGTGCGCCATGTTGCCATATTCAAGTAAAAGAAGACAAAAGATTAGGGTGAAACGGCGCAAAATGCAGCGCAGCGAACGTAAGTCCCTATTTTCACGGGGCTTTTATCTCTGGCTACTGTACGGCACGCACACCGGAATTACCGACTCATATAAAATTATTCATGCTCTCGACTAAAACTATACATATCTGCCCAAAACGAAATGGATTAAAACATGGGCTAATATATTTATTTTCTACTGTCTCTCAACCTATTTATACCAAAGACAATCTACAGACAAACCTGTAAGAATATATAATAATAGAACATAAGTATATTATATCTATTAGTTACTGTCTCTACCAAAATCGTGATCGCATACTGTGAAACCATGTGAATTTGATATCATGTATTACAACAATTTTAATCCCACTTCTGAATAATGACTTAAAATTATTTTCTTTTATATTCTTTTATTTCATAAAAGTCAAGCAGAGTAACGATTTATACATGTTTCCTGTATCAAAGGACGTCTTACAGAGTTTATTATTATATTTAATATATACAGAGTAAATTAAATGCATTCCCTCTTTTGGCGGTGGGAAAAGACAAGATGGAGTCACGGCTGATGTTACGTCATTTTCATTTTGGCGGTATGGAAGCATTACTGAGGCAGCATGGCTTTTGCTGACAGTTATCGCGGTCAACTTGGCCTGGCTTGGCTTGGCTTGGCTGGCTTGGCATACGGCGACATATTACAGATGTGATTGAGTTTATTACTTCCATAGATAAGTAAACATTCCTAAGAATATAAGTCAATATATCGCATTGAAACACTTTAAATGAAATCAATTAAGGCAATAGATCAACAGCTCTTTGATCGTCACATTCAAATATGTCTCTGTGTGAGACAAGCCTGCCTAATACACTAAGAACCCTCCAGCCTTGATCGGACTTCCCCGGATAAAAGCTTAATTAAATCAATGGGATAATTACCTGGTTCTGAATTTTGTACACTGTTGCGAATACGTATTACGAATAAGCAAATCATCATCCTTATCACCCTCTTGCCCTTATCCCACTCTAAGTGGAGTCGGCACAACATGTTAACATGTTGTCACATGATTTGGCTACGTATTTTACGACCGGCCGCCTGCCTGACGTCAACTTACCTTAGTCGCCTTTTACGACACCTCGGTAAGAAATGAGGGTGGTCTATTCTACGTAGCCGGATACCACACGGCGGTATTACAAATAAGCAAATGCTGAGTATTAAATACAGTCTAAAAAGCAACTTCGACAACTGTACAGCTAACATCTTTGAAAATGGAGCTCAATCACTCACTCATAGTAAATACTCTAACATCTGTGTCTACATTTAAAAATACGGACACTTACAACCTCATGGACTTCAGAATAAGCTGCAGCCTTATAAAATTAATAATAGATGGATAAGAATACGACAGCAATTTCAACGATTTGACTAAAGCAGCAGAAAAATAAAATAAGCGGTTTTTAATTGTGCGAATTTGATAATTTTCTTCATAAGAAGGACCATTTATGACGCTCAAAAAGAAAATAGAATATCTACACAATGTAAACTAAATTGTTTGTGGCAATGTGAATTACAAACATTAGTAGGTATTAAAAAGGTTAGGAGACTAGAAAAATATACTTACTGATATGTGCTATCGACGCATACAATAAAAAAAAATCAAAAGGACTTCTTAAATCTCCTCCGAATCCATTAAAACCAAAAATGAAATTGTGAAAAATGAAATAATAGAACGCGTTATTTTTATTTTCAATCTATTTAAATACAAGTAGAAAGAAGAATATTATTATAACCGATATATTATTATATGAGATGAGATATGATGATATATGAGATGGGTGCCGTGTGGTATCCGGCTGCATAGAATAGACTGCCCTCAGTTCTTACCGAGGTGTCGTAAAAGGCGACTAAGGTAAGTTGACGTCAGGCAGGCGGCCGGTCGTAAAATACGTAGCCAAATCATGTGACAACATGTTTGTAACATGTGCCGACCCCACTTAGAGTGGGATAAGGGCAGGAGAATGATGATGAGATGAGATATGATATATCCCTATATAACTGCAGTGTTGTGATAAAGAATTCTGTTGCCACTAAACTATCTCTATACAAAAATCATATCGCATTGCTTTTGTGGCCTTGAAAAAAGGTCATACACGCTTTCGCATTAAAAAGCAAGCAAATTTTTTTAAAGCAATCATATATTGTATGTAGAACTGAAAGAAGTTTATACAAACTTTACCTATAGACAAACACGATGAATATTAAATGGAAGTTACACTATCGCATGTTAGTTTGCTAGCCTCCAGTTACACGATACTGAATCGATAATAACGTAAACAAAACAAACACAGCTGCCTGCCATTGTACGTACTAAAACTGCTTAACGACCTTTAACTCGGACTACCGGATATTTCATAATATAAAAACCCATTTCGAACTCTTACTAAAAAATCTATATATTTAAGTTTATATAATAATAATTAATTTTCGTTTCTTGATTAATTTAGATTGTGTATTACATTACACTTCGCTTGGTTTAATTATAATTATTTATTGATATTCGCTCTCCCTGCTCTTGCAACTATAGAGCTTCAAACAAGATTGAACCTAGGTTTGGACCATCGACCTTGTGGCAGATATTTGCATAGCCTGTTACAATCCCACTGCTGGGAATAGGTCTCCTCTCTCCGTTTCTGAAGAGAAGGGTTGGAGCTAAGACCTACCACTCTGCTCCAATGCGGATTGATAGGTTACACATATCTCCAGAATTATCTAGTGATATGCAGGTTTCCTCACGATGTTTTCCTTCACCGAAAAGCGTGTGATAAATTGCAATTATCAATTAGACACATGAGTTTAAATAGAAAAACTCATTGGTGCCTGCGAGGGATTGAACTCATGATCGTCTCTAGAGGTGTGACTCTCTAGGTCTCTCTGTGAGTCTCTGTGAGTCTCTAGGTTAAATATTTGCATAATTAACGAAAAATGTACATTTCACCGATATACGCTGAAATTGATGCAAATTCTCTCCGTATTAAGTTACGCAAAATATCCAGGGCCATTAAAAATTTTGTAACTTTTGCCTTTAATTTTTTTTATTTTAAAACTTTACTTCGTATACAGCATGACGGATAAATTAACGTTGGTAATTAAAACTTTCACCACAATAAGTACCAGTTTACATATCAATTAACTAAATGTTACTTACTTTACTTACTTTTACGTCGTAGAGCATTCATAAATAGCAAGTACGAGTTGACGCTATTAACGATATATAATAATATATAGGACACTTACACACACGGTCATCCGACCCCATAGTAAGTAGCTTAATACTTGTGTTATGGGTGAAAACTGGTAGATATACTGCATATATAATTTTTAATACATATATACACCCAGGTCCGAAGAACCAACAATTTTTTTATATTGGCCCTCGGCGCTGAACGCAGGGCCACTTCCCCCTGCACCAACGGGGCAGTCAAATAAATAATATGTAAAAATGTTTAATTTATACAGTCACAAATATTCAAAAGTTCATTTCGAGTTTCAAGCTACCAGTCGTCGTTCATAAGTAAAGAAATTCTGAGATAAAATATTAATTATAAAATTTGTATACTTTGTTCTATATCTGCCTAGGCAAAAATTATTTAAAGGTATCAAGTTTGTGAAAGTAACTTTAACAATGGTAGATTTTAAACTTGCGCGATTCATATTTATTAATATGTAATACGGGTCACATCGCGATTAAGTCGAGTTACCTTTCTAAAAGGTTCGACGTTTCGGCAGAGTTGCATCCGCCTTGGTCACAAACTGCTCGTAAACAAGTTGTGACCACGGCATACCCCGTAACCCGTATTTTTACATAATAGTAACATTTCCAGTTTCAAATATCGTTTCAAGGAATCGAAATAAATGGAGGCAGATCGTACGAAAGAAGGGCTCGGGTGACCACGATCCTCAGTAATGAGGGACCGATTGAAGAAGAAGAAAAATACAATCGTTCCAGGTATAAAGTGAAAATGCTTAATATACCTAAACCACACCCGTCTAGAAATCACCACATTTATAAACTTAGTATGGATTTAAACAACATCTATTATTGTTGAACTATAATACTACGTCACTTTCTTATTTCATAGGCCTTTTTACTTCATCCGATATGCTCTTGTATAAAATTCAACGGTAACTTTACGATAACATGTCATATTCTAGTTTTCCAACCGAGAAAACATTCCCATCACGATATATAAATTGGTGCATTTCGCAAAGCTGAACTCTGGGATCAGCAATTTCTTACTTGATTTGGCCGCCTGATGGCTTTCCGAACAAAAGACTAAAAGAAAATCGAGACACAAAACCAAGTTCCGATAGCGTACATTTCCATTAGACCAAAAAGGTACGACGGTTTTTACATAATATATTTTTTATAACATATATATAATATCGTATCAAAGTTGTCCTCATTATGTGTTTTTTATTTTAAAGGAAAGCTAACAGCTTTGTACTGACACTATTTAAGCTTAAATAACTGCAAGCTTCCATACATAAGTATACAAGTGAAAATACAGCTACCCGTAAATATATCTAAAATGTACCACATTTATAAATATCATTGTCGAAATTTACCAAAACTCTTTGCACAATAAAGGGATAAATGAGGGAGTTATATAAGGTATTTCCTATGATGCTGTTACAAGTGAAGGTTAAAACCAATATTCCCGCTATCGGCGAGCTACTTGGAAAACGCGCAATTATTGCACAAGATTTCACTAGAACCTTATCAGTTTGTAATCAAAAGATACAGTGGGCAAATAAAGTTTAGAATAACGAGACAGGCGAGTGCAAGTTTCTCCTTTCATTTTTCCTTTATTTTACTTTAATGAATGAACGAATGAACACCTTTATTGAAAAATAAAAACTATTACAAAAGTAGTGATAAAATCCGGCGGACTTATCGTTAAATAGCCTTCTCTTCCGGACACCCAGGTTTTAATATTTTTAAGTCAATTTTTGGATGTAGTCTGATGTCAATAAAAATTGTTATTATTATTATTTAAATTATACGTACATTTGCGAAGTTTATGAAAGCTTTTGAATAAAGTCGCTAGCCTTAATCTTGTGTTGAATTTACTATTATCGTCACTATGACGTCACTGATATAAATGGACAACGTCACTACACGCACTACATCAAAGCAGCGATGGATAGTCTAGTACTTTTGCCCAGTCATATGGAAGTTTTAATTTAGTCCATTCCTCTACCTAATCAATTGCTCCTTCTTTGCTACAAACCGTAATATTTATTTGTCGTTGGTAAATTTAAAAATAATGTTCTCTTAGCCTTCATGGAATATACCATCAGGTCGTTTTTAGTAGCCTAGAGTTTTATTCTGTTAACAACGCTTTTGTGCTCGATAGTGCCACCTGATGACACCGTGAAAGCCCTTTGAGCTAACCAAATATAGTCATATTAAAAAAACAGTTTTTACAAGATATATGTACAAAACCGAGAACAAATATGGTCTTAAGTGCACCTCTAGTACAGCAACTGAATCATCGCGGGCAATGGCAAACCAAATATAAATACTACACCTATGATAGTCCACTGTTGACCGTGCGACTCATATGAGGGGTCAACCAATAAGTTTTTAGTATAAAACAAACAAACCATGTATCTAATTGATATTTACAATTTATCAGAAGCATTTCAATGAAGGAAAACATCGTGCATATTAAAAGAGAAATCTGGGGTTATGTGTAACCTACTAATCCGCACTGGAGCAGCGTGATCGGTCTTAGCTCCAACCTTTCTCTCTAAATAAGGAGAGAGGAGGCCTATGCCCAGCGGTGGGATAGTAAGAGTTCATTACTTTTACTTTTATGTACAATACCAAGGTGGATTCTCGAATCAAAGTAACAGCCTGTTACTATCTCACTGCTGGGCATAGGCCTCCGCTCTCCGTTTTTTGGAGAGAAGGGTTGGAGCAAAGACCTAACATGCTGCTCCAATGCGGATTGGTAGGTTACACACATCTCCTGAATTCTTGGGAGATATGCAGGTTTCCTCACGATGTTTTCCTTCACCGAAAAGCATGTAATAAATTGCAATTATCAATTAGATACATAAGTATATAGAAAAACTCATTGGTGCCTGCCATGGTTTGAACCCATGATCGTCTCTAGAGAGTCACACGCACCGCTGGGCTATGACAGAACCTCGGATTGACCCTGCTTTTTACTTTTTATCTCTCCCCGAATTCTCCATCAATTATAAGAAGAAATATTATAAAAATGAAACTTATTTTTAATTAAAATGTTTGAACGTTCAGTAATAAAATGGTTTCTAATTAATCGTGCCCGCAGAGGCATAATTAAAGGAACGAAAGGCGGAGACAGCCGTGTAATTATAATTGGTTGCTTTACGCCACTTGAGAATAAGATATTTTTATTACTCCAACAAAAGTCTGTTGTATTGTTTTTGCTGGATATTAACTAGAAAATTAACACGATATATCAGTTTTGTTTGAATATGTTGATAAATCGACATACATCACTTTATACGTTTAATCATAATAGCCATCAGGATTACCTAATTTATATGTTGAATATTTCAGTGAAATCAAAGTGTTTTACATCGCTCATACTTAAAACAAGCCCAGACGGTCTTTGGTAATAATACCATCACTTTCTCACTATTAAAATTGCATTTAATCACTATTCGCTTTCAGCTTGACGTCGCTAATCAACTCGAAATATATTTTACTAGAAATTACGTTCACGACGCAAATCGACAGAATCTTGTTAGAATCTGAACAGAATATCTGTAATTACCTCAAGTTTCACTATTTAAGGCAATCCCCACTCACATAAAAATTCCCTACCCTCGCTATTGATCACTCAAGAACCTGACTGAACAGACTGTCATTTGACTATTTCCTATTCCCACATTTTTAGTGTCTGTTACATCCTTGTGAATATTTAAATAACTCTCTTAAATGTATACTAAACGTAAACTTATTTATGGATGCCCTGAAAAGTGTGCGTTTTGGACTTGTCAAGTTATTCACGGGTGTACTAACGTATGAAGATATTATCTTCTTCTTTTCGACAGAGTTCTACATCATGCGATTTTCTTCCGCTTTTTTCACTATCCAGTATTTTATTACATTATTAAACTATACTACTATATGAATACCTAAAAACAAGTTTTGATTTTCTGCAAAAAAAGGAGGAGTATAAACAATCCTTTGCGATTTTTTTGTAACGTTTATCTTGTTGATGCTGATCGGTTACGGGGCGAAACGATCGTTTAAATTTTCGCAGTAAATGTGTGCACTGCTTCTGTAGTATGGTACTGGTGATAGGTTGTGCTGGCTTCATATAGAAATACAGATATTTTCTTAACAAACGCCGATTATATTAAAAAAAAACATTTGTACCAGGTTTTCCTAGTTTGTCTAGCAATAGTTGGCCTAGTTCTATAAATTACTTAAGAAGAAGAACCTTTTGCAATCTACGAAATAGTAACAGTAAATCTTTCCATTTTTAATAATGATTAATGAATACTTTTACGATATTATTATCATTTAAATCTTCTACTAACGCAACGTGTTAAAAAAAAATATCAAGTAGGTTTTAAGCGTAAATCGAACGGATAGTTATTACGAAAGTTTTGACATTTTCATAATAGAATATCCTCTGAGAACAAGGGACGGTATATCCATCTTATGTGTTAGAAAATTGATGGAGGCGTCGAAGTAGTTCAAACAGTATAGATGAGGTATCTATCAGAATATAGTAGAAAACTTTTGCCGGTAACTTTGTTAGGTTGAATATGACGCAAGAACATGTTTAAAGATTTTTATGTTGATATTTATTTAATTCTCTATTTATTTACGAATTTTATTTATTTATTTACGTTAAAAGTTGTGTTTAAAATTGATAGTATCAGCAAATATTTTTGTAGTACTTTTTCTTCAAAAATATTTTCTTTACTGTTACTAGTACTGTATAATCTTTTTTTTTTGTTAAAATAAAGTATTTTGCACCGAACATCTTATGATAATGCTATACTCGCCTTAAAAGGCGTATTAATAAGAACGAGTATGTTTGTAAAATGCTATTAGCTTGTCATTATAAATAAAAAAATACTTTAGAATTTATCTCGTAGAACAACTTCCATCTTCTTGCTGGCTCTTTGTTACTTTTCATACATGTAATATTATCTACAATTGTTACAAAAATCTAGCATATAGTATAAAATATTTAATCATATTCTTGATAAAAAACCTGAAAAGGACTACATGACACAAGTAAATAACAAAAATGATAGCTAAATTTAAAAGATATTTAACAAAGTTTGAAAAGTAGACTCGTCTTGGAAACAGGAGAGGCGAAATTTCTAGCAATCAAGTGTGAAAGGATTACATACTGCACTCTCGATAAATCCTCTTATTGTATTAGCCTGAGAAAATTATGCGATTGTTATGTGTATGTGTAGACTAGAGCTGATATATCTGAACCGGGCAAGCTATTAAATTATTGACGGACAATAAATTTTAATGTATAGTTTTTTATTTTATTTTAATTTATAGTTTTTTATTTATATACCGGATGGTACTGGCCATACGACATTAAATCAATCCACTGATCGTTTGTACGTAATAGGAAACTTTGGCATAATGTATTTTAGAAGAAAAGAAATATAATTTAATTGAGATCTGGCTTTGTCAGAAATGATTGACTGACATGGCTATGCGTGCCTTTTCAAGAAACAGGACAACATTGTTATTTTGTCTTCCTCGTACGAAACTATTAGTTTTTGGGTCAAGGTTATTTTTCGTTTCGTATGTCAAAATAGGGTAAGGTCGTTGATCTCTAAAAAATGTTTTTTTTTTTTAAAACGTAAAAAATTTGATTCGGTGAATTAATTTTTTATTAATTGATTGAATATTTTAATTGATTTTTTATGTAGGATTCTGAGGTATGTAGGTAACTGTTTTGAAACTTAATGTCGTCTGGTCGGTACCACCCTGTATATACTTAACTATATAAAAGATAAATTTGAATAGACCACCCTCTTACTTACAGAGGGGTCGTAAAATACGACTAAGGTAAGTTGACGTCAGGCAGGTCGTAAAATACGAAGCCAAATCATATGACAACATGCTAGTAACATGTTGTGCCGTCCCCACTTAGAATGGGATAAGGGCAGGAGGATGATGATAATGATAAAAAATTAATTTGTCATATTTTTAAATATTGATATCGCTAAGTCTTAATAATCATATGTGAATGGATGGATGGATTTATATGTGAATAAATCCCTCACAGTGTAAGAAGCTTATCCCTTGAAACAGCTTTGTGTAAAAGGGACACAGTTTGGGAAAACCAATTTCCTACTCGATTAGGTTACATGATAGCTCGGAACAGAAACTGTACTCCGATATTTTAATAACAATAGCAATTATTTATTAAAATATCTGTATTAAATGACAACATTATATGGCAGGGTATTGAAAAGTAATCATAATCCTTACTAAATACTCGTTTAAATTAATACACAATAACTTATCGATATAATTTATAACTAAATAACTCTATTCTTTTTGCCTGTTACTATCACATTGCTGGGTATAGGACTCCTCTCCCCGTTTCTGGAGAGAAGGGTTGGAGCTAAGACCTACCACGCTGCTCTAATGCGGATTGGTAGGCTACACATATCTCACGAATTCTCTAGAGATATGCAGGTTTCCTCACGATGTTTTCCTTCACCGAAAAGCTTGTGATATATTGCAATTATCAATTAGAAACATACGTTAAGTAAATTATGAATATGAAGTCTAAATGTGTCTTTATATTATTTATTTATTCAGATCTTCAACAGCATTACACAATAAATCATCGAACATTAATCCCATATAGTTTTAAATTACCTATGTAGTACCAATTATAGAAGAACACATCATTCTTAGTTAATTCTATTGCCTGTGTAACAAACAGAAGCTTCTGTCACCAGAGCTATCATTTTAGAACATTTAATTAATTAAATGTACTTATAGCAGTCGTTCCTAACTTTGAAGTCAATTATAAATAACCAAGTCACTTATTAAATTATAATTTTATCTCATTCATAAATATTCTTTACGTTATTGAAATAACGCTGATATATAATATTTAAAAGTTTGATGAAGTTTAAGTAAACTACACTTACCTACCGTATCTATACATATTATAAAATAAAGCCCCCATAAACTGTTTGTCTGTATGTAAACTATTTTCTCAAGATTTACTGAACTGTTTGTTGTGGTCACGGATTATTTCCCCGCGCAGGCACCAATGATTTTTTCTATTAAAACTTATGTGTCTAGTTGATACTTGCAATTTATCACACGCTTTTCGGTGAAGCAAAACATCGTGAGGGAACCTGCATATCTCTAGAGAATTCTGGGGATATGTGTAACCTACAAATCAGCATTCGAGCAGTGTGGTAGGTCTTAGCTCCAATAAAAAACGGAGAGAGGAGGCCTATGCCCATCACTAGGATAGTAACAGCCGTTACTTAACTTACTAGTAATTTAAAGTAAAGGCTCTAAATTACTGCGAATATATTTTGCAACTTTACAATCAATCACAAGTTAAGAAAGTTGTCGAATTAAATTGTTGTTAGTGTAAAGTAATCCAGGAGCAGCGTGGTAGGTATTAGCTCCAACCCTTCTCTTCAGAAACGGAGAGCGGAGGCCCTATGCCCAGCAGTGGGATTGTAACGGGCCGTTACTTACTTTGAGTTAATATTACAGTAGTATTACTGTTACCCAGGTAGTATTACGGTTTTATGTAAATTAAACGAAATATAATGGAATAACTTTCTGACACACTGATTCCACGCAATTGAAGCCACGGGAACACCTTGTATAAAATAACGTTACTTTAAATTACTGGGGAGAGGTTTCAGTCCTTGCTTACAAACTATTACTATGCAAATGATGTTCACATGAGACGATACAAAAGAATACTCGTGTATTCCCGCCTTGAGTCGCTTAACTTGTACTTTGTACAATAATGGAACTCTTTTGTTACATAAAGGAACAGTTAACCTACATGGTAAATCAGATAATAATGTTTGCATCCTTGAACTTAAGCAAGTATTTAACTCCCTTTCATATCATCGTCCAACGAGTATTTGCCACTGTTGAAATCAGGTTAATAGCGTTTTCTTATTTCCAAATGAAAAAGAGGTAATTAATTTATCCTAAATGTTAGTCAATTACACAAGCTTCAATGTTACCAAATTTCATATATATTTGACCAGGGAATCAGCCGCGAAAGCATAGGTATATACTGACTTTCATGTATATACTTGTTTGGATTATATAAATAAAACTTGGTTTATGAAACGTTTACGAATTATAAAAAATTGTGATGCAAGTTACGCAGTTTAGTTACAAAAAATAAAGATATACATTGTGTATATCTATATTTTTAAGAATGTATAAAGAAATTTCTTTTGAATGTTAAACTATAAAAATCAAGAACATCGGTTGAGCAACCATAATTTTATTAGGTATTCCTTATCGAGATGTAACTGAAGTTTCGATTAACGCAAAGCCATACGAAGGACTATTGTTTCCAGCCACTTGTCGAGATAAGAAGGGTCTTATCCCTTTATCTATACCTCTATCTATAGACAGTAGGTATTATAAGAGAGAACACAGAGGACTTTTGTTAGGGACCGTACTCGGAACCTTCATTAGTGCGAAATTGTAGTCATATCTTGATTTAAGGGTTATTACGTACGTTGTTATGTTCATAAACAGAATTGTACGTTGCGATCTCTCATATTAGTTACGTTGTTCTATACATTAAATTAAGCACCACTCAACTATAATTAAAATAACGTAAACAATAAGTGTTTTCAGAAAAGACCAAAATATCTACAAGTTACCATAAATGTTCAATTTCTTATACAAGTATATATAAAGTGAATGTGCCTATTGACTGGCCCGTTGGCGCAGTGGGTAGTGACCCTGTTTTCAGCTCCGCGGGTCGCGGGTTCGATTCTCGCCGAGGACTAACATTTTCTATAAAAAAAATTTGTTGGTTCTTCGAGCCTGGGTGTGTATTTGTATTTAAAAATATATATGTAGTATATCTACCAGTTGTTCGTCACCCATAACACAAGTATTAAGTTACTTACTTTGGGGACGGACGACCGTGTGTGTAAGTGTTTATATGAGTGTTTATGAGTGTTTATGAGTGTGTGTAAGTGTTTATACTCAGTGTGTATATGAGTTATAAATAAATCAATTTTTAAATATTATAAATTTGAAACTCTGTTTGTCTAATTGTTACGCTTTCACGGCTTATTCGCTATGTAATATAGAAAATTTATTATAATAGAAGCTTGTATATTGAAGTTATATATAGAACGATAAATACAGTAAAAAACATATAGGACATACATACAGGCGGTATTTAACCAATTTAGTTGTCGCGAAGTCGCGTATAATCCAAATTCAAATTCAAAATATTCTTTATTCAAGTATAGTTGTAAACAAGTGCTTTTGAAACGTCAACTTTACTGCTGGTTCGGAAAACTGTTCCTGCCGAGAAGAGTCAGTAAGAATTTCAGCGATTGCTCTTTTCGAAATAATTCGTAAAATAGTTACATTTCGTTATTACTATTTTGCACAGGGTCGAAAAGTAGCTATATTAACGTATGCTTATCATCTAAATAATCCTCAAAAGTATAGTAGGCTTTCTGTATCTAAAAAACTGTAAAAAGGCCTCTTTTTAACAGTTTTTTAAACTGCTCTAATGGCAAAGCAAAAATTGAGTGCGGAATTTTGTTATAGAATTTAATACCCTAATCCACAAACGACATAAGTACTTCTGCAAGGCGCAAAGTAGGAGCCGAAAGCTTATGTTGGTTCCTACTTCGTCTATTACATACATCACCTATTTTTTTATAATTCTTTAAATTTTTATATCCAAAAATAAATTGAGAACTGGAGAGTTATAGCTTGATATCTATCTCGGTGTAAAAAACCACAAAGTCGCGAGCAGTGATGATACCACGTTACTACAAAGCAATAACTCCTATTTTAACTCCTAGACTCTAAGAGGAGTCGGCACAACATGTTTGTAACATGTTGTGCCGACCGACATGTTGTCACACAATTCGACTATGTATTTTACGACTGGCCGCCTGCTGACGGCTTTTTTTCGAGGTGACTGTATGCTGTTAGCCCTAATGACTTTTACAGCGTCACCGGGTGGGACGGGGGAGCGCAGAAGCATCGTCGAGGTTGCGAAATGCAGAGAGTAGAGCGCAGAAGCTCTACTTAGGTCGGGGAACGTCGTCCTAAGGGTGCCTCCTGTGAGGCCGGACCATGGCTTAGGGCAACGCGTAGCGGAGGATGCTTGACGTCAACTTACCTTAGTCGTATTCTAGGATCCCTCAGTAAGAAAGAGGTTGATCTATTCTACTCAATCGGATACCACACGGAGGGTCAACTTAAATTTAGTTGCCTTTTACGACACCTCGGTAAGAAATGAGGGTGATCTATTCTAGTCAGCCGGCTAACACATGGCATATTAAATTGAGAACCGGAGAGTGATATTTTGATGTCTATCTCGTTGTAAACAGCACAGACGAGCAGTGACGGTACTGCGTTACTACAAAGTATTAATTCATATTTTAATGATAAAATGTCACAAGATCTATAAACAAAAAGAAAAATTTAACTTAAAAACTTCATCTAAACTACTAAGACAATCAAAATATTCGTCATTTGCTACAAGCTCGGCAAAAAGTAACCTGGGCGACCACGCCACCTTGAACAGATTACAACGTCGCTATAACTATTTATGAAAAGAATTATTTATTAAAAAAAATAAATAAAAACAAAAACAATAAATAGTCTATTCCATAAATTGTACAATTATCTCTTATTATTAAGTATAAAAGCTTATATGAGATTTGTTTTGGTTATGATTTATGCCAACCGTTATTGCTCGTTCCATTTCCTATAATATGATTTGATTTGACATGAGTTATCTACGAATGAACTGTCTGCCGAAAGAATAAATTGTATTTTTAATTTTACGTAGTATCTATTATTATTTTATATCTTATAGATATTTTTTTTATATCTTACTAGCTGTAGTCGCGGCTTCGTTTGCGTCATCATAACTGTTAGGATAACCTCATTTATTTTTTCGTTTCCCAAAGGAAAAATGAGTATATCCTATATGGAAAACCTGATGTATACGCTTAAATTGTATCAAATTTTTATTTATATCGCTCCAACAGATTACAAAGAAAGCACAAAAGACAGACAGACTTTCGTATTTTTAATATTACTCAAGATATCTTTATTTCTAAAGGATAGAGCAGTGGAATATTATTAAATCGATTCTTTAGTGTTTGAGAACATAATCTTTATTTTAACTTTTATATAAAACTTTTAAAACTTTAAACATTAAAAGAACTTCAGATTTGTGGGGGATGTCCGTTAAATTAATTATTAATATCATTGAAATTATCGCCCCAATTATGGCCAAAATCTTTAACAAATCCGTAGACACAGGGATATTTCCAAACTTAATGAAATATAGTAAATTGATCCCAGTCTTTAAATCCGGTGATAAGAGCGACCCTTACAATTACAGACCCATCTCGATCTTGCCACTCTTAGCAAGGTTTTTGAGAAAGTCATTTTAAATCAGCTGCTCAGCCACTTTAATTTAAATAACTTACTTCATCCTGAGCAGTATGGGTTTACCAAGGGTCGGTCTACAACGGATGCGGGCGTGAGGTTATTGAAGCATATCTTCGATGCGTGGGAGAACTCACAAAATGCCATAGGAGTATTTTGTGATTTGTCCAAGGCATTTGATTGCGTTCAATACGAAACTTTATTGCTAAAGCTTGGCCATTATGGTGTTAAGAACAATGCGCTTCGTCTCGTTGCATCTTATCTTCACAGTCGGATTCAAAGAGTGTGCGTTAATGATGTGCAGTCATCCGGGTCGGCCTCGGTTATAGGTGTGCCCCAAGGATCAATCCTTGGTCCCTTTCTGATTTTAGTATATGTAAATAATCTACCATATTCTATTAATAATATCTGCGATATAACTCTGTTTGCTTATGACACATCTTTGATATTTAAAGTTAATAGAAATGACGACAATATTGACGAAGTAAACAATGGTTTGTCGCAAGTAGCTCGTTGGTTCAGGCTAAATAATTTGGTACTGAACTCAATCAAAACAAAATGTATAGAATTTGCATTGCCTAATATTGCTAAAATAGCAAATAAGCTTTTTATTAATAATATACCACTAAAAACAGAAGAAACAACTGTATTTCTGGGAGTGACCTTGAATTCTAAACTCCAATGGAGCACACACATAACAACTCTCGCTGGGAAACTCAGTTCAGCGGCTTACGCTGTCCGAAAGATAAGGCGGCTTACAGACGTTGAAACAGCAGAACTTGTTTATTTCCATAATATTATGTCTTACGGAATATTATTATAGGGTAAATGCGTGGACATTGAAAAAATTTTTGTGTTACAAAAAAGAGCCATACGTGGCATTTACAATTTAAATTCGCGCGATTCCCTGCGAGAGAAGTTCAAGGAAACAGGTATTCTTACATTAGCTTCACAGTATATTTTTAGTAATTTAATTTTTGTACATATGAATATAAATAATTATAAAAGGATTGGCGACGTATATAATAGACAAAGTAGGAACCGACGTAAGCTTGCGGTTCCTGCTTTGCGCTTTGCTAAAGTTCGTAATTCGTTTGTGGGTTTGGGTATAAAAAAAAAAAAAGTCTATAATAAAATTCCACAATCTACATTAACTTTACCTTTATAGCAGTTTAAAAATACTATTAAAAAAAGGCTAATTCAGAAAGCCTATTATACTATTGAGGATTACCTGGAAGATAAGAATGCGTGGATATAGCTTCTCTTCAACCCTGTACAAGACATTTATAACTGTATGTAACTAGTGATAAGAATTATTGTTGGAAAAGAGCAACCGCCGAGTTTCTTGTTGGTTCTTCTCAGTAGGAGCAGCTTTCCGAACCAGCAGTAGATGTTGACGATTCAAAAGCACTTGTTTACAAGTTTACTTGAATAAAGAATATTTTGAATTTGAATTTGAATTGAATTGGAATCTTCTTGAGATACGAAGATTATAAGTGCATTTATCAAAAAAGAAAGTTACTCTTGGTTAACGCTCTATTTGCATATATGTCACTGCTTGCTATATGACACTTTCATTATGAAACATAGTTAATAACGATACCGGCTATACTCACGTCTAATTTTATCGGATTAGCCCGACTAGTTTCGAACCCGTCCAGGGCACTTATTCATGAGCTCTTTACACGACGTTATCGCGGCGGGAACTGCGTGCAGCAGCTCGCTGGGCGCGCCTCGTTACGGCGGATGAACCGAACTATTGGTGTCCATTGGTCGAACCATTGGTGTCCATATTCTATAGCCGGTATCGTTATTAACTATGAATACTACCCACGATAGTTTAAATTTAAAAATTATGAAACATCTTTTAAATAAATACCAAAAAATTATTAATCGAAAAAAACTTTTTCCATTATTTAATTCATCATTTGTGAAATAATTTTTCTATAGCAGAACTACTATATTCAATACAGAAACCCTCGAACGCTAAATCAGACTCGATTAATATAAAAACTCTCGTTCAATATGAACTGCCTTTTCATGCTGTTCGTAGCAGCGCTCGCATAATCAACATTTAAATTGAAATCAAAGGCTGGAAGTTTGTTAACTTGCAACTCAAACGCATCGGTTCCTGATTCCAATTAACGTTGTTGACCCGTACTTCAGTGCTCCTTGATTGAGCGAGAATTTATGTTGCATACTTGCACGTACGATTACAGAGTCGGAAAACATGCTTATCTACACGCTACACACGCTCAAAGTAATTACGCTTCTAAAATTATTAATATAAAGACTATAATCCTATAAACTGACGTGCAGCATGGGCAACTACATATGTGAAACTTGCTAATTGTACGAAAAACCTTTTACATTTTTCGAATTAACTGCATTTCAGTTTCGGAACAAATTTGTTCGTAAAGCGTACAATGAGTTTGTGCATGTTTGCGAACGAACAATAGAATATACTTTTCCATTTTTTTTTATTTAAACTAGGTATTTAAAACAAAAGCCTGATTGTTACGCGCGTTGTTTCGTCTATGGACATCTGCTACTACGCGTAACCGCTTCAAAAGATTTTCAAGCATGAAAAAGCTATGTTTTTCCTTCAAATTTTCCATGACATTTTGCGAACACGGAAGCTAAATCTTTGACAGCCATGAGACGGATTTATGCAAAAAGACTGCTATGCCTTACATTCGCGCATATTTTAAAAGTTCCATCGCGCACATACATAGCACATTACTACTCTTTACGTAGTTATAATTTGAGATTTATTTATTTATTTAAGGGGACACAAACAATTATAATAAAACTTAAATATTAAACGTATGGTAGACAGAAATCACCTAAGTTTCCACTGAAACAAAAAAATTATAACTGTATCCAATAAGAAAAAAATAGCAATAATTAAAAATAACGTGAAAGAAGTTGTTCCGCACAAACGTGCGGGCGCATGAGGCAACCTCCGAAACCTGGGCCCGCCGTTTGGGCGCCTCAACCTACCTTATGCGGCCGTCAGCTGTATGCGGTCCGGCCTCATGAATAACTGCTTGTATATGTGTACGTGTGTGTGTGCGCTTGTATGTACTTGGCCGATTCCCGAACCCGTTGGCTCGCCTCAGCAGTCTTCCACGGACACGTACTGTCTATTTCTCCCGGCGTATACACTTCACTAACGCGGTTAAATAACTCAAATAACACCCGGTGTGCACACAACTTTCGTAAGGTCACACGTTATTGAATCGTCCCATATCGGTAAACAGTAACCCAAACGCGTACTAAAACCGCGTCGCGGTCGCGTCTTATCTTTATAGTAATCGAAACGCTTCACTAATTGACCGCGTCACTAAATACTTATATCAATATCAAAGTCAATAAACAACAAACCACACCCCAAAACGCATAATTTCGCGTGTGCGTTCTACCATAAAAATCCTATACAAGCGTACGCATCTTGTCATTATAGTATTCGAAACGTAACTAACTGGCGTACGTGACTAGCTGCCATAAAATTTACAAAGGTCGTTGATCCGGTCGGCCGCGCGACAATTTTTACAAAACAAAAGTACTTACCGAGGTGTCGTAAAAGGCGACTAAAATAAGTTGACGTTAGGCAGGCGGCCGGTCGTAAAATACGTAGCCAAATCATATGACAACATGTTTGTAACATGTTGCGCCGACCCCACTTAGAGTGGGATAAGGGCAGGAGAATGATGAACGTCAAAAGAGTACAAAATTATACATCACTACTCCCATAACCGTCCAATAACAGTGGCTTCCTCCTAGAGTCAGTTTGATTGACCTGCCGAAATTATAGACGCCAAGTGCAACACAAGTGCAAGTGGTAATAACCTTACGCGTATTGTAATTTTTCCTAACTGTTGGTGAATTTCGAATAAAATGTTGTAAATGTACAAAAATTGTTTGTAATAAAATTTACAATACTTTTTTGTAATACTACGAAAAAATTTTGAAATTTAAATTAGTATGAAGTCATTGGGAATTTACAAATAATTAATTTATTTTTATAATACAAATTTGAAAATTGCATTACGTATTGTAATTATACCTAAAGTTTTTATTTTTCTAACACGTTTTTAAAACTGTTGATAATTTCCAAAGAAAATTATTTGAAATTTACAATAACTCTTTGTAATTTAATTTACAAAACTTTTTGGGAAATTACACAAAATGTTGAAACACAAGTTATTTTCCTTACTGGAATAACAGATGGCGCTTTGTTTCACGCTATAGAGGCGCTTTTGTAATTATATAAGACGTCCCCATACAAATATTCGTTGGATCGACATCGCCACCTTCCTAATTCCTTTGGTGAAAAGTGCATCCCACTGGTGCATCTTTCATCTCATTACATCTCTAGCGAGAACGAGGTTTATAACTTTATAAGTAGGCCCTCCACTGCACTCTTCGGGCAAGTTCTCCTGACTTATAAAGCTTCTGCGCCCTAGTAGCTGCATTTTGCTTTAATGGTGTTTGTGTGCTTGCCCGTCCTTTTTAATGACAGTAAAAAAGCAAAAAAAAACACACATAATAGCGTACTGGAACCTATTGTTTTGTGTTCCATAATCCATATGTTAACGTTTCCCAAATATAAATCGAAAACTCTTGCTTAAGACCATTCATCATGCTCCTACTCATATACCACTTCAACTAGGGTGAGCACAAAATGTTTTAAACATGTTGTTAGATTTATGACCGGCTGCCTGCCTGACGACATCTCACCTGAGCCACCTTTTACAACACCACGCTAAGAAATGAGGGTGATCTATTCTACTCAGCTGAAAACCACGCGGCGGGTCAACTTACATTAGTCGCCTTTTACAACACAGCGGTAAGCAATAAGGGTAGTCTATTCTATTTAGCCAGATACCACACGGCAGGTCAACTTACCTTAGTCGCCTTTTACGACACCTCGGTGAGAAATGAGGATGGTTTATACCACAGACGATCTGATTTAAGATATATAAATAGCACCCCGAAATATAATATTTCAGAAAGATATCGGGATAAACGTGAATTTACGAATGGAAGAGTCGAAATAAATTTGTAGGACAAAAGGAAAAATTATATTAATGCGTAACAGCCGTAACTCCCATTGCGACCTTCATTGCTAAAAGAACGCTAAGAGCCTTTTGTGACTGGCTGTAATGTTTTTTTTATTATTTCCCTTTGTCTCGCCCTCTGAGAAGGATCCGTCAGTTAAAATAAAATATTCGAGAGGTAAAATTGCGTAATTTCAAACCCTCATTAAGAGCGCCTTATTATCATAGAAGAAAAGTCATTAATTTTGCTCTAATTATTTTACGCCCTTGTTCTTGAAATATCATTAATGGAATTCGTTTAACATGGATAGATAGGCTCACAAACACCGCTTAATTGATTCTCAATATACTGCTTGAAATAAAAGCAAATTTAAAATTAGTAACAGTCAGTTTTTTCGTGCCTGAAGAACAAAACTTTCGAATAGTGTTTGACGACTTTCGCCTTAAGCTCCAAAGTATAGTTGCAGACTGTAGGGCTCGTAAGAAAGAGTTGCATTCAAATCATAAACAATGACAAATCTATTTACTACACTTCAAAATTATTATAAAAAATTGAAAAACTGGATAGAAATATAATATAATACAATAGCAGTGGTGGACGTTTGTACATGTGTTTTTACGAATCCCGCATGAATCAGGTATCAAGAACAAATAGTCCACTCTACATTTAGTTTTTTATATATTTTCTATTTACTTTATCGCGGGTTATAGAAAAATAATTTTATTGTTACTTATGTATTATGTATGGATCTCCGCTAAGTAATGCCTAATTCTATAATTTATAATATACTAGTTGTGGCAGCAGCTTCGCCCACGTGGTAATCAACATGTCACGATTTTTTTCTAGAATTCAAGTTTTAAACATAAAAGTAGTTATTGTGATTTAACTTTAAGATATAGAGACACGATATCACGGACTTTTTTGTAGTATTTTTATAGATCTACACTTCTCTAGTACATTACTTTATCGTATATCTGCTGGTTTACGCAGTGCACGCGACTAAAACTCGCAGCAAGCAAGTTTTTTAACAACAATCTCTTCAACACAATATACATAAAATCGATATGTACTATTTACCCAAACCATACGGAAGTATTGCACTATGTTTTGGTGAAAACTGTACAAAAATCCGTTAAGTAGATTTTGAGAAAATCGATTACATACAGACAGACAGCTTTTTGGGACTTTTTTTATAATAAGTATAGATTAATAAAATGACAATAAAAGAAGCTAAATGAATAGGTAAAATATAAATGTGGAATATACTGTTCTTTTATTATTGCATCGTCCTTTCTCATATTTCAAATTTATATTAATATAGGGTAAATTCGAATATTAAACAGTCCAAATAAAAGTCAAAATTAGGATGAATGACGCAAATTTTAAACTTTAAAAAACTTAAACTTAAATTAACAATACTTGATGAGAAAAAAATCTATGTTTCATTGTTTGTCACAACAGGAGTCCTTAGCAACACAAAATCAATCTGATAAATCTTAATTTCCTTGAGTGCGCAAGGCCCTTTTCAGATCAGCCCCAAAAGAAAGACAATTACTTAGACCTATTTATTACTCCTAAAAGCTTTTAGATTATATTATATGATGTTTTTACTAAATTTCTATAGATATGATATAGATTTAGATATTCTTCGATTGAGTATTCCTAACTCCCGCCGTGTGGTATCCGGCTGAGTAGAATAGACCATCATTTCTTACCGAGGTGTCGTAAAAGGCGACTAAGGTAAGTTGACTCACCGTGTGATATCCGGTTGCGTAGAATAGACCACCCTCTTTCTTACCGAGGGGTAGTAAAATACGACTAAGGTTGACGTCAGGCAGGCGGCCGATCGTAAAATACGTAACCAAATCATGTCACAACATGTTTTTAACATGTTGATGATTGATAACATGATGATAATGAGTATCCTTAACTCGGCCATACTAGTATTATAATAAATTATATTAACTATCAAAATAATTATTTACTATATTATCTGAATGACTGGAAGAGATTCCGATTCAGGAATACGTTCTACACATATTATGTTTTTTGTTTATCATTTTTATACTTAAAATATTTCTGTGTGTGCAATAAAACGAATTTAAACACAACTGAACTCGGCTGTTATTCTATTATTAATGACTTCTAACCGCCTTATTCAAAAAACTTCATTTGAATTGCCTTAAATAGTTATTATTTATAATTAATTTTTTCCCTACTCTCCCCCTCTACCCCACCTACCCTCAATGGAATGTGCCCAGCTGCGGGTATTTTTTTTTAATTTTCATTACGCCGTCTATTATAATTATTGAAAACTTCGTCTAAAGAAAAATACGACTGTTTTATGAAACATTAAACTGCAAGCGACAGCTATCAAAAAGAGGTGAAAGTCGATACTAACATTTTAACGTTATCTCGATAGATGTCGTATCTCAGCTTAGGACAAAAAATATTTATTCAAATAACAGAGGGCGTAAGGCTTCAAAAAAATTTTAAGAAAATACACTAACAATTAAGATTATTTTTTATAGACAGGCTTAATCTTTAGCATTTAATTTATTATTAAGGGATTTTTACAAAATAAGAATACAACAGCAATAGTAGTTCTATACTATATTTAAAATATTAAATGCTTTGCCTGGAAATGAAAACAATCATGTGTTAAATTTGCTGTATCGTTTATTTTTATTGAACGATAATTATTGAGAACAACGTCACATATTTATAATTATTTCACGTAAATAAACTATAAAATAAATGATAAATGAAGTTTAAAAGCAATGTATGTAACATTGCTAGTATAATAAATCGACAATCAAAATGGTTTTGACATGCTTCTTTTTATTGTGTACTATGCAGATTGCAGATTCTTTATTCCATATCAACATCACTTTTAAGGTATGTATGTAGAACGAAATATCAGCTATCTTCCTTTATTAATAAATAAGTAAATACAGTGGTTTTGGCTATAAACTTATAGCCTAAACCACCG
This sequence comes from Morpho deidamia, assembly GCA_947086505.1. Lineage (NCBI taxonomy): Eukaryota > Metazoa > Arthropoda > Insecta > Lepidoptera > Nymphalidae > Morpho > Morpho deidamia. The sequence goes on from CAMTZC010000010.1 coordinate 11,847,965, forward strand.
TATTCAATTCCTCAATAGCGTTTAGCTTAATACGTTCATAAGTTGTATTACACCCATTTAATTGGTTTATCTTTAATACAAACATATTATTTATTATTATATACATGCCATGTGGTATCCGACAGAGTATAATAGCCACCCTCATTTCTTACCGAGGTGTCGTAAAAGCGACTAAGTTAAGTCACCCAGGCGTGTGGTATCCAGCTGAGTAGAACATACCACCCTCATTTCTTACCGAGGTAACGTAAAATACGACTAAGGTAAGTTGACTTCAGGCTGGCGGCAGGTCGTAAAATACGTAGCTAAATCATGTGACAACGTGTTTGTAACATATTGTGCCCACCTCACTTAGAGTGGGATAAGGGCAGGAGGATGATGATGACATATTATATTTATATAGAAACATCAGGAAGCCTTTTAGGACGGTGCAGGCTATTGTCCTCCATTGTGGGTGTGATATTGGCAGGAACTCGGAAAGAAAACCACGTTCGTAAAATGCAACAATTAATTATTCGGTTCCAATACAATATAAGCCGCAATACAATACTTAAAACCAGATGGAATGAGATTAAGAGCCAATAGATAAGAACCCGCGCGTCTTCTCATAACCACCCACGTTGCCATGCCAACGTTGAACTAAATAAATATAATAAATTTTCGTTCATGACAACTCTAATGGTCATATTTGCAACTATAAAAGTTATAAAAACGATTATGCTTTTAAACCCTAGAAAGTTTTAACGAAAACCTTTGTTAGAATTAATTTTAACAGAGTAAATTCCAACTGCAAACTAGTGCTATAAAGACATTTCAAGTTTAATCGAACTGAAGAAGCATTATGTTTGCATTGCCGCAGCTGCCGCTATTCTTGGTACGTCTCTTTGATAAATCAAGCGCTTTGTGAGCCATTCTTATCTTATTCTTCTATTTACTTAGTGTTGCTACTTAAACATTTACTTATTTTAAAATATTCATTCCAATGAGATATGGAGAAGTAAATGCAATTTTAATTCATCAAATCAAAATATTTTTTTCAGAAACTATAACAGAACTACGTTCTTATAATCCGCGTGTTAGCGAATGTATGTAATGCTAAGTGTATAAAGCAGGCAAAATTCACGTACCTTACACATTCAGCACAAGTCACCACACGTAAGTATATAAAATTCCGCAAAGTAGCACCTGCTTCTTTAAATCATTTAAAATATCTTTTATTAAAGTAAGCTTTTGCAAGTACTTTTGAATCGTCACGGATCAATTAGGGTTGATGAAGCGTACTGACTACTGGTTCGGAATGTTGCTCTTACTGAGAAGAACCAGCGAGAAACTCGGCGGTAATTTTTTTTTAATTTTTTTACTTTATTAAAGCGCAGTTCTGTATGAAGCGGAAAGGTGTTTCAAATCTAAGCATTTTCATCATTCATTTAATCTACAATTGTGTAATATTCTTAAAGTAAAGTAAAGTAGCGGCCTGATACAATCCCACAGCTGGGAATAGGCCTCCTCTCTCCGTATCTGGAGAGAACGGTTGGAGCTAAGACCTACCACACTGCTCCAATGCGGATTGGTAGGTTACACATATCTCCAGAATTTTCTAGAAATATGTAGGTTTCCTCGCGATGTTTTCCTTCACCGAAAAGCGTGTGATTAATTGCAATAGTCTTTACGTGTAAGAATATTTCCTTCACTTAATTAAAAAATTTATGTAGACAAGTCTAATAGGGATATGAATATATGGATGGAATTATATTTGATTCTCTTTGTAACCTTAATTTCTTGTTTATGAAACTACAAAATTCTGATCCTGTCCTATATTCTGTTATATAATTTCTACGGATTTTCAAGAAATTCAGGTACAATATTTCAACACACTTTAGCAATTATAACATTTATAGGAATATGGATTACGTATTCCACTAACGTATTCTTTGCTCGTCCCAAATACTGTCTTCCGACTCGGTCTTCCAGTTAAATGACAACAAACTGGCACCACTAACAAAAGTTCCCCGGGATCGCAAATCGGATGCAACTTTGATTGAGTTGCAAATTGCTTGTGTAATACAACTCGAAAATTCTATTCCCATTTGGAGGTAGTGGAAGATGTGTCATAAATATACATTTATGATACATTTCAATATATCAATATAATAAACAGGTATTCTTACATTGGCTTCACAGTATATTTTTAGTAATTTAATTTTTGTACATATAAATATAAATAATTATAAAAGGATTGGCGACGTATATAATAGACAAAGTAGGAACTGACATAAGCTTACGGTTCCTCCTTTGCGCCTTGCAAAAGTTCGTAATTCATTTACGGGTTTGAGTATAAGATTCTATAATAAAATTCCACAATCTACATTAACTTTACCTTTACAGCAGTTTAAAAATACTATTAAAAAAAGGTTAATTCAGAAAGCCTATTATACTATTGAAGATTACCTAGAAGATAAGAATGCGTGGATATAGCTTCTCTTCAACCCTGTACAAGACATTTATAACTATATGTAACTAGTGATAAGAATTATTGTTGGAAAAGAGCAATCGCCGAGTTTCTTGCTGGCTCTTCTCGGTAGGAACAGCTTTCCGAACCAGCAGTAGATGTTGACGATTCAAAAGCACTTGTTTACAAGTTTACTTGAATAAAGAATATTTTGAATTTGAATTTGAATTCAATTCATCATCAATAAGACTCAATGAAGCTACCATGTTATACGTTTCCCCGTTATAAAAATCGGCTATAAAAATTGAATAAGGTTATCTTTAACGTGGGTTCTGCAAGATTTTAATATTCTTTGATATTTTAAAACTAATCAATAAAAAATGAGGAAGCTAAACATCATATAGCAAACCTTATTGAAGTTTATGAGGTAACTTTAAATTTTGTTATTCAAAGATTACGCTTTACGTTGTATTCCTCTGCTTCCTACCAATTCGTATTGCACTAGAATGAATGGTATGTTCCATTTCTTCTCTCAATAGGAAAATCAAGATATTTATCTACTAGTGGAATGGTAAAGGAATTTCTTTAAAATCATATATTGTAAACACACTGTAACGTCGGTTACGGATCATCATAGCCGATAATAAATAACAATAAAATAAAATAAATTGAAATTGTCTTAGTGAATGCTTAACAATCCTGCATGTATAAACTATGTGACCTAATAGTGCAGTCTACATTCACAATAAAATAGATTTAATTATACAAAATATTTTGTCATTCTTTTTGTCTCAATTTCTGTACTAAATATTTACGTCTTGCGAGCAAAGAAATTGCATTCACTACAAGTTGCTTCTGGCTATGGAAGATTTTCGTCAATCGCCTAGAACAAAGCGAAGGGTGAATATTAAAGGCACAGGTAACACTCGAGCATGTTTTTCATCAGACGAGACACCGTGTGCTTCTTTGAAAGCCTGCTTTTGAGATCCTGCGAAAGATTAGGCACTAGTTCTACGGTGTGACTTTAGTGATGTGAAGCAAAGTTTTACAGTAGAAATTTAGGTTGTTATATTATATTTACATTCTTGCATAAGTCTTATTTGTGATGCCATGAAGGTTTTGCCGATAATCACCACGCTTGGCATGTGGGTTGATCGCAGTGCTGACCGTTTTTCACCGACAGTGCTGCTGCCCACTGTCGGTCTGGTATTTAGGTCAGCAAAAAATGAAATGGTTATACCGCCATTTATCGGTCGCACCGCGTGCAGGTGAGGTTGACAATTGAGGAGACTGGCTGGGACGAGCCTCCCCCTTACACCCCTTATACGACCTCAAAAAAGGTCGCAGGGAGCCACTGGATCCAGGCGGCACAAAATCGTGTGGTGTGGCGATCCCATGAAGAGGCCTATGTCCAGCAGTGGACGTCCATCGGCTGAAGAAGAAGAAGAAGATAAGTCTTATTCTTATAGCTACGTCATGGATTATTTTTTTTAAAAAATTCATACTTATATTTTAAACACAATGGTATGTGTGTTTTAGTGTGTTAGGTTGAGTGTTTGTGTGTGTGTTTGTGTGTGCATTCTATTTGAATTTACAAGCACAGTAATTATTTCCATTAAAATTTCAGTAAAATATATATCAACGGATTTATTTTTATACTAAACTAGCTGTGCCAGTGGCTTCGTGCGCATCAAAATCAGTTGTCACAAATAAATTTTCAAATTGAAATTTTGAACATAAAAGTAGTTATTGTGAGCTAACCGTAAGAGATAGAAACGTGCTATTGCGGATCTTTTTGTGGTATTATTGTAGTTCTACAATTCTCTATTACATTAATTTAGCGTAACTCTGCTGGTTTACGTAGCGCTCGTGACTAAAGCTCCTAGCAAGCAAGTTTTTTAAGAACTGCTCTATCTCTTCAACACAATTTACATAATACTGATATGTATTATTACCTAAACCTTACGGAAGTATTGCACTATCTGTTGGTGAAAATCGTACAAAAATCCGTTCAGTAGATTTTGAGAAAATCGAATACATACAGACAGACAGCTTTTTGGGAATTTGTTTTATAATAAGTATAGATATCATAATTATTACGAAAGTCTTATCAAACGAATCATATCAAATCTGATTTTTTTCGGTTGATACTGTTTTTCTTTTGAGTTCCTTGTGTATTTCGTGAGACATATATAACCTGCAAACGATTTTTACAATTATTATAATAATAAGCATTAATTTTCTTATGTCCAATGGAATTATCCTATAGTCTCTGTGATTTATCTGACGATCTATTTACTTCTTATTACATAAAGACCCAATTAACCAAGGCATTACCAATATACTCGAAGTTATTGAGTAAAGGCACAACCCTAGCTCGTTATTGCACGTCACCACTAGTGTAACTTGCGACGCCCTCCACTCGAATGCGATGATTCAGCATTCTTGAATCCAAAAGCCTTTTACGATTCCACTCTTTCATACTCGGCATCGTCAATTCCACACTTTAACGCTTACGCAGTTTAAGATAACGTGCGAAACTATTCGTGTTCGTGTCTATTCATCGTACTTCAATTTCTCACCTTTTCTTATTGGTGCTTTTTTGTTTAATAATTTATTATCCTTCAATATGTGTAACTGTAAAAGGGAGATGCTCAATGTTAACCCTTACATATCATCACTCTGCTGCCATTCGTCTGCACCAACTATAGCGCATACTCTCCTATTACGCATCAACTATAGCGCTATTAATACCTTTTATATGCATGTCATACTTCACACAATCCAACCATCTCTTTTTACAACTTCTTCTAGTCTAATGTCCATTCTCATTCATATTTGATAATCTAATATTTACATTTAACACATTCATAGTTAAATTTTAACCTTACATACTCGTTAAAAAAATCATCCATGAAATCAAAATCCTAATAGTAGAGGTTTAAATTTTTTTTAATTTACGAGTATATCAGGCCAGTCCTAAATATCATCGTATAAAATTTGACCAAAAGACATTCAAATTGCATAATATATACAGATAATAGTCCTCTGGTTAAAAAGATGTCCCTCTTCTTGATATCAATTAAACATATTATAGTTTTTTATGTCTATCCTGATTCCGGATGTAAAAATATTATTGCATAATTATCGACGGAGCTCCAGTCTCACAAGATGCTCGCACAAGGTTATTATTATTTAAAGACATTCTCGTTTCTAGTCAAGTTTTTCTTCCCTACCTCAACTCGAAAATTTATGCTGCTTCAATTTAAGATTCACATTCTTACTTGAAAAACTATACAAATACATAAAGAGTTCTTCCAATCTTCATCAATTAATTTTAATCAACATATATACATATATTTTTATTTGTGTACAATAATTAAGAATAGAGTTATGAGAGTTTTTAGTTCGAAACATTATCTGTAATCTTTATTTATTAACCGATATCAGCAACTCCTTGCAACACTTATGTTTGTGATATCGTATGCGATGGAATGTTTATTTTTAATGCAATACAAAAAGAGTTTTAAATAATAGGTCAATTTTACTCACCATATTATAAACTATTGTTATAAAATTGGGTAGTTATAATGTTCAAAAACTTTGTAAATTCATGAACGCTTCCGACGGTTCTGCAGCCAAAGTTTAATTCGGGCAGATTAAAATAGTTCAACACAATAAACTATACAAATACATAAATGTACGAGCAAGTTATATTCTAAAATTAGCTATTACTTAAATGAAACAAAATATATTATGAATTAATATGGATTTATTGCAATATGCTATTAGCTGTTATGACTTTTACAGTGTAACCGGATGGAACAAGGTAGCCCAGAGACGTCGTGAAAAGAAGAGCTCTACAACCGACTGGGAATAGAGACTCAAAATGATGTGGGTGGGTAGTTGTATCATCATGAGTCTCATCATATATCATCGTCATGTTTCTATCAAGTCACGTCGTTGTTGCATCTTTCCTACATTTTTTATTAATTCTGTTAAGCAAAATCTAGATTAAATATGTAACAATTATATAATCAGTTTGGCTTTATTAATAGACTAAGTTTTTTGATAAATATATATTGTATAGCTGTAGATTATATAAACTTAAATAAATAAACAAATGTAAACCTACGGCGTAATCTGTTATATCCCTCAGTCATCAAAAAACTATTCTATCCATAAACAATTGGTTCGTCATTACTTTCTGTAAAAACTGCCAACTATAACGTAGCATATTAAACAGCCTAATATTGCGGGACCACTGGAAATAAAATGAAAATAAAAACCAGCCTGACTTGACTTTATCTTGGCCGTTAGTTTTACAACTGTATCCGCAGTAACATAACTTACTTACGTATCTGACGTGTAACCTTAGGGCACAGGTAAATCATTTCCAATAACGACTTTCTTGGCGAATGTAGATGCTGAATAATGTTTTATATAGCATTGTAGGGTTTCTTTATGAAGCTATAATAAAAACGCGTTCAATACGAGTAAAAAGAACGGCGGAAAATATGGATAGATACATTTTGTGTGAGCGCTTTCATTGTTTTATGTGAATTAGACATTGCCATCTGTTTAAATTTCATAGATTATACTAGAGTCGCTACTGCCGTGTGGTATCCGGCAGAATAGAATAGACCACTCTCCTTTCTTACCGCGGTGTCGTAAGAGGCGACTAAGGTAAATGCCGTGTGGTATCCGGCTGCATAGAATAGACCACCCTCATTTCTTACCGAGGTGTCGTAAAAGGCGACTAAGGTAATTTGACGTCAGGCAGGCGGCCGGTCGTAAAATACGTAACCAAATCGTTACGTCGTAAACCAAAACGACAACATGTTTGTAACATGTTGTGCCCACCCCACTTAGAGTGGGATAAGGGCAGGAGGATGATGATACTAGAGTCTCTACTCTAGCGATAGGCAGGCCTGTAAGAGATCTCTTCTTCTTCTTCTTGGTCATATCTTCACTGATGAAGGTCGTGCCTAGTATTCTGCCACTTTGATCTATTTGATTGTGGCTGTTCTAATGGCAACGGATAAAGTTAAGTGGGTAAGAGATTTTATCTGGTATCCAGCGCATAGGGGGTCAACCACTGTATGTGATACTAACACCATACATAATGAGAGGGAATAGAAACTCGTATACTCCATCTTTGTCTAGTCACACATAAAAAGAAATTAAATACACCTCCATTTGCTTGACCTCTATTGTAACCTGGCTCATGTTAGGCTAGCTTCTTTACTCTAGTATAATAACTCTATGTTAAATTTACGTCAGAAATTACGCTGTATAAAGCTCAGATAAGTTTAAGTGACCTTATTAGATTTAGCTGTTTCGTTTTAGCTGTGATAGCCCAGCAGTGAGACCGTGCGACTCACGAGTCACGAGTTCAAACCCCGGGCAGGGAATGATTTTTCTCTCTGAAGACTTGTGGGGATATGTGTAACCTACCAATCCGCATTGGAGCAGCGTAGTGGGTTTTAGCTTCAACCCATCTCTGCAAAACGGAGATAGCGGGGCCTATACCCAGCATCAAGGTAGTAACACCGCAACAACGTTTTTATGATCAGGTTTTAGATTAATATTTCTCGGAAAATTAATTAAAAAGCTCATATCGATTAAGTGGCTTATAGAACTTTTCAATTATATTCTAAAACTATGTTCTATACAAAAACCTTTTATGCCGCCGGCGAAAAGGTAATATAATTCGCATAAGTTATAAAATCCTATTTTCTCCGTAAACATAATGTATTATTATTTTGACGTATCCAAAAAAACTATAATTTGTATCATGGTGTATTCTAAATTTCGGAAAATAATAAAATAGATCATACAAAATACAGATTGCGACCAAGTTTGATTAAGGCAATTATTTTGTCAGAGTGTAAAACGAATAAAAAATTGACCAAATGATTGATGGAAGCTAAGTGCTCTAATTACAGGCAAACGTCGCGTGCGATAGAATAATTGTGCGTTACTTTTAATGGCGTTCGCCATTTTTCATTTGTGGCTTTGATTGATGTTGCAAAGATTTTTTGACGTTGCCTAAACTATAGGCTTATATATTTTGGACCAGCAGACAGTGGATAAAGTAACAAGTTTTTTGATCTGGATATCAAGTTTGAGATTGACTATTATTTTTCTTTTTTTTAGTAATGAAAGGCACGATTAGAGCGTAAACCACGCGCGTCGAATTTGATTACTATTGTGTATTTCAATCCGTTTTATTTAGATCATTACGCAGAAATTTCTCTTCAAAAACCTGAGTACCAGAAGGCCATAGCCTTCATACATAGCTTCCTTTCTATCCAAAAAAACATTGTCTTCTTGTAAATGATTTATTTTAGGGTATTTGTACTTTATTTAATACTGCATTACATTGACAGCTTTATACTAAGATGTTAAATGTACGAACTATGCTTACACATAAGGCATATTACACAATTGAAAATTATGTGAATGATAAAAATGCTTGGATTTGAAAATCCTTTCAGCTGCAAACAACACTGCAAATAAATAATGTAAATTTAAATGTTTAAAGGATTGACAGCCGAGTTTCTTGCTGGTTCTTCTCGGTAAGAGTAACATTCCGAACCAGTGTAGCTTTTTAAATCTAATTGATCCTTGACGATTCAAAAGTGCTTGTAAAAAGCCTATTTGAATAAAGATTATTTTGATTTGATTTGTTTTATGGAAATCTTAATTAAAGTAACAAAATATTCTCTTAAAATAGTCTTATCATCAATTTTTCCCTTGGTAAATGTGACATTACTTAAATGCGGCTTATGATCAGGTATCTCTTGCAGTATTCTTTAAGGGAATGTTCGGTAATTTACAATTCACGAAATTCTGACAGACGAATTAAGTTTCCGAACTAAAAAAAAGAATATAAGTAGTAAAGTAAAGTATCAGCCTGTTATAATCCCACTGCTGGGAATAGGCCTCCTCTCTCCGTTTCTGGAGAAAAGGGTTGGAGCTAAGACCTACCACGCTGCTCCAATGCGGATTGGTAGGTTACGCATATGTCCAGAATTCTCTAGAGATATGCAGGTTTCCTCACGATGTTTTCTTTCACCGAAAAGCGTGTGATAAATTGCAATTATCAATTAGACACATGAGTTTTATTGAAAAACTCATTGGTGCCTGCCCGGGTTGGAACTCGTGTTCCCCTCGAAAGAGTCGCCGGTCTCACCGCTGGGCTATCACAGCTCTGAAAAAAAAAGAATAAAGTCTTTATAAATTTCTCATTCCAGCGACACGGGTAAACTTCTACGCCGTTTTTATAGAAAGTTTTGTTGTTTGAAAGTTCGCTACCTTAGTAAGCTTTGAATATTCAGGTTGACGCAAATTAATGGCTTAACAATATCACTCTCAGCTTTAGTTATAAAATACAGAATTTTCCTGTTAGCATTTTTTATTATTCAAATTTCAAGGAAATTTTATCTTTTTGTATATTGGATATATTTAAATACATCTCTTCCTTAACGGCAAAAATTACAAATTTCTAATTGTATATAGTCCATTGTATCAAGTCATTTTAATGCAAGCACCTCAGATCAATACAGTTACATTTTCCAAAGAGGAGAAAATCAACAAATCGGTTAAAATTACTGTTCATTAATTCAAATAAACATGCAGAATGAAAGCTAGGTCTTGATCATATATTGTGGTAAATAACTCTTGAGATGCCTAATGCCAGCTTTCTTCAATCAAAGCCCCGGAGATGATTACTACAAGATTTCTACGTAACAAGCTCAAACAGCTCATTAGATCTTAACCCGATGTCGATAGAATACACAAAGTGCCGGATATCTGTACGCAATACAAATAAATCAAAAACGCCGTTTGTCCAAGATTACCTATCTCGAGATTAGCTGTCATCTTTAAATCCAATGATATGTACGTCAAGCTTGTATCAATAGGTATATAGTACCCGGCAATAAATAATGCACATCGAGGCTTAGAGAGAGAAATCGGCTAGATTCTGCATCGTAGAGCATCGTCTCTGTCGCACAGGCTGACGAACCCGTGTATGTGTTCACAGTGACAGCGCTCTACGAAACCTAACTATACTGCGTCCATCATATTATCAGTCTTTTGACAGCTCACGCTCATTAAGTTTTGTATTGCTTACGTACAAATATCATACAAATAATATTTGTACTTTATGGATGGGTACCGCCCACTTAGTGATGTCACACACAATGGTTACTACGATTATGCCACAGATTAAAAATAATCGGTAGAAATCGATGTTACGAGTATTAAAAGACATTTAATAACATTATATAAAGTTTTACTTTCTTCTTAGTTAATACATGAATACAAATAAAACAATCAGGATATTTTAATTTATTTTATTAGCACGAGTCGTCGGAATGATAATCAACACTAGACTCCTCCGATGAGGAGTCTTCAGTAGCAGTTATTATTAGCTCTTGTGTAGATAATATATTATCAAACGCAATATCACGTTCCCAATCAGAGAATATTACTCTTTTAGTTCTTTCCACCACACTTGCCCAGTTCTCGGCCGTTACGTGGGTGCAAGCATTTTTTAGCAATTGCAACATTTTATTCGCTGTGAATGGGGGGCTTGTATTGCATCTCGCAGCATGCCCTTTTACTTGTGCCCATATAAGTTCTATTGCGTTGTACTGGCAGTGGTATGGAGGAATCCGAAGAACAGTATGGCCATATTCTGCTGCCATTTCATTGATTACATAGCGTTTTGCTCTCTTTTTGGTTTTTAATATTTTTATTAATTCAACTTTTAACATTGAGTCGTCCACATTTTCTCCATTGTCCCGAAGCCAATTAATTATTTCATGCTTTTTATTAGCCTGTGTTGGCATTTTGTCAATTTGACGGGAGTGGTAGGGCGCATTATCAATAAAAATTATTGATGGTTCTTCCAATGAAATGAGCATTTTTTTGAACCACTCTTCATACACATTTGCATTCATCTCTTCGTGGTAGTCATTTGATTTCTTCGATTTAAATGCCAACAGTGCGTCTTGTACAAATCCTTTTGCTGTACCTGCATGGCAAATGATTAGGCGCTCACCTTTTCCCATTGGTACTGAGGAAGTGGAATCAGCAGTATCATCAGTCCAGAAACGAGATAGTGTGTGGTTAGCGTTGAGCCATGTTTCATCCGTGAAAACAATATTTGCCCAATCTTGTATTTTCTTTGCCTCTCTTAAAAAATCACAACGTGCTATAGCTATATCTGTGCGTTCCATTAATAATTTTCTTTTATTTAACTTTTTATATGAAAAGCCAATTGTGTTCAAAACTTTGACCAAAGAAGATTTTTCACCATGAAATAGACCACTTCTTTTCAAAGAAACAATAAGTTTTCTCAAAGTTGGAATTTCTTTTCTCAAGTAGTAATCATATACATGACGACGAATAGCGTCAGCGTCAAAGTCATCAACAGCTGTCACCTTATGAGCCCGGCGCTTTCTTTTTGGTGTAGATGGTTTGTTTTGCTCCAAGCCGCTCCTGCCGTAGGCATCAGTAGTGATTTTAGTCACAGTTGATAGACTGATCCCCAACGCGGCTGCAACACGGTTTCGGACTTGCGTGATAGGTATAAGAGGTCCGCCATTTTGATTTTCTTGCTCAAAATACTCATGAAGTTTTAACACTAACTGTCTCGATTGTGCTTTCAACACACGTCCTTTCGGCATTTTCACGATCAATTAATATAAGTTTCACAAAAGTTTTTCCGAGGAATAAAGCTACTTAACTCAAGGTGTAACAGATGCGAGAGAACACTCAGCGAACGTAAATGCGTGTGACTATCACGGGCGTTTCGTTGAGAGTGACAGATCAGGTCAAAATGGCGGCCGAGCGGAAGGTCTGTTGATGTTGCCAGTTGATGTATAATATATTTTTTATGATTATAATAAATACACACGGATTAACATTTATTTTCAAAAAAATAAGGCAATATTAAATCAAAATGTTGATTTCTATATCTGTTATTAGTTTACGTAGGTTATCATTAATCGAATTACTTAGGTACGTAATTCGATTAATGATAGTAGGTACTATAATCGGAATGGTATCGCATACGAGAATCTTTAGGACATCACTAAATATGTAAATCGTCAATCTGTCAAAAGATGGTTAATATAATGGACAGTGTATAGTGGCTGTTTTATTGTATCGATGTGCAAAATTTAATGCCGGGTAGTATACCTACTATATATATATATATATATATATATATATATATATATATATATATGTTTACACCTTTGTACACCTTTTTATCTTAATACTAGTGGTAATTTGTATCCAACATAACATTCGTCGAAACCTGCTCAACGATATATCAGTAAGTAACACAATAGCATAGACGGAAAGCACAGTTAACCTAACTGTCCGCAATTTGGACTCCTATGAAATAGGATAAATCAGTCCAGAACACTACTGATTGGGTACAAGAGAAAATCAACTTTATCACTTTAGAATATGTTTTAGAATACTATGTCTCGGAAACTACATTATTGCTTTTCGGATGTGGCGGTAGCAGCTACTTCTAATTAAATCTAATCAAAAGCACACTCTATTACAAGGAGTTAAAGTCGACATTGGTATACCGTGATTTGAACACATTACGTAGTTGTCTAAATGTCTATTGCGGGTACATGGTAGAGTTAATGGAGCAAGTGTTATTGAAGCCAGATATTACGCCAAAATTCTGTATCGCATACAGGTTACAAGGGCAGTAAAATCTCGTTCCTGATGGTAAAGTTAATGCAAACACTGATATTCATTCAGAACAATCTAAAACTGGGATGACGCGATATCCGTTGAAATCAGATTATGTGCCAACTTAATTAAAATTTATTATATTACAGGATTTCCATCTACAGAAATTTATAATAGGTACTGAAATCAAACTTGTCGTTGTTTTATTAAGATAATAAATTACGATTGTTTTTGTTAATATAAAGTATTCATAAATCAAAAAGATGACGGAGGTAAAAAGACAAGTTGTAGAAAACAATATTTGTTAAAAATATATATGAACATTTAAATAGCATCTACATTGGCAATTCTTATAAGCCAATGAGAATGACGAAATAATAACCACAATATGTAGATATGGAAATGTTTTTCGCCTGTTACCGATAGATTTTTATAACATATAACTTAACCGCTATATAACTTTCAATTGTACCAGATTTACTTCACGCGTGTACTTTATACATATATTACTTCATAAGTTTATACAGACGGCCTCGTAGCTAAAAGATAGTATATGATCTTATATTAAACAAAACGGCTAAAAATAAGCGGTGCTTATTTTACAACGTTATCATGAAAAATTAATTTTACACCAAAACAAAATCCTAAGTAAGAGAACAAAAGGCCTTACGTTATGAATTTAGTGAGGTAGAAAGATTCTTTTCTAACCTCAGTCAAGAATGTAAGTGCTTTGTAACATTACTCTTGACATTTTGGTCAAGTCGGTTCTTTTCTTCTATAATACGTATTTTCCGCAATATTTAGGGAAAGTTGAGGTAGCAGACATTGTTTATTGTATTGTATGTAACTTTTTAACTCTTTTTAGTACATGCTATAGAATCCTGCACTTTACCTATGTTGCTCAAGATTAGGTTATATGTTTTGTAATATTTGTAATAATCTATACTTATTATAAAATAAAGTCCCAAAGCTGTCTGTCCGTATGTAATCGATTTTCTCAAGATTTTGAGAAAATCGATTACATACAGACAGCTTTGGGGACTTTATTTTATAATAAGTATAGACAGTAACAGGGATGACGTTAATGCATAATTAAAAAAGTTGTTTTAAAAAAAAACTACAATTTCAAAATCTTACCTCTTATTTATATACAAGACCCATTCATGTAATACATGTATGAATATACTCATACTAACTCACTCTTATACTTAATAGAATTAGGCGTTACTTTGCGGAGATTCATAGTAATAATGAAATTATTTTGCTATAATCCGCGATTAAATAAATAAAAAAAATATATAATGCTAACAGTAAAGTGAACTATCCGTTTTCATACCTGATACGTGCAAAATACATAAACATAAAAATACATGCACAAATCTCCACCACACTACACAAGGAATTCACTATCACTCAACTCAACAATAGTTGCGCCTCGCAATCGAAGCATTATTAGGAGGTAGATGCCACGACAAAATCGCAAGGCAAGCATAGGTATATACAAATTGGTTCAACCCCCACCAATTATTTTGGCTCCAAACACGTGTAACTCTAATACAAAAGTACAAAGGAAACATTACACTGTCTCAAATATCGGAATGAACCACGTTAGTAACACGAGAGCCCCTTGGTGAGAGTGGACGTGTAGTAGTGACATGATATTATGTTATTTGTTAGTGCGTTTTTGAGTCTGTGCAATATCCATACAACAATAATCTATATTAATATAATTCAAGTGAAAACATACACCATATTACCAATCGAGTTTTTTTATCACATTCCCCAAAATGAAAAACCAGAGCACGGTCTAATAAATCTTCCTTCCATATTGCACCACAAATTGTAAAGCATATTGTAGCGTTTAATTTAAGACGGCCTTCTATGAAATTATATTAAAAGAGGTTTCCTTGCGAGAGGCAAACAAATTGCCAATGCTACTGTTCCGCTATATTCTTCGTTTATGTAAAGTCGTCTTAAAACATTGGATTTTATTTATACATGTCTGAATATTGAATGTTGCTCTGACATGTTAGCCTTATTAAATCTTCCTTTCTTCGCAAGCTTAAAGTGAGCAAACGCTCAAAGCAACTGCTGTTTTCTTAAAAACCAATTGATATTCCTAACTCAGTCGAAAAGAGCGTATCTCGAGACAATTTAATTATAGCGACTCGCTGATCTATACTCAATACTGGACTGTTGCTCAAGATTAGATCTTTCCTATTCCTGGAAGATTGCAAATTGAAACTTGACAGACGATACCAATGTCGTGCACATATCTCTGCAAATCTGAGTCGCAGTGCAGACTAAAGGAATATTATTTGAATTCTTAATACTGTTATAAAATCATAACGTAATACATAATAATAAATAACATTAATATTACTTTTCTCACAAGGTCAATTTTAAATTTTTTTTTTTCTTTCAGAAAAATATTCTTTAAGACAATAATTGTTTCCGAACGAAGTTGATATTATGGTAGCAAAATATAACAAAAAATATATAAGATAATAGTTATGTTAATTATACAAAATTACCATACTATAAATTTCTTTTCCAGCTATTGAAGAGAGCATTATATTAAAAAATCGTTTATTAATTTTAACTAGGTTGGTTCCAAATTTTATATTATAATGTTTAAATAATAATCACAGAAGAATAATGACATACAATAGTAATATTTTAATATTTTACATGATAATGGTGCATCGAAATATTTTCCAGAGCCTCTTTATCCAGAAGTTCCATCTCTTGTCTTGTTCTATTCTATATATAAGTCTTGATAAAAAGTTATTGTTAAAAATTGTAAAAATAAAAAGTAAAAAGAAAGACAAATCTCAAATATTTTCATAAATAATTTTAAATACATACTTAAATACATAAATACACCCACAATAGAAAGAATAACAATTTTTTTACAAGATGTTGGCCCTCGACGTGAATGAAACCCGTGACCCGCGGATCTGAAGGAATGGCCAGTTTTACGTATTACTTATATACGCCAATGGGCCAGTTTTATGTATTATAATCAAATTAAAAATATTCTTTATTCAAGTGAATCTGTAAAAAAGTGCTTTTGAATCGTCAACTCCACTGCCGGTTCGGAAAGCTGTTCCTACCTAGCAGAGCCAACAAGAAACACGTCAGATACTCTCTTCAAAATAATTCTTATAACTAACTAGTTATATGAATTATGGAACTACATTTACTCATTACTATTTTGTACAGAGTAGAACTTTAGCTATATCCACGCATTCTTATCATCTAAGACCTAAGTAATCGAATATATATAATATGGATAAAGATTCCCTACAATTTCGTAGTACGTAGGGAAAGGAGTATTTGAGTGAAACAAAAATTTGCATAGCAAGAAACTGATAAAGTCCGAAGTTTGTAGTTTAAACAGAATAGTCCGAACAAATGGAGAGCACTTCACATTGCAGCTCGATGGAGCGGTTAACGTAACGATCGTTTTACCCGTGTATACTTTATCCGATATACATTAGGTTTAACGGTATATAGCACCGTTTTTGGTATAGCCATACTAATATTTTTCATCAAAAGTTACAACACGTTAAAACTTCTTAATCGTTAAAAATAAACTTTAATATTTTCTATATTACTGACCAACATTAAGGTTCCATAATCTATACATAATATTATAAAAAAAAGTCCCTAAAAGCTGTCATAATCTAAAGCATTTGTGTAAGGGTTTTACTAAAAGATGCAATTTTTGAGGAAGGTTTAAGTTATTTATATTACATTAAGGTCCGTTTTCGGACACATCATTCGAAGAGGACATGGCAACCTTGAAAAGCTGGTCATTGTTGGTAATACAAAAGGCAGGAGACCAAGAGGTCAGGCGCCAACACGATTTCATCAAGTGAAAGAAGTCACCTTCTCATCCAAAGTCTAACAGACAGTTACAAAATCAATAAAAACAGATTAAAAAAATATTGTCCTTATTACTTACATTAAACTGTTACTAAAATAGTCATATCTAACTCATCATCATTCTCCTGCCCTTATTTCACTCTAAGTGGGATCGGCACAACATGTTACAAACATGTTGTCACTTGATTTGGCTACGTATTTTACGACCGGTCGCCTGCCTGACGTCAACGTACCTTAGTCGCCTTTTACGACACCTCGGTAAGAACTGAGGGTGGTCTATTCTATGCAGTCGGATACCACACGGCAAATACCTTAGTCGCTTCTTACGACACCTCAGTAAGAAAGGAGGGTGGTCTATTCTATTCTGCAGGATACCACACGGCGAAAATAGTCATATTTAACTAAAGATGGGTTAAATTTTATTTATCTATTTCGCATAATCAAAAAAAACAATTGAAACTTTAACATAGCACCATCTTTTTGCGTTAAGCATATCATCACATGGCATGGAATATTGAAAAACTGATCAATGACAGTATATAAGCTAAATATTTTTTTTAAAAATAACAGAAATTATCTGTGAATTTAATATATTTCAAGTCAACAACAAACACTACATTCAGTTAAGTTTAATATTAAACTAGGAATTCTCGTAAATTTCCCCAACAGATATCCCGTTTACGAAGCAGTACCCGATGAGAATCAATAAAATATCGCTGGTTTATGTCTTAGTTTATGAGCTATATTTTATAAAAATAAGATACGTGGGTAAGTGCACTAGATAGAAAATGTGCAGCGGCTCTTCTTGTTTGTTTTACGTATACTGCCGAGCGCCACTCTCGTATAAATGAAAAATATTGTACATGGTCTTATTGTGTGGTTTACGCTTCGGCTTTGTATTTTGACACGGGCAGATTTAATTAGGTTCCAGAAAGGATTTATTAATAACTAGCTTTTAAACGCAACTTCGTTCGCGTGGACTAAAGTCTTACTATTTAAGTAAACCGTAATATTTATGTTAATTATAGTTAAAGTGGGTTAAACTTAAAAGCTAGACATATGCTGTCACGGACTTTTATTTAGAACTTTTAGAAGGGAACAATTTTGTAGTACATGATTTTTTATTAACTTTCACCGTTTACTTAGTGCACGCAAGAAAAGCTTTAAAGTTTGCCGTTTTCGCAATATTTTTTATTGCTGCTCCTCTCCTATTCATCTTAGAGTGATGTTATATAGTCTTATAGGCCATGGAGTCAAAGTTCAAAAAAAGTTTTATCCGTTTTAACACCTTGGTGTAGAGGCGGATGACAACAGGGCTGGCTCCTTTATCGCACAAAGAATCAGTTTAGCGATTCAACGCGGAAACTCTGCCAGCATTCTTGAGTCCATTCCGCGCGGGCATAATATGTGATGTATGATAATAGTACTAGCGTGTAAGTAATTTAAGATAGACATAACTTGTACATTTTTGTTGTAATTTTTGTTATTGCTTAATATTGAGTTATATAATATAGCCCAGCGGTGAGACTGTGCGACTCTTTTGAGGGAAACACGAGTTCAAACCCGGGCAGGCACCAATGACTTTTTCTGTTAAAACCCATGTGTCTAATTGATAATTGCGATTTATCACACGCTTTTCGGTGAAGGAAAACATCGTGAGGAAACTTGCATATCTCTAGAGAACTCTGGAGATATGTGTAACCTACCAATCCGCATTGGAGCAGCGTGGTAGGTCTTAGCTCCAACCCTTCTCTCCAAAAACGGAGAGAGGAGGCCTATTCCCAGCAGTGGGATTGTAACAGGCCGCTACTTTACTTTTTTTACTTATTGATTTATGCATGAAAAATTAACGCTGAATATTCATTGAATTTAAAAAACTTGGGGAATATTAATGAAATTGGTAGAAGTGCAGCTCAAGTACGGAGTTTATAAGATTAGAAGTAGTGGGTACCACAAGTAATTAAATAATCTCGATATCAGTATAATGGCACTCTTTCAGTGATAACAAATTGTTAAAACTGTAATTGTCCTCAAGTTTTGATTATGAAAGCTATGATAAGTTTTCGCATGCAAAGCCAATTTAAACAAACAAACAAGCGTGGCTTCGTGTCACATCAAAAGTTTACCGAATCCAACGCGAGCATGACGTACCCCGCTTTGTTATTTTGCATGCTAACATAACTCTGATTAATATTGTCTCCTATTTGGTGCGTATTTGCACAAAACCTTCGTCAATCTATAGTTTATGAAAATGTAGTTATAACCTGATAATGATAATAATCCATTTCCAAATGTCCTGATTTAGAGGCAGTTGAGAGAGTTCACTGACCGTCTGAACTATAAAAATCGTGTTTCAATAGCTAGTACCTTGTTATTGAAAAACGTTACTGACAAATTTTGCTTTATATGTAAGGTTCAATAATTTTAGAACAAGTTTATTTATAATTGTATTTTTGTAAAATAAACTAAATAGAAATCATTTGATGAATATTATAGAATATTGACTAATATTATAGATTATAAGAGGGACGGTTCTAGTTGGAGTGGGGACAGTACGTTTTGTAAAATGTTACTGTGAAGACGAAATTGAATTGTAAAGTGTTATTATTGTGATTAATAGATATATATAGTTGGAGGCGGTAAAGCAGGTTGTACTACTTTGTGCGGCCGTTCTTACATATATAAAGCGGTTAAAAACATGTATTTTCGAACAAAATTACGTGAATGACCTATGTAATCTAACTTTCGGCAGTGGTAAATTGGTCGCGTACGCAGATGACATTGCTTTATTATTTAATGGGAATAACTGGACTGAAGTAGTAAACTACGCCGAAATCGGTATGAATAAAATTATGCTATATTTAAAAGATAATCAGTTAACTTTAAATCTAAAAAAACAAAATACATTTCTTTTTCGAAACTCAAAAATGATCAACCATCAGCAGCTATGAAGATAAAGGTACTTGAAAGTGACATAAGAAAGACCATAACACAAAAATCTTTATATACAGATATAGAAAGAGTATCAGTTGTAAAGTATCTTGGCATTTTAATTGATTCTCAACTGAGCTGGAAACCACACATAATTTCATTAGCAACTAGGGTTAGAAGCCTTACAGTCATTTTCAAAAAAATAAGACATCTCACTAATAGAAATTTATTGAAGATGGTTTATTTCGCTTTATGTGAGTCTCTAATAGGTTATTGCATACTTACCTGGGGGGGGAACATTTAAGACTCACATGTTGCAGGTAGAAAGATCCCAAAGAATTTTATTAAAGGTAATGTTGAGAAAGCCATTTACTTTTGGAACTGATAAACTTTATTCAGAATTGGAAGTGCTATCTGTGAGAAGGCTTTATATATTTAAAGCTATCCTTTATATACATTCCAATAATATTATTTATAGCGAAAGTATAGTCAGAAATAAAAGAATAGTACGACCTATAACAGTGGGAAAATTTAATTCAGTTTTTGCCCAAAGATTCTTATGTTTTTTGGGACCAATACTGTATAATAAAGTTAACAAAAACATAAAGTTTATAAACATCTACTATCAGACCCGGGCAGAGTCAAAAAGTCACTTAAGAAATACTTGCTAACACTTGGCTATACCGCTAGTGAAGACCTATTGTCAATAAAAAAGTAAACGATCACACTCACTCATGAACACAAAGGCACACACACACTTAGACGCACGCACACACACACATACACACACACTCAAATTCATATTCTTAACACTCACTATACACTTAAACAAAATATATATCACTATTTACTAAACAAAATAATACATGCATGCTTCTGGTATAATTCTTCTCTAATACTTTCGTTTTGTATTTTTTTAATTTTTGTATAATTAGAACTTCTTCCGTTAATCATTTACTCCTTATCATAAATGTAACCTGTGATGTTTGGGAAGGTGTCAGCAATTGTAACACAGGTATTTCCTAGCACAAGAGTTGACAAACCCTTTTCGCGATTTATTTTTGCGATTTAATTATGTAACTATTATAAGGAAATTGTATTCTGTACCTTACATTTATATAATTTTAAATAAATAAATAAATAAAATATATATATATATATATAATTTTTCTTTATTAGTAACGGTTGACTGGCGCGCCGCGCTTGTTCAAAAATCAAAATTAAACAATAACATTATTGTCTCACTCCTATTTAGTTTTTAGGTCAAGGTTCGAATGATGTGTTGGGGTCATTGATCTCTTTAAATCACGTATATTTAAAAAACAATAAAATAATTCATGTGGCCAAAAAAGTTCACTGAATTTTCATTTTTTTTATGTAGAATGCTGAGGTGTGTTGGTACCTAAAATTATATGATCTGTACCACCCTGCATATTTTATTTTTATGTTGTATTATATATCAGTACATATAATATTGTTTTATGGTTCGTATTTATATTAAAACGGTCAACGACCAAAAATGAATTGCGTTTAGCCTCCAGTATGAGTAATCAGTATGACTGTTAAATAGATACATAATCGACTCTCCATTCAAAGTCGCCTAGGCCGCAATTCGTCATGATAACGTCCTAAAATAATGACGTTCCTCAACTCTTGGAGAACTTCTATGCACAGAGGTAATTTGTTTGTCTGCAATACTCACCATAAACCCATGCTTCTGAGTTCACCCGTCAAGTCCAGTACCGTCCCAAAAGCTCTAAGTTAGCCCTAAATACCATTAGGCAGCTAGTATTTCGTATTATATAGAAATAACCACATCGTAAATATTCAGTTAACTCGACTGGTTTATAACCTCTGTGGAGTTTTTAGTCATACGCTCTTTATATAACGTTGTCGCGTCGAAAATTTGAAGTTATAACATGAGTAAAGTTGCTTTCCATATACAAATGCAAAATTATATTTTTAAATAATATAAAACCATATTTTCGAAAAAGCTGATACAGAAGCCTACTATGCTATTGAGGATTACTTAGACGATAAAAATACGTGGACAGAGCTTCTTTTCGGCCCTGTACAAGACAGTAATGGCTAAATGTAGCTAGTAATAAGAATTATTCTTTGAAAAGAGCAACCGAGTTTCTTGCTGGCTCTTCTCGGTAGGAGGAGCTTTCCATACCAGCAGAGTTGAGGATTAAAAAGCACTTGTTTACAAGTTTACTTGAATAAAGAATATTTTCAATTTGAATATGTAGCAACCCCATCTGACATTGTTAAGATTATAAACATACACTAAAACCCGATTGAGCTGTCATAGCCCAGCGGTGAGGCCGTGCGACTCTTTCGGGGGGAACACGAGTTCAAACCCGGGCAGGCACCAATGAGTTTTTCTATTAAAAGCCATAATCTAATTGATAATTGCAATTTATCACACGCTTTTCGGTGAAGGAAAATACCGTGAGGAAACCTGCATATCTCTAGAGAATTCTGGAGATATGTGTAACCTACCAATCCGCATTGGAGCAGCGTGGTAGGTCTTAGCTCCAAGCCTTCTCTCCAGAAACGGAGAGAGGAGGCCTAATCCCAGCAGTGGGGTTGTAACAGGCCGCTACTTTACTAAAACCCTACAGTGAATTTTTCTAACTCTTTGGATCGTTTTTCAAGACTAACATCTAAGGCTATCGTGTAAGATAAAAAATCCAGTTTTTCCTTCGGGTATACAAGAAATTCTATATAGTTCATTGAGGGTATTTTATTACCTTGGTTGAAGCAAATAAAATCCTGAGTATTGTATACCGAAATTTTTTTTCAAAAGTGATAATAGAAATTCATTTTAAAGACCCATAACACTCAAATTCTTATAAATTTCGGCATCAATCATGACTACAAATGAAAAATGGAAAACTCCCAGCGAAACCAGCACTAATGTTATTAAGGTTCAATTATTCTGTCGCTCCAGGCGTTTCGTATTTATGAATGATAAAAGCCAGGAAGAGTTAAATTTTTATATCTACTAGCCGTGCCCGCGGCTTCACTCGCGTGAAATTCAGTGTCTCCCAAAGTTTCCGTAATGTGCTATGAACTTAAACCTTTCTCAAAAATCTTTTAGTAAAAATTATACAAAAATCGTTTAGTAAATTCTAAGAAAATCGATCATATACAGATTGACAGCTTTTAGAGATTTTATTTTAAAATCAGTATAGATTTTTATAGTGCTTATATGGCCCTGCAGAGAGATCAACTAATGCTAGGTGTTGAACCTAGCAATTTAAAGTTTTAGGTCTACCGGAAAGTTTCGTCCGTTTTTAGAATCAAATAAAATAATACATTTTTCAAACTTTGAATAAACATAAATTGAATAAATAATAAAAATTTTCATAATTATATTTTATGATTTTTATTTGTGTTAAAATGCTATGTATAATAAAAGTGCTCAGATAATTTTAGCTACGCCATTATAGCAATTTAAAAGCACTGTTAAAAAGAGGTTGATAAAGAAATATCTACTATACTGTTGAGGTTTACTTAGATGATAATGCGTGGATATAGCTATTCATCGACCTGTACACAGTAATGACAAAATACAACTGATAGTAAGAACTATATTTTGAAAAAACAACCGCCGAGTTTCTTGCTTGTTTCTTGGAACACCTTTCGAACCAGCAGTAGAGTTGACGATTCAAACACGCTTGTTTACAAGTACGAGTATACTGGAATAAGGAATTTGAATTTGCCTTTATAATATTAACATAATTTCTTCTGACAAATATTTCTGCAGAATCAGTAATCGATTTTTTATATTACGTTTACGCTCAAATAGTAATAGCAATAATGCGGGCGCTATTTTTTCACCAGTACAACACATCTCGAAGTTGAATCGGGGTAAGCCTTTGAATTATGCTCTACCACTACAAAGGGAAACGTGCTTCTGACGGAACTAACAGAGCCAATTTATTTTCCTTTACAACGCAGCTATTAAGGCAGAATTCGCATAAAACCATAAAACCAATATTAGGTCCTCAACTCTCATTACTCACTACTGGTAAAATATTACATAATAATTTGCATTGGATTCCAAATTTTGTTTAACTGTATATGAATGTAATCTGTATACAAATAAAATGCTTTATGACGCTTTATCAAATATACATAGTACATACATCTATCTTCTAACATATTTTTTGTTCGAACCTATATTTAATTGCATATTAGAACTATGGTGTACAATAAAGTATATTTCTCTTCTATTCTATGTTACAGATGTTGTGGAGGTTAATTTAACGGAACTATAGCCAGAAATGGAGATGGTAAATTTGAATTATCGATCTAGAAGGTGAGATGGAGTAGGCATACGGTGCATATACAAAACCTTTGAACGCAGACCAATAAAATTTATTGGTAAAAACATATTTAAATTAATGAACTGCAAGATTTACAAGATTTTATTAAGGACACCATAATTAGAAGTTTTTGTTAGAAAGGAATGATATTACGTAATTGATAAACAATTATTAAGTGTGGTTTAGCATGACACTTGAAATTGTTCTATATAGCCATCGAGTAATAACATTTTGGGAACCAAGGACTTTCGGATCGAAATAAAAACTACGTGACCTATCCTCTAGAAGCTGCGATAGCCCAGCAGTAAGACCGTGCGACTCTTTCGAGGGGAACACGAGTTCAAACCTGGGCAGGCACCAATGAGTTTTCTATCAAAACTCATGTGTCTAATTGATAATTGCAATTTATCACACGCTTTTCGGTGAAGGAAAACATCGTGAGGAAACCTGCATAACTCAAGATAATTCTGCAGGTACCAATCCGCATTGGAGCAGCGTAGGTCTCAGCTCCAACCCTTCTCTCCAGAAACGGAGAGAGGAGGCCTATTCTCAGCAGTGGGATTGTAACAGGCCGCTACTTTACTTTTTTTTAAGACGGTGTTAACTAGGACCTCATCCGGAAAATATCTAACAAGGAAATTTGAATGTACTATAAATGTTGTTTGTGCTATACTATGACGAAAATAAAAGAATTGTTTTGCAAGTCATTTCAATATTACCATAGTATAACAAGAAAATACCGATTCCGTATGCAAATTCTTCAGGGATCCATCAAATGTTTCAGAGTCAATCAAACGAAAACCAAAAGTAAGTCGCTCTCATGCATTCCGAATGTCGAGATATCAAACTCCTTTAAGCACTCCTCAAAGTTGATCCTTACTTATTCAGCGTTTGTGAACTAGCGAGACAAGTTCAACTTGCCCATATCGCGGGGGACGTGAGGACGGTTTGCTTTTGATAAATTATGGATAACTCTTAGTGAAGTTATGAATCTGGTATCTTCTATTATAATAAAGTCTTAGGCATCAAAAGTGAGATATAAAATTAAATGAAATAATAACCAAATAATATAAATATTGTAAATCGAGTTGTCGTAAAAGGCGACTAAGGTACAAGTAAGTTGACGGGATTGACTTTCCGATTTAAAATTTTTATCATCATCATCATTCGCCTGTTCTTATCCCTATAGTTAATTACTAGTCGATACAGAAATATATAATAGTGAAAGAATCCATCATCATCGTCCTGCCCTCATCCCACTCTATGTGGGGTCGGCACATTAAGCATGTTGTTACATGTTTTGGCTTGTTATTTTACGACCTGAAGTCAACTTATCTTAGTGGCCTTTTACGACACTTCGGCAACAAATGAGGATGATCTGCTCTACTCAGCCGGATACCACATGGCGGAAATTATCTACACCTGATATTAGTAGAACTAGATGTTTAAAATCAACAGAAGTACCGTTCTGAATGCAAGCACATCGATTACATCAACTAGTATTTGTATTATGTAAACTAGTTGCTAAGTAATGCAATAGGGTAGTGTGTTATGCACGTGATACCCCGTTGAATGGGCTAAGTTTAATTGAAGTCCGTCGCTGATTCTACCTTTGTTTAAAAAGGCACGTTCAAATGGTGTTATATTATATTTATGAAACAGAACATATTTATAAATGTTACACAGCGATTTGTCAAACGCGGTTATGTTTGAGATAAGTTGCTTTGTATAACACAACAACGCTTTGTATACATGTTATTATACATTTATTAGTTTATTATATTATTTGTCATAGGCTGACCTGTCAGTGCGAGTGTCCAATAATTAATGAGAGAGAAAACTATACTTATCTCTGCCTAAGCACCCCTCTCCCTTTTTTCGATGGACACATTTTGCCCAACTCCCCTTCTCCTATTATTTTTTCTGTTTGTAAAATTTGATCCCCGGCTACTTTGTCATTCAATATTTCTTTGCCAGGTTACGAGGTAGTTAATCTAAGAATCAGAAAATAAAATCCACTGGTTGAAATGACGATCTCTTTGAAATATTGGAAATGTAACCTTTATTTTTGGAACAAAAAATATTGTTATATAATTACTTATCATATTTCTATTAATATATTAAACTTAATGAAATATATATTAACAATAAAAAGATCGCTATAGGCGATTAAGCCAATAGTGTGCCTCTCTCTCTAATTGTCCTCTTTTTTATTATTTAATATAGAATTTAAAAAATATATATTTGTATTGTAAGATATTGTTAAGATAACGTTAATCTAGTTAAGACTTCAAAATTTTAAAAGTATATATTTTAAAATAATTGAAACATATTTGTGTTAAAGGATATTATTAAGATAATGTGACACGGCCTTCCAGTAACTACAAATATCGCAATAAAATCTTGTTATGTGAATACACCTTTACTGCTTTCAAACTAACCAGTGTAGTGAACCAATCCAGTGGTCCTTGTTTACTCTCGCGACTAACCAACTTCAAGTACGACTTATTTAACTTAACTGCATTGCACCCAATACGAGAATCCTTTTTATTAACAATAGCTTTAATTTTTTTTAATTTGTTAACTGATGGTCCAGTCGATCTTTTTGGACCATTTACCTTCGCCAAAAGGACTTAACATAGACATATTCTTATTATAGTGTACCTTAAGCCTTTTGAGCTTGTTTATTATCACTGAAACCTCTAATGAAAATTACGATAATCTTCTAACGAAAGTCAGTGTCGCCTTATGATCTATGCGAATTTTTCATGGAAATGTCTGTGCCACTAGCCACCCCACTCGCACCTTGTTGACCCTGCCCACTCGATCGGGGACTGCTTTTTGGAAAAACGCAGCTTTCCTTTATATCTATAGGAATACTCCACTATCCGACACCTGTGGACTCGGTAGTTAGCTGAGGCTCGCTGCTACCCTACTGGTGGTACCGACTGAAAAACTAGTATTTTAATAATTATTTAAAATAATTACTTCATAATCTGAACCATACTCATCATCCTCCTGCCCTTATCCCACTCTAAGTAGGATCGGCACAACATGTTACAAACAAACATGTTGTCACATGATTTGGCTGCGTATTTTACAACCAGCCGCCTGCCTGATGTCAACTTACCTTAGTCGTATTTTACGACCCCTCGGTAAGAAAGAGGGTGGTCTATTGTGCTTAACCGGATACCACACAGTGGGTCAACTTACCTTAGTCGCCTTTTACGACACCTCGGTAAGAAAAAAGGGTTGTTTATTCTAATCAGCCGGATAACACACAGCATAATAATCTGAACCCTACTGTAACAAACATTTGCCTTCAATCAAATTCATTTCCAAATATCTCACCTTTCAAGCAACAGCGTGATTAGGTATTTTGTGAGCATATTTTTGTATTAAAAACACACGCTTTTTTTTATTTCATGTGTCATTAAAGTAAGTCTGTGTTTTTTTAACTATTAATAAAATAAGAAATTGTATGGACCATATACGGTATCTATGCTACTTTCTGATTATTATCGGAACAACTGTTACTTTCTATTTTACATTTGAGCAACATTTTCAAATAAGAAAACACAGGCGTTTTCCAAGTATTTTCTGTTATATTTCACAACTAGTCTGTATCTGCGTCAATTAATTGTCTTTTTCCAGAACCAATATCTTATATATAAAATTCTCAGGTCACAATCTTAGTTAAAATACTCATCGGAAACGGCTTGATCGAATTTCATGAAATTTTTTATGCATATTTAGTAGGTCTGAGAATCGGCTACTATCTATTTTTCATACCCCTAAGTGATAAGGCTTGCCCAGACCTAAAATTTTTTTTTAGACATAACTGTTAATTCTTTTATAATGTACACTAGAAATTCCCTAGAAATAATTTATGTGTCAGATTAACGTTAAAACAACTAGTGTTTATATAAAAATTCATTCAGTAGTTTTCGTGTAAAAACTTTAATAAGCAGATAGCATTTCTTTTTCGCATGAACTTTCGCATTTATAAATTTTATTCCTTTTGAATATTATGTCATTTTCAGTGCAAAACTTATCAGGTACTTGCAGCATTGTAGAATTTAAAAATTGGAATAGCTTCTTGAAATAGTTGCCACTCACAATTGTCTATTTATAGTCTCTATAAAGTTAGCTGAAGAGGATGCGAAATATTTTCTTGCCTTTGTCTCAGATACAAAGGATCTTAGTAAAGAATAAACGTCTGTTATCTAATGCCAACGCGATGCAGACACTGAAAGCAAATTATTAACATTTAGATTAGTTCTTTGCGCCTGCATTATCGATCGTCAGCTAGTTCCTGAAAAAGTTTTCAAACGCTTTTTATTTTATGGAAACGAACCCAATTTTTAAATAAGATGTTTTTATTTAGTAAAAGTAACATTCTCTTATAGCCCACAACTGGGCATAGGCCTCCTGTTTTCGTTTTTGGAAAGAAGAGTTAGCCATTCTGTAGGTTATACATGTGCCCAGAATTTTCTAGATATATGCAAGTTTCCTCATAATGTTTTCTACACCGAAATAGCTATTATCAATTACACACAAGCTGTTAACAGGTAAAAACTCCCTGGTGTCTTCGCGAAGTTTGAACCCGTAACCGTCTCGAAAGAGTCGCATAATCTCATCGCCGAGCTATCACAGATTTGATTCATTTTACTTAATATTTAACACTTATGTTATATGGTTGGCTGGAAGAGATTCTGATTAGGGAATAAACCCTAATTATTGTAAATATTTCTGTGTTGGCAATACGTACAACCCAAAACCAAACCAGGTAATGATTGTAAAACAAGAACGATTTTTTAAATCGTAAGAAAGTAATTAGCAACGATAATGTATGTTACTTAAGAGATAAAGACTGTTCATTGGTTACACGAATAAAAAAATAATTTATGGGGAAACAAAAATAATCACACTGTTAATGAAAATACTTGCCAGATAATATTTTAATTAAACATTAATTCGGTTGTAATAATGCGTAGGATAAACATAATTAAAAATGCCAGCGGCAACGCTGCCCGTTTTCCCATAATATAATTAAACATAAATAATTAAAGGGATTGCTTGCTTTTGTAGCACACATATACTTACATTCTAAGAGTCTTAAAAGAAGGAATTATATCGATAATACATTTTAGTAAAATAATACGGCAAGGATAATATAAACAATCGATGCCTACTACAGTGGCCTGCATGACCAAACGCAAGTAAGATGCGATACGGCGCGGCACGAATTGATGCGAACGCGATCAGTGAGCTCATAAAAATAAAATATATTTTTTTATTTATTAATAATTAATCAATGCAAATCAAATCAAAACAATCTTAATTCAAGTAGGCTTTTTACAAGCACTTTTGAATCGTCAAGGATCAATAATTAGATTTAATAAGCTACACTGGTTTGGAATGTTGCTCTTATCAAGAAGAACCAGCAAAAAACTCGGCTGTCAATCTTTTAAACATTTCAATTTACATTATTTCTTTGCAGTCTTGTTTGGAGCTGAAAGGATATTCAAATTCAAGCATTTTTATCATTGAAATAATCTTAAATTGTGTTATGTCTTACGTATAAGCATAGTTTTTACACTTAAATTAGTCTTTTCTGTAGATAATTCTAATATAATTGTAGATAAATCTAATAAATAATTATAATTCAAATAACATAAAAGTGTTACAAAAACATTGCGAAATAAAAAAACGCATACAAAGGTCAACTTATTGCTACCAGCAACCGAACCTACGAAGTGAATTGAAGTGTGGCTTGATATTTTTGCGCGATCTTTAAAAACGTAGGACATAGAGGCCACGTTATAGCACGCCGCATTTAATTCGCATCGGATCGTTTCGCAATCGGGTTCGCGTTGTCGCTCACGTAGGATGATACGTAAGAATTATCTAGCCTAGCAAGTTTCATCACGACATTAACCCAAGTTATGAAGTGCCCAACCATCAGTAAATCACTAAGGAATATAATAATTGATAATTAGCAAGAATCACGCGCTTAACAATTCGTAGAATAAGGGACACGCGTAGTCATCTCTACACGCACGTTTTCTAGTCATAAATAAACCAAACATAATATCATAAAAAGCAACTCAGATAAATCAATACCTTTTATAAAACAAAGTTCCCAAAAGCCTGTCTGTATGTGATCGATTATCTCAAAATCTACTTAACGAATTTTTGTAGGATTTTACTAAATGATAGTAAAATTCTTAGAGAAGGTTTTTGTTTATAGAACGTTCAAATTTTCACGAGGTCGGGATTTTAGCAGGGAAAGCTTTGTGATTTCACGCGGGCAAATCCATATGCACAGCTAGTTAAAAAATATATACATGGGTATTTTATTCTCTAAAGTAAACATGGCTACTTTCCAAATCCAATTCATTTCAATCATCAAATCGAATAGTTATTACTTAATCAAATAAAACAAATAAGATATTGACATTCAATTTAAATAATAACGTAGTCTAAAAAATGAATTCATTACTGTTTTCCAAAGAAAGTTATTCTATTATATGATTGCCTGCGGTCTATATACGTTATCTAACGCTAGCAGGCATTTAACTAAAGCAAGACATTTTTATGACAACCTTGTTTAAAATTTCAGCGTTGACATTTATGTTGGACTGTATGACCGACGTTTTGAGTGCCCATTGTTAACAAGGGATGCTTCAATCTTCAACTCAAATAGAGAATTATTAAAGTAAACTAAATTTGTTGTACTGGAAAATATTCTTTAATCAAGTAAACTTGTAAACAAGTGCTTTTGAATCGTCAACTCTACTTGCTAGTGCTAGGCAAAGATGTACTTGGAGGGAAGATATGGATATTAGACCTACGACTCTGCTGTAATGTAAATAAGGTGGATGGAACGGATGGAAAATAGTAAAAAGTAAAGTAACGGCCTGTTACTATGCACACAGCTGGGCTAAGGCCTCCTCTCTCCGTTTTTGAAAAGGATTGGAGCTAAGACCTACCACGCTGCTCCAATGCGGATTGATAGGTTACACATATCCCTAGAATTCTCTAGAGATATGCAGGTTTCCTCACGATGTTTTTCTTCACCGAAAAACGTTTGATAAACTGCAATTATCAATTAGACATATAAGTTTTAATAGAAAAACTCATTGGTGCCTGCCCGAGGTTTGAACCCATGATCGTATCTAGAGTGTCGCACGGTCTCACCTCTAGGCTATCACAGCTTTGAATGGATGGAAGCATGGTCAAAAATTTATCTCCAGACTTCTTATGCTATAAAGAGTATGAGTAATTAAGAATCAATTCAGAATATTGGTTGTTACGTTCAACTCCGACTTTGCACCTACAAACGCATAGAAACTTTACTCACTCTTACCATTACACTATCATGACTATTATCATGACTACAGAAACAAATATATATAGAAATCCTGAGTATTGCAATTTGTTTTAATACGTTTTAAGTATACCGTACACCGTAATATTATTTTTAAGAAAATTCAAAGTTCAATTAAATTATTCCTTCAAAGTATCCCAATCCAACATCACCCTTAAACTTCCCAGTTCCTCTTACATTTTTTAATATATTATATCAATAACTGCTTCATTTTCGGAAACTTTGCTTTTGTACTAGGTTTTGTAATTGTCTTCTGCTTATCTTTTTTCCTTATAATTTCACTAAGTATACCCGCGTCAATTAAGGTTTAAAATACCCAATTATATAATGTGTATTTTTTTTATTAAGAGAAACGGTTTTTTTCATTCTTTGTGTATTGAAGGAAGAATCTATAGGTATTGAGTAACATTTCGCTATAATAATCATAGACTTAAATTTATATTGATTAAGAGTACTTATCAAGAAATCTTGACTAACAAAACATGAACAAAATACTTGTTATTTCGTTTTAATCCGATTATAACATACAAATTAGTGTCGAGCAGAAACAAAACTTAACAGAAAATGTTATAAATAATACTCAAAAAGGCCGTATCATTTATAAAATTCACAATATCTTAATAAGAAGAAATCGTCCATTATTTTGTGATAACATTATAATCGAGATAATTTTAAAGTTCAAGAAGTCAATTTTATTAGAACATTTTTGTCAATATTAAACTCGTAAATGAGCGTATTCTTTGAGTTCTGCCTTTCTTATGTTACAAGTGTATGAAAAGAAGAGCTTTAGGTATTATAAATAATAAAAGTTGAAAGAATAGTGTGACCTTTACTGTTCAAGTTCAGACCATATTAAATGCAGCTGCTGCTAAACAAGAGTATGAGCAGAAACCCCAGATTCAACTCCTTGTTTACAGTACGAGTATTTTTTTTATTTCGTGACGAAGCCGAAATAATATATGATTTATTTTTGCTGAAAAAGGAATGTAAAACTTTCTTTTTCTTTTTTTATTCAATTTAATAATGTAATTAGGTTTTTTAAGAATCGTTATAAATCCTGTATAGGTTTAAGCTTAACGCGAATGCGTTCGCCTGCTCCCAGAAATATATGTTTACTCCTTATCGATAACTAGGTATGCCAGCGGCTTCGCCCGCGTGGAAATCTGCGTTCACAATTTTTTTCTAGAATTCAAATTTTAAACATAAAAGTAGTTATTGTGATTTAACCATAAGAGATAGAGACATGCTATCGAGGACTTTTTGTAGTAGTTTTATAGATCTACAATTCTCTAGTAGAGATCTTTCATTCTAAAAGTGCACGCCCCTCCACCATTACAATTACACAATTACATTATTTTAATGTGTGAGAGAAAATATTGACTTGTATTGTATATGTGTGCGCGCAGCAATTTCAAAGTTGACTCGACTCATTCGCGCACTTAAAGGTCAACTAATGGCTCGACTGGTATAAGTGAGTAAAGACATTGGAGGGGCGTGCACTTTTAGAATGAAAGATCTCTACATTACTTTAGCGTATCTCTGCTGGTTTACTCAGCGCACGCGACTAAAGCTCCCAGCAAGCAAGTTCTTTAACAACTGCTCGATCTTTTCAACACAATTTACATAATACCGATTTGTACTATTTACCTAAACCGTGGAAGCTGTGATAGCCTAGCGGTGAGACCGTGCGACTCTCTAGAGACGACATAGGTTCAAACCCGGGCAGGCACCAATGGGTTTTTCTATTAAAACTTATGTGTCTAATTGATAATTGCAATTTATCACACGCTTTTCGGTGAAGGAAAACATCGTGAGGAAACCTGCATATCTCTAGAGAATTCTAGGGATATGTGTAACCTACCAATCCGCGTTGGAGCAGCGTGGTAGGTCTTAGCTACAATCCTTCTCTCCAAAAACGGAGAGAGGAGGCCTTAGCCCAGCAGTGGGCATAGTAACAGGCTGTTACTTTACTTTACTTTACCTAAACCGTTCGGAAGTATCGCACAATTTTTTGGTGAAAACCGTAGAAAGATCCGTTCAGTAGATTTTGAGAAAATCGATTACATTTACACAACAGAGAAGTATAGTTACGAAACTAATATAATAAATTAAGTTATCTGACAGGCTAATAATTCCTTGTAAAATTTGTAAATTTATGTTACCGGTTGCGTTAAAAACAATTACAAATGTAAGTCTACAATGTTAATAATTTTTAATGGCTTAATATACAGGAAAATCGTTGTATTCTACTATTAATACCTTTACTGTTATATATTTCTGTATTGACTATCCAACCCTCCTATTTAACTAATTTTGTTTCAAATTAAGAGGGATATTCCGCTGAACGATAAAATCTACAGAATTATGCAAAAAGATATCAGCAGGAGTCGTTATCGTTGGGTTCAAAGAAAATGTTCGTTGCCAATAAATTCGAAATTAAATTCTACGAGTTTTCCCAATGGTATCGACATAACATATATAACAGAAATAACATTTTTATAAAAGTGATATTTTCTTCTATGAATACATACAGAAAAACTTAAATAATACTCAACAGTTTTCGCATGCAATATTTAAACATAATAACGTATTCAGTTTTAGGACAATTAACTATGCACACTAAACTATTTAAAATAAAAAATTCAGGATGATTGAATAACTTTATAACATAAAGTAAAATACAAAAAAAAGGACAAATAAAAACTTGAACTATAGGTAGGTACAAAGTATATAATATATATACAAAGTATATAATATATATATTTTTAGGTATGTGATTATAGTATATTATATGATATGATTACAGTCAAGCGCTCGCCTATAAAACAAAAAAAAAAATATCGAGTAAAACGTACAAAAGTTGGTTATACCAAAAACTATTGTTTATATTCCTTTTTTAAATCTTAATTTAGTCTTCTCTTATATTCTTTTTTCCCAAGTGGCTAGTAGCATAATTAAACTTTTAAAATGAATAATCAACTGATCGTGATTGTGATTGATATTTCAAACGATAGATAAGCAAGAAGCACAAAAATTCTACTCAACACTTACAAATTAACGAAAATTCTTTTACCTGTAGCACAGTAAAGAGGAAACATCATCTTTATCTAATAACACAGTACCCTATATGTTTATTGGAATGGTGCTATATACTAAATTAGAACAAAAATGTAACTGAAGATCTAATGAAACTCTCCATCAGGGGTAAAGACATATACTGGTAGGTCTCGAAAGATGAATTTTCTGAAAATACCAATAATATCCACGTCTCGACATGGAGGGTTAAATCAAATAGTTGAAATAATCAAATAATTACCTATTTGACTGTATCAGGCATATTTACGGGCATAGGCACAAATACTTATTTAAAATTATAATTGTTCAAAAAAATACTATTTTTTTTTATTAAACTCGTGTCGAGCCAACTGGAAAACACATGGACACCATTAGCGAATTACCTATTTATTAAATCCCTCGCTAATCCGTGGGCAACGCTTTGATATGCCAAAGCTACTAACGCAGCCCAGAACGAATCTACGTAATGCCGCAAATTTATTTTCAAGATACTTTCCCAAAAGAAAATTTACTCTGACTCTATCCTGATATAATTACGTAGAATATGTATTCTAAGTAAAGGTTTTTATGTAAAAACCTTTACTTTATCGAGTTTTTGCGTCGGCTGAAATAAGAAGGTGGCATAAAAATGATTTTCCTATGCTCGATAAAGGTGAATTAAAAAAGAAAATCTTAGTTGAAGTGTCGCTAAACGTATCGTAGCGGATTGCTTCGTAGCAACAGTTAGTTGCCTACGGCCCGCGCTACGCTCCACTCGTTTCGCATCTCTACTCTTAATGTGACGAAGTATTATTCCGCGTAAATAACTGAAGTTAAAATAAAGTAAATTAATGTGAATTTTACATTACAACACAACAATGTGTCGATTTAACACGACACGTGGTATACAGGACTAAATTTTGAAAAAATGAAGGGTTTTGTTCTTTATTATATTCTTTTTCTGTTTCCTCGAGGTAATGATAATTTTGTTAAATAAATAACGTGTATCTAATAAAACTTATTTGGATAATAGCAATTATCTAATAGAAATGTAATTAATCTACGTAAAGCAGTCTCGATATTTGATTGGTAAAATATTGCAAATATTTTTTATCTTAACATTTTGTGATTATGAGGTTTTGAATATTATTTCTAAGCATAGTAGAATAAAGCTTTATATACGACTGCTCTGTAAACTAATTGCAATCGGTTTTTTTTATATTTTATCTCTCTAATATATAATAGAATCTATTCAAGTAATATAAAATTTTTAAAAGTTTCACGTCAATCAAGTCACTTGATTATTTAAACTTTTTAATCATATATTAATTAAGTCTTTAATTAATTAAACATATATATATACCTACTTATTTAAATTAATACAGTGTTTTAAACAAAGATAAAGTCTTGAGTATACTTTTTTGCTATTCAAGTATAATTTCTACCACTCAATAATTTTTACTATCTATCATTTTTATCTGTTTTTAGTAAATTTCCTTATTTAAATAAAGACCTTCTTTGCATTACTTTAAGTTTAAAATTATAAAATAATATTAATACCTGAAACGTGAGGCATTAATATTGTGACAGTAAGATTATTAACGCATAAAATATTCAATGTAATGTTTTTAATTAATCCGAGTTTTTTGATGTCATATCACTAACATACAAATTAAAGATCTTCCAACTAATACCAAAAATACTACCCCGGCAGTCGTAACGTGATGTTATACTCATTGACCCATATATCCGGCATCTTTTTGATTAGAAAGGATGTAACGATAACCACATTATGACAATAATACATAGTTAGTTGTGTCGTCTATACGTCTTACACGTCTGTGTACTTCCTCAAATAATAAATATAAAATAAATATATGAGACATTACACACACTCGGTGGTCCAGCCCTAAAGTAAGCAACTTAATACTTGTGTTATGGGTGGTACGTATTTTACGACCGGCCGCCTGCCTGACGTCAACTTACCTTAGTCGCCTTTCACGACACCTCGGTAAGAAATGACGGTGGTCTATTCTATGCAGCCGGATACCACACGGCATTTACCTTAGTCGCCTCTTACGACACCTCGGTAAGAAAGGAGAGTGATCTATTCTATATTATATGCCGGATACTAGTTACAATATTAACCGGATAATAGTAATAATATTAACCTTTATAAAGCAGTTTCTATATTTGATTCATAGAATGGGTTATTAATAGAACATTGTATATAAGTTAATTGTACATCTCATGAGAAAATAAAAAATTGTTTTCGTTACAGTTTTAATCTGCCTCCGTGTAGTAGGAATATCAGTGCCAAGTCTTAAACAAAAAGGTGAATCGGTAACTCTCACATGTGATTACGATCTTGAAGGAGGTAAACTGTACTCGGTAAAATGGTATCGGGATAACGAAGAGTTTTACCGGTACATGCCACGTTTAAGACCGCCACAGCATGCGCATAAGTTGGAAGGAGTTAAAGTTGATGTAAGTATTTTATTTCTATTTTGAATCCCACGGGCATCAACTGCTAAACAATGAATTTTTTTAAAAATAATGGCAACCGATCTTATGCCGCTTGTAACCTTAAATAAGATCGCTGCAGACCAGTAAGTATTCGGGCACCTGCGGACGTTCTGAACAGGGTTCATCGGAAGCCATTTAGGTCCCAAGGCGGTCGATGCATGTGATTCCCCCATGCATTGATTAGCGGAGGAAGGGGCCACTTTTAGAGAGGCTCCGACCCAGAGATGGCGCACTCTTGGGTAGGGCGATATGTTGCGATGTACCCTGTTTCCGCCACCATCAGCGTGGTGGAGAACTCTGATTGTTTTAGTTGATACGAGTCCGACATACCGCCGTCCGACAGGGACGAGCGGCGGGACACATAGGAGGATTTTCCTAATTAAAAAAAAGACTATTGGTGATTACTGGTCCGGGTTTCTTACTGCTACTC
The DNA here is from genome assembly GCA_947086505.1 of Morpho deidamia. Lineage (NCBI taxonomy): Eukaryota > Metazoa > Arthropoda > Insecta > Lepidoptera > Nymphalidae > Morpho > Morpho deidamia. The sequence continues at coordinate 11,885,704 of CAMTZC010000010.1, forward strand.
CTTGCGGTTACGACGCCAGTCGATATCTTCGGTATCAGTAATACTTCAAAATTCGTAGTGTGAGCGGAAACGATCTGACAAACTACATCGTTAGGTATCGTTGGTTTTTATATAAATCTCCCCGCTGATTTGATCTCATATACTGTAGCAGTACAAGTAAATTAAACAGCGTTTGAGTGACAACTAGTTTATTCTCTTAGTATGTTAACCTACCCGCTCTCTTATATTATTAATATCTATTTACCTACTACATCTTTCCCCTATTATAATAAATATAAGTGACAGTAAGTACTACCATACATTTCCCTATCATAAACTTTGTTAACAATTTGCAATTTTGTTAACTCTGTTAACAATTACCTACTACATAGACCATAAATTCCAAGCATAGATCGCTCTATCAATCACATAGGAATGGGATTTCTTATGAGACCCATAGTATGCGTTTAGTTGACAGTGTAAATATAAACATAAACATCTCAAGAGTTTAGTCCATAGTAGTTATGGGCAGGAAATTTCTACTAAATACTGAGTCCGAGCCATAGAAACCCTAATTCGAAATAGATCAATAGAAAGATACGATAAAGAAGTAGTAAAGGTATTTGTTGATTGCAGTTAGAAAAGTCTAGTGCTCGGCGAGTGCATCTTAGAGAATTGACCCTGAAATCGAGAGGCATATACAGGTGCGAGGTGTCTGAGGAGGCACCTTCCTTTCATTCGGCACAAGCTGAGACTTTTATGGAAATTTACTGTAAGTAAACATTAGTAACTATAATTTGGTACCATACTTGAACGAATAATATGCATATAAATTATTGAAAGCAATAAGTAAATATCCATTAGCGAAATTTCTATGCAAGTTTCATTCCATTATTTCTACTTGAGAATATTATTATAAAAACAAGTTACAACGAAATTAACTTGGTATGCACAAAAACAACAAAAATAAGAATTTGATCGTAGTTAACAAAAATAATAATAAAATTACAACGCTTCATTTCGATAAGCTAATTTTAATTGACAGGTCAATATTTTTAGCATTATATCACCCGATTTTAATTCTTTGTTAGATTGGCAATACTACAAAATGACGTCAACTGGAAATTGTTACGTAAAGTTGTTATGTAGCCCGTTGTTACTCGTAAAATTAAATTTCACGAATTTATATTTAGACACATTGCATGAATCACGAACAACATAACTCATAAAAGAGAATTCATTAAAATATTTTAGGTAATAAAATTAAGTATCTATTAATAAATGCTTTTATTAAAAGAACATTATTAGTGCCTCATTAACTTATGTAAGCAGATAAAATAAGATAGAATTTTATATTATACATACCTATAGCTATCCTAAGCTATGACTTTGGCACCAATCATAAATTTATTACTATTAATGCAAAACGCTGGATGATTTGTATAGAATTTAAAAAAAAATAACTGTCCTTAAATTGCCTAGTCTCCCAATCGGAAGAATAAATCAAAATCAAAATATTCTTTATTCAAGTAAACTTGTAAACAAGTGCTTTTGAATCGTCAACTTTACTGCTGGTTCGGAAAGCTGTTCCTGCCGAGAAGAGCCAGCAAGAAACTCGGCGGTTGCTCTTTTTAAAATATAAATCTTAGAACTAGTTACATTTATTTATTACTGTCTTGTACAGGGTAAAAGTGCACCTATATCCACACATCCTTATCATCTAAGTAATCTTCAACAGTATAGTAGGCTTTCTGTATCAGCCTCTTTTTAACAGTGTTTTTAAACTGCTGTAATGGCATGACCAAAATTGATTTCGGAATTCTATTATAGAATCTTATACCCAAACCCACAAACGATTTACGTACTTTTGCTAGGCGCGAAGCAGGAGTCGCAAGCTTATGTCGGTTCCTACTTTGTCTATTATATACATCACCTATCGTTTTATAATTCTTTATATTTTTATATACAAAAATTACGTTATTTAAAATATACTGTGAAGCAAATGTTAGAATACCTGTTTCCTTAAACTTCTCTCGCAGGGAATCACGCGGACTTAAATTGTAGATGCCACGTATGGCTCTTTTTTGTAATACGAAAATTTTTTCACTATCCGCGCATTTACCCCACAGCAATATTCCATAAGACATAATGCTAAATAATAAAGTCACATGTCCCATTTACAAGCATAGGAAATGGGACTTTATTGTTTTGATAGAGCGAACTATTTATTTATTTAATGATTAAAACCAAGCAGACAGATTCCATACAATCTTGATTTCAATCAAGACGGTCAGGAAGACACCGCTATGTGATATGTAATATAATAGATAAGTAGATAATAATAATAGATACCAAAATGTAGGTACTTTTTTTTCTATTATGTTTATTGTGTTCAATAAAAGTTCTTAACAACTTATAATATAACTTCATTCATTCATTTATTCACGATTTTCGAACTTAACCTCTTCTTTGTGTAATATCCTTAATAAATAAATAAATAAAAAATAAACATTACAAATTTTGCCACAAATAAAAATATACTAATTTCCCTAAACCGTTATGTAAATAAACTCAAATATCTCCTTGTTACCGTCCAAAAAATATAGTCTTATGGCGCACAGTGGAGACGTTATTAGGGATTTTACACCAAAAACACCACTTTCTTGACCGACTATACGTTTTACGAGGACTCTGGTGTATGTCAAGTTCAAAACACGACGAATACGGAACAAATCTTTTAAATTTTATCAATACACGTCAAAATATTAATATATAACGCAGTTACATTTAAATATTTCAAACCTCCCTAAAACTAGCCTAAGAGTACAGGGTCTAGAAGGTCCCTGGAAAGATGTTCAAGACTTGTCGGAAATGTCCGTGTATTTTCTTCAAATAAATTGCAATTGAAATCTTGTTCCTGTGTTCTGGTTTAAGTAGTTTCAGCAGTGGGCGTCTATGGGTTGAGAAGAAGAATCTGGTTTATTTATATTCTGAACGGGGGAGAAATTTTCACTAGTTCATTTTATAGTTTGTAAATAGTCTAAGGGGCTCCCTAAACTCGGGGTCCTTACCCGTCTAGCCCACAGGAAGCTACGGAGCTTGTTAACAAGTAAGGTCGAAAGTTTTGAATTATAGAAAATATCGTATCTTATATTTATATCATATCGTGTTGTAGGTCATTGACCTTAACTATACTTTATACAATATTTTTGCAGATTTTCCACGAGAGAATCCAAGTATAGTCGGCCATGAACGGTCATACAAAGTACATGAACCGCTTGATGTTAACTGCTCTTCGGCTAAAGCATTCCCTCCGCCGGAGCTACAATGGCATATAAACGGACAAAAGGTTAAAACTTAAGCTTGTTATTTTATATCATATAACTTATACTCATTGAAATAACAAGCGCTAAACTGAATAAACTAAACTTATTCACTTTAATTTATAGAATTAGACGTTTACTTTGCGGAGTTTTGTAATATAAAAGTAATAATTAGTATTATTTTGATGTTCGTAAATTCTATGAAATGTTACTGTGCTAGTAATTTTCATCCTTTCACTTACATCCTGGATTCGTAAAACCAAGCGTTTTACGAACTAAAAAACCACCACCACACTACACTAGCACACATTCACTACCTTCCAATCCCAACCCATCCCAGAGATTATTTTTAGATTTTATTTTATTTTGTACAGCTGTTTTACAAATATTGCTTTTATAAAGCATGAAAAGAGAGTACTTTACATTTTGCATTACACAGATTTTCTCTAATCGCGGATTATACATGATATCTCCCATAAATAGGATTTACACAAACAGATATATTGAATAATAGTTACGCGTATGACGCGAATTGTATGCGATAATATTATAATAAACCCTTAATTGGGCGGAGGTGAAAATTACGAAAAAAAATAATTTGGTTTCGCTTTGTTAACGTTTATCTTAAAATAAAAATAAAAATTCGGTGATACTCATTTTACAGGCAGAATATTATATTATTAAAATCATATGAAAGCGGCCTACACATTAGTGTTCACTAAAAATTATTCAACTAATATGAGGTACTTATAAGAATTTTTTAAAAATTGCTGCTACTTATTGATTTTTATTTTTATGGAAATTCACAGGTTACAGAGAAATCTTGGGTAATAAACTTTGAAGCGAAACCTGCCCAAGGTTTGATGATATCAAGTATAGGTCTAAGAGCTCCGGCAAGACCACATATGAAGATCCGATGTGTTGCCATAATTGGGACGCATAAACGTGAAAGAACTGTCTCAATTGGTATGATAATTTACTTACAACTTAATTTTTTTTCCTACGAAAAGGATAAAGATTGAATTTCTTTTACAGAGACAAGTTCTGCAAATCGAAGAAAAGAAACCAACTTGTATTTACTATTACTAATAAACTTTATTTTTAAGGCTTACCAAGTGATATTGTGATATTCTTGAATGTAAATAAATAAATTATTGTTTTAATTGTGTTTCTATTTAAACAATAAAACCAACACCATGTTAATGTTTATTTATTGACTTATAGAACGATACATATGAAAAACACATTTTACATTTACCTAATTTACAACATAAGATAAATTACAATCAAATAAAAAAAAGGTTAAAATATTCTGATAATACAATAAAATTATCATAGTTATGTGTATTGGCTATATTGAGTTAAAAGAAATTTAATGTTATTTCAATTTGTTGTTATACCTTAAATGCCAATATCAAAACTGGTATAATATATTTTGCCAATAAATTTTATATTATATCAAATCCGTTTTTAAGATTGGTTATAAAGGAACAGAATGATTCAAACACAAAGGAAATGGGAATTTTGGGGCCCATTTGTTGAGGTATGGCTTAAAAAAAGGGGTATATTTTTGTTTTCCAAAACATAAAAAAATTAGGGCAATTGCTATGCTTAAAAAATATGCGTCATATTATATATCATACTTCAAAAATCAGTTATTTACCATATAATTATGTGAAGGTCATAACCTCGCTTTTACTAAATCTTTTATAACTCATTTTACATTGACAAATTCAGCCAAATTTAAGGCAATAGTTGACTAATAAAAAAGTTGTTAATACTTTCATCATTTTACATCTTGGGCCCAATATTTTATGAAAGTGTATGTATAACAAAAAATAAAGATAATTACAATCGATTTTACAATTTCTTCAACAGTTCTTTTTGCTTAATAATATTATTATGACTGTTATAATGATATAAACTGTAACTTTATAACTGACCAATATTAAACTCAACATAATTAGTACTTACACAAAAATATTTTACAGAATAACCTATGAGATGTTTATAGCATGCTTCAGGAAAATCTTAAATTATTTGGTTAAAGTTTTTACAGGCAGGTCCAACAAATTAAATATGTTATTTGAATAGAAAATGTGATAAACTTAATGAAATCAAATATCAAAACCCTCTTGAATATTATCAGAATATTGAATTAAAAAAATGTAAGCCCAAAAATTATAAACTAGTAAAGTTGTGAATAAACATTAAGAATTTGGATAAAATTTATATAATGGTATCTTGAAGGATTTTTAAAGGTTCAACTTTTTTTATGCAACATTGAATATATTTCAGCTACAATATAAATCTCTCATTCTCTTTAAATAGACATGCAATTTATGATTTATTGCCAGGCTTTAGACTTATTTATTAGCATTTATAATCTAATTCATATCAATGTTGTGCTTTACAATTTATAAAGCAAGTAAAATAACAGTACATTTATAAAAATAATAATTACAATAAGCTCTTGCAAAAATATAGGCACTAAACCTCTACTATTTCACAAACAAAATGAGAGGACAAACTAACCTTCTTGACCAAAATCTTCCATAAACTTCTTTAGCTTTATCATATCATCATCATTGACAGTTGGCTTTGATGTAGCCAGAGATCTAAGCATATCTGACATTGTTACTGGTGGCTCACCAAGTTTGTCACTAGGCACATCCATCCATGTCATTTCCATTGCTCCAGGTTCTCCTGGAGAGCATGGAGTTAGCAAGTCATTCACAATAACATCTGGATCAGTAGGACTAGGACCAGAAACTTTCTTAAAATGAGTGGCAGACTGTACTTTTCGAACTGGTTGCATCAGAGCATCACGTACCACAATACTTATATCTGCTCCAGAATATCCATCAGTTTTAGTTGCTAGGACTTTTATATCTTGCTCGCTTAATTGATGTCTTGTGTTGCCAAGGTGCAATTTGAACATATCCAAACGAGCATGCTCCTCAGGTAAGGCAATATAAATACGTTTCTCAAATCGCCTCCTTATAGCTGCATCAAGAACCCATGGTATATTAGTTGCACCGAGCACAAGAATACCATCCATATCATTTCCTACACCTTGCATTTGCACAAGAAATTCTGTTTTAATTCTTCTAGCAGACTCTGATTCATTGTCAGATCGTGAGGAGCACAAAGAATCTATTTCATCAATAAATATAATACTAGGCTTATGTTGTCTTGCCAGTTCAAATAAGTTTTTCACAAGTTTCTCTGACTCACCTAACCATTTGGATACAAGATCAGATGAGGAGACTGAGAAGAATGTTGAATTATTAGCTTCAGTGGCAACAGCCTTGGCTAAGTAAGATTTACCAGTACCAGGTGGGCCAAAGAGTAATATTCCCTTCCAGGGAATTCTTTTACCTGTAAAGAGATGTGGAAATTTTATTGGTAAAATGACAGCTTCTTTAAGAGCCTCTTTAGCTGCTTCAAGTCCAGCAACATCACTCCATTTTACATGTGGTTTTTCTACAACAATAGCACCTTCCAACTTTCCTTGCAGTTTTTTCTTTTCAGGATCATCAGAGTCGCTGTCACTATCACTCTTCTTGTCTTCGCTCTTTGAATTTGATTCTCCATCCTTTACTGGTTTTTTCTTGCGGTCCTTTTTGAGATATTCTTTAAGTTTTTCAGCTCTATCCAAATACTGTAAGCATTTTGCTCTTATACTTTCTTTTGCTCTTTCTCCCTGAGCCTCATATTTCACTGCATGTAAAAAATATTCAACTCCATGTTCATAAAGGCGTAAAGCTTCTTCATAATTCTTATTTTTATCTTCTTCCGTAGCTTTAGTAACGAGATCGATAGCTTTCTGTAAAGTATTCGATGAAGCCATCCTTAGGACTGACACTCTGGAATATTTATGATTTGTATTACAATGTGTTATGTAAGATATTTAAGAAAATATAAGAATATGAATAATTCAAAAAATAGTCAAAATCTCATTAAAACTAAATTTTATAACGATCGTTGTAGAGCAATTAGTCACAGCTAAGATTTGAAGTCATGTCAATACGACTGATTACTATATCCGATAATTCTATATATATTCCTCAACATAGTGTTAAAATATTGTTAGTAGAAGAGGAATTTAAACTAGTCATTTACAAAGTTACCAATATTTTCCTTGTTTCTGTTGTAAAATACATTAGTTGACATATCGCATACTAAGGGGTCTCTGAGTTTATAATTAGAGCTTCCGTAGCAGGAATATATAAAAAAATTCTCAATAAAGTTTGTACTTACCGTAAATATAAACAAGAAAACTTTAAAGTTACTTATTTTAATACGATTCAAATGTTAAAATACAATTCACTGCAAAAAACTATTAGAAGTTAATGTTTTTCATTAACTATGACAACATCATAAGTGTTGCCAGTCATACATTATACACAAAAATATGTGGCCAGCCCTCAATCAACATTTGAAAGTAAAAATCTGAGATGTGATAATAAATAGGTATAACGATGGGTATAACCACGATATGGATATGTAGGTAGGTAAAAGATGTTTGTTATTACATATTATTGTTCTAACTATGGCATAGGCAGCTAGGTATTTATAAACACTATTAATATATGTATTGATTAATTAATATAAATAATCCTGCAATTATTCAATCCTTATTTAAAATCAATCTATTTATTATTAGGTACTTCAGTTTTAAAAAGGGAGACGGAGTATATGTTTATGTAAAATTTCATCTCAGCTGATAGAAGCTAGACCTTTATAAAAATAAAAACATGACGTGCAAATTTGCAAAATTAAGCCGACTGCTACACATGCAAAAAGGGGTCGGGAGTATTGTTTTATTTTATTACGTATATTTATAGAGCTCATTATACTTAACACTGCGCAGCACAAAACCATTTACAAAGATCTTAAAAACTCTAACTGTTAGCGTTACCAAAGACTAGTGTACATATTGAAAACTGTTACTTAGAATTTTTAAGTTTACAGTTGTCAAAACAAAACATCATAAATCCACAAATTTTTACTCTATTCTGCTTACTTTTTATATCCCATCCATTTAACTATTTATTTTAATAAAGAGCAGTAACTGTAAAATGGTGTTACATCTTAATTTTCACTTCTTACAATTACAGTCAAATTTATTTATCCAATCTTTCGGAAGACCAAAATTAATTCAAAGAATGAAATTCCTGTATTAATCTCTACAAATCTTGTATGTAATACATGTCGACTCATTACACAATCGCTTTTTAAATAATAAAATATGCAGTTCTATTGACTTATAAAATTCATTATTGTCGGTTAACTAATAATGAGGCACAAATAAGTTTAATAAATGATCTTTTTAATTAAGCAATTTTAATACTGTCAGACATATGGTAGTGCCAAGTTAATAAATAACTTGATATGTACATTATATTTTCTTTTTACATTTCATTATTGTGTCAATTATGCCTTCCATTACAATTACTAAACAACTGATGTACAGTGATATATGAACAAATTATTTATTTAATGATTTGGTATTATTATGTATCATTCAAAGTTGATTTGTACAATTTAAATTTTCCCACATATTTCTTCACCTCTTCTTTAGGGTAAGGTTTTAGAGCCAAGCATGTTGGTATGTTCTCCGGTTGTTCAATCCATAATTTGTGGTCTATTGAGGCTTCTTTTAATTTTTGTGCTATTTTTTTTAGTGATTCTTCATTTGGTACCTATAAATTGTAAAATATAACTGCACAGGAATCTTTTAAAGTTTAAGTATTCATTGTGTCTTAAGCTTAACTTATTACTCTTTTATGCTCAAACACAACATACAGTAGTCATATTGAAATTTGGTACAACATATAGGCTAACACATAGATTTAAAAAAAAAGTTCTTCAGGAACAGTACACAGTTGAGGGTAGTATAAACTTTCAGTTGACGGACCATGAACTCGCTGGTACAGTTAGGATACAATACATTTAAATTACCTCTAAAATAACCTTGTGCATATTATCTAAGTCGTTCAAATATTGTATTGTGCTTTCATCTTTGCTGTATAAATGTAATACTGCAGTAGATGCGTGACAAGCTTGAGCTACCAATGCACCAATAGACCAGCCAAGGTCTTTTAATAAATCACTTCGAAGAAGCACATACTGAACGATAGAATTTGTCATCACGATCCTAAATGTTAATAAGTGTTCGAATTTATCTTGACTGGAATAAGCGCGACATTACATTAGATTAGAATTTTTCTTATTCTTCTGGTCTGTCTTGTCTGAAAGCCAACAGCAATTTTACGTCATGAACAAGCATCATAAATGTAGTCTATGTCATAAATGATAAATTTAAATGACAATAACATAACATGGCAATAACGTGAAACGTCAAAACTTCATATTAAAAATTAATATGTAATATTGTCAATAACAGTTTCTTTAAAATGAATGATATCTTTACGCTATTTTAGAAATAGTCGGAATTATGAAGAATGATCGATATTATAAAAATATATATATTACGTACTGGCGACCTGTCCAGGCTTCACAAGAGTATATGACGTCTAATATATTTAGTGAGACTTGTCTTTGATTGAAATTTTACGCGCTTGTTGGTGTTAATTCTACTTTCACCGACAGTGGGCAGCAGCACTGTCGGTGCTACATGGTCAGCTCTGCGATCACCAACCCGCAAGCCAAGCGTGGTGATTATCGACATGGATAAACAAGAAATTATTATTATGATTTTTATTTTTATACTTTTAGAACAACATATTTTTTTCAGCTTTTGAGACATATTTGTATCATTATTGGTAAAAAAATATTCAACCAAAAATTTTTAATTAATTTGTATATAAATTATATACAAATTAATTATCTGCTCCTGTCAATGAACGCTTCTAAATCGTTATGATAAAATCAAATGAAATGTCAAATTATGTGTAAAACTTCAAAATAAACCTGCCGCCTATAAACTAATCTCGAGGAATTTTGTTAAGTTGAATTAAAAGATAGTTTATAATAATTCTATACATTAAATATCAACAATGGCATCTGGACTGGAGAGCTACATAAATCAAACAGTTTCAGTAATTACTTCAGATGGTCGAAATTTTATTGGCACCTTGAAAGGATTCGATCAAACAATAAATATAATTTTAGATGAATCTCACGAACGAGTATTCTCATCATCAACCGGAGTCGCCCAAGTAGTTTTAGGACTTCATATAATTAGAGGAGATAATATAGCAATTGTGGGACAAATAGATGAATCAATTGATAGCAGATTAGACCTCGGTAACATCAGAGCTGAACCTTTAGGACCGATTGTACACTAATGTAAATAATTATATTTAAGATTAGTAATAAATTTTTGTTTTTATTTTTGTTTGATTATTTATGAAGTTAATCTACTACAACTTTGGATTATCAAGCTGTAAGGGTATAGGTTATTTTACACACTTGAGTCAATTTTATTTCTATATATAGCTCCATTAACAAAAGTTTTGGAGGCTATATACTAACTTTGCAACAATGTTATAAGATAGATTTTAATTTAAGGTTAACTCTTATAAAGACGGAAAGATTTTAGTATAAAACATACTATACAAATATAATTACAAATAAAATTTAATAATATTATAAAACATACATATAACTTGTAACTTGAGTTATACTGATGATCTTAAATTACCAATATTGTAGCCATATCTATACAAAAATAGTAATGTGTAATTTAGAGATTAAGTTAAACTATTGTAGCTTTTTCAAGGTGTTCTCAATTGACAGGAAACAATGGGTTAACCTAAGCTAGCAATAATAAGTAAACTCAAGATTCAACCTTCATTTCAATAATTTTACAATGATGTCATATGACATAGGAGCATGAAGCCATCACTAACCTTTCCTTTTATCAATTTTAGCCTTTTTGTCATCCAATAAATATGAAATCTAATATCTATCCTTGGTTATTGTATTTATTAAGTAAAAAAAGTGAATTTGATTATCAACAAAACAATATTAAGATAAGTAGACCCAATAAAGTTGTGTTGTAAATGGAGGTTTAGTGATAAATGTTTTTTTTTTAGAAATAATATTTTTGTATATTGTATAGTATATAGTTCTGATTCTAGAATTACAAGAGAATCATTATAAAAAATAAGTTAATATCAACACCATACAAAAAGGATGGATCATAAATAGGGATAACAAAAACAAATATGTCAGAACTAAACCTTGTTTTATTATATACATAGTCAAATATAATGCAAAGTTATATTTACAAGTACTTTATATACAGACAGCCATGGGTTAATCACTAAACCAATTGATACACTTATTGGAAATATTAGTCAGTTACTTTTATTCCATTTCAGATAACAAATTTTACAAAGAATATTAGTAATCGCTCACAGTCATCTTTTTCCTTACATAGACTTAACATTAATTTAATGGATTAATAAAAATAATAACAAGTATTTTTGTGGTTGGCCTTGAAATATATACAGTTATAAGTGAAATCTCATTTATATTAATAATAAAATATTCAGCTTTAAAGTGTAACAAAATTTGGTTATGCAAAGGCAGTGTTTCTATTTTGAGTCAGTGTCATAAAACACTACTAGTCTGATAACAAAAATCAATTTATATGAATATTATTTTAAACACAAATTAAAAAAAAAGATATTCCATCTTAATTTCTTTGACTGTATTTATATACAAAGTTATTATAAATAACACCAGAATAAACAAATGGTAAGTTAAAACTTTTTTGTTAGGTAAAAAACAAAAGTTATATGTAATTGGTCAAAAAATCTTCCAAGTATATTTATTTAATAGGTGTTACCAGTATCTCTTTTGCTAAAATGATGAATACTCGTTATTATTTGAGGACTGCGCCATAAGAAGTATGTCTTGATGCCTGTAACAATTAGTTATCTATATTATGAATTAAAAATCACTATGATTTAAAAAAAGGTAAACATTTTTTACAACTGTAGTCTAGTTATAAATTGTTCTACAATTTAAATGAAAGAAAAATAATATACCTAAGGTTATCACGATAACATTAACTGGTATTAGAATTAATCGCTTTTGATTATTTTTATATCTATTCCACGGCTGAAATTAAAATAACAGTTAATAAAAATTGCAACATATTTTTGTGATGTTTCGGACATTTATTTATGAATACGTATTTATACTAAAAAAAGTTACAATTCGTTATTATATAAAAAAAACAAAATAAAATTCATTCAAACTAATAGAAACTTTACAAAGATTTTTTAAAATAATACATTCACATTTTGCATTATGACATCCAGCTATAATTAAAAATATTTGAAAACAATGACAAAAATAATAATAATAAAAAATATAATTTTTTAAGATTTAAGACAAAAACATTTTTATTATTGATTTATTATTGATTGATAATTTATTACAATACTACCTATTTAAATAGATGATCAGAGTTTTATCGATTTTACAAATAAATTTCCGCCCATCACATTGTTCGAACATAAATTATTAAAAAAAATATTAAAAAAAAATAAACGACGCATTAAGATTGTAACAAAAGTTGATTTTAATAATCCTTACTAATATTATAAATGAGAAAGTCTGTCTGTCTGTGTCGTTTTCACGGCCAATCCGCTGAACGAATATCGATGAAATTTGGCAGAGTTGTTCCTTATACACCGGGGTAACATATAGACTATAGAAATCCTGTTAATTCAACAGGAATAAAATGACGTTCAAAAACGCCATCTATAATAAACATAATAAGTTGTTTTTATTTACAATTTGTCATAGTTACTAGTATTTTATATACATACCTTTGCATTTTTTCTTTATACTTCTGGCTGTTGTATTGTCGAAAAAATTGTTTTCCATATTCGAATGTTGCAATCATGATGGCGCATGCCGGCGCAACTTTGAATATTCGAGGCAACAAGCCAGTGAACAAGCCTTTTACTCCGTGATTTCTGTAAATATTTCTGGCTATGTCTTTCATATTTGATGCTCGTTGATGAACTTTGCCATCTGTAAATAAAATAACATCCATACTTAATATAAAAGAAAGTCCCAAATAGCTGTCTGTATGTGATCGATTTTCTCAAAATCTACTGAACGGATTTTTGTACGGTTTTCACCAAAAGATAGTGCAATACTTCCGGATGGTTTAAGTAAATAGATCGATTCGAATTATTGGCAACGAGCATTTTCTTTGAACCCAACGATAACGACTACTGCTGATATCTTTTTGCATAATTCTGTAGATTTTATCGTTCAGCGGAATATCCCTCTTAATTTGAAACAAAATTAGTTAAATAGGAGGGTTGGATAGTCAATACAGAAATATATAACAGTGAAGGTATTAATAGTAGAATACAACGATTTTCCTGTATATTAAGCCATTAAAAATTATAAACATTGTAGACTTACATTTGTAATTGTTTTTAACGCAACCGGTAACATAAATTAACAAATTTTACAAGGAATTAGTAGGCTCTCAGATAACTTAACGTATTATATTAGTTTCGTAACTATCCTTATTATAAAACAAAGTCCCAAAAAGCTGTCTGTCTGTATGTAATCGATTTTCTCAAATTCTACTGATCGGATCTTTGTACGGTTTTCACAAAAAGATAGTGCAATACTTCCGGATGGTTTAAGTGAATAGATCATATCGGTATTATGTAAATTGTGTTGAAGTTTGTAGTTGTAAAAAAACTTGCTTGCTGGGAGCTTTACTCGCGTGCGCTGCGTAAACCAGCAGAGATACGCTAAACTAATGTAGTAGCGAATTGTAGATATATAAAAATACTACAAAAAAGTCCGCGATAGCATGTCTCTATCTCTTATGGTTATTTCCGTTATTTCGTAAATCTGTGAATTCCACGCGGGCGAAGCCGTGTTACATCTAGTATTATATATACGAAAGTATTATTGTGTACTATTGATGAATTTTGTGATGATTAGAGATAAAAGGCTATCATATACCAGCGTTAACACCGTGCGATTCTTTCGAGTACAATAGGTATATGATAAATATTTTAGTTTTATATTAAACTGTACCCACGACATCGGGCGTTGAATGTTACAATACTATCTTTAATGTACTATGTAATTTATTAAATCATCCCTTACTTTGTAGAGGGCCATGGTACAAAAGTAATGATAATAACATATTATGTTGCTATAACACGCAATTAGAGAAAATCTATGTAATGTTAAAGGTAGAATGCGTTCATACCTTCAACATGCGGGTATCATAAACCGCACTATAAACCAGCCCAGCCAACACTGCACTACACAACTAGCACTGCACACATTCACTAAAACAATCTCAACAATCGTTAAGCAGATAGACTCCACGATAAATGGCATAGAAGAAGACACCTATTAATCAAATACTCACCAGTGTAAATTTCTTTTTCACCTAATTCTATTTGCTGGTGGGTCTTAACAACGTCAAAGGGCAGTGTAATAAATGCGGCAATCTAGGTAGAGAATACAACAATTATAATCATATTTTCTAAAAATCAACATAAAAAATTAAAAAATTTACATTAAAAATAGCAATGACATGGAGCGGAGAAAGGGCCCAAGCTCCCATTACTTAGGATTCTAGAGTCCCCACTATACAAGTCGTCTAAATCAATGCTATCTTAACATTGATGCAGCTTTAAACTATTTGATAAAACGCGAAGACGATGGGAAGTTTCCATATTGACAAACCCATTGTCGTAGTGAGAGACCCTGCCTTCAGCCCCACGGGTCGCAGGTTCAATTCCCGTCAAGGGCCAACTTTTTCTATAAACAATTTGTTGGTTCTTTCCGTCGCGTGGTATCCGGCTGAGTAGAATAGACCACCTTTATTTCTTATTGAGGTGTCGTAAAAGGCGACTAAGGTAAGTCGACCCGCCGTGTGGTATCCGGCTGAGTAGAATATACAACCTTATTTCTTATTAAGGTGTCGTAAAAGGCGACTAAGGTAAGTCGACCCGCCGTGTGGTATCCAGCTGAGTAGAATAGACCACCCTTGTTTCTTATTGAGATGTCGTAAAAGGCGACTAAGGTAAGTCGACCCGCCGTGTGGTATCCGGCTGAGTAGAATATACACCCTTATTTCTTATTAAGGTGTCGTAAAAGGCGACTAAGGTAAGTCGACCCGCCGTGTAGTATCCGGCTGAGTAGAATAGACCACCCTTGTTTCTTATTGAGATGTCGTAAAAGGCGACTAAGGTAAGTCGACCCGCCGTGTAGTATCCGGCTGAGTAGAATAGACCACCCTTGTTTCTTATTGAGATGTCGTAAAAGGCGACTAAGGTAAGTCGACCCGCCGTGTGGTATCCGGCTGAGTAGAATAGACCACCCTTGTTTCTTATTGAGATGTCGTAAAAGGCGACTAAGGTAAGTCGACCCGCCGTGTGGTATCCGGCTGAGTAGAATAGACCACCCTTGTTTCTTATTGAGATGTCGTAAAAGGCGACTAAGGTAAGTCGACCCGCCGTGTGGTATCCGGCTGAGTAGAATAGACCACCCTTGTTTCTTATTGAGCTGTCGTAAAAGGCGACTAAGG
This sequence comes from Morpho deidamia, assembly GCA_947086505.1. Classification (NCBI taxonomy): domain Eukaryota; kingdom Metazoa; phylum Arthropoda; class Insecta; order Lepidoptera; family Nymphalidae; genus Morpho; species Morpho deidamia. The sequence continues at coordinate 11,901,571 of CAMTZC010000010.1, forward strand.
TAAGTCGACCCGCCGTGTAGTATCCGGCTGAGTAGAATAGACCACCCTTGTTTCTTATTGAGATGTCGTAAAAGGCGACTAAGGTAAGTCGACCCGCCGTGTAGTATCCGGCTGAGTAGAATATACACCCTTATTTCTTATTAAGGTGTCGTAAAAGGCGACTAAGGTAAGTCGACCCGCCGTGTAGTATCCGGCTGAGTAGAATAGACCACCCTTGTTTCTTATTGAGATGTCGTAAAAGGTGACTAAGGTAAGTCGACCCGTCGTGTGGTATCCGGCTGAGTAGAATAGACCACCCTTGTTTCTTATCGAGATGTCGTAAAAGGCGATTAAGGAAAGTCGACCCGTCGTGTGGTATCCGGCTGATTAGAATATACCACCCTTGTTTCTTATTGAGATGTTGTAAAAGGCGACTAAGGAAAGTCGACCCACCGCGTGGTATCCGGCTGAGAAGAATAGACCACCCTTGTTTCTTACCGAGATGTAGTAAAAGGCGACTAAGCTTAGTTATCGAGAAGCGGGATGGCCTTGATGTTCTCGTGATGATGAAGCCTTTGCCTGTGGGCTTCAGCATACTTTTTTATAACTAGTCCTATAGATGAAGAAAAAAACGCAAAACTTTATATCACAAATTGTTACTTACACTGCCTGCCACTGATCCACAGAAAAAGTTAAATAAAAATGTATTCTTTTCAGAATCTGGTTTATTAAAAAATATTTTCGTTGACTCAAACGTCGTCCAATATATTCCTGTAAAGTAAGAAAATTGTTAGAATTTTTTTTAATAGAAGGTCCTCATCAACGTATTCTAATGCGTAATGCTTTTATTCTTATATTATTCTTCAAAAGACGCTTCAATATACAAAAAAGGATACATCAACATATATAATAATATTATTAACTGTGATTTCACTGACGATCAGTGAAAATATTGAGTTTTTATTAATTTTTCAGTCTTGTACGAATTTAAAAATAAGTAACCAGGATAATTTTAACCGATAAATCCAATCAAGGCTTATGACGTTAAGTCGTCATAAATTATCATCAACGTTCTACTAACTACTAAACTTATATATTTTAGAATACCATCGCAATTAATTTTCTTAATCCAAAGTAATTCATCATTCTCCTGCCCTTATCCCACTCTAAATGGGGTCGGCACAACATTTTGCAAACATGTTGTCATATGATTTGGCTACGTATTTTACGATTGGCCGCCTGCCTGACGTCAACTTACCTTAGTCGCCTTTTACGACACCTCGGTAAGAAATGAGGGTGGTCTATTCTATGCAGCCGGATACCACACGGCACTTACCTTAGTCACCTCTTACGACACCTCGGTAAGAAAGGAGAGTGGTCTATTCTATTCTGCCAGATACCACACGGCATTTAATTCAAAGTAATTATGACATAGTAATGTACTAGTTTAAAAAAGAAAGTAAAGTTGAGAAAAGTAACAATATTTGTGTTATTTTTATACATATAGAAACTTTACCTGAGAAAGGGACATCCCTTAGTAATGTCGATCCTAAACCTCGAAATAGACCTCTATATCCTTCGTATTTTAGGACTTGACGTAAAGCTAGATTGATTTCTGTAAAAGAAAGGAATCATTAATTTGTTTTCCACAATCAACAACAATTAGTTATTTTAAACAATCTCTTATTCCAGATCCAATTTCTTTTATATAAAATTCTCGTGTCACAATGTTAGTTCCATTCTCCTCGGAAACGGCTGGACCGATTTTTATGAAATTTTATATGCATATTCAGTAGGTCTGAGAACCGGCTACTATCTATTTTCATATATTTTCATACTTTTGAGTGATAAGGGTTATCCACCTCTAATATTTTTATTTTATTTTATGGTCAATTTTTTAAAAATATAATGTAATCTAGAAATTCCCCAAAAATAATTTATATGGCAAAACAACGTTTGCCCGGTCTGCTAGTCTTATACAATATATAAAATTCTAGTGTCACAATATAAGTTTCCATATTCCTCTGAAATGGCTTGACGAGTTTTTATGAAATTTTATATGCATATTTAGTAGTGAGATTTTTATGGCCCTAAGTGATAAGGTTTAAATAAAAAAATAAAAATACTAGGGGTGGACACTCCTAGTATTTTTATTAGAAATTTATGTATATTATATTAGAAATTCCCATAATATATATGGCAACACAATGTGTGTTAGGTCAGCTAGTGTAGATATAGATATCTGTTAATGTGTTACTCTTGATCTGAACCTTTTACAATTATTACGCAGCTGATTTCATTATAATAAATGCTTTATGAGAGTAGTTTGACTGTGTTATTACAATTTTTTATGTTTGTATATAAAAAAAATCCTCTACCTGAATATGTCAATTTCTTCGACTGCATTTTGGTTCTAATTAATTCTAAAGGGCTAACAATTGTCACTGCTACTGTCCTAGCGGTAGCACCAGCTGTTAATGGAATCCACATAGGTTGTCCCACTGCAAATAAAAACAAATATAAATAATCTATTAAATGTTTGTTTGGGGTAAACTATAACAGTGTTTTAACATTTGCAGCACCATCAAAACTGAACTAAATAATTTATAGATGTAGATGTTACTTCCATACACAAAAATAATGATTATTTGCCATAATCTACCTTTTTTAAATATAAATAAAATAGAACAATACTTCTAACATTAACTTTGTTGTACTAAAATACTCGATAACAGTATTGGTAGCTAAAAATGTCCTTTTAAAGGGGCAAAACAAATTTATTGCTTTGTTGGAAAATGTGTTAAAACATATGAAAAATATAATACATAGTACACATTTTCAATAATGAATTATTGTGTAGTCTTTATATATTATACAACAATCAATAAACATCCTTTGAATTGATTGATACAAAGTACTGCCTCTTTAAACTGAAAATATGAGCAAGTTATTTATTTTTGCTTTAAATCAGGTTATTTTCAATAATACAACATTTAATTCAAATAATAAAATATCATTACCCATTTAGTATTTCTTAAACAAAAAACTAAATATTACATGTTGAAATGCTTCTACTTACATTTACCAGTTAAGTTATTATACATTGTTTTCATCCTATACCTAAGTTGTTCATATGATACAAAGTAGATTACAGTACATGGAAGAGCCAACACAAGTGTGGGACTTAAACCTGACCATAATGCTGGGATTCCTTCTAATTTTGCAATTTTGTAGAATGCATCCTGTAATGAGAGATCCATAGTTACATTAAGCAATTTTTTTATACCTAATTTAACCACAAATTTAATTTTTATTCTTTGCTCTACAGTACTATATATGTATTTGTATTATACATATATGTAAGATTCTGTATAGTTTCCTAAAAGTCTGTAATTTGATATCAACTTTTTAACAAACATTTAATATTGTATTATATTTGTATTGCACAATACTACCACTTGTTAGAAGTCAGTAAAATACCTACATTTGTATTGCAACACTTGCTTAGATCAGTGAAGTCACTATAATATAGTCAAGTTCAAAATGAACTTAACCACTGCAAGTCAACCATGGATGTGTATATCAAAGGCATGTGTGCAAGGTTATTATTAAGATATGTTGTATTTTTACTCAATTACAACTCAATAGGTTATATCTGATATAAGTATCAAAAATTACACAACATAATTATCATAATATTCAATACTTACTATTGTTCCATGAAAGTGAACTCGTCTAGGTATCCAAGCAGTCTCACCACAAGGGCATAAATGTTCCATCAAGCCATTGCAATAGAGATAACATTTATTTGAAAGCAAAGCTTTTTGTTGAGCTTGTAATCTAATTTTTACTACATCTAGTGGAGTCACTACAAAAATTACAAAAAATATATTAAGGTACCCTAAAATAATATAAGTTATGAATGAAATATTATTTACAAAATTTAGTGTTTATAGATATATATCTTTATTTTCTTTGTATTATTTAAATTGAGAAAAATATTTATGTTATCCTTGTTTTCTGTTCAAGATACAAACTAGTTTTAGGGTATGATCTTAAATTTTAGAAAGCGCCAAGTAACGTTTAGTTTTTTTATGCAGTTGCGCTAATTCAAAGTTTCTATGCCAAAAGCATCATATACACTTTAAAGACAATAATTGGCGCTGCTTGTTAGAAATTTAACTTTACATCCATACTCAGCAATTATTGTTAATGTAGAGTATTACGTTATCAACAATATAACTAATTATAGGCAACAAAACATGCTTAATTAGAAGTTACTGGAAGAAAACACTTACTAAATAAGGAGGTTATTAATGCACCGGAACATGCCGATGTCATCTGCTGGAATGGCGTAATTCGAAATTGCGGATCGTCTTCCCGAATCATGGCATTAAAAATATGTGCTTACTACGAATGGAAAGAGAATTTTCCACTGAATAGTAAAACAACATTAAAGTATCATATGTTCTTCTGTTTTTGTCAACGTCAAATAAACGTCATATGTCATTAATTAATCCAAAGAAAAGAAAACAATGACAAGACCTTGGTATCAAGGTCCTTGTCTTTTATTATTTTTTATATGATCAATATCTACAGATATCCAATGTTATTTACATTATATCCACTTTACATTCAAATATTGCTAGAATTCCACATAACTGAAAATATAAAACAAATACATATCATAAATGTAGTAATGTAGTATGTATGTAAAATAGCCACCTTAAGTAGTACCTAGTACCTACCTACAAATAAAAAGTCGATAAAGTAGCCATCATTAAAAATAGCTCTACCTTTGTAAAAGATTGACAGCGTATGTACTTATCTCTGTATCATAGTTTAATTTATATTTTTTAATAGAAGGGTTTTTAAATCTGTAAATAGGCACTTCACTGTTCTACATTTGATAACTAGTATGCTTAGCTACTGAATCTATGATTAGATTTAATCAAAGGTATTAAAATAGGTACAAACTAAAAAGAATTTAAATTTTAGGTTTTAATACGAAAATTGCACTAAGTATGTGTAATACTATATATATCGATATGTATATCGATACATTTTTCTTATTTTTAATAAGTAATTAAAGCTAAGTTTTTATTGTCTCTTGAAATATATCTGTTACGATACCACTGATCTTATAAAAATCTTAAGTATAAACAAAAATAGACACTTTATGTATTAATTTTTTTTGTTTCTTATTATTTTAGTGAACTGAATAATAGTGATCAACACATAAATTCTTGCAATCACACGATTAATCGATTATATACTTATATATCTAGTCTCATCTCTATACTCTCACAAACTCTAGAGCCGTCATAGTTAGCCGCTACCGACGGTCAGTCAAATAAATTTGCAGACCGTTGTTCACGTTATGTGTTGCTTACACATGGAGTACGATAAAATATTATAAAAATAAGTTTTCGCAAGTGAACTGTTATCATTCGGCTCGTGACAGTAGATGAAAAATACTTTCTGAAATGTTTTCTAGTATTCCACGGTCATTGATGTAAGTTACATTTCGTTTATTTTTGGAGTTTACATAACGTGACACCTGTGTTTTATTCAATTTGAAAAGAAATTCTAGGCTGAGGCTATGACAGTTTTATGTTTTAAACGTTTGGTTCCACTTGATCATTCAGATTCGGTGAGAAAAAAAAAATTGAATGAATTTATGAGATTACGAAGGAATTAGTAATATAATATTTGCGAATATTAAATGAAAAATGTATACCTTTAAAATCTCCTGTGTGAATTTGCAATTATTTCAAGGTTAAGGTTTGTGAGAATCGTGTTTCTCAGAATATTATTACACTTCCGAATTTTAGGAGGCGGCTATTGATCTCTGGCGATGTTGTAAAGTTGTTACGTTTGGCACAAGTTTTTGTTTCGCATTCCGAGTCCCTTTTAGAGTTTCTTTAATTAAATTTAATTAATTTTGTTTTTTATTTATTATTTATTTAGAATTACTTTAATTGCACAGATATTTAAAAACGTCATCTGTAAATAATAATAAAATAAAGATTTTCTAAATTCTTAAGATAAAATAAATATTGGTATACATCTTATTAGTACTAATATAACTTTGTGATTATTTTTTCTGCATACAACAACAAACATACCTTTGTGGTTGAATGACCTACTTTTTGGGATTGACCCAATTTCCATATTTGCTAGCCAAGAACCAACATGGTTAAAAAAATCAATACAAAGCAATAATAATATTGAAACTTTTAAAATTTACATTATGTCAGGAATAATTGCAGTATAGTATAAAAAGTATACCTGGATTTTTTAGTCAATGTAAGTTAGTCTTATCTGATTATTCATGATTATATAGTAATTAAATATAAAAAAGTTAACTTTATTGATAAAAACAATATAATGTAAAGACAATGTTATTGATAATTAAAATCTGTGCAAGTATGTGATTAACACAGAAATTTATATATTTTTTTGAAGATTTTACATGCTATCTAATTATGTAAGTGTGGTTTTTAATTATAATTTTTATTCAAACTATTATTGCAAAATGTATACATAATATAAATGGACTTGTATTTTTTTTCTGTCTGTCTAATAAGTACTATCATAATTTAAAAATAATAACAATAATGTAACATCTTTTTACCGTTCTTATTGCAAACATTTTCTCATGAAGGTATGACAAATATATCCCAAAAATTTTAGATTTTATGTATCAAGTGCACATATTGCTATAGGAAATATTATTGCAGATGAAATTTAAGTTATATTAAAAATTTATCTTAATGTGGTGTTCATGCTGGAATTAATTCTGTATTTTAGACATATAGCTATTGTTATAAAACCAAATATGCAGGACTTAACAAAAGAAAGTCATATATCACCATAAACTGACAATACATTTTCAAACATTGCTTATTTAGCTCTGTATATTTTGAGTTATAATAAAAAATTAAAGATAATTTTTAAAATATTCTTTTTATAATTGTAGACTTTATTTACCAAATATATAATATATATATTGTTATTTCATAAAATTTAATGAGTTCCATCAAAGTCTAAACAGCAATTTTTATTACATGTTTAAAATAAGTGTTTGCTATGTGCAACATTAATTTACCTATTTACGAAAATGCATCGTAGCGTAATATCGCATTATGACGATAAAACCTTACGTAGTTATGATCGACTATATTTATAACTGTGTTTTAATACTGCACCATTGAGTGGGTATTGATTTCGATTGTCATACGTTGTACCATTTGTTATTGATTCTTTTTATTCATATTTTTTATCGCATTACTTTCTGCTACTTCGATAAGTCTTGTAAATAAATCTAATATTATAAACGCCAAAGTATGTCTGCGTGGCGATCTGTTACGGTTTCACGACTTATCCCCTTGATCGATTATGATAAACTTTTTCAACGAACTTATAGAGTAATATATAGAATACAAAAATACATTATAAAAATAATAAATAATGATAAAAATACATTTCATTTTCACGGTACTTAAACGCTTTAGTCGACGCGAAAGAAGTCATGGTTAGCACTAGTTCTACTAAGAATAGTGGAACTATTGGTTATAACTGCAAATCTATGTAAATAAAGATAAATATTGCTTCGTATGTTTGTGTTTTGAACCTAAGCTATTACATGATTGTAATGTTAAGTCTATGAGTTTGTCAGGGTAAGCTAAAAAATCCATATTATTTTTTCTAAGCGAGGAGGCCTTGAGAAAAGTTCCAACAATAAAGGATGGTAAAAGGATGCAAATTGCACACTACTCATATTGAAATATATTACGATATTTTATACAGTTATAATTTGGCATCTTTAAAAAAATTTCATTGTATGTAGTATAAAATATCGATCAATGTAGATAATCAATATTATTAGACCATAATATGAGGTACATCATCTGATTATTTGAATGCCAAGTATCTATATAATCGCTTTAACGATGTCTCATCGCCAGTTTCTAGGGCTAACAACTGGCTTAGGGTTTTTTAGTGAAAGGAAAAGAGTATAAGTGACGGCAAATAATAATGAGCGATAACAAAACGGCGTAGAGATGTCAAATTAGCTCAGTGAAGGATTTGTACACGTCAAATTGGAGCAATGATCTCGGCGATAATTCGATTAAAAACGGCCGACACTAACGACTTGCTCTTTGGAATGTCGCCAGATTCTATGTAATATCTCAGACACAATGTTGTCGTAAAATAATGAACACTATCACATTTATGACGCAACTAGTGTGATGCTTACCTTATTGTGTAAGACGCACCTTTCAATAGGGAAAATGTAAGATAGGCGTTAGACAAGCCACGCAAAACTTTACAAGGTCAAGCTAGAGTCGACAATTGCAAATTCGGTTTATTAGAACTTACTACACAGTTCACGTAGTCTTAAATTATGAGTATACTTAATAAGCTTCCTGTGTTTTCAAATCAAATCAAATAAAAATCTTTTATTAATAATGTAACACTAAAGTAGATAATAGTAGTAATAATAAGAAAAATATACAGAACTGTGAAGAGAAGTTGAGGAGTACTTCAACGCTGGTATTCAATAGCGACCATTGTTACTTAAATCTAAATTTTAATCTAAGGTCAGTTACAGGTAGAAATGTTTATAGTAAGGATATATAAAACATATATGCATATAGAATAATAAAAAAGGAAGGCTGTACAGCACTAAATGATAGAGAATAAAAGAAAGAAAGGGCAACCAAGGGAGTCGATTTATTGCCGCCGACCATATACTTTTATAGTTGGTAACGATCAAATGAACACAGAAAGCGCAACTACGAATTGTTTTGAAATTTTTTAGTCTGTTTCAAGAGAATTTTTGGAAACAGACGAATAATCCATAACAATATTAGATACTGTATTTGTTTGTCGTTTTTTCATGCTCGAACTGAGCAACTAATCGATTTTATTTTTGGAATGGAAATTGTTGATGCACTACAAGGTGAAGGGTTAATGAACTGAACGCATTTTGATGAAATTTGGCACGTGTACATTTTTAACCCGGTTTAATACATAGCAAATTAGAGTTGGCTTGTTGTCATGCTGCTCTACTAGGCAAGAGCCTCCTATCTCTATTAGTTAGATAGATTTCAGCTTATACCCACTGATCTACTTCTCTGCTCTACTTTGGTTCACGCACAAAAGTTTCTTAGACAATTCATAGAGGACTCTCCCGGATTTGAACTCTCAAACTTTTAGTAATATTCAATGTTTTATCGTTTGACCACTACAAATTAACACGTTTATTTTAAGCTTTAATTCGATACTAAAGTCAAATGATTTCAAAAGAAAACGCTGGCATAAGCTAGTGTGAATCCAACACGCCTCTAAAAACAATGTTCAAATTTATAATTTTTTCCAGATGCTGTTCAAACAGTATATCACCAAATCGCGCCCTAGCGTATGCATTAACGAAATGGCCCGTCTTCCTAGAGCCTGCGCAATGTCGGAACTACCACGAAGTGACCGGGAACATCATATGCCCTAACATGGTGAGGGGTATCGACCATCTAAGGGATCCTCGTCTTAACAAGGTAAACAAATCACAAGTAATCAACTGTTATCGCTACACTTTCTACAATAATACAACACCACAATCCCGCTACCCTTCAATAATGAACACAGAGTGAATGTTATTGAACACGTTTTACCAAAGGCTCCACCGGAAACAACACTGGCACAGTTACTATGTAGAAGGAGATTTTCAATTGGTTCCATACCGATTGTTTAGTAAACCCAGTTAATATACTCAAAGAATTATAAGATTTTTGTATTAGAAAATGACAGCTATATTTATTACTTGACGGTAGGCGACAAAACTTCACACGAATGTTAATTTTATGGTATTATCATGGGGATCTATGATTTGTTAAATTGTTGGCAATTGCAAGTGTGAACAATTCATCAACGCAATCCGTTAATAGATCGTAAATCTAAAAATTCACAAAACATGTTTCAGTTTACGGAGCTAATTTTGTGGTAATTTAAAAGCAAAACGATCGTGTTTCATACCAATTAAAAAACTTCAAGAGTATTGAGCTTACTATTGTTTAGTATAATTAAAACGTGCTCTGCAAATATATAACAATCCACAAGCTAATCAAAAACTACTAAAATGGGGTGTAGGAATGGTAAATGTGTAAGGCAGATTTATTGATTCTGGCATAAAATACGTTTTTTTTGTGCTAAAATATTGGAATAATTTTAATTTATATATGTGGGCCGCTTTATTTATTTTTCGGCATAATACGGTTTGTTGGTTTTTTTTATCGATCTAATGTATACAAATAGACAAAGTAGGAACCGACATAAGCTTGCAGCTCTTGCTGTGCACCTTAATAAAAACCCGCGGGTTTGGGTATAAGACTCTATAATAAAATTCTGCAATCATATTTAGCTTTGCCATTACAGAAGAATGCGTAGATATAGCTCCTCTTCGACCGTGTACAAGATTACTAATGACTATTCGTAAATGTTAGTTATAAGAATTATATTTTGAAAATTGCAACTGCCAAGTTTCCTGTTGGCTCTTCTCGTTAGTAATAGGTTTCTGAATACAAAGCGGAGTTGACGATTCAAAAGCATTTGTTTACAAGTTTACTCGAATAAAGAATATTATTAATACCACTGATTTAAAGAATTATTGTTACTACTTAAGTTTATTTGTTTGGTGAACAATAAAAATTATTATATGGTTTGCATAACCAAAAATTAAAAAACAAATTATTTGATGTCTTCTATACTTATACAATGGAATTATAACAGAAACTGTTTTTAGGGTTTAGCATTTACTCTTGAAGAACGGCAAGCGCTTGGCATTCACGGCCTTTTAGCGGCCAAGTTCAAAACACAGGAAGAGCAACTGGATATATGCAGAATATCAATTGATAGATACGAGGACAATCTCAACAAATACCTTTACCTCGTCGAGTTACAGGTGACTAACCAGCATAAAGGTACCATTGATTTAATGAATTTACAAGTTTTCCTATGGTTCTGAGGTTTTACACAGGTCAACTGAAATTGGGTGCATGCGGATCTTAATATTTTATATATGGATGTTATAATGTCTTGTCCTTCTTTTGAAATGGTATAAGTATATGTTCTAAATATCAATCGCGACCCTCCATCCGGCTTTATGTGGCGCATGGAGTGGCATATTTAGTTAATTGATTCAGGTGTTGCATGTCTTTGCATGTAAAAAAGCATTATTTTTAACAATATATTAGTTGAAGTTGAAGTATTGTTGGTTTTAACTCGGCTATAGTTTATAATGATTAAATGTACTTGTTTAATAAACGGATCTAAGTTAAACTAGGATTCTAGCGGCTGATAGATGCTATTGACGATGCGTATTTTCTTTAAAAACAGTTCGTGTTAAATATCGATAGCCTTCACTAATTTCTGACGGTAGTCCCAAACGCGATAAAATAAGATAAATCTTGAAAATACTATGAATAGGTTTACGTAAAAAAATGGAAAACGAGAGTACTTTATGAATAATTTCAATCGAACTTTTATATTTCACTATCTGATCGGACAAACGATTACCATATAAATTATTTCAAATAAATTTCAAGTATATAGTATAAAAAAAATCCAATAAATAAAAAAAATGTTAATGACAAACATCGTTTATCACTTATCATTCTCCTGCCCTTATCCCACTCTAAGTGGAGTCGGCACAACATGTTACAAACATGTTGTCACGTGATTTGGCTAGGTATTTTACGACCGACCGCCTGCCTGACGTCAACTTACCTTAGTCGCCTTCTACGACACCTCGGTAAGAAATGAGCGTGGTCTATTCTACTCAGCTGGATACCACACAGCGGGAACAACCTTTATCACTTAGGAGTATGAAACATAGATGGTAGCCGATTCTCTGAGCTACTAAATATGCAAATAAAACTTCATAAAAATCGGTCAAACTGTTTCGAGGAGTATGGTAACTACAATTGTGACACGAGAATTTTCTATATATAATAATTTCGCTAGACTTAAAGATAGAAAAATATATATAGGCTGCACAACGTATTGGAACATTATGCATGCATCATTCGTGTATTTGTTCTAGTCATTACACATTGGAGACAGTTATTATGTTAAATTAAATTGAGCATGACTTAATTTTCCTTATCCGGTGGTCGTTAAAATAACTCTAGAAGTGAATGCATTCCTCTCATACAAAGAGACTAGGTTCGAATAGATAATAAAAAGTTCTTAGATTGACATTAATTATATGGCTCACGATATTTATATTATTCTGTTTACAAAAGTAATAAAAAAATATTTTGATATAATCCGCGATACAGTAAATAAAAAATATATAGTTCTAAATATATAGCGGACAATCAGTTTTTTCATACCCGTTACATGCAGTATTCGTAAAAACACATGCACAAACCTCCACCGCTGCCACCACAATACACAAGCTTCAAGTTCAAGCAACAAGTTCAAGCTTGTTGCACGTGTTCAGAGGTAAAGGTGGGGTTGAACGAACTACTATATAACAATGCTTGTTCGGATAACGCTTCGCTTTGCGATTTTGTCGTGGAGTCAATCTCCTGATGATTCTTCGGTTGCGGGGCGAAACGATTGTTGAGTTTGTGATAGTGAATGTGTGTAGTGCTTGTGTATTGTGGTGGAGGTTTGTGCATGAGTTTTTACGAATCCTGCATGTATCGGGTATGAAAAAACGGATATTCCACTATACATTTAGCACTATATATATTTTCTATTTATTGTATCGCGGATTATAGCAAAATAATTTTATTATTGCTTTTGTATTATGGATCTCCGCAAAGTAACGCCTAATTCTATAAATTATTTATTTTGTTTACACATTTTTTTTAATTTTACTTGTAGCGTAATCATATTCGTTTTTTATCCGAGGCGTCAGTATTGTAAGTTGAGGTATAAGTGTCATTTTTTTAAATGTCAGGAAAAACAATGATTATTTAAATTTTTTTGGAGTTATTTATAACACATATTATGCATAATTTTTTGTTTTTGCATTCCATGTTTATGTGCACTTTAACTATGCCCCGTCAGTTATGTTTATTGCAATCTTTTTTTTGTTAATTTGATAGCTTACGACTTTTTAGGGTTAATTGCTGTCTTTTACTCATTTAGAAATAAAAGACTTGATTTAAAAAAATATATATTTATTCTTATTGTTTTTCCCCTATATACATTTTTCACATAGTCTGCCTTTTGTTTTAATAAATCTATACATATTATGAAATTAAGTGCCCAAAAGCTGTCTGTCTGTAAGTGATGGATTTTCTCAAAATCTATTGAACGGATTTTTTTCGGTTTTTATTAAAAGATAGTACAATTCTTGAGGAAGTTAATAAGTTAAGTATATTACGGTTTATTTCTCGCGGGGTCAGAATTTATGACGTTAAACCTTTGACACATGATTTCCACGCGGTTGAAACTGCAGGCACCGTTAATATATATATATGTACATATAAGTATTTGAATGTGTCACTATTTTAACAAATGTAACAAAACATACCTTCCTTATCGCTGTTCTATAAATTTCAAGTATGTCGTTCATATATTATTTATTTGAATGAACAGCAATACACTTGATATAATGAATAGGCAAAAACGTCAAATCCATTAAGTCTGTCCTGTTTTTCCATGGTTATTAAATTTTACCGAACTTGACATCAATTGTGTTTTCCCGTTTACCACTTGTTTAATTTGTAATGTTTCTAATACGTAGTAGTTTTGAGCCTGTAGTTTGAAAGTATGGTATTCGTAATAAGTTCGATAATGTTTATAGAATTAGGCGTTATTTTGCGGAGATCCATAATACAAAAGTAATAATAAAAATTATTTTACTATAATCTAAATAGAAAATATTCATAGTGCTAAATGTATAGTGGACTATCCGTTTTTCATACCCGTTACATGCAGGATTCGTAAAAACACATGCACAAACCTTCACCACTGCCACCACAATACACAAGCACTACACACATTCACTATCACAAACTCAACAATCGTTTCGCCCCGCAACCGAAACATCATCAGAAGATCATTTTTATTATTACTTTTGTTTGATTATGTTCTCAAAGATTAGTGCTTTTCTGTAAGAAGTCCGCAATCAAAAATTCGTGTATTGCAATGATATTGGTATTGCATGAGCTTTAAAGTTATAATTTTACAATTAAAAAGATGAATGAGAGTTTTAGTTATCTATTTCATACATTTTGTATACTTTTCCATAAGCTTATTTCTTTTAAAATTACTAGCTTTGAATTATAGGCGTGCGTCGAGCGCATATTGTATTTTCGCTTTTTACATTGTAGCTTTTGTGATGTAGACGTAGCTATGGTTCAGGTAGTATTTTATGCACACAAGTACAGAAAACTAATGCATACGCCCTTCATCCCTTAATAACAAAGTTATTGGTTGCAATTGCATAGCTTTTTCATTAATTGTAATTTTTTAGTAACAAATTTGTACGAACTGTTTTATTTAATCTTTTTTATTTTCATTTTTAATTACAATATACAGATACTTGATTTTATCTATAGTTGACTTGTTTATTTGCAGGACAGAAATGAGAAGTTGTTCTTCCGTCTCTTGTCTGAGAATGTCGAGAAGTATTTGCCGATAGTATATACACCCACTGTAGGCTTGGCTTGCCAAAGATTTGGTCTTATCTACAGACGACCCAGGGGTCTCTTTATCACAATCAACGACAAAGGGCATATATTCAATATTCTTAAAAACTGGTAAGTTAGTTTATACTTATTATAGAATAAAGTCCCCAAAAACTCTCTGTCAGTATGTGATCAATTTTATCAAAATGTAATGAAGGAATTTTTCTACAGTTTTTACCAAAAGATTCATAAATAAATTATGGTTTTATATAAATTATGTTAAAAAGCTTCATTCTCGTGCGTTGCGATAACCAACAGAGATACATTCAAGTCATGTATTAAGGAATTGTAGATCTTCATATAAATACTTCAAAAAAGTCCGCGATAGCGTGTCTCTATCTCTAATGGTTAAGTCACAGTAACTGCTTTTATGTTTATAATTTCAATTCAGCAAAAAAATCTGTGATAAACGGATTTCCACGCGGGTGGGGCCGCTTGCATATCTATTTTAGTATAAAATATTTTGTAACATCAATTTTATAAATAACTATGTACAGGAAATTACAACTGTCTAGGTACTAGGTACAGTTCAGCTAAAAGACGCAACTAGTTTCAATTTAAAAGTGGTTTTCCTTTGCATTATTGATAATTTATCGTATAAAACGTTTCTGAACAATTTTTTTCTAAACAACTTCTTGTATCATTTCTTACCTAATTGTACTTAGAATGCCGTAGAATATAATAAAATACGTAGAGTAGAATAGGCTACCCAAATTTCTTACCGAGGTGTCGTAAAATACGACTAAGGTAAATTGACGTCACGCAGGCGGTCGTAAAATACGTAGCCAAATGATATGTCAGCATGTTTGTAACATGTCGGCCCGACCCCACTTAAAGTGGGATAAGGGCAGGAGGATGATGAGGATGATGATTTTACTCAGAAATAAAGTTTAATATAGTCAATTTAAAATTCCAAATCGTATACTTGTGACAGATCTCCGTTATTCACCATTAGGTATTTTCTGTATCATTCCCGCACTTTGAGATCCCAACGTTCATAGGTTCTTCAAAATATGGGACCCATCAATTGCCATTTTAGTTACGGAAGAGGTAGGGCTGTTCGTCTTTTCGGTTCTTCTACGGATCTCCTCATTTCTGATTTGAGCAAAAGATATAGAAACAGATACTGCGCACGCTTAGTATTAACTAAGTCAAATTTGTGGCAAATTGCAATAAAATTGATTTTTAAAAAGATCCATAACTAGGAAGAGCAAGAAAGCATATATTGCTTTCTTACTCTCCTTAATAGTTGGAAGCGTGACGTCATAGACGGCATTGAAATAAGGATCACAATGTATCTAACTCAATTAAGACTAATTTTGAATTAATACTAAGCATGCGACTGGTAATTAAACGGTTTTATTTAGCTCACCCCGTTTGTTTGTTTGGGTCAAATCTAGTAATTGAAATTTGACCCTCTTCCCGTTAACCGATTAATCTGAAATTTGGTGTACGCCTTTGATTCTGGTGACAATACAATTATCCATATTCAATATTATTTATAGAATTATGATTAACCCTTTGCTCTTCGAGTACATTTTAACACGGCACTTCTACAACTTTTTTTGGCAACACTGGGTCATTTTGACCTTTGTATCTAGCTGCTTCTAAAGTATTCACCATGTAGCGAGCTCCAGGTGATTTGAATGAGTATCTGCTACCTGAAAGTGTTTAAAATGTTGCCACCGCTACAGATAATGGCGTGCTGTGTCGCCATAGCGGTGATAACGGAGTGCTATGGGTTAAGCTTAAGGTTATATTATATTATACGATATATTATAGTTAGCGTGTACCGACCACCCTCCGGCGATTTCAACCTATTCGAAAACACCATGGAGGATGTTCTAAAGCGTCTATGTACATCATCTAAAAAACTTTTAGTTTGTGGTGATTTTAATGTGGATATCTTAGTAGATAGCTCCATTCGTGGAAAATTGTTAAATCTTTTTAAATGTTTTAACTTACATAATATATTTACAGACCCCACGAGAATAACAGCTACTACGGCTACGGGTCTTGATAATATCTTTTGTGATTGTGATGTTTTAGAAAAATCAATCATTAGCAAATTAAAGTCTGATCATAGTGGACAAATGATATGTGTTCCCAATTATAAACATCATAAAAAACAAATGATTAAATACAGACCGATAACCAGTCAGAAAATTAAAAAATTTGAAAAGGAAATTTTCGTCAGTATGCCTACTCTTAATGTAATAAAGGGCAATCCAGATGATCTATTTAATGCTCTGTTTTGCTTGATAGATAGAAAATTTAATAATATTTTTAAAATCAAAGAAAAAGACTTAATGAAAAACTTAAAGTTTAGTGATTGGGCCACTATTGGCATTTTTAAAAGCCGAAATAAATTGTACGATTTATACGCAGAAAAGCAGTTCAATCAGAACTCAGATTTTATTGATTATGTCAAAAAATATTCCAAACTGTTTAAAATTGTCTGTTTTCAAGCGAAGTCATTACATATTAAACAAAAAATAAGGAATTCTGACAATAAAATTAAAACAGCCTGGGATATTATATGTAAGGAATCGGGCAGACATAAAGTGCGACAAAACCAGATAAATCTTAAAATTAATGATTGCACTGTTAGCTCTGACATTGAAGTGGCAAATATTTTTCAAAATTTCTTTAGTAACATTTCAATAGCAACTACTCAATCGTTAAATTCATCGCCAACAGAAGCTCATATTCTGCTAAGAGGAAGTGTGGCTAAGTGCGACGTCTCATTTAACTTTAAGCACATTACCCCATATAAAATAATTAAAACTTTTAAAACCTTAAATAATAAGATAACAGGAGATCTTTGGGGAATGTCAGTGAAATTATTAAAAAATATTATAGAAATAATTGCGCCATATCTAGCTAAAGTTTTTAATGATTCAGTAGATTCAGGTGTTTTTCCGAACTTAATGAAACACAGTAAGCTAGTACCTCTTTATAAAGCAGGTGATAAGAGTGATCCAAATAATTATAGACCTATTTCTGTTCTACCAACGCTTAGTAAAATATTTGAAAAGATTATGCTCGACCAACTTGTATGTTACTTTAATCTTAACAACTTCTTACATTCAGAGCAATATGGTTTTACTAAGGGTCGGTCAACTACAGATGCAGGTGCAAGACTCTTAAGACACATATTTGAAGCTTGGCAGAACTCACAAAATGCTTTTGATTGCGTTGAACATAAGACCCTTCTTTTAAAATTAAGTTATTACGGTGTAAATGATAACTCGCTTGGTCTTATTTCCTCTTATCTTAGCGATAGATTACAAAAGGTATGCATTAATGATGTTAGGTCATCTGGATCGTTTAATGTTATGGGTGTCCCACAGGGGTCAATCCTTGGTCCTTTTCTGTTTTTAGTATACATAAATGATTTAGCATATTGTGTTCAAAATATTTGTGATATTGTGTTGTTTGCAGATGATACCTCTTTTATTTTTAAAGTAGATCGAGATAAAGACAATTTTGACGATGTAAACAGTGCTCTATCTCAGATATCAAATTGGTTTTCAGTAAATAATTTACTTTTAAATGCAAATAAAACCAAATGTCTGCAATTCGTGTTACCAAACGTAATTAGGTCAGACATAAAGTTAGAGATTAATAAACAGATACTAAAGATAGAAAATACAACTAAATTTTTGGGGCTCACTTTGGATGATAAACTCCAATGGGTCACCCATATATCTGTCCTCGCAGGAAGACTTAGTTCCGCCGCTTACGCTGTTAGAAAAATTAGACATTTAACCGATGTTGAAACAGCGCGACTTGTTTATTTTGCTTATTTCCACAGCATTATGTCATATGGAATAATGCTGTGGGGTAAAGCGGCCGATATAGAAAAGATTTTTGTTGCCCAAAAAAGAGCCATACGGGCTATCTATAATATGAAGCAACGTGAGTCCCTTCGCGAAAAGTTCCAAGAAATAGGCATACTGACTGTAGCTTCACAATATATATATAGTAATATTCTATTTGTACGGAAAAATATAAGTACGTATAAAACAAAATTTGATGTATATCATAGACATACGAGAGGTCAAAAACAGCTTGCGATACCTGCGTCGCGACTCAGCAGAATTAGCAACTCATTTGTTGGTCTCGCTATTCGCATCTATAATAAAATTCCTCAATCCATTCTAGACCAGTCTACAGAAAGATTCCAATCAAGTGTAAAAAATATGCTTATACGTAAAGCATATTACAAAATTGAAGATTATTTAGTTGATAAGAAAGCCTGGATTTGAAAATCCTTTCAGCTCCATACAAGACAGCGGTTTAATAATGTATAATTGAAAATATTTAAAAGATTGACCGCCGAGTTTCTTGCTGGTTCTTCTCGGTAAGAGCATCATTCCGAACCAGTTGTAGCTTCATTAATCATATTGATGCTTGACGATTCAAAAGTGCCTGAAATGGTTTATTTGAATAAAGATTATTTTGATTTGATTTGATTTAAGAGATATATCCTGACGATGCTTCGGTTGCAGGACGAGATGATTGTTGAGTTTGTGATAGTGAACGTGTGTAGTACCTGTGTATTGTGGCGGCGGTAGTGGAGGTTTATGTTTTAACGAATCCTGCATGTTTCAGGTATGAGAACGAATAGTCCACTCTACATTTAGCATTATATATACTTCCTAGTTATTTATTATTATCTTTGTATGCGACTGGTACGTTGAGTTCTTTGCCTTTAGTTACTTAATTTGTTTAAAGGCCAGAACCCGACGTACGTGCGATAGTATTTACTGATGGTGAACGTATCCTCGGTTTGGGGGACTTGGGAGCATATGGTATGGGCATACCGGTCGGTAAGCTGTCTTTGTACACAGCATTAGCTGGGATCAAACCTCATCAGTGCCTGCCTATTACTCTGGATGTGGGGACTGAGAATCAGGTATGAATATTAGTAAATTATGGCACCGGCGAATTCAATCGTGTACGCTTTAGTTGCGGACAAACCTCCTTATTGTTTTTCTGTTACTTATGTTAATACTATGTGTTAGGTTGGAATACAAGCTTTAATTGTATCAATGAATGAATGATAATTCTTTTATTGCACACCACAAATAACACACAGCACTAAAAGTAAAAAGTAAAGTAACGGCCTGTTAATATCCCACTGCTGGGAATAGGCCTCCTCTCTCCGTTTTTTGGAGAGAAGGATTGGAGCTAAGAACTACAACGCTGCTCCAATGCGGATTGGTAGGTTACACTTATTCCTAGAATTCTTTAGAGATATGCAGGTTTCCTCACGATGTTTTCATTCACCGAAAAGCGTGTGATAAATTGCAAATAGCAATAAGACACATGAGTTTTAATAGAAAAACTCATTGGTGCCTGT
The DNA here is from genome assembly GCA_947086505.1 of Morpho deidamia. Classification (NCBI taxonomy): domain Eukaryota; kingdom Metazoa; phylum Arthropoda; class Insecta; order Lepidoptera; family Nymphalidae; genus Morpho; species Morpho deidamia. The sequence continues at coordinate 11,921,626 of CAMTZC010000010.1, forward strand.
CCGGGTTTGAACCCATGTTTGTCTCTAAAAAGTCGCAAGCTCTCACCACTAGGCTATCACAGATTATACACAGCATTATAATCAAATAAAAATAAGGTAGTACAATCTAGCGGCCTTATCGCTACATAGCGATCTCTTCCAGGCAACCAGCACAGTAAGAGGACATACCTATGGATACAAGGTAGGTGTGGTGTATTCAATGTCGAAACTATATAATACTTACACATACTCATAAAAAATATATATATATATATATATAAATATAATAAATATATGAGAAGTCATTTTTGAACACTCCCAAAGATTGCGATTTCCTAATATTCAGAGGTAACGAAATCCAAACATTGATAGCCTAAACTATAAAGGATTTATCATAGAATATTCTATTATGTCGAGGACTTTTCAGAAACAGCGTATTTGAGGAGTGTACAGGTCTGGAGTAATGAAATTCTATGTTCAAGGGCTAGCGAGTGTAATTTTTTATCTAATATTAAATTTGACACTGACGAAGTTTTGGGTAGAAGCTGGTTGTATATGTTTTAAAAATATACGACTGTATATGCAATATTATTTTAGGTAAACAAACTCAAAACCCACATACTCGTAAGATTAAAATAACTTAATGTCATGTGTAAAAACAAAATTGGCGTGAAAATATATCCGGCGCGGCCCTGGAATGTCGTTTTTTCGTAAGATTTTGGTTGAATTTGTTGTTTTTATTTTCGACCAAATCTTAACTGTTGATTTACATATATTGGCTATTTTTAAAAGGATACCAACCACTAAGGAACTGCTTACAGGCTTATTTCTTACGCGCAGTATAGCTAAGCTGATTGGTAAAATTATAGTGAAGCGATGAACAATAAATCTTATGTATAAAATTCTCGCGTCGTCTCCTCTCCTCAACTTACTCCTCCGAAACGGCTTGACCGATTGGTATGAAATTTTATATACATATTCAGTAGCTCAGAGAATCGGCTACCATCTATTTTTCATACTCCTAACTGATAAGGGTTGTTCGTCATTAATATTTTTTTTAGCTTATTGGATTTTTTTTTATTTTTTAATAATGTATACTTGAAATTTACTAGAAATAATTTATATGGTAAACGTTTGCCCGATCAGAGGCACTATCTATTTTTCATACCCCTAAGTGATAAGTGTTGTCCACCCCTAACATGTTTATCTTATTTTTTGGGAAATTATTAATGTAAATTCCCTAGAAACAATTTATATGGCAAATCAACGTTTGCGCGGTTAGATAGTAAGTAAAGTAAAGTAAAGTAGCAGCCTGTCACAATCCCACTGCTGGGAATAGGCCTCCTCTCTCCATTTCTGAAGAGAAGGGTTGGAGCTAAGACCTACCACGCTACTCCAATGCGGATTGGTAGGTTACACATATCTCCAGAATTCTCTAGAGATATGCAGGTTTCCTACGATTTTTTCCTTCACCGAAAAGCGTGTGATAAATTGCAATTATTAATTAGACACATGAGTTTTAATAGAAAAACTCATTGGTGCCTGCCCGGGTTCGAACTCGTGTTCCCCTCGAAAGAGTCGCACGGTCTCACCGCTGGGCTATCACTCGGTTAGCTAGTATGTATATAAAAATCTTTATAAATCCTATCGTTGAGCTAACCCATACATACTCCTATGTAAAGAAATAGGCGATATTTTTCTATCTCTTGATTGATTGACTGGAAATTTAGCATTATATATAACTTATATATAGCTGAGAATTGCGAAAATACGAGAATTAGTTATCCCTTCAGGCTTTATTTTGTAGGATTTGTTAGAGGACCCGCTGTATATTGGATTGCGCCAGAAACGTGTGAGAGGCAAAGAATATGACGAGTTTATAGATGAGTTCATGGAGGCATGCGTTCAGAGATACGGACAAAACACACTGTTGCAAGTAAGTATCTGTTAAAGCTACTAGATCATTAGAAACTGATTTAAAATAACTGGTAACTTAAATGTCATAGTATAGAACACATAGCTTAGTTACACGTTCATAGGTGGTTGTATATTTTATAATTTGAGCGGTACTTAAAAATAACCACTGAATCACTAACTTGTTTGACGATCGGCTAATATTGAGTTGCTTTTTTTACTTCTACTTATTATCATAATTTATTTTTTCTTGCTTCGTTTCGTTATTATTATGAACAATTCTATATTATTTATTATATTAATGTAAAAAAAAGGAGAAAGAATGGAGAAGAGTTCAACTGACTTGTAGTCTAGAGATTGAGTTCTTCAGGAAGATAAGAAACGAATAATACTGCTTGTTTCCAGTATGACTGTTCTATACTCTTTCGACATAACTATTTCATTTTTGTAATATATACGTGTCGATATTAAAGCCGTGTGTTATCCGGCAAAATAGAATAGACCACCCTCCTTTCTTACCGAGGTGTCGTAAGAGGCGACCAAATTAAGTGCTGTTTGGTATCCGGCTGCATAGTATAGACCACCCTAATTTCTTACCGAGGTGTCGTAAAAAGCGACTAAGGTAAGTTGGCGTCAGGCAGGCGGCCGGTCATAATATAGCAGCCAAATCATGTGACAACATTTTAGAACATGTTGTGCCGACCCCACTCACAGTGGGATAAGGGCAAGAGAATGATGATGTACGTGTCGATATTAGAGTTCTAACATTTTAAGAATTTGTAGACGGTGTAATCTATGACCTGTATGAATGACAAGCAATATAACAGAACTAAATACTTTGCTATAATCCGCACGGGTTAGGTGAATGCATGCAAAGCCAATGTGTATGAAGCAGGCAAAATCTACGTACCTTATACATGCAGGACAAGCCACCACATGCACCCCAAGGCGCAATTCACCAGCAACAACGCACACAAAAGCAGCACACACACCCACCACCACAATCTCGACGATCGTTTCGCCCCGAAACCGAAGCATCATCAGGAGGATAGGCTCCACGACAAACATTGTACTGCGCCGCGCTACCCATACAAGGAGTCTTAATTAGTTCAACTCCCACCAATACCCTCCCCTCCGAACACATTTAGCAAAACGGAATTAAATACATTTACTTGCTCATTAATTAAGTGACCATTGTTATTTTTTATTATCTCAAGTTGCTCTAACGTATTGAGTCGGAGTCCCTTATCACGTATGAATGAATTAAAAATGCTTTTTTCTTAGACCTGTTTGAGTAACTTGTGTCATTGAAAACTCGCCCTTTCAACTTATACTATAAGGTTCTATATTTGTATCTTACATTTCAATGATTGTATGTAGTTCGTGACTCATGCGGGACGCCATTAATTACGGTTATTGGAAAATGAAAAGGAAATTAGTTTCTGCAAACATAATTGTATTGAGTGCAATGTTTATTTTATAGTTCGATTCGCAAATAGATATTGTTTCTTCACTTGCCAACCACACCTGTGTTGCACTCTGACGACAAACTGAAAAAGGCTGATGACTTATTGTTGGTTACGTAATGAGTATTTCTGTCTCAATATTAGACAGAAATACTCATTACCGGTCCATAGAATAATAACTGCGATCAAAGGGAATTGGTATACTCAGCACACATCATAGACTAAAGAGGCAATAGCCTTTCTGAATTTATTACACAGAAATTAATAATAATACTTATACTCTACAACAGAGGTCTTCAACCTGGGTTCCTCGGAACCCTAGGGTTCCGCAAGTGATTTGAGTCAAAACGCATATACGTAAAAACAATGAATAAAAGGAACTTTCTCTTGAGTTAAAGTTATTCTAGAGTTATTGAAATATTTGTATTAAAATTAAATAAATATTTGGGTAGAATAACTTTGATAAACTATTTTCTTTATGGGGTTCATGAGGAGAAATATGTGGTTCCTTCACGAAAACCATGGGCTCGAAGGGTTTTTAAAAGTATAAAAGGTTGAAGAAATCTGCTCTAAAATATTACCCCAAGAATAGATAATATGCCTATGTTCTCAATTTTAAAAGATTTTGAGTGTTACTTGGCTCTAACTCCGAATAAAAACTTTGGCCATGTTAAATTATCGTAAAAATGAAATATACGCCTCAAGTTACCATTGAACATAAAATTTACGATATAAAAAGACACAATGAAGAAAATCTGTATATTGTTTCTTTATCATGTCTCTAGGATAGATAGTGCCAGGATTCTTATTTATAACGCTTAATACAATGTCCTTGTAGTAATATCGATTTTTCGTAATTAGTCTAACTTTTGTACTTCTCTATGGGTAATTTATTTACCGCTAATTTATATGCACAGACGAATTTTAGAATTTCCAATTCCAATCCAATCTATACTTCTTACGAAACAAAGTTTCCAAAAACTGTCTTTCTGTACGTGATCGATTTTCTCAATATCTACTCAACGCATTTTTATACTGTCTTTACAAAACGGTAGTGCAATTATTCCGGAATGTTTAGATGTAAGTTACGGTTTTATTTAAATTGTGTTGAAGAGATCGCGCGATTGTAAAAAACTCGCCTGCTGGGAGCTTTACTTGCATGCGCCGCTTAATCTCGCAAAAATACACCAAAGTAATGTATTAAATAATTGTAGATCTACAAAAATACTACAAAGAAATCCGCGACAGCATGTCTCTATATCTCATGGTTAACTCACAATAACCACTTTTATGTTCAATTCAGGAAAAATATTGTGACACACTAATTTCCACGCCAGCGAAGCCGCTAGCATAAAAAGTTAAATATAAATGTCAGATGTGATTAAATTTCGAGAATATTCTACTTCTTCTATTAAAAAGGAGGTTACATAATTGTAAATCGCATACGAATCAGATTGCAATCTGTACTTGACATAATATTTTATCGCTATCTCACTATTTACGTAAAATGCATTTCGATAATATATCAATAATCATATCGGTTGAGATTATCTTATCATTGTTAAAGGAAATGTTCTTTAAACTTGAAGAGTTGCAATCGTTGTATGATTTGTAAGGTAATAAAGGAAATCCCAATGAATGATACAAATACCTATTTCTGAATAATAACGTAGCAATATTTTGCTCCTATCCACATTGTTATCTTAGTCAAGTAATACTGCAAAGCGATAGAGTGCCATTAAAAGAGTAAAAATCATTTTTTTATTATTAGTTTTGAACCTGTAATAGCCCAGTGGGGAGATCGTGCGATTCTTTCGATGGGGTTCCGAATTCTATCCCCGGGCAGGCACCAATAAGTTTTTCTTTTGAAACTTTGTGTTTAATCGATAATTGCAATTTATCACACGCTTTGCGGTACGGAAAACATCGTGATGAAATCTACACATCTCTAGAGAATTTTGGGGATATGTGTAACCTACCAATACGTTGGAGCAGCGTGATGGGTATTAGCTCAAACCCTTCTCTCCGAAAACGAGAGCAGACCTATGCCCAGCAGTGGGATTGTAACAGGACGTTACTTTTAACATCGATATAAAATTAATTAAACATAGCCGTGTGGTATCCGGCAGAATAGAATAGACCACCCTCCTTCCTTACCGAGGTGTCGTAAGAGACGACTAAGGTAAGTGCCGTGTGGTATCCGGCTGCATAGAATAGACCATCTACATTTCTTACCGAGGTGTCGTAAAAGGCGACTAAGGTAAGTTGATGTCAGGCAGGCGGCCGGTCGGAAAATACGTAGCCAAATCATGTGACAACATGTTTGTAACATGATGTGCCGTCCCCACTCAGAATGGGATAAGGGCAGGAGCATAATAATAATAAAATTAATGTAACACTATAGTTTTGTTGCTCACGAACTCGATATGCGATGATAATACGACGGGAACTAATGTCGTACTTGTTCGCAGTTAAATAGAATAAATATAAATATATATTTTTTTATTAACATTACGCATATCTTTTCTTCCATTAATTGAATTAGAAAAAAATAAGGTCATTTAAGTGTATTTTACAGTGTGCTAACATGGTTGACAATGAAATAAAGATAAAAAACTTTATCATTCGCATTGAAGTATTATGTTGTTAATCATATGTTTGATATGATTCAGAGCTACTTTTTGTTATCAGCACTATTATTATCTCGCCTTTATTTGTATTCATTGTTGTTATAAATATCAAAGTAAATACAGGAAGATTCATGAGAGTGCTTTTTAGTGAATTGTAGTGAGTAGGTTTTAAATATCGAATCAAGTTAAGAAAGCTTTTGGCGAAATTTCATGTCCTTACTGTTAACCATCTGTTACTGATTTCCATCGTATGGATCCTTGCAGCAGCATCGGGTTTGCTAATCATTATCATGCATAGTCATCGGGACTGTGGGGTTTTGTTAATATATGAAACTACCCCCCCCCCCCCCCCCCGTGAAAATCAGTGTGTCAGAATTTTTTTCCTAAATAGAAATTTTTAACACAAAAATAGTTTTTGTCATTTAACTATAAGATAGAGAGAGAGTCGCGGACTTATTTTTTTTTTTTTTCTAGATCTACAAGTTTCTTTTTACAACTGGGCGACCTCTTCAACACAATGTACATATTGTACTATTAACTTAAACCTTTCGAAAGAATTGAACTACCTTTTAATAAAAACCACACAAAAATCCGTTCAGTAGATTTTGCGAAAATTGATCATATACATACAGACAGCTTTTCGGGGCTTTGTTTTGTAATAAGTATATTATAGATTTTTGTAGTCAGAACCATTTGTCATGATCAATTGCGCCGTGTGATCAAAATAACTAGTTAAACACACAAACGTGTTTCACAACGATGTAAAATAATAGAGCAAACCGGTAAATATGCGATGAATGAATGTTACTATGCGGATGTAAATGGATGGACGCGAATTTGTTAAGAACAATCTGTTATGTAAACTCTACACGAATGTATTTTATAACGTTATGCAATATTAAGTTTTATACTTGACCTTTTCGGACTAGTTTATTATATCGGTTGTTTGCACTCTTCAATCCTTTTAACAAGCTCCTTTTTATAATAATATTTAAAAAATATAAAAAAATGCATTTTAAAGCAGAAAAAAATGCAATAAAAAACAGGTGATATCTGGGACTCTATCAGGGGTATTTTCACTTCTTTAGTCCGCCCATTCCCCACTGAGATATTACAACTTATATAAATGACAGCAAAATAACCCTTTGTATTCAATGCATATTTTAGCAGTTTTTCAATGCCTGAAAGGCCAGGGATCCCTAACATCTCCTACATACTATTTCATTGCTGGGCAAAAAAGGAGAGAGAAGACCTTCTTTCTCCGTTTTTGAAGAGAAGGGTTGGAGCTAAGACCCACCACGTTGCTCCAATGCAGCTTGGTAGGTTACACATGTCCCCAGAATTCTCTAGAGATACAAGTTTACTGACAATGTTTTCCTTCACCAAAAAGCGTTTTATAAATGGCAATTATCAATTAGACACATTAGGTGTAATAAATAAAAATAAAATAAAAATAAAATAAGTTTCTCACGGTCTCACCGCTGGGCTATCGCAGGTTGTAGCTCTGTATGGTGTGTATATTGTTTACTAAAAGTAGAGTGTTCATTCCTTTTTTTGTATTTAGTTCACAAAACTGACATACAATTGAATATATAACTTTTCGCTTACAATAATTGACGTCTTGACGTGAACGTAGCATGCTTACAGGATACCATACAGATTATATTAAACTAAAATATCATATTACAAAATATTAATTATAAAATGTGAAACTTGTATGGTTTTTTTTTGTAATTAATTTAACTTAAATAAATACATATATAGATTACAGCGCTTTTTCCTTATAATGGTATTAACGGAGTCATGGAAGATATCTATATCACCACGAACTGCATTCGCAATTACTCATTCGTGGAGGATTCCCAAATCACACACTTAAAACCCTCACTAACCATAATACGATATCGTCTCGAGTTACCTATAGGCTGAGGCCCAATCCCATAGGCAACCGTTCATTCAAGCAAATTAACGATGGATATGGTACTCTATAGAAATTGTTAAGCATAACTTATATACAATATCTATTTCAAGTTACTGCGTATTTGAGATGACGTCATCAGCATCAGGTGAGGAATGACGTAAATTAAACGAGACCAAGCTTCAACTTGTACTTATAAAGGCTTTGTATTTTGCGGTAAAGGTAAACATCGTGAGAGAATCTACATTTCTATTTATCTTTAAGGAAACAAAATATCTGTTTAATTATACACTGGCCCGTTGGCGAAAGTGGTAGTTGGTAAAAATTAAAAAAAATTGTTGATTCCTGGAGTCTAGGTGTTTATTTAAAATTATATAAGTATAAATTTACCAGTTTTAAGTATTTTAAGGACTGACGATCGTGTGTGTTAATTTCCTATATATTTATAAAGTAGCGTTTAGTCATAGTACCTGATCTCGAAGTTAGTGTCCAGAGTCTGGTCTCGATTGCGTAAACTTTAGTTTTCGGCCCTGTTTACGGTAAAAAGGATTTTTAATTGATTAATGAAAATATTAATGATACTGATATTCATAATAAATTTGGAAGTCTCACCGCATCTCTGTCACGGCTTTATCGTTGAACCAATAGGGATGAAATTTAGGTACACCTAAAGCTAGTATACTGAGTTAACGTACAGCAAAACCCGTTATGTCGCAGTGAAAACGACATAGTAGAGGATATTTTAGAATTAAGTTCATGCGAATGTCTTGTTAAATACAAATTTAAGTAATTTATAGAATTAGGCGTTACTTTGCGGAGATCCATAATACAAAAGTAATAATAAAATTATTTTGCTATAATCCGCGATACAGTAAATAGAAAATATATATAGTGTTTAATGTATAGTGGACTAATAGTATTTTCATACCCGATACGTGCAGGATTCGTAAAAACACATGCACAAACCTCCACCACTTCCACCACAATACACAAGCACTACACAGGTTCACTATCACAAACTCAACAATCGTTTCGCCCCGCAACCGAAGCATCATCAGGAGATAGACTCCACGACAAAATCGCAAAGCGAAGCGTGATCCAAACAAGCGTTGTGAAATAGTACTTGGTTCATCCCCACCCTTTATTTACCTCGGAACACATGCAACAAGCTTGAACTAGAGACATTTATCTGCTCGTTAATGAGGGTGCCATTGTTATGCTTAATGATTTCTAATTGTTCCAAAATATTTAATTTCAAGCTTTTTTCGCAGGTGTGCAGTATTTCGAAACAATGGTCGTTAGGAACTTTATGACCGCTTTCTAACAAATGTTTAGCGAAATGTGAATTTTGTGGCTTATTATTCCTGAAAGCGACCATATGTTCTTTAAAACGGGTTTCAAAATTACGACCAGTCTGACCCACATATGTATCATTGCATTCAGGACATTTTATTTTGTAAATACCACTCTTTTTCGGGCTTTCTAATTTGTCTTTATTATTGCATAATATCTTTTTTAAGCAGTTATTACTTTTAAAACCTAATTTTATATTTGACTTTGTTTTAATTTAACAAATTTAACAAATTTAAGTTATTGTCCTTACTTCATTTCTGCAGTTCGAAGATTTCGCGTTATTGAACGCTGGTCGTCTTCTCGCGAAGTATCGAAACAAGTACTGCACGTTCAACGATGACATTCAGGGCACGGCCAGTGTGGCCGTGGCTGGACTGATGGCGGCAGTCAGGGTCACTAAGAGGAAGCTCAGCGAAAACATTTATTTCTTCCTCGGCGCTGGATCGGTAAGAATTGTATTTATAATCTTACCACGATATATATATTTGCGATATATGAAATACATATAACCGATATATATAAATATGTTAGGGCACACACACGCATTGACGCACGCACGCGAGTACGTGTGCACGCACGCTCGCACGCACTTACATACATATGCACGCACAATTTTAAAAATAGTAAAAAAAAAAACTATAAATATAAATTAACTTCAGTTCCTTTTTCAGTTTTAAATTAAGTAATCTGCTTGGAATGTGGGAGTAAGAATTGTATTTTTTTTATTGGAATACCAAAAATATGCACTTAAAGTAAACTTATACAATATTTTATCCTGCTACAAATACATCCTTACTTCCAGGTGAACGCAACATGCATACTTATGGTACTATACGTGCTTAGCAATTTAAAAAAAAAATTTTTTTAATTTATATTAAATACAAACAAAGAAGGAAACAAACAAAGAAAGAAAAAGATAATATTTAAGCTAAATTTATAAATATAAAAGTATACATCTCAACAAATTAGGAAAACATCCTCAGAAATTTTATTTATTTATTTATTTAATTTTTAATTCAGATACAAAATCCATACTTAAATACTTAAATTAGTTGTTAGTAACAGAACCTTACCACGATACATAAATTTATGATGTGAAATACATATAACCGAAATATAAATAAATATGCTACGCACGCATGTACGGACGCACGCACGCACTCACGCACGCTCAATTATAAAAATAGTTTTAAAATTTTCTGCAAATACAACTTGTTTCTGTTTTAAATTAAGCAATCTTATTGGTACATAAGTAAGAAGTGTATAACAACTCCCCCAATTCTGAGTAAATCCATAGATTTATACATAACTTTTTAGTACATATTGACCAACATTTGACGTCAATTAGAAAGAAAATAATCAAAGAAATGATATCGACGCGTTATGTAACAATATTTTTATGTCATGAAATATAATCGAATCACCTAATCAAGGCAATAAGTACGTCAAAACGCACTTTACTTTATATGTATATAAATCAAAGGCTTAGCATATCGCGTCTGATTGAACAACTATAAACATTATTGCCCATCTATCACTAGCTGATATCACGCGCACGTGTAATATTTGGTAATTTGTTTAATTTTTTGTGATAAAATATATCGTACGTAAAATCTTATCAACAATTCGTTCATGACTTTCTAGACGCTTATCTGTCTATAAGCAACTAAAGAATAATGGCCAGATAACAAATAAGAATATGCTATTTTATATAGTAGCGGACCAGACTAATGTTGAATTCGCAATTCTTTAAATCCACAATTTACTGATATGCGATAAAGCAAGATATCACACGCTTAGTATTAAAGTGGCGTAATTAAAAATTAAGCGTAATTAAGTTGGACATTGTAATCCTTATTTCAATGCCACTTATGATATCACGTTAAGAACTATAAAACCAGAGTTATCTTGCTCTTCTAAGGTACTAGGTATAGGTACTCTTTAACACTCATGAGTGTTATTTAGTTTTATGCGAGTTGCAGACCGAAAGCTAAGCTACTCTGAAGCTAAACTAAGCCTAAGCTTAGTTTAGCTTCAGAGTAGCTTAGCTTTCGGTTTATCCATCATATTTTTACGTTATCCTTAGCTTAGCTTAGCTAAGCTGCTAAGCTAAGCTTAATTCGACGGACGACGGAAGTGTGTTGTGAGCGGGAGGGGCTTAGCTTAGTTCGTGTAGTTGCGCATCGACATACACAACTAACTTAGCTTCGCATATTTTAGTTAGCTCACACAGCTTAGTTTGGGTAGCTTGCAGTCTGCACACAGATATGAAAAGCTGCGTTAGCTATGTGAGCTAAACTAAACTAACTTAGCTTAGTTCTTCGTCTACAACCCGCGTTACGAGGCGTTACGCTACGCTTTATAGCAATTTGCCATAAAACAACTATTTTGAATTAGGTCACTTTAATAATAAGCCTATGATATATAATAGTTCGAGAATCTCATTAATAAATAATATACCGGGAAATCTAAAATAAAATATATTAACTATAGTGAATAGTATTTATAACTTATTCCATATGGCTAGCCCGACAAGTTTCGAGCCCATTCGCGGCCCTTATTCATGATACCTTGATATGGTGACAAAAAAAGAGCCTAAAGAAATAATTATAAGATATTTTTCGTACTTTACCCATAATTGCTCTTAGAATAAGTACCGTGCGCTAATAAATACGCTGTGATAGCCTAGCGGTGAGACCGTGCGATTCTCTAGACACGACATAGGTTAAAATCCCGGGCAGGCACCAATGAGTTTTTCTATCAAAACTTATGTGCCTAATTGATAATTGCAATTTATCACATGCTTTTCGGTGAAGGAAAACATCGTGAGGAAACCTGCATATCTCTAGAGAATTCTAGGGATATGTGTAACCTACCAATCCGCATTGGAGCAGCGTGGTAGGTCTTAGCTCCAATCCTTCTCTCCAATAACGGAGAGAGGAGGCCATAGCCCAGCAGTGGGATTGTAACAGGCTGTAACTTTACTTTAATAAATATACCTAACAAGAATACAATAATACAACTCAACATTAAGTATTTTATTAACGCCGAGAGGTTACTATCATCGTAATATCACTTATTTTGAGCAATAAGATATATTAAAATATACATTAGTATTTAATTTATGAATCTAATTGGTTTGAAATCTAGTTAATCGATAAATAAAAATATTGGTGTGTCTAGGTGTTAAAGCGTTTATAAATTGTAAATTCACGCTAAATAGTCTTAAAACTTCATTAAGTTTAAATTACTTAGGAATTAGTAACATTAAGGAATATATTTTAGCAATCCAAGGATACCGCAGATTTCTATTAATAATTAATATTAAGCTGAGATATTGTGTTAAGGGGGTAAGTTTGTATATTGTATGTGAATTTCAAATATAATTCGATGTCGTTTTAATAGCGCAAATAATGATGTATACTTATGTATATTATTATTCCCTTTTATTTTTCTAAAACCTAACTCCTTACATTTTAAATATTTCTAATTATAAAAAAATAATAATCAAAAAACATTTAAAAATATAAAAAATTGACATCCGCCGGAAGCGAGGCAATGTCCCAAGCTACCGGTGGTTAGGGCTCCAGAGTGAGGAACTTCCTCACAATACGTGCCGTTTCAAGCAATACTGCCTTCTGCATCCGACTCTTAAACCCAACTATTAAGCAAAAGCCTCCGAAGATGTTGGTCGAGGCTTTTCGCAATCAGACCGTTAACCGACACAACAATAGGAACAATTATTGTTGAGTCAACAACATTCCACATGGCGGTTATCTCATACGAAAGGTCTATATATTTAGTCAATTTTTCTTTTTCCGCTTTTATGAGATTATCGTCATGCGGAATGATGATATCAACAATAATTGCACGGCGCGCTAACCGGTCTAGTATCACTATATCAGGTTTATTGGCAGCAATAAACCTGTCAGTGATAATAGACCGATCCCAGTAGACCATAGCACGGCTATTTTCCAGAACTGACGCAGGGTCATACCTGTAGTATGGTATCTCTTCATCCACCAGAGCATATTGCAGAGCAATTTGTTGATGTATTATCCTAGCTACTTGGTTATGTCTGTGTAAATATTCACCGTTAGCAAGACGAGAACAGCCGGAAAAAATATGCCTGAGAGACTCCCCAGGACGATGACACGCTCGACATACGTCAACAGTGCCATCTTTCATAATGTATTTCCGGTAGTTCTTCGTCTTGATAACTTCATCCATAATTGCACAGACAAAACCTTCGGTTTCTCCAAAGAGATCACCAAATTGTGGCCAGGATACAGAGGCAGTCTGGTCTATGTCTTGCCCCATTAATGCCTTGTAAAATCTACCATGCAACTTCTTGCTCTTCCATATGTCGATGCGATCAGAAATACCAACTACCACAGGTTTGCGCCAATTCTGTTTGCCTAAGGCAAGCGGAGTAAAGCCCTTATCAACTGCGACGACATCCCTATGTACATCACTGTCCACCTTGAGGAAATGATCTCTGAGGTTGTACACCTCACGGCTATGAAGGTCCTTGGCGTTTAAAAAACCACGCCCCCACATTTCCGTGGGATGTACAACCTCATGACATTATTATTATTATTATAGAAATAATTATGTATGCGACTCGAATGTTTAAACTTCGTTACGTTCAATAGGCAGCGAACGGCATTGCAAGTCTAACAGTAGCTGCCATGGTCTCTGAAGGTCTGACAGAGAGACAAGCGCAAGATCGCGTTTACATGTTCGATGTTGACGGTCTGCTATCAACTAGGAGGGAAGGGGGTGTGCCCGCACATGCGAAGGTCTTTGGCAAGGACATTGAACCTGAGAAGGACTTTGAAAAGTGCATCGCTAAGATTAAACCTAGCTGTCTTATTGGTAAGAAACATAACAAAATTTGAGTAGAAACTAAAACAAACAAGATTTTATGGGGTACCACGAAAAAATTGTTTATTGTCCAGAATATTATTGTATGCATAAATAGTATAATCAATACTGACTGGCCCGTTGGCGCAGTGGGAAGTGACCCTGCCTTTAACTCCGTGGGTCGCTGGTACGATTCCCGCCGAGAGCCAACATTTTCTATATACAATTTGTTTGTTCTTTATATTAAGATTATATTCATCATGATCAATTTAAACTATCCACAAGCTTCTTATTATCAAGTTCATTAGTATCAAGCCTTTAATATTCTAAAAAAAAACAATTTGACGGTCCTTCGAACCTGGGTGTGTATTTGTATTTTAGTATGTATTTATAATCATATATGTAGTATATTTACCAGTTGTCTGTCACCCATAACAAGAGTATTAAGTTACTTTGGGGATGGACGACCGTGTGTGTAAGTGTCCCATATATTTATTATTTATTTATATAATACACTAGTAAAACCAGAGATTGTTGTCATTGGTCTTATTTAACTGTCAGTTGATTAGATTTATAATTCTGTGATTGATTTTGACCATATTTAGATAGTGTTGCGGCAATTGCGACCCTTTAAACATATGCATTCGGCCCGCCAAGCATTTCTAAATTTGAATTTATTTTATAGACTTTCTTCCTATAACGGAATGGATTAAATGGTTTTTTTTTTATATTATATAGCTTTCTTCTATTATATTGTTAAAAAATTAATTACTATAAAAAGGTACTACATATCAAACTGAAATTTTAACTTTTTTCATATTTTTTTTTATATTTCATTTTTTTTAATATGTGTGCAGCCCGCAAAATAAACATAAAATTTAAATTGTACTATTTTTTCTTGTTCCCGAAGGAAAAGGGTGTTTTCATTTTTCTTGTTAGAATGGTGTGTAAGCTTCGATTGTACCACATTTCATTATTACTTCATTAGTGGATTATTTGTGAAAATGTGTAACAGACAGGCAGACTTATTTATATTACTGTATGGATGTGCTTAGTACTGCATAAGTACGTCTTTGAAATTTTAGGTACGTCTAGATTACTAAGTTAAAGTTGCTAGCTGCTAGTTTTACATACTGTGAAATGTCCACAGGTTGTTCTACCGTGGGCGGAGCATTTACTCCGAACGTGCTCCAGCAAATGGCCAAAAATATAGAACGACCAGTCATATTCGCCCTTTCTAACCCTACGAGCAAAGCTGAGTGCACGGCTCAAGCTGCCTACGATAATACAGAGGTAAGCTTTAATTATATTTTCCAAGTACTTTATAACATAAAAAAAGTAAAGTAACGACCTGTAAATATCCAATTACTATCCCAATTCTGGGCATAGGCCTCCACTCCGTTTTGGAGAGAAGGCTAAGCTAAGGGTTGGAGCTAAGACCTATCACGCTGCTCCAATGCAGATTGGTAGGTTACACATATCCCTAGAATTCTCTAGAGATATGCAGTTTTCCTTTACCGAAAAGCGTGTGATATATTGCAATTATCAATTATAAACATAAGTTTTAATAGAAAAACACATTGGTGCCAGCCCGGGGTTTGAACCCATGATCGTCTCTATAGAGTCACACGGTCTCTGGCTATCACAGCTTTATAACATAGATAAATTCAAATTTATTTTTTTATATTGCGTTTAAGTCTTCTTCTTTCTCCTACCCTTATCCCGCTCTAAGTGGGGTCGTTTCAACATGTTTTTCTCTTCCATTTTCTCCTATAATTCGTCAATTCTGGCGCTACTCACTTAATCTTAATATTACTTCACATAATCCATCCAACCCTTTTTAGGCATCCCTCTAGTCACATATCCATCTACTTTCATATTTATGATAATACTCGTTTGGTCACATGATTTTCATCCCTCCTCATTACATGTCCATACCATTTTATATTGCGTTTAAGTAATGTATAGTAATATAATATATTAAGATAATAATGTATGGGGTATATGGGAAACTCAAAAAGGGTCGATATTTGCTGAAATATTCCTATATGAAAAACAGAAACTTAGAGTACGCACGCACGCGCTCACGCATACGATCGCGTGCGTAAACACACGCACGCATTTTCAAATTTTACATTTTACAATTTTAGTAAAAACAAATGTGTATGTGTATTTTTCTATAGTCCAATTCTTCCTTAAGTATTTTAACACAAACTACCGCAATAATCTATCTAGAACAATAATTTCTACCACATAAATTTTATATTTTGGTCTTGTTATATAAAAAAATTCATTAATAAGAAAATAATAATTTTCAAAAGAAAACTTATACCGTCTCTAAAATTTAACCATGCTCTTGGTTTAGTAATAGGCATTTATATTAAAGTTAACTTAAATGCCGTGTGGTATCCGACCGAGTAGAATAGACCACCCTCATCTCTTACCGAGGTGTCGTAAAAGGCGACTAAGGTAAGACGACCCGCCGTGTGGTATCCGGCCGAGTAGAATAGACTACCCTCATTTCTTACCGAGGTGTCGTAAAAGGCGACTAAGGTAAGTTGACCCACCGTGTGGTATCCGGTTGAGTAAAATAGACCACCGTCTTACTTACCGAGGGGTCGTAAAATACGACTAAGGTAAGTTGACGTGAGGAAGGCGGTCGTAAAATACGTAGCCAAATCATGTGACATGTTTATAACATGGTGTGCCGACCCCTCTTAGAGTGGGATAAGGGCAGGAGAATGATCAATGATTATGAAATCTTTTTCAAAAGAAAATTATTTAAACATTTACTATTATGTTTAAAGAAAATAATAGTCATTTATACTAAAATTAACTGAAACAGTTTATTCAATCATTAAAATAGCTTCTGATTAGATAAGATAATACCTTATTACTTGCTATACGGAGTACAATGTAAACATTTATAATTTTAAACGCTAAAATTGTCTGTCCTCGCTAATTTATTTCGGTTGAGTACGTAACACATCCAATCCAAGGTCTAGGTTACCCGCGTAACTCAACATTCTGTTTACTTTGACGTTATATTAAATAGTCACTGTGAGTTATTTCTATTATAGCCTACATGATAAAATCGTTTGTAAAGAACGTCATTGTACAATTTCTTCTGAGATTTTAGTCATTCAATTAGATTTCAGTAACTTTTTACCGGATTTTCTGGGCCATGAGTCAGATAACTGAGTTACGTAAGATTCATGATATTGATTGACAGTTTGATATTGACTATATAAGAATAGCGACCACGACGTAATGATGCAAAACATATGTGTAATAGATTGATCGTGTCATATCGTTCAATAAGTAAGACTTAAAACGTATATTGAATTATCATCATCCTCCTGCCCTTATCCCATTCTAAGTAGGGCACAACGTGTTACAAACATGTTGTCACATGATTTGGCTGCGTATTTTACGACCCCTCGGTAAGAAAGAGGGTGGTCTATTCTGCTTAACCGGATACCACACGGTGGGTCAACTTACCCTAGTCGCCTTTTATGACACCTCGGTAAGAAATGAGGGTGGTCTATTCTAATCAGCCGGATACCACACGGCGGGTCGACTTACCTTAGTCGCCTTTTACGACGCCTCGGTAAGAAATGAGGGTGGTCTATTCTAATCAGCCGAATACCACACGGCGTGTATCGAATTATCATGTTTAACAATTTAACATTAAATTATGCGAAACAGTTAGTGTTATGGATAAAATATACTCTTACATTTGAATAAGTTCTACCAGATTTTAGTACATTTATGCCTTATGATGATTTTGCGCGTGAAATTGTGGCAAATTATTAATTCGCATTGGAGCAGTGTGGTAGGTTTTACGTTTTAACCTTGTTCTCCGAAAGAAAATAGAAGGCCTTTGCCTAAAATATAATCGTAATAGACCTTTAATTTTTATTGTACGATAGTAAAATGGCCGAAAGAGGTGCAAGATTGGGATGGTATGGACATGTAATGAGGAGGGATGAAAATCATGTGACTAAACGAGTATGAATGTGGATGGATATGTGACTAGAGGGAGGCCTAAAAAGAGATGGTTGGAATGTGTGAAATATGACATGCATATAAAAGGAATAGCGCCATAGTTGACGAATCACAGAAGAGAGTGGAAGAGAAAAACATGTTGTACCGACCCCACTTAGAGTGGGATAAGGGTAGGAGAAAGAAGAGTAAAATGGCCGAAAGTCTTCTTCTTAGAGTGGCATGTTTTTACGAAGTTCGCCGATTATTAAGGCAACCTGAATTTTTGATGCCACTAATCTGAATAAGGAACGGGTACGTTATATAAAACCATTGACGTAGGTTTACAGGATATAGGTAATATACTTATGGCTAACGGTTAAAAATAATCTAAACGATAGGAACCTTTTATTCTTATCGTAGAATGTTTCGTTTTCGCATAATGGCAGCCACTGAAAATCAGTTTTAGGCTCCCAGCCCTAGCTTAAAGCTGAGTGGTTTACCATTTTGTGACTTATTTTATTTATTTGTATTTAGTTTATTGTTTCTTCCTTTTAATATCCTGTGTTTTCGTTTTTTTAATCTGTTATATTTCTTTGTATTGTTCTTTCTTTTTTTCTGTATGTATATGTTAAGGTCACAAATAAAGCTTAAATTTGAATTTGAATTTTTGAGTATGGATTTTTGCTAAAACTGTTATCATAACCGTGCTTATTAACAGGGTCGCTGTATTTTCGCGTCTGGTTCTCCGTTCCCTCCGGTTCAATACGGTGGTAAGGAGTTTCATCCGGGACAGGGAAACAACTCGTATATATTCCCCGGAGTTGCTCTTGGGGTTATAGCGACGGCAACGCACCATATACCAGAAACTATGTTCCTGACTGCTGCTAGGGTATGTTCTTCAATTTAATATTATCAGTATTTTTATGTAATTTTTTTACAGGATGTCTTCAAATTACATGAGATGTTTCTGTTAGAAATCTTTCACAATGGCTAAAAATATTGTGCCTAGTGCTAGTGTTGATGGACTGTGTAAAAAAGAACGAACCTTACTAATTTGGCGGTGAAAAAGATCTTATAGAGTACTATAATTTGAAATTGGCGACTAAGCTAAAATAATGACGGCAAGGATACATAGTCTAAATGTCCACTACAAGCTAAAATATATAAAAATAAGATATGAAGATATTTTTGTTAATTTTAGGACGATGTTCGTTAGGTTAAATTTCATTTCCTCTTTTTATGCAAATGTGAAACATTTATTGTGAAAGTAAGAAACATTTAACGATCTTCTCGTATCTGAATACAATTATATATTTATAACTTTATTTAATATTAATAAAGATATGAAAACTTAATACGTCAAAAGATTCTGTTGCAGCCATACTAATTAGGTTTATTCACCTCCAACAAGTTTATTTAATAATGATCTTAATTGGTAACGGATTAGAGATCATAATACGGCGAAACTTTCGGCAGAAATAGAATGTTTATGAGTTCTAAAATTTGTTTGATTTTCAATTTTTTGGCAATGATATAAGGTATTATTGGCAATTGTTGATGTTATTCCAGATTGCGAGTACATGTTTGTATACAAAACGTATTCTGCGAGTGATGAGTTTAAGGTCATGACGTTGTAATTCATACACGAAAATATGTCAATAAAATATGTCACAAAATACAACCCAATGAATTCTTAAATTTTCAATATCAATATTCAATATACTTACCTTAAAATAAAGCCCCCTGATACGTAAATCTGTCCTACCCTTTATCTATAATTCAAAAGCTGTCCTATAATACAACGCGATGTCATGAAATATTAACATACTTTATACTGAATATCGTCGTATGATGAGTAGTCTAAATTCTAAATAATTTGCTTTCATTACACCGCAGTATAAAAATAAACAGTCTATATATCAATACATTATACAATATTTAGTTGTATAGAATATTAACTTGATATTGTAACATGATAGGATATTGAGTACATTTTATTGACGTCTGTTAAACCAATCATTGCCGTTAAAACCTTGATGGCTAATTTAACAATATTAACAGTCATCGTTACAAAAACAATTATATACGAATTCTTACTTCCTTATTTTCTCCACTGAACAAAGAGCATAAACCATGGGCTAACATATGGAATACACTGGAACAAAACATCTTTAAAAAAGCACCGTTTGAAAGTTTGTTGCACTGACATTGGAGGCATGTAGGAGGCAAGTAGGTCTCTCCTAGATCTATTACGAAGTCTCCAGCTTTTTTGATAGTAACTTTTGAAAATTTCTGCTCCCTAAAATAAATTAAAAAGAGAAACTATAACTGAACTACTTTGCTATACATAATCTGCGTGGGTTAAGCGAATGCATGCAATGGAGCCGGCAAAATTCACGTACCTTACATATGCAGGACAAGTCACAACACGTGTCTCAAGACGCCTCCATCAGCAAACATGCACACAAGCAATACTCACAAACACCACCAAAATCTCTACGATCGTTTCGCCCCGAAACCGAAGCATCATCAAGAGGATAGGCTCCACGATATAACCGTAATACGATTACGATTTTATCATGGGGCCAAATTGGTTTTGTATTGGCCAAATTGTATTTTGGTGCACCACGCATTAACCCAGCACACGACACGTTTTTGTTTTTTTTTTTTGTTAACTAGTCCCTCTGATATGGGAGTCAGAGACTTTATTTTCTTTTATTGTTTTGTCTAATAATTAGTTACATAACTTTTAGATTAGTCTACAGAGTTATCTTACATGTTTCTTGTTTACATATCATCTTAACGTAAAGGTTTCTTATCCTAACAGTAGTGTGATTATTTATTACATTTCTTTCTTACTTACTAATTTTGCTTACAATTTATTTTTACTTACAAACAGGTTATTAATGTTTATTATAAAGGACAGAGTCATATGCTACTTATTAAAGACACTTCACTTTTTATTCTTATTTTATATTTACTTATTATCTTATCTTATATTTTATTAATACTTTACATTCGCACACGACACGTTAGCCTAGATATCCGCATTTTATAGTCGCTTGAGTCTCGTCAAGAGACTGGCTCTGTGACAACCTACTGAAAAGTGTCTATACACTATATATATATATATAACTAGGTATAAGTGAATAAAAGGTTAGCTGATTAAACCGTGCATTGGTTAGCCCAAAAAATCGAGACAGCACCAACACCCACAAATATCACATTTAGGCTGACAATGTTTTCTATATTATTTACCTAACTTGGGTTGTATTTGTAAGATATATTGTAAGCTGTGAATAGAGGGAAATCATCGACGTATGAAATGCATTACTGTTTTCAATTATCCGCTGAACTTACTGTATTAATTGTAATGTGTCTTTTTTCAGACTCTCGCTAACTTCGTCAGTGAAGAGGATTTGAGTATCGGTCGCATTTATCCATCGCTAGCGGAAATAAAGGAAGCATCTCTGGCCATTGCTATTGAGGTCGCTAAGATGGCTTACGACGAAGGTATACCTTAATTCGTTTACTGATTTACCTCTTATGGAGCTATAAAGTCTTTTTAATAAATAAATCAATTAGCAAAACTTATTAGCAGAAAATAAGAGAGAAGAATTCCGATAATATTCGAAAATATTTGTTTTTCCAATCTTATTTGCACTAGCGAGGTATCGTCATAGAGTTAATGTATGGAAGGAAGCCAGCCTAATATGTGCCATATTGCACAGAGATACATTAAGACAAAGCCAATGGTATCTGTTTGTCTCTCTTTTTTATGTGTGATTAGACAAAGTTAAGTTTACGAGTTTCATCTACCCTCTCATTATTTATTGTGATACTCACAGGCCTATGGCTCTCCTACTCTTATAAAATAACTCTATGGGTATCATCGTATCATCGTATAATATATACCGATGATACATAAATGTATACATGAAATTGAAAGCTTATATCGGGTGTATTAAACGCACTTCCGTTCCCGTACATTGGGTAGATGGGTACAATGCAATAAGTAAATCGAAGCTCGTTTTTTTATCCGGGGTGTGCAAAGTCGGTATATTAGATTGGCTATTAGGGTAAGAAATTTGTACTAGTTTTCAAAAGTATTACATAATTTCTTTTATCTACTCTGATACTATAATTCAAAGATTATAAAACTGAAAACAAAATTCTTATGACAAACATTACGTACAGAACAAAAATAAAAAATTCAAAAGTTTCATTACGATACAGGTCTTGTATGGACACCTGTATCATAATGTAACTTTTTAATCATAACGATACACCTATAGAACTTCCAGCTGGACCAAGGAGGTTGAACCTCTACCTTAAAAAAATGGTTTCAATTAATGGGTCCGCGGCGACGCAACACGCATGCGCAATAGATGTTTGCGCCTTGGCGCCAATATATGACATTTAAAAAATCCTTTCAATATTTGAACGAAGTTTAGTTTTGTTTGTAAAAAAATAAGTTTTTGTGTAAAAACATGTCTGAGAGCGGGGATAGTGGTAATTGTACACCACCAGATATTCTGAAAGCTGCGTCAAACATGACCGTGAACCTGTTGCCGACGAAATCTAGGAGCAACTATATTAAATGTTACCACGAGTTCATGGAATGGAAACGTACGTTTTACGTATTATAGTATGAGAGTAGATAAAGTAGTGTATGATACTGTTTATAACTTGGTCTTATAACACTCGTGTTATAAGAACCCTTATTATGCAACAGTATCATAAACTACTAATATAAGTTTTTATTCTCATAAAATACAGATAAAAATCAAGAGAAGAATAGTCAACTTATAAAAAATTATATCGAGATATGAGTCACTTTATTCTTAACGTGCGATACGATTTTTCGGAAACAAATCTAATTATTATTATTCTCATTTGTATTAGGTTGATACCGTACAAAAGGTTTAGTAATTTAATATTTAAACCGTTATTTAAGTTATCAAGTGTTTATTATTGCATCTGTTTTCGTTTAACATACCAAAAACAACGTAGTATTATTTTTTTCACTTTGCATTTCTCTAATAGGTTGCGGTTCAGTTTATCCGACGCCTAAGGATTTCGTAAAGCACGTAAAGATGTGTCAGTACAACTTTTGTTATGAATCCCAGTTGCCAGACAGATATATCTGGCCTGAGTACCCTCCGGTCAGTTACAAAGACTTCGAAGGGAGGGGCTCGCCTGTTTTTGTTTAAATTTAGCTTCTTAACATCAAAAAAAGGTTTTAGTTCGAATGAAGAACGAATTTATTTGGACGGTAAAACGTTTTGAAGTATGTGACTAGATAGCCGTTAGACGTATGTTGCTAGGAAGTAGAATATCTCAATAATTTTTAGTATAGAATCGGCCAGTAAAATTTATTTATTCATATAATAATCCATGCCATATCATAATCATAATAAATCCATACTAATATTATAAAGAAAGTTTGTCCCTCTGTCTCTTGCACTCTTACGGCTAATTTATTAGACCAATATTGACAAAAATTACGTAGGTTTAAAGCTTATATACTTGTCTGAAGTGTAGAAGTGTATGGAAATTTGGTTTTTACCTTGGGAACAATAAATGGGGAATTTTAACGTAGAAATATACGCGTACGGAGTCGCGGGTAAAACTTGTAGGATATAATTCAGAAAACGACTTCTAAGTAATTTATAGAATAATTTATAGAATTAGGCGTTACTTTGCGGAGATCCATAATACAAAAGTAATAATAAAATTATTTTGCTATAATCAATTTTGCGATACTTCGACTTCTAAGTACTTCGGCGGGTGTTTTTGCAGTATCAAAATTTTTGGAGGTATCGAAGAAAGCTCTTGTAGGCTAAAGAGTTGTTCGTATTATTTGATGTCTTGGTAGTATTCTGTAAAAATAGATTCGTAACTAGTAGTTTATGTTTATTAGATTTATTACATAGAATGTCACAATTATTCTCTGTCAGTTACAATTACAGTATCGTAATAGTGTGTCGTAGAGATCAGATTTTAGAATTTCATAAAAAAAGGATATTACAAATATTTTAAACTAGGTTAATAATTTGAGCTAGCTATTCACAAATATGTCATAAGGTATTATTTTTGTATTTTAAACTCTTTCATATAATTATAACCAGCTGTCCAGTCCGCTTCGCAGGACCTTAACTCAAAGATATGTGAATTACAAAAACCCTCCAAACAGAAAGTAGGCAAAACAAAATTCCCGTTTTTTCGGGAACAAGGATAAAGACGTTTTGCATTATTGAGGGTACTTAACGCTTAGTTGGCGTGAACGAAATATCGGATATAATTTGTAGTAAATATTGAACAATTCATTGTATTTTATTGAACGACATTGTAACAAGTCCAGTTAAAAAACTTTTTAACAAAATTTCACGTCCCTACTGATAACTGTTCAGGAATTCCCTAGTCCGGAGCCAATCCTGGCAACAGCATTAGGTTTTTTTTTTCAATTTTCAGTGTTTCACATTTGATTTGAGTAGGCACTGGTGAGACACGCCAACGTGGCTAAACTAAGTCCATGTTGGGGTGGCGGTTACCGCTAATTGATACGTCCACCGCTGTTTAGAATATATACTCTAAATTGCTTGAACTATGGACATATGCATGATTTTACAATATTTCCTACATACTACTGACTTATCAATTATTTACTTAACTTAGCAGCATCAGATTATGCGTATCATAAACATGCATTGTCATCGGGACTCGACGAGTATGTAAAATTTCAGCTCAATTGGACATCGGTAAATGGGTCAAATTTAACTTGCAAGATTCCACCTTCACATATCGCCTATATTATTTCCCATTTTTTTATTTTTGCTAATTTTCAGAAAGCACATCAATTACCGCAACAATTTATTTGTTTTTCCACGGTAAAATTATAAATATTTTAAAATTTATCAACGTTTAAATGTTTGAAATTGCTCTCCTGTAAAATTGTGGTTTGACAAATATCACGTTGTTTTTCTAAAGAGGTTGATATATGCAAGTAAAATAAAAGCTTTTACAAAATATCAATATTATCTCTTGCAGGTTTAGCATCTGTTTACCCTGAGCCTAAGGATTTAGGCAAACACGTGGAGAATCAAATGTACAGCTATTACTACGAGAGCTCTATGCCAGTAGTATGGGATTGGAAGCCCGAAGAAAAGTTCAACGTGAGACCCATCCAGCCTGTCCCCAAGAACATTTAAATCAGTATTTTTAATTAATTTATTTAAATCATTACCGACACTTGAAACTACGCGTAATACATGTACAATTTGATAATGCATTACGTGAAGTGTTAAAACATTTCGCACGATTAGTATCAAAGTGATCGTAATTAAAATTAGTCTTAATTGAGTTAAATATATTGATGTCTTTATTTCAATGCCATCTGTGACATTACGCAAAAAACTAGTCTTGGCCTTCAAGTTATGAGATCTCTTTAACATTCACGAAATTGTAGGCGTTAATCTACGCATTAATGCAATTTGCCATAATACAGTTTTTTTTAATTCGGCCACTTTAATACTAAGCTTACGATTTATGTTAATTATAATTCATAAACGAGAGATCTATTATCGACACTATAAATAATTTTTTAAACGACTTTGGAATTTCCTGTTGCGATCAATTAAATATTTAACTCGTGTGATTACTTCACAAAGTCCAAATCAAATCAAAATAATCTTTGTTCAAATAAGCTCTTTAGAGCACTTTTGAATCGTCAAGGATCAATATAGTTCAGTTATCATGTAAATCGATCAAATATCAGTTTAGATTCTTGATTGATTTAGATAATTTTCTATTTAAATATGTAGCCATTACTATTTTATATTGATGAAAATGAAAATCTTCTTCCCATAATATCAACTAACAATTATACCTAGTTACTACTTCATACTGCATAGCAATAAAAGAAAAGAAACCTATGACACCTATGCCCTAGAGACCTATGATAGAGATATCTCTTTGGATCTCTCACTCTTTGACGGTCTCTTCCTCTCTCTTTCTTTCTCTGTCTCTCTTTCTCTCTCTTTCGTTCTCTTTCTCTCTCTTTCTTTCTTTCTCTTTCTCTCTTTCTTTCTCTTTTATTCTATTTTAGGATTCGTTTCCATTTCTGAAATCATGACTTACTATATGCTAAGATAGCGATAAGGTATAAATAGCTCGATAATCTGATACACTTTTAATTTTTAATTATTCTTAAAGAGAAGACATTTGCCCATAAATTACAATTTTTTTTCGTATGTAATGAGAATACTGTCAAATGTTTATGCCAAATAATAAATCTGAATACGACATTACATATATTTGCTTCATATAAGATGTCTGGAGGACTAAAAATATTGCCCATTTGGAAAGAAAAACTGTTAATAAAGTTCATTGTCGTTTAAAAGAATTAACTTAAATATGGATAAAGACAATAAATAAATAAAGAACAATAAAGCTTTCGTTCGTGTGCTATAGATATTTAAAGCTAATTAAAATAAAAAAATATCTATAGCGAACAAATTTTTGTTTTCTACATATTAATTTAATACCTTTTTTAATTTTAGAAATAATTGGAATTGATACTGAAAAGTTATCCGTTTATAATTTAAAAATCGATTTGTATTGTTATAATAATTTTTCATTATAAAAATACAAACGGTGATTTTACATAATTATTGCAATATTTATCGATATAAAATAATTTATGACGAAAATATACTATGTTTTAGTAGATGTTAGATATAGTATATAATATTATACGTATGTGTCAGTAGATGTAGTAGTTAATTGTGTGAGTTGTTGCCTTTATAACCTTTTAGCCCAAGTTCTTGTGAAAAAAAAAGTGTTAGTGATCTGTATCTGTCTTTACAAAAAGGCACGTTTGATTTACAAAATTTATATTATCATACGTATATAAAAGATTTAAGATATCGTATTTGTTTGCTTTATTAGATTTATTTTTTTATTTATATACAAATTCATTTTAAATCGTCAAGTATTATTACAGTGATATTTATATAATTCAACGTCTAGTCAGCGCAGGATTAAAATAACATCAAATTGTAATTATTAAAATTAATTTCATAAAAGACAAGTAGGAAATTATTTTTAAGAAATTCTAGTATATTTTACATTACTAAATTATATAAAAAATTATATATTTATCTTCGATCTATTTTGTCATTTTAAATGAAATTTATTGTACGTGTAAATTCGTAAAAAGAGGTTTTAGTTTCATTGAAAGTGGACATTCTTTTTCGTTTGCATAAATCATCGTTCGATCACAGATTTTATGAACTACATTAGAGCAGAGACAAACTAAAATGTATAGGCAAAATAAATCGTCAATTTTTATTTTTTTATTGTCATTTTTGAGAAAAATTATAATGGATAAATTTGATAAATTTTGCCGAGAAGGAGAAAAAAAGTTTGTATATAATCATCTACTATTTGTTTTTTTCAAGTTTATGTTCAAAGCAAAAAAAAAACATTCTGAAAGAAAATTAATAATCGATAATTATGATATTTATTATATTTCATATTGTTATTTTTATATATATTTGCGACTCGGAGTTGAGTATACGTTTCATATTCAGTATTTTTTAAGATAGTGAGACATTATTTTCGCTGAGCGAAAAAAAAAAGTTTTATGTTGAATCGTGTCCTATGTTATATCTGTGTATCGTTTGATACGTTGTGATTATGTTGCTGTGACATATAGGAATTATGGTTTTGAACTAACAATCTTTTTCATCTTAATTTTCTTATATAAACATACATGCGTGCGCCAACAAAAACTTTCGATTTAAGATGTATGTCAAACGACCATAGAAGCGTTACTAAATTAAAAAAAAAAGTTTGACGTTTTAATTTCGCGCTCACAACGTAACGCGTGTATATGGAATACGTCTAACAAAAAAAATATTTTCTAATCATATTTATTACTAATATATTTATTTAAAATTACTTTAAACTATTATTACTATAATTACTACTATAATTACTTGTTCACTAATGAGTGGTGTTTTAAACTGCCTAACACTAATTCATAAGTAATTGCACTTAAAGTTTACTTTGCTTTAATGAGCGCGCACAGTTATTGTCTATGCTTGGTAGTTGTATATTTAAAAAATTTCGACATCAAAGGAGAGTGCCAGAATTGGGCCTAAATGTTACAGAAACCCTACATACATCAAAAAATTCTTAGATTTTTTCAGTTTAAAAATCACTACAAATATTATACATTTTCAATGGCAATATGTTAGAAAACTTATTTAATAATGATATTTATAATGGTATTTAAGTAGTTAATGCCTTAAACGGAACGTATTATTGTCAACTTGTTACTTTTTAATTGCCTAAACAGCGCGGATTCCAGCTTTTTTAGTATAAATAGACCAAAAAATATATAAAGATTCCTTAATTACGTTTTTGTAAACATAATAATTTAAAATATTTATGTAAAAAAATATTGCAATATATTTCAATTATTGGGCATCTTTTCGTACATGTGGGCATAGACTAATAACTAAAATATACGTTGCGCTTATGATCGTGATTTCTCGAAATCTTTTGTTTCTCTAACGACAAAAATATGAATGATCAACTTTTACTTCAATGATGATAGCTTATTGTTATATTTTTATCACAAATCCCATCGTTTCTATTATGTTGATACTTGTAGTTGTCCATAACCTCAGACTTATCCCTCTTATTTTATAGTTCCCCCATAGAAATTAAATAAAATAATTATCGATCCTTAGATAACTGATATTTTACTATCTTACAACGTAAAAATTAATATTGTAATGTCTGGGCCCAAAGATATATGACATTCTGCACTCTCCTTTTTGACTTCTTTTCTTATACAACAAATTGTAGAAGCCATTGGTGTATTTAATAAAGGCATCTGATACGTTAATATTAAAGGATTATTGAATCCTTTGATATTTTTATTTTGTTGGTATGCCAACTTCTAAATTTAACAGTAATTATTAATAATCATTTCTACACTCGTCAACTAAAATATATATACTGAAATGTTATTTCTTCTTGCGAAGTTAAGTAAAGTCGCTTGAGAATTGTTTGACATATGGGCTCTGTATGTCACAAATAAGTAAATGTACAACACATTTACGAACATGCAAAAGAAAGTTCGTAATGTGCACGTCATAGAGTTCAAAGTTGGTATGTAAACTACAATTTCCAAAAACCAGCGAAAAAAACATTCGAACTATTCATGTATATGTTATATGGTTCCAGAAATTTATTAAGTTTCGTTTAGTTTGATTGACATTTTATAAAATCAGTATTTTATTCTAAATTTTTTAGAAGTTTTGATTCGGAAAGATTTAGCAAGTATTCGCGTAAAACTGATCACTTATATATTTTGGCATGTAGCCTATTAACTAGGTTCTGATTAAAATAATTTAGCCTGTAGCTTTAGCTGGAGATTTTCTATTTGCACTTTTACTACGTATATGACGGACAAAGGTGCAAGTTACTTTTTTACCATTCTTTTTTGCCTTTCCATTTGAACTTTTTAAAGAAAGAATATTATTCTTCGGTATGCCAATCAGCTGTGAACCGGGTGTTGCCTTATTCCCTAAAAACTTTTAATTCGACTTTACAGTTATGTAATATAAATCAGGGTTTATTTTTAAGCGCAGTCCAACAGAAAAAGGCCAGTTAATTTTGATCTTAAAAAAAAGTTTGTAATTCAAGAAATTGCTTTTATTTTCTAGGATATAACTTGTTCTATTGTAATAATTATTATGAATGGATGTTATTAATTAAACTTGTTCAAAACCTTAATTTGATTGTTTTATTTTGAAATTGATACAAATTTATGTAGCTAAGATGTATGAGTATATATTAATTTACAGCTGGAACGGAATAGACGTATGAAACAAATAATAGATAGATAGATATATAGATATATGGGACATTTACACACACGGTCGTCCGTCCCCAAAGTAAGTAACTTCATACTTGTGTTATGGGTGACGGACAACAGGTAGATATACTACATATATAAGTTTAAATATATACTTAAATACAAATACATACCCAGGCTCGAAGAACCAACAATTTGTTTATAGAAAATGTTGGCCCTCGGCGGGAATCGAGCCCGCGAGCCGCGGAGCTGAAGGCAGGGTCACTACCCACAGCGCCAACGGGCCAGTCAATATAGAATAGACGTATAAAACAAATAACGAAATGTTATTTCTTTTATACGTCTGTTCTGTAAGAAACTACCCATTGATATAGTGTAGGTAACTACTCTGTAGAAGCTCTTTAATTATTTATATTCGGCTTCTAAATCTTCTAGTGAATTCTTTAAAGAACAAGGAAATTGGTCGGTACTATGGGCCTCATACGAACGACCAACCATTCGTTGGGTGGAAGAGCAAGTTAAGTTCCGAGAAGACACTCTCATTAAACTATATCCAAATAGAGTTAGATCTATTTGGTTGAATTACGCAACCAACCAACTTTACCTTAAACCAAAATTACCCTTACAGATCATCAAATTCAAATTAAAAATATTCTTTATTCAAGTAAACTTGTAAACAAGTGCTTTTGAATCGTCAACTTTACTGCTGGTTCGGAAAGCTGTTCCTACCGAGAAGAGCCAGCAAGCAACTCGGCGGTTGCTCTTTTTAAAATATAAATCTTAAAACTAGTTACATTTATTTATTACTGTCTTGTACAGGGTAGAAGTGCACCTATCCACATATCCTTATCATCCAAGTAATCTTCAACAGTATAGTAGGCTTTCTGTATCAGCGTCTTTTTAGCAGTGTTTTTAAACTGCTGTAATGGCATGGCCAAAATTTAATCTAATACCCAAACCCACAAACGATTTACGTACTTTTGCGCAAAGCAGCAGTCGCAAGCTTATGTCGGTTCCTACTTTGTCTATTATATACATCACCTATCGATTATCAGTATACTATTTTCTTCTAGAAAATATGGATCTTACTTGTATGTAAGTAATGATTAAGATAATTAATAACCCGTTGAATTCAATCATTTAAATTTAAACGCACTAGATGACAGTGTGACAAAATATTTTTGTTGCAAAGAAATCTCAAAAGAATACCTGACGATTATAGATTTGCTTTCACTATGTTGATTGAGTGATGTTATTGCTGTTATTTCTTTGAAACTTTACTAGAAAACTGCATTTAATTTTTTGAAATTTGCATTCCAATCGTTTGTAACATCAACCTTCTTGAAGCAATGCTTAATGATAAAGAAAACAACATCATTATTTTCCGTATGTCAGAAAGTCAAGCAGAGTTTGTCAAGTTCTGAAATAATGTGACTGAAAATCTACAAATGTAGACCAAATTTTTGTTACATTTTTTGAAATGTTTTCTACACTTCATCAAAATTTAATGTAAGCAATCATTGATTTCCTTAAGTGCCATATATTTCTTGCGTTTGGAAGGTATTAAAGTAATCATTTCCTTCGCTGACGAAGATTATACTAGCTTTTTTTTAGCAATACTTTATAAATAGTTTCATATCTAATTTTTATTGCTAGTTATGTGATCGTTTTAGTTTTATTCAAATGAGTACTTGGAAGCTAATTATAGAGCCTTTAAACCAAACATAGCCCATGACTAGATCAATAACATATTAATGAATTAAATTTACTGTTGTAGAAATCCATTACGACAAAGCCGTGTCATCAGTTGTGTTTTTAAAAAATGTATAGTTCTGTTGGAAATTCAACATGCTCAAGAAAGGAGCTTTAGTGAAGTGTCAGGGGATATGAGAAGTCCGAATATGATTAGGGGAATAGATCATATAAGAGACCCTCGTTTAAATAAGGCAAGGTTTTATAATTGATGATCAACATAATATAACTACCATTAGTAAAACTCTTGACATCATTAGTAAAACTCTTGACACATCGCCCGTCCGTATATTTTTAGGAGTAGAAAAAACAATCATGCGTAAGATACGTATCAATTTACATATATATAATATAAATTAACTGGAAATAAATACTTAAAACTATCTAGATGACCGTTGAAGTTAATACACACATAATTTTATTAAAACTGTCTTTTATGAACTAACTAGCTGTGCCAACAACAGCTTCGCCCGTGTGGAATTCAGTGATTTACGAAACTTTTTCCGAATTTTCAAAATTTTGAACATAAAAGTAGTTATTGTGAGTTAACCGTGAGAGATAGAGATATGGTATCGCGGACGTTTTGTAATGTTTTTATACATCTACAATTCTCCACTACATTACTTAAGTGTATATCTGCTGGTTTACGCAGCGCACACGTCTAAAGCTTCTAGCAAGCAAGTTTTTTAACAACTGCGCGATCTCCTCAACACAATTCACATAATACCGATATGTACTATTTATTTAAACCATCCGGAAGTATTGCACTATCTTTTGGCGAAAACCGTACAAAAATCCGTTCTGTAGATTTTGAGAAAACAGATTACTTATAGACAGACAGCTTTGGGACTTTGTTTTATAATAAGTTTATTAATCCTTAGCTTATGACTAAATGCATCCGCGACAAAACTATCTGAAATTTCACGACGTTAGTAGTGCTTGCTATATTTTAAGTGGTAGGCATTTGGAGTATTAGAGTTTACTATTATTTCTAGGGTTTAGCATTTACTCTAGAAGAGAGACAAGCTCTTGGTATACAAGGTTTAATAGCAGCGGAATACAAAACTCAGCAGGATCAATTGAACATATGTAGAGTGTCTATCGAGAGGTATAAGGATCCTTTGAATAAATACATCTACTTGGTCGAATTGCAGGTAAAGCATTTGAAAGTGTTATGTTTTTTCTTTAGTTTCTTTAAATTAATCATAGATTGTAGATAGAGAATTAGAGCACTTTACCATTACCGCAGGTCTGCAGCTTTTTTGTATAATATGTGTGTGTGTGTGTGTTTATGTGGTTGTGAGTGTGTGTGTGTTTGTGTGTGTGTGTGTGATAGAGACAGTACTGAGTAGAGATAGTCTAACTATAAATAGAAAACTGCTACTATGCCATGATTCAAGTCTGACAGAGTCCACCACAGCGCGTCGCTTTAAGCCGAGGTCCGGCCTCACAGGAGGCACCCTTAAGGCGACTCTCCCAGGATGCTGCGAGCGTCGATCGAGACTCGCTCTCCCAGTTTACACCCCCGACGATGCTTCCGCGCTCGCCCACTCTCTTGGTGACGCTGTAAAAGCCATTAGGGCTAACAGAATTAGTTACCATTAGTGTTCAAAAAAAAATATATATATATGCATGATGTTACTAATATTCTACATAGCCTTATGTAAGCTGTGATAGCCTAGCGGTGAGACCGTGCGACTCTTTCAAGGGGAATACGAGTTCAAATCCGGGCAGGCACCAATGAGTTTTTCTATTAAAACTCATGTGTCTAATTGATAATTTCAATTTATCACACGCTTTCCGGTGAAGGAAAACATCGTGAGGAAACCTGCATATCTCTAGAGTATTCTAGGGATATGTGTAACCTACCAATCCGCATTGGAGCAGCGTGGTAGGTATAAGCTCCAATCCTTCTCTCCAAAAAACGGAGAGAGGAGGCCTTAGCCCAGCAGTGGGCATAGTAACAGGTTGTTACTTTACTTTACTTTTACATAACCTTATACACTAAAAAAACTGCCGGAGTTTTTATACTCAATGAATTTGACTAGTTTAAGTGAAACCATTGTTTTAGGAAAGAAACGAAAGACTATTTTTCAGTCTTCTTTCAACGGATATTGAAAAATATTTGCCGATTGTATACACCCCTACGGTCGGTCTTGCCTGCCAAAAATTCGGCCTTATTTATAGAAGACCTAGAGGCTTATTCGTGACAATTGCTGACAAAGGGCATATCGGTGCCATCCTTCAGAATTGGTAAGCTCCTTTATGCTATGTAATAAACCAACAGTTAGTGCCGAACAGGCAAATTATAGCAACACAAATTACTCCTTTAACTGGCGACTAAATGCATCCGCGTATAGTATAACACTATTTTTATCAGTCTAGTAATTAAACAGGTCTTCTAGAAATGCTAAACTCGAGTTTACAGTTAATTTTTTCATTCAGTAAATTTTCATTTAATTTTTATAGGAACGCGTGTAAGATTATTTTATTCTCAATACAGTCTTTAGTAAATGCTAAAATTTAAAAAATTTAGTTGACATTGGTTTTTAAGGCATCAAAGCAAAATTATAGAAATGATGAATATATATAGACGGTATATCTAGTATTTTCGAGAAAAATTGTGTATTTTAATTTCAAGGCACGTAAGCTTACAACCGTTATACAACAATTTTTAAAATTTTGTCTCGGTTCTTGTAATGCAGCTGAACTTTCGCTAATCTCAGAGTGATCGCTGATCCGACATAGAGGCCCATGTCAATACTATATAGTTAAAAGCTTTGATAAGTTACAATAGTAATGCATATTGATAAATAAATATAATTTTATTTACTTAATTTTCTAACATAAACTTCTATTGTTATTTCGCCGTGTGGTATCCGGTTGAGTAGAGTTGAGCACCCTCTTTTTTACCAAGGGGTCGTAAAATATATCTAAGGTTACTTGACGTCAGGCAAGCGTCCGGTCGTATAATACGTAGCCAAATCATGTGACAACATGTTTGTAACATGTTGTCCAGACCCCACTTAGAGTGGGATAAGGGCAGGAGGATGATAAGACTTCTATTGTTATTCAATAGTTAGCCAAGTCTTATAAATAATGTGTTGTTATGTGTCCTAGGCCAGAACAGGATGTTAGAGCTATAGTATTCACAGATGGAGAAAGAATTCTGGGCCTGGGAGATCTAGGAGCTTATGGAATGGGTATACCAGTGGGCAAGTTGGCTTTGTACACCGCCCTAGCGCATATCAAACCACATCACTGCCTACCTATTACGTTGGATGTTGGAACTGATAACAAGGTTTAATTTCAGAGTACGGAATAAGATAAGCGAATAATATCAATGATTCCTCATAAATGACGTAAATATGGCGTAAAATTTATTATGAAACAACATTATCTGGGTTACTGAAAATGTATTTTGACTAGCTATTTTCATTTTGAAAAAAATTATTTAAGCGACATGCGGGTAATTAAAATAAGGGGATTATTAAATTAAAATTTCGAATGTTAAGCTTTTAAGATTAGATAGAGCTGGATGTTCTTTTTGTAAATCGTTAGAATTTAAATTTACTGCACTCTACTAAAACGTCGGTTTATGTATAGGCCGCTAGAATGAGAGCGGTCGAAAGGATAACTCTTTGCAATATGTAATTTAATGCTTTATTTAGTTTTTCCTACAAAAAAACTTTATAAACAATCTTTATAATATTAAAACTCAATGTTATGTTTAAACAGTTCACATTAGGTGCACTTTGGAAGACTGACACCTGAACTAGGATTCCCTGTATTTCAGGTCGCAAGAAACTATAGTAACAGCCCGTCGTTATGCCCACTGCTGGGCTAAGGCCTCCTCTCTCCGTTTTTGGAGAGAAGGATTGGAGCTAAGACCTACCACGCTGCTCCAATGCGGATTGGTAGGTTACACATATCCCTAAAATTCTCTAGAGATATGCAGGTTTCCTCACGATGTTTTCCTTCACCGAAAAGCGTGTGATAAATTGCAATTATCAATTAGACACATAAGTTTTTAATAGAAAAACTCATTGGTGCCTGCCCGGGTTTGAACTCGTGTTCAAGAAACTAGAAGCAAGAAACTAACATGTAGTATACTACGAAAAATCAAATTATTCTTTTGCTGTAATCCGCGATAAAAGAAAATATATGTAGTGTGTACTATTCGTTCTCATACCTGATGCATGAAGAATTCGTGAAAACTTATCCACTACCTGCCACCAATAATACACAATACACAAGAACTGCACACATTCACTACCACAATCTCAACTATCGTTTCGCCCCGCAACCGAAGTATCATCATCAGTAGATAGACTCCACGACTTTGCGATTGTAGCAAAATAATATATTCATTACTTTTGTATTATGGGCCACCGTAAAGTAACGCTTATTCTATGAATTATAGATAACTTTTCTTATTAAAAACCCCATAAGTTCATAAAACAGAAAACTTTTTGTGTTCACTGTCCAATCGAAATATTGTAAGTAAAGAAAGTTGAAGAAACAACGTATACAGGTCTCCTAAGTTTTTACGATGACTAGTTACCTCCACTCGATGGAAAACGGCCTCCAATCTCAAGGAACCATTATTTTTAAGCAGCCAAGGCTTTTAGACATGGTAATTCCTCGAAGAGACGTCTATCACTTGAAAACAAAAACAATTTGTAACATGTTGTGTTGTTTGTAGTCACTTTTAGAAGACCCGCTGTATTTAGGCCTGCGGCAAACGAGAGTTCGCGGACAAGAATATGACGATTTTATTGACGAATTCATGAAAGCTTGTATTGAACGTTTCGGACCCAACACACTTTTACAGGTACTGAAGAAATAATGTATTCATCGTGCCCTTATCCCACTCTAAGTGGGGTTGGAACAACAAGCTACAAACATGTCACATGATTTGGCTACATATTTTACGACCTGCCGCCTGCCTGACGTCAACTTACCTTAGACGTATATTACGACCCCTCGGTAAGAAAAAGGGTGGTCTATTCTCCTCAACCAAATACCACACGGTCGGTCACTTTACCTTAGTCGCCTTTTACGACAACTCGGTAAGAAAGAGGGTGTTCTAATCTACTCAGCCGAATACCACACGGCAAGAAATAATGTATTATTTTTACCATTACAAGAATACGCTTCAGTTATGAAGTCTGCAGGCCTACCATGAACTCTTATTGCGATTCAATTGAAGACGACGAGCTCGAACCGCTTTCTCTTCGTACCATGAAGTGTGAATTCCATTGGGGTCGTAATGTTTGAAAAGGATAACGTTATATGAACTATAGATAACTCTGTTTCTTTTACTCATATGTTCTTAGGACGAATTCCGAACGCTCATTCGGCAACGACTTAAAGTGTGCGTCTTTAAGACATCATGATATGAAAAGTAAAACAATTTCGTTTACGTCTTCAATTGAGTCGCAATAAGAGTTCATGGTAGGCCTGCTGTATTTGTTATTTTTGTACATAACCACTGGCTTCCGAACAAGCGTCGACTTATCTAATATATTGTGATTATTCTCCTGGGTTTATCCAACTTTAAGTGGTCGGTACAATATGTTTTAAACATGTCTTGACATGATTACTCTAGGTATTTTACGACCGGCCTGCCTGACGTCCACTTGCCTTAGTCGCCTAGTCGACACCTCGGTAAGAAATAAGGGTGGTCTATTTTACTCAGCCGAATACCGCACGGTAGCACATATTCTATTGTGATATGTGATAATGTTTTATTAAATATCAGATATGAAGTATTGAGTGGACACTAATTATCCTACTATTACTATATCCTACTCTTAATATTTCAAACTACACCACGAAGTATAGACCCACGCAAGAGTTTTTTTTTTCCTCTTGTTAATACAGTATTATAACGTTAATAGAATAAAAACAAATACCTATTGTACCCATAAAATAAATAATGTACATAATACACATTTTACATTATTTAAGAATACATTTTTTAGAAGGCCTTTTTTCTAAAATACATACAAAAAACGGCCAGAGGCGATGGTTATCTAGGAAATTAATGGCTATATGCTAATTTGATAAATACAATTATTGCATAAAATTATTTTGTTTTATTGTCTGTTCTAGATTTGTGATATAGAGTATTCCAAAATTTTCTTGCAGTTTGAAGACTTCGCTTTGGCGAACGCTACAAGGCTTCTTGAAAAATATGTGAACGAATATTGCACTTTCAACGATGATATACAGGGTACGGCGAGTGTAGCTGTTGCTGGACTTTTTGCTGCTACTAGGATCACCAAAAAAAAGATTCAAGAAAATGTTTTTATGTTCCTTGGAGCTGGATCAGTAAGTATATATATACACATCTTCTAATTCGGCCGTGTGAGATCCGGCTGAGTAGAATAGACCACCCTCATTTCTTACAGAGGTGTCGTAAAAGACGACTAAAGTAAGATAACCCGCAGTGTGGAATTCGTTTGAGTAGAATAGACCACCCTAATTTCTTATCGAGGAGTCGTAAAATACGACTAAGGTAAGGCGACGTCAGGCAGACGGCCGGTCTAAAATACGTTGCCGAATCATATGTTTTATAGCATGTTGTGCGGAACTCAGAGTGGGATAAGGGCAGGAGGATGATGATGACAAATATTCTAATTAAACTTTACACTAGAAGATTCTACATTTACAATTATAAGATGGTCTTGTTTTGTAAATCAAAGTCGTGCAAACAACGACCACCAACTTTTTTAAATAAAGAAATGTTAAATTTTATACTGAAAAAAAAGCGTATTCATTAAAAAAAAACAATAGAACATGGAAAACAACGGCTTTCAGTACTTTTAGATTTAAAAAAACTACCGATACTTTTCCGATTTCTCTCGAGAGACATTAAAACCGTAGCTGTATAATTTAAAATATCAATGATTATTTTTAAGATTATCTTTATTTCTGGTATACATTTAGTATCATGAATATTTCCATTACTACACTCAATGTTAGAGAGTGATGCGATAATAACTCCAGAGCTTTTAGTACGGGATTTGAATTCTTATATACAAGGAGTTTATAGAGCGCCTTGTCGTTCAAGGCAGATTTGAGGGCACCATATATGAAAGCAGTCATATATGGTGCCCTACATATCATGGGTAATACCCATGATATGTACAGATCAATTACTGCTAATTAACGAATTCACCAAGATAACAGTTAGGAAGGGTGGGAGATATTTAGCAAGTGATATGCTTATTCACTATATGACGACGACATCGATCTGTCTAGGTATATCAACAGAGTATTTCAAATTAGCATTAGCAGGCAATTTAACCTTCATGCAATTGAAATGGATTGAAATGTACAATTGAAAAGATTTAGTTCAGAATATAATAAAATTTATGAGGTAAAGAAGCTGTGATAGCCCAGGTGAGACCGTGCGATTCTTTAGAGACGAACATGGGATTCAAACCCGGGCAGGCAGCAATGAGTTTTTCTATTAAAACTTATTTGTCTATTTGAAATTTGCAATTTATCACACGCTTTCGTTGAAGGAAAACATCGTGAGGAAAGCTGCATATCTCTAGAGAATTCTAGGGATATGTGTAACCTACCAATCCGCAATAGAGCAGCGTGGTAGGTCTTAACTCCAATACTTCTCTCCAAAAAACAGAGAGAGGTCTATTCTCAGTAGTGGGATATTAACAGGCCGTTACTTTACTTTTGCTTTTATGAGGTATATATCTCAATGTTAAAAAGGTTTACACAAACCAGCATAGTAGGTATGACTAACCAAATTCTTGTGTCAATGTTTACTTTACCAATCTCTTAAGGGTATAAGCAGTTTTTGAGTGTTGTAACATTAATAGGGTGATAATTAGTCGCAACATCAAACAACATAGCTTTTTCTTATTAGGCGGCTACAGGAATAGCGAATTTGTTAGTAGCACATATGGTTGAAGAGGGTATGAAGGTGGAAGATGCTCGGAAACTAGTGTACCTGTTCGATATAGACGGTGTTTTATCAAATAAACGTCAAGGCGGATTGCCAGCTCATGCGAAGCATTTTGGAAAAGATATCGAACCGGAGAAAAACTTTGAGAAGTGCGTCGCTAAATTGAAACCTACTTGTCTAATTGGTTAATATGATGATATTTATTTTTCTCACAAGCTCTCCCCACGACTTTATTCGCGTATTATTGTATTAAGTTTGGTGTCCAAATACCCAAATAAATAATTTTTTAAATTCCATATATATTAGCCCTCAATATAAGCTGCAATTGTAAAAATTCCATCAATACTGCTCTAACCAATTAGCAACAGATACTCAGACATAGAAAAAGCTGTGATCGCCCAGCGCTGAGATCGTGCGTCTCTTTCGAGGGGGTTATGAATTCAAAATCTGGCCAGACACCAATGAGTTTTTCTGTTAAAAATGATGTGTCTTATTGATATTTGCAATTTATTGAGCACTTTTCTGTGAAGGAAAACATCGTGAGGGAACCTAGAGATATGCATCTCTTGAGAATTCTGAGGATATGTGTAACCTATCAATGCCAACCGCATTGGAGCAGTGTGGTAGGTCTTAACCCCATTCCTTCTTTCCTAAAACGGAGCATATGCCCAGCAGTGGCACAGTAATAAATATTCCTTTTTTGTGCTCAGAGAGATAGTTTTATACTTATTTTATTTGGTTGTTATACTTTTCATTTTAGAACATTTGACTGGTATAGATTGAATGAGCATATTATTTTAAAGTTTCCATATTCATAAGATCACTCTAAGACCTCAGTTAAATATAAAAGCTTTTATTTTTAGTAAACTATCTTCATTTTATTTCGATTTATGGGAGTTGATATCTATTTTTAAGCTCGATTACGGCATCTATTGTCTATTCCTAGGTTGTTCGACGGTTGGTGGAGCATTTAATGAAAGAATACTAAAACAAATGGCTCAGAATACAGAGAGACCAATTATATTCGCCCTTTCAAATCCTACAAGCAAAGCCGAGTGCACTGCACAAGCAGCATACGATCATACGGGGGTATTTTAAACAAGTTTATGTAATTATTTTCTTGTAGTATAACAATGTTTAATCGCGTGAATAAAATATTCTTTATTAATAGATATAAATGAACAAAATTTTAATTATTTATATTACGCGTTTAAAATACGTGTCATATTTAACTGTAATGTACTTGTATAGTTTTAATTATCATTCTCTTGTCCTTATCCCACTCTAAGTGGGGTCAGCAGAACATGTCATAAATATGTTGTTACATGATTCGGCGATAGGTATTTTACGACCGCCTGACGTCATCTTACCTTAGTCGCCTTTTCCGACACCTCGGTAAGAAATGAGGGTGGTCTATTCTACTCAATAGGATGCCACACGGAGGGTCAACTTACCTTAGTCGCTGTTGTGGTTCGTGCTTCGGGCAGGGGTATTAAATATAGACTTTTGTACAAGGTGTTTATTATGACTTATGGACAATGTTAATACACAGTATATAGATCATGGACGCTTGTTATAATGTGACGCCATCTTGACAAATCTCTTATGGCTAGTGATGTTCGATGACATTAGTGACGTACCATAACATCCCCCTCATTAGAAAAGCTAAAATATTTAAATTTTAGAGTTGACACAGTTTATACAATTAACTAGACTTTTAACAACTTTGGAAAAGACAATTTGTTGAACTTAAGACTTACAGCTTATATAATATTATAGACTTAGTTACTTAGTTAATCAGTCTTTCACAGCCATGACAAAGACGTTTATAAATCTAATTGTCTGGGTTGTCTTATAATTCTACCATACCTACTGCGCTTTTCAACAGGAGTATGATGTTCTTCAATGGACTGTGAGACTATAGGAGATGTCTTGATATTTGGACTTGTTTGTGACATATCTTGAGATACAGTTTGAGGCGACTGTGGAGGCTTTAAAATATGTTGTCTATTTCTTCTTCCTAGAAATCCATCTGTACCTTCAACTGTATAAGACCTAGGCTGTTCACACTTTGACTTTACTGTTCCTGTAATCCATGGAGTATTTGGCATTTTTTTAAAATAGACTTTTTCTCCTTCTTGTAATTCTGGTAATGACACTGACTTTCTATCATAATATTCTTTCATTTTATTTTTATTTTCTTCTTTCTTTCTTATATATTCATTTAATTTGACTGTTCGTGGTTTTAAATTATTTGTGACTGTTGGTAATTGTGTTCTTAATGAACGTGACATTAATAATTGTGCTGGAGATGGTAGATTTCCTCTAGGTGTATTCCTGAATTGAAGCAAAGCAAGATATGGATCTCTTCCTGACTCCTCTGACTTAGTAAGAAGTTGTTTACATATCTTTACTGCAGACTCTACCAAACCATTTGACCTTGGTATATATGGACTTGACGTATTATGATGTATTCCCCATTCAATAATAAAATTCTTAAACTCTGCAGAATTAAAAGGTGGACCATTGTCAGAAAATAACTCGACTGGAATACCATGCCTACTAAAAATACTTTTAAGACAAACAATTGCTGTTTTAGAGTTAGTACTCGCCATTGACATTAATTCAATATAATTTGAGTAATAATCTTGTACTACTATGTATTTTCTAGATTTATAATCCATAAAATCAACACCAACTTTTTCCCATGGTAATAATGTAACATCATGTGGATGTAGCGGTTCTGAAGCATTAGAACTTCTATGTGACAGACATGTATGACAAGACTGAACAATATTTTTTATATCTGTTGACATAAATGGCCAAAATACATGACCTCTGGCAAACGCTTTTGACCTTTCAACTCCCAAATGACCACTATGTATTATTTTTAAAATATTTGACCTTAACTTTTTAGGTATGACTATACTATTACTTCTAAATATTAAATCATTTTCTGTATGTAAATCAAATCTATATTGCCAATATTGATGCAAGTCTTTATGAACTTGATTTTTATTTGACGGCCATCCTTGTTTACAGTATTTTTTCAGAATCTGTAGACTTTCATCTTCATTAGTTCCTTTGACTAGCCACTGTAGACGTTCTGAAGAGACTGGTAATGACTTAATTAATAAATTTACATGAACAATGACATCATCATCTAATTCATCTGAACTTGTTTCTGGGAGTGCTGCTCTTGACAATGTATCAGCAATGTACATATGACTGCCTTTCTTGTAGACTACATTTAAACTATAGGCTTGTACTTTCAACATCATTCTTTGTAGACGTGTTGGGACTTCGACTAAAGGCTTTTTAAACAATGTTATTAAAGGAGCATGATCTGTCTCTACAGTTATATTTTGTCCATATATAAATTGATGGAACTTAATGCAGGCAAAAACTATAGAATAGAGTTCTTTCTCTATCTGAGCCATTCTTTGTTGTGTATTTGTTAAAGTCTTTGAAGCATAGTAGACTGGATGTTGATTTTGTAACAAGACTGCTCCGACAGCACTGTTACTAGCATCACTTTGTAGGACAATAGGATCATGTACATTGAAATGTGACAATACTGGAACTTGACATATTAATTGTTTAAGATGACAAAATATTGTTTCATGGTTGGCAGTCCACTGCCAATCAATAGACTTTTTTAATAATTGGCGAAGAATTTCTGTCTCGCTGGCCATATTTTTAATAAAAGGACTTAAATAATTAAGCAGACCTAGAAATCTTTGTAAATCTTTTAGACAGGTAGGAGAGGGCATTTCTTTAATTGCTCTGACTTTGTCTGGATCAGCTGTGATTCCATTTGCTGAAAATATATGACCTAGATATTTAACACTCTCCTTGGCAAATGAACATTTTTCTTTATTAAATTTGACATTATACTCCTTTGCTCTCTGAAAGACTTTATTTAGACGTTCATTATGCTCTTGTAATGTTTGACCACTTACTAAAATATCATCACTGTATACTGCTACTCCTGGTATGTCACCAAATATTTCAGTCATGGTTCTATGAAAATATTCAGGAGCACAGTTGACTCCATATGGAAGACGTTTGAAGCGATAACGACCAAAAGGTGTATTAAAAGTTGTGAGGTATGAACTCTTCTCACTCAACTTACACATCCAAAATCCACTACTGGCATCTAAGGTGGAGTAATATCTGGCACCAGCCACCTTAGCACGGACTATATCTACTGACGGTATAGGATAATGAGTCCTATTGACTGCTTGATTTAAATTACGGGGGTCTAGACATACCCTTAATTGACCATTTTTCTTTTCTACTAATATTAATGAACTTACCCATTCAGTGGGCTCTG
Source organism: Morpho deidamia (assembly GCA_947086505.1). Classification (NCBI taxonomy): domain Eukaryota; kingdom Metazoa; phylum Arthropoda; class Insecta; order Lepidoptera; family Nymphalidae; genus Morpho; species Morpho deidamia. The sequence continues at coordinate 11,965,656 of CAMTZC010000010.1, forward strand.
TGACCTTGGTAATGACATCCATTTTCTCCATCTTCTCAAGCTCTTGTAGAAGTCTATTATGTAATGCAAATGGTACCTTCCTTGGAGCATCGACTTTTGGCTGGACCTCAGGACTTGTACTTATGTGACACTCACCAGGAAGACAACCAAGACCAGAAAAAACAGAATTATAACATTCTATTAGTTCATTTAATTTTATATTGTTTGACTGCATTGGTTTTAATGACTGTGACTGACTTGAATTTAATGACTTTGACTGACTTTTTAAAACTTTAGGGTTTATTGACTGATTTAAATTTGACACATGACTTTGACTTATATTAGAAGACAATTGACTATTATTTTCGGATGTCTGGACACTTGTAGTATCTACAAAAAACACTCTTTGAATTAAGCCAATTTCTGAGCAGGTGAGTCTACCTAATACAGTTGGTGAATTCACATTCGCTATTATAAAATTAATTTGTTTTGTTATATATGAGTCATTAAATTGAAATCTACACTTTAAATTTTGTTGACCTAATACTTCTAGACTGTTACCAGTATATGACTTAATCTTAACATCAGTCTGACATAATAAATTATTTATATTAAGTGAATCATAAACATTTTTTGACATAATATTGACATCACTGCCTGTATCAATTATACATTTTACCTGTGACTTATTTATACATAAATTAATTGTCCATTCACTTGACAATGACTTAGACGATTGAATATGTCCTATAAACATATCATCTTGTGCCGACATTACTTGTTGTTCATAATTATTTGACTGTACATATTTCACTGACTTTGACTTAATTGACCGACAACATATTGCATAATGACCTATTTTATAACATTTTCTGCACTTCTCACTCATCGCTGGACACTTAAAACGATGTATTTGACTGCACCTTGTACACACTTGCTTTGACTGTTGACTATGACTCTGATTGACTCTTGTTGACTTAGACATTGATCTTGAACTTGACTGTTGACTTTTATTATATAAGACTGTACTTTTTTCTGCTGCCAATTCATCTGTTTGATGTCTGGAAGCGACCATGGCTTTTGCCATCTCTAAGGCCTTATCAAGATCTAGCTTATCTTCAAGCAATAATTTTTCTCTAATGTAATTATACTTTTGATGCATATTACATATAAACAGTATTTTAATTAGACGTTCCTGTAGCTGTCCTAGCTCACAGTTTTGTGACCTTAATTTCAATGTGCAAGCAAAATCATCTAATGATTCATTCTCATCTTGTTTGTATGTGAAAAAATTATGACATTCATAAGTTAGGTTAACTTTTGGAGCAAAATGATTTTGAAATAATTCAATGAGCTCATCATATGTGACTGTATCTTCGTTTTTTCGAAATGTATTGAATATATCGACGCATTTTTCACCAATGACATGCAAAAATAAAGCTACTTTTCTGCCATCACTTTCTTCATCCATGCCTGAAGCACGTAAATATATTTTAAAAGACTGTACCCATTTTTTCCATTGTTGTGACAAATTACCTCGCATCATCATAGGCTCAGGACTGGACATTCCCGAAATCTTCTTGGACTTCTGGTTTTGTTCCGACATGGCGGCGACTTTAGCACGCGATCTGCACAATGACTATTTGTATTCCAATTAATCTCTGACATCCCTTTGTATGTCGACCACTTCTGACACCATGTTGTGGTTCGTGCTTCGGGCAGGGGTATTAAATATAGACTTTTGTACAAGGTGTTTATTATAACTTATGGACAATGTTAATACACAGTATATAGATCATGGACGCTTGTTATAATGTGACGCCATCTTGACAAATCTCTTATGGCTAGTGATGTTCGATGACATTAGTGACGTACCATAACAGTCGCCTTTTATTTTATTTTTTTTTTTTTTTTTTTTTTTTTTTTTTTTTTTTTTTTTTTTTTTTTTTTTTTTTTTTTTTTTTTTTTTTTTTTTTTATGGAATAGGATGGCAAACGAGCATGCGGTTCACCTAAAGTAATCACCGCCGCCCACGACCTCTCGCAGAGCGAGTGTGTTGCCGTCCTTTTAAATGGTGGAATACACGCTTTTTGAAGGTACTTATGTCGTACCGATCCGGAAACGCTGCCATAGGGAGATCGTTCCATAAAATGGTAGTACGCGGAATGAAATTATTTGAAAACCGCACTGTAGTGGATCGCCACGCATCCAGATGGTGAGGATGATATTTTAACCTGTGACGTACAGTGCGGTTATGGAATTTGGCAGCAGGAATCAGGTCATATAGTTCAATGGAACACTCTCCGTGGAAAATGCGATAGAACACGCATAGTGATGATACGTTTCTACGCATTTCCAAAGAGTCCAGCCGTTCGCTGATCACCCGGTCTCCAATAATACGAGCTGCTCTGCGCTGTATGCGATCAAATGGCTTAAGTTGGTACTGGGGTGCACCAGCCCAGAGATGAGAACAGTACTCCATGTGAGGCCGGACTTGTGCTTTATATAGCGCTAGTCTGTGAGCCGGCTTGAAGTAATGCCTCGCTCTATTGATAACACCCAGTTTTTTAGAGGCCAACTTAGCCTTCCTTTCCAAATGACCGCGATACTTGCAGCTATTGGAGATGTCGAGACCCAGTATTTCGATACTACTCGAGCCACTTAAGAGAGTATTCTCGAAAGACGGTGACGCGACAAATGGTGTCGTTTTTGCGGTTAACGCGCAAACTTGCGTCTTCTGGGGGTTAAATTGAACTAAATTTAATTTACCCCATTCGGAAATCTTCCGTAAGGTGGTTTCAACAGAAGACACAAGATCTTTTCGGCACTCGTCGACCTCTTTCCAAGTGAGTCTTGCGCTACCGGTGTATATGGCATCCACCGTGCTGTCATCTGCATAGCAATGAATGTTAGGATCATCTAACATGTCATTGATATGCAGAAGAAACAGTGTAGGAGATATCACACAACCTTGAGGAACACCAGCATTCACAGGCTTAAGATTCGAGCAGAATCCGTCGACAACAACACGTATGCTACGCCCAGTGAGAAAGCTGGAGATCCAAGAGCGAAGACTCTCTGGAAGCCCGTAGGAATGTAGCTTTGAGAGAAGTGCCCTATGCCATACACGATCGAAGGCTTTCGCCATATCCAGACTAACCGCAAGACCTTCTCCCTTGCTTTCTATTGCCGCTGCCCAACGATGAGTCAAGTAGACCAGAAGATCACCAGCCGATCGACCGTGTCGAAAACCGTATTGACGGTCGTTGATCAGCTCATGATCCTCAAGGTATGACAGAAGTTGACGATTGATAATCATCTCCATAACTTTGGAAATGAGGGAGGTAATGGCAATAGGTCTGTAGTTAGCGGGATCTGAAGCATCGCCTTTTTTAGGGATCGGATGGATCAAAGCTGACTTCCATGTATCCGGGACTATGCCTTGTGAGTAGGAGAGCCGAAATAGGCGCGTTAGTACAGGCGTTAACTCGGGAGCACACCTTCGGAGCACAGTTGGAGAGATACCGTCAGGCCCACTCGACTTATGAATATCCAAGGTCAACAGAGCTCGCCTAACAGCTTTTTGGTTGAACTTAATATCTGGCATTGAGCTCTGACACCGAGGGATAGAAGGCGGTGAAGTTCCCTGGTCATCCATGGTCGAGTTTGAGGCAAAGAGATTCCCCAAAAGATCGGCTTTCTCCCTTGCAGTATGAGCCAGTGCATTGTTCTCCATGCGCAAAGGAGGAAGTGAAGGTTGGTCAAAGTTACCAAGCGCCGCTTTGGAGAGTGCCCAGAACCGACGCGTTCCAGATGGATATTGCTCAAGCTTCTTACCGATTTTGACAATATACTTAAACTAGACGTCGGTAAGAAATTAGGGTGGTCATTTACGTGGTTGGTGAGTGTGGTGGACTTTTATCGTCTTAATATCCATGCAATTAATATCTAAGATATTAAGTCTAGATGTGGTTTGTTTGTGATTAATTTAATACTTTATATAAGACTTTCCCAGACATTTTTGCTATTCCCAAAACTGGTTAAAAGTTTAGATCTAACTATGGAAATTTGCGGTAGGGCTGAGTTCTATCTACGAATTAAAAAAAATCGAAAAAAATTGACAATTGGTTGGTTAATTTAATGATTAATTGTTTTTAACCAGCAACCAATCAATTTGTTCTTATTAAAATGAGAACACTCCTCATTCGGAGTGGTTGAAATAAAACAAATATATTCAAGTTTCATAAGCTACGAGGCCCTCGATATTCTATAATAAACTTGATTATTTATAATATTTATGTATCAAAATAGACTGATAGCATTCATAGGTATAACAATAGTGTAACACTGATGTTTCATAGTGGCTTCAAATTTTAAAAAAAGTTGCAACTTAACTGTCAAGTTGCTATACGAAAAAAAAAATATCTTAAAGTATCTAAATAAAAAAAAAACTTATTCATTACATTTGTTTATTAAAAAAATAATTATCTAAAATCTAAACAAAAACTAAAAACATATTAAAAAAAACTAATTACAAAATAAAAACTACATACCTAACGTTGATTACCTACTTACATTATACTATTTTTACATTAAACAAATTTATCCTAATACTACACTAAACTATTATAATTAAATATAAAACTCATAAAAATCATAAATATAAAATTAAAGTAATTATCTAAATTCAAATCATAAAATATTTTTAATAACTTCGTTGAACGGAATACATTCGCGAGCCACCTAACGTTCGGTAGAATCATCGGCACCATAGACTACTAACTAAAATAAAGACGACAATGTTTCATACTTTGGCGCGTTAGAATATTAGGAAGAGTGGGAGATGGTGGGAGGTGCGGATACGTACTATAGGTACTAATTATAGTCATTCATAGAAATGTATCTGCCTCTCACCCGTTTCATTCATAAATCCGGAAATAGTCTCAGCTCTGACTCTCTCTAACACATGGAAATTTACTACGCGTAATATATATAACGAATGACGTAAATTCGTAGTAAAATTAGTGATGTACTTGTTGTGCTAAAACCGTAACTAGTGATTCCAAAGTTTTATCGATTCGTATTTTTCTGTTACCGATTATTTCAGTTACCGGTTTTCTTCTACATACTAATATTAATCTTAAAATTTAAATAAAACAAAATATTTTAGTAACTTCTTTATTAAATTTATTATTGAATTAAAAAAAATATTTTAAAAACAGCGCATAGAGATGCAAAAAATTTAACTCAGCATACGTGCTAAAATTTTTTTTTTCCTAAACACGCTAAAAGTATAACAAAAAAACACAAATATAATTTGTACATAGAAAACAGAATAAGCCGACAAAAAGTTATTCAAACAGAGATTTCACAGGCCTCAAACATAGACACGTAAGCGATCATGTATCTTTAAATTGGATTTGTAACTTATTAACAAAAAAAAGGAATTTTATACATTCACTCGAAACAATTTACAAGATCAATATTTGAAACGATAGATGTCGCTTTTGGTAAATTATAAATATTAGAGTGAGAATGTATGTGCAATCGCATATCACTTATGGTAATGAACGGGTCTTATCTCTACTTATATTATTTACAATCAAATCAATTAACACCTGAGATTAATACATAGTTAAGAAAAAATGAAATCACGAAATTATAGTATTATTTGAAATAATTATCACGCTTAAACGAAGTATGCTCCATAACTTATTTAAAAAAATGGAAACATGTAAAAAAGTACTTTGTAGTAGTAGGCACAAAACACATTATTTTACCATTAAACCATACAAATATCTAATATATAACAACAACATATAAACTTAGTTATAGTTTTCGCACTATTTGATTATGGCGTGATTGCTATCAATATTTTTTTTAAACTTTGAAGCAAATAAATAAGTATTATTTAATATCAACTTATAAAAACCTAAACATAAAGTATTTTAAACATTTTCAAGTATATTAATAAAGTATTACAGTATCACAGAGTTAATTCATAGAATATTGATATTATGTTACATACGTATATATTTATGTTTTGCTATACTTTAATACGGCAAAATATATATAAAATACAAGGTACAAATATTCAATTTTATAAAATAAATATTCATTAAAGATATTATTTTGACAACTTCAGTTCAATTTGTATTTCTTCATTTGTCAATTATATTATTGTAATGACATGGTTTTGTTTGTTTACATTAAGTGAAGTATCTACTTATGGAATATAAAAATAATAAAATTTATCCAACAAGAAAACTATATCGCTTTACAAATGTTAAGAATAGGAATTTCAGTTTGCTACTTTTGCCTCATGTATTTCAAATAACCCTACTTCTGATAAAAAATTTACATTTCAATTCCCTTTTTCAGCTATCTGTAAATTCTTCTAGTAAAAATAATAATATAATTTTTCAAGTAGACTAAACAAATCGTTGACTTAATAAGTCTTTTCTTAAACATATATAATACTGTTCAAAAGACATAAGTTTCTGTGATGGATAATATAATTTCACACATGTGATGTCACTGGCAATATATTCTCTATTTTTTATTAAAGCAATTTAATCAAATCTTTCAATTTTATTAGAAAACAGTGTACTTATAAAAATTTCAAAATTTACAAAATTCAGATTTTTCATTCAAAGAAATATATCGCTTGTGGAATGCAATAGTGGCACTATTAAAAAACACGTCTATCGGAATAGGAATAAAATGTGTAAATGTTAAAGTACACATTCTATTCAGCACCAACACAAGAAGAACTCATGGTTCAATATTAGGCCGTCGTTTCAAACTATAACAATTTTTATACATTTTCCTTAGCAACAAAAACTATAAACCCATTTCAAAAGATCTCAATCAACCAGTCTCAAAATATAATTTTTTGCGATATATCGATGTACCGCACCGGAAATATACGGATTAGATTTGGAACATATTTCTGATGGAATATTAGGTTCTGTAACTATCAAACTTCTGCCTATCACTGAGAATTCCTAACATTTTATCACTATCATCGGCACATTAGCATACAAAGATTTACTGGTACTAATATTATTAACCAATAATGTTTTAAACTAACAAAACAACAAAATTACGATCAGTGCTAGTGTGTCAGCTACCTTATCTATGATTGAGAAAAAAATCCATGGGCTCCTAGTTAACATCCTTCAAACTTTATATTGTTTGTCAATTTGAATATTATGAATACAATTTTATAGACATTGGTTTGCTTTTTCTTGAGTCTCAAGCATCGAATCGCATTGACTCTGACTTTTACAGCTGAACTTCAAAATTCAGAATGGTTTGAATTTACTGACAAAGAGAAATTTTAGATGTCCACTACTATAATCAGAACAGGTATTTTATGCCAAATTATTATTAATATTGGTGCTAAATAATTGTGATCCAACTGAAGCTCTTCATATATCTTCATCTGCATCATGTGGCTGGTAGATACTTCCCGGTGGAGGATTGTGCAGCTACTGATCCTGTAATGCATATGTATTGTTTAAATAATGTTATGATACTAAAAATAGTGATTGCAAAAGCAATCTTACAGACAATCTTGGCATATAGAATTGACAATATTTTGGTAGATGCAAAACAATAATAAACTTGCGCAATTTTATGTAGAAATAAATACTACGTATAACAATTAAGAATTTTCCTTTTATGAAAATTATTCTTAATCTTAGAAAATTTACAGGAAATAAAGTATTATAATAGAAATGTTTAAATATACAATTTGTTATTATAAACTGTACCAATATTATTAATCTAGTATTATTTAAATAAACCAAGAACTTTAATTAGACATTTTATAATAATTAGAATTACGATCTGTATTTTATCCTGTTCTCATAAGAATAACAGGGTTGCTTGCATACTTAATGTTACAGCGAGTTATAAATGTCTATTTTGTGAGTTTTATTTAATAAATAAATAGAGAGTGGCTTGTGTACATTAGAACACTCCTAAAAATATATATAATATTTTCCTGTTCCTGAAAGAAAATTGAACTTTTTAACCCTATCTGTTAGTATATAAGCTTCAATTGTTGTGTATTGTGTGTGATGCTTTAACAAATAACAGACAGAAAGATAGATTCTATATTTAAAAATATATTCCTGCTCTTAAATAGTGTCCTCAAAATATTTTCATATTGGTCTTTAACTAACAGACTTGACTGTGTCTAGAGTTCTGATATCTAGGTAAAATCTCTACAAGTGATGTCTAGATGTCTTACTTTGCCAGTTTTATATAGACACTATAAATATATATATTTTTTTGTTGTTAAATAGGCGAGCGCTTGACTGTAATCATGCCTCATGGTAAGCAATGATACAGTTTAAGATGGAATGCGCTTACCTAGAAGATGCCTATTCACTCTTGCCTTAAAGGTACCCATATTGTAAGTATTGGGAAAGATAGATGCCAGGAGAGAATTCCATTCCCTTGCTGTGTGCAACAAAAAAGACGAAGCGAAGCGTTGTGTGCGTCTACGTGGAATGTCGATGACATTAGGGTGGAACTTCTCCTGGTGCCTAGCGGTGCGATGATTGAACGGCGAAGGTGAAATAAGTTCATGAAGTACCTGGGCACACTCTCCGAAATATATCTTGTAGAAAACCGATAAACAGGCAACTCTGCGCCGGTGTTGCGGACTCTGCAATTTGGCATTTGTCAGGGTCTCATCACCTATGAGTTCCTGGCACGTCGATCCACCGAGTCCAAAGCATCCAATTGGTATTTGGCAGATCCTTCCTACAAATGGCAGCAGTATATTTTAAAATTAATAAAATAGTAGGTATATCTGTGTCTCTTTGTAACTTAAATATCTTTGATTATGTACTGTTAGCAAACCAGGTTTTAAATAAGAAGCTTTCCGAATACTGTAACTCAGCATCATTGTCACATGACAAAAAAAAGTTAGAATAATTATCACTAACATATCTTTACATCTGTTCTTATATCACATACTTATATCACTCTAAAAGAGAAATAATTGATTTATACAGTATTTTATTATATCTCAAATCGAATGGCCCACTATATATATCAGCTTCAGATGTACCTAATTTTAAGTGAAAGTGAAATAGCCAGACAGACATACAGGCATTGAATTAATATTTACTTGCCTTCATCTTGTCATAAAAATTGGGCTAATCATTTGCTTCATCCCACAAAGCATCAGCATATATAGCCTAGGACGTCATCCCACTGAGTACTCTCTTTGGCAATTACAAGGTTGGTCTGAAAAATATTACACAAAGCTTTCAATAAACATGGAACATCAATAGTATCGAAATAACTTTATATTTGACTGGCCCTTTGGCGCAGTGGGTAGTGACCCCGCCTTCAGTTCCGCTGGTCGCGGGTTCGATTCCATCCGAAGGCCAACATCTTTTATAAACAATTTGTTGGTTCTTCGAGCCTGGGTATATATTTGTATTTAAATATGCATTTAAAATTATATATGTAATATATCTACCAGTTGTCCGTCAGCCATAACTCAATTTTATTATTATTATTAAAGAATTAAAGATTGTCTATAATATATTTTCTCTTACAGAAAAAATAATAAACTATCAATAAATAAATACTTTAAACATAGGATATAACTGATATTGGTTAAGATTCGATTCAATGAACACGTAATAAATATTATTATGAAAGGAAATGTTTTAACAATTTTGTATATTTTATTTTAAGATTAAATTTTATAATATTAGTATGTCGAATAAAAAAAAGATTCAGCTTTGAGGTCCCTGCCTAACACCATAGAAACATATTAAAACAGATATTACATTTAGATAAATGTTTCTAATAAAATTGAGGGACATTACCATTAATTTTACTATAAAAGATTTTACTCAAAAAGGCCACTTCATATATAGTAATCTATATATATGTAAAAATAAATGTTTGTCTGTATGTTCCTTATAGAATCAGAAAGGGCTGGACCAATGTTAATTATATTTTCAGATAATCGTTAGATTAACCCAGAGCATAATTCTGTAAAGTTTGGTGGCAATCAGAGTCATAGTTTTTAAATGGTCAATGAGAATTTAATTTTGAAAGGAGTTCGAAACCAGACTGAGTCACAGCAATGTGAAACGGGATGGCTAGTATACTATATAAATGATAAACATACTTGGTCTAAAATGTAAGCTCATCTTGCACAGGATATCTATGATGAAACATAAAGTATTAGAATTAAATTATGAAGATATCAATCACCAGGTTTCATGCTTGTTCTTCTTGGTAGAAGCAATTTTCCAAATTAAAGTTTAAATTAGCGATTTAAAAATCCTCTAAGTTCCTTTGGATAAAGTAAACTTGAGTTTAAGTCGAGAAACTGAATAAACCATATCATTAAATGTTTTGAAGGAGTTGTAGGGATAAGCCAGTTTCTTTGATCTGTAATTTATATGTACTCATTATTTTCTTAACATAAACACAGTATTTAAAAACTAAGAGTACATAAAAGTGCTATGGGTGTAAAGTGTTAACTTATGCCACAATATTAGGAGTAAAAAACAGACTGAGCTAAAGACTTGAGAAAAATAGATATGCGACAAATAACTAGAAATAATAATATTTCCCCTAGAAACCAGAGCAGAAATTTACTTAAAATTATATTTAACCCCTCCAAATATGGGGGGGGGGGATTGAAAAATCCAAATGTTTTCATCACCAGCAAAAAAGTTATTATAAAATGATTTATTGTATTCAATGGGGAATTTTATAACAAAGAAATTGGTATATCAATTATAAGTATAATTATTATACATATAGTAATAACATGATCTAAAACTTAAGGTAAAAAATTAGTACACCCTCCTGCTTCTTGTCAGTCAAAGGGTTAAAGTTATTACTTGAATGATTTGTAATAAAAAAAGACTTACATACTTAATCTTGTTGTCGCAGGTATGTGTAGAAATTGTTAGATAAGATGGTAGGTAGCTTGAGTGTCATCTTTTTCACAAATATAACTGTATATATTTATAGCCTTTAGTCATACAGTCTAGTCTTAAATTTCTGAAAATATTTTTTTGGTAAAATTGAGAATAAATTCTGTTAAGTACAAACAGTAGCATATATAAGTGATTAATTAAACAAAATAATTATTCTTTTGTAGTATTATTGAACAGTCTTTCTAAATTGCTATTATTCTTTCATTCACTACACATAGCACTATATTGTTTATCAGCACTGTAAATGTAAATATATCTTAAACCACAAATCAGATCATGTGATAATCAAATTTAGACAAAAATTACATAAATTTATTTTGAGTTGCTTATATATTACAGAATATGCAATTGATTCAAAAATCCTGGGATTTGACTTTCTGTACATCTGTTTAAACAGTCTTAAAATTTGCTTTGGCTTTTTAATTACAAACCAACAATAGTTTTATATAAAGCAATATACTCTATTGCTTTATACAGAATAAACTTTCTCTATTATACTATTTACTCGTTTTTTATCTGAGTGTCATTTTTAAAAACCTGACAATAAGTTTTAAATTACATGTTAATATATTACATGTTACTTCAATCAAAAATACTGTAAAGAATGTAACTTTATGTTCACACAGTTCACAAGTATTGGTTTCTAAGCTATCTATAAAATTAAGGTATAAGAGGTACACAATGATTTCCAATGAGCAAGCGGATCTGAAAATATTTTTACATTTTATGCTATGACAGCGAACTCCATTTTTCAAAACCATTTTAATTCTGTTCACATTATTAATAACTAATATTCACCCTTAAAACCATTTAAAACAGCTTCTACTAAACTAACTTAAGACTTTAATGCTACATTATTGATCGTTTATAGAGCAACAAGACCACTAGACCCTTTAATATAAAATTGCAGGACATAATATATTAATATTTAATACAGGTAATTCGTCAATCTAAATTAATGTGCGTAACGTACAACAGTAATAATAAAATTATTTTGCTATAAACCGCGCAATTTTCATATTACGATAATTGAATCAAAAAAGTTGTTAAAAATTTTACTGTAGTAATAGTTTTGAAATACAATTTCAGCTTGCAAGTAATTAGGTTATTATATTTAGAATGTGAGAATATAAATTTTAAGAATGCTCTTACTATTATAGAAATGCACAAAATTCATTAAAACTCAATACTTACATTAAAATTAAGTAAATCCTCTTCGTATTGTTTTTCCACGTGTTAACACACAATTTTATTTCATTAGTACATATTTAAGAAATATCTCAACAGATATTAGTGAAATAAGACTTTATACATTTAAATTGTAATAAGCAATATTTGTTTTAAGTATATTTCTAACTAAATTAAAATAAAATTATCAATTTTTGTTAAAATTAAAGTAGTTAAAGTTTTCAACGGGAAGTTTAAAAAATTTAAAATGGCTCCCATACTTTCATTGATAAATTTTCTTGTTATATTATACACTGTCAAAATAAGAATGAGTGCGTAATTAATATGTATGGCGGAGTGGAGCGAGATGCAGCTGAGACTATTTTCATACGATTCATTCATAAAAACGTGCATGTGCAAGAGGGATGCAAGAACTCTTGTATTGGCGCCCGTAGTAAAACTGCCCTGATCGGCACTCTGACTAACTACCTACTTTCAAAAACGTACAGTTTTAATCCTGTTAAAATTTTATTCAAATTGTTTTTTTCTAGGGTTTAATAGTAAAATAAATCATCAGATCTGCTTATCTAGATCTAATCACCTATCTTAGTCATATTATATAATTAAAACTGTGTGTGCAAAAAAAGTGCAACGAATTTACCCCGACCTTGGGTGAGTGTTTTTATTCAAAAAATGTATTAGCTAAATAATTGTGTATTTTGTAGTTCTAAAATGATAATCTTGTAGTATCTTTTATTTCTAGTGTAATTTAGGATAATTATTTATGTATTTTGCTAAATTTTCTGTAGTAACGGTATTAGTTTAAATTGACCGTTATAAGTAACTGTATAATTTAACTTTTTCTTTGTATAACTCACTGCATCATTGATCACTACTCAATTCTTTTATAACGCCCCTGCCATTCTGCTGAGCCCTAACTTCTAGAAAGATGATCAATGTTGCAGTCTAAGTTTGAAAAACGGAATCCTCTAAAACTCCGCAATAACTCGGTTTCAGGGTTCTTTCCTTCACTCCTTCGTTCGTGCGTTCGATCTTCCCTTCGCACCATTGTCTGCAGTACTTGCTACCTGTACCGGCTACCTGCGACGTCTACCAGGAGCGTTGCCCCGGCTTCTCTTCCCACGGCAACGATCCCGAGCGGCACTGCGGAAGGCGTTACGGCAGCAAACAAAACAGGGCAGTGGCACTAACGAACTTTTCTGAACTCTTTTCGGATACTGTGTAGTATATAAACCTTACGACCCTGCTCTCCGCGGTTTTATTCTAATGCCTAATTGTTAATTAAATTATTCTAAAATTTAAATATAATAGTGTCTTTAATAAAAGTTTTCCTCCCACTTCTTCTTTCTCTTTCTTCTTCTTTCCTTTTTTTTGTCGACGCGTAACTTTTTCTAATTAAAAACGCGAGCGCGACAATAGGTATAGGTTGATAGAGGAAAATGTGGTTATAGAATTAAAATATGAAAAGCGCTTTTTTTAAACTATTTTTATTAAAAAACTAGCAAAGCCCCGCGGTTTCATCCGCGTCTATACAGATCTTGTGTTAGTGGAAAATCTACGAAGTCGGACTATAGATTTATTTTGTAGATTAATTTATTATAAAAAAATGGTTATCATCAGTATTCTTGGAATAAGAGCAAACTCACCAAATGCAGGCCCTGCTATAACGGTCGCTACAATAAATTTGTTATGGCATTATTTGCTTTCGATATACATTCTTAAAATCGTAATATCTTTTGATTGGGATGGAGGATTTTAATAATTTAAATAGTATTTTACTGGTATTGAAACAGTTATTAATAAAATATCATTTAATGGGATAAGGATTAATACAGAGATATGAATAAAATGGTTTGATTATTGTCGGCACTTTTACCAACTTTTACAATGTAAAAAAGTAGTTATATTGGCATAACTATAATAGTTAGACATATGGTATCGCGGACTTTTTTATGGATATTGATACGTTCTATAATACTGTAGAACATTTTTTTGTTCTATCATCAATAGTTTCCGCAGCGCACGCGATGAAAGATGTTTACGACTAAATTTTTCCCAACTTATTACAATTTTATTAGGGATCCCTATTATTTTTGAAAATGACATATAGCCTATGTTGCTCAGTGAAAAAGCAGCTTTCCATTGGTGTAAGAATTTTTGAAATCGGTCCAGTAGTTTTTGCGTGAAAACGTAACAAACATACATACAAACATACAAACAAACAAACAAACAAACAAACATACAAATCTTTCCTCTTTATAATATTAGTATAGATATATTATAATATACAGGGTAAATGTGTTTTTGCATCCGGTTCTCCTTTTCCGCCTGTTAAATATGGTGGCAAAGAATACCTAACGGGCCAAGGAAACAATTCTTACATTTTCCCCGGCGTTGCTCTGGGCGTGATAGAGTCACGCGCACGTCGCATACCGGAAGCTATGTTTTTAATAGCCGCTAAGGTGAGTAAATACTAAGTCATCTTTGACATTATGATACTTCATTACACTATCTATGAATCACATTATTTAACATCCTCAATCAAAGTGAGGTCGGCATAACATGTTGTCACATGATTCGGCTACGTATATTACGACCAGCCGCCTGCCTGACATCAACTTACCTTAGTCCTATTTTACGAGACCTCGGTAAGAAAGACAGTGGTCTAGTCTACTCAACCGGATATCACATGGTGGGTCAACTTACATTAGTCGCCTTTTACGACACCTCGGTTTAAAATGAGTGTGGTCTATTCTACTCAGCCGGATACCACACGGCAGGTCAACTTACTTTAATCACCTTTTACAACAACTCGGTAAGAAATGAGGGTGGTCTATTATACTCAAACGGATTCCACACGCCGGGTCAACTTACTTTAGCCACCTTTTACGACAACTCGGTAAGAAATGACGGTGGTCTATTCTACTCAGCCGGATACTAAACGGCGGGTCTACTTATCGTAGTCTTCTTTTACGACACCTCGGTAAGAAATGAGGGTGGTCTATAAATAAATATAAATAAATAAATATATGGGACATTTACACACACGGTCGTCAGTCCCCAAGGTAAGTAACTTAATACTTGTGTTATGGGTGACGGACAACTGGTAGATATACTACATATATAAGTTTAAATACATACTTAAATACAAATACACACCCAGACTCGAAGAACCAACAATTTGTTTAAAGAAAATGTTGGCCCTCGGCGGGAATCGAACCCACGACCCGCGGAGCTGAAGGCAGGGTCACTACCCACAGCGCCAACAGGCCAGTATATACTACTATATTACTCAACCGGATACCACATAGCGGGTTGACTTTCTTTAAACGCAAAAGTAATAATAAAATTATTTTGCTATAATCCGCGTTACGTTACGCGGATTATAGCAAAATAATTTTATTATTACTTTTGTATTATGGATCTCCGCAAAGTAACGCCTAATTCTATAAATTCTTTAAACGCCTTTCACGACACCTCGGTTAGAAATTTGACTCAATCACAAGTTTAGCTATATTTTCCGTAAGGTTTCTTAACTATCGACATCATTGTTGATCGTTTTAGACGTTAGCAAATTTTGTTAGCGAGGAGGATTTAAATATCGGACGAATATATCCCCCGCTTAGTCAGACGACCAAGGTGTCGCTTACCATTGCAGTGGAGGTAGCTAAGTACGCATATGCAAAAGGTATTATATTTTTATCTTTTTGTATAGTTATTTGTCACTGCTGGGAACAGGCCTCCTCTCTCCGTTTCTTAGCATACTCTTAATATGACCTTATAACAAAAAAGTAAAGTAACGGCCTGTTACTATGCCCACTGCTGGGCTAAGGCCTCCTCTCTCCGTTTTTGGAGGGAAGGGTTGGAGCTAAGACCTACCACGCTGCTCCAATGCGGATTGGTAGGTTACACGTATCTCCAGAACTCTCTAGAAATATGCAGGTCACGATTTTCCTTCACCGAAAAGCGTGTGATTAATTGCAATTATCAATTAGACACATGAGTTTTAATAGAAACACTCATTAGTGCCTGCCCGGGTTTGAACTCGTGTTCCCCTCGAAAGAGTCGCATGGTCTCACCGCTGGGCTATCACAGCTCATTTGTTACTATGTTAGTATGACTTTGTGGAAAAAAAAATAGTATGTTAGCTGGACCACAAAGTTTTCATATTATTTTGCGCCATAAATAACTCAGTTATTGTAAAAATAAACTAAAAAAATATAACAAGCAATATAACAGAACTAACTACTTTGCTATAATCCGCACGGGTTAAGTGAATGCATGCAAAACCAATGTGTATGAAGCAGGCAAAATCTACGCACCTTATACATGCAGGGTACCAGCCACCACATGCACCCCAAGGCGCAATTCACCAGCAACAACGCACACAAAAGCAGCACACACACCCACCACCACAATCTCGACGATCGTTTCGCTCCGAAACCGAAGCATCATCAGGAGGTTTAGGAATTAACGAGCAAGTAAATGTATCTAATTCCGTTTTGCTACATGTGTTCGGAGGGGAGGGTATTGGTGGGAGTTGAACTATTTAAGACTGATTGTATGGGTAGCGCGGCGCAGTACGATTTTTGTCGTGGAGCCTATCCTCCTGATGATGCTTCGGTTTCGGGGCGAAACGATCGTCGAGATTGTGGTGGTGGGTGTGTGTGCTGCTTTTGTGTGCGTTGTTGCTGGTGAATTGCGCCTTGGGGTGCATGTGGTGGCTGGTCCTGCATGTATAAGGTGCGTAGATTTTGCCTGCTTCATACACATTGGTTTTGCATGCATTCACTTAACCCGTGCGGATTATAGCAAAGTAGTTAGTTCTGTTATATTGCTTGTAATATGGAATTCCGCAAAGTAACGCCTGCTTCTATAAATCATTTAAAAAAATATACTAAAAAAGTCGTATTAGTCGCAATTTAAAATCCGACGGCTCGATTGATTTCTTATAAATGGTATTTTAGATTTTTCTCATCACATAATATATATTTACCAACTATATGAATATCATTTTCTCTGTTATAAATATAATTCGTTTTATTATAGTTACGTGCGAATATTTAATGAAGGAATTAAGACACCAACGTTATTATTGTCAGTAGTTTGTAAAGTTTGTTGTTTGCGAAGTTATTATTTACCCTTGAGGTTTATAGCATCTATCATTTATTTTGGTTATAAAGTTATTTTTAAAAATTATTTACTACAAAGTTTGGGTAGAATGTTTAGATTTTTCAAATTTGAAGGATTTACATATTTATATATTGGATTTGTTTATAGATATTGCTACAATGTATCCGATGCCAAAAGATTTGAAATGTTACATAAAATCCCGTTTGTACAACTTGGAATATCATTCGTATTTACCAAAATTTTTCAAATATCCAGAACTTCCAGATATCAAAATAAAACCAGTGGAAGAAGCTTATAAAGGCATTATGTTAGTATACCTTCGTTCGTTTAGTTAAAAAAAAATTAATGAAATGAGTTTATGCCTAGTGTAAGTTTTACGTAAATCTCCATAAACACAAAATTAGAAGAAGAAAGAAGAGTTGTAAGAAATAATCAGAAGCACTTGATAAAAAATATTGGTAGCAGTTCAAATATGGGTTATTATAACGGAAACCTAATTTGATGGCTGGATAAAGAAATCAAGAAGTACTAAACACAAAGATGGTCATTTCAAATATTAGTATAGAAGTTATGATAGATTTTAATTTTTCTATAATTCGCGTTTGATAAGAAAATCTATGTAATATATGTGGGAAGCAGACTACGTTCACATACCTTATACATGCAGGAGTAGTTTCTACACGCCACTTACAACACACCACACAAACACTACACACATTCACTACGATAATCTCTACGATCCTTTCGACCCGTAACCGAAGCATCATCAGAAGACAGGCTCGTCGTACATCGAGCGTGTCGTGTTGCGGAGCGTTCTTTACAATTACGCAAACTACTACTTCTATTACTATGTACGCAAAGTAACGCCTGCTTTATCATCATCCTCCTGCCCTTATCCCACTCTAAGTGGGGTCGGTACAACATGTTACAAACATGTTGTCACAAAATTTGGCTGAGTATTTATTATAGTATTTACGACCGGCCACCTGCCTGACGTTAACTTACCTTAGTCGCCTTTTACAACACCTCGGTAAGAAATGAGGGTGGTTTATTCTATGCAGCCGGATACCACACGGCACATACCTTAGTCGCCTCTTACGACACCTCGGTAACAAAGGAGGGCGGTCTATTCTATTCTGCCGGATACCACACTGTAACGCCTGCTTTATAAAATAATTAAGTACTAGTATGCTAAGTAACTAGCATCATATAGTTTTATGTAAGATCAACAATATTTCTCTACTCTTTAATATTTCAAATTGTATAGTTTTCCCACTACGTCGATATATTTCGATTGTACTAAACATTTAAAATCAACTTTTCCTTTCAGAAAACCTGGTTCACCTTCGTAGCTTTACTGCATAAATTTATCCGATTTTGGTTGTGTTTGTCGGTATGTCTAATTAATGATGTGAAATATAATATTATCGGTGCAATCAAATTTGTTTAAATATGTGTTGTGATATTATTTATATTTATTCCTTGGACTTTACGATGATCCTTTGTACTTCCGAGTATATTTGAGGACCGTGTAACCGCTATTTTAGGTTTGTTGGTCATTTAGCTTTTATCACTATGATAGCTGAACGGTGAGACCATGTAACTCACTGAGGGATGACAGGTTCAAATTCAGCATATTTACAAATAATCCCATGTTTTCCGGTGAAGGAAAATATTGTAAGGAAACCTGCATAGTAATAAAGGCTGGGCGAGTGCTACCTGATAACAACAGTGGAAAGGAGCGATCGCGGGCAGCGACAGCCTCCTGCTCTGCAGAGAGAGGCTGCGTGGTGGTTCCGAGAACTCGTGTTCTGGATCCAATCTGCTGTTGGCTAGTCCAGGTGTTAGCGATTTGCTCAAAACCCCTTGCCAAGTCCCTAGTTGGACGAACTATCCAAGGTGGGATCAGAGCGGCTGTAGGTGGGGATGGTACAACGATATCCTATCCTTACCATCAAAAGCGTGATGGAGACAACACGTCATTTAAGTCGGTGGGAGTCTGACAGGAAAAACCATCGCCTGTCCCTGTCGGGCGGTGGTACCCTTAATGGGATTTTTCCTGTATAAAAAAGGGTCACTGCAACTTCCGCCCACGGGTCAGTCATACAAGAATAGAAAATCAAATTTGCCAGGATTTAAATCGGGTAACAGAATTTATGCCGATTTTTTCTTAGGTTCAATTTACTTTAAATGTAGCTCGGAAGCTCTTAAAATAAGATGAAACTGAAGTAACTATCAATCAGTGTCGACGGGACGGAGTGGACGACGGGCACTTTAACAAGTTGTGGACATATATTTTTTGTCTAGTGTTATTTATTTCAATTTTTACCTTTAGAATATAATTATTATTATTGATTACTAGCGGTCTGGCCATGTTGCTCTGCCTTATTCTGGTATAGATTTCCTCTCGAAACAAAACTAACAATGACAGTTAAAATAATCCTCCGATCGCTACCAAACTTTACAGGATCATCCGCTGGGTCAATCTAAAGGTTGTCTAAAAATTTCATTATAACAGTCTAGCCGATTCAGTTTTCTTTCGTTTCTGTTTTATATACAATACAATACGTTCCAAAATCGCATTTAAGAATAAATTAAAAACACTTATGATTAATAAACAAATTGAATGTCAAAACTTTTCGGTGGAGACATCAATTCTATAAAGCGGCATATTATTACATTCTCTTATTCATAATTATTATTATTCACGTATTATTTCATATATTACATCTTCGTAAAGCTTTTATATCATATAAATTGTACACTGTTATTTATTTAATATTTTATATAATATACATATATATATATGTATATATACGGTACACTGTTGCCATACATTGCCATTTCGGGTTACTGCTGAAAATCAGCGCCTAGGCAGGACATACGCTGAGCTGTGACCTATTTATTCGGTATGGTGTTACAGACAGGTATGTCATTAGTTTAAGTATCTGTTTGTAACACCATATCCGAATAAATGATTATTATTATTATACTTTCTCTTTATAGTGCCGTGTGGTATCCGGCTGCATAGAATAGACCACCCTCCGTTCTTACCGAGGTGTCGTAAGAAGCGACTAAGGTATGTGCGTGTGGTATCCGGCTGAGTAGAATAGACCACCCTCTTTCTTACCGAGGTGTCGTAAAAGGCGACTAAGGTAAGTTGATTTCAGGCAGCCGGCCGGTCGTAAAATACGCAGCCAAATCATGTGATAACATGTTTGTAACGTGTTGAGCCGTCCCCACTTAGAGTGGGATAAGGGCAGGAGAACGAACGATGCTTTCTCTTTATAATATATTGATTATTATATTTTGGGGGCTCAGAGTATGCTGTTTCACAGTCGAAGCACATTGACTGGCCTGGCGAATGACTGGCCCTTTGGCGCAGTGGGTAATGACCTTCAGCTCCGCGGGCCACGGGTTCGATTCCCGCCGAGGACCAACATTTTCTATAAACAATTTGTTGGTTCTTCGAGCCTGTGTGTGTATTTGTATTTAAGTATGTATTTAAAATTATATATGTAGTATATTTACCAGTTGTCCGTCACCCATAACACAAGTATTGTTACTTACTTTGGGGATGGACGACCGTGTGTGTGTAAGTGTCCCATATATTTATTTTTTTATTATAGCGTCACACGAAATATTTATTTTATTTATTTATTTCTTATTATCTTATGATCTATTACAATATTTTACTTCTTTTACAACAATATAAAGTTTTAATAAAAAGGTAAGATTAATTATAAGGAGTGCTTTGGCGCTCGCACTAGGATAACCTGTACCACGAACGCCATCGCCTTCCTAGGACCCTTCTTTAAATCTATAACAGTTTTATATAGTGATAACTTCTACAATGTGTGTTTGTGTGTGTGTGTGCCTACGCATGTGTAAAAATTATTGTCTTGCGTGTTTAGCTTATTAAGTTACTCCGATGATTAATTCCTCTGTTTTTAGATAATTAAGTCCTTTCATTTGTATAGCGTATTGCTCTATTCTCCGCATTTCGCAACATTGACGATGGTTCTGCGCTCGTCCTGCCTAGTAAAGCTTTTAAAGCCGTTAGGGCTAACAGCATATAGTAAGTTCGAAAAAAAAGTGTATTGAAGCGTTCGTAAGAATAAATTTCTGGCTCTAACTAAAATGGTTTATGATGGCGTGAGCACATTATTGAACTTTTCCATTATTATCAATTTGGTTTATCGATAACGGGTATTCTGACTAAAAAAAGGATAAGTATTAAGGATTAGTAAGTATTAATGGGTAAGTATAAAGGAAAGCAAATTCTGTCTAGTAGAGAAAATTTACGGCGTCATTGCTCCACCCATTATTTTTATGCTTTAGCAAAATATGTACTACTACTCATCATCCTCCTGCCCTTATCCAACTCTAAGCGCGATCGGCACAATATGTTACAAACATGTTGTCACATGATTTGGCTACGTATTTTACGATCGGCCGCCTGCCTCACGTCAACCTACCTTAGTCGTCTTTTACGACACCTCGGTAAGAAATGAGGGTGGTTTATTCTACTCAGCCGGATACCACACGACGGTGTGTATGTAATATATGTACAACTATGTACTATATGCAAAATATGTACTACTATGTACTAAAAACAGTTTGTATATTTATATAATATATTGTATATTGGTACATACGAATGTTATAAATGTAAAAGTCTGTCTGTCTTTCATTCTATCTGTAAATGTATGACGATTTTACCGCTAATCTTCTCCAAAAATATTAATGAAATGTAGTCCAATGAAAGCTTATACATTGAACTAAAATAATAAAAAACTCCCATTTTTCCATTGGAAAAAAATATCTTTTTACATATTTCATTGTGACATAGTTGTAAAATTACCTAATTTTTGTGTTTTAACGTTCACTTTGCAGTGAATGAACAAATCTACTTTGCTTTAATCTGCGCGGGTTAAGCGAATGCATGCAATGCTAATGTGTATGAAGCAGCCAAAAATCACGTACCTTACACATGCAGGTATGTGAATTTTGCCTGCTTCATACATAATTTATAGAATTAGGCGTTACTTTGCGGAGATCTTTAATACAAAAATAATAATAAAATTATTTATGTTATTTATTATTTTTATATTTGCGGATGCGGATTATAGCGAAATAATTTTATTATTACATTTGCTACATACATATTAACATTGCATTGCTGTTATAGTTTCTGTAATATGGAATTTAGCAAAGTAACGCCTGCTTGTATAAAACATTTATTAAATTTACACATCCGTTTTGTAATTTTTTTTATTCCCGTTGTCTACAAATCTACACGGTTTACAAACTGGAACATTGCCACAGAAAACGTTGCACAACTGCTGTATGTTAACAACCTATACAACCGTGACGACGCATGTAGAGTACAATTGGAAAATTGGCTTGCATCTCTACAGCATATGGAACACGCAGATTAGAAAAGTTTGGATGAAAAGCGCACACAAAATTCCGAATGAATTCGTAGAGTACGACCCGCACGAATTACGTAGAGACTTGCGGAGAAAGTTTAAACTTTCAAAAGCTTTTGATAAGTTTTAATTTTTTCATTTTATTTCAGTCTATATTAGACTTGCTTCTGAATAAATGGATTTTAATGTCATTATTTTAAAATGTTTCGAATTCTGTATCCTATATGTACTATTTAGAAAAAGAAAAGGTTTAACATTAATAAGAAAAAGGCAGATATCTCAAAATTTTGTAGCTTTATAAATATCTTACAAAGATTACAGTGTACATATTGATATCTTACTATAATGTCAACTAATGATGGATAGTGTGATCTTTAAAGAGATCGACGACTATAAATAAATTTCTATAAAATTGTGATGATGTTGTATTATTCTCCAAGTTTTAAATTTTTTTATCTTCAAAAAAGCAATGCAATAATGCATTGCATATAAATAATAAAGTTTTAAATTAAAAAAATAACTTGACTAACTTAAGAGTGAATTTCAGCAGCGTAATAGACAAGGATTTTAATTCTCTGATTGTATTATTGTGATAATAATATCTGAGTATAAATCATGAAGAAATTTTCTTATATAATATTCTGAAAACAATAATATATTTTTGAGAGCTATTGAAAACGACTATTAACAATATAATTGCTAGATTTACAATGCTTAGAAAGCTACGTTAAGCATAGCTTATTCAATAACAATATAACTTCGTGACAAAGGACGCCGTGACTACATTATCAAAATACAAATTTACATTTATATAGAGAATTTAATTTTGAGTCAAAATGTTTCAACCTTACCTTTGTATATTAAAGTATCGTTCTGATGACCAGAATCTCGCAGATTGATTACAACATTATTAGAAACTATATACCTAACCTATAAATACCTATAAACTATTCATAATTTGCAAGGAAATGGCTTATTTTTTTTTGTTATCCTTACATGGTGTTACCGCTTTGATTAATAGTCTAATATAATAGTTTAATAGTCTATATCCCTCATAGATAGTCCCTTCTTTCTCGCACGTTTCCAATTACCACATGAAGATCGCCGCAAGAAGGCGCACACTCGCGTTCCGCATTCATGAATTTTCAGTACAAACACGCTACGCACGCGCATTTTTTCGAAATGAGGCAATAAAATAAGTAATATACAATAACTGATATTTTTGCCTTGAGATTAATAACTCAAAATTTAACTTCAAACTGGCTACTATAATAATATAATATACGATATAATAATAATGTAAAGTCATTCTTTACAATTTAATATACTAATATAGATATACAAAAATAAAACTTCCCAGGTACCTACTACTGTAACGTCTACCATTTGTCTATTCTTATTTCGTAAGCTTTATTCCCAAAAGTACACTTTTGTAACAGTTATTAACATCAAATTTTATTTCCATAAATACTTACCCAATTAGCATTTGAATATTATGCAAATGCTCGTTGAGAATAAAATTGCAACGAAGGCGGTTTCCTAATTGTTGTCCCGAGTTTCCAACTCTAAATGAATTAATGAAACAAGTTTCATTATTCGCAGTTGCAATTCGATATTTAACTTAGATTGTTTAACGAGGTATACATTTTTTAAATATGTTAAAACTATGTTAGGAAAATATTGATAAAACTAATATTAGGGAAATAGATAGGAATTATTAAATTGAGGTTACGACTACAAATACATTACTACCACTATATTTCTATTTCCCTCAAATCAAAATAATCTTTATTCAAGTAAGCTCTTTTAGGCACTTTTGAATCGTCAAGTATCAATATGATTAATGAAGCTACAACTGGTTCGGAATGTTGCTCTTACCGAGAAGAACCAGCAAGAAACTCGGCGGTCAATCAAACATTTTCAATTTTACATCATTAAACCGCAGTCCTGTACGAAGCTGAAAGGATTTTCAAATCCAGGCATTTTTATCATCCAAATAATCTTCAATTTTGTAATATGATTTACGTATAAGCAAGAGATATCTTACATTTAATTTAAACCATTCTGTAGACTGGTCTAGTATGGATGGCGGAATTTGTATCTCCCCATATGTATTCCCATCATATTTGCACCGACTCGAGGGCGATATTGTACACGAAAACGTACGGCACGATAACATTGCGCTCGCGCATATATTAATAAAAAAAATTATAATAAATTTGTTTCAGGTGTTCTTTTGTAGTACAAATTCTGCTTGCCAATCGATCGTGCCTCGTGATTTCAAGTCCTTTCAAAAATAGTTATTTCCGCGCCGCTATTTTGCATCCCCGCAAGCGAATCCTTTATACAGTCCCTTTTTTCCATAATTATATTCCCACCACATGTCATATCCCCTTATCTATTTAGCATCCTGCCGTTACACATTATGGCATTTATAATATAAGTATAAATATAAATATATGGGACACTTACACACACGGTCGTCCGACCCCAAAGTAAGTAACTCAATACTTGTGTTATCGGTGACGGACAACTGGTAGATATACTACATATATAATTTTAAATAAATACTTAAATAAAAATATACACCCAGGCTCGAAGAACCAACAAATTGTTTTCAGAAAATGTTGGTCCTCGGCGGTAATCGAACCCGCGACCCGCGGAGCTGAAGGCAGGGTCACTACCCACTGCGCCAACGGGCCAGTCGAAATAAAACCAATGTTTATATACCAATAAAAGAAATGCTTTTTTATAATTTAATTTTGCACCAGAGAATAAGAAGTGTATTAAATAAGCGAGTGGCTCGTTTAAATCAAGTTGGCGTTACATAACATTTACATGATATTTTTATTATAAGTATACGTAATTGCTGACAAGTGTCTACTAATTCTTTATACCTAAATAACTGAAAAAATTGTTATGATTTGTATGTTAAAAGCTTTGCAATATACAAAGAGTTGAACGTGGACAGACTTTAATTTCGAAATTGGCCTGCGTTCTGACGACGCGATGTGCGGAACACAGATTAAAAATATCCGAGTGAAAAACATTTACACATACAGAATGTCTCGAATGAAATTTGTAGAGTATATGTAGGTTATATTAAAAGTTTAACACGTTTTATTTTTTAATATTATACCGCGAGGAGAATTTTTATTGACGCTGAATCATTTATGAAATTATCTATGTTTATAAGAAAGCTCAGTCTCATGGCGGGCAACGGAGTAAGCCATGCTTGAAATGATAGAGATTTTAAATATAGTACAGTCACCGTATTGTAAAGCTAAAGTGGGAATGACCCGGGCACATAGTATTAAGAATCGATTTTTAAGATCTTGTGGTTTGAATCACTAGGTGGACGGATGACCTTAAAATCGACACAGGGAGCTACTGGATCCTAGATAGAGTGGCAAAGAAAATCCCTTAAACCTGTGTCAAGCTACGGAAGTCCATCGGTTAAAGAGGCAGAGAACTTTTTCAGCAGAGAGAAAAAGATCTTTTTATTTATTTTGTCATAAAGTAGTAGTAAATGGTAGACTGGTGTGTCCGAACTTCTTTCCTACGCAATCAAAGTTTTTTGTTACCATCTTCCCCAACTTTTAATTGAAATGATTAAAATTCAATTATTTACTTTTAGAATAATAATTATGAGTCAATAATATTTTAAATACATACAAATATTAGTCAATTTTATGACAAGACTTATGTTCCGCACTTGTCATCACCAGTAAGTACGTCACTGACGTCTATAAAAATTATGCATTATTTTGAACATTTTTTAAAATTACTTTACTAGAATATACTCGTTCAGTTCAAACCAATACTGTCTCTATTGCTTATATGTTTGCTAACGTGCAATAAGTGTCACGAGCGGCGACACATGTGCCGACGGTAGTTAATCTCCTTAATGAATTCTCATGGACAGTTCTGGGTCGCACTAAATGTATGATATGATAGCTCAGGGGTGTATAGATATTTTAGAATGTAATAAATCGTGATTTATTCCATAATAACATACGTCCGGATATATTACTAATCATTGTTCTGAAATTCAGTTGCTTACTATTGGATACCCAATTATGACCCCGAATTTCTCCGAAGGCAGGACCTTAGTATTCTAAACTTGGAATTTCTCCTTTTTTTATGGAATAAGATGGCAAACGAGCATGCGATTCACCTAAAGTAATCACCGCCGCCCACGACCTCTCGCGCAGCGAGTGTGTTGCCGTCCTTTTAAATAGTGGAATACACGTTTTTTTAAGGTACTTATGTCGTACTGATCCGGAAACGCTGCCATAGGGAGATCGTTCCATAAAATGGTAGTGCGCGGAATGAAATTATTTGAAAACCGCACTGTAGTGGATCGCCACGCATCCAGATGGTGAGGATGATATGTTAACCTGTGACGTACAGTACGGTTATGGAATTTGGCAGCAGGAATCAGGTCATATAGTTCAATGGAACACTCTCCGTGGAAAATGCGGTAGAACACGCACAGTGATGATACGTTTCTACGCATTGCCAAAGAGTCCAGCCGTTCTCATACATAGGTGATCAAATGAGAAGTGAGAAGTTATAAAAAGACGCACAATTACCGATATATCTCTTATTGTGACGAATCCGCAGTGGCAATCTATGAGCAAAATAGTACCAAATGATACGCTCATGGGATAGTATGGTTTTAATGTGGAGACCCTATACCGGTTAACGGGTTGGTAGACCCTTATTAAATATACAGATGACCTCAGTTTTCGCTTTTGCTACTTTCTAAATTTTATGTAAAATATTGCTTTATGTTAAGTTTTGATTTTGGTTTCAACAAAAATGGCCTATATTCAATTCAAATTTAAAATTCATTTATTCATTAACAAAGTTCTTCATTACTGTACAAAGGTTGGAATCTTCTACTGAGTAAGTTAAGTACACTCGTGTCAGAAGGTCCCACTCTTCCATATCTAAATAATAGCACATAATCATTAAGAATAAATGAGTCTGTATATGTTTGTATTGTGTGTGTGTATGCTATATGCTATTATAGTAAGGCAAACAAACAAACAATGGTTTTGTCAATGAGCAATAGCAATTAATAATTTTAAACAAGACTAAATATTCTAAAATTCATATATGTTGAAATGAAATGAATTATATGATCCCCAGTGTCGACAATTTTGCGGTAACTAATCTAAAAGCCGCAATATTAATCGTCCACGGACAACCCCAAAACCACTATTAACATGGAAATAATTCATTTTGTGAATTTAATTGCTTTGTTATTGCTTTGTTGCCACATATTTCATAGAGGCCCGGCGACCATGATTACAAGGAAATTTATTGCGATAAAGGAAAAACAATTGTCATATATTATATTATAACAAAGCTGTGATAGCCAAGCGGTGAGACCGTGTGACTCTTTAGAGACGATCATGGGTTCAAACCCCGGGCAGGCACCTATGAGTTTTTCCATTAAAACTTATGTGTCTGATTGAGAATTGCAATTTATCACACTCTTTTCGGTGAAGGAAAACATCGTGAGGAAATGTAGGGTGATGCAATGTAGTGTGGTGTAATGCATAGTAAAATATAAGGCTCCCAGCCTTATATTTTATTATGCATTGTAGAGCGCTGTCACTGTCACTCAATATGTGACGTTTAAAACGGGTTCGTCAGTCTGTGCGACAGAGACGAAGCATGAAGCAGAATCTAGCCGATTTTCTCTTTCTAAGCCTCGATGTGCATTACTTATTGCCGCGTACTATATTTGAGTTTAATCTTTCCTCTCATTATTTCTGGCGACACTCCCAGACACACTTACAGCAGGCCTACCATGAACTCTTATTGCGCCTCAATTGAAGACGTAAACGACGACCGCGAACCGCATTCTTTCGTACTGTAAAGTGTGAATTGCATGGGTCGTAATGTTTGAAATAATAACGTTATATGAACTATAGATAACTCTGTTTCTTTTACTCACATGTTCTTAGGACGAATTCCGACGCTCATTCGGCAACAACTAAAGTGTTTTGCGTTTTTAAGACGTCGTGGTATGAAAAAGCAAAACAATTTCGTTTAGGTCTTGAATTGAGTCGCAATAAGAGTTCATGGTAGGCCTGCAGGCCTACCTATGGCTCCGTTACTATGAAATATTTCACAAAAGAACAAACTGTTGCCATATCAAAAATTTATTTGACAAATTTTTATATTAAGGAGTCTGTATTCTTGGCTTACGGAATAATTTAAGCAAATTTCAGAATGGACGTTTAATTAAGCAAGTTTTACATTACGGAATACTTACGCGAATAATGAAAAAGAAAATAAGACGCTTTTATCTAATTAACGAAAAAAGTTGTCTAGATTAATTGAAGATGGGAAGTCATTTAAGTATATTGTTTTGAAGCTTTTATTTGATTATGATTTTTCACGAGAATACAAAAATAATAATGTTTTATATGTGTGAAGTAAACACACACAAGTAGTAAATATTAGTTTTAACTAATCATTTAACTAACAATCTTGATAAATAAATTATATGGGAAAATTACATACGTCCCGTCCCAAAAGTAATATTTTTTTCATGGGTGACAGGTAAGTGGTAAATATATACTGTCGAAAGTTATATTTGATTGACAACGGTACAACTAAGATGCAAATGAATTTTATTAAAAAAAGTTCAAGTTCTTTACAATTGTCTAGCCTTGAAAAATCCGAGAAATATGATTCTTGTAACTGTTTACATTTTGACATTACCTCCTTGTGCAAGGTGCGTATACAATTAAATCAATGGATTTTAATCATTTATATAATTATCGATAGTATAATAGACTAATCATACAAACGTAGTTTTAATTTTTACAAAGTAATGTAGTAGAAAAACTAAAATTAATTGTAGAATTTTATTATAGAATCGTACAGCAAAGATTACAAACTTTTTCAGTGCCTTTATAAGGTAGCGCAAACTTTTCTTGGTTTCTACATTGTTTTTTATATAAATAATAAATAAATAAGTAAATAAATGGGACATTTACACACACGGTCGTCCGTCCCCAAAGTAAGTAACTTAATACTTGTGTTATGGGTGACAGACAACTGGTAGTTAAAAATTATATACAACATATATAATTTTTAATACATACTTAAATACAAATACACACCCAGGCTCGAAGAACCAACAAATTGTTTATAGAATATGTTGGCCCTCGGCGGGAATCGAAACCGCGACCCGCGGCGCTGAAGGCAGGGTCACCACCCACTGCGCCAACGGGCCAGTCTATATGTCATCATATATATATCATCAATTGCTATAACATCTTCTGTTTTCAGTTTATGTTTTCCTACACTCATTAATGTAGTTATAATGTTCCTATGCTCTGAGTTCTTCTCAGTAAGATAACTTTCGGAACCAGTAGTAGATTTGAAAGAACTTGTAAAAGCTAATCTGAATAAAGAATAACTTGAATTTATACATAGTTGGCATATTTAAAGATTGGTAAACTTATGTCTTCCATAACACTTGTATTTATTAATTCATACTTAGTTCACTATAATTCAGTTGCCCAATAGTTTCTTTGATCGGTTTTACTAAGGTACTAGAAACTTTTTGCCAATTAGGGACAAATTTGGATAATTTCCCTGAAATTTATCATTGTGCTCTATAATTACTAAATTAGTAATCGTTCGGTTTGTTTGTTTTCTCTGAAACTATAAATTTACTCCTATAAATTGTCGGGTAGGTAATAAATACGTTCATGTCTGAAAGCACTTCGTCTTATAAAGCGATTCGAATTCACGAGAGATCCGAGAGAACTCGAAGTATGTTAAAATCAATTCGAGAAATTGAGCAAAATTGTGATACGTAGTGCCCGAATATTGGTGAATAATTCTCCAATTGGCAATCAATTCGGGCTCCAATTAATATTCATATGAAACGTAAGGTTAATTTACACATACTACTACAAAATGTTGTGTCACAGACAGAATAGCATAAATGCATTCATCATTCTCCTGCCCTTATCCTACTCTAAGTGGGGTCGGTTCAACATGTTACAAACATATGACCTTAAAAAAAAGTAAAGTAACCGCCTGTTACTATGCCCACTGCTAGGCTAAAGCCTCCTCTCTCCGTTTTTCGAGAGAAGGATTGGATCTAAGACCTACCACGCTGCTCCAATGCAGATTGGTTACACATATCCCCAGATTTCTCTATAGATATGCAGGTTTCCTCACGATGGTTTCCTTCACCAAAAAGCATGTGATAAATTGCAATTATCAATCAGACACATAAGTTTTAATAGAAAAACTAATTGGTGCCTGTCCGGGGTTTGAACCTATGATCGTCTCTAGAGAGTCACACGGTATTACCGCTAGGCTATCACAGCTTATAGATGAAATTATTTATAATTCAGGACCTTATTGATAAAATCCTATCTTATCCTATGTTATCTTCCTATCTTACTTCTTATCTTAGCTTATTCTTACTTAATATTATAAATGCAAATGTTTGTGAGTATGGATGGATGTTTGTTACTCTTTCACGGCTAATCCGCTGAATTAATATGGATGAAATTTGGCACAATTATTCCTTTTATACCGGAATAAACATAGGCTATAGAAATCCTATTAATTCTATAGGAATACATTCTAATATACAAAACGCCATCTATTATCAACCTTACATCTACATCTACCTTTTATGTAAAAGCCAATATAACCAAAATTTTGAATCATAAATTTAATTCAATTTGATACTATTTTACAAAGTATATTTTAGTATATTTATCAAACTGTTTTAAAAATCAATACATTTGTCGCTTTCAGTATTTCATGTAGACAAACTTTGTCTTTCACACTAAGTAATTTGGCCGAATAATTTAAAAGTTATATGATTGATTTCAATGGAGCGCCATAGGGTACGCAGCGCACGAAGATTGTTTGGAATTCGTCAGTTTTGAAGTTCTAAAATTTTGGATGTACGAGAAATTAAATATATGTTTTTGAATATTTTTTTTTAATCTAAAGTGATCTGTAACGAAACTTAATGTGGCAGACCAAATTCCACGCGAGCGAAGTCGCGGGCAAAAGCTAGTTATTTATAAATCACCAGAGGTCTACACGATTCGGATTTGTAGTATCTGAAGCACAATACTGAAATCGTATTTGCTACTAATAGATAGAGATAATAGTACTAGAGCATAGTGAAGCACCCCTTAACTTTTACCTGCATATCTCATTAAAAGCTTTTATCTAGCTTTGAGAAAGCTGTTTCTTTATAGGTACAATTATTAAGACGAAATTATGAAAGGCATCGTAATTAAGCACTAGTTCAGGGAGAGTGATAAAACACAATACTCTATTCAAATTACGTTCACTCAAAGCTTTTCAATCATAGACCTCTCATATAATGAGTGTATCCACTGAAGATCCGCTCATGTCTTTATATCCGAAATTGAATGAGCCATTTCAAAAGCTATTCATTTTTGAAAGCACGGGATCATTGAAACACGAAAATATCTATTCAAGGTTT
Organism: Morpho deidamia; assembly: GCA_947086505.1. NCBI lineage: Eukaryota > Metazoa > Arthropoda > Insecta > Lepidoptera > Nymphalidae > Morpho > Morpho deidamia. The sequence continues at coordinate 11,997,896 of CAMTZC010000010.1, forward strand.
GCTCGAAAGTTCAATGTTAATTAAATGGAAAAGATTGATTGCGTTTGAATTTTTTAATCAATAAAATTTCAAGTTGGGAAATCATTTCCGCGTTATGAAAGAATCTTAACAATAGAAATCTGTAATCATATGGAATATTGTTACAGCATTATAATTTCGTAACGAACCCGTGAGAATATTATTATCTAATTTAAATATACTCTTACTTTCAAAACTATTCAAATTCAAATATTCAAAATATTATTTTTTCAAGTAAACTTATACAAATAGTCAATTCTACTGTTGGTTCGGAAAGCTGTCCCTAACAAGAAGGCCCAACAAGAGAGTACGTGGTCGCTCTTTTCAAAATACAATTCTTATAACTAGTTATATTTAGTCAATACTATCTTGTACATGGTCGCAGAGTAGTTATATCAACGCATTCTTATTTATGTATTCCTCAATGGTATAGTAGGTTCTGTGTATCAGCCTCCTTTGAACATTGTTTATAAACTGCTGTAATGTCAAAACTAAAATAGATTGCTGAATTTTATTATTTTATCTTAATATAGTACTGATGTACTATGTTCTAACATGAGTTAGATAAGTGTTTGACAGAGTAGGATTGTAAAGATAAGAATAATCCATTAACAACGATAATGAGCTGTGATAACCCAGCGGTAAGACCATGCGTTCAAACCTGGGCAGGCACCAATGAGTTTTTCTGTTAAAACTTATGTGTCTAATTGATAATTACAATTTATCACACGCTTTTCGGTGAAGGAAAACAGCGTGAGGAAACCTGCATTTCTCTAGAGAATTCTGGGGATATGTGTAACCTACCAATCCGCATTGGAGCAGCGTGGTAGGTCTTAGCTCCAACCCTTCTCTCCAGAAACGGAGAGAGGAGGCCTATACCCAGCAGTGGGATTGTAACAGGCCGCTACTTTACTTTTTTTACTTTTACTTACAACGACCATCTATATGCTATGAATTTTTTTATCACCCTTAGGTTTTACCGTTTTTTTTAATAAATAATCTGTTTAATACTGTCTGTCACATTTATTATTAGAAATCAAATTTTAATAAACTTACCAGAATTCTCTTGATTCCTCTAAGAAAGTTGAAATCAAAGGAAAATCTCTAATAATTAGTGGGGAAGCCAGAAAGGTCTAAGAACTTTAATACAGAGTTTTAGTAGTTCAATACTCCATCTAACTTTGTCGCGGAATAAGTCCCGGGATTAATAGAAAGACTGAAGCGGTTGTAGTGTATTTGTACTGAGACCCTACAGTTATTATACTTAGGTTAAGAAAGCCAGCCTAAAATGTGCCATATTACACTATAGAGAAAACAAATGAGGGTGATGTATTTGTCTCTCTTTTTTGTGTGAGATTAGACAAAGATGAAGTAGACGAGTATCCCTCTCATTATTGACTGGGTCATTATCAAATCAAATCAAACCAAAATATTCTTTATTCAAGTAAGCTCTTTCAAGGATTAATATGATTAATGAAGCTACAACTGGTTCGGAATGTTGCTCTTACCGAGAAGAACCAGCAAGAAACTCGGCGGTCAATCTTTTAAACATTCTCAAATTTACATTTTTATATAATTATATTTACTTTTAATTCAGACTATGTCTTTAACGTTAGTAACAAAAAACTTAGCTTAAGTTCGTAATTAAAAAAGATATTTCAATAAATTTATTTTTAAACCGCAGCCATGTTTGAAGCTGAAAGGATGTTCAAATCCAGGCATTTTTATCAGCCAAATAATCTTCAATTTTGTAATATGCTTTACGTAAAAGCCTATCTCTTACATTCAGCTAAACCTTTCTGTAGAAATTGTCACTTATAGGCCTGGCTATGGCATGGCTGAGGAGCCATACTATAAATGCCCCTACTATAAATATAATACTTAGTCAACAATAAAAACAGACGCCATCTATGAATAAACAGGATTTTAGTTAGGATGAAAGGCACTATAATTAAGGCGATTTAATTACACTTTTTATGATAATAATAACGGTGGTATAAGTAATAATATTAATAGGCTCCATTTGCTGTTAACACACGCGATTTTCTCACTAGCATAGAAATATAAGGATAACATTCAGTAGGCCTTATTGCGTGTAGATAAAGTCTAATTCGAGGGACCAAAAGGCTCCTTTGTGGGTCACTAAGTAGTGCGTGATTACTGTATAGAAGTGGGTGCGGAAAGGCGAATTTTCACGTATCTTAGTATAATGAAACCCTGCACGCAACTGTTCATAGCTATGGGCTGGTGTTAATAAATATTTTGTATCAAATATTAATATACAGTACCTTCACAATAGACTAGTTGTCCCAACTGCTCCGCCCGGGTGAAAATCTGTGTCACAAAACTTTTCCCGAATTGAAATTTTGAACATAAACTGGTTATGGCGAGTTAACTATATATATATATATATATATATAGTTAACTCGCAATAACCATGTCGCGATAGCATGATATATATACAGACATGCTATCGCGGACTTTTTTGCAGTATTTTTATACGTCTACAATTCTCTAGAACATTACTTAAATAAGTTAGGTTTGTTTTGTTGTCCGGTTAATTTCGGCTAAATAATTAAAGTAGCTGAGATTTCTACGACAATGATTGTATCAAGAGTTAATTAAATTAAGGTCTTTGTAGATAAACATGTTGACTGGCCGGTTGACGCAGTCGGCATTGAACCCTGTTTCGTGCTCCGCGGATCGCTGGTTCGATCCTGCCGTTTTTAAGTATGTGTTTTAAATTATATATGTATGTATGTATATATTTCCCAGTTTTCTGTCTGTTATAACACAAGTATTAAGTTACTTTGGGGACGGACAGCCGTCTGTGTTAATGTCCCATATATTTATTATTTATTATATTAAGAGGTATAGACCCACATATACGTTATAAGCATTGGTTGTCGAATATCTTGCCTTCAGGTGATGTAGTGATAAAAAACAACTTTAGTTAGAAATAAAGTTATTTTTAGGATAATGAAAAAATTACATTTTGCAATGCTACCCTCAAATAAAGTACTAATCGATAATCGCTTGTTTTGTTTAAAATAGACTAATGTTGGCCTTATAATAAATAATAATAAATATATGGGATACTTACACAAACGGTCGTCCGTCCCCAAAGTAAGTAACTTAATACTTGTGTTATGAGTGACGGACAACTGGTAGATATACAACATATATAATTTTAAATACATACTTAGATACAAATATACACGCAGGCTTAAAGAATCAATAAATTATTAATAAAAAATGTTCGCTCTCGGCGGGAATCGAACCCGCCACCCGTGTAGGTGAAGGCAGGGTTACCCACTGTGAATACCCAACGGGCCAGTCTTGCCATTTTAAAATATTCTGATAGTAAAAAGTCAAATTGTCATAGATAATCAACAGATGCATTTCCATATTTAAATTTTTATTTCCCCAGAAACAATCCCCGCTGGAAACTAGAAATAACTTTCTTAACAACGCTTGTTTCGTTAAAAATTGTAAGTTTTATAATGGACGCTTCAAAAGTACTACACCTTGTAATTGTGCTGTAACAATTTAAGACAGCTGGCTAAAGTTTTTATTTATTGATCCAATAATTCAATATCATATTTAAATAAATTCAAGTATATAATGAATATCGAATAAGCCTGGATGCGCCATATGGATTACCCCAAATGCACGCATTGACACGCAATATTATGCCGTCGACCTTCACGAGTAAATCGGAGTAAACTGTATTGTTCTATTTTATGTAAAAAAATCGTACTATTATCGTCGTACGTCTTCGTCAGCCGATGGACGTCCACTGCTGGACATAGGCCTCTTCATGGGATCGCCACATGGTGGTGTACTATTATACTAAAACGCAAATATTTCAAAAAATTACTTAACATGCTTCGCAAGATTGTCCGAAAGGATTCTATCATCGTATATCATCCTCCAGCCCTTATCCTACTTTAAGTGGGGTCGGCACAACATATTACAAACATGTTGTCACATCATTTGGCTACGTATTTTTCGACCGGCCGCCTGCCTGACGTCAACTTACCTTAATCGATTTTACGATCCCTCGGTAAAAAAAAGAGTGTCTATTCTACTCAACCGGATACCACACAGTGGGTCAAAATACCTTAGTCGCCTTTTACGGCAGCTCGGTAAGAAATGCGGGTGGTCTATTCTATTTAGCCGGATACCACATGACGGGTCGACTTACCTTAGTCGCCTTTTACGACACCTCGGTAGGAAATGAAGTTGGTCTATTCTACTCAGCCGGATACCATACGGCATTCGGAAGGTTTGCATCTTTGTTTTTTTCCAGATCTGAGATTCTACTAAAACATTTGTTTGTAGAAATTGTTGCAGAAAATCTCGACGACAATAGTGCAAATTTAAATTGTATAGATAAGAGCACGGATCATTTCAGACGCTGGCAAACTTTGTAACCGAAGAAAACTTGGCAGCCCGCCGAATACATTTATATATACCCTACACTGATGTGACGAAAGTATCGCTTAATATTACGATAGAATCCACCAAGTTGTTCATATAAACATTTGCATAAACTTGATCTGAATACTCAATAACATAGAACGATATCTAAGCACATGTTAATCTATTGCTGGATATGTCTCGTTTACATTCAAATTCAATTTTTCAATCAAATTCTTTATTCAAGTAACAACATATTTTAGTTTGTATTATAGTAACAACAGTATAACTGCTTATACTTTACATAACGCCTTTACAAGCGTAAAATATTGTTATTTACTATCTATTACTATTTTCGAATGTTCCTTGCTGAAATACGAAAAATATGGATACGTCGAAGATATTGTTATGTAATCTATTTGAAATGGCGTCATAGAACAAGAAATAAGTCATTTCCCGACTACGAGACATCCGATATATTACAAAACTGACACTTTTATTGTATGAAAGCAAATCAAAACAAAAAAAAATGATTTCAATAAACTCTTTCCAGTTCTTTTGAATCGTCAACTCTACTGCTGGTTTGGAAAGCTGTTTCTACCGAGAAACCAGCAATAAACTCGGCGGTTGCTCTTTTCAAAGTATTATTCTTATTCTTATCTTCTAAGTAATCATCAATAGTAGGTAGTGTTATATTTTATATAAATATAACAATTAAAATAATATTATTATATTTTTTATCTATGAAGTTTAATGCGAAAGAAGCAGATAGTTTTAGTGGTTAGTGTACTAACGATATTATTATTATACGACAAGTATCTAATACTCTTTAAAGTTTTTGAAAATGTTTCAAAGATTGACCGCTGAGTTTCTTGCTTGTTTACTACGGTAAGAGCAACATTACGAACCAGTGGTAGCTTCACTAATCATTGATTCTTGATGATGCAAAAGTGCTTGAAAGAGTTTATTGAAATCAAATTTATTTTATTTTGATTTGCTTTCATACAATAAAAGTGTCAGTTTTGTAATATATCGGGAGTCACGTAGTCGAGAAATGACTTACTTCTTGGTCTATGACGACATTTCAAATAGATTACATAACAGTATCTTCGACGTATCCATATTTTTCGTATTTCAGCAAGAAACATTTGAAAATAGTAATAGATAGTAAAATTTTGATTTTACGGTAAAATTAAAAGCTTTTGAAGGCATTATGTTAAGTATAAGCAGTTATACTGTTTTTACTATAATATTATTGCTTTGTTAATAAAATCCTGGAATTTGTATTACTTTTCAAGCGCGTGTTTGCGCATTTCCAAATAGATTACAGGGACATATATATAGTTTGTTTATGTTTTTTTAAACATAAAGCGCATGATAAATTGAATTGAGGAATTATTAGAACGAGGTTAGAACCTATGTTACTAGAGGCATGAATTTATTATGACTGCTATACCTGAGTAAATGAATTCGTGAAAAAAATTAACAGTAATACTTGTTGCCAGTTTGTTTTTGTTGTGTTGTTTCTGATATTTTAACGTTAAACATATTATGACATCGAAAATAAATAAATAAAAAAAATAATATATATTTTCCGTCTATAATATTAATTGAAATTTATCTTAAAATATTTTGATAAACGCCTAAATCAAATAGCCCATAAAATCATTCACACACTGAGGTCTAGGTTCACTAACGTCAGTGCTGTTAATATCTGCAAACGATTTTACGACTATTATACATAGCGAGCGACCCGTTGTTTCTTTGATAGGCACTATTATGCTCTCGCCAGTGTGGGCAGGGCTTTTAAAATAATGGTGGCACTATTGTACTAACTAGGTTAGCAGCTTTTATTCTTTTGTTAAGTGTTATATATAAGACTAAATATAGAAACGTAACGTCCTATCTATCGAAACGTCTGAGAAAACATTTTTAAAAGCTTTTATTTTACTTGCATTGTATGTATGTGAAGGTGGAATCTTGTAAGTTAAAGGAGTGCCAGAATTTCATACATCTTTGGGCCCAGACGTTACAGTATTAATTTTTGTGTTGTATGATAAAAAAATATTTGTTATCTTAGGATCAATTATTATTTTATTTTATTTCTATGGGGGAACTATAAAATAAGAATTCTCTGAGGTTATGGACAACTACAAGTAAATACCATAAGAACATAATAAAAACGATAGGATATGTGATAAAAATATAACAATAAACTGATAAATCATTTTTTTGTCGTCAGAAAAACAAACATTTCGAGAAAAAACGTTCATAAGCGCAACATATATTTTATTTATTAGTCTATGGCAACATGTACTAAAAGATGACTAATAATTGACATATATTGTGATATTTTTTTACGTAATCCCATAGAGATGAAGATCGTAAGCCATACAGCCAATGAAAAAATAATTTTATTCTAAAGACCATTTTTCATATCTGGAAAGTAAGTATTGCTTATATAATGAAGGTAATATATTTTTTTCCGTAAATATTTTAAATTATTATTTTTACAAAAACGTAATTAAGGAATCTTTATATATTTTTTTGGTCTATTTATACTAAAAACGCTGGAATCAAGCGCTGTTTAGGCAATTAAAACCATTTTACTTTTTTTATACATTAATATCATTATTAAATAAGTTTTATAACATATTCCCATCGAAAGTTTATAATATTTATAGTGATAACTAAACAGAAAAAAACTAAGAATTTTTGGATGTATGTGGTTTCCGTAACAATTAGGCCCAAATCTGGCACCCTCCTTTCACTCACTGGTTGAGCTGAAATCAAAATATTGCTTCAGTTTCGGGGTGAATAGATTTTAGAGATTGTAGTAGAGTGTGTGTAGTGGTTGTGTGGAGTGTTGGTGGTTGCGGCGTTTTATGATACTTGTGGCGACTTGTCCTGCATGTATAACGTATGTCAACGTTGCCTGTCTAATACATTTAGCATTTCACAGATTGTCTTCGATAGATAGATTCTCGCGAATTATAGCAAAATAATTTTAAATAACTTGTTCATTATGAAATTCCGCAAAGTCACGCCTGATTCTATAAATCGTTTTGAAAATTGTAATAAAATCTGCATAGTTTTGGATAATTTCTGAGATATATTTAAACTGCTTCTATGAAAAGTAAGTACTAGTTCTAGGTCTAAGCTATTTATATCCTGTAAGCCTACCGTGAACTTTTAGAAAACGATTCAATTCAAAGTCAGAACATAAACTTAACCGCTATCTTTTCGTACCATGAAGTGTGGATTGCATTCGAAATGTCTGAAAAGGAAAACGTTATATGAACTATAGATAACTCTGTCTCTTTTACTCAAATGTTTTTAGGACGCATTCCGAACAGTCATTCGGCAACGACTTACAAGTGCGCGTCTTTTAGACGTCATGGTATGAAAAAGCAAAACTATTTAGGTTACGTCTTCAATTGAGTCGCAATAAAAGTTCATGGTAGGCCTGCCTGTCTTTAGAACATTCTGTAGTCTAGTTATTGGATCGTAACAATCTATTATTGGCTTCTGCTAATTGCTTGCATTTTTTTTAATAGGGAAAGAGGTTTGTTTTCACTGTATATCGTGCTCTACCTCGTCTAGATTTATTTATTTATTTGTTACCATTCCACAGCTATTATTAAGATTGTATAACTCTAAGTATAAAAAATTTAACGTAAGTCACTTAGGATTACATTATTTAAACTGAACATAGTAGACTTAGTCAAATGATATCATTAATAAATTAATAAATTAAAAGAAAATCAACAAAATTTTAAGGTTAACAAGTATGAAAGATACAAAATATATTTTAAAAATAATTTAAGTTGATATAGTAAAAAGAAAATTAGGTGTGTGCAGTAATTCTAATTCAAATTCAAATTTTTTATTTGCTTAATGTGGTACAAAACGATGTTACATAAATATAATCTAGAACGACACATTCTGCCTATTATAAGAATGCAAATAGTATATTATACAATTATTATATTATTTTTTATTACATATATTTAGTTACTAATACTTATTTGTAGCTATTTAATTATTATATTATTTTTTATTACATATATTTAGTTACTAATACTTATTTGTTGCTATTTAATTATTATATTTGTTATAATAATTCCTCTTCCCCTCGGACCTCCGTAAGGTGTAGAAGTGTTTACAGTAGTCGGTTAAAAGAAATTACGAGTGAAATCAAAATATTAATATTTTTATTTAGATGTATAAAATAGGAGTGCATAACAGAGCAGCAGTCCACTGCAAGTTACGTAGTGAAGTCGAAACTAACTTCGACTGTTTATGTTAGCCTGGTACTTGACGCACGGAATCGCATATGTACAAAAATTAAAATTCTATGAAGAAAGAATAAATAAAAAACAAAAATAAGTTTCTGCCGCAAACATAAATGAAAACGTGAGTTACCTCCATTGTTTTTATGTTATCCTGGTACTAACTAGTAACTTCAATTACTGCAAATTTGGTTTTTGCACAAAAATTAAACGTCTGACTGGACTATCCGTTTATTCTTGTGCTCTTTGGTACAAAATCACCCTTAAGCTGTCTATCTACTATTAAAAAAAAAGTCACTTTTGGATGATTCTTAAAACTCTTCGCTTGTAATACCCTCCTAGTACTATGGACAGTTTAATCAACAGATCGATGTCTGATTCTGATTTACAAAGTACACCACCACCAAATTATGGTTACACTATCCGAAACAAAAGACCTCGAGAGGACGACTATAGGTCTGACTTAGCTGATTTTAAGAAGGAGATGAAAAATATGATATCATCTTTGTTTTCTGCTCAAGAAAAAGAATTGCTGAAAATAAGTTCCGTTCAAAAGGAAATACAGCAATCAAACAGCAATATAGAGAATTCCATGGCGTTTCTGACTAACCAAAATGAGGAACTAAAAAAAAAGATTGAAATACTCGAGGCCCGAGCTCTAGAAGACAGGAAATACATATCTCTACTTGAAAATAGGATTGAAAACACACAAAGAGGACTTCGAAAGGCCAATCTGGAAATTAAGAATGTACCGAAACTAAAAAATGAAACAAAGGAGGATCTGATCGAGATGGTAGTATCTTTGTCGAGGAGTGTCGACTGCACCATTACCAAAACCGACATTACAGATATTTATAGAGTGCAAGGGAGAAAGCATGACGTGAATAGGCCCCCGATTATAGTCGAAACTTCCTCTACTTTGGTAAAGGTCGATTTACTAAAAAAGTGTAAAACCTATAACACGAAACATAAAACCAAATTATGTGCTAAGCATCTTGGATTACGATCCGATGGTGATTGTCCAATATTTGTGTCGGAGCAACTGACAGCCAAGGGAGCTCGGCTTTATTTTGTAGCACGAGATCTTGCTAAAGCCAAAGAATACAAATTCTGTTGGACGGCTTATGGCAAGGTCTTTGTCCGCAAAAACGAAAACTCACCAATTATAAAAATTATTAGTGAGACTCAAGTGCATCATCTGATGCAAACAATAATATGACTAGTTATTTTTATCGTGTATCGGATTATATTAATGAAAATAGTTTTATCATTCAATTTACTTAACTATCTAAATTACATGTATATTTCTCATAGTTTGATAAACATTGCTCATACTGCGACCTCATACAACATAGAATACATAAACATTCATCTCAAATATACGGTTAACATAAAAATTCATGAATTTATATACAAAAAATCACAATTATTCACATTTCACCATTTTGATTTTGAATTAAGATACGACCATATGAATAAGTTATTTTTAGACAAAGTTGCATTTTTGTCGGGAAGTACGGCAGTAAATTTTTTATTGATTAATGGATAATACATTTCATAACTTGAATGAAATAGATTTATCAGAAATTGCACACTCTTTTCAATGTGATCCGGAGGATTTTCCTAAGACAACATTTATAAGAGACAATAATTTATTAATTATTTCACAAAACATTAGAAGTATTTATAGTAATATTCAAGACTTAGAAATTACTCTTGCTAGCCTTAAAATAAACGTCGATATAATGATTCTTACTGAGTGTAGACTTAATGCTGATAAAACCATACCAAATTTAGATTCATATATTAATTTCCAAACTAAAAACCATTTGAATCAAAATGACGGAGTAGTAGCTTACATACATGAAATGATTCCGGCTAAAGTAAATGAGGTCGTTTTAAATCATGCATCATGCTTACAGATTGAAACCAACAATTACACAATCTTAGGAATATATCGCTCACCATCTAACAACAACGCAGACATTTTTATTGAATCGCTTAGTTCATATTTAAATACTATCAATAAACATAAAAATGTTATTATAACGGGAGACATAAATATTAATCTTATACCTAATACGTTGGAACCAACAACAGAGAGGAACAATAGACACAGTTATTTAAATATGTTGTCAGGTCATGGTTTTTTACCCGGACACACACTACCAACAAGGCTAAAAAATTGTTTAGACCATTTCATACTAAAATTAGATCAGAGGCACCGTTCCGCAAATATAGCTGTTTTAAACACTACTATTTCAGATCACTTCTTAATTATTTTAGGCATAGATAAAACGAAATCAAAACATTCTATTACGAAGACAAGAACTGAAATAGACTTTGTTGGTGCCCTAGAAAGCTTGAAGAAAAAAGATTTAGCAGCCTTACTTCTCAGTGATGACCCTCAATTTGTAACCAATCAACTTGTTAGTAAAATAAAAGAATCACTAAGGGAGTATACTACTACTTTAAAAATTCCTAATTCTAAACGCACTATTAAGCCTTGGATGACTGCAGGCATTTTAAAATGTATTAAAATTAGAAATAAAATGTGTAAAAAATTAAGGCTAAATCCTCATAATGACATCTTAAAAATTACGTATCATAGGTATAGAAACTTTTGTACAAAATTAATAAGGAAATCGAAGTGTAAATATGACAGAGATATGATATCCAATGCTAAGAATAATCCAAAAAGTCTTTGGCGAAACATAAAAGAAGTGACCCATATGTCAGTAACTAAAAATAAGAACATGGATCTATTGAATATTACTCCTGAACCCAATAACTCCGTTAATTATGTGAATATTCACTTTGCTAACATTGGTAAAAACCTTGCACATAACTTCTCAAAGGGTACTCATTTAAGTCATAACAATATTAACAAGGACCTATCATTACTTAAAGAATCCTCTTTTGTGCTACTAGATACACTTCCTGATGAGGTAAACAGTATAATTATGAGCCTCAAATCAAATAGTGCACCTGGATGCGATAATATAACAACTAGTTATCTTAAACAGGCAAAGGCAGAAATTATTCCAATTATTTGTCACTTGGCCAACTTGTGTTTCAGTCATGGGGTGTTCCCAGATGCCCTAAAAATTGCGATTATAACCCCAATATACAAGAACGGTGACAGAAACGATGTCAATAACTACAGACCAATATCTGTACTACCAGCCATTTCTAAAATACTAGAGAAGATATTAAATAATAGATTGATTAAATATTTAGAAAAATATAACATTATATCAGAGTTACAATACGGCTTTAGGAGAGGCAGAAGTACAGAAGATGCAGTTTTGAATTTGACTACACTGATTACTGATTATCTTGATAAGGGTAAAAAATGTACGGCAGTTTTCTTGGACCTTAAAAAAGCCTTTGACACCGTTTCTGTTACCATTCTTGAGCAGAAATTAGAGGGGATAGGTATAAGAGGTATACCGTTAAAGTTGTTTAAAAACTATCTTTCCAACCGAAAACAGATTGTGAAAGTGGGGTCATACTTAAGTGATAGTATAAATGTAAGTTATGGGGTACCACAAGGGAGCGTTTTGGGACCAACACTATTTCTGATTTATGTAAATGGACTCTGTAATATTAATTTAAAAAATGCTCATGTATTATCTTATGCTGATGATATAGCGTTAATGTTTTATGGTTTCTCGTGGAAGGAAGTACAAAAATATACAGAAAATGGGATTGCTAGAGTTGCTACCTGGCTGGAATCAAATCTCCTTACATTAAATACTGAAAAGACTAGTTACATTTGCTTTTCTATCAATAATAACACCCAACCAGGTAGTGACTTTAGTATAAAAGTCCATCAATGTGGAAGTACCTATTCTAGAAACTGCTTATGTACTAATATTGCCAGGGTGTCAACAATAAAATACTTGGGAATAATAATAGATCAGCGTTTATCCTGGCATTCACATGTTGAGCTCTTAGCAAATAGAATCAGGAAATTGACATGGGTTTTTAAAATTCTAAGGCATTTGGTTACTAAGGATTTGTTGAAACGAGTTTACATGATGCTAGCGCAATCTGTGATTGCGTATTCAATCTCAGTATGGGGAGGAGCAATTAAGACAAAATTTATAGTTATCGAAAGAGCCCAAAGATTCTTATTGAAAACAATGTTTTTTAAACCCTTTAGGTATCCAACAGAAGAATTGTATTCCAAAAATGATATTTTAACCGTTAGAAAGTTATACTTAGTCCGAACTTTGTTAAGAGTACATAAATACTTACCATATGACCCTGATTGTATAAACCGAAGAAGACGTAATTTTATGATTCCCACAAACATAGTAAAAACAACTTTTGCTAAACGGCAATTTAAAAATCAATCTTTTTATTTATATAAACACATCAATCGAACTTTAAACATATATTCAATGAATTCTTATAATTGTAAAAAGGCTCTTATTCAGTGGCTAAAAGACCTTACTTATGAAGATATTGAAAATGTTATAAAAATTACTATTTAAAAATATACCCTAAATTTAAATATCGATATACTGACGTATGCATTAACAAACGTGCTTGCATCTTCAAATACACACACATAACACACACACACACACACACACATAAACACACACACACGCACGTACATTCATACACAGAGCAATACATATTATATACTTATTAATTAATTTTGTTAGTTTATTTTGCTTTAGTATTTTATTTATATTAAAGTAACCTAATTTTTAATATTAATGCAACCTTACGTTAAAATGTTTGTATATTAGTATGTAGTTATGGAGGAGCGAGAACTCCTAACACAAGTATTTCTATACTTAAAAGGAGATCTCAAACTCGAATGTATTTTAAAAATATTGTGAAATGAAATAAAACATTTTTATTTTTTTTTTATTTATTTATTTATATTCACACAGACATTGTTTAAAATTATTTTTAACGCTTAGAATTTAATCTTTTGTATGACAGTGTAAGGTTATTATATGTGTTGTAATTCAGTGATAATCAATTACTAGCTTAATAAGAGAAGTAATCACAGTTAAGTGCATGTGAAACAAGAATTATACAGACACAATTGTTTCTCTTTGGACAAAACGAAAACTCCTCGCCTAGTTTAACACGACAAATGGTCGACATTTTTCCATCGCACTACCAATTTGCGGAAATAGAGCGGTTGTTATATAAACAAATCCGGATATCTGCTTCCACGGTGATCCAAGTTTGGATTTCCGGTCAGATTATTGAGCTTTATTTCGATTTCGAATTCTCGTGAAATATAAAGTTTTTACACAGATTACTCTCTGTACATTATAATATATGCTTTTATTTTGTTGAGATATTGTCTAACGAATAGTGATCTTTAAAAAAGAAACGAAATATAAACGAATTTTAAGCTTGATTCTTCAAATAAAAAAAGCTATGACTAGTCATCATTCTCCTGCCCTTATCCCACTCTACGTGGGGTCGGCACAACATGTTACAAACATGTTGTAACATGATTTGGCTAGGTGTTTTATGACCGGTCGCCTACCTGACGTCAACTTACCTTAGTCGCCTTTTACGACACCTCGGTAAGAAATGAAGGTGGTCTATTCTATTCAGCCGGATACCACACGGTGGAAAAAATAAGCTATGACTAGTATACTTTATAAACAAAATAAATATTCAGTTATGAAGCTTACAACATTTGAGTATATCGACAAATTCAAATTCAAAATATTATTTATTCAAGTAAACTTGTAAACACGTGCTTCTGAATCGTCAACTTTACTGTTGTATCGGAAATCTGTTCCTACCGAGAAGAACCAACAAGAAACTCGGCGGTTGCTCTTTTCGAATATAATTCTGTAACTAGTCACATTTAGTCATTACTATCTTGTACAGGGTATAGGAGTAGCTATATCCCCTTATTGTTATCATCTATATAATCCTCAATAGTATAATAGACTTTCTGCATCAGCCTCCCTTTAAGAGTGTTTTTATACTGCTGTAATGGCAAAGATAAAATTGATTGCGGAATTTTATCACAGAATCTTATAACCAAACCCATAAACGACGTACTTTTGCAAGGCGAAAAAGCAGGAGCCGCAAGCTTATGCCGGTTCCTACTTTGTCTAATATATACATCACCAATTTTTTTGTAATTCTTATATTTTATAGCTTTTATATCAAAAGTTAAGTTTATTTTATCGCTTGGAAAAACATAGATTAATAACATTTGTTAAGTGAACTGAAAAGTTTCTTCTTACAAATATATACACCGTAAGTAATCGGGGATCCATTCCTGAGAGCACTTCATCTTATAAAATGTAGCGAATTTGTGAGAGATCAAAGTGAACTTGAGGTAAAAATTTACTCCATTAATCGACGAAGCGATCGATGTTTAGGGATCGTATACTATCCAAGTACATTTATGGTGCAAAACATATTACGATTAACTTTTTTCCCGTAATATTTTATTCACATATAAAGTAAAGCTTTCTTTAAATTCGTATTTAAAGAAAGCGTACGTACACGTCTTTCACATTCCACCTAAAATACTTTACTAAATGTTATCTATTTTAATTTTATTTACTCATTAGGTTAATTACAATATTTTTTGTGTAATATTTTATTCAGATAATAAAGTAAACCTCACTTTAAATGCGACGTCGAGAAAATACGTCTTTACATTCAACTAAAATACTTTACTAAATGTTATCTATTTTAATTTTATTTGCTCATTAGGTTAATTACAATATTTTTTCTATAATATTTTTTTAACCAGGTAATAAAGTAAACCTCACTTTAAATACGACGTCGAGAAAATATGTCTTTCACATTCAAACTAAAATACTCTACTAAATATTATCCATTTTATTTTATTTACTCTTAAGGTTATTTACAATATATTTAATGTTAACACTTGATAAAAATTTAAAACAAATTAAAACTAACTAAATAATATAAAAAATAATAAGAAAAAAAATAAATGTAATACATTTTTTATTTGCACTAAATCGAAACCATCGATGCCATTACAATGAGGTAAAGTTCTCAAAATACTAGCAGGGTTACCTGTTTTCTGTTTTAATGGGATTTCTTAGTCGCTAAATCTCTCACTTTATTTCCTAGAAGAATCGGTAACAGGTGATTATTCAAAAAACGCAACCCAAATCGAGAAATCCAGCGAACTACCCTTTTATGATATGACCTTACCAATCCACAATGTTGCAGCATTGTGGGTTTAAGCTCTAAATAAGGAGAGAGGAGTCTTACGCCAAGCGGTTGGGCATTAACAGTTCGTTACTTCCTGATATATTACCTTTTTATAAGATCTGGCGTTCCTTAAGTACGCGATGGTGTGTATATGGCATACTCTATCTTCCTAAAATTACTTTATGCCATATCCAGACTAAGATTATAAATATGAAAGTCTGTCTGTCTGTTACGCTTTCACGGCTAATCCGCTCGAGAAATAATGATGGAGTTTGGTACAACTCAAACTCATATGCCGGGTTACTATATAGGATAAAGGTAACCCTATTTTTCTTTGGTAACTAAACGGTAACAATAATGATGGTATTATATCACTTAAGTTGACCTAAAAAAAAGTCGCAGGTATATATTGTATTCTATATATCAAAGAATTCCACTTTACGAAATTTAAGTTTATTTTCATTCCAACTGCTTAAAGGGTAATATTTACTGCAAAAAAGTCCTTTTCTACTTAAAAAATAGCATGAAACTTAAATCCAAACATCTCATATGCATACGCGTTGCTTCTTATCGACCTTACCATAAAGTCTGAAGTTCTATAAGGGTTACTTCAACCAAATTCGCACAAAATTTAACGATATAAAACTTTATATGTAAATAATAAAGTCTAAATTACTGCAAATGTATCTCAGTTTGTTGTAAGTCAACACGAATGCTCCCACGAGCCGCGGTTATTAATACTTGCGTTGGTGACTTGATTTATGCTCTATGAAAAGCGCCTCAGATTTACGACGGGAAATCCATTTGTACTACGTAATCCTATGTATGCCTTATGGAAGTTCAGTACTTTGGTAATGTACGCAAAATATTTTATTATTATTGCTCAAATAGTATCACGACCAACGTATATATTCTACCTTATATACCTTTGCGGAAAATTGCTTCTATTTTGTTTTCATTTCTTTTAACACTTAAATTTTATGGTATTTCAAATTCACATTGAAGTCTTATGAATCTTTTGTATGGTAATTTTTAATTTTTTCCGCAAAATTAACCGTAACACCCATCTTCGTACTTTAAGGAATATAAAAAAAGAATTCAATTCAGCGAAATGAGTTCAACTGTTCTCAAGATTTGCGCCACATTCATTTTTATATAATACTAAAGAAGATATATCAATAAGAAAATTTACATTCAATAAAAAAGTGTTTACAGAAGCAGCAGTATAGTTTCCTCTGTTAAGCGCCTCGCATCAAATCAAATCAAATCAAAATAATCTTTGGATAGTAAATTCAAAATATGTTGATAATAAAATATAGAAAAGGCGAACTAAAAACTGTAAAAAAACGCTGCAGAATTCTCTAATTTTTTTTATTGTAAGCTCATTATTAACAAAAAAGATACAATAACGTGTTAAGTTATAAAATGAGGAGAAAATTGAATAGTGAATTTCCATGATTTGGGAACAAAGACCGTGTAATGGTCATACATCATCGCGCACCTGTCACTCCCCCCTTCGCTTCCGAAGCGGCTCTGAATACAAAATGCTTGCAAATTTTGCTTCACGATCGTACTAATGTCCTGGTTAAATTACATTTTTGTTAATGTGAAATTAGATTTGAAAAAAAGAACTGGTTTTGAAGGAAACAAAAAGTGAACATGGCACCTAGAAAAGAATTATTATGAACAGTCGATGACCATCAGTAGGAAAAGAAGAAGATATAAAGACTACTTTGCATGCTCACAAACTACATCTGTTGGGAAAATCCTTTTCTTTAGGCTTATTAATGAAAGCGGAATGTAAGATTCCGCATATCCCAGGACTTATCGGAGGTTTCCTCATTATATTTTTAATTACTGGAAGACCTAAGCCACCTTATCTTAACATACTTTCGGTGCCGTGTATTTATAGTACGCGGCAATAAATAATGCATCGAGGCTTAGAGAGAGAAATCGACTAGATTCTGCTTCATAGAGCATTATCTCTGTCGCACAGACTGACGAACCCGTGTGAAACGTCACATATTAACTGAGTGACAGTGACAGCGCTCTACGAAACCGAACTGGCCGGCTGTTTTGTTCTAAACATCGATGTACATTATTTAATGCCGGGTACTATACATAAACCTAGAACGGTTCTACATGGCGATGTCGTTAGTATCACTGACGAGCAAAACGTGAAGAACTTGCCACTGCTATAAGTAACATACTCTCAACGAATCCGAACGAATTTACGGTAAATTGAAACCCGCTATCACGACTACTATGACAGAATAATCGTCGTCTCGTAGTATTGTTATAACGGACCCGTTACTCTCTCGTAGAGGTGATGCCTAAAATTTTTTTGTAAAACCATTTAAGCACCAATTTTTATACAAAATTCATAAATGCCTTACGGTTTGAACTACTAAATTCCGGGTAAGGATCGTTTTCGTCGCTCAACAATAACTTTTATTACTTACTAATATTACGTAGTCAATGATTATTACAAAACTATTTTCCTCTAGATAAAGTAACAGCCTGTTACTATGCCCACTGCTGGGCTAAGGCCTCCTCTCTCCGTTTTTGGAGAGAAGGATTGGAGCTAAGACCTACCACGCTGCTCCAATGCGGATTGGTAGGTTACACATATCCCTAGAATTCTCTAGAGATATGCAGGTTTCCTCACGATGTTTTCCTTCACCGAAAAGCGTGTGATAAATTGCAATTATCAATTAGACACATAAGTTTTAATAGAAAAACTCATTGATGCCTGCCCGAGGTTTGAACCTGTGTCGTCTCTAAAGAGTCGCACGGTGTCACCGCTAGGCTATCACAGCTTAAGGTTTCACCAGATGCGTGTATGAGGCCATACACGATGTCAGGATGGTCGAGTGTGTCAATAATTTAAGAACAATTTTTAGGACAGTTCATTTTGTAGAGTGTTACAGTGAAGACGAAAGTAAATTGGAAAATATAGTTGGAATTGTAAAGTAGGTTGTATTACTTTGTGCGGCCGTTCTTACAATAGTGAGTTGTAGTCGTTCAAAAATGTTAATACTGTACATTAAATAATCACCCACACACTGGCTTAGGACAGCATTTATTCGATACTCAATATCCAGAGCACGCTTGCCTGAAAATTGTATAATGATTTTACACAGTTTGGGAACAAAGCGGTGTAGTAGCGGATTCATACATCAACGCATACCTGCCTTTTCCGTTGCACACACAATCGTTCTGAATATAAAGCAATTGTGAGTTTCACTGTATCATATTTTCACACGTGCGATTCCATTATACGTGAAGTCAATCCAATTGAATTTTTATATAACTTTTTTAATCAGTTGGCTTTTGATAGTCTACAATATAAATATGGTGAGGTATAGGAATAGGCCTCCTCTCTCCGTTTCTGGAGAGAAGGGTTGGAGCTAAGACCTACCACGCTGCTCCAATGCGGATTGGTAGGTTACACAAATCTCCAGAATGCTCTAGAGATATGCAGGTTTCCTCAAGATGTTTTCCTTCATCGAAAAGCGTGTGATATATTGCAATTATCAATTAGACACATGAGTTTTAATAAAAAAACTCATAAGTGCCTGCCCGGGTTTGAACTCGTGTTCCCCTCGTTAGAGTCGCACGGTCTCACCGCTGGGCTATCACAGCTTAAGTGAGCTTCCAGCTTGGTGAGGTATGTGTTGCAGTTAATGATTTATGTAACTTGATCGCTGTCTATAGATCCCACAAAGTTTAAAGTCTTGCAACGGGAAATAGATCGCCCTACTCTTGAAATTGCGACTTCACAATGCAAAATGCAGCGTTGGTTAGTCATTAAGTAGACTAATAACTTCAAAAGCTCCTTTGGGACCTATGTTCAGTAGTGGTCTTCCATCGGTTGATAAACATGTTTCGATATTTTTATTTTCATGTCATATATTCATTTAGATCTCCTCTCTCTAGAGATATGCTGGTTTCCTCACGATGTTCTCCTTTTAAAGGGTTTTTCTGTTGATACTTATATGTCTAATTGATATCTGCAATTTAACGCACGCTTTTCGGTGAAGAAAAACATCGTGAGGAAACTTGCATATCTCTAAAGAATTCTGGGGATATGTGCAACCTACCAATCCTCATTGGAGCAGCATGATAAGTCTTAGCTCTAACCCTTATCTCCCAAAATGGAGAGAAGAGGCCAGCAGTGGGATAGTAACAGGCTGTCACTTTTCTTTACTTTTTAAATTCATATAGATTGGGCCTCAGAATTTTAAAAACTATACTAAACAGAATAAATAATATTTCATTTCACTTTTTCTCTGTACTATAATCGTTATAGACTGAATCAAAAACAAAGAATTTACTGTAGGAAAATTCTATTATCAACATAAGAAGTTTTGACACGAGCCGTCCAAAGTCGAGCGGGGCAGATGTTTCCGAGCGCAGTGCCATATATCTTAATTTCCTCTGTTCCTGTTTGAGTCTGGGGCTTTTTCGTGTGTAATGAAAATCAAAATAGAAAGGGTAATTATATATTCAAAATTTCTTTTTATTTTGGTTTATTTACGTTAATAGTTAAATAATATCGTTACATAATATCTTTTGCTTTTTTTCGAATTCAGTTATTTGCACGATATGGATAAGTAAACACATAAAAGTCATTATTATTTAAATTGACTTTTAAACTCTTTTATAACAAGCCTGGCACGAATGTACAACAATTTATATTCTAACTTTGATTTATTTCATATCTCATCATTTTAAATAGGTTTCATTCTAATTTAATTCTTATATTTAAATATTAAAATGAAACCGGATACTACACGGTGCGTCAACTTACCTTAGTCGCCTTTTACTACATCTCGGTAAGAAATGAGTGTTCCGTTCTACTCAGCCGTATTGCACACTGCGGTTCAACTTACTTTAGTCGCCCTTTTCGACACCTCGGTATGAAATGAATGTGTTCCATTCTACTCAGCCGGAAACCATACTGCGTTTCAACTAATCTTAGTTGCTTTTTACGACAACTCGGTAAGAAATGAGGGTGGTCTATTCTACTCAACCGGTTACCACACGACGGATTAAAGTGTCAAAATTTTAAATATAATTAAGATTTAGTGGTACCTAGTAATAGTAGTTTATGATACTGTTGCATAATAAGGGTTTTTTATAGTATCACACGAGTGTTATAACACCAAGTTATGTACAGTATCATACACTACTTTATCTACTCTCATACTATAATACGTAAAACAATATTGCAAATACACAAACATTTATTTTTTTACAAACAAAACTAAACTTCGTTTTAATATTGAAAAGATTTTTTAAATGTCATATATTGGCACCAAGGCGCAAACATCGATTGCGCATGCGTGTTGCGTCGCCGCGGACCCATTCACTGAAACCTTTTTTTTTAAGGTAGAGGTTCAACCTCCTTGGTCCAGCTGGAAGTTGTATAGGTTTATCGTTATGATTAAAAAGTTACATTATGATACAGGTGTCCATACAAGACCTGTATCGTAATGAAACTTTTTAATTTTTTATTTTTGTTCTGTACGTAATGTTTGTCATAAGAATTTTGTTTTCAGTTTTATAATCTTTGTATTATAGTATCAGAATAGATAAAATCAGGTTCGATATACATAAAACGAGAATATACTAGACATGCCCTGCTACTAGATATTATATGAACCGACGCATTAGGATTTAATACACTGTCACACCATAAGAATACAGTCAACAATGATTATGTAGCTAAATAGGACGCTCATACACTTAAGTGGAAAATCATGTCGATATTCATTTGAAGTGGTTCTATTATCACCATCTCAAATAATGTTACATTCTATTGTTTATCTTGCTTTTAATGTATTCTTATGTAATCGAAAAGATTTATATATTTGGCTGGCCCGTTGGCGCAGTGGGTAGCCTTCAGCTCCGCAGATCGCGGGTTTGATTCCCGCCGAGTGCCAACATTTTCTATAAAAAAATTCTTGGTTCTTCGAGCCTGGGTGTATATAAATAAATAAATAAATCATACGTTGATATTGTTGACGTGTGTTGAATTTATTTTCACCTGACACAAAATTAACTAAAATGGCAATACGTGACAATTGCTGTCTTTAAATAAAAGGCTCACATAAGTATCCGTAAGCTTTTTTTTAAAGAAAGCATAATTATTTTTCGTTTGATTTTTCTGTATTTACTGTCTATACTTATTCCCTCAATTAATAATAGTACCAAAGCAACATGAAATTACACACTGTATTTCAGTATGTATTTAAGTCAGAAGGATAATTGGACTGGCGACAGTGATGATTGCGCTGGACGCGAGTGCTGGGACTCGGTAATGGTAAACTCTTGAAAGTTTCATCTGATTGATGCGAAATTAGACCAGCTTGGCACAACTGGCTTCCCCCGAGACCGAGGACCCCAAAGAGTTGTGATAGCCCAGCGGTGAGACCGTGCGACTCTTTCGAGGGGAACACGAGTTCAATCCCGGGCAGGCACCAATGAGTTTTTCTATTAAAACTCATGTGTCTAATTGATAATTGCAATTTATCATACGTTTTTCGGTGAAGAAAAACATCGTGAGGAAACCTGCATATCTCTAGAGAATTCTGGGGATATCTGTAACCTACCAGTCCGCATTGGAGCAGCGTGGTAGGTCTTAGCTCCGACCCTTCTCTCCAGAAACGGAGAGAGGAGGCCTATTCCCAGCTGTGGGATTGTAACATGCTGCTACTAACTGTGTATTTAAAATTATATATCTAGTATATTTACCAGTTATCTGTCACCCATAACACGAGTGTTAAGTTACTTACTTTAGGGACGGATGACCGTGTGTGTAAGTGTCCCATTATATTTGTGATTATTATTATTAAATAAGCAGGCGTCAGTTAGTGGAACTTCCATAGTAGAGAAGCTATAATAGAATTATTTTGCTATAATAGTAATTGCAATAAGATTTTGTTGTGGGGCCTGTTGTCCTGATGGTTTCAGGGAAAAACGATCGTAGAGATTGTGGTTAAGGAAAAATTCACACAAGCAATACATACATGCTTACATATTGCTTGTGTGAATTTTTCCTGGTGGTGGTATTTTGGGATACGTGTGCTGACTTGTTCTGCATGTGTAAGGTATATGAATGTTGCCTGCTTAACAAACCCGGATGGTAGAAAAATAATGCTATTATAGCTTTTGTAATCAAAAAAGCTTTATTTAAGCTATTTTATTAATTTAGTTATTTTATCATACTATATAAGCGTCTGCCTAGGAAATAAATGAATTTTCGGCTATTTGGCCATTTTTGTTTTGAGTTTTAATTATAAACAAAGTGACATAAATAATGTAAAGTTTAATTGTCAGGGTACCCAGATTGAAAAAGTAGATGAAATCAAATTCTTAGGCATTATATTAGATGATGAAATGAAATGGACACTCCAAGCACATGCAGTTTGCAAAAAATTAAATAGTTTTTCATATGCCTTGTATAATCTTAGTAATGTAGCTAACATACAAACACTACTGACAGCATATCATGGATATGTCGAGTCAACTCTTAGATATGGGATTATGTTTTGGGGAAATTGTGTAGAAAGGGAGACAATATTTAGAGCGCAAAAGAGATGTATCAGAGCAATTGCGAATTAACTGGACAGAAAGCTGTAAATCTCACTTTAAACATGTAAGGTTACTAACCTTCCCTTCGTTGTTTTTATATGAAACATCAGTTTTCGTTCACAGCAATCTTCATTTATTTTATACATTAAATAGCAAAAGATATCCAAATAGATTACGAGTTATCCCATCGAAAACAGCAACAATGCATAAAAGTGTATTTTGTTCATCAATTAATATTTACAATAAATTGTCCGATGAGCTTAAACAACATTCTACTTATAATTTTAAAAATGCTCTTAAAAATATCTTAATATCCAAATGTTATTACTCGATCAATGACTTTATAAATGACCTTTAATTATTATTGTATTATTTTATTAATATTATTATATTAGTTCTGACATCTTACTTATCATATAATTTAAATTATTGTTAATAATAATTACTATAGATTATTGTACACCATATTTAATGGTAGAATACATAGGACTATAATTCTTGTAACATCGATTTTACAGTATTTACAATAAATATGATTTGATTTGATTTGGGTAGTTGTAACTTAATATTGCTTTCCAATAGCTATTTTTCATATGTATTTTTAATTGAAAAACGTTTAGAATTAAATATAGTAATTTTTAAGAGAGTTTTTGCATTATATGATCTTTTCCTATTAGTGTCACGTTTGGTGGTCTTCTCCTCGGGCTAGCCCCCAGCCAGTATATCTGTGAACTAAATGAGTGATACTGAAGAAACAATTCAGGTGAATTATATATTTAATTGCCGCGCATCTTACGGTCGCCGCGGTGGGAGTACCACTCATTTAAATTTGTATATGAGCTTACATTTAAAGCCCCACATTAGAATCCAAAGGCCTTTATGGTAATTGTCTTTTAGTGCAGGTCTACAATCACTGTGTCTTTGAATGAAAATTCGCCATTCGAACATCTGTATTCTTATTTAGACATCCGCCAATTCCTCTAAGTAAATGCCTCGGTCCATTGCTTTATCAGCTATATAAGCTTTTTTTTATTTCTATACAATATACACATATTGTTAGAATTTAGTTATTTTGCTACTCTACGAATCTCCTCATTTCAGATTTATTCACGTAGATAGCTTACAACCAAGTTTGTTTTTCACACATTTCGTTTCTCTTGAGCTTTTGCTTTAGCTTGCCAACAGGTTTTTTAAGCCATAAATCAACACCGGCAACGCGTATAGTGGTAACTTAGTTTAAAGTTACTAGGCACCCAGTAAAGCATAAACAAGGGTAAAAATGAGTCTGCATTATTTATATTATTAAAATACTGTAATATATTAAACTTTTTTATATTCCACCTTTCGAAAATATTAAATTATTATTAAAAGTTATATATTTATTTGCGTTACGTAATACGTATTATATGTTGTGTAAAAAAAAAATATTTTTAAATAAAGCTTCGGCACAGAAGTAAAACTTCTGAAGTACATATCGAGCCCAGGCATACATGGCATAACATTCTTTTAAAAGGACTTCGTGTCGTGTAAGTGTTATGAGAGCATTTGGCTCCTAACCAAAGAACAAACGACGCAACTGGGAAATTTGTTTACTACTAAAACTGAGAGAAAATAAATCTTGTACTACATGTATTTGAATAATTAAATCAAACTATTGTATTAAAAGTTTTGTTGTACAGAAGAGTATAAATCGGGTTTTAAGTTGGAACTTTTATGATTAACCTAACAAATTTTATTAATAGGCCAACAATTTGAAGCTTATACATGACTGTACATATTCTTAGAAAATTAAATCACTATACATGTTTCCTTGCATTACTGTATAATTAATGATTTTGTGACGGCAAAAAATTCTGTATGTATTATTATACATTAAGGCCGACTTCATCATGTATCTATATAGACTAGTTTGTAGATGTATAGTATGTAGTATTCTGTATTTATATCGGACTATATTGTATTGCCAAGGATAGTATTTAATACAAAAATATTAATTTATGTACATCTTACGCTAACATTAATATAGAAAAAATTAATTTAACATCAATATAAAACCTTGAATTGAATTTTACAGTGACTTCTTGAGAGAGAATTTTATACGGTAGTAACAACGCATTCAACGCACTTGAAAAAGAGCAGTTTCCTAAAGAATAAAGAGACAAAGAAACCTCAGTTATTCTACATATCCTATGAATGTTATTGTTGAAAAGAATTTTTAATGTATCAGAAATTGAAATATATCATACTTCATATATCAAAATGCGAAATTGTGTTACAGCGATTGAGGTTAGATGTATTATATACTGTATATTTATTATTTTAAACAATATTTGTATATTTTTTTACTATTTATTTTTCTACTTTCACATCAGAACGGAAGTACGAATTGATATAAAGTTTAGTATGTAGTTTTTGAAATCCAATAACTTTTATCTCTTTAAGGTAAAGCCGTGAGCTAAAGTAAGTTTGTTACCTTTTTCGGATTATCCCTTTCATCCATTCTCATATATTTTATTATTATTTATTTTTTAATTTGCTTAAATATATTACATATTTGCCCGGTTAGGGCGTTGCAGATATTGAGGACACTTCTTACATTATATATACAGACAATTAACATTATTGTAAATATACAAATCAAAATATTCAATTTCACAAAAGTTTTAAGTGGAATATAATTAATAATTTCAATTTAACGTCGTTTACTTATGAGAAATAAAATAAAAATATTAATAATATATAACTTAATTAATTTTAACTCATTTCTTTTTTCTTCATTTATTTAACGTTTTTGTGAACGTTGTGTCATACTGAAACTATTAAATAAAATATATATCAAGGAGTGAAATATCATATTGAAATTATTATATATGTCAAGGAGTGAATTACTAAAAAATATTACTAAACTATTGAATTTATGCCACATTAGTTAGATATTGTTATAAAATTCCGAAAAAATTATAAAAACTTTGTTCTACCAACGATTCTTTTAGTTTCCTTTTGAAATTGTTCAAACTATTTACATCTTTGATACCATTCGGCTAATTATTATAGATTTTATTGGATCTTAAATATGGTCCATTTCTGACAATTTCTAAATGATATTTTGGGATGTCCAAGTTTGTGAGATCGTACGAGATCCTTATAATATTTTTGAAAGTATTTTCTTACAAAAAGCGCTGTTTCCATAATATAAATACAAGTTAGGGTCTTAATTTGTTTATCTTTAAAGTATGATCTGCAACTTTCTCGTCGTTTTATATTAGCAAGTATACGAATGCACTTTTTTATTTTCGTATGATGAGTATTTTTGGTGAAAACAATCAGTGCATTCTCTTGTAGTTGCATGTCAGAGTAACACTGTTTATATTGTTCTTACAAATGTTGAACGGCACGTAGTGTTATAGAACCACGTGTACAAATACCTGAGTGTTGATTGTTGGTATTGCTGTATAGCATTTTCATGAGTGTAAATATTGTTTCGTTGTGATTCTATTTCAGTTAAAATTAAAAAACATAAATGAGGAATTTAATTTATAAATCAATATTTGCAGTATTATTAATTTTAAAGTTTAAAGCGTTGTCTGTTGTTACTAAAGGGAAGTTATGGACGAAATCGATTTCTTTCTTTAAAATCGATTTTTGTGGGGTTCTCTGAAACTAGGGATTTACCCGGAATTTGTTGGAGCATAAAAGTTATTTCATAGAATTATTATACCAGAGTTCGGGAGTCATAGAAAGACCTGAAAGTGAGTGTGCGACAATTAAAAAAAATGAGTAGATGTAATTCATATCTGATAAAATCACACAAAGTCAGATAATAAGTATCATTTGCTTTCTCTTTATTGTTGACGGATATTTTAAACTGGCTTCCCTACTTTAGTATAACAACTCTATGTTTATTACAGGTTTACTATCAGCACGCGATATTTTTTTAAAATACGACAAAACGGCGTTGGAAACATAACAAACACAAACTTTCGCTTTTATAATATTAACAGGATGAATAAACGAAAATTATTATCTCTTATCTTTATTTTGTAATCTATGAAATTATTAAGGGAACTTATAAATTTTCGACAAAACAATGGACATTCAACCGTTTCAATTTGTAATCCTTTAAGAGAGCGGGAGACTCTTCAGAATTCTAATAAAAGGGTTAGAAATTGTTTTCGATTTATTAAATTGTTAAGACCGGGGTATTCTTTGTTTCTCCTTATTAATTTTTATTCCAAATTACTTTGGCATTAAAGAAAAGTTTTTTATTTTTTTGGAATTTCACAACTTGAATTAAGTTACTAAAGCAATAAAAAATAAATTACGTAACCGTTACACTAATAAGCTTTATTATCTTACTTTATTAGCCAAATCTGGGTTCATATAAAATACTGGCTTTTTTTAAACTAGAAATTACCCTTTTCATTTATTAATTAAAGAAATATTATGATTTTATAAATTTTATAGAATTTTTAAAAATCGGGCGGATCAGGCTTAGAGCTATACTAGAGACGGGAGAGCTAGCTTGAAAAGAGTTTGTTTTTGTTTGTTTGTTTTAATTTCTTTATTTTTCTTCATCATAAACACACAAAACACAGAAACATCGAAAGAGTCTTTCGAAGAAAACTTATTTGTCTATTTTTTGTACGTGTTCAAAGTATTTAAATTAAAAACTCGCCATAAATATATCTCTGCGTGCTTAGACATAGCTGAGTATATGTTTCTTATCTTTTCTTTCGTATTAATTGTTGGACAATCGTACTCACAGGCCTTTTTTTCCTACTCTAGTATAATAGCTATGGTATCAGGCGAGACAATAATTCTCTATTATCTATTGTCGTGGAAACGACGTGCCTAAAAAAGAGCGCAAGGGCTCTATTTGATTTGGAAACTTAATCCTAAAGGATTCGTCGTACGCGGTTTGAGCTCGTGTGACTGTTCGGAAGATAATAGATAAATAATCGCGTATATATCATAAGCTGATATTTTTTCATTTAATCAGAGCGAAAAACAAAAGATAATGGAATACGATTGTCGCGTCTTAAATACGAAAGATGAATTGTCCTTAAAACATTTTATGATTGATGCCGTATAAATATTTCATTCCCTTCCAAATGAAAAGATTAACAATAAAGTAAGCAGGCAGCCGTTAAGATTTCATTTTAAATTAATTTATGGGTGACGTAACACGTTGTTTCGAATTCGCAAGATCTTTAACGATACTTTGTACTTCCTTAAAGAACATGAACTAAGTTAATCTTATTTAGGCAATAATCAGAATTATTTAGTATAATTAAAGGCAAATTTAATATTTAAAACCGTAAATAAGGGTTAAATATACAGATTTTTCACTGTAAGAAAAGAAATTTACTCACTTAACATGAGATTAAAAAATAAACATATTTATGAGTGGTTTACAAGCTATGTTGGATAATTAATAAAACCTCATGACCCCCACACTATCTAAGGGTTCAAACCCCTGTTAAATACTAATGACTGCTCTATGAGCTTTATTGATTAATACTTCATCATGCGCGATTTTTGGTGAGGGAAATCATCGTAAGGAAATCTGCCCGTATTTTGAAAATTTCTGGGAAAATTGCCAATCTCTAGCAGCGTTGTGGGTTTCAGTTCTAATTTTTCTCTCCAATGAAAGAAGAAGCATTTGTCCAGCGGTGGATAGTTCAGTAATAACGTTACTACTTTTATAAATCGTCAGCTTTACTAGACAGTAGGTACTCGTTGGTTTGAAAATGTTGAAACAAAGAAAAGTTCTATATTACATTTATACTTTACTTAAGCTTTTCGATGCTTGCAGCGTGAAATTATTCAATGAACTTTTATAGCTTTCGGGGCAAATTTTAAACCCTCTGAGAATGTTTGTAGCGCTTGCTTTATTATTCTGCTGAACAAAGGTTTTATAATGAAGAGAATGCTTGATGGTGATAAATGTACGTGAAATTATTTTGTATACTAATTAAATTATGAATGGAATTGTCTGTAATTAATAATATTAATACATTAATAGGCTATTTAAGTCTTATATTTTTAACTTTCAAAACTGATGGACGTTCACTGGTTCATAGCTTTAATGAAATGATATTTGCGTTATGTGATTTTGCTCTGCTTTTTGCTGCTAGGTTTTATATCGTTGGTTGCTTTTTTTTTCAACTTTATGGTTGCTTGTCCGTATAAACGAAGCTTAAATTTAGGATGAATTTTCATGTAGGCTTATTAATAATTATTAAGTAAGTAAGTCAGCGACCACGTAGATCCATAGGTTATCGCTAGTCGCTGACTATGGGCCCCATAAGAAGGTTCAGAGTACCGCTCCGCAGGTGATGAAGCAGGCTATGCTCGGAGTGTCTCAACGTGATCAAATCAGAAATGGGGAGATCCGTAGAAGAACCAGAGTCACCGATATAGCTCAGCGCGTCGCGAAGCTGAAGTGGCGATGCGCGGGGCACATAGTGCGGAGAACCGATGGGCGCTGGGGTCTTAAGGTGTTGGAATGGCGACCCCGCACCGAAAAATGCAGTGCTGGTAGACCCCTACGAGATGGACTGATGACCTCAAAAGTTCGGGTTGTGTACTACCAAAGTTGATAAATAGTAATAAATACTGCTGACTAATATCGGCTAGCTGCCTCGCAGACGAGACGACAGATACGAATATAAATCACTAGCAATGCTCCGCGGTTTTACCCGCGTCCATACCGATCTCGTGGTAGTGGAAAGTCTACGAAGTCGGGCTATAGATTTATTTGTAGATTATTTAATTATAAAAAAATGGGTATCATTATTATTCTTGGAATAAGAGCTAACTTAACAAATGCAGGCCCTGCTATAACGGTCGCTACAGTGAATTTGTTATGGCATTATTTTCTTTCGATTTATATTCTTAAATTCGTAATATCTTTTGATTGGGACGTCGGATTTTTATAATTTTAAAAGTATTTTACAGGTATTGAAATAGTTTTTAATAAAATATAATTTAATGCGATAAGGATTGATACCGAGATATTAATAAAATGGTTTGATTATTGTCGGCAATTTTATCAACTTTTACAGTGTAAAAAAAGTAGTTATAATGGTATAACTATAATAGTTAGACATGTGGTATCGCAAACTTTTTTGTGGATATTGATATGTTCTATAATACTGTTGAAAATTTTTTTTGTTCTATCTTCAATAGTTTCCGCAGCGCACGCGATGAAAGATGTTTACGACTAAATTTTTCACAACTTATTACAGTTTTATTAGGATCTTTCTTTTTTTTTGAAGTCATATAGCAGTAAAGAAGCAGCTGTCCAACGGTGAAAGAATTTTTGCAATCGGTCCAGTAGTTTTTGCGTGAAAACATTACAAACATACACACATACAAACAAACACAAATCTTTCCTCTTTATAATATTAGTATAGATATAGATTATACCTACATATATGTATATCATATTATATCAGCGGGGAGCCGCTTGTTTCAGCCGGCACAAGATCGTGTGTTGTGGAGTTCCCATGCAGATACTTATGTCCGGCAGTGGACATCTATCGGTTAACAAAAAAGAAGAAGTAAATAAGGTTATATGTTGCTAAATTTTGTATTATTTTTTCTATATGATGCTAGTCAGTGACTTACTTAGATGTTGAAGATTGCTGCCAGTTCCATATATAACATTACTTAAATTATACATAACATTTTTGCCTAAAATGCGAAGATCCATTTAAGAGCTTGTCTTTTACTACCGTAGTACGAGTATATACAAACTTTTTCAAGTCTCTTTACGAGCAGGAATAACATTTTGCGGCCGGTCATGTCCTGACGTGAATATCTTCCTATTAATAAATTATTACACGGTTGTGGTACATCGTTTTGTTTTTATATTCTTGACTCCGCTTGGCATGTAATAAGTGAGAGTGGATCAAATCTAAAATATAAATGTTGGACCAGGTTAATGCAGACATCAGATAAGACAATTTTGTTCAATTTGAAATATATTATATTTTTATATTATACTGCATATATGATATCTAGTAATATGACAACTGTAGTGTATGTGAATAAAAGCAGAAGATTTATATAGACGCGAAAGAACGGACGCGCGTGCAGTGTGTAAAGCAGAGAGCCGATACTACGCTGTCAGGGTAAAGTATGAACAGTACAACAAAGATGATGTATTATAATCAGTATCATTTGCAAATTCCACACTATCTTCTTACTATTACTCCACTAACAGTAATGCTATGAACGAGCGGTGAGATCACAAAATCCTTATCCACATGTTACAAGTTCAAGCCTAGAGCAAATAAGATTAAAAGAAAATTTTATCGCTTAAAATTTATACTTTTAGAATATTTTTGGCCTCAACCTGCATTGAATTGCGTGGATTCATCTTTTTATTTTCTAGGAAATATGCCACCAATGGGATATTTTACACCATATAACAGTATACTTACTTATATTATACAGTAAATAGTGCACTAGTGAAATGTTAACGAAAATTTTAAATAGATATTATGCTGTGTAGTGGATAATTTATAGAATTAAGGGTTATTGTGCGGAGATTCATAATACGAAAGTAATAATGAAATGATTTTGCTTTAATCTACGATTAACTATATATAATGATAAATGTAGAGTGGACTATCTGTTTTTATACCTGATATATGCAGAATTCGTAAAAACACATGCATAAACCTAACCCACCGCCACCACAATACATAAGGACTACACTTGTTCACTATCACAAACTCAACAATCATTTCGCCCCGCGACCTTAGCATCATCAGGAGATAGACTCTATGACAAAATCCCAAAGCGACGCGTCAGTTGTAGTGTACTTAGAAATAAGTGACAGTGACTATTAGGTTTGCTGATACAATGCGATATAGACTTCATTAGATAAGACATCTCAGTCCATAAATAATTATAAAATAAAGATCGCTTACATCTATCTTTCTTGTAATTGTTTTATAGTTTTGAGTGTTCGTAATATAGTGATTTGTTGATTAATCTCAAATATAAAAAATATATCAAAGTTGATGAAAATTGAATATAAATTATATCGCATGACAACGATTAAAGAAAATACATGTTTGTAAATAATAAAAACTTTTTTTGTATGGCGCGCTATATTATTATCGGATGTCTGCGCACTAAGTTAATGCTTTTTTCGCATGGAATGTTCGTAAAGTTACGCATCCTAGGGACTCTCTTGACGCGACACCTTGTCACATTTAATTTATTAAATACACGTGCGTGTTGATTTTTCAAGGATATTTTTGAGGGTTAGATATTTTGTATTTACTAGAAAACTACGCGCATTAAAGCAAAGATTAAGACACATCCTATGACTCTAATCGAACAGGATTGAATAGGTTTGGGAAAATAACGAAGTATCCTACGACTTATGGTAACGAAACTTGGACGCTTTCTATGGAACTCATAAAAAGTTCAGAGTTTCTTGTCCAGCAATGGCGCGGATGTATGCTTTTGCATCTCTGAGTGTTTTAAGTAGAATTGATAGTCTCTTGTTGAAGCACTCAGACAAACAACAATGTAATGCAACTTACCAGTTGTATATTACAAGAAATGTAATACACAACTGGTTGTAAATTGTAACAATGTTTTGTTGTAAATAGTAACAAGGAAATAAGGAAGTTTATGGAACAATGCAATTAACATCGTCCGCATTATGTGATATTAATAAATGTTAATCATATATTTTATGATATAACATTTTAAATTTGTACTGTTAAGGGATTGATAGTACATATTTTGTAACCATAAAAAATCAAATAAAATTTGAGGCTTCTTTACTTGTTTAGTAGCAAAAATGTTAATGATGAAATAAAGATTGCGAATACATGAGATAGTTGCTTGAAATAATAAAACGCTATATACAAATGTCATTTCGGTTATATACCTGAACTCGGAAAACTATTACATGCTGTGTTTTTTAATTTATGGTTGCTGCCGATGTTTATCATGCTTAGACGATTTTCGACGTGTTAATAGAATCGACATATACTATATTCAAATTCAAAATATTCTTTATTCGGTTCGGAAAGCTGTTCCTACCGAGAAGAACCAGAAAGAAACTCGGCGGTTGCTCTTTTTAAAATATAAATCTTAAAACTAGTTACATTTATTTATCACTATCTTGTACAGGGTATCTTCTACAGTATCGAAGGCTTTCTGTATTAGCCTCTTTTTAACAGTGTTTTAAACTGCTGTAATGGCATGCCCAAAATTGATTTCGGAATTTTATTATAGAATCTTATACCCAAACCCACAAACGATTTACGTACTCTTGCTAGGCGCAAAGGAGGAGTCGCAAGCTTATGTCGGTTCCTACTTTGTCTATTATATACATCATCTATCGTTTATAATTCTTTATATTTTTATGTACAAAAATTATATTGTTTAAGATATACTGTGAAGCAAATGTAAGAATACCTATTTCCTTAAACTTCTCTCGCAGGGATAAACTACTCTCTATATCATTAATAATTACTATTTCAGATAAAAGTAACCATTGTATTTCTTGCAAATTATTTATAGTGTTTGAACTCCGAATCGTTTGTATCGATCTGATCACATTAAATTCCGTATTCTCCGAATCGTGACAAGATTGGCACGAATAAATAAAACCCGGAAGCGGAAGTGGCGGATTGAGAATCTTGTTACTATATGCAAACTGATTTAAAGAGACCCACAACAATGGATTTCCTAACGATGTATAAGTTGCTTACAAAAAAAATTCACAAAAATATTCAAAAATAAAACAGGTATAATAACGTGACGGTCCGATTTTCATGGCCCATTGAGCGAGTAATAAATGTCAGTGAACAGAGTTATCGCGGGTAAAACGTTTTGTATGTAAATGCAAATTAGCTCTTTTAGCAGTACTTGTTTAAAATGTAAATTTAACTTTATCTTTGA
This sequence comes from Morpho deidamia, assembly GCA_947086505.1. Taxonomy (NCBI): domain Eukaryota; kingdom Metazoa; phylum Arthropoda; class Insecta; order Lepidoptera; family Nymphalidae; genus Morpho; species Morpho deidamia. The sequence goes on from CAMTZC010000010.1 coordinate 12,032,359, forward strand.
CGGAGCAGAAGTTTCACTTGTATTCAAAGATCAAATTTATAAATGATAGATTAAAGCGATTAGTCTAGGAGTTCTTTGCAACGTACGTCAAAATTCCATAGAGCTATTGCACTAGAGAAGGAGAGTTAGCCTAAAAGTGTCTATCGAAAATAAAGAGAAAGTAAATAACGCTTATTATCTGTCTCTCTTCTTATGTGTAGGTAGACAAAGATATGTTAAAAACCTGCCTAAGCAGGTTTTTAACATATACATATGGTTATAACTCCATGGAGAAGGAAACGAGGATTTTTGAGCCCAATTGTAATAGATTGAGTTATGGCTTGATAAAGGCTGTATATTTTGATGTTTTAAAATATTAAAAAAATAGCGCTAATTGCAATCTGGAAATTAAAAAATCTTTAAAAATGTGTTTGACACAAATAAAATAAGTTATCGATTAAAGAAAGCAGATAGTTAAAAATATAACAAAGATTGCGTTGAGCCATAACTATTTAAAAAAAAAAGTTAAATAGTAATATAAAATAATCTAAGGTTAATAACCCAAAGGTTGCCTGGAAGAAATCGCTAATAAGCGATAAGGCTGCACTTAGTTTAAACTGTTTTTTATATATATATTATTAATTTATTTACTTTTTGTTAAATTTTTATGTGGCGCAATAAAGTATATTGTATTGTATTGTATTGTATAAAATAATCTATAATAGTTTAAATGTTTTAGAGTTAAATATTTTTAAATAATAAATAAAAAGTAATTAAAGTTAAAGTTGATTCTTGTTCAGAAATAGATAAATCGTGTGTTTATCACTATTGCGCTTACACTTCTCTACGTTTAAAATTTATCAGTCATAGTTCAAAAATTAGCTGTTTAATATGTACGAAGTTTATAACCTGATTTTTATTAAACCTTTTATAACTCTGCTTTTAGATTGACAAAATCAGCGCAATTTTGAGTAATAGTTAACTAATAAAAGAGCTATTAATAGGTGACATTTTCAACTTCATACATCTAGGACCCAACATTGTATTATATATTAAACTTCCTTTATTGTTCTACGAGCAAAACTTAGAAGTTTTAATAACCTAAAAGCCGCCAATAGAGCTTCATCTTATAATGTTATCTGGTCAACGTCTAGACGTCATAATGTTGAAAAATAGGTCAAACGTAGCGTACCCAGTCAGGTATTTCATACGCTCCAGAGACTTTTGTGCTTTAATTTTTTATTATTCAGACGAGGGCGTGTTCATAGCTAAAATAGTTTGCGGCTGCCTGGTAACACAGTTTTGGTGTTTGCAGCTGACCTACTTTTTCTTTTACCATATTAATTGCATCTGTAAATGATAATACGGAACAGCGCACATGTAACCTCTATTATCTGGACTACTCTTTACTGTATTTCAATTAATTGTTATTGTCATATGTAACTTAAAAATTATTTGATCATTTAATTTTTATGTTTAATCTATATTGTAAAAAATATAGATTATAAATATTAATCTATTTTTTTATAAGGAAATATAGATTGTAAATAATAATCTATATTTTTTATATTACCTATCACTTAAGTTTATAAAGTTATTTTTAATTATAATTACATGATCATAAAAAGATACAACAAATTAAGCATTTATTTTTTTAATCGCATTAGTTTCTGAGTTACGGTTTTTATTTTACTTTTTCTCTTTGCTTTATTGTTTGCATATTGACTTTCAAATCATAGTAATATGGTTTGTTGAAACTAAGGTTTGTTTGCACCCTATAGCTATACCTGAGGATTGTGTCCGACATTGGTGTAGAGTATCTTGCTTTTGTGAACTTAACCTCGTGTAGGTAAGGACCTTCTTTAAGACGCTTTGGGGAGCAAAAGGGTCCGTCAACTCGCCAAAATATTCGCAAACAGCTTTGTTACAAACTGCCCTTTGTATAATTCAAATCTGTTGTGTAACCCTTCAGTTTCTCTCAAATATTTACTCTTGAATCTAATTAGTAGGTATGATTTAGCCAATTCTTCCTTCATTCCTATTTTTGTATATACATTTAAGTATTTGTATGCAAAATGCTTGTTGTAACAAATGAATGTGGATGGATATGTAACTACAGGGAGACTGTTAATGAGATGTTTGGATTTTGTGAAGTACGACAGGCATATAAAAGGAGTAGCGCCAGAGTTGACGAGTGATAGAAAAGAATGGAAGATAAAAACATGTTGTGCCGACCCCACTTAGAGTGGAATAAGATCAGAAGAATGATGATGATTGTGATAAAAAATATTGAACCAAATAAAATTAGCTATGTACGATAAAATGCTATAAACATGGAGGTGATAACTGTTGCCTTTTTATTATGTGATGCATTTAATTTCCATGAAAACTAACTTTTACAGAGTATCTAGTTAGATTCGTCTACTAACAGGGTGAATCGTTAGCAACATGGGTACGATTAATGCAATCTAACTTGCTTTAATGACTACAGAGACTGCAGATATCTATTGACGGTTGCTTCTAAATACAAAACGGAAAAGTTTTGTTATCAATTGCAAGAAAATCTATTTTCCTATCAAATTGTACCCCTTTAATGTATTTTAAAATGTAATGGAATATAATGAATATATTTAATCGCACCACATTATAAAAAAAAGCCCAGTGGTGAGATCGTGTGACTCTCTAGAGACGATCAAAGGTTCAAACCCCGGACAGGCACCAATGAGTTTTTTTTAAGAACTTATGTGTCTAATTGATAACTGCAATTTTCCATACGCTTTTTGGTGAAGAAAACATCGTGAGGAAACCTGCATATCTCTAAAGAATTTGGGATATATGTAACCTACCCATCCGCATTGGAGCAGCGTGATAGGTCTTAGCTCCAACCCTTCTCTCCAAAACACGGAGCGAGGAGGCCTAAACCTAGCAGTGGCAAAGTAACAGGCCATTACTTTTTTTACTTTTACATCACAAAAAAGATTTTTAAAAAGCTTCAAACTATTTTTTTTGACATCAGTTGATCACCAGACGGGGCGAATAGCGGGGATAGGGTACCGCTATGTATATTGCCCCCATCCCCGCCAGCAGCTGTTCTGTACCCTGGAGAGCGCCGTTAAAATACCCTTAATTGGGTACTACGTGTTATTGTACCCCTAAAAAAGTTCAAATTGTACCGAATTTAGTAATTATTTCTCAAGACGATTAGTCTTTTATCGGCAATAGATAACTAGTTCGCTCGCATTTTGATATGGGTATTTTATTTTCTTATTTTCATATTATATTCGTATTATAGTTGTTTCCTGCTGGAACCATTAGTGGCGTGCGCCGCGTTAAAACAACACAGGTATACTAAAGTAATGTACTAGAGAATTGTAGATCTACAAAAACACTACAAAAAAGTCCGCGACAGCATTTTTCTATCTCATATGATTAACTCACAACACTGATTTACACGCGGAGGAAGCCGCAAGCACAGCTGGCAATTGATAACCGTATCATTGTTTAAACTTGAGCCCTGTGGTATCCGGCTGAGTAGAATAGACCACCCTTATTTCTTACCGAGGGGTCGTAAAAGGCGACTAAGGTAAGTTGACCCACCGTGTGGTATCCGGTTAAGTAGAATAGACCACTTTCTTACTGAGGGATCGTTAAATACGACCTAGGTAAGAAGACGTCAGGCAGGCGCTCGGGCGTAAAATACGTAGCCGAATCATGTGAAAATGTTAAAAACATGTTGTCACGTGATTCGAATTGGTTGAGTCAATAAAATCACGGCTGTATTTGCTGAGGAGTACGGACGGTGCGGTCTTGTTGATAGCTCTCAGGCGGCTGATAGTGCACGCTATACTCGTATGTTAAACATTTCCTAAAGCTCTGTTGACTGGATAAATTACTATAACCGTAAAATGCTTCCCATATTCCTTGCTGCATGGTCAATATTTGAATTTTTTAAACAATAAAATCTAATCAATACGTCATACGTGCGGTTACTAATAATTCTGCATGTATAAGATATGAGCTATAATCATATCTCATATCTTCCTACATTTAACGCTATATAGATTTCCCTAACGAATGTGGATTGTAGCAAAATAATTCTATCATAACTTTTGTACTATGGAGTTCTGCAAAGTACCAAACTTCTATAAATTATGAAGTTTATAACACCTATTTCAATGTAATAAAACTTTGTTCACATTTCGACACTATCAAGGTGTAAATATATATTACAAAGGAACTTGAAACACCAGCCAATAGCTATGAATAGTTGCGTGTAGGGCAGTGTTTCCCAACATAGGGCCCACGGCCCACAGGTTGGCAATTCGATAATGAAGGTGGGGGGAGGGGAATTCGAAACAGACTCGTCACGAGTTTAACCCGTTCACTACAGACCAATTAAATGCAATGTTAGATTTCGGTGCCAAGTTAACGAAAAGAGCAAATTATTCTTCCTCAAACCTATCATTTAAGTTTTTTAAGTGAACAATTCAATTTTTTATATTTAAAGTTATGTATGTTACATGCTGGGCGTACTTTGGACTGAGCACCGGATCAATGCATCAATACTAAAAGACATAGGAGTGACCACCAGGCTTTCAACTACATGTCTCCGTAGAGTCTTGGAGTTCTTCGGACATATCGCTAGGGAGACTGGAGACAACTTTAAGAAGCTTATGATCACTGGTTCGGTGGAAAAAGAGGAAGAGGCCGAAGTCCAATGCGATGGTCCGACCAAATAACGAAGTCGCTTTCCTTCCCAGTCCACGAAACCTTACAAGTCGTAGGAGATCGCAAAATTTGGAAATCGATTATCCACGACAAAGTGATCCGTGGAAAAGGTCACGACCCTCAGCACTGAGGAGAACGACGCGAGGAGGATGTTACATTGGGGGCATAAGAATTTTAGAGAGGCCAAAGTGGGGCGTGGCTCAAAAAAGTTGGGAAACACTGGCGTAGGGTTTTATTCGTACGAAGATACGTAAAAATTCGCCTTTCAGAACCCATTATTTTATGCGATTTAACAAAACGACAAATGTATTTATATTAAAAAACTTTTGGTCATTTGGGACGTGAGAATACACTCCATTAAGCACCAAGCTGTGGGATATATTTTAGTCGCTCGTTTTCTGCACAGCGTTAGTTTTCAACAAACTTCTAAAATGTTTGGCCAGACTTTGGTTGAAACTGAACGCAGCTGCTGACCGAAACTCTACTTTTATTTTGTTGTTAACAATATTTTGAAAATTTATGTTCAAAATGAAATAGTTTTTGTCGCTTTTAAAAGTTCCTATGATAAAAAAAAACATAGTCCAAAGCTGTTTATTACGCTATATTGGTTTGAAATTTTACGCATCTCTAGTAAAATATCATTTTTTATGTTTGATGTAAGTGCAGAAAGTTAAAACAGTAGCTTTGTCTAGCACTTTTTATTTTATAGCAAAAGTTTTCCATCTATATGGAAACGCATTTTAATTATACATGCAGTAAACAAACTTAAGAGCTGTGATAGCCTAGCGGTGAGTCCGTGACTCTTTAGAGAATATAAAAAATGAAAACATAAAAACGACATTAAATATAAATTATTGATTTAGAACACCAGCTTTTATTTGTCCATGATATTCACAACATTACACATTTATGTACTTTTCATTTTATATACTTTTATCCCTAAATTATAAAACTCCAAAAACCGACAAATGAAACTTATTTTTTTAAGGTCATCCTAACTAGAAGTGTCAAATATGTGATATATTTTAGAAAATTACAAAAGTTAAAATGACATTTTTGTTATCTAATTTTACGTATTATATATATTTATCATATTCTTACATAATTTATAAAATTGGGCGTTACTTTGCCGAGATCCATAATACAAAAGTAATAATGAAATTATTTTGCTCTAATCCGCGATTAAGCAAATAGGAAATATATCGCCCTAACTGAAGAATGACGTTACATTTTCTATATATTATATAACAATGATATCTCTTGACGATATTTCGGTTGTGGGGAGAAACGATTGTTGAGTTTGTGATAGTAACGTCTGTAGTGCTTGGGTATTGTGGTGGAGGTGGTGGAGATTTGTGCATATATTTTATGAACGAACAGATAGTCTATTCTACATTTAGCTATATATATTTTATATGTACTTAATCGCGGATTATAGCAAAATAATTTCAATATACTTATTAGGTACATGTAATATATCCAATTTATTTTGTTAGTGCTATTAATGACACGCGTCCCATAGGTTCGCCATCCCTGGCTTAGAGCTTCAAATTTTGCATGTATGGGCAACTTCATTGATAAACTACTCTGACCTAGTTGTTTGTCGGGCTTTTATTTTAGCATCGGATGCATTGAGAGATTACGTAGTTATGTAGTAACGTATGTTGTAGGTGACTAACTGTAATAGCTTTGTAATTTCGCCCGCTTAATAGTTACGTGAGCGAAATTAGTTAACTACTAAGCTATTCAGCCAGCTTATAAATTTACTACAATGAATGTATCTTGTTTTATTGAATAGAATAATAAGACGTTAATGTCTGAAAAATTTTTGATCGTTGGTTATATTGATTTTTGATTGTTGGTTAAATTGTTTCATCATAATATTATAAGTTACACACTCTATAATATTTTTGTAAGCTTTTTAATTTGGTTCTGCGAAATCTAATGAAGTAAACGCTGTTACTGACAGCGGTCTTTAAACAAGGTTGTTATTGTACTCACATTATCGCTAAATTATGCATATATGATATAAAAAAAATACTGTTTCTATCAAAGACCGGCATATAAGGTTTAATTTAACAAAATTTCATCAATATCGCTTCTGCGGTCCGAGACAGTGTAACAGAGACAGATAGAGAGAAAATTGTTTCTATTCTCTTAAATATTAAAAAAAAAACATAAAGAGAAAATTGTTTCTAGAATATTTAAATTACTGTACTACTTATTATCCGCCGTGTGATATCCGGCTGAGTAGAATAGACCACCCTCATATCTTACCGAGGGATCGTAAAAGTCGACGAAGGTAAGTTGACGTCAGGCAGGCGGCCGGTCGTAGAATACATAGCCAAATTATGTGACAACATGTTTGTAACATATTGTGCCGACCCCACTTATAGTGGGATAAGGGCAGGAGAATGATGATACGATTAAGTACATAGTGATCATATGGTGATGATGACTGTACTACTAATTATAATTAATTTATATATTGGAGAGATATGATTGTATTTCACTTTAAAGACCACCTTTGTAACCATATTTTTCGAAATAAACTATGCAATTGATTTCAACAGAATTTAGAGAGACAAACTTTTTAATTTTTAATATTAGTTAAACAAACAAGTTCTCAGAGGGCAATATTCATTTTCCTTCAGGAACAACCAACATAAATACACATAGTGCATAATTGAGGTTGCTTTAAAAATGAATTGAAAAAGCCGCAAAGACGCGGGTACAACTAGAAGATAATATAGGCAATGATGGTAACAAGCAATTAACATAAACCTAAAATAAAATATTATCATCACTCATCATTCATCATCATCAATAAATTCCCGGGTGTCTTCGTGTGGTATCCGGCAGAATAGAATTGACCACCCTCCTATCTTACCGAGGTGTCGTAAGAGGCGATTAAGGTAAATGTCGTGTGGTATCCGGCTGCATAGAATACACCACCCACATTTCTTACCGAGGTGTCGTAAAAGGCGACTAAAGTAAGTTGACGTCAGGCAGGCGGCCGGTCGTAAAATACGTAGCCAAATCATGTGACAACATGTTTCTAACATGTTGTGCCGACCCCCCTTAAAGTGGGATAAGGGCAGGAGAATGATGATGATTTAAATGCCTGGGTGTACTAAAAATATAGCCGCCGTATGGTATCCGGCTGAGTAGAATAGACCTGAAGTTGACGTCAGGCAGGCGGCCGGTCGTAAAATATGCAGCCGAATCATGTGACAACATGTTTATTACGTGTAATGCCGACCCCACTTAGAGTGGGAAAAGGGCGAAAGGATGATGTGAATTTAAAATAGAGTTTCACTTTTCACTATAACGTTCATATATACCGACAAAGTATACCAAACATTCAAGAAAATAAACGAGTAAAAGTCGCTAACCCAGTTAGTATAATAGTGCCACCATTACTTTAAAAGCCAGCCAGAGTATAATAGTGCCTATCAAAGAAATAAGGGGTCTCTTTATTTAGCCATAAAATCATTTACGACTTTCAACAAAGTTGAAAAGCGAAACCACTACATGGAAATGGTTAAAAGATCTATGATTTTGATTAGTAATTGTGCCCCGTAGTTTTATACAAAGTTAAATTGTTTCCTATAAGAACCGAGTTACATGAGCTATACTGTTTGCCCTAATTTCCCATGAAGCGAAAATATACATCACTACATGTACTGTCCTTGTAAAAATTGCTTTTTTGTATTATGATAATTTTCCAATTAATGGATCTAGAGAATAGTTACAGAGTTTTATCGCTCTTTTAAAAAGTTACTATTGTAGCACAATTGTCATAACTTATTTTAAATCAATTAAATTGAAATAATTCTTATTAGTCAGATAATTGAAGAAATAAGTTTTCTACAACTTCTTGTTTCGCAGCCGATCGACATTGTATAGACTCCTAGAAACACATAAATAAATAATGATCAATATATGCGACAGTTAGACACACGGTCTTCGGTCCTTGACGTTAATTAATACTTGTGTTATGGGTGACAGGGAACTGATAAATATATTTATGTATAATTTATAATAAATACTTAAATACATAAATACACACAGACTGGAAGAACCAACAAATTGTAAAAATGATAACCCGCGATTCTGGGATATGAACTAAGGGTCACTGTCCACTGCGTCGGGCCAGTATATGTGTCTCAAAGGAATACTATGGCATAAAATCACCCTGTGATCTTAGTGAGGTCTTCTTTCCAATTAATGGGGGTCTACGAGCGCTTCATTTTACGTTGCGGTTACTCTCAAATTCCAACAGCTACAGACCTCAACGTGCGACGGTACTTTGTATTGTATGCCATTGTTGTTTTAGCTTCACGAGCATAATCTGACACACTGATGAGATACGAATCAGAAACGTGATCGAGACTATGGGCCTCATAAGAAAGTTCGGAATCCAGCGTGCGATTTGGCGAGCTATGCTTGGAATATCTCTACGTGATCAAATCAAAAATGAGGAGATCCCTAAAAGAACCAAAGTTGCCGACATTGCTAAGTGTGACTTAAGTGGCGATGGACGGGGCACTTAATGCAGACTAGAAAACGCAGTGTCGGAAGACCATTTACGAGGTGGACTGACGACCTCAAGAAGGTCGGAGTAGCTGGATCCAAGTGGTGCAAGATCGTGTGATATGGAGACCTTTGTCTATCAGTGGACGTACATAGGTTGAAGAAAAACAAAGAAGAGCATAACCTGTTATATGGTCGACCGATTTCTAATTGATTTTCTCTGCAAACAATGTATAAAAGTCATCGCTACAATACAAACCAATTTTCAAATCGAACCAAGCATGCGTCGAACATGTTGTATCCTTTGTGCATACATGCGAACGTTGCAAACATTTTCTGTGGCAGTGTTCCAGATCGCAGATGTGTGGGATAGTACATACTAGAACATCTGGCGCGTAACCTGATAACGCTGTGATATTGCTTCAACACTGAACTTAGTTAACACTTGTCTTTGTCCAATGCGCTTTTACACAGACATTTATATATTTCATGTCAATATATATAGTACCCGGCAATAAATAATGCACATCGAGGCTTAGAGAGAGAGATCGGCTAGATTCTGCTTGATAGAGGATCATTTCTTTCGCACAGACTGACGAACCAGTGTGACAGTCACAGCGTTCTTCGAAACCGAACTGGCCGGCTGTTTTGTTGTAAATATCGATGTGCATTATTTAATCAAATCAAATCAAATCAAAATAATCTTTATTCAAATAAACCATTTCAGGCACTTTTGAATCGTCAAGCATCAATATGATTAATGAAGCTACAACTGGTTCGGAATGTTGCTCTTACCGAGAAGAACCAGCAAGAAACTCCGCGGTCAATCTTTTAAATATTTTCAATTATACATTATTAAACCGCTGTCTTGTATGAAGCTGAAAGGATTTTCACATCCAGGCTTTCTTATCATCCAAATAATCTTCAATTTTGTAATATGCTTTACGTATAAGCATATTTTTTACACTTGATTGAAATCTTTCTGTACACGCGGGCGCAGCGGTTGTAGGCATAGCTAGTAAAATAAATAAATAATAAAAATATGATGATCATTTTTTTAAATGACGAGAATGGAAGAAAAAAAAGATGAAAATCATGTGACCAAATGAGTGTTAAATGAATGTGGATGTATACATATATGTATAGACTAGAGATAGGTAAAAAAAGATGGATGTTAACTTTTTTCTTAACTTTTTCCTAATATTTACCTTATCCTATATACCTATCTATCTACCCTATATGCAGACAGACGAAGAGAAAAATATGTCGTGCCAACCTCAGAGCGGGATATGGGCAGGAAAATGTTTTTTTAATTTGCGTGATATATTTAAGTAAGTGTATATTTTTCAATTCTTTATAACGAAACTATAGTTACTAACTATTTATTATTATTACTGTTTGTTAAAAGACTGCAATACTAATGTTACGAACATACGAAAAAAGTTCTTAATGTGTATGCCATAGAATTCGAATTGGACGGTGGCAGTGCTACGAACATGCGAGAAGAGTTCGTAATACATATGTCATAAAGTTCAAATTGAACAGGGCAGTTTATGAACATGTAAAAAAGGGTTCGTAAACAGTATGTTATAGAGTTTAAATTCGCTTATTCTCTGGAACATTCGACATGCTAATCGGTAAATATGTTTACGACTTTTCAAGGCTATCGAATGTTCTCAAAATCGGTTCGTTCGATATATAAGCGGACGTTCGTGCGCCTCGAGCTACAGTTTGTGAATAGCAGAGCGAATAAACAAGTGAAAATAAAAGTGAATTATTAGTGACCTCGGCGTTCTTATTGGACAACGGACTGTGTAGAGACTATAAGTAGTAAGTTTGTAGTAAATAGTTGAATAAAGTGTTTAAAGAGTCACCAGATATAGATATCAAGATATCCAAATCCACGAACCCCTGTACGTAACACTAATATCCCGGTGGACATAGTACTTAATTATTTGTTCTTTTCGTAAAATCAACATTTAATTATGTATTCAAGTACAGTTCTAATTGAATACGTGAATGTATGAATATATTTTTTGTGAACATAACTACGGACCGTCGTAACATCATATAGAGAAATTTACTGGTACTTTATATTCAGAGTGATGGCGGCTGGGATAGGACAGGTGCGGTGTGATGTATGACTATTACATGTCCTTTTGTTCTCGAATTGTTGAAATTATCTGTTTCTTTTTAACACTGAAACGCTGTCTTCAACAAAAAGCGGTTAACATGACTTATATTATACTTAGAAACGCCAAATCAATTGAAAATTTTAAAATTCTTTACAAAACTGTTTTGTTGGCAAATCAATTTCAAACCATTTCATAGCTTCCTTTTACTTTTTATTTTTTTTAATTGTTTTTATTTTTCTTACACAACAGTTCTGCTCAATTACTTTTGTTACTATTGTATACATCTAGTTGATTTTGCGTATCTGTCAGTTTATATATGTACTAATTTCCGTTTTCTTCTATCGTTAAGTTTTTTTTTATACAATTATTTAGTTATGTACCCTGTATGTATTAAGATCTTGTGTGGTAAATTTAGTGTCTTAGAGTTTAAATGTGGTTTTTTTTTGTTAGATATCCTATGTCTTCTATTTTAATTATTTATAGAAAAATAAAACTCCCTGTACCGCTGTCACTGTCGCTCGTGAGCTCCTGCCAAGGTGGTCACTGAAAATCAGCGTTGGGGCATTTGAGGTCTGACGCTTTGTTGGATTTTTACCCCTTAGTGTCGGATGTCTTGTGCTTCAACAAAGGCTGAGTGACTTCCCTCCTTGTGAGATGGCACTGCTCTGCAGGAAGTTATTGTTATTCGGTTGAGTTATTCTTGGATTACGTTATTCTATCTCAGCAACACGATTCCTTTATAAACTGGTACATAATCCAAGAATGCTTAACCGATAACTGCCGCTCATTTAATTTAAGATGTTAGTTAATATAGCGTAATAGTGTTATATGTCCTAAAGAGTAGTGCTAGATTACAAATAAAGTTTCTTTCTTTCTATATTCACATACAAAACTGTCACCTCTTAGTTTTACTATGGCTAGCCTTAAATGTGCTTTTGTTTGTAATCATCAGTCTTCTGCCCTTATCCCACTCTACGTGGGATCGGCACAACACGTTTTAAACATGTTGTAACATGATTTATCTAGTCATTTCAAGACCGGCCTGTCGTCAACTTACCTTTGTCGCCTCTTACGACACCTCGATAAGAAATGAGATTGGTCTATTCTACTCAGCCCGATACCACACGGCACATATCTTTGTAGCCTCTTACGACACGTCGGTAAGAAATAAGGGTGGTGTATTTTAATCAGCCGGATACCGCACGGCACGTGCTTTTGTTTGTAAATTGATTAAATATTCAATCTTTTGACACTGAAACCTCTTTTTGTCCACAAATTGTTGTGGTTCTTGAATCTTGTCGTGGAGTCTATCTCCTGATGATGTTTTGGTTGTTAAGTTTGTGATACTGAATGTATGTAATCTTTGTGTATTGTGCTGGTGGTGGAGGTCTTTAGTGCATACGTTATAACGAATCTTGCATGCATCAGGTATAAAAACGGATAGTACATTACATTTAGCATTACATATATTTTCAATTTGCTTTATCGCGGATTATAGCAAAATAGTATCAGTATTACTATAACATTATTACTTTTGTATAATGGACCTCCGCAAAATAACGCCTAATAAAATTACTTATTCTTATAACTGAATTATTTGAGTAAAAGCAAACATATTTTAATCAAAAGTTCGTAATTACTTGACAAGATACTTTTGAATGCGTTAAGGTATTTCCATACTTTATCCTATTTCCTAGACGTTCATTAAAAAGTAAAAAAAATAGAGTAACGGCCTGTTACTAATCCACTCCTGGGCCTCCGTTTTTTTTTAGGAGAGAAGGGTTGGAGCTTAGACCTACCACGCTGCTCCAATGTGGATTGGTAGGCTACACATATCCCTTGAATTCGTTAGAGATATGCAGGTTTGCTTACGATGTTTTCCTTCACAGAAAAGCGTGTGATAAATTGCAATTATCAATGAGACGCATAAGTGTTAATAGAAAACTCATTGGCCCCAGCCCGGGGTTTGAACCCATAATGATCTCTAGAAAGTCACACGGTCTAACCGCTGGATTATCACAATTCTATTACAAAGGATTTTAGGTGCGTAGATAACCATACAATATGCAGACAATAAACAGAAATTTATCTGAAACATGGTGATCAAATTACGTTCCGGATATAATGAATAAGTAGCAGGTTTTGTTTCCACGTCCATCATCAGATTAACATATCAAAAATAACAAGAAAATTACATGCTTTGACGGTAACGAATCAGTTAATTTTTGATTCATAAACGCAACCCTTTTCATCTGTTTGACGTTGTGTGTGACAAAACAAAGACTTTTAAACATTAAAAATACCATTTGTCTAAGCTTTCATATACAAATGTATCCGTAACATCAACATTAATTTAAAGACTAAGTATGAATTGCACGCTTAGTTATTAAAGTGACCTAATGCAAAAATTGTCTTGTGGCAAATTACAATAAAGCGTAGCGCCTACAAAACTGGGGGGTGTAAAAGAAACCCATAATTTAGAAGAGCGAGACCATACTAGTTTTTTCACAGTTCGTAGCGTGATGTCATAGATGGCAGTAAGCATATAAATAAAATAAATATATGGGAAGCTATCCCAGCGGTGAGACCCTGCGACTCTAACGAGGGGAACACGAGTTCAAACTCGGGCTGGCACCAATGAGTTTTTCTATTAAAACTCATGTGTCTAATTGATAATAACCTGCCAATCCGCATTGGAGGAGCGTGGTAGGTCCTAGCTCCAACCCTTCTCTCCAGAAACGGGGAGAGGAGGCCTATTCTCAGCAGTGGGATTGAAACAGGCTGCTGCTTTTATGGGACACTTACACACACGGTCGCCCATCCCCAAAGTAAGTAACTTAATACTTGTGTTGTGGTTGACGGACAACTGGTAGATATTCTACATATATTATTTGAAGTACCTACTTAAATACAAATATACACCCAGGCTTGAAGAACCAACAAATTGTTAATAGAAAATTTTGGCCCTCGGCGGGAATCGAATCCGCGACCCGCGGAGCTGAAGGCAGGGTCACTACCCACTGCGCCAACGGGCCAGTCAACGTCAGTATATAATTAAGTCTTATTTTGAATTAGGTCACTTTTATTCTAAGCGTCGACATTCTCAGCAAGTTTTTAGGGTTAAATGCTTCAAGTAGTTTGTTGTGAGTGTAAGTAAACCAACAGTTGAATATAAAAGTACAAATTTTATTTCCTCTTTTTAAATAGTCCTTACTAAGATTTATTGAAATCATTGATCAATACTTACATCATGTGAACACAAATAATCTTGAGGCAAGTGACTTACAGGTTATGGTTTTTTCAAAATTGCACAGATTTAATCTTAGCTATATAAACATACAGGCATAAATAAAGCAAGCATTCCCCATTATAATAGTATAAGCGAACCAGTTTTTTAAATACAAATTCTAATTCAAAATATTCTTTATTCAAATGAACTGTTTTCGGTACTTTTGAATCGTCATATCTTTACAGTAAGAGTGTGAGATGATCCTGCGATCTAAGAAATTAAATCTTTTAAGTATTGTAAAAAAATTGTTCTTAATTAATGGAAACATTTCGATAGAATCTGCATATGGATATACATTTTGTGGGATATACTAGTATGTAGCCGATCAATCCGCATCGAAGTAACGTTTGCGGCGGTTTTATAAATATTTAAATTAAATTTTAATCAAAATTTAATTAATTTAATCAGAGGTTACTTATTTAAGTATAATTAATGTTTTATTATTTTTAAGTTACATTAAGGTTTATTTATTTAATTTATAAATATATAACTTTACAACGTTACACGTTATATAAAAAGGTCTATATTTTTTCTCCAAGAAGATAAGCCCTTAGAATATTTAGCGAACGTAAGTAAGCTATTGAGAGGACACGACATATTAACCAAACACAATAAAAATATAGCAAAATAATTTTATTATTACTTTTGTAACTGTTAAATATTCAATTACTTCTTATTTCCTATACAAAGCTTTGACACAACAGGACATTTCACCAATTAATTATAATGTTCGTTTAAATTCCTATCATTTGGTGTGTCCAATTATTATTTGATAACAATTAATAAAATTACGAGTAAAATTAGTGACATTACATTACGTAATTTCCAATGCAGTCATTCCAAAACACTTCATAGGTTTTAAATAATTGTAAAAATAAACTATCAACACTTTAGCATGTTAAAATAATTTGAAAATGATATGGTGTATGATTTTTTCTCGAATGAAGGTTGAATTTTTTTTTAAAAACAAGTATGAAATTATATTACAAATTAATTAATTAGGAGAATCTTCTGTTAGGGCGCGAAAACAATTAACAGATTTTGTCCCGATGTGTATGTGATATCTATGTCAAATTTGTCTTAATCTTTAGATTAATTTAATTTTAATTTTAGATTAATAAATTTTGCTTTTAATGTGGTGCTTTAGCACCACTTTTAAAGCATCATTACAAATTATTATCAAATACGATTAATAAAAAAATTGCGTTTTATTTCTTAATACAAAATAAGGATAATTAATGCAGTGATAAGCTATGTGGTTATCACACAATCATAAAATAGCTTAGCATTAAATCCAATCAGTCATGAATAAAGAAACACGCAACAATGTTAAGGTTGTAAGCTCGACATGTGGCATTAAATTATATACCAGCTCTAATAAATCAAATCAGACACCGAAGGTTCTTGACCACACTATGAATAGTTGCGTGCTGGGTTTCATTATACTGATATACATGAAAATTCATTCTCTCTCCGCCCACTTCACGCTGTTATCACGCACATGTTTGTCTGAAAAAGACAGATTTCAAATTTATTTGTCATCTTAAGGCGGATAAACGTAAACCAAATGAACATAGAACTATAGCTAGAAGAAGAATTTTCTTTCAAACGAAAGGTCGTTCTTAGGGTTTACACCAAAAAATCAACGAGCAAGAATAAGAATCAAGAACTGGAATTCTTGCACGAGATCAGTCCAACAAGGCTTTAGAGAGACCGGCACAGGAAACGAGCACGTCAGAACACACGCACGCACACTCTAGTATCATTTACATAAAGCGAGCGACCATTCTTACAATATGCTATAGAATCTTTGCTAACGTAGAATTAACACTACAAGGGAATGTTCATTATCTGCTTATAATAACCGAATTTCATAGAGTGGGGACATAACTAGCATTCGCTCGTCTGATATAAATCCTTTAGCTATTATAAACTAGCTTTAAAACATAACTTCGTTCACGTGGGATGCAGTCTTATTATTTGAACCGTAATACTTATATTAATTATTGTTAAAGTGGGTTAATCTTAAAAGCTACACATACGCTGTCGCGGAATTTTATTTAGAACTTTTAGAGAGGAATAATTTTGTAGTATATGATTTGTTTAATAACTTTCACCGTTTACTTAGCGCACGTAAGGAAATGTGTAAATTTAGCCGTCTTCGCAATATTCTTTATTGCTGCACTTCTTCTATTCATCTTAGCGCGATGTTATATAGTCTATAGCCTTCTTCGATATCTTGGATATTTCGATATAATGGACTATCTTACACTCAAAGAGTTTTCAAATCGGCTTAGTTCCTGAGATTAGCGCGTTTAAGCAATCAAACAAACAAACTCTTCAGCTTTATATATAAGCATAGATAAATAATAGATTTTAGTGATCAGTACTTACATAGATCAAATATGTTAATTTACTAGGCTAAGTTTTTCATTCTGATCTATATAACGATTACGTTATTGTTAACATTGTATTAAATTCAATATTAAATATTTACGGTATTATTCATAAAAAGTTATGACTCGCTTATAGGCTCGCTATAGTACGTTTTACAAAAAGTGTTATTCATAAACGCATTTTCGCACTAAACCATTCTATAAGCCTACTATAACTTTATAAAGCCCAGAACCCTACTATTGATATAGTAGGGTAAAAGATCCAAATAATGTCTATGGTTATACTAATTCTGTCTGTGACACATATTATCTGTGGAGAATTGGGTATGATATTGGTCGCCAGATTTCCTTACAATGGCAACATTCTGATTTATAAACACATTTTAATTATAGATCAGTTATAGCAGGTTTATGAATAAACAATTTTATAAGCTTATAGAGCGATTTAACTAAAGAGCGTCTAAAACCTTCTATAAACTATTTTTATGAATAAGACCGTTATATTTCATCCGACTTAAATAAAGTAACAGCCTGTTACTATGCCCACTGCTGGGCTAAGGCCTCCTCTCTCCGTTTTTGGAGAGAAGGATTGGAGCTAAGACCTACTCACGCTGCTCCAATGCGGATTGGTAGGTTACACATATCCCTAGAATTCTCTAGAGATATGCAGTTTCCTCACGATGTTTTCCTTCACCGAAAAGCGTGTGATAAATTGCAATTATCAATTAGACACATAAGCTTTAATAGAAAAACTCATTGGTGCCTGCCCGGGGTTTGAACCTATGTCGTCTCCAGAGAGTCGCACGGTCTCACCGCTAGGCTATCACAGCTTTTAAGGCTTTTACAGACTTAAATAACAATCACTTTTTAATATTATTTAAAACGTTGAGCTACTTTTCTTATTAAAGCTAGTTTAGGTATTATAGACTATATGAACTTATAACATAAGGATATACACAACTTCTTCTTCTTCTTCTTAAGGTGCCATCTTCTCTCGTTCGGATCAATAAGGCATATTGGACTTTGGATACCGCTGCTCTGCATAGGGAACGAGTGCTTTTGACGGACTAATTTTAAACAATCGACTGGCCCGTTGGCGCTGTGGGTAGTGACCCTGCCTTCAGCTCCGCGGGTCGCGGGTTCGCGGTGGTGGAGGTTTGTGCATGTGTTTTTACGAATCCTGCATGAATTGGGTATGAAAAAACGGATAGGCCACTCTACATTTAGATTATATATATTTCCTATTGACTTTAACGCTTTACTTTATAACAAAATAATTTTATTATTACTTTTGAGTTTAGCTTAGAGAAAGAGAGGGGATAGGAGTAAGATCTTTATTTAAACCCCTGTAGTCACATCTACGTCATTTAAGTTATTCTATGAAGCTTCGTGATCTAGTAGGTTCACACTCTGTTGGTAATATTAAAGATACTGCTTCAACTGTTATAATAAAAATGACAAAAGCATCTTAGACTTAACTTTTGATGTACAAATTTCCATAGTGGGAAGAAAGTGACACAATACACAATTTGTCTTTCTTCACGTTTTAAGCACGCTATCTCACCGAAAAAGCATTGTAGTGAATTTCAGAGAACAAAGAGAGACGAATAATAGTTTCAAGCGGTCTCAAAGGATTTTCGGAATGAGTGTAAATACGCTGTATTGTCTGTTCTACACAAATTTACTTGCAACATTTAATTTGTTTCGTAGTTCTTTTTATCAATTTAAAGCGCGTAATAATAGAAAGTATGATTACAAAAAAAAATAAGTTGCTTGTGGATTTTATTTGTGTTTTAGTTTTGTATGTTACGATAATAGGTACTTGTTTAAACAGTTTTTTCATGTTTATTGTACTTTGTATTCCACTACGTTTTTTGGCAAAAAGAACGGTCATCAATTCCAAAGGTAATTAAAAAAAAAAATATAATAAATGAAATTATTTTTTTTGTTAGTTCGAACTATATCGTACAAAACATATGAATGTAGTAAAATTAGTTTAAGCGCATATAACTTTTATTGGTGCATATACTATTATGGCTGCATCCGCTGTGTGGTATCCGGCTGAGTAGAATAGACCACCCTCATTTCTTACCAAGGTGTCATAAAAGGCGACTAAGGTAAGTCGACGTCAGGCAGTCGGCCGGTCGTAAAATATCTAGCCAAATCATGTAACAACATGTTTACAACTGTTGTGCCGACCCCACTTTGAGTGGGATAAGGGCAGGAGAATGATGATACTATTATTGCTGCAAATTAGAAAAAAGTTTAGAAAGGTTCAGTATGAAGTAATAAATTATATAGAGTTCTTAAAGTAACTAAACTGTTCTACAGACTTATATTATCATTTTAATATTTCTGAAAGGCAATCTGGTTAATCTGACAATAGAAGTACTGTTCGCAACAATTTTTATTGCTTATCCCAGTACACAGCTTAAAATAACAAAGGTTGTGCATTATACAATTTGATAATTTAATAAACTCTACAAAATAATAAACTACTTTAACTACGGAATTAATGTTTATAGAATCGCAGAAGACTTTTTTTTGCTTTTAATCTCAAGAAGATTAAATTTGTATGTAACAAGGTCCTTAAAAAGACAACATTATTTACGTGCCAAATACTGGATATAAAGGAAGATATAGCAAACTGGCTCGTGTTAATTGGTGGCATGTCAACACCGTTCGGGCGGGATACCGCGAGTTGAAACGTGGCATAGAATAACTAGGCAATAGATCTGATTACTTGATTACCCAAAATATACTCTGTTTGCCACGTTTCAAGTTTGTAACGAAAACCGTGACACAAGAATTGTGGTTCAAAAAGAATAGTTAGCAGTTAAGGTGATTAAAACTATTTTCTTTAATTTACGTGTCGTCAGTCAGGGCTTATGTACTCGTTATTATTAGACGTTCCCCGTCCAGAAAAAAAAATCCTATTTAAATAGAAATATATTTTTACAATCAACTTATTTCAAGAAAAATAGGTTGAACTTAATTGATGTTTATTCTGAAATGCTTAAAGTTACAAATAGAGTAGAGATTTCCGTATAAAACGGTTAATCTGTAAATCAGTAAAAGATTGTCTTCTAAGCTATAAGTCTGATACAATTGTTTGATTTTGATACGATACGATTTGATACGCACGTGTTCAGAGGTAAAGGTGGGGTTGAACCGACTAATATAACAATGCGTGTTCAGATAATGCTTCGCTTTGTGATTTTGTCCTGGAGTCTATCTCCTGATGATGCTTCGGTTGCGGGGCGAAACGATTGTTGAGTTCGTGATAGTGAACGTGTGTAGTGTTTGTGTATTGTGGTGGCAGTGGTGGAGGTTTGTGCATGTGTTTTTACGAATCCTGCATGTAACGGCTATGAAAAAACGGATAGTCCACTATATATTTAGCACTATATATATTTTCTATATATATATTTCTATGTATCGCGGATTATAGCAAATTAATTTTATTATTACTTTTGATACGATTTTCTTTAAAAATCAGGATTTAGATGAAGTATAGAACAACTAAGATATTATTTATTTCAAAAGATATGATGTGCTAAAAGCTAGTACAAATCTATATAATACAAATAAAGGTGCATGAAATTTATGGAATTAGAATAACAGAGAGATATTTATCTCAACTTGTACTGTTTCACAATAGGGAAAATGTTATTAATGGGTTTTAAATTACCCTTTTGTAAAAAAATCAGATTCCTGCTATTGTTTTGATTAGCCTCCAACTCTTTCATTCTTGCTAAAGCTGAATAAAACTTTAAATGGTACACAGTGATTGCATTATTAAAGCTCATCATCAAAGTCTGTCTCATAATTTGTCAACTTTCTCATATCATTAGAAATAGCTGATAAATTATTACATATATTGTACAATAGATTGAAGATAATCTTCAATTGTGTAGATTATTCAAATCAAATAGAAAAAAACAGTAGTGTTTTATAAAAAATCCAGTATGAAGTAATTTTCTTTATTCGCTACATCATTCCGTTCGTGCCGATAGCAATAATAATTCGTGAACCGTTCAATCGACACGCGACCACGTATCTTTTTGTAAGCCTTCCGCCAATAACAGATATTGATTGCGCATCAGTTGGAGTGTATTTTAAATTGTTTTCGCTTTATAAATTTTTTTACTAAACATCATCGTACTGCCCTTATCCCACTGTAAGTGGGGTCTGCACAACACGTTACAAACATATTGTCACATGATTTGGCTACGTATATTACGACCGGCCGCCTGCCTGACGTCAAATTACCTTAGTCGTATTTTACGTCCCCTTGGTAAGAAAGAGGGTGGTCTATTTTACACAACCGGATACCATACGGTGGGTCAACTTACCTTAGTCGCCTTTTACGACACCTCGGTAAGAAACGAGGGTGGTCTATTCTACTCAGCTGGATGCCACACGGTGTTCGACTTACCTTAGTTGCCTTTTACGACACCTTGGTGAGAAATGAGGGTGGTCTAATCTACTCAGCCGGATAACGCACGGCAAAGCTAGCCTAAAAATAATTGACGTATGATAAGAAGTTATCAGTGCCTTATTTTATGTACTATTGTATACTATGTACCCAAATGCCTATCCTTTACGACACGTTGACTGAAAACAAGCGGCAGGCTAGTCTGGTCATACGAAATTTATTATCCTTACCTTGCTCTTTTATTGTTCGAATCACGGGGTTAATTTTCGCAACGGATAAAGTTCTAGCACCGAAAATTGCCCATAAAACAAGAGAATTCTTTCTTCAGCTTGATTGGATTCTTGTTTGTTTTACTCGTATTTTTGAGATAGCGAATTAGTCCATAATGGTCGACAATTCGCTAATGAAATTCCAACTTTCATAGGATATTTTAATACACTCTCTCGGTTCAATTGGATGAGTTGCATTTACATTTACATAACATTTTACACGCACCTTAACAATGTTTTAGTGATATGTTACTATACAGTTATATAATTATCCTCTTACCCTTATCCCACTCTAAGTGGGGTCGGTGCAACATGTTACAAACATGTTGTCACGGATTTGGCTTCGTTATTTACGACCAGCCTGCCTGACGTAAACTAACCTCACTTGTATTTTAAGATCACTTGAAAAGAAAGAGGGTCTATTCAACCGGATACCACACGGTGGGTCAACTTACATTAGTCGCCTCTTACGATACCTCGGTAAGAAATGAGGATGGTCTATTATACTCAGCCGGATACCACACGGCGGGTTACTATACAGTTACTAGTTATTACTGAAATTTAATACCATAGAGAAAAAAAATTTACGATATTCAATAAAAGGAGATTGGGAGATCATTTTATAATATGAATTATATAAAAATAGGTATATTGGGAAGTTCCGCTAAGCCATTCCATGATAGGACAGAAGCTGAGTTTAAACAGACCTTTTTACCCAAAAGGGACTAAATAAACTTTGCACAATAAACCTTGTTTCAGATTTAATTAATTTGCTTTTTAGGCTTACTGCCGGCTCAGTAGAAAATCTTTTTTAGATTTATGAAACTTGGAGAGAGCACAAAACAATGTTTGGGTAAAAGTGAAGTGAAAATTGAATTAGATCCTCACTAATTGGGTGCCAAAGTAAATATTATGAGATAAGGACTACATGTTTTAAAAACGCCACATCCGATGCTACTTTTTTGTTTAATTGGATCTTTCTGGATTTTTTCTATTATTAATATATGTTTTAATCTTAGTTAGAAATCTGAATGTCAAATTTACATAGCGAAGTTGATCTTATAAATGAAGTATAGTAGATTTGCATGAAAATGTTATTCAAAAAGGTTCCTTTTGTAAGCGCAAACTAAAATAGTAGTTATTATTAGTGCGTTATAACTATGATCCAACAATAACAATGGTATTATCGCAAATTTCACGGTGATATTATTTTATTATTATTTATATTATTATATTTTATTATAAAATATTCAGTTATAAATGTTTGAAGTTGCAAACAATATAATAAACTTAGTAAAGTATTTTACTTATAAAAGTTTTGTAGCGCTGTATGTTTCCAAAATATTTAAATAAATAAATAAATTTTGTTTCTTACGAAGTAAATAAGAATCGAAATTCAAGCTCGTTTTAGTTTCTTAACTAGTTTGGAGGATCAACTGACAACAGTCGCTCGCAACATTCCTTTATTTTGATGAGTTTCAGAGTTTCGTAGTTTCGTATTGTTGATTCCTTACTTGAATTCGAAACACTATTTATCTTTTTTATATTTATTGCAAAAGAATATCGACAAAAGTATTTATGATTTTTGTGAAACAACGGAGGGAATACTCATAATTCCTGCTATAATTGTCCGACGGTTCAATTAGAGAAATAAATGCCTTATACTTATAGGAACCTTCGATCTAAGTTATTTACTCTTTATCTTTAAGCTGCACTCCACATGATCCTGTGTCCATAGTGAGGTATAAACAAACGTGTCGTTTTTTAAGTTTGAAACTCTTTTAACCCCATTACGTCTTGTTACATTGTCTGAACAATTCTGTTACATAAAATTAATTTTGTTGTTATGTTTATTGTTTGATCAAACACATCTTTCTTTTTTCGGATAACGTTTTTACCGTAAAGTACATGATAAATTATAAATACAATATAACAAAATAAGTTCAGTAGTGAAAGTCTTAGGAAGAATTTTTCATAACGCTATCATATAGGGTAATCTGCTATATTTATATGTATAACAAAGATATATTTGACAGACAAAATTGTCTTGAGAACAGGCAGATCCTTTGATGCATGTGATTGCAGCTATAGCTGTACGTGTTTATCCCCAAGACTGATTGAAAATTAATTTACATTAACATGAAAGAATGACAGCGCTTATAGCTGAGTATTTTATTAATATGACACGTCAAGTTAAAAAGCTTTTTTAAAAGGCTTTTAAAAAAATCTTGTAACGAAATTTAATGTTCCTACTGTTAACCCATGAGCAGTTCCCTCGTCTGGAGTTAATCCTGTTAGCAGCATGATGTCATGCTTATCATAAACATGCATTGTCATTAGGACTGGCTCAGTATTTAAAATTTTAGCTCAATTGGACACCGGGAAATGGGTCAAATTAAATAAATAAATAAATAAATACTTACATTGCAAGTTAAATAAAATCTTTTAATAAATATTTGTTATGCTCATTACTAATGACATACGATCATCATCATTCTCCTGCCCTTATCCCACTCAACATGTTATAAACATGTTGTCACATGATTTGGCGACGTATTTTACGACCGGCCGCCTGCCTGACGTCAACTTACCTTAGTCGCCTCTTACAACACCTCGGTAAGAAATGAGGGTGGTCTATTCTATGCAGTCAGATACCACACGGCGTACTAATGACACTCGATATTGTGACAATTGTCTATATGTCGTAACTATCGCGAGTATAACCCAGAGACTATACTAATTTCCCCAAGCTTCAATAAAACCCATTCAACTTTAATAGTGTCCTACCTTTTCTTATTCTGGGTAATAAATGTTCAAAGTTGAATCAGCAAACTCTGTTATATGTGAAAGGCTTGTGTTATAAAATCATATATGTATTTTAGTTTTTTTTAATGTAAGTTAAGTAAAATAGCGGCCTGTTACAATCCCACTGCTGGGAATAACCCTCCCTAATAGGCCTCCTCTCTTCGTCTCTGGAGAGAAGGGTTGGAGCTAAGACCTACCACGCTGCTCCAATGCGGATTGGTAGGTTACAAATATCTCCAGAATTCTTTATAGATATTTCTTACGATGTTTTCCTTCACCGAAAAGCGTGTGATTAATTGCAGTTATCAATTAGACACATGAGTTTTAATAGAAAAACTCATTGGTGCCTGCCCGGGTTTGAACTCGTGTTCCCCTCGAAAGAGTCGCACGGTCTCACGGCTACGCTATCACAAGTTGGACGTGCTTCCTACCATTACCTAACATTAGTCCTTCACCGAAAGCCTATGGAACCTACAATATTATTTTTGTCTTTTTACTGTTGGTAAACTGGTATTATTATTTAATTCTATCATATGACATGTATAGCACAAGATTAGAAACTCTATTGATAATATTAACTCTATATACCGGCTATACTCACGTCTAATTTTATCGGGTTAGCCCGACTAGTTTCAAGCCCATTCGAAGCATTTATTCATACGCTCTTTTGCACGACTATATCGCGGCGGGAACTTTAAAAGTCATCAGTCAACTTTAATAGGGATCAGTTCCCGGATGGGCTCAAAACTAGTTAGGCTAACCCGATAAAATTGGACGTGAGTATAGCCGTTGCTCACGCATTAAGTGTAGTGACATGAAATTTTGTCAAACGCTTTTTTTACTTGATTCGTTATTTTTGTAACCGCCTTTCGTTGAGATTTCATAAAAAGATAGTGTTGTATTCTTTTAGTGCTTGCTTAAAAAGATTTTTAAACTAAAACCATACCGAAGCATCCTGTAAATTACTTCTCTTGTCGTGACACGTTTTAAAGCACAGGTCCGGCGTTCATTTAAAATAAAACGCTCTACGCTCTTGAGAAATAACGCTAGTACTAAATTGCTTTAAAACTCGTGTTAAAAAAACTTTGTGTCCCAAAATCCAATCAACCGTCAGATTTTATATTATGAAAGTAAAAAGGATGATTAAATTTTAAATTTCTGTTTCCCGTTGGTATATATTTTTTTAATAAAATTACAATCTATATGCGTTATTTTACACTTGTCTTTCATATCGACTAGCCTGTTGACGCAAGTGGTAGTGACCCTTTCATTTTCTATATACCATTTGTTGGTTCTTCGAGTCTTAGTGTTTATATGTATTTAAGTATTTATTTAAAGTTACATATGTATACATTTATCAGTTGTCTATCACCCATAACACAAGTATTAAGTTTTTTTAAGGACGGATGATCGTAAGTGTAATTATCCCATATTTATTATTAACAGGTATGAAAAAACGGATAGTCCACTATACATTTAGTACTATATATATTTTCTATTTACTGTATTGCGGATTATAGCAAAATAATTTTATAATAATTTATAATTAATTTTACTTTTATATATTTATTAATTAGTGGATATTCAGGGCCCCGAAGGCTATTATTACTAACGTTTCCTGATCTACTCTGATAATTACTGCTTACATTTCACTGCCAATACTGATTGATGGCTGCCAATAATCGAAGGACCTTGGGAAATAATATTACTTATCAAAATCGGATATGTAATGAAAAGAAGAAAATATATGTAATGCTAATTGTGGGAAGCTACAAAATCGCGAATCTTTGATTGATTTTTTCTTGGAGCCTATCTCTTGATGATGCTTCGGTTACGGGGCGAAACGATCGTTGAAATTGTCTTAGTGAATTTTTGTAGTTCTTGTGTAGTGTGTTTTGGTGGCTATGTTATGTAATACTTGCGGTCCTAATCTTACATGTTTATTGCATGAGAATGGTCATTACTTCCTTCACTTAGCATTATGTAGATTTTCTTAACAAACCCGGAATATATCAAAAGTTTTGTACTATGGAATTGTCTATGGACTTGTTTGCCGTCAATACACTATAATATTTTCTTAGGAAATTACGCTGTGTAACATGAAATAAATCTTCACGAGATGCTGCGGTATTATAAGATATCATGCATGTATGCAAATGCTAGCCCAAACTTTAGATCTTCATTGTTCCAGAGAGAACTTAGTTTTGAACCTCTTTATAGGTAGATTAGTATATACTAACTTTAATCCGATTCCCTGGATGTGCTGCATCTTGTTTTCAACTCTGATATTAGTATTACATGTTTCTATGATACAGTAGATCATCAGTAAGTTAAAAACAAAGGGAAACACAAAATATTCAAACTCAAAATATTCTTTATTTAAGTAGAGAGTTTACAGTACTTTTGAATCGTCAAATGTTTTCAAGAAGCTACCACTGATTCGGAAGTTTGCTCCTACCGAGAAGAACCAGCAAGAAACTCGGCGGCCATTTTTTTTTAAATATTTTTTTTACAATTTGATTGATGGTTACAAATTAGCTTACAGCTTGGTGCGTAGCTGACTGCAGTTAAGATATGCTACTATCACTCAAATAATCTTCAGTTGTATAGTAAGCTTTATGTAGCAGCATCGTTTTAAGATAATTTTTAAACTTTTTATTTTAAGTTATAGAGTTTTTAATTTTATTTATATTGGTTGTGTGTGTTAGTCAATAAGTTAATACCACACACGCGTTATAATAATAATAATAATTAAAATTTTAATTTCAATTAATGTATAATCCAAAAATGACATTTTTTGCTGCCGCTGCAAGAACAGTTCTAAGGGATCCCTAAGAAACAGAAGAAATCCGTGAAAACAATAACTTGCGAATTTTTTTTATTATGCTGATTCCATTCGAAATTTCTGAGATTTGTAGTTAGTTTAAATAGTAGAGTGCATCGAAAAATATTTTTAAGTTATTGAGATTCAGCACCGAATTATTTATTTAAGTTGTAACTTAAATAAATAATTCGGTTGTGTATTTTAAGTTATACAGGTTTTGAATGATTTATAGAAGCAGGTTACTTTGCGGAATTCCATATTACAGAAACTATAACAGAACTACTATGCAGAACTACAATCCGCGTGGGTCAAGCGAATGCATGCAATGCTAAGTGTATGAAGCAGACAAAATTCACGTACCTTACACATGCAGGACAAGTCACTACACGTATCTCAAGACGACTCCATCAGCAACAATGCACATAAGCAATACACACAACCACCATCAAAATCTCTACGATCGTTTCGCCCCGAAACCGAAGCATTATCAGGAGGATAGGCTTCATGACAAATTCGTAATGCATTGTGATTTTAAATTAGAATTAGTATTAGATGGATAGATAGATAGATTTGGAATTAAAACCAATTTTTATCCGTTTTAACACCTTGGTTGATCGCCTCTTCGGTAGACAAGAGGGGTGGCTCCTTTTTCACACAAAGCATTCTTGGGACCATTCCACGTGGGCATGATTTGTATAGTCCTAACGTGTAAGTAATTTAAAATAGATATATCTTGTAGATTTTTGTTATAATTAAAAAAAAGTTTAATTTTTACATCAACCAATGAAATTGAATTGAAATACTTATAAGAGACAAAAAATTTGTCCCATGTATATGGGTGGCTTATAATTTTTTTAAATGTGTCATACACATCAGGTGTAAAACACGGGGCTATATTCATATGAGAAAGATAAATTAGGGTGCCATGGGCGGTCCCTTTGGCCTCAGTTTGACTGTTTTCCGTAACAATGACCCGAATCTAAATTAACGCACACAATTTTGCCAAACAAAGGCGTGATATAACAAAATTGTTTGATAAAAATGATATTGTTATTTCTGATATCAAGATCTATACTTATTATAAAATAAAGTCCCCAAAGCTGTCTGTATGTAAGCGGTTTTCTCCAAATCTAACGAACGGATTTTAGTACAGTTTTTACTAAAAGGCAGTGCAATTCCTCCGAAAGGTTTAGGTTAATAGCACATAACGGTTTCATGTAAGTTGGGTTGCAGAGGTCGTTTTACAACAATTTTTAGTGGGGGTAGTAACAAATCGGTGTCAATTGTAGTTTAGAGGGGGGAAATGGGTATAAAAAGTGTCTAATTGATAATTGCAATTTATCCCACGCTTTTCGGTGAAGGAAAACATCGTGAGGAAACCTGCATATCTCTAGAGAATTCTGGAGATATGTGTAACCTACCAATCCGCATTGGAGCAGCGTGGTAGGTCCTAGCTCCAACCCTTCTCTCCAGAAACGGAGAGAGGAGGCCTATTCCCAGCAGTGGGATTGTAACAGGCCGCTACTACTACCTTTACTCCAAGGCATGAGATGATAGCTGTCACATCATTTTTACTTCTAGTTATTTAAAAACTTAAAGCAAGACAGATTAAACACGTTTAATTCCGTTGCATTAAATGGAAGCAGAAAACCACAGCTCCGAGTTGATTAAAAAACCACTTTTCACGTTCTGTATCTGTATGTAGGAGAGATGAATGTAATCTCACTGATCTATTTCATGGTGAGTGAATTCATAGCGAGATTTTGATTTTAATTTATATACGGTGACAGTATTCCTCGAGGACTTTTAAGGCTAATATTTAGCTGTTTTATTGACTTGTTTTGATTTTTGGTATGCTTTTACGTCTCAAATTCAAATCTTTTGTGGCTAATACACATTGATTTAGTTAAGCATATTGCTTAATCTATTAAAATCTAATATATATAGTAGCGATGGACGAAATAATCACCCAGATTCACTTGGTGGAAATAAGCTCGGTTAAACCGCACTGTCCGACAGCTATAAGTCAATCGCTTTAACTATTAGCCGTGATCTACATTTAATATTCTATTTAGTGAAGTAATCACTAATTGTGTTCGCTTGCATAACAAAACAAATATTTGGATAGACTGGTATAAAAGAATCACAATACAATGAAACAAAACGACAAAAAAATGTACAGATTGAAATATATATGTGATGACAATAAAGTAAATTTAAATGTAGTACGGAATTATATAAAAATAAATAGAAATAAAATAATATAATACTGCAGTAGTGGTATAACGGTGGTAAATATAATTGCATAATAAATACAACCAAAACATACGTATACATAGTAAAAGTAAACCTACTATCCCACTGCTGGGCATAGACCTCCTCTCTCCATTTTTGGTTGGATGGAGCTAAGATCTTACCATGATAAGACCACGCTGCTCTAATGCAGATTCGTATGTTACATATACCCCCAGAATTCCCTAGAAATATGCACGTTTTCTCACGATCTTTTCATTCTCAAAAAAACGTGTGACAAATTGCAATTATCAATCAGATACATATGTTTTAATAGCAAAACTCATTGGTGCCTGCCCGGGGTTTGAACCCATGATCATCTCTAGAGAGTCGCACGGTCTCACCGCTGGGAAAATACCTATACAATAATACCCATCAACTTAATATAGATACAATTTAAGAATAGTAAGTTTAATGATGTGAGAAGGTCATTACTACATTTCTAAGATTTTTTTTGCACGACTATTAAATACATTCTTGAACCAGAGAATTTTCCGTTTTGCTACATGTGTTCGGAGGGGAGGGTAGTGGTGGGGGTTGAACTATTTAAGACTGCTTGTACGGGTGGCGCGGCGCATTGCGATTTTGTCGTGGAGCCTATCCTCCTGATGATGCTTCGGTTTCGGAGCGAAACGATCGTCGATATTGTTGTGGTGGTGGTTGTGTGTGCTGCTTGTGTGCTTTGTTGCTGGTGGAGGAGCCTTGGGGTGCGTGTGGTGGCTTGTCCTGCATGTGTATGGTTCGTAAATTTTGCCTGCTTGATACACATTAGCTTTGCATGCATTCGCTTAACAAGTTCGGATTATAGCAAGGTAGTTCTGTTATAGTGCCAGAGAATTCTTATCAAATTAAAAGAAAGCCTTACTTATACACGAGAGTTATACGGAAGAGTTGTACTTTATCTGTTAAGCTATTTCTAACATTTTTCTACAGAACAGTAGCGAAAACAATAAAAAGGAGATTATATTTCGCACTTTAATTTTCACAGAAAGTATCAACAATAAATATTTTTATCCGGGAATGTTCTTTGTGCCGCAGTCGTTTTAGATAATCTTATATTTTCCTTTGAAATGGCGGCCACTTTCTAGCGCCGCGTGAAATTATTTAATGAACTCTCTTTTATGGGATGCTGCAGGTTTTCGCGGTAATTTTTTAGCCTGTAGAGAATATCTGCTACACCAGTCTTACTCCTTTATTATAAATAAATAAATAAATATATAGGACACTTACACAGACAGTCGTCCGATCCCAAAGTAAGTAACTTAATACTTGTGTTATGGGTGACGGACAACTGCTAAATATACTATATATATAATTTTTATATACATACTTAAATACAAAATATACCCAGGCTCGAAGAACCAACAAATTGTTTATAGAAAATGTTGGCCTTCGGCGAGAATCAAACCCACGACCTGCGGAGCTGAAGGCAGTGTCACTACCCACTGCGCCAACGGGCGAGTCAATTATAGTCTTAAAAATCTAAAAATAAACTTTTAGTTAAAAATTTGACTATAATAACGTATTGCATCAAAAAAATCGGAACATTAAATACCAAATGCTTTCACTATGTCAGGATATTGTGAACTGGTTCTGAAAATGAATATCAGATAATCGTGTTATAGGAACAATGATCCAAATCGGTAACTGGATACATAAGTAATGATAAAATAATTTGCTATAATCTGCGATAAAGTAAATAGAAAATATATATAATGTAAAATGTAGAGTGGACTATACCTTTTTCATACCCGATACATGCAGGATTCATAAAAATACTTTCATGAATCTCCACCACCGCCACCACAAGCACTACACGCGTTTACTATAACAAACTCAACAATTGTTTCGCCCCGCAACCTAAGCATCATCAGGAGATAGACTCCACGACAAAATCACACAGCTTTGCGATTTTGTCGTGTCGTCAATGCTTTAAACATTTTCAATTGACATTATTAAACTGCAGTCTCGTATGAACCTGAAAGGACTTTTAAATCAAAGCATTTTTATTGTTAAAACTAGCTGTGCTAGCGGCTTCGTCCGCGTGGAAATCGGCGTGTAAAACAATTTTTTTTGTAGAATTCAAATTTTAAACATAAAAGTACTTATTGTGAGTTAACCATAAGAGACAGAGACATGCTACCCTAAACTTTTTTGTAGTAATTTTATAGATCTATAATTCTCTAGTACGTTACTTTAGCGTATCTCTGCTGGTTTACGCAGACTAAAGCTCCCAGCAAGCAAGTTTTTTAACAACTGCGCGATCTCTTCAACACAATCTATATAATACCGTTATGTACTATTTACTTAAACCATCCGGAAGTATTGAACAATCTTTTGGTGTAAACCGCACAAAGATCTGTTTAGTAGATTTTGAGAAAATCGATTACATACAGACAGACAGACAGCTTTTTGGTACTTTGTTTTATAATAAGTATTGATAGAAGATAATCTTCAATTGTGTAGATTATTCAAATCAAAAAGAAAAAAGAGTAGTGTTTTATAAAAAATCCACTATGAAGTAATTTTCTTTATTCGCTCCATCATTCCGTTCGTGCCGATAGCAATAATAATTCGTGAACCGTTCAATCGACACGCGACCACGTATCTTTTTGTAAGCCTTCCGCCAATAACAGATATTGATTGCGCATCAGTTGGAGTGTATTTTAAATTGTTTTCGCTTTATATATTTTTCTACTAAACATCATCGTACTAACCTTATCCCACTGTAATTGGGGTCGGCATAATATGTTACAAACATGTTATCCCATGATTTGGCTACGTATTTTATGACCGGCCGCCTGACGTCAACTTACCTTAGTCGCATTTTACGACACCTCGCTAAGAAAGAGGGTGGTCTATTTTACTCAAGCGGATACCACACGGTTGTGCTACTTACCTTAGTTGCCTTTTACGATACCTCGGCAAGAAAGAGGGTGGGCTATTCTACTCAAGCGGATACCACACATTTGGTCGACTTACCTTAGTCGCCTTTTACGACACCTCGGTATGAAATGAGGTTGGTCTATTCTACTCAGCCGGATACCACACATGTGTTCAAAAGTATTATAATTATTTCCTTACTTTGCTATAATCAGCCTATGTCATAATGTTATTTTTCTCCCGCCCTTATCCTACCTAAGTGGTAGGCACATATCGCTTTTCTCTTTCATTCGTCAAATCTAGAGTTTCTTTGATAATTGACTGACCCGTTGGCGCAGTGGGTAGTGACCCTGTTTCGGTTCCGCGGATCGCGGGTTTGATTCCCGCCGAGGGCCAACATTTTCTGTAAACAATTTGTTGGTTCTTTGAGCCTGATGTGTATTTGTATTAAAGTATGTATGTAAAATTACATATGTAGTATATTTACTATCACCCATAACACAAGTATTAAGTTACTTTGGGGATGGACGACTGTAAGTGTAAGTAAGACGAGTGTAAGTGGCCCATATATTTATTTATTCTTTTATTAGCATGTGGTACCTCACACAATCCAACTTTTATCCTATTAACTGTTATTTTGGTTGTAAATTAGCAAAAATTTTCCGGAATTTCCACTTCTTCCTAACCTCCCTAACGTCCAAGAGTAGCTCCGGTAGAGATTTTGAACCATTTATATACATTTATTGAAGTCCGCATTCCAATAAACGCCAAAAGATGACAAAATTAATTTTAAATATTAAATATTTATTGGAAATATTACAACTATTATTTTAGTTTGTGCAACTAATGCGGTTTCTCACAACTTCTTCTCATTAAGAGCAGAGGGCTTGGTAGCTTTATTACGATTTTAAAGGATAAAACAATAAAAGTTTAAATCAAAATGATTAAGAAGTACTAAAAAGTAGCCGTGTGGTATCCGGCTGCATAAAATATACCACCCTCATTTCTTACCGAGGTGTCTTTAAAGGCGACTAAGGTAAGTTGGCGTCAGACAGGCGGCCGTTGGTAAAATACGTAGCCAAATCATGTGACATGTTAACATGTTGTGCCGACCCCACTTAGAGTGGGATAAGGGCAGGAGGATGATGATGAATCTTTAAATCCTTTAGTAAGTAAGTGTTCATCCGCCCCGGTTTATCATGTTCTATGTTTAAAAGCCTTTGTAATACTCGTAAAGTTCACGTCTTGTTAAGCACACTTGAAACACTGATACTTTGTTATCCAATCGACACATAAAAGAGGTTCATTATTTTTGTTTGTATTGTGTTTTCCAACAGGATTTTTAACTATAGTAAAAGTAAAAGTAGCGGCCTGTTACAATTCCACTGCTGGGAATAGGCCTCCTCTCTGCGTTTCTGGAGAGAAGGATTGGAACTAAGACCTATCACGCTGCTTCAATGCGGATTGGTAGGTTACACATATCTCCAGAATTCTCTAGAGATATGCAGGTTTCCTCACGATGTTTTCCTTCATCGAAAAGCGTGTGATAAATTGCAATTACCAATTAGACACATGAGTTTTAACAGAAAAATTCATTGGTGCCTGCCCAGGTTTGAACTCGTGTTTCCCTCGAAAGAGTCGCACAGTATCACCGCTGGGCTATCACAGCTCAACTGTTAACTATAAAATCAAGGAAATATATTTTAAATTACTTCCTCTGTTGTGGCGCGTTATATACGACAGGCGCTGTGTCCAGGTTAAAATACTAAGCTACAAACTCTCGAGATATTGCCAGTACTAAATTACTTTAAAACCACATTAAAGGCAGCATAAAAGACAGGAATATGCCACTCTATTTTCTACGTCCAATAATAAAAGACCCTTATTATTGAAATATTATAGAATACAAAAATGATATTTATGAATTTGAGATAATCCCCGATGAGGGAAAATCTATGCAATGCTAAATGTAGAATTTACATCTCTTTCATGCATACCTATACTAGCACTGCCCACATTCACTACAACAATCTCAACAATTGTTTCGCAAAGCATCATCACGGGATAGGCTCCACGACCAAAGTGTAAATCGTAATCATAAAATGGGGTAAAGTACAACAAAAATCACATTGATAGGAATAGTTGGTTATATCACCATTCATTGTGTGCCGGACCGAATTGTTTCGTTTGATAAGGAATGCTTTTTATGAAGGAAATTTATATTTATCTAACTCGTTAATCTCAGAGACGTACTACTTTTAATTAATTTAATTAGGCAACGTTTTTTCTATCTTGAACGTTTAATTCTATAAATAATTTATAGAATTACTCGTTAGAGATCCATAATACAAAAGTTATAATAAAATTATTTTGCTTTAATCCGCTATACAGTAAACAGAAAATATATATAAAGGTAAATGTATAGTGGACTATCCGTTTTTGCATACCCGTTACATGCAGGATTCGTAAAAACACATGCACAAACCTCCACTACTGCCACCACAATACACAAGCACTACACACGTTCACTATCACAAACTCAACAATCGTTTCGCCCCGCAACTAATGCATCATCAGGAGATAGACTCCACGACAAAATCGCACGTCTTTGCGATTTTGTCGTGGATAGTCTACTATACATTTAGCACTACATATATTTTCTATTTACTGTATAGCGGATTATAGCAAAATAATTTTATTATTACTTTTGTGTTATGGATCTCCGCAAAGTAACGCCTAATTCTATAAATTATTTAAAACCGGCTACTACACTGTGCGTCAACTTACCTTAGTCGCCTTTTACTATATCTCGGTAAGAAATGAGAGTGTTCTATTCTACTCAGCCGGATACCATACTGCGTTTCAACTTACCTTAGTCGCTTTTTACGACAACTCGGTAAGAAATGAGGGTGTTAATATATAATATATTAACTGTTATCCGGCGTTATCCGACCCGTGGAAACTGATATATATTATATTAGTTAACATAAAAAAGCCCTTGTGCCAAAATAATGAATTTGCAACATAATAATAATCTTATAATATATCCACAAACAGTTTTGAGTTTAAAACTCAGCTCGTTGTGATAACATGTACCACATGGTTGTAGGAAACTTTTCTTATGCCAGATAACGCGAGGTGAAGTTAAAATTAGGTAAAGTAACAATTCCTGTACAGTAATTATTGAGGCAGCTTAGGGTTGAATATGACTAATTCTCTTACTGCTAAATAGTTTAAATATACTCTGTGGGCATATATAATAATTCCACGAACATTCTTTCCCTTAGTAGAATTTTAAATGAAGATTTGAGGAGTATGTTAAAACGTAAAACGTGTAATGCTTTTCATGGTTATGTATTATTATATAATATACGAGTTTATAACAAGTACTTGGTATGTGTAGTAAGATAACAAGATCTATACTTATTATAAAACAAAGTCCCAAAAAGCTGTCTGTCTGTATGTAATCGATTTTCTCAAAATCTGCTGAACAAATCTTTGTACAGTTTTCACCAAATGATTGTGCAATACTTCCGGATGGTTTAGGTAAATAGTACATATCGGTATTATGTAAATTGTGTTGAAGGGATCGCGCAGTTGTTAAAAAACTTGCTTGCTGGGAACATTAGTCGCGTGCGTTGCGTCAACCAGTAGAGATACGCTAAAGTAACGTACTAGAGAATTGTAGGTCTATAAAATTACTACAAAAAAGTCCAGGATAGCATGTCTCTGTCTCTTATGGTTAGCTTACAATAACTACTTTTATGTTTAAAATTTGAATTCTACAAAAAAAAATTTGACGCGCTGATTTCCGTGCAGCAAAGCCGTTGGCACAGCTAACTTTATTATATAATGTTACAAATATCGCCTGGCCCGTTGGCTCAGTTGGCAGTGACCTTGCCTTCAGCTCCGCGGGTCGCGGGTTCGATTCCCGCCGAGGGCCAATATTTTCTTTGCGATCAATTTGTTGGTTCTGTAGGGGTATAAATTTTTTTATTTAAAATTTTATATGTTCTTACCAGTTGTCTGTCACCCATAACATAAGTATTAAGTTACTTACTTTGGAGATTGACAGCCGTGTGTTTATACACACGGCTGTCAATCTCTGTCAATTAATATATTGGACATTTATATGTCCAATATATTAATTAATTTATTTAGATACTAGCTGAAGCCAGCGGCTTCTCCCGAATGGAAATCACTGTTACTTAATTTTTTCCGCATTGAAATTTTGAACATAAAATTAGTTGTAAGTGAACCATAAGAGATACAGATACGCTATCACGGACTTTTGTAGTATCCATGTAGATCTATAATTCTCTAATATATTTTAGTCTTATTATTTATTATATCTTCGCTCGTTTACGCAGTGTATGACACTAAAACCAAGGCTACAACTGTCCGATCTCTTTAACATAACGCATATAAAACCATAAAGTAATATTAACTTAAACCTTCCGGAAGAATTGTACTACCTTTTAGTTAAAACCGTACAAAAAACCTTCCAGTAGATTTTGAGAAATTCCATCACATACAGGCTTTATGAGAGCAAATGCTTTTAAAAGTGACTTTGTTTTATAATTATTATATAATCGCTTATGAATTTGCTTAATACTTTGATTTTTGATTGATCATATATACGAAAGGAAAAAAATAAATAATAGATTGTTACGCGCTACGAAGTTCGCCGGTCAGCTAGTTATGTATAAAATTATATTTAAAAAATGAATATTCCTTTCCAAAAATAGACGGTTGTTTTCCAAACAGAAGGCCGACTTATTAAAATCTAATTAAAAGAATTAAGATTTAATTTCAGTCGACCTAAAACTTAAGCTGATTAAAATGATTAAAAGAGTCGCGACTACCGACAATGTCTCTCCATTAATCCAAGGATTTACGCAAAGACAAAGTTAATTGGGGGATTTAAATGCGAAAGCTGTCTTCATTTAACTTCTTAGAACATTCCTTCCGTTCTAACTGTAAAAGTTCTTGCTGATCTTGTGAATACAATTATCAGATTTGATTGATCGATATTTTTAATAAAAATATATTTAATTCATTCTGAAAGGTCCTACTCGTAATATATTTATTTGTAATTAATTTATTCTGGATAACTTTATTCATCTTGCTCCTGCCCTTATCCTACTCTAAGTGGGGTCAGCACAACATGTCTTAAGCATGTTGTAAAATGATTTGGCTAGGTATTTTACGACCGGCCGCCTGCCTGACGTCAACTTACCTCAGTCGCCTTTTACGACACCTCGAAAAATCGAAATATCTATTCTATTCTGCCGGATAACACACGGCAGTCTGGAGAACTTTATTATACATTCGAAAATACAAACTATGCTATTAAATACTAAATTAAATACAGAGAGCGGCTTAATGTGATCACTTCTAGGCAACGATTATATAAAAAACCTGAAAACAATATTTATTCGGACAAGTGCAAGTGAAATCTTCTTGTTTTGTTTGATACATATAGACATACAAACTAAGATATACAATAAAAAAAAAATGTAAAAATAGATAAAATATACATATTTATATTTCTACATATACAACATATAAATTCATATATATGAAGATAAATGTACCCATAATTAAATATAAATTTCATGGATATATCAAAAAGATAATATCCACGCGAAAGTTTGTTTATTTGTCTTTCTTCTATGCTTCCTTATGGTATGGAAACCATGAAACTGAGGGCAGACACTAGCTCTATCGTTAACGTGAAACGACGACTACGAACAAAAAGTTTTTTTCAATTTGTCAATATTTAAAACGTTTTATTAAAACATACAGAAGTATCATGTATCTCCGTAAAGTAACGCCTAATGATATAAATTAAATCATTTAAAACACAGTTTCAATACACCATGTTTCATGTCAAATACACCAGGTTTGAAAATATATGTAATTTTCATATGAAAAGACAAATGGGGGAACCGTGTGTAGATATTAACTACTCGCTTTCACGTTACTGATGTCCGATATAGTTATTCAGTTAGGCTTTTTATATCGAATTTTGTTACAGTTATGAAATCTTTTAATTTAAGTATTTATCTAATTCATATTTTCGCGGGTAGCGTGCAGCCCACGTTTTTATTTCATTGTGATTGATTTACACAGATTCTGCATAGAGCATTGTCTCTGTCGCACAGACCGACGAACCTATGTGAAACGTCACGTACTAACAGAGTGACAGTGACAGCGCTCTACGAAACCGAACTGGCCGGCTGGTACGTTCTAAACATCGATGTGCATTATTTAATGCCGGCTATTATAAGTCGTTTGGGGGTTTGGGTGTAAGATTCTATAATAAAATTATGCAATCAATTTCAGATTTGCCATTACAGCAGTTTAAAAAAACTGTTAAAAGGAGGCTCGTACAGAAAGCCTGTTGAGAAATACCGTTGAAGATCACATAGATGTCAAGAATACGTGATTATAGCTAGCTCTAAATGTATCTCGTTATAAGAGATATATTTTCAAAAGAGCAACCGTTTATAAAGCTTGTACACCACGGTAAAGTAAAAAAAAAATAAAATCTCTTAGGTATAGAGAAAAAGTACATATTTTCTTATTGAGGATACTTAAACGCTAAAGTCAGCTCGAATGAAGTTGTGGGCACCACCAATTTTCTATAAATACAATCATTCTATTAAGACAAACTTTTTTTAATACTTTACTGATATGTTCGTATTTAAATTATAAGTACGATTCGATACGCAAGTGCGAAACTACTTCACGAATAATCTCTCTACTGAGTTATTAATTTTGTATTGTCTGTTGATAATATTGTGTTTACCGCAAGCTTGGTCCGAGCCACATGCCGCACCGTACTTAACGAAGATTTACGGACTCATCAGCTTTACATTCTATTAAATCTTTGTTTGCATCATTTTTGTTTCATGTTTGCTTTTATAGTAATGATCTTTTGGGTAGTACCTAAGTTTGTTTTAATATTTATCATCATCCTCTTGCCCTTAACCCAGTGAGGTCGGCACAACATGTTAAAACATATTGTCACATGATTTGGCTACGTATTTTACGACCGCCTGCCTGACGTCAACTTACCTTAGTCGTGTTTTACGACCCCTCGGTAAGAATGAGGGTGATCTATTATACTCAGCCATATACCACACAGCATATTTGTTTTAATATTATTACTATAGAAAACGTGATCTATATCAATAATTTAATAAGTTTAATGATGAATATAGTGGTTGTAAAAGTAAGCCCATATTGCAGTGATTGGTTTAAAAGTGAAAGTAAAGTAACGGCCCTTTAAAATCCCACTGCCGGGCATAGGGCGATCTCTCTCCGTTTCTGGAGAGAAAGATCGGAGCTAAGACCTGCCACACTGCTCCGATGCGGATTGGTAGGTTACACATATCCCCAGAATTATCGAGATATATGCAGGTCTCCTTACGTGTGATAAATTGCAATCATCAATTAGAAAACTGATTGGTGCCTGCCTTGGATTTGAACTCGTGACCACCTCAAAAAAATCATTGATTGATTGGTGTGTTACCTGATAGATAACTGAATAACCGTGGTTCAATTCCCGGTGTTAGGTGCAATTGTCGTCTCTAGTCTTGTAAAATGCCATGGTTCGTATCATTTTACCAGTAAAACCGTGCCTCCAAATGTTTTTCGGTTCGATAGTAAGTGGAAATCGCAAATTTACCTCTTCTAGTTTTGCGTACTTCTATCTTATACAATATTTATTATATCTTTACAAACCATGGGATAAGAGCTGAACAAATTCAAACCTATAAATTATATCAAAAATTTTATATTCAATTTTAAATTAAGCATGCTTACAAACATTTATTCAAAAACTTTGTAGATGCCTACGAAATTTAAACTCAGAAACCTTACGTAGGAAAGTTGCGGACTGTGATCTCTAATATTTGTGTTACGGCTGTTTTATTTATTTGTTAAAAAGTTGTCTACAATATGAAATACAGTCATTTCATCTTCCAGACGATATCAATATTTAATTATACATTTTCATCAAATTTAATTTGCGTTTGAAAGATAAGATAAAACTCAAAACTACAGTATGCTTTATCTAAATTGTTTAGTCGAACAAAGGTAAGCGCCGTCTTGTTAAAACTTCAAATTAACGAAAAATTAGAGAGTAGTATAACAAAATAAAGTTAGTGGTGCGCCTTTTGTGATTTACTAATTATTTATTATGATTTAATTATTATTTACTACTATAACTGCAATAAACCTTTGCATATTTCTCCTAACAGTATTTAAAAATGGCAAAAAAACGATTTTCTGTTATATCCCAAAACATGCTTCTATTACGTCTTAATAATACTATATTTTACGCTAACCGTTACTAATTGTATGATAAAAGTATTCTACAAACCTAAAATTAAAAACAACACAGTTGTGATAGCATTCTTTGCTAAGAAAAACATGACCTAATTCTTTTCGTTTGAAAAAGTAAAATGAAACGAAAAACTGTACACGGCAGTATTGGGATTTTCCTTAATTTTTCTCTACAGAAAATTTGCTATTGTTAATATTGCAACGATGGCCATTTCCCGGAAATAATATTATCCGAAAGTAATAAATACGTTTTGTGTCCCAACAAACTCTAAACGCTATTTGAAAAAAAAATCAGCGTTTTTTGATGATTTTGAAACATCCTCTGATAGTTTTGAACTATTTTAATTTAACATTTATTGAGACAGGACAGAATTAAGACATTTCAATTTCCAACGTAAATTGCAAAGAATTTTTGTTGGTTTAAATTGAAAATAGCATATTATCATTAATTTATAATAAACATTTACTAAATGTGTTCTACTAATTATTTAAATATAATGAATATGGTGATCATTAACCGACAAATAGAAATATAATCGATATTTATTTCTTCAGAGAGGCAAGATAAGCGTACTAAATTTTTCGTTCTAGTAAAAAAAATCCATAAGCGAATGTGATAAAAGTGCTAAAGACACCAGTTAAATCAAGTTCAGATT
This sequence comes from Morpho deidamia, assembly GCA_947086505.1. Lineage (NCBI taxonomy): Eukaryota > Metazoa > Arthropoda > Insecta > Lepidoptera > Nymphalidae > Morpho > Morpho deidamia. The sequence goes on from CAMTZC010000010.1 coordinate 12,073,944, forward strand.
GCATTTCAAGAAGAAGAGATGACTTCACTCTAGTTTAATTTCATCGCATTTCCCAGTAATACACAAACCATCTCAGAGTTGATTAAAAAACCACTTCTGCCTTCGAATAAGTACATTGTGATAGGATAGCAGTATATCTAACGGTACTATTGCGGTAGCTCAATCTCTTTAGCACCGGTGATTTAATGAAAGTGGTATTCGATTTCGTATGATCGTAGTTCATACGGCGTAGTAGTTTCAAATAGTTTGACTATCAGGAATGTCAATACTCGTATTCAGATTTGACCTAGATTTTTTATTTTTTAAATTGTAGAACTGCATTGTTGATAATGAACCTTATACCGATTAAGATGGTGGGTATATGAAAAAATCAAGTGAATGCGATTGGCTTTACGAAATTATGACGTATGAGAGAGATATTTGATGCTGTGTACGGATGTTTAGGAAATAGGATAAAAGTACGGATAATAGATTCCTTACTTCTGATTGACAAATACATACGTAAATCTATACTTATTATAAAACAAAGTGCCAGAAAGCTGTCTGTGTGTAATCAATTTTCTCAAAATCTACTTAACAGATTTTTGTATGGTTTTCACCAAAAGATAGTGCAATATTTTCGAATGGTTTCGGTAAATAGTAAAAATCGGTAGTATGTAAATTGTGTTGAAGAGATCGAGCTGTTGTTAAAAAACCTGCTTGCTGGGAGCTTTAGTCGCGTGCGCTGCGTAAACCAGCAGAGATACGCTAAAGTAATACACTAGAGAAGTGTAGATCTATAAAAATACTACAAAAAGTCCGCGATAACATGCCTCTATCTCTTATGGTTAACTCACCATAAACACTTTTATGTTTAAAATCTTAATTCTAGAAAAAAATTGTGACAGGATGATTTCCACGCGGGCGAAGCCGCTACCACAGCTTGTAATAATATAAATAAATTACTGAGACATGTTCCTGCTAACAACATAGACTACAAATTCTAGGATGATCCTTCAGTTCTGAATGCTGTTATTCACTAAGAAGAAAAAAGAGATAATTTTCTAATCAAAAATAGAAATTACACGAGTACGAATCTACCCAGTCGTCTCTAAATTAGCACAGATATTTAACAATAACTAAAACAAACAGTTCTGTTAGTTCAGAGTCTATTATAATATACTTACTTCTATGAGCGAGCAACAAACTACACAAACTACAACGTGCTATATTGCACGTCCTATACTCTCTAACATCTAATAGCTGTAATGAGTCAACCTTTAGAACGAGACTGACGGTAAAATACACCCTCGACTATTCATGTCTTTTATTGTAGTTGTGAACTCTATTTCCACAATCAAATAACGTAACTAAAAATATTTGAATGTTTCAAAATATGTTGCTATGCGCTTTGTTTACTGTCACTCAGTTGTAATAAATGATGATTTGAACTCGATGCTCTTTACGATTTATGTTTTGGAATGAAAATGAATTAAACATTATCAATATATGGTTTTAATGCAGCTTTGAAGAAGATACGTTATTGAAACGAACGATTAACTTAACTGCAGTAATTTGTTTAATATTTACAAGGATTTCTCAGTGAAGTGGAAAATTGCCAACGCATCAACTTCGTTTATATCCATTACGTGGTCGCTTTTAATTTTAGCCCAGTAATTGGTATTCAATTACAGTAAGCGGAAAGTTGAGGAGGTAGCTGAGAGTTTGAAATTAAACTGAGATGATAATCTGTTGTAAAATCATGCTTTTAGTAAGGGCTCGGTACTGAAAATTCATTGGTGTCCTTAAATATTACAATGATCATTAAGTGAAACTAAAAAATTGAACAATATTTAAACGAAGTAACTAACTAATATTTAATAATTAAGTTATTTATTTTATTCGGCCATCAACAATATATAAATTAAATAAGTGTTCAAAACACATGATACGAAAAGAAATCTAAACGCCTCATTCTCCTGCACTTATCCCACTCTAAGTGGGGTCGGCACAACATGTTACAAACATGTTGTCACATGATTTGGCTACGTATTTTACGAACGGCCGCTTGCCTGACGTTAACTTACCTTAGTCGCCTTTTACGACACCTCGGTAAGAAATGAGGGTGGTCTATTCTACTTTTTTTATTTTTGACTTTTTTATTTTTTCTTATTAATTTATAATGTCTTGAACCTAGAATAATAATGGGCTAGGTAGGAAAAAGTAGAAAACGAAAGAGAGAGCAAGAAAGAGGTGAAGACGAAATAATTTTAGACTTCTGTAGATAATAATTAATAGTAATTTTTCCGAAACGAAGATCGCTTATTGTGTTATTGTCACTAGATTTTGCTATTTGTAATAGTATATTGCTTTTACTATCACTGTTAACATTTTAAGTCTGATAAGGAGATGTCATATAATTTAATCGTCAGGCAGGCGACCGGTAACCGGTACTTAGCCAAATCATATCACAACATGCTTAAAACATGTTGTGCCGACCCCACTTAGAGAGGGGTAAGGGCAGGACAATGATGAAGACATTATAAATTAAATTGATATTATTAAATAATTTTAGTTAAATAATAGCGTGTAATCATTATTGCTAGAATACTGCTCTTGGCTGTTATAAGACAAATCACAAAAGTTCAAGAATTTATCGAACATACCAGCTTTGTAGTTCAAAGCAGAATGTGAACAGTATTAAGACTAAACCAGCGCTAATAGCATTTTCAAAAGCTTTTCTTGATCGCCAAGTAATACTATGGACATTGTACATTAGTACTGGACCCATCTTCGCTGGATCTACTATGAGAAAATTACAAGGAACTATGTGAAGTGGTTGGAAGAATTAAATTTGTCCGCTGACTATAATTCCCATAAGAAAGCTTTTTACCTTTTGGCACGAGATGCATAAAGCTATGATCAATTCGTATAAGTGAGGTCGGCACAACATGTTTTAAGGATGTTGTAAAATGATTTGGCTAGGTATTTTACGACCGACCGCCTGCCTGACGTCAACTTACGTTAGTCGCCTTTTACGACACCTTGGTAAGAAATGAGGTTGGTCTATTCTACAATGCCGGATACCACACGGCGGGTCAACTTACCTTAGTCACCTTTTACGACACCTCGGTAAGAAATGAGGGTGGTTTATTCTATTCAGCCAGATAACACACGGCGAAATCAATTCAAATATAAGTATAATTGTAAAAGAACCAAAGTGTCACGTACTCTATCTGGACCGTAAAATTAAAGTAAAATATATAAAAAATCTCTCAAGGTCACATGTAATACCTCTCTGAGTTCTATTTCACTGCAAATTCGTTACGTAAACTTGAGACGAAATTGTCTTAAAGTAAAGCAATGGACTGTTCTAATCCCACTGCTGGGCATAGGCCTCCTATATACATTTTTGAAGAGAAGAGCTAGAGCTCGGAACCATCACTTGGTAGGTTACACATATCCTTCGATAAACGTATGATAAATTGTAATTATCAATTAGACACAATTTTTAACAGAAAAACTCATTGGAAAATCTATACTTATTATAAAACAAAGCCCAAAAAGCTGTCTGTCTGTATGTAATTGATTTTCTCAAAATCTACAAAACGGATTTTTCTACAGTTTTCACCAAAAGATAGTGCAATACTTCTGGATGGATTAAGTAAATAATACATTTCGGTATTATGTTAATTGTGTTGAAGAGATCGCGCAGTTGTTAAAAAACTTGCTTGCTGGGAGTTTCAGTCGCATGCGCTGCGTAAACCAGCATAGACGCTAAAGTAATGTACTAGAGAAATGTAGATTAATAAAAACACTACAAAAAGTTCGGAATAGCATGTCTCTATCTTTTATGGTTAACTCACAATAACTAATTTATGTTTAAAATTTGAAATCTAGAAAAAATTGTTACACGCTGATTTGAGTCGCTGGCACAGCTAGTTGTATTTATCAAAATAAAGTTATGTTATAATTTACTTCAGGTTATATTTGTAGCATATATTTTTTGTATAGTCCGTTCATTGTTATGTATCAAAAATTAAAAAAAAACTGATTTTTAAATACATACATATAGTTTATGAAGTCTATGACGCTCAGAGTGATCTGTAACAAGTATTTTCAGGTAGGTACCTGTATTCTGTGTAACCCACTAATCCGAGTTGAAGTAAAGTGATTAGTTTCGGTTTTATATCACTATTAAGAAAAAAATTGTCCACACTGTAGTGTTTTATCTAGTCTTTGCATTATTTTAGTGTTATAAGATTTGATAATGTAACAAAATTCTTATGGACAAAGTCGGAAATCTACGTTGAAATTTCTAGCACGTTAATATTTTAGGTTTGACGTACTCTCGCTTATTACCTCCAGAGGTGCTTCGGGAATATAAAAACAAAGTCACCGTGTGCTACAAACTCGTATGATCATAATTTATTAATACTGAAAATACACGCGTTCCGTACATGACCCGGTTCACGAATGTTGTGTTCGGTGTTCATAAAAAAATGTGAGAAAATTAAATTTTGTTCAGCGTATTATGCAGAAACATAATATAATGTATTGAAATAAAGCATTATCTACAAGTAACATCCAGTATATTATTTCAATTTTTATTACGGTCTTTGTCCACGATTAATATCATTGACGTACTTTGTATTTGTTAGTTCTTGTCTTTATAATTGTTTATGTTAGCGGAGATTCAATTAAATCTTTAAGTTTATTTATTTATTTATTTATTTATTCCATAGGTCCGCCAACAGAGTATACAGTAATTGTCAAACTTAATTATTATTACATACATATACAAGGTTTAATGCTACCCTAATTATAGGTGGACACAACATGCTAAAAATACAGTACAATTGGAATATTAAACTATGTCAAACATATTAAAGCATCAAAATGTCAAAAAACAAATAAATACTAAGTTCTCATTACAATAAATCAAAATAAATGTCAAGATAGCAAGTAAAAAAAATAGCAAATAACAATAATAACTAGACTAATAACAATAATAAAAATAAATATAAGTTTTTTTTTCAAATTTTACTTTAAAGGTAGTCAACCATTTACAAGAATTTTTATAGAGTTATTCTTATAGAGTTTTTAAAGCAATCTACAAATACTATCTATCTACATATACTATCAAAGTTAATCTACATAAGGTATCAATTCAATAATTATAGAAATAGATAATTTTATTGATGCTAGTATTAACACTCTTTTGATTTATCGGTACGACTGTGGTAGTTTGGTAAACCACATGCGTTTCCGTAAACTTAATGGTTCAATATCCTCAATTTTAGCATTTTATTGTGTTATTTTGGTGAATACTACTAATAACGTAAACGTAAAGAGACCTTTAAATATATTATTTTTTATGTTCTAAACTAACCAGACGGATTTCAAACAAAAGGTTGTGTAAATAAAGCAATTGTTTGCGTCAGTGATAGTTGTTTTAATTGTATTATAGCGGTGAAGTTAGTGTTCAACAACAAACATATGCAACACACAAGCCGTGAACGGCTCTTGTCCCGATTTTATCCGTTACTCTGTTTCCAGTTTTATATTAGTTTGTTCTAGACTGGTATATTTGAAGTGCTTGTTTGTAGTGTTTTTTGTTTGTTTGTAAAATTTAACTGTATCACATTTACTAATTTTACTTAGAAGCTAATTGACTTTTATCAGATCGCCGATAATAGCAAAACAATTTTATTTTTATTGTGGCATATTAGCGTAGCACAGGCTTTAACACGCTCTACCTGTATGTCAGCTGTGATAGCTGTGATAGCCTAGCGGTGAGACCGTGCGACTCTCTAGAGACGACATAGATTCAAACCCGGGCAGACACCAATGGGTTTTTCTATTAAAACTTATGTGTCTAATTGATAATTGCAATTTATCACACGCTTTACGGTGAAGAAAAACATCGTGAGGAAACCTGCATATGTCTAGAGAATTCTAGGGATATGTGTAACCTACCAATCCGCATTGGAGCAGCGTGGTAGGTCTTAGCTCCAATCCTTCTCTCCAAAAACGGAGAGAGGAGGCCTTAGCCCAGCAGTGGGCATAGTAACAGGCTGTTACTTTACTTTACTTTACTTTACCTGTATGTCACTACACGTTCACTCTCGTCTACGGATCTGGTGCTACTGACGTAATGCGCTTGAGGCAATGTAAGGATTATTTTGAACACTAGTATTAGTATGGTAATGTATTAGTATATTCATATATATATTATATGTATGTTCAATATATAAATATGTAAGATAAGAATCACACATTTCTACCTACATACACATACAATTACTTATGTTTTATCAGATTGTTATTATTACTGAATAAGAGAACAACAAAAAGTTTTTATTTTCAGAATATTATGAAAATTGTAACTATTACTTAATATTAAACACGTGTAAAATAAAAAGATTATGTACATAAAATAGCTGTGCAATAAATGGCTTTCAGGCGTTTTTCTATACTAAGAAAGACCAGATTTTTCTAAATAAAAAGTCAGTATGTCTGTATGTCTATCTGTTACACTTCAGGATAATTTAAAGTTAATTTTAAACAAGAGAAAGCCTAAATAAAATTGTTGAACCAAACTGTTTGGTTGGAGAATAGATGAAGAGGGTATTTTATAGAATTAGGCGTTACTTTCCGCGATACAGTAAATAGAAAATATATATAGAGATAGACTCCACGACAAAATCGCAAAGCTGCTTTGCGCTTTTGTCGTGGAGTCTATCTCCTGATGATGCTTCGGTTGCGATAGTGAATGTAGTTTGTGATAGTGAATGTGTGTAGTGCTTGTGTATTGTGGTGGAAGTGGTGGAGGTTTGTGCATGTGTTTTTACGAATCCTGCACGTATCTGGTATGAAAATACGGATAGTCCACTACACATTTAACACTATATATATTTTCTATTTACTGAATCGCGGATTATAGCAAAATAATTTATTATTACCTTTGTAGATGAAGAGGGCTTTTGCTTCTGCTACTCTAATAACTTTAACAATATTAATTAATGACATAATAGAAAATTCGTATTTAGATTTGTGTGGAATAAGATTCTTACGTTAGCATTCCGATTTTAGTAGTATGCAAACTTCCCAGTTGCATTGTTTGTTCCCTGGTTGAGAGCCAAATGCGATCATAACATTTACGTGACACTGCAGTTCCCTTTTGGAATTCAAAGCCTCTCTGGACGTGGAGTCTAAATTTTATGTTCATTGGCCTTCATTCGTAAACTTATATTATTTGACTGCTGTTTAATCTTCATAAGGAGTAAAAGAGACAAAAAAATTATATAATCCACGATTTTGGAACTAACAGCTTAAAGTAGCGGCCTGTTACAATCCCACTGCTGGGAATAGGCCTCCTCTCTCCGTTTCTGGAGAGAAGGGTTGGAGCTAAGATCTACCGCGCTGCTCCAATGCGGGTTGGTACGTTACACATATCTCCAGAATTCTCTAGAGATATGCAGGTTTCCTCACGATGTTTTCCTTCACCGAAAAGCGTGTGATAAATTACAATTATCAATTAGACACATGAATTTTAATAGAAAAACTCATTGGTGCATGCCCGGGTTTGAACTCGTGTTGCCCTCGAAAGAGTCGCACGGTCATGCCGCTGGCCTATCACAGCTCTAACAGCTTAATGTGATCTATAATACATAGCGAACAGTAACTTGATACATATTAAATACAGGCTCGAATATAAGCCTTCTATTCACTTACCTACCTTGATAATTGTACAAACAACGCAATACATTTTTAAATTTAAACTGTCGTGAGTATAATTCATATTTTATGTATAGAAACCAGCTATAATCACGTCTTATTCTATCGTGTTAGCCCGACCTCCGAATAAGTGCCCCAGATGGGATTGGGTTAACCCGATAAAATAAGACGTGAGCATAGCCGGTTTCTATACATAAACCAACGCAATACGTACTCTACACAAAACATACTGTAATTCAAAAACAGTTCATTCCATCCTTTAAAGGAATTCGATCATAAATTATCGTAACGGTTTTTTAACAGTTTTAGGTTTACTATACTTGAATGCTCATCAAGATTCCATAAATTTTAACCTAGGATGTTTCCGGTATTAGCATATTCCCCGTTAAACCTCTACGGGGTTAGAATAATACCCTTACAAATATATGAGCTTATAAATCGAGCGACTGCTATTATGCAATCTAGAGACGATATATGGATAATCAGCGAGACGGGGATATATTATTACTAGACCTAATTATTATCTTATACAGATATAGCCGATAGACGAGCGGTGATACTGAGACTGATCCTTCGCGAAAAGTTCGAATAAATAGGCATACTTACTGTAGCATCACAATATAATATAGTAATATTCTATTTGTACGGAAAAATATAGTATGTATAAAATAAAATTTGATTTATATCATAGACATACTAGAGGTCACAAAAAGCTTGTGATACCTGCGTCGCGACCCAGCAGAGTAAGCAACTCATTTGTTGGTCTCGCTATTCGCTTCTATAATAAAATTCCTCAATCCATTCTAGACCAGTGTACAGAAAGATTGAAACTAAGTGTAAGAAATATGCTTATACATAAAGCATATTACAAAATTGAAGATTATTTGGATGATAACAAAGCCTGGATTTGAAAATCCTTTCAGCTTCATACAAGACAGCGGTTTAATAGTGTATAATTGAAAATATTTAAAAGATTGACCGCACGAGTTTCTTGCTGGTTCTTCTCGGTAAGAGCAACATTCCGAACCAGTTGTAGCGTTATTAATCATATTGATGCTTGACATTCAGTGCCTTAAATGGTTTATTTGAATAAAGATTATTTTGATTTGATTTGATTTGATTTGACTGTCTTATCGTTGTTATAGTAGGGTATGCGGGTTCAAACATTAGGCATACCAATGAGATCTTTATGAAATCTAATGGATAACTAACTCGCTTTGCGACTGATATAAAAGAGTTTTTTGTAAAACCTTATTAAACTAATTGTCTAACGAGTTCAAGAAAGATTTGTAAGACACCTTGCTTTTGCTCGTGGATTCCATAAACTTGTGGTTAACTACACTAAAAGGTTGAAGTATTTTAAACTCGATAGTCTTTCTGCCTCTAGACATTTAATGGACCTTTGTTTTTAGTTACAATTGATGCGTAATATCATAGATACATCTAAGATTCTGAGCTTGGCTAAGAGTTCCTAGAAGAAACCTTAGATATCGTCTTAATACTTTCGATGTATAATTCACTTACACCAAATTAGGTAATCACCTATAAGTAGTTACAGTTCACCTATCTTTCGTATTACGCGACTTTACAACGCATATTCTAGGTCTTTGGATATCTTCAATGACACCGCAAACTCATTTCGTAAAAATACATTAAAGTATCGCGGATTATAGCAAAATAATTTTATTATTACTTTCTTTACATTAAAGTTGTTGAGAGGTGTTGAATACAGACCTATACGACCTGTGACATTGTTGTTTTTGAATCTTTTTTTAAGTTTTCTATATTTTTTAATTGTATAGTGTATTGTGTCTTTTTTTTAATTTAATTTCTGTTTCTCGTAATATACATTTTATAATTGTTATTTGTTAAGTGGTAGTGTAATAAAACTTTTTTTGTAGATGTTGTGGCACCTTAATAAGCATTTAACGAATGCTATTAATATATTTATTTAAATATAAATAATAATAAATAAATATATGGGACACTTACACACACGGTCGTCCATCCCCAAAGTAAGTAACTTAGTACTTGTGTTATGGGTGACAGACAACTGGTAGTAGTAGTATTATATATGTAGTAGTAGTATACTACATATATAATTTTAAATACATACTTAAATACAGATATACACCCAGGCACGAAGAACCAACAAATTGTTTATAGAAAATGTTGGCCCTCGGCGGGAATCGAACCCGCGACCCGCGGAGCTTAAGGTAGGATCACTACCCACTGCGCCAACGGGCCAGTCAATATAGTAGCTACTGATGGTAATTAAATTAAAAAAAATTATAATAACGATTTATTATTCGCACTTTGGTAGAAAGGAATAGTGGAGAAATTTGTTCACCTCTGTATGATTCCTGGGTTCTAAGCAATGGGCAAGTAAATGGCTAGTCGTTTATTTTACTGTACATATTACTATGATATGAAAGCGAGTTACATCGTTATTAATAACTAAGAAAGAAAACCTCCACCATTCCAAATTAATGTTTTCGTGGAAAGAGGCGCTGAGATTGTTTAAGCAATGTTAAAATAGTATTTGCGATATCATTCAACCGTAGACAAATCCATCTGCTAAAGACTTGGTCAGTCAAATTGTAGAGACATACACAAATACAGTTTCACTAGATTTGCGAACGTGCGGCGGAATTCTGCATTGGAACTTGGCAACTAAACAAGAGTAACAAACAGATTGCTTTATTGGCCATCCAGCATCCGGAATATATTAATTCTGATTATTATTATAATCTTATGCAGTTTAGATAGTACATTTTACCTTATCAAAATAATATATCAAGATCTAAGTAATATGAAAATTAAAAGTTAAAATAAAAATTAGCTATATCAATTTATATATGCAAAAGTCACTCTGTCTGTCTTTGTCTTACCATTGAAGTTTATAAACCAGGCGAATATACAGAATTGATAACAAATTTTAACTATACGCTCCGTAAACAAACTAATTCTGGTCTAGCTTAATATACTCTTATAAAAAAATATAATTTATATAAATATCATAACGAGTTTAAGGAATACTAGCGTTAGTTTATAAAACATTTGCATATAATAGAACAGTGGGACAATCATATTAAATTCATGGAGCACGGAAAATTTGAAATTAAATTTGCTTTAAGAATACAAAGTATTCCGAAACTTAAAACGTGTGTATAATATTCATACATCATCGGACCTACCCACAGCGGGCACTTTGTGAATACTAAATTCTGCGCTTTGAAAAAAATTAGTATGAAATATATTACGAGCTGTAACGTACGTGTTATTTCCTTATTTTTTTTAATGTTTTTAGATTAAATTTGATATAATTAATTTTATCTTTGATCAACACTTTCGGTCAACCGTTTCTATTCCAAAATATTAGATATTTGCGCTTTAATCGACGATATCTTAAAAGGATATTATCCACCCACATGTTTCGTTCCGCTCATTTGTTGTAAGCAGATGTTATTTACGATCAGACAATATTAGAAAATAAGCTAAGTCGATACAATTTTCAAAGATCTTATAGTCTGTTAACATTGCTCTTCTGGATTTTTCTCAGATTAGATTTTTAGATTCCTGAATTGATGGATTAGTTTCACAGATTCCTGCGTTGTTTTAATTTAGTTTGTTTAAGTGTCTCTATATATCTAACACCTTGATTAATTTCCTGTTCAAGGGACAGTACGACTGACTCCTGAGGTATGAGTATTCGGTATGAGGTATGAGGTAATCCACACTGGAGTAGCGTGGCAAGCCTTAAAAGGTCACTCCTTCTCTCCAATAGGATAAAGGCCTTTCCCCAGCATTGAACCTCTTCATTGCTATACTTCAGGGAATAATACAGACCATCAAAATAAAACTTCATTAATTGATGTCATTAAATTTCCACAGAAGTGTGAAGAAACAATTACGCAGAGCAGTTGCTATGCCTTTTTTCTAGTACGAAAACAAAAACAATTATTCTAAATATAAATATAATGTTATTTTTGAGATAGGCCATACTAGTATAGTTCTGAACGTGTGAACGTATTCAGTTTAAACTGCATAAGTCGTCATCATCATTCTCCTGCCCTTATCCCACTCTAAGTGGGGTCGGCACAACCTGTTAGAAACATATTGTCAAATGATTTTGCTACGTATTTTACAACCGGCCGCCTGCCTGGCGTCAACTTACCTTAGTCGCCTCTTACGACACCTCGGTGAGAAATTAGCGTGGTCTATTCTATTCTGCCGGATACCACACGACGTTGGTTTAACCATAAGTATTCGAAGTAAACGTTAATAACATGATAAATAATTAAACGCCAAACCGCAGCATTAGCCTGACTTAAATGGAAATCGACACAGTTTTCCCTTCATACGAAAATCCTTCTATTTAGTTGCATAATCCTCATGGAGTGAACTGAGATGTCGTTGTTAATTACGTATTCTAATATCTTAATACGACACTTCGTATTATGTTGCGAACATGTTTATTATTAAGTTACGATACTGGTAATGGTATACCCGACGTGTACGGTTAATTGTAATTGCAGAATGTGATTAGTTTAATGGAATACCGTTATATAGGCATGGTATATTAAAGTAAGTTAAATAATTACTTTCGCATGTGCCCTTAAATGTAATGGCTGATTTACACCAAACGAACGAGCTAGGGCTAGAACAAGCGCATTCTTTTTCGTTTTTTGTAACGAAAGATCGTTTTTAGCGGTTGTACCTAAATATATTGTATAGAATCATTGCGAACGCAGAAACGAAAAAATGCTTGATATTTGGTAATGTAATCGAATTTGATATAGTGGGTATAGAATAAACATGATATTCGTTTGATGTAAATGATTTTCGTTCCATCTTCCATCCGTTATTCGAGTTTTATACATTTATTAGCCACTTTATTACAACTTGATGAACTTGTCATTTTTAATATAAAAAAATCGGGAATATTTTGGCAAGGAAATGTAATTAATAGACTATGTGGAATAGTTTTTTTAAAGTCAAAGGTTATTACTATCCCACAGCTGGAAAAAGAGCTTCTGTTTTATACAAGAAAGTAATTAATCTAGGGCCACTACGCTGTCCAGATGAGAATCGTCATGTTGCATATGGACTAAAAATCTCTATAGATAAAAAGATTCAATCACGCTGTTTTCTTTCGAATAAAAAAGGAAAGTAAAGTAACGATCTGTTGCTGTGCCCACTGGTGGGCTAAGGCCTTCTCTCTCCGAGTTGGAGAGAAGGATTGGAGTTAAGACCTACCACGGTGCTCCAATGCGGATTGGTAGGTTACACATATCCCTAGAATTCTTTAGAGATATGCAGGTTTCCTCACGATGTTTTCCTTCACCGAAAAGCGTGTGATAAATTGCATTTATCAATTAGACACATAAGTTTTAATAAAAAAACTCATTGGTGCCTGCCGCAGTAGCAGGGTCTTCTCGTTTACTCCCCGGGTGGGGGTAAACGGGGTGCGGGCCTCGAGGAATTCCTCTCTACCCGGGCATCTCCTCGCGGGCACTTAAGCCCGGTATGTGTTCCGGCCGTAGGCCGAGGTCACCTAGGTGACCCAAAGGTGTCGGTATTTGGGCCGTAAGCCCAGGTCACCTAGGTGACCTAATGGATGTCTTGTTCGGTGGGGAGGTCTGGGAATGGTAGCTCCCAGACCTCGGGGTCAATTTCGGTGGTGTCTCGTTCGGTGGTGTCTCGATCAGGTTGGTGTGTCATGTCCGGTGTATTCGCCCTTTCGCCCGTCGCGTCGTCCTCTTCGTCGCCGTCGTCATCCGCATCGGGCCGCGGAGACGGTGATCGCAGGAGCTCGCGAGGCAGGGAACGTCCATCGGGTGGTCGCGCATGGAGTGGCGCAATGCCATGGAGGTGTACGTGCGCGCTATTGTCCGCACGCGCGAACATCCGGCGCGCTAGGCGACGGACATACTCCTCCACGGTCGGCGTTCTGGTGTCCCGATGCACGACGTCGTTCCGCACATACCTCGGGGCTCCTACGATCAGTCGCAGGCAGCGGTTCTGCTGGACTTGAAGTCTTCGCTTCTGGTACGCCGAACATAAAGCGTACCAGGCGGGTGCCGCATACGTCAAGCGCGAGCGGACGTAGGCACCGTAGACTCGCAGTTTGGTGTTGACAGGTAAATGGGATGTGAACAGCGTGTGGAGCTGGGACCTGGCAGCAGCAGCTTGGCCCACGGCACGATTGACCATGGGGACCATGCGCAGGCTGCGGTCCAACTCACACCCCAAAAACCTCACTGTGGTCTTCCACTCTACGTCCTGGCCTCGAAGAGTCAGCTGACGTAGCGGCTTGGAGCGGCTGGTGAGCAGAGCGGCCGTCTTCCCGACGTTGACGGCCATCCTCCACTTGTCCAGCCATTCCGGCAACAAGTCCAGCATACGCTGCATGCGGTTGGTGGCGACGATCTGGTGGTAGGACGACGCGAAATACGCGCTGTCGTCAGCGAAGAGCGACAACAGCACGTCCTCCTCCCCTTCCCGCAAATGGTGGCGCAGGGTGGGGATGTCATCCGTATACGCCGCGTATAAGCGCGGCGATATACAACTGCCCTGGGGTACTCCGGCTTGGATGGTGCGTGGCTGGGATTCGGCACCATCCACTGCCACGTAAAAGCTACGGCCGTGTAGAAATGATGCCAGCACTCGCACATAAGCAGGCGGCATGGTGGTGTCCAAGATCTTGACCAGGAGCCCGGCGTGCCACACACGATCGAAGGCCTTCTCGATGTCGAGAAAGACCCCCACGGTGTAGCGCCCGTTGTTCCGCTCACTGGTCAGGTGGTTGATTACCCTCGCCAGCTGGAGCGTCGTCGAGTAGCCGCTGCGGAATCCAAACTGCTCCTCGCGCAGGGGCAGATGGGGCGTGACTCGACGCAGCAGCAGACGCTCGAACAGCTTGGCTATGTGCGAGAGCAGGGTGATCGGCCGGTAGCTTCCAGGCAGGCGGCGGTCCTTCCCCGGCTTGGGAAGAACGATGATCTTCCCGGCCTTCCACGCCTCTGGGAAGTGGCCGGTGCGGAGTACTCCGTTGAACAGTCTCGTGAGCGCTACGAGACCTGTTCGGGGCAGCAGCATCAACGCGGCGTTGGTGATTCCGTCGGGGCCTGGCGCTTTTCGCTTATCAAGGCGAGCAGCGACCGACCGCAGCTCTGACAGGGAGATGAAATCCTCTCCCCGGAGCGGTGGTGTAGGGGCCGACAGGAACCTCTCCAGCTTGTCCTGGACAGCCGCGTGATGACGGATGACTTGGAGGTTGGAGGTGTTGGGGGCGTTGGGCTTAAAAGTCTCTTCCAGGTGGGCCGCCAGGATCTCAGCGCGACCCTTGGCGGTATAGGTGCGTCTACCCGCTGCATCAAACAGCGGGTAGACGGGGGTGTCATGTCCGGTGAGTTTCTTGCAGAGAGAGTACAGCGCTGTGTCGTGTTCCGTCGCTCGATCGACGGTATCCTCCCATCGCGCCTCGTCGAGAGCGACTACGGCACGCGCGATCTTCTCTGCAAGCCGGTTCAGGTCAGCCTTCACCCTGGGGCAGCGAGTGCGGGCCCATAGGCGGCGTAGGGTGCGCTTCCGCTTGAGCATATTGCGGAGCGAGCTCGGCAGGTCCTTCCTTCGATTGGTATCCGGTGAAGTCGACGTGGTGGTGGTGGCTGCTGCTTTGGCGGCGATCATCGCTTCCGCGACGAGCGCAGCAGCATCGTCGACTCCCGAAGGTGTGGTAATCGGGCCTGTCAGCTCAAGCCCGGCAAGCTCGGCGGTGTAGCGCTTCCAGTTCGTCCGCATCCGCGGCGGGCGGGGCACTAAAAAGCCTCCCTGGGTGGCTAGGGTGACCAGAACCGGTAGATGTTGGGTGTCAAGGTCATAGAGGACCTCGACATCAAACGGGTTGTCGAGTCCGTGGTGCAGCACTATATCAAGGACATCTGGCTGGGAGCGGCTGTCGGTGGGTATGTGGGTCGGCGCTCCCGGCCCCATCACACCGTACCCGCTCCTCACGCTATCTTCGTGCAGTTGCCTCCCGACCCCAGTAATGATTCGCGATCCCCACGCATGATGTTTCGCGTTGAGATCACCCACGATCACTGCGGGTCCCTGCTGTCCGAAGATTGTCCCGACATCGGTGCTGCAGAAAGTCAATCCGGGTGGTTTGTAGGCGGCATAAATGCGGAGCTCCTGGTTGCCCACGTTGACACGCACCCCCTGTGTACGGGTGCTAGTGAACGGGGTGTGCTCCAACTCTTCGTGTATAATATCCCTCCGCACCAGAGCGGCCGTACCTCGGTACGGATAGCCCCGGGGAGAGATTTCATCACGCCGATACACGAAGAAGTTGGGCACGCGGAGCTCGACGCTGTCCGTGAGTTTGGTTTCGCCCAGGAGGATAACATGGATGTCCTGCGACTGGGCGAGTAGTGTTAGCTCACGGACGTGTCCTCTTATGCCGCCCGGATTCCAATATAGTACTCTTAGGGCGGTCACTGGTACGACCGCCCGAACTGGGTTATGGCCGCCGTTATAGCGCCGACTACATCCCTCGTGCTCGCATAGTGCTCGAGCGCCGCCATGAGCGCCTCGATCAGGACCCGGACAATGTTGTTCATGCCCGAGTCCTGCGCGGGGGGTGGCAGGGGGAAAGTAGGGTGTAGCGGCGCTCGAAGCTCCGCCTCTTCTTCTTCTTCTGTGGCCTGTCGGTGGCCGCGGCTTCTCGGCGCCTCGGCGATTACTGGAATTGCCGCCAACGATGTTGATGTTGGCGGCCTGGGGTGCGGTGTGGACGTGGCGGCGGGCTCAGCTTCTGCTGGCCTCGGCTGCCTGCGCCTGCGCCGGTTTCGTTTTCGCAGGGGCTCCCCCCTGCTTATCGGGTCATTTGCCGGCGGTTGCAGAGTCGCCGGCTCCCGGTCTATGATACCCCCGCCCGCTTCCAACCGTCGAGTAGCTGAGGGGGTCGGGATGTAGGCCGGCGGTTGTTTAGTCGCTGGCTCCTGGTCTACGTTAGCCCCTCCCGCTTCCCCCCGTCGAGTAGCGTGAATGAATACGCCGGGTAACGGCGGGGCGCTACTCAGTGCGGGTTGGACGGGGGCGGCAGGCACAGCCACTGCGGGACGTGCCGCGGGGGCAGGGGCAGCGCGTATGGCTACCGCGGGACGAGCTGCGGGGATGGCGGGGGCCACTGCGGCGACTTGTATGGCGGCGGCGGGTATTGCGGTTGGGGGGGGTACTTGCCTATACCCCCCTGCCCTCTTCTTCGCTTCCTTGTCCGGTCGCGGCGGCGCGACATCGATGCCGCGCTTTCGCGCCTCGCGGCGGAAGACCGGGCATTTGCGGTCCCGCGCCACGTGCGCTTTTCCACAATTCGCGCACTTGGGCGCGGCTTCTTGGGGCCGATCACAGTCTTGGGCCAGGTGCCCGCCTGCACAGCGGACACATTTGGGCGGCCGGTGACAGTTGGCCGATGAGTGGCCGAACTGCTGGCACCGGTGGCATTGTGGCGGACCTCGTCCACCCTTCCATGCCTCGATGATGAGGCCCGGCATCGACAGGAGCTCGGTCTCTCTGTACAGGTGACCGAGCTCTTCGAAGGTCAGATGCTCCAGCTGCACGAAGTATGTGCAGCCGTGCCGCCCTCTGACCGGTGGTATGGCCCTCGCCTGGGTCGCCGGATACCCAAGGGATCGCAGCGCCGCGATGACCTCCTCTGGTGGGGTGTCCTGTGGTAGCCCCCTGATGGCTACCTTGCTGGGTAGGCTCGACGCTGGGCTGTAGCAGTACCAGGCGATGTTCGGGTCCTGCTTGGCAGCGTCGAGAAGGTACCGTTGGAGCACCCGGAATTCCTCCGCCGACTTGGGGAGGAATCTTACGGGCGGGCGTTAGGGGCGTGTCCGAGGATGCCTCGAATTGCGGTGAAGTGCCTCGTCCAATTGGGGAGGCACTCCACGGTGATGGGCGGGTACTCGGAGCGCGCCGTCTTCGCTCCGGTAGTGGTCGGAGGATTAAGCTGGCGCTGCAGCTCTTCCTGGCGCTGCTGGAGCGCGCGGGGTGACGGTGGCGCGGCGGCGGCGGCGGCGTAACCGGACGGCCCGGCCTGAGGGGTAGGGGGGCGGGACGTCACCATAGGAGACGGCGACGAAGCGAATCCGGCGTAGCTCGTCGAGTCCCGAGGCCACGAGGCGGATCCCTGCGACGCGCTCTCTGTGGGCAGTCGCACGCCACACTCGTCCCGAGGTGAGGAGGCCGGCGGTTGAGTGGGCCGAGTCCTTTGCTCGGCTGTTAGGTGAACGTCGAATGACGACGACGTTGTAAGCGAGGTGGTCGGCGACTGGTCCGTCTTCGGACGCTTGTCGTCTCCCTCGAGGGATTCGGGCGAAGAGTCGGCAACCCGCGGACGCTTCGGTGCTTCACCGCCCGATGTAAGCTCAGCTACATCGGCGGAGAACAAAGGCGCGGAGTCTGACGACTTTTGCTCGCCGGATGGAATCCGGAAGCGCGGTAGTGGTGCAGGCGCTGGCGGTGATGGTGGCGCTGTTGCGGCTGCGATCGGCGTAAACGGGACGATGTTGCTGTCCCGTATGTCGCGCCGCACTACAGCGCGGGAGAACGCGGGGCGCTCCCCCCTAATACGTGGGTCCCTCGGGGGGGGCTCCCCCCGACCAGACATGTTCGCGCAGTTTTGCGCTGCGGGTAATGCTACTCGGATAGTAGCTACAGAGGTACCTTAGTGAGCCGCTCCTGTGCGAGTGCAGCTCCACGCACCCTCGGCGCGTGCAACCCAGCCGGGTGAGACCCCTGGGGGGAGGCCCAGCTAGGCGCCCGCGAGCGGGGGCGGAGACTACAAACACAATGGAATAATGAACGGTGGTTTCACTGAGGGCACGTCTGCATACGTCTTTGCAACGAAAGGCGGTGCAGATCGCTGCGTCCGGGCAGCTTCGGCGGAGCAGGTGCACGCGATGCGCTGCCGACCGCTTCCTCGAGCCGCAACACGGGTCGCGGCGAGTACAACTGGCGTCGGGGGCAGGGGTGCAGGGGCGTTAACCGAAACTGAAGAACTTTGCGTCTCACACGATACGCGCAGCGATAACGTTCACATAAACAATACGCGTCCGTTCACTGCGCGCGTACGCACGAGACTGGTGCCTGCTGCCTGCCATCTCTAGAGAGTCGCACGGTCTCACCGCTAGGATATCACAGCTTTCGAATAAATCGTAAGGTAAATTATAATATTAACCATGCACATTTAGTGTAGAATACTCATAGTTACCTGCCCAAGATTTGAACCCGTGAAACTAGGTTAAGACCATATGGTCTTGTTGGAACATCACAGTTTCATAAATATTATAAAGGATTGTCCTATTACTATAATTTTAAATTAAGTAGTTTAAAGGATTACTACAAAATTTCCTATATCAACGAGTGTATATCACATAACACCTCCTAACCACCAGACCTTTTATTACGGAAATAGTTCCTAGAGAAAATAAATAAAAATATAATTTATTTTTATGACATTCATACCAGGAGTGAAACCGCATGATGCATCTAGTATAATAATAATTATTCCTATTTTTTAATATGTTTAAGTCGTCATTTTCAATATCATCGTGCAATATGCCTGAGTGATATTCGGTGTTTCACTTGACATTGTAATTGTACCTAATCATAATGTAGGGTATATGATTAAATGATTTATTTACTGTATTGGATTGTAATTATCATTTGCAACTGTTAATATTAATAAACCTAACGTTATCTGTTTAGTTATGTAGATATTATGTTCTAGTACTAATTAATGCGGATCGCGAAACTAAATGTTGAAACCACTGCATTGACGTTGAATACGATTTGGTAAATTAATTTTATCTAGGTTTAAGCTTTCCATAACCCGACTAATTAAAATATCTGTGAAACTTTATCACAGTTGTTTAAGAAAAGTATACTGATGTAGAGAAATATATATTTTTTAATATTTTTTTTTAAATATTCATTATTCAAATAATTTTAAAACATGTACGTTCTAATCGTTATTTCATTAAATAAGATATACTTCGTCATTGCTTTCTTGTAAGAGTTTACATTATATCAACACACGCATTTTTTTCGTTTTTATAAGTTTTCGATAACATAATAATATTTGTTTCCACACTAGTTGTATTAAAATAAGGAGTTAATACCTCTGAAAATAATTACTATATAACAAAATCTTGATTCATTACCAGCGATACCCTTTTGAGTTAAGTCGCGATTGCTATTACCCGTTGTCCTTATGACAATTATTGTAGAATCTAAATTCTACATTTCGATTATCTCGCGATCAAGTTTGAATATTTGTATATTTCTTATAGCTTGTTTATTTTAAACACCTTAACAAACATCTACCTACGACTTGTCAGCTTAGAATTTATTACTGAGATAAGACTTTGAGACTCGCCTGCCATAACTATCATCAAAAAGAAAAATATGCAAGCCTACAAATTTTTACATAAACCTGAATCCGTGCTAATATCATATTATTAAAATGGATATGGTTGATTTCGATCGATGAGTAAATTAATTAAATGTAATTTTTATAATTTTATTGAAATTTAATTCAAATTATTTATTATTTTCAGTTTTTTACAAAAGTAATAATAGTAATAACTCTGCCGTTGTAATTAGTCTTCATACAGGATGTCCAATAATTTGAAAAGTAACCTTAGTGAACAGTGATTGCGAGCACGCTGAGAAGGGCTACGATCACACCGTAGCCTTCAGTACCACGCGATCTACGAAACGGAGCGATCGTCTACGTCGTAGCACTACAGTACTACGCCAAGTTAGTTTCGTAGGTAATCGTGTCTCGTTAATAAATTAGTATGTAGTGAGACCGAATTCGTGGGGAGAATAAATACTATTGATTGTGTTACTTCGTAAATACTGTGCAGTGGCTAAGAAAATTAATTGTTAATGTAGAAATGTGTTTTTTGTTTGACGCTATAGCGTAAATTATTAAGAGGTAAGTACAAGATACTTAATATTTTATTAATTATGATATATGTGATAATTGGAATATATTGAATTTTAAACTAAATATATTAAAAAAAGTAAAGTAAAGTAACAGCCTGTTACTATGCCCACTGCTGGGCTAAGGCTTCTGTTTTTGGAAAGAAGGATTGGAGCTAAGACCTACCACGCTGCTCCAATGCGGATTGGTAGGTTACACAAATCCCTAGAATTCTCTAGAGATAGGCAGGTTTCCTCACGATGTTTTCCTTCACCGAAAAGCGTGTAATTAATTGCAATTATCAATTAGACACATGAGTTTTAATAGAAAAACCCATTGGTGCCTGCCCCGGTTTGAACCTATGTCGTCTCTAGAGAGTCGCACGGTCTTACCGCTAGGCTATCACAGCTATATTAACATTTAAGGTTAATTTATAAGGTTTTTATACGATTTTAGACTTTGCCTTAGATGATATTTATTTAAGCTCAGTAGGAAACTTTTTATATTTTGTAGTGAATTATGTATCGAAAAAGCTGTGGTAGCCCAGCGATGAGACCGTGCAACTCTCTAATGACGATCGTCGACTCAAACTCGGGGCAGTATAATTGATAATTGAAATTTATCACACGCTTTTCAGCGAAGGAAAATATTCCTAGGAAACATGCATACCTCTAGAGAATTCTAAGGATAAGTGTCACCTACCATCCGCATTGGAGCAGTGTGGTAGGTCTTAGCTCCAATCCTTTTCTCCAAAAACAGAGAGAGGAGACCTATGCCTAGCAGGCGGATAATAACATGCCGTTCCTTTACTGTTTTTTATATCTGTTGTAGAAATAAACTTAATTATGACTAGTGACTTTGTTCAGGCAGAATTGATTTCAGTATATTTTATTTTCAAATAAGTTGTAGCAGTTTATGTTTTCAGAACTCTTATCCACACAAACTTTCTTGACATCTTTTATATACAAGAGATGAATTTTTAACGTTTCTTATTAATTGTTCTTAATGTGAACAGTATGGTTTATATGTATCAGTTTTAAATTAAACTATCGTGAGTAGTATTCATAATAAATATATAGTTATCGGCTATACTCACGTCTAATTTTATCGGGTTAGCCCGACTAGTTTTGAGCCCATCCGTTGCACTTATTCATGAGCTATTTACACGACGTTATCGCGGCGGAAACTGCGTGCAGCAGCTTGCTGGGCGCGACTCGTAGAAATTTAGAAAATAAGCTCTGAGTATAGCCGGTATCTATATATTAACTATATGTATCAAATTAAAAATAGTTTAAATCAATCTGTGTAAGTTTATTGAAAAATATTTCAATAATGTTTAATTAACTGAAAGTATAGGATTTTAAATGTACACTACAAGTTCCCTAGATGATAGTTCAAACATTAACCGGTTAAAATCCTTTACAGTTACGGCTTTACGGTTAAGTTAACGGTTAGAGTATGTGCTGATAAAAAGACATGGGTTTCAATAGTCTACTGCTCTGAACTTGAATCGTATCCAGATTAATAGAATATTCAGATGACATCAGTCTGCATTATACTAGAAATAAGGTGTGTTCAGTGATGCATGTGATATATAAGTGATGATGATATATTAGTGACAATGATGCATAGTGATCTCCTGTCCTTTCATTTTATCACCAGAGGCATAATTTTCCTATTTATGAGGAGAATAAATTAATTACAGCGCTACAGATAAAAAAACATTCTTGATGACTTTTTTGTTGTTGCTAAGCAATTATTTAACTAATAAGCGATCGATACAAAGTGACGAAAGGGGAAATTGAAGCAGCGTCCATTTCCTTTTGTCTACATTGAAGAAATAATATTTTCTTAAAATTCGAACTAAAAGGGAAAATTTAGTATCTATAAAGAATTTAGCATCGCTACTTACGTTAATACATAAAATCATGAATAGATTTCGAAATTAGACAAAATCTATTAAATATATTGTTAGTACTATCCGTGTTCATACCGTGTTCATACATGCTGATGCTTCGCTTACGGGACAAAACGGTTGTTGTGATTGTGGTAGTAAATTTGTTAGTGTATTGTGATGGTCGTGGTATAGTGTTGGTGTAGTGCATTATATGAATTGCTCAAGAAATAGGTATGAAAAAGGATAATACCCTCTCATTTTATCAATACATAGATTTTGGCTAGTGGGGGATTACGCCGTGTGGTATCCGGCAGAATAGAATAGACCACCCTCCGTTCTTACCGAGGTGTCGTAAGAGGCGACTAAGGTATGTGCCATGTGGTATCCGGCTGCATAGAATAGACCACCCTCATTTCTTACCGAGGTGTCGTAAAAAACAACTAAGGTAGGTTGACGTCAGGCAGGCGGCCGGTCGTAAAATACGTAGCCAAATCATGTGACAGCATGTTTGTAACGTGTTGTGCCGACCCCACTTAGAGTGGAATAAGGGCAGGAGAATGAATGAATATATTTTAATACTATACTAGTTATGCTCGTGGCTTTGCCCGTATGGATGTCAGTGTATTGATTTAAATTTTGAGTATAAAAGTAGTTTATATGACTTAACTATAAGAGATAGAGACTTGCTGTCACGGACTTTTTGTAGTATTTTGTAGATCATTCTCTAGTACACTAGTTAAGGTTGTTTTACGTTAGCGCACACGACTAAAACTCCCAGCAGGAGTTTTTTTCAACTGCGCGACCGTACCGTAATGGACCTCTAACCTAAACCTTTTGATAGAATTGCATTACCTTTTAGTAAAAACCATACTAAAAATAGGTTTAGTAGATTTTGAGAAAATCTATCATATACAGACAGTCAAAATCAAAATCAAAATCAAAATTATCTTTATTCAAGTAGGCGTTTTGCAAGCACTTTTGAATCGTCAAGGATCAACAATTAGATTTAATAAGCTACACTGGTTCGGAATGTTGTTCGGAGTGTTGTTGTTGTTGTGTGTGGTTGTTGATTTTCAAATCCAAGCATTTTTATCATTTAAATAATCTTCAATTGTGTAATGTGCCTTACGTATAAGCATAGTTTTTATACTTAATTTAAACTTTTCTGTAGACAGTTTTTTGTAAGACAGTTTTTTGAGACTTCGTTTTATAAAAAATATATTATTTGTGAAATATTTTTGATATGGCTGGTATTAGTAACACATATAATTGAACGTGGTGGATATAACTCGAAAAAATTTATTGTCACGTATATTTGCTTCTCATGTACGTAACATTGTAAATATTCAGCACGTATCGTGTTAGTAAGTGATAAGATCTGAAGTGAAGTAAGCTATTACGTGACTGCATTTTACTATACAGTCAAATTTATATCACTGTTTAGTATACATCTCTTTATAACATTTATATATTTGGAATAAATCGTCTCATTTTAGTTTTAATATGTTAATTTTTAAAATTTAGAACTATCAATGCTGTTATATTGTTATTTATTGTTATCTAACTTTTACTCTAAGGTATAATACTATATATGGAATATGGAAATCACACGTCACGCGCGACTAATACGATACGCATCGAAAGTGTTCCGCTATATGCAAATAAATTTTAAACGTGATTAAAAGTCGAAGTAATTTAAATATAATTGTGTAGAAAAGTTAAATAACGTCCCAACATATGTTACAAAATCTGTAAATACAACAATAATTTTCTAAAATGCAGTGAAATGTGAAGATATTATTTGAAATTATCAAACCATACGTTAATAAACAGCTGTTGTACCCCGGTCAAGGATGTACGTCGGCTGCGGTCATTAACCCAGACAAAGTATCATCTCACCCTCTCTGCAATGCTGGATACAGCGCAAGTAAAATCGTGCTATCCTTGTCGGCGCATGCAAAGCGCGTGAGTCATAGATCTAACAGGTGACTGTGTTAATTACTTTATTTAGAATGAATTGTATAGCGTGCGAAAAATCTGTGATATTGGAAGAATTAATGAGATGCTCCATCTGTAAGGGCCACTTTCATTATGAATGCTTAAATATAACAAAAATATGTTTTAACAACTACTCATCCGATTATAAAAATAAATGGCACTGTATGCAATGCACGCAAATTACACGGCGTATGAGAAACGACAATACTCCTGTTCGTTCCCAGCTTGAACCATCAATACTTACAGACACGAACATGTCTATCGATGACCTTATGTTAGAAGACCGCAGTATTTTAGAGGATACAATTTCTGCTAGCACTGTAACGTATAAGACACCTAAAAAGTTGATCCTGAATAGTTCGGCGCCCACCACGCCTTGTACGCTGCATGACATAAGTCAACTGTTAGATAAAAAACTAGAGAAGAATAAAAAATCAATTCTTAATGAAATCAGAGTCACGATTCAATGCGAAATTAATCACGCGATACAACAATTAAAGTCCGAATTTTCACAAAAAACTAATACGCTTACCAGCGAACAGACAAATATTAAAAAAGACTTAAAGGATCTCAACGAAAAAATAATGACTATGACAATAGCACAAGATAAACTAACCACTGAATTAAATATTTTACGTCAACAAACAACAAATCTCTCAGCCTCAACAAGAAATGAGTGTGAAATTAATAAAAAAATTGTACTGTATGGACTGAGCGAAATTCATAACGAGACAGAGCTCGAACTACATAACAGGATTATAGGAATCTTTGGAAACATTTTGAGTATAAATTTGCACGGCTATATTGAGGAATCTTATCGCATGGGCAAAAAGGGATCTCGACGACCGTTAGTCATTGAACTCATTAGTAAAAGGATGACAAAGTACATCTTGCAAAATAACCGATATTTCAAAAACACCGGATTTGTTGTTTCGGAATTCCTTACTGGAGAACCATTGCGTGAAAGGAAGACGTTAAGAGAAAAACTATCGCTGGCACGAAGGGACGGAAAACATGCATTCATCCGCGGAAATAAACTAATTGTGGAGGGAAGAATTTCAAATATAACCAATCACTCCCATGTTGTAAGCTACTTGAAGGAGACACCAAATATCAAATCCACCAACGAACAATCACCACACACAAAAAAGACATTTCGAAAATAAAATAAACATCTTAGTACAAAACATGCAAAGTATGAAGAATAAAACCCATATATTACATACTCTTTTAAATAAACAGAAAGTGCATATTGCATGTATATCAGAGACCTGGATATCCGAAAATCAAAAAAACCTAATAACTTTAGAAGGGTATACATTCGCGTCATCATTCAATAGAAAACATAGGCAAGGAGGCGGCGTCGCTATACTGGCTCAAGAACATCTCGAATTTATCGACAGGCCCGACATAGCTGAACTTTCTACAGAATATATAATTGAATGTTGCGCCATAGAACTTCCTATCGACAATATTGTTATCGTTAGTTTATATCGAGCAGATCGCGATTTCGAGGTATTCTATGCTTGTATGGAAGATCTACTAGGTATATTAAAAGAAAAAATTCGAAACAAAACAATTTTAATAACGGGCGATTTTAATATTGACGCTCTGGTAAGACCCACGCTTAGGGAATACCAGAAATTAACAGATCTGATGTTAGAATTTAATCTCATTCAAATAATTAACGAGCCAACCAGAGTTACCAAAACTACTTCCTCATGTATAGATCTAATATTTACAAATGACAAAAATTATATCCACTTGGTTAGGGATTATGGTATGTCTGATCATAAAGGTATTTTCTTTCAATCTAGCGCTAATCTAATGAAAAATACAGTATTTTTAAAAAAACCCCTAAATCTTAAAAAACGGATTTATAACAGCAAAAATATATCACAATTTAAACTAGAAATATCAAAGGTGCAATGGAGCAACGTTTTAAATATAGAAAATAATGTTAATCAAAATTACGATAATTTTACGGCTTACCTAACAAAGATATTAAACAAACATATACCAAAAATTGATACAAAGCAAAAAATAATTCATAATAAAAGTTACCTCACTAGGGGCCTCAAAAAATCATGTCAACACAAACGTACTTTAAGGATTCTAATAAACCAAACAAACAATAAAATTTTAAAAACATACCACAAGAAATACAGCAAAATTTTAAAAAAGTGTGTTAAGCTATCAAAAAAAATTACAAATATACGAAAAATGACGAATTCTAACAACAAAACCAAAACAATGTGGCATATAATAAAAAATACCACAAATAAAAATACTGAAAAGAACACAAAAAACATAACACTGCGCACATCTTCCCAAAACATAAAATCACCTGAAAAGGTAGCAAACATATTTTGTAAACATTTTATCAATGTAGGGAAAACACCCCATTACTACAAAAATACAATGCCACAGACCGGCAGGTACCCTCAAAGCACGACAACTGTAAACTCCATGTTCTTGGAACCAACCACGGAGAAAGAAATCAACAATATTATTAAAAACTTAGAAAATAAACGCAGTTCCGGCGCTGACGATATTCCACCGACACTAATTAAAGCATGTATAAATCAACTTACCCCCCCTCTCACATACCTCATAAATCAATCCTTCGATGAAGGTTACTTCCCGGAAAAACTAAAGATAGCAAAAATACGACCAATCCTAAAAAAAGGGGGATCACCGCATGATCCTTCTAATTATAGACCTATCGCCCTATTACCTACGCTATCAAAAATATTCGAAAAAACCATGGCAAACCGTATATATAAATTCCTTGAAAAGTATAACATCTTTAACGAATATCAATATGGATTTAGGAAAAATCGGTCTACAACGCTCGCTGTTTATAACTGTATCCAAGAGATTCTAGAGTGTATAAATGACAAAAAATACGCAATAGGCTTACTATTAGATATGACGAAGGCATACGATAAAGTATCACACAAGACACTATTGAAAAAAATATACGATTCGGGAATAAGGGGAAATACATATAAATGGCTAGAGTCATACCTACATGATAGGAGCCAGTATGTCCAAATCAATTATTACGATAAGAATGCACATAGAATACAAACAGTCGAGTCAAATACCTACAACACTAACTGGTCCATCCCGCAGGGTAGTGTCCTCGGATGTATTTTATTTCTAATATACATTAACGACTTACCCAACGTAAATACCTCTCGCTGTGTTATGTTTGCAGATGACATTTCTATCATATCGAGGTGCTCTGACATTAACGAATGCAAAAATAAAATTATAGAAAACTTACTTGAAACTAAAAATTGGCTCGAAGAACATAATCTAGAAATAAACTTTAAAAAAACAAAATTAATTCAATTTAGACCTTATCAAAAACAAGCACTCGAACTAAAATCGTTAACAAACCAAATAAAAATTGAAGAAGTAACAGACTTTAAGCTACTAGGAATAACTATTGATACGCATTTAAACTGGAAAAAACATGTACAAGATATTGTTACTAAGCTGTCACGGTTTGTATATGCTTTAAGCATACTTAAGGCACATACAAACTATGAAACGGCACTATCCGCATATTATGCTTATGCCTATGCATGGCTCCAATACGGAATAATACTCTGGGGTCACAGTACAAACGTGGAGGAAATATTTATAAAACAAAAAAAGTGCATTCGTATACTTGCTAATATAAAACGACGAGGAAGTTGCAGATCACACTTTAAAGATAAACAAATTTTGACCCTAACTTGCATTTATATTATGGAAACAGCGCTTTTTGTAAGAAAATACTTTCAAAAATATTATAAGGAAATCGTGCGGCCCCACAAACGCGACACGCGACGTGGGCAACTGCTGCTCCCAAAATATAATTTAGAAATTGTCAGAAATGGACCATATTTTAGATCTATTAAAATCTATAATAATTTGCCGAAAGTTATCAAAGATGTAAATAGTTTTAACAATTTCAAAAGAAAACTAAAAGAATGGTTGGTAGAAAAAAGTTTTTATAATTTGTCGGAATTTTTTAGCAATGAGTATATTAACTAATGTGACATAAATTCAATAGTTTAGCAATATTAATTGGTAATTGACTCCTTGACATATATAATAATAATTTCAATATGACATTTCACTCTTTGACATATATAATAATTTCAATATGACATCATTTTCACAAAACATTAAATAAATGAATAAATAAAGAACGGGTTATTATTAATTAAATTTAATATTCTTAATATATAAGTAAACGACATTCAATTGAAATTATTAATTATATCTGGAAAAAACCGCTTAAAACTTTGTAAAATTGAATATTTTGACTTGTATATTTATAATAATAATTAATTGTCTGTATATATATAATTTAAGACGTGTCCTGAATATTTGCAACGCCCTAACCGGGCAAATATGTAATGTATTTAAGCAAATAAATGATAATAAAAAAAAAAAAAATCGTTCAGTCTACAAATGTGCTAACATAACATATACAGATATACATATCGAATTCACAATTCAAATATAAGCATTCTACTCTATTATAAGTACACGAATAATGCAAAATAATGGATGGATTTTTGTACAAAATGCGTAGTATTTAATTTATATAAATCTTAAATGATATTAAAGGTTTCTTGCGTATTAAGTCATGAGAAAAAATTCGTATGTCAAAAGACTCAAAAAGCAAAGCATATTTTTACAAAAAGGGCGTAGTGTTCAATTTACGTGGAAGAGGTTTTCCCGCATAGTAAAACTTCTTTTGCAATAATGTATCAGCTCTCGAAGACATCTTATGTGCGAATCTGAATAGCAAAATCGATTCTCAGTGCCGGTCGCGTGACGGGAGTGGTTATTAATGGATTTTAAATTGCCCTTTTATAATACTTCCGCTGACGCCCTGTGTGTCAAAGGTTTCATATTATTAACAAGCTTTAGTCTTCTTTAAGTTTTGTGTTTGACCTTTATGAACAAAGCTACTTAATTATCACCATTTACACTTAAAATTAACGTTATATTGTTAGCATCATAATCTGTGCATATGTTAAAACGAAGTCCCCAAAAGCTGTATGACTGTATTTGATCGATTTTCTCAAAATCTACTGAACAGATTTTTGTACGGGTTCTGCTCAAGAATAGTGCAATTTTTCCGGAAGGTTTAGGTTAATAGTACATTATATTAATATTCAAATTCAAAATATTCTTTATTCAAGTAAACTTGAAAACAATTGCTTTTGAATCGTCAACTTTACTGCTGGTTCGGAATGCTGTTCCTACCAAGAAGAATCCGGCGGTTGCTCTTTTTAAAATATAAATCTTAAAACTAGTGACATTTAGTTATTACTGTCTTGTACAGGGTAGAAGTGCACCTATATCCACACATCCTTATCATCTATGTAATCTTCAACAGTATAATAGGCTTTCTGTATCAGCCTCTTTTTAACAGTGTTTTTAAACTGCTGTAATGGCATGGCCAAAATTGATTTCGGAATTTTATTAGGTATATAATCTTATACCCAAACCCACAAACGATTTACGTACTTGTCGCAAGCTTATGTCGGTTCCTACTTTGTCTATTATATACATCACCTATCTTTTTATAATTCTTTATATTTTTATCTAAAAAAAAATACATTACTTTAAAACTTTACTGTGAAGAAAATTTAAGAATACCTATTTCCTTAAACTTCTCTTGCTATCTCTTATATTTAAAGAGGTCGCGTAGTTGTAAGAAAACTTGCCTGCTGGGAGTCGCATGCACCATGTAAACCAGCAGAGATACACAATAGTAATGTACTATAGAATTAGAATAGATCTACAAAAATTACGGAACGGCATGTCTCTACCTCTTATGGCAAAATCACAATAACTATTTTTGTGTTTAAAATGTGATCGATATATATATATATCAGTCACGGGCTGCAATAATGGCACAACTCAAAAAACACGTGCCATGGACAAAAAATACGTGTAAATTCCAAAATACAAATTTCTTTTAATAGCAATACCGATACAACTTATAATTAAACATTGGGCCGTTCGTTTAAGCAAACCAAAACATTTTTTATGCATTTTCCTTAGCAATGAAAACTTTAATAAACCCAATTATCCCGAAACATGACTTTTTTAAATTATACCACTATTACACCCCTTCATATTATAAATTTATTCGATAAATATGAAAGAGGCAAAATTTATTATAAATAAAACTAAAACTTTTACCATTATTTTTATACATAATATTATTTTTGAAGTAATGTAGAGATCTTTCATTCTAAAAGTGCACGCCCCTCTAATGTCTTTACTCACACACAGAAAACTTATGTACAGACGAAATACACGCAAACTCTCTATTCTAATTGGTTACTCAGTTGCCGGATAGACACGAAAGTAGGAGCACGCATCGATTATTGCCAAAAGTACAGTTAGCATGTCAAAAAAAAGAGGATAAATATTTTTTATTTTTTATATTAAATAATAATTAGATAAATTTTTTCTTTAATAGAAAAATATGGAGAATTTTATAAAAGTATGTGGCGAAAAAAAACGGGCAAAACTTAACATCTATCATTATTTCATCATTAAAGCCATTGCTTTAATTAAGGAATAAAATAACATGATTGATAGAAATATGTGGGAAAATACGTGTCGAAATGTGAATGATATTGAGATAGAAAATATGACGTGAGTGAATAGCGTTAAAATAGTAAATATTTATGCGGTTTAATTTTTTTCTTTTTTTACTAATAAAATAAATGAACAGACTTCTGTACGTTACCTTTTATTAATCATTCTAATAGTTGCATAATGATTATATGATATGATCTTTATTAAATTAAGTTGGCAAGCTAGCTCTTGATTGCGAATTCACCTGATGGATGCCGATGTAGTTTAAGTTTCTTGAAAGGGTTAGGAGATTAAACGTGTAACAATTCAGGGCTTTTACACGACATCGTACTTGAATGCTTAACCGCTTGGTGGTACGTCTTTGTTAGAATGGTACGTCGGAAGTATCTATCTAGTCAAGACCAGGGATAAATTTTAGAAATATACTAATATGTTTTTTCTAGGATTCGAATACGGAACTTCCCGTTTACAATCCACAGCGCTTACTATTACTCCAGGGAAACGATAAAAACTTACTTTTATATTCTAAAGAATTTTCAACATAAATTTGATTATAAATATTATAAATTATTAATTTTATTTTTATGCAAACGTTACTTGTAACCCGTGTAACCGGATTGGTTGGTCAACCAGTGCACAAATGATAGGAACGCGTGACAGAATAGACGTGTTGTCTCATACAAAGCGTGCATTTTCCGCCATTTAAATGTTTGACTTATACCAGTCGAGCAATTAGTTGACCTTTAAGTGCGCGAATGAGTCGAGTCAACTTTGAAATTGCTGCGCGCACACATATAAAATAGTACAGTCAATATTTTCTCTCACACATTAAAATAATGTAATTTGGTGGAGTGGCGTGCACTTTTAGAATGAAAGATCTCTACCTATGTTATTATTAACATGAAAGTTGCGATGGAAACGTCTTTGGTGAACAGGAAAAATGTATATACTGGAGTGGATTTTGTTACTTAAGTCGTTTTCAGCGTAGTTGCTTGTATAAATATCATATATATTGAAATTCAACAAGGTTAGTCATGATTTTTTTTCTTCGATACTCTAAAAATAACAATTATTACCTAGTAATTTGTCTTATGATAATTTACTATCATATTTATGTCCTGTTGATCAACTAATGAAATTCATAATTTTATTAGGCAAAATGTACGCGTAGTTAAAATATAAACCATAAATTAAATATTCATTCAATCGCGCCGCTCGCTAAAACAGGAATAATTCAATTATTTGAAATGCCCGTGTTTTGGGTGTAATGAAATAGGTAATTGAATATAAATTCGCCCGCAAAATATAAACTATGTCAAATTCCTTTATAAATTTTCTGCTATGTTCAAATTTCAATCTCATTTAATTTTGATAGATGCAGATCTAAATTATAAAGATGAATATTCCCTAAAAGTGTACGATAGTTGCAGATGGGTGCTTGACGTAGATTCAATATTTAGAGCGTAGTTTTATCTTAGATAAAGAATTATTTATGCGTCTATGCGTCAACAAAAAGTTCATCGAGGAATCAAAGTTGTCGTTTTTTCATTTCCACTATTATTTCGAACTAGCGGCTTCGCCCGCGTGGAAATCAGCAAATTTTAAACATAAAAGTAGTTATTGTGAGTTAACCATAAGAGATAGAGACATGCTATTGCAGACTTTTTTGTAGTAGTTTTATAGATCTACAATTCTTTAGTATACTACATTGGCGTATCTCTGCTGGTTTACGCAGCGCACGCGACTAAAGCTCCCAGCAAGCAAGTTTTTTAACAACAGCTCGATCTCTTCAACACAATTTACATAATACCGATATGTACTATTTACCTAAACCATCCGAAAGTATTGCACAATTTTTCGGCGAAAACTGTACAAAGATCTGTTCAGTAGATTTTGAGAAAATCGATTACATACAGCTTTTTAGGACTTCGTTTTATAATAAGTATAGATAGATAATATATACTGTATCGCAAGAGTACTGAAAATAATGTTTTTGTTATAATCCTTGATAAAATCGATATATCTGGTGCGATTTGCGAGATATATCGCGGATTACAGCAATATGATATTTGCAGGTTTTTTACATTGTGGACCTCCCCTAAGTAACGCCTAATTTTGTAAAGTATTCGAATATTGTAACTGTAACTTAATTATTACATATGTAAGTATCGAATAATATGTCTAAGTAGGCTAAAATAAATCTACAGATAGAAAAGAAAGATATCTGCTAGATAGCAGATTGCTCTGTAGAGTAAAACAGTTTAAAATACTTTAACATGTACTGAAACTGAAGTAGCGAGGGGAAGTGTGAATATTCGCAAAAACAGTGAGTGTTGAGGTCATTTACTCAATCAAATATCTCTATCAGTACCCCGTAAATACCCGCGTTATAATATAACCAAAATATTTCATATCCCTTCTGCAAAAACAAATCTTGGAAATCAAGCACCAATTATTCGTATCTGCGCGAAATACAACGAGTTGTCTAAGTCATTACCAGGCATCGACATATTTCATGATCCATTTGTTGCTTTTAAAAATAAACTTATTAACTATTTTTTGACCAATTAAACGCTGTATTGATGAAAATTTTTATTATATACAAAAGTATTCTTTATTTTTATAAACTGTGCTAACTTTTCTTTAATAGTCATTAACTTTATATTAAATTAAATTATAACTGTTTTCCTAAATTGTACGATGTATAAATTTGGCCTTACATGATGTTAATTGGTAGATGTTATGTGCACTTATTAGAGATATGCATATCAGTATGTTTAAAGTATGAATGTGAATTTAGTGGTTAGTGTAATAATATGTATATTGTTAGTGTACTTTTTAAAATAAATAAATAAAAATAAATAAATTTACTCCATAGTTTTCTAGTGTAATGGTGACTAGTCCCTTTAAAACGAATTATTGAAAGATACTTCATTATGTGGTAATGAATTCCAGGAAGCCATTTTTATTTATTATTTAAGCAGTTAAAAGCTCTCAAAGGAGAATGCTAAGAAAAAAATTCAATCCATTTTGGTGACCAATGTCAGAGGACGTCTACCGTTGAGATTAAAAAACTGTTTCGTTATTGAAATTTAGTTATCTGGAACTATCTGTGGTACAATGGTGAGATTATCATTTAAATATAAAAAATAATTTTTAATTGTATGTATAGACTATGAAACGGCTGGGCTGATTTTAATGAAATTTTCAGATAATCTTTTGATTGACCTTGTGGATGTTCCTGTAAAATTTCGTGGCGATCGGAGCATTTTTTAAACTGTTGAGTTGTGGTTCGAGGGGAATTCGAAACCAGATTGCGCCACAGCATCACGTGGTTGGACAGCTGGTTATTATATAAACATACATTGTAATAAAATCGAGTTACATTTGTATTAGGTTTGATGTTTCGTCCAAGTTTCATCCACCGTGATCACGAACTGACTGGCTGTGAGAATGGTGAGATTGTTCACTTCATCAAACAAAATATACCTAATTTTTGTTGAATTTCTGTTAAGTCAATCGGAAATTATTTTCAGAATATCCACGACTTTGGATCAGGTTTGATGTTTCCGCAGAATCGAATAACTTCCCTATTGCCAAAGTTTCTACTTTATTGCCAAAAACATAGTATAGTATTTGTGATTTACTAAATTCATTTTCACGATAAATGTACTAATGTCATTGCTATTTTGTTTTTATAAGATATATAAGAAACAACTCGTTCGGATAATGAACAAAAAAATTGGAAACAGTAATTAAACAACAATTTTTATACTTGATTTTCAAACAGTAGATTTACTAAATCCTACTAATATTATAAATGCGAATGTTTGTGAGTATGGATGGATGTTTGTTACTCTTTCACGAAAATACTATTAAATGAATTTGGATGAAGCTTTACAGTTACATAGATTATAGATTGGAATAACATATAGGCTACAAATTGCAATTATTTTATGTAATATAACGATTCATGTCAATAAAGTCGGAAATGATCTGGCCTCTGAGAGCCATCTCGGCGTACGCTACCTAAACCATTAGAGTTACACAAAGATGATGTACCGTAGTATCGTCTGTTTTTAATAGTTCTAAATAAAAGTCCGGGACAGCATATATCTCTATCTTTTATGTGGAAGCCACTATGACCAAAATTGTGAATCATAAATTTAATTAAATTAGATACTGTGGCAGAACAAATTCCTCGCGAGCGAAGCCGCGCGAAAAAACTAGTATAGTATATATGCGAAGTTTTAATGACTTAAACTTATCAGCAATACCTTTTTGATACAAAACAAAAGCGAGCTTAATAATGAAAATACTATCAAAATATTAAAAGGTATGAGTTAACAACCGTTCATTTATTAGCATCGCATTATCACGTTGGCATGCACGCCAAATAATATTTGATTCTACAAAGGATGCGTCAAAATATTTTGTTAACATCCATGGTAGAAGATAATCTATATTCAAAAATCCAATGCCTTTTTATGCCTTTGTTTTAATGTTTGGTAATATTATTATATTATTGCTACGAGGAGTAACGCATGACTTTATCGCAAACAAAATATGAAATTGATGATGAAATAATCTGTGATAATTTTAACTGTCTGTGACCGCAGGACCAGTTTTATTATAACACCGAAAATATATTTTAGTAACCCAATTGTGATAAAATAAAAAATAATTACCTGATAGATGTCTCCTGAAAATGAGAAAAGAAAATTAATATATTTTTTACCGTATGTCAACCTTTTACAAAATATCTCTACTAATTCATCTTGTTTTATTAAAGTAATTTATTTTCATCATTTAAGTAACAAACGTTATTTACATCTCGCGGCTTGCCGGCGCCATTTCAATAATTGTTTTAAACTTGATTAATCACATTACGAAAGACACTTTGAAATACTAATTTGTATCAATATAATTTAAATGAAAGAACAAAAACGTAGAGATATAATATAAAGATTAGTAAATTTATTAACTGATGCATGAACGTGCATGAAATCACGACAAGAAGTAGGTATATGATAATCTTATTACAGCTTATAATAACTCCCGCCGTGTGGTATACAAAGTCTATTCTATACCACCCTCATGTTTTACCGAGGTGTCGTAAAAGGCAACTTAGGTAAGTTGACCCGCCGTATGGTAACGAGCTAAGTAGAATAGACCACCCTCATTTCTACCGAGGTGTCGTAGAAGTCGACCAAGGTAATTTGACATCAAGCAAGCGGCCGGTAAAATAACTAGACAAAACATTAAACACATGTTTAAAATATGTTGTGCCGACCTCACTTAGAGTGGGATAAGGACAAGAGGAGAATAACATTCATTATTTACAATAATCCATGTATTGGTATTAAAAGAAATATAAAAAATCTTACGGGATCATGTAAAAGGGCTTAAAAATAATAAGTAAGCCCCGACCACAAAAGTAGTGATACCGATGAACTCTCGACTTAAGAGCTTCTACAAGTATCCACTAGTATGAAGACAACTTAACTGAATAGCTAACTTAACTTTAAAAGGCAAGTTCGTAGTGCTCTCAGTATCTAGTCTCTACGCAAATTGAATATATCTAAAGTATTATATTTGATTATAAAAAAAACAGCATTTATGTTATTTTTTATTATTGTGTATTTTATTGTATATTATTGTACAAATAACAGTAGTACAAATAACAATATTTGTACAATAATGTCAATATTTTAATGTAAGAAAGAAATATATTTTGCATAGAACAACAATTATTTTGGTCCAGTAACGGAACAAGTAAGAATTAATGAAAGTTTACGTTTTATTAATAAAAGATAAAATTATTCTGCTACGATGATCGATGATATGAAAATAGTTTATTATCACTTTCGGTACGAGCAATTTCTCAAGCCAGTATATTATTTGACCATTCAAAGAGCTATTAAATATCTCAGTGAAATATTAATAGTTAGGATTTCTAAGATACATACGAAGATACTTTAAAAGCAATCAAATAAGTTTTTTACCTTACATAGAAATTCTTTAACGCTTATTTTTATACAAACAAAAAGCAACTGAATATAAGTGTAACTTCCTGAGCTGTGATGATCAAATGCTTAGAGGACGTGACAAATGATTTGCGGATTTAAAGCCCATGCAATCACCGATAATTTTTTATAAAAACTAATGCGCTTATTGATATTCATATTCACAATCAAATAAAATTGTGAAAACAACATTTACCTTAGAATCGCATACTTTAGCATGGGGAGCAAAGCAATAGGAATCCCGCTCTTTAAGAAGAAAGGAGAGCTTAAATTTAGTCAGCAGTGAGGTATTGATAAGCTATGACTGTACCTTAAATAGTATATAAATAGAGTTAAAATCCAGTTTATTTAAACGATTTTCGAAAAATTATTTCGATACAGCAGCGGTACACCCCAACCCGCTAATAGCGAGGATGATCAACTATCGCGGCTTCGACAAATCGTTCAAAACCCGAATTCACAGACGCCCTTGGAGCGTACTTACTGATCCTGACGATTCTTACATGATCATCATCGCCAAAACACTGCACACACAGCGTCTTCGCCGGCGAAGACAAGATCCCCGCTTTCTTACGTCTAGCGGCCGGGGCATCCAACACCGCCCGTTATGACACTAGGACTTTTCCACGAGTCCGATATAGTCCTCCACAGCGCGTCGCTTTAAGCCGAGGTCCGGCCTCACAGGAGGCACCCTTAAGGCGACGCTCTCAGAATGTTGCGAGCCTCGCTCTAGACTCGCTCTCTACGTTATCACACCCGGCGATGCTTCTGCGCTCGCCCGTCCTCCCCGTGACGATGTCAAAGCCTTCAAGGCTAACAGCATTAGTTAGTGTCCGAAAAAAAAACTTTTATAAAAGTTTCCTGGCCAAGCATTAACTTCATATTATTTATTTTAGAAAAATGTAATTAATATCAGCAAATAAGTGCCTTTTTTTTCGAACTGACTGTATGCTGTTAGCCCTAACGGCCTTTACAGCGTCACCGGGCGGGACCCGGAACGTGGAAGCATCGCCGTGGTTGCGAAATGCAGAGATTAGAGCGCAGAAGCCCTACTAGCGACGGGGAACGGCGTCCTAAGGGCGCCGCCTGTAAGACCGGACCACGGCTTAGGGCGACGCGTAGTGGAGGGCTGATGATATGACTTTGATTAGTCATTGCGACGTCGGAAGGGAAATAAGTGCCAACGTCACCTGAATTCTAGGAATTTATCAACAATGTTTTTGTGGATAAACTACGGGAGCAATGCTATTCATAATAAAGGACGAAAAAGCTGTAATACATATTTTGTATATTCTATACGCCTAGTAGAAGTTGCAAGTCCTAACTCAGCTTTCAAATGTTCAAAACAATAACGCGTAGTTCAAGCGAAACTCTATATATAGAATTATGGTTAAAGTTATTCAAATGTTTCAATACAACTTCGCAACTACGAAAGTTCAAACAATAAATATTTGTTTTTAATTATTCACAATTAACAACAAATTGAAAGAACTTTACAGACAATGAAATGTAAAGCTGAAAATTAAGTAAACAAAATTGCAGAACATTTGTGAAGCTCGGCAGACATAAACACAACGTTGACTTTATTGTAATCAATGAAACGGACCATTACAATATAATTGAATACAAATGCTAATAGAAGTTTAAAATAAGAAAAGTAAAACTCAATGTCTGTATAAGAATTTCAATTGAACAGTTTCAGTAAATTACTCATTTCAGTAGTTGGATACTTCTCTAGATTAATTAATACGGGTTTGGCCAACTAACTGGGAAATATTGTGTTCATTTGCAGTCTTATTGCTTTTATGCATTTCATGTTTTATAAATTCATAGTCAGCTCATTTTAAATCGTTTAATTGCTAATGAAAATGATTTATAGAAGAAGGCTTTACTTTTCGGAATTCCATATTACAAGCAATATAACAGAACTAACTACTTTGCTATA
This sequence comes from Morpho deidamia, assembly GCA_947086505.1. Taxonomy (NCBI): domain Eukaryota; kingdom Metazoa; phylum Arthropoda; class Insecta; order Lepidoptera; family Nymphalidae; genus Morpho; species Morpho deidamia. The sequence continues at coordinate 12,113,156 of CAMTZC010000010.1, forward strand.
ATCCGCACGGGTTAAGCGAATGTATGCAAAGCCAATGTGTATGAAGCAGGCAAAATCTACGCACCTTATACATGCAGGACAAGCCACCACATGCACCCCCAAGGCGCATCCACCAGCAACAACGCACAAAAAAGCAGCACACACACCCACCACCACAATCTCGACGATCGTTTCGCCCCGAAACCGAAGCATCATCAGGAGGATAGGCTCCACGACAAAAATCGTTTACGATTTTTATCGTGGAGCCCACTAACAGACAAAAATCGTAAATGATTTTTGTCTGTTAGTAGTTGTCTGTAGTTAGTTCTGTTATATTGCTTGCCAATGAAAAATTTGATTCCATAAAAAGTTGATAGTAAAAAGCGTCATGTGTTTTCTGCGTTATGATACGATACCCTATTTACAGCTAATTATTTTTGACAACCATTAATTTATATAACATGTAACCGTAAAGAAATTAGTAATGAACGTAGTCAAGAACCATTACTTTCCTCTTGGCTTAGGCCTCCTCTCAACGCAAGTTATAATAGAATTATTTTGCTATGCAATATAGATTGGAGATAGAAAATTATAGGTTTTACCAGTATTTGTATCGTTTTTTTGGGATAGTAAAATTTCCAGTGGTTGTTTTAGCAAAAACTGGATCTGATTATATATTTTGTGAATGGGTGTTCAAAACCTTACCAAGTAATATATTTCACCAGTAGATTTAAGGTTCTCGTACTACATTATGTAAATATTTAAATACAATACATAGGTATCAGTATCAGTGCAATTCTATCTTGGATTACATCATCCATAAACATTAAGGAAGATATAGTTATGTTATTCTGCTTTTGCTAAAATGTTCTTTAAGAAACGTTTTAAGTGTTGATAAATTAATATCTCATAGATAAATACTATTTCAAAGAATATGATACAAATGTATGTATATCAAAAGTCTTCTTTCTTTATTATTGCTAAAATCTAAATCTGCTAAATTCTATTGCTAAAAACATTTTTATTAAATTACAAAATTTAGAACATTGCTCTGAGGAATAGGGTATTCATTAATTTCAAGGATCCTCAACTCTTCTCTAATAAACGTGAAGCTGTGGCAATTTTTTTTACATTCATTTGCATTTCTTTTAGCGTCAGCCTAATTGATATGATTTAAGAATAAAGATTTTTAATTAACGTTCTATTTAAAACTTGGAATAGTAGAAAAAGACGCTCAATGTCATTAACAAAGGAACGTGGCTAACTCAATTAAATCAATTTACATCTCTAGTGAAAGATACCGAAGTACGCCGTGTGGTATTCGACGGAGTAGAATAGACCAGCCTCATTTCTAACCGAGGTGTCGTAAAAGGCGACTAAGGTAAGTTAAAGTCAGGCATGTGGCCAGTCGTAGAAAGTTAACCAAATCATGTAACAACATGTTTTAAACATGACAGTTGCAGAAGAATGATGAGTGAAAGATACCCGAGTAATATAACATATAAGGGCATTAAAATGTGGCAAGGAAATTTTTGTCTGTGAGTACTCCAAATGGTAAGCAAGACTTTCGTATGAACATGTAACTTTATAAAAGTAATATTAAGGTTTTTGGCTATAAACTAAATAGAAAATATGTATAATGCTAAACGTATAGTAGTAACGTTTTCATACTTTTGTGATGGCAGTGGTGGAAGTTTGTGCATCTGTTTTTATGAATCTTGCATGTATCGGCTATGAAAAGACGGATAAGCCACTCCACATTTAGCATTATATATTTCTATTTACTTTATCGCAGATTATATCAAAATAAATTTTCTATTAATTTTGTATTATTGATATCTAATTATATAAATTATGTGTTTATATTATATGTACTCTTTAATATGTGATATATGCTCTGTTAACCTTCAATTAATTTCACCATCTCAAAGGCATAATGTATGCTCACGTCAGGGTTTGCATAACCATCATCTCGTTTGGATGACTTATGATTATGCATATATGTATTCGAGTTTGGTCGCTGAGTTGTTATTCCATCAGCTTATATAATATATTTGTAATGCGTTATAGGAAATCTTTATTATTTTGATGGTTTTACTAAATATATATCCAGTGGCGTGCAGAGAGTTTTTTGACAGGGTAGACATAACTATTAACTTACCAAAAATACCGGCGTCGTTCTATACAGTTTTATTATTACAAAATAAAAGACACGTAAAACAAAACAACCGATTGCTGTGGATGCAACCAGTGAGCCAATTATATGTATCGTATTTTTTTATATTAAATTTACGATTAATATTACGATTACGATTATTTTTAACTAACGGTAGTAAGTTTGTACTATTTGTAAACTAGGTGTAGGGCGGCCTTTTACAATTACTTGCCTTTTTTCATCAAAAGAGAGTTTACAAATTGTGTTATTTTTAATTTTCTCTATACACACACCATATATTTCGCACTGCATAGTATTCATTTTTCACAATATTTATACAAATAACTAAATTTAAACCAAAAAAATACAAAACATCAAATCCAAAAAATGGCGAGCGATTCAATTCCCCAAAACAAATAGTGTAAACGGCAAATTGGTATAGGTTAGTAATTAGTCATTTCTTTTAGAGATTTATAAGCACCATCAAATTGCCATATAATAAAGACAGCGTCTCCAAGCTCCATATGTGTTTGTAAATTTTTACATATTTGCTATGAATTATTTGCGTATTATAAAGAAATAGACACACATTCACATGTAACATTTATACAATACATAGAAAAATTTCATCCTACTGCCCTTATCCCACTTTGAGTGGAGTCGGCATGACATGTTAAAACATGTTGTCATATGATTCGGCTATGTATCTTACGACCGGCCGCTTGCCTGACGTCTACTTATCTTAGTCTTATTTTACGACCCCTCGGTAAGAAAGAGGGTGGTCTATTCTCTCAACCGGATACCACACGGTCGGTCAACTTACCTTAGTAGCATTTTACAACACCTCGGTAAGAAATGAAGGTGGTCTATTCTACTCAGCCAGATACCACACGGCATGCTACACTGTACTAGTTATTATATTATATTAGTATTTTATATCTTTGTTTTTTTTTGGTTCGATTATCCTCTTTTTAAGCAATTCTTTGGAAGAAGTTGGAAGAGTATGTGCTATAGTTATGGTGGGCTTCTGAATATGATTGGATTTACCACCATTAATCGACCACAAGCCCTCATTAGTTCGTCGACATAGTACTTTGCAATCAGTTAATGACTTGATGAAGTACATATAAAATCAAAATAATCTTTATTAAAATAAGATTTTCCAAGCACTTTTAAATCGTTAAATATTTTATATGACTAATGAAGTTTCCTTTTGTGTGGTTCGGAATGTTGCTCTTACCGAGTCTATCTTTTAAACATTTTTAATGTACATAGTTTAGTTTACTACAAGTGATCATAAAATCTTAAGCATTAATTGCTTTATATTAGTAAATTAGGAAGCAGATAGAGATAATAATTAAATATTCATACACACGTATAGACTTTATATTTGCTGACATTCTTTATCAAATGTGCTTTGGCATATATGGTTAGAAACTATGTTCGATGTTATTTGGTCACAGCTTTATTACTTTGCCCTCCACAAATAGGATCAGAGGGTTAAATTATTCAATAGAATTACTTTGTTTTCTCGTTCAGTAGACACGATAGTCGGTTCAAGGAAACTCAATTTATTTTGTTTGTTTCATTTCACACCACGATTTTGGGTATTGACATTATGAGCGATGGAACATTTCGTGTAAAATATTGCCTAAGTTCGTATCGATTGACTTTTTACTATCCATAACTCGGCTACGATCAAAATTTCGTTCTAACCCTTTATTAGCACTATAATTTAAATTGCTTTTATTCATTCTTACTAATATTATGCATAGGTAAGTTTGTTCATTTTACAAAAGTAATAATAAAATTATTCTATTATATCTATTATTATAATTATATAATCCGCGATACTGTATCGCAGATTATAGCAAAATAATTTTATTATTACTTTTGTATTATGGATCACCGCAAAGTAAAGCCTAATTCTATAAATTATTTATGTTCATTTTATTTTATGCCGGAACAAAGCATCGATGTGATATTTTTTATTTAATAATTTAAAATGATATGAATGTAAGTTACAGATACAACTTCCTTATAATAGTTACATAATTAACAATCGCAAAAATAATTAGGAAAAGGGTTTGTCAACACTTGTGCTAGGAAATACCTGTGTTACAAGTGCTGAAACCTTCCGAAACATCACAAGTTACATTTATGATAAGGAGTAAATAATTAATGGAAGTAGTTCTCCAAAAATTAAAAAATACAAAAGGAAAGTATTAGACAAAAATTATAGCAAAAGCACGCATATATCTTTTGTTTAAGTATATATGCGAGTGTTAAGAATATGTATGCGAGTGAGTGAGTGTGCGAGCATAACAGAAATGATATACGCTATTTTTAACGGTACAAACTAATAGTAGTCGCGGCATTATTTAATATTAATAAGTAACTTCGTAAGTTGTTATAGGAAGATATTTTTTTCCACAATTTTTTCTTTAAGGGAACCTCTTAGAGCAAAAATTGTGGTCACAACTGGCTATGTAGTATTAGTAAGCCATCCATTTAACTGCTTATTAAGATAGACATCTAGTCTCTGGTCTAAATATTTACGGTCACCAATTAAATTGTAATATTTGTACATTTATTATCCAAAATACAATGAGTTAATCTAGCTGAACAAACTTACACCGACACACGTTGTCAGTAATTCGATTTGCATATTGAGTACAATTATGCTAATGAGAATTATAAAAGCGCATTTACCTACTATAAACTGATAGTGTCATTTTTTCGTTATAAATGCAAAACTACGTGGAAAGGTTATATTGTAAGTGAAAAACCTTTAGTTTACCACTTTAGTTTTTGTTCCACAATGTATTTCACTCATTTATGTCTCTACAACCTATGATTATTATCGTACTAACTGCAGCCCGCGACCTTGTTTGCTTACTTTGTATCGAAATAAAATTCAAACATATTTCATCTGTAATTTAATAACAATAATTACAAAAGTAATGATAAAATATTTTTTGCTATAATCCGCGATAAAGTAAATAGAAAATATATATAGTGCTAAATGTAGTATCGTGGACTATCCGGTTTTTCATACCCGATATATGCAAGATTCTTAAAAACAGATGCACAAAAGTTTCGCTCCACAACCGAAGCATCATTAGGAGATAGACTCCACGATTTGTCGTGGAGTAGAACGTGAGTTTGTTTGAACGTTGAGTTTGTGATAGTGAACGTGTGCAGTGCTTGTGTATTGTGGTGGCGGTTGTGGAGGTTAGTGCATGTGTTTTTAAGAATCCTACATGTATCGGGTATGAAAAAACGGATAGTCGACTATACATTCAGCGCTATATATATTTTCTATTTACTTTATCGCGGATTATAGCATAATTATTTTATTATTACTTTGTATTATGGATCTCCGCAAAGTAACGCCTAATTCTATAAATTATTTAAACAATTATGATGACAATCTGTTGCTTCGAGCAAATGAAAGAAATACAAGTAAACGAAAAAATTTTTTACGTTACTTTATTGAGAAGCGAAATACTAATCTATTATGTCATAGAAAAGTTATGTTACGTATATTGGTAAGGAATATACAGTTTTATAATATTAGAAATGAAAGTTGTTATGATGGAAAGGGGAAGCAATAAAATGTAAATGTCTACAGAAGTGTTAGAGTCTTTGTAAAAGTTCCGTCCGCAAACTTAGCACTTCACAACATATACCCATTTCCAAGGACGTCAGGCTAAAAAGATTTAAGAAGTTCGCATTTACTTAGTAGAAGTAAAGTTATGAGTAAAATATGTTATGAGTATTAAATTTTCGCTTAACAAATTGTGTCACGTGCGGCCAGAGTTATATTTATGGTGGTGTTTAGTTTATCTTTATTTTTGAGTATATGAGAAACAGGGAAAACAAGTTTACAAGCACGTTTTCACATATTTTTTACCAAAGACGATCATGTTAATCAACATTAAATTAAGTCTCAAATGCGATAAGCAAAATGAATATTGAATTTTGCTTTTCACATTCTTGGATGAAGTTCCTTAAAGTTATCATTATCCTCCTATCTTTATCCCACTAACATCGGGGTGGGCACAACATGCTATAAACATGTCACTTGATTTGGCTACGTATTTTACGACCGACCGCCTGCCTGACGTCAACTTACCTAAGTCAAATTTTACGACCCTTCTCTAAGTAATGAGGGTTTTCTATTCTACTCGGCCGGACACCACACGACTTTTTCCTCAAAGTTATCATTTCCAGTAAAGTAAATACGGTTAAATTGATATAAATATCTCTATTTTATTTTACTTATTACATACAACACTAATATTTGCGCAGCATTTACAGGCTAAAGCGATGTCTATTTTTAAGTATAATGATATTTAAAAAGCTAGTCCACAGCATAAGAACATGAATAATAAATTTTTACTCATTTGTAACTCGTTGCAAGTTTTTCTTAGCAGCAGGATTTGCGAGTGTAAAATAACTTTTTTTTAGCATTTCGCGCTGACTCTAATCAGGCTAACGGCAATGCAATTCAAATGCAAATTACGAATATGAATAGAAAAATACGCTACGAAAATGTAGTGAAACATTTGTAATTTTTTTGCATCTGCTTCGATATATTTGAATTCAATTTATAATAACTGGCTGTCCGGACACCTGCTGTTGTGGCTGAGTCAGGTTTCGAATCCCCCTCGAAACATAACTCAATAAAAGGCTCAACGGAACCATCTGTCATTCTAAAGATTATCTGAAAATATCATTACAATGGGTACAGCCGTTTCGGGGTCTATAAAAGACATACAGACAAACATTCATTTGTTATACATAAGGATGTTACCCTGGTATTTTTGATTATTTCGAGCGTATATTTTAAAACAGCACTGTAGAATTTTAGGAGATTTTTACGTTCAGTTCAATAGGACACTATAATAGATATGCAGGTTTCCTCACGACATTTTCCTTCTCCGAAAAGCGTGTGATAAATTGCAATTATCAATTTTACATAAGTTTTAATAGAACAACTCATTGGTGTCTGCCCAGGGTTTGAACCGATGATCGTTTGTACAGAGTTACACGGTCTGACCACTGGATTATCACAGCTCTCCTAATAAATAATATTTGCATTGAGATAATTAGCTTTAAGTTTACGAGGGGGTACATTTATCGTTAGATTTTCCGTAAATTAATCCAACTGCGTTAGTTTATTATGATTTTAGATATGACACAGCGTAAATACATGATTGAAGGTATGACACGGCGTAAAAAAGTATTATTAAATACCTACGGCCTCTCTATTACGTCAGACATCGGCAAGGTCATCACATTGTTACGAGAATACGGGTAGGGTATTGAAAATACGGCACGTTTTCACTTTTCACTTTATTTGATAAAAACGTGTTATAAGTATCCTTAACATAACAAACACTCCTCTAGTTAAATACAGATATTTTTAATAAAATATATTCTAGTTAGTTCTGTTCTAATCAACTGCCATGGCAAATTACGTCCACCAAGTGTTTGCAAATTCTGTAGATTTGTTCACCTATTATTCTAAATATGAATTCTTTATACCTGGGTCATTTTGTGAGACAAATGTGAAACGCGCGAATTAAAATTTTATAGAAATAAGTCCAGAGCTCGATTCGAATTTTTTGTTAAACTAAAATATATTATTATAATTAAAAATATCTATATTAACAGTTTATAGAATTAGACGTTAATTTGCGGAGATCTTTTATACAAAAGTAATAATAAAATTATTTTGCTATAATCCACGATACAGTAAATAGAAAATATATATAGTGCTAAATGTATAGTGGACGTGTATAGTGGAAATATCAGTTTATTCATACCCGATACATGCCAGGATTCATAAAAACACATGCACAAATCTCCAAAACTGCCACCACAATACATAAGCACTACACACGTTCACTATAACAAACTCAACAATCGTTTCGTCCCGCAACCGAAGCATCATCAGGAGATAGACTCCACGATTTGTCGTGGAGTCGAACGATGAAAAAACGGATAGTCCAATATACATTTAGCAATATATATATTTTTTATTTACTGTATCGCGGATTATAGCAAAATAATTTAATTATTACTGTTGTTCTATATTCACACTATATTAACATCGAAATTATACTGTAGTCGGTAAATTTGACTCAATTGATCTAATTCCTAGAATAGACAATCGATAGAATGATCTACTAAATTTAAATTCCTCATGGCCGACTCGAAAGACTTAATTTGCTGGTTTTCTTTAACACCACAATGATGTTAAATTAAAATAAAGCTTGTCGTTCCTTTTACATAGTAAATTTAATTTTTTTTTAAATATTGTTTTTAAAAAAGTCTGTAATTCATTTAACTGTAGTATGTTGAGAGACGTATTATTTCAATTTTTGATCGATGTAATATATGAAAGTGCGTTAACGAGTATAGTGGTTTAATACATAGTTAATTGCAATAAAAACCTATAAAAGACCTCATATGCCGCTTGTTTCATCAGCACTGCGGAAACAACTTATCTTTTAATTATGTCTTGTAAATATCTGGAATCATGGCGAGATTTAAAAGACATAAATTAGTGAACTAGTTTCAAATGTGAAACCTCTCATACGCACTTCATTAAGGGCGCCCTTAACCTGCTTAAGTTTTCTATTTAAATAAATGTGTGCGCGTAATGCTGTTAAATAATTTACATTTTTAATTATGTACATAATAGGTTAAAAGTAATTGGCCGTGTGGTATCCGGCAGAATAGAATAGACCACCCTCCTTTCTTACCGAGGTGTCGTAAGAGGCGACTAAGGTATGTGCCGTGTGGTATCCGGCTGCATAGAATAGACCACCCTCATTTCTTAGCGAGGTGTCGTAAAAGGCGACTAAGGTAAGTTGACGTCAGGCAGGCGGCCGGTCGTAAAATACGTAGCCAAATCATGTGACAACATGTTTATAACATGTTGTGCGGACCCCACATAGAGTGGGATAAGGGCAGGAGAATGATGATGAACAGATTAAAAGTAATAGTTATCCTCATTCTCTTACTCTTATCCCACTATAAGAGGGGTCGGCACAATATGTCTATTCCATTAAACTCTATCATTCGTCAACTCTGGTATCACTTCTTTTATATGCATATCCATCTCCACACAATCCATCCATCTTTTTTTCGGCCTCCCTCTAGTCGATGTATGACTAGATATAAGAGTTTAGTTTTTTGTTTATTTATTTAAAAAGGCAATCAACAATATAAACACCAAACATAGCTACAAATACACAATATACACGGATTAACAAATTAAGGGCTAAATTAATTACTAGCAATGCCCCGCGGTTTCATCCGCGTCCATACCGATCTCGTGGTAGTGGAAAGCCTACGAAGTCGGCCTATAGATTTATTTTATAGATTATTTCATTATAAAAAATGGGTATCATTAGTATACTTGGAATAAGAGCTAACTCACCAAATGTAGCCCCTGATATAACGGTCGCTACAATGAATTTGTTATGGCATTATTTGCAATGTTGTAGTTGTAGTTATATTGGCATAACTATAATGGTTAGACATATGGTATTCCGGACTTTTTTGTGGATATTGATACGTTTTATAATACTGTAGAACATTTTTTTGTTCTATCATCAATAGTTTCCGCAGCGCACGCGATGAAAGATTTTTATGACTTAATTTTTCACACCTTATTACAATTTTGTTACGGATCCCTATTTTTTGAACATGTAATATAGCCTATGTTGCTCAGTAAAGAAACAGCTTTCCTTTTATTCCAAGAATTTTTGAAATCAGTCCAGTAGTTTTTGCGTGAAAAAGTTACAAACAAACATAAAAATCTTTCCTCTTTATAATATTAGTATAGATATAGATAGATGGCAACAGCGTGCGCAGATTGACAACACTATCAAGATATATAATAAGATGAAATATGACTAAGAATATAAAGAACAAACATAATGAATTTGAAAAAGAAGAATTAATAGTACAATAAAACGGCAAAATACCAAAAAGAACTGTTAGTAAAATTTTGCAATTATTCTAAGAGATGATAAATAACTACAAGAAATATGACTATAATTTCAAAATAATAAGTTATGAACTATTTTTAGTTTAACATAAAAGTAATAGTATTATTTGTAAGTATTTTTCTTCTTTTTACTCTGCTATCTTACTCGTAGATCAATTTCACGACTTTAATCGAGATTGGCCCACTTTCGCCTATTCACTACTATTGACATTTTTAGATTTCATAATGATATTTACTGTTATACTGTTACTGCATACGCCTTAGCATAGATAATACACTATAATATACACCTTACTGTTAAACGCGTAATGAAATTTAACCATATAGAACATAAGTATTTACGGAAAAGATAATGGTGCCAGTATCACCATTTTATGCCAGAATAGATCCATGGGTAGCACGATACTTCTGTTTTTCCCGTTATTGGTTCTAATAAATAAATTATGATTAATCTTTGAAGAAGGATTCGAACACTTATTAAACTTGGAGGGAAGGGGGGTCATCTCGCTACCCCTAGGGGTGGCGGGGTACGGGCCTCGAGGCGCACCTCTTTGCCCGGGCTGGTCCTCGCAGGCTTGTGGCCTGAACGGTGTTCGGGCCTGTAGGCCCAGGTCACCTAGGTGATCTGAGGGATGTCTAGTTCGGTGGGAGTGGTAGCTCCCAGTCCGCGGTGTCTACATCGATGGTGTCTTGTCCGTGGGTGTTGTCTTGATCGGGTGGTGTCGTCTTGTCCGGTGGTGTCGCCCTCTCGCCCGTCGCGTCATCCTCGTCGTCGCCATCGTCGTCCGCGTACTTATTAAACTTAGTGTTCAGTATTTAAAATTGCCACACTAAATGTCAGTTGGCAGCACTGTCTCTTGGGTAAGCGTGGTTGAGTTTAACATTTCGGATTGGTGGCGTGCGCTTTTTGTTTTACCGAGAAATGGTGATGTATTCTTAATTCGGTTGACAGTTACAAAACTCTATTATCGCTAAACTTTCTACAGTAACAAGATATAATGCAACATCACAATTCCCGCCCTGAGATACCCTTTTTCTTGAATAATCAACACAGACTAAAAACGTCACCGGTGACACCTGTCAGTCAAAAAGGCTCGATATTCTTATTTCAAGATGATGTTGCCATAAAGTACAAACTGAAAGTCATTGGCGACAACAACTCCATAAATATTTTATTTATGTGCATTGGTTGCTCTGCGAATCGCGGACGGCACACTTAGCATCCATATTTTTCATCCGATAAAATATTAGTAAAGTAACAGCCTGTTACTATGCCCACTGCTGGGCTAAGGCCTCTTCTCTCCGTTTTTGGAGAGAAGGATTGGAGCTAAGACCTACCACGCTGCTCCAATGCGGATTGGTAGGTTACACATATCCCTAGAATTCTCTAGAGATATGCAGGTTTCCTCACGATGTTTTCCTTCACCGAAAACCGTGTGATAAATTGCAATTATCAATTAGACACATAAGTTTTAATAGAAAAACTCATTGGTGCCTGCCCGGGGTTTGAACCTATGTCGTCTCTAAAGAGTCGCACGGTCTCACCGCTAGGCTATCACAGCTTATAAAATATTAACTATAATCGAATTGTTAATATTTGACTAAGAAATAATAAATAATACTAAAGAAAATTTGGAAAATACGTTGAAGCATTAAAATAAATTGAACAAGTGTTTAACGAGAATGAAATATGAATTGCTTTTATAAAATTAATAAAGGTCAATCGTTAAGTGCCTTTTAATATCGAAATAAGTAACAATGAAGCAAATGAGCTGCGAACGAAAGAGATCAGGGCCGGACTTGTTCCAAAATTATATAACAATATTGTATAAAATTATGGCGCTACACTAAGTACATATAAGTAGATAACTTTAATTACTTTGATTAGTGGATCATAGGTTCAAATCCAGGGCAACTTATGAATTTTCTACAAAAACTATTGCGTGAGTTATATTTACACATCAACGTGCACTCTAATGTGAAGTGAATATGTGGTAATGAAATTGCATATGTATAGATAATTTCTACTTCTCTTTAATGAATATGTACTTACCACGTCTGTTACCTGCCAATCCATATAGCGATGGCGTGGTGGGATTAAAAGCTTCTTTCCTTGTTATTATTATAATAAGTACAAATTCTGTGAAGCAATTAACATTGGTATTTCTCTGTTAATTGCTTGACGCAATTGGTGCTGAATATAACGTTAATGAATATTCGTGGTATAGAGGCGTACTAAAAGTCACAAATCACAACATTCCATTCGCTCCATTCAATAGTTCGTTATATCGAACTATAAAATCTAATTCCAAGTAATTTATTCGTTAGATTAATGAAAATAATTTTCATCAATCTTTATAACTCAAACTTAATTTGTATATTAATATTTCTAATATTGCATAAAAATGTACAAATAATTTTACTTTCTAAATAAGTTGAGACGTAATTAATTAATTCTGAAACAATACTGCTGGACATAGGCCTCCTCTCTCCGTTTTTGGAGAGAAGGGTTGGAGCTACTCATAGCTGTTTTAATGCAGATTATAAGTAGCGGCCTGTTACAATCCCACTGCTGGGAATAGGCCTTCTCTCGCCGTTTCTGGAGAGAATGATTGGAGCTAAGACCTACCACGATGCTACAATGCGGATTCGTAGGTTACACATATCTCCAGAATTCTCTAGAGATATGCAGGTTTCCCCACGATGTCTTCCTTCACCGAAAAGCGTATGAAAAATTGCAATTATCAATTAGACACATGAGATAGAAAAACTCATTGGTGCCTGCCCGGGTTCGAACTCGTGTTCCCCGGAAAGAGTCACACGGTCTCACCGCTGGGCTATGTAATGCAATGCTAATGCGGATTGGTACGTTACAATTTCCCCAGAATTCTCTGGAGATATGCAGGTTTCCTCACGATGTTTCCCTTGATTGAAAAGCGAGTGATAAAATGCATTTATCGATTAGACACATAAGTTTTAACAGAATAACTCATTGCCCCGCGGTTTGAACCCGTGATCCCCTCGAGAAGTCGCACGATCGCACCGCTGATAACCCAGCTGTGCTCTTTGTGACACTACATATTTGTAGAATTTAGACACATAAATTTGTTAATACGATGTCTTTGTGGGAACCGGGAAAGTGAAATATTTTAAGTGTTTACTTGTAGAAAAAAATGCGAGTAAGGCATGTGCGGATTTGAACAAGTTACTTTTGTAGTAATTATCTCCGTGTAAAGATTTTTCCCATTTTAAACGTGGATTCAATACGAGTAGCAGATGCTCTGGCGTTCTTGGTAAATTCGTCCTATTAATAAATTTGCCCAAAAATAAATTTACTTATTTAGTTACGTACGCTAAATAATAAAATGTTTTTTTACATCAATTACTTTTAACGACTTTGATGTTACGTTTTTAGATCAAAAACTCACTAATTACTTTATACGTAACTAATACTTTGAGACAATACAAGGGTACTTTCTGATCCCTGGCTAATGGTCATTCCAAAGCGGGAAGTTCTCACAAAAGGGATTAAACATATCACAAAAATAATTATATTTTTAGGCTTTCTATTAAGATAAATATCAAAGGCTTTCGGTTTTAACAACAATTATTTTATGCTATAAACACACGCAATTCTCGTTATCAAATTAATTATGAAATTAGCTTGGAGCTTTATTTATAGGTTGGAGCTATAAAAAAAACTAACGATTCTACAGAAATAATTCATTAAGATATACATTTTAAAGGATTCGATTAATGCATCATTTACCTTTATTTAGATTAAAATCATACCTGACAGAATGTTTTTGATTATAAAGACAAGATTGATTCGCAACTTATTGTTAAATAACCCTTAATGTAGTATGTGGTTTTTTTCTATTGCCCGCGGAATATCAAAAATTTTCAAATCCTTATATTAGCTTAGTATAAGCTACAATCATACTAAATTATATCAATATTGGTCCAGGAGCTTAGCAATGAAAGCGGAACAGACACACACATATAAATACTTTCACATTTTTAATATTAATGTGTTTTAATTGAATATAACTACAGAAACAATTTTATATCTGCAAAATATAAGGTTAAAGGTTTATAATATCAACTTTTTATTTCCATCAAATATTAATTAAGTTAGCTTTCAGAACCTAAGTCATAATAGTTGTTAAAGTTATCTATAGTACCCGGCAATAAATAATGCAAATCGAGGCTTAGAGACAGAAAATCGGCTAGATTCTCCTTCATAGAGCATTGTCTTTGTTGCACAGACTGACGAACCCGTGTGAAACGTCATATACTAACAGAGTGACAGTGACAGCGCTCTACGAAACCGAACTGGCCGGCTGCATAGTTCTAAACATCGATGTGCATTATTTAATGCCGGGTACTATACTTTTGTTTATTAACTGCGTCATAATAGCGTCTTTTTTAATTTAATATTTTTGAAGTTGATTACAACAAATTTTTAGCTGTAGAAAAAGCTATCATACCAGAATAACCTTTGCCGTAATTAGTAATAATAATAATAATTAATAACCGATCCATTATTACTGACAGGTATATTGTTGCCAATAAACCTGATATAGTTTTAGTGGATCGGTCAGCGCGTCGGGCAATAATTGTTGATATCACTGTCCCGCATGACGATAATCTCATACGAGCAGAAAAAGAAAAACTAACAAAATATTTAGATTTGGCTCATGAGATGACCGCTATGTGGGATATTGATTCAACAATAATTGTTCCAATTGTTGTATCAGTTAATGGTCTTATTGCGAAGAGCCTCGACCAACATCCGAAGCGCAGGATACAGAAGGCAGTGTTGCTTGAGACGGCACGGATAGTGAGGAGGTTCCTCACTCTGTAGCCCTAACCACCGTAAGCTTGGGTCCTCTCTCCACTCTCCGTGGATTGCAATTTTTTTATATTTTTAAATGTTTTTTTTGTAGAAAATATTAAAAAGTAAATTTGGAAGTAAGGGAGGCTGTGAGGCAGCAGTACATTCTGCCCAAACTTTCTTAACATCTGGCGAGGCGGAAGTACTGCTGAAAATTGACGTAAAGAATGCTTTTAATTCATTGGATAGGGCAACTCTGCTTAGCGAAGTATCAACACAGTTGCCTGAATCTATCCATATGTTTGGCAATGCTATAACTTTCCTTCCAAATTATTCTTTGGCGATAATACTGTTAAGTCTAATGTAGGTGTTCAGCAGGGGGATCCTCTAGGTCCAGCCCTATTCAGTCTAGGGATTCATAAACATATTTTAAATTTAAAATCTAAATTTAAGATATGATATTTAGATGATGGAACATAAGAAGGTAACGTGGACGATGTTTTAAAAGATCTTAACCATGTTAAGCAAGAATTTGGCAAAATAGGTTTAGAACTAAATTTTTCGAAATGTGAAGTTTTTTTTACTGACAAACTGACTCCGAAAAATGTTTTAGCGGCCACGAAATTGTTTAATGAAATTGCCCCTAGCATTAAAATAGTGCATAAAAGTATGCTTTGCCTCCTAGGTGCTCCTCTTTTAGATGAGGGCATACAACCTTTTTTAGACAGTAAACAAAAAATGTTTTCAGATAATACAGACAAATTGGGCATACTAAATTCCCACATTGGTCTTTTTGTACCTAAATTTACGTATGTACTGCTTGCAAGCCCAATTTGGAAATATCCTGGTTTGCTCGATAATATAGATGCCACTTTAAAAAATACATTAGAAAAAATTTTGAATTTGTGTTTTGACGATAACTCTTGGAATCAGGCTACTTTGCCGGTCAAATTTGGTGGCATCGGCGTGAGGAAAATTTCAAGTGTTGCTCTTCCAGCATTTCTGGCCTCTGTCCATAGTATTAAAAAACTTAGTTCTGAAATTTTACAATCAAATTTATTTTCTTTGTCCTATGCAACAGAGGCTTTAGATAGTTGGAAAATTAGCTGTCCCAATGATGATATCCCGAAGGAATGTACCACTCAAAAACTTTGGGATGTGCCATTGGTTCAGCTTACACATAAAAATTTGATACAAAATCTTTCGAGTGACCGTGACCGAGCTAGGCTTCTAGCCTTATCAGAAAAAGAATCAGGTTATTGGCTTCATGCTCTCCCGTCTAAAAATCTTGGCACACTTTTAGATAATGAAAGTTTTAGAGTGGCTTTGGGTCTCAGATTGGGAACCACATTGTGCCTTAAGCACAGATGTCCATGTGGAAAAGAGGTAGACAGTTTAGGCATACACGGGCTTTCATGCCATATGAGCTCTGGTAGGCTTTTCCGCCATGGTTCTCTTAATGACACCATCAAAAGAGCTCTTGCCACCATCGACATTCCTGCTCTTCTCGAGCCTTCCGAGATATGTCGGGATGATGGCAAGAGACCAGACGGTCTGACGCTGGTTCCTTGGGAACGGGGACGGGCCCTAATGTGGGACGCAACATGCGTTGATACGTTAGCCTCGTCCCATATCAGGGAAACGGCGTCCAGACCTGGAGCTGCGGCGGAAATGGCCGAATCCGGCAAGCGGCGAAAGTATGCATCTCTCGTTGAGAGTTATATATTTGTGCCGTTTGCAGTTGCACCATGGCGCCAAAGTGCAAAACATTTTTTATCCGTTTTAACACCTCGGTTGATCGCCTCTTCGGGTGACAAGAGGGCTGGCTCCTTTTTCGCACAAAGAATCAGCTTAGCGATTCAACGCGGAAACGCTGCCAGCATTCTTGGAACCATTCCACGTGGGCATGATTTGTATAGCAGTAGCGTGTAAGTAATTTAAGATAGATATAACTTGTATATATTTGTTTTAAAAAATGTAAATCAATTTGTATATAAATAAAAGAGTTAAATAATAATAATAATTCTTATATTGAACACACAAATGTTAATTAATACATCTCCATCAATTAGCAAAAAAGAATGCATACTAAGCAATACTTTCATGGATGGGTCGAAATTTTTGTCGCGTTACGTCGAAAGTTGCTTATATGTCGGGTGCTCCCATGATAAAGATTCTTCTTCTTCTCGTTCCTCTCCGATTAGCGATGGTTAGATGTCAGTGCTTAAAATGCTGTTTTATCTCTCGCGAGGCTAAAAAGCTGGGCAGCACTCGCGACTCCGGTCCATTTCCGTAATAATATAGATTAAAATATAGGTTAATTCTTTGCATTTCAAGGAACCTTGAACTCCCGTCAAAATTTTTATTTTGTTTTATTTTAAATAAAAGCCAGATTTTGTAATACAACTTTACAGTACAGAAAATTATATTAGACTTTTACTAATTGGATGCAAAGGTAAATATTTTAAAAGGTAAGGAAAACGTAGAGCTTTGTGTTTCAAATTACTGCAATTAAGAGCGAAAGGTTTGTTAAAATAACCCTTTCAACGCTTGTGGTTAAGTTCGAGATGGTTATATTTTGCTTAAATTATCTTAATATCTAGATGAGAAAAATATAAATAGCAAACAGTTTTTTATACGTACTCATCATCGTAATATTGTAAATCGGAAAGTTTGTTTGTCTATTATGATTTACGGTTAATTCGTTAGAAAAATATTTATAAATACACTAGATGAGCCAGCGGTTTCACCCGTGTGGAAATCGTGTCACAATTTTTTTCTAGAATTCAAATTTTAAACATAAAAGTAGTTATTGTGAGTTATCCATAAGAGACATGCTATCGCGGACTTTTTGTAGTAATTTTATAGATCTACACTACTCTAGTGTATTACTTTAGGGTATCTCAGCTGGTTTACGCAGCGCACGCGACTAAAGCTCCTAGTAAGCAGGTTTTTTAACAATTGCGCGATCTATTCAACATAATTTACTTAATACCGGTATGCACTATTTACTTAAACCATTCGGAAGTATTGCACAATCTTTTGGTGAAAACCGTACAAAGATCGCTTAAGTAGATTTTGAGAAAATCGATTACAGACAGACAGGTTTTTGGGACTTAGTTTTATAATAAGTATAGATTTAATTGTAAAAAATTCCATTGGACGCGAACAAAATCGCTGGTAGTGCTCGTTTAGATAGATGTTGCTGGTTTGTCTAAGCACAACTTTAGCATATTTGTCTATAGTAACTAAATATATTGCATACAATTGTATGATAAAAAAAGGTATTAATGTTAGATTTAAACAATAATTTAGAGGAATCTAAAAGAAATAATTAACAAATAATTCTGTATAATAGGCATTTATCTATTATTTATTATGGATAGTGACGGTTGGCATCCGGCTGAGAAGAATAGCTACCCTCATTCTCTTACCGAGGTGTCGTAAAAGGCGACTACGATAAGTCGACCCGCCGTATGGTATCCGGCTAAGTAGAATAGATCAACTTTTCTTACCGAGGGGTCGTAAAATACGACTAAGGTAAGTTGACGTCAGGCAGGCGGCTGGCCGTAAAATACCTAGCCAAATTATGTGACAACATGCTTGTAACATGTTGTGCCGACCCCACTTAGAGCGGGATAAGGGCAGGAAGGTGATGATGATTATCTATTATTTATGATGCATACTTAATTATCTTCCTATTTGACGTTGTAATATTGTTAAGTTAATCAAAATATACCAAAAATGCATATACAATTGCATATTTAAAAAAAATATATTTAAAAAATCTAAATTCATATCAGCAAAACAGCAAACTGTATCTAAAATTTTCCTACCTAGAAGCAACGTGTCGCTTGACCCAATTTTTAGTTAAATCTGTACCATGCTGACGAACCTTTCACGAAGTTACGTGCAGTATGAAAGAATTTCTACATATGTTCAATAAAGTTTTTAAGTCCCAATAACTAATTTTAATATATTGACTTTGTTTAAATTAAATTTTGACATGTTGATTGACATTTGAACGATGAATATATGACGATGAAATGATATAAGCATAGAATTATTATACTAGAGTAGGCGAGGCAGCCTAAAATGTGTTCTTTCACTATCAAATTATTCTTCAAGTAGACTGTTTTCAGTACATTTGAATCGTCAGGTGTTTTAAGAGAAGCTACAACTGATTCGGAAGTTTGCTCCTTCCAAGAAGAACCAGCAAGAAAACACCAAAAGTTAAACCAGCAAGAAACTCAAAAACCTAAAAAAAATATTCACAAGACTCATTATTACGTTCTTTCTTTGAATACTCTGCAACTAATTTTAGCTCTGAAACCAAATTATTATACATAATAGAGAAAGCATAATTTAGCTTTAATTGCTTTGTTAGCAAATTATTATAAATTATCATACATAAAAATCCACTTAATTACATTCCTGAATAAAAAGTAAAATAACAAAATTGCTTTTCGTTGTTTCATCGAATTGAATTATAGCTTTCATTATTACAATCAAGTTCGGATATTAACCGTCGTGATTGCTGCGGCAATTGTTTGTAAGTGTGACACACAGTTAATGAGTCCACAGTTTTATTGTCGCCGGTTCACAGTGAAATCGATTCTCAATAAATTTACTGCGTTGTTACTGAACAAGGATTTCCTATCGGAGGTCCCTCCTATAGTTTATTGCCCTAATATCGTGAAATAACTTGGTTTGTGACTGTCATTTAAAAGTTTCATCATGAATCTTTTATTGTGTATATGGAAATTTTGGTAATAATACAACTCACTCGTACCTTTATGTTGGAATGAAAACATTTACAAGTTATACGAGTATACACTAATATTCTACTATATTTATGTAACAATCTGTCATGGCTAGAGTTGAGCCTCCGTTAACAGGGTATCGCACTTGCAAACTCTGGGCAGGCATCTTTTAGTTTTCGCAAAAATTAGTTATTTAAGCTATTATTTAAATTAGTTATTAGTAGTTTCGATATATTATTTTATTTGACCGTGCGACACTTTCGAGGGGAACACGAGTTCAAACCCGGGCAGGCACCAATGAGTTTTTCTCTCCCTTTTTGGAGTGAAGGGTTAGAGCTAAGACCTACCACGCTGCTCCAATGCGGATTGGTAGGTTATACATACCTCCAGAATTCTCTAGAGATATGCAGGTTTCCTCACGATGTTTTCCTTCACCGAAAAGCGTGTGATAAATTGCAATTACCAACTAGACACAAGAGTTTTAATAGAAAAACTTATTTGTGCCTGCCCGGATTTGAACTCGTGTTCTTTACGAAAGAGTCGCACGGTGTCACCGCTAGGCTATCACAGCTCAATTCAGCTATCTCAGCTTTATTTTCTTACTGTGCTACAAATTCATTTCAACAGCATATGTTTTTATGATTCAAAATACCAGAGATATGGTAGGTTAAAGGAAAATCTCATTTAATTATCAAAATGTGTGACATAAACACGGTTCGATGCTGCGAATTTTCATTAAGCTTTACATCAATCACATAGCTTCCTAAATTCAAATTTTTGGAGTGCGCTATTCGGGCCATGGGGTATTAAAATCAATCTCTTTAACGTCATGGTAAAAGAGTTCTGCTTAAAAAACTTAATTTAATAATATATCTGAATTGCTTATTATAATAATGGTGTAATCAAATCAATTTGGTAAAAAAACGTGATGAAATGTATTCCGTCACAAGCAAATCATATATATATGAACCTTAATTTTTATTTAAAACGTGTATTTTTATAATCTTCTTATACTGTTAGAACTAAAACGTATAAGAACATTACCAGAGCGGACGTACGATAGTAGAATATACTTAGATTAAATAAGTTATTAAAACATCTTTTAACAAAAGCTTTAAACAAAATTTCATATCCCCACTGTTAACTGTTGAAGAGTTCTTCATCTGGAGCCAATTCTAGCAGCAGCATCAGGTCAAACTTCATAAACATGTATAGTCATCAGGACTGGAGCCGTATGTAAAATTTTAGCTCAATTGAACACCGGGAAGTGGGTCATATTTTACTTGCAAGATTCCTTCATATACATACAAAATAAAATTTAAAGTAGCGGCCTGTTACAATCCCACTGCTGGGAATAGGCCACCTTTATCCGTTTCTGGAGAGAAGGGTTGGAGCTAAGACCTACCACGCTGCTCCAATGCCGATTGGTAGGTTACACATATCTCCACAATTCTCTACAGATATGCAGGTTTCTTCACGATGTTTTCCTTCACCGAAAAGCGTCTGATAAATTGCAATTATCAATTAGACACATGAGTTTTAATAGAAAAACTCATTGGTGCCTGCCCGGGTTTAAACCCGCGTTCCCCTCGAAGGGGTCGTACGGTCTCGCCGCTGGGCTATCACAGCTTCACACACATACATACATACACAAATACACACATCCATTGAAAGTTAAATAAATCTTTTAAAGATTGAGTCTTTTCAATCAAGTGAAACATTATAAGTATTTGTGTATCTCTATGTAAGGTTAGGGATAATAAGCTCTACAATTATTCAGAGTCAAATTCAAATTGAAAAGATTCTTTATTTAAGTAAACTTGTAAACAAGTGCTTTTGAATCGTCAACATCTACTGCTAGTTTGGAAAGCTGTTCCTACGGAAAAGAGCAAGAAACTAGGGATGTTACGGAGCTCCGACTTCGGTTCCGAAAGGTCGGAACCTCCGATTGAATTCACACCTCCGACTCCGACTCCGGCTCCGATAAATTTTAGTCGGAGGTATAACGAAGGTGAAATTATCAGGCGAATTCTGACAGAACGCGCAACTAGTTGTAACTCGTTGCCCGGGGGTATCTCCCCTCGCACGCGCTACTCCCATATCATTTGTTTATTTGAGTATCAATGGTTAGACACGCTTAAGTATTCAATTATTTAAATCGTGGTGGTCATATTGTCTTGGTATAGTTTACGGGTCAATTTTTAGATTAATAATGAAGGAGGCGGAAGTAGAAACCTCCGCCTCCGACTACGCCTCCGATTTCGACTCCAGCTCCGATAGTTCAAATATGACATCTCCGGTTCCGACTCCGGTTCCGGTAAACCCACCACCGTAACATCTCTACAAGAAATTCGGCGCTTGCTCTTTTCAAATAACTATTCTTATAACTAGTTACACGTAGTTATTAATGTCTTGTCCAGGGTCGAAGAGTAGCTATATCCACGCATTCTTATCGTTTAAGTAATCCTCAATAGTATAGTAGGCTTTCTGTATTATGAGCAATTGAGTATGATGGCAGTCAGCTTACTCGAAAACAAACTGTATTTTGTAGTGACTCTTACTTAATGTTTCTTTTTATTTGTGTTCTTACAATATAAAGGTCCCACCTGTCAGAACTAGGCAGAGCATGTAATTACTGAACGTTTCATTTTTCATAATTATGAACTCGTAACCTCTATAGTAGGCAAGCAATTAAGGGTCTACCATTCAAAAGCCAATGTACAATGAATTTTTTTCATTAGGCCTCGGCACGCGATCGTTGCTTCAAGTGCGTGTTAATTATGGAATTGGTTACCTACTAATAACATTAATGAATGGTCGCTCACTTTGAAAATTTGAATGTTCCTGTGATTACTGGTTGTAATTTTATCGCATAGTAAAGTTAGAGCTAATGAAGGGGATTTATTATGTATTCTAAACTATCGGCATTGATTGTATCGTACTATATATACTTCTGCTATTAATAAACAGCCCGGGACAACAACATTCTCCTGCCCTTATCCCACTCTAAGTGGGGTCAGCACAACATGCTATGAACATGGTGTCACATGATTTGGCTACATATTTTACAACCAGCCGCATGTCTGACGTCAACTTAGCTTAGTCGCCTTTTACGACACCTCGGTAAGAAATGAGGGTGGTCTATTCTATGCAGCCGGATACCACACGGCACATACCTTAGTCGCTTCTTACGACACCTCGGTAAGAATGGAGGGTGTTCTATTCTATTCTGCCGGATACCACACGGCGTTAATAAACAGCCCGGGACATACCTCGCATATAAAGTAAAATAATATGTAGTAATTGTATATTAAGTAATATATATTAATATTATAAAGAGGAAAGATTTGTGTGTATGTGTATGTATGTTTGTTTGTAATGTTTTCACGCAAAAACTACTTGACTGATTTCAAAAATTCTTTCACCATTGGAAAGCTGCTTTTTACTGAGCAACATAGGCTATATTAGGATTTTAAAAAATAGGGATTGCTAATAGAATCGTAATAAGTACGAATCAATATTTACAAAAAGTCCGCGATACCATATGTCTAACTACTATAGTTATGCCAATATAACTACTTTTTTACATTGTAATAGTTGATAACAGTGCCCACGATAATTAAACCGTTTTATTCATATCTCTGTATGAATCCTTATCCCATTATATGATATATTATTAAAAACTGTTTCAATACATGTAAAATAATTTTTAAATTATTAAAATGGGACATTCCAATCAAAAGATGTAACGAATTTAAAAATCACAATATAAAGAAAATAATGCCATAACAATTGTAGCGTATTGTATTTGTGTACCTATGAATACCTTCCGTGAAAAATTTCGTTTGCCTTAATTATTGATAAGGACCAAACTTTCAATTTACAAAAATAAGTCTATAGTCTGACTTAGTATACTTTCCACCACGAGATCGGTATGTAGGTACGCGGGTGAAACCGCGGGGTTTTGCTAGAATAGTATAAAGTAATATAAAGATAACTCGAAGTATTATCAATTATGAAGTGCATAAGTGCTGGAATAAGCTTCCTCAGTCAATAAATAGTAACATAAAGTTATAATTAGTAACATCTCTCCGGAGGACTTTCTATATCTTCTTGTATAGGACATTGACCTTTAGACCTCCAACGTTTTTCTAATATGAATTGACAGACGACACATATCTTAGAAATTTGCAAGACATATACAGGTTTAAAAGGATATTTCACTTATTTATAATAAAGAGCGATAGATTAAATTAAATATTTGATTTGTTTTGAATCCGTGAATCCAGGTTGTCTTTGTTTTTAGGAAAAGATCATGAAACTTAAAAAAGTAAAGATTTTTGGGATTTGTATAACCAATCATCTATGGATCAATTTTATGCACCTATATAACAATATGTCTACCCAAAGAAGGCAGCCTTCGTCCATTAGAATAGCAGTATACAGTAAGAAGTCATTATTTTTGTTTTTAAGTTGATTTTATTTTTATTATTTTCCGTATATGTTAACAAAAATTTACATTTCCATCAAAATTCTGGAATGCAAGTCTCATACGTATATGAAAAAATATTAATTATTACAAAATTTTATAGGAACACACATTAACTCGTGTTAAAAATCTGCCTGACCGGGTACAACGTGTCGCATGACCCATTTTTCCGCACAATGCTCGCTTACGTATTCTAATGCTAGAAAATAACGTTTAATGCATTCCCTATAACGGGCAAAGCGATTTTATCTCGAACCTAATGAGCGATCTTAATTCCTATAAAAAACTTCTTTAATTCATCCACTGGCCCGTTGGCGCCGTAAGTAGTGAGTAGTGACTCTGCCTTCACCTACGCGGGTCGCGGGCCAACATTTTCTAAAAATCAATTTGTTGGTTCTTAGGATTTGGTGTATATTTGTATTATATATTCAAGTATGTATTAAAAATTATATATGTAGTATATTTACCAGTTGTCCGTCACCCATAACACAAGTATTAAGTTACTTACTTTGAGGACAGGCGACAATGTGTATAAGTGGCCCATATATTTATTGATTTAATATTTAAAACTTCTTTAATAATCCTTACAACACTGATGAACGTGTCTAGGCACGCATGGATGCATATACGTATATCACAGATCTAACTAAAAGTTAATTCAATATTTTTTTATGTTTCAGATTCTTTCCAATTATGGCGATGATAATTCGCTATGGGACAAAGTGGTAGTGCGATGAAGGTGCGTATAATTTGAGTAATTTGAAATCATACCTTAAAGTTATAAAAAAAAAATATACATTTTTCATTTATTTAAGAGGAAACAAACAGTTATAATAAAACTTAAATATTAAACGTATGGGGCAGACAGTAATCAGCTAAGTTTCCACTGATACAAAAAAGAAACTATAAAAAATATATAACTATATCCAAAAAGAAAGAATTAGCAATAATTAAAAATAACGATAAAAGAGTATAAAATAAATTTAAATAAATATCGTTAAAAATGGCTAAGAGATAATTAAATATCAGTTATTGATAAATTAAATATAATAACTTAAGAAAGTAATAAATCCGTCGAATTAATTTCTAGTTTTCCCTGAGAGTAGCAATTTTCCCAACCAAGCTTCAACTACAACATCAAAGGTTTCAAAAGTCTATTTAAATCTATACTTATTGTAAAATAAAGTCCCCAAAGCTGTCTATCGGTATGTAATCGATTTTCTCAAAATGTACAGAACGGATTTTAGCACGGTTTTTACTAAAATGTAGTGCATTTTCTCCGGAAGGTTTAGGTTAATAGTACATAACGGTTTTATGTTAATTGAGTTGAAGTGGTTGTTTTACTACAATTTTTAGTGGGGGTAGTAACAAACCGGTGTCGATTGTAGTTTAGAGGGGGAAATGGGTTTAAAAAGCGGTGTAGGGTATCAGAGAGCCAGTTTGCTGCCGAGACTCAAGCGACTATAACACGCTAAACACTAAATTTCACGTGGGCGAAGCCGCACATATTGCTAGTATAGTATAATTTGTTTTTTTCCAATGTTCCGAAACAAAATCTCAGATCCAAGGTTTATCACTGGTTACGAATACTGTTCGTTGTTTAAATCAATTAATATTTGCTGTAGGACCTCTAATTCCTACCATAAAATGTCATTTTATTGTTTAAAAATATTTAAAAATACTTTATTTGCTGTAACATTCAGACATCATGCAAATAGATTAAAGCAAAAAATCTCACCAAGTACAATCTCATTCTCCATAAAGTCACTTTACTTCACAAAGCCACGTAATATAATTATTCATTCTTAGCGTACATCGGATTACCATATAGCAATGGCATTGTTAGTTCCATTGTTGGGTTTTAAAAATTAAATAATAGAATATATTTCACGTTTGTGTATTCTGGAAAAGTGCCAGTTAGTAGTGAGCTTAAATGCCATGACAGGATTTTAAGTCAAATGAGGAAGTCGAGGTTTACTGCGAAGAGGATTTTACGGATTACGTATATTTCTTTCATTAAATAATCTGTGATTAAGTTCCGAACCCAATTAGATCCAATTAAATGTTTCCATCCATCCATCCATCCATCCATCATCCTATCGCAGTCCACTGCTGGACATAGGCCTCCCCATGTCTGCGCCAGACATCCCGCTTCTCCGCAATGCGCATCCAACTGGCCCCAACAACCTCTTTGATGTCGTCCGATCCAGCGGGACGGAGGACGCCTTACTCTGCGTTTGCCAAGACGCGGTCTCCATTCCAGGACTCTTTTGCTCCAACGGCCATCAGTCCTGCGACAGACGTAACCAGACCACTGCCACTTTAGCTTGCTTATTCTGCTAGCTACGTCGGTTACTTTGGTTCTCTCGCGGATAATCTAATTTCTGATTTTATCTTTGAGAGATACTCCGAGCATATTTCGCTCCATAGCACGCACGACTTTAAAATTGCGGACGAATCCCGCCGTCAGTGTCTACGTCTCGGCGCCATGTGTTAACACAGAGAGGACGCATTGGTCGAAGACTTCGGTCTTCAGGCATTGCGGAATCTCGGACGTGAAGACTTGACGAAGTTTGCCAAATGCTGCCCAGCCCAAGTGAATTCTCCTTTCAGCCGAAGTTGTGCCGGCCAAGTTTAAATAGTGAATAAATTAATTGCGGTGAGACCTAGCGAATTTTTCAAAGGAGTCACTGTCAACCGCAGGCAGGGGAAGTTTTTCTGTTAAAGTTTATGTTAAAATTAATATTTGCAACTGATTACACATGTTTTGGAAGAGGAAAAGATCGTTAGGAATCCTACATATCTTTAGAGAATTATGGTCGTACGTGTAACCTAACAATCCGCATTAGAGCTGTGAGGTAGGTCAAAGCACCAAACCCTTCTCTCCAAAACCTCGTTTTTGGAGAGAAAGGTTTGGTGGCTCTTTTTATTATTTTCTTAATATACCTCTACTAGTAGTGGTATATTAGGAAAATAATAATAGGAGAGAGTTTATGCCGTGTGGTATCTGGCTGAGTAAAATAAACCAAGCTCAATCCTTACCGAGGTGTCATAAAAGGCGACTAAGGTAAGTGGATCCGCCGTGTGGTATCCGGCTGAGTAGAATATACCATCCTCATTTCTTACCGAGGTGTCGTAAAAGGCGACTAAGGTAAGCTGCTGTCAGGCAGACGGCCAGCCGTAAGCCAAGCAGTAGTATGATGAATAATAAGAGGATAGAAATAAACTTCATACCTCTCTAGTAATTGTCATTTACATTACTTATTTTGCGTATCTCTAAATTTATGATTGGAGCAGTTATTTCTATGGTCTATTAGGAAATTACATAAGGATTAAAATAAATTCATGCGTTTAACTTGTTAGCCCGCACTGAAGCTATGGGCTAAATTTGATACCTTTCTAGAAACTACCTCATTTACATAACTTGGGTATTATGCGTATCTCTAAATTTCTGATTAGACTATTAAGAGAAAATTCTCTTAATAGTCTACTAATTATGATAATAATTATGCTCGGATTACCGAGCATAATTATTTTTAGCATCTGTTGAGGTATAGTGTCATTTTTATCATAATGTGGTGTGCTAAAGAGAAATTTCCTAACCATTCTTACCATCTTAACAATCCTATACTGTACTACAATTTGTACCTATTGCCCATAGATGAAATTCAAACACTCTGTTCCAGACTTTGTCGGTTTTTGCATAGATATAAAAAAAAAACAAAAATGTAATTTGTAACATTCCTCGTTGTGGATTGTTCATAATTGTTATACGAGGACACGCTACAAAAACAGTACGATGGGAGTAATTTATTTTCGAAAACTTTGTCGAGCGTACAGTTTTGCTATTGGTTTTAAATAAATATTTTTAGGGGTTATATGATATTAATGAAGAAGCTTTAAAAATATCGTTTTATCAATTAAAGGAATATTGACTTTCGCATTGGCGTAGGTGACTAGCCAGTTAATATAAGCATCTGGTGTATATATATATATATGAGTTACCTATTACATTGGTTACTCTTTATGATGACTTTTGAATTTGGGAAAATTAATTTGAAATGGCGGGTCTGATCAGCAAATTACATTCGAAATAATTGGTCTTGAAAGTCGATCATCAAAACCACGAGATTATGCGAAATCATCAGGTGCGAGAGTATTATAATAGCTAATTATATTATAAATTAAAAGAATATTTTTCAATGTTTTTTTCACTATTGAATTCTCTATTAGAAGCCAATTCTGAGTAACCGAAACCAGGACTACTCAAATCTTCATTGATCAACAATAAATATGTAATCTAAAACCAGATAAAGTAAAGGTTAACGATAAAAGGAAAGAGACGAGTAACAGCGAGAAATGGTATTGTCGCCATGAAATAACCCTAAACCCGCCTAATGGGTAGAATATTCGGCAATGCCGTCAGAGCAGTCGTTAAATTTCCGGTTTACAATGCGATAACGTCGTTCCTTGGTAATTTAAACTTTGAAGAAAATGTGTTTTAGCAAAATATAATCAACAGATGTCAGCTGCGAAGGCTTACAACCGGTCTAAAAATGCCTTTAGCAGCTGATTTCTACAATAAGCTCAAATTATAGATCCACTACTATTAAGCGAATTTGACTCCATCAAATAACACTCAAATACTCTTATATTCTCATATCGATCTGCCAACTTGAAAATTAATGAACAAGTGCTTGATCCTGATATTTCTAATCATTTCAATTTTAAATATTCTTAGATAGTTTAGGTTCAACTCAACTTATAATTATTTGTTCTTGTAAAAATTGGCCATATTAATATTACAGGTGTCCAAGTCAATACTTTGCCCCTGTTTTTGTCCTATCTTCTTCTAATATTATAGCAAACTCTCACAAAAATTTACCATTTTTAATTTAGATGTTCTATATATTTATATTTGATGAAGTGTCATCGTCATAAAACAATCATGACGTAAGTACATATTTCAACAGCCCTTGTACCCCCGCAGGCGAAGTCTGAGTCAAACGGTTAGCCTATAATTCTCTATTGTAAATAATCGATATCATGAGTCTCGGCCTCTTATAAGGTCGTAGTTCATATTTCTTAATAATACGTTGGATACGATATAAAAAAGAGATTAATTTTTAAAAAGTTTTTGAGCGCACCGTTTGTTAACTGTTTTTGGGTGAATATTTTTGTCGGAAAAAATATTGCGTATTAGTATTATTTTGTTTCTATTAGATGTGGAATGGTAAATGATATTTCATTACTGATTGCTTAGTTATATTTCTACTCGGTTCAATATTTTCTTGCCGTTGTGATATGCTACGTTTTAAAGAAATGATGTCTCTATTTTAGGCTGTACACGTGACTTCAACTGTTTTGATTGAGTGCTGGAATGAAAAAAAAAATAGATGTGTTAATAAGGGTTATGTATTACTTACATACCAAATTTCATCTAAATATATTTGTTAAGTATAAAATATATTCAATGATAACGAAAAAATAATGTATTTTTGAAAAGCCATCTTTATCTTAAATAGACTTTAGTGTCTTTGTTATATAGTGTGAAAAATTTCTTATACACCCTATAGAAACAAATCTTGAACCATACAGAGACACTTGACGTCTGTCAAAATAAGGAATATATTTCGCTAAGCCAATTAATCATTAGGTATGATAGAATAATGTTTAATTACAGTCCTAGAAGACTACCTTTTAGGGCAAAAAAAATAACCTCATATTTTCCGACCCTATTCTGTGTAGTTAGAACAGTTTCTATGATACTTCTATCTATACCGTTAGTCTCATTTGATGTATCGATGTATTAGTTACAATTTGAAAGAGAGGAACGTTTTATTTATTTACAGTTGAACTAATCTTATAACTATATATTTGGAGAGCATATGGTACGATGTAAATTCAAATTACTCAGTTTATAACGAAATAATAAGACCATTAATTTAGTTTTTACTTTTTATTATTCCAGCCTGTACATGACAACCGTTCTCGGTCAAACGATTTAGATATGCCCTAAAACTATGACAACCGCAAACTTTATTTCTACGTATAACAATCGCTATTCTATTATTACATACGTATCATAAAGACATTTATGGTCCCCGTTAGGGAACTGTTTATCTCATATCGTTCATATGTGAAACATTTGTTAGAACAATTTCCCAAGACGCAAGAGATATTATACATTTACGAGGATGGAATTTAGCGTTTTAGTTGATATTAGTTCAGAACTTAGAAACATCTGTACGTTTTGTTTCGCCTAGGGATATCTTGCAGTTTTATTGCGTAGCAGCTTTCCTTTATTGTTTTCATTTTTAATGTCTTAAACCTCTCTCTAAGAGTCGTTGCGTTCATCTCGTAAAATAAGTAACCTTACTTGGACGTTAAAAAGGAACAAGTTAATGAAAAAAGAAGTTTTTAACAAAGTTTTAAGCCCACTACTGTTAATCGTTGAGAAGTTCCCTCGTCTTGAGCCAATCCTAGCAGCAGAATTAGGTCTTGCTTATCCTAACCATGCATTGTCATCGAACCTGGACAAATATGTGAAATTTCAGCTCAATCGAACACCGAAAAGTGGATCAAATTTAACTTGCAAGATTCAAATAATTTATACAATTAGGCGTTACTTTGCGTAGAACCGAAGCATCATCAGGAGATAGACTCCATGACAAAATCGCAAAGCTTTGCCATTTTGTCGTGAAGTCTATCTCCTGATGATGTTTCGGTTGCGGGGCGAAAAGATTGTTGAGTTTGTGATAGTGAACGTGTGTAGTGCTTGTGTATTGTGGTGGAAGTGGTGGAGGTTTGTGCATGTGTTTTTACGAATGCTGCACGTATCGGGTATGAAAATACGGATAGTCCACTATACATTTAACATTATATATATTTTCTATTTACTGTATCGCGGATTATAGCAAAATAATTTTATTATTACTTTTGCAAGATTCAACCTTCACATACAAACATATAAGGCATTTTTAAATAAAAACTTGTAAAAAGTGGACATTTATAGGACGCTGATAGGTTGTTTTTTTTGTAAATGTTTCGGTTTGAAATATATTCATATTATGAAATATAAATTAATTTATATCAACTTTATGAATCTTGATTCCTTCTTGTTGTATAACTGAATAGATTTCAGGTAAAGTTTATATGATGAACCGTGTTATTTCTGGACTCCAAACTGCTACGTCGCACTCAATTCAAAAATAACATTTCCAAATGGACTTGATTTAATTAAAATACTATGCAAAAATTAATTATTCTATAGTATAGATTACTATTTAAATATATTTTTTTTTTTACTTTACTTTACTTTACTTTACTACAAAATCGCAAAGCTTTTGTCGTGGAGTCTATCTCCTGATAATGCTTCGGTTGCGGGGCGAAACGATTGTTGAGTTTGTGAAGTGAACGTGTGTAGTGCTTGTGTATTGTCGTGGCAGTGGTGGAGGTTTGTGCACGTGTTTTAACGAACCCTGCATGTATCGGGTAAAATAAAACGAATAGTCCACTATACATTTTTTTTCGCTATTATAAAGTACATCACAATGGAAGTACTTTATTGAAGTCACAATCTAAGCTTAGGGCTCTATCTTAGGGCTAATAAGCAACTTAATTTTAACCTAAACTTATAAATTAACTTATATCTAAGAACAGGTCCAATGACATATCTTAGTCTTTCTTACTATAGGGGACACTTCGTTCTTGTGTTTTTTTCTACTATACATTTAGCACTATATATATTTCTATTTACTGTATCGCGGATTAAAGCAAATTCATTTTTATTCTGTCTTTTGTATAATTTTTATCATTACAATAACTTCAATAATTAACATTCACTTGATAAATTAATTTGTATGTCATTAAGAAGACCCTTTTATACTCCTCTTGAACTGCGCACAATGATTCACAAGTCTGACAATGCACGATAATTGTTCACGAAATCACTGTTTGTCGAGAGTTTCCGAGTCTACTAATTACTACACATAATGATGGCATTATTTGTTTGACTGTAGAGAAATTCACACTTTTGCCACATCAAAACGTTTTAAAATGACGTTTGTCGGTTCCTAAACCTTTTAAAAACTAATATCCTCTAGCGTAGTAAGATAACCGACTACTATATAACAATGCTTGTTCGGATAACGCTTCGATTTTGTCGTGGAGTCTATCTCCTGATGATGCTTCGGTTGCGGGGCGAAACGATTGTTGAGTTTGTGATAGTGAACGTGTGTAGTGCTTGTGTATTGTTGTGGAAGTGGTGGAGGTTTGTGCATGTGTTTTTACGAATCCTGCACGTATTACTAATCTTGTATCTTAGTATAAAATTTATGTAACAATCGCTGGTAAACCTTAATAAATAAAAATAAGATTGAATACTGTTATTAGAATCTTAGTCATCGAGGGTGTAAGTAGTGTTGATATGAGTTTAGTATATCTAAACAGTGAATACGAAGTCTGTGGTATAAGTGAAGTTTTTTTGAGGACTTACGATCGTGTGTGTAATTGTCCCATTTATTTATTTTCTTATTTATTCGAACTGGTGATGTAAATTATTCTGGTAATTTCTTTACAAATATAACAGAACCTCACTGCTTTTCGATCTTCTGCCAATTTTTATTAAGTTAGGTTCACCTGATCTTTCAACATTCCCTAAAAACACTTCTTTTTCTTTCAAATTAATTTACATCTCACCAAATAAATATAAAAAAACAATAAAAAGATAAAAGAGATATTACGATACATAAAAATAAACACGCCTTATAAAACAGTACATCCTGTAGGACCTTTCAAAAGTAAGCCACATTCTTTATAACAGAGTTTCATTAAGTTGTTTTTAAATAGTCGACGTTATCATCCAGGAAATATGTGAATAGACGAAGACTAATGACAAAACGTCTGAAAGCCAAACAATGACGGCGAAGAGTACATCGACGCCACAGACTCTTTTACATTAAAAGAACAATAGAAGCTTTTATATCAGACTCCTTTTAAGCTTCCTATTAATGTGTCATCTTTGTTATTTTCACTCCTTCAGTTGTTCGAGATGGCTTTCTTTCTATGTTCATTATTCTATTGTTACAACGTTGACAGCCACCTGTATATTTGAGTACTTGTGAGTATTTAAGTTTTTGAACCAAATTCTTTTAACAGTGCGTGTTGGCAGTGACGTCATACTGCTCCGAAACGTGGTCATTGACTATGGGTCTCATAAAAAGCCTCTCAGTCGCTCAGCGGGCGATGAAGCGAGCTATGTTTGGAGTGTATCTATGTGATCAAATCAGTAATGAGAGCGTGCTTGACTTTGGTTTTTCTACGCATTTATGACTCAGCCTGTCGCAAAAATTAAGACGCAATGGGCAGAGCACATAGTACGGAAAATTGATGGGCGTCCTAAGGTGATGAAATGGCGACCCCCGCACCAGTAAATGCAGCGTCGGTAGAGACTGTACGAAGTGGACTGACGACTTTAAATAAATAAAAATTATGTCTGTTCTTTATATATTCAAATTTTTCAAATTTTCAAAAAAAACATTTTCAAAAATTCAAAATATTATTTATTCAACTAAACTTGTAAACAAGTGTTTTTGAATCGTCAACATCTACTGCTGGTTCGTAAAGCTGTTCCTACCGAGAAGAACAAGCAAGAAACTCAGCGGTTGCTCTTTTCAAAGAATAATTCTTATTACTAATTACATATAGTTATTGATGACTCGTACAGTAGCTATATCCACGCATTCTTATCGTCTAAGTAATCCTCAATAGTATAGTAGGCTTTCTGTATTAGCCTTTTTTAATAGTATATTAAACTGCTGTTATGGTAAAGTTGAAGAAGGTGAAACCAATTCAACTGTTTAAATAATGCCGCTATTTTCCTGATATTCCCTTTATATATATTATAATATGTAAAGGCAATATCAGAAAAATCTTCATTATAAAAACCTAACTTACAACGAAAAAGTTAAATCCTAAATACATATAAATACCAATTTGGAAATGAAAATATGAGTTTAACAACTTACGATAATGTCGATATTGATTGAATTTTTGGTTTATTGGTCTCATTATACTATTTATAGTAAGTAGGCTTTCGGTATTAGCCTTTTTAAATAGTGTTTTTAAACTGCTGTAATGGTAAAAGATTTAAATTATTATAAAATATGATTTTATGTTATTTACCTTAATTTTAAATTATTAAGATTTGATATAGCGGTATCTTTATCAACGAAGATTTAATTATTAGCACATAGATTGTGTTAGCATAGACATCTGGTAATACCCAGTCACTAAATCTTCGTTAAGCGCGGGCCGGTGTATGGTGTTGACCCACGTTCTGCGGTCGCTCGCTAGATTCATAATATATGGGTGATAGGAACATTTACATATTAGCCAGATTTTTTATAAAATATTATATTTTATAACATATTTACCTTCAATAAATGCAGTTTAGTTAGACCAAGTGAAGTAAGCGTGCGTGAGTTTGACCACAGATCCTGTGTTTTGCAATGAATAACGAAAGGTATCTAATAGATAACGACTATTTTCAGATTTTGGCATATCTCTGAATCACAAAAGAAAGGCACAAAGGAATATTATAAAAAAGTTAAAGTATGAAGTTATAATCAATCATAGATACGACTAAATACACTTTTACTGTATCAACAGACTGAAGGCTGATGCCAGAGTTGTTAGCTGATGACGATAGATGACAGCACTAATATACTTTTATTTCGCGCTATTGTTTGTCATTTTCATTTTTTATAACAAGATGCACACAATACGCTAAGGTGTGATGGTTGTTAGTTTTGTAGGGCTTTGGTTAGGTCGTTCTTTAGAATTTAAGGTCTTGTGTTAGGTAGTGTCACATTAATTTGTTGAGGGTTTAATCAGATTCGTGGTAATATGCGATTTGGGTTGAAACTAAGAATTTAGAAGTTATCGAAGGATTGATCAAAACAGCTGAAAAGGAAGAAGGCTGACAACCGCTTAGTTTGAAGCAACCTGTAACCACAATACTATGGTATGGCCAGCGTCACATTTAGATTAGAGAATTATAGACATTAGATAGAAAAAGCGTGGACTTACTAACAGGTTCTTAGCTGAGTCTACGACCTTTTCCTCTCAACTCAACTGTCGTGGTTTGGGTCTAGCTATAGCTTCGCTGGCAAAGCAAATATCGGGCACATATCCCGTTATATGTTACTAGCTGTCGCCACGAGAACATGTATCTCGATAAAAAGAAAAATTTAACTTTTTCGCACACGCAAAAGCCATTAAACTTAATAGATCAAATCCAAATAAATTTCCCTTATACTCGAAGTTCCGGGGACCGCAGCCAGAATCGTTTACGTGCCATCATTCGGCTATTTACGGAGCACCATATTGCCTCCTTTTATTGCCCAAGTTGCCTGTGCCCAATGATTTGTGCGAGTTTACGATACGCCTTTTATATCCTTATTATAGAAATGAGGCAAATAATCTTTATTAATATGACATGTAAACTTCTAAGGATGCTTGGAGTCGACCGCTATAATTTTAAGCAGAATTACTAAGATAAAAAAATCGAAGACAATAATCAGGTATAGTTCTAATTTAAAAAGTAACTTATTTTTATAAAAGTTAAATTTAGTTGCTATTTATAAACATTTAAACACCCAAGCAATATTTACTATTAGATAACTCGATCAAAGAGAAGAAAAAAGAGGCATGAACATTGATCCACACGATTGAAATAAAATTTTGAAAGTTTTTATTTTTGTAAATGTTTATGTTTTATTTTGTGTATATTTTTTATATGCATATAATAGTATGACCTCGATGAGGTTGAAGAAGGCGTCAGAGTTGATGATAGAAAAGAATTAAAGAATATAACATATTGCGTTAACCCCACTTAGGGGGGGGGGAGTTAGGTGAATGATTGTGATAATGTAATGATCTCTTTTAGATGACACTGTTCTTATATGATGTGCTTGCATATGTGCCTATGTCTTTCGTTGATGTTGTATCACTTTATTATACACAATTTTACAAACAATTATTGCAGAAAAGAAAAAACAATATTAGTAGTATATAATAAGCCCAAATTTTTTTTTACAACTCATATAAGTCAACTTATAAATAGTTAAATCAGAAAAATCAGTTACTAGTATATAAATATATTTGTATACTAGTAAGTGTTTTAGCAGATACAGAGTTTTTTAGATAAAGTTCACGGTTTGAATACTTGCTAAAGCCCGAACGCTATTTAATTTTCACTTTACTTGACTGCATAGTAACTAACGATGGAAAAGAAAAACGGGTAAAATAAAACATATCCATTTCCTCGTAACCTAATGCGGTCCGTAACTTTATTCTTTATTTGTTGTTTATTCCCCAGATACTTTGCACGATTTTTCTTTAAAACAAAAGTTCTAAGATTCGAATGAAATATACGAGTTTATTTTCATATATGGTTCATGTAATCGATCATGTTCCCGCCATTTACTTAGAATCTCTCTTAATCTTTATAGCTCTGAACCTATATACTCGTCTTTAACAGCGATCGAGTGATTTGATTTACTATTTGATCTATTTTTGACTATTTGATCCCGCTAGAATAGAGTTTTTAGAAAAGCGGAATAATAATAATTTATATTTTGTAAGCTGTGATAGCCCGGAGGTGAGACCGTGCAACTCTTTCGACGGGAACACGGGTTCAAACCCGGGCAGGTTTGAACCCGTGAGTTTTTCTATTAAAACTCACCAATGAGTTTTTCTATTAAAACTCATGTGCCTAATTGATAATTGCAATTCATCACACGCTTTTCGGTGAAGGAAAACATCGTGAGGATACCTGCATATCTCTAGAGAATTCTGGAGATATGTGTAACCTACCAATCCGCATTGGAGCAGCGTGGTAGGTCTTAGCTCCAACCCTTCTCTCCAGAAACGGAGAGAGGGGGCCTATGCCCAGCAGTGAGATTGTGACAGGCCGCTACTTTTCTACTTTATATTTTAGAATTCCGAAATACAATCAAATGAAACCTTTATATAAACAATTAAAGAAGGCAAACAACAATTTAAAGTTATCATTTAATCAGTTAGTATTTTTAAAAGTCGCTTTCTTTTATCGGTTCGCGGATAGCTACCAAATTAACAATTAGCATAAGCTAACTAACCTTATAAAAATATTTAAAAAAAAGGACCGAGAAGAATATATATTGCTTCCTAAAAGACTTCGTCTGCCACTGTTTCACTTATCGGTAAAGGCGTCCCTGTCATTAAGTAAAGCAAATCGTTTCGCTCACCACACTAATTTCAACGTGGATGGTACACATGTCAGATATTCTCAACATATTCTTTTAATTCTTCTAGGGAGCTATTTTACGCTCTCAGTCTTACTCCAGCGACCACGTCACGGTAAACGCCGGTAAGTTCTAACCCAAACTCCTTCCAGAAGTCAAAACTCTACAAGATTCAATACTCTACAGGAGTCAAAACTCTACACACACTTCTCCACTCATGCAACACATCTACACACACACATACACACTTCTCTGACATCCTTATTATAATAAGAATATTGTTAACAAAATTAAAAGTAAGTAAAAATTAAGTAATAATTTGTAGATTATATATTAAGAATTGTGGATTTTGTAAAAGTAAATAAATAAATAAAGAGTTTTTCAAGGCTATTTTCTACGCATATTCTGATTTCGTAACATGTTTATCTTCACCGTATCTTCATCTATTGTTCGTTAACATAAGAGATAATAGGTTCAATAAATTACGATTTTTTACTAATTAGCATCAACTATAATTAGTCAATAATACAAAGGCCATAATAATTTTGTATTTCAATATAATTGTTAACTGAAATCTCTTTATCATACGTAATCCTATTTGTAACCCATTAAGTTGAAATAAATTCAAATTACATTTCCATCGAAATTTCATAGCACGGTTAAACCGACACAACTTGCGGCCTTTAAAATAAAGCATTAACACGTATTTCGTAGCAATTAATAATATCCAATTATTTTACGACATTTACTGGCCTTAATTATTTTGAAGGGTATAAAACAGTTTTACTTACTTAATGTTAAATATTAATATTTTCCGTCATTTTAATCTTTACAATGTAGTAAGTACCATTTAGTAGCTGGGACTTTATTAAAAAAATGATCAAATTTTAGGTTAGGAATTAACATAGATTATATAATATAATTAGTCCATAGATAATACACATATAGTGTATTATCTATGGACTAATCTTTAATGACACTTGTAAATTGAAGACATTACAATTGTAGAATAGTTGTCTATGATTGTAGTTATCTATGACACATAAGTATTCTAGTTAAAACCATAGGTTAAAACTATATTTATAATCAGGAGGATAAAATATAAATTTGAAAGGCAGGATTATTTAACTTGAACATTAGGGGATTTTTTCAGTAGCTGTGGCTACTAGTGGCATATACGACTGCGAAACGCTACAATTTTGAGAAGTGCTGAGGGAGCTGTGACATAGTTTATCTTTAAATTTGTTATATTTTTTTAATGTTTAGCGTATTATGACTTTTTTTCATTATAAATTTTTGTTTGTCATAACTTTGTATACTTATTACAAAATAACGACCCAAAAACCTGTCTGTCTGTTTGTAATCGATTTTCTCAAAATCTACTGAACGGATTTTTGTACGGTTTTCACCAAAAAATAGTGTAATACATCCGGATAGTTTAGGTAAATAGTACATATCGGTATTGTGTAAATTGTGTTGAAGAGATCGCACAGTTGTTAAAAACTTGCTTGATGGGAGCTTTAAACCAGTAGAGATACGTTAAAGTAATGTAATAGAGAATTGTAGATCTATAAAAATACTACAAAAAATTCCGGCATAGCATGTTTCCATCTATTATGGTTAACTTACAATAACTATTTTTATGTTTAAAATTTGAATTCTAGAAAAAAATTGTGACACGCTGATTTTCTCGCGGGCGAAGCCACTGGCACAGCTAGCTGTAATATATATTTTAAAATTGTTATTTGATAAGAAGCGGTGAGACCGTGCGACCCTTTCGAGGGGAACACGATTTCGAACCCGGGCAGGCACCAATGAGTTTTTCTATTAAAATTCATGTGTCTAATTGGTAATTGCAATTTATCGCACGCTTTTCGGTGAAGGAAAACATCGTGAGGAAACCTGCATATCTCTAGAGAATTCTGGAGATATGTGTTACTTATCAATCCGCATTGGAGCAGCGTAGTAGGTCTTAGCTCCAACCTTTCTCTCCAGAAACAGAGAGAGGAGGCCTATTCCCAGCAGTGGGGTTATAACAGGCCGCTACTTTTATATGTTAAGTGGTAGTGTAATAAAGTTGTTTTTTTGTGGATGTTGTAGCTACCTTAATAAGCTGCACATTTACCGAACGCGATTAATATGTATATAGTATAATAATTCAGTAGCTACTGATGGCCTTTAAATAAAAATAAAATAATGGCTAAATGTTTATGTTCCGTCATAATTATTATTAGAAGTTTGTGAAACTGAACTGGCAGATGTAAGTTAAATTGACAAGAAGTCTACAACAACATTAGGTAATATATTCAGGAAAAATACAGAAAAAGATAAAAACTAGATTTTCCTTTGTATATAGCTAATAGGTACATTATTTCTTATCATAATTATATATTTCTAGATCTTTCAATGAATATACTTCTTCAGTATATACAAAGGATCTCTGAAAAATTGTTTATATCGATAACAATATCGAAAATACGTTTGTATTTTTAATACTTCAGTTGGTTGAGTCACAATTACAGGTCATAACAAATACGGTTATTTAAAAATACAAAAAAATATAAAATTATGCTTTTGTAAAACCACATTGAACATATGCTAAAGACTTTTATAAAAACAAATTGTGGTACACTCCCTACAGTTTTATAAACTGAAATCGGGAGTACCACAAGAGGACACTACTTTTAAATAACTTCTTTTAGATTTCTCTCGGTAAAGAGGGCATTACATGTATATACAAATATTAAGCTGTGATAGCCCAGTAAGCTATGATAGCCCAGTGGTGAGACCGTCCGACTCTTTCGAGGGGAACACGAGTTCAAACCCGGGCAGGCATCAATGAGTTTTTCTATTAAAACTCATGTGTCTAATTGAAAATTGCAATTTATCACACGCTTTTCGGTGAAGGAAAACATCGTGAGGAAACCCGCATATCCCTAGACAAATCTGGGGATATGTGTAACTTACCAATCCGCATTGGAGCAGCGTGGTAGGTCTTAGCTCCAACCCTTCTCTCCAGAAACGGAGAGAGGAGGCCTATTCCCAGAAGTGGGATTGTAACAGGCTGCTACTTTACTTACTTTTACAAATATTAATATTTGGATAATTATAAGCCCCTATAAAGTCTTTACTATTTTCCGCTACAGATAGTTAGGAAGTACTTTAAGTTATAAGACCCGCTTATAAGCTTCGTCTCGAACGCTAGATTAAAAATTGTTCCGGCCATATTTCACAAAGCGATAGTCATGCATCAGCAGTTTTGTATTGATCGGATAAGAAACAAACTATTTTGTATACTTATTTTGCTATACTCCACGACAAAATCGCAAAGGCTTTGCGAAACGATTGTTGAGTTTGTGATAGTGAACGTGTATTGTGGTGGCAGTGGTGGAGGTTGTGCGTGTGTTTTTACGAATCCTGCATGTAACGGGTATGAAAAAACAGATAGTCCACTAAACATTTAGCACTATATAAATTTATGTTTACTGTATAGCGGATTATAGCAAAATAATTTTATTATTACTTTTCTATTATGGATCCCCGCAAAGTAACGCCTAATTCTATAAATTATTTTTTATACCCCTATTAAAGTTATAGTAGAGTGCTGAGAGCGCGTAGCTCTCGACGACAAACTATAAGCATATATAACTATTAAGCATATCCGAGGATTCATGGGTTTTGCATATAATTTATTTACCTGCTAGCAGTGTCCGTGATTCACTGGCGTGAAAATTGGTTTATCACTAATGTTTCTATCTAAATCTTGATCCTGTGGGAATTTACCGTAACATACTATTAACGTTTAACCTTTCGCAGATTTGCACTATCTTTTAGTACAAACCGTAAAAAAATCGATTTAGTAGATTTTGAGAAAATCAACCGCATGCAACCACACAGGTTTTAGGGACTTTATTTTATAATACGCACTGATAAATTTTCTAAAAACTTATGTACTTATGTCATCTTTGATATTACTTTATTAAATTAAATTATATTATTATAATCAATGTGAATGTCTCTGTCTATGAAGCTTCACGCTAATCGCTGCAGTAATTTTGATATAGTTTGGAACTATTGAAGTTCATATACCAAGCTGTATAAACTTCAATATACATATATGTATATTACAAAATTACCGTTTAATAATTCCAGAACAGGAAAAAAATACTAAATAATTCAGGCTATTTTAACTCTAACGTCGACAGTACCGAAAAATTGCTTATAAATAAAACACAGAGTTACATTAGTGGAAGAAATAAAATGATAAAAGTAAATATAACGAACCAAGAAAAACATGTATTAGAGATATTCAGCTTATATTTCAATACACGCAAATAAAATGTAGGAAATCAAAAAATGCTTTTCGGTTTCTTTGAAGGCTTTTAAAATTATTCCATTGAAGCTCACTTGGGCATAAAGACGGCTTTTCACAGTGCTATCAATTTACGGAAATAGTGAGGCTGTTTGAACAAACAAGCGTTGACGGCCGCCCTTTCCTGGCTATGCGATCTCGTTATGGCAATTCAAGAAAACTCCGCTCCTTTTCTGAACACGACATGAAATAAAATTCTGAAAAGTTAATCCGTAATAATCCTGCGTATGAACATGACATAAAATAAAATAATGAATAAAAGATTTCTATTGCGTATAGAATTAATTCATACTGTAAATGCGAAAGTCTGTCTTTCTCTGTTTGTGCAAAGAGAGAATCTCGTTAGTTTT
Organism: Morpho deidamia; assembly: GCA_947086505.1. Lineage (NCBI taxonomy): Eukaryota > Metazoa > Arthropoda > Insecta > Lepidoptera > Nymphalidae > Morpho > Morpho deidamia. Next base: position 12,155,419 of record CAMTZC010000010.1, read on the forward strand.
CTAAAAAAAGATAAGTCAGGCAGTAAATAATTAAATAAATAAATAAATAAATATATGGGACATTTACACACACGGTCGTCCGTCCCCAAAGTAAGTAACTTAATACTTGTGTTATGGGTGACGGACAACTGGTAGATATACTACATATATAAGTTTAAATACATACTTAAATACAAATACACACCCAGGCTCGAAGAACCAACAATTTGTTTATAGAAAATGTTGGCCCTCGGCGGGAATCGAACCCGCGACCCGCGGAGCTGAAGGCAGCGTCACTACCCACTGCTCCAACGGGCCAGTCCGTTGAAGATATTTTAACGCGAACGTGTTCACGGGTATTGCTTTTTTTGTTATAAGTTGATAATTTATAGAATTAGGCGTTACTTTGCGGAGATCCATAATACAAAAGTAATAATAAAATTATTTTGCTATAATCCGCTATACAGTAAATAGAAAATATATATAGTGTTAAATGTATAGTGGACTATTCGTATTTTCATACCCGATACGTGCAGGATTCGTAAAAACACATGCACAAACCTCCACCACTTCCACCACAATACACAAGCACTACACACGTTCACTATCACAAACTCAACAATCGTTTCGCCCCGCAACCGATGCATCAGCAGGAGATAGACTCCACGACAAAATCGCAAAGCCACTTTGTCCACTATGCATTTAACACTTTATATATTTTCTATTTACTGTATCGCGGATTATAGCAAAATAATTTTATTATTACTTTTGTACATTAATAAGGCACAGTCTTGTAGGGTACGTTCTTCAATATGATTTACGTTTAAGCGCATTCCTTACACTTAATTTAAACCTTTGTGTAGGTTTATGTTTCTCACCCCCCTGCCTCGGGGAGTACGTTAAGCCGCCAATATCGTTTATCATCACGAACATCTGATCATAATCGTTAAGCTAAGTGGAATTTGTTATATCCCCGTGCGACTGGATTATTCCTAACGGGCTTGTAGACGGGTGTCGCTCAGGGTAAAAATTTATACCATGTCACATAAGGGTTAAATAAAAAAGGCAACACTGATTGAGTCTCGGAAATATTTGAAACTAAAACAACGAAAACTGCTTTTCTATAGTCCATGAAAAGGAAAAATTTAGAAAATTCCATAGGAATCTGCTATTTGTTTTCATACCTTAAGAATGCAGGATTCGTAAAACTGTAGTAAAAACCACTACCAGTATCATATTACACTAGCACTGCACACATTCACTACCACAATCGCAGCAATCGTTTCGGCCCGTAACCGACGCATCAGGAAATAGATTCCATGTCAATATCGCAAAGCGAGTAATATATTTATTATGTCCGTGAATTTCTCAAATAGCTCTTAGCAATACATTCAATGCAAGACTGTCCGCAATAATGTACGTATACTCGTAAGTATATTACAATAATAAATATTTTTATTTTAAAACCCCTTTTTAAAAATGATCATTTCTTCTTACTAAAGCTACGAAGTATAATTATAAAAGGTAGTCGAATAAACACGAAACCGTGCAGTTTGTTTCGCAAAATTTCGCTCATTTTCCTTGTTATCTAGCAGAGAATTAAATTTTAACGCAATTTAGCCGTACATTTTTTATCTTTATCACAAAGGACTTTAAATTTTATAATATTTTACTACACAGAAGCTATTTTACAGAAAGAATTCGAAAATTCCAACGATATGCCATAGAGGTTGGAAAAATAATAAAAATAAAGGTGAAAGTTTAGAAATAGTGGTCAAATGAAAACGCGTTGCCAAAAGTTACATAAAAACAAAAATTAAGGTCAAAACTATTGTAAGTTTTTCATTCAACCTCAAGAACTTTACCATAAAGTTAATGTAAGAAAAAGAAAGTTTCCAGACTGAACGATAAAACCACGAATGAAGACTAAAGTCTAGACTTACGAGAATTCACAATAGCTTTGTCAACTACACTAGTTGTCACAGTAAAAATTTGAATACAATTGTTATTATAAAAATAGTATTTATATTAGTACTATTTTTAGTATCTTTCTTTATGGCCTGTACAGCGCAAATATGGCGCAAATCACTCTGCCAGTGTCACGTAAAGTGGAAAACACACGAGAAATGGAATTTAGAAATAGGCTCGATGACAATGCACTAAATTAGCAAACTACCTAAAATAATACAAAAAACATATAATTATGAAATAAAATAAAACTAAGAATATACAAACAAAAATAATTACACTTTTAATTAACTTATTATCAACAATAAATTGACACAACTTTTTAACAAATGGTTTAGCAGCTAACATCAACAGGCACTTTATATTGGTAGGACGATGAATTTCAAATGGTAGAATATCGTACAAAGAATATTTGAGCTTAGGACAGTTAAAACAATATGATTTTTTGCACCTTCATCCAAACCATATTCACACAACGAATTATCTTTAACCTTTAATTTTGCCAGATGCATAAGTACTATTTCAATAATGGAATTTGAAATTGTCAAATGTCATTTTATTTTCCTCACTATATCATTTATAATGGAAGGATGGTTCTATAGTGAGGAACATGTTTGCTATAAATTTGTTGGAATGAACAAGGTTGCGATATTAAAGTCAGTCTTTGGCCCATCTTTCCGGTGACGCTATAAAAGCTATTAGGTGCGGATAAATTGATATTCTGAAAAAAAAATTGAAGACAGTCTCGTTCTGAACGTTGACTTATGCGATTATTGGACGCCCTAACGTCTAGTTCTTGTGTAATTTTCTCGATCTGACTTCTTGATCTGGGTTAAAAATGTGTTTATTATATAGGCCTATTGTAGGTCAATTGTCTATGCCCACATTTTTATGTTCTCTCATTTCCCTCCATATATTTAATTAAAAAAGCAGAGTCTTTATTATGTCTAGTTTATATCTCTTCTGTTAAGGTTTCCAAACAGCAATTTTACGTAATGAAGTGATATTACCAAAAATTCGTACTTCTTATCTGACCATACTCAATAAATAATTTAATAATCCTAATGTTTTTTGGCAGGCAGCACAGAATACTCTCGAATGCTATAATAAGATCGGATAACTCGCGGCGGGCGGACATCAAGGCTTGTTTATCCAAACAACCGCACTTTCCCCGCAAATTGATAGCGAGACAAAAAAAGACGTCTATTTGCCATGTTTCAATGGAAGCATTTTAAAGACTTGAAGGGGAATAAATTTAATTTGTTCTTTTTTTAGTATTTTCCCATTATACAGTTCTACGGTTTCTCATTGAGTTAAATAATTTGAAATTTAGTTTATCCGATTATCATTTTAACATTAATGTAGCTTTTTAAGTACCCTAAGAATAAGTATGAGGTGAAGAAGTAAAGTATATTATTAGTTCATTCTATTCTAATTTAAATTCATACTTTTTGATAATTGCGTATCAAAACTGCTTTACCATAAATTGTGTCACTTCTTAAGTTAGCTGGCAAATTTCTTTTAAAGGGGTAAGTTGATCTTTGAAATTTTTTTTACTAATAATGTTTTCCTAACCTTTCTATGGTAGATAAATAAATAAATAAAGTCTACAGAGTAAGACTGAGGAACATGAAATGAATAATTAATTTAATCGTACCTTATCGTTTCCCATAAATGTGAAAAATGCACTCGCTACCCAAGTTTTTCAGATGCTTTGTCAATCTTTGATTTTAACGGATAAATATACAAACTTAGTTTCTTTTATTTGCGTTGATAAGATTGACTATTTTTGTTTAGCTGAACGTTGGTATCGCAAGCTTTGATTATCCTCGATCCAACAAAGTCAAAGTGTATTATGTCGCTAATTAAATGATGTTAATTGGTAAATGTTATGTACACTTGTGGAAGATATGCATATCAGTATGTTTTTAAAAGTATGAATGTGTATATAGTGGTTAATGTAATAATATGTATATTATTAGTGGACTTATTAAATTAAAAAAAAATATTTCAAATTCATTAAAAGTTTAGTAGAATAGACCACCCTCATTTCTTACCGCCTTTTACGACAGTTAGTTGACGTCAAGCATGCGGCCGGTCGTAAAATACCTAGCCAAATCATGTTACAACATGTTAAATTAAATAAATAAATAAAACATAGCTACTCTCCGACCCTATACAAGACAGGAATGATTAAATGTATATATAAATACTTGTTGTGCCGACCCCACTTAGAGTTGGATAAGGGCAGGAGAATGACAAATGATAAAAGTTTCTTTGCTAGGTGAGCAAAATAAATATCGTTTTAAGACGTATATCATAATAATGTTAAATGTGTCAATGCGAATAATTAGTCGTTTTTTAATTATTTTTTTAAATTGGCACGCATAACTTCAATATACGTTCCATCTACTTCTGGATTTAATGAAGCATCTCTAAAAACAGATAATGAAAAAAAATAAGATAAGATAAAACTTTATTGCACATAAAACACAAAAAGGAAAAAAAAAGAAAAAGATAATACATGGGCACTTAAAGAAAGCATGAGTTACATATGTGCAAACTAAAACTCTTATTATTGATTTGTGATGTAATAATTTATGGTCATCGTGTTTTTTTGCTGATTTCTCTTAACCAAGTTTTTGCAGAACACTTTAGTTTTAAGAACAACTTGGTAACACCTTTTATTTATTTGAAGTGGAAGTAAGAGAAACGAAAAACGAGCGAGATAAATTGTGTCCCGCTTCTAGCCACTTAATGTGGTCTTTAGTTAACACCGCGTCGGAATTTATTCGCCATTTTTTCATGCCAGCACTTAAGGCTTAATTTATGTACTAAATTTAATTGTTCTTGTTGATTTATCTCACGGAAAAATGAATCATTTTTCTTGGTATAGTTAAGAACGCGACACTTAAACTGTGTAAATAACCTTAGAATTATCAATAATTTGATAAAAAATAAACAACCGAACGCAGTCTGAATTTAGGAAATAACGTATACTAGTAATTTAAAATTCAGTTGATAAAAACTAAGTGTTACAAATGACGGTTTTATAGTTTCAAAACCTAATTATTAAATATCTTAAAAAACTTTAAAATTTTAAGAAACACAAACAAACCTAAAAAAATATAATTTCAAATCAAGAGTCGGTATTGTATAAGAATCATATCTTTTTTCAAATATCAATTGAAATCTATTCCCATTACAGCAGTTTAAAAATACTGTTGAAAGAAGCCTGATACAGGAAACCTGCTACACTCTAAAGTCTAAACGATTAAATAGATGATAACAATGCGTGGATATACTCTTCAACCCTGCACAAGATAGTAATGATTTTATGTTACTCGTTATAAGAATTATATTTTGAATAAGAGCAACCGCCAAGTTTCTTGCTGGCTCTTCTCGGTAAGACAGCTGTCCGGACCAGCAGTAGAGTTGACAATTTAAAAGCACTTGTTTACTAGTTGAATAAATAATTTGAATATATATATTTTTTTAAGTGCGCCGTGTGATATCCGGCAGGATAGAATAGACCACCCTCCGTTCTTACCGAGGTGTCGTAAGAGGCTACTAAGGTATTTGCCGTGTGGTATCCGGCTGCACAGAATAGACCACCCTCATTTCTTACCGAGGTGTCTTAAAAGGCGACGAAGGTAAACTGACGTCAGGCAGGCGGTCGTTCGTAAAATACGTAGCCAAATCATGTGACAACAAGTTTGTAACATGTTGTGCCGACCCCCCTTAGAGTGGGATAAGGGCAGGAGAATGATGATAATTTTTTTTTAAAGTGCCTATATATTTGATATATGAAGCTTGAAAACTTTCATCACATTATAGAAAAAATACTTGCTATAAAGTTATTTTCTGGGCCAATGGCTTATTTATCAGATCAAATTGAATCCAACTGAGAGTCGAATAAGTCAAAACAGTCTTCCCACTTAAGTTCGCAGTCAAGTAGTTTCGGATTTAACGCTTGACCCAGAAATGAGTCTAGCCATCGTTTTCATCTCCATTAAACTTTGCTAACGTCCATCGATAGTTATAGATAAGCCAGTTCGGAGGGAAAATTCCAATAGCTTTAGTAACTGCTGTGTAAAAGTCTTATCTAAATGTCAAAATAAAGAAGTAAAATTTACTTTTATTTTTAGATCTTTCAAGGGACAATTTATGCTATAGAAGACAATTCAATAATGACAAAATAAATATGTGATTATATATGAGACACTTACACACATGGTTGTTCGTCCCCAAAGTTATGGCTGACACGTCTGTCAGCCATAACTAGTCGTCACTAGTGAATATACTACTTTCATAATTTTAAATAGGAAACATATAGGTACACCCAGACTCGAAGAACCAACAAATTATTGTTAGAAAATGTTGGCGGCGGGAATCAAACCCGCGACCCGCGGAGCTGAAGGCGGGGTCACTGCCAACTGTGCCAACGGGCAAAACATATCCAATAATTTTTTTTTGCTATTCAATTCATCAGCAATATAGGATTAACTGTTTCGAGTAAAATATTTTTTTTTATTTCTTAACGAAACTATGTGGGTCAGGCTCTTGTGACTATTATCAAATGTATTATAAGCACGAAGTTTTATATTATAAGCAAGCAAGTCTTGTCGTGTCCGGCTGAGTAGAATAGACTAGCCTCATTTCTTACCGAGGTGTCGTAAAAGGCGACTAAGGTAAGTCTACCCGCCGTGTGGTATCCGGCTGAGTAGAATAGACCACCCTGACTTCTTACCAAACGTGTCCTAAAAGGCGACTAAGGTAAGCTGACGTCAGGCAGGCGCCCGGTCGCAAAATACGTAGCCGAATCATTTGACGACAGTTGTGTCGACCACACTTAAAGTGGGATAAGTATAGGAAGATAATGATGATATAAGAACTAAGTTCGAGTATTTAAGATTTAACTGCCAAATAAAAAATTTACACTGAATTCTCGATTCCTCATTCTTCATTAAAATTGAAAGCTTCTTGTCTTAAAATTTGTTTTTGTTCTAGTTATCGGCGACATTGCTGGTGTTACTTCACTTATCAATGCACGTTGTCGATGAAGGGCAGGCAGTTAACCCTAGTAAGTATATTAATATATTATTTTATTTTAATATACTATAGGATGATCGCTCTGAATGGCGTTTGGGTCCTAAGGTATGTGAGGTGCAACTTCGAATTAGAAAACGCAGCGTTAGGAGACCCCGTGCTATGTGCTAAATGACCAAAAAAAATTCACAGACAGCTCAAAATCGTAAAATCGTGAGTGAAAACCCCATGAAGAAACCTATGTTGAGCAGTTAACGCGATCGGTTCGAGAAAAGGACCATTTTTATAACTCTCATTTTTCGGTTTTAAAAAAAATAATACTACCGTACTTATTAAAAGCATCATTATTTGAGTTCGAACAATTATCTACATTAAAAAGTATAATAAATATTTTATACCTGGTCTTCGTATTATAAGACTAAAATTGAACGCCTTAAAATTTTATGTATGAATCGAAAGTATGCAATGAATTTTACGTTCGTCTGAATTTTGAATAGCACGAGATCTAGTGATCCTCAAATGTTTAATTCTTTTAATTAAAAAATAAGATCTTATCATTGCATGTTGAACAAAATTAGATGTAAAACTTAGTTTTTTAACGCAAATGTTGTGAATACGTAAAAATGTTTATCTACTTTTAATAAAATATAGTACTTATGTAACATGTTAAAGTATAGTTACAAAAAATTTTGTTCGGAACGTATTTTACCTTAGTTTCATTATTTATTTTAAGATATCTGTAGAATATTTTTAATATTCCAGTTCCAGAGAGAGATTTTTGTAACTGTTAAAAGATACCAAATCAAATTATTTTTAACTTTTAAATTATTTCTATCTCATTTTATGTAAATCAGTTTATTTGATTTATTATAGGTGGAAATGGACAGGATACATAAAAGATATTACAATGTTTTATGGTAACTCAAACATGTCCTAATTTTGGGTCTTTGGGAAATGTCCGCAATGAATTCTTTATAACTCTGCGCCATCGTCATTTAAAATTTTACGCCTTTGCGCGCAATGAAAGTAAACACTTTCAGGATACCAACTTATTGAACGAAAAGCAGGAAAATGGTGTGGTTTATTACTGAATAATAAATATATTACTCAAATTTATAATATTAAGAAAAATATTAATTATTCAAATTTTAATATTAAAATTTCATTGAGATATTTTTAAGTTTAAAAAAGAAAAGTCATTTTAGCTGACTAGCTTAGATGACTTTGCGAACTATAATTAATATTTAGTATATATTTGTGAGCACGAATGGAACCTAGGATCCCGAAGCTGAAGTCAGATTCATTGCCACGTGTGACATAGGAAAATTATTTTTGTGGTTTATCCAGACAGAGTTGATACTATATAAGAATTAAAAATAAATATTTAGAAATGGAATAAATTTGAAAGTAAATAAATGACTGTAAAAACTATTTTTAACATGAATGTAAGGCTGAGACCGTTACATTGGAAGTCCACTGTTCGATAAAGGACCCTTTAAAGGATTTCCACGTCATGTGATCTTAACCACTTAATTGTAGCCCCTTCGAGTTTTCTTAGGTCTGTCCAATTAAAAGGGAATTTGGTATCACCGCTCCAATATCACGAGAACTCAACGCCCCCTAGTTTAAATGATTTATAGAAGCAGGAGTTAGTTTGCGGAATTACATATTACAGGCACTATAACAAAACTAACTCGCTATAATCCGCACGGGTTAAGCGAATGCATGCAAAGCTAATGTGTATGAAGCAGGCAAAATCTACGAACCTTATACATGCAGGACAAGCCACCACACGTACCCCAAGGCTCCTCCACCAGCAACAAAGCACAAAAGCAGCACACACACCCACCACCACAACAATCTCGACGATCGTTTCGCTCCGCAAACGAAGCATCATCAGGAGGATACGACAAAATCGACAAAATCGCTCCACGACAAAATCGTAATGCGCCACGACACCCATACAAGCAGTCTTAAATAGTTCAACCCCCACCACTACCCTCCCCTCCGAACACATGTAGCAAAACGGAATTGGAGATATTTACTTGCTCGTTAATTAAGTGGCCATTGTTATTTTTTATTATCTCAAGTTGCTCTAACATATTGGGTCGGAGTCTCTTATCACAAGTGTGAAGAATATGAAATGAATGGTCATTAGGTACTTTATGACCGTTTTCAAGCAAATGTTTTGCAAAATTAGAACAATGATGACAATGTGTTATTGAAATGTATATTTTGTAAATATACATCATGACAAGTGCGGCAGTAGGTAATTAGCGAATGAGGAAAGTTTCAAACTAAATCAACTCGGCGGTGCCTAGTTCAGAGTTTTTCCATTAAAAAGCGTCAAGTTCAGTTCTTACTTAATTAACACTTTATCGCGTTTTTGGAAATGTAATTTAAGATATCTTTAGTACCTACTACTCGTAAATTTAAAATAAATATTTTTAGATATATTATTTATTGGACTGCGGCATATTTGTCTATTTGTAATAAAATCTCATCATTCTCCTGCCCTTATCCCACTCTAAGTGGGGTCGACACAACATGTTACAAACATGTTTTCACATGATTTGGCTACGTATTTTACGACCGACCGCCTGCCTGACGTCAACATACCTTAGTCGCCTTTTACGACACCTCGGTAAGAAATGAGGGTGGTCTATTCTACTCGACCGGATACCACACGGCACATACATTAGTCGCCTCTTACGACACCTCGGTAAGAAAGGAGGGTGGTCTATTCTACTCAACCGGATACCACACGGTACATACCTCAGTCGCCTCTTACGACACCTCGGTAAGAAAGGAGGGTGGTCTATTCTACTCAACCGGATACCACACGGCGTATTTGTAATTAAATCTGTCAGTGACAAAGGACGTTTTAAGTATTTATGGCATAGTTGAAATATATGCAATAAAATGTATCTGTAGTTTAACGTGATATTAAAGTCCCTAATTCCTAAAAAAGTACTATTGAAAACAAGATGTATTTTATCTATCTAGAGACTATCAGGTATCTTCGATAATACCCACTGTAATGTTATGGCTAGCGTGTACCGGCTTTCACTCCGGTTTAAGGTTACCATTTAACTTTCGCAGTTGCCCCACTCCAGACCGTACTACCCTCATTAAGGCTGAAACTCAACAATAACACCGTCTGTACAAGAACAACATCATCCTCGAAATTAATTACAAACGTGCTCAATTTAAGATTGTGTTCATATTACTTATCCAAACAGTGGCCCTTAATTAAGTATAACCCTATCACGACGTCTGAGACGAAACCTTAATAAATCCAATTAAAAAGTAGTTGCTTTGTTGTCTTAAAGAAGGTGCTCGTTCGGATAGCTTGTGACTTTTTAAAATAAACTTTTGCCGTTGGTTAAACTATAAAAGCCTTTAATAAGTTTAATGACTTTAAGAAGAATAAATACATTTATTGCACAAAAATACAAAGAAAAAGAAATATAAAGATATAAGTAATACTAACAGTTACATATGCAAAGGGCGGTCTTAAGACACTGTTGTGATTTCTTCCAGACAACCCTTTGAAAGAGAGGATCTTTTGTATAATCACTCATGGGTTAGAAAATTCACCCAGATAAGTATGAAAAAGAAGAGGACAAATAAATAGAGAGATAAATAAACTAAAAACTTTAAAACGGATTTCAATTTTTCTTTCATATAGAACGCCTAGTCTTATTCATTTCCTCCTTTTAAATTTATCATAAAGTACAATTGTTAAGATTAAGCTCTAATGCATTCCAATATTATGAATATGAAAGTCTGTCTCTCAATCTGTAATGCTTCCAGACCTAATTCGCTGGACCAATATTGATGAAATTTCGCGCAATTAAGGCTCATACAACGGACTAACATATAGGGTACAAAATTTCTTTTGATATCAGGGAAAAGTACTGATGGTATTTAGCTCTTGAGTTGAAGCGAACGAAGTCGATTGTCACATAGTCTTGCATCAATTTTCATTCATACAACAATTCATGATCTACGCTTTAATTTTAGTGTTATTATGAAACATAACTAATACTGAATAAATCATTATTAAGTTATTATAAATCGGAAATTCCCAATTGCAGTGGTTACAATACAATTACAGATGCTTATATTAAAAAATATCTTTAATACTAGTAACAAGTAGTTTATTCGTTTTTACTCGCTATGCTTACGTAGATTGTAAAGGCAATAATTGCATCAACTTTGTGAATAGGGTTCCTTCATATGCAACGTCTAGGATCTAGGCCAAACAATGAACTCTTTAGTAATTTCCGCAGCGGTAGAAAAATTTGCATGCCAAATAACAATGTTACTCACATCTCCTTTCAAAGTTGCTGCGAAGCGAAATTGCACAAAGTTAGCGACTTTATGATGAGAATGAAAGAAACTGTATTTTATGAGCACACGTGGAATTGTAACGTGAAATACATTCTCTTTTAATAATATCTTTTCAAATGTAAGTAAGAAATAATCTTACACTACAACAATATTTTCACAGTACGGTGACTGCTTGATTCAATATTTAACATAGTTGTTGAGACAACTGCATTATTTAACGTTTTGTAAAAAATAGATTATAATCCTCTTAAAATATTGATTGCCAAAAGGCGTTTCACAGTCTATACATATTATTTATCTATCCTTTTTTTAAATTATAAAAAAAAATATAAAGGCTTAGCGCCTCTACAATAAACATTTGTCCCCGATTATAATTGTGCGGATCTAAAATTTAGTGGAAATAATGTTTGCCGATGCTTCAAGGTGTATCTAAATTTCAAAAAGGATTCGATTGTAAAATTCTATTCATACGAATCCTACTAAAGGTATATAAATCTAAAGTCATAATTCAAATTTTTTGAATTGAGGCATAAGTTTCTGTAAATTTTTGTTCGGATTTTTTTTTAAGCTAAATGAAATGCATTTTGAATTAGATTATACATGGTAATTAAATCAACGCGTTAAGTATTTGAATAAAATAATCGTAGAAGGAAGTAATCGGACTTTACGTTTTCTTAATTTTAGCCTTTGACTAGTCAAGTGTGCGCTAAATTTGATTGGATTCAGTCATGAGTAATTTATATAAGGAGGATGAAACTATACATATGAGTAGTTCAGCACTTGCAGTCGGCGTTCACCACAAATTCAAATGTCGAGTCAATTAAGCAAATTTAAAGTAAATCAATCGAATCTTAAGTGATTCTTTAAGGGAGAAATTCAAAGAAATAGGCATCATGACTGTAGCTTCTCAATATATTTATAGTAATATACTATTTGTAAGAAAAAATATTAACCTTTATAGTAAGAATAGTGATAGATACGACAGACACACTAGAAACCGAAATAAACTAATGACGCCAAGGTTGCGCCTCCAAAAGGTTCGAAAATCATTTGTCGGTCTCGGTACACGTTTTTATAATAAAATTCCTCAACATTATCTAGACTTGCCTTTACACAAGTTTAGAAATTATCTTAAGCCGATGCTACGACATAAAGCTTACTATACAATTGAAGATTATTTGAATGATAGTAGCATATCTTAACTGCAGTCAGCTACGCACCAAGCTGCAACGATTAATTTGTAACCATCAATCAAATTGTAAAAAAATATATATAAATTTAACAAAAACAATGGCCGCCGAGTTTCTTGCTGGTTCTTCTCGGTAGGAGCAAACTTCCGAATCAGTGGTAACTTCTTGAAAACATTGACGATTCAAAAGTATGTAAACAGTCTACTTGAATAAAGAATATTTTGAGTTTGAGTTAAAAAAAAACTTTTTTAATAAGTTAATAGAGATTGTCAACAACTATTAAAGATCGACAATCCGAATCCTCGGCTTAATTCGATTATAGTTTTGTTATATTTTTAATCTGGCCAGACGAGCTTACTCCTTTGCATAGAGCACTGTGTATTTTTAAAGTGAATCTAATCAAGTATTTTAGCGTTTATCGTGATTAAATTTTATGAACTTCATTGATGTAAAACTTAGCATAAATTTCTTTCTGGTTTACAGAAAATTAATTATTCCTTACGCAAAATTTAAATTGCTGTGCAAGATAGCCGCCATTACAATCTTACGGAGTCTGTATTCGTACAGGGGCCTAAGACTTTTGCCCTAAATTCCACGAAACATCAAAGTAAGATCGTCAGTGAAATAGTTTCAATTAACCAAAATTTGAGCATTACTAGCTTTAGATTACAATCTTAATGCTTGTTTCAAGTTTAGGGTTGCAGAGAATAACCTCGAATGGAGATACAACATAATTGAAGACAATTTGTAATCTATACTTATTATAAAATAAAGTCCCAAAAGCTGTCTGTCTGTATGTAATCGATGTTCTAAAAATCTACTGAATGGATTTTATTACGGTTTTTACTAAAAGGTAGTGCAATTCCTACGAAAGGTTTAAATTAATATACACATAATACATTAATATACACATTAATATATACATGCACATAACCGTTTCATGTAAATTGAGTTGAAGAGGTCGTTTTGCAACAATTTTTCAGAGGGCCAGTCTCATGCCGAGACTCGAACGACTATAATATGCTAAATACTGAATTTCTAATTCTATTAATTATTTAATAAACGAGATAAAACATGTAGAGGCGAATGCACGTATTTATGTATGTAAATATGGATGTTTTTGTTTTGAGCAATCCAAAACAAAATTTAGATTAAATTTTAAAATTTCGTTTTGCTCTGCTCAAAACAATCATTTCACGTAGATTCATAATTATGGACGCATTATAATGAATGAGATGAAACATACATCTGTAATTTAAGGGTAGGGGCAAGCAGTATAATTTATAAGATGATTTTAATATATTGAATAGTTGACAAGAATACCCTCCCTCTAAAAAAAATGACCGTCTGAACTTTTGCTTAATAAGAGTTCTGATAGTAATAAGATAGATAAACAGATAGAAATTCTTTATTGCACACACATTACACAATTTGCATACAGAAAGATTAAGAAGGATTTAGTGTGAGCTTAACATCCAAATTAGCTGTTATTAGAAAAAATATACTGAAACCTCTTTTATCAGAATGGGAAAGATATTAATAGAACACATAACTGAATCAACAAATTAAAACCCTTAGGATGTTGCTCAATTCCAAATCACTATTTCTACACAAAACTTTAAAGCAAACGCTGGAGTCGTTAAAATGTAAATACCTATTAAGTCAAGTTATAGTCGAGACTTCGTCTTCCGACTTTTTGCTACTTAAATAAAATTAGAGATAATATTTGATGATATCCATAATGTATTAAATCTATAAAGGGGGAACGAAGACGATGTGGCACTTCAGTTAGTTTGTCGAACTATATATTAAGGTAATTGATTCGCAATGTGACCCGTATGTTTATGTAATATCTATACTTATTAAGTCCCCAAAAGCTGTCTGTCTGTATGTAATCGATTATCTCAAAATCTACTGAATATAGTTTTCTACAGTTTTTACAAAAAGTGCGATTCTTCTGGAAGCTTTAGTTTGAAAGTACGTTACGGTTATTGTAAATTGTTTTTCGCATGAAAGAGGTAGCGCAGTTGTAAAGAACTCACGTGCCGGGAGCTTTAGTCGCGTGCGACGCGTGAACAAATATAGATAAACTAAAGTAATGTACTAGGCAATTGTAGTTCAACAAAAATACTACTGAAAAGTCTACAACATGTATGTCTCTATCTCTTATGGTTAACTCACAGAGTTAACTCACTTTTATGTTCAAAATTTCAGTTAAATACACTAGACTACAATATATTTTTCACGCGGGTCTAGCCGCAAGCACAGTAAGTATAAATCGCGAAAGCTAAATGTGATGTATGTTATCTGTCACTTGTCCGTGGCACTTCCCTTCTTCCGTGGAACTCGATTGTAATGGCTGTGTGCTGCTGTGTGCTAATAAATTTAATAAGTTACAAGTCTACAGAATATTATTTCCCAAGTAGAAAAACCCCAGACGCAACAAAACTGGCGACGAGGATTGAATTTTTATATGGGAAATCTATATCTAAATCAATATTGCAAAATTGTACTCCGATATTAACATTCCACAATGGCGTCTGCAGGGCGTATCTATTTAGGAAATATTGACTAAGAGGAGAATGAGAAAATAAGTGAGTATATTGAAAGATTCGAAATATTTGTAGAATGCAACGAAATTGATGATAAAAAGAAAAAAACAGTATTTTTAACAGTAATTGGTTCGAAATTGTACAGCTTGTTGAAAAATTTGTGTACGCCATCTTGCCCTAAGGACAAAACGTATTCACAATTGAAAAATATTTTATTAAACCATTTAGAACCTAAACCAAATACAATAACAGAAAGATACAAATTTAATGAAAGAATTCAATTACCGAACGAATCTATTAATAACTATTTGACAGAACTAAAAAAATTATCACGGTATTGTCATTATGGAGAAAATTTAGGTGAACAAATAAGAGATAAATTCATATGTGGTATATTAAACGAGAAAATCAAACAAAGAATATTAAATGAGACCGATTTGACTTTGGAAAGAGCATATAGCATAGCTATACAGATGGAAAAAACAGAAACAGATGTACAAATAATGACTACAAAAATAAATAAAATAACTGTGGCATCTAGGAAGACTTTCAACAGGGAAAGGGGAACAGGACAATGGGAAGGAAGGAAAATAAAGTGCATGTGTTGTGGAAAAGAAGGGCATTTAAAGGAAAAGTGTTGGTTTAAAACGAGGAAATGTCGCATATGTGGAAAAGTGGGTCATTTAAGATTTGTGTGCAGGAACACTAATCCAAAATACAAGAACAGGAAACAACATCATTATATACACAAAGGGAATCACCAGGATGATGAAATAATAGAGGACATACACAATCTATTTGTTTTGAACGAGGACACTCATCTATCACCATATAAGTTAGATTTAGAGGTAAATAATAATAAAATATCATTCGAAATTGATACAGGAGCTGCTATAAGTGTAATTAGTCAAAATTTAAAGGATAAATATTTCAAAAACTGTCAAATATATAAGTGTAATATTAAACTTAAATCTTATGTTAATAACTTAATTACTCCTGTGGGATTTATTTGTGTGGATATATTGTTTAATAATTTAATCATAAAAGCAAATTTGTATATCATCGAGAACGGTGGACCTCCTTTATTGGGGAGAGATCTTTTACAAAAGTTAAATATTAAAGTATTCGATTTGAATTCATTGAACTGTGAAAAAATAAAAACTGTGTTAGTGAATAAGTTTCCTGAAGTATTTAGTTCAGAGTTAGGCACTTATAAGGGTGAAAAGGTAAATTTGATATTAAAAGAAAATGTGACACCTAAATATTTTAAGGCTAGACCATTACCATTTAGTATGAAAAAATTAGTTGAAGAGGAAATAAATAGGTTGGTTAGTCAGGATGTGTTAATTCCGGTTAAATATAGTGAGTGGGCAACACCAATTGTACCTATATTAAAGGAAACGGGTAAATTAAGAGTGTGTGGTGATTTTAAGGTCACTATTAATAAGTATTTAGAGGATGATAAGTATCCTATACCTAGAATTGAAGATCTTTTTGTAAACTTAAATAAGGGAAAGAAATTTTCAAGGGTTGATTTAGCTCATGCATATCAACAATTACTTTTAACTGAGGAAGCTAAAAAGTTGGTTTGTATAAATACTCACCTGGGTTTATATCAGTATAATAGATTACCTTTTGGTGTGAAAATAGCTCCAAACATATTTCAACATGTGATGGATCAGTTATTTGGTTCTAGAGAGGGGATAGCTGTGTTTATGGATGATGTAGTTATTACAGGGAGAGATGAGCAGGAACATTATGAAAATTTATTATTTGTTTTTAATAGACTAAAAGAAACTGGACTAACAATTAGTGTGGATAAATGTATATTTTTTGCTGAAAGTATAAATTACTTGGGTTATATTTTGTCCAAGGACGGGTTACACTCTGATCCGAGGAAGGTGGATGCTATAGTTCAAGCTCCAAACCCCACAAATGTTACCGAACTTAAATCATTTCTTGGCTTAGTTAATTATTATATGAAATTCTTACCTAATGTGTCTACAGTACTAGCACCATTATATTGTTTGTTAAAAAAAGAAAGTAAATTTATTTGGAATCAAAAGTGTAAAGAGGCTTTTGAGGCTGTAAAAAAAATGATGGTTTCATCGCATATTTTATCTCATTATGATTCTTCTTTTGATTTATATTTAGCATGTGATGCAAGTGCTTATGGGGTAGGTGCAATTTTATCTCAGAAAAAGAATGGTATTGAAAGACCTATTGCTTTTATGTCAAGAACATTAAATGAGGCAGAGAAAAAATATAGTCAAATTGATAAGGAAGCTCTCGCTTTAATTTTTGGAGTTACAAAATTCAATCAATACTTATGGGGTCGTAAATTTACATTAATAACAGATTCAAAGCCATTAGTAAATATATTTGGTCCTAAAAAGGGTATACTACCTATAGCTGCTAGTAGACTTCAGCGATATGCACTATTGTTAACAGGTTATGATTATAATATAGTATATGTTAAATCAGATAAAAATAATGCTGATGCATTGTCAAGGTTACCACTGGAAAGAGTGGAAAGTCAGATAAAAAATGAGTATTCTTATTTAAATTTTTTGAATGATAATGTTAGTTTACCTATTGATTGTAAACAGATAAGAAAAGAAATTGCTTGTGATTCAATATTATGTACTGTACAAAATTTTATAAATGGTGGATGGCCAAATCATATAGCTGATGATAAAATTAAACCTTACTTTTATAAACGTGAACAATTAACGGTAGAACAAGGAATTATTATGTATGGTTATAGAGTTGTTATACCTCACAAATTAATATCTCAAATTTTACAAGAACTTCATTCAACTCATTTAGGTGTGGTTAAAATGAAAAGTATAGCCAGAAGTTATTTCTGGTGGCCTTCAATAGATAAGGATATAGAATTATTGGCAAATAGTTGTTCTGCATGTATTTCTGAAAGACCAAATCCTCATAAAGTAAATTTACATGTATGGGAATATCCAAAACAACCTTGGTCTCGATTACATATTGATTATTTAGGTCCATTATATGGTAAATATTATTTTGTATTAGAGT
Organism: Morpho deidamia; assembly: GCA_947086505.1. NCBI lineage: Eukaryota > Metazoa > Arthropoda > Insecta > Lepidoptera > Nymphalidae > Morpho > Morpho deidamia. Next base: position 12,173,564 of record CAMTZC010000010.1, read on the forward strand.
GTGCATATACAAAATGGATTGAAGTAGAAGAAGTAAATTCAACTTCAGCTAGTCAAGTAATTAAAATTCTTAAGAAATTATTTTGTACTTTTGGTTATCCAGACTTAATAGTCAGTGACAATGGTCCTCCATTTCATTCAATGGAATTTACATTATTTTTGAAAAGTTGTGGTATAAAACAGTCATTTTCACCGCCTTATAATCCATCAACAAATGGATTAGCAGAGAGTGCAGTTAAATTAATTAAAAAATGCATTAAAAAAGCAGTGTATGAAAAGAAAAATATAAATGATTGTATAAATTATTTTTTATTAATGTATAGAAATTGTAAACATTTAACAACAGGGGAAAGTCCAGCTTACTTAATGTTTAAGAGAAATTTAAAAAATAAATTTAATTTGTTAAAACCATGTACTGAAAATTATGTTCAGAGTAAGCAGGAAATACAAAAAAGATATGCAAGGGGAAGTGGTTTAAGAGAATTATATATAGGAAAATCAGTGTTAGCTAAAGATTATAGAAGTAATAGTAATAGATGGACTGAAGGAGTTGTATATAAGAAACTTGGTCCTGTAACATGCTTAGTTAAATTACATGATACTGGTATTATTTGGAAAAGACATATAAATCAATTATTAGATAACAAAATAAATAAAGAATATACTAAACCATTTTCAGTTATTAACAGTGATATAAATAATAAAAATCAGAACTCAAATTTTGTAAATGATTCTATGAATTCTCTTCAAGATTCAGATAATGTTTGTTTAAAAGATTTAGTGTACAAAAGTGATTGTATTGAAGGTGAGATTTTGCCTTCTGTTGAAGAAAACATATTAGAAAAATCTCCTACTAAAACCATGACTACTTCACAAAAGGCAGAACCTACACCATTAGTAAAGAAAAGACCTATTAGAATTAGAAAACAAACTGATAGATTTCATATATAATAATATAATTAGTAATATACATATATATAAAATACATAATAATAAGTTTGTATGTAGTATTTTTGTTAAAACATAAAAATAAAAAAAAATCATAAAAAAGATTTTTGTAATGTATAGTTAATAAGAAATATATATAATATCTTTACATATAATGTATGTAACTTTCAAATTAAGGAGGGGAGAGTTGTGATGTATGTTATCTGTCACTTGTCCGTGGCACTTCCCTTCTTCCGTGGAACTCGATTGTAATGGCTGTGTGCTGCTGTGTGCTAATAAATTTAATAAGTTACAAGTCTACAGAATATTATTTCCCAAGTAGAACAACCCCAGACGCAACACTAAAAATCTAGTAAAGCATACCTTAATTTTATAATAAATAAAGAAGTACTGAATAGAATTTTCAAACCAAGACAGTGAATAATATTAATATGATATTTTTATTATCAGGTGAGATTAGCAAAAGCATATTATATTAAGTGCGATGGGTATTCCATTACGTCAGAGTTAGTTACTTTGAACACATTTTATGTTAATCAAGCATTATTGTGTAAATGTTTCGCTTCCGAATTCTGGATGAACGCTGTGCCAAAATTTCCGGAGTTTGGCTCAACAAATTCGTTAAACTTAAATATTCACCTTATTATTTAGTCATTAAAGAGTACATCATGTAAAAGTTCTTCATTGTGGTTATGTATATCAAATAGACTGAATGTGAACGGTTCCGGTAAATGCTTACAAATTCCGGATGGTGTGGTTGCTGTATGGATTATCCGGATATTAGATTCACCTCTTGTCTACAAACTTAATGTTTATCTTATTATTTAGCAGTCGAATACATCATGAATATAAAAACAAAATTTATCACACATCGTCATGATATCTACATAATGTAGATTAAGTTATATATTTTGTTGACAGCTAACAAAGTCGGAGTTGCACTGTATTATTAATTAACTTTGTATCTACAGGTTGGCAACATACTCAAATATTTGCCTTCTTTTCGTCGTCGAAAACTAAATGGTATTATAAAATCGGATAGGTAGATAGATATATTAGTTTAACTTACTTTTTACTTATTAACAAATACTATTTACAAATGAAAAAATACTGTATATTTTTTACTTTTGTATATTATTTTTTATTGTACTTTACTTTAAGTGCTGTATAATAAATACATATTTATTATATACATTTATTATTATATACAAACAAAAATGTATTATTATATACAAACATTTGTATGTTTAATTAAAATGTTTAATTAAAATGTTAAATTAAAATTTCGTTTACATTTTTCATTAATTCTGAAAAAAAACATACCTTATTTATTTAATACCTTTATGATATTATATTATATTATATTCGAGAGCTGTGATAGCTCAGCGGTGAGACCGTGCGACTCTTTTCAGGGGAACTCAAGTTCAAACCCGGACAGGCACCAATGGGTTTTTTTTATTAAAACTTATGTGTCTAATTGATAATTGCAATTAATCACACGCTTTTCGGTGAAGGAAAACATCGTGAGGAAACCTGCATATCTCTAGCGAATTCTGAAGATATGTGTAACCTACCAACCCGCATTGGAGCAGCGTGGTAGGTCTTAGCTCCAACCCTTCTCTCCGGAAATGGAGAGAGGAGGCCTATTCCCAACAGTGGGATTGTAACAGGCCGCTACTTTATGATATTTATATTTATTAAATACCTTTACACACAAACCGTTCGAGTATTTATCACTTTTTTAATATTATCTTTCGAATTCTAATTTAATTCGAATCTTTCTATTTATGTCCAAAATGTTACCGGCAAGAGATTCCTGTTATCAATAACGCCGTTTTTGTTATACATACTTAACTGTCAAGTGTCGAAGTTTAAAATATAATGTATTAATTATGAATTAATGAATTAATTAATGTTACTTAACTTAATTTCTATTCTATGATTTTCGGATATGCATAGCATAGTCATATGCATAGCTGACTCGGTGGTCCCGGATGGTGTGGTCAACCGACTCAATTTCCGGATTAGGCGTCGATTATACAACACTTCTGCCCGAATAAAATCATCCAAAGCTCTAATTCTGGACCAGCCCTCGGGCGTTGCTCAAATATTTAACAGCCGTCTAAATTTCAGTTCCCTTTTGTTTTAAGCTTTTAAAAACAGGCATGGACTGCGAAAAGAAATAAAATTGTAGGCTTTCTAAAACTCGTAACCTTAATAATTAATGCCCTAGTAATTCCGTTTGGTAAATAAATAATGGAACTGCTTGAGTTAGGATAAATTGAAAGACACCCCCTTAAAAATAAAAATTCTTCTAATTGATAAACTGTGTCACTCATATTTATAACTGAAAATTTAATAAACGCAATATACAATGTTTTGTTTCTAACTTTAGTGTTAGAAACGAAAAAGAAATTACATAAAATTCAAGTTCAAAAATATTCTTCAATCAAGTAAACCTTTAAACAAGTGCTTTTGAATCGCCAACTCTACTGCTGGTTCAGAAAGCTGTTTAGTGAGAGGAGCCAGCAAGAATCTCGGCTGAGCTGTTTTATAAAAAAATACTTATAACCAGCTACATTTTGACATTACTATCTTGCATAAGATCGAAGAGTATCACGAGTATATCCACGCATTATATGTAATCTTATGCAATCTTCAATAGTATAGTAGGCTTTTTATATCAGCCTCCTTTTTATAGTTGTTTACAATGCTTTAATGACACAGCTAAAACTAATTGGAGAATTTTATTACAGATACTTATACGCTAACTCTAATTTTAATATATGTGGTAGGAAAAGGGCAGGAGACTGTTGATAAAGTGTTCATTTTTTTCTGGATTAACTTGTTTTATCTCCCCGACAGGTTGTTCCTGTATCCGCTTCACATCGACCCATGGTAAAGAGCGGGGTACATTCAGTAGCCCCGACTACCCCCTACCGTACCCACGGGGTGTCTGCCTATTGTACACTTTCATTGCCGCACCGCATCAGATTGTGGAGCTGATGTTTACCGACTTTGACATCTTTAAGGAGGATCTTGAGTAAGTCTTTATATATATTTATTATTTCTATTAACAAAAGTAATGATTAAATTTATTTTGCTATAATCTGCGATACTGTAAATAAAAAATTATATAATATTTTTTTTACACGTGTTCAGAGGTAAAATAAAAACAAATGGTGAGGTTGAACCGATTACCATATAATAATACTTGTTTGGATAATGCTCCGCTTTGCGATTTTATCATGGAGTCTATCTCCTGATGATGCCTCGGCTGCGGGGCGAAGCAATTGTTGAGTTTGTGATAGTGAACGTGTGTAGTGCTTGTGTATTGCGGTGGCAGTGGTGGAGGTTTGTGCATATTTTGTGCAGGTTTGTTCACTATACATTTCGCACTATATATATTTTCTATTGACTGTATCGTGGATTATAGCAAAATAATTACTATCATTATTTTTGTATTATGGATCTTCGCAAAGTAACGCCTAATTCTATAGATTATTCCTATTAACTTTATATAATACTAAACTCTCATTACTCTTTATAATTTGAAAAATCAGCATCATCATCATCATTTAATATCATTAATATTTAATTATTTTAATAGTTACAAAATAATTTGCGATCCGGGAGGAGATTCAAATCAAGAATCCACTTTCTTATGACAACATTCGGGAAACTTCACGTAACAAATGTTTGAAAACCGTATAATGAATTTAAAGTCAGTTGTATCTGCTATTTATACCTGTCATATTATTGATGCCAGTACCCCCAGTTTTATATAGTTAGATAATATAGTACTTGTTCAAAAGGTTTCCAACTTTTGGAAAACAAATTGCTTTATCACCTTTTGCACAGGAAACTATAAATTAAGTAGCAGCCTGTTCATATCACACTTCTGGATAAAGGGCTATCCTCTACTTTGAGATAAGAAACATGCTGCTATATTGTGGATTTCTTTACGAACTGTGCAACTCAGGTGTCAACACAATGTTTTCATTCACTGTTAAGCGTACTACTATATATAATTTTAATCAATTTAATTCGTGATAAAAATCAAACGCTCTCACTATTTGGTAGTGACGGGTTATATTTTGTGCGGATTATATGTATACCTTATGAATCTAAGGTATCTACACAAGAGTAGGTTTTGGTATTAAGATAGTTTTAGTTCGTTTTTTTTTCTCTGTGGCGTTAAAGTAAATAACGGAGAGCATCTCAGTTGCAACCAAAATGGCCTAGAATTTTATATTTAGAGACTGGTAACCACTCATGGTCAACCATTTCTGTGAAAGTAGATTTTGAACTTTCGCGGTGCATGCTTATCATTGCGTGAACACCGAGATAAATTCGTGTTACCTTCATATTAGGTTTGCGTTTCAGCACCGCATCCACCGCAGTCAAGAAAGAACCGTTGAACCTAACCTAACCTAATAGTAATTTGAATTTATTTCAATGTAACCCGTTTGTGTACATTTCTCATAATTCTGAATTACCAAATTCTTCAACAAGATTTTATTTTACAGTCGCTGCTTCAATTTAAATTGCCTTAAAATTACAATTGGATATAATTTAAACAATATGTACATAACAAATTTTATTTATTAAATCATTTGAAATGAAATGCGAAATAAATAAGCGAAGAAAGTGGAATTAATATCCTCGTAGTTTTAGACTTGTAAGGCTTTTTTATTAGGTTTCCTTAAGCCAGAGAGTGTAGCGCAGAATTGTTTGTAATCTATGAAATTGTATCCATCTTTCTGTATGGTGGGTGCTTCGTCTAAGGCGTAGTCCGCTTCTTTTTCGGTAAAACGGTCACCCCATGTCATTAAGTCGTGACGAATTCTGCAAACATTCAGTTATATTAGAACGAGCAAATTATCATAAAAATGTGAATACATCGAACAAAATTATTTATTAGAATCGGTGGTTCTTATACTCCATATAAAAAAATGAAACATTATACACCGTAATACTACTAATATTACTTTTAAACAAAAATAAATAAGTCCATTATTAAGAACATTAATAACGCCGTGTGGTATCCGGCAGAATAGAATAGACCACCCTCCGAGGTGTCGTAAGAGTCGACTAAGGTATGTGCCATGTGGTATCCGGCTGCATAAATTAGACCACTCTCATTTCTTACCGAGGTGTCGTATAAGGCGACTAAGGTAAGTTAACGTCAGGCAGGCGGCCGGTCGTAAAATACGTAGCCAAATCATGTGACAACATGTTTGTAACATGTTGCGCCGACCCCACTTAGAGTGGGATAAGGGCAGTTGCATGATTATTAAGAACATTAATAGTTTTTTTCAGTAGCATTAGGCGTCAATGATAAGCTTGTCTTTGATATGTCACACATAGAATAGAAGAGCACTGCCAGCAGTTCCCAGGAGAGGAGGTCTATGCTTGGGAATAGGCGTCTTCTCCGTTTTTGGAGATAAGTATTGGAGCTATGAATTATCACGCTGTTTCAATGAGGATTCGTAGGTTACACATATCCCCAGAATTCTCTAGAGATATACAGGTTTCCTAACTATGTTTTCCTCCACCGAAAAGCGTGTGATAACTTGCAATTATCAATTAGATACATAAATTTTAACAGAAAATTCATTGGTGCCCGCCTGCAATTTGAACCCGTAACTCCTCGAGAATGTTGCACGGTCCAACCGCTGGGCTATCACAGGTATATAACAAAATGACAAACATTTTTTTATTTGGATAAATTTTGTTACAGAGAAAAAAAAAGGATTTCTTTTATACAAACTTTTGTACGCGAGTGGAACCGCAAGGTAATAGTCAATAAACATTGATATTTATGTGGGCTTACTATCACCTGAACTTACCTGGAAGATAAATGTTATTTCAATCCATAATAAATTAGCCTGGAACTAAATTTATCCGTCAATGTAGAACCCTATTAATCGGTTGAATACGTTATTGGTTAATCGCTTGGAGACTTGTTTTTTCAACGCATCTAATATTCAGGTAAAGAAAGAAAAGTAAAAATACTTCGCTCTTTTATAAACTTGAACTAATGTATAATAATTAATTGTATTACCTTTTTTCCTAGAATAAATTATAAATTACGATTGCTAATATCTTTTCTTATGCTTTAATGGAATATGAAGGCAGGCAGTGATATACATTGCGAGTACTTCATATCGAGTGTATTCAAGGTTCCCTTTATCAAGATTCAATCTATTCCGATATCAATAAACATTCATCGCTTTGCAATCGTCTCACGAATTCTGCATGTTTTAGGTATTAACACGGATAGTTGACTGTACTTTTAGCAATACCAAAATTATTCATAATTTTTTGTATTATTTCACATTAACATTAGTATAGATAAAATATTCGCTTTTGGACTATTTAAGATAACAAGGCAATGAACTCATATGGCGTGAGGCCAACAACCACTGAACAGGTATTACGTACTTTAATTAAGCACACGCGACTGGTTTATCGATTTTCCAACATCATACTTCACGTCATTGTGTCGAAACTATACGTATCTAAGAAAGTTAATCTGTTTTGAAAATTTTCCCTTTGCTAAAACCGACATATATGCTTTCCTACGCTTTCCACTAAGGCCTACCACGCTACATGGCATGACACTCATATCGTAACATTTCCTTAGACACATCAGTTTTTATTGAAAACTCATTGGCTATTGAATTTTAACCCGTAAACCTCTAAAAAAAAAAATTACGCGCGTTCACCATTAGACTAAATTTACAGTGCGATTATTAAAAGAAATTGGCTATTTAGCTACTCAATATTTAATGAACTTGGCAACTTACAATATATCATACTTTAATGTTGAGAGACTGGCTATACTCACGTCTTATTTTATCCGATGAGCCCGACTAGTTTCAAGCCCATACGGGGCTCTTATTCATGAGCTCTTTACGCGGCGTTATCGCGGCGGGAACTGAGTGAACGTAAGTATAGCCGGTCTCTCAACATTAATTATGAATACCCCTCACGATAGTTTAAATACTTAATTACTATTACGTGATATGTAATGTATAGAACTAGAGGGAGACCGAAAAAGAGACGGTTGGATTATGTGAAGTATGACATGCATATAAGAAGAGTAGCTCAAGAGTTGACGAATAACAGGAAAGAACAGAAGCGAAAAACATCATATGCCGGCGCCACTTAGAACGGGATTATCATTCTCCTGCCCTTATACCAAGTATATATCCAAGCCAATAGTAGAATAGACCACCCTCAAATCTTACCGAAGTGTAGTAAAAGGTAAGTTGACGCCAGGCAGGCGCCGGTCGTAAAATACATAGTCAAATAATGTGAAAAGAGAACGAAGGCAAAAATATGTTGTGCCGACCCCACTTAAAATGGGATAAGAACAGGAAAATGGTGATGATGATTACTATTACATGATATCTCAATTTACATCGAATTACTAACGACTTTTTTCGCGTCACTTGAATCGGTTAAATTGCCCTAAATTTACTCCTAATACCATATCCAATCAATACATTAGTTCACGAAGGAAAAATGGGAATTTCTAATCCATAAAAATGATGTATTTGTATCCTACCTAGAGCTATAACGGATAAGCTGTGAAAGCGTTACAGACAGACAAAAACTTTCAACATACTTTCGCCTTGATAACATTTGTATAGACATATATACCTATGAGATAAGTTAAATTTGGTTAAAAGGATTTATTTATCATTCTCATCGGACAAACAAATTTGTTTCGTAAAAGGCCCCTTGTCGCGTTTTTTCTCAATGGCTTCACCGAAATATATTTCTCAAGAACATGCCAAAAGTTTATTCAGAATATGTTGGCCTATTTGTCATCTTCATTTGTGACAAAACACTACTCCCCAGAGGGACGATCGTCTCGGTATCACGGGCAAGCATATCATATATCTAAATGAGGGAAATAAATTGTCTTTAATATATAATTTATGGTATTGTAATTTTTAAGTAATGAGAAATCACATGATTTGGAGATGAACTCAACTGCTGATATATAATAAATAATTATAATAAATAATAAATAATAATGGGGTATAAGTAATTAAAGATAAATAATTACTTAATACTAAAACGTAAACTGCGGCAAAGTAAAAGTAAAGTTACGACCTTTTACCATCCCACTTCTGGGTCTAGGCCTCTTTTTTTTTGGATAAAAGCGTTGGAGTTTAGATCCACCACAATTGAATTCACCAGAGATATGCAAGTTTCCTCACTATGTTTTCCTATATCAAAGAGTGTGTGATGAATTGCAGGTATCAATTAGATACATAATTTTTAACCGAAAAACCCATTAGTGCCTGCCCGGGGTTTGAACACATGACCCCCTCCAACGCCACCTACGGTCTCACCGTAGCGATATTACAGCTATAATAAGCCGTACGATAAAAACGGCAAAGTATTATTTAAATTTATTATTTTTGACCTTTGGATAACGGTGTTAGAGAGTTCCTTTCTATATTTAAAATGTAGTCAGGTTAACCCTGTGAGTGAATATGGCTGGTTTCTACGTATAATATGACAAGCTTTTGCCCGCGGCTTCGCTCGCGTGGAATTTGGTCTGACACATTTTCGCTATAGATCACTTTAGATTTAAAAAAAAAATTAATATTCAAAAACATATATTTAATTTCTCGTACATCCAAAATTTCAGAACTTCAAAACTTACGAATTCCAAACAATCTTCGTGCGCCGCGCATAGTAGGCACTCTATGGTGCTCCATTGAAGTCAATCATATCGTGATAACTTTTAAATTATTCGGCCAAATTACATAGTGTGAAAGACAAAGTTTGTCTACATGAAATACTGAAAGCGACAAATGTACTGACTTTTATTTAGAACTATTCAAAACAACCAATACTACGGTATATTATATTATCTTTGTGTAACTCAATGGTTTAGGTAGCGTACGCCAAGATGGCTCTGAGCCATCTTGCCAGGATTTTTCCGCCTTTATTTACATGTATCGTAATATTACGTCAAATCATAACAAATTGTAGCCTGTATGTTATCCCGATGTATAATCTATATAACTGTAAAGTTTCATCCAAATCCGCCCAATAGCTTTTTCGCGAAAGAGTAACAAACATCCATCCATACTCACAAACTTTCGCATTTATAATATTAGTAGGATAGGATTAGGTTATACCCTCAGAACATATTAATTCTTTTATTCATTTAAGAGGAAATAAAGCCACAATAATTGTATTATAGTCGCGTAAGTAATAAGCAAGCTTCGGCAAACTATCTTCCAAGTTATCCAATCTTCGCGGTATTGATGACTAAGTTTGGTCAGACGAAGATTTATACGTTTAATAGGTAAGTTTTGATATTTACCCGTGAAGATCTTTCAGACGCATAGTTTCAGATTCTGGAGTTTAATTATTGTCTTGTTGAATAGAAAAACCAATAATCAATACGTACAGCTTAACTGCTAATAAGCTGAACGGGTTGAACTGTTAATGTATATTGAATAGTATATTAAAACGATACATAAACGATATTATAGCCATGAATATAGCTATAGAATATAACTAAACGGAAATAAGGCATGACTCTTACTAAGCGAACACGGGCTCATACCTCATGCTATATTTACGTCTACTACTTACGTTTATATATAAATATAAATAAATGTATGTAGTTAATTGATATTCACAAGTTATATTTTAAAATTATATATGTACATATTTACCAGCCTGTCACCCATTACACGTGTATTAAGCTAGTTACATTGATTATCTATTAGATTCTAAAAAAAAAATCCGCAATCTATTTTAACTTTACCATTACAGCAGTTTAAAAACTCTATTTAAAAAAGGCTAATACAGAAATCTTACTATACTTTTAAGGATTACTTAGACAGTAAGAATGCGTGGATATAGCTACTCTTCGACCATGTATAAGACATCAATAACTATACGTAACTAGTAATAAGAATTATTCTTTGAAAAGAGCAACCGCCGAGTTTCTTGCTGGTTCTTTTCGGTTTCAGCTTTCCGAACCAGCAGTGGATGTTGACGATTCAAAAGCACTTGTTTACAAGTTTACTTGAATAAAGAATATTTTGAATTTGAATTTAAATTGGGGACGGACGACCGTGTATCTAATAGAACCTTATCTATTATCTCATCAAATTGTAATTTATGTTAGTAAATGATATTCATACAGCGACTGTTTATACAAACATTTTTTCCATAAATTCTAGAGAATTATGATAATTATTGAAATACACACCATATTTCAGCTTTAAGCTATGCTCTTATTAGATAAGACAAGACTTGGGAAGAGAAAATTCTGAAACTTTGACAAAACCTGCGATATTGGTAAATCGATCTCGAGAAAAAATTCAATTAGGTAAATTTTACGTCCAAAGTCTTTAGAGGTCGTAAAAAAGGCACATCGTAAATAATTCATCTAGTCACGTAACATTGAATTCTAATGCGCTAAGGAATCTTTTGAAACATTTCAGTACCTATTTTACATTATACATGCTTAACAGCATTCATTAGTTTGCAGACATAAGTAGGTTGAAACCCGAGGTTCTTAATTCAATTGTATTGTGTTCAATATTTGTTGAGTTTGTAATGTTGAAAATCCTTTTTATTTCAACAAATCTTCTAGAGTACGTTTTCAACAAAATTTCGTTAGGTTTGGTTCAGAATTTTGTAGTGTATGTATATTTAATTGAACTTTTGTTTTTTTTTCAATTCAATAATATAAGAAACGTGCATACAAAACCCTCGAAATGTGTAAAAAAATTGGAAGAATTTTGAAAAAAACATCCACTAAGGCTTTAAAAGTTAAAATGGAAATCTGTTAACGATTATGTAAATCAGTTGCTGATAAATATTCACTGCTTTCAAGATTGTGATTAAATTTTTATAGCATTGAAGTTAAGTATAATTAATAATAGATGGCATCACTGTTGAGATAAGTCTCACATTTGCTTTTATACTAATCCCACTGCTGTGCATAGGCTTCCTCTCTCCGTATTTGAAGAGAAGAGTTGGGGACCTAAGACCAACCACGCTGCTCTAATGCGGATTGTTAGGTAACACATATCCCACGAATTTTCTAGAGATATGCAGATTTCCTCAAGACGTTTTCCTTCACCGATAAGCGTGTGATAAATTGCAATTAATAATTGGACACATAAGTTTTAATAGAAAAACTCATTGGTGCTTGCCCGGAGTTTGAACTCATGAGAGTATTTAGAGATTCGCACGATCTCACCACTGGACTATCACAGCTTCGCGGAATTATGGAGGACTTAATAATTTCACCTGCAGATATGAATTCATACATGTATATTTCAGGACTAAATTCAATGTGATTTTGTTAAAGCTATAGGGAGACTGTATTTTGATTTTTTTTTTGAAGTAAACACAGTATCAAATTCAAATTGAAAATATTATTTATTCAAGTAAACTTGTAAACAAGTGCTTTTGAATCGTCAACATCTACTGCTGGTTCGGAAAGCTGTTCTTACCAAGAAGAACCAGCAATAAACTCGGCGGTTGCTCTTTTCAAAGAATAGTTCTTATTACTAGTTACATATAGTTATTGATGTCTTGTCTATCAACATCTAGTAGTATTAGTTACGAGTATTATGCACATTTGATGCCTGTTATCGTGTTACTATGTATCCTTGTATACTAACTGTTTTTATAGTCAAATCTCTTTGATTATTAAAACCGTTAGTATACAACACGAATGTTATAACAGCTAATAGATATACTTCAAGTATCTACAATATGCTATGAATAATAAAATTGTATACCTCTCCTCAGAGATGTAGCCTGTATTGTCAATATCCCAACGCGAAAGGGCGGCGATTAGGGTCTCCTCAGAATCAAGTTCGAGAGTTTTGTATCCCAGTAAATTGACGAAAGCGTCAAAATCTAAAGGATTGGAGGCCTGAAAAAAGTTTTTTTTTTAATTTTGCGTGAATAGATACCTTCATAGCGTTCGTGTCGTCTATACGTAAACTATTGGTTTACGCTGCTCCATTGCATTAGCTCAATCTTGATACGTCTTATAAAGGCACAGGTCACCATTGCAGTTCTTTAAGACCCGATAATTCAGTTCTATGTACCCCGCCTTCACTTCAGCAAAGTGACCCAATAGCTAATTAGTTCTATTGGTGGTTTTTCTTCTACGCATCTCCTTGTTTCTAATTTGATCACGTAGAGTCACTTCGAGCATAACTCACTACATCACCCGCTAAGTGAATCCAAGCTTTCACGCCTACTCTCAGGTTGACATTCATGCCATAAAATATATACATAAACTATCTCTATATAGAAGTATCAAATTGATTCCAAATGGCGGGACCATTAAGAATTAATTTGATGTCGTGGTGTTGATTGAACTAAAATCCAAACATCAATCATCATAATTTTTCTTTCAATCAGCAATATGTGTTAATAATCATCAACATTGCAATGCGATTTCCATATCCCACGATGGCAACGCTATTTTTATGCTCCCTATTTGTTATATATTGTTTGGAGATTCGGGGAGAATCTCCAAACAATATATAACAAATCAGTAATAAATACAGAAAAAATCCACCCGACATTAACATCAGCTAGGATCCAGCCTTACAGAAAGTAGTAATGACGTTCATAAGCTATTATATGCTGGAAGAGCGCTTTTACACTACCCACCACATTCTACACGTTTGGCGAATTTAGTTTTTTCGTGAAGTACTCTGATGAATCTTATATATCGAGTAAAGATCTACACGACATCATAAAGAATTTTCATGACGTGTGGTAGAACAGCTTTATGAGAAGAATGTCACGTAAGTAGTCAATCAAATTTGAATTTTAAATATCATCATCATTCATTCTCCTGCCCTTATCCTACTCTAAGTGGGTTCGGCACAACATGTTATAACATGTTGTCATATGATTTGGCTACGTATTTTACGACCGCCCTCCTGCCTGACGTCAACTTACCTTAGTCGCCTTTTACGACACCTCGGTAAGAAATGAGGGTGATCTATTCTATGCAGCCGGATACCACACGGCATTTACCTTAGTCGCTTTTTACGACACCTCGGTAAGAAAGGTGGGTGGTCTATTTTATTCTGCTGGATACCACAAGCTATTGAATTTTACACACTTGCACACTAAATTAATAGTGTTTTAGTGAAAATAGAAATATATAAACACTTATCATATATAACAGCCCACAACAATACAAGATCAATAAAACATTACTAAGTAGTTAACATGAAGTCGTAAATAGGATAAACGGACTGTTGATTGCTCATTGTAAGTAAACAAAAAGTTTTCACGTGAACATAAAAGTTTGTGTAACCGCCGGAATTGTGTAAATTGTTTATTCTTGCTCAGTGTTATTACAAACGGACCATAAACTAGGTTTTTTTTCAACAGTAGTAAACAGATCGGAAATTAAATAGCAATGTATTTGCCGAATGATGCTTATTTTACATCCGCTAAACATAACATGATAAATACATTCAATTACAAATAAATAGTCTTCAAATTTATACGGAACTAATCTGAGTCATACCGTAGTGATTTTATACAATATCAAGTATAGTATTTTTATGTAATATTTATCATCATTCATATTCATTCTCCTGTTTAAGTGGGGTCGGCACAACATGTTTTTCTCTTCCATTCTCTCTTATAATTCGTCGACTCTGGCGCTACTGCTATTATATGCATGTCATACTTCACACAATCCGGCCATCTCTTTTTAGGACTAACTTTAGTCACATGTCTATCCTCTTTCAACACCGTGTGGTATCCGGCATAGAATAGACCACCCTCCTTTCTTACCGAGGTGTCGCTAACGACACCTCAGTAAGAAAGGAGGTTGGTCATGTTGTGCCGACCCCACTTAGAGTGGGATAAGGGCAGGAGAATGATGATGATGTCTATCCTCTTTCAATATTTACCGTTATTATGTCATATAACAGATATTATGACAGCTGAGTGCGTAATTAACTAAAAATATATTAACTACGATATACTGCAATGCTAGAAATTAGAACGACATAATTTTAAATAGCTATTTGACAATCGTATTATTTATGTGACATTTTATTTATAATCAAACATAACAGTCACCGGGAAAATATATGAAATGAGCTAGACTAGACTGCTTTTAGGAAATATTACCACGCCGAATATTTAAGTTCCAACAAGCATTCCAGATATATTATTATAATTCAATAGAATTGCTAAAATCTATCACCTATTCGGGATGAGGTCTTTTGATAATAATAAATGGATAGACGGAAACGGAAACTTAATGGATAGACGTGGGTAGATTTCATTAACTCCACGTCGCGAAGACAAGACTAAATTCAAAAGAAAGACTTATCTTCTTTTTTCTCCTACCTTTATTCTACTCTAAATGGGGTCATTACAACATGTTTTTCTCTATTATCTTATATCCCAGTAACCATGTTGTATTTGGATTTGGCAAGTATTTTATGACCGGTCGCCTGCCTGACGCCAACCCTCCTTGGGAATTACGAAGGCCTACTTTGCCCGGTAGGACAGCGGTGGACGTTGAGGTCATACCGTCCAATTCACCTTAGTCGCCTCATACGACACCTCGGTAGGAAGTGAGGACGGTCTATTCTACTCTGCGGATACCACACGGAATTCTGGGAGGGAGAAGTTGGAGATGAGTCAATATGGGGCAGGATGCAAGAAAGTTATTAAAGCGATTAGGATTTGATACTACTACCTGGAAGGTAAGGAAAAGGCAGTAGTAGCTCGGGAGGCTGGGTTCGCATACCCGTGTACCTCTAGGATTGGAGGTACCCCTGACCACTCAATAGAAAGACTTCATCATTCTCCTGCTCTTATTCCATTCTAAGTGGGGTCGGCACAACATGTTACAAACATGTTGTCACATGATTTGGCTACGTATTTTACGACCGGCCGCCTGCCTGACGTCAACTTACCTTAGTCGCCTTTTACGACACCTCGGTGAGAAAAGAGGGTGGTCTATTCTATGCAGCCGGGTACCACACAGCACATACCTTAGTCGCCTCTTACGACACCTCGGTAAGAAAGGAGGGTGGTCTATTCTATTCTGCCAGATACCACACGGCACACTGAATAGAAAGACTTATAAGGCCGAAAATAAAAAGCCAACTCCGATTAAAAACTTGCAAAGGTATTTACTTTAAATAACGTAAAGATTTATCGATTGTTTCAATATGTAAAACATTTCACTCATCTTACGCCACACCAAATACATATATCATATTTATATCAACAAAAATTATACCAGGGTAAATGTAAGTGACGGAATACTGCAATAAAATGTCTTAAAAGGCCTTGTCTAAAGCTACAGTAAAGTACATAAATGGAAAATGTTAGCTCGCAAAGTGAAAATGTTATAGCCAGTATGTGGTATCGTTAATGAAATAGAAGTACACCTCTAGACATCCTTCAGCCTTTTACGTCGACATTCCAGCTACGTCAACTTATATAGGCTTTTACGAGGACAAGGTGGCAAAGGACCGTGTCTGTGTGTTACAAATGACACCTTACCTCTGAAAGCATGGTCTTTATCATTTGTTCGTCGATTCTTTCGCCAAGACTAACCAGCGTTCCACGAAGATCATTGTGATCAATACAACCATCACCATCCAGGTCAAAGAGAAGAAATGCCTGTCAAAATACAATGGTTATCAAGATATATTAAACTCTTAACCTCATTCATATAACTAAAAGGATAAGTGAAGGATATTTTTCTTGTGATAATATTTATACATATTAAATTGGACTGGCCCGTTAACGCAGTGGGTAGTGACTCTGCCTTCAGCTCCGAGGGCCGCGGGTTCGATTCCCGCCAAGGGCCAACATTTTCTATAAACAATTTGTTGGTTACAAAAGTAATAATAAAATTATTTTGCTATAATCCGCGATACAGTAAATAGAAAATATATATAGTGTTAAATTTATAGTGGACTATCCGTTTTTTCATACCCTATACATGCAGGATTCGTAAACACACATGCACAAACCTCCACCACTGCCACCATAATACACAAGCACTACACACGTTCACTATCACAAACTCAACAATCGTTTTGCCCCGCAACCGAAGCATCATCAGGAGATAGACTCCACGACAATACCGCAAAATTGGGTATGAAAAAACGGATAGTCCACTATACATCTAACACTATATATATTTTCTATTCACTGTATCGCGGATTATAGCAAAATAGTTTTAGTATTACTTTTGTATTATGGATCTCCGCAAAGTAACGGCTTTGTATTTAAGTATGTATTTAAAATTATATAAGTAGTATATTTACTAGTTGTCCGTCACCCATAACACAAGTATTAGGTTATATACTTTGAGGATGGACGACCGTGTGTGTAAGTGTCCCATATATTTATTTAAATTCACATTACTGTCACAAAATTTTTCTTGAATTTGAATGAAATTTTGAATATAGAAATAAATAATAATAAATAAGTTAATCATAATAGAGAGAGACATGATATCGCAGACTTTTCGTAGTATTATTGTAGATCTACAATCTCCTAGTACATTACTTTAGTTTATCTCTGTTGGTTTATGTAGCGCACGCGGGTAAATCTCCCAGCAGTCAAGTTTTTTTTACAACCGCGGGACCTCTTCAATACAATTTACATAAAAAGGTAATCTACTATTAACCTAAACCTTCAAGATGAATTGCACTATCTTTTAATAAAACCATATGAAAATGCGTTCAGTAGATTTTGAGAAAATCGATTACATACATACAGACAGACAGCTTCTGGGGACCCTATATAATAAGTATGGATAGATCCTGGTGAGTTCATATTTCAAGCTAACCAATGTATGTCAGAAGTACATTCTCATATAACACCACTAGTCAGGTCATGCACTAAGTGTAATGTCCTCTCATACAACGTAGTATTTAGTACTTCCTTTGTGTGCGAAACTTTCTTAATTAATACGTGCTTGTGCTCCCTAATTTACGTAACAAGAACGCGCTCTTGCTGTAAAACCGCACAACTAGTGGATAGAAAACAAGAATTTATATTATAAACATGGCAGTCATTGCCATTACTAATGGACTTAATACTTATCCTTGCTTTATATTGTTGATTATTTATAAGGGCTTTTGTTGTCTAGTTGCAACAGTATTGCAATTAACCACCATATTTCGTAGATTTCAGAGATGTGTGAATAATGCGTGGACCATACTATAAGTTTGCTGATCTTATATTGTGGAAACGAAATGAGTTCCATATAAAAACTTTTGCTGAAAATCATATTTACAATTATGTTTATAGTAGAGACAAAAGAAAGCTAAGCGTGTCGCGAAGCTGAAGTGGCGATGTGCGGGGCACATAATCCGGGCTACCGATGGGCGCTAGGGTTTTAATGTGTTGGAATATCGACCTCGCACCGGAAAATGCAGCGTCGGTGGACCGCCTACGAGGTGGACTGACAACTTTTAAAAGCTCGCGGGAAGCCACTGGATCCAAACGGCAGTAGATTGTGTGGTTTGGAGATCCCGTAAAGAGTCCTATAGATATATCTTGAGAAAACCTGCACATTTTTATTGAATTCCTAGGATATGTAAAAAGTAAAAGTAAAGTAACAGCCCGTTGTTATGCCCACTGCTGGGCTAAGGCCTCCTCTCTCCGTTTTTGGAGAGAAGGATTGGAGCTAAGACCTACCACGCTGCTCCAATGCGGATTGGTAGGTTACACATATCCCTAGAATTCTCTAGAGATATGCAGGTTTCCTCACGATGTTTTCCTTCACCGAAAAGCGTGTGATAAATTGCAATTATCAATTAGACACATGAGTTTTAATAGAAAAACTCATTGGTGCCTGCCCGGGTTTGAACTCGTGTTCCCCTCGAAAGAGTCGCACGGTCTCACCGCTAGGCTATCACAGCTAGGATATGTATCCTCTGCTAATCTGTACAAAAGCAATCGTGGTTTGTCACTTCTTTACTCAAAGGAGAAAGCTTTTACCGATCGATTCTTTCAAGTTTTGTCTGAAACATTCCCGGAATAAGAATTATGTATTGTGTTCTATGTGTTTTGTCAGTTACAGACCTAATAGTACGCAATCATTAAGATAGATACACAATTTATTAAAGCAATAACTAAAGATATCACGAAATCGACAAAGGCATAAATCAAAATACCTCTTTCAATTCGAATATTTTAGTTTCGTCGAGCTCTGCTAAAACATTGGCCGGGACGGAGAGAGATTGCCGCGCACCCCGGGAGCTAGGATAAGATCGTGGCTCTTCAAGGATGACGTCACTGCTTTCGGATAGAATTGATCTGAAAAAAAATCGCATATATAAAACGCATATATGTATAATGCCAGCTTTTTACCGATAATTAATCTACGTGAGCGTCAATACCAATATAGTAAACTACAACTAACTCCAAAAATAACATCAATCTGTTTCCATGTTGAACTATAAAGAAGGACAAATAAATGTACACATTTGCACTATTAATATTGATTTTCAAATCTAGTACTCCTACTGTAAGTTTATTTTATGTCACACATTTATATAAAACTCTTTTTGAACACGATTACTATTTATTTTAATTATAATTCACTATTAATCATTTTTGTACAGACGCTTCAAAGATTTGTAATGAATTAAATATACAATATTTTGCCAGATTTTCCTTTAGGCTTTCTATGTGTACAGCGAAAATTATAATTACGAACTGTGTTAAGGAAAACTTTATAATTACCACTCACTAAATCATGTAAAATTGTTTACAGTGAACGAAAATATTATTAAAACAATTAATAAAAAGATATTAAAATAAGACCTGCGACTTTGTTGACATACCGTTCAGGTATGTCAACAAAGACCTGGACATGAAAGAATGACTAATAAATACAAATCAGACAAACGGACAAACGTAAACTTTTGCATTAATAAAATGACATAGATTTATATGTTGATACAATTTGAACTTATATTTGC
Organism: Morpho deidamia; assembly: GCA_947086505.1. Taxonomy (NCBI): domain Eukaryota; kingdom Metazoa; phylum Arthropoda; class Insecta; order Lepidoptera; family Nymphalidae; genus Morpho; species Morpho deidamia. The sequence continues at coordinate 12,193,527 of CAMTZC010000010.1, forward strand.
TTTTAATGTGGTCAAAGAAACAATTGGATTGTAAATAACGTAATAAATAACATAATTTATAAAATTGATTACGTGAAAACGTTATTACAATACGGAAAATCGTAACCAATAAGAAAGATACGTGTGAATGACGTAAGTTAGTTTATAAATTCGTTTTTTTTATTTCCATCTTTTTCTATCTCAAAATGGTAAAATCCAAAAAGCTCTTACACTTTTACAACGTATCTTAGCAAATGTAATGTTCCTTATAGAACCCATACTTAAGATTCGATCTCAATACAGTGACAAAATCCTATAAAAAACCTTAAGAAGTAGCTCTAGAGCTAGCTTAGATATTTATACTCACTCTCCAGCAGGAGCGGATGACAATAGATTTTCCTTAAATTTCTTAATTTCGTCTTGTCCTGGATCAGATTCTTTTCTACGAGTTTTCTCGCTTTTGCTTTTCTAAAAGAATTTTTTTTTTATACAAATCAACAAAAATATTTTAAGTACCTCCACTGAATGCCCTCTTTATAGCATTAGTTTTTTTTCCAAGTAGAAAGATATTAATTAAATAAAGATATTTGCAAAAAAAATAAGCAATGAAAATTCCAAAATACTGTTAAAGACAAAATCAAATATTAATCCTAACCTTAACCTAAATTCTCTTATATGACAATCGTTTCGCAGGCATCCCAATAAAATATGAAACTTTCATCAACGTGGTGACAACGTATTCCACAAGTACACAGACTTGTTCTGCCATAGAGTCATTAAACTACACTAGGGGAGCCAGGCCAAAATGGGCGATTATGATAATAAAGAGAAAACTAATGAATTTTTTGTTTGTTTTTTCTTCTTCTTCTTTCTCCTACCCTTATCCCACTCTAAGTGGGGTCAGTACAACATGTTTTCCTCTTCCATTCTCTTCTATCATTCGTCAACTCTGGCGCTACTCCTTTTATACGCATGTCATACTTCACACATTCCAACCATCTCTTTTTAGGCCTCCCTCTAGTCACATATCCATCCACATTCATATTCAACACTCGCTTAGTCACATGATCTTCATCCCTCCTCATTACATGTCCATACCATCCCAATCTTGCACCTCTCATCTTTTCCATAATGGGCGCAACTTTCATACTTCCCCTAATATACTCATTTCTTATTTTATCTAGTCTTGTCACACCACACATCCACCTTAACATCCTCATCTCATTTGCATGCACTCTTCTTTCATCCATCTTTTTCATTGCCCAACATTCTGATCCATACATTACAACAGGTCTAATGACTGATTTATAACTATTAAATGTATATCATAGATAATAAACTAGTATAGTGTTAATGGACATTGAAAAGACTATTCAGTTATCGTTTGTGTTAGTATTAAGTAGTAAGTTGTTAAGACGATAACCTCGAAAAAGAATAAAAAATAATGAAATGGACCTTGTTCGTACGATAGCTCTGTGAAATGTCGGTATAACAGTTATTGTAACCATAGTTATTTCGGTTGATACATTTGTAACAAAAAGGCTTTCGTTTGATTGTAGGATCAAATATCCGAACAAAAGGTATTATATATTTGGAGCCCTAATAACCTGTGATGTATATCTATTTCATTCATAGTTTCTGATAGACAATTTATGACCAAAAAGTCGTATATTGTAAAAAAAAATGTATTTATAAATTTAGATAACTTTTAAAATATAGTTTATGTTACAAATGGATAAAGCAATGTCAAAATTGAAATTTGAAATATCGTTTTTGCGTTACGAAGTTAGAAATTTTAAAATTTAATATTGTCTGACCAAATAGTTGGTTTTAATTTTATTAAATGCTTAAGGAGAGATATTGCGAATTGTAATACAGATTTTAATTTATAGTACAATTAATTTATAGAATTAGGCGTTATTTTGCATAATTCGTTAAGATAAGAAATATTTCGTAAAAGTTCACGACAAAATTCATGAAATTTTATGGATTACTAAATCTACAGATCCCTCCGTGTGGTATCCGGCTGAGTAGAATGGACCACCCTCTTTATTACCGAGTTGTCGTAAACTACGACTAAGGTAAATTGACGTCACGCAGGCGGCCGGTCGTAAAATACGTAGCTGAATCATGTGACAACATGTTTATAACATGTTGTGCCGAACCCACTTAAAGTGGGATAAAGGCATAATGATGATGAATGAATGTATAGATCGCTATCCATTTTAATACATAAAAAATAAAAGATTAGTAAACCGCACTTACTAGAGACCACGGGCACCACATTACATTAGCACTGCACGTATTGTATAAGAATATCGAATATCGAATCTTACACTATTTACTAAGACCTTCTCAGGAATAGTTTGCCTCGTAAGCGAAACATTGTCGTGTTAACTCCTTGATTTTAAATTTAAGGTTAAGAAATTTAAGGTCAGTACCTTAAATTTCTAATCCAGACAGTGGATATGGTGTGATTCTATGGCATTGAATATGTATGTTTATTAGTCTGAACAAGTACACCGTGGCTTCTAAGACAATGAAATTAGTGAAGCAGAGATAGAAAAAAAAACAATCTGTTACCTAATTCAAAAAGTATTTAATTTTTTTGAAACATGACAGACATTTTTCGAAAGTAATATTAGACGACCTATCATTACAAATTTAAAACTTTGTACATGAGTTTTGAACTCGTTATAAATTAATAGCTCGAAGTTTTACTTGATTTATATTATATGGTAACATCTGAAACTAATATAAATTTTAATGAATGTTAATTAAGGATAGTTGTACAACTATAATATTACCAATTTCAGACGGATGATAAGTATTAAGATAAGCCTAACAATAAAATGATTGCATTTTAAGATACTGATTTGTATGATGTTTTTTCTTGTAATATCTAGAAGTCATTTGGTGTGGTTTTTATAAATAATAGACAATATATATTTTTTATCATATAAATGGGGTACTTACACACGGTCGTCCCTCCCCATAGTAAGTAACTTAATACTTGTGTTATGGGTGCTGGTAAATATATACATATATAATTCTAAATACATACTTAAATACAAGAATATACACCCAGGCTCGAAGAAACAACAAATCATATATGTCATATATGTCAATATATATACTATAAAACATTTATTGCATCAAAATATATTTTAATCGCATTTATAATTATGATAAAGTATTGTTCTTTTTTGACTAAACGGTGTCAACCGTTGAACATAAGTCACTTCAGTTGATTTCCATTCCACAGTATTTTATTCCGCTAGTTTTCAAGGTTCCCTACGACCTTTTTGAGGTCGTCTAACCTCTGCTGTAAGGTCTACTAGCACTGCGTTTTCCAATGCAGTTTTTGAATACATTTGAATACAAGCAATACAACAGAACCATCTACTTTGCTATAATCCGCACGGGTTCTATAAATCATATAAAACATTTGAATACATTGACATACACCCCAAAATTTATTAGTTTACCCATAGAATATTAACTATAAGTTACGAATTCTTTATCTATACTGCACCATATATAGATTGTACTACAATTATTAGTTTCTTATCAGAAACGTTTGTTGTGATGTCTGACTGGCCCGTTGGCGCAGTGGGTAGTGACCCTGCCTTCAGTTCCGCGGGTCGCGGGTTCGATTCTCGCCGAGGGCCAACATTATCTATAAACAAATTGGTGGTTTTTCGAGCCTGGGTGTGTATTTAAGTATGTATTTAAGCTTATATATGTAGTATATCTACCAGTTGTCCGTCACCCATAACACAAGTATTAAGTTACTTACTTTAGGTACGGTCCTCCGTAGCTAAAGTAAGTAACTTAATACCGTGTGCGTAAATGTCCCATATATATAAAAATTATAAAAAATAAAAAAAAGATGTTTTGTTAGCATTTGCAACACAGGTATTCCCTGACTCCCTGGTTTTGCTAACACCAATGCTTTTAACCGATTTATTACTGTAATTATTAATCATAAAAGTAGTATTGAGAAGCTGTATTTGTACATATTTTGAAATAATATTTTAATAAAAATAAATAACGATACAACTTAATAAACAATCACTTATAGAAAAGACGAGAAGTTCACGATTAAAATAGTATAGACATGTAATGAGGAGGAATGAAAACCTTGTGACCACATGAGTGTTACATATGAATGTGGATGGACATGATATGTTACTGGAGGGAGGTCAAAAAATAGATGGATGGATAGTGCGCCAGAGTTGACGAATGACAGGAGAGAAATAAAGCAAAAACATGTAGTGCCGACCCCACTAAGAATTGCAAAAGGGCAGGAGAATAAAGATGAAAACTAAATCAAAAAGTATCGGATTCTCTAAACCAGTAATCCAGTTAGTAAATGAAAAGGACATTGTTTATGTACTAACTTTGCGTCAATTCAAAAACTAAGCCATATAGTAAGTATGCGTAACTATTCTTTTCATTCTCCTAGAAATGTTCTTGAAATGTTAATAGTTTTTTTCCTTTCATACATCGTGTCTCATGGCCTAGTTGACTGGAAGAGACCGCTGTTTTGCGAACCGTTAGCTTTAGTAGTATTTTATTATTTTGTTCTTGCAAAAATTTAAAATAACGCATTTACAGAGTATATTATTTATTCTGCGATGCTGTTATGAGTTAATAATGCGTGCTATAAATATATTTAATTTCTGACTAAGTATATTCAATTAAACTATGATTTATTTAAGTTTTTTCAAGTTTGCAAATAAAAATATTCATCTGAACGAACAAATAATAAAAGAAATAAGTAAGCAAACTCGTTAAACCTTTTTAGGCTTGATTCAAATATCTGCGTTTCCCTATTAAATAATATTAAATAAGAACTTTTTATTTATAACTCACTCTGGATTTCGTAGTCTTAGCATTTTCGTCCTCCATTATAAATTTTTACCCCGTACGTGTGAACACCGTCCAGCTGGAAAACTGACTAACTGTCCAAATAAATTCGTACTGCTAAAATTTACATTGCAATTCCAGCGGTTGAGATAATCATTTATTACGGTTGGTTTCACGTTGATTTTAGATAAGTGTTTGCGTCCACTAATTAATCTTCCGACGGAAACTGCTCTAACATTCTTGGACCACGGCTTCTTAATTTTATGATTGGGAGATAGTGATGACAAATTTAGCACTGTAAAGTAAATATCTAGCGATCTTTATTTATCCTGTTCTTATTATAGCTAGAGCTGCGATAGCCCAGCGGTGAGACCGTGCGACTCTTTCGAGGGGAAAACGAGTTCGAACCATTGGGCACCAATGAGTTTTTCTATTATATTAACACTCATGTGTCTAAGTGTTAATTGTAATTAATCACACGCTTTTCAGTGAAGAAAAACATCATGAGGAAACCTGCATATCTCTATAGAATTCTGGAGATATGTGTAACCTACCAATCCGCATTGGAGCAGCGTGGTAGGTCTTAGCTCCAACCCTTCTCTCCAGAAACGGAGAGAGGAGACCTATTCCCAGCTGTGGGATTGTAACAGGCCGCTACTTTTATTATAGCTAAAATCGTATTCGACTGCAATCACTAGGCTGCGATAGACACGTCAAGAGAAAGCCACCTGACTACGTTGGAAATTTAGCACTACAGCTTCGCATCTCGGGAGACTAGTAGGAAGATTCAAGACAATATGGGAAAAAGAAGAAGTGCTAAAGGATAAGAGTGGATGCAAAGTTACCGGCGATCATGTCACAGTATGAGAAAGAGAGTAACTGGAATCATGAATCACGGAAGATTATCACAACACACTTGGGTGATAGGTGGTCATATTATCTAAGACAGAGTCGACGAATCAAGGGCATGCTTGCCATTAGCTACACGCGGCACAATATTTTCGGCACGTCACCGATCACCAAACTCAGTGACTACTATAAGTAAATTACCCGTGTGATTGAAACATTGCAATTATACCTTTTGGTATGAAATAAAGAGTTTTGAGTACTATTTATTATTTGTATTCTTACTCTTGTACTCAGTGTTATCTAGAAGACCTGGGAACCGCTTTCCGACTCATTTTCTTCCACTGTTTCCGGTCTTGAACATCGTAAGTTGTTGGCTCTCATGTCGGCATTCAAAATCTCAACGCAGCGCTTTTTTGGATGCCCACGAGAACAAGCCCCAGAGACCACTATATTGAGACATCGATTTCTGGTGTAACTTTGAGATTTACCATATCATGCATAACCTTACCATCGGAGACGGTATTTATTATTTCCTCATAATATAGAAGTCAACATTTTTGATGGCACTCCTATGAACTGAACATTTGCTTAGAAAGGAAGGCACGTTTATGTATAAAGATTGATCTATTCTGGTCTAAGATGATGGCGGGTTTTTGATTCTACTTACATTAAAATCCTCAAGAAATCATAATTCTTATCACAAAGCACGCAAGTTTCTTATTACAGGAAAGTTTAGATTTAATAGCTGTAGCCACAGCGTAAAGTCACTTGTATACATTAAAACTAATGAGTTTAATTATTACTTTCTTGAATTTCAAGAATCTTTGTAGCCACAATGATAAAAGTTCAGCTGGAATGGTCTATGTCTACTCTATGTATAGTTTATCTAAAAAACTAATTTAAGCATGTAAAGCTAGTTTATTTATTTTATTATTCAACATTAGTACTGAAATGGCACTGTAGAAATAATAAGCATATCCTTTGTAGTTCATCAATAAAATTGCAAAACAATCCTAAACGGCGTTTAATTGAACATGAAAATTACGATTCAATCACCCAACCGCAAACGGTTTATAAATTTATTACTTTTAAAACAAACATAACCGTAGTAGCATTTACTATTTACGTAACAAAATGTCCAATATATTTATTGTTTTAACTACATTTTGACGGCGATATAAACAGTTTGGAAAGGGATGAAATACAGATTTTATTTTTGCTCTTTAATAGTTTCATATAGGGGAGTCTCTTATAGGCGTGTGGTATCCGGCAGAATAGAATAGACCACCCTCCTTTCTTACCGAGGTGTCGTCGGTCGTAAAATAAGAAGCTAAATCATATGACTACATGTTTGTAACATGTTGTGCCGACCCCACAACATGTTTGTAACATGTTGTGCCGACCCCACTTAGAGTGGGTTAAGGCCAGGAGAATGATGAATGATGAGGACAGGGGAGTCTCTTACATAGTTAGGTCCATAAAATATATTTATTCTTTTAAAACTGATTCCAGATTGACTTTAATTTGTACAGTTTCTACGAATTGTCTAGGTTAATTGTGGATTTAAAAAAAGAAAGTATTTTCTATTTGCATTAAAAGATATTTTTAGTTAATCCCTATATTAAACTGAGTAACGTCTTCATGTATAAGCAAATTCTTAGAATAATAGGATTTTTTGAAATCTTAATTTTAGCCCAATAGATTTAAGCTAACATTAAATACCATCAATATTGTTCCAGCTATTATTCTTATTTTTTAATATATTTTCTACTTATCTTTACCTTACAAAGTTGTCGTAAAAAGATGTGATCTGAAGTTCATAGGGTTATAAGAGATTCAAGCCTATCATGAGGTCCATAGTCAGTGAAAAAGTTTTAGATAACTCACAAAACACACCGTTAGAAGATTTTGATCTTTTGACATTGGATATGGTGTGAAAAATAGCGTATTCCAATTTTTTATATTTCGATTATACAAATTACAAACTGCTCTGAATTAAAAATATCTTCACGTCAATTAATCAACTGGTGACATTGTTTTTAAATGAAAGAATAAAACAAAGAATTTTTAATCAAAAGAGGCATAAAAGCTGAGAGGACATGCAGTTTTAACATTTCCAATTACTGTACAGTTAACTATACGAAGCAGGGATAATAACAATTGGCAGTAACAAGCAGTATATGTGATACAGGCGGAATTATCCAATTTGCACAGATGGATCTTTTGTAACAAATTGAACATCTCTGAGCTGATAGTTGAAAAACGAGATAGGTTTGTAATTTATAGAAGTGTTACTTAGCGAATTTCCATAGTACAAAAGTTATGATATTATTGCTATAGCGTTTTTTAAGAAAATAGATATAATGCTATAAAGTAGGTAAGCGTATATAAAGAATTGTAAAACGATAGGTGATGTATATAATAGACAAAGTAGGAACCGACATAAGCTTGCGACTCTAGCTTTGCGCCTAGCAAAAGTAAATCGTTTGTGAGTTTAGGTATAAGATTCTATAATAGAATTCCGAAATCAATTTTGGCCATTTAAAAACACTGTTAAAAAGCGGCTGATACAGAAATCCTACTATACTGTTGAAATTACTTAGATGATAAGGATGTGTGGATATAGGTGCACTTCTACCCTGTACAAGATAGTAATAAATAAATGTAACTAGTTTTAAGATTTATATTTTAAAAAGAGCAACCGCCGAGTTTCTTGCTGGTTCTTCTCGGTAGGAACAGCTTTCCGAACCAGCAATAAAATACAGTAAAGTAAAGCAGTAGTAAAATACGGATAGTCCACTATACATTTAACACTATATATTTTTTCTATTTAATGTCTCGCGGATTATAGCAAAATATTTTTATTATTATATATAGTCTACTGCTGGTACGAAAATTGTTCTTAGCGAGAAGAATCAGCAAGAAACTCGGTGTCAAAAGTTAGAATTTATACTTTTTGTAAAAAAAATTGGGACGCAACTTTTTTATAAAGAGAAAGAGTGCTTCACTCAGTAATGAGACAAGAAGACCCTTCTTAATTTTTACTATCTTAACAATTTCTATGTCCGTCATATCCGTATCAACACCAAAAAATAAGATTACATCGTCATTTTATTCGTATCCCATTTTTCGTATAATGAGATTCTTTACAGAAAACAATTCCACGCACACGGTCTCTCATATAAACATCTTATATTTGCGCAAGAGAAGGAATATAAAAGCGTTCACAATTATGGAGTTTGTGAAATGAAAAAATGGTACGCGTTTAACTACCCTTACGTAATATTTTGCAATCGAAATAAAAGCGACGTTATTTCAGAGCTGGAATGATATACTTCCTATTATAGATAATGTCGTTTAAGAATATTTAAACAGCATACAGAAAATTATTGTTATGCGTTGAACATTGTTTTGAGATAATTATTGTAAAAATATTTTTGTCTCAGTTCCAATGGTACGAAATGTATAAAATATGGATTTTTCAAATATTCTAATATTTTTAGTGGTGTCAAGTCATAATGCAGCTCGAATTATCGGGACCAGGTGATCAGCAAACAGCTGGACTCTTTGGCGATGCGTAGAAAAGTATCTTCACTGTGCGTTTTCTACCGCATCTTTCATGGGGAGTGTTCCAGTGAGCTACACGAACTGATTCCTGCCGCCAAATTCCATAACCGCACTGTACGTCACAGGTTACAATATCATCCTTACCATCTGGATGCGTGGCGATCCACTACAGTGCGGTTTTCTAATAATTTTATTCCGCGCACCACCATTTTATGGAATGATCTCCCTTTGGCAGCGTTTCCAGATCGGTACGACATGAGTGCCTTCAAAAAGCACTCAAAAAGTATTTTCCACCTTTTTAAAGGTCGGCAGCACACTCGCTCTGCGAGAGGTCGTGGGCGGCGGTGATAACGTTGAACTGCATGCTCGTCTACCATCTTATTTCATAAAAAAAAAATAATAATAATAATGAGACTGATAAAAGGCAGTTATATAAGTAGAATACTCACCAATTGTTACCCATAACACAAGTATTAAGTTATTTACTTTGGGGACGGACGACCGTCGGTTTAATCGCCCCATATATTCATATTTATTTATTTATAAATACTTAAAAGTACTTTATAGAATTAGGTGTTACTGTGCGGAGATCTATAATACAAAAGTAATAATAAAATTATTTTGCTATAATCCGCGATACAGTAAGTAGAAAATATATATATAGTGCTAAATGTATTTTGGACTATCCGTTTTATCATACCCGATACATGCAGGATTCCTAAAAACACATGTACATAATCCTCCATATGTGTATAATCCTCCACCACTGCCACCACAATACATTTTTAATTACTATTTACTGTATCGCGGATTATAGCAGAATAATTTTAATATTACTTTTGTACTTAAAAGTACAATACTTTCAGATTTACCCAAATTATTCACCGCCACAGAACCTCGCTAACATACCGTCTTGTCCTTGTTAATTTAAAATTATTGTTCAATACAAAAGTAATAATAAAACTCCGCAAAGTAACGCCTAATTGTATAAATTATTTATTGTTCAATGTTATTTTATAATAATTATCATTAGTCCAACGCCTATATCTTAAGTAAACAGTAAAATGATAAATGAATCAACTAGGAATTATTTATGAGAAAAGTAAACAGTCGCAGGACCGGAAGACATTGAGTTATAATCAATTACCGTTAGTCAATTTATAAATACAGTTTCCACGATATTTAAGATAGGAAACTTCAATATTAACTCCATCAATTTAACTGAATGAGAAACCAAGCGTTTTAAATAGTTCATAAACCAATTTTAACCAGTACACTGATAGTTTAAAATGCAAATATCATAAACCATTTTTTTGTCATTCGGAAATATTCGTTACACCAGGCAGTACTTCGAAGTTTAAAAGTATTGATTTAAACAGAGTGGATCAAAAAAGTTTTGGTCAAAAAATTATTAATGAACCATGGGACATAAAAGTTATTCAAATTTTAGGGGTCTTTAACGTAGGTAACTTTGGGAATTAAATTGAAATAAGCCAACGATGAATATAAAAATACTTTTATGGAGAGTAGCAATCACCACGACCGAAATCATAACGTCCGCTCTCATCAATGGGTCTCGTCACTCTCGTGAAAATGACCGTTGCTCTCACATTTCTGTAAACATGTTTAGACATGTATCATAGATTTACAAGCGGTGTTATATATGCTTACGCTATAATGATATAGATTACGTTATAATGACATACATTACGTACTCTACATCAATTTGGTATCGATTTATAGAAGCTACGTTACTTTGCGGAATTCCATATTACAGGCACTATAACAAAACTACTTCGCTATAATCCGCACGGGTTAAGCGAATCGCAATGCGCATTGCGATTTTGTCGTGGAGCCTATCCTCCTGATGATGCTTCGGTTTCGGAGCGAAACCATCTTCGAGGTTGTTGTGGTGGTGGGTGTGTGTGCTGCTTGTGTGCTTTGTTGCTGGTGGAGGAGCCTTGGGGTGCGTGTGGTGGCTTGTCCTGCATGTATAAGGTTCGTAGATTTTGCCTGCTTAATATACATTAGCTTTGCATGCATTCGCTTAAACCGTGCGGATTATAGCGAAGTAGTTTTGTTATAGTGCCTGCGATTTAGTATCGGTTAAGTTGATCTTAAAAAAAACTTAATATAAGATGAAATTCTTGTCTCTTCTTATGCATCATATTCAACAAACGTCGATTGCTTTGCGTTTGACATAAACGTTGACAAAATGAAGCTTAGCTTAAATATTTATAAAACAATAATATATAACGAGTTCTTTCTGTTATATTTCATGAAAACATTAGTATCAAGTAATATCTAATAATTGAATACGAATACGTGACATGCTCTTCTTTAGCCATTAATAAAAAAGGCGATATATGTTTCCCTCGAATAAAGGAAAATGATACAGGAAAATTTGGCCGCGTATATTTGTCTTTTTTTTCTATTTATTATTTCGTAATCTTATAACCGCGATGTCGTACCGTAGTGCTATTACTTACAAGACATTTATCCAATTTATTTCTTTATGGGTATACAATTACTTTCATCATATACATGCTAAAATAATAAACTAGCTGTGCCAGCGGCTTCAGCCACGTGGAAATCAGCGTGTCACAATTTCTTTCTAGGATTCAAATTTTATACATAAAAATAGTTATTGTGAGTTAACTATAAGAGATAGAGACATGCTTTCGCGAACTTTTTCATAGTATTTTTAAAGATCTATAATTCTCTAGTACATTACTTTAGCGTATCTTATGGTTTCTTATGGCGCGTATCTTATGGCGCGCGCTGCGTATGGTTTACGTAGCGCGCGCGACTAAAGCTCCCAGCGAGCAAGTTTTTTAACAACTGCGCGATCTCTTCAATACAATTTACATAATACCTATATGTACTATTACTATTACTATGTACTACCTAAACCATCCGGAAGTATATCACTATATTTTGGTGAAAACTGTACAGAAATCAGTTCAGTAGATTTTGAGAAAATCGATTACATACAGACAGACAGCTTTTTGGGACTTTGTTTTATAATAAGTGTAGATGTTCGTTTATCCGTTACGCTTTCACAGTTAATTTGCTGGAGTAATATTGATGAAGTTTCAAATAATTGTACCAGACTAACATATAGATAAAAAAATATCATTTTTCTTGCGGGAATAAAACTACTTAAAAAAGAGTACATAAACGTACGGAGGGTATGTATAAGGGCGAAAGGTGTCGTGAGTGCCTCTAGTAAGCCTTTTATTATCCTACTGCTGGGCATATGCCTCCTCTTTCCTTATTTGAAGAGAAGGGTTGGAGCTAAGACCAACCACACTGCTCTATTGCGGACTGGTAGGTTACACATATCCCCAGTATCTAGAGATATGCTGGTTTCCTCACAATGTTTTCCTTCACTAAAAAGCGCGTGATAAATCGTCAATCATCAATTAGACACATAAGTTTTCATTGAAACACTCATTGGTGCCTGCCCTGCCTACCATGACTGGCTCGTTGGCGCAGTAGGTAGTGACCCTACCTTCAATTCCGCGGGTCGCGGGTTCGATTCCCGCTGAGGGCCAACATTTTCTATAAACAATTTGATGGTTCTTCGAGTCTGGGTGTGTATTTGTATTTAAGTATGTAGTTAAAACTATATATGTATATATTTACCAGTTGTCCGTCACCCATAACACAAGTATTAAGTTACTTACTTTGGGGATGGACGATGTAACGATGGACGATGGATGTAAGAGTCCCATATATTTATTTCTTTTAAATGATTTACATCCTACAGAAGTGCCTAATTCAGTAGAAACGGAAAGTGAATGACTGATTTTATGCAAGTAATATTAATTCAGTAGATAAATAATATATGCCTGCCTGGGTTTGAATTCCAGACTCTTTGGCTAATATAGCTATTAACGATTGGCTATCAAAGCTTATCAGAAACTTAGCAGAGCCTGAAATACGAATTTATTCCAAGCACAAAGACATCAAAGGTTTATTTCGTTTGGAAATAAGCAAAATAAATTATTCTATCTTTTTACAGACCTTTTGATTTTCTTCTATATCTTAAACGGTCTGTAGTTGAAGTTAGTCTAGCGAATAAGAAGTAAAAAGAACTAACAGAAAATCTTGAAAGGAACAGAGTTCCTTTGAAAGGCAATGTTAGCTTTAAAACGGTTCCGTTTTGAACTTCTATGGCGCTGTTCATTTGATTTATATTTATCTCTTGAATTTTCAAATGTGCCTTTACCGCCTCAATTTTATTTGCTGATATAAAGAGTAAAGAATAATTGTACTGTAACGCACGAACATTTTTGTAGCCACGGCGCCATCTATCTTGACTTGACAAGATACATCACCACACGACATTAGGTTAGATGTTGGTATATAGGCATATATCAGCATTTAATAGTCACTCGAGTCTGAGACTGAGACTGGCTATGTGACAACCTACTGGAAAGCGTATAGGGTACAAGTGAATAAAAGGTCAGTATATGCAACCGTGCATTCGATAGGCCAGAATCAGAATCGGAGGGGGGGGGGACTCTCTAAGAACCATTTCTCAGGTTGTCACGAACTCTATTTTTTGTGATGCAGGGGTCTTCTCACTCGCCCAAAGACGGTGTGGTACGGGCTTCGAGGCGTACCTCCTTACCCGGGCCATTCCCATTACCCAGGCCTTACGCCTGGTTGTTTGTTCAGACCTGTTGGCCTAGGCTTAAGCAATGACTTAAGCCTGTGGGGGATATGTCTTGAGCGAAAGTGTCCTCTTCATTCGCGTCATGGGTGTCGTATCCGTGTGGTAACAAATCCGGGGGCTGTAGTCAGTCCGGTGGGGTGTCTAGTCCAGGTTCGCGTCGTCCTGTTCGTCGCTCAGTTCCACGTCTAGCGGTACGGGCGACCGCAGAAGAATATCACACCCCAAGAACCGAAATTATTTTTTGTTAGGTAGAAAAAAAAGAGTTTTATCCAAGTGCTCAATAGATGTCGTAATGACTACAATATTTTCAGAAACCAAATGTTAATTACGCTGTCATTAGTAAAGTCACTACAGCTTAAATGGGTACGTGTTTGTTCTAAGTTGAGATTGCCTGGATCGATTCCGTTTGTCATATTGCACTTTTTTATTCGAAAGGAAATACCAGGTAACCAGGTACTTTCATTAAATAGGTCATTATAAAAATACGGTACAGCGCCATCTAGTGGATTACTATGGTATGATTCTGATCTTAGCAATGATCAGAAAAATCGAGAGGACTACAAACTCGTTGAAATGTCACATTGACGGCAACAATATTGTTCTATTATTAAACTATTTATAACATGTAACCGTATCTATTTATACATTTGTTATATATAGTCCTAACTAGGCTGACTGTATGCAATCCAGACGACCAAGTATAAGAATGACAAAATTAAAATATTTTGTGTTGCAGTTTTTACAGTAAAAGCTTACTTAAAATTTACATAACAGATTATAGAGTATACCCCAACAATCTTTGTATAAAGTTATTTAAGTCTTCTCTTCTTCTTCCTGCCCTTATCCCACTCTTAAGTGGAGTCGGCACAGATTACATAAATTCTCCTGCCCTTATCCCATTCTAAGTGGGGTTGGCACAACATGTTAAAAACATGTTGTCACATGATTTGGCTACGTATTTTACGACCGGCCGCCTGCCTGACGTCAACTTACCTTAATCGTATTTTACGACACCTCGGCAGGAAGTTATTAAAGTATAATAGAGAAAATAAGAGTTAAATAATTCACTTACGTTTTAATAAATGATTAAAGTGATTCTCGTAATTTGTCATCATTAATTAAATTAACACTAACGTAAGAAGTATTCAGTAGTTTATATATAGAAACCGGTTTTTAGTCACGTCTTATTCTATCGGCTTAGACTGACTAGTTTCGAGCCCATCCGGGGCACTTATTCATTAGCTCTTTGCACTACGTTATCGCGGCGGGAACTACGTACTGTTATTAAATTTCATGTAATGAAATTAAAATGCCTGGATCCTGTACTTGAACATATAGTGTTCTGTTATTATTCGTCATAATAATTTCGCCTTCGCCGGAATATTCATATCCTCACCACGCTTTTTAAAACTCTTAATAGTTCTTCACCTCTTTATCTTCGTGAGCTTCTTTATCTTCTTTCACATGGCTCCCCCTCGTGTAAGACCTGCACGCTCTTGCGTGGCAGTTAAAGCATTGGCAGTGCCTTCTTATAAAACTATGTTTTTCTCTAAGTCTTTTACAGTCCTTGTATCCCGTCTTTGGAACTCTTTACCAGATAGCATCTTTAAAGACTCTCCTTCTTTGCACATTTTCAAACTTAGGCTAAAGCAACACTACCTTTACTCACGCAGTTCAAATAATTTTAAATCAGACATTGCAGTAAGGATATTGAGTCAGATCTAAATATAATACATTCGCAATTAGCGAAATAAATATATCACATAGCCCCTGTGGAATCCGATAAAGTGAAGCTTTATTATTATTTACGAGACGGCCAAAATGACCGACACGTATCAATTTTTCCTAATGTCACAAATTCTTGTAACGAGCTATGGCATAATTATTTTATTTTAGTTTCCTCTGAGTCAAATTTAATTTTGAATTCATGATTCGAAATTCAAAAATTTTAGTGAGATGTGCGATTACGTCGAATTAATTTTCTTTCGTTTAAATATAATATAACTAGTAAGTGACTCGTTAATTACTAAAACAACGGTATTTTTCACATTTCAGTACAGTACAACTTCAAATTTATTCAATATATTAGGTCCTTATATATGAAATTGGCGTTTTGTCGTACTGGTCACTTTGATCTCAAATATTACCTTTATGGTTAGGAATTCCAAATTCAAATTCATACAGCTATTTACTCATGCATTTGTGTTTCAAACCCCCTAATTCATTTGTTTTTTCTTCTTTTGTTTTTTTCTTTGTGTCACTCTGTTTACAAAATGGAAAACATGTAATATCGCGTTATTAACGAGTATGAGTTCCACCGTGGCACCAGTGCTGCAGAAACGGCTCGAAGGATTAATGATGTGTATGGTGACGGTGTCGCAAAAGAAAACACAGTGCGTTTTTGGTTCCAACGTTTTTGTTCTGGAAATTTCGACCTGCAGAACAAGTCTCGTGGACGGCCGGAGACCAAAGTTGATAATGAAGAATTGAAGGCTATTGTGGAAGCGGATCCATCGCAAACCACGTCCGAGTTAGCTGCAAGCTCCGGTGTTAGTGATAAAACTATTCTAATCCACTTGAAGCAAATTGGGAAGGTGAAAAAGCTTGAAAGGTGGGTACCTCATGAATTGAGTGAAGCAAACCGACAAACGCGCGTCGACTGCTGCGTTACGTTACTCAACCGGCACAATAATGAAGGAATTTTAAATCGAATCATTACCTGTGATGAAAAGTGGATCCTCTACGATAATCGGAAGCGCTCATCGCAATGGCTGAACCCTTGCGAACCAGCCAAATCCTGCCCTAAGCGAAAATTGACTAAAAAAAAGTTGCTTGTAAGTGTTTGGTGGACTAGTGCCGGTGTCGTTCACTACAGCTTTCTTAAATCTGGCCAGACGATTACGGCAGATATCTATTGTCAGCAACTGCAAACCATGATGGAAAAGCTAGCTGCTAAACAACCGAGGCTGGTCAATCGCTCTAGGCCACTGCTGCTTCAGGACAATGCTAGACCACACACTGCACAACAGACGGCTACCAAATCAGAGGAGCTTCAATTAGAATGTCTTAGACATCCACCGTACTCCACGGACCTTGTTCCAACAGATTACCATTTTTTTCGCAATTTGGATAACTACTTGCAAGGAAAAAACTCCGTTGGGGCAGTCCAAACCGCCTTCAAAGATTTTATTGATTCCCGCCCGAATGGTTTTTTTAGTAAGGGGATCAATGAACTACCTATGAGATGGAAAAAGTGCATACATAGCAATGGTATATATATACTTTGATTAATTAAATATATTTCATTAAAAAAAAACGACTTTATGTTCCTCCTATAGAAAACGCCAATTTCATATGTAAGGACCTAATATAAGGAAAGATTTTCCCAGAAGCCATTCAACTTAATCGTTTTTAACAGCTTGTCAACTCCGTGCCATATAATGACTACGTCAAATAGCGCTACAAGTAGTAATGAAATAAAATTACCATTGTTAACAACTTAATACATTTATACTCTATATTTAACTACCTGTTACTTTACTTTTTTACTACTAATTTATTAAAGTTCGCGTAACAAGAATGTGATCGTTTTCGGACTATCATCGCGAACTATCAATAGGGTTAATCACGGATTACAGCAGAATGATTTCGTTATTACTTTTCACTAAAAATGTAAAATATGCATTATATCAAGAACGCTTATGATAGCATAGTACGGCTCTCACTGTAATCATCATCCTCCTGCCCTTATCCCACACTAAGTGGGGTTGGCACAACATGTTAGAAACATGTTGTCACATGATTTGGCTAAGTATTTTACGACCGGCCGCCTGCCCGACGTCAACTTACCTTAGTCGTATTTTACGACCCATCAGTAAGAAAGAGGGTGGTCTATTTCTATTCAACTGGATACCACAGGGTGGGTCAACTTACCTAGTCGCCTTTACGACGCCTCGGTAAGTAATGAGGGTGGTCTTTTCTACTCAGCCGGATACCACACGGCGGGTCAACTTACCTTAGTTGCCTTTTACGACACCTCAGTAAGAAAATGAGGGTGGTCTATTCTACTCAGCCGCATACCATACGGCGGTATGGCTCTCACTGTAATGTTGCTGCAATATATTAAATCTTAAAGATGTAATAAAAAATACAATAATGATCTGAGTGTATGAAAATATCGTGAGTGGTATTTATAATTAATGTTTAAAGACCGGCTATACTCACGTCTTATTTTATAGGATGAGCCCGACTAATTTTTCAAGCCCATATGGGACTTTCATTCATGAGCTTTTTATGCCGTGTTATCGCGGCGGGAACTCTGAGAGTTCTCGTGGTCTATAAACATTTATTATGTATGAAAATAATTGAATAAATATTAATAAATAAAAATTTAGATTTTACCGAAACTAATCGATATGTAAAAAAATTAAACATACGACAAAATATATTTTACAAGCGCGAGTAAAGGTTTATTTATATTCCAATTTATTTCACTACCTACTTAAAGTATCTCTTAACAAGGTATAAGTCTGCTTAATGCATGACTACGTTCGTTTTTCAGTGCTACTTTTATAGTCCTATAAAACTGAACAATTCAGCTGAGGTTCTTATTTGAAAATAAACCTACAAGCAATATAACAGAACTAACTACTTTGCTATAATCCGCACGGGTTAAGTGAATGCATGCAAAGCCAATGTGTATGAAGCAGGCAAAATCTACGCACCTTATTATACATGCAGGACCAGCCACCACATGCACCCCAAGGCGCAATTCACCAGTAACAACGAACACAAAAGCAGCACACACACCCACCACCACAATCTCGACGATCGTTTCGCCCCGAAACCGAAGCATCATCAGGAGGATAGGCTTCACGACTCGTGAGTCGTGAAGCCTATCCTCCATCCATGTGGTGGCTGGTCCTGCATGTATAAGGTGCGTAGATTTTGCCTGCTTCATACACATTGGCTTTGCATGCATTCACTTAACCCGTGCGGATTATAGCAAAGTAGTTAGTTCTGTTATATTGCTTGTAATATGGAATTCCGCAAAGTAACGCCTGCTTCTATAAATCATTTGAAAATAAACCTTTTGATTCATAAAGTACCTACAATACTTCGATTGTAGCTCGATCAATATTAATTACGTGAACTTGCAATTACTAGTGTATTTTCTAAATTTACGCTGATTGATAAGTCATGATTTAAGGTAACTGAAGTTTGTAGCACGATTGAAAGTGTGATTATTGCGCACATACAAATATATTAGAAATTTATGTTACCAGCGTATAACGTTTTATGACACCCAATTGCACATTATCACGCACCCACACAAACCACACACTCACCAATACGCAAACTTTTTCTTATACATATTAGCCCTTTGGCGCAGTGGGTAGTGACCCTACCTTCAGCTCCGCGGGTCGAGGATTCGATTCCCACCGAAGGCCAACATTTTCTATAAACAATTTTTTGATGAGCCTAGGTGTCTATTTGTATTTAAGTATGTATTTAAAATTATATATGTAGTATATATACCAGTTGTCCGTCACCCATAACACAAGTAAGTTATTTACTTTCGGTATGGCCGACTGTGTGTTAAAGTGTCCCATAAATTTATTTATTTAATATTTTAGTATGTAATTTTTATTGTTATTTTCATTTCATTCATCATTCTCCTGCCCTTATCCCACTCTAAGTGGGGTCGGCACAACATGTTAATACGTAGCCAAAACATGTTGTCACATGATTTGGCTACGTATTTTACGACCGGCCGCCTGCCTGACGTCAACTTACCTTAGTCGTATTTTACGACCCCTCGGTAAGAAAGAGGGTGGTCTATTCTACTTAACCGGATACTATGCGGTGGGTCAACTTACTTTATCACCTTTTACGACACCTCGGTAAGAAATGAGGGTGGTCTATTCTACTCTGCCGGATACCACACGGCGGTATTATTTTCATTTCATTGTTTTTGTCTTTTAAGACTGTGGGGATTACATATGCAGCATAATTCTATGAACTATCATACTATTGCAGTACCATCTTCGAAAAATAATATTGTCTTATTTAACTGTGTATTGTTATAAATGAATAATAATTCACCAATAAATGATAAAGTACCATACATACATTCTCCTGCCCTTATTCCACTCTAAGTGGGGTCGGCACAACATCTTACAAACATGTTGTCATATGATTTGGTTACGTATTTTACGACCGGCTGCCTGACGTCAACTTGCCTTAGTCGCCTTTTACGACACCTAGGTAAGAAATGAGGTTGGTTTATTCTATGCAGCTGGATACCACACGGCATTTACCTTAGTCGCCTCCTACGACACCTCGGTAAGAAAGGAGGGTGGTCTATTCTATTCTGCCGGATACCACACGGCGTTAATAAATGAATAATAATGTACCAATAAATAATAAAGTACCAATGATTTCACTTTTAGAAAAAGACATTCTTAATCCGAACAGGCTAAGTTGTTCTGTGAATTAGACTCTACAAAACATTCTTCAATTTGAAGTCCAGAAAGACGCTTGTATAATCGTAATTGCAATTAACTTCGTCTTCTGCATCACGGTGCCGAACAGAATAGCGAGCAGATTAGGTCTCGAGTTCGTATCAAATTAATTGGTTCTAACGCAACGCAAGTGATAATGATTCGGTCTCAGCAGAGCTTTGTGAATGAGCCAATCTCAGAAATGTAGTAACATGGTATCTCGGTATTCCCCACTCAATATCGAAGCACGAGTCGATTCTGACTATTTGATTATACATGCGGCAATACTCGCCGTTTGCATGAACATACGGAATGGAGTATGCCTGACGGAATTCTAAGAACCATCACGACCTGATAAATAATGTTCGAAAATAGTTTTTTTTTAATTTGATATATTCAAATTCAAATTCAAAATATTCTTTATTCAAGTAAACTTGTAAATAAGTGCTTTTGAATCGTCAACATCTACTGCTGGTTCGGAAAGCTGTTCCTACCGAGAAGAACCAGTAAGAAACTCGGCGGTTGCTCTTTTCAAAGAATAATTCTTATTACTAGTTACATATAGTTATTGATATCTTGTACAGGATGAAAGACTAGCTATATCCATGCATTCTTATCGTCTAATTAATGCTCAATAGTATAGTACTAGGCTTTCTGTATTAGCCTTTTTTTAACAGTGTTTTTAAACTGCTGTAATGGAAAGTATTATTTTATTATAGAATCTTATACCCAAACCCATAAACGATTTACGTACTTTTGCTAGGCGCAAAGCAGGAGCCGCAAGCCTATGTCGGTTCCTACTTTGTCTATTATATACATCACCTATCGTTTTATAATAATTTATATTTTTATGTACAAAAATTAATTGCTTAAAATATACTGCGAAGCCAATGTAAGAATACCTATTTCCTTAAACTTCTCTCGCAGGGAATCGCGCGGGCTTAAATTGTAGATGCCACTAATGGCTCTTTTTGTAATACAAAATTTATTTCACTATCCGCGCACGCTATATAGCTATTACATATTAATACAGGTTGCTAATTAGCGACCCGTATTATGGATCTCCATAAAGTAATATCTAATTCTATAAATTATTTTCTAGTGAACTCAAACCAGCGTAAATAGTATCGACATCTAACACTTTATGTTCAGTCATATTTTTTGTAGGCTTTTTTTTCAAATAGCAAAGTCATTCATCATACCGCTAACTAAGCCCCAATCCGATGCGTGACGGGCTTAAACTACGTCATCGCTGCACTTGATTTATATGGAAACATTTTTGTTATTTCATTTATACAATAAAAATGAAAATATTGGTAACCTTAGATTTATTATCCGTTGCTACGCTGTTCTACGTGGCCTTTATCACATTGCAGCCTTTTAATCTCTCCATAGTTCTTTTTTATCAATCCGTACTTTATACATCCTACTAATCGTACTAGTATTATTAATGCGAACGTTTGTGAGTATGAATGGATGTTTGTTACTCTTTCACGAAAAAACTATTGGACGGATTTGGATGAAACTTTACAGTTACACAGATTATACATTGGAATAACGTATAGGGTATTTGTAATGATTTGACGTAATATAACGATACATGTTAATAAAGTCGGAAAAATTCTGGCATCAGAGAGATACCTTCGCGTACGCTGCCTAAACCATTGGAGTTACACAAAGATCATGTAGCGTAGTATCGGTTGTCTTGAATAGTTTTAAATAAGAGTCCGCGACAGCATATATCTACATTTTACGTGAAAGCTACTATGACCAAAATTTTGAATCATAAATCTAATCAAATTTGATACTATTTTAAAAAGCACATATTTATCAAACTCTTATAAAAATCCATACATTTGTCTCTTTCAGTATTTCATGTAGATAAACTTTGTCTTTCACACCAAGTAATTTGGCCGAATAATTCAAAAGTTATCACGATATGATTGACTTCAATGGAACGCCATAGAGTGCCTACTATGCGCGGCGCATGAAGATAGTTTAGAATTCGTCTGTTTGAAGTTGGCCATCTGAAATTTTGGATGTACGAGTACCTAAATATATATTTTTGAATATTAAGTAAAAAAAAAAACCAAAATGATACAATTAAAAAATCTTGTGAAAGATAAAGTAATACGTTTTTGTTTATGTTTTGTTAATAAGAGATACAGAGAGCCTACTTTACTGCTGAAGATTACTTAGATGATAAGAATGCGTGTATATACAGTTTTTATTCGGAATTATCTTTTTCACAGCGATAAACTATGATTTAATAAGCTACTAGCCTAATATGGTCATGTGATTCGAACGTCGAAGAGAAATTTATATTGAAATTGATTTGCTTAATTTATATTACTAGTGCAACGGTAAAGAGAAAATATAATGAAGCCTGCATATTATAGTTTTGGGATATCTATAAGCTAAGCCACATTGGGACAGCGCTTCGTGTTTTATTCTCCATACAACAGAAAAAGACATAATTTACTGACTTATTCCCTCCAAACTGCTGTAAATAGTTGTGGTCATGACGTCATTAATAACTGGACTTTTTAATGACTTTAATTGTATACGCTCTGAAAATAAATTTATTTAACGCCTTTACAGATTGATTAGTTTAGAAATATTTGAGCAATGAATGTTATTGGTTTAAATTAACTTATTTTATCTTTTTACTATTTTTATATTTAAAAAAGAGATCCAGCAATATACACTCATTTATAATAATAAAGAAAAAATATTTTACACTATTATTGTTTTAAAAAAAAGAGTGACTTATTGTCTCATAGTTTTCTTATTCGATAATAACAATAAATTAATGTTTTTATTTTAGACTTAATATGAAATCCTGTAAAGTAACATTTGCATTGTTAATTGTTTGTAATTAATCTGCCACATCGGATATTAGCTTATGTGGAATTAATTTATCACTTGAAATATCAGTCGTGTGATGCTTGAGCTGAAATATAGCGTTCAAAATTACTTCTAGATTAAAATACCTCTAGATATTAGTTTACCGCGTGAGCTATCAATCTCTACGCTGTAAGATAACTCAGATGCCAGCGACAATTTACTAAAGCCAATCTTTTTGAATTTAAACTATCGTGAGTGGTATTCGTAATTAATGTTTAGAGACCGGCTGTACTCAAGTCTTATTTTATCGGATAAGCCCGACTAGTTTCATGTCCAAACGGGGCTCTTATTCATGAGCTCTTTATGCGGCGTTATCGCGGCAGGAACTGAAAGCTAATCTTAGTTACTAACAATTATTCTATATCTAAAACAAGCTGTACCGGTATGTAAAGTCCTTTTTTCCCAAAGGAAAAACGGATTTTTTTTATCCTTTATGTTTACCCAACATATAAGCTTCGATTGTACTAAATTTTATCAAATATACTCATAGTAAAAGTTTAACAGAAACTTTTGTGTTTATAATATTAACGTGGATTAATACTTGATTAAAAATATAATATCGGAGAGCACTTCTGTTGAAGTTATTTCTTATATAGATGGCGTGAGTAGTATTTTAAGTAACGTATAGAGTTGCTCTTTCTGGACATGGATAGGTTTAAAATAACGCATTTTCGACCTGTGTTAGTAGCTCTACGCAAAATAATTGTAAACATAATGATCCTGATGATGATCATAATGATGATGATATAAATGAGGGATTCGCGAGTACTCGATATCGATCCCTCGTTGTTGAGTTGATTTTCCACGGGTTGGCAGAAATATACTTTAAAGATTCGACTTCGATTCGATTATTTATTAACACGAGTTCTTATTTGAAACTGTCAATATATTTTAATTTATATATATAAATAAATAGGATGAATTGAATTACAGATAATTTTTTTTAAAGTGATTTTGCTTTGACAGTTTAAAGGGGTTTCTTGTCCAAAATTTGGGAATCTTTGATTTGAATAAATATCTTAGTAGTTATTTCACATACATACTAATACTCGCGAAAATTAAATGAATCACAGGTCTCACTTGTTGTAAACCACGGCAGGTAAAAACAAGTTGTACTAAATAAAGTAGAATACTGTAATGTACATAATAAAGTATTTCAACGTAAAAATGAAACAATAAAATATCTCTAAATATTAATTTCGTACGTAAGCTATCAATTTCCGCACCACAACACCAAGTAAGCCTCGAACTGAACGTGACACTCAACCTGAACACTGTTTTAATTTTGCACGAGTTTGTTTGCTTTAGAAAGTAGTCGTTGCGATCTATAAGTCCATTTCAAGAGAGCTTACAATATTTCACCTATACAGATACCTACAAAAATGAAAAAAATATTTACAATTTTATGGTAATTATTTTTTGAAATTTTAATAAAGAATCATAAAAGTATGTTTGGTATAACATTGTCAATGTATTACAAATCAAAATGCAGTGATGGCTAAGTCACGAGGACGCATGGCTTAAAATTGTATTAATAAATAATTTATCGAATTAGGCGTTACTTTGCCACAGGGCGACACGATTGTTGAGTTTGTGATAGTGAACCTGTGTAGTGCTTGTGTATTGTGGTGGAAGTGGTGGAGGTTTGTGCATGTGTTTTTACGAATCCTGCACGTATCGGGTAGGAAAATACTGATAGTCCACTATACATTAAACACTATATATATTTTCTATTTACTGTATCGCGGATTATAGCAAAATAATGTTATTATTACTTTTGTATTAATAAATATTATTAATTACTAAAGCAGGGGGTAGCAGGATTTTCAGGGCTCCGGGTATATAATATGTTTGATTTATATACCAAATTAATATTGACAATTGCTTATCATGCGTTTTACTTTAAAGAAACTTTGTAAGGATCTCTGGGTATCCTTAGAGACTAGTTGCGATAACCGGCCAACTCTTTTTTTTCTGATCCACCGCCAATTTACCTCTCTCTCACACACACACACATACATACACACAGACACAGTCAGAGAGAGAGAGAGGGAGAGAGACAAAGAAAGAATTACAATTTTTAACGATCATGGAAATATTGATAACTGTAGGCCTACCATGAACTTTTAGAAAACGATTCAATTCAAAGTCAATACCTAAACTCAACCGCTCTCCTTTCGTACCATCAAGAGTGAAAAACCTTTTATGATCTATAGATAACTCTGTCTCTTTTACTCCAATGTTTTAAGACACATTCCGAACGCTCATTCGGGAACGACTTAAAGTGTGCGTCTTTAAGACGTCATGGTATGAAAAAGCAAAACAATTTAGTTTACGTCTTCAATTGAGTCGCAATAAGAGTTCATGGTAAACCTGCTGTTTTTAAATTCTATTCAGTATTAAAATTCTATAGAAACATCCATTTAATACACCTATTTAAGAGTAGTTTATTGGTTCAATGAATAGCGACTGCAAAGCCCGATAAAATTTTCGTCCCGTCAATAACACTAGTCAAGTAAGTAATATTTGAAATGTATTTGAGACGAACAAATCTTGCACGTATGGATAGGCAACCTTATAAGACTATAAGATTTCAATATATACAACGCTATGTGCTTGAAAAAAGGAATACAAAGTTTTAATTCACGTAATATTCATTCTAATATTTAAATGTGAAAATATGTCTGTCTGTCAGTCTTATACAGTCTTATACAGTTTCACGGCTAATGCTGGAGCCATATTAATGAAATTTGGATACAATAATCTTGTTTTCCGGACTAATGTATAGGATACAAGATATCCTGTGTTTTCTTCTGAGTTGAAGAATGATAGAGGAGAATGGAAGATGAAGACGTATTGTGCCAACCCACTTAGAGTGGGATAAGGGTAAGAAAATGATAGGGATTAATATCCCTATCATTTCAAAAGGTTCGTAAAAGCAACGATTAGAACAGGTGATACTGTCGGGACAACAGTGAAACCCTTGACCCAACATGGGGAAATAGGTGGAATAGTCCAGAATACGAGCTGACCACCTATCGTATACCGACGGGCGTCCCTGAAACTAGATAAATAAAAGAAAATGATAATGATTTATAAAAATATACTCCTAGCTATATATATGCGTATACAACTAATGTTGTAACAAAAAATTTCCAACTTAAAATTTTGAACATAAAAGTAGTTTTTGAATTTAAACTATCGTGAGTGGTATTCATTATTAATGTTGAGAGACCGGCTATACTCACGTCTTATTTTATCGGATGAGCCCGCCTAGTTTCAAGCCCATACAGGGGAGGGACAGTTGCGGCGGTGGTCGTGCGTCTTCTATAACGTCCTGGTCGCTCTGGTCTTCGTCATCGGATGCACGGAAGAAATTTGTGCATGCGACGCCTACGGTGTCTGGTTCTCGCAGGCTTCCAGTAGAACTGGTAGTGCCAAAACTACTCGGGCTCATCCGATAAAATAAGACGTGAGTATAGCCGGTCTCTCAACATTAATAATAAAAG
The DNA here is from genome assembly GCA_947086505.1 of Morpho deidamia. NCBI lineage: Eukaryota > Metazoa > Arthropoda > Insecta > Lepidoptera > Nymphalidae > Morpho > Morpho deidamia. The sequence continues at coordinate 12,220,397 of CAMTZC010000010.1, forward strand.
TAGTTATTGTGAGCTAACTGTAAGAGATAGAAACATGCTAACGGACTTTTTTGTAGTATTTTTATACATCTGCAATTCTCCAGTACAATACTTTAGCGTAACTCTGCTGGTTTACGCAGCGACTAAACCTCCCAGCAAGCAAGTTTTTTAACTACCGCTCGATCTTATCAACACAATTTACATAATACCGATATGTAATATTTACCTAAACCATCTCGAAGTATTTCACTATCTTTTAGTGAAAACCGTACAAAAATACCTTGAGTAGATTTTGAGAAAATCGATTACTTACAGACAGACAGCTTTTTGGGACTTTGTTTTATAATAAGTATAGAAAGATATAGACATTTATACTAGTATAGAAATATAAGTCACCTTTATGTTTCAAAGGTCACACAAAATTTTCAACATTTCACAACAGCGTTGTAAGTTAAAACATTTGGCGTTGTAATACAAAACATGAGATGTATGCAAATAAGTCGCACCTGTTTTTGATACAAAACAATTTTACGCTTCTCTGTAACACACGCAGTAATCGTTTGCTTGTCTTATAAAACAGAAATAGATGTAATCAAAACAACGGATGTAATTAGGTAAATATTTTTATTCTACTAATAGTTTGCTAACAGTAGACATAATTTAAACCAATAATCAATATAACTAATCCGCCCTGTGGTATCCGGCTGAGTAGAATAGACCACAATAATTTCTTACCGAGGTGTCGTAAAAGTCAACTAGGGTAAGTTGACCCGCCGTGTAGTATCCGGCTAGTGGTCCGGCTGAGTAGAACACTACTCAGCCGGACCACTCTCATTTCTTACCTCCACCTACATCCCAGTTAGGTCCGACCATCGAAAATTTAGGCGTCCAAAAAGCGTCCTGTATAAACCTGACAATCAAATAACACAGAAACACGTAATACACACATACAGCGTCTTCGCCGGCGAAGACGAGGTCCCTGTTGTCTGACGTCAGTCGATCATGGCTTCTCGCTACCCTTCCGACGTCGTAATGACTAATCATACCATCAGCCCTCTACTACGTCCTAATAGGTCCGATCTCACAGGAAGCAAGCACCCTTAGGACGACGTTCCCCGACTTTAGTATAGCTTCTGCGCTCTACTCTCTGCGTTTCGCAACCTTGGCGGTGCTTCTGCGCTCGCCCGTCCCATCTGGTGACGCTGTAAAAGCCGTTAGGGCTAACAGCGTATAGTCAGTTCGAAAAAAAAAACATTTCGAACCGAGGTGTCGTAAAAGGCGACAAAGGTCGTAAAATATCTAGCCAAATCATGTGTTTAATTATATTGTCCCGACCCTACCTATTAAGGGGGCACATCAATAATTGCGTTATAAAGGTCGTCAAAACTTATATCCAAATCATGTACGTGCCATTAGCTCACATGTCTGTTGCACATAAGCGGATTACATCCGGTGATGACGTTGGCGATGTGTAAATCAAAAGCACGGTCCCATTCCGAATTACCGTAGATTCACCACCATTGAATAATTGCCGCTGGTGCTGGCGAGATTTCTACATTTACATAATTTATAGGAGCAGGTGCACTTTTATTGGATTTTATTTCATTTGGACACACTTTTTTTATTGTTTTTTGTTCCCGTTAAGTTATTACATGAGGGAACGATGATTTGACTTTCGATTGTCATTATTAAATTTTGTTATTTAGTTCTGATTTAGGATGGATAATACACAATAAAGGTTATAACTAAAAAATAGAACTAAAATTTTAACTGTTTACAAATAGTAGGAAAATTCTTAAAAATCCTTCGCCTGAATTACGTTATAAGCGTTACGTTAGCAGCGTGAAGTTTGAAGAAAAAAGAATTTTCAGAAATAATACATTTAAAATTAAAATTAGAACTAAAACTCAACCTAACTTTAATTATCTTCTCAGTCAAAGCTAAATCTAATAACGATGATTATCGTGACTTATTGAATAAGGTTTTTTCGGCTGATGCAATGTCGCATTAGCTTTTCCATACTATCATTAAGAATTATAGGCTGCGACATTATCAACTTCCGTTTATTTGGAGGCCGCGAACACAAGAACGCGAAATCAGCGACTTATGGAACTCCTGTTACAGTAATTATTTACGTAATCAGATTACGGTAATTTACCAATAGTAAAATCGAATAACAGTAAAAAACAAATATCGCAATTTTACCCTATGACTTGAAGTACGCGTTATATACCTATAGAACATATCTATGAGTGTAACCTACCAATCGTCATTTCTTTCCAAAAGGAGAGAGGAAACCTTTGACCAGTCGTGGTATATGAATAGTCCGCGGATAAGCCGGGAAAGCGTAACGGACCAACATACTGACTTTCAAATTTATTATATCAAGAACGGACTTTACAGAGTTTACTATAAAAAGAAATATGCTCACTTTATATTTACAATTCCTTAATATGTCTATAGAATTTTACAGATGTTTGTTAAATACCAATCTGGAATCGAGTCTGGGTCTAACTTCCGCACCCGAAAAGAGAAAGATCTGTATTCCAGAAGTGGGATATTAACAGGCGGATTCTTAACTATTTTAAACATAACGCACTAAAAGCTGAGTGAATACAAAGTTTTAACCTATATTTTAAATTCATTCGTATCCCTAAACAGTGGAATGTCGTTAATTCATTTGGAGCGCTTACCAAACTTCAAAACTCACTTTGTATACCCAACTATTAATCCACTGTTATTAAGTTGGGATCAAACACACATTTTAACTAGTAACAAAGTATCGATCATGTTATTATAGCTGAGTCGAACGCGTTATCGATTTCCATACTAATATTAGAAATGTGAATGTGTTTGTTTATTTTTACTTCTCTCACGTCTAAAGTAGCAACAGATTGATTATTTTCGGTATCTACACGGTTTAAGGGTTTTCGTTAGGAACAGCTTTCCAGATCTGCGGTAGAGTTTGTTATTCAAAAGCATTTGTTTACAATTTTACTTGAATAAAGAATATTTTTATTGAATTGAATTTAAGTTGAAAAATGACATGCAGACGTTAGTACGTATAAACAAAACACATGCTTAGTATAAAAGAAAGTAATTTAGAAAAGGTGTCATGTGGCATATTGCATAATTTTTTTTCCCAAAAAACATATCTAACTCAATTAAGCCTTTTCAGCAGGTCACTTGTAACACTTAGCGTGCCATATATTGTAAATACATTATAGAAGCAGAAGTTCTATATTTTCTTCCTTGTCAGTCGTTATGAGCCAATTTTAGAAATTACCACACTATATATGATGAGATGGTGATGTATATAATAGACAAAGTAGGAACCGACATAAGTATGGGACTCCTGCTTTGCGCCTAGCAAAAGTACGTAAATCGTTTGTGGATTTGGGTATAAGATTCTATAATAAAATTCCAAAATCAATTTTGGCCATGCCATTACAGCAGTTTAAAAACACTGTTAAAAAGAGACTGATACAGCAAGTCTACTATACTATTGAGGATTACTTGGACGATAAGAATGCGTGGATATAGCTACTCTTCGACCCTGTACAAGATATTAATAACTATATGTAACTAGTAATAAAAAATTTTCTTTGAAAAGAGCAACCGCCGAGTTCCTTGCTGGTTCTTCTCGGTAGGAACAGCTTTCCGAACCAGCAGTAAAGTTGACGATTCAAAAGCACTTGTTTACAAGTTTACTTGAATAAAGAATATTTTTAATTTGAATATGACCTTATGTCACTACATAGATCCCATCACGTTTTTTGAGTCAGTCTATCTGCCCACTACTCCCTCTATTGCTATGTCTCTCTCTCTCTCTTTCTCTTTACCAAGTTTACCGAATTATCAAATGCATGGAATTAAAACTTTCTTAATATTGTAGCCCATATGTAATGCATTACAACTTTTTATGGAACAACTTCCATCTGACTTTTTTAACTCGATATGTATGAAGTGTTGCATGAACTAAAAAATGCTATCCAACGTTGTATTTGGTAATGGTGATAATAATTGGGATACATGTGTGATTCGATTAAATGTAAGAGGTCAAATGATCACTAAATCAACTTTTAATTTATGGCTACTTATCCAGTAAGGCACTGATTGGGTCACTGTGTAATTTTATATGATTATGGTATATGGTATATATGTATTTTTTATAATGTATGGTATATATCTTTCCTAATTAATAGTAATACTATGAAGGAAACCAAATTTAATGTTGACGTTTCGAGTAGCAGTGTCATTGCAACAGGAACTGCAATTCAAACGCCCGGATCGATCAAAATTTTGTGATGGAGATATTTGATGGGTTGGAATGCAACAGAAGCTGCTGTTTATTCCAGGATTAGGTACAGTTCATGCGAACGAAGTCGTGGGTAAAAGCTAGTACATGATAAAACAAGGCTACTAATTATTTAATTGTAATAAAAATATATAAGAATATGTAGAAATATTTATATATATATGAAGCATTAGCTTAAATTGTATTCTATACCCACTCTATAGCAAGCTGTTTGCAACGAACATTTAATCTGAGAGATCTACACTAAGTATAAATAGTCACACGTTACTAAATCAAAGTAAATCCTGTCAGTGAGTAGGGATAACGTCTAAACCTCGGGGCGCTCTATCAGACTTTAAAGGATTTAGTGGAAAATAAATACGGATTACCTCCCTAAGGCAGACGGAAATTACAATTTATAACTCAACTTTATGAGTCATTTTGATTTTTAGCTAGATGGAAACACAAATATAAAAATATACAAATTTTATTATTGCTAACGAACCATAGACTTTCCCATAACAAAAACCTTTCTCCAGTACGGAAACATAGACAACCATAGCAAAAACTCTTCTCCAGTAAGGAAATTGATCTAATTTTTTTAGTAATTCACCATCCTGAAGGAAAATTGTCATTCTCGACGATACCTCTGCCATGCGCTGTCGGCCTGGGTACAATCGTTTTATATTTGTTTTATACAATCGTTTCAAAAGTGCTTGTAATAGACCAATTTGAATAAAGACTTATTTAAATTTGAATTTGAATTTGAATAATAAACTAGCTTTTACCCGCAACGTTGTGCGCGTGAACTGTAGTCCTGGAATAAACAATATCATCTACCACTATCTAACCATGCAAATATTTTCATCACAAAAATCAGATCGATCCGGGAAGACTGAGACAGATTTATCGTTTTCTCAAAAGCATAATTTAATTATTTTAGTAAACAACCCGTATGACTTACATGAATTATATATTAAAATAGCTCAGTTATATTTATCCAGTAAACAAAAACCCAAAATATATAAAAACTCTTAAAATAACTCTCAACGTAAGCCATAAGTTTTATAGAACATTCTTTAAATTACAGGGTTTGACTCGATTTTGAAACATTGTAAATAAAAAACCTTTATAGGTTAATAATAGTTGTCGTTTTTCAATGTCATCCTATTCCTGTTGAATTAACAGGATTTCTATAGCCCATATATTACCCCGGTGTATAAGGAATAATTGTGTCAAGTTTCAACGATATTGGTTCAGCGGATTCGCTGTGAAAACGTAACAGACAGACAGACAGGCTTTCGCATTTATAATATTAGTAAGAATGACACAAAAACATAATATTAGGTCCTTACATATGAAATTGGCGTTTTGTCGTACTGGTCACTTTGATCTCAAATATTACCTTTATGGCTAGGAATTTCAAATTCAAATTCATACAGCTATTTACTCATGCATTTGTGTTTCAAACCCCCTAATTCATTTGTTTTTTTCTTTGTGTCACTCTGTTTACAAAATGGAAAACATGAAATATCGCGTTATTTACGAGTATGAGTTCCACCGTGGCACCAGTGCTGCAGAAACGGCTCGAAGGATTAATGATGTGTATGGTGACGGTGTCGCAAAAAAAAACACAGTGAGTTTTTGGTTCCAACGTTTTCGTTCTGGAAATTTCGACCTGCAGAACAAGCCTCGTGGACGGCCGGAGACCAAAGTTGATAAGGAAGAATTGAAGGCTATTGTGGAAGCGGATCCATCGCAAACCACGTCCGAGTTAGCTGCAGGCTCCGGTGTTAGTGATAAAACTATTCTAATCCACTTGAAGCAAATTGGGAAGGTGAAAAAGCTGAAAGGTGGGTACCTCATGAATTGAGTGAAGCAAACCGACAAACGAGCGTCGACTGCTGCGTTACGTTACTCAACCGGCACAATAATGAAGGAATTTTAAATCGAATCATTACCTGCGATGAAAAGTGGATCCTCTACGATAATCGGAAGCGCTCATCGCAATGGCTGAACCCTGGCGAACCAGCCAAATCCTGCCCTAAGCGAAAATTGACTAAAAAAAGTTGCTTGTAAGTGTTTGGTGGACTAGTGCCGGTGTCGTTCACTACAGCTTTTTTAAATCTGACCAGACGATTACGGCAGATATCTATTGTCAGCAACTGCAAACCATGATGGAAAAGCTAGCTGCTAAAAAACCGAGGCTGGTCAATCGCTCTAGGCCACTGCTGCTTGAGGACAACGCTAGACCACACACTGCACAACAGACGGCTACCAAATCAGAGGAGCTTCAATTAGAATGTCTTAGACATCCACCGTACTCTCCGGGCCTTGCTCCAACAGATTACCATTTTTTTCGCAATTTGGATAACTACTTGCAAGGAAAAAACTCCGATGGGCCAGTCCAAACCGCCTTCAAAGATTTTATTGATTCCCGCTCGAATGATTTTTTTAGTAAGGGGATCAATGAACTACCTATGAGATGGCAAAAGTGCATACATAACAATGGTACATACTTTGATTAATTAAATATATTTCATTAAAAAAACGACTTTATGTTCCTCCCATAGAAAACGCCAATTTCATATGTAAGGACCTAATACAAACAAAATAAATACCACAGTAGTACAAATCATACGGTGCCAAAGTGATTCGAACAAATATCCCTATCGAGTCAATAAATTACTGAGTAAAGTTCAAAAATCACAAATCATGATCGTGATTCGATATCGATCGGCGGGGGAACGTCTCAATATTTTCGCTCTGATCGTTCTAATCACGATGATTAATCGAAAAACGTTCCGCTCCCGCCCTTTTAATTGGTCGGTCGGAATAAGTGTTGCTTTTTTTTCTAACTCCTATTATCCACTCAAATTAGTTCTCCGGGGAAGTCATTAATATCAATCAATGTTTGAAAGACTCGGCTAAAGTAACAAATTGGAAATAAACTTTTTTGTTGTTTCGTTTTTAGTTCGTGATAAATAATTTTTGTACTTCTACATTACATTCAGATACTAATAATACAAGCAACTTAATTTGTGTTACTTATTCATACAATATCATAAATGTGAAAGTCTCTCTGCCTGTAACGGTTTTGCGGCTGTCACTAGAACAATATTAGATTAAATTTTAAAATTTGGTATAAACGAAGCGTACATAATGGAACCCAGTTTCATCTTTTACGATGTGTTGTATATGGCCTTGACTCGCGTCAATTTGGGGTCTTCGCGTTGTAGTCGAAATGACTGGAGCGGCATTCTCTATTCACCAGTGGAAGGAATAAGAAATGAACATAAGTAAGGCTTGAACGTGTCGGCGGTGATAGATGCCGTTGACCTTTTTTTTCTTTTTTTTTTAATTTTTAATCTAATTGAATTTTTACTTAAGGAAACTGTAGTAAATCAAAACAATAAAAACATTATCGACCCAAATGTGACATGTTTACGTATTGTTATGCGTCATGCACAAATATATAAAAGTCTTTTGTTTGGTTCGTAAAGTACATTCACATCCAAAATAGTTAATTAAAGTATCTCTATAGCCATAAGTTGATAAGCAAATAATACTATAATATAAGCTTGCATCTCAGAATGAGTATTTACTACTAAGCCAGTCACCTTTTATATTCTCTTCAGATATGTACACTAGCATTGTACTATACACTAAATGACGCTTGTAAAATTATGTCCTGACCGGGAAATAAATTAAAGATCATCCCTCGAAATAATATTTTTTATGGAACATCTAAAGTGAATTCGTTTTAATATGTTATCCCAATATTAAATTCTTTATTCAAAGTATAATATACTGGGACATAAAATTCCCGTAGTCGTAAAGTCAAATATTGAATAATATCTTTAGGTTACGCAGTTAGCAAGGAGTTACGACTGCAAAAATCCTTGGGCCTTATATATAAGGTATAAATTAGTCGCAAAAAGTGCTGTATGATATAAAATACTAGCTTGTACGAGTAACGTGGTACCTGCATGGACTTTAATATCACTGTAAAGATTAGGTTATCACTTTCAAATTATGCAACCATCTAAAAACTCATGCATTTATAATAAAATATTATATTTAAATTTAATAGTCGTGTGGTATACGGCTGAGTAGAAAAGACCTCCCTCATTTCTTACCCAGGTATCCTAAAAGGTGACTAAGGTCAGTTGACCCACCGTGTGGTATGCGGCCGAGTAGAATATACCACCTTGATTTCTAACCGAAGTGTTGTAAAAGACGACCAAGATAAGTTGACGCAGCGTATGGTATCTCATGATTTGTCATGTGGTGATCACATGACTTGGCTACGTATTTAACGACCGGCCGCCTGCCTGACGTCGTTTTTTACGATACCTCGTTAAGAAAGAGGATGATCTATCTTACTCAACCGGATACCACACGGTGGGTCAACTTACATTAGTCGCCTTATACGACACCTCGGTAAGAAATGAGGGTGGTCTATTCTACTCAGCCGGATACCACACGGTGGGGTTTTGTGCACTATATACGTTTAGTCGCATATACAAAAGTATTTTTAAAGATACCGAATATAGCACAAGTAAATTTAACAAAAAAGTCGAAGTAAAGAAAATAAAATTTATTCAATATGCATACATGTCAATTTTACATGTGAACAGCGTCGAAATATAATTTAACATACCATTTTCGACGTGACTTTACACTATCGAAATATGCAATGCGCGTCAATGGGTGCAACCAATCGGAATGTTCCAAGCGTCTAGCGAATTTAGATACAGCATTCCGTCGTACTCCCGTACCTCAACATGAAATATAAGTGCAAAGATGTGATGTAATGTACGTGCCGGCACTTTAGCACAATTCGCATAGCGTTGAGACTTAGTTTTAAGTGTTGCAGAGAGTATGTACTCGAGAATTTATATTGCTATTTTTTTTTAGTTTATATTTGGGCAAAATGCTTGTAGTACTCGTAATATTTTGGCAACATCCACATGCATAAGTAATAGGCCAAAGGAATTTGAGGCAAAGTTTCAGTCAAATTACGGCCTGTTACTGTCCAAGTGCTCACAGCTTTTATTTTTACTATTGGAGCTTCGAGCCGCTACGTTGCTACAATGTAGATTGGTAGGTTGTATATTTCCCAATAACTCTAAATCCTTGAGAACCTCCTTGTATCCTCTTAAAGAGATCCTTTTGTCCAAAGTCAGCGGTCCAAAGAAAACAAGTTTGCTTTATTTAATATCATATCATACCTGAATACTTACAAATCACTAAACTTAATTGGGTCTACCGTAATCAATACTATCGTATAAAATCTGACCCGATTCTTCTGTAACCAATATATGAACAAAAGTGTCTGAAGCCGCAAAAGGCACACCATAAATCGAGGCAAATATTCGATAGACCCTTGATAAAGTCACATTGTCATGGACGAACATTATGGCTATTCATACCATTGGAGAATATTTATTGAAAGTTGGCTCAATTGTGAGGCCTTATTGGGTCACTTGATAGATGGTTAGGGTTGATAAGGATTCCGATGTAATTTTCTTCCAGTGCAAATGGGGGCTTTGGCAGTATTTATGATCTCTTTACGTATCTAATATTTGGCCAGGGTTCGTAGTTTCTAGTTGGGCGCACATTGAGTATACCATAGTTTTTCTATTTATTGGCCATATTTAGCATCTGTAGATCTGAGATATTGTGATAACTGAACTCAATTTGCTTTTGATTGAATCCACTATTCATCCTTGGAGAGCTTTTTATTGGGTTGTTGTTTGACTTTGTGTGTACACTGCCTTCTAACTGTGACTGTGTGGACTTAAGTACTGAGATTAAAGTAGCAACAACAGATATTAAAACCCGTTCGGTATCATTCATAGTTAGGCAAGAATAAGAGGAGTCTGTTACTATCCCGCTGCTCCTTATTTTGGAAAGACAGATTGCAGCAGTAAAATTAACTTTGACAATAGTATATATACTGGAAATTACCCAGAGGCATGTAGGTTTCTTTATGGAGTATACTTCACGAATTACAAATAACATTAAAGTACTACTTTTACCCCTTTAAAGGCAATCTCTTTTTTGCCCAAACAATCAGTTTATTAACGCATTCAACGTTATTAGGACGTTCCACATAGGCATGATTTTTAAATAAATATCATGTAAGTAATTTAGGCTAGATATAACTTGTATATTTTATTTGTAAATATTTTTTTCTAAAAACTGTCATATTCTACTCATACATTTCTGCCTGAGCTTTGAACGTGCGATAAAGTAAAAGGCACACGCACTCACCGTTCGGATATCGCGGTTATTAGGGGTGATAAAAAAGTAACTCGTAAAATATAAGCCGTAAAGTCTTTTCCAAGGGTGGAAGCCTCGACAAAAAAAAGAAAGAAATGAAAAATAATGTGTCCTATAGGTTGATCCTATGAGGCCGGGAGCGGATTAGGTCGATGTTTGTGAGGGTTAAAGCGAGCTTACTTAATAAAGGCCACACGTTTCCTTAATATGTTCACTTAACTTCTCTATAGAAATGTAGTGGCTTGTTTGAGGGCGTAAAATATTTCAACTTAGTTTGCGAGCATGCCGATATCAGTTCCGATTGATAAAAGCATAGTCTAATTATAAAAATCGTATTCAGAAGGCGTATTCTGCTACAGGGAGATTAAAATTATTAATTATTTGCAGTCGTTTAGGCTAACTCTTTTCTTCCTAGCGTTTATTCCGGGCTATTCTAGGTTCTATGTCTGCTTTCCTGCTAAATTGCTTCCACTTTGCATAGTCTAATACATCCTTCCTTTGTAGAACGTTGGGACGCATAGTTGACTCTGTAATATCTATTTTGTTGCGTCAACTTAAGCGTTAACGTTAACGTTAACTCCCATCTATCTATTATTTAAAAGTAAAAAAAGAAATCCCTGTTCCTAAAGGTGAAATTATTTTTCCCACGTTAGGCGAATGCGTCTTATAGTTGCATCGATTTAGAGTTCACGTTTTGAACGCCGATGGTTACTTACAACGAGACTTACAATTTTTAGTATCTATCTCTTCGGCCATCTCCAAAGTACCTCTTTCCCTTTCAAAAATAATATTTTACTACTTAAATTGTTTTTTTTTGGTTTTGATTTTGCTTTAAACATGTCATTTAAAGAAGTTTTTATGAAGGTATTTGCTTGTTATGACGACTGTTAGCAAGCGGGTTCGTTATCGTAGATAAGTCGCATCGATAACTATGTGCTTCGTTTTCGAAGTTGTATATTTCATTTAATACAAATATTTGTGTAAGCGTCATTAATTCGTCCTTGTTCAGTTTATTGAAGTTTAATACATAACTTAAGCAGATAAGAAAGATCTTCTTACTAAGGCATTGTTTTGCGGTATTAGGTACTGAAAATATTTCTTTTAAATACTCATACTGCAAAGCAAAACTAAAATCTAATCTAATCTAAATTTAATGTCAATTACTTCTGATGATGTTCTGATGATGATCTGAAAGTTTGTTGAAACGTGTGATATAATCAATCAATACTTGTATATATAAAAACACACACAATACTAGCACACACAACTACACTCACACACACATTCACAAACATTCTTCTCAGTCTTGTAAGTTTTATTTCATTCTTCTTATGTAAATTTTTATTACTTCATTTTTAGTATGCATATTGTTATGGAGAGCGGGGCTTTCTGAGACAGGTGTTGTTACACTTATAAGAAGGTCCCAACCCTGATATTCTAATCTTTAATAATAATAATTATTATTATTTGGTTTATGTTAAAAGATTGGAATAGACAAATAATATAAAACTTTCTTTAAAAATAGTATAGCTTTAAGTAGTGCACAACTTGATCTGCCTGATAGTTTTCCTTATAGGCATAAAATAAGTAGCAATTGAATGACTTTATATTGCCATACAACGTCGCACCTGATTGTAATAAAAGTATATAAAAACTTTCAACCTCCCTTTATTTTTATTACGGTTAGAAATCGAATCAAAGTCGAATACATAAGAAGACATATACATAAGAGCAAGAGTAGGAAAATAAAATGGTTTCATATAACGAGTCTAATAAAAATGCCTAGCCAGCTGACGTGAGTTAGATTCATGCAATAAAAACAATGCCGAAAGCGAAAGAAATTATTTACTTCGATTGAAATTGTCCGCAAACCAAAAAGACATTTTGAACTTTGTTTTTATTAGCTAAAGGTTAAAATAAGATTAACTTTTTGCACTGAGTTACGGCTTATAGCCGTAAAAGGTTTCAGAAATTTGTATAGTTCATGTTGCTTTCAAATTAAACGGCTAAACGTAGCAAAACAATAACTAATGAAAAGGCTTATTAAGTAATAACGGTAACTTTGATCAAAATGAATTTAAATTGATTACTGTCATTATCATATATTTCAAAACATTTAGAAGTTAGAAAATTTATTAAACAATTATTTTAAAACGGAATTGACATTTATTACAAAGGGAATTTACGTTTTAATTTTTGCAATACTAGATCGTAATCATTCATTGTAATTCGTTTTACCCTCAAAAATATATACTGATTTCTATTAAAGTGTTTTGTATGGTGTGAATTATATATTAATCTAATGAAGTTTTTGTTCCTGCTCAAGACATTTGTAGATTTATATTTTTTTGTCATGTTTTCTTTGGTATAATAAATATATGTATTTATTAAAGCAATTGTATAGCAATTTTTAGTTCAAAAGTAATAATAAAATTATTTGTTATAATCCGCTATCGCTTTGCGATTTTGTCGTGGAGTCTATCTCCTGATGATGCTTCGGTTGCAAGGCGAAACGATTGTTGAGTTTGTGATAGTGAACGTATGTAGTGCTTGTGTATTGTGGTGGCAGTGGTGGAGGTTTGTGCATGTGTTTTTACGAATCCTGCATGTAACGGGTATGAAAAAACGGATAGTCCACTATACATTTAGCAATATATATATATTCTATTTACTGTAGTTTATCTATAGCATATTCATCTACTGTATTCTATTTATAGCAAAATAATTTTATTATTACTTTTATATTATAAATCTCCGCAAAGTAACGCCTAATTCTATAAACAATTTTTAGTTATACATGTCTAGCTTTAAAATGTATTATTGCGACTATTGAATGTAATTACAGACTTTTATTTATAACACGACGATTTCTAAGTTGCAATACGTGATGTTCCAGCCATTTTTACTATCTCTACACCGAAAATGTCATCGATCCGTTAATCCTTTCATACGTGAATAAAAATCCTTCTTTCATAAAAAAAGCATTTTCACATTTTTTGTATAAATTGTTTATAGTTTTATCTAGTCAAATGTGTAAGAAATTGACTGAAAATTGAGCTCACGAGCTTCAATCGAAATAAAATTAAATCTCAAATACAATTGGACGCGAATTGATAAAGCGTCTTGGATGATCCCAAACTCAATGTGTGAACAGGCCAGCGTAGTCTTGTGGATCATTCGGGGCTGGTTAGTTTATATTAGTATTCACACTGGTGCTCGTTACACCAATAGAATTTGGAATTCCAAACCTGTGAAACTATGTTTGGAATGTACATAGGATTGTGGTAATGTAAATTGCATTGCAATGTTTTGTTTGTAGCAACGTATAGGTAATATGTCATCATCTTCCTGCCCTTATCCCACTCTAAGTGAGGTCGGCATAACATGTTATAAAACATGTTGTAACGTGTAAAACATGTTAACATGTTATAAAACATGATTTGCCTACGTATTTTACGACCGGCCGCTTACCATAGTCGAAGGTTACGACACCTCGGTATGAAATGAGGGTGGTCTATTCAACTCATCCGGATATCACACAGATGTATAGGTAATACGTCAATAAATTCATATATGGATCACAATATTTTCCTCTACCGTGAAACCCATGATGAATCTATACATATGATAAATCAAAGTCTCCAAAAGCGGTCTGTCTTTGTTAACCTAACGGATTTTTGTAAGGTTTTATTAAAAGGTTGTACTCTTCTTCCGGAAGGTTTCAGTTAATAATACATTACAGTTTTATGTACAGTAACGGTCTCTTGCTATAGCATTACACAGTTGGGCATAGACCTCCTCTTTCCGATTTTGGCGAGAAGGATTGGACCTAAGACCTCTCAGGCTGCTCCAATGTGAATTGGTAGGTTACACATATCCCTATTTTTTTTTTCAGAAATATGCAGGTCACGATGTTTTCTTTCACCGAAAAGCGTGTGATCAGTTGCAATTATTAATTAGACACATTAGTGCCTGCTCGGGGTTTGAACTCATAATCGTCTCTAGAGAGTCGCGCGGTTTCACCGCTGGGCTATCACAGTTTTTTACAAATCGGTTTAAAATGGTCAGTTGGAAAAACAAATTCACCACTTGGCAGCTTTAATCGCGTGCGCCGCGCAAAACAAAATAGATACATTCTCTAGTACATATAGTTATGTACTAGAGAATTGTAGATCAAAATACTATACAAAATTCCGCAACAGCATGCTTATTATATATCTTATGGTATGGCAATAACTACATATATGCTTGAAATTGCAATGAAATATACTGAGTTTTAAGCCCGCGAACTCTGGCACAGTTAGCTACTTAATTATAAATATCGATTAAACATATTTAGGAACCACGTTCACCTTGTCACGCTATATAACCACTTTGTAATGTAACTAATTATAATTTAATTAAAGAATATGTAACATTCTTATAATTATATATTTTTTACGAAACTACAGAGATTAAAACGAAGTTATAGTGTTATCAAGACGAAAAAACACTAAATAGAAATTTTAATCGTGTTAATTAACCGGTTAATGATCTAGAAATTTCTACAAAATGTATTAACAGAGCGCACGGTTTGCAGTAAATTTAGAATGCAGGCAGTATAGCGAGCTTAGTAACCTGAAGAACAAACAGACGTGAGGCAACATTGTGTTGATTACCTGCTTAAGTACCCTATATAGCATTCTCTAGAGAACATTTACAGTGCACAGAAATTTATGAACTATTTTATTGTATATATATTGCATGATGATAAAGTGAAGGTAAAGGGATATTTACACTATAGCCGTGCTGGTTTACCACCTTTCTTCAATCGTTCCTTAAAGATCGTCACTCCATCTGGAGAATCAGTAATTACTTTCTTCATCTACAGCATCAACATTACACTGACTGGGCTTTTCTTGGCTATGGTCAGATTAACTATTAACAGATTAATCCAAAAGTTGTAGATTGAAGAAAGTCGATTCTGAGCCAACTTACCCTAGTCGCCTTTTACAAATCGGTGAGAAAGGAGAGTTTATTGTACTCACACACGGCCTTCTGATATTCTTCGGACGGGACGAGTTTTATATATTATTTATTTTAATTGAATTATATTTTTATGTGTGTTTGTATATTGTATGTATCTAGGTATATATATACTAATACGTATGTATGCGTATATATATCTTAATTAATATTTTTTGCTTTATAAATACCACCTACTTACTATACACGTATATCACCAGAATGACTAGAAGAGCCTACTATTTAGCGATAAATCCGCCACATTGTATCACTATCTTTATATTATTGATTATTATTATTTTAATGTGGTGTACAATAAAATTGTGCATTCATTTATTCTTTTTGTGTAAAAAGTAAAGTAAAGTTGCTACTTTGTAATAGGCCGCTGCCTATTACAATCCCACTGCTGGGAATAAGCCTCCTCTCTCCGTTTCTGGAGAGAAGGGTTGGAGCCAAAACCTACCACGCTGCTCCAATGCGGATTGGTTGGTTACACATTCTCCAGAGTTATGTAGGTTTCGTCACGATGTTTTCCTTCACCGAAAAGCGTGTAATAAATTGCAATTATCAATGAGACATATAAGTTTTAATAGAAAAACTCATTGGTGCCTGCCCGGGGTTTGAGCTCGTGACACCCTCGAAAGAGTCGCACGGTCTCATCGCTGGGCTATCACAGCTCTTTCTGTGTAATCACACAAAAAAAAGATGAGAGAGAGATAAAAGACGCATAGCCTTAATTTAATTTCACTTTTTTCGATGAATCCATTGTAGGCTGGCTCTTCCACTATAAAAACACTATCAAATATCCCCGGAGACATCTATACGGAGCAATTCGGTAAAATCGCCACTGTATTTACGTGGCTGATTCATCAAAATAAATACACAAATTAATATCACTTCGCATACGCGAAATCTGCATATCACTCTTGATTAATATCCATTATAATTAGCATGTTAATAGTTGCGACCGTCCAAAATAAACGGAGTTGTGTTTGATGTAGAAATAACTGAGATGACTCATTGCATTCATTATACTGAAATAGCAAAAGTTATGAATTATGATCAGTAACTTTTTGCTACCCAGACTAGACAAACCCCATGTCTCAGGGTTCTGTTTCTTTTTTAACTATCTATACTTATTATAAAACAAAGTACCAAAAAGCTGTGTGTCTGTATGTAATCGACTTTCTCAAAATCTACTGAATAGGTAGGTACAGGTAAACAGGTACAGGTAACTTTGTACGGTTTTCACCAAAAGATTGTGCAATACTTCCGGATGATTTAGGTAAATAGTACATAATATATCAGTATTATGTTAATTGTGTTGAAGAGATGGCGCAGTTGTTAAAAAACTTGCATGCTGGAAGCTTCAGCCGCGTGCGCTGCGTAAACCAACAGAGATACGCTAAAGTAATGTACTAGAGAATTATAGATCTTTAAAAATACTATGAAAAAGTTCGCGAAAGCATGTCTCTATCTCTTATAGCTAACTCACTATAACTACTTTTACTTTCAAAATTTGAATTCTAGAAAAAAATTGTGACACGCAGGTTTCCACGCGCCCGAAGCCGCAGGCACAGCTAGTTGTATATAAAATATATTACAAAACTACAATGCATCTTTACTCATAATTACAGTATATTTACCAATGTGCACAGTTTTTATTACCATTTAAAATAAAATTTCTAATAAACCTTATTAATTGGTGCGTAAAATTATCACTATCGCTACCTATTAAAACATGATCAAATATGTTCTTATCGGTATTTTCTAGTCAAATTTATTCTTGACGTAGAATAAATTTGGCGTAATAAAAATATTATTTTGCTAAATTCCGCAAAAAAAGATATATATGTAATTCTAAATGTACTATCCGTTACGTAAAATTTTTGCAATTTGTCGTGTAGTATATCTCCGGTTGGTGCTACGGTTACGGGACGAAAAAAATGTTGAGGATTTCTTAGGTATATTAAGTGCTTGTCTATTGTTGTGTTATTGGTAGTGCATAAGTTTTTATTCTGCATGTGCTAAGTATGAGAAAAGAAGTCAATCTTAATTTCGATACAATATTACTTAAGAACTTACTTAAGGCCTTTAGAAAAGTCGCATGGTTTGAGTCCACGAGGCCTCTGCCAATTACCTATAAGAAATAAGTCTAAATGACAGTCCAATCCGATTTTTGGTAGCAAAAAGGATGAAAATAATATTCTTCTAATTTATCCTAATATGAATCGTTTATTCTCTAGATAGTTTACATTTAAAAATAAAATAAATATATGGGTCACTTACACACACGGTCATCCATCCCCAAAGGAAGTAACGTAATACTTGTGTTATACTGTACATATTGCGTTATAAATACTTAAATACAAATATACACCCAGGCTCGAAGAACCAACAAATCGCTTATAGAAAATGTTGGGCCTCGGCGGGAATCGAACCCGTGACCCGCGGAGCTGAAGGCAGGGACACTACCCACTGTGCAAATGGGCCAGTTAAATTGAGTATACTCATACTACAAATAGCATACATATATCAATCACTCAAATTCTATCATTAAAAATGTGAGATTCGAAACATGCAAGCAGAATACTATTAGAAAATATAAAAAAATATTTTAAACTTTCGTAAAGCACACTTTCCATTACAAATAGTCACTACACCGGAAATTTTACCGAAAATAATTACATTTCGAAATTTATGATTGTCATTCATTGGGGGCTAGCGTCTCAATATTTTCAATTCGATCGTTTGAGTCACCGTGATTAATCGAAAACCGTTTCGATTTCCCCTTTTAATTGGTCCTTCGGGGCCCGATGGAACCATATTTTTCAAACTCGTATTATCAACTCAAATTAGTTCCCCAAGGAAGTCATTAATTGTAATCTGCAGGCCTACCATGAACTGTTATTGTGACTTAATTGAAGACGTAAACGATGACCGCTAACCGCTTTCTTTTCGTACTATGAAGTGTGAATTGCATTGGGGTCGTAATGTTTGAAAAAGATAATGTTATATGAACTATAGATAACTCTGTCTCTTTTACTCACATGTTCTTAGGATGAATTCCGAACGCTCATTCGGCAACGACTTAGTGTGCGTCTATAAGACGTCATGGTATGAAAAAGCAAAACAATTTCGTTTACATCTTCAATTGAGTCGTAATAAGAGTTCATGGTAGACCTGCTGGATATAATAATCCACACTGATATTATGGATGTGAAAATTTGTCTGTCTGTCTGTTATATTTTAACAGCTTATACGTTAACACAATATTGATAAAATTGTATAAGTTAATACTGAAATTCAAATCTCTTTCTTATTACAAGTTGGTTGCGAGAAATAGCTTAAAGCGATGAGGTTTTCTATGTTATATTTTGCTATTTGCGCTAATAAATAAATAAAATATATATATATAAATAAACAAGTACCTATAGGTATTTGTTAAAAGAAGTTTTTTTTGGTATTATGGAAAAATATATTATTATTATTAAAGATTTAGACTTACTGGTAAGCAAAATTTTGAACAAATAAGTTAAACCGTCCGAGCATCTAAGCGGTGCGCACACATTCACTCAAACAAACACATATGAACGCACAGACATACACACTTATATAGACACTGTATGTGTTTATTTTTATTTTTTATATTTTATATTACATTTGCCTATGATTTAGTATCATTTTCTATTTAGATTACCATTATCAATTATTCATTAATGACATATTACAAATATGTTTCAGTAATCTAACAGTATTTAGGTTGTTCAGTTAGGAAACACGAAATTTATGAAGTAATTTCCTTTTTATTTTTCCCTTGTGCTACGTGATTTAGCAGAGGCAATTTATTTCCACGAGGTACATCTGAGACCAATAAACCAAAAATTCAATCAATATCGACAATATCGTAAGTTCTTAAACTCATATTTTCATTTCCAAATTGGTTTTCATATATATTTAGTATTTAACTTTGTTTTTGTATGTAGGTTTTTTAACTAAGATTTGCCTGATTTTTCCGTTACATATATTATATAATATATCGGAATTATTCCAACAGTTGAATTGGTTTCTACTTTATCTAATTTAACTTTACCATTACAGCAGTTTAAAAAAAACAACTAAAAAAAGGCTAATACAGAAAGCCTACTATTCTATTGAGGATTACTTAGATGATAAAAATGCGTGGATATAGTTACTAATAATAAGAATTATTCTTTAAAAAGAGCAACCGCCGAGTTTCTTGCTGGCTCTTCTCGGTAGGAACAGCATTGGATGTTGACGATTCAAAACCACTTGTTTAGAAGTTTACTTGAATAAAGAATATTTTGAATTTCAATTTAAAAATTTGATTTCATAAATATTTTCACTAATTATTGCCATCCGCACTGCAGTGATAAAATGAAGAAAGATAAACTGCTACAGAAAAGCTGATTAGATGAAAAGAAAGAAAAATTTGGCACAATGACTTTTTAACGTAATCATATCAGATTAGTTGGTAACCGAAGATTAGTCAATTTCTAGAATCGGCAGACTACAGGAATGTGCTATTGGAAATTTGAGAACACTGTTAAAGGTTTTTAATTAGCCGTGTAGTATCCGGCAGAATAGAATAGACCACCCTCGTTTCTTACCGTGGTGTCGTAAGAGGCGACTAAGGTAAGTGCCGTGTGGTATCCGGCTGCATAGAATAGACCACCCTGATTTCTTACCGAGGTGTCGTAAAAGGCGACTAAGGTAAGTTGACGTCAGGCAGGCGGCCGGTTGTAAAATTCGTAGCCAAATCATATGACAACATGTTTGTAACATGTTGTGCCGACCCCACTTAGAGTGGGATATGGGCAGGAGAATGATGAATGTTAAAGGTTTTTAATATTTAAATATACACATAAGCCATTGCGGGAAGTCCATATACATTTTTATTGTAAAAAGTACTTTAATACCAATAAGACGCAAAAAAGCTACAAAGATGTGAAAGCAACAAAAGCTTTTCATCGTTAATAACACAAAGAGCGTCAGTTACCTTGACCCTTGACTTGCGAAATTTACCGAAAGTCAAAGCCTATTCACACCGCACCTACGTTTTGTGTGCTCACCAACATATTAAATAACGGTAAAGGAGAGTGTTTGTGGTCGTGTAGCTTTGAGATGATTACATAATATAATATAATACAATAAGTAACGTACGTGTGGTATTCGGCTGAGTAGAATAGACCACCCTCATTTCTTAATGAAGTGTCGTAAAAGGCTACTTAGGTAAGTTGATTTCAGGCGGCCGTTCATAAAATAACTACAAAAATAACAAAATAATCGGTACAATTACTTATATACAAGTTCAATTTAGTGAAATCAGCGCCATATTTACCTAATACTAGAGTCAAAACAACTACTGCTATTAACTTAAATTTTAAATATGAACACTAAGATTATGACACATTCCTTAATTGCTTACCGTATAATACAATATCCAGTTCGAAATTGTATAATATTTCTGCAATAACTGACTAGTTTTTATTATTAACCTTTTAGGTTAAAAATACATCCTTACTAAAAAATACACAGTGCATAAAAATGAAATAAATGATTAAAATCACTAATAGTCTCATTACTTGTAATTTAAATAAATATATATGAAAAACAAATAAATAAAATAATAACTAAAAACAAGAATAAAAACTCATACACACACATTCTCATTCTCGCAGTCAAACTCACATACACACTCATAAAAACACGCACGCGCATACTCAACCAAGCACATTCATCCTTTCATAAGACTTTCAAAGGTCAGATTGCTCAGGCTCCAAAGACTTCAGAACCGATTTATGCGGACAGCCACAGGGTGTCCGTGGTTCATGCAGAACGTTGACCTCCATAGAGACCTCGATCTCCCTACCATTACTCACCTCTTTAAACGTTTTTCGAAATCTTACTTCGAGAAATCTGAGGTACACTCGAACCCCCTTATTTCAGTTGCTTCTACCTACATCCCTGTTAGGTCCGACCATCGAAAATATAGGCGTCCAAAAAGCGTCCTGTATGACCCCGACGATCAAATAACGATCGCCAACACAGAAACACGTAATACACACACACAGCGTCTTCGCCGGCGAAGACGAGGTCCCAGTTTTCTGACGTCGGTCGGTCGTGGCTTCTCGCCACACTTCCGACGTCGCAATGACTAATCTAAGTCATACCATCAACCCTCCACTACGTGTCGCCCTAAGCCGTGGTCCGGCCTCACAGGAGGCACCCTTAGGACGACGTTCCCCGACGCTAGTAGAGCTTCTGCGCTCTACTCCCTGCATTTCGCAACCTCGACGATGCTTCTGCGCTCGCCCGTCCCGCCCGGTGACGCTGTAAAAGCCATTAGGGCTAACAGCATACAGTCAGTTCGAAAAAAAAAAAATTTTATAAGACAAATGTATAGTATAGATAATATGATGAAACCATTATAACTCTTCATAAAAACACGCACGCGCATACTCAACCAAGCACATTCATCCTTTCATAAGACAAATGTATAGTATAGATAATATGATGAAACCATTATAACTCTGTTGATGAAACAGATTTTTATTTATTTATTACTATAAGTCATCTCTAACAGGTCACCTAAAACCTATAAAAAATATTAAAACTAAAATTATAGTGCAAAAATATGTATATTTTTTTGTTTTTCTTTTACGGACGTAAGCTACCAAGCAACGGATCGTGAAGTTTAGTTTGGTATTGTTTGGTAAGATGGAAGCTTTAAAGTGAGATGAGCTACATTTTTATCGTATATTATATATCTTATATAAATGTAATTGTTATTGTTATTATTTATTCTGTAATTAAAGGGTTTTTACACTACATGTGTATGCTAGTTCTATGGTACCCTCACACTGAACTAATCTAATTAATATAAAGAGCATCATCAAAAAGAGTATCCGTGTTATCCGTTTCTATAAATCATTAATAGTAATCATTAAGCATAACAATGGCACCCTCATTAACGAGCAGATAAATGTCTCTAGTTCAAGCTTGTTGCACGTGTTCCGAGGTAAATGAAGGGTGGGGATGAACCAAGTACTATTTAACAACGCTTGTTTGGATAACGCTTCACTTTGCGATTTTGTCGTGGAGTCTATCTCCTGATGATGCTTCGGTTGCGGGGCGAAACGATTGTTGAGTTTGTGATAGTGAAACTGTGTAGTGCTTGTGTATTGTGGTGGAAGTGGTGGAGGTTTGTGCATGTGCTTTTACGAATCCTGCACGTATCGGGTATGAAAATACTGATAGTCCACTATACATTAAACACTATATATATTTTCTATTTACTGTATCGCGGATTATAGCAAAATAATTTTATTATTACTTTTGTATTATGGATCTCCGCAAAGTAACGCCTAAGTCTATAAATTATTTCGGATTGATTAACTGTGATTCTTATATAAAAACATACCATATTTAGCGTAATTTGATTAATTTTTGTTTTTTCGACTACCTTAATCTGCACTTAGAAAAATACTAAATATAATGTGTCAAATGTAATACAGATAGAAAAAAGTTATAGGTCACTTTTAAGGAATCGTAGAGATGTCATTTCTGTGCGATTGAGTTGGGTCGGTACTTTTATAATAATAACCTGTCATCGCTAACACGAAAGATGTTGAGATGAGATTGAGATAACTAGATAGAAAGCGTATTAAGTACCTGGTAAAGGCGTAATTCATAGCTTAATTACATAACGTGATGAAGTTTTCACAACAATCTAATTATGCAGACTGCCTTTTAAAATAGGGTGATCTTCTATTTTTTATATTTATAAATATATTCACTATAACTTGGCATCGAATATACATATATTATACTTCTACATAAATAAATATTTGTATTTAAAAAAAAATACAAGAAATTTAATTTTGTCTTAGTTATATTACGCATGAAATGTTAAATTTAAATTTAATTAATGTATAATAATTATTGTTTTTTTTTTCTTTATGTATATTTTATATAAAGTAGGAATAAAATAGTATAGAGTAAAGTAATATTTTGTTACTATTTCACCTCTGGGCACATATCCCATGTAGTGTCTTGGCATATGCCGGTATCGTCACAAAACTTTCTTCCGTAGTAAATTGAATTAAAAATATCTACCAGTAACAGATATACAGGAAGAGAAATCTTCGAGTAAAATATAATGTCCATATAAATGTGTGTATATTTATAATTAAATAAATCTTGTAGGGTCCACTATTACTACTACCGTTAGATTTTATATATAAATTTAAGCCGTAACATTTCTATGACTCCATCCACAAATCTTTGCAGAGTAATTAGGTCAGTTGAGGAACACCGCAATCCTAACAGGATCGCCATTTCCTACTCTTACTGTAGAATAAATTACAACGAGATATTTAGCTCATCGTAGAAAATCCACAGGCCACTATACTTTCCATTATATAACAGGAAATAGTATTACAAAGTTTAAATTCGGTATGTGTGAGTAAAAATAATAATTCCTTCAATTCATAAAAAAAAATTACTATTTCACTGCTTGGCATAAGCCTCTTCTCCCCGTTTTTGAAGAAATGGATTGGCGCTAAGACCTACCACGCTGCGGATTGGTTGGTTACACATATCCCGACAATTCTTTACAGATATGCAAGTTTCCTCACGATGTTTTCCTTTACCGAAAAGCGTGTGATAAATGAATTAGAACAGTATGAATTAGACAGATGAGTTTGAACAGAAATACTCATTGGTGCCTGCCCTAAGTTTGAACCCGTTCGCAAAAGCTACCCGAACGCTTTCGAAAAACTCGTTCGGTCTCACTACTAATACTTTCACAGACGTCGATGTAATATGTGTTAAGACAAATCCGACGACTTTTAACACTATTGATCTATCTTTTCTGCTTGTGATATGGCAGTGTCTTATTTAGATCTTATATGCGTCGCAACAAATCTAACGAATGTTAACGCGAATAATCTGTCTTTTCTGGTTGAGGCATTAGTGCGTCGGTATTTCGTCCCTTGTCCTGATTTTGGTCACTATCAGTGGATGTATAGTACGCGGCAATAAATAATGCACATCGAGGCTTAGAGGGAGAAATCGGCTAGATTCTGCTTCATAGAGCATTGTCCCTGTCGCACGGACTGACGAACCCGTATGAAACGTCACATACTGACTGAGTGACAGTGACAGCGCTCTACGGAACCAAACTGGCCGGCTGTTTCGTTGTAAACATCGATGTGCATTATTTATTGCCGGGTACTATAATATGTGACAAGACAAATCCACCTTTTCTATTTCTGTATTGCAGTGTCCGTATCTCGTCACAAGTTCTGATTCTGGACACCACCTATAGATCGTCGTGTAGATATGTGTCGTAAAAAATATTACGACTGCTTGCACGTTTGATGTCTTTTGTTTGAAGCACTCCTGAGTCAGTATTTTGTATCATGATTTGATGCTGGACACTAACTGTAGATGAAATATGAATAACGACATATTCAACGACTGTTAATACGATCAATCTGACTTTTTTGTTTAGTATTGCGTCCCGTGATCCGATTCTGTTCGCTACCGGTAAATGTTATGTGTCTTGAGACATATACAATGACTTGTACGATTGATCTGCATTTTCTGGTTGAGGTTTTACCATGTCCGTATCTGGTCCCGTTATCTCATTTTAGTGATTGCCCATCAATCCAGTATTTATGATAATAAACTGTTAACACTATATCTATTGTCTGACTGTGTGCCAGCAGTAGAGTTGATTCAAATGCACTTGTTTACAATTTTACTTAAAAAAATAATAATTGGGATTTGTGTAAGTACTATGGCCAGTACTCAAACTTGCGTCTCTTAAGTCTCGAAATTTTAACAAAATTCTACTCTCTATTAAGTTATCTTAAAGTTCGTCTTTTTTATACCCTAAAAACTTATATTTAAGTAAAATAATGATAATTATATGGCTTAAAACTATTAAATATGAGAAAGTTGAATCATTGCTTTAATATATAATGTAATTTAAAAAAAACAAATAAATGAAAATAATATATAAAGACACACACACACAACTGATACATACACACGCGAGTACGTGCGCGCATAATTAAGTAAATCCATCCTCTCATACGTCTAATGTATGGTATAGATAATATGATGGCTGAGCGGAGTCTTCTGGAACCTTCAACCTTACATCAACTCTGTAACTCTGTTGATGAAATAAAAGATTTTTTATCTCTATAAAAATTGTAATAATATGAAACAAAATGCATAAACCTCACTGCACTGTCCTCGTATAATCTCCACTGCTTGGTTTACAGTAGAATAAATAACAGCTAGCGAGACTGAGCGCTACCGTAAATAGACTCACCGTGAATAAAGCGAACCTGAGAGTCATTCCAAAATAACTTTTACGAGATTAGATTAAGTTTAAAAGAAAGTTACTTGGCTATTGACTTATTTATCTAGACTGTTTATAGAAATAAGACATAGAATTCCTTTAAAGCGTCGTAATTTCAAAATACTGTTCAAATATTAATATCTGATTTTGTATAAATGCTAATCAAATGAATTATTTTACAAGACAAATAAACTTTGAAAAAACTTCGTCAGGCAGGCGGCCGGTTGTAAAAAAGCCAAACATATAACAATAATAGATGAAGAACAACTCTTTAATTTCATTGTATATAATGTATGCACTTGGTAACAGTATATGACTGACCTGTGGGCGCAGTGGGTAGTGACGCTGCCTTCAGCTCCGTGGGTCGCGGGTTCGATTTCCGCCTAGGACCAATATTTTCTATAAACAATTTGTTGGTTCTTCGAGCCTGGGTGCATATTTAGTATTTAAGTATGTGTTTAAAATTATATGTGTAAGATATCTACCCGTCCGTCACCCGTAATACAAATATTAAGTTACTTTGGTGACGGACGAGTGTGTGTGTCGCATATATTTATTTATTTGTATATTTGCGTATTAAAGAAATTTTTTGATACTGATTATCGAAAGTATGTCGAATGGGTTAAATTCATTGAAATCATTAATTCGATATCAGAGTAATTGGTGAACATATGACAGGTTATAAATTTTAATTTAAGTTTATAAATGCCGTGTGGTATCCGGCTGCATAGAATAGACCACCCTCATACTTACCGAGGTGTCGTAAAAGGCGACTAAGGTAAGTTGACGTCAGGCAGGCGGCCGGTCGTAAAATACGTAGCCAAATCTTGTGACAACATGTTTGTAACATGTTGTGCCGACCCCATTTAGAGTGGGATAAGGGCAAAAGGATGATGATGATAGGTTATAAATTTCTAGTGTGCAGTTTTTTTACACAATTTTGTTTAATTTGTTGCAGCTGTATACGAGGCGATTATATAAAAGTCTACTGGGAAGTCCAGGGCCCAGGGCCTCCCGGCGACATCAATGAGCGCTCAGCGTGGTCCAGAACACTCTGCGGGAACAGAGCCGATGTTCCCCCAGCACTATACTCCCCTGGACCGGCGATGGTGTTGGAGTTCAACACTGGCTTGAGACCAAACAACGCCACGGGATTCCTTGGCACCTATAGCTTCATTGATAGACGTAAGTCAAAATTTGTGTTTGTGTGTGAGTGTATGTGCAGATGAATATATTTTTTAACCCTTATTAATAACTAGTATTTATATTTTATAATATAACAATCTCAGCCATATAAACTGAACATTATAACAGCGTAAGAAATACCCAAAGATTTCAGTGTACATAATGAAATACATGAGTAACTCGCAGTCGTTTTTTGTGATTCGTAATAGCGCAATCTAGGAGACCGTTATGGTATTAAAAAGGTCAAAGGGTTATTGCCATACACATATATTTATTTAATGGTAATACCATAAACAATAACCTAGAAGCTCTAACGAATTCTCTTAAACAGTTTTTTTTCAGTCTATCGAATTTTATAGTCGTATATCGACTGATTTTTTTTAATAAGGTGCTTTTCTATATAAGTGGAAACTGTAAATTCCAAGCGGTAAAATACAACTCATCGTTACTACCCCATCGTTAGATAAAAGCCTCTACTCTGCTAGGAAAAAAAAATTATGCCAAGAATGCCCAAGATTAGGCATTATAGGCAAATAAGGAAACCTACTTAATCTAGTTTCTAGTTTCTGATCTAAGATCAGAATTAACTATCACTATGTAACATAATTTTAATAGATAATATAAAAAATATCTAATCATAATGCAAATATCCAAGTTCTTTGAACATTCAAGTAATATTTCTTATTATATAATATTTCTCTAACATTGTATCGTTCAAAATTCTTATCCTTAAGGAGCGATAAAAATGTACACTAAATTGAATATCGTCCTTTTTTGCCATAAATAATTGTTATCTATTTAAAAAGAGATACAGATAACCGCGACAAAGGTTTGTTAAATGGGAACACTGCGCTATCATCACATCGATTTTTTAAAGGTTAATTTTCCTTTCTATAATTTATATATTTCCGGATAAGTAGAATAGACCACCCTCATTTCTTACCGAGGTGACGTAAAGGCCGACTAAGGTAAGTCGACCCGCCGTGTGGTATCCGACTGAGTAGAATAGGCCAACCTCTTTCTTACCGAGGGGTCGTAAAATACGTCTAAGGTAAGTTGACGTCAGGCAGGCGACTGGTCGTAAAATTTGTAACCAAATCAAGAGACAATAAGTTTATAACATGTTGTGCTGACCCCACTTAGAGTGATATAAGGGCAGGAGGATGATGATGATGATTTTGGAAAAAAAATTACACCAACTTAAAAGGTCAACCTAAACCATTATAAAACCGCCGAAACATTACCTGACGACGGCACATACTCATGCCTAATACTAAAAAAATAATCAGTTATTACCATCATATTTCAAAAAATAAATACAATACAAACCCGGCTATATAAAGTGAAATAATATACCAGTCTCCAGAAATTCTTAGTCATTCAAAAGCTTTGGCTATAAAAGCGACGCATATCGGAGCCAAATGGGTTAACTCCAGATGCCTTGAGTCAATTTGACTTGGCATCCATCCTATTTCTTGTAAAAGAAATACTAAATTCCACCTGATATACGTTTTTCTAACAAATTTACAATAAACTATCATTAACTACTATTATTTCGCAGTGTAATGAAGTGAGATATTATCAGATCAATAATAAAAGTGTGCTTAAAACTATATTCTAAATTCTCTCTCTCCCTCTAATTTACTACATCGTGAAATATTCAAATGCGTAATGAAATCTATACTTATCATAAAACAAAGTCCCTAAAAGAGGTTTGTCTGTATGTAATCGTATCATAGAAATCTTTGTACAGGATGCTTAACGATTTTTTGCGACAGATACTCGTATATTATAAGTATCAATAGAGTACACAGTTGTCAGAAAAATCAAGAATAAGTAATGATCATAGTCCGTCGATTTGGCTATTGTTCTTACCTTAATCCTTTTTCTTTATATAAATTTTCTTTTAGAAGCTTCACTGATAAAAAATACGAAAATATCTTTCCAATATCACAAAGATTTATTTCATGTAAAAATATACGCCTTCAGCAATATACCGATTGTCGTCTCACTTTATATTGCTGATATGACGAATTACGCGATCGTAAGATAGTCGCAGGTGTTGGAGCTTCGTTTACATTCAAGGAGTCTATAATCGGCACTATAACAAAACTACTTCGTTATAATCCGCACGGGTTAAGCGAATGCATGCAAAGCTAATGTGTATGAAGCAGGCAAAATCTACCTTATACATGCAGGACAAGCCACCACACGCACCCCAAGGCTCCTCCACCAGCAACAAAGCACACAAGCAGCACACACACCCACCACCACGACAATCTCGACGATCGTTTCACTCCAAAACCGAAGCATCATCAGGAGGATAGGCTCCACGACAAAATCACAATGCGCTATAATGCGAGTCTATAATCATCACACAGTATTACTATTACTAAATTACCGTAAATGCGGATACTTACATCAGAATTGGATTCTCGGCACTGATCTGTTTCTATGACAAGCGTAGATACGGTAAAAATTACCATATCTCCACTAGATTATCGCGTTTCCATTTTAAAATACAAAATACATAGCACTAGGTAATATAATATATGATCAAACGAACTTTGTAAGTGATTTTCGATCATTACTATATGACTTGTTTCATTCGAAGATATAAATTAACCATTATTCTTTTTACTACATAAGGCAACATCGCTCAACGGAGCAAATACTTTAAAAGATTTATAGAATTAGGCGTTACTTTGCTGAGATCCATAATACAAAAGTAATAATAAAATTATTTTGCTATAATCCGCGATACAGTAAATAAAAAATATATAGTGGACTATCCGTTTTTTCATATCCGATACATGCAGGATTCGTAAAAACGCAAAATCGCTTTGCGATTTTGTCGTGGAGTCTATCTCCTGATTATGCTTCGGTTGCGGGGCGAAACGATTGTTGAGTTTGTGATAGTGAACGTGTGTAGTGCTTGTGTATTGTGGTGGTTGTGGTGGAGGTTTGTGCATGTGTCTTTACGAATCCTGCACGTATTGGGTATGAAAAACGGATAGTGCACTATACATTTAACACTACATATATTTTCTATTTACTGTATCGCGGATTATAGCAAAATAATTTTATTATTACTTTAACTTTAAAAGAATATTTATAAAATACTATAAAAGAGTATTTGCTCCGTTTATGGCAAGATGGATCTCACACTCATCCAACTTGGGCCATCGCATCAAGCCGTATTTAAGAATTTATCCTACCCGTATGATACTATAAATCTTAGGGGGACTTAACCTTATTCTAGTGTAATATGTCATTCATTGGAAACTGCTTTGAAGAATCAATTTGAAGACCTCTCTTGTCGTTGTTTATTTCATGTTTTTTGGAAATTTATGGTTTCTAAATTTGTCTTTAGTCTAGTCCATAGTGTATCTATGGTCTAGTCAAGTGAGAGGTCGCTTTAAAGTTGGCTACCACGATGCGAACGACTTTATGCGTATCTTAAAGATCTTTCAGATTTGGGTGTTTTTTAGACTGCATCTTTAGATCATGTAGACACAGGTTTGACACCATTAAAAAAAGTTCATGATATCTATAATCATCTGTGATTTTGTTATAGTGACGACACACAATTCACAGCAATGTTGATTTGTGTATACTTGCGCATATAAATTAGAAATTAGAAATTGTTTATTTGTTCAATACAGTTTTGATACAATATTTAACAAAAGCTTATTATTAATTTCTTAAATATATTGTAAGTGTCACCTGTAGCAACCAAACTAAGCTTAGGTTGTATTCTTGGTACTAGTGCCTTCTATTGTTATACTAATGACTTGTGTAAACAAAATATAAAACAATATTAAACTCGTATCTTAATTTTATGTGTGTACGTAATCGATGTGTCAGTTTGAGTGGATGAGACTGCGCGTGTGAGTGATTGTGGTTTCTGTTTTATGTACTGTTATTTTATTATTGTTAATTGATAAAGTACCTATATTAAATATTGCGCTATCTTTTGTACTATTTTATTTATTTATTTTTACATCGTTATATTTATCATAAAGAGGATACAAAAGTGGATACGTTTAAAAGCATCTGTTTTAATATTCTTTCCTTTTAGTAACAGGTTATTGTTAATATAAAAGTTCTTCAAAAACCTCCCTGCTGTTTTTTAATTTTCCATAAATTTTATTGGATAACTTTATACATGAAACCTTCTTAGTAAAATAATCATTTTTATTTCGGAGAAAATCTATTGAAGATACTGGATCTCAAGGATGAATTCTTTGGTGGACCTTGGGGTCCTTCAGTAGCTTTTACGCCAGGCTCATCGGCGGATAATGGATTAAATAATTAAAAAGTTTTGAGTTTTGTAATACCTCTCGTCTACTTTCTTGTATATCACGTTACGTTTATAAGATCACTATCACGAATAACCCCTGTTTTAAGGGCTACGTATAACCTTTGATATGGGTCTATATTTTGTAAGTAAATATTATGTTATAAACATCTTTCAAAGACATCAGCATCATCTCACATGTCGTAAAACGTATCGTATATCCTTTGTATGGAACGCTAAACCCAACAATACGCGGATCAAAAGCCATCAAAGTCTAGAGTTTATTCAAAAACCAGCTAACAAAGCACTTTTAATGTTTACGCTAAATTGAGCCATAATCCAGGCAGATAAAGTTTACATTGCAGTGAGGGTATGGTTAGAGAAGTTGTCATTAAAATCGCCATTGACCATTCAATAGTAAGAGCAATTAAAATCTAAGCTTGTGAGTATATAGTAGTCATAAAACCACTCTTTTGGCTACTTCGCTTTCATGGTACATCTGCTTCATCAATATTAATGAAATTTTGTACAATCAAAGGTTACAAATTTAATGTATAGGATAAAAAAAATCTCGTTATTCTTTCGGGAAGAAAGAAAGACACATTTTGCAACACTGAGGGTCCTTTAAACGTTTAAGTTTGTGCGAATGAAGTCGCGGTAGTATTTTTTTTTATTATAGCATATTATAGCAAAAACACAATTTACACTTAAATTATTACATAAGTATAACCGTTTACGCATACGAGTATAACCGTTTAGAAACAAACACATTATGCGTTAAAATTTTATGACAGACAATCACAGATTTATAAATTAATACATTTCAAAATAATATTAATGAATTAATTATAATAAAAGTCCAATAAATTATTTATATTTAAGTAATGTATTTAAAATTATATATGTAATATATTAACATATATAATTTTAATTTATACCAGTTGTCCGTCACCCATAACACAAGTATTAAGTTACTTAGGGGATGGACGACCGTGTGTGTAATGCCCGATTTCACCGACATCCCCTACAATTTAAGAGACCCCTATGTATATTTAGGGGACGTTTAGGAGACTGTTTTCGTTTCACCAACATTTAGGGGTCACTTAACCGCTTAGGGGACTCTTAAATTTGAGGAG
Organism: Morpho deidamia; assembly: GCA_947086505.1. Lineage (NCBI taxonomy): Eukaryota > Metazoa > Arthropoda > Insecta > Lepidoptera > Nymphalidae > Morpho > Morpho deidamia. Next base: position 12,252,982 of record CAMTZC010000010.1, read on the forward strand.
TGGATTGTCGACCCCCCAAACCGACACACAACTATAAAAGAAACTACAAGACGAAAATGGACAGTGATTTATTTGATTTATTCGATAATTTAGAAACTATTGATACTATTTTTGACGTAAATAGAAGTCGAAGACCAAAACTTTATCGAAAGCGGCCATATTATTTTATAAATTTTGATGAAGTAGACTTTTTTAAGAGATATAGGTTATATAAATCGACAGTGTTGTATTTACTAGAAATTATTGAGCCTTATTTGGAATACCCAGATAATAGGTGAGTAAGGACTATTAATTTTATTAGATCTTAGTTTCTTCTCATCTAACTATACTTAATAAGTTGAAAAAATGTGTGTAGTTATGTTTAGCATATTACTGGTATAATTTGCTAAACATAACTAAAATACACAGTTCCATTCGCAAGATGTACACACAACAATTGTAGGCTTTGAAAGATATCAATAATTATGGCGTAGGTAACAACTTGACAGCATTACTTTTAAAATACAGAGTAAAAATCAATGTACACTACCATTATACATAAAATTTTGATCAAAAATATTTAATATTGCATAAAAGAAATAACATAGAAGATATATTGCTTTCCCTTATTTTTATTCAATAGTATAAATTAAAATTTTGCACAAAACCTTTTTATTTCTTATCAATCGTAAATACCGATAGCAAGTCACGCACTATTATGGTAAAAAAAACGTCACATAGTTAGGAGTCCCATAGTTAGGGGTAACATTCATTGGTGAAATCAAATTTAAGTAAGGGGTCTGTTTAGGAGTCCCATTTAGTTAGGTGTCCCTTAGCAAAGTGATAGTTTAGGGGTTGTTGGTGAAACCGGGCATAAGTGTCCTATATATTTATTTAAATTAAATAATTTGGAACAAATTATAAATAAAGTTTAAAATTAAACAAGGATAAATAAGGATGAATTGTCAATCGTGTTTATAATATAATATAAATGATAACAAGTAAAGTTAAAAATGCTTTTAAAAAAACTTTTAACAAATTTTTATGTCTCTACTATTTACCGTTAAGGAGTTCCCTCGTCTAGAGCCAATTCTGGCAGCAGTATCTGTTGGTCTTTCAGTAATTTTTATAGATGGAATCATAAAAGCAGATATGTTGTATACGTTCCAGTCTACATCATTAAATAATATATTATCTACGGATAATAGCTAGCACAGTTGAATAGCTTGTATATCATTCATCCATTAATATGCTCATCTGTCACTGTCCGTACGCCACACTCTGTGAAGTCGAAAATGCCGAAATTTACCACATTATGTAGCGATCAATCTTATTGAGACAAATTGTTATACAACCTTGAAAATTTATATCAGTGAGTTTAGTGATTATATAATTTTTTATCTTTGACAAGCCGTGATTCTGAGCAAGGTCAGGCACTTTTGTCTTGTGCTTTATGCATGTTATGCCATGCAACAAAACTTATAAGCTTATTTTCAAATTCAAATTCAAAATATTATTTATTCAAGTAAACTTGTAAACAAGTGCTTTTGAATCGTCAACTTTACTGCTGGTTCGAAAAGCTGTTCCTACTAAGAAAAACCAGCAAGAAACTCGGCGGTTGCTCTTTTTAAAATATAAATCTTAGAACTAGTTACATTTATTTATTACTGTCTTGTACAGGGTAGAAGTGCACCTATATCCACACATCCTTATCATCTAAGTAATCTTCAAGAGTATAGTAGGCTTTCTGTATCAGCCTCTTTTTAACAATGGTTTTAAACTGCTGTAATGGCATGGTCAAAATTGATTTCGGAATTTTATTATAGAATCTTATACCCATACCAACAAACGATTTAGGTACTTTTCCTAGGCGCAAAGCAAGAATCGCAAGCTTATGTCGGTTCCTACTTTGTCTATTATATACATCACCTATCGTTTTATAATTCTTTATATTTTATGTACGAAAATTACATTGTTTAAAATATACTGTGCAGCAAATGTAAGAATACCTATTTCCTTAAACTTCTCTCGCAGGGAATCGCGCGGGCTTAAATTGTAAATGCCTCTTTTTTGTAATACGGAAATTTTTTCATAATCTGCGCATTTACTCCACAGCAATATTCCATAAGACATAATGCTATGGAAGTAAGCAAAATAAACAAGTTTTGCTGTTTCGACATCTGTCTTATCTTTCGAACAGCGTAGGCTGCTGAACAAAGTTTCCCTGCAAGAGTTTTTATGTGTGTGCTCCATTGGAGTTTTGAATCCAAGGTCAGTCCCAAAAATACAGTTGTATTTTCTGTTTTCAGTGGTACATTATTTATGGAGAGCCTATTTGCTGTTTTTGCTGTATTAGGTAATGCAAATTCAATACAATTTGTTTTCTTTGAGTTTAGTACCAAATTACCCTGAACTAATGGGCTACTTGCGATAAACCACTGTTTACTTCGTCAATATTATGGTCATTTCCATTTACTTCAAAAATTAAAGATGTATCATCGGCAAACAGTACAACAACATCGCAAATATATGAAATAAGGTAAATCATTTATATAAACTAACAACAGAAAGGGACCAAGGATTGATCCTTGAGGCACACCCATAACTAAGGCCGTTCCGGATGACTGCACCTCATTAATGCACACTCTTTGAATGTGCATTAATTATTGCGGCTGTGAAGATAAGACGCAACGAGACGAAGCGCACTGTCTTTAATACCATAATAGCCAAGCTTTAACAATAAAGTCTCGTGCTGAACGCAATCAAATGCTTTAGACAAGTCACAAAATACCCCTATGGCATTTCTCCAACTCCAGTTCTCCCACGCATCGAAGATATGCTTCAACAACTTAACTCCCGCATCCGTTGTAGACCGACCCTTAGTCAACCCATACTGCTCAGGATGAAGTATGTTATTTGAATTAAAATGCTGGAGCAGTTGATCAAGGATGATCTTTTCAAAAACCTTGCTTAGAGTTGGCAAGACTGAATTTAGACTATCGTAAGTGGTATTCATAGTTGATGTATAAAAACCGGCTATACTCACGTCGTATTTATTAGGTGAGCCCAACTAGTTTCGAGCCCATAAGGGGATAGGGTCCCCTTCATGAGATTTCTATGCGGCGTTATCGTTTTATGGACATTTATTATATTAGACTACTAGCTGCCCGGTCAAACGTTTTCTCATATAAATTATTTCTAGGGAATTTCTATCGAGTATTATAAAAAATTTAAAAATTATGTCCAAAAATTTTAAAATGGTTAGCGATGGACGACCCTTATCACTTACGGATATAAAAAATAAATACTAGACGATTCTCAGACCTACTGAATATGCATATAAAATTTCATAAAAATCAGTCAAGCCGTTTCAGAGGAGTATGGTAACTAACTAATACGATTTTTTTTATTTATTAAACTATTATCCAGAGATGCGTAGCCCCACAGGCTTTGAAAGCACCCTACAAAGGTTGAGCCGGAATAAGTTCGAGAATCGTCTTAATCCCACAAAGATGTGATTACTACTTTAAAATTGATTTTAAAGATCATCCTATCTATCGCTTTATCACCGTGAAATTGACTTCTATTGCTATTATGACGATTATAAGTATTATATATGTATGTTTATTTTATATATTTATTTATGTATGTATATGTTATATTTTATATGTGTATGTGTAAGTATTATATTGTTTTTTTGATAGCTTACACCACACTTACCTTATAGGTATGTCCTCTTACCTAGCTAGTTGTCTATGGAAAATGGAATGGAAGACCGCCAGATTGTGCAAACTTATTTTTATTTAATTATAGTGCTAATGTATTTTTTGTGATGTGCAATAAAAGCATTATCATTCATTTATTCATTCATTCATAGATTTTAAAATTATTCTTATTAACGGGTACTACTCGCAACAATATTCTCCTTACTTTTTTTTTACGAAACAACATCGTATTGTTGAATATAAATCCTTTAACAATAAATATCGATCAAAGAACTAATGTGCGGAGTTATTCAACGCGAGAGGAAAATCTATTTTTAGTAAATTTTCTTTGCAATTAAAAGAAATTGGCAGCTCTAAAGAGCCTTTATGACTAGAACCATTTCTCGGTTTAATTAATTTTCTTTGTCATTATGCAGTTTGTTCTTAAAATATTAAAACGAGCAAAATCTTTAAGCGAATATTGTTTTAAAGTTCTCATTATTATATTTTTCTAGACTTCGTTTGCGTAAAGTTAAATGTTATTGAGGGTATCGTCAATTACTTAAATATGAATTATTTGTTGTTCACGACGAAAACAAGGAAAGTTTTATCCTTTATGTGAGCTCGGTATATAAGATTAATTGTACCATATTTTAAATTATATTGTCTTAGCGATTACCTGTAAAAGCGTCACAGGCAAACAGATAGACTGAGAGTTTCGCAATATATAATATCTGTATACATACAATTAAGTTTAAATCATAATGTGACCAAACGATGTATGTGGATGAATGTGTACTAGAGTAAGGTCTAAAGAGAGATGGTTGGATTGTGTGAAGCATATGACATGCATATAAAAGGATGCATATGATAGGAGAGAACGGAAGAGAACAACATGTTATGACGACCCCACTTATATTATTACATTACACTTATATATTGTCAATTAAGTTTAACTTAGTGACACAAAATCAATAGCGCATTATATTTCTTGTGCTGGTTGTAACCGATAAAATCTATTGATAATATTAAGACGGAAATATGCTTGTTTTTGGTTCTTTGAAGTATGAGAGAAAAGGGAGATCAAAGTCCTGCCTTCAGCTCCACGGGTCGCGGGTTCGATTCCCGCCGAGGGCCAACATTTTCCTTAAACAATTTGTTAGTTCTTCGAGTCTGGGTGTATATTTGTATTTAAGTATTTATAAAAATTATTATATATGTAGTATATCTACCAGTTGTCCGTCACCCTAACACAAGTATTAAGTTACTTACTTTAGGGACGGGCGACCGTGTGTGTAAGTGTCCCATATATTTATATTTATAGTTATTTATAAAGTCATATCTTCTACGGAAATAGTTGATAGGCCAAAGAGCGACACAGGCACCCTATTCACAGCACTGGTTTTAAATAATTGTGTTATTTTCTCTAGAAATCTAATAAAGTGAAGGTTGATGATATTCAAATTTAGATTTTTTAAATTTAAATTTGGATTTCTTACTATAACAGGAAATTCGAATTTTCTTTGTCCACAAAATTATATCATTTGAAATAGCGCAGACGTTTCGTGAATAAGAAATGCTAACCCAAAATGCGTAAATTTTCCAACAAAAAGGTAAAATTTTACAGGCTCGAATAAAATTTAATTTATTATTTCAGTGGGAATTCTATTTTACGATGGAATACGTGATCGTATTTAATATTGGGCTTGTATTGGTTAATTAGTGACTCTGGCTTGGTAATACCGTAAGAAATAACAGTAGTAATTTACCTCGCCTCCCTAAACTCCAGTTTTTGTTTTACACCTAAAAAAATGTATTTCATCTGAAAATTACCTAGTTTAAGATTCAAGAAGATAGCAAAAAAACAGACTTTGGCAAATAGAGAATCTTTTTAAAATTTAGCCTCTGAAAAAGAATGTACATATTTAATAATTAAGCTAATTCTTATTCAACAGTAATTGTTATGAATAAATTCCTTAAGCAAAGTGAACGCATTTAAATTTGTAGAAATCATTTTTGAAAAGCATTTCAGAGAATTGTCAACAGCACATAAAATATTAAACCACCGCCTGTTTAGTATTCTACTGCTGGGCATTAGCCTTTTCTCTCCGTTTTCGGAGAGTGGGTTTGAGGCTAAGACCCACCACGCTGCTGCAATATCCCAGACGTCTGTTGAGATGTACAGGTTTTCTCGCGATGTTTTTCTTCGCCGAAAGCCTGTGATAAATTGTAATTATCAATGAGACACATAAGCTCTATCTGAAAAAAAACGCATTGGTGTCTGCCCGGGGTTTGAACCTCTGAAGAGAGTCGCACAGTCTCACCTCTAGGCTATCACAGCTTAAGAGCAAATATTTGCTACATAGATATTTCGAATTTTAATGATTTTATTTAAAACAAAAATGTACAAGCTATGTGTATATGAAATTACTTATACACTATCATCATCCTCCTGCCCTTATCCCACTCTAAGTGGGGTCGGCACAACATGTTACAAACAGGTTGTCACATGATTTGGCTACGTATTTTACGACCGGCCGCCTGCCTGACATCAACTTACCTTAGTCGTATTTTACGACTCCTCAGTAAGAAAGAGGGTGGTCTATTATACTAAACCGGGTACCACACAGTGGGTTAACTTACCTTAGTCGCCTTTTACGACACCTCGGTGAGTATAAATTACTTATACACTAGTACTATACGAATCATACCCACGTTGAATGGTCCCAAGATTGCTGACAGCGTTTCCGCGTTGAATCGCTAAGCTGATTCTTTGTGCAATATACTTATAATTTACATTTGAACGACTGCTTGAAGCTTAATGATATGATTATAAGTTTTATCCATAATTTTTTATTTATTTGAAAAATAAAGTAAAGAGAAAGAAATCGTTTCCAATAACAGAAAGAAACGAAAAATTGTATGAAACTTTACCCTATCAACTCAGGAACGTACACAAATGCAAAATGTAAACTATATTTCCGGGCAATTCGAATGCATTGCAGTGACGGTCTACTAGAATTTTCATACAAATGGCACAAAGTGATTGTTCGATTATCATATAGATAGATAGATCCTTTGGCAAACTTGGCTCAGTTCTCGTCTTTCGTGAAATTTAAACTCGGGGAATAAAAATCGCAAGATGCAGTTCCTTTATTCGGTAATAATAGCGCTTAAATAATAACGTTATGATTCCAAAATATTAGCGCTAAAATAATATCGTTATTATTCTGTAATAATAGTAAAAAAAAAAAAACTTATTACTAAGAAAAAAAGAGGTTTCGGTCCAAAGGAGGATAATAATTTTCCACACTTCATCTAAATAGTAAATGTTATTCAACATTTACTATTTAGATTAAACATTTCACTTTTTTTTTAATTTGACTAAAACAAAATTTACGTGTTATTAAAACTTAATCTAGCGAGTGTGTGTATGAGAGTGTGTGTGAGTGTATGTAATAGCGTGCGTGGTTGTTGTTGAAAAATTCTCTTTTTTTTATTACCGCCATTAACTCTGAGGACCCTGGAGGTGCAATCATCGTGGCCTTTATATGAAATGTCATTTAAAATTTTCAAATTGTTATGTCTAGACCACAGTAGGAGGTAATTTTAGTGTCTCTAGTTACTAGCCTACCGCTAAAGCCGTTATATAAAGACTTATTGATAAGAAATAATGTTATAGGTAGGGGTTTTATTGCACTTAATCACTACATGGCATTTCCATCTTAGACTGTATCTTCATTTACTATTAAGTGATACAACAGTTAAGTATGAAACTAACGATATAAATATCGCCATCATAATTCTCCTGCCCTTATCCCGCTCTCAGAGGGGTCGGCACAACATGTTTTAAACATGTTGTTACATGATCTGGCTAATTTATTACGACCTGCCTGACCTTAACGTACCTTAGTCGCCTTTTACGATCCCCTCGGTAAGAAATGAGGGTGATCTATTCCACTCAGCTGGATACCACACGGCGGAACAATATAAATATACCAAGTAAAATGTAATCTTTTGACGAAGATACAAAGCCTTACCACAGGTGTGGCGGGTCCTCGGCAAACATTTGTCTAGGTCGAATGTATTATCATACTGCTTTTAATAAATAATACACTTTATTACTAGGACAATAGGGCTCACTTTTAGTTGATTTCATGTTTATGTTTAACATTCTGCCCGTCTACTTTCCAACTTTTGTTTGACATAGATCTTCTTAGTGAAAAACTTTTGTTACTTGTAAGATGTAACTCTTACGCTTTAATAGAAAAGTTAGAAAGATTTCTTGGAAAGAGTGTTGCGAAAGTGAAATTCTAAGTAGGGGATAAAGAAAAAAAGAAAAATTTTTTTTGAAGAAAAATTTTTTGATTGCTTTGGTGATGGAATGAGTTGTTTAATTTTTTATACCAATAATTAATTTAACTCGACTAATATTTTATAAGACAAAAATTTAAGAGAATATCGCTCAATAAGCTACAATAGTGGCACGACCCAAAAAATCATGTTTGGAGATAAATTTAAACTTTAATTTGACTTAAATTTTTCATTGGGAAGGTAAATGCATGTAAAATGATTTAATTTGCTTAATAAAACGAATGGCCTAATATTGAATAGTGAGTTCTGCCGCTATTGCTAGTGAAGAGAATGTGTATTTTAACTTACACCTAATTCTAGTCCAAAACGTGTTTTTTGAGTTATGCAGCAGCAGCTCATGGGCGATAAGTCTAACACGAAGCAATATAACATATAACCTGCAACATAGTATATGCCCTTTTAAAATTTCATTTTATCAGTCGAAAATACTACTAAAACGTTTGTTTTGTACAGCAAACGTAAGATAAGATAAGATCGTTTTAAAATATATTTGACGACTCAATAAATTTTTCAAATTAAAATCCCAAATATTATTGGAAACTCCGCGAGACTTGAAAAAGATGGTTTGATATACATTTGTTAGATATACGGAGTTCAGCTCAAATAACATCGAATTGGTTTAGCTTATCAACATTTTCTTTACAGTATATAAGCCTCCACAATTTTTTTGTTTTATTTATTTACCATCATCAAAACCACCGAGTGGTATCTGGCTGAGTAGAATAGACCACCATCATTTCTTACCGAGGTGTTAAAAGACAACTAAGGTAAGTTGACGCCAGGCAGGCGGTCGATCGTAAAATAACCAGCGAAATCATGTAACAACATATTTAAAACATGTTGTGCCGACGCCACTTAAGGTGGAACAAGGGCAGGAGAATGATGTCGACTAATATTCGAAACTATTACATACAAAATAAACAATAATATTACAATAAACTAAAAACCCAAAGTTGTTGTAAATGAACCTTTTTACGAACGAATGAATGTTACCGAACGAAGCTTTGTTAAGCCGGCTTATCGACACCCTCCTTACATATTAAACTTACCTACATATCTTGGCCACGTATGAGAATATTTTATAACATAATAGGTTCGCACGGAACTATCGAATAGCTTGCAAATTTTCTAAATGTGCCAGTACTTTGGCGAATCGAGTTTGTATTTATAAATACCGTTATCATCTATAGACTAATAAATATCACATAGTTTTGATTGATACACCGTGTGGTATCCAGCAGAATAGAATAGACCACCCTCCTATCTTACCGAGGTGTCGTAAGAGGCAACTAAGGTAAGTGCCGTGTGGTATCCGGCTGCATAGACTAGACCACCCTCATTTCTTACCGAGGAGTCGTAAGAGGCGACTAAGGTAAGTTGACGTCAGGCAGGCGGCCGGGCATAAAATAGATAGCCAAATTATGTGACAACATGTTTGTAACATGTTGTGCCGCCCCACTTAGAGTGGGATAAGGGCAGGAGAATGATGAGAATGATGATGTTATCATTAAAAAAAATATACATGCTTGTTGATTCACCATAATAATAAATTCGGAAATTTAATAATTGCGTTAACTCTATGCTATTATTATATTTACATTAGGTATGACATCGATATCAAAGAGAATTTACATTCAGATAACGCTGCAATAATATGGTTAAGCTATAACACGATTTGTAAATTGCGGCAAACTCTCTTATAACACGACGCGGAGACTATTAAGTTATAAGAGTTTAAAATCAAGTTGTTCTTGTCGTATTAAAAACAAAATATCTGTTTTCAATAGGTTTTGAACTTTCTTTGTACTACCTGTGGGTTTCATATAACACGGTTTATTCTAGGAACCTAACTACCGTGTTATAGGAAGTTTGCCTTTAAATTTTTTTATCACGATTTATATTCGCTGCGATAAATAACAAGTCGTAATATACAAAATCGATAATTTATTTGCGGTGTAATGCTTGCCTCCTTTAGTATTTTCGACTCCACTGAACGCGACAAGTTGACAGTGACGGATGTATATTTTAATAGAATTATATAACATTTATTATGCTTTCCCGGAACCTCATTTCGCTCTTGAAATAAGGCTTTTCATTTTAATATTCCAAGACTACATCTTACAACAGGCCTATTTTAAAAGTAAAAAATGCAGACCTATCTATTACTAAACATTGTAAATGCATTTTTAATTAAAAAAAAACAACACAATCGTCCTGCTATAATTTAATTTTCTACACAGTTTATTTGATGTAATTGCCGCTGGCTTTATACGAAACTAAAACAAAAGTTTAAAGGCCTGTTACTATCCAATTGCTGGGCATAGGACTATCTCGGTTTTTGGAGAGAAGGATTGGAGCTTAACTAGCACGCTGCTCCAATGCGGATTAGTGGGCTATACATATCCGTAGAATTCTCTCGAGATATGCAGGTTACCTCAGGATGTTTTCATTCAACTGAAAAACGTGATAAATTGTAATTACTAATTAGACACATAAATTTTTTAAAAATGTCGCATTGGTGTTGCCCGGAAATTGAATCCGTGCCCCCTCGAAAGAATGGCACGATCTCACTGCTGGGCTATCACGGCTTAAATGCTTGTTTGGACTATGAAACTGAAATGATATTATTTGAATAATTGTATTTTTTTAATTTGAAAAACATCAAAAAGAAAGGATTTTCCAGACGAAAGCCGGTTTACTTGTACCATAATATATCACGTTTCGCTTTGGGAGTCAAATTCCCAACTTTTGGCGCAAAAGGTCTCAACATTGTAAACTCCAGTTAAGGGTATACGTGAGTTACAAACACGAAGTATAACAACTAGAATAATAAACAATAACTCTTAAATGTATAACAATTTACAATTACTTGAGGGAATTTAACAAAGTAAAGCAACAGCATCTTTTTTCCCACTGCTGGGTATCCTCTCTCCGTTTTTGGAAAGAAGGGTTGGAGCTAAAATAAACCACGCTACTCCAATGGGGATTATTAGGTGATACATATTCTCAGAAATTTCTTTAGAGACATGCAGGTTTCCTCACGATGTTATCCTTCACTGAAAAGCGTGTGATCGAAAATATCAATTAGACACATAAGTTTTAACGGATAAACTTACTAGTTCTCACCGCTGGGCTATCATAGCTTGATACGAATTTCACGAAAGTGATTGTTAATTGTTAACTTATACGGAGCTAATATACATAGAGGTGGTAAATCTTCTCTTATACAACAATATGATATAGAATAGTAAGAATTAAATTATTTTGCTATGATCCGCGATACAGTAAATAGAAAATATATATAGTGCTAAATGTATAGTGGACTATCCGTTTTTTCATACCCGTTACATGCAGGACAAAATCGCAAAGCTTTAGGATTTTGTCGTGGAGTCTATCTCCTGATGATGCTTGTGTATTGTGGCGGCAGTGGTGGAGGTTTGTGCATGTGTTTTTACAAATCCTGCATGCAACGGGCATGAAAACACGGATAGTCCACTATACATTTAGCACTACATATATTTTCTATTTACTGTATCGCGGATTATAGCAAAATAATTTTATTATTACTTTGTATTATGGATCTCCGCAAAGTAACGCCTAATTCTATAAATATGATATAGGTCAAGGTCAAGAACTAATAATTTTACGAAAGCAATTGTTAATTGTGAACTAACACGCTGCTCGTATACAAGAGGTTGTATATCTTCTATGAAATAGAAGCAGATAGTCTATAAAGGTCAAGAGATTTTCACACTATTCGTACAAATGAGGAACTTTACCTTTTTTCAAATCCTCTTTACATTCATTTGAACACGTAATGACAGTTCTAGCTTTTTCAATTGGTTTAACGGCTTAAATCTTAGGGTGTTCCATCTTGTTGCTCAGAGACGAGGGCACAGGTGAACTGAATCCATTACGTCTTCATCGTCAGCAGCCCACTCCTGCTACGCCTGAAAGAGTCTGGATGGACCCTTGCTCCACAGCCAAGGCATCGGGAACACTTAAATGCTTCGGCTTCCTCAAGTAACTTTTCTAAATGGCCAAATACCTTCTCATAATTGTCATTCTAATAACAAATTAACTACCTCAAAGAACCTTTCTATCTCCATACCTACTCTTTTACTCTTAATGAACTGGATTCATACAAATCAAAACTTATACTGTTCTCAGTCACTCCACCTCTTTGAGTTCTACTTTAACGAGGTACCAGCTTTATTATTTCCTTTCGCAAGTTCTCGTGAATAGAAATTACTTAAGAAGTCGGTACACCCTTTATGAAGTTAAACTCATGCATCGTTATCTCTAATAGCTAAGCGGTTTATGTTCAGAAAACGATAACGTAAATTGGAAGCATATCTGAATAAATTTTGGCTATGATAAAACTTATAATATAAGCTACCAGATTACTTATGAGAAAATCTTCTTGTGAGGTTATCCTTGATCTATAAGCGCATGATGAATTGTAGATAAGTTTTTTTTGAATTGCTTAATATGCTTATAGCCCTAACGGCTTTTACAGCGTCATTGGTGTTCCGGGGTTTTTCAGTGTAACGGGGCGAGAGCAGTTTAGTTATTTATTTTTAAGTGTGCATACATATTGTTAGAAAAGAGAAAAAAAAGTGGCACTTGTATGAAGGCGGACTTATCTCTAAAAGCGATCTCTTCCAATTAACCTTTGAGTAGCAGAAGTAAAAGGACATGAAGTGAATGAAATACGGGTAATATAAAAAGAAATAAAAATAAAGAAAAACTATGTACCCAGATGATTATTTGCACTCGATATAAATATAAAAAAATGATGCAATATAGATACTTAATGGTAAATTTAAGTATTTAATTTTTAAACTTATTTTTTTAATTAAATCGGATGGATAGTTTAACTTACTTACTTACTTACTTTACTTAGTCCTTATATTTTTAAATATTTCTAATTATAAAAAAAAATAATATAAAAAACATATAAAAAAATTGTAGTCCGCCGGAAGCGTGGCAATATCCCCAGCTACCAGTGGTTAGGGCTCCAAGGTGAGGAACTTCCTTACACTATCATTATCATCATTATCTTCGCCGGTTGTTTTAAAATATTAATCCTTACTTAATATTATAAATGCGAAAGTCTGTCTGTCTGTCTGTGTCGTTTTCATGCCCAATCCGCTGAACAAATATCGATGAAATTTGGCACAATTGTTCCTTATACACCGGGGTAACACATAGGCTATAGAAATCCTGTTAATTCAACAGGAATAAAATGACGTTCAAACTATAATAAACATAGGAAGTTATTTTTATTTACATTTTGTCATAATTACTAATAAATTAACGGCCTAGAATCGAGCCCTTTAAGTCCAATGGACTTAAATTCAAAATTAATTTTTAAATTAAATTAAATTCAAATTCAATGGAATTCAATTCAAAAGAGGCGGAAGTTTTTATATTATTTGATTTCTGTTTACTGGATAAATATAATTATTTATAAATTTAATAGCTATTAAAACGTATAATAAATATAAATAATACGCCCTATTTACTAAAATAAATAAACTATGCTTTCGAAAACACGGTAAATCTCTCTGTCTTCCCGAAATGTGACAGCCGATTGTTAGTATCATACGGAAATGCAAACCCGGAAAATATTCTCTTAATATGAATAGCGTTTCACTGCTCGCTTACAATATTAGGAGTCTAGATCTTTCAAAAGTTCAATTAAGTATGTATCCGAAGATTACAGGAGATTGTGATCTACACACTCGAATGCGAAGTTCGGAGATATTTACTTAATATAAAGAGCAATCAAATGCATATCACCGTTGTCATTCAAAGATAAAAGCTTAAAAAACGGTTTCAAAACAAGACTCATATTAGTCCGTGATTATCACACCGATAAGCGGGTTTCGGAAACGTACGCGCAAAATGAGGGGCAGTTATGTGCGAATCGCATACGCCATTTGCCTTTTGCAGGCAATTTTAGCTAACGTTAAATTAGCACACGTGTATATTTTTATCTAAAAGGGTCTAGAAATACAAGATTCAAGCTTCAAAAAGTACAAAGATTCGAGTAACTTAATTTTTACTCTCTTAGGGATTGCAATTCATAAAAGGATTAACTAGATATTGTATTATTTCTGAAAGTAAAGTAATGGTAATGTATTCCTGTTGCATTCGAAGAATTTCTATCGCCTTTATGTTACCCTGATGTAAAAAAGTTGATTGTGCCGAATTTTACCGATATTGGTTCAGCTAATTTGGCGTGGAAACGCAAGAGACAGGCGGATTTTCGCATTTACTTTTTTGTATAACTTATTAAATTAATTTAACATTTTAGTAGCTCAGTTAAATTTATTCAGTAAATAGAAATATTAAAACTTTATAATATATTAAAACTTTTTTTAAATAACCCTTTCGATGTAAGTCAAATAACGTGATATATATAACCTTCTTCAAATTACAGATAAGAGTTTGATAGGTTGATAATAGATGGCGTTTCCTAATTTCGTGCTATTCCTGTTAAATTAACAGAATTTCTAGAACCTATATCATAGCCTATAAGTTACCCTAATGACGAGTATAAACATTAATTGTGCCAAATTTAATTGATGTTGGTTTGAGAGAAGTATTTTATATAAATAGTAAAGATTATGCCAAAAAATTATCAAACGAATGTTTCAAATTTTTGTGAAAAAATTTATATCATTTTTTTAATTTAATCAGAAGGCCCAATAGACTCTCACATTAACAGATAAACTGAAAGACGCTGCTGCCCACTTAGAGAGGTTTTACAATTTTTTTATGGTTTTGTTCGAATCTTTCCAGTGCAAATTAATATCTTTGCTAAATAATAGTAATGGCATGAAGGAAATCATATTTAATATGGACTTTCGAGTAGCGTAATATACGCAATAGAAACTGCTATTTAACCCCCCGGATCGATCTGATTTTTGTGATGGAGATATTTGCGGGGTTGGATAGCGATAGAAGCTACTGAGTATTACAGGACTACGGTCCACGCGGACGAAGTCGCGGGTAAAAGCTAGTATGTCTATGTAGAACAATCATAGGTATCTAGCAAGATTTGAACCCTGAACTCCTTAATACGCGTAATACGGCCTCACCGCCGACCTACACTGCTTATTGTTTGTCGAATCTATTTGTATATAGGCATTCTATTGTGAATCATGAACTTAATGGCATGGAAGTAGTGAGTGATATAACGTTGTATTTTCAATCCCTTTCTCACATAATATTATGGGATGTAAGATGACGACGTTAAAATCCGCGAAAAGATAAGGTGGGTGAGCAATATTCAAATTTTATCTCATAAAAGTTATACCTCACGGATATTGACTTGGGATAGGTAAAATGTTATTTCGTTTAGAATCTACCTTAATCCGCAATGGCAAATGGTAATCAACGTAAATGGCATCCGCCATTAATATTGGTCCTCCTCCTCCTCCTCTCCTTCAGCCGATGGACGTCCACTGCTGGACATAGGCCTCTTCATGGGATCGCCACACCACACGATCTAATATTTTATATATTGGTCTACGGGTTAAAAATTAATTAACCACATTTAATAATTTATAGAAGTGCAAGCGTTACTTTGCGGAATTACATAGTAGAGAAGTTGAGATTTCGCATTTCGAATTGCATTTTGATGTGCGATTTTGTACTTCATACACTATGCGTTACATAGATTCGCATTTATATTATTAGTATAGATAAAACATCAAAAATAACTCGTGACCCGTGTAGACGCTGTTCTGTCCAAAAGTCACGTCATATAATGTTGATAAGAAATTAATAGTAAGTTTTATTATAGATAGACCGATAACACTGAATAATTCTGACTGGGTTGGTTGAAACCGCGCGAAAGAAAACATCCAGAGATAAAGCAGTGCGGTGGATCTAAGCGTCAAAGGTTTTCATCAAAAAGAGAGTAGAGTTATGTTCTTTAGTAGGATAATAATACGCTATGACTATTATTTAAGTACAATACATAATTTTCAGATTAGAGAATACTTATGTCCAAAACTATTCTAATTCTTGTTGGATTTAACGTATTGCAAAATTGCATTGAAATCGATTGACCAGTTTCTTAGATTAGCATAAACAAATATCTTAACACGTAATTTTTATATTCAAGTTATTCTTAATTCAAGTAGCATAAACAAATATTTTAACACGTAATATTTATATTCAAGTAGACTTGTTAACAATTGCTTTTGAGCCGTCAACTTTACTTCCGGTTCAGACACTTGTCCTATCGAGAAGAGTCAGCAACAAACTTAGCGGCTGCTTAAAAAAATAATTCTTATATTTTTAATTCCTAATATTTTTATTTTCATTTTACCCTTCATTTTAATTTTTAAAATAAAGTTGCTTGAAATTAAGAATTATTGTTATTATTCTAACTATGCCGTGTATCCTGCTACATAGAATGGACCACCCTCATTTCTTACCGAGGTGTCGTAGAAGGCGACTAAGGTAAGTTGACGTCAGGCAGGCGGCTGGTCGTAAAATACGTAGCCAAATCATATGAAAACATGTTTGTAACATGTGCCGACCCTACTTAGAGTGGGATAAGGGCAGGAGAATGATGATGTTATTATTCTAACTAGTTGCATTTTGTCATTGCTATCTCGCATAAGATCGAAGAGTAGCTGTATCGACTACATAATATAAGGGACTATGTAGTTATATTTATTTTGATAGTATTCATACACCATTTCACGTTCAATTTGAAGTGTTGCCAGCATACACAAATATCATTCCTATATGCACGTGACTCTAAAATATCGACAGATATTTTACGAAGCGAATTTAAAGTTTCCTACGCTACTTTATTATGTAATAAAATATTCTCGCCAACCACCAAAGTGTGCAGGTAGTTTTATATGCAAGGAGGGTGTCGAGAAGCCAGCCTTACAAAGCCAGGCTCGATCCTATTTGAGCTGCTCGGTCCGTCTGTAGATTTTCGCAGATTTACACCTAGTCTTTGTTCTCGTTTTCCAAAACCGTTACAAGTGACATGAACATTATATTACCAAGTTTTATTGTAAGCGAAAACGTTTTAGTGCTGACAAAGTATTTTTATATCAAAGAAGCAATGTAACAGCTAATTGCTATATCAATGCTGGATATAGGTTTCATCTCATTAATAAGGAGCTATTGAACTTCGCCGTGTGTTATCCGACATAGAATAGACTTACCCTTTCTTACCGAGGTGTTGTAAGAGGTAACTAAGGTATGTGCAGTGTGGTATCCGGCTGGATAGAATAGACCACCCTCATTTCTTACCGAGGTGTCGTAAAAGGCGACTAAGGTAAGTTGACGTCAGGCAGGCGGCCGGTCGTAAAATACGTAGCCAAATCATGTGACAACATGTTTCTAACATGTTGTGCCGACGCCACTTAGAGTGGGATAAGGATAAGAGAATGATGATGAAGAAGCTATTGAAGTAGAATAATAATAAAAGTTTTTTTACAACTCATATATCCCAATAGTTTTTAGATAATACATATTTATATATAGTATGTTACTTTTTGTCTTATACATTTTTGCAATGGCAATATTCAACAATAAGTTAATATATATTTTTTTTATAATAATCGTAGATGGTATTTATTCTATTTTTTAATACTGATCTTCTAATACAAGTATTTACATATTTTCAACATGATCTCTATATAAGCTATCTCGCTATTTTATAGGCTTGAGATATAATTAAAATAAAAGCATCTTTTTACCGATTTATCTTTAAGGAGACCAAAAAGCAATCGCATTGTATTGGCCTTTTTTAAATATCGATAATATGGTATCGAAAAAGAACAAATCATATTATTATTTTGATTGTCTAACGATAGTCACGGCGAAGTTGGTGATATATATGTACTGTAAGGGGTAATTACAAGAGGTCGCTGCTGTCGTGCGTATACCGAGTGCAGCCGATGAATAACGAACATAGCCGCAGATGTTCTTGGCGCAACGTTCAGACTAGTGGTTGCCATGGATACAGAATGACAGGGGCGCCATTTTGTGTGATATGACGCGTGTTTTGTATTATTGTATTAATTGCGAATAAGGAAGTACAAGTTGAATTATAGATTGAGGATTAATTAATACTCACTTCTGAACATTCTTTAACAGTACTTATCACTTGATGTGATGCGAGGCCTTGGTTATTCAACCTCTGTCAAAATGATAAAATGTTTCAATACAATTAGTATCTTAGCTGTGATATCTAAGCTGTGATAGCCTAACGGTGAGACCGTGCGACTCTCTAGAGACGACATAGGTTCAAACCCCGGGCAGGCACCAATGAGTTTTTCTATTTAAACTTATGTGTCTAATTAATAATTGCAATTTATCACACGCTTTTCGGTGAAGGAAAACATCGTGAGGAAACCTGCATATCTCTAGAGAATTCTCTAGGGATATGTGTAACCTACCAATCCGCATTGGAGCAGCGTGGTAGGTCTTAGCTCCAATCCTTCTCTCCAAGAACGGAGAGAGGAGGCCTTAGCCCAGCAGTATCTTAGCTATTAAAATTGACATAATTGTCTTATATTTTTCTTTTTTTTTCATAGATAATATCATATTTGACTGGCCCGCTGGCGCAGTGGGTAGATACCCTGCCCTCAGCTCCGCGGGTCGCGGGTTCGATTCCCGTCGAGAGCTAACATTTTCTATAGACAATTTGTTAGTTCTTTGAGCCTGGGTGTGTATTTGTATTTAAGTATGTATTTAAAATTATATACGTAGTATATCTACCATTTGTCCGTCACCCATAACACAAATATTAAGTTACTTTGAGGACGGACGACCGTGTGTGTACGTGTCCCATATATATATTTATTTATAACACAAAAAAGAATTTTATAAATCCCATTTTATAATCTGTGTAAAAAAATACACTAAGCATCGATTAATTAACTAGATGATATGTTTAATCCGCGATTACGCTTCTGCAGTCTTAATTTTATCGTAGATAAAGTTAAAATCATTTTATCGTAGCAAATTCAGTTCACTAACTTATACTACCAATAATAACAGTATCTCTCGTGTTCCATAACATTGATGTGATTTTATCGTACAGCAAAAAGATTATGGAATGACTCCCTTATCTACAGAATTTACAATTCATTTGTCAGTGAAATTTTGGAATATTTTCTCTGGAAAATTTTGTCCCTATCATCCCCCAGCCGAAACATAATTTGTGAAAGATTAAAATATTATAATATTCATTACACCATCTTAAATTAATTTATATAATTCGTTGAAATTTTACAATTGTTAAGTATTTTAATTTTATATTAATGTAATTTAATTAAATGCGTGACATTATGTGACACTTTAAAAGTTGTAGTACTTATTTTAACAAATTACAGTTATTATATGAACATATAAGAACATACAAGCTATAGAAAATGTCCATATTTAAATGTAATTAAAATGTAATAAATAACTTTTACTTTACAAGCAATATAACAGAACTAACTACTTTGCTATAATCCGCACGGGTTAAGTGAATGCATGCAAAGCCAATGTGTATGAAGCAGGCAAAATCTACGCACCTTATACATGCAGGACCAGCCACCACATGCACCCCAAGGCGCAATTCACCAGCAACAACGAACACAAAAGCAGCACACACACCCACCACCACAATCTCGACGATCGTTTCGCCCCGAAACCGAAGCATCATCAGGAGGATAGGCTTCACGACAAAAATCGTACTGCGCCGCGCCACCCATACAAGCAGTCTTAAATAGTTCAACTCCCACCAATACCCTCCCCTCCGAACACATGCAGTAAAACGGAATTAGATACATTTACTTGCTCGTTAATTAAGTGACCATTGTTATTTTTTATTATCTCAAGCTGCTCTAACGTATTGAGTCGGAGTCCCTTATCACAAGTGTGGAGAATATGAATTGAATGGTCATTAGGCAATGGTCATGTAAGACTGCTTGTATGGGTAGCGCGGCGCAGTACGATTTTTGTCGTGAAGCCTATCCTCCTGATGATGCTTCGGTTTCGGGGCGAAACGATCGTCGAGATTGTGGTGGTGGGTGTGTGTGCTGCTTTTGTGTTCGTTGTTGCTGGTGAATTGCGCCTTGGGGTGCATGTGGTGGCTGGTCCTGCATGTATAAGGTGCGTAGATTTTGCCTGCTTCATACACATTGGCTTTGCATGCATTCACTTAACCCGTGCGGATTATAGCAAAGTAGTTAGTTCTGCTATATTGCTTGTAATATGGAATTCCGCAAAGTAACGCCTGCTTCTATAAATCAACTTTTACTTTATTTTTACTGTGGTAAAATTATATCAATTTATTAAATTATAATATATCTCTGTAATTATTTGTCAAATACTTCGATGTTCTTTGTTTTTATTGAAATCATTCGATACTATAATTTAATTTGTTTACATTAATAATACATCTATGATTTTTTTGTTGTCAATGTGTAATTCTACCGGGATTTTGGTATGTGAATGTATGTTCTTTACATTTTAAGAATTTATTATTTATTACTATATCACTTCATGTCAAATAAAGTCGTCTTTGCACCGGGATAATAATAAGTTTTGTTTAATTTATTTATTTTTAATATTTTTCTTATTAATTTTAAATATTTTATTTCATTTTTCATTAGATACTATTATCAATGTTATTGAACTGTTGACGCGATAACCTCTACATTTCTTAAACATTTAAAAATATTGAATGAAATTATAACAACAATTTTGCAGTAAAAAGAGCAAAGGGCAATATGATACAGAAAGATTCCAATCAAGTGTAAAAAATATGCTTATACGTAAAGCATATTACAAAATTGAAGATTATTTGGTTGATAAGAAAGCCTGGATTTGAGGATCCTTTCAGCTTCATACAAGACAGCGGTTTAATAATGTATAATTGAAAATATTTAAAAGATTGACCGCCGAGTTTCTTGCTGGTTCTTCTCGGTAAGAGCAACATTCCGAACCAGTTGTAGCTTCATTAATCATATTGATGCTTGACGATTCAAAAGTGCCTGAAATGGTTTATTTGAATAAAGATTATTTTGATTTTGATTTGATTTTGATGCTTCGCAGATTTGGATTGCCTTATCAAAAATAGTGTGTATATTTTTAAATAAAGATGACTTAACAACTATATCCAATATATAAAGTGGCACTGCCACAAAGCACATCGAATTCAATCCTCTCTTTTAAAGAGAAGGATTGAAGCTTAGATCCAAGTCAATGACTTTTTAAATGCTTTTATTCAACTTGCCGTGTATGTATGTGAAGGTGGAATCCTGTAAGTTAAATTTGACCCATTTCCTGGCGTGCAATTGAGTTGAAATTGTATATACTGGTCCAGTCTTGATGCCAATGCAAGTTTATGATAAACATGACGTGATGCTGCTGCCAGGATTAGCTCCAGACTAAATAACTCCTCAACGGTTAACAGTAGGAACATTAGATTTTTAGAATATTACTTTATTTGTTGTTCTTTTGAAGCTACACAAACGTACATATTGTTAGATACTAAAAATATAACTTTATACGCAAAAGTGTTTTATATTGATTTGGCTAGTTAACTAAGTTGGCAATTACCCTGTCTTCGGCTCCGCGGGTCGCGGGTTCGAATCCGGCCGTGGGCCAACATTTTGTATAAAACAATTCGTTGGTTCTTCGAGCCTAGGTGTATATTTGTATTTAAGTATGTATTTAAAATTATATATGTAGTATGTATTAAGTTACTTACTTTGGGGACGGAACAACTGTGTGTGGAAGTGCCCCATATATTTAAAAAAAACTTATTCCTATACATTCCTTGGATTTTCATTACATTTGCTGGTGCTCACAAACTTTTTTTTTGTTGTCATAAAGAACTAAAATAAATATATAATACAAAATAATGTAATAAAAGTTATTAGAAAAAGTTAAATATGCACGAGATTTGAACCCGCGAATTGTAAAAGCTAACGTGCTTAAATTATCTGGGCCCTTATCTATTCTAATATTAAAATGATATAAAAATTCTTACTTCTACCAATATTGGTGTAATTTGGGACAATTGAACCATATCTCGGGGTACCATATAGGGTAGAAGAATTCCCATTTTTTCTCCAGTAGCAAGAAAAAACAGTAAATTTAGGATTTAACATCTAAGTTAACGCGAACGAAGTCATAGGTACAACTTATGTATTATAAATATAAACAATTTCATTACATAAGGAGGAAATGGGGTGATTTGGTTTTTATTAACTTGATGAAATAATGATACAGGCTTTTGTGCTTGAAAGCGGTCATCGCTGAGGTCCTTAATAAAACGATGAATGAAGTTACATTGTTGTAGGTACATTGAAACACAATGGGCTTAAACGTCCTAATAACTGAAGTAAGCAATCGTATCGGATGACGAAAACTTTTTGAATTACAAGAAAGAGGCATACGTGGCATTTATAATTTAAGTCCGCGTGATTCCCTGCGAGAGAAGTTTTAGGAAATAGGTATTCTTTCTTTAGCTTCACAGTATATTTTAACAATTTAATTTTGTACATATAAAGAATTATAAAACCATTGATTATTGTATATAATTGACAAAGTAAGAACCGACATAAGCTAGCGGCTACTGCTTTGCGCGTTGCAAAAGTACGGAAGCCGTTTGTGGGTTTGGGCATAAGATTCTATAATAAAGTTCTGCAATCAAATTTTAACTTTGCCGTTTTAGCAGTTTAAACAAAAGGAGAGGCTGATACAGAAAACCTACTATACTATTAAGGATTATATACATGATAAGAATGCGTGGTTATAGCTACCCTCCGACTCTGTACAAGACAGCAATGAGTAAATGTAACTAGTACTAAGAATTATGACTTGAAAAGAGCTACCTCCGAGTTTCTTTCTGGCTTTTCGGGGTATGAGTAGCTTTCCTAACCACAAATACAGTTGACGTTTCAAAAACTGTTTAGAAGTTTACTTGAAAAAAGAATATTATGAACTTGAAAATGAGGTTGGTCTATTCTACTCAACCCGATACCACACGCCGGGTTAACTTACCTTAGTCGCCTTTACGAAACCTCGGTAAGAAATGAGGGTGGTCTATTCTTATCGATAGTTGTAGATTCATTAAATCTAATTGATCCTTGACGATTCAAAAGTGCTTGTTTTTACAAACTTACTTAAATAATTATTATTTTGATTTGATATGGTTAAATAAGACGATTTTCGTATTTTCGAGCCGTGTGGTATCCGGCTGCATAGAATAGACCACCCTCCTTTCTTACCGAAGTGTCGTAAAAGGCGACTAAGGTAAGTTGACATCAGGCGGCCGGTCGTAAAAAAACGAAGCCAAATCACGTGACAACATGTTTGTAACATGTTGTGCCGATCCCACTTAGAGTGGGATAAGGGCAGGAGAATGATGATGAAATAAGACGATTTTCGGATGTAAATATTTTCGGAAATCCGGTTTCCAGACCAATATCACGATATTATCAGGATCTACCTCAGATAAGATTTTAAGTGCTGGGAAGAGATGTCCATTTAATACTAAAGCAGTGTTTCGACGCTTCAAATAAAATTCATGTATTTGTATTTCGTATCGTCATGTATTTCGGATAATTTTACTAATTAAAACATTTTCCATAATTAGTTTTTATCTAACGAGGAATGTATATGCGTAATTAAAAAAGTTTGACCTATATTATGATTTACTGCTTTGGAGCCTCTGGTTTGGGCTTAACTTCATCTATCTGAAAATAAAAGAACATAAATTTTAGAATATGAAATATATGCTAACGTATTATATCATATAAATATCATATATATATAATAAAAATTATTATATCATAAAAACAAAGTACGGAGAAAATTAAATCGTTAAGTGATATTAACTGGATTTGTGTTTAAAAATTATTTAAGGACCCAACGGAATTCTAGAATAAAAAGCAGCCTATATGCTTCCCCACAGCAAGCTCTATCTTCCAGTTCAAGTCACATAAACATAGGTGCAGGCGTTTCGGACCATAGACTATGAACCTAAACCAGAGTTCCCCAAACTTTTTGTGTCGTAGAACCCTTGCCATGTTTTCCGTTTTGGGTAGATCCCTGATATTGATTTCCAGTAAATTTCTAACTGTAGTGAAGTTTAGTGTTAAGAACTTAAAGTAAAAACACGTGTTAATTTATACATTTATAAACGACATTTATTAAGGTAGCGATATTAATTGAATTTCAATTAAAACTACTCAAAATAAATCAAAATAATTTCGTGCAAGGTAGCGAAGCTCTGAGACTGCGACTCTCAGGTTTTTACAAGTTCAAAATGTATTGCGACTACAAAGCGAATACCAACATCATACAACTTACGCAATTTTATAAACATATCTAATAATTTTTTTTATAAATAATGTATATGTTTTGATATTATACGATAGTGTGATGTAAGTAAATAGGTACTATCAGTGTATGTGTTGAGATCCACTATCGTGGACCCCCATTTTCATTTCATGGACCCCCAAATTTTTTTTCGCTGACGTAGACCCTTTGCAGGTTGTCATAGACCCCTAGGGGTCGATATAGACCACTTTGGGAATCACTGACCTAAACCTTCTTCAAAAATTGCATCTCATTTCTTGATTGAGTTGCTTTTAATAAAATCCGTACAAAAATCCGTTTAAGTAGATGTTGATAAAATCGGTCACATACACAGACAGTTTTTATATAAGAACTCACCGCTTTGCTAATGTTATCCACCATACCAGTAAACGCTTGTTTAATTTTCTCGGGATCAAAGGCCTCTGATAACTTTTCACCAACAGTTTTAGTTAAATCCTCCATATTCTTCTGTATCTGCTCCAAGGTATTGGGTTCTGGTTTTTGAGCGGTATCCCGTTTCACGAAAGCATGAACCTGGTTAACAAAACGTGGTCAGTTTCTTTTTACAGAAAAAGTCAAGACATGCCTCTATATGTCTTTTTCTCATTTTATTTCTAACTGTAATTTATTTCTTACGGTAACCTTTGACAGATTTTGTTTCCAATCATAATAGATAATGATAAAGAAATAGAAAAACATATATTACGACCTGAGTGGGATTTAATATATACATATAGTATAATGGTGCGGCCGCGTTAGAAAATTATTGAAACTTACTATTTAATTACGTTTTCTAAGTAGGTACATATTTATTCAATTCAATTCTTGCGTAACATGAAGTGTATAGATTTACTGTCATATAGTAAAAAAATACTGTTGAAAAATTCAAGTACTGGAAAAGCGTGTCGCATTTCGCATGTAATCTATCCTCAAGAAAAGTTATAAAGTTTTAAATAGATTTAAGAGTTGTAACCATGAAAGTTTATCGACGTCACATTAATACCTATTGTTTTTTAATGCATCTTACTTCAGTATCGAAGACGATAGATATACAAAATAATAAAACTGCGTATCAAATATGAAAAGAGTGATGACTAACGATAGTTAAAACGTATTTACCCGAATTTACTATTGTTTACAATTAAATAATAACATATTAATACCTTACATACATTTTATAACTTTCTAAACTTAAGGCGGAACAAAATAGAATACTGGCGTCCTTATTTATCTGCGAACTTTACTCAAGAAGAACACAAGGAATGAACGCCTTTTACCTTCTACGTAGTATTTAATACATGAGTACAATAAAACGAATACTGGAAATACATTAAAAGTATTCATCCATGTATATATGTACAGAATATAAATTCTTTTTTAATATTTGAAATTTGAATCTTGGTTTGACTCTGTCAAAAGGAAAATTAAAAATCAGAGAAAAAGGACTTAGCAACGGTAAACAAAATGGATATAAAACTGAATATAAAAAGCGAAGTAAAATAGAAACTTAATTGTCGTTTCTTTGGTTACCGGAGCAACGCAATTTTTATTTGCCGCTTAAAATAAAATTCTTTTAATTGTCTTATATATATATATGAAAGTGTTTTAAACATAAAATGTTTAAGGTCTAAGAAAACACAAAAAACAAGATGTATTACTTTAAGAGAGATGTTATACTTACATTGGCAAGGCATACTGCCAAGAGAATTACAATGTACTTATTCATGTTGGTAACCGAACCACGTCCTCACAGCACTGGTCTGGAACACACACAAAAGCTTAATAATAGCAACGCTCGTTATCCGCTCTCTTATTACCGATTCGTCATATTTGCGTATCTTATCAGCGGCCAGAGGTCGTTTCTAAAACGTAAACAATGAATAAACGGGCTTGTAATCATCTATAATCGCTCTATATTCCCGGAATCATCTAGTTTGCCATTTAATGTCGCTCATTGGACGGATATTAGTTATTAATTCTTTGTTTCAATTACTCACAAAATAGAATGAAATCAAAATTTTTAAATTAGTTTAAGGTATATCAATATAACAATAATCTAGTAAACTTCTGTTTTTTTTTAAAATCCATACAACACAATCAAATTTATCTTCATAGAAATGAAACAAAAACAGTATGTTGTTGATATATTTATTCTTTTTTCATCTTTAAATAAAGTATGTATACAAAAATTATTAAAATATTCAAGATTTCATTTAAAAAATTGATATACTTTAGAGTTCCCTTAAAACTTTTAATATTATTGTCATGACTAACTTGCTGATCATTCTCTTTTTGAGAATGATCATCCTCTTTATATTTAAGAAATAAATGTACGCTATATAATAATACGAAAAATAATTAATAGAAGTAGTCATTACTACGAATTCTATAGGTAACGTTGGATTTTGTTTTACACTAAAGTAACAGTCTGTTAAACTGTTAACTTAGCTAAGACCTGCCACGATGTTCCAATGCAGATTGGTAGATTACACATATCTCTAGAATTCTCTAGAGATATGCAGGCTTACTCACAATATTTTTCTTCATCGAAAAGCGTGTAATAAATTTTAATTAACAATAAGACACATACGTTTCAATAGAAAAACTCATTTGTGCCTGCCCGGGGTTTCAACCCGTAACCCCTCCTAATAGTCGCACGGTCTCACCGCTGGACTATATTTTATTTAGAGAATTGAGAATTAGTATTATTTATGAAGCATTATGAATGATGAAACTTACTACAAAGTTACAAATTAAAAAAAACCGTTATAATATTTAAAATATAACACTGTGTTTAAATAAATAAATTAAATGACTTTAAATACACTAAACCGTTTGATCTATGTTCGCTTACCTTCAAAATTAATAGTATCACTGAATATTACTCAATATTTGGCTCATAACTCGTAAACGAACTCCTGTTTGCCTACATATTGATAAAGTTTGGATTAAGTGATGGAGTAATAATCTCTAATAGATATTTCTCAGTTTGTATCTAAATATATATGTAATTATACGTTGTATTTTTAATAAAGTACCGATAAGACGGAATCTGCTCTGAATCTTAAACAATGAGTCACGGTTTATTGTTCAGAATCAGTCACGTATATTTTGAATTCTGAATTTATAATATTCGGTATTTATATTTACCTACTTACTGGAATAACATTTCTTCGATATTTTATACAATTTTTAATATTTTAGAGATGTAAAATTATTATTCCTTTTGTTTATGAAATGAACTCAGTTCAATACATTTACTACGTTACCCATCAAAATCTGAAAACACCTCCCAACCTTATGCTTGTTCAGCGCAACGGAACAAGGAGATGCGTTGTAAAACCAAATTTACTAGGATTTTTATAGAAAATTTTTTCACTAGTACCGAATTTTTTTGTATAGTTGAAGAACAAATACCGTTTTAATATCTTAAAATCTTTTTAAAGTACCAGAGTATGTAGACCTCTGGACAAAATACGGAATAAGTACATTAGCGGCAACCTTAAGAGACAAAATTAGAAGCTGGTTTGGTCATGTGCTACGTCATTTAACTATGTGCCATAGGTGTCTCAATATTCTTGTTTCCAGCCATAGACAGCGTGGTCGACCGAAAAAACGTTGCCTTGATATTACTGAGTCAAACGTACATTCTAAAGGTCTACAAGGATAGGATGCATTAGATCGTGCAAAGTAGAAGTGACTTAACAGGAAAGCGGACCCTGGTATAAGCCGCGATAAACGCTAGGAAGAAGAAGAAGAGTAGGTAGACCTGCCACTAGTTGGACAGACATCCTCAGTCTTTTAGATTCGACTGGGAGCAGCTCAAGATTGTGTGGAAGGTCAATGAGGAGTAGATGTCCATTTTATTGACGAGAGGGAGAGAGAGAGAGAACGGGGAGAAAGGGAGATTTCCTACTCTAACCACTGGATCATACTGGCATTGTATTTTTTTTTGGACATGTATTCTTTTATCCAATGTGTGTCGTACCTTAGAAAGCATTGTTGTACAACAAAGCATGATCACTTTGATATACGTTCGAAACGAAAATCAATAGGCAATATATTGGGAAGGAGAAAGGCAATAGAAGTGGATCGTTTTCACAATAAACACGTAAATCTCCCTCGACCGTTTCAGCCTTCAGTGGCAGAGAAACGTCCGTAAAATATGTTTCCGGTTGCTTCCCTATTATTTTTGAGGGTTATTCGAAATCGTCTTCCTGTTGATTTATTATAATGCGTTCACTCAAGACGTTTATCGAGCTGAGATTCTTTACCAACCGGAATCATATTGACGATCTATCTATGTAGCGTGGAATCTCACGACACAAAACTTTTCATTACAAATGAAAATTAGTTTGATTTGAACTGCAGCGTAAGTTTATTAGAATCTATTTCCTTAATTACCCTAACTACTACTTCGAATACTTGGTTTTCGCTGTCACGAGATGATAACGGATTTTTTGTGGCCCGAAATTGAGGATTTGGACCTGGACGATATCTATACTTATTATAAAACAAAGTCGCAAAAAGCTGTCTGTCGTATGTAATCGATTTTCACAAAATCTACTGAACGGATTTTTGCACGGTTTTCACCAAAAGATAGTGAAATACTTCCGGATGGTTTAAGTAAATAGTACATATCGGTATTATGTAAATTGTGTTGAAGAGATCGCGCATATTTTAAAAAACTTGCTTGCAGGGAACTTTAGTCGCGTGCTCTGCGTAAACCAGCACAGATAAGCTAAAGTAATGTACTAGAGAATTGTAGATCTATAAAACTACTACAAAAAATTCCGCGATAGCATGTCTCTATCTCTTACGGTTAACTCATAATAGATTAGATTTTATGTTTAAAATTTGAATTCTAGAAAAAAATTATTGCACGCTGAATTCCGCGCGGGCCGCTGGCACAGCTAGTGTAATAAATATAAAGAATAGACTTATGTGGCAAATTTTACTTACTTACTTATTATCAGGAGAAAGTTTTTATGAAAGAAAAAAACATTAGAAACAAAAAGAACATTAGAAAATTAGAACAAAAACTCGATTTTCGCCTATAATCTTCATTCATCTTTCATTTAATACTTACCTATATACATACTATGTACATAATTACCTATTTTCCGCGAG
The DNA here is from genome assembly GCA_947086505.1 of Morpho deidamia. Lineage (NCBI taxonomy): Eukaryota > Metazoa > Arthropoda > Insecta > Lepidoptera > Nymphalidae > Morpho > Morpho deidamia. The sequence goes on from CAMTZC010000010.1 coordinate 12,282,540, forward strand.
TAATACCGCGGGCAGCTGTGAGTGCCCAATGGTGAGGACCGTGCGACTCGTTTAAGGGGTCACAGGTTCAAACCCCAGCAAGCACCAAAGAGTTTTTCTGTGAAAACAATGTGTCTAATTGATAATTGCAATTGATCACAAGCTTTTCGGTAAAAAAAAATCGTGAGGAAACCTGCATACCTCTAGAGAATTCTAAGGATATGTTTAACCTACCAATCCGCATTGGAGCAGCGTGATAGGTCATAGCTTCAATCCTTGTCTCCAAAAACGGAGAAAGCAAGCTTATAAGCTTGCCTGTTACAGGCCGTTACTTTACTTTACTAATACTGCGGGTGCAGCTAGTTTCGTATAATAACTTTTTAATTATGATATATCATTCTCTACATAAAGTAGTAAAGTAAAGTAGCGGCCTGTTACAATCCCACTGCTGGGAATAGGCCTCCTCTCTCCGTTTCTGGAGAGAAGGGTTGGAGCTAAGACCTACCACGCTGCTCCAACGCGGATTGGTAGGTTACACATATCTCCGGAATTGTCTAGAGTTATGCAGGTTTCCTCACGATGTTTTCCTTCACCGAAAAGCGTGTGATAAATTGCAATTATCAATTAGACACATGAGTTTTAATAGAAAAACTCATTGGTGCCTGCCCGGGTTTGAACTCGTGTTCCCCTCGAAAGATTCGCACGGTCTCACCGCTGGGCTATCACAGCTTAGTATTATCTACATATTTTCGGGTAATTTACTACTCATAACTAGTATATACAATCGAACTATCGTACTTACGATATATACTTACGGCATTAGTCAGTAAATATTATGATAGAGCATTATCACTGTGGTCACATTCAAGCAAATAATTATGATAAATAATAATATGTTTTACTATATATCTGTTTTACTTTCAAACTAGTGAACATCATTCTACTGCCCTTATCCCACTCTAAGTGGGGTCGGCACAACATGTTGAAAATATGTTGTCACATGATTTGGCCACGTATTTTAAAACCGGCCGCCTGCCTGACTGACGTCAACTTACCTTAGTCGTATTTTACGACCCCTCGGTAAAAAAGAGGGTGGTCTATTCTACTCAATCGGATTCCACACGGTGGGTCAACTTACCTTAGTCGCCTCTTACGACACCTCGGTAAGAAATGAGGGTGGTCTATTCTACTGAGCCGGATACCACTCGGCGGTCAAACTAGTTAACAAAAATTTTCAGACAAAATTCTCTTAAAGCGTCTTTAATCTTTTACTATTTTGAGGTCATCAGTTGATGAAAAGTCTACTAAATTAAAATGCGATTGTGACGTCAGTGGCTTCTATAAAATACGTGTCCTAATCTTTGCCATTTAAGCATATACTCGGGTTATTTCAGTAGCTTATTTCTAAAAGCTTTATTCAACTTGCCGTTTATGTAAGTGAAGGTGGAATCTTGCAAGTAAATTTTACCCACTTCCCAGTGCTCGATAGATAATTTTTACATACTGGTCCAGTCCAGACGACAATGCATGATTATGATAAGCACGACCTAAAGCTTTTTTAAAAGCATTTTAAACTTGAATTATTATAACCAAGCGCTGCTATTCTGTGAGTGAGCTGTGATAGCCTAGCGGTGAGACCTTGCGACTCTTTCGAGGGGAACACGATTTCAAACCCGGGCAGGCACCAATGAGTTTTTCTATTAAAACTCATGTGTCTAATTGGTAATTGCAATTTATCACACGCTTTTCGGTGAAGGAAAACATCATGAGGAAACCTGCATATCTCTAGAGAATTCTGTTGATATGTGTAACCTACCAATCCGCATTGGAGCAGCGTGGTAGGTCTTAGCTCGAACACTTCTCTCAAGAAACGGAGAGAGGAGGCCTATTCCCTGCAGTGGGATTGTAACAGGCCGCTCCTATTCCGATCAATTCAATAGTTATATAAATAGCTTATTCTGCCACCCTCTAGGTAACTCCGAGCTTTATCATCTCGTAGTTTCTTGTTATCCCCGTTAAAAGATGGATAGATGGAAATCTATATTATTTAAATATGCAGAATTTAACAACATTATTGAAGCAATAGGGACAACATCAATTAGAAACCCGCTTGCGAAATATTTTAACAAAAACCTCTTTGGATTTAAATATTATGGTATTAAAAACCCGAGAACAGTCATGAACATACATTTGCAATAGCCAATAGGTTATTTATTTATTTTTACACTTTATTCTACACCACAAAGTACAAGGTTATACAATTTTTTAGCGATTTATGCAAATTATTATCCCGGAACTCTCTACAAATCAGTGGCTCTATCAAAATATTATTCTTCGTCTATAGTAGCTTACCCAACTGTATAATAGACTACTGTGCCATAATCCCCTAAAAACAAATAAAACTGCATATAAGTTTCATGGAAGGTGTGTTGTACTGTTTTACTAATGCTAAAGTTGCCTCTAGCACTTTAAGAATTTCACATCTTATATCTTGATCTTACGAACTCAAGTACACGGCAGCATAACTTTTAATACTTGCTTCAGTAAGAAAGAGTATTAAAGTTATATCGAAATAAACTAAAAAAGGGTTTTAGTGGTATCCAAACTACGTAACAGCTTCACCGTTCTTTAAATTCTCATAAAGCTGTTATAAATAAAGCTAATATCTCTGCTATTCCTAAATATAAGTAATAAGTTTTATTCCAGAAAGTCTCTAGCTTACAAAATCACAAGACTTAACTTATATAGGCTTTCAGTTCCGCGGGTTGCTGGTTCGGTTCCTGCCGAGACCCAAGATTTTTTCATAACAATTTGTTGGATCTTCGAGTCTGGGTGTATATTTGTATTTAAGTATGTTTTTTTAAATTACATTTTTACCAGTTGGCTGTCTCCCATAACACAATTATTGTGCTGCCTACTTGTGACCGTGACGAACGTGTGTAATTTTCCCATATATTTATTTATTATATTTAGCATGTGAGTACATATATACTTTGTACCACTTTAACAGACTGACGACTGAGCAGATTCAATTAAAATTTTAACGTACAGCTATGTACCCTGGAATAGCTAATATATTGTTTTATTTCTGGAAAATTAATAATTAATGAGAAAACAAAATATTCATCTCTTAACTAGACAGTTAAAAACAACTTATTTACGTTCTACAAGCCTAGGCAGAACGTTAAATCTCGAAGCACATCTAGTTCGATAAAAAATCATATAACTTGTAACTATTCCACAGTTGAACAAATACAATGACCGATTATCTGATTAACACAATAGTGGTCCCTCGCCTTGTGAGCTAACCTTTGGCCTTTATCCTTTATCACCGTGTCTGTCACGAGCAGAACGAATATTTGGTGTAGATAGGATCGTAAATCATCCTTAATAGATGGCTTTTGCCCAACCAAATACCATATTTTGATCAAGAGAATTATGTACACTAAATAATGATTTCGTTAATTTTTGAGAATATTCCATTGGTTAACACTAATAAAATCTTTATTATTACTCCTCCTTTTTGCATCGATTCCCCAATAATGGGGGACGTGACCCCATAATTCACATCTTGTTCTTGAGGATGGTCATCCAACTTTTCCCGCTTTCGGAAACGTGGATGGCCTCGGAGACTGTCGTATTGAGTGTGGTGCGGATCTGATCTGACCAGCGCATAGGGCTACGTCCTCTGGGTCACTTTCCATCAACCTTGCCAGTGACAATAAGCTTCTGGAGGTCGTCGCCAGGATTGCGAACAACGTGTCCAAAGAACTCAAAGACCCTCCGTAGGCATATATCCGAGAGCCTCGGTTTCCTGCCTATTTTAAGTTCTTCGAGCACTGACTGATTGGTTCTATTCGCCATCCATGGTATGCGTAACAATTTCCTCCAAAACCACACCTCAAATGCATTGACATTGCATGCGCCGTATAAGAGAATGGAGAACACTAGGCTATTAACAAGTGCAACTTTCGTCTTATGCCTGATGTTACGGTCCTTCCAAATTCTCTCCAGCTGTTATTAATAGGCTCATGCAAACTTCTCCCACTTGTGGAAAAGTCTGCGCATATCGTTCTGCGTAAAACGCAATTCTATCTATTTTCCAATATAGCGAACCACTCAGTCTCATTTCAAGAAATTTCAGCTTCCTTGTAAAAAATAAGTCTTATTGTTTCGGAATGTTATTGGATAGCGAATCTGAAAAGAAATCTTGACCTAAATGATCATCATTTTTAAGGAAGGGATCTGACCTTATAGTTCGCTACTTTAGTACAATTATATATGGCAAATTTTGTGCTCATAACATGAAATTTAAGCTGTAAAACAATGCAACATTATTGGTAAATGGTATGAATAAAGTAGTAACAACAATCAAGTATAAAAAAAATTATCTTTATTTTTTTGTTCGCTCGAAATAATGTACTCTCAAATAAATCTAGGCGACAAGAAATCCATTGCATTAAATATTTCTTCAAAACTATTCAGACTGTGAATTCATTCAGATTCACATTGTCTCTGCAAAAAGCAAGGTCAGAATGAAAATTAAACAGCCGTTCTTTTCTGCTATTAAACAAAATGTCATTGTGTATTGACCGTGACCAGTCGGCCTCATTCTCCGCCTGAACATAAATTGACCTTATAGAAAAAATGACCAAAAAGCAAATGATGTTATTGTTGCGTTGACACTACGAGTATATTGTATAACTACAATATATTCCATTAACCATCGATCTAAATATCAACGATAAGATTTTTGTATCCGAAAATAAACATAATAAATTATTAAATAATTTGTAATGGTTTTTAGTGGTCATTTTTATCGTTACACCTTTTACACTTTTAAATTAAAAAAAAGTGATATCGAAATTACAAGCAATATAACAAAACTAACTACTTTGCTATAATCCGCACGGGTTAAGTGAATGCATGCAAAGCCAATGTGTATGAAGCAGGCAAAATCTACGCACCTTATACATGCAAAAGCATTGCATACTGCGTAGATGCGTAGATGCGTAGATTTTGCCTGCTTCATACACATTGGCTTTGCATGCATTCACTTAACCCGTGCGGATTATAGCAAAGTAGTTAGTTTTGTTATATTGCTTGTAATATGGAATTCCGCAAAGTAACGCCTGCTTCTATAAATCATTTGATATCGAAATGATATCGCAAATAATTATGTTATAAAATTAATGAATTTTTACAATGTTTTTATAAAAAGTTTTTACAAATTAGTTTTACAATGCGATGTGCATTTTATATTCTATTGCGTGATATCTTTATTTAGTTAATGTTTCAGTAAATAAAAATGAAATATTTTAATAATCTGAATTAATAATGTCGATAAATCCAATGAATTGGAACAATCGGAGCTGTAAAAAAGTTTTTGTCTATTTCTTTTGCCTTTTACATCGACTTTTACAATAGGAAACATTACACATCTTTCTGCAACCAAACAAATCACCACAAAAGTAAACTAGGCACTTAAGGCACTTGCAGTTCTTATCTTCCTTTTCTAGGCGGTTAATTTATAAGATGTCTGTAAGCAACTCAATCACCTTTTGAAGTATAGATTAGTCGTGTAATACCTAGAATACAATCGTTTTCAGAACTAAATAGAAGTGGATATTCGTTCTACTCAAGGGCCTTTTCGAGTGTTTGATTTCTTTATAAGGGCTTGTCAATATACAAGATCAAATGTCGGTGTTTGATATATTTTTTTATATCAAAGTAGAGTTATTGAAAGTGAAAATGTAATCTAACGAAAAATTGCTTTTCATACATCAAAAAGATTTTGATTAAAACCTACGCAGTGGAAAATTAAAGAAACCACAAAAAAGATATATATTTTACAAGTAACTAGCTATGCTATCGGCTTCACGCGAGTAGAAATCAATGTCTCAAAGTTTTCCCGTACAAATCTCGTCCCCGGGAATTTAACCATACGTGTTTGTAACTTAAACCTTTCGGAAGAGTTGCGCTAGGTTTTAGTAAAAACCGTATAAAAATCCGTTTAAAAGATTTTGAGAAAATCGATCATATACAGACAGCTTTTAGGGACTTTGTTTTATATATAGATATTTTCATCTACGTAGAATGTTTTTTCCGAAGCCTAACGCGTATTAACAGTACGAGTATTTACTACACGTCCACTCTCACCCACGGGCTTTGGTGTTACTGGCATGTGTGTGTTTGAGATAGTGTGAGGTTTCCTTTGTACAATAGTATTAGTATGTTTATGCATTGGTATATTCTTGTATGTATTATATGTCGCGTGTCCTGCATAGAATAATACACAAGAATCACACATACACTACACTAGTGATGGAAGTTGACTTCTGAATATACTCCTAAGTGTGTTTATAGTATTTATACATCAACATTATACCGCTTAGATCTAGATTTTTCTATGACCTTTTAATGTCGTCTGTTTTCCTATTGAAGGTTTTACCAACACGGCATCCTTACAATAGTAAAGTCGATTGGAAATATGTGTATCCAATGCGTAATTCTATAGTACAGAAGCTATAATAGAATTATTTATTATAATCCGCATTGTTAAGGGAATATATGTAATGCGAAGTGTATGAAGCAGGCAAAATTCACATACCTTACACATGCAGGACGATTTTGTCGTGGAGCCTATCTTCCTGATGATTATTCGGTTTCGGAGCGAAACGATCGTACAGATTGTGGTAGTGGTTGTGTGTACTACTTGTGTGCATTGTTGCTGGTGGCGGCATTTTGGGATACCCATCCCCACTTCTGGCCGTACCATAATGAGTTATATCAATCACTCTAGTTCTCCTACATTCCAAACTCTTTGAGAGACATAGAACCTCCTTACGAGGTTTATAGTCATCGCACAAGTTTATATTATAAATACATTTTTTATAAATATAATATCAATTAAACAAATCATTAATTCATTTACAGTTCACATTATTATTACAAATAATAAATACGCTTAATAAATATATGTTGATATGAGATGTTATATTTATATGTTGATAGTAGACTATCTATGCTATTATGATTATATTTATATCGCTAATAATGAGAACAAATATTACTGCATTTCTGCTTTAGATTTACAATACAGAATTATTATTTTAAAAACAGCTGCTTCGCTTGTTAAATTTTGAATTGAATGAAATTGGAGAATTTTGAAAACTAGACTTCATGACTAAATTTAATTTATACTAAGTCATCATTCTCCTGCCCTTATCCCACTCTAAGTGGGGTCGGCACAATATGTATTAAACATGTTGTAACATGATTTAGCTAGGTATTTTACGGCCGGCCGCCTGCCTGACTTCAACTTACCTTAGTCGCCTTTTACGACACCTTGGTAAGAAATGAGGGTGGTCTATTCTACTCAGCCGGATAACACACGGCGGTAAATGTATACTAAGTGAGGCAAATATATCCGTTATGAAATCACAAATCCAATGTTTATAAAGTTTTATTATTTCATATTTTCATATAATACTTCATCAAGTACGGCACAAAAATAATCCATTCCATTACGCGATTGCTTCATTTCGCATGAAGAGTGCTTTGTGGCGATGTGAGGATTTCGAACTGAAAATATTGTTCTTTGATATTAAAAATTATATATACAATAATAACACAACAGTAGTTATTTACTCTGATATTCAATTATATAATTCATTATCCTCCTGCCCTTAACCCATTCTAAGTGGGGTCGGCACTACATGTATTACTCATGTCGTTACATGATTTGTCTTTATTTTTTACGACCGGCCGCTTGCCTGACGTCAACTTACCTTAGTCGCCTTTTACGACACCTCGGTAAGAAATGAGAGTGATCTATTCTATGTAGCCGGATACCACACGGCACATAGACATACCTTAGTCACCTCTTACGACACTTCGGTAAGAAATGAGGGTGGTCTATTCTACTGAGCCGGATACCACACAGCACATTCTCAATAATAATATATGTTTTGATATGCGTTTTTTTTCTGTTCTTAAAATAAAAACGAGATTATTTTATTCTATATGATAAGCTTCTTACCGAGGTGTCGTAAGAGGCGATTAAGGTAAGTTGGCGTCAGGCAGGCGGCCGGTCGTAAAATACGTAGCCAAATCATGTGACAACATGTTTATGACATGTTGTGCCGAACCCACTTAGAGTGAGATATGGGCAGGAGAATGATGATATTATTATTGAGGACACTTAAACCAATAAGTTGTCAACGTTTGCTGTATTTCTTCTTCATAATCTTAAATGAATCCCATCAAAAGTTAGTTGTATTATTCTACTAAGTGTTCGATCTTAGATAGTTAAAATCACTAAGTATGTACAAACAGCTTACCACTTTAGTAAATCTATTTAGCTGGTCCCCGAGGACACTAAAGATGGGCTGCAGTTGTTTCTCGTCGACTTCACTGACCGCAGTGGCTAGAGACTGGTCAAGGCACTCTCTAATCCGATTTAAATTCCGTTCGAACGAGTCTAATAAATTGGGTTTCGATGTTTGTGCGAGGTCCCGTTTCACAAAACCGAACGCCTACAGAAAATCAATGATTAATAAAGTTGTCCCAGTTGCCTATGATACCGGGGTTTTATTTACGACTGTATTGTTACGACCTAGAAATTAATCAACACCAAACTACCACTTGACTTTAAATACGAACTAATTAGCTGACGCGGCAAACGATGCTTTGCCATATAAATTTCTATAGATTTGACTTGAATTTGACACATCGTGAAAAAAATTCATAGCTTGATAATAGATGAAGCTCTTCAATGGCATCCTATTCCTGTAAAATGAACAGGATTCCTTTAGCCTATATGTTACCCCGGTACAAAAGGAATAATTGTGCAAAATTTCAACGAAATTGGTTCAGCGGATTCGCCATGAAAGAGTAACAAACATACATCCATACTCACAAACTTTCGCATTTATTATATTAAAGTAGGAATATTAAATAGAATAGTAGGATAGGCCTAGTTGTTTTGCTTGCTTTTGCATTGGTTAAAGCGATAAAATACTCTCAATTATGTAATATCTTTTTTTACTGAAGAACAAAAAAACTTTAAAAAAAGGTTTTAACAAAATGTCATGTCCCTACTGTTAACCGTTGAGCGGTTACCTAATCAGGAGTCATTCTTGACAGCAGCACCAGGTCATGCTTATCATAAACAAGCATTGTCATGTCATGATTGGACCACTATGTAAAATTTCAGCTCATATAAGTTTAAATACATACTTAAATACAAATACAATAATATAAAATACACACCCAGGCTCGAAGAACCAACAATTTGTTTATAGAAAATGTTGGCCCTCGGCGGGAATCGAACCCGCGGGAATTATCCTTGATATTGTAGATTTGAAGATCAGTGAAGGCTTTTTTGCCTGTTTTTGTGTACAATTATATTTATGTCTATATTATCTAATGGTTTTATAAATCATTCTATCTGGAAATATTTATCCGACATTTTTTGTTAGACCGCAATCATCTTCTCTTTTCAACAGTGTTCAAAAGAAAATTTTAATGATTTCTACGAGTATATTTGAATATTATATTTCACAATCATTTGACTATTCACCTTCCAATGGCAAAGCCCGACATAGTAGGGCACAAAATCTAAGGCTAATTTTAATCATGGTTTTTAAGATATGATTATCAGTACATTAGTAGTGAAGATGAAGTAAATAATAAGCAAATCAAAGACTTATACCAACCGATTTATGCAACAGACTGCTCTTTTATAGGTAAGATGCCCTCCTCGGTCCGTAACCGCTGTGCCCATGCTTTCCCTTTATGCCGCTTAGTGCGAACTAAGCCGTCAGTCTCAGTTAATATCACTAATAACTTAAGCATAAACTTTTCAAATGAATAGCAATGTCAATGAATAGTCCTTGAGAGTACAATTTGTACGTTAGTAACATTGATAGACCAGCGGTAACAATTAAAGTAAATTATTAGTAGATTACACCTTAATTTCAATACAACAATCAAATCGTTAGTATGCTATACTTACGTTATTTATGACAAATAATACACAAAGTAATATACAGTGTTTCGAACCCATTTTGCAGTGTCTTGCAATGTAAAGATTTCCTTATACTGTGAGCTGTTGTTTGTGATTCGTCTTAAGTACTTATGGATTTTATGTGAATAATACTGCAAATAATTGAACAACTCATCCATATAGAAACAAACAAATAATGAGCTCTTCCCTCTGACTGCATATATTTTAGTAGAAACGAATATTTTTTAGCTCATTGATATATTCGTTTTATTACTTTATTTATATAGATAGACACTTTGAATCAATTTTAATAGCCATTAGGCCTATATGATATATTAATAGAGGAGAAAGATAGAGATAAGTAAAAGACGATTATCACATCAGATCTCCGAAATAAGAATATTTATAACAACTTAACATATAAAAATTTAATACTCAATATAATTCTATTCAAATATTAAACCTGGTAATTAAAAGTAAAAGTAATTTGGAATAAATTAAAAATAAATTAAAATTAAATTAATCTATATATATTATATACTATATACTATATATATAAGGAAATTTAAAATTCAAATTTCTAACATAATAGACAATGATATAGAGACAACAAACCTAAAACTTATGTCAAAATAAATAAAAACACCAGCACATAAAATATATGTATTTGTTCGTAATCAATTATACAATAAAGTTAATCATTTGAAGTTTTTAAATAAATTTTCTATTTAATTACGAATTTATTTTAAAAATATAGCGCGTATGTATGTAATAATTTTTATTTTAGTGATTAAGAATAAATATTGATAAAAGTTACAAAATTATAATGCAAGGAACTTTCATTACTAGATTCGGTTATATTAAGTTTATCATGTAAGTCGCTTAAAGGGAGATATTTAATATCAATATAATTTCCTTTAATTGGTCATGTATATTTATGTATTTTAGATTACTGAGAGTATGAGACGTATGCAAATATCGTTGTGTTAAAAAATAATCTACAACAATTATTCACAAATAAAAAAATGGACAATAGATAGCAAAAACTGAGAAATAGTCTTCTGACAACATAAAACTCATGAAAGCTATTTTTACAGTGGTATCCTATATATTTAATTAAATATGTCGTTAATCTATAGCGGACAGACTACTCATTTTTGGGTTTGAACCATATTAAGCAGGTAAAGGTGATGAATTTTCTGTCGTTGTAGATGCCGTTACTGGATTATCTGTTGTTTCGGAAACGTTCGGTTCGGTATTGCCTTCGGATTTCGTTACTGCAGTTGTATTTGCATCTCCATTTTTTGTAGTACTACTGCTATCTTCTGGCACCAATTGGATCATCATATCGTTGGTGCAGTCTTCATCATCAGTAGTACTCGGTTGACCGAACAAGCTATCAAACTGAAATAATACAAATACAATTTAAAACATTATTTATATAGTTTAAGTTATTATTATTTTTTTTAGAATTGTAAATTATAGAAGAAGGTGCTACTTTGCGGAATTCCATAGTATATAGTTATGATATAATTATTTTGCTATAACCCGCGTCTGTTAAGAATCTATGTAATGCTAAGTGTAGGAAGCAGGCATCACTATCTACTCGTATATGTAAACATTTCGCCTGAATCCAAACACGGGCTATTGTTTTGTTACTGTTCTTTATATTTAACTCTAAGCATTTCTAATCTGAAACTCACTCTGTTTCAAAGTGAATCAATACGTTATACTTATTAGTTTAGGTTTGTGCGTATATTAGGAAAAAGGTTGCTAAACATGTCAACAAACGAGTGTTAAATATATATAAGGGTATGTGACTAGAAAAGGGCGCAACAGATATGTATGATTGTGTGAGTTATGACATGCATATAAATAGAGTAGGAGCATAAGAGTTGATAGCTTAGATACGAGAGGATGCAAGCGAAAACATCTTGTGCCGATCCTACTTAAAGTGGGATAAAGGTAGGAGAAAGACTTTTTAGGTTAGGTATGTTACCACAAAATTTACCATAGATACATTTAATCCTGATGTATTCCTTCACTTTATATTCCGTATTTTTTTGGGAAATAACTCAAAAGTGGCTGCTCGACCTTAGAACCTGCGTTATCACGTTGAGAGTCTTTTATTGTCACCGCTTTGCCTATCACGGCATCTCCTACCCAAAAGCTTCAAACTCTCTATTCTAATCCCAAAATTTATTTGAAAAATGCAAACTTAAATGCATCTTTATTTCTTTTAAAGTACCATTTTCCTTTTGCTATATATTTATTTATGCCCTAAGAATTAAAATAACATACAACTTCATAAGTGCAAGAGTAAACAAAAAGCTGGACGTTTATATGTTTATAGTGCTCTCGCAGTAATTTTTAAACAAATGCCTAGATTTGCTTACTCTACAGCGTTGAATCGCAGAAAATAGTTGTAATATATTTTAGTTGTAGAATGAATAACAGAATCTATCGAAATAGAATCAATCCATCCCACATTTTAAGATAGTTTTAATATAACAGAATCCAATATCTATCGAATAGAATGCATGGATCCCACATTTTAAGATAGTTTTTTTAAATATGTTTCTGATATTTTCTTTCTGTTTAATGAACTTATTACTTATTTTTACACATACTTTTAGTGCATACTTACGAAGAAGTTGAGATAAGGTAGAATTGAATAAATCTCTTGGTTAATAATTTTATCGATGTTTGCAAATTCTTGTAAAACACTTTCGTCGGTAGAGTTCTCTACAGTCGTTTGAATTTGGCTTGATGTAGAAGAGTCAGTGACGGTCGAGTTATTGATCGGTGAACATTGGGACTGCAAAAAAAATATACATAGACCTATTAACATCCCAATTTACAGCAAATTTAGAAATAACATATTTTATATATATGAAAAAATATTTAAAAATTATTTATCAGAAGCGAGAACTAAGCCAAAAATCTCGGTTATTCCATACTAAGGAGACCAACATTAGACGGCCCCGAAACGCATTTTTTTAACTGCTTTTGACTATGATTAATTAACTAATGGAAGGATTTATGAGATTCTCATCTTAGCTACCTATTATTGTTGACATTATAGCGTATTGTCCGGTCAAGCATTCTTCTCCACCCCATTACATTCGGATCTCTATATCCAGTCATTTTTATCAATACAAGACACTATTAGTTCCGTTGATGATCTAGGTTATTTTCGAACTCCATCCACACGTTTAGCTGATCTTTTTTTTAAGCACTTTAATTGAAAGTATGCTTGGTAAAGATCCTTTCTAACGCAAGCGGCTTGATTCTACTAAGTTATAGTACCCGGCATTAAATAATGCACATCGATGTTTAGAACGAAACAGCCGGCCAGTTCGGTTTCGTAGAGCGCTGTCACTGTCACTCAGTTAGTATGGTCACATACTAAAATGGGTTCGTCAGTCTGTGCAACAGAGACAATGCTCTATGAAGCAGAACTAGCCGATTTTTTCTCTTTAAGCCTCGATGTGCATCATTTATTTCCGGATACTATAAATATATTGAACTTTCTAATCGACATAGAGACTGGCCTAAATCATTTAATCGTCTATGAATAATAAATATAACAAATAGTTTTGATTGATATTCAAACTAAGTTGATTATTAAGTACACCTTTGTTAAAATATACCGTTATTTTACAGACTTTTAGAATCTTAAAACGCGCATTTGCTATGCCCTTATATTAATGCTTATTACATTTTTGTAATGCTCATATTTGTGTGGAAGCGACTTTATATTCCGTAGCATTTGGGAGACTTAGTATATCTAGCAATAGCTTAATACAAGTGAACTACGAAATATAACACTTTTGAAACCCAATTATTTATATAATATAATTTCAACACGTCGCTACTTTATCTTCAACTCAAGGCAAGTTAGGCAAGCCAAACCAATAAGTCACTGATCTACATAAGTAGGTTCATTGAACTCCCACAAAATACGGTCTTCTACAGCTTGGATCTAGGACTCTAAAATCTTTTGAAATTAGAAGACATTGGTGGCATACACACAAAGAAACTTTTTTTACATGAGGAAACCTTTCATGGGTACTACTTTCCGCGGGGGTGAAAGCATTTATGACGGACTCCTACCGGCTAAAACTCATGGTGTTCACCTTGCTGCTTGATGACGAGGGCACAGGAATACTGGACGTATCACGTCTAAACCCTCGTCAGCAGCGTACTCCTGCTAAAGTTTATTGAGCCTGGATAGACCCCTGCACCACAACAGATGTATTGGGAACACCCCAACAAAGAAATTAGTGTTATGGGTGGGACTACCACACAATGAAACCTTTTAAATGAAGGTTTTGAAATCCGATACCCATAGGTTCTTCATATTATACACCCGACTCACTTCACTATCTCTCGAGGTATCTTACTAATTAAATCATATTTACACATTTTTTTATACATATTTAACAAAAAAGTCCATGTCGCTTATAAACTAACATATCCCCCGGTAATCTACCCTACAAACACTTGAGAATATTAAATTTATAAAATAATAATTACTTACGCAACTTAGTACAGTGGCCGCAAATAAAATTATATGTTTATACATTTTGAATATACAAATAAAACCTGTACAAACAACGATACACTAGATTCCTTCCGACGACCTACCTGTATAAATACATGATTTTTATCTCATTTTTAAAATACTGAATTTGTCACGTCCACGAAGGATTATCAAATCGAATGGACTCAAATGCGATCGTTTCTACTAAACCATTTCATTGTTTACCGATAACATAATTTGTATGTGTTGTATGAAGGTCGAAACAATTTTTTCAATACCTAATTTACTATTGAACGTATTAAATGACCGCTTGTTTTGCAACATGTTTTTTCTCGGAATGTAATCAATTTCTTAGTAGGTACTTAGAAACCCATTCAGTTATATTGTCTACTATTGTAGACGTCAAAGGCTATCTATCCTGTATGTAATCGATTTTTTCTAAATGTAGTAAACGGATTTTTTTACGATTTTTTTAAAAGAGTGGGATTCCTGAGGTAGGTTTAGGTTGATAGTACGTTCTTCGGAATGGCTAAAACGGTTTTGATGGACTCACTGGAAAATAGAGGAAGTCTTGGGGTAACATAAAGGTTATACTTGTTATCTTAGAATTACCTTGAAGTTGGTATTTACGCGGGGAAAACATTGTGACACATTGATTTCCACCTAGACTTGTTTCTTGTGTGAGAAAGTGCAATTTTTGGAGAGTAAGAAGGAAAGTAATTCTATAGGTTTTTCCATTATATTTTTAACTTTTTTATAACTAAGAACACAATATTGAAATAAATAAATAAGTAATACGAAAAAATATAATCTGAGAATTATTTGTCTCTTTATAAAAATACGAAGTATGGAAAAAAAATGTTTTTTCAAGACCCTGCATTAATTCTCAGAGTGATATGTTTTATTTAATTACAAGAGTTCATATCATGAATATTTTATATATATTTCTTCATTATATATATGGGACAATTACACACACGGCTGTCCGTCCCAAAAACATTGGTGTTAAGAATGACCGACAACTAGCAAATATAAAAAAAGCATTTCAGTCACTTTTGAATCGTCAAGCATCAATATGATTAATGAAGCTACAACTGGTTCGGAATGTTGCTCTTACTGAGAAGGACCAGCAAGAAACTCGGCGGTCAATCTTTTAAATATTTTCAATTATACATTATTAAACCGCTGTGTTGTATGACGCTGAAAGGATTTTCTAATCCAGGCATTCCTATCATCCAAATAATCTTCAATTTTGTAATATGCTTTACGTATTAGCATATGTTTTACACTTAGTTTGAATCTTTCTGTACACTGGTCTAGAATGGATTGAGGAATTTTATTATAGAAGCGAATAGCGAGACCAACAAATAAGTTGCTTACTCTGCTGAGTCGCGACGCAGGTATCACAAGCTTTTTATGACCTCTCGTATGTCTATTAAGTACATCAAATTTTGTTTTATACAAACATTATACATTATTTTTCCGTACAAATAGAGTATTATATTTATTTATATTATATTGTTGATATCTCAAATTATACAAGCACTATACCGAATAAAATGGAGAGCGTACCGGGCGACTTCCGACCCGGAAACTGGGTCGTATCAAGCACTAACGCTAATGTGAGTGCCGCTTCAACCTTTTCACCCTTTTTCTATTGTCATGTTTGCGCCATAGGAACATACCAAATTTCTAGCTTTTCAATTATTATATCTAAAGCCCTTAAGCTGTTTAAACTTCCTATGAGTTATCAAACCTTTTTATGAAATAAAACATATGGGTATTTCTTTAATAATTTACTTTTACTTCGATTTTTCATTTGGGCATTTCATATTTAATTTAATGTGTTTTATTTCTCGGGATTGTCGCTACTATGCCTTTTGTCGATAAACATGTAGAGCCATCATTTTATATTAAAACTCTTCGTATCCGTAAACCACAAGTATTAGTAACCACCCTCATATCTTACCGAGGTGTCTTAAACGGTGACTAAGGTAAGTTGATCTGTCGTGTGGTATCCGACTAAGTAGAATAGACCACCCTCATCTCGTACCGAGGTATCGTAAAATGCGACTAAGGTAAGTTGATACTAGGCAGGCTGCCGGTGGTAAAATAACTAGCCAGAACATGTTATGCATACCCCACTTAAAGTGAGATAAGGGCTGGAGAATGATGATTTCGAGGTCTTGGTATATATACTAAAAAAAAATAGAATAAAGATATCAAAAGTATATCAAACTATAAACACGGTTTCGAATATTAAGATGAGGGTACGCGGCAACTTCCGACCCGGAAACTAGGTCGTATCAAGCACTGACGCTAATGTGAGAGCTACAACCTTCTAACCCTTTTTCCTATTGTCGTATCTGCGCCGTAGAGAAGTTATGACACCGTATTTTTTTAATTGTCAGAACAAACTAGACTGAGTTACCTAAAGAGCTAGAGATTTTATTTGTTTCCTTATTTAATTACTGATATACGTATAACAAGTTGTGATAGCCCAGTGTTGAGACCGTGCGACTCTTTCGAGGGGAATACGAGTTCAAACCCGGGCAGGCACCAATGAGTGTTTTTATTAAAACTCATGTGTCTAATTGATAACTGCAATTAATCACACGCTTCTCGGTGAAGGAAAACATCGTGAAGAAACCTGCATATCTCTAAGGAATTCTGGAGATATGTGAAACCTACCAATCGGCATTGGAGCAGCGTGGTAGGTCTTAGCTCCAACCCTTCTCTCCAGAAACGGAGAGAAGAGTTCTATTTCCAGCAGTGGGATTATAAAAGGCCGCTACTTTTTTTACTTTATACGTATAACCTAATTTTAACTTAAAATACAGTTATTTTTTAAACTTTTTTATACAATAAAGAATTTATTATTATTATTATTATTATTAAACTTGTTTCAGCTAGCTTCTAATTTTAAGATCCATTCAGCCTACTATATCCACAAATCTCATCGATCTTTTACTTCCTTTGAACATGAAACACCGAAACACTTTATTTTCAATTAAATAATTTAAAATAATATCAAAATTATATTGATTTTCTTTTCAGTAATATATATGAATATAGATATTTGTAAATAACACAATCATGTACGTTCTCTCCTGATTTTGGAAATAAGACCGTAGGTATCTAATGGTTAATATACCAGCTCTTAATTTAATTGCAATTTGACTGGCCCGTTGGCGCAGTGACCCAGCAATGAGCTCCGCGGGCCGCGGTTACAATTCCTGCCGAGGGCCAACAATTTCTATAAACAATTAGTTGGTCCTTCGAGCCTAGCTGTATTTTTGTATTTAAGTATTTAGTTAAAAATCTATATGTAGTATTACCAGTTGTCCGTCAACCATAACACAGGTATTAAGTTACCTAGTAAGACCGTGTGTGTTAAAAAAAATTTGTTCACTAGTCAGTTATATTATACTTCCTATTACAAAACTTGTTAAAAATAATTTAATACGAAATATTAACAACGAAACATCACGTGAAAACAAAAAACAGTATCGCTGTGATATCAGACATGTGATTTACTTGGTGGTCACAGGACAGTGTCTAACAAATTAAACATTCACAGTTCTAAAAGCTCGCTTGTCAACTCTAATGGGCGACTGAACTTTAGTACTATAATTAAAAGCACTTTCCACAGCTCGTTGAGCGACTTAAAGTCTGTAGATAAGTCTCGAATTGTCCACATCTTACCATAGTACTTCATCAAAGGCCAGACGTACTGATTAAGCCCTTAATGATGTCTTTCGTTCTCAATACGAAGTAACATAACTCCATGGTAAATCTCATGTCTCTTCAAGATTCTAGTACTCGTACTTTGAGATACATATATACATATACTAACTGTGCAAACTGTTTCGCCCGCGTGTAAATCAGCGTGTCACAATTTTTAAACATAAAAATAGTTATTGTGAGTTAACCATGAGAGATAGAGACATGCTATCGCGGCCTTTTTTGTAGTATTTTTATAGATCTTCAATTCTCTAGTACATTACTTTAGCATATCTCTGCTGATTTACGTAGCGTGCGCGACTAAAGCTCCCAGCATGCAAGTTTTTTAACAATTGTGCTATCTCTTCAACACAATTTACATAATACCGATTTGTACTGTTTACCTAAACCATCCGGAAGTATTGCACTATCTTTTGGTGAAAACTGTACGAAAATCCGTTAAGTAGATTTTGAGAAAATCAATTACATACAGACAGACAGCTTTTTGGGACTTTGTTTAATAATATTTCTTTATTCAGATTGGCACTTTTGAATCGTCAAATTACAATGAAGCTACGACTGGTTCGGAAAGGTGCTTTTACCGAGAAGAACCGGCAAGAAACTCAGCGGTCTCTCTTTTCGAAAATAAATATTTATATGATTTATAGAAGCAGGTGTTACTTTGCGGAATTTCATAGTGCATAAAATTATGATAAAATTATTTTTATATGATCCGCGTTTTTTAAGAGAATGAATGTAATGCTAAGTGTATGAAGCAGACAAAATTCACATACCTTACACATGGACAAGTCACCACACGTATCCCAAAATGCCGCCACCAGCAACAATGCGCAAAAGCAATACATACAACCACGACCACAATCTCTACATTGGTTTCTCTCCGAAACCTAAGCATCATCAGGAAGATCGTATAGATAACAAAATCGTATGCATTACATACATTCTCTAAACAAACGCGGATTATAGCAAAATAATTCTGTTATAGCTTCTACAGGCCTACCATGAACTTTTATTGCGACTCAATTGAAGGCGTAAACGAAATTGTTTTGCTTTTTCATATCATGACTTCTTAAGGACGCACACTTTAAGTCGTTGCCGAATGAGCGTTCGGAATTCGTCCGAAGAACATGTGAGTAAAAGAGACAGAGTTATCTATAGTTCATATAACGTTATCCTTCTCGAACATTGCGACCCGAATGCAATTCACACTTCATGGTACGAAAAGAAAGCGGTGCGCGATCGTCATTTACGTCTTCAATTGAATCGCATTAACAGTTCATGGTAGGCCTGCTGTACTGTGGAGTTCCGTTAAAAAAACGCCTGCTTCTATAAATCATTAATATAACGCATTACTTATAGTACAGATATTTAAAGAATTATCGTTGAATAGTAAAAAAAACTATATCACAAAAAATAAATTTCATTTCTTTCAACAAATTCTTAGAGCACTGTTCATTTATTTGAACGCAGCGAAGGTTTGAAGTATAGATGTCACGTATTTTCTGACTTTACTACAGCGTCTATTCCAAGAGAAATGATGTTGCGCAAACTCTGTTAAAGTTGAGATGGGATGAGACGTAAATTCCACAAGTTTTCCTTCAAGAAAATTGAATATTCATGGTGAAGAGTATTCTATCCCCCCAAATGAATTTTTGTGAAATTGTCTGTGTATGTTAATTAACAGGAGTACGAGAAATTATTAATTTTACATATATTTAAAAAATAATATAAATCGTGCCATGTGGTATCCGGCTGCATAGAATAGACCACCCTCATTTCTTACCAAGGTGTCGTAAAAGGCGACTAAGGTAAGTTGACGTCAGGCAGGTGGCCAGTCGTAAAAAACGCAACCAAAACATGTGACAACATGTTTGTAACATGTTGTGCCGAACCCACTTAGAGTGGGATAAGGGCAGGAGGATGCTGATGCTGATTATTTGGTTGCGGGGCGAAACATAATTAATGTCTGTTGTGCTTGTGTAGTGCATTGCTGATAATGGGGTTTAGTTATACATGCGGTAACTTATCCTACCTGTATAAGGTATGAGAACTGTTTTTGGGTTCTACACTATGAATTTCATAGATTTTCGCAAAGAACGTGGATTATAGCAAAATAATTGCATCTTTACTTTTGTACTATGGAATGTCGCAAATTAACGCCTACTTTTTTTTTTTTTTCAACATAATTCTCAAATTATGTTGAAAAAAGAATTAGATTAATTTTTTTCATCCTCCTCTCCTTCTCCTAGTTCCTCAATTATGTCCTATATAGTTTTGTCCTATTCCCGAAAAAAGCTTTTAATCCTAGTGTAATTTTAGTCGCAAAAGTTTGGTAGACTGACAGACTTTTTCATACATTACGATGAATGTAAAGAACATTATAAAATCTGGGCTTGTTATATATTCGCGTAGACACCGAATCTCTCGAAGATCCCTCGCTGGCGAAACGTGCCTCGAATGTAGTTATCTAGTGGTGTCAGTGATTTTGTTTGTATCACTTAGCTATACGTAAAAGTTAAATGTTACAAAAGGCTAACACCGAGTACTATTTTTTAATAGTACTCTGTACTTAAGGATCAATACTAAAGCTACAACTGGTTCGGAATGTTGCTCTTACCTAGAAGAACCAGCAAGAAATATTTTAAACATTTTCTATTTTACATTATTAAACCGCAGTTTTGTAATCTTGTTCTTGCGATTACGACTGTGTTTTATACATGTGAAATTATTCACATGTAAAACACAGTCGTCAGAGGTCGGCACAACATATTACAACATGTTGTCTCATGATTCGGCTACGTATTTTACGACCGGCCGCCTGCCTGACGCCAACTTACCTTGGTCGTGTTTTACAACCCCTCGGTAAGAGAGAGGTGGTCTATTCTACTCAACCGAATACCACACGGTGGGTCAACTTACCTTAGTCGCCTTTTACGACACCTCGGTAAGAAATTTGGGTGGTCTTCTCTACTCTGCCAGATGCCACACGGTGGTTTCATAAAAAATGAATGCTTAATAAATATTTCAACTTCATGTGATTTCTAGTGAAAAAAAAATCAGGGTATGCCTAGGAAAATTCTGGAATAATATATATGACTGAAAATTCGCATTAGAGAAACTATTGCGGTGGTAATATTCATACTTGTCTCCAAGAAGAACAGACGTAATAATAGGCTATTACAAAAGAAAAGGCGATAATATAATTTGATGCCTTTTCATATACGATTAAAAAAAACTCAATTGGTTTTTGTCGCTATTTGATATTGTCGGTCGGAAAAACCGACTTATATTTTCCTCCACAGAAAAAGTATAGGCTCAAATTACACACGAATTTCCGAGACCTTTGTGTAGGGTTTCTAAGGAATTAATATAAACATATTGGCTTTTGTTTTCAATCTATTTTCGCAGCGATCGGTATTTTACGTACAACACGTATAGAAATATAATCAATTTTAAAAAGCTTAGTGGTAATTGTTATTAGATAATTTTATTACATATCCAGATTATCGACTGCGGTGATTTAATTGTCTCGCGGTAGGAATTTAACCGTAGGCATCGTTGTGACCTTCTATCACTCCAAACTATGTCCATTACAATAATATATATTGCAACTCATACCGGAATTTGAAGCGGGGACCTCTATAACAAAAGAAGGATATCGACCACTGTACAACAAGGTGATCATCAAATTAAGTAGCGTAGTATTTAAAATCAAGGCACAACATCTTAATTTATGTTGTGCCGTGTGGTAATCGGCTGCATAGAATAGACCACCCTCATTTCTTACCGAGGTGTCGTAAAAGGCGACTAAGGTAAGTTGACGTCAGGCAGGCGGCCGGTCGTAAAATACGTAGCCAAATCATGTGACAACATGTTTCTAACATGTAGTGCCGACCCCACTTAGAGTGGGATAAGGGCAGGAGAACGATGATTTTTTATTAGTTATTTCAACTAGTACTAATATATTTACTGGTCGACTGGGCCGCTGGCAGAGAACCTGCCTTCAGCGCCGCGGTCGCGAGATCGATTCCCGCCTTGAGCCAATATTTGCTAATAACACTTTCTTGATTCTTCGTTTCTTTGGGGCTTTATGTATGTATATAAAAATTATATATCTATATATTTGTTTTTTTCTCACCCATAACACTAGTATTAAGTTAGTTTTGGGACGGATGACCGTGTGTGTAATTATCCCATATATTCATTTATTTATGTATATACTGCCTTAAGTCACCCAGCGAATCATCAGTTCATAACATATAAAAATTTTGGGACGGTTAGTTTGGCAATTGGACATAAAGACAGGAACAAACTACCTCCTGTACCGGTAGTTATATTACTGTTCTCGTAAGAGTTACCTATTATTTGCTAATTGCTTTACTAAACTGTTTAATCGAATTTGCATTTTTTGTATTTAAACGTGAGCTCTTCAAATAAGTAAGTTAGTAAGTAGCGGTCTGTTAAAATCCCACTGCTAGGAAGAGGCCTCCTTTCTCCGTTTCTGGAGAAGGGTTGGAGCTAAGACCTACCACGCTGCTCCAATGCGGATTGTTAGGTTACACATATCTCAAGAATTCTCTAGAGATATGCAGGTTTCCTCACGATGTTATCCTTCACCGAAAAACGTGTGATAAATTGCAATCATCAATTAGACATATGAGTTTTTAATAGAAAAACTTATTGGTGCCTGCCCGGGTTTGAACAGGTGTTCCCCTTGTAAGAGTCGCACGGTCTCACCGCTGGGCTATCACAGCTTACCCTCTCTACTCTACAAGTAAATAAACAAAATTAAATAATAAGCAGCCACGATCCATTTTATTTATATTTAAATATAAACTAATGCAAGTAAATAAATAAATGAAATAAAACTTCAGCCGCAGTAATATAATTTCCCTCGGGATGTTTTCGATTGTGAATGCCACAAAGATATTTTTTGTACAGGCGTGATCTTGTATACATTCAGCTCACTACGTTAGATACAAATTTTGCAAGGGATCACCGTGAAGATATGTTTTGAAATCGCAATTCTGTCTATGAGTTTTCCCCAAAGACTCAGTTTGTTTGAAGCAAGATTTAAGATAAAATAGATTCCTTTGACTAACACGTTCAAAGCACGTTAGTTTATGGCATTTGAGGAAATATTGTTTTCACTCTATAACTGTACTAGGTTCTTCCCGAGACGTCGTTTATATGGACTTAAGTACTGAGAATTTTTTTTTACTTTTATATCACTCTAACTTCTCAACTATCTCCACATCAAAAATTAAGTTGACAAACAACTTACTTACCACACTTTCACATTTATAATGTGTGTATCGATACTTAAATACTTTTATCACAAAATGTCACATACTTGTGAAGAGATGGTTTTCTTTATTTTTCATTTAATAGCTTATGTGTGCGATTACTCCGTTAAATTGATTTTAATACCGGAGATAAAGAGTAAAAATAGAGAACAAATAGACAGACGTGGTTGTAGTTCTGTGTTGAGGGTTGACGAGGTTTTCTTGGGATACCGAAAGATTTAGAAAAAAAAGTATATGATAGCTTCAGAAAAGTTATCATATACTCGAATTTGTCTTTTAAAAAATATAATTTACAGAAAGTGTTACTGTTGAGGAATACATAGATGATACGAATGCGTGGATATAGCTACTCATCGACCATGTACAAAATAGTGATGACTAAATGTTGACTAAACTAGTTATAAAAATTATATTTTGAAAAGATAACCACCGACGTTTCTTACCGGCACTTCTCGGTAGGAGAACCTTTCGACCACTTTTCGACCCAGCAGTAGAGTTGACGATTTAAAAGCACTTGTTTTCAAGTTTACTTGACCAAGTTATATTTTAAATTATTTTGTATTGCCTCACTCAATATTCCAGTAAGTTGAGCTTCTCAGCTAATTTCATATATTCAGTTGAGCAAAGTGTTTATTGAAGTGTTGATTTAGAACATGTGCCTCTAACATGTGAATTCTTTTCAATTTAGGAACTTTCGAGTTCAATAAAATCGACATCAACAAATGTCTACGTAACTTTTTAAAGAAAAGTTTTATGTAAATTGTTGGGCTGAGCTTTAATAAGATTTTCTTACGCACGTGTCTGACGATATATGTGGCGTTAACAATGTTGTTTCCAAGTTTGCGAGATATAATATAAGAATTCATTACACTTAAAATTCGGCAGAGATGAATATTTTAGCACGCATTATTGATTAACTTCTGCATGCTACTACGTCGTGGATTGCAATATGAAGGACTAGTTTTTGCCCGCGGCTTCGCTCGCGAGGAATTTTGTCTGACACAGTATCTAATTAAATTAAATTTATGATTCACAATTTTGGTCATAGTACTTCCACATAAAAGATAGAGATATGCTATCTCGGACTTTTATTTAGAACCATTAAAGACAAACAATACTACGGTACATCATCTTTGTGTAACTCTAATGGTTTAGGCAGCGTACGCCGAGATAGCTTTCAGAGGCCAGATTTTTTCCGACTTTATTGGCATGTATCGTTATATTACATAAAATCATTACAAATTGTTGCCTATATGTTATTCTGATGTATAACCTATATACCTGTAAAGTTGCACCCCAATCCGTCTAGTAGTTTTTCGTGAAAGAGTAACAAACATCCATCCATACTCACAAGCATTTATAATATTAGTAGGATAGTAGGATATAGGATAAAAATTTAGAGATCGAGGAAAAATTATTTATATGTATTAAGAAAAGAATTATTAATAGATATGTATTAGGAACAAAGGAAAAGAGCATGCATTAGGCTACTCTCATCTTCAAGCTGTCAGTACGCATTGAACGCTGTAAGGAGCATTATGGCACGCGCGGTAATTATAATATTTTCGCATTAGTTTCACATCATACGTGTTGCTATTATTATTATATATCACTTTTATGTGAACGTCTTTTATGGGAGATAACAGCGAATGAACTGTGCACTGACCCTGACCTGACCAGCGATAGTGAGTGTGGAAGTGACATTAGTGATGTGTCCTTTACCAACATCCTATGGACACGCTGTGAGTCCTGAAGGCTGTCAGCAACTTATCCAGGTAGGTGGTTGGCCTCCCTTGTTCTACTTTATACCCGGGTTCCTTTTATGGAACCCCTTAGTATCTAAATAAATTAGTAAATTTTTGTATTACATACAAAAATTTACAAGAGTCATACGTGGCATTTTCAGATTAATTTCGCGCGATTCCCTGCGAGAGAAGTTCAGGAAATAGGTATTCTTACAGTGGCTTCACAGAATATTTTTAGCAATTTAATTTTTGTACATAACAATATACATAATTATAAAACGATTGGCGATGTATATAATAGACGAAGTAGGAAACGACATAAGCTTGCGGTTCCTGTTTTGCACCTTGTAAAAGTACATAAATCGTTTGTGGGTTTAGGTATAAGATTCTATAATAAAATTCCGCAATCTACTTTAACTTTACCATTACAGCATTTTAAAAACACTGTTGAAAAAGGCTAATACAGAAAGCCTACTATACTATTGAGGATTACTTAGACGATAAGAATGCGTGGATATAGCTACTCTTCGACCCTGTACAAGACATCAATAACTATATGTAACTAGTAATAAGAATTATTCTTTGAAGAGAGCAATCGCCAAGATTCTTGCTGGTTCTTTTTAGTAGGAACAATTTTCTGGACCAGCAGTAGATTTTGACGATACAAAAGCACTTTTTCTGCAAGTTTACTTGAATAAAAAATATTTTGAATTTGAATTTGAATATAATCCACCACAATTATAAGGAACCAAAAACTTTCGTTACACTTCTGTGTATAATAAATCTATCTATTGAAAAAACAGATGTTTAATAGCAGAATAATTTGCAATACAGCTGAGAGGAGATAAAAAAGTCATTTCACTCAAATATGCTGTTTCTCTGAGCTTTTTGCACATGTGACCTGCATGACAAATGAGAGCCCTTTACTTAGATGCCCAAATTCCCTGGCTGATTTTCAGTTGCAATCTGAGACCAAAAACAACAAACACCAAAACTTTCTATTATGATATAGTTGATATAGTATATAATTGATATAGTTGATCGTGTTTAGAAATAGAATATATATTTTAAGTAAATTGATTGTAAATTTTCATTTTATGATACGTAAAACATTTATAATAATTATACAAAAGTAATAATAACATTATTTTGCTATAATCCGCGATAAAGTAAATAGAAAATATATATAAAGCTTAATGTAGAGTGGACTGTCCGTTTCCTTACCCGACACATTCGTACAGGATTCGTAAAAACATAGGCACAAAACACACTATCACAAACTCGTTTCACCCCTCAATCGAAGCATTTTGAAATTCAGTATGTAGGGTGTTTCAGGGGCGATAAATTCATCTAGGCTATATATTTTTAAAGTAGTTTTATCCCTCTTTCCAAGCATTGAAAACTGCTAAAATATAAAACAAATACAACAATTAATTACGCTGTCATTTTTACAAATGAAATAAATGTAAAGTCAATTGGGTAGCGGGCGGTCTAGAGAAGTGAAAATAACCCAGATCGAACCCCCCTGCCCAATTGTTTTTTGCTTTTTTTTCATGTTTCATCTTTTTTACAGCTTCTGAAAAATATTAAGCAAAGCTCGGGCACCCTGAGTACAACATGAGTATTTCATGTATAGTCATCATCATTCTCTTGCCCAGGCACAACATGTTACAAACATGTTGTCACATGATTTGGCTACGTTTTTTATGACCGGCTGCCTGCCTGACGTCAACTTACCTTAGTCGCCTTTTACGACACCTCGGTAAGAAATGAGGGTGGTCTATTCCATTCTTCCGGATACCACACGACGTGAGTACTTCATGTATAGTATAGTTTGTAAAATAAAGTTTATTTCTGTTTCTTTCGTTTTATAGCAAAGACTCTTCTTACCTTTCCATTAAATTCCCTTTTAACTAAATAGTCAATAGACGAAAGTCTCGAACAACCTTAATACTCAAAACGATTTATCAATATTGACTATGAACTCAAAGTTACAAAAACATACATCGCAAACTCGTTATCTTTACCTAAACGTGTTTGTTGATTGTGTTTTAAAATTAACTTGCAATTGCACTTGAATGCTGGTTTTTTAGTTAAGGCACGTATGCGCTGATAAAATTTCTCTACACCTCATACTCAATGAAGACATTAGCTAATCGAAGAAACGACTAATTTTACACGGACAGTGTATGAAAGTAATTGTCGACTGTAAAATTGAGGATTATAGACATTGTATATTCATAATTTAACTTTTTCTAAATAATCTTTATTCTTTATTCTATAAGGTTGCCGTGTGGTATCTGGCTGAGTAGAAAGACAACCCTCATTTCTTACCTAGGTGACGTAAAAAGCGACTACTGTAAGTCGACCCCCCCCGTGTGATATCCGGCTGAGTAGAATAGACCACGCTCATTTCTTACCGAGGTGTCGTAAAAAAGGGACTACGGTTAGTCGACCCGCCGTGTGGTATCCGGCTGAGTAGAATAGACCACCCTCATTTTTTACCAAGGTGTCGTAAAATACGGTAAATTGAAGTCAGGCAGGCGGCCAGTCGTAAAATACGTAGCCGAATCATATGTCAACATGTTTATTACATGTATACATTTTCGCTCTGTCCCACCGCTTATTTGCTTGTAGCATGAAATTATATCCAAAATAAGAGTCTCTCCTGTCCGCTTCCAGTTACGCAGAAGCTTAGCGGATGGATGAGTAAATCACGATATCGGATTCGTATTCAAAAACCATCTCTTTTCCTCTCCATTTCAAGGGATACCGGGCCTTGGGGCACCCGAGAATTTTTCATCATATCGACTGTGAGCATGCAAACTTTCCTATCTTATTTTTGAAAACTTTTCCAAAAGAAGAAAAAACGTGATTATGAATACATTCACAATAATTATTATAAAAAAAAACAGCTTAGTTTAAATATGCTTATTTATTTTCAAATTTTTTAGTACATAATACATGTTGATACGGTAAACGATGGGCAGTAGTACCCAATGCCGTTAAAAAGTGATTTGGCTTAAAACTAGAAAAAGGACATATTGCCGGTTCACATTCGATATGTAACCATAAAAAAACGCACTGATGAAAAACTATATAGCAATGTCAATTTTTGCTCTAGAATATGATTTTACCATCAAATCCTGCTTAATTTGATAACGTCCGTTTAAAAATGTTAAGGTGCCAAAAGTTGTACCCTATTTACAAAAAATATTAAAATTTCAAGCGTCTGAGATATGATAGTTCTTCAATGGTACGAGTTTGGAGTGTGGTCGAGTTTTTCATTAGTTTTTCAATATAGCCGGCGGCTGCGGAATATAAAACAGAGTTATTGTGGTCTGTATTGTATCAGAAAAGAGAGCAACTTTGTTTCAAAGATGAATTATCCCCGAGCTGTTTTCGAGAGGAAAAAGTTTGGTGCGACGTAATTTTAATAAACTTAATGTTTTTACTCTACAAGCAGTTGTAGTTTTTCAACTAAGAGCACTTAAGAGTAGGTAATTTAAAAAAATGGAGTTATTATCTCTGAAGCCTTACGATCTACTCTCTGCATAAGCCTTAAGTATGTTTCCGCGATTGCTATTTTCACCTTTAACGTTATAAAAACATTGGGGGCTTATAGCATATACACATATCGCTTATTGATTTTATTTTATCTTGTGTAACTTAACAAAAAATAATATTATAAAAGATTATAAAAATTATTGTATTACCTAGCAAATAGACCACCCTCCGTTCTTACCGAGGTGTCGTAAGAGGCGACTAAGGTATGTGCCGTGAGGTATCCGGCTGCATAGAATAGATCACCTTCATTTTTTACCCAGGTGTCATAAAAGACGGCTAAGGCAAGTTGACGTCAGGCAAGTTGCCGGTCGTAAAATACGTAGCCAAATCATGTGACAACATGTTTGTAACATGTTGTGCAGACCCCACTTAGAGTGGGATAAGGGCAGGAGAATGATGATGAAAAATTATTCTATTACCATCCATATTACAAGAAAATCCATGTAGTCTGGAACTTCATATCATGCTTAAGGTTTTAAACACTAAACGCACTACTCCATATCGTGTATTAACAAAAACTGATAGGCTAGCCATATGCCAAGGTTTTAAAACTGCGACCACCAAAGGTGAAAATAACCTAATCTTATCACGGTATATTTAATTACGGAATTGAAACATAAGTATTAGTTTTTCTGCAGCGAAATCATACTAAAAACTGCCTGTTTTCTTGTTCCTAATGGACAATAGATTAAGCTGACACCATTTCTAAAGATGTGGTATAAGAAAAGAAGAATATAATGATAACATTATAGAGGAATCGATTATACAAACCTTCTATTGCGCCCCCAACTCAATAAAAGTGTCGAGAAGAATTTGAATAAGGAAAACAAAGAACTGAGTAAATAAGATCCAGAATCCAGAAGTAGTCGTCAGCATATGTTGATGAAAATAGTGATTCCGAACTGATAAAATATATAAAACAGTTAAAAACAACTTAAATTGTAAATTAGCCGGAGTAAGACAAAAACTTTATGTAAGAGGATAAGTCTCGCTGTCCAACTGAATGGTGCCAATCAGCATTACGTTAAGCTTTAGGCTCCCAATCCCTATATACCGAGATCTCGTTATTCGCATCCCCGCATTATTTTCTAGCCACGCTGGAAAAGAGATTAGATATGCGCAATCCGTGGGATTTGCGGGATTACAGTGCGGTACAGAGAGATCCTACGAGCAAGAGCTGTCAAGCACGGGAAATTAAGCTTGGCCAAAAGCTTGTGTCACGTGGCAAAAATCACTTCCAGCTGCATACTCATACAGCCAAAGTTCTATCATTCAGTTTCATATATTCGTATAACATTCTTGCTAACCCAATACAAAAAGAAAGGAGTAACGTTATACGTATTACCTATTTGTGTCTATTAATATGGTTACTCCAAAACAGACTTACATTTAGTTGTTTTGTTTGATAGAAATATTGTTCCCAAACACTAAAAGACATTCAACACATGAGTGCAGTAAAAATGCTTCGGATGCGGAGCAAAAAGATTATTGGGTATGTGATAGTGAACGTGTGTATTGCATGTATTGTGGTGGCGGTGATGGAGGTTTGGGATGTATTTTTTATGAAACCTGCATTAGCTATGAGAACGGTTAGTTTACTCTGCATTTAGCATTATATATATTCTATTTACTTTATTACATTAAAATCTATTATTATTATATCAAAATAGTATTATTATTACTTTTGTTTTATGGATCTCCGCAAAGTAACGCCTAATTCTATAAATTATTCTTAAACCCGTTTCGGGGTTGTTAGGTTTCTTTCTTCATTTCTGGCGGAAACTGACAATATCTAGAAATAACTTGCAAAACCTTCATTGAAACTAAAAATGAATGGCATATTTTAAGAATTAATAGACGTTATATCAACCTTACCTTCTACTTTTCTGATAGGAGCCAAGAGTTCTCGTAAAATTTGCCCTCAAAGTTCTCAATAGAATATTCTAAAAATTTACAAAAGCTTCCAATGTAAACAATATAAACTTTGCAATTTGTTCCGCTAAAATACAATTTATACTACCACTGAGGATATAACTTATAGTATAATGGAGGTAACAATGGGTGTAAAAGGTGAAGCTCAGACCCATATTTAACACCTCAGTTCAACCTGTTTTGTTGAGTTATGGAGGCCTCATAATAAAGTGAAATGTTTATTTCCCACTAACTATACTTTGTTTTTTGTATTCATTAACTCAGCAAATTAAGTAGGCATACAAACAATTGTCTTTGCTTTTTATTTATATTTCACAATCACTTGGGAATTCGTGCGAAATTAATTCGGAAATTCTGTTATATTTTATGTTTTCATTTAATAGCAACCGGTAAATTTATAAGCTCTTTCTTTTTAAATAAAAAGTGATATAGACTCAATAAATTTAATTTATTAATCTATTTACAATAAAATGCTTTTAAGATACTTGCTGACATTTAAATAACCACAAAACTAATCAAAAGAGCATTTAAAAGGCTTGATTGTAAATAATTTTTATTTATTAAAATCTTAATTTTAATTATACTTCATATTATTTCTTTTTTATTTTATTTTATTTGCATTTACTAAACAAACAGTATAAATTGAACTGTACCTACTGTACTGTACTGTACTGTGTGCTTTGTAAATTCTTACAAATCACATGCCAAAATTTGTTTTTATTTATTAGTAATACATAGAAAAAGTATAGTGAGAAAAATTATACACTACATAATAAAATATAACATAATTTTGATTTCTTATATAAGAAATAAATAAATCTGATTATTAAAGTTGCTATCTACAATCAAATATTCCAATCCTGACTTTCCCAAAGATAAAATAGCGAAACTTTTCAAATTAAGCAAAAAAGAAACCCTCTGTTCAAATAATCTCTTTTTCCTTTCAATAGATACGGAAAACAAACCAATAAATTAGACGATAACTTTGATCCGAAATTTATTTGTAATAAGACAATACGTATTATGAAATGTTACAAACTTCACAAGGCTAAGTAAAATTATAATCATCATTATCCTCCTGCCCTTATCCCACTCTAAGTGGGGTCGGCACAACATGTTATAAACATGTCACGGATTCAGCTACGTATTTTACGACCGGGCGCTTGCCTGACGTCAACTTACCTTAGTGGTATTTTACGACACCTCGGTAAGAAAGAGTCTATTCCACTCAACCGGATATCACACGGTGGGTCATTTTACCTTAGTTGCCTTTTACGACACCTCGGTAAGAAATGAGGGTGGCCTATTCTACTCAGCCGGATACCACACGGCAAGCGAAATAAAAATATAATCATCAGAGGAATGTTCTCTTTTAATATAGAGGAAACTTTACGTTATACAAATTTAGGAAAATTTTAATTGTATAAAATTTTGCGGCACAAACACTATTTAGGTCCACATAAAAAGGGCTCGTTTGCCTTATCTACAATACTGGACCCATTAACCTAGAAACCGTAGGATCCTCATAATTTTATACTGAAAGGTATTTAATATACCGACCAACAAAATGCACCATAAAGTAACAAATAACTTCACCCTTCATATTTTAATGAATGGCAATAAAATTTGTGAGATAAATTTTGTTACTAAAATTTTATATTGTTTTACTAAGTTTCAATAAAAAGGTATAATAAAATTATTTTGCTGTAATCCGCGGTAAAGTAAATAGAAAATATATATAATGCTAAATGTATAGTGGACTATCCGTGTTTTTCATACCCGATACATGCAGGATTCGTAAAAATACATACACAAACCTCCACAACCGCCACCACAATACACAAGCACTACACACGTTCATTATCACAAACTCAAACAATCGTTTCACCCCACAACCGAAGCATCATCAGGAGATAGACTCCACGAAAAAATCGCAAAGCGAAGCATTATCCAAACAAGCATTACTATATAACCATGCTATGTATAACCATGTATCGGGTATGTACTATATATTTAGCATTATATATATATTTTTTTTACTTTATCGCGCAAAATAATATTTTATTATTAAGCAATATAACAGAACTAATTACTTTCCTATAATCCGCACGCGTTAAGCGAATGCATGCAAAGCCAATATGTATGAAGCAGGCAAAATCTACGCACCTTATACATGCAGGACAAGCCACCACATGCACCCCCAAGGCGCATCCACCAGCAACAACGCAACAAGCAGCACACACACCCACCATCACAATCTCGACGATCGTTTCGCCCGAAACTGAAGCATCATCAGGATGATAGGCTCCACGACAAAAATCGTAATGATTACGATTTTTGTCGCATTACGATTTTTGTCGTTATAAGTGTTCATTTTAATACAAGCGCCTTTAAAACCAGTAAAAGTATACAATTTTACGGTTAAAAACGCATAGTGAACAAACATTTAAGGCTAGTAGCAATTATCTGTGAATAAAGAAAATGAAAAAGTTAGAAATGTTAAGAAAAACATACACAAAAATGTGTCTATATTATCGATAACCTCATCATATTCCTCTTATGCCGTGACAAAAAATATTGATATATTGTCAAAAGTAGAAAGTAAAAATTCATTTTAGATGTACATGTATTCCAAGTTCTTCTTAGAAATTTTTACTAGTTTTAGAAATATCAAGTCCATTTGGGTGAGTAAAATTTACATTATGCTATATAATGTAAATAAATAAATAAATATATGGGACACTTACACACACGGACGTCCATCCCCAAAGTAAGTAACTTAATACTTGTGTTATGGGTGATGGACAACTGGTAAATATATACATATATAGTTTTAAATACATACTTAAATACAAATTCATTCATTCATTCATTTTAAATACACAGCCAGGCTCGAAGAACCAACGAATTTTTTTATAGAAAGTGTTGGCCCGCGGCGGGAATCGAACTCGCGACCCGCGGAGCTGAAGGTAGGGTCACTACCCACTGCGCCAACGCGCCAGTCAAATCGTAAATATGATAAATAAAAAAATATAAATCAAATCCTTCAATGTTCACTTGTATCTAAAAAAAAGATCTTTAAAATTGTATCATTAATACAACTGAAGCGAAATTGGTCGCTTCGTTTAACAATCTCATCTCGATTTAAAGTTATATTATCTAAATAGGCATCGACTCCGAGAAACGAAATTATAATTAAACTGCTGGTCTATAAAATGAAATTGGATTTTTTGAGGGTAGGAAATGTACGTACGCTCTATCCAGCAAAAAATATTTTGCAGGTGGTTATGAACAATAAGGTAAGATATGAAGTTTTATTCGACAAAATATACATGGCGCTGACCTTTAGCCCACGCTATTGAGTGTGTTATCCGAAATAGTATAAGTAAGGAGAACAATTTTATGTAAGTAACAGCCTGTTACTATGCCCACTGCTGGGCTAAGGCCTCCTCTCTCCGTTATTGGAGAGAAGGATTGGAGCTAAGACCCACCACGCTGCTCCAATGCGGATTGGTAGGTTACACATATCCCTAGAATACTCTAGAGATATGCAGGTTTCCTCACGATGTTTTCCTTCACCGAAAAGCGTGTGATAAATTGCAATTATCAATAAGACACATGAGTTTTAATAGAAAAACTCATTGGTGCCTGCCCGGGGTTTGAACCTATGTCGTCTCTAGAGAGTCGCACGGTCTCACCGCTAGGCTATCACAGCTTACTTAATTTTATGTAGGTTCCAACAAATATCACCATTGTTAATGTTTCTACGTTATGTCACATAAGTGTATATCGGACAATACTAGAAAAAAACCAGCGAGCTATTGGTGAGGTAAGTGGATATCAAATGAACTAGGGTTGGGTCGTACTAGGCAAAACTAAAAACTTAGTGTGATTTAAAAATACCTGTGACAAATACCTGTTACAAAATACTATGTAATATAGGAACAACAATAGTTTAAAAGCACAATCGAAAAAAAAGTTCTATACAAAATTAATCTTTAAGTGTAACAGTTATGGTGTAAAATTAAATGCACTATAAACTTTTCCCGACTTACAAACCCGCAACAAATCAAAAATTCAAAGAAGCAATTGCTTCTTTAATACTTATTAATTGAAAATGATACTGAGAAACATTTATAAAAGTTTAGGTTTTTTAGACACTTTTTTTGTGGCATGCCAATTCTAAGTTCGAATTTTTTTTTATCCACTCTCACCTTCTATTTATATTTAGGTATATATACAATATAAAAAAATATTTTTGTGGTCAATAGATTTGGCATATGATACATAACTTTAAAAGCAGACTCCAAATTAAAACCTATTTTATTATATATGTTTAAAAGCAGATGGGCAAACAGTTCATACAATGTTGGCCTCAATGGACAATAAAATAATATTTACTAAAAAGACCGAATGTTACTCTTAAAGTATGTAGAGATCTTTCATTCTAAAAGTGCACGCCCCTCCAATGTCTTTACTCACACACAGAAAACTTATGTACAGACGAAATACACGCAAACTTGTTATTCTAATTAGTTACTCGAAAAACGAAAAGTAAGTAAGGAGCACGCATCGATTATTGCCAAAAGTACAGTTAGCATGTCATAAAAAAGAGGATAAATATTTTTTATTTTTTATTTTAAATAATAATTAGATAAATTTTTTCTTTGATAGAAAAATATGGAGAATTTTATAAAACTATGTGGGGAAAAAATCGGGTAAAACTTAACATCTATCATTATTTCATCATTAAAGCCATTGCTTTAATTAAGGAACGAATTGACATGATTGATAGAAATATGTGGGAAAATACGTGTCGAAATGTGAATGATATTGAGATAGAAAATATGAAAAAATTTGAATTTATAATTAATGTTGAGTCTGAATCTGAAGATAGCGACGTGAGTGAATAGCGTTAAAATAGTAAATATTTATTGCGGTTTAATTTTTTTCTTTTTTTACTAATAAAATAAATGAACAGACTTCTCTACATTACGTTTTATTAATCATTCTAATAGTTGCATAATAAATATATGATATGATCTTTATTAAATTAAGTTGGCAAGCTAGCTCTTGATTGCGAATTCACCTGATGGATACCGATGTAGTTTAAGTTTCTTGAAAGGGTTTGGAGATTAAACGTGTAACCATTCAGGGCTTTTACACGACATCGTACCTGAATGCTAAACCGCTTTGTGGTACGTCTTTGTTAGAAGGGTACGTCGGAAGTATCTATCTAGTCAAGACCAAGGATAAATTTTAGAAATATACTTATATGTTTTTTCTAGGATTCGAATGCGGAACTTCCCGTTTACAATCCACAGCGCTTACTATTACTCCAGGGAAACGTTAAAAACTTACTTTTATATTCTAAAGAATTTTCAACATAAATTTGATTATAAATATTATATAATATTAATTTTATTTTTATACAAACGTTACTTGTAACCCATGTAACCGGATTGGTTGGTCAGCCAGTGCACAAATGATAGGAACGCGTGACAGAATGAAGTGTTGTCTCGTACAAAGCGTGCATTTTCCGCCATATAAATGTTTGACTTATACCAGTCGAGCAATTAGTTGACCTTTAAGTGCGCGAATGAGTCGAGTCAACTTTGAAATTGCTGCGCGCACACATATAAAATAGTACAGTTAATATTTTCTCTCACACATTAAAATAATGTAATTTGGTGGAGGGGCGTGCACTTTTAGAATGAAAGATCTCTACAAGTATTTTTTAAATAGAACCTGAGAATACGAAGACATAAATTCATAACCATGACAGGTTTATATAGGAATTTACATAAGAGTATTGGAATTCATTACTAGATGTCTTTTAAAATAGAATCTATTTTTAGTGTGTAAAAGATAATATATTTTAAGGAGACAGGTCACATTCACCAGGCATCCGTTTACACTAATCCCTTCACGGGCTAGGCGCCATACTAGCTTTTCTGTGTTTTTAAATACATATCATCAAATTAATTAAAATCTTTCATAAAATTACTTGATGCTGTATTGTAATATGCTTGCCTTTAATTTTAGACTTTAGTTAAATTTAACTTTTGGGTAATTTTCTTAAAATCTCTTTTAAACGTTCACAATAAGAAAAACAACACGAATATGCATGTTTAGAAACATAACAATTGACAGATAAATAATTAATATAACGATAACCTTTTTGAGTACCGTTATGCGTAGAAATCGATTTTATTAATCGACTTCTTAAATCAATTATATGCATATACTAATACAATAATAATTAAAAAGGCTTGTAACTATGCATAAATATAGTTATCTAGTTTTTTTATGGAATTAAAAAATAATTATATAGACAAGAGTTATAAAGTTACAGTATATTAGTAAGAATATTAAATTCTTTAATCGATATCGATTATCGAATTTCTTACTGATTCGAGAGTAATTGTCACATGATTTCTTTATTTTTACTTCACTAATTTTACTTAACCTGGATTAAAAAAGTAACTGTTTTATTCAATACCAGTTTTCCCTAGAAGTTCAGATATATTATTAATTGATTTTGGCGTTATTTAATACTTTATATTTTATTATATACTTCATTATTTAGTCCGCACAGGCCAGATTTTTGCCCATCTCCTTTGTGTTCAATGAATACTGAATGTACTAGCAGCGCCGCGTACGTGTTCTATTTCTTTCATTCTAACGAATAATATTGTAGAAACAAAAGTGACAAAGACTGCAACGCGCTTTTTTTATTTTTATGTGATTGAAGTGAAACGCCTACATAGTATTTTGGAACAGCGATCCTAAATACTAATCTAGTGCTTTTTTACGCATCCCTGCAAGGCATCCTTTATACTTGTCCGCGACTGTTATTTTATACCGGTTACAAAATACTAGATGAGTATTTTGTTACAGGGAGTATAAAATACTCGATGAGTATTTTGTCACAGGGAGTATAAAATATTCGTCGCTTGTATTTGAGTATTTGCGTACCCGTTCCAGACTGTAACATTTTAGTACTTAATATTTATACCTGTAACGATAAATACGCCTCACCTCTAAAATGAACCCATAAGCCACTTGACACCTGTCACCTACTATGTTGCCCAATTTATTGTTCTATTACAGGTTCGCCCGCTTCATTAATTGGATTAAGTATTGAGTCAAGCTCTGTGGTATTCTGTTCAGAAAGTTCACCTGCTAAAAGGAAACTGAATACCCATCTTACTGCAGAGTTGCAGTCCGGAAGTTTTGTTTCCGTCAGTGTGGACGAGAGCTTGCCGAGGCCATTCCGGCATTGGTAATCATGGCCCAACCGGATAGAAGTATCACAATCCAGCGTTTACCGAGTATGGTTGAAAACGTACTCGGTACTATGATGCGCACCATATCCACGCGACTTGACGCGATGGAGAGGCGTCTAGATGCAATGGAAAGGCGTCAGGAAGCGATGAGTACTCATAGCCCCGGTTCTTCATCAATGCAGATTCGCATGGACGATGTCGGGTCGGCTTATATCAACTGGTCTCCGAGACATACTGCCATCTTGTCTCATCGTTACGTCAACCTACAAATATTGATCGAAGTCATCTTTAACATTCAGGCAATTCGCTTCACGACCGTAGCCGGTCGGAATGAAATACGCACTAAGTTGGGAAGCTTCGAGTGTTTTAGGGTCGATCGTATTAATCGTTTTCCGCCCGATGCCGTATACGTCAATATTAACAGTGGGTTGTTGTCTTTGTATATCGCTCGAATGTTGAATGCCTGTGACTTCGACGAGAGGTCATCCGAACATTCTAACAATACAACCCAGAAAAAGTACGCATCGAGTGATAATGCGAAAGAAGCGTTTCACACTGCTTTAAGGAGCCTACATAACGTATTGATCCAGTCGAAAATTCCTGATCAGCTGTATCATATTTATGATCGTTTCACTTTTGAAAATTCCTTCTTCCTGTCATGGCGTCATTAGATTTAAGTTTTGTTTGGCTGAATATGCGCCCTATTTTTTTAAGTTTAAATAAATTTAATTGTTTTCTTTCGTTGATGTTTTTATTGTTTCCTTATAATACAAAATAAAAAAAGCCTTTATATCAATTATAGCTACCAACAACTTATACGTTTAATTTTCTGATAGTACAGTCTACATCCTGAGAGCTGTGATAGCCGTGTGAGACCGTGCGACTCTTTCGAGGGGAACACGAGTCCAAACTCGGGCAGGCACCAATGAGTTTTTCTATTAAAACTCATGTGTCTAATTGATAATTGAAATTTATCACACGCTTTTCGGTGAAGGAAAACATCGTGAGGAAACCTGCATAACTCTAGAGAATTCTGGAGATATGTGTAACCTACCAATCCGCGTTGGAGCAGCGTGGTAGGTCTTAGCTCCAACCCTTCTCTCCAGAAACGGAGAGAGGAGGCCTATTCCCAGCAGTGGGATTTTAACAGGCCGCTACAGTCTACATTTAAAACAGGACAATTATCCATAAATAATCATTTGCTATTTAATCCGACTGTAACAATTTGTACTTCGTATCATATTCATCACAGGTCCTAATGATCTGTACATTTCGCTATTAAGCAACCAAAGTGCCGTCTTATCTCGAATAAAGCTAGAATAAACAATAAATAAATTCTAGAACTGCGAACACTGTTTATAAATAACACAGATATTATTATACTTATTGAATTCAAAAATTATTCGGCCTTAGTAGTAGTTTTAAATAATATAAGAGTGATAAAAGTATCTGAAAATGGTAATGGACGAGATTTTTGATTAGTTTTTAATATAAATAATATTGAAGGCACAGGCCTATCACTTCTCTCCTTTACTTCGTCAGTCATATCTACTTGATGTGTTACTTTACTGTTACTTTTATGAAAAAAATATACTCATATACTTCTCTTTGAAATATGTAGTTTTATGTTTTTTAAGTTTAACTTTTAATAATTAACGTTTAAGTTTTACTTTTTGTTTGTATAAATAGATATAGATTTGATTATGTCTCCTTGGAAAAATATAACGTAGCTTAAGCCGCGTACAGACATCGCGAGGCGTATATACTTGATTAGAGTAAAGTTAAGATATAAATTGTTTAAAATAATTTTTAATGTATCGCGAAGGTAAATTGGTAATGTATGGAAATGTGATCGTTGTATCATTCCAAAACATATAGAAATATATATTTCAAATTACATATAAAATTCCGTGTCCAGAACGCGGATTTTTGATCTTATTATATCGTCAATATATGATGCCGACTTGATACCACTTAAAATATTATAAGATAATTGATTAAATAAAAACGTTCCCTAAAAAAGCAATTTGTTTTATTAATTCTTTAAGTAATGTACGTGTTTAGTTTACATGGCGATATTTTCAGTATTGCTATCACATCTATATTTTTTTTTTATTACAATTACAATATCAGAGGATAATTCTTATGCAAGAACTATGTTCAACTCATATTTTAAATAGGAAGGAAAATCGAGGACTGTATTCTGACTTGGTATCAACCTTGCTTCATCATCCTCCTGCCCTTATCCTATTCTAAGTGGGGTCGGCTCAACATGTTTTAAACATGTTGTTATATGATTAGGTTAGGTATTTTAGGATGGTCGCCTGCCTGACATCATCTTACCTTTTACGACACCTCGGTAAGAAATGAGGATGGTCTATTCTACTCAGCCGTATACCACACGGCGGTTGTGATACCTTGCTTGTACATATAAAAAGTATATTTATATCTATGATAAATGTGATTCAAATATATCACAATTTTACGATATTTTCTCGAACAACATTATTGAATTTAAAAAGTGAAATATGATAACATCGTTTCTCATTTTCAATATTTGTATGAAATTCAGAAAAATAAAAGTGTAAAAAAGTAGGTCACGAATGCACTGTAATAACAGCCAACAATAAAATGCAGGATGATGTAAAATTTATCTTCGAAGATAGCCTCCCGGTCGGTAATGAAACGCAAACACACCTGGGCCATAACCAATTAAGAGATCTTCAATCTTATAACAAGAAAGATAAAGGTTACATCAGCATATTCCATACTTTCATATGTCACTTACAATATTCTTTGAATATAACGAACATTTCGTTTGTTATATTCAAAAGATCAAGGAAAGATATTTTCTTTGAATTTCATCAGTTAACTTTGCAATAAAATTAACATCTTTGAGATTACTTTTCCTTCGTAGTTATAAATCACTAATTGAAAACTACCGCAATGTAAATTACGATTTATGCGATTGGGCTGAGATATGATTGAGAAAGATATCTTCTAGAAATATGCACCTCTGTTTCCGTAACCAAAAATCGTATGACAAATTGTAAATATGAATTCGTGATATTCTCTAAAGTCACTCAGTTTGTCCGCTGAGCCATTACAGCTTCGTACAAGTATATAAGACTTAATATTCTAACGTCTGTAACATTTAATATTTAAACTCCATTAGCTTTGAGAATTTTGGTGCATTATTCTGTTTTCTGGTAGGGAAGCATTATCGAGTAGTTTCTACTACATTAAGTAAAACTAAGGTTATATTTTAAAATTACTATTAACATTTTATTTTATTATTATAATATATCACATCCGGGTAAACACCAATGAGTTTTTCTATTAAAACTTATGTCTAATTGATAGTCCATCACATGCATCGCCCTCATGCATGCATTATCCTCATGCCCTTGTCCCACTCTAAGTGGGGTTGGCACAACATGTTACAGACATGTTGTCACATGATTTGGCTACGTATTTTACGACCGGTCGCCTGCCTGACGTCAACTAATCTTATTCTTATTTTAGGACCGCTCTGTAAGAAAGAGGGTGGTCTATTCTACTCAACCACACGGTGGATCAACATACCTTAGTCGCCTTTTAAGACACCTCGGCAAGAAATGAGAGTGGTCTATTCTAAATGATTTATAAAAGCAGGCGTTACTTTGCGGAATTCCATATTACAGGCACTATAACAGAACTACCTTGCTATAATCCACTTACAGGTTAGGCGATTGCATGCACGACAAAATCGCAATGCGCATTGCAATTTTGTCATGGAGCCTATCCTCCTGATGATGCTTCGGTTTCGGAGCGAAATGATCGTCGAGATTTTGGTGGTGGTTGTGTTTACTGCTTATGTGCATTGGTGCTGGTGGAGGCGCCTTGGGGTGCATGTGGTGACTTGTCCTGTATGTGTAAAGTGCCTAAATTTTACCTGCTTCATACACATTAGCATTACATGCATTCGCTTAACCCGTGCGGATTATAGCAAGGTAGTTCTGTTATATTGCCTGGTCTATTCTACTAAGCCGGATACCACACGGCAGAACAAAGTTTAAGATGTAAACTATTATATTGATGTTATTTCCAGGTTTGTTTGAGACCGAGGGCATCCGGATACCGGGCACCGACTGCGACTACCAGTTTAGCCGGTCCGGCAACCGACCCACCCACGGCCGTTTATACAGCCCGCAGTACCCGTCCATTTACCCCAATAACGTGCGATGTTCTTATCATTTTCATGCCAGGTACGATGCTATACGTGTATACATCATTAAAAACAGGTTTGCATACATATGAAAAGATTATTCAATGTAATTGTCACAACGTAATAATATAATTGTAAACGTTACTAACATCAAAACCACAGCTTCACTCAAACAATAACTAGAAAAAAATAATAATGAATGAATTCATAAGTATGCAAAAGAAGTTGCTGAAGAAAATTTGAAACAAGAAAACAACTAAAATTAACAAAGTAAAAATATGATAAAGACATTATACAGAAAATAAAACTAAATCAAATATATCAACATCAGCTTTACTCTATAGAACTATTATACTAGAGTTATATTACGATAAAGAGAAAGCAAATAACTATCTATCTCTTTTTTATGTGAGATTAGACAAATATAAATAAATATGAAGTATACGAGTTTCAACTTCCCTTTCATATATTGTGTCACTATCACTTACAGACTTGCATATGGCTTTCCTAACCTTGCATAATATAATACTATCTGTAAAGGATATACTGACTCTATATTTTGTTCTCAACCTTCTTATCTCAATGTAAATTGTAATACATGTTTCGTCATTTTCAGACCAAAAGATCGCGTGAAGGTAGTTTTTGAAGAAGTATCTCTACAAAAAGGGGATATAAGGTGCGTAGAAAATTATACTAGTGTTACGACATTAATGCAATGATGTGAATATTGAATTTGATTTAGGAGACGTCTTCCTTTTGCAGAAATTTATATACAGCTTTTTATGTTCAAGTAGCTAGCCTGGCGAACTTCGTATCGCCTGATAGTTGATTCTGTAATATATATTTTTAATACTTATTCTGCTATTCGGTCAAAAACTAAAAATTATTAAATACTTAAAATTCTTTTTAATAGTCCCTAAAAAATTACAATGAAAATTTCAGATTTCATAATAATATGAAATATGAGATAGTAATTTTCATACTACGATACTATCTTATACTACTAATACGATACTAACGTCACTTAATTCTTTTGCCTTCCCGAAACTCCTCCACTTATCCTTAAACTTATGATATTGGTATTGTTATGGTATTTTAATCCCTCCTCATTATAAATCTTGCAATTCTCGTCTTTTTTATTTCAGACTTTCTCTAATATACTCATTAAGTATTTTATACAATCTTATCATACGCCTTAAAATTCTCATTTCATTTGCATGCACCTTTCTTTCATTTGTCTCTTGCATTGCCCAACATTTTGGTCTATACAATACGACAGGTCTTAAGACTGTTCTAAAATAAATATTATATAATATCAATATCCTCGTTTATTCCACATAATTATGCATAAATTATGCATTTCATAAGCAAGTGCTTATGAAATGCATAATTTACGCGTTGCTTTGTGATCGAATTTACATTGCAATGCATTTGAATTGTATCCTGACATTAATGTTATTCGTAATATTAATGATTTAGTTTACAAATATGATAATAAATGTGTATACTTAATTAACGTATTAATTAATTACAATGAACGGAAGTTTGTGAATTATTATTAAAGGCAAGACTGCTTAGGTATCCCTTTTTTTACTTTTATCTACATTCATCTATAATGAACAA
This sequence comes from Morpho deidamia, assembly GCA_947086505.1. NCBI lineage: Eukaryota > Metazoa > Arthropoda > Insecta > Lepidoptera > Nymphalidae > Morpho > Morpho deidamia. Next base: position 12,326,487 of record CAMTZC010000010.1, read on the forward strand.
AATCATTCCTGTATCTTTTTTCTCTAGTCCTTATCCACTCTAAGTGGGGTCGGTACATGTTTTTCACTTCCATTCTCTCCTATCATTAGTTCACTCTGGCAGTACTTCTTTGATATGTATGTCACACATCAGACAATACATCCATCTCTTTTATTCCTCCCTCTAGCCACATTTCCATATTTAACACTTGTATATGTCCATAGTATCTCAATCTTGCACCTCTCGTCTTTTCTATAATGTGCGCAACTTTCGGACTTCCCCTTATATCATTTTCTATTTTTTCCAATATTGTCACACCACACATCCACCTAAATATTCTCATCTGATTTGCACTCTTCTTCGATCCGTCTTTTTCATTGCCCAACATTCTGATCCCTATAATCCTTTTTTTCCGTCTTAAAAATGTTTTATAAAATTCCGTCAAATTTAAGAGGCATTCGATATCAACCGTATCAAATCAAATGTATGTACAGTTTAATTAGAGTACTCCATTGTGTTAATGGTCTTAAATACACAATAAGGGTGCCTTTCAATTTAGGGAGCACTACAATGGAAATTACGCTCAAATAGTTTCTTACTTAACACACATTCCCAATAGGATAATTTCTTAAACAAGAATTTAATTTGAAACTTAGTTCAAATGGCTATCCGTTTTCGCAGGAATGCGCGCATTCTTAATCTTCAGTTGGGTTAATCTTAAGCTGCGTACACACGTACAAAGAAAAATGTTGGACACGAATATTATTGCTGGCTCTTCTCGGTAGAAACAGCTTTCCGAACCAGCAGTATAGTTGACGATTCAAAAGCACTTGTTTACAAGTGTACTTGAATAAAGAATGTATTGAATTTGAATTTGAATTAGCAAAGTCGTACAAACCATTTGTTGTTCCCAAAAGAATAAACATAACATCTTAACAATTCAAAATGTTTACTTTAACGTATTTAACACTATTCTAAATTTGAAAGGAACGGAAGCCTTATTTCCTAAATACGGTTTCCCGAAACATTTATATAGATTTCATAGTCCCGTGAAGTTGATAACGAGAACTAAGTAAAGTAAATTTAATTTAATCAAGCCCCTAAGCAATAACTATAGCAGCAACGACAAACAAAATACTTGGAACAAAATTTATTACGAACTTACGAACACTTACTAGTAGTAATTTCAATGTTGATTGATAAAAAAATCTTAATATTTTCTTTTCTTAAATGCATGATTTTACGTGTACCCGCCGTATCCGGCAGAATAGAATAGACCACCCTCCTTCTTACCGAGGTGTCGAAAGAGGCGACTAAGGTAAATGTCGCGTGGTATCAGGCTGCATAGAATAGACCACCCTCATTTCTTACCGAGGTGTCGTAAAAGGCGACTAAGGTAAGTTGACGTCAGGCAGGCGGCCGGTCGTAAAATACTTAGCCAAATCTTGGGACAACATGTTTGTAACATGTTGTACCGACCCCACTTAGAGTGTGATAAGGGCAGGAGGATGATGATAATTTTATGTGTACATCAAATCTATTAAAAAATGTATGGCATAGAAAATTTCATGACGTTTATAAAATTTATAACAAAAGCAAGGTCAATAACGCGCAGGCTTTAACCATATGTGTACACAAGCTTAAAAATCAAGCCCATACAGAGCTTGATACCAACGCGAGATGCCCTGCATTAACTATACTTATTTTTGTTACACATTATAAAAATATATAGCTATTGTGTAATGCTTCGTAGAATTATAAAATGCACCGTATAATTACTTTTTTTTATGAAAAATTAAACATCACCTAAAGCACTAACTGATAAACATAATAACATTAAATAAAATATAAAAATCCTTGATTCACTAAAAGTTACGTTTAGGTACGAAAAAGTTACCAACACGATCTCATTAAACTCTAGCTACAAATTCTGTTAGTATTCCAGTTACGGCGTTAAACATGAACGAGCTAATTGCAAAAAAAATAACGATTTGCTGTAAACGAAGTTTATTCTAAAGTATCTTCGACGTGGTCTTTTGTAGCGAGCGATCTAACCGCGTGTAATCAAAAAACTAGTTTCTTTCGCGAACAACAACTTCTAACTACGCGAAAATGTTCAGACATTTCTTGATTAATGTTTCATTTAATTGATCTAAGTACTGGTATATATAATGCTTGGGATTTACTACCAAAAATCACAACCATTGGTTAGTTAGAACGTTAAAAAAAAAAATATAAAATATCAAAAAGGAAATACTTATGTTATACTAAAGTGTAAATACAAAAGTTGATATTTACACGTTAGTGTAACATAAGTAGCTTTCGAATTTCGGACACAAAATGCTTTGACTAGTTAATGATCACATTTAAGAGGATTAAACTGAAACTGCAACAGCGATACGTACGCCGTAGTTTAATGATGTTAATCTTTCAACTTATTTGCAGTTGCATGCGCCGAGCAGATATCATCAAAGTGTTCGATGGGAGGGACGCTGACTCGCCGGCCATCGCTATGCTCTGTAACGAGCTTACAGGTACGGAAAATCAATTAGTCAATTACGCATTAACTCCACTTGTGGATGTAAAGAGTCTACTGTAATATTATCAAGTATTCTCTACAAGACGATGATTATACCGTCGTATTGCCACGATCGCACAACCGTAACGTGTCGTCGCGAGTCGCAACGGATTACCGCAATCTTAAGCAATTGTAAATTGATTTGGACAGTTTCGATTTCAGATAATTTTATGTATTTAAATAGCTAATTTTAAAGGATTTTATGCTGTAATTCGTTTCTTATGTGTATATTCGAGTAATTATGATGTTCATTCTTTAATATTAAGTGTATGATTGATGCCGAAACTAGTGAATTTCATACCGAGTAATGTTTGTTTACTAAATAGGACATCTAAGAAAAAACGGGCTATATATAAATACACGGCACGACTTTAATATCGTTTCGATACACTCGCTAGTGGAGGTAATGCCTTAGTGTTGCGTTTATAGAGAAAACTTGAGTAGATTTCTCAATCAATGGGAGGACTTTAATGGATTATGAATTTGAATTTTCGTATCCCTTGAAAATTTTATTCCTCTAATCCTAGAAAGTTTTTGGGATAAATGCAAAATTTTAACACTGAATATCTCTAAAGTACACTATGAATTTGAATTTGTATAGCCCTTAAAATGATGTACAAAATTTATGGGATAAGCTTTTCACATTCGCTTTCGGGCATTGTGAAGAGTAGTCTAACATTAATACTTAGCTATACTTTTATCTAATCAATCCGTAGCCATCTAAAAATCCGTCAATAAATTAAGATTTTATTTAGTTATGTTATTTAAAGATTCCACAGCGTGTACAGAAAGATTCCAATTAAGTGTAAAAAAATAATTTATAGAATTAGGCGTTACTTTGCGGATGTCCATAATACAAAAGTAATGTAATAATAATAAAAAAAGGAAGTGGTGGAGGTTTGTGCATGTGTTTTCACGCATCCTGCACGTACCGGGTATGAAAATACGGATAATCCACTATACATTTAACACTATATATATTTTCTATTTACTGTATCGCGATGATTATAGCAAAATAATTGTAAAAAAATATGCTTATAATATGTAAAGCATTTTACAAAATAGAAGATTATTTGGATGATAAGAAAGGCTGGATTTGAAAATCCTTTCAGCTTAATACAAGACAGCGGTTTAATAATGTATAATTGAAAGTATTTCAAAGATTGACCGCCGAGTTTCTTGCTGGTTCTTCTCGGTAAGAGCAACATTCCGAACCAGTTGTAGCTTCATTAATCATATTGATGCTTGACGATTCAAAAGTGCCTGAATGGTCTATTTGAATAAAGATTATTTTGATTTGATTTGATTTTAAAGAAAAAATTGTCTTATACAAATAAACTTTGCGTATAATACCCACGTCATCTATACCAATATCGCGTTAACATTTTATACATATATCTTCGTAATAAAGGTGTCAAGTGAACTGTAACTAATATGCCAACAAATTGACAGAGAGGTAGTAATAAAATGCAGCACACCGACATAGTTGCTGACGCTTTTGAAGGCACTTCATTCCGTATTTCGCTGTTCAGTGAGTTTTGACAATACTTAATCTACTGCGAACTATATGCGTACGGAAGAGTAAATCTAATATGGATAGAGTATTTTTTTACTACTACAAAAACACCATTTGTATGATAGAAATACTTTCTTCTTTTTTCAACTCTTCTTCTTTCTCAATCGATAAACGTCCACTGCTGGACATAGGTCTCACCGCGGAATCTCTACACCACACAATTCTGTGTCGCTTGGATCCAATGGCTACTTGCAATCAGTCAGACAATATTGTATCTAACATCATAATTCTCCTGCCCTTATCTCACTCTAAGTGGGGCCAGCACAGCATGTTTTAAAAATGTTGTTATATGTTTTGGCTAGTTATTTTACGACCGCCCGTCTGCCTGACGTCGACTTGCCTTAGTCGCCTTTTACAACATCTCGGTACGATATGAGGGTGGCTATTCTATACAACGGTATACCACACGGCGGGTCAACTTACCTTAGTCGTCTTTTGCGACACCTCGGTAGGAAATGAAGGTGGTATATTCTACTCACCCGGATATCATACGGCGGATAAAAATGTATTAATGTAATAGGAAAATGATTTTGCTATAATCCAAGTTTGTTAAGAAAATATATATAATTCTAAATATAGGGAGCAATATCCGTTCTCCTACCTTTTTCATGCAGGATTAGTGACCGCACATATCACAAAGTCTACAACATCTCAACGATCGTTTCGCCTCGTAATCCGAGCATCATCAGGAGATGATGCTCGGGTTACGATGAGAGAGGAGATGATGCGGCTCCACGACAAAATTGCAAAATATGTTATTTATTGGTTACTAGCTGTGCCATCGGCTTTGCCCGCATGGAAATCAGCGTGCCACAATTTTTTTCTAGTATTCAAATTTTAAACATATAAGTAGTTATTGTGAGTTAACCATAAGAGATAGAGACATGCTGTCACGAACTTTTTTGTAGTAGTTTTATAGATCTACCATTCTCCAGTACATTACTTTAGCGAATCTCTGCTGGTTTATGGAGCGCACGCGACTAAAGCTCCCAGCAAGCAAGTTTTTTAACCACTGCGCGATCTCTTCAACACAATTTATATAATACCGATATGTACTATTTACCTAAATTAACTGGAAGTATTTTACCTTTTATCTTTTGGTGAAAACCCAACAAAAATCCGGTCAGTTGATTTTGAGAAAATCGATTATATACAGACAGACACCTTTATTGGGACTTTGTTTTATAATAAATATAGATTCTGTTAAGCATGAAGAGTAATATGTAGCGATCCAAAAAAAAAACTTTTAACACGTACGTTCATTATTGTTAGGTAGTGATAAACCTCGCAAAGTAATAAATACCACAAAGTCACTTCGAGTTCCATACCAAAACACTGAGCAACGTTAGAATAATTTTTCATCGTGACATTTATTGAGCATCTACTTGTACTGAGCGTGAACATTTTCTATAGAACTTGGTGTTTAATACAAACTCTTGTACTTACAAAGTAAGCTTTAACGATCCATCATATTGTCAAGCTGTACCTGTTCATTCCTTACAATCTCGCCATATGCGTATAAAATGTTTTTGGTGAATTTCACATTCATATGGATAAAAAATTCGCAATAAATCCGCGATACAAAGTCCCGCATTTATTGCGCATTATTAGATGGCATTAAACTATGGGTTACAATGTATGTAACTCAATTAAGCCTAATTTTGAGGTCCGTCAGTTTCATACTAAGCTTGCGATATATTCTCAATTCACTAGTATCAATCATCAGCACGAATAACTTCTTCTAAATGAATGTTGTCGAATGATTACACGAACTGAGTGATTGTCAATGCAAACTGAGTTATAACTACTGTTCTTATTCATATCATCCGATAGCTCTCTGATAAACAGAAGTTTTCTATTTGTTCAAGTAGTAAAAGTAACGGCCACTATCCCACTGCTGGGCATAGGCCTCCTCTCTCCGTTTTTAAGAGAGCTGTACCACGCTGCTCTAATGCGGATTGGTAGGTTACACATATCCCCAGAATTCTCTAGAGATATTCATGTTTCCTCACGATGTTTTCCTTCACTGAAAAGTGTGTGATAAATTGCAATTATCGATTAGATACATAAGTTTAAAAAAAACTCATTAATGCCTGCCCGTGGTTTGAACGCATGATCGTCTCTCGAGAGTCACAAAGTCACCGCTGGGCTATCACAACTTGTGTTCAAGAAGTAGCATACTTCAAAATTTACGTATCGCAATAAGACGGAAAATAGTTTCTAGTCAGTTCATACAAAATGGGGTAAAATATAAAAGTAAATATTCTGTTCTGTACATTAAGATTACTTCATACATATGTAATGAGATATTCCGTACCAATATACTTGGAAACCGCCGCTTCATTGTAAGTTCTCGATCGATAAAAGATCTAGATTCTATTAGTAGATATACCCTATTCACACAGGTTTAGTTTCTCTATTGTAATACAAGGTCATATAAAATTGATCAACAGTCCTTAACAATACTACAGGGATTCTATAGGACACTTTAATGAAACAATTAACATAATCAAATCAAATCAAAATAATCTTTATTCAAATAAACCATTTCAGGCATTTTTGAATCGTCAAGTATCAATATGATTAATGAATCTACAACTGGTTCGGAATGTTGCTATTACCGAGAAGAACCAGCAAGAAACTCGGCGGTCAATGTTTCAAATATTTTCAATTATATATTATTAAACCGCTGTCTTATATGATGTTGAAAGGATTTTCAAATCCAGGCTTTGTTATCATCCAAATAATCTTCAATTTTGTAATATGCTTTACGTATAAGCATATTTTTACACTTAATTGGAATCTTTCTGTAATAATAAAAGTAATAATAAAGTTATTTTGCTATGATCTGCGAAGTAAATAGTAAATATATATAATGCTAAATGTATAGTGGACTATCTGTTTTTTCATTCTCGATACATGCAGGTTTCGTAAAAACACATGCACAAACCTCCACCACCGCCACCATGATACACAAGCACTACACACGTTCACTATCACAAACTTTAACGCAGATTATAGCAAAATAATTTTATTATTACTTTTGTATTATGGATTTCCGCAAAGTAACGCCTGATTCTATAGATTATTTGAAACAATTAAAATAGGATTACGAATATATTGTCGGCCAATCACCATATGTTATAGTTTTCGTTACCAAAAATTACATACAAAAAATCCAAATCTATAATAATATATCCAAATATATTCTAAAATAAACAATGACAAAATCAGGACATCAAGTAGTGATAGCATTCTTCACTAATGGTAAAATCGTTTAAGCAATTTTTATTTTAAATTATCACATAACGCGGCTAGTGTTGGAGAATTTCTAAAGCATGTAACTGAAACAGGCATATATCCCAAAAAATATGAGGAGGATTCTAACAAAGAATTTCTCACCGAGAGCAGTACGTTTTAACAACATAGACATTGTTCCAAGACACAAAGCCCTAGAATTAGATATTGAAGCGAGGCCAGGAATCACATATCAAGCCAGGTGAACCGCAAACTAGTATTGCAGAGTTCCTAACCTTTGTTTGTTCATTCATTAGTTACATATTGTATTTAACAACACAGCAGCAATTTAAAAAAAAGTCGTACGATGATTGAATGTCATTTCAATGAATTCACTGACTATTTGTACGTAAAAGATAACTTAGGCATAATTCAATCTTCTTAAATATTGTTTAAAAAAATTGTATTTGCTTTGTTAGTAATGGTTGACTGACCTGGCGCGGCGCGTTGTTCAAAAAACAGGACAAAACAATAACATTGTTGTTTCCTCTCCCTCGCATTAGTGTATTAAGTTTTTAGGTCAAGGTAATTTTTCGATTTGTGTGTCGAAATAGGTCGCGGTCATTGATCTCTATATATCGTGTTTATTAAAAAAAAACGTAAAATAATTCCTGTGGATAAAATATTTCTTTAATTAACTGTTTTTTTTTTTCAGTTAGACTATTGAGATGTGTAGGTAACTAAAATTAAATTAACGTATTATTCGGTAACATCCTGTATTTAATTGTGTCCAATCTCGCATCGCATCAGTGTATTAAGTTTATAGGTCAAGGTTATTTTTCGTTTTGTGTTCGAAATAGGTTACGGCCATTGATCTCTATAAATCGTGTTTATTAAAAAAAAACATAAAATAATTCCTGTGCATTGTTCCTTGATTTGAGACTATAATTGATATCAGATCTTCAGGAAGTTAATTTTTACTCAGGTTACGAGGTGCTATCAACGGGCCCCTCTTTATTACTGCAGTTCACCGCCAACTCGGCTTCACCAGGTCAGGGATTCGCTGCCACTTATCACTTTCAACCGCCTCCGGATTCTACAGCTGCAGGTAATATAAATATATCAAGTACGAGCTGTACCTACTTCTCTATCCCATCTATATAAGTGTTGAATAAATGTATATTCCTATATGCGAAGGAAAAACTGTTTTAAATTATAGAATATAACATCCTATATTCTATAATTTAAAACAATATTTTGATTGGCTGCTCATAAACTACTGATATTTTGGGATTTTCATAACTTGTATTCGATAACAGTACTACTTAGGTAGTCGAAGCAAAAAATATATAGGGATATATATTTCGAAAATCGTGATTTTAATAATTAAAATTTATCATAAAGGGTGTCAATTTTCAAAGAGTTTCAAAATTGTTCTATAACTTTAAAAAAATGCGATATATATTTCCTTTTTTTGTTCTAGAGCCGTCAGAAACAGGTTCTTCTTCTGTTGCCGTTTTATTCTTGAATTTTTGAATTGTGAAATCGTAACACACAAACAGACAGATAGACAGGCTTTCACATTACATTGCTGCATTTTGATAAGATTATCCGAATTTCTTGCTGGTCAATTTTAGTAGGAGCAAACTTCCGAATCAGTGGTAACTTCTTCAAAAACATTTAAACGAATCATAAAAATCTACTTGAATAAGACATATGAATTTGAATATAATATTAACATGTACCTATTTTTTAATACAGCAATAACTGACATGGCTAGTTTATTAATTACTTAATGAAAACTGTATATACATGCAAATATAGAATTTTAATATGTTTGCAAATTCAAATTCAAATTCAAAATATTCTTTATTCAAGTAAACTTGTAAACAAGTGCTTTTGAATCGTCAACTTTACTGCTGGTTCGGAAAGCCGTCCTACCGAGAAGAGCCAGCAAGAAACTCGGTGGAGCTCTTTTAAAAAAGAAGATTCTTAATACTAATTACATTTTGTCATAGCTATCCTGCACAAGGTCAAAGAGCAGCTATATTATATATTATATATAGCTATATTATTAGCAAAGTTTATATATACTGTGAGCCACTAGGGTACGGAACATTGGCGAACTTCCAGACGGCTTAGAGAGTTCTATAATAGCTTATAACTTACATACACCACATATTAATACCCTATGTCTTAACTGGGTCTTATTTATTAAATCTAATATTGCTCTGGATTCGGGTTTATTCGTGACTATTTACGCCGATAGATACAAGTAAATTTTCTAGTATTATTAAGACATTATTTTACGCGAAATTACTGCTTCTTTTATTAAAAATATATATCACAATATGTGTGACATTATTGTGTAAGTATAGTGTACTTACGATATACGAGTTATGTACTTACGATATACTTCTTCTTTCTCCTACCCTTATCCCACTCTAAGTGGGGTCGGTACAACATGTTTTCCTTTTCCATTCTCTTCTATCATTCGTCAACTCTGGCGCTACTCCTTTTATACGCATGTCATACTTCACACATTCCAACCATCTCTTTTTAGGCCTCCCTCTAGTCACATATCCATCCACATTCATATCCAACACTCGTTTAGTCACATGTCCATACCATCCCAATCTTGCACCTCTCATCTTTTCTACAATGGGCGCAACTTTCATAATTCCCCTTATATACTCATTTCTTATTTTATCCAATCTTGTCACACCACACATCCACCTTAACATTCTCATCTCATTTGCATGCACTCTTCTTTCATCCATCTTCTTCATTGCCCAACTTTCTGATCCATACATTACGACAGGTCTTATGACCGATTTATAAATTTGCCCTTTAAGTTTAAGGGGCATTCGGGGGTCACATACTGTCCCTGAGACCTGTCGTCACTTCATCCATCCTGCATTCATTCTATTCCTCACATCGCGATCAATTTCACCGTTTTCCTGTAGAAGCGAGCCAAGGTACCGGAAGTCGGAGCAGACTGGCAAAACAACACCATTTAAGGTTATTGGAGAAAAATTGGAGGTACCATTGAAATTACACTGCATGTGTTCAGTACTTACGATATACGACGAAGTTTTATACCATAACCAACGGCTACTCTTTGGATGCGAATTCTTTAGAGATTTGTCATCACGGTTTTCTGTAGCTTTTTTCAATATGAATTTTAGTTTTATACCAAGATCATTATTGTACCTTATAAAAAGTGTTTACTGCTTTCCAAAATTAACTTATGTCCATAATAATATAATAAATAAAAAAAACTGATAAAACAGTCACATTACCATTATTAGCCTGCAATAGGTACCTACAATTTTTTAATGTATTTGTCAAAAAATCTTATATATAGTAGTTAGACCAATTAATAATAATTAAAAACTGGAAATGTACAAAATAATGCAAGTATGAGACTACTTGAAATATACGTGATAGCGCCACCTAGTGTACTATCAATGAACTCCTAAGCCAATTATAATATGAACATCCAAAAGGTGGCGCTGAACGCAGTGTACTGAAAGTTTGGAATATGTTACATTTGCAAGATGGCGCTGAGCGAGTAATAAAAGTTATTTCCTTTGCAGATTCCGATCGACTCCTGAAACTAAGTTTTGGGAAAGCATTCGAATCTCTTGGGCCCGAAGTAAGCGCAACAAGTAAGTGGAAAACATTATTATTGTCATATTTTAATTCTTTAAAGATTATTGTCAATGATGGTAAATTTATTTTAATATTTTTTTTCAAATTTAGTGACTTTAAAGGAGAGCGCCAGAATTGGGCCTAAATGTTACAGAAACTCCACATACATCAAAAAATTCTTAGTTTTTTCCTGTTTAAATATCACTATAAATATTATAAACTTTCAATGGAAATATGTTAGAAAACTTATTTAATAATGATATTTATAATGGTATTAAAGTAGTTAGTGCCTTAAACGGAACGTATCATTGTCAACTTATTACCTTTTTAATTGCCTAAACAGCGCTGGATTCTAGCGTTTTAGTATGTCAATTATTAGTCATCTTTTAGTACATGTTGCCATAGACTAGTAACTAAAATATATGAACGTGTCGAAATGTTTGTTTTTCTGAAGACAAAAAAATGAATGATCAGCTTTTACTTCAATAAAGATAGCTTATTGTTATATTTTTATCACCAATCCTATCGTTTTTATTATATTCTTATGGTATTTAGCATGTACTTGTAGTTGTCCATAACCTCAGATTATAACTTTTATTTTATAGTTCCCCCAAAGAAATTAAATAAAATAATAATTGATCCTAAGATAACAAATATTTTTCTATCTTACAATACAAAAATTAATACTGTAACGTCTGGGCCCAAAGATGTATGAAATTCTGGCACTCTCCTTTTGGTATACACCACGAAAAAAATTGTTGATGTTGAACTTACATAAGTTTACTTTTAAAATTAATAAAAGCTTGTTTCTGGGAATTCGTGAGATATATATGCATAGAAGCCGTTAAAGCTAGCAGTCCAAAACACCTCTATAAGAAGACAAAAGACCCAGCTGTGGGATTATAACAGGTTAGGTAATGAAATTAAGATAGAAAACATCCTTTGTTGCTTTCGTCGGGAACTAGCAATATTTTGGTGAAAAGCCGAGTAGTTGCAGGTTTTTTATATAAAGAAATAACCTGCATAATCCCTCGGAAATAACACGCATTTTAAGTGATGAATATACAACTTAAATGAACATGAAATAAATATGGATACAAATTGAACGTCGGTTCATTATTTTATCAATTATTCATGTTTAATTAAAGTTAAAATTTCTCGTTAACTATTCAATCGGAAGTTAAATATTATGAATGCCTTTAATGATGCTCTCGGCGAATTGATACGAAAAACAAAATACGATTTATTAATATTTCATTAATATTAATTGTTCTTTTATTTTAAAAATAACCAAAAGTTTGAAAAGAACATTATTTTTTATATTGATACAAAATACAATTGTAAGAGTTAATTGTTAAATTCTAAATACTAAAACTATTATTATTATATATAACAGAGAAATTGGAAACAACAGTAAAATTTATTTGCCTAGAGGAGTTTTAAAAATTTGTATGCATTAGGACTAACGGATTTCCCGCGGGAGAGGATTATAATAAACAATATAAAGGTGAAGGAATAAATCACACAATATTGGTCTTGTAGTCGCTCGTATAACAAAGGAATATCATAATAATCTCAAGATAAACTCTATATGGGAGATGTTTGCAATATGTATTTTGAATTCACTCAGATAGCCCAAACTATCATCGGACTGGATCTGCTATCGCAACTCATTTAGCTGTGTTGATACATTTGATTCATTTTATTTTTGCCTTCGTGACGGATATATTATACGGAACGGAAAAAGCAATGCTTGGAGCGTAGCGCTTTCCGTTTCCTAAATCTGTGCAAAATATACTATATTTTCCAACGAGGATAGAGAGCCTCAGGTTATCTCTAAAAACTGGATCATCACAGACATTGTCTTTCAATGTTCGAAGGCACTGATGGATTTTGGTTGAAGAACTACATTTTCCAAACATTACACGGTCTATTTACTTTCATTGCAATTGTAAATCTACCCTAGCTGATTCTTACAAGACTTTTTAATGATAATTACGTCTAAATTTAGCTCATTTTTGGGTCCTTTTAAAACATAGTTTTAAAGAGAGCTGAGAGCTATCGCTTTTAATTTTTATTTTTAGTCATACCGATTAAAATATCAAATCCGTTTTCTTCTTCTAACGTCTTTAAATATTAACGTATTAAATACTAATTTATTTTCAATTTATACGTTACGCAAGCGTTACTTTTCGAAATTCCATAGTACAGAAGTTATGATAGAATTATTTTTCTATCATCCGCGTTTGTTTAGAAAATCTGTGTAATTCTAAGTGTTAGAAGCAGACAAAGTTCACATACCTTATACATACAGGACCGGTCACCACACGTATCACAAAACCTTGCCATTAACAACACACCACATAAGCACTACTCACATTCACAACGACAATCTCTTCGATCATTTCACCACGTAACCGAAGCAACATCCAAGGATAGGCTCCGAGACAAATCGTACTGTTGCATCGCTCAAGCAAGCAATCTTATACACAAATAATTTGCTTGCTTGTGTTTTATGATACGTGTGATGACGCTACAGGCTGTAATCGGGAAATGCTGTGAACTCAATTGCTAAGGAGTATAAATTGTGACAGCTAAAATTTACACAAGCAAGAAACTAACAATTTAGGTTTTGTATTCGTACAACAACAAATAGTACATAATCAAAGGTATTTTAAAACGAAAGTTGTCGCGAACACAGTATCGGATACAAATAGTAATTTATAAAGCGAATGTATAGCTGCCAGAAACTATATCAAAATCGTAATGCATTACGATTTTGACGTGGATCCTGATGATGCTTTGGTTTCGGGGCGAAGCGATCGTAGAGATTTTGGTGTGGTTGTGTGTATTGCTTGTGTGCATCGTTGCTGGTGGAGGGATGCATGTGGTGACTAGTCCTGTATGTATAAGGTATGTGAACGTTGTCTTCTTTCTACATTTAGCATTACATAGATTCTCTTCATGAACGCGGATTATATTAAATACTCATTGAATACCAATTGAAAATCTTCACTTTTATATCATTAAATAATATTCCGATCGCTGTCTCAAAAATTGAAAATCTCTAGGTGGCAATTTTTCATACAATTGCATTTTTCCGTTACTGAAATGTCTACTTCGCTCTTCGCTGACGTAAAGCTTCGTATTAACTCAATTAGTTTGTCATAAGCGCTAACAAAGGAAAGATACAAATATTCCGTAGAAATTGTACAGTTTATCTCTATTTTTGTTTAATCCTTTAAAAGGATATTTATATATATACTTAATATATAAAGCTGAAGAGTTTGTTTGATTGTTTGAGCGATTGTTTGAATGCGCTAATCTCAGGAACTACTGGACCAATTTGAAAAATTCTTTGAGAGTAAGATAGTCCATTTATTGAGAAAGGCTACAAATCATAATATCACGCTAAGATGAATAGGAGAGGAGCAGCGATAAAGTATTGCGAAGACGCCATAATTTAAAGCTTTGTTTGCGTGCGCTAAGTAAACGGTAAAAGTTATTGAATAATCATGTATTACAAAATTGTTACCCTCTAAAAGTTCTAAATAAAAGTCCGCGACAGCATATGTATAGCTTTATCTTTACCCACTTTTACCATAATTAATATTAGTATAAGGGCTTACTCAAATAATAGGACTGCAGTCCACGTGAACAAAGTTGCACTTTAAATTAAATAAATGGAAGCTACGCTTTATAGAAGCAGACGTTACTCTACGGAATTTAGCAGAAATAGTTTCTGCTAAATGGAAAAACAGTACTACTTTGCTATAATCCGCGTGAGTTATTCGAATGCATGCAATGATGAAGCAGGCAAAATTCACGTATGTTACATATGCAGGATAAATCACCACATTTATCCCTTCACCAGCAACAATGTACACAAGCAAAGCACACAACCACCACCAAAATCTCTACGATCGTTTCGCCCCTGAACCAAAGCATCATCAGGAGGATACGCTCCACGACAAAATCGTAATGCATTACGATTTTGATATAGTTTCTGGCCGCTATGCATTCGCTTTGCAAATTACTATTTGTATCCGATTTGTTCGCGACAACTTTCGTTTTAAAATACCTTCAATTATGTACTATTTGTTGTTGAACGAATACAAAACCTACCTCGTTAGTTTCTTGCTTGGGTAAATTTTAGCTGTCACAATTTGTAATCCTTAGCAATTAAGTTCACAGCATTTCCCGATTACAGCCTGTAGCCTTACCGTGTTATATGTTTAGGGGATACTAAATCCAAGCAATACAGATCAATATGGCGTGAGTTTCTTAAAGACAGTGCCCAATCCCAATGCCCAGTTGTCAGCATCTAACGGTTAAGAATAAGAAAAATTCTCTCTAAAATCTGATGATCATAATATTATTGAATGTCGGCAGTAGAGCAGAATTAAGAACCACCAAGCAAAAGAAGCCTTCGGTAAACAACTACTTAGTAGATTAATATGATGCAAATTAAATATTCATTCAGCAACCTCTCGGCTCTCGACTCCAAATAGTGTACGTTACGTTTAGGGTTCAGTTAAAGATAATCCTAATCGGGTATATAGTATATTAAATTTAATTAATTTCATAGCTCAAATGTGTAGAATTGAACTACGGAATCGAATAGGATGAAAGAGATTGTACATAATTTTTTACGTACATTAGCCCCCAACACTTTTGTGTTGGGAGCTAATGGGCTCAATCAATTGTTATGATCATCAAAGACCAAGGAGGCAAAAATATTTAGTTTAGAGCATAGACTATGAATATGAAGCACATAAGTGTTTTAAATAAATTTCTTACAGCCGTGAGGTAATTACCACTAAAATTTTATTAAGTATCAATGATTAAGTTTAAAATAGATTCGCGGTAGATTCCTACTATACTGTTGAGGATTACTTAGATGATAAAAATGCATGGATATATACTGTACAAGAAAGTAATGACTATATGTAACAAGTTATAAGTATTATTTTGAAAGGAGCATCCGCCGTGTTTTTTGCTGGCTTTTCTCGGTGAGATACTAGCAGTAGAGTTGCCGATTCAAAAGCACTTGTTTACAAATTTACTTGAATAAATAATATTTTGATTTCGAATTGGAATTTGATAAATTTCATTTGATGCAGTTTTAGAATTAAATCAAGGAGATGCATGTAATTTTTATGATACGAGGATATATTTTTAAGGATACAATTACGCAACTAAAAACAGCTGTAGCATACATAAACGCAGACTATATGTTAAGAAATGCAAAGATGTTTTAAAACATTAGTTCTTCTCTCTTATATTCCGAGAAAATAGTGGCAGAATAAAACATCCGACTCAATGATAAATAAATAATAAGACAACCTGCTGCAACGCTGCATTAAATATACTTGGAAAAGCTCAAGACATACCTTACTGGATAAAAGTTAAAGAGCAAGTGCAATTCTCTTATATTTTTACTGATTAATTTTGTTTATTTATTTATACATACATGAGTTTAAAATTAAAATTAAATAAGCATCATTTTGCGAGGATGGCATAACGACAGTATAATACTGTGCTGCGTATACCATCCTCACAATGAAATTAATATAATAAGAATAACAGTATTTTTTTTAAAGTGTGCGCATGTGTATGAGTGAGTGTGTGTGTGGTCATTTTGTGTATATGTTTCTTTCTGATTCAGTTCACATGAATGTGATTGAACGACTGGATTGATTTTGAATAACTGATAAAAAAAATTGGTCATTTTATTTTTTATATATTTTTCGCGTGGAATTCAGTTTTTCCATGTGTTTCCTGACTCCGCTATAGTTCTTGGACCAAAAACATATCCTCTATCATCCAGTGAAAGTCAAATCGGAATCGGTTAAACCGTTCTAGAGAATGAACTACCTTTAACTTTCCTCAAGAATTACAAAATATATTAGTAAAAACCGTAAAAAAATTCGTCCTGTAGATTCCGAGAAAATATATCGCATACAGCCTTTGGGGATTTTGTTTTATAATAAGCATAGATTTTGGAACACAATTTCTCTTGTACAATGGTTGCGATGCTTGAGTAAAAGAAAAAATTACGTCCAGAAATTAAATATAATATCGTAGATTTATTAAAGAATATCATTTCTATAACATTAACGGAGAGTGAATTTAACAAGACAACTGAAACTCAAGTCTTGTATCTCATTTCAAAACTGTCATTACAGTCGAGCTAAGTTGAACACGATCGACTGAATTGTGACACAGAAACTTTCGTAAGCTACGGCCAATTGATAAATATAGATTGTTATAACTTGATAGTGGTTCAATATCTTCCTCTAGCTTCGAAGTGTCCAAATTAGTGTTATCGATGTCGACAGACTTCTAAGATTTATAACGAGTTTTATAATATAAAAAAGTTTTCGAGGGTATTTTATCTGTAAATTGGATTGACAGACGAAATATTTATGTGACATTTGTGACATATTTGGTCTCTCAGTCATAGAGTTACTATACTTATACTAGGTTAGGTTATATTACAATCAAATGCTAATGATGGCGATTTATTTGTCTCTTTCTTTGATGTGTGATCAGACAAAGATAAAATATACGAGTTTCATCTTTCCTCACATTATTTACTGTGTCACTATTAATAACAGGTCAGCTTATGGCTCCCGTACTTCTAGTATTAATAGCTCTATGCTCTCAGGCTTTCTCCCATTCTTGTGTCCTTTTTATTCTAGGGGAACCCATTGTATTTGCCCAGTTTAGCCCCAGTTTTATGTTAGACGGCCACTGACAATTGGCACTTCAGGGTTTTCTCTACCAATTCCTATTTCCATGTTAACTCATCTTGTACAGTTTAAAAACAGCGGCATCCTGCTTGGTTGGCTTATATAGATATCTATGGTAAGCCTTTTTCAAGTAGAATCCGTAATTTATTTATTAGAAGCATCAGATACATCGATTTGAAATTTTTTTATGTCAGAAAAACACATTATCGGTTGTCAATACCCGATGGGGACGAGAGGCGGGTATTTCGGAGTCACACCTAATAAAAACCTGGCAGTGGTCGACCACGCTGCTGGTGGCGGGGACTGGGTAACGTTGTACTCGTTTCCCCCATCACCGCCAGCAGCGGCTTCTTCATAGATAACGATCACTTAACTTAAATAGAATCACTTCTATATGCTGAAGAAACCGTAACCTTTAATCCCACTCACGTATTGAAAACCGATAAACTGAATATTTAAATTTTATTATATTAAACGGTTTTATTCGTATTTGGTCTGCATATAAAATTTGGCAGTGACTGCGGGATTTTATTGCTGCTATCGAAAAAATTGTTGTCATCAGAGATGATATAAAGGTAAGCCACAATTAAAGAATTTCTTCCGTTACGAAATATTTATCGCGTTTAAAGCTTAAGCCAATTATTAAAAGGGATTTCTTTAATTCGATATGTGTTATATACATTATAGAATCCAAATAAATTATGTGAAAAATATATATTCTCCTGCCCTTATCTAACTCTATGTGGCACAACATGTTACAAACACGCTGTCACATGATTTAGCTAGGTATTTTACGACCGGCCGCCTGCCCGATGACAACCTACCTCGATAAAAAATGATCATGAAACAATGTTGCTTCCAAATAAATTATGTGGAGCATATTCTCCTCATAATGCCGTGTGATATCCGGCACGATATATGAGTAGAACAAGACCACTCTCATATCTTACCAAGGTGTCGTTAAAGGCGACCAAGGTAAGTTGACGTCAGGCAGGTGGTGGCCGTCGTAAAGTACCTAGCCAAATCATGTAACAACATGTTTGTAACATTTTGAATGATGAACGATGATTCTATGGTATACCTAATGGCGTTGATATGAGTTAACGTCTAATTAAGCTTCTATTTATTCAGAAACTCTCGGAAACATCGCATTCCATTAAACCAACAATTGCAATTTCGCAAATGATTACGCTTTAGTCTGTTTTTGTTCATAAAATTGAAGCTGAAAGTGTTTGCTTCAATTTGTATTGGAAATGTTTACTCCAATTTATAATGAGTCGTATTTGTATAATAGTGAATATATTGCATTTTATTTGGATCAGTGCTTAAAAATCTAGAACAATATGAATTGTATGCAACTTGTTAGGAATTTTTTAATAATAGAAAATAAGTGTTACTTTGCTGAATTCCATAGTACAAAAGTTATGGTAGAAATTATTTTGCTCTAATCCGCATTTGTTAAGAAAATCTTTGTAATGCTATGTTTAGGAAGCAACAACCGTTCTCATATCTTATACGTGCTGGATTAGTTACCGCACGTACCACAAAACACCGCCACTAACAACACACTACACAAGTACTACACACATTCACTACGACAATTTCTACGACCGTTTTACCCCGTAACCAAACCGGACCATGACTGCGATTTTGTCGTGGAGCCTATCTCCTGGTGATTTTGTCTCTTGACGAAGCGATGTATAAATTGCAGCGTCAACTTTTACCCTTCTCTTCTCAAAGTCGAGATTGTGGAAGTGAATGTTTGCAGTGCTGAGTTGTGTGTGATGATGGTGATTTATAGTGCATCTGATTTACGGTTTTATACATAAATCCTGCATACATAATGTATGGACGCGGACAGTACACTGTGCATCCGATTTACGGTGTTATATACGAATCTTTCATACATAGACTATGAATACGGACAGTACAATTTACTTATAGCATTAGATAGTTTTTTCCTATAATCACGAATTATAGAAAAATAACATTATCATTACTTTTTAAAAGCTTTTCTTCAACTTCTCGTGTATGTATGTGAGGGTCAAATGTTGCAAGTTAAATTTTGACCCACTTCCCGATTGTCCGATTGAGCCGAGTTTTTACATACCGATCTAATCCCGATGACAATGCATTCTTATGATAAGTATGACTTGATGTTGCTGGCAGGATTGGTTCCAGAAGAGGGAACTCATTATCGGTTAACAGCATCATCATCCTCCTGAGGGCAGGATAAGGGTATCCCACTCGAAGTGGGGTCGGCACAACATGTTATAAACATGTTGTCACATGATTTGGCTACGTATTTTACGACCGGCCGCCTGCCTGACGTCAACTTACCTTAGTCGTATTTTACGACCCCTCGGTAAGAAAGAAGGTGGTCTATTTTAATCGGCCGGACACCACACGGTGGGTCAACTTACCTTAGTCACCTTTTACGACACCTCGGTGAGAAATGAGGGTAGTCTATTCTACTCAGCCGGACACAACACGGTGGGTCGTCTTACCCTAGTCGCCTTTTACGACACCTCGGTGAGAAATGAGGGTAGTCTATTCTACTCAGCCGGATACCATACGGCATATGATCAGTTAACAGCATGGCATGAAATTTTGTTAAATTATTTTTTAACTTGACTTGTTTATTATGGACTTCCTTGGAGTGACGTTTATAAACTACCATTCCAATTGTTAAAGAGGACGTAAATATTTCTAGCGTGCAGAGATTTAGGTACTTTGTCTATCTTCTATCGGTATTTTTATTGGTTTATCCCCAGTTTGTTCAGTGAGCCGTTGGAAACAACGCTCGTTCGGTAAAACCTCTACAACCTTGCAATTTCACGAATGATTACGCTGCAGCCCGTGTTCGTCCGTGGAATAGAGGTCGGGAATGTTTGCTTCGTATTGTGCTGTTTCGTAACGGAAAGTCAATATTAGTTCGAACGTAATTTCAAAGGGATTTAAATTTTGTACCCGATGTCGCTTAAAGGTTTTTAACTGTATTATTTATATTGCGTTGACCTTGCTGTTTATACAATAGTCATAATTGGTAATAATATAATTTATAATATTACTTAAACCGCCGTGAGATATCCGGCTGAGTAAAATAGACCATCCTCATTTTCTTACTGAGGTGTCGTAAAGGGCGACTTAGGTAAGTTGACGTTAAGCTTTAAAAGTTGAGTTAAAGTTTAGTAGCCGAAACATGTAACAATGTTTAGAACATGTTCTTAAGTATACATTTAAAGATAGGTATATATTGATAGACATATTTACCAGTTCATTATCACTCATTGCACAAGTAGTATGACAGTTACTTACTTTAGGGACGAACAACCGTGTGTGTAATTGTCCTATATATAAAAAAATTACTTTCAAAACTTTAATAAAAAACAAGTCACTTTTTTTTGTGAAAAAGAATTAAATACAGAAGCACACTTTAAAACTCTTATATTTACTAGACGAAAATAAATTCTAGAGTTCATTACGTTAAATGTATTACTTAGCCCAAAATGCAAAGCGTATAATTGATGGTTGGTAATAAATATTATTAAACGATTTCTGGTTGCCTGGATTTTAAGCAAATAACATTAGAATTAATTTGAAACCATTTAGTTCAAATGGCTGTTTATGCTATAAGAAAATATTTTCGGACTAGAATGCAATACTTTTACATACCTATATTTAGGACCTCATTAATATTGCCGACATTCAGCAGAACGTTACCAAATTTACTAGCCATAGACATTATCTCAGTTATGATACGTGAGCGCATAGATGATACATTATAATATAAGATAGATACGCCACATGAAGATTTCCGTACTTAAACTAGGGGTCACCTTCCCAGAAGTAGGCGCCACTGGCAATCACTGATGATAGCAGCATGCTATAAAATTTTCTTAGTGAATGACACCATTACGACATGAGCAATCCATGTCGTGATGGAATGAAATAAAGGAGTAATTGATATTTTGTAAATAATACTTTAAATCATGTAAAAAGTGAAGAGATAATTCAACGGATTCTTAATAGTCACCACTTAAAGTCATTTCAATTTCAAAAAATTCTAATAGTTCTAATTGTGGAATTTATTTAAATTGTGATTGTAGAAATTCAAAATATTCTAATGTAAATTCACTGTCAAGGAAAAGACGGGATTCATATTCATATGCTTATAATATGAAGATATAAGATAAGATATTAATTATTACTTGAAGTAACGAGTATAAATCGGAACAATAAAATATATATATATGAATAAAAGTTAATTTTATTAGTTCTAGCTGTGGCAAAATACATTTATAGGTGTAGAAATAAGAAATCCTACTTACTTTAAGTGTACGTCGACATCCGAATCATATTTGGTTAATTTAAGACTATTGGTGACAATTATACTTGATCTCACATTAATTATACTAGATCTTGAATAAGCGAGTTGAGTTTTGTGAGTTATTTTAAAATTTGTAAATATATGACCGCCGTGTGGTATCCGGTTGAGTAGAATAGACCACCCTCTTTGTTGCCGAGAGGTCGTAAAATATGACTAAGGTAAGTTGACATCAGGCAGGTGGCCGGTCGTAAAATACGTAGCCAAATCATATGACAACATGTTTGTAACATGTTGTGCCGACCCCACATAGAGTGGGATAAGAGCAGGAGGATGATGATGGTTAGAATATATGACTTTGCTCAGGCTCCAAAGATTACAGAACCGATTTATGCGGACAGCCACTGGTTGTCCGTGGTTCATGCGGAACGTTGACCTCCATAGAGACCTCGATCTCCCTACCATTACTCACCTCTTTAAACGTTTTTCGAAATCTTACTTCGAAATCTGAGGTACACACGAACCCCCTTATTTCAGTTGCTTCTACCTACATCCCAGTTAGGACCATCGAAAATATAGGCGTCCAAAAAGCGTCCTGTATGACCCCGACGATCAAATTACGATCGCCAACACAGATACACGTAATACATACACACAGCGTCTTCCCCGGCGAAGACGAGGTCCCAGTTTTCTGACGTCGGTCGGTCGTGGCTTCTCGCCACCCTTCCGACGCCGCAATGACTAATCTAAGTCATACCATGAACCCTCCACTACAGCCTCCAGGAGGTCCAGCCTCACAGGAGGCACCCTTAGGACGACGTTCCCCGACTTAAGTAGAGCTTTTGCGCTCTACTCAATGCATTTCGCATCCTCGACGATGCTTCTGCGCTCGCCCGTCCCGCCCGGTGACGCTGTAAAAGCCATTAGGGCTAACAGCATACAGTCAGTTCGAAAAAAAAATATATATGACTTCAAAACTTTAAAATTTTAGTTTGGTTCAACGTTAGCCTATTATGTAACTACATAACTTTCAGCAGAATTTGTTACTGGAACAAACATCTATACGAAGTTTTATTTGTCTTTTACCACTTTTCGAAGATATAATTGGGGTCTGAATGGGATGTTACAGCAGTATTGTTTTCGAATCTAGCTTACACAGCATTTGTGTGTATATTTTCGTGGGTAGCAAATTTTCAATATTTGCATTGTTGAACTCAAAACCTGTCCTTAAATGTGCACAAACAACATTTTGCAAACCTTTAACTACAGTTTAAAAAAAGGGAAACAGTCTTGAAATTTTAACAATTTATTTGTTTTGTGTCATTTAATAAATATTATAACTTTATATAAATAGAAATAAAAAATAATCTATCTTTTAGGCTATTTCAGATATGAAATTGTCACCGTACTCGTAAACATATTTTAAAATAACTAATTATACAAACCTTAATATGTAAAAAAAATATAACTAAAAATAAAAATAAAAACTGGCCCGTTGACGCAGTGGGTGGTGACCCTACCTTCAGCTCCGCGGGTCACGGGTTCGATTCCCGCCGAGGGCCAACATTTTCTATATACAATTTGTTGGTTCTTCGAGCCTGGGTATGTATTTGTATTTCAGTATTTATTTAAAACTATATATGTATATATTACCAGTTGTCCGTCACCCATAACACAAGTATTAAGTTAATTACTTTGGGGATGGACGACCGTGTGTGTAAGTGTCCCATATATTAAAATATATATATATATTTTAACATATATAAATTTCGAATTGTTGTAGTAGATATATGAGGTGGTTATTTCAAATTACATTCGTGCTAAAAGTGAAATCGGGTTTGTTTTAAATAAATTACCATAATTTGCGAAATTTTGTCATCGTCAATGGACCTGCTATTTCTTTTTAAGTATATTAATATTATAAATGCAAAAGTTTGTGAGTATGGATGGATGTTTATTACTCTTTCACGAAAAATCTATTGGACGAATTTGGATTAAACTTTACAGTTATATAGGTTATACATCGGAATGACATATAGGCTACAATTTGTAATGATTTTATGTAATTACAACGATACATGTCAATAAAGTCGGAAAAAATCTGACCTCTGAGAGTTATCGTGTACGCTGCTTAAACTATTGGAGTTACACAAAGATGATGTAGGATAGTATTATTTGTCTTAAATAGTTCTAAATAAAAGTCCGCGACAACATATATCTACCTTTTATATGGAAGCCACTATGACCAAAATTGCGAATGATAAATTTTAATTAAATAAGATACTATTTTACAATGCATATTTTAGTAAATTAATAAAACTCTTATCAAAATCAATACATTTGTTGCTTTCAGTATGTCATGTAAACTTTGTCTTTCAAACAAAGTAATTTGGTCGGAATGTTAAAAAGTTATCACGATATGATTGACTTGAATGGAGCGTCATAGAGCGCCTAATAAGCGCGACACGCGAAGATTGTATGCAATCCGAAAATTTTAAAGTTAGAAATGTGAAATTTTGTATGTACGAGTAACTAAACAAATATATATTTATTTAAAATGACTCTTCGCGAAACATAATGTAACAGACCAAATTCCACGCGAGCGAAGCCGCGGGCAAAAACTAGTTATTTCATAATTATGATCATCATCATTGTGACGAAATGTTATTAGAAACATATCTTATATAGCTATAATTTCGAAATGTTTACTTAACCGTTTGTAGTTAACCTATTGATTAACTTATGTTGGGCAAGTAAAAAAAGGTTTACCCTTTAATTTTTTTTAGCGTTTCCAGACCGTAACTAAATAACACGAAGCATCTTTTTTTCATTCAAACCTGCACTTGCAAAATTTGTTTTTGCAATTATTCTACTCCTTAACCCTTTTAGTGCCGGGTGAAAAAGAGCTGCCTATAATAATAAGGCTGAATTTCTCAGTTTTACTAGGGTTTGGGAAATGTTCATAAAAACCAAACGAGAAACAATATTTACATGATTCAAAAAGCAATATTTTTAAATCTCTCGTAATGAAATTAAATCACTTACAACGTATTACAAATTTATTTTGAGATAGAGTTATCCCGCAATGCGATTAGCAAATCGCTACAACGCCCCGTGCGTAACAAATATAACAAATAAACTGCAATTGACTTGGGAAAACTTCGGTAGCTTAGTATGTACTTATTTTAGTATTATATTACTGACGTATTACAGTTGAAAGCTAAAAGAAAATATGTATAATATATGTGTATACAGTGTATTATATGTAATACTTGTTAAATAAAAGCTTTAATTTTATAAAAAAATATCAATATCGCCCCAGCGGACTAGCAGTGTAAGTGAAAAGCAATAATTGTTTATTAAATAAATATCTTTAGCCAATATTTGTGTTTGACAGTGAGGATTTCTTCAGAATATGAAAAAAAAACTTTACAGCTTCGAAATGACATATTTCACTAACGATATTTTTCAAAATTTAAATTTACCGTAAAAATTCAATGCCTTGGAATTCAATTTCCTATTCAAGTGATTTAATTAACAGGTCGATCGAATATGCATGTAGAGCGCTGTGTGGGCGCATTCACAGTGACTGAACACATATTTAGGGTTATTTAAGAGTAAGCAGTCATTGGTTTGAAAGTTTCAGTTCACTCGCTCATATATGAAACTCAATCTGTACTAAAGAATTCACTTAGTTTACGGGAAATCATGTTCTTTAGTTAAAAGTCTGCGTCTTTGTCATGGAATAAACAATCTTTTACATTTTATTTTGGTATATGAAAACATCGTAAGTAAGCCTATATATTTCCTCACTCAGCCGTAAGGTGAAGAAAAATGGGGGTTAACGTAAAAACGTTAAGTTACTGTTTAAAAGAAGTACGAAAGCATTAGTCTAGCAGTGATTACAGGCCGTTACGTTTACTTTTTATACATTAAAAAACACAAAAATATGTGCTGACGAAAATCGATATTTTTAGTAAATTGATTGGATATAATAAAAATATTGCTTAGCACGATAGCCTGGTATCTTCTACCAGATTATTTTATAAGGAAACGTGGTTTTGTCGCAAACATTGCAATTTGAGGAAGACTTTTATTTGTCTTTTTACAAGCTTTTGTGAATTTTCCCAGCGTATATACATATGAGAAGTGCTGTTTAGAAGTTATAATTGGCTACTGAAAGTTCAGTTACAGCCGCATCTGTTTTCAGTTCAAGTATACGAAGCATTGTTAGTAAGTTAAAGTAAATATTCTTGGTTTACTCTACCGAGTACGGACGTAGGAAAATAGCACACATAGTCATTGTAAATATATATGGGACTTTGTGTGAAGTTTGGTACTTTTACCAACTTATTATATAAGTTAATAAGGAAAATAAAAAATTATATACAAGTTATAATAGAATTTATTTGCTTATTATACGAGTTTTTAAGATTATCTATTTAATACTAAATGTAGGATGCAGCCAATGTTCATATACCTTACACATACAGGACCAGTTACCAAACGCGTCACAAAACGCCACAACAAGCACTACACAAACTCACTACGACAATCTCTGTATTAAATAAGTATAAATATGTATTATAAAAAAATAGTCTTAAAAGCTTCTGAAAAACTTGTTGACTATGGTTTTTATATTTCCTTAATTGATTTTGAAGAAGCAACGAATATTTTATTGGGCGGAAGGCGTCAGAACCCATTCAAATTCACTTGCTATATTTATATTTTTATAACAATTTCAATTAAAAGTAAATTAAATTGCAAAATTATTGAATAAATAGATTAATAAAAAATAAAGAAAAATGATTACACAAGCACAAGGTTTTTATAACGTAATTATATAAAATGAAATAGTAGGCCGATGTCCATTGAAGCAAATCTTAAAATTATTCAAAAATTTTCATGATTATTATCAGATATCCAGTGTGCATATAATGTGTAATGAATTTTTTTTTATGCTAAACGTAGCACACGTAAGACTTGACACTATGATTTCTTACAATATATAGATCATCAAAAATAAATATAATCACCTGGTTCAAAAATTTTAGTTAGTATAATCTGAATTAAATCTTGCACAATCTCTATAAGGATTACGAGTATTAATCATTGATTCATCATAACTCCAACATCGAGTATATTTGGAGCGAATAATTTCGATTTTCCGCTAATTACAAAGCTGTACCAGCGCTGAGATTTGTTTAAATAAATAATCGAGTATCTAATTAGTACTGCTCGCTCATACGCGCGCACTAGATTTTCATGTTAATATGCATTAGGTTTAGACATTATCCTCATAGTTATATATCGGAAAACAGTAATCTAGTAGTATCATAAAAGTAATTATAATACTCTTGGAAAACAGATCAAAAGCGACTAAAAACAAGTAAAAAAAGTCAAAAAAGCTTTTAACCAAATTTCATGTCCCTAATATTTTAAAGAAGAACCTTGAAAGAGTTTTCTCGTCTGAAGCCCGCCGTAGCTGCAGCATCAGGTTATGCTTATAATAAATATGGATTGCTATCGGGACTAGATTTATATGTAAAATTTCAGCTCAATTAAACCCCGAGAAGTGGGTCAAATTTAACTTGCAAGTTTCCACCTTCCATACATGCATTGTTAGTTGAATGAAAGCTTTTAAAAAGTAATACACAAATACCCATGGTAACAATCATTCTAACTCACAAATTACTTGATCAACAATCCTTCAAGTATAGTTTGAAACAAAAAAATAGCCTAAAAGAGAACAATGAAAATGATAACCTAAAAGATATTATTTATTTATTTATTTTAAGAGGTACACAAAACAGAGTACAGTCGGAAAAGTACAAGATAAAACATATGTATGCATAAACTTAAGACTAGACAGTAATCCAAGAAATATGTGTACACATCATGTTTAGCATAAATTTAGGGGTAAAATATTCAAACGATATGAAATTAAAATAAGAAAATGAAAATTACTATTAACATTAGATAGAAACTATTTTTAAGTGGTAATCAACAATTACCAAATCAAAAAATAAAGAATTCAAAGACATCCTAAACTGACAAAAACAATTTGAGCAAAGTTACAACTTTAAATCTCGCAGTAATTTTACCGAGCTGAAAGCAGGAGCAAAAATATCCGTTCCAATGTCGTGAACCTGCTTATACAGATTTCTCCCCTTCACTGACACCATTGTCTCTAACGAAACAATATTATTTTACTGTAATCCGCAATAAAAGAAAATATATGTAATGTTAAATTTAACATGTATTATTCGTTAAGAGGAGATAAATTCATCGACAAAATAGCAAATAGCGCGTCTACCTCATTTTGCTTCGGTTACAAGGTGAAACGATAGGTCAAAATATTCTTTACTCAACTTCGCCCGCTTAAAATTCAGACTGTCACAAAGTTTCCCGCGTAAATCCCGACTCCACAGGAATTCTAAAACAAAAGGTAGCCTATATGATGCTCCACATTTTCCTCTATCTTCCAATGAAAATCCCATCCCCCATGCTTTTCTGGAGAATTCACCATTAACCTAAACCATCCCCAAGAATTGCATATTTTAGTAAAAATCCTACGTAAATCCGTTCAATAGATTTCTGCATTTACCGCATTACCAGCCGTAACGCTAAATTTAGAAAGACGTGTTCATTCCGAAATTATCTAAAATGAACGAAATATTTGTTTCTGAATATCCAAATTATATCCAGAATAAGAATTTCAATTAATATTGGTGAAACATTAATAACGATTTCGATACTAAAGTTATGATATTTTCATTTATTGAACACAAAACGGGAATAATGAACACATAACCCAAAAAGGTAATGGCATTTTTGTAATAACACCGGTTGATTGCATTCGGCGCAAAAGTCACGAGCTACCGAGTTTTCAATATTCGGCTCTGCTGATATATAATGAATGAAAACGTAACCATTATTAAATGACCCCATATCATTGTAGTTATCATATAATGAAATCGTGTGCCGTCACTACTCTTAGACGGTAACGTTTGAATCAATTCGCTTGACTCCGAGTTTCAACGTGAAACTAATGAAAGAAGCCAGATAATACATGCACCTAAGGACATCAGCAGACGGGACATCGCAACGTGTGATTGTTCTGGATTAAGATTAAATATGCTAAGATTCTTAAGCTATTAATAATAAATTAAGTACCCTGCATTAAATAATGCACATCGATCTTTAGAACGAAACAGCCGGCCAGTTCGGTTTCGTAGAGCGCTGTCACTGTCACTCAGTTAGTATGTGACATTCCACACGAGTCCGGCAGTCTGTGCAACAGAGACAATGCTCTATGAAGCAGAATCTAGCCGACTTTCTCTCTCGATGTGCATTATTTATTGCCGGGTACTATAAGTGTTTGCTTTAATACTCCTCTAAGAGATCTAAGGTACTTAAGATTCACAACAATATATTTCCTTTCAATGTGTTCAGTACAACCAATGCAAAATCTACATTTTTACCTCGGTAGACAAACTGTAGCGTAAAAATTCTACGTGCATTCATTATTTATCAGACCAAGTTCAGCATGGTGTATTTTTTCTGGCCTCGTTTATTCAAAGTTCGGGCCATACATAAATTTTGCCGAGGGAGCGACTCGGCTAACAAGTAGGTCTCTAACGTCAGAGTGGATTTAAAATCAAATTTCCAATGCCATTGCGAGGATGGAGAAGTTCTGTAACGTTATTTTAAGTAAATTGGCATCCGTAAAAACTGTTCAACATAACACAGTGAAAACTCACACGGGAAACTCTTTTTTTATTTATTGATTTAAGAATAAAAACTACTTTAATACCGACGAAATAAAAATATAATTTAGAAAAAGAATACATACAATAATTTAAATTGAAATCAAATTAGTGATCATTGGTCATCATAAGGTTATTGTGGGTAAAAAAAATTCTTGCGAACTTTTTATACTTTCTTTCTTTAACTTCTCTGAAAGAATTCCTTTATTTAAGATAAAAATTGTTTCCTTTTCGTTAGCACTAAACACAAATAATAATATAACTTAATTGAGGCTCTTTAAAAACATTTCTAGAAATGTAGCTAAATTTTAAACTTTAAATAGGATTTTTCTATCCAACATCGCGATTTATCACATGACAGCTTGGATTTGGACAAATATATTGCTGGATATAGTCGTGGGATAAGCCTTAAGCATTTAAGAAAATAATTATTTTAATGAATTACACGAACTAAAAATACAATAACAAAAACAATACATTAAATAAATTTTAAAAACAAAATACAGCCCACTAATGTAAAGAATTAAAAAATTAAAAGAGGTCTAATTTTTCTTGCGAACTTTTTAAACATCTCATGTAAAGTAGAGAAATTTTCTTTCAAAAGAATTTCTTGATTTTAGATGGCAAATATAACTTTCATATCCCATTAGCGCAGAACACTTAAAGCATTCCATTGACGTAAAAATGCTGTTTCCATTATGAATTTTTAAACTCTTAACTCTTAACTTTTAACGCTGTTAAAAAATCTTTTAACATAACGGAATCTTTCGGATCGCATGCCAAAAGTAGCAATTAAAATGCCGGCAGGCTCATTAATATCAACTATACATTACCTAAAAGTCATCCGGGCTGTGTTAACTAGTAGAAAATATCTAAAAAGCTTGTTAAAATGAAAACAACGTACAGTCCACCTAGAGTCTGCAGTGCGCCGGTACGATTTCACCCGTTCGTAGGAAAACATTTCAGTCGGTGTTAGGGTGCCGAGAACACTCGACCTTGCAGACATTCAACACCATTACCCTAAAGTGACTTCGCATACCGAATTTAAAATTTAAGATAAGAAATATGTGACGCGTGCTAACACGCGATTCCCAAAAGTTTAAAATAGTTATGACTCCGATTGAACTTTCACGGAAAGTTTAAAAAGTGAAGCGATGATCAAAGAAACTTATCAAGGATTGTTCCTGAGTTTCGTTTCCCTTTCCTTTTGCTGTCAACTGACGGAAACTATGGCAAAGAGCGCGAGCAGATATATAGGTGAGTGTTAACATTATTATAGCGAACGAAGTTAAGCCCGGACAAGTTTAAAGTTAATATGAAACTGGAGTAATGTTGAAACAATTTCAACAAAGCACTCTTGAGTTACTCTTTAGTTTGCTTAGCTGTTTGGAAACACAAATTGGGCTAAAATATATTGGATGTTATATTATCGTAGTCTTCATGTCTTGTTTATCTAAAATAACGTTCAGTAAACACAAGATGCAAATCGTGCCAAACTCAGTAGCTACTTTGTTTGAGAAACTTATTTAAGCATTATTCATGAGTTTTGTTTTTCTTATTTTTAGCTTATAACTTGTTTAGATAATTTATTGATAAGGAGAAAAAAAATGTTTTATCTAGTAAACAATGAAGCTAGAACATCTCAGTTAACTTCACTTAGTTTTATTTTTAGTTTCAGCTATTTCAAACAAATGACTGATTAATTTATAGAATTAGGCGTTACTTTGCGGAGAACCATAATACAAAAGTAATAATAAAATTATTTTGCTATAATCCGCGATACAGTAAATAGAAAATATATATAGTGTTTAATGTATAGTGGACTATCAGTATTTTCATACCCGATACGTGCAGGATTCGTAAAACTGCAAAACTGCTTTGCGATTTTCTCGTGGAGTCTATCTCCTGATGATGCTTCGGTTGCGGGGCGAAACGATTGTTGAGTTTGTGATAGTGAACGTGTGTAGTGCTTGTGTATTGTGGTGGAAGTGGTGGAGGTTTGTGCATGTGTTTTTACGAATCCTGCACGTATCGGGTATGAAAATACTGATAGTCCACTATACATTAAACACTATATATATTTTCTATTTACTGTATCGCGGATTATAGCAAAATAATTTTATTATTAATTGACTGATTACTTACGAACACTAATATCCTATATATATTTCAATGCTACTCGTATCTTTATTAATGATTTTTAATAATCATTAAAATTCCCTGCAGCTTACAAATTATGCTTTAAAATTAGTATATGTTATAGTTATAAACCAAGATCCTGGATATTTGGTTTATCTTGGTAAGTCCCTTGTGGATTATTCATCCTACGTAACATTGGCGTAATAATGGATGCTAAGTTTGCACCCCCGAAAGCCATACATCAAAAATTTACGGGAATGATAAACTAAGACAATTATTATATATGATATTTGGTATATATATTAATTTCCTAGACTCATCAGACGTTGAATAATTAGTTTCATCGATCTTAATTATATAAATCAATGAAAAGTATTTTCTATCTAGATTTACTTTTTGCCCGTAATTAGAAATCATTATAAATGCTATTAGTGATAATGTGGCTATGGCGATAATGTCTGTCCGTATGCAAGACAAAACTACGAGACCAATCCAAATGCGGCGAGGTGTGCGACAGGGAGATGTCATCTCCCCGAAGCTGTTTACCACTGCATTGGAAGATGTCATTAAGCTTTTGGAGCGAGCTATGCTCGGAGTGTCTCTACGTGATCAAATCAGAAATGAGGAGATCCGTAGAAGAACTAAAGTCACCGACTTAGCTCAGCGTGTCGCGAAGCTGAAGTGGCGATGGGCGGGACACATAGTGCGGAGAACCGATGGGTACTGGGGTCTTAAGGTGCTGGAATGGCGACCCCGCACCGGAAAGCGCGTCGGTAGACCCCCTACGAGGTGGACAGACGACCTCAAAAAGGTCGCAGGGAGCCGCTGGATCCAGACGGCGCAAGATCGTGTGGTGTGGCGATCCCATGAAGAGGCCTATGTCCAGCAGTGGACGTCCATCGGCTGAAGAAGAAGAATGTGGCTAACCAGTTATTAATAAATAAGCGATAACTATTGTACCCTTATGCAAAATCATTTGGCACTACAGTAGCTTTGGCAATATTGTGGTAACTAGCTTCAACCTTGGCCTCCAAAGCTAGAACATTGAACAATCAAAATAGAATCTCAAAATTTTAGTTTGCGATAACACATATTGCATCATTCCAATGAAGATAACTGCGTATTTTTTAGATTTTAAATGTATGATAACCAACTAAAACAATATTTAATAATAAGTGAGGCATAATAAAAGCCTCGAAAAAGCTTTTAATAAATAAAAGCTTTAAAAAAAATTTCATGTCCGTATTAACAGTTGAGGAGTTCCCTCGTCTGGAGTCAATCCGATCAGCAGCATCAGGTCATACTTATCATAAACGTGCATAGTCATCGGGACTGCATTAGTAATTAAAATTTTAGCTCAATCGGACACCAGGAAATGGCTCAAATTTAATTTGCAAGATTCAACTTTCACATACATACCTGGCAAGTTAAATGAAAGCTTTTAAAAATACCTAAATACATCCGCTTACTATAGACCTCATAAATAGATCAATTTAACTAAAGAGATCTTGCAATCTAGGGTTTCAATAGCTTCTGCTAACCCAAAAGTAATAATAAAATTATTTTGCATTTCGCCCCGCAACCGAAGCATTATCCAAACAAACATTGTTATATAGTAATCGGTCAACCCCACCATTGCACGTGCAACAAGTTCAAGTTCAAGCTTGTGGAGTCTATCTCCTGATGATGCTTCGGTTGCGGGGTGAAACGATTGTTGAGTTTGTGGTAGTGAACGTGTGTAGTGCTTATATTGTGGTGGAAGTGGTGGAGGTTTGTGCATGTGTTTTTACAAATCCTGCATGTATCAGGAAAAAACGGACAGTCCACTATACATTTAGCACTATATATATTCTCTTTTTACTTTATAGCGAATGATAGCAAAATAATTTTATTATTACTTTTGTATTATTGATCTCCGCAAAGTAACGCCTAATTCTATAAAAAGCTTTTGCTAAATTTGCTTATCCATAACTTGTATCTCTATAAATCGCAGAATTAAATAAAGCTGCTATGAATAAGACTTTCAACCATAAATTTCGGACTTTTACTATCCTACTGGGCATAGGAATTCTCTCACCCTTTTTAGAGGGTTGGAGGAGAAGGGTTGGAGTTAAGACCCAGCAGGTTACCCCAGAGCTGTGATAGCTCAGCGGCGAGAACGTGCGACTCTTTCGAGGGGAACACGAGTTCAAACCCGGGCAGGCACCAATGAGTTTTTCTATTAAAACTCATGTGTCTAATTGATAATTGCAATTTATCACACGCTATTCGGTGAAGGAAAACATCGTGAGGAAACCTGCATATCTCTAGAGAATTCTAAAATGTAACCTACCAATCCGTATTGGACCAGCGTGGTAGGTCTTAGCACCGACCGTTCTCTACAGAAACGGAGAGAACGAGAAGAGCCTATTCCCAGCAGTGGGATTGTAACAGGCCGCTACTTAACTTTTTTTTAAGTTACATTGTGAATTGATAGATTACACAAATCTCCAGAAGTTTCTAAAAATAAAGAGGCTTCCTCGCCGAAAATCGTGCGGTTAATTGCAATTATCAATTTGACACATAAGTTTTAACAGAAAAAGCTTATTGGTGCCACGCTGGTTTGAACCCATTACCATCTCGAGAGTAGCACGGTCTCACAGCTGTCTTCAACCATGCCCGTTATAATATTATAATTATTTAATAGGAAAATGCTCTGGATCTTAAAAAGTACGATATTTTAGGTATTAGGGGTAATATTAATAAATCATTTCTATCGATGTTCACGAGTTATGGAACCACAAGTTATTAACAAAGTTTTGCAATTTAAATGTTGTTTTCCTTTTGAACATTTCTCATGAATGATATTCAATTTTATTGTAAAAGTTATAAGAAGTTCAATATATTTTTGTAATACTTATTTATCAATGAACAAGCTTTTGTCAATGATTTATATAGACAAGAATGGTGATAACCCGATGATACTATATATTGTGAGCTACTTATAGGCTTTTCTATTAGTTTTAAATGTCTTTTTGTATTGGACAGGGTATTATGGTTTTACAATTCGCTATATGCCTTAAAACGGGTACAGCATTATGTTAAATCAGATTTTCCAAAGAATATTGCCGCCATGTTAGACAAATAACAACTTGAAGCAAAGAACAACCACAATGTAGAAGAAAGGTATAGGCAATCATAGACTAAAAGAGGTTGAAAAGGAGTCAGTAGAAGCGTGTTATGTATAGCAATAGCTTTTATCCACATAATAAATCCGAAAGTCTTTCTGTTTGTCAGTTACGCTTCGGTTAATCTATTCTAATATAAAGCTGAAGAGTTTGTCTGATTGTTTGAACGCGTTAATCTAAGGATCTACTGGACCGATTAAAAAAAATCATTGAGAGTAAGATAGTTCATTTATCAAGGAAGGCTATGGACTATATAACACGCTGAGATGAATAGGAGAGGAGCAGCAATAAAAAAAATTTCGAAACCGGCAAAATTTAAAGCTTTACCTTAGCGTTCGCTAAGTAAACGGTGAAAGTTATTTAAAAATCATGTACTACAAAATTGTTCCCCTCTAAAAGTTCTAAATAAAAGTCCGCGAAAGCATTTGTTTAGCTTTTAGGCTAACCCACTTAAACCATAATTAATATAAGTATTACGTTTTACTCAAATAATAAGACT
This sequence comes from Morpho deidamia, assembly GCA_947086505.1. NCBI lineage: Eukaryota > Metazoa > Arthropoda > Insecta > Lepidoptera > Nymphalidae > Morpho > Morpho deidamia. The sequence goes on from CAMTZC010000010.1 coordinate 12,362,167, forward strand.
GCAGTCCACGCGAACGAAGTTGCGCTTAACAGCTAGTATATTATAATATATAGGATAAAATCTCCCATTTTCCCTTCTGCAATAGAAAATGAATACTTTGACGACATTTAAACACTAAAGTCGACGCGTGTAAAGTTTATAATTACTATTTTAATACAAAATTTTATAAAAATCAATTAAAAAAATAATAATTTCTACTAATACAACATAAAACCAAACTATGACGTCACGTAAGATTTTTATCTGATTATCAAAAATTGCCTCAGCCAACGAATAACTTGGCCATACAAAATGGCAGCGTTGCCAGAATTTCGAGCACGTTTTACTGCTGGTAGATAGCACTTTGCTGTAATATCGATCTTAAAAATATACCTTTCTTGAAAAGATCGCGGCATGAATGATTAACTAAATAAACAATATGAATATCAAATATATTACTAATAAATATTTCCGCTTTAAGCTAGCAGATAGATAGAGTTTAATATAATCGAAATTTATTGATTACGATGTGATGTGGCTATATTTCAAGATAAAGCCAATAAGGGTGATCTAACTGTTTCTGTTTTTTATGTATGATTAGACAAAAATGAAGTAAACGACTTTCATCTTCAAATCGCAAAGCTATGCAATTTTGTCGTGATGCTTCGATTGCGAGGCGAATCGATTTTTGAGTTTGTGATAGTGAACGTGTGTTATGCTTGTGTATTGTGGTGGCGATGGTGGAGATTTGTGCATGTGTTTTTACCAATCCTGCATGTATCGGGTATCAAAACTGATAGTCCGCTCTATATTTAGCATTATATATATTTCCTATGTACTTTGTCGCGGATTATAGCAAAATACTTATAATATTATAATCATATAAAATAAATATACAACTAAATACAAGGTCTCTAAACGTGATCGAAGCAAAACTAGACTTCAATTTTTACCTGCTTCTAACACCTTGCTTGTTTATGTCTATTAAGTTCCAAACATACGCTGTATTTGAAGCACTTGCTATCGTAAAATTGTGATGCCGTGTGGTATTCGGCATAGAATAGACCACTCTCCTTTCTTACAGAGGTGTCGTAAGAGGCGACTAAGGTATGTGCCGTGTGGTATCTGGCTGCATAGAATAGACCACCCTCCTTTCTTCCCGAGGTGTCGTAAAAGGTGACTAAGGTAAGTTGACGTCAGGCAGGCGGCCGGTCGTAAAATACGTAGCCAATTCATGCAACAACATGTTTCTAACATGTTGTTAGAAACATGTTGTGTGGTATCCCGTTGAATAGAATAGATCATCTTATCGTACTGAGGTGTCATAAAAGGCGACTAAGGTAAGTTGACCCACTGTGTGGTATTCCGTTGAATAGAATAGACCACCCTCATACCGTACCGAGATGTTGTAAAAAGCGACTAAGGTAAGTTGACGCCAGGCCAGCGGGCGGTCTTAAAATAACTAGCCAAAACATATAACAACGTTTTTAAAACATGTTGTGCCGACCCCTTTTAGAGTGGGATAAGGGCAGGAGAATGATGAATGATGATGCTATCGTAAAATTGTGCTAATAATTAGCAAACACACGTAATAACCAACAATATAGTACCATGTAAAGTTATGGGCTAACGTATAAATAAATCTAAGTATAAATTTTTTATTTTGTATTAACTTAATATTTGAAAAGCTTAATCGGCAATCTGTTGTGCTTATATCGTAACTTGAAATCCCTTTTCAAATTTCAACTCACATGAATGAGTAATATTTAATAACGATCCTATAAACTTTTCGAAGGATTTGTAACATATAGAACATTAACTTCGGTTCAGCTTAATTGCAAGTCTGGAATGAGCTTTTCAACTTAATATATGTACTTTATAATGACAGTTTATAAAATGTAGAGGGTCTAGCTTTCCGCTAGCGAATTAGTACATAGAATTCTGTAGTATCCAAATAAATATGTGACCAATCAAATTACATAACATTTATGCCAGATTTCATCTTTGCTATGCTATTCAAATCAAATCAAATGTAAATAATCTTTATTTAAATAAGCTCTTTCAAGCACTTTTAATTCGTTAAAGATCAATATGATTAATGAAGCTACAACTCTTACCTAGAAGCAAATTACAAGGCAGTCAATCGTTTTAAACATTTATTAATTGAATAAAAAACATACGAGCCTTGTTGTCATCATCATCCTGCCCTTATCCCACTTTAGGTGGGGTCGGCACAACATGTTACAAACATGTTGTCATATGATTTGACTATGTATTTTACGACCGGCCGCCTGCCTGACGTCAACTTACCTTAGTCGCCTTTATCGCCGGATACCACACGGCGGTCATAAGTAAACCACCCGTAAGATCCGTATCCCATTGCTTTTCAAGAGAGACGCTTTAATGCGGATTGGTGAACTCCTTTAAAAATAAAGTAGCGGCCTGTAACTATCCCATAACTGGGCAAAGGCATATCTTTGCTTTTATAGGATAGGAAAAGACCTATCATGCTTCTCCAATACAGATTAGTAGGTTACATATACCTCAGGAATTCTACTGAAACATGCAATTTCCTTAAGATTTTTTCCTTTACCGAAAACATGCGATAAATTGTAAATATTAATCATCTTTCTTTGACAATATCTTTTTAAACTTAACAATTGATTTATATAATTTATAAATTTATGCGTTACTTTATGGAGGTCTGTAATACAAAGGCAATGAAATATTATTTTCGTATACTCCAAGATAAAAGAAAATATCTTCTTCGTCGTATCACTCTTGTCAGAGCGGTCGTGGTCATCATGAAGTAACTTGAGGGGCAGATGTTATTCGCCTCACGAGCATACGCCACCTATCTCTGCTAACTGATAGCCTGGCACATTCGGGCTAGGGACCCCCACTGGAGCCATAATTTGGTCGGTCCAGTGTGTGGGAGGACGAGGAAAAATATGTAACGCTAAATGTATAGTGTAGTATCCGTTCTCATGCCTGATAAATGCAGAATTCGTAAAAACTCAAATACTACCCACCACCAATAACACAATAATACACAAGCACTGCACAAAACCACCATCACAATTTCAACGATCGTTTCGCCCTATAACCGAAGTACCGTCAGGAGATAGATTCCACGACAATATCGTAAAGCAAGTTTACAATTAAATTAACTAGATATTGTAGACCTGACGTAATGTTCATTATAGTACACCTTTGAAGCAGGTCAATCACACAGAAATGTTCTTGTTGCTTGCTTGTAAATCTTTATCTGTTTCAACAAACTTTCCCTTAAGCTTCGTACATCCGCAAAACTAAGATACAGCAATGGGACAATCGCATTATTTACTTTTTATTGTAAGATTATTGGATGAAATAACGTTATCATGATCTATGGATATGGATATATGGATATGGATATGGATATGGATATATGGATAGTGCTGACGTTCTTTGGATAGTAAGTCCATACTAAATTATAAATCAGAATTATGTTGTAACTAGCAACGTCATCATCATCCTCCTGCCCTTATCCCACTCTAAGTGGGGTCGGCACAATATGTTACAAGCATATTGTCATTAGATTTGGCTACGTATTTTTACGACCGGCCGCCTGCCTGACCTCAACTTACCATAGGCGTCTCTGACGACACCTCGATAAGAAATGATGTAGGTCCATTCTACTCAGCCGGATACCGCACGGCGGGTAACTAGCATCTAGCAACATCATCTTAACAAAAATATAAAACACCAATCAGAAATTTATATATGTATGAGTGTCGATATATAACGTTAATATGTGCATTATTTTAACTCACATTATTAGTAGTTATGGCACCACCTATTTTTTATTTCCTTATACAGGAATAATTTGACTACCACTGTATGAAATAAACTTTGTTTTATTAAGTGAGCGCTTTTTTATATCGCGTCTTCCGTAACGTGTATACAAGGTACTATAAACATTAACAACATATATATATCGAATTTGGATTAATGTACAAAAAACTCTCAGTATTCAATCGTGCAATCAAAATTATTTCCGAGTCGTTGTAATGAACGCATCAATGTGAGCGAGGCCTTAACTTCAACGGGTAAAAGGTAAGTGAAACTGTTTGGAAGTTACGCCCTCAACCGCACAAGGGTCACAAATCCTGCTCTTGTCTTTGGCAGAGATCTCGGCTCACTAGAAATGGCATGAAATCGGTTTATAGCCCTACTTGAATATAAATTAGTCTCTTGATTGACGCTATATTGGATTTGTTTTTCTTTTGTAATGAAACGGTGACACAAGCAAATGCATTTAGTTCAGTGTTTTGTAATCGTCGTAAAATTAAATTATATCTAATCCTACACAATCAAAGCACCCTGATATAACCACAGTTCTAAGAACATTTTTTAAGTAATAGCATTTATAATATATGTATTAAAGTAATAGCATTTATGATAATAGAACCAAAAAAATAAAAAGGACAAAAAATTTAGTAACACAATGATAAATAATGTTTTATTTAAAAATGAAGCGGAATAGTAAAAAGAAATAGATATAGTAAGACAACGATATTTCTTTTTTTACACTTTATTTGTGGGTTAAGGTCTCCATCCCACTTCTGAATGTAAATTTTTCCTTTACTTATTCAATAAGTAAGAAACAATTTTCTCAAAATTCAATCCATTTAGTCTCTTTCAAGAACTCAATGACATTGACGGCGAAAATGATATCTTTATATTGACCAATTATATGAAGGAGGTTGTATTTGAAACATGTTGTAACAATAGATTTACTATTAAAAGAAGGCTTATACAGAAAGCCTACTATACTATTGAGGATTACTTAGACGATAAGAATGCGTGGATATAGCCACTCTTCGACCCTGTACAAGACCTTAATAACTACATACATGTAACTAGTAATAAGAATTATTCTTTGAAAAGAGCAACCGGCGAGTTTTTTGTTGGCTCTTCTGGGTAGGAACAGCTTTCCGAACCAGCAGTAGATGTTGACGATTCAAAAGTACTAGTTTACAAGTTAACTTGAATAAAGTATATTTTTAATTTTTAATTTAAAGCGCTAGAGCTGCAAAAAATGCTTTTGCAAAAAGTTGCTAGTCTTATCATCCATAATGAAGTTAGAATAAAAGAAAAACTAAAGACATCATTTCGTGACTTAATTTGTCTGTTCAGTGTTCATGCATGTTTGGTTATTAAAATATGTATAAACTAAAATAAAGGCTTGTTTTTTTATATGTAAAGGAATAGGCTAATGAAGCTAACTTTTCTCCTTGAGATGTATTGCTGCTACAATGCCATAGTGCTCCAACTTCACAGGCTTTTCAACTATCTGTGTGCCCAATTTTATTCAAATCCGTTCTACTTCTCGCATCGTTTTCTCAGTGATGAGAATCGTGGTTCTCTAAGATAGAACACTGTCAATGGAGGTTTCGCCATTTAGCCCCTATTCTCCGCCGTATGAAGAGCACAATAAAGGGGGCTGTTGAGAGCTTCCTTAACCTGGTAGGACCAACGTTTTGGGCTACGTCCACGTGGTCTCCTTCCTTCGACACTACCTGTGTAATTGAATCCGTTATTGAAACTAATTACATTAAATTCTATAACAGTATAAATTCGCTCATCATTTCTTTACTTCAAATAATTTGTACAAAATGAGAAAAATATTTTACACCTTTTTAAAGTTCTAAAGGATTTTTACCCAGTTATTTCTAGCGCAACGTAATAAAAGCACGACAAAGAGAAAAACGTTCAACAGATACTTTAGCGTCCAACTAAGGAATTCTTTGGAAAGTAGTTAAAGATAAATTATAAATGTTTATTTTAAAGGAAATACTAGAACATCTCTTAATTATGAGCGACCTAATGTTTTTTTTTCTATTTACATAACTCGCTACATTTTTACAAAAACGTTGTTAAAAATAAATAACTAAGAAGTTTTTAAACGCCTCTAAGAACGTTTTTTCTGTAACTATAAGGATATTCTGTAAGTTTTTCATTTATTTAACATTTTTCATAGTAATAAATAATAATGAATAAATAATAAATATATTGGCTGAACGGTAGGATCATAAACTAGGACTAAAGCGTCGGCAGTTCAAATCCCATGTAGTTTTATGAAACTTATATGCATAGGTTATACTTACATATAACAAAGAGCTATTCTGAAAATAAAAACATCAAATAAGTATATATTTTTGCAGAATTAATGGGAAATGTGTGAACATTTTGCCATGATTTCGATCGGGAGGAGACCGTTGCCTAACCGTGATATGGCAAGAGACCGCTAAACCCTCATGTAATTTCACACGTTTGAGATTCTTTTAAAATGACAACTCACATAATTTTTCTTTCACGCTATAAAATCCCGTCAGTTTTATAATGACTACTCACTCCTAGGCACTCCTAGTTTTTAGGCTAGGTTTTACCACCAGCCCTTTACTGCACATCGTCGTAAAGCTTGCTCTAGCCGCATTTAAAACATCCTTAGGATATTTCCGATGTTTTTAAAGCTTCTGCGCTTTTGGCTTATTCACTTACAACCATTATTCTGTATTCAAAGTCCCGCTTATCAGAAAAACACCAATTTACAGCACAGTAAATATTTTTATTTCACTTTTAACACTTTTATCGGTCAACTAGCATAGTTTCCACTTAGACAATTAATCACCTCGATGGTTCTCCAACGACTGGCCGAGCTCCTGATGCAATCATCAAAACCACTGTTCCAACCCCACCACTCTCAATCCCTTCACCGGAAAGAGTGAGGGGGTCGAGTAGTACTGCCATTTAAGAAAAATAAAACTACCTTTTATAAAATTATTACATTCAAAACTATCTTTTATAAAATTATTACATTCGGCCATCCTACGAAATGTGTAGCCTCCTGGCACACTAAAGACATCAGGAACTCTGCCAATAAATTACTTACTAAATAAAGTTACTTATTATTATTATGAAGCTAATAGAATAAAATCTTAATTTAATTTTAATTTAAACAAGCACAATCTCATAAAGTTATCTATTTAGCCTAAATTTAAATATATACTCTAAGGTAGCTTCTGTACATTTTGAAAGATTTAATGTTACTTAAATTATACAGTATTTTGTACTAATGCATTTAGGTATACATACACTATGATATTTACAAATAAATGAGTTACAAACATTATAGATGTTAATTTTCACATAAGTATATGGAATAACACAAAGTTAATTATTTTAATCTGAATAATTATTTTGTTTTAAGATTAAACAATGACATTATTGTTTGCCTACTTCAATTTTCTATGTGTAGTAATCAATATTGAATGTAAATTCGGAATAACTGGCAAAGTTTCTGTCTAGTAGTACTCATCTTTATCACTACAAGAAGATGAACCACTTGTTTCACTATCATGCACTTCTAGAGCTTTCACATTAATCCAGGGTCGAATTCTATCAAAAGCTATTACAGACTCATAAGGCTTACCTCTCTTAGGAAAACCTGGAATATCCGTTACTTGATAACGATCATTTCCTAACGCTTGAGAAATTTTAAAGGGGCCGACAAATTTAGATAAGAGTTTAGTACTCTTTCCATCATTACCGTAATTATTTCTTAAAATCTTAACTAGATCACCAGCTTTGTATTTAGGTGCCGGAGCCCGATTAGCGTCATGTCTACGTTTTTGAATATTCTGGTCCTTTTCTATATTTGTACTGATAATACTTCTTACACAATCGACATCGTCGTGTGTGCTCTCAATTCCCATTTTGTTCGCGAGATTATCACGCATTCGAATGCCAAATAACGCTTCAGTTGGAGTCTTTTTAGTGGTTGTATTAATTGTGTTATTAACACCCCACTGAATTTTACCCAGTTGCTTATCCCAGTCACGTTCATTACCATTAAAATTTTGAGCAGCTAAAGAATTGAGTATAACTTGATTATATCTCTCAGCTTGACCATTGGCTCTGGGACAAGCAACCGCGTTCAATATGTGCTTAATGCCATGTTCATCACAAAAAGCTTTAAAAGCTGACGATGTAAAAGAGGTGCCACGATCTGACACAATTCTTGCTGGCAACCCAAAATCAAAAAACATATTTTGAAGAACCTTTATTGTAGTTTTTGTTTTCGTATTTTTGACTGCTCGCACGAATACGTATTTTGTGAAACCATCTACAATCGTTAGAATGTGGGTGTTACCATTCTTGCTCCTAACGAAAGGCCCCAAGTGATCGATATGTATAGTATGAAACGGTATAGATATCTTTTCTATAGGGAACAAATGACCGCTTTTCTGCCGAGATGCACTGTCTTTGTTATATGCACAGTCAATGCAAGCGCCCACATACTTCTTCACAAAGCGCCTAAGCTTGGGGAACCAGTACTGACTTTGAACTTTTTCTAAAGTCTTAGTATAGCCAAGATGACCGATGTCATCATGGCTAGCTTTACATATTTGCCATCTAGCATTCCGTGGAACAACCAAACGTATTCCGCCATCAAGTTTCCTATACACGGTACCATTTTTCACTTCATAATTACTCCTTATTTCTTTACATTCTTTGTCTTCCTCGGGTTTAAGAATTTTAAAAATCCGAACAATATCAGGATCTGCTAGTTGTAAAGTAAGAAGCCAGTTTTCCTGTTCTATTTTATAAATATTGACACATGGATTATCATCTGCTGTACTGGATAGTGTGATGTTTCTACTGAGAGCGTCGACATGTGACATTTTGACGCCAGTACGATATTCTATGTCAAAAGTAAATTCAGATATTTGTAACCACCACCTTGCTATCCGCGGCAGCAAATCTCTTTTTGTCAGGGTGGTTCTAAGGGCCGCGCAATCTGTACAAATTTTAAAGTGTATACCCATCAAGTATACTCTAAATTTCTTCAAGGAGCACACGACAGCCAGTGTTTCGAGTTCATAGGAATGAAGATGCTTTTCCTCAGGTGTGGTCTGCCTGCTAAAATAGGCAACTGGTTTTAATACTCGCGTTTCTTTTTGCCACTGCATTAGGATCCCTCCAATGCCAAGAGCACTGGCGTCAGTGTGTAATTCGGTCTCCAATTTAGGATCATAAAGAGCTAAAACAGGCCTGTCTACAAGTTTTTCCTTGAGCATCGAAAACGCCTTTTCTTGTTCCTTGGACCACAACCAGGCAGAATCTTTTTTTAGCAGATAAGTTAATGGTCGGGCAATCAATCCATAATCTTGGATGAACTTGCGATAGTATCCCGTGAGGCCAAGAAACTGGCGCACTTCGTGAACATTACGAGGTGTTGGAAATGCTTTGACAGCTTGAGTTTTTGCGCTACCGGGCTGTATACCTTCTGCAGATACCTCATATCCCAGATAGTCGACTTTAATATCGAAGAAACGGCATTTTGACAATTTCAAAGTCAAGCCAAATTCTCTCAACAATTTCAAAATTTCTTCAAGTCGTTCAAACATCTCATGCGTATTCTTAGCAGGTATCAACACATCGTCTAGATATGCTAAAGCATATTCGTACCTTTTGCTTCCAAGGATCTTATTTATCATCCGCTGAAAGACAGCTGGAGCATTTGCCAGCCCGAAGGGCATCCGTTTAAATTCGTAGTGCCCATCGGGCGTGACGAAACCCGTAAGATGTTGACTGTCCTTAGCCATAGGCACTTGGTAATAACCAGAAGCAAGGTCAAGAGTTGTGAAATAAGCGTTTCCGCTGAGATTCGAGACCTGATCTTCTATCAAAGGGAGAGGGAAACGATCTTTTACTGTTTTATTGTTAAGAGCTCTGAAGTCTACGCAAAGTCTTTGTTCACCAGTTTTCTTCCTCACCATAATGATTGGACTTGAATAACTGGAATTAGACTCTTGAATTATATCGTTTTGCAGTAATTCATCAATGGTCTCCCTCACTTGCTCTCTCTCCGAGTGTGACAATCGGTAAGGGCGATATACGATTGGTCTATTATCTGAAAGTTCAATGTGCATCTCCATGTCCTTCACACAACCTATTTCTTTTAAATTGGTTGCGAAGCAATCTCTGTATTCTTGTAATAAAGTGTGTAACTTATTTACGACGTCTTCACTCGCATTTTTCCCCAATCTAATGTCTTCTTTTTGAAGGGGCTCAAAATCTTTGATTTCAGCAGTGATCCTATTGACCTGATAAGAGTTTGATTCTACTAAAGGAACTGCCCGGGCTATCAAAGTATCCGCTTCAAAGGTTATGCTACCAGTTGCCAGGTTACTAATAACCAAATCCCCTTTTCCGTCTTTTAAATTGTAAGCACCCTGAAACAAACTAAACTCTCGACCAGGTTCTGCAGTACAATATCCTTCAATAAAAACATCTCCACTGAAGTTGATGTCTTTGGTATAGACAGGAATAGTCTTTGTATGTAAAATTTGGGTTGTGTTTGTAACGAAAAGTTTAATCGGATTGTCATTACTTTCAATATTGAATGGATTGCAGTTCGGACTTTTGTAAAAAGTTAAATGAGTACTATCCTTTAATACGGTTATAAATGATAGCTCGGTAAAGTTCTGTCCTATGATCAAAGATGTTGGCATATATTCATCATCCACTACAAGCACAGTGATCAGTGCCTCAACCTCATCAATTCTGACGGTGACATGAGATTTGTATAATGGATGAATTGCCGATTTCCCGAAACCTCTCACTACAGGCAATTCATCAAAGATCTTAGACAATTGTAAGGAAGCCGCGTCGCTTTGTTTGATAAGGCTGCATTCACTCCCGAAGTCTACGTATGCTTTTAACAGACTGTCATCAACAAAGATGTTCTTATAAAATTTTTCATTAGTTCTACTCGATACGTCAATTTTTAGAGTTTTCTTTTCTGCGGATTCATCACGCGTCGATATAGACGTTGTTGCCATTGCTGATCGTGGTACATAAGGGCGTAACCTACAGTCATCATTATCATGTCCAATCCTATGACAACGTTTGCATTTTACGATGGGACTAGGGCATTTATAAAATGGATGCCCTTTTTGTTTGCAGTTGAAACACGTAATCGCGGAGCTATCGTTTGGAGCTGTATTAGGATTATTGTGACTAACAAATCTTTTATGATTGCGTTCTCGGTTACTATTTTGATTAGATGGAGGTAGTTGTACGCGTTGAGTACTTAAAAAGCTTAATAACCCTTCAGGTTCTGTACATCGAAGGGTCTGTGCACCACTTTTGATAGACACGTCACTAATACCATGAATTATGCAATCGACAGCCTTTTTGCCAGTTATTTCGCATCTACTTAATAGACAAAGCTTATCATAAAAATATTCACGGGGACTTTCGTCACTTCGTGAAGTCCTGTTTAACATTTCCTCCAGAAGGCGACCATAATTTTCCTCGCTCGGAAAGGCCTTCAAGAGTTTTTCCTGCCATTCACTCCATGAGAAAACTACTGTAGGCAGAGCCTCAAACCATTTCTTGGCCAAACCAGTGAGCTTTTGCAAAGAAAAATGGACAATTTGTTTTTCATCCCACCCATATATGGCGGCACATTCGTTGACTTTTTTTAGCCAAGATTCAATGGTTTGAGACCTGTTTGCAGGGTCAAATTCCGGCACAACATTATTTAAGTTATTGTTATTAAATGAATTCCTACTTGTCTCTCCTTTGAAGTTAGCTAGCAGTTTCAAAACGTCATCTGTAGTCAATCGTTTCGATGTTTTACGCCTCCTTCGTGGCGGAGGAGTATCCTCACTTGACGAAGTTAAAGTGGATGACGTCGAAGGAGCTCTTTTCCTCTTTACTTTCCTATGTTTTCCGTGCTTACGCTTCCTTGGTGGAGTCGTAGGTGGCGTACCTACAACTTGATCATCGTCTGACGGCATATCTAAATGTATTAAATCACTAGAATCCTGTCTGAATCTCTCTTATTTACATCAAAGTTCACTCGTTTCCCACAGTCCAGCGAGCATCATTGCTCACTCAATCATTATCCAGCGTACATCATTGTTCGCTCAATCATTATCCAGCGAACATTCATTGTTCGCTCAATCATTATCCAGCGAACATTCATTGTTCGCTCATTCATTATCCAGCGAACATTCATTGTTCGCTCAATCAGTATCCAGTGAACACTTTGTTCACTCAATCATTATCCTGGAAACAAAGTTTTCCACAGTTTAATCGTTCAAAGCGAGTAATTCCAACGAATATTAATACCAAAAAAGGATTGTAGTACAAATATCACGTAAAACGTTTCAATTCAAAATAGGTAGTATAAATGTACATAAATTAATTGAAAATAAGAGTAAAAATCACATTTAATACTTTATAAATAACTCATAGTTACTCATTATACTCACTATAGTAACTCAAAATATTTTTAATCATTATTAATGTGATTACTATCACATTATACTTTTATAATATAAATATTTCAATATATCATAATCTTTAATTTATAACAAGCCGTCAGACTACATTCACATTACACTATACATTCATTATACATTCATTTATGTCATTTTATTAATGACGATCTCAATAAAAAGTCTTATATAAAACTGTAGTAAGTATTTGTGCATTATCTGAGGGTAGCCTCGATCAAATGCATTGTTATGTAAAACTGTAATAAGTATTTGTGCATTATCGGAGAGTAGCCCCGATCAAATGCATTGTTATGTAAAACTGTAGTAAGTATTTGTGCATTATCGGAGAGTAGCCCCGATCAAATGCATTGTTATGTAAAACTGTAGTAAGTATTTGTGCATTATCGGAGAGCAGCCCCGATCAAATGCAATGCTATAGTGTCGTAATTGTGCAATATTGAAATTGAATAAAAATAAATTTTAACAAGCGTCACAGTTACTTTATATTTTAATGTAATTTTAACTAAAGTTAAAATTCTGAGGGCGTACATACCTGGAGTTTTATTCCCGCTTCTGAAGTATCAGAAAAACACCAATTTACAGCACAGTAAATATTTTTATTTCACTTTTAACACTTTTATCGGTCAACTAGCATAGTTTCCACTTAGACAATTAATCACCTCGATGGTTCTCCAACGACTGGCCGAGCTCCTGATGCAATCATCAAAACCACTGTTCCAACCCCACCACTCTCAATCCCTTCACCGGAAAGAGTGAGGGGGTCGAGTAGTACTGCCATTTAAGAAAAATAAAACTACCTTTTATAAAATTATTACATTCAAAACTATCTTTTATAAAATTATTACACGCTCAATTATGCCGGAATGTTCTTTTTTTAATATATGGGACAATTACACACACGGTCGTCCATCCCCAAAGCAAGTAACTTAATACTTGTATTACTTGTGTTATGGGTGACGGACAACTGGTAGACATACATATATAATTTTAAATACATACTTAAATACAAATACATACCCAGGCTCGAAGAACCAACAAATTTTTTATAGAAAATGTTTATAGAAACGGGCCAGTCAAAGTTCGGTATTGTTATTAGCATATTTTCTATTCTAATAAAATTTTATTTCTCCAAGACTATAAATACAAGTTTCAACTAATAAAATACTGCCTAAATCCCGATTACAGCATATAACAATAATAAGGCAACCGTACTGAGAGGACTTAAAGAATGAATTTCTTGAATCGCATAAACTATACAAATCTGAGCCACAGTATAAATATTTTGTGAACTCGACTCGAACTTTACGGTTTACGTACGGGTCACTCGAATCCTTTATGCATGGAGCAGTTGCCGGCACTTGTTTATTACAGTGGTAAATTTTATTTACGTATATGTAATTTACAACATACAACTATACTTAAATTTGAGCCATTGTGATTGGATTGATAAAGTAAATTCTTTTATTTCAAATTAAGTACTTACAAGATAGTTAGTTCTATAATATAAACGTAGCAGTACATAATGAAAAGTAGCAGAGTATAACGAAAAGTAGCAGAGTATAATGAAAAGTAGCAATCATAATGAGAAGTCTCCAAAATGGTTTCAGAGAGCCTCTATGTTCAGACCAAGATCAAATCACATACAAGTATCTGAAAAGGAGTGGAGGGATATACCTACATATCTAAGAAAGAGAAAAGACAAGAAATTGTATTTATTTCTATATAATATATCGGCTCTCAATACTAATCGAAGCAATATATGCATCTAATAACTAACTTGCAGAATTCATAAGACTGAAACTATCCAATTGAATGTAGCGATTTCGATTGATGTAATTCTTGACTTGCACCCAACCAAATTTTAACCAACGTACGTGAATATACTAAACCTTAATTATACGCTACCAAAATATAATATTTCAAACCTGATTACAAAAGTAACAATTATTATTTACACCAAATCAAACCGCACAAAAACGTTTCGCATTTCACGTGAAACCAAGTATTCCACGCATTTCGGTCATAGATTGTATTATTCAAGGACCGGACCGGAGCGTCTTCGATCTTGAGTTTATTTGTTTGCTAGACAATTGGATGGTAACCACTGAATTTGAATGTACCAAACGTCATATCCAATTGTTGTCTTGTATTATTGTACCTGTAGTACAATACAACAATACAATGTAACTTAGAGAGGATTCACATAATTAATTTATCCTAATAATGCTGTATTGCCGAGAATTTGTTCTAAATTTTCTACTGTTTCAATTGATTTTACGCACAAAACCGGTTAAGCAGAGTTAACGTCTTTCATACCACACGATCGCGTGATAGATAACCCTACATTTTAGAATCTAAACGTTCAGATATTTATTGAACCGTCTGCCCTGATCATTACCATTTAATTATGGAATATATCCACTTCCAGGGATATGTACTTATCTGTTCACGTAAAGTAACTCCAAGCATACTTTAGTCCATCGGCCGAAACGGATTTTAATCCTTCGCATAAAGTCCCCGCTATCCGAAAGGCGATTGTAATGGATATGGCGATTATATCGAACTCCCACCGACTAAAAGCCTGATTGTGCTTCACTATGCTGATGGTGGCAGAGATATTGCCATCTCCACTACCAGCAACCCAGAACCCTAAACCGCAGAGAGCGTAACTAATAAAGGTCCGATTTCTCTGAGCATCACTGCCCGTATTCCTCATAGAATAAGCCAAGAATTAGACAAAAATTCCAGGCCTAATTTTATTTGTTTCACAATTTCACTCATACTAAAACAAACAAACATTCGCCAATGTAAATATTTCGTCACCCTCCATCATACGGTTTACGCAAAGTCCGCTTGTGAACTCTATTATTCAAAAGCTCGTCCCAAGCCTTCATTAATTATGACGTTCCTCTTCATTTACTGGAAAATATCGCGTTTAGTTGTAAATTATTGAGCATGACACGAATCTTACATTATTTGACTGAATCCTCTTTATAAATGGCGCCCTACAATTTCTCATTAAGCGTTCAGTGAACATTGCGAGTTTATTCATAAATAATGTTTATTCAATTAATGTAATAGATAATTGATAAGAATACAGCACAAAAGTAATAATAAAATTGTTTTGCTATAATCCGCGTTACAGTAAATAAAAAATATATATAGTGTTAAATGTATAGTGGACTATCCGTATTTTCATACCCGATACGTGCAGGATTCGTAAAAACACATGCACAAACCTCCACCACTTCCACCACAATACACAAGCACTACACACGTTCACTATCACAAACTCAACAATCGTTTCGCCCCGCAACCGAAGCATCATCAGGAGATAGACTCTTTTATTATTTTATTATTACTTTTGTACAATTTTATTATTACTTTTGTATTATGGATCTACGCACAGTAACTCCTAATTCTATAAATTATTTAAAGAATACAGCAGTTTAAAAACACTTTCAAAAAAGGCTAATACAGAAATGCTATTGAGGATTACTTAGACGATAAGAATACGTGAATATAGCTACTCTTCGACCCTGTACAAGACATCAATAACAATATGTAACTAGTAATAAAATTTATATTTTAAAAAAAGCAACCACCGACTTTCTTGCTGGTTCTTCTCGGTAGGAACAGCTTTCCGAGCTAGCAGTAGATATTGACGATTCAAAAGCACGTGCTTACAAGTTTACTTGAATAAAGAATATGTTGAATTTTAATAATGCAGGCAATACACATTCATATATAAATACATAAAATTACTTGAGTACTGACCTAAAGAAAATCTACGCAAAGTCAAATGTGGAATATTAGTGACGCCTTACCCGCAAGATTAGTAAACTATACATACTATCAATCGCCACAACTGCACTAAACTAAACAGCACAGCACATATTCATAAAGACAATTAAGGGTCTTTTCATCAAATTTTCACTTCAAGGCTTATTTAATTCTCCGGCTTTTAAACTATCTCCATGACTAAAAAATCAACTCGATTAGTTCAGATGTGAAGGAAAGATAAAAAAACAAAAACATTTATATTATAAAAGTCATGAAATTATTTTGCTTTAACCCACGTTCGTTAAGAAAATCCATTTAATGCTAAGTGTAGGAAGCAGACAATGTTCTCATACCTTATACATGCAGGATTAGTTACTGCACGTATCACAAACACCGCCACCAACAACACACTACACACATTCACAACGACAATCTCAACGATAGTTTCACCTCGTAACCGAAGCATCTAAAGGAGATAGGATTCACGACAAAATCGCAATGCACATTTAACGTTTAAATGATTCTGTATGTTTGACTCAATATGGGTCTCTTGTTCGCTTTTTTACTCTAAACATTACAAAAATCACACCCAACATACAAAAATCGTACATTTGTAACATAAATGTATGTATAGACAAATAAATTATTAATGAAAAAAAATGTACGGTTAACGTACTTGTGTTTTGAGCCCGCAAAACATTACATAAATTACCCTCGGGTCGAGGGACAGAGTATAAAAAATATTTTGTTGACAGCACTCCTGAAAAACTTTAGGGACTGTGACATTGAAAATATCAAATAAAGCACGTGACAAAATGACCTAAACATGAAGGTAAGTCCTTCTACCTACATTAAGTCATCATCATTGTCCTGCCCTTATCCCACTCTAAGTGGGATACGGCACAACATGTTACAAACACAATGTCACATGACTTGACTAGGTATTTTACGACCGGCCGCCTGCCTGACGTCAACTTACCTTAGTCGCCTCTTACGACACCTCGGTAAGAAATGAAGGTGATCTATTCTACTCAGCCGGATACGACACGGCGGTTTCTACCTACATTAACTGGTATTTGTTATTAGAAACGTATTTACGTATATTACCCGGCAATAAATAATGCACATCGAGGCTAAGAGAGAATCGGCTAGATTATGCTTAATATAGCATTGTCTCTGTCGCACAGACTGACGAACCCATGTGTGACAGTGACAGCACTCTACGAAACCGAACTGGCTGGCTGTTTCGAACTGCTGCACATCGATGTGCATTATTTAATGCCGGGTACTATACCTACTTGTTTGCAAGTTTACTTAATTAAATGAAGAATTGAATTTGAATTTGAATTTTGAAATTATACACTTTATCATCATTCTCCTGCCCTTATCCCACTACAAGTAGGGTCGGCTCAACATGTTTTTACCATGTTGATACATGTTTCTTGTCTATTTTACTATCGGCCGCCCACCTGACGTCAACTTACCTTAGTCGTCTTTTACGACACCTCCGTATGAAATGAGAGTGTTCTATTCCTATCTACCGGGTTACACACGGCATTTTAACTTACCTTAGTCGCTTTTTACGACACCTCGGAAAGAAAAGAGGGTGGTCTATTCTACTTAGCCGGATACCACACGGCGGATCTATTTACCTTAGTTTACGTCACCTCGGTAACAAATGCTTTAACGATGGTTTCCGTATAAATTAAGTAGGTAATAAATTACAATAGATTATTAAGAATTTTTATTAATCTGTGAATATTATTAATTTATCGTAATTTTCTGAATTGTTTATTGAATGATTTATAGAAGCAGGCGTTACTTTGCGGAATTCCATATTAAAAGCAATATAACAGAACTAACTACTTTGCTATAATCCGCACGGGTTAAGTGAATGCATGCAAAGCCAATGTGTATGAAGCAGGCAAAATCTACGCACCTTATACATGCAGGACCAGCCACCACATTTTCAATTCAATTCTAATTTTGCAAAACATTTGCTAGAATGCGGTCATAAAGTGCCTAATGACCATTCATTTCATATTCTCCACACTTGTGATAAGGGACTCCGACTCAATACGTTAGAGCAACTTGAGATAATAAAAAATAACAATGGTCACTTAATTAACGAGCAAGTAAATGTATCTAATTCCGTTTTGCTACACGTGTTTGGAGGGGAGGGTATTGGTGGGAGTTGAACTATTTAAGATTGCTTGTATGGGTAGCGCGGCGCAGTACGATTTTTGTCGTGGAGCCTCTCCTCCTGATGATGCTTCGGTTTCGGGGCGAAGCGATCGTCGAGATTGTGATGGTGGGTGTGTGTGCTGCTTTTGTGTGCGTTGTTGCTGGTGAATTGCGCCTTGGGGTGCATGTGGTGGCTGGTCCTGCATGTATAAGGTGCGTAGATTTTGCCTGCTTCATACACATTGGCTTTGCATGCATTCACTTAACCCGTGCGGATTATAGCAAAGTAGTTAGTTCTGTTATATTGCTTGGAATTGTTTATTATTTGACGTACCAAGAAATATCTATGCTAGATACCAAATATATAAAGAAATATTTACTAACATGATCATTTGTAGTTAAACGTTTTAATATTTTGTAACAAATTTCCCTAGAGACCCAGCTCTAGTAGTGCAATGAATAATGGATAAGCTTAATTAATTATCAAATAACTTTATTGTACGAAATTAATTAATGCAGTCATAAACATGTTGCTAAACATTAGAAGTGCTTTTTGCAACTACTAGCTTCCAGCCGCGACTCTAACTGCGTGTTTATTAACTATAAGAGAATCTATTCAATTATATTAAGAAGAGCAACCGCCAAGTTACTTATAGAATTAGACAGCAGACGGTAGGTGGATCCATAATATTATATATATGGAAAATTATTTTGCTATAATCCGCAAAAAGCTTTGTGATTTTCGAGTTCAGTTCATTTACCATTATATGTATATGTTTTCTATTTACTTTATCCCAGATTTTGGAAAAATATTTTCTTATTACTCTTGTCAAATTACTTGATGAAACTCCTTGGTAGAAGCAGTTTTCCAGCAAAAGAGTTGACGATTCAAAAACACTTAATTAACAAATTTATATAAATAAAAAAAATTGGATTGGAATTTAAATTACAATTTCGATTACAAGTTCAGAAATACTATATTATAGTATAATATATTGTTATGAATGAAAGTTGGCAACACTACAATCTCGTGGCACCGTTCTCTTGGATTTTCGTTGTAGATGACCTGTACGATTATTAAACGCTCCCGCGTATAGATCGTGTTACAACCTGTCTTAGTTAAACAAGCAGGTGTAATTATTACTGTGTCGTTTTATTGTTGGTTAGGTAGATCCGCGAGTACCTAAATTAAGTGTTATTTGTTATTAGAATCTACCCTCATATTCGTGTGATTACTATAGTGGTGTTTGATGTTGTTCGGCCAGATCCGCATGTACCCATATTACGTTCCGTGTTATTAGAATCCAGCCTCGAATAGTTAATATTCGTGATAAGAGTAATCACTGAGTTTCTTGCCCGTTCTTTTCAGTCGATAGTAGCGTTCCGAACTGGTGGTAGAATCGTCCTGGTATAATAATTCCAAATTATATGAAACTTAACCTGTCAATACTTGTTTGGGCTGTTCCATATGTTGTAGCTGTGCGTTAGTCTTTGTTGATTATGTGAGAAAACTGAAATATATAAGTGAAATACCCGCCATTTCTAATAATATAGTATAGTATAGTATTTCTATACTACAGTATATTATTTCTACTATGAAACTATACTATAGTAAGTTCTCAACTTTGTATACTGGTATAGGTGATGAAGTGATGCTCGGATTCGGTGGTGCTGATATTTTTCGCAAAATTTAATTTAATTTAGCTTAGACTCTACCCCAATACTTTTTAAGAGTGAAAATATTTGACTATAGATCTAATAGCTGAAATTATTCTAGGACCCTATTTGGGAACTAAAAAGTGTCCCGGCTACAAAGGCCTTCAAAGACACATTCGGGTTTCGCCTTGCGGCAACTTCCTATGACCTTCGACAAAATGATGAACAAAAAAGTGTACAGATAAGTTCTTTATAGAATACATTTTATTCTCGTTTTCATTTTCTTTAAACAGTACATATTTTTAAGAGGTTTTTTTAGATATTTCTACTAACAAAAACTTTACCTTTTTCATAGAATAACCTCGCAATTGATTTGAATTTATCACTTTTAAATGCTTAACATGTTTAACGCTTTAACAATAAGGTTTTTATTTGCATAAACATTAAAATAACCAAATCTGTTTCGATGTTTATCTATACTAATAATACAAATGTGAGTCTGTATGAAGCATTTAGTGGAAAACCCGCTATAGTAATATTGTTACGTACAGGGGTTCGTGGACTTGGATGAAAATACCTGGTGACTCGTTAAAAACACTTTATTCAATTTTTTATTACAAACTTACTACTTATAGTCTCTACACAGTCCGTTATCCAATAAGAATGCCGAGGTCACTAATAATTCTCTTTTATTTTCACTTGTTTATTCGCTGTTGATCGCTATTCACAAACTGAACCTCGAGGCGCACGATACGTTTGCTTATATATCGAACGAACCGATTTCGAGAACATTCGATAGCCTTGAAAAGATCGTAAACATGTTTACCGATAAACATGTTTTGATACAAGTCGAATGCTCCCGACAATTAGCGTTAAGCGAATTTGCACTCTATGACATATAGTTTACAAACTCTTTTCGCATGTTCGTACCAATATTATCACAATTTTGCACAATAAAAACTTATATACCTGGTGAATAGATAGGATAAGAAAAACTCCGTTGTACCTTCGGTAGGAGAACATGAAATATGGTAAATATTTGAGGTTATTCTAACACTTTAGTAGACTCGCACGACGTCGCGGATAGTTTATATTCGAATATTTAAACGTCAACCCTTCATTATGAATAAATAATCGCGTGATAATTACTACAGTAAATTGCACTTGCCAAAACGTGTTGCTGCTTCATCACTTCAGAAGAAAGGCGACAGAAAATCCATCTTGGAACTAATTTCTTCAAAATGCAAAAGATCGCCATTCCAAAGTTGTGGGGCTAAAAGATACGTGACTCTGCAAGTTTGAGGGCAATTTTGTTGTAAATCTGTTGGCTTATGGTCCTTGCTGGTAGAACGTTTTATACGACTTAAAAAACCGCTCGAGTTTATTTTTATTTATGACAGGATTATTTTTTCTATTCTTGACGTCTATGATACTTTTGTTTATTCGTCTGAGTATAATCATTCTCTTTTGTTTTTTAATGATCCATATGTGCTTGGCCTTTTTGCATCGCAAGTGAAGATTTAGATTAAAAATAGAAAACACGCTAGTCTTATATATAAAACTCTCGCGTACAATATTAGTTACCACCCCTAACATTTTTATTTTATTTATTTATTAGGAAGCCAAAGTGATATACGATTTGGTTTAATTTATACTTATATACATTTGTAAACTACAGTTTTCTATTATATATCCCACTTAAAGGTTAACTCAGTATGCATAATAAAAAAGCTAAATAACGTTGTGCTCACTATATCAAAAACAAAAAAATAGAAAAAAAGAGTTATTACTATTTAAAAAAAACTATACTACTTTTACAAATAAAATGTGGAGGAAATCATCAAAAATAAAAAACAGTGATTGTGTTTTATTGTAAAAACTGAGTTTTCAAAAGAAAACAAAATAGTATATAGCTCAAAAAAAACTATAAAAATCATTTCAACTTGATCACACTTTGCCGTGGCTTAGTGGATTTTAATCAGAACGCTCAATAAATTTAACCTATACTTGCTTCGTGCTTTAGAATCTATAAATGTTTTAGGGACTTTATTTATTATACAACAGATTAGTGAAAATGTATAAAATACCTATTTATTTTAAAATTTTGCATACCAGCAATAAAGTCTTCAGCTGAAGGAGAGCCCTCACAGGACCAAAGTTCCTTACGAACTTTGTCTCGCGGTTCTTGACCTCAGTCCTGTAGGCAAACGTGTCTTCAGCGTTAAAAACATATGCAGACTGTCGGGTCTGCGTATAGAAACACCGCGTACGCGTGGGGTCATGGGGCAGTGCCATCGCTGCGATCTATACGGCCACTCGCAGCGTAACTGCACCGCACGACCAAGGTACGTAAAGTGCCTGGGCGACCATGGCACTATTGATTGCCCCAAAATGGTTCCGTCCGAGGAACCTCCCAGCTGTGTCCTGTGCAGGACCCAAGCGCACGCGAGCTATCGCGGCTGCCCGAAAGTCCCGCTCAGGGCAAAACGGGGGGCTGAAGGGCCGCCCGTAAAAAGGCGGCTCGCGCCGCCCCCAAACCGGCTGAGAGGTTCGTCCCCGCACCTCTGCCCGCGACAAATGCCTGGCACAGGAAAGAGGCACCCGAGCCAACTGTGCCAGCGAAGCCCGCTCAAGTGGGGGCAGCGAAACCGCTGTCGTCACCGCGGGCCAGCCCGCGCCCCAGAAAAATGCCGCTCCTAAAGCGACAGCCACCCCCCCAGCAACAACTTTCATGGACGACATGAAACTCGTTTGCGAAATAGTTACCAAAATTGACACTTCGGAGCTGTCAATTTTGGCAAACAAGCTGAGGAGTAATCTTCAAAACAGATTAATGGCCTTGCTCGAACACTCCAGTTTGGTGCAGGCCATCGCTAGGCTTTAAGCTTTTCCCCTTAACGAGTAGGAAAAGACCCCACTCCCTCAAGCTAGTTACGTACAATGCAAACGGGCTTATCGATCACATGGACGAAGTTCGCGACTTCGTAGTTGCACACAATATCGACATTCTTTTAATACGAGAGTCCTTCCTAAAACCCCAAATTCGCAATCCTAACATTGCGAATTTCAATTTGATAAGAAATGACCGTCTGTCATCCCAAAAGGCGGCACGCTAATTTACTACAAAAGAACCCTCCACTGTTCTCCCCTTGATTCCCCTAAACTCACCAACATGGAGGCTACAGTCTGTCAGGTGGGTATGACCGGCCATCAGTCGATCATACTAGCTTCAGTCTACCTAAGTCCTACTAAAAAGTGCTACTAATACGAAAAATTATATCGATAAAGCAGCGGTACACCCCAACCCGCTGATAGCGAGGATGGTTAACTATCGCTGCTTTGACAAATCGATCAAAGCCCGTTTCCACAGACGCCCTAAGAGCGTACTCACTGACCCTGACGATCCTTACACGATCGCCATCGCCAGAACACACAGACACACATACAGCGTCTTCGCCGGCGAAGACGAGGTCCCCGATTTCTTACGTCTAGCGGCCGGGGCGTCCAAGCCCGCCCGTTATGACAATAGGACCCTTCCACAGTCCGATATAGTCCTCCACAGCGCGTCGCTTTAAGCCGAGGTCCGGCCTCACAGGAGACACCCTTAAGGCGACGCTCCCAGGATGTTGCGAGCCTCGCTTGAGACTCGCTCTCCACGATATTCACCCGGTGATGCTTCCGCGCTCGCCCGCCCTCTCGGTGGCGCTGTCAAAGCCTTCTAGGCTAACAGCATTAGTTATTGTCCGAAAAAAAAAAAAGTCGAGAGCTGCTATTAGCTAGCGACCTAAATGGTAGATAGCCGCAGCAGTCACCAGTACGGTCGAGTCTAGGCTTTGAGTACGATAGCCCCTGCAGTCTGGTCATTCGCCTACAGCTAGGAACAGTTTAACTTAGATCGTCATACACTATAAGGTAAGACATAGATAGCCTACGCAGTCGTCTCTGATGCTTGGTAGGGACGTAGGAAAGTCATTGTAAAGAACAAATAAACAAATACAACGGGATTGGTGTCTCATTTTGCAACCTACTCTATAAGAGTATTATTTATTCCAATGATCGGCGATGCTTCTGCGCTTGTCCGTCCAACCTTGACAACATACAAAAGTTCGTAAAAAAGTTCAATAAAGAAAGGAACATTGCGTATGAGAAACGTAACTGCACCACGATGGTTCAGCTTAAAATTGGGTCACGCACGTTCTCGCTAATTTACTTATCAAAACTGTTCTAACTGTACACATTGTACAAAAAAAGGAAGGTTAAGACCTTATAAATACATAAATAAAATAATGCTTATCTAAACCTTAACATAAAAAATAAAACCACGTTATGTAGAAAAGCGGGCAGCCAAGTACTATATTTATTATTTCCCAACGCTTTTACTATTTCTGAATATTTTACAGTTGAAAAATTTGAAGTCCCAGTAGAAAATAGGTCGCATTAACCGGATCGCTCAGTTCGCTGTAATCAACTGAGTTGCAGATAAATTGTTTAAATAGAGACAGAATGATAATGACCTAATTTCACTAATTGCGACTCATTATTTAAATATAGGTAAGAGAAGTCTAATATATTGTGCAACCGTAAGTTATTGACCAGAATTATCGGCTTTGTATCATTTAAAACTTTTTTAAAAAATTGTATCATTTTGGGTATAAGATTCTATAATAAAATTCTGCAATCTACTTTAACTTTACCATTACAGCAGTTTAAAAATGCTGTTAAAAAAAGGCTAATACAGAAAGCCTACTATACTATTAAGTAATACTTAGACGATAAGAATACGTGGATATAGAATCTTCGACCCAGTACAAGACATTAATAACTATATGTAACTAGTAATAACAATTATTCTTTGAAAAGAGCTACCGCCGAGTTTCTTGCTATTTCTTCTCGGTAGGAACAGCTATCCGAACCATTAGATGTTGACGATTCAAAAGCACTTGTTAACAAGTTCACTTGAATAAAAAATATTTTGAATTTGAATTTAAATTTTAAGCTGGGATTCCTCATATGAAAGATATATATATGATTCTGACGATCAAATCTTGTGTCTTCCATACAAACACTTATAGTATAAATCAGAGTCTTTTCCGGGAAATTTGGAGTCCCTGAGGTTTTGCTGACATTGGCCGAGCTACCGGCCCAAACTCAAAAGATATTGACATAATCTTTAAAAGTCTTATCGGTCATAAAACTAATCTCTATTATATGTCGCATTGAAAGCCCACTCTGACATGGATGCCTTCTGTGAGGAGGCAACAATTTGATTTGATCTAAATCAGTTTTGTTTACATTTATAGTCTATATTGAAACAGAGAAAATCACTGTGAACCTAGTTAAGAACAAACTGTTTAAAAATGATAAAGTTTGTTAGTGTTTAGTTATTAAATTCTCTTGTTGCAATGGATTAGTTAATAAAGAGAAGTAGCTAGACATAGGATTAGATGGGCATTCCACCCATGAGAGTGTGAAAGTGATAAATGTAACGAAGAATTTGTATGAAGTATGTTAGTGAGAGAAAATGCGACAATTTCTATGACTGAGAAAAATAGCTAAACATAGGCTCTGTCCCACCTATGATGGAGGTAGAAGAAAAAAAGAGAAATCACAGCATAATAGAGTCTGTGACTCTAATCTCTCCCTTAGTCTTTCTATCTCATTCTACCCCCGTTTCTCACTAGCCCCCTCTCTCTCTCTCTTCGACCATCACCGCGTAAAGCAGTACGCATTCGTAACTCCAACATCTAGTACACCAAGTCAATTTAGTCGTTATGCTCGCGATCAATTGAACTTTATTAGTCACTTTGGTACTTCTATAGATCTTCTCACTCCTGATTTATTCACACTCAAACACTCTTTACTCCTTCTATTCAGCTGTATTATAATAATACTGCAGTTTGGCGTAAACTTCTAAATAAGTTTTATGTTACAATTAGGGCCAATTTAATTTAAAACTAACTCTTAACAACTTTCAAGTTATAGCGCGATATTAAAATAGTTTTAGTGTTAGTCTGAAATAACTAAATTTTCATGTCTTAATCCCATATCGCACGTAATGTATTTTAAAATTACAATTCCTAACAAGCAAAATTAAAACCTAAGTTGAGGTAAGAGAAGCTTTTTATATAAACACACCAAGAAGGTCAAGCATCAAACGATAATTAAATTGCCTACTAATTAATATTAACTAGGTTACAAACAATGTCGAAGGTTTTTAAACTTTACTAATATAATTTGACTTTTCCATATGATGACGTAGAGTCTACGTGTAGACTCGTATTTCTCGTAGTCGTATTTTACTATAGGTACGATTCATAGGTCGCAATTGGCATCACAGTTTAAAGCTAATTAAGTAATGCATTGAATATAGAAGGGAAACTTCTTGGAGTCTGTATCCGCTAATGTCAAATCTTAACTCTTGCTAGCCTTTTGCTTACTCTAGCTCAGGCAAAGGTCTATTTGGACTGCATATTGCTATGCACCAACAATATACGAAGTTAGTCTAATGCTTTTTTTCTCTAGCCAAAGATGTAAAATTTGCTTATTATATGTAATTGTATAAGATATCTATAAATTAAAAAATAAACTAGTCGTAGAGCACGTGTATAAAGTAGCAGCCTGTTACAATCCCACTGCTGGGAATAGGCCTCCTCTCTTCATTTCTGAAGAGAAGGGTTGGAGCTAAGACCTACCACGCCTCTCCAATGCGGATTGGTAGGTTACACATCTCTCCAGAATTCTCTAGAGATATGCAGGTTTTCTAACGATGTTTTCCTTCACCGAAAAGCGTGTGATAAATTGCAATTATCAATTAGACACATGAGTTTTACTAGAAAAACTCATTTGTGCCTGCCCAGGTTTGAATTTGTGTTCCCCTCGAAAGAGTCACACGGTCTCACCGCTGGGCTATCACAGCTTCAAAGTAAAGTAACGGCCCGATAATATCCCACTGCTGGGAATAGGCCTCCTCTCTCCGTTTACTGGAGAGAAGGATTGGAGCTAAGACCTACCACGCTGCTCCAATGCGGGTTGGTAGGTTACACATATCCCTAGAATTCTCTAGAGATATGCTGGTTTCCTTACGATTCCTTCACCGAAAAGCATGTGATAAATTGTAAATATCAATTAGACACATAAGTTTTAGTAGAAAAACTCATTGGTGCCTGCCCGGGTTCGAACCCATGTTCGTCTCTAGAGAGTCGCAAGGTCTCACCATTGGGCTATCACAGCTTGAGCACCTGTATATAAACTAAAAAATCTCTCGAGACCAACGATCACATCATGAGTGCAACTATGAGTTGCAATGTTTTATCTTTTTTAGTAGTTGGTGCTCAGTGCGTGATTATTGGCATAAAAATTACCTGCCTTAAGTTGTCTCGGACGCTCCTGTTTTTGGATGTGGATATTGTTTGAATTATGGCGAGGCAAAGCATGTCAAGAATACTTTTCCCAACATGGTACAGACAAACTTCTAAAGCCAGCAGTAGCCTAGCGCACTGTTGTGTGTTCGAATCAAGTGCATCCTTTATGTTATCATCATTAAAATAAAAAAAATGTTACCTTTTGAATAAACTTGGTATTTAAATTATATACTCACAGTCCAACGAGCCGATGCACGCATTTTCCGCCACGGTAACGCCTTCTAAAAAGCTCATGTATAAGGAGACCCCAGTCAAAAGAGGCAAGGGGGTAGTATGGCCTTGAAACTCGTCTGGATTACCCGATATATAAAGTCGTGAGTATAGCCAGTTTCTAGACATTACCTATAAGTCTTTCAAAAAGGCTTTGTAATTTCATTAAAAGTGCGCTATTAATAGTAACTGCTTGAAATAAATTAGCATGTGTACCCAAACGCATGGCGTTATATTCCCATTTGCCTTGGCAAAACTTCAAGCTTAACTTATTTAGGTTATTTTCTTAAAAACATATTCCGTTACTTACCCATAACTCATATTAGCTTCACTGATAATAGTGCCCGGGGTCCCATAAAAAGAAATAATGCGTTTTGAAGTTATCAATCTTTTGGTGCGTTACATGAATTATATTTTATTGTTCAGTAAGTATTTCCTGAATTTATACACCAAATAAAAGATTAACTGAGTTTCGCAAAACAATTATTTTGATACTTGTACTTAAATTAAAAAGAGATAAAAAAGTGACAATCGAGTGTCATAATCTGCATAAAATGCATAAATAACATCAATCAATTGACATTTGGCATTTAAAGAAAGTTAAATAAAAAATATAACATGTATATTTATGTTATAACGATGTTTAGGCTGTAAATCAGACTTTGGTCGCGTCAAGTTAATTGTTTAAAATACCCTCAATTATGTACCATGTTCTATTTTCAAACTTCGAAAAAGATTTAAAAATAATCGCGGATTATACAAAATTATTCTTACTTTTGTATTCTAGCCCTTCGCAAAGTAACGTCTTATTCTATAAATCATTATCTCCCAGCCAACCTTTAGGAGTGAATCCATGAACAAGCAAACTCGTGGTGCAAAATCTCTTTACATTGGACATTTTATATCATCCCAACATCAGATAGGATCAGAAAAAATCATCCGCACATCTATCTTCAGTTAGGAATTTATCTTACAAAAATATGTAAAAATGGAACACAAAACACGTGAAATGTAAAACTGGGTCAACGAGATTAAAATTTTCACGAAGTACAGAAAGTGAAGGATTACGGTTGTTAAGCAAGCTTGTTAATTTTTAAAAACTAAAGTGCACGCTACTGTAAAATTTTCTGTTTTGAAAAAAACTTCGGCAGTAGTAAACTATATCTTAACTTTTTATATAGAAGAAACATTTTTAGACGTGATAGAACCGAGCTAACCTAGAAAATATTTGGCAGAGTAATTTGAAAACTATTTCTATAGAGATAACATTGATGTTATGTCACTGTTATGTCGATATATTTATTAAAAGCAACTGTATTCGAATGTGAAATGATTTGAAAACATATAGGTAAGCCGATTGTGAAGCTAAATGGCTTAAAAAGTTCTACCGACTAGCAAGTTTTGTGAGTTGATCAGATTACAACCCTGTATATCATGTTACATTGATTTTCTCGTTAATTTACGAAATAAAATGATCTTAGATGGTATAGAAATGCTGTTATAAAAGACTATCTATCTATGGCTTTGTGACCAAATGATAAATATGAATGTGGATGGATATGTGACTAGAGGGAGGACTAAAAAGAACTGTTTCGATTGAATGAAGTATGACATGCATATAAAAAGACTAGCGGGTTTGATGATGAATGATAGGAAAGAATGGAAGAGAAAAACATGTTGTGCCGACCCCACTTACAGTGGGATAAAGGCAGGATGATGATGACCTATCTATTTATTATTATCACATGTTTTATCCGGCTGAGTAGAATAGACGACCCTCATTACTACTTTGGTAACAAATTGACGTAAAAGGCGTAAAACTAAATTAGACTGCTCTAATATGCAACCCGTCATGTCTATAAGCCTCATGTCTACATCCTATATCACGTAGTTAATGAATTTTATAAGCAGTTGAAAAATCGGGTATCAATGACAAATTTTCCCATCAAATATATATTCTGACAAAAAGCCCCTTTCCTGTTTTCAAGTTTCACCGGCGTATTACACCTTTATAACGCTCTCGCTTGAACTCCCGTAAGCTCAATATATCTCATGTATATTAACGGGATTGACGTTTCAGACGCGCCGCTTTCTTTATAGGCTTTTTAGAAAATTGTATGAAAGATAGAACTTTGAAAAATTATTGTTCTATTTTCTGTTTTCTCCATAATTGCCTTGAGCTATGTTTAAAACTAAAGTAACGGCCTGTTATCATCCCATTGCTAGCATAGGACTCCTCTCTCCGTTTTTGGAGGGACAAATTGGAGCTAAGACCGCTACTGCAATGCGAATTGGTACATACAAATACACAAATCGCCATATACTATCAGTTAAGAATACGCCATTGAGAAGAGCTGGCAAGAATAACAATGCCCTTATAGGAGCCAGTAAACGTGAAGTAAAGTAGCGGCCTGTTACAATCCCACTGCTGGGCATAGGCCTCCTCTCTCCGTTTCTGGAGAGAACGGTTGGAGCTAAGACCTACCACGCTGCTCCAATGCGGATTGGTAGGTTACACATATCTCAAAAATGCTCTAGAGATATGTAGGTTTCCTAACGATGTTTTCTTTCAGCGAAAAGCGTGTGATTAATTGCAATTATCAATTAGACACACGAGTTTTAATAGAAAAATTCATTGGTGTCTACCCGGGTTTGAACTCGTGTTCCCCTCGAAAGAGTCGCACGGTCTCACCGCTGGGATATCACAGCTTCAGGAGCCAGTAGTAGAATGTAAAATGCGTATAGTGAAGTAACTGATTCTTGCCATCTCGCTGCCGGGCATAGGTCTCCTCTCCGTATTAAGAAGGTTTAAAACCCACCACAATGCGAATTGGTGGGTTACACAAATCCCCAAAATTCTCTAGAGAAATGTTTCCTCACGATGTTATCCTTCATCGAAAACCGTGTGATATTAATTGGACCCATAAGTTTTAATAGAAATACTCATAGCAGCCTGCTCGAGGTTCCAGTTCATGACCTCCTCGAAAGAGTGACATAGTCTCACCCCTATGTTAAGGTCAAAGGTAGTTTCCTTTTTATCTTTACAAATTATTAAAGTTTACTTTTAACCTCTCAATCTAATTAAATCCATGTTATTTTAATGTGGAACATTTTTTTTGTTTCCATTTGTACCGATCCAGTTTCGAATTACGAACTTGATCCATGAAAGAAATGACCATATCGCTGGGCTTGTGCATAGGTCTAAAGTTATTGACGAAATATTTCACTTCATGCTTTTTAATGCGTAGTTCTGCCATAGTATTTATACGCATAAAGTTTGATACTTTATAACGCAAGTGAAATTAAATTCAGTATATAGTAAAGAAAATAAGTGAAGTAACTTTCAAAATAAACGGCACCCGCCACACAATATGGCGTTAAAATTCCGTCACCGTTTGCAAGTTACGACAAAGTTGTCAATTCAGCTAATTTTGCTTGCTATGCTTCAATTGTTAGGAACATTCAGTTTACGCTTTCTTCGAAACGTGATAAACATTTTGCTGCGCCTTTAAACGACATTATCTCAAAGTTTAGAGTTTGCTCTAGTCACACGAAAGTAAATCAAACACAGCATTCAGGGATTAAATCTCATACCAGAAGATCACGGTTTCAAGTTTTAGATATTCCGACCATGAGATCGAAGTACCTCCAAATTCGATAGGAATAATTATTAAAATAAACCGTATACATGTCATGTGACAAATATTTTTTTTCTTTGGTATTTAATGCAATCTGTTCTCAATGAACAAATGTTGTGTGATTACGGCATATTATAATGTTGTCTATGTTAAACTCAAGCGTAAGGTTCTTTAATGTACATTATTTAAAAATATAAATATATATTTTTTAACAAAAGCTTTTTCAAATTGAATGCCAACAGAATTCCCGTGATTGCATTTTGAAGTTAACGAACTGTACGTATAGAAATAAAAACCGGTAATTCTATGTGTTCTAGTACTAGTAAAATTGGGTTGAGTGAGAAAAAATTTTTTTTAAACAGCCTATTATAACAACGATTTTTTTCCTCTAAATATAAAGCAACTTTCTCAGCTCATTTAATCTTTTTCTCTTAATTTAAAATTCAATGACATTGATATTTTTATTTTATTGACCAACTATATGAAGGAGGTTGTATTTGAAACATGTTGTTACACTATATTTTACGGGCGTCATAATCAGAACTACATATATTAGGGATGAACCAAACAGTTATACGTATGTGAGCATAATTAATTAAATAACGTTATCCACATAATTAATTTGTTACATTTAATGTTACAAAATATAATAATTTGAAACATATTAAATGTTAGAAAAATATTTCCACTTTCCACGGCTTTTTAAAAATTTAAAACAACTCAAACAACGTCTTCAAATCTTAGAAATAAACGAATCCAGTAATCCTTTTTTCAACTTTAGCGTTACCATTTCAATGGCTTTAGCTAGAGATTGGTAGAGGCAGGTGAATACGGAAGACATTCATAAGAGATTTAACAATTACAGTAGATAACATTGCATTAGCTATCAGCCACATACCACCACCTTTCGCTACTGCAATTTCCCTACCAGATACTGCTACAGGAGGTATTTTAACCAGGCCGTTACTATTTTTGCTATACTCACAGCTGACGCATTGCTTAATTAAAAATTCGAAAAATATACTCAAAATATTAAGTTAATACATTTTACCACGATAATATTATTTATAAAATCTACTATCAATGAATAATGCTGAAGTGATGGAAATTTGAATTATTCCCCTTCAAGCCATTATCCAATAAATCAGCGACTACGTTCAATCGAAGCATTGTTCCGAAGCTTTCTATCATACCAATCTAATTACTTACTTTGGCTGTCCGTCTAACTTTGATGCAATTTAACAGTTCTGTTATACCGGATCAATATCCTTCTTTGCTTTTCCATATAATAAGACGATTTTATTGAAAATATTATTATTTTTGGACATACATTCATGGTTCAAAGATAGTTCTTAGTGCACTACATATTAACAATAGCGACTTATGAATCCGGAATTTTGTTGCTGATTGTGGACTTTATAAACAAGTTAAGACAACTTAAATTATGGACGCACGAAATTATAAATTCTAACGTGGTTAAATCAAAAAGAGGTCACCCGTAAAAATTAAAGAAGCGGTATTATAATTACATTATGTAGTATATAGTGCCGTGAAGCTTAAGCGGCGATAGGTAGATATGTTCATCGTTTCTTTGACCTCTATTGGGGTCTCTTGTTGGAATAATTAGCTCGTCACAACATAATATTGAGAGGCTCCTAGTAGACAGCACACTTTAAAGTATAAAGATGCCTGCAAGAATACATGAATTCAAGATTTTTTCAGAACATCAACGTACGTTCACCTAATAGTAATCCTCAGCTGATAGAACTTCATCTAGGGCCTTATCTTTGTACCAAAAATACAGTTCAAATAACTGCGAATCACAACTAGAGGAGAAATATAAACAACACCGTTCTAAAGATGTTGTCATAGGTTTTTTTTAATAAAACTGGGGTATCGTAAATCGGCCATGCGCGGTTAATGGCCAGACTTGGCGCGAGAATCCAACAAAATGTTACAACGGAAACCGTAATAAAAAGTCAAATACACGGCAAAATATGAAAAAATATATTTAGTTCTAAAAAAGGCGTGAGTTTGAATACTCATAAATATTTAGTAAAATAGAAAAATGTAAATATAGTATTTGTATGCGCATTATTGGCTGTGTCAACATAGTTTATCAGTTTATGTCATTCATCAACGGAACTGCTTTGAACGGAACCGATTTGTTGAAAGCAAAACGTTTGCCTTAAAAAGTACTTTCTTTGTGCTCGTGTTCATTAGCAAATTCATCTATTGATTCCTCTACACTGAGTCCCTCTAACATCGTGTTGCGATCTAGAAAAGTTAATATCAAATTGATTATATTAACGTCATCTAACCTTAAGTAAATATTGTAATCACCTTCAATATTACAGCGAACTTTGTAATGTTTAATATCTAAGGGATTATAAAAGCTTTTGACGAACTCCTTCCTGCTTTTTGATTTACTGGCCAAGGTCAGAGTTTCTGAGAACAAATACCGAGGTTGGCATTGTCGAAATTATATTTTTCTCTGTTCTCAATAGAGGTTTTGCTTATTACTAGTGTAGTGATAGGTTAGATAAATAAGTGCTTTTAATAGAGAAGAGTGATCCTGAAAAAGCTTACGAATCGTAAGATGTGATATAAAGAAATTGTAGTCGAGATCTGCAAAAAATGATACACTATTGAAATAAAAAAAAGAATTGATAAAGGCGAATTAGCCTGAAATAACAGTGCCATAGAATGTCAAAATATTTCTTCCCCGTAATAGGTATATCTCGGAAGCCTGAACTACTCCCAGTCTGATCCTGTAAATGTCTTTCCATGCCGTTATAGAGAAAATGTTATCTAAGAGTCTGAACGAAAAGAAAACCTCTTTGTTGCGATATTTATATTACATAAATGTACCAATGCCTGTAGGTATATAGAAGATAGTTCTGGAACGATATTTGACTACTTTTAAAAACTCACTTACGCTCGCTTCGAAAATGAAAAGGTCAGGTTATTTTTTAAGAAAAATAAAGAAATATTAATACGAAAATTGTATGAAATTTAAGATGGCGTTAGTCATTTCGAATAGAGTTTTGATATGTTATTAATATCAACAATAAGCTAGGTTATATTAATAACAACTTGTTGACGCTAATAAGCCTAAAATAGTTTTCATTCGTAAACCGATTACAACTGTCGGTATGAAAGCGAGTTTGTTTTGATACATTTATATGTACATATATCTAAATAACAAGCTGACCCGGCGAACTTCGTACCGCCTAACAGTCAATGAATTGTGTGTTACCTTTTAGCTGAACTAATTTAGGCTTTGATGAACGAAATACAATGACACAAAATAAATCTTTGAACGCTCGCGTAAATGTTAATCATTTGTCATTATTACTGTACGCACGCATAAATATTTGAGGAATTTCTATGTATCTGCTTAATGCACTTTGAAACCTTTTTAATTGATTAAAAAAATACAAAAAAATAGTTTATTCGCCGTTTCTAAAAAGTTTACACACAGGTCACAAAAAGCTTGTAATCCCTGCGTCGCGACTCAGCAGAGTTAGCAACTCATTCGTTGGTCTCGGTACTCGCTTTTACAATAAAATTCCGCAATCTGTATTAGAATTATCTACAGAAAAGTTTAAATTAAGTGTAAAAACTATGCTTATACGTAAGGCATATTACACAATTGAAGATTATTTGAATGATAAAAATGCTTGAATTTGAAAATCCTTTCAGCTCCAAACAAGACTGCAATCAAATAATGTAAATTTAAATGTTTAAAAGATTGACCGCCGAGTTTCTTGCTGGTTCTTCTCGGTAAGAGCAACATTCCGAACCAGTGTAGCTTATTAAATCTAATTATTGACTCTTGACGATTCAAAAGTGCTTGTAAAAAGCCTACTTGAATAAAGATTATTTTGATTTGATTTGATTTGATTTACACAAAATACATTTCTGAACGCATGCATAAATGTCAATCATTACTTACAGTATTCGACAGGATGACAACAAATGTTTGACAGATACGAAACGAATGAACATTTATTTATTTTCATAATTATGTATTCGTCGATGTTTCATTGTTTTTAAGATGTATTCTGCTATACGGGGCGGAGACAAATCCAACGAATCAAAAGCCATGAAAATTGGAAAATTGGTTATAAGTGTTGTAACAAACCCGACTTTGTTTTATATTGTGTTTTATTGAAACCATTAAATAATCAATTACATTCAAAAGAGTTTACTTTTCGGACCCAGAACGTTTCCTTTTTAAACAAATTTATTTATTACGAGTCTATCTTTGATTCGTCAAAGTCGGTTTCATCAATTCTACTAGAAGCGATTAGGTAATTAAATCTTCGTGTTTCAGGCAAACATTATACTCAGACGTTAGTTAGAACACTGAGATCGACAGCCTAATACTCCTCGAGGCATGTTGGCGAGGGTACAAGATAATATTATTAAATAATTTATAGAATTAGGCGTTACTTTGCGGAGATCCATAATACAAAAGTAATAATAATAAATATAGCAAAATAATTTTATTATTACTTTTATAATATTATTACTTAAATAAACCCTCCAAAATCCTATCACTGCCTCAATCCTCAACCATCTGCCGTTGCTATTCGACCTAACCACTTTAATATCAGAAGTTTCATCCAACTGAAAATAGAATTCTCAATATGGAATTATTTATTGGTATATTGATACATACGTGTTATACAGTAAACAAAGAAACTGAAGTGAGTTTCTTTTCATGTTACCTCAAATATTTGGATTCTATTATCTATAGCTGACAAACGTAACATGACCCGCCATGTGGTGTCCGGCTGAGTAGTATTCTACTCCCTCATTTCTTACCGAGGTGTCGTAGAAGGCGACTAAACTAAGTTGACGTCGGGCAGGCGGCCGGTCGTAAAATATCTAGCCATATCATGTAACAACTTCTTTTAAACATGTTTTGCCGACCGTGTGTTGAATTCATATTCCGCGACTAAATAAATAAACAACTAGTTCATATTAATATGTGATGTAATACTCGTTTTGAAAAACCGCTGTTTTATGATCGCCAAAAATTTGAATAACGTCTCTATTTTGCTGTCTTTATCTATTAAGATTTTACTAACTTAGTCATCAGATCTAGTACCTTTTTTTCTATTTCTATAAAACCTTTTACAAAATTTTTGTAAAATTATTTATCAAAAATACGAAACATCAACATTTTATGATTCTCTAGAACGTCGTTGGGTGCCTTATCACTAATTGTGTTTTTTGTCACCGGAACTTTTCTCGTTGATGCTGTGAAAGTCGTCTTTGTTTTGTACATGTTACTGACGTTTTTTTAAAATTACATTTTAAATTTATTTTATTCAATGATTTTGCACGTCGGCATGGCAGAAAATGTAACTATATCATACTTCATACCCTATAGTACTATTTTCTAGCAATAAAAAATATTATTATTTGTTCGAATCTCTGATGAATATGTACATTAAGTAAATATATTGACAGTTATAAAAAAAACTAGTACTACGTAAATGATACGATGTATTTCTTTTCCTGTTTACTGAATGTAAACGGGATGTTTCAATTCTGTGTGTTGCCCCGGTGAATAAGGTTTAATGGTACCAAACTTCATTAATAATTGTCCTGCAAACTAGCCATGAAAACGTAACAGTCAGATAGATTTTCACATTTATAATATTAGTTTGGATGCTAGAGTCTCTTTCACACCCGTCTGCCATTCAAAGGCCGGATGCGGTGTGAATTGAGTGACGCGTCCGGTTCCTGCTCAGTCGAAACTGTTATATATGGTAAATTTGAATGACCGAACAAGTAAAAATATTTATTTTCGCCATATACTGTATTAGTTATAGATTGCCAGTTATATATCATTCATAGTGGTGTCTTTTCGCATATTTCTTTTTTATTTTTCCTAACATCACCATCCCTTATCCCACTCTAAGTGGGGTCGGCATGTTATATATGTCGCCATATGATTCGGCTACGCATTTTACGACCGGCCGCCTGCCTGACGTCAACTTACCTTTATTCGTATTTCACGACACCTCAGTAAGAAAGAGGATGGTCTATTCTAATCAACCGGATACCACACTGTAGGTCAACTTACTTTAGTCGCCTTTTACGACACCTCGGAAAAAAATGAGGGTGGTCTATTCAACTCAGCCGGATACCACACGGCGCGTCAACTTACCTTAGTTGCCTTTACGATACCTCGGTAAGAAATGAGGGCGGTCTATTTTACTCAACCGGATACTACACGGCAAATTTGTTTTTCCTAAAAAAATGCTTTTAAAAAGAAGAGGATTAGAATGATTTTAGAAATAGGACGTTGTACTTAATTTCGATTTTAAACTAATTCATTCGTGTTTTATTCTATTTTTAATAGCCGAACGGTGAGATTTGAATTTCAACTGTATTGTGATATGTTTTGTTAAAGATATAATTTTATAATTGTGGCAACACTGCCGCTATCTTCCTTCTTGCCATGGACTATTCTTGCCCATATACTTGTCATATAGGCTTCAACTAAAAAATATTACGTCAAGAAAAGAAAGTTTAATTGCTAGCATACAAAAGTAATAATAAAATTATTTTGCTATAATCCGCGATACAGTAAATAGAAAATATATATAGTGCTAAATGTATAGTGCACTATCCATTTTTTCATACATGTAGAATTCGTAAAAACACATGCACAAACCTCCACCACTGCCACCACAATACACAAGCACTACACACGTTCACTATCACAAACTCAACAATCGTTCCGTCCCGCAACTGAAGCATCATCAGGAGATAGACTCCACACATATAAGCTTATATCATCGATAATAGGCATGCTACGGTCTTTTTAGGGAAGATACATTTGTATCGCATGGTGTAACAGTATTTATATGTATATATTAATACCCTCACATAAATAAAGGATCTATCAAAGATTCTAGTCTAAAGAATTCAGTTCTATACAGGTTGTTCCGTGAAAATATTCCAATACGCTATAAAAGGTCAAGATCATTCCGCTATTGCCCTCCTTATCCCATATCATATGATTTACTAAATAATACCTTAATATAAAAACGAAATTTATATTCTGTAAGGCCATAATTACAATAAGTTTGGAAAATCTTAAAAAATTAACCTTGATCTCGTAAGTTGGTACCTAAGTAATGTAACCACTCGTAAAAGTTTTCGAATGAAAGTAAATAGTTTAAGGTAAATTTTTGTATTTAAAATGGTATAAAATATTAATATTTTTTATGATTTTTATTAGCAGCTGTAAATATAAAGGAGTTAGATAACTAGGAATATTATTTGTAGAGAAATTTATATTTACCATCAATGAGTTCATCGTAATCCATTTTCCCTTTCATTGATCAAATGGAATTTAAAAGGGGTTAAGTAATATAGGAAAATTGCGGCGTAATAAAAAGTAAAAAAGGGGAAAAATTTTATTTGAAGAGTTATGCTTATTCTATGTTAAATTAAAGTATTTGATGTGATAGTCTAAGGGAATTAATAAAAAGGATAAATTGAATTTTACAAAAGTAATGATAAAATTATTTTGTTTAATTCGAGTTTCTTAAGCGAATATATGTAGTGCTAAATGAAGGTAGCAAAATCCGTTCTCATACCTTATATATGCAGGGTTAGTAACCGCAGGCATCACAAAACACCACCACCATCAGCCGAATACACAAGCATTCATCCACTACGACAATCTCAACGATCGTTTCATTTCGTAACCGAAGCATCATCGGGAGATATGCTTCCAGATAAAATAATAAACCGATACATCACCGACACAAGCAACAAAGTTGTCACAAAATACCCAATTACCATTCCTTCGATATTCTATACACCTGCGGTAAAAGCCTCCGACTTAATATTTTAGAACAACTGGAAATAATCTATATCTATATAGATACTAGTAACAAGTATAGATAGATAGATAATCTATCTATACTTATTATAAAATAAAGTCCCCAAAGCTGTCTGTCTGTATGTAATCGATTTTCTCAAAATCTACTGAACGGATCTTAGTACGGTTTTTACTAAAAGGTAGTGCAATTCCTCCGAAAGGTTTAGGTTAATAGTACATAACGGTTTTATGTCATTTGAGTTGAAGAGATCGTTTTACAATTTATAGTGGGTAGTAACAAACCAGTGTCGATTATAGTTTAGATGGGGGTATAGGTATAAAAAGCGGTGTAGTGTATAGAAAGCCAGTCTCCTGCCGTGACTCGAGGGACTATGACGTGCTAAACACTGATTTTCACGCGGGTGAAGTCCTTATTGCTATTTAATTATAAAAATAGCCATCTAATCTAGTAAAAAGTTAACGTTTCTAACTCGAGTTTATTATATTTCCCATCTCAATAAATAGTTAGTTTTAATTTAAAATGCGATTGTTCAAAAATCTACGCCATAAGCTAACATTTTAAGATTACTAAAGCAGTATCTTTACATTACATCAAAAGTTAAAAAGATATTTCGATTTTTAAAATAACAAGCTTATTTACGCCGCTTTTTGTATAGACCGGAAACTTTTTAATCTCCCGACCCATTTTTGTTCTATTAGTTGCCTTGAACGTAATATTTTTCCGGAAGATAATCCTCCGCACAACGTTACACAAACGCTACCAGATGAAGCATAAATCATGCCAGATGTATAAAAGAAAAATTTATGCCACGAACTTGCATTCCAAACTAGCAAATTCGTTATAATAAATCACGCATACTCGGTTAAAGGTTATAAATCAAACATCTTTTATCCGTTCATCTTCCTATTTCTACGGTGTATTTCAAAGTAACCGTTTTACTTAACCCTTCGTTGACACCTATAAATGTGTTATTTATGTTCCAACCTTTCACATAAATAGAATTTTTGAACGAAAAGTAATGTTGTTTTTGTATCTGTGAGTCCGGAAAAGGCAAAGGACGTATTTTTTTGACTTAATAAAATAAATAAATATATGGGACACTTACACACGCGGTGTCGGTCCCCGTAGTAAGTAACTTAATACTTGTGTAGGTGGTGGACAACTGGTAGATATACTACAAATATAATTTTAAATACATACTTAAATAAAAATATACACCCAGTCTCGAAGAACATGTTGAATAGAAAATGTTAGCCCTAGGCGGGAATCGAACCTGCGACCCGTGAACGTGCGTGAATACAGGGTTAATACCCACTGCCCCAACGGGCCAGTCAAATTTATTTAGTAGTGTAAGTGTAAATGGCTTGCGGATCGGGATGAGTGGCTTTGAAAAGTAAAATTATATCTACGGAATCAGAAAAGCATTTCTGAACATGGACTCGATAACGCTATTAGATGCCTCTGGTGTCAAATTGTTTTGTTTAGTGTTGGTGAGGCAAATTTACTACATTTAAAGCTGGAATGAGGTCAACAGTATAATTGAAGTTTTATTATTGCTATTCAGATTCAGAACAGATTCATGCCAACCATCGTATTATTTTTATTATTGTAATATTTTAATAGACTTTTAAAGCTGTGATTCAGTAGCTCTGAAAATAAATTGACATTCAAATCAAAGATAATCAATATTATGAAATAAATTCATATCGGGAATCTAAGGTGAAAATTTTCATTCAGTATAATTTTATTTACAAAAGAATTATTTTAATCTTGAAAAATGCTTTTAAAAAAGCTTTCAACAAAATTTCATCTACTGATAACCGTTGAGGAGTTCACACGTCTGGAACCAATACTGGCAGCAGCATCAGGTCATGCTTATCGCAAAGATGCGTTGTCATCGGAACTGAACCAGTATGTAAAATTTCAGCTCAATCTGAAACCAGGAAGTGGGTTAAATTTAACCTGCACGATTCCACCTTCACATACATAAATTGCAAGTAAAAGCTTTAAGAAACTTACGAATTCCTAATACTGTGAAATCATTTTTATAACATCATAATATTATGCTCTGCCAATAAACTTACCTTAAGA
This sequence comes from Morpho deidamia, assembly GCA_947086505.1. Taxonomy (NCBI): domain Eukaryota; kingdom Metazoa; phylum Arthropoda; class Insecta; order Lepidoptera; family Nymphalidae; genus Morpho; species Morpho deidamia. The sequence continues at coordinate 12,403,365 of CAMTZC010000010.1, forward strand.
ATGCCTAGGAATAACAATTTTTGGTAAATCGTTCGCTGTACAAGCAGTAAAATTATGGAATGCTTTACCTTTACATATTCAAGAATCCAAATCACTAGACTTATTTAAAAAATCTATTAAGCAATATTATTTGTATAATAACAATGAATATATATTATTTATGGGTTTAAATTAACTTATGTATTAATTATATAAAATTTATTAGTTTATAGATCTCATGGATATTCTTTTAAAATATTTTTATGAAGTTAATATTTTGCTTTCGTATTTGTGTGTATTATTTGTATGTATTTAAGTATAGATTAGTGCACCACCCACATAATCGCTACAGTTCTACTTACGTACCTTTTGTACGGTACAATTAATGGTTTTTTTGCTGTTTTATTCACTCCATTTTACTTTTCTCATTGTGATGTACAATAAAGTGTATAAATAAATAAATATTATATAAAAAGCAAAATTCTTTTTACAGTAAGTCCAATTGAACTAAGATATACTAAACTAAATGCTATAAATGTTTTAAAGGTCTAACTGATTTTCTTAGACTGCAAAAAATTCGTGAGATTGTGAAAAGCAGCTAGTAAATAAAGATGAGATATTCACGTAGTAGGAGCAGTGAGCGCGACGTGAGTGAGGGCTTTACAAATATAGGTCATGTACTGAAGGATTTCTGTAGTATTTTACCTTTAAAGTAAGCGCTTATGTAAGCATTCATATCCTCTACCTACATATTTTATCTTAATAAGGACAAATTTGAACTTTATTAACTTTTAGTTTCGCCCGTGACTTTATGACCAGGGAAATTCGACACGTAAAAATTGGTCTTAACTATTTTATCAATAAAAAAGTAATAATGAAATTATCGAGTAAGGCTATAAACACAAGCAATATAACAGAACTAACTACTTTGCTATAATCCGCACGGGTTAAGCGAATGCATGCAAAGCTAATGTGTATAAAGCAGGCAAAATCCACGCACCCCATACGAAGTTGCGCTTAAAAGCTACTTTATAATATTAGTTTACTTTTTAATATCATCTGCTACCTACAATCTAACCCGCCAAGTTTCTCTTCAAACATTTTTCGTGATATTCTCTGGGATCATAGATTTTCTTGAAAAACCCGTTTCTTATTCCTGGATTAGACCTACTTGTACGTATTTCAATCTCATCCGTCAGATAGTTGAAGCAATAAAGCAGTACTCTCCAACACACACACACTCACATACACACGCAAACAAGGGCCAACCAAATCCACAATATAAAACATTACAGATATAATGAGTTAAACCAATTGAAAAGTTATATAAATTTGTTAACCACGATCGCCGAAGCGGACAGACACCTATGAATTTTGTGTAACAATTATTTTTATTTAAATAATATTAGCAAGCCTGTTATAAGGCACTTGACAGTGTAGTCATGTTGTAGTCTTTTCAAAAATACAACATATAAGACTTTGGTCTGCACTGAGATAGTAATAAGCCGATAGTAGACCGTTACTTATCATTATTTCCTATCAAAGTTCATTGTCTTCCCTGACTGTTTTTCTTTGAAATTGTTCATTATCTTTCCAGCTATTTTAATATTGACCTTAACAACTATATCACTTCGATTTAGTAGCCAATAACAAGTGTATTAATATTCTACCGTAAAAATAAAACGAATAGCTGCCGAGTTTATTGCCGATTAGTCTTCTACGAAGACGCTATATCCTTAATGGATAGTATATTATAAAAAGATATTGAAAGAACTTGAGAATTGCGAGATCTTATAAACTACACTTCATCTCTTTATGTTTTTATTTTAGAACAATAATTGAGCTTGGACCATTGATATCTTTAGTAGGAAAAAAGTAAAACATATCAAACAAATCGGTTGAGTGGCGATTTGTATATTGGATTATTTCGAAAGCACATTTATGATTTACATTGGCATTTTCGTAGTATGTATTCGAGAAGCAATTAAAGAGAAGCGATTGTGGGCAAGTCTAGGTGTGGAAAACTTTGGTTGTGTATTGCTTTTGTAATCTATGTACCGTGAGCAATGAAACATTTAAAACTTGCGCTAATGTGACGCAACGCAAATCTCATAATAGATAATTTGTGTTACGTTACATTTATAGAATGTCACTTTATCACATAATGCTTACATTTTCTCGTCGTCCCATGATAAATGCGGCCTTGTTTCGGACTAACTTTAATATAACCCGGCTCCAGCACTATAGAAATATGTAAATGACGCCTATCCAGCTTAATTTTTTTTTAATAATGTGTAGTAGTTCCCATACTAATTTCTATAGATCACTATAAAACTATATAACGGTGTCATAAAGTCACAAGTACAAGAAATCTATATTCAAATTCAAATAATATATAATAAATAAATTAATCAAGTTGGCTTCTACAAGCACTTTTGAATAGTCAAATTACATTTTATTTAAGTTTAATTTAATTGTTAATTAATTTGTAATATTAGCAATTAGTTAATTAATTTAATTTATTTGCAAATTAATAAAGATTATTTTAGATTATTGTAGAGGCTATCGATAGACATCGAAAATATTTCCCCAGTTTGTAGAATCCTAGAACTTCCGATCTTTCAATAATCGACCTTAAATCATATATCAATGATGGTTCATCTTATGTGCAGGCATGAGTTACAATGACCAACAAACAAGATACATTACTCTGTAGTTCAAATAATATTAGTAATATCGTCGTATTTCGTATTTCAAGACTCATTTTAAAAACATTACATTTTAATGAGACTTGCTAATGAACCATAAAATCTTTATTGATTTCGAGGTCTCTGTAAAATACTTTTAGAATCAGAACCGCCCAAATGAACTCGTTCCCATTTATGTTCCTTTTGCCGGCGCTTTTAACTTCATAAAAAAGTAATTTATAACTTTGAAAACACCCCAAGATCTTTCACGATGGTAAAAGCCATATAATGCTTTTAAAGTAATATTATTACAAGGCTAAATACAATTTCTCGCTTAAGTAATTTCAGCTGTTGACTTCGGGACTATGGCTGTATAGATTTTAGAGTGTTTTGACTGTTTCAGGATTTTAAAGTGATTGTTATAACTATGACTTCCGCACCTTGCCTTACCACTTCTCCGATATTAAGTGAAATTTTAAATTATTTATATAAATGGCTTAAAGTGAAAATTAAAGAAATCCTTTCTTTTCAAGAGAGAAACTCATCCGTACAAAACTTACCGACAAATCAACTGCATTGCAAGTTGACATAACGGTTTTTTTATCCAGAGTTTCTTGCTAGTTCTGCTCGGTTGGAACAACTTTCCGAATCATCAGTAGAGTTGACGATTCAAAAGCATTTGTTTACAAGTCTACTTGAATAAACAATATTTTTAATTTGAATTCGACTCAACCTCTATTATCGTGGTCTCCATCCTTCGACTTTTATCATTCATTGAGTGTTTGCCTTAATGTTATGTTTCGAACATATTTTCTACATATTAAAATTTGCTTTAATTTTTTAGCTTTATTGTTTTTGTACGATCAGAACGAGGTCCAGCTTTCCATTAAGGCAATTACATAGTTAATAAAGATGGCTGGGGCGACGGTGGTCGCGCGTCTTCCGACTGTTCCGTGTCGCTCTGGTCTTCTTCGTCGGATGCACCAATGGAATTTGTGCATGCGACGCTTACGGTGTCGGGTTCAAAACGGTCTTTATACGAACCGGTAGTGTCAAAAATCGGTTTCCACGCCGGAGGTAGTGTCCAACCACCATCTCTGTTAAAATTCTGATAGCGGCTGATTTCCTTAACTATGAATACTACTCACGATAGTTTAAATTTAAAGCAATTAATTACATTATAGATCGAGCTATAAGCGGTAAAACAAATGCATTGAATATAATCTAGGCTACGATGTTATCTACAGTGTTTGTTCTATCCATTTTATAGCTAAAGCAACTTCACTCAATCGACTACGGTATTGGCTGTCCTAGATTTTATTGCTACAATGCGGTTAACCGATTTATTCTTGCGGCTCAGTTCAGCGTATCGTAATTACTTTAATGCAATCCGATGTCCTAGTCTGTTTTGTTTGAACTTAAAAATAATTTTTCACTTATTAATATTCATAGTTCTGCATGCCACACACCGTGATAGCCATGCGGTATACGTGGTCCTTCAAGGTTACTTACTTATACCGTAGAGAGGGGTTGCAAGATGAGTGAGTGCCTATGAGTTTCTAGAAAACCTTATGCTTATGTAAAAAGGATAATATTGTTACGTACACGCGAAAAGAGTTCGTAATGCATATGTCATAGAGCTCAAATTAGATAGGGGAGCAGTTTACGAACATGCAAATAGAATTCGTAAACTATATGTCATAGAACTCAAATTCGCTTGACGCTACTTCTCAGGAACATTCACTTTGTTAACGAATCGAGTTCAGTATCGCCGCTAGGAACCCCGAACGGTGGCGTACATTTTCGAAATCGGTTCGTTCGATATATAAGCGGCCGTATCGACGTTCAGTTGTGAATAGCAATTAAGAGCGAATAAAGAAGCGAAAATAAAAGTGAAATAATAGTGACCTCGGCTTTCTTATTGGTCAACGGACTGCATATAGACTAAATACTTACTTTGTAAATACTGTAAATACTTATTTTGTAGTGAAAAGCTGAATAAACGAGTCAACAAGTATTTTCATCCAAATCCACGAACCCCTCCCTGTACGTAACAATATGAAAAGCAAGAAAAGATACATATGTATATTTCGAAAATTCTGACGATATGTTTCTACGGCCAATCTGTTGTCATAGCAACCTTATAAGTTTTAAGCTCGAGTCTTTTTCTCCAAAGTGAGAATAGCCTATGAAATAGTTAAAGATGCTATTATTATGAAATTAAAATTAATCTTTTACCAACTAGTCGTATTCGCGATTTAGTTAGATACATAAATGCTAAAATCGTCTCAATTAGGTGTTAATTTCCTGTTCTACTAAAAAAATGAAATTTTTTGTCCCTTACTTTAGACCGGTATGTAAACTTTAATCATACCAAATTTCATCATTATTGGTCCACCTAATTAGGTGTGAAAGTTTAACAGACAGAATGACAGACAAACAGACTGTCACATTTATATTATTAGTATGGATTCTATATTCAGTGAAATGATAATTTCACTGGATTGACGACATTGACTCTTTCGGCTTACGATTTAAGCTAAGATAACGAAATATTATCAACATTCAATTACAGTTTTGTTTATTTTAAAGTACATTTCTCTTAAAGAGAGATCTGAAGATCTGAGCATAATCTCCATTATATCCAGATTTCTTGATTAAAATTCAAATTCAAATTCAAAATATTCTTTATTTAAGTATACTTGTAAACAAGTGCTTTTGAATCGTCAACTCTACTGATGATTCGGAAAGTTGTTCCTATTTAACAACATATATTAAATATGCAATGAAATTTCATATTGAATAACACACGACCGCCATATTTGTTCGCGGAAAGTTAACATGACATTTGATTTTTCAGCTCTTTGCTGTAAAAATCAAACGTCATAAAGAAGAGGTTTTAATATTCAGCTACGAGCTATGACATTTTCAACATATAAACAGAATGAATTGAAATATTTTTATAAAACGGATCTTTATTTTGATGTATGTTCCCTATATGTTTATTTTATCTATTACTACACCGTCTTCTTTACCAATAACTAATGAATACTAATATCTATCTACTAAATTACAAACAATAACCTATAAAAGTCTATATATAGTTAAAGAAGATTCCTTTACACAATGACATAATGAAACATTGACGTTACTTTTTGTTTTTTTCGCAATACCAACAAAATTACAGATTTTTAGCACTATATGCTGATCACGAAATTTGAACTACCTAGTTAATTTTTTTTAGTATCCTCACAAACATGCGATGTCAGTCATATTATTTTTCCAATAAATCGATTTAGAGTGTATATAAATTTTATTTCAAATGTACTAATGCAAAATAAATCAAAAATGAAACATAAATATTTGGGTAAAAGTATACTTTAACTGTTTTAAATCCTTGCTTCATTAAAGCCAGTGTTTCAGATTGTTTAATCGCCATTGTTCGATGAAAATGAACCATTTAAAATTTATAAAGACTGTTATAATGGAATTTAAATAGATAATAATTAATAGGCGTACAAAGTTTACACAATAATCTTTTGTTATTTCTTTGTAATATAAAGAACATTAAATAATATTTAAAACTTTATAATAATGCCGTTCCAATTTTTATTCCTATCTCTCTCGTTAAGCAATGGTCTATTGTTTACCATACCTAGGCATCTTCAAATGATATATGATTTTTATGTGGCTTGCCACATTTTTGAGCTTGCCTAGTGAGGGGAGGTCTTCGTTAGGTCGGTGTTGTATGGTGTCTGGTCAAACTTGAAACCCAATGCTAAATGATTCCTCGAACTATACGCCCATTGCCACTGTCATCACAGTTCACCTCAAGCTTCTGTAAAATGTCTGTTTGTTCAAAAATAATAAATGCATTATTTTCCTTCTACATTTTCCATGATATTATAGACTGTTTTTTATTATTTTAAACACATTGAAAAGATGCGTGTTGAAAAGTTAATTAAGATGTACCTAAGTTAAATAAATCTTATTTTTCATTTGGGAATCAGAATGATTTTTACATAATTGAGGGTATAGGGATTTGAACACGTCTTGGGTGGAATAGGAATAATATCCGGGAATATGGGAATTTTCATATCATGGCTTCAAAATGGATACACAATAACGCGTGAGAGCACTTTTTCATATTTTCCATGACTATTCGTATTATTCAGACTTTCGTTGCATTGGAGTGGTATAACTATTCCAATACTACCGCCTATTTTTTGACTCTGAAATCTTTTATCAAACGTATAGAAAAATACGAAATATAGTAACGAATCGCATAACTTAGGTCCGCAAAGGGCTTTGGCAACACATACTGTTTGAACTTTTTGTTATTCATAACAAGAATTTTTCTTACGTAGCAAAATCTTCACGCTGACTTCCGAACGTGGATCGTGGGACTAGTCAAATCTGACTCGACATTTATAGATTTTCTAGTAGAAAAAAAATTGAAGGACTTAAGTTTCGTATGAATATTTGAAAACAGTTTTCAGGTACGAACAAAATTCGTGCGTTCAAATTCTACATTTAATGGTACAACGTCACGTAAAAAACCAGCCTTACGGACTGCCACAAAAAATATTAAATATTAAATCATTATCATTGTATTTATGTATTATACCACATTTCAAATTCAAATTCAAAATATTCTTTATTCAAGTAAACTTGTAAACAAGTGCTTTTGAATTGTCAACTTAACTTTCGTGGTAAGGACTGTAGGCTAAGTTACTGTGATAGTTTAGCGGTGAAACTGTGCGATTTTTTCAAAAAGCTCACGGGTTCAAACCCCAGGCAGGTACCAATGGTATTCTGTTAGATCTTATATGTCTAATTGATATTTGCAATTTATTAAACGCTTTTTTAACCAACCTCGCAAGAAGCTGTTACTATACTATAGCTATTAACATACTACTACTGTCTCCTATAAGAGCAACTATTGTGCTTCATACCAGTTCTTCTCAATGACGCATTCCTTGAATCATAAAAGAAATTCTATACGAAAGTGTTTCAGGTGTTTCAACAATTCTATTCAACAATTCCTTCAGCTCCGCGGATCGCGGGTTCGATTTCCGCCAAGGGTCAACATTTTCTATAAACAATTTGTTGGTTCTTCGAACCTGGGTGTGTATTTGTATTTAAGTATGTATTAAAAATTATATAAGTAGTAGGTATATTACCAGTTGTCCGTCCCCCATAAGTTACTTACTTTGGGGACGGACAACCGTGTGTATAAATATCCCATATATTTATTAATTAATTTATTATTATTTATTCAATACTTACCGAAATATGTTTGAAAACTAAGTCGTATTTATATACGTTTAGTATAGAATATAAACGTTAGCCAACTCTTATAAACCGAACTTTACTCTACTTTAAAAGTATTAAAAAAATACGAAAACAAAAAATAAATAAATAAAATTTTAAAAAAGATACCGAAAAAATCTATAACAATATTAATAATAAAAAAATAAGTACAAGTAAATTAAAAGATACAAATAAAGATTAACTAAAAAAGGGCACGGACATAAAGTCTGTGGTATGTAATGTCAATTATAAAAAAAAAACCGAACTTTACAAGTGTGACGAAATCAGGCGAAATGTCAACTCAGCCATAAGTTCACCATAGAGAGAACTGCAATGCTGGCGTTCTGAACTTTCACATATACATTGGTTTCCGTTTACATAATTTTGGCTAAACTTAACATTGTTTTAGATATATTTTATCGCTTTTGATAGAAATGGTTTGAAACTTTGTCATCCAGTGACATTAACCACAATACAAATAAAGAAATTTTACATTCTATTGTTTTCGTTAGCGCAACTTAAGAATTCGTAAATTTATACCATATTAAAAAAAGGACTTTGTAAATATACGATCCAATTAGCTCTGTTGTGAATCTTTAGTTTCTTCGATCTCTCAGGGCAGTAATAAAGCGAACACTTACCAGCATCCAGAACAGTCACGCGTTGCGGGGCCCCGTCTGGTGATGTCCTTAGGTGCAACTACTATAAGTGGTTTTCACTAAACTCGCGATTATTAAAATGTCTGTATAAGAGGAGCTCGGAGTCGTGGGAATAAATTCGACCGTTACCGTTTAATACCACTCTAAGTACGGGTCGGCACGACATGTTTTTCTCTTCCATTCTCCATTCAACCATTCCTTTTCCAGCCTCCCTCTAGCCGCATATCTTTCAGTAAAACAAGTCAAGTTAAAAAACCTTTCAACAAAATTTAAAATCCGTACTGATAACCGTTGAGAAGTTCCTTTGTCTGGAGCCAATCTTGCCAGCAGCATCGGGACCAGTATGTAAAATTACAGCTTAATCCGACAGCAGGAAGTGGGTCATATTTAACTTGCAAGATTCCATACAAACACGGCAATTTAATTAGAAGCTTTTAAAAAAGACTTTATATCCAAAAAACAGGAAAACCATACATAAAATGATTTAGTAAAAATTGAATATAAAGTCTCAAACATTTAAATAACGCTACATGTTTAATGTATGAACCAAACTTTCAAACAAGCCCTCTGCACTAACGAATAAGAGAAAATCAACCAAAATGTCGACTTGATCGTAACTTTTACCGTAATGAGAACTGCAATGCCGCTATACCAAAGTTAAACGGAAACCACGGTTTCCGTTCGCGTAACTTTATTTTGCTTAACGCCACACTCGAGATATTTATTCACTTCTGTTTTTTGCAATATGATAACATTTATATTTACGTATTCGTGATTAAAATAGAAGTGTACGGTTAATGGTAAATCATAAATATTAAGTAAATAACGTAAAATGTTAATATTGATCTTTTTGATTAGTTCCTAAACAAACTTGAAAAATATAATGCAAGATTGCTCGTTCTATAGGAGATGATGAAGAAGATTTTTATTCGCCGTTCACAATACATATCATCATTCTCCTGCCCGTATCCCACTCTAAGGGGGGTCGGCACAACATGTTATGAACATTCTGTTCATGGTTTGACTAGGCCGGACTACGACCGGCCGCCTGCCTGACGTCAACTTAGCCGCCTTTTACGACACCATGGTAATTTAAATTCAAAGTATTCTTTATTCAAGTAAACGTGTAAACAAGTGCTTTCAAATCGTGAAAATCTACCGCTGGTTCGGAAAGCTGATCCTACTGAGAAGAGCCAGCAAGAAACTTGGTGGTTGCTCTTTTCAAATAAAATTTTTAAAACTAGTTAGATTTGGTTATTACTATTTTGTACAGAGTAAAAGAGTAGCTATATCCACGCATTTTTATCATCTATATAATCCTCAATAGTATAGTAGGCTTTTGTATCAGCCTCCCTTTAACAGCACTTTTAAACTGCAGTAGTGGCAAAGATAAAATCGATTGCGGGATTTTAATATAGAATCTTATACCCAAACCCACATATGACTTATATACTTTTGCAAGGCGCAAAGCAGAAACCGCACGCTTATGTCGGTTCCTACTTTGTCTGACTTGACTCGGTAAGAAATGAGGTTGGTCTATTCAACTCTGTCGGTTATCACACGGCGGGTCAACTTACTTTATTCGCCTTTTACAACACCTCGGTAAAAAATGAGGGTGGTCCATTCTACTCGGCGAAAAATAACAAACACCAAGTACATTTGTATGAAAGGTTGAAAAGAATGGACAATCTGACTAGAAGCCTGGGTCTCGCTGCTTATTTCCAGCGGTCTCCTGATAACTAAACTTAACTAACGGTAATATTTATTTATTTATTTATTTTATTAGACACACAAAACAGTTCACAACACGATTATAAACTAGAATGTATACATATTTTTCAAATTTATTATGAAGTTGCTTACCAAAACTTGTATGTTCATATACTAAAGAGAGAAATAAAAACATGTTGCAATGAAAAACCGATTCTAAATGAATGATAAGTGATATAATATAGTAATCTATTTTTTTTTTAATAATATTAAAATGTGTAAAAAAAATAAAAATATGAGCTGATAATAATACTGATAATAGTACATCGCTGTGTATGCGATGTACTATTCGTTGGGGTAATACAAAAAAAATGGTACTATTACAGTCCATGTGCTGATGTAAGCTATACGATTGAAAGAAATTGTGTTATGTATATGTTGCTGAAACTTAAAAAACCATTTGAGTAATCACCAATCTAGAGGAAACATTATTAGCGGTAGATAATGCAATTGGCCGTGACTATATAAGTTTTTCCTCTATGGTGGGTAAATATTGTAGTCTCCATTTATAACAACTTAAGCAGAAAAGATATATTAAAACATGGTTTTTTAAAAATGCATACCTATCAATTACAATTTTTTGTGTTGTAAAATAATTTTAACTATTATATTTTCCATTTTTGCATCTACATACGTAACCGGAATTTATATATAAATATATTTAAAAAATAAACATCTCATTCGCAAGGGTGACTAGTACCTATGATTTTTTAATGAGACAATTCTTAAATTAATACCATATTTATAAATTATCTCAATAAAGTAACATTGCTACTGTGTTTTCCATGTCTTCTCGTTTCATTTTAAATTCTCTCAACAGAATAAAAATGCAAAGCTTATTATCAACACGCTAGCAAGATTTAATGTCAACATTTCTTTCAGTTTCTTTGACGGGGACTTTTACATTGCATGTAAAGGTCACCTATATAAAACATTCTTTCTTCTGCTCATCTTGTCTTTTGTGCTGTATAAGATGGCTTGCCGTCACATTGTTCTGCCTTCAGCTTCGTTCGCGGGTTTGATTCCGCCAAACAATTTGTTCGTTCTTCGAGCCTAAAAACCATATATATTTACCAGTTGTCTGTCGTCCATAGCACAATAATAAAGTTAATTATTTTGGGGACGGACAGCAGTTTGTGTAAATGTCCCATTTATTTATTTTAGTTCGGTTAATTTTCTCTACTATAAGTATCCCTTACTTATAGTAGAGAAAATTAACCGAAAGTTAATCTAAGAAAAGAACTTTTTTTTCCTTCAAAGGAAAGATTGAGCTTTAGAATTACCGTGCACCTTTAAAGCCCACCCCGTTGGCGCAGGTGACTGTAACCCTTCAATTAGATCATCGGGTTGAGGGTTTGATTTCCGCTGAGGGTCATTATTTTCTAAATACAATTTCTTAGTTGTTTAGATTATACAATTATATAATTAATATATAATATAATTATAGATCACAAAATAAACAACTATCAGATTATCGTCATTAAAAAGTACATATCTATATTCTGCTTAAGTTAATGAATATGGACTGGAAAGTAATATTAAATATCAAATAAATAATATTAAACTGGCAATATAAGCATTTCCAAACAGCAATTAATTTAAATAAGTACTCCGCAAACATTGGCGCCTGCATATGTCGAAAGAAAGATTCATCCCTTGGGAGAGAATCGTACCGTGCTCGCTGGTTGTGTTTATACTGCAAAATACTCGCGGAATGTTAAAAATATTTAATATTACTGTTCAAAGACACCACAGTCATATTCCCAGGAGGCTTAAGTCTGTGTTCCAATAATAGAAAATTATGCTACGATTTGAGCCAAGCTAAACTATTGACACTAACTTCGAGGTTTTACAGGAATCGAAACACCTGTTCGTATTTTATCTAATAATAACGGTACATTGTCTATATTTCCACCACGCTATATTTATTTAATGTGTTCTCTGTTAAATCTTCTATTAATATATGAAGATGTTTAAAGACAGCAACTTTGAATTGCATTTTACCAATTTTTTTACGCTAACTCTACTATAACGGCGACTTTAAATGCAATACAATAAGTTTGCCAGTATTATAGTCTTTACTTTAGATTGAAATGAGCAGTGAGCACATTAAACTAAATCTAGTACAATTTACCAACTAAGCCGGTTATTTTCCCCTCGCATAAATAAAAAATGTAATTAGGAATTGTCTCTAATGGGTTGTTGAGAGTATTGCATATAATAAGATTTTTATTTAATAAAGTCAATACTTTAAAAAATTCAAGCAAAGAAGTTTTTAACAAAATAGAATTTTAACCATATTTTACGTAAAAACATGTATTTTTACGTACACATCATAATGTATAAATATTCCAGCCAATATAAGAAAACAATAACATGACCTCAACACTTCTAGATTAAACTAACGTCTTCAGACTAATAGGTTTTAATAAAAGTTTTTAAAAAGCTTTTAAAAAATAAAAGCTTATAAACATGCATTACCATCGGGACTAGACCAGTACTAAACTTTCAGCTCAATAGGACATCGGTAAGTGGGTAAGCTGTGAAAGCCTAGCGGTGAGACCGTGCGACTCCCTAGAGACGACATGGGTTCAAATCCCGGGCAGGCACCAATGAGTTTTTCTACTAAAAAACTTATAGTTATAGTAACAGGCTGTTACTTTTTACTCTAAGTGGGTCAAATTTAACACGCAAGATTCCACGTTTTCACAAAAACATTAATAATAATGAATTATGGCTTAGTTAGTAAAATAGAATCGTTTCATATTCATTCATTATATAATACTTATATAATTAAAATATTGTGAAATGATATAAAATATTTTTATTTATTAGTATTTTTTTAATTAATATAAAGGAAAGTAAATTTAATAAAACACTAGATCTACACTTGTCACTTAAATCTGCGACATGAACGGCGTAGATTTAATTACCAAAGATTGAAAAGTAAACTTTTCAACCTAACTATATACAACGAAAATCACATGAAATCATTGCTCTAACCAGACAACTCTTAAAAGTAAGTAAAAAAAAAAAACTAACACAAATTTGCATTTACAGTATTATTATGGATTCTCTTCTCTTTCTCCTACCCTTATCCCACTCTAAGTGGGGTCGGTACAACATGCTTTTCTCTTCCATTCTCTTCTATCATTCGTCAACTCTGGCGCTACTCCTTTTATATGCATGTCATACTTCACACAGTCCAGTATTATTATGGATTATTAACAAAAATTATTCAAATCACATACAGTATCATGTGGGATAGCCAGTAAATATACTTGAATTCTAACTAACGCCATTATCAAAGGCCGGATGTATTTCCATAACGAGCATAATCCCAATTTGCAATTTGGCAAAGTTGGTCACACGACGCCATGACGCCGGCATGTACACGTGTTAATAATTAATATGTTTTTACACACACCGGCGCAATTCTGCAGAGTTTGAAAGCTGGTGAAAATTTAAAGCGCCGTATACTGCCTGGAGGCATTTTCAGCGGTTTTACCATATTTAGAATGTTTGTTTCTCCCTCGAGGACGCAGTGTTTTATTTAAAGAAAACTTTCTAGTATTGGTATAAATTTAAAAGGTGTCTAGAAGTTATCAATATCACTTTTCCTGCAGGAAACTATGAATAAATATAAGTTTTTGGTTTAAATGTATGAGCGTTCTTTTGTTTGCTTATCCATATTTTTCCTTCTTGTTATTAGATTCTGATTCATCTTCTATACTAATATTATAAAGAGGAAAGATTTGTATGTTTGTTTGTTTGTATGTTTGTATGTATGTTTGTTACGTTTTCACGCAAAAACTACTGGACCGATTTCAAAAATTCTTTCACCATTGGAAAGTTGCTTCTTCACTGAGCAACATAGGCTATATGTCATTTCCAAAAATAATAGGGATCCCTAATAAAATTGTAATAAGTTGGGAAAAATTTAGTCGTAAACATCTTTCCGCAATAGTTTCCGCAGCACACGCGAGCGCTGCGGAAACTATTGATGATAGAACAAAAAAATGTTCTACAGTTTTATAGAACGTATCAATATCCATAAAAAAGTCCACGATACCATATGTCTAACTGTTATAGTTATGCCAATATAACTACTTTTTTACATTGTAAAAGTTGGTAAAAGTGCCGACAATAATCAAACCATTTTAGTCATATCTCTGTATTAATCCTTATCCCATTAAATGATATTTTATTAATAACTGTTTCAATACCAGTAAAATACTATTTAAATTATTAAAATCCGCCATCCCAATCAAAAGATATTACGATTTTAAGAATGTATATCGAAAGCAAATAATGCCATAACAAATTTATTGTAGCGACCGTTATAGCAGGGCCTGCATTTGGTGAGTTAGCTCTTATTCCAAGAACCAACCAAACCAACCAACCAACCAAATGATAACCATTTTTTTATAATAAATTAATCTACAAAATAAATCTATAGTCCGACTTCGTAGACTTTCCACTACCACGAGATCTGTATGGACGCGGGTGAAACCGCGGGGCTTTGCTAGTATTATATATATTTTTCATCTTTCATTCTCATCCATACTATATTATAAATACCAAAGTCTGGCTGTCTGTTATGCTTTTAAGGCTAATGCGCTCAATGTTAACAAATAAATAATAAATAAAAATATAGGACACTTATATACACGGTCGCTCATCCCCAAAGTAAGTAACTTAATATTTGTGTTATAGGCAACGGACAACTAGTAAATATACTGCATATATGTATAATTTTAAATACATACTAATTCACAATTATCAATCAGGCTCGAAGAACCCACAAAATGTTTATGGAAAATGTTGGCCCTGTGAGAATCGAACCCACGACCCACGGAGCTAAAGGTAGGGTCACTACCCACTGCGTAAACGGGCCGGTCAATTAATGGAATCTGTTACAATTAAATTAAATTCCATTTTCAATTAATAGCTTTCAGAAGTGCATTATTTGCACAGGTCCAATTATAGATTAAAAAGTTACGGTTTTTCTTTCTGGAACAGGAAAAATTGCATTATTGAGGGTACTCTAACGCTTAATTTGGCGCAAAACAAGTTGTTGATCTTCTCAGTTATATTACATTTATCAGTTATATGTATTTTGATATAAACTTATAATAACTTTTAATTATTTTAGTTTTTATAGTAGCTGATCTTTACGCTACTTTATAATGAAAACATTTTAAGTAGTTCTTATAAAACATTGTTGCATCGAGAGAAATAGGGTTACTATGCACAATTTATGACTCCTTTAAAACTTATTTAGGTACAAAGTTATGATAGAATTATTGTATCATATCCGCGCTTCTTAACAAAGTCGATGTAATGTCGATGTAGCCTAAAACTGTCCCCGAAACACCGCCACCAGTAACACACTGCACACATTGCCTACTGTCACTACGACAATCTCAACGATAGTTTTGCCCCGCAACCGAAACATCACCAGGAGATAGGACTCACGACAAAATCGCAATAATTTGTGAAATTGGAAATACTAGAGAATTCTGCAAAATAAAATCTACTTCTTTAACTTAAATCTAAAAGTATTGATACTACTAGCGTTTTCTACTCCATGTAGACGTTTGAGATCGGCCACTTTTTTTAAATTCACATATCTAGTTGTAAGTCTACAAAACTTATGGTGGGACGTTCTAAATATGAATAATTTACCATAGAACATAGAACGTTATAGAATAGTCTTATACGCTTTGCTATTATTAAGTATTAGTTAGAAGTAATTTTCGCACAAAGTAAACAGCATTTTACTCTACGATCCCTTATCTTCCATAAAACTCTAGCAGGCTTATTCTATACGTATTATAAAACAAAATCCACAAAAGCTGTCTGTCTGATGTAGTCGATTTTCTCAAAATCTACTAAAAATATTTACGTACGGTTTTCGCTAAAGGATACTGAAATTTTTGAGGAAAGTTTAGGTTAGTAATACATTACGCTAAAATTCCCACGGGATCGGGATTTACGCGGGAAAATTTGTGACACACTGAATCCACGCAAGCAAAGCCATGAGCATAGCTAATCTTCTTATACAAATCAATAATTGTCTGTATGTCTTTTATAGCCTCCGAAACGGCTGGATCGATTTTAATGAAATTTTCTGTCAATCTTTAGAAGACCCAACGGATGATCCTGTAAAGATTGGAAGCGATCGGAGCATTTTTTTAAAGTTTTGTTTCGATGGTAATTCGAAACAGGTCTGCACCACAGCAACGGGCCGGGCAGCTGGTATATTATAATTATGGGTCTGAAAGTCGATACTCTTATTTTCCATTATAAATATCCTTTGTCAGTATAAAGTCAAAAATTCCGTAGATATATGACTAAAGCAATGGGAAATGAAATTATCCATATAACTCGTTTTGAACTTACACAGAAGAGGTCACGTATATTTAATCTGGCAACAATTCAAACAAAAATTTGAACCCCAGCCAGGCTGAGCTCCATCATAATTAATTTAGGTCAATAAAGTTTTAGACAGCCTAAATATCTCGTGTAAATATGCCGAATAAGGCTAGAAAAATTAAGAGTAGCCTTTAAGATCGGTATTTAAAAATGACTAAATTTTTTATATATTATCGACGTACGTTAGTCCCTAAGTTATAATAGACAATGAAATAATATTTTATTTAAAAAGTTGAAGAAACGAATAATATGAAAATAATAATATAAAATTAGGCGTGACTTTGCTTAGGTCCATAAAAAAGTAATGAAAATATTATTAACCCTCAATCCGCGATAAAATAAATTATATGTAATGCTATTTAAATGTAGGTAGTACTATCCGTTCTCATACCTAATACATGCAGAATTCGTAATAATTTATGCACTACCCACCACTAATAATACAACAATACACAAGCACATATTCACTACCACAATCTCAACAATCATTTCGCCCCGCAACCGAAGCATCGTTAGGAGATAGACCCCCTCGATAAAATCTCAAAGCTTTGCGATTATAATATATGTATTTTATCACGAATTATAGCAGACTAATAATTACATTACATTATCGTCGACTCCACAAACGTAAATCATTCTGATGATACTTCGGTTACGGGGCGAAACGATCGTAGAGATTATCATAGTTGGTGATTCTGTGATACGTGTGGTAACTGCTCCTGCATGTAGCATTACATGGATTTTCTTAACAAACGCGAACTGTAGCAACATAATTCTAACATAAATTCTGTGCTGTGATAGCCTAGCGGTGAGACCGTGCGACTCTTTCGAGGGGAACACGAGTTCAAACCCGAGCAGGTACCAATGAGTTTTTCTATTAAAACTCATGTGTGTAATTGGTAATTACAAATTATCACACGCTTTCCGGTGAAGGAAAACATCATGAGGAAACCAGCATATCTCTAGAGAATTCTGGAGATATGTGTAACCTACCAATCCGCATTGGAGCAGCGTGGTAGGTCTTAGCTCTAACCCTTCTCTCCAGAAACGGAGAGAGGAGGCCTATTCCTAGCAGTGGGACTGTAACAGGCCGCTACTCTACTTTACTTTACTTTACTTTACTTCTGTACTGTGGCATTCCGATAAGTAATGCCTGCGTCTATAAAGCATCAATCATCAATCATTCTATCGAATTCCTATGTGAAAAAGAAGCAGATAACATTCAAAAGGTTTAATTTTATGAATATAAACACAGCTCCAAATTGGGCACATGAAACGGATGTTGCTGCACACGTGTTAATAATTTATTTATTTTACAGACACTACCGCAACATTGTAGTTTCAAAGCCGTTGAAACTGTTAAGCAACGTGCACTGCTGTAAATGACATGACTGAATTATATATTGTTGTTGTCACGATGTTTGTTGCCATACTGCCCCGAAACGGGTTGACTGATTTTTATGACTTTTATATGCATATTCAGTGGGTGACAATTCAAAATTCAAATTGAAAATATTCTTCATTCAAGTAAATTTCTAAACATGTGTGTTAGCTACGGCTGGGAATTCGACCCATAATTCTAACGTTCGATCATAGAAAATGTTACCAAATAATACGTCAACAAGAGATAACCGTACAACTATAACATATGGAACACGCTAAACAAGTATTGACAGGTTAAGTTAATAATAATATTGAATCATTAAGCCAGGACGATTCTACCACCAGTTCGGAACGCTGTCATCCACTGAGAAGAACTGGCAAAAACTCAATGGTTGCTCTTATCACGTATATTAACTTTTTGACGTTGGATTCTAACAACACGAAATACTCAATGTAGGTAACCAAATCAACATTAAGACGTCACAGCACTTTAAAACGTATGGACACCTTGATAGGTGGTTTATAGTGTATCATCTATGGAGGTGGTATTGGAGTAACTAATGTTACAAAAGTATTTCGGGATGTCCGCAAGCCAAACTCACGATATACTCTAATCAAACCCAATTCCTGCAGCGTTACTGCTAAGACAAGCACTGACAGACTATCTCCTTACATCTACCCGCTCCTTTACTTATATTGAGAATAGCCCGCCAAAACTTAGTCGTTATTACACTACTATACAACCTTATTTATTTTATGCATTATGTTATCTGTAATTTATTATAATATTTGTATTTTATCATCGGCCTATATATATTATTATTATATAACAATCATTTTATAAAGATCCATGTGCGCCACCGGAAGTAGGTAGACTATGACACATTACGCGCGTTAGTGGTATTCAACACTCGGCCATCCTGCGAAGGCCGTGTCTCACGGCGTTCTTCTCCCTGACCATTGACGGATAAGCTGTAACTCAAACCTCCCTATGGATATATTAGATCACACAGTTAATTATCCTTAAAGCTACATATTAAAGATCACACAGGGGTAACCTAAGAAAATATGCACGGTGATATCGAAAATGTTCACACAGCTTCCTTGTTACATCCCACTTCTGAAATGTTACAAAAGTATTTCGGGATGTCCGCAAGCCAAAGTATTATTTACTCTAATCAAACCCAATTCCTGCAGCGTTACTGCTAAGACAAGCACTGACAGACTATCTCCTTACATCTACCCGCTCCTTTACTTATATTGAGAATAGCCCGCCAAAACTTAGTCGTTAGTACACTACTATACAACCTTATTTATTGTATGCATTATGTTATCTGTAATTTATTATAATATTTGTATTTTATCATCGGCCTATATATATTATTATTATATAACAATAATTTTATAAAGATCAATGTGCGCCACCGGAAGTAGGTAGACTATGACACATTACGCGCGTTAGTGGTATTCAACACTAAACTGTTGAATGTCGCTCGCGAACATGACTCGGGGTCACAATCTTTTACCCTCATTCATTCGCTTTTATTCCTCTACCCACCAAATGACAGATAAAATTATTGTAGATAAAACACTTTCTCATTATCATTCCACTCATATCTGACAATATCTAACAAGTGCTTTTGAATCGTCAACTCTACTGCTGGTTCGGAACTGTTCCTACCAAGAACCAGCAAGAAACTCGACGGTTGCCGAATAATTCTTGTTACTAGTTACATATAGTTATTAATATCTTGTACAGGGTCGAAGAGTAGGTATTTCCACGCATTCTTATCGTCTAAGTAATCCTCAATAGCATAGAGTAGGCTTTCTGTAGTAGCCTTTATAGTGTTTTTAAACTGTTGTAATGGTAAAGTTGAAGTAGATTGGGGAATTTCATTATAGAATCTCATACCCAAACCCACAAACGACTTATGTACTTTTCCAAGGCGCAAAGCTGGAACCGCAAGCTTATATTGGTTCCTACTTTGTCTATTATATACATCGCCAATATTTTTACAATTATGTATATTCTTATGTAAAAAAGTTAAATTGCTAAAAATATACTGTGAAGCTAATGTAAGAATACCTGTTTCCTTGAACTTCTGTCGCAGGGAATCCTACGAATTTGAATTGTAAGTGCCATGTATGGCTGCCTTTGTAATACAAAAATTTTTCAATGTCCGCGCATTTACCCCATAACAATCGACTACTATCTATTATTCGCACTAAGTGATAAGTTTTTTCCACCCATAACTTTTTTTTTGTACACAGATGTATACTAGAAATTCCCTTAAAATAATTTAAATAGCAGAACGTTTGCCCGGTCGGCTAGTATTATATAAAAATTAAAAACGTTTGCTGAGTACTGATATGTTAACTGCAATACGTAACAAACGGCAATATTGCTAAAAATAGCCTATTCAAAGTGAGCCCACTATACGCTATTAACTAGTCAGCGAGTGTTGTCAATGGCGCGAATAATCCAATCTGAAAGTTGCGCTCGTCGCCACCGCGTCGTTATTAATCGGGTCAGGGGTCAGTTTCCTTGTATAAATAACAGACCTGTAGGCCTACCATGAACTTTTAGAAAACGATTCAATTCGAAGTCAGTAACTAAACCCAACCGCTTTCTTTACGTAACATGAAGTGTATTTGAAAAGGACAACGTTATATGAACTATAGACAACTCTGTCTCTTTTACTCAAATGTTTTTAGGACGCATTCCGAACGCTCATTCGGCAACGACTTAAAGTGTGCGTCTTTAAGACGTCATAGTATAAAAAAGCAAAACAATTTAGTTTAAGTCTTCAATTGAGTTCATGGTAGGCCCGCTGATGCCCAAAAACAATTGTATTTGTTAACTGCCGTTAGCGCATCCATGTGTCATAGCTATTTTGCTAGGCCCTCGCCATAATCTATCCGTACCATCTGAGGGTAAATTCTGATAATACCTATAATAGGGACAGCCTTATAGCTTGCTCTTGTGTTTATTGAGTAGGTACTGTTAGATTGTCCAGTTTGGTTTATTTAGAAAAACACAAACTGAACTTAATAACTTTTATTGAAGAATATTTAAATGACAGTTTTAATTTAATTAACTGAATCACTACTGGATACTACTACTTCGCGAAACCCTTGTAGCGACCCCTTGGGTTGTATGAACCGGAGTATCTAATCACCAGTCTATTGTTGAAGCCAGTCGGCAGGCAGGAACCGGGTCCGTACCTGGGCAACAAGTTACCTAGATCACAAGAACCGAACGAATTTTAAAAAATTGTTTGGATTTTATAGTCCTATATTGCTGATTGACACGTTATAATTGACCCCAAATGGGAAACAATAAGTCAGCAATATATGATTGCTGACTTATTTAGGACAGAGTAATGTTACAACGCTACCTACGAGTAATGTTACAACCATGTTGTATAGGGTTGTAACAGTTCTCTGTCTTTCAATTCAGCCCACTTGGTGATTTAGATACATTGTTAAATGAACCTCAACGGCGTACTACATCGCATCTTTAAATGACCGAATGGAAAAAAGATGTTTTGTAACAAATTGCAATAAAGCGCAGCGTAACACCTTCATAAGTTGTGAGTTATAAAGAAACTCGTAACTTTGTAGAGCAAGAAAACACTAGCTCATATATTTTATAGAATTAGGCGTTACTTGCGGAGATCCATAATACAAAAGTAAAAATAAAGTAATTTTGCTAAAATCTGCGATACAGTAATAGAAAATATATATATAGTTATAGAAAATACATTTAACACTATATATATTTTCTATTTACTGTATCGCGGATTATAAAAAAATAATTTTATTATTACTTTTGTATTATAGCATTGTCTTAATGGCATTGAAATAGAGATTACAACTTATCTAACTCAATTACGCCTAATTCTGAATTCGGTTTTTTGAATACTAAGAGTGCAATATTTTTTTTCTATTCACGTAGGGGAAATAGGAGTTTTTTTAGCTTATATGCTACACAGATATATAAGATTCAAATGTACCAAATTTCATCAATTACGTAACATATATATTACTCCAATGGATTAGTCGTTAAAGCGTAACAGCCAGATAGATTTCCACATTCAAAATATTAGTATCGATTTTCTTATAGATTAGAAATTGTTATAATTTTTTTTTAATTAATAACAGTCAACATTTCGGTAAATAATGTTACACAAGCGAATATTATTTATTATCAAAAATTGTACACATTTTTATTCGAGTTAATAACAACATTATATCTGAACGCATTTTTGCAAACGTTCTGTTATTGTTTATTAACATTACATTAGCTTAATTTATTATTAATAAAATGACACAGTAATAGAAAAAAAGGATTTGTATTAGAAATATTTAACATGTTCTCTGATTATGCCTTATCATATTCCATTAAATATACATAAAGTAAGAATAAAGAATAAATAAAATAAGCATTGCACAGTTCGCAAAAGCATAATCCTGAAAACTAACTTATGATATTACTAAAAGCTCTAGTGGAATAAATTACAGGAGTATAGTAAAAAAGATATTTTTTTTAACTTTTAATTGCATTATAAATAAACACATTAATCATTGATTCATAATTACATATATATAAACTGTAAAAGTCAGTGGCATTTTTTTTAGTAAAGACTTTCATTTGCAATATCGGAAATTTTAATTTATATAACCAAAGAAAAACTTATTTAACTAAATGTAAATACTAAAGCCGAGACATTACAATATCATCAAATAGTCGAATCTGCCGGTTCAAGAAACTTGAAATATTTTTAATATGATATGAATGACAAAATATTTTTTTGGAAATCCTAAGGGATAAATGTTTGTATAAAACTTTTAAATTTAAAAATTGTGAATATTCAAACCATAAAAAAGAAAATAGAGGGTGAAAGTTTAAACTATTTTTGATATTAATATATTTAACAGCTCATTTAATTCTGATATTTCTTTTTTATTGATTCAATAACTGTATTGAATAAAAGAGATAAAATTACTAGTGTTTAATTCTAATCGGAGAAAAAAAAATACACAACTTTACTATTACTTTAAAATGTGAAAAGGAAGCTGATATACTTTCATACAATTTCATACAAAGATGAAAATGGGGCTACTAAATAATTTTCTCATTAGTTAACTTTTATTGAAAATTTGGCTGATTTTGTCAATCTAATAGCAGAGTTGCACAAGAATCAAGTTTAATTTTAATTTATTTATTTAAAATTTTAAACAATAAAACATTTAAACAGATCAATATTATTTTATATTATTGTTTAATACCGAATTATGTTGAAGTCGTGTAATCTTCATTGTATTTTCAACTATTTTTAATCGATTATTGTAATCGATACCTTATTTTATTTTTAAATTTTATTTCCAAACACTTTTAAAGATTTTTCAATTTACGGTATTGTTTTTAGATTTTAAAACACAAAAATATACCGCTTATTTTCAAGTCATACCTAAATAGGGCCTAAAAGTCCCTAATTTAATTTTTTAATGTCTTGTCTGATAGTATTCATAAGATTTTGGGAAATTATATATTGCTTTTGTTTGTGATGTCAATATGTTAGTCTATGGTTTCTATAAATATTATTAATATAATAAATTTGGACTCTGGTTTTACATGTACTAACACACTAACTAGTAATATATATTAATTATTAATGTATTATAAATATATCTAACATATATTTGTGTTTGTCATGCAGGTTAACTAATCTCACCGAACAATCTCTTCAAAAAGTTGCTATCAAAAAATATTTTAACTCATTCATGTTGTTTGCACTACGCTGACATTGGCGGAATTACTGCTAACATCAAAAGCAGTAAAAGTGCCATAAACCAAAAAAAAAAAACAATATCTTCATTTAAACAAAACATTAAAAAAAAATTCTCAGCCGATATTAATATATGATAATAAATATGTTTTATTTTATTTATTATATGTACTATAATTTTATTTTATTATTTCGTATTACTTTTAATTCTATTTTTGTTTCTTAATTTAAGTTTTCTGTATTTTAAGTTTTATTTTAATTTTAATTTTTTATAATTAGTTTTAAATTTTTATTAGAACCTCTGTCAAAATTTAAGTGGTTGGCTGGAAGAGATTCCGATTACGGAATAAGCCCGCCATTGCATTAACACATGCAATAAAGAGATTACAAACAAACAAACAAACAAACAAACCAAAGAAGAAGAAGAAGAAGTCCCAGTTTTCTATATGTTCAATAACCACGCATAAACGGCCGAACGGATTATGATAAAATTTAGCATACAATTAATAACTTGAATTAACACGTTAGTACCCTATTTAAGCCTACGCACAGTGATGCGTGCAATGAATTGCCCAAAATAGACCGAACCGAAAAAGAGGATGAACTTGTGTTAACACAAAATAGTTTTTATCCCAATACTGAGGCAAATGTAGAATGTGGCGAAAAGAAACTAGTTAAGTTTTATAAAGGTTCTAATAACACAGCATCGTTCTTAGTATCACCCGAAAAAGAGGATGAACTTGAGGCGAATCAAGAGAATGTGGCGAAAAGAAACTAGTTAAGTTTTATAAAGGTTCTAATAAAACAGCATCGTTCTTAGTATCACCCGAAAAAGAGGATGAACTTGAGGCGAATCTAGAGAATGTGGCGAAAAGAAACTAGTTAAGTTTTATAAAGGTTCTAATAAAACAGCATCATTCTTAGTATCACATAATTCAACAGAATTTATACATCTTATAATCCAACTTTTAGTAACATGTCTAACGTGGGCCGGTAATTTATTTCTCAATATCTTCATTTCCTTGAACTCTATAGTATCTTTATTATGGACAACATAATCGACATCCATGAATTTGACCTTCTTGTCTATAACACCTCCGTATGCTATCCAGTGCTGTTCAAAATCTAGCCTTTCATTTTCAGTAAAACTAATAAAATCAGGATAAAACCCTAGTTTTTTATCTTTAAATACATCAGGCAAAGGATTTTCGGGTACTTCACATTCAATGGAATCCTGTTCGCTTTCATCACTTTCATTCTCAATTTCATCTGAATCATCTAATCTTTTTCTTTTCTTAACAGAATCTTCAACTTTGATCGTTTTTACGTCTTTGCTTTCAATAACATCATTTGTTTCCATATCTTCACTTTTGTTAACATGTTTTTTGAATATCAAATCCAATGGTCCTTTTTTAACAGGACTTCTGACTTTATTTTTAGGACTCATTTTAGTTTTCTTAACAGGCGGCTCATAGTCATTTGCAGTAGCTGCCAATTTTGTGAGAAGTGTTACATCAGTTTTTTCTTTTGATGTTTTATACAGATGCTTTAGTTCGTCCAAATTGGTAGCACTCTCCCAATCTTTATCATCTCGTATTCTGGTAACTCTTGGGAATCTTACTGATATACCGTCCGCTGTGTGTAAGTTGGCTTTTGTTAGTTCAGTGCCTGTGAGAAATGGGAAAACTAAATTCTGTGTTCAAATTAAAATTAACTTGGACGGTCAATGAGATGTTTGATTAAGTTAATCGATGAATATCGACTATTGGCCATACGTATTTAAGATGTGTTTCTTACACATCTTAAATTCAGGTACTTATATATTGAACTAGTGGCTCCACCTTAATAATAATGTCAGTCGCTTTGGTAGCCAACCTATACTTATTATAAAACGAAGACCCAATAAGCTGTCTGTCTGTATGTAATTGATTTTCTCAAAATCTACTGAATGGATTTTTGTACGGTTTTCACCAAAAGATAGGTAAATACTTCCAGATGGTTTAGATAATATATATCGGTATTATGTAAATTGTGTTGATAAGTTATTAAAGAACTTGCTAGCTGGGAGCTTTAGTCGCGTGCGCTGCGTAAACCAGCAGAGATACGCTGAAGTAATGTAGTAGCGTCTTGTAGATGTATAAAAATACTACAATTAAATCCGTGATAGCATGTCTCTATCTCTCACGGTTAACTCACAATAACTACTTTTATGTTCAAAATGTCGAAAATTCGGGATAAGTTTCGTAGTGTTGTTATAAATCAAACGTTGACGTTTGACATAGTTTCAGAGTATCAGGTGAATATAAATAATAAGAAAACAAAGCGAACAGCAATTTGCATGCGATAGAGTTTTCAAGAAAATCGATTTTTCTTATTTGTACAATATTTACTAGATAGTCGTTGGGCTGGAAATTCCAACCATGTCAATATATAACGAAACCATTACGATTTAAAATTTACATAAAAAGAAGACAGTTTCAAATTTACAAGATTGGTTTGTGTACCAAATTATATATTATTATGTAATACCAAAAAAATCAACAAGGTTTCATTATTTTATGATTATTACATGACAATCACATAATTTTAAATAATAATTTTAGATTATCTTCTTATTTTTCTTTCTTAGTAACAGATTAATTTTGCAATACTGCTCGATTCATAAATAACGAACGATATCAAAATCAAGATTATTTTTTTTAATGACTACAGAATTTAAAATCAATATTAAAAAATACCTTTAAATTGAACTAATAAAAAAAATTGCTCAATATAAATAAAATTGAACCTTAAAAGTAATACATGAGTAGGTCAGTTCTAAACATACCAGTAATTTCCCATACAGGTTGGTTTTTGGGATCCTTTGCAACAAAATCAGGCACCATCCCTCTGTTACAATCCAACCAAGGTGGTATTTTTGTATAATCTTGGGATATTTTAACCATGAGAGGGCTTAATTCCTTCTGCAATCTCTCCAAGGTGCTGTCGTCATGACCAGTATGAACTTTCGTCACAGTGACCCAACAGTTTCTGCGAGTGTCAAGACATCCCATTAAAAATACTGACATCATACCACCTTTTTTACCCGAACCTGAAATAAGAATATACCTATATTATATCTATAATACATCTATTATTGCAATTTATCTATCTATACTAATATTATAAAGAGGAAAGAATTGTATGTTTGTGTGTATGTTTGTAAAGTTTTCAAGCAAAAACTACTCGACTGATTTCAAAAATTCTGTCACCATTAGAAAGCTGCTTCTTGACTGAGCAACATAAAATTAAAAAAAAATATATGGATCCCTAGCAAAATTGTCAAAAGGTGTGAAAAATTAAGTCGTAAAAATCTTTCATCGCGAGCGCTGCGGAATCTATTGATGATACAACAAAAAAATGTTCTACATTGTAGAACGTATCAATATCCAAAAAAAAGTCCGCGATACCATATGTCTACCTATTTTTTTGAAAGATTTGTGTGTATGTATGATTGTAATGTTTTCTCGCAAAAACTACTTGACTGATTTCAAAAATTCTTTCACCATTGGAATGCTGCTTTTTACTGAGAAACATAGGCTATATTAGATTTTAAAAAATAGGGCTTGCTAATAGAATCGTAATAAGAACGAATCAATATTTACAAAAAGTTCGCGATACCATATGTCTAACTACTATAGTTATGCCAATATAACTTTCTTACATCGTAAAAGTTAATAAAAGTGCCGACAATAATCAAACCGTTTTATTAATATCTCCATATTAATCCTTATCCCATTAAATGATTTATTAAGAACTGTTTCAATACTTGTAAAATACCTTTTCAATTATTAAAATCGGACATTCCAATCAAAAGATGTAACGAATTTAAAAATGACAAGGAAAATGCCATAACCAGTTCATTATAGCGACCATTATAACAGCGTTATAATCCATAATAACTGATGAGTTATTATGGGTTATATTCAAAGGATACCAATGATACCCACGGATATAGCTATACCTCTTAAAAGAATTCAATTTCAACGCTTTATTTGCATTACTTATTAATAAGACTCAGGGTCAAACTTCCAATTTACAAAAATAATTCTATAGTCTGAATCAGTAGACTTTCCACTACAAGTTCGGTGTGTACGCGGGTGAAACCGCGAGGCATAGCTAGTAATATATACTAATGTTATGAATGGGAAAGTCTGTCAGTCTGTCTGTCATTTACAGCTAATTCGATGATGATTTATTGATGAAATTTAGAGTTTAGTTTTTTAGAGAAGCTCTCATTTCCATTATACCACCTGATAAATTTTAAATATCAAATATTTACATGTTTAATAGAATAAATTGACTTATCTGAATAACTTGACAAGTCCAAAATGCACTTTCAGGGCGGCCATAAATAGGTTTATTTTTAAGTATAAGTTTAAGAGTGTTATTTAAATATTCCCAAGTTTGTATTTGCAATATAAAAAACTTTACTTTAATATTCACCACATAAATCCTTAATGCCTATTGTGATTAAACATATAAAAGGACATAAGTCAACTTATCATACATATTCATGTCTTGTACAGATATAATGTGCAGGATACACTGTAAGGCATTGAAAATATATGATTTATATATTATACATAATATCAAATATATATTTTTAAACATGGGACATTTACACACCCGGTCGTCTGACCCCATAGTAAGTAACTTAATACTTGTGTTATGGGTGACGGACAACTGGTAGATATACTACATATATAATTTTAAATACATACTTAAATACAAATATACACCCAGGCTCGAAAAACCAACAAATTGTTTATAGAAAATGTTGGCCCACGGCGGGAATCGAACCCCAGACCTGCGGAGCTGAGGGCAGGGTCACTACCCACTGCACCAACGGGCCAGTTTTTGTCCCAGTGAAATTTAATTTATACATACCAAACCATGCACCCAATACCACAAGATCAGCAGTATCGGCCATGGCACCATCAAATAAGTAGTCCTTTTTTACTTTCAGCCAATGTCTTTTGCCAGGTTCATAAGTTGACTCCAAATCCTTCAACACAAGGCCTTCTAGGCCAAGCTGTAATACCTGGAATAAGAAAAATATTCAAAATTATTTTTGAGATTACTTAAAAATCCTTTCACATTGTTTTTGGCTTTTGCCAAAATGTGTTCTTTTAAATTTTACATACCAGCATTAGAACATGGTTACGTCTTCAATTAAGTCGCAATAAGAGTTCATGGTAGGCCTGCAGATGTGCCATCTATTATATTTTAAATGCTATAGACCTTTATAGAATTAGGCGTCACTTTGCCGTTAGTGTTTTATTACTTTTGCGACACTAGTTGTTTCGGTTGCGGGACGAAACGATTGTTGAGTTTGTGATAGTGAAAGTGTGTAGTGCTTGTATATTCTGGTGACGGTGGTGGAGGTTTGTGCATGTGTTTTTTACGAATCCTGCATGTATCAGGTATGACAAAACGGATAGTCGACTATACATTTGGCACTATATATATTTGCTATTTACTTTGCCGTGGATTATAGCAAACTAATTTTATTATTACTTTTGTGCTATAGACATATTATATATTGATAGATAAACAAATAATTAATGCTATTATTTCAATTATAGCAAGTGATGTAGTTCAAAGCATAAGTATAGATAATATAAATAATACAAATATTGTATTAATCTACAGTTATACACTGTAGATTAATACAATATATAAGGCTATAGTAAAATATTATTATAATTATAATAAAGGAATAAAGGAGGTTCAGCAATTCATTTAATATTAGAAATAAGTATTTGAATATTAGTAATTTTTAGATTTATATTGGATTTATTTTGTGCTTTTGGCTATATAAGCCAACAATTCTAATTTTTATAAATTATAATGACAAAAATTATCAAACCTAAATAGAATTTTTTACAATGGTTTTGTTGTAGAGATCATACCATTTACTCTATTTGAAAAAAGGTTATGTGTAGCAAATTGATTAGAAAAATATTTATTTATTTGATTGAACTATTGACATTTGACAATTGAATTGAAAACACAGTGAGGAAACCTGTTTATCTCTGAAAAATCCTTGAGATACTTTCAATCTATCAATCCCTATTAAGCAGGGTGGTGGGTCTAACCTCCAACCCTTCTCTCCAATACCAAGGGAAAAGGAGGCCCAAGCCAAGTAAGGATAGTAACAGATGGTTACTTTACTTTAAACAATGTATAAAATGACAAATTCAATATTCACCTTTGCTATCATGTTGGCCAAATCAGAAGGTTTATGTATGAGCTCTTGCTCCGAAAACATAACATGATTTGTTACTTCAATCATATTTTCATGTAGTATTTTACGCCTCTTCCTTATAGGGACATCCATCAATACCTCACCATTGTAATATAAGCAGTCAAATACAAACAGACAAACTTGAGCATCCTTAAATTCAGAGTGTTTGTGTTTACCCAAAGTACCAAAAGGTAAAGGCTTTCCTGTATTATCTACAAGAAGTACTTCAGCATCCAAAATCAAATCATTACCTTTGGGAAATGCTTTTGGTAAATAATCCTTAAAATGGTTAACCTTGTGTGCCATCACAGGCTTCAAAGCACGAGAGAAGTATTTAAACTCATTACCCTTTTTATGTACTTGTACCCTTTCTCCATCATATTTAATTTCAGAAAACATTCCATTAGGGCATTTCTTCATAGCCATCTCAACAGATTTGCAAGCTTCAGCTAGCATAGGTAATACTGGTGTCATAAGACTCAATTTTGCATGCACATTGTTTTGTATGGCATCCTTATGCTTCACACCACTACTTTGTGTTAACACCCTCTCCAAAACCATACTCAGGTCTCGTGAAGTTTGAAATACACTATAAGCATCTGGATGCACACCTTCCAATATATGTTTTGGTCCAGCATTTATTCGTAAATCTCCTTTTATCAATCTTATGAGCATTTTTAAATCATCCAGGGTGCATTTCTTAACAATTTTCTTAAAATGATATATTTGTTCTTCTTCTCTCGTTAATTTTGATAGGTCTTCTAAGAAAATATCAATTTCATGAATAGTTAAAGTGCTTTCAGGTAATGGTTTAAAAGAAGAGGATTTGGTAAAGAAATGATGAATAGTATCAGCTACATCACCTTGTTCCAAATGTGTTAACATGTCATCGTGATCCGTGTTAAAAATTCTTGAGAAAAGTTTAACAAGCTGCTTGCTTTTCAGATTATATACACGTTTTGATACTTGCGGCAGAAGCAATTTACACCATAGAGCGAGGTCTCCTTGAAATTTGTTGCCATCACTACCTTTCATAAAAAAATTATTCACTACTGCTGTCTTTTCAGTATAGGCATCCACTTTAGATATTCTAGTACAAAGAGAAGAGAACTTCGAGAACTTATTGTCTTCTGTTATTTTTTCTGTCTTTATATCATTTTTACTAGGGACATCGGTAGTTGTGATCTTCTTCGCTGGCTCATTTTTTATAACCTTAGCTGTGTATTTTCCACTGTTTTTGTTAGCATAAAGATTTTCCATTTCATTGATCTTTTTCAATATAAATTCCTGATCTTCCTTGCTTATATTTTTCCAGTTACCGATATCGTCGATCGACTCGATACGTTTTGTAGCTGGTCTTTGCTTTATAAGAACATTCATTAGGCAATCCACATGGTGCCAAGATTTCATTTGTTGGTTTTCACCGTAAGGGCTATAAACCAGCTTCGCCATGCGTAATTCACCACTAGGGCAGGTACCCTTGCAAACTTTGCATGAAGCCCGGCCACCTTTGGCACGGTCAACAAAAAAAGGGGTTGAAATCGACATTTCCACATAGGCAATTGGTTCTACCTGTACAAAACTCTAGACCACTATACAAATGTCCAATACGCAAAATTTTCAATGATGAGATATAATAGCAAAATTTTTCTAAATGTTTTTTTAACCAGTTAAAAATATGTATTTCACCACAACATATTGATGCCCTACTACGCACTTGTAATTCAAACGTAATTTAAATCACCTTTAATATGTACTATATCTGAACCCATTACAAAATATCAGTCATAATATATGAAATATTAATAAATTATTCGTAAATAAACACTTATTTTTTTACTTTATTTGACATAAATAACATTATGTACTCTGACATGTTACTAATCTGTAAAATTGACATATGCACAGACTAATTACAAAGGGGAACAGATTGTACAATCACTGGTACATATGTACAAATACTAAATTAAACGGATATTTAAATATGTACCTACACCTATTCGACTTAATGTCATGTTAACGCGATGGTCGTAATATTTTCTTTAGAAATAACAGACGCGGTGGATAGCTGAAAAATCAATGTTACAAATGCTCATAACGCATGCGCCTTATTCTCAATTGATGTCTTTTCTATCGAAGTTATATTTTCCTTGTTTTTTTAAAGAGCTATGCGTAAATTTATTTGTTATAAATCAAAAAGATCCTGAACAAAATACAAAATAATTTAAAAAATATTTTCTGATCATGGCTAATATAGTGCGTACAATACATATATTTTGTACATGGGAATGATTAAAAATTAATGTTGTTAAACTATGTCTATAAGAAACACACAATTCAACTGTTCAGTGTTAGATCTTATAAAGAAAAACTTTTTCCACATAATTCAAATCACATTTTTAAAACAGATTTCGAACGAAATTGCTAATAAGAAGCTATAAATTAAATTCTCTTTATTTCCAGCTTCATCATGTCACCAAGAGTTTAACAGCGACGGTTCGAAACACGGCACTCTTACTTCACCTCACTTTCCCGCTGCCTATCCACCGAACACACACTGTCACTACGAATTTTTCGGAAGAGGAAAAGAAAGAATTAGATTAATATTTCAAGACTTCTTTTTGTATAAATCTACTGATGGATCTACAGGGTAAGTTAATTTATAGTTTGAAAAATACAAATTTTTTAAAGAAATTTTGTATAACACGTATTTTGCATCGGTTCTTGTGTAACAAAATTTACGTAGTTACTAAATAACATTTACTAGGTAATTTTAAAACTATGAGCACAGTTAAAACAGTCATCCTTTAAGTATCATAGAATAAATGAAAAAAATTTTGCTGAATTAAAAGTTAATTCAATTAAAAACACACCAGAGTCAATCCCAAATCTTTAAGATAATTTAGAATTAGTATAAGTTATTTCTAGTATACCGAAAAATTATGATAAAAGGAATTCTTTAATTAGTAATTATTGCGTATTGGAACATATAAGAAACATATAACAAAATAAACCGTTAAAAGGTGCTATAATATTATATGTAAAGGTAGAAACTATAGCAGAACTACTTTGCTATAATCCGCGCGAATTAAGCGAATCCATGCAAAGCTAATGTGTATAAAGCAGTCAAAATTCACGTACCTTACACATGCAGGACAAGTCACCACATGCATCCCAAGACGCTTCCACCAGCAACAATGCACACAAGCAATACACACAACCCGATTATGATTAAACCCCGCGAATTATAGCAAAGTAGTTCTGTTATAGTGTCTGTAATGTGGAATTCCGCAAACGCCTTCTTCAATAAATCATATTCAAAGGTATTAGATACCTACTAAAAATATATACTCGAGATTTTACCTAACATTAGTTCATATAAAATGACTGAAGTACCTGTATTTATTTCTTTACAATGAAATTGATAAATATAAAATCCTACATAATTTATTTTTCAATTTCAGATGCACTAACGTGGACTCACTTCAAGCATTCGTTAACGTAGACGGACGACTGGAAAATGTTGCAACGTTTTGTGGAGTGGACCTCCCTAAGCCAATTATGTCGAATGGACCCAAATTAATGCTTGAATTTCGAGGTACACATTCTTCGAGGAACTCAAGAGGATTTAAAATATCATATTCCTTCGTTGAAAGTAAGTATGAACATAACTACACGTAATAATATTTGACTAATATTCCATCAACTAAGACTTTCGACGGTATCAAATGAAATCTACATAGTTTTATAACAAATTGTACAAACCAATAGATAATCTGTTTACTAACAACATGTTTTGGTGATAGATTGTAATGGGCTATTGAATATGCAAATTCAAATGAAATAAGTAAACCTTTTCCATTACCTAAACCACTACCTAATTCATAAAAACTAGGCGTTACTTTGCGGAATTCCATAGAACAAATATTATGATAGGATTATCTTGCTATAATCTGCGTTTGCTAATTAAATCTATCTATCAAGGATCTATCTATCTCCTGATGATGCTTCGGTTGGGGGGCGAAACGATAGAGATTGTCGTGATGAATGTGTTTAGTTTTCTGTAGTTGTTAGTGGCGGTGTTTTGTCATACGTGTGGTAACTGATCCCACATGTATAAGGTATGTGAACGGTTTATGCTTCCTACACGTACATTATATAGATTTTCTAAACAAACGCGGATATAATAAAATAATTCTTATATAGCTTTTGAACTGGATTAGTTATTACGTATTATTAAATAATAATTTAAAATTTAATGTTTATTAGAGACGTCAAGAGATTTCAATGCCTCCCGATCTTATGCCGCTTGGCAAGTCGCTCCTTACAATCACATCACCTAGTGGATATACCAACATAGCCCTTTCCGGTTCGGGCTCCTATTGCCACCTAAGTTTTACACAGTATAGATAGCCCTTGTTCCTCTACGATACTCTGAGAAATCGATGATATGACAGTAGCTTCTGCGCTCTAGCCTCCACATATTACATTCTCGATAATTCTTCTCCATTCTTCCGTTGCCTAATGGAACGGGAATGCCGGTAACAGTCTTTAAAAGACGTTAAGGCTGACGACGTTTTTAGACATTGCAATTGATAATTAATGTTTTTGCCACTAATTATAAATAAGAGTCGTTTTGTACAAAAGTAATAATAAAATTAGTTGTTAGGTTCAACCCCACCTTTACCTCTGAACACGTGCAACAAACTTGAATATGCATTCAACATGTCTGCACTATGTATTACTTCTAATTTAGCCATTCTCGCTAAACATCCTTTCGGATATACGCAGTTTGCAGCACGTCCTGACTTAATTATTCCTAGATTAGGCTTGAATATTAAAGCCACTGCGACACATCAGCGGTTGTTAACTATACATGTTAAGCACCTTGCTAATGAACATTAAATAAACAGAATAATCTGCCCCGAACGGAGTTAATCCTATCCATAATATCTTGATATTATAAATGAGTAATATTAGATTTACATTCTGACAGATCTCAGAACAAAATGTTCTTTCAATACGTTGAATAGCAACAAACAATGTCGGAGATCATTAGGTACATAATGCGGTGTATTATTTATGACTTCTAAATATTTTCTTCAATTTTTTTGTGAATATTATTGATTAATCGATAAAAACAGTCTTTTCACTATTTTTAAAATGCTGTGTACAATTATAGTAATACAATACACACATTTTAATTTATTAATAATTTTTGATAGTTCTGCGAACCAATACTGCTTTACTATAAATTGTCTCACTACCTAGGTGAACTGGCAAACATCTCTATCTAAGGGATTAGTATCTTTATACACTTTATTTTAATACATACATACATACATAAATAATATTGAGCCTAAAGGTTTACCTCTTTGAGTTTATTTAAAGGCACGTTCAAATCGTTACTACTTATTTTTTCGGTAAATTGATATTGAATTGTGATGTTAGATATCGTTATCAAATATTTAAAGTGGGACTTTAAATATGGATTTATATTACAGATTTCGGCATATCAACAGGGAGGCAGTTGAAGGAATTCCCCTGCGCATTCGTCTTTAATAGTAGTGAATCGCATAACGGAACATTTGCCTCGCCAAATTCGCCTGGACCATATCCAAGAGACACCGAGTGTTCTTACTTCTTCCACGGAGGACAGACTGAAAAAGTTCATTTACATTTCACGTACTTCGATGTAGAGGGAGTATTACCGTGAGTCATGGTATTATTTCTTCATAATTTATTTAGGCGTTGGAGATAAATTATAACAATTAAAGGAGTGCTAAACGCATATCAATAAGCTGTGATAGCCCAGTGGTGAGACCGTGAGACTCCCTAGAGATGAACATGGGTTCAAACCCGATGACTTTTTCTATTAAAACTTATGTGTCTAATTGATATTTTCAATTTATCACACGCTTATCGGTGAAGGAAAACATCGTGAGGAAACCTGCATATCTCTAGAGAATTCTAGGTGTAACCTACCAATCCTCATTGGAGCAGCGTGGTAGGTCTTAGCTCCAATCCTTCTCTCTAAAAAACGGAGAGAGGAGGCCTATTCCCAGCAGATATTAACAGTCCGTTACTTAATTTTTTTTAAACGTATATTCTTGGGGACTTTTGTTTTTTGATAACATACTCGTAATAGAGATTTAGCTTATTTGAGGGTCCCTTGAAATATAAGTAGCTGATAAAAATATTCATACATTTTCATTTAATAAATAATTATTAATCAATTAAGGTAGGTAATAAAAAGGTACAAAGGTATTCATTCGTTTATATTAAGTCGGTAGATTGTTTGCCAGATAATAAAGCTAGAATGTTACAAGGGCTTTTATACATTTTTAGTAAGGTAACCCAAAGCTGATAGTCGAATTATTAGTCAGTCTTTCCAGGGCAATCACGGATTTAAACCCCAGGCTTGACTTTTGACGTTGATGGCTTTTTATGTTAAAACTTATAAAGATTTTAACTTTATCGCATTTTATGTTAAAACTTATAAAGATTATAACATTGATGGTTTTTTATGTGATATTTATAATATACATGAAAGAAAACATCGTGAAGAAACGTACATATCACTGAAGAATTCTTGGAATATGTTTTACCTTCCTTATTATTTTAGAAGATTTGTTTGACGTTCCCTTTATATTTGAGATATATTTATTTGTTCTTGTTTCAGTTGTGAAGCAGTATCTGCAAGTGATTACGTAGAATTTTCTAACTATATGACTGAAGACAATAAATACGGTAGATATTGCGGACAGATGAAGGAGTTCCATGTTGAATCCGAAAGAAATTTCTTTAAAGTCACCTTTCGGTCTAACGATCGGCTTGATGGAACTGGATTCAAGGCGATGTACCAATTTTTAGAAGCCACAGATGAATACCAAGCACCTAGATACGACAAAGCTTCGAAATCATTGCGTAAGTTTAAAGACCAAAGAATAGTACGACTATGCAATATATATCGATTATCAATCATCTTTTAGTACATGTTGCCATAGACTAGTAACTAAAATAAATGTTGCGCTTATGAACGTGTTTTCTCGAAATGTTTGTTTTTCTGACGACAAAAAAATGAATGATCAACTTTTACTTCAATGATGATAGCTTATTGTTATATTTTATCACAAATCCTATCGTTTTTATTATGTTCTTATGGTATTTAGTATGTACTTGTAGTTGTCCATAACCTCAGACTATAACTCAAGTTCCCCCATAGAAATAAAATAAAATAATTATTGATCCTAAGATAACAAATATTTTTCTATCTTACAACACAAAAGTTAATACTGTAACGTCTGGGCCCAAAGATTTATGAAATTCTGGCTCTCTCCTTTAACTTGTAAGATTTCATCTTCACATACATAAATTGAATAAAAGCTTTTAAAAAATCGGTAAATATAGACAAATTTTATATTATCTTGAGCAGATTGAGGTAGTGATATAACGGAATCGTCAGGTGGAATCGCAGGAATACATTTATTATTAATCCCAATTATTTTTTTCATATATGTAAGCATCCCTACCCACCGCTTGCCCTGCTAACTAAACCAGTGTTTCCTAAACTGGGGCCCACGCTCCACTGGAAGGCAATTTTATTGTTAAGGGGGAGGGGTACATTTAAAAAATGGACTCGACGCAAGTTTCACAAGTATTAATTCTTTCGCTCCGGGTCATTTGAATTCAATACTAGATTTCGCTGCCAAAACTAACGAAAAAAAATATAATTCTTCTTCCTAAAAACCATAATTTAAATTTCAATTCAACAATTCGATTTTTTAATATTAAGTTATGTATTTTACATTGGGAGAAATAAGAATTTTTCAAAGGATAATGTGGATCATGGCACAAAAAAATGTTGGGAGACATTGCACGAAACTATGTCAGCGTTCTAGTTATATTCAAAAATAGTATATAATAATAAAATATATGTATTATTATTTCCAGGTTTACTCGAGGAGCTGTTGTTGATATGTCTGGCTGTTGCAATCTTTCATCTTGAACTATATCATTTATGAAGTGATATTAGAATATAAATATTGATAGTTTACTCCTGTACATTTTGTACCATAGTATGTGCCATACACTGTACTTTAAACGTAGGCGTGCAATATTTTCTATAAAACTAAATATATATAAGTTTTCGTCTACTATTACCAACTTAAGCAATACAACACAATAAAGTTTTATTCACGCAGGCACGTTATTATAAATAAAAGTATATAAAACCTTATTTTGTGGTTTCTTTATCATTCTTAAAAGTTTTTTATTTCACTTGCTGTGTATGTGTATGTAAGAGTCGTACACACTCTATATATATGGAGCTGTGATAGCCCAGCAGTGAGACCGTGCAACTCTTTCGAGGGGAACACGAGTTCAAACCCGGGCAGGCACCAATGAGTTTTTCTAATTGATAATTGCAATTTATCACACGCTTTTCGGTGAAGGAAAACATCGTGAGGAAACCTGCATATTTCTAGATAATTCTGGATATGTGTAACCTACCAATCCGCATTGGAGCAGCGTGGTAGGTCTTAGCTCCAACCCTTCTCTCCAGAAACGGAGAGGGGAGGCCTATTCCCAGCAGTGGGATTGTAACAGGCTGCTACTTTATGTGTATGTATGTGCAGCTTGAATCTTGAATGTGAAATTTGACCCACTTCCTGGTGTCCGATTGAGCTGAAATTTTACATAGGAACTGATCCAGTTCCGATGAGAATGCATGTTTATGATAAGCATGATACGATTTTTTCCAGACAAGTACGCCTCAACTGTTGACATAGGGACATGAAATTTTTATAAAACATGTTGAAAAGCTTTGATAAACATTGTGTTATTAGATGTCTATGCGTCGCGTCCAATATCGCTGTAAAAGTGTTTACAGCATACTGTCAATCCGAAAAAGTGTTTACCTTACAGTACTACACCTGATGTACTATATAACATTCGTCCCTTTGCTCACATTTAAATTAAACATGCATTCTTTTGTATTATGTT
Source organism: Morpho deidamia (assembly GCA_947086505.1). NCBI lineage: Eukaryota > Metazoa > Arthropoda > Insecta > Lepidoptera > Nymphalidae > Morpho > Morpho deidamia. Next base: position 12,442,678 of record CAMTZC010000010.1, read on the forward strand.
AAGATTTTTTAGTTATTTTAAAAAAGAACAAATATTGCAACGTTGCAAATTTTGAAAAACGCATTTTTAACTTTTTCATTTATCGTAATAACAATCAACAGGTGTGGCGGCGACTGTCCTAGCAAGCTATCTCACTTGCACGTCTCCCACTCTTTGAATAGCACGTTTGTTATGACGTCAGTCACAGCGCGGTTGCCGTTCACTCCGTTACAGGTTTTTGACTTTGCTTACGAACTTGCGTTTTAGGCATCGCGAACTTTTATCGAACTGTTGCGTACTGAAGCACTCGGAAAGATTTTCCTGGATTGTTTGTGTGTGAGAACACAGTTAAATTGTTAAAAAAGACGTGCAAAGTGTACTGGCGCAGTGTTTTGTGGTCACAGGTGTCACATTCCAGCGGGGACGCCGACGCAGCCTCCGTGTTTCGTATCCTACTTTATCGTAGGACTAGGCAGGTGGACAAATAAAAAAATACATTTATTTTCAATGGTAAGTCAGGTTACCTCTTTCGATATTTCTTTTAATAACCATTACAAAAATAGCTTGTCATAATAGCACTAAAAATTAGTCTTAGTACTAATAAATAGGGAAAATATTACTAAAATAGCCGGAATTGCATCAATAAAACAATCAATTATAACATTTGATTATTTTTTACTTGCTACCTAATAGTACCGTAATTATTTACGATTATCACTGATTTCAAGTACAATTATACTTAATGATGAATATTTTTATTATATTAGTTGCATAATCAATTTTTTTTCTTATTGATCAATGCAGCTATATATCTACTGAACGTTTATAATAACTTAATGTTCATAACTTTTTTTGTTACCACACGCAAAATAACCTACCTTCAATACTTTAAATATACGTGTATGTATTATAACATTCTAAGGGTAAAATTTTATTTAAATAGCGACTTCGCTTGCTTGGGCTTTAGTTTTGGGATTATATACTGTCGTATATGTTAATCCAAGTTTTTCATTATCTCTGTGCACTATAATAACTAAATACTTTCAGATATTTAAGGCGGTTGAGTTTAGTAGGATAATAAAAATTTATTACTGACCGACCATATCTGATGACAAATATCAACTATATTTAGAAATGATTTTATATTAAAACGAATACCATACCTACATATTTATTCACCAACCGCTGTAGTGTTATTTTGGCGAAAACGCTGCATTAAATTACCTACGACCTAAATATAAATGGTAAGTTTATTATAAACCTGCCTTCTAGGTACACTTAGTTTAATACCAACTTACCGTGTCGTTTAAAAACTAATTATATGTAATCAATATTAGTTATAGGTTTCCTTATGTATATGTAAAGTACATTTTTTGAGAAAACTACGTTTAAAAACGGAAATGAATAGTTGACACAGATTTATTAATTGCTTGCAGATCAAGTTTTGCTTCTAAAATATTTACGTTTGCAAATCTGATTGTAAGTTGGTTGGTATGTAAGACCATTTTGTTTTTAACACAATATTTTGGGAAGTGAAACTATAATTTTTACTTATCCTTTCTAATATTTTTTTAACTCGTCATGATATAAATTTATTAGTTCTAGGTTACATATTATACAGTGAATCAATACCGACTTACTTATTAATTTTCGGTTACTTAATTCGAAAATTCTTAATTAAACATATTAAGAATTCTAATTTCGAAGAATTCTATTGATCCGATAGAAATCGTACTTCAAATCTTTTGTATGCGGGCAATTATTTCACTGCGCCTCAAGGTTCTTTAAAAATTCATCAATCACGATGCGACAGTTAAAAATCATTTGTTGTTTTTTAGTTAATTGATCATGATGACTTCGTATAAAATCAATTTTCTATGGACGGTAAAGATTTACATAAACGATTGCCATTCGAAGTCTCTATTTTGAATATATTTGTGTATTTGAGAGAGGGATATTAGAATAACAGTTATAATTTGAACATATACAAAAGTAAATAACGCGCTGTTATTTTCCACTGCTGGGCATAGTAGTAGTTTTTTGTAGTACACACCACGCTGCTGCAATGTGGATTACTAGGCTACACATATCGCCAAAAATTTCTTCATACATGCAGGTGTCGTCACGATGTTTTCCTTCACCAAAAAAGCGATTTGATAAATTACAAATATCAATTACACACAAGTTGTAGTAGAAACACTCACTGGTACCTGTCCGGGATTTGAACCGTGATCTTACAGAAATAATGAACATAATATTACATACTTACACACGTTATGATTTTAGTAAAAAAAAATTGATATCAGAAGCTTAGAGCATAAGACTTCATTCGTTGTATATAAGGTTAACAAGTGAAGTTAAAAAAGTTTCTAACAAAATTTCATGTCCGTACTGTTAACGGTTGAGGAGCTCCATACTTTGAAGACAATCCTGGCAGCAGCATCAGGTCATGCCTATAATAAATATTCATTGAATCGTTTATTGAAAAAAACTTAAACAGTAAAAGTTTATTAACTAGGTATAAGCTGTTGCCGACTATAATGGAAATGTTAATACTTTAGATTTACAATAGTAATAGTTTTTAAATTTTTCATCTATTTGTTGGTTATGTTACGTAGAAATCACGCTGTCCATAGTGAAGAAAACTTTAAAAAAATAATAAATTGTGAAATGAAATAATGAAATTGGGTTGACAAAAATCTTGATCTTGATTGATACTTGTCAGTAAGAATGAATGATATATTAAATTATATCTACCCACATTCCATTTGTACTCACAGTACTGGCACAAAATCTAGAGTAAGTTTAACTTTAATCTATTTTTAAGTTAAAAATTTTAATAATTATAATGAAATAATCTAAAATATAGTTGGTAAATTAGAAATAAATTGAAATAGAATGTAACAATAATAAGTAAAAATAAAAGTATATATAGTATTACTTGCATTAATGTATGCTCAGTCGAACACCGGGAAATGGGTTAAACTTAACTTGCAAGATTCCACCTTCATATACATGCACGGCAAGTTAAATAAAAGATTTTAAAAATCTAACACTTAGATTTCTTATACTAATCTTCCACATGTTTTGGAAAAAAAAAACTATGGGAATCGGTGGTTTGGTTACCCTAAAGAAACCTTGCTATGTTCGATTTTGTGAAAAACTCATTGGTGCCTCCTGGAGTGCAATGAAGCGAAAGCCCAATATTGGCGTCGGATGGACAGGTGTTTTTTTTAATTTTACTGAAGCGTTATGCATGATGTACTCAGTACTCGTAAGATTTCAATATTTTTAACCTACGTAGTGAATTATGTGCACGTACGCAGGTGCAATACGATTTTGTCGTGGAGTCTATCCTGCTTCGGTTTCGGGGCGAAACGTTCGTAGAGATTATGGTGGTGTCTATTGCTTGTGTGCACTTGTGACGGTATTTTGGGAAAGGTTTCTCCTTCATCCACTTAGCATTACATTCTCTTAACAAACGCGGACTATAGCAGAATAATTCTATTATAGCTTCTGTATTATGGAATTCCGCAAAGTAACGCCTGCTTCTATAAATCACTACGTAGTGAAATAACAAATAATCTGAGTAAACAACATAGGATTTGTGTGACGTACAAACTGTATCCGCGATTACATTCGCGTAAACTTTCTTCTATCCCCGAAGTATATATGGAAATATTATTATTCAATTTGTTGTTCTGGTAAACATTGATTATAAGACCTGTCGTATTGTATTAGAATTTCAGGTAATCAAAAAGACGGATTAAAGAAGAGTGCATGCAAATGAGATGAGAATGTTAAAGTGGATGTGTGGTGTGACAAGATTGGATAAAATAAGTAATGAGTATATAAGGGGAAGTCTGAAAGTTGCTCCCATTATAGAAAAGACGAGAGGTGCAAGATTGGGATCGAATGCACATATAATGGGGTGGGATGAAAATAATATGACAAAACGACTGTTAATTGTAAATGTTGATGGATATGTAACTAGAAGGAAGCCTAAAAAGATATGATTGGACTGTGTAAAGTATGACATACATATAAAAGGAGTAGCGCCAGTGTTGACGAATGATAGGAGAGAGTTGAGAAGAAAAACATGTGCCGTCCCCAATTTACAGTGGAAGGGCAGGAGAATGAACGATATTGTTAGTCGGGTAAATAATTAAATAAATATATGGGAAACTTACACTCACGGTCGTCAATCCCCAAAGTTATTCCTAAGTACCTTCTTAGTCCTTGTGTTATAATAGACAACTGATACATTTACATATATAATTTTAAATAAATACTTTAATATAAACACTCAGGCTAGAAGAACAAACAAATTGTTTTTCAGAAATTGTTTGCCCACAGAAAATCGAACCCGCGATCCGCGGTCTGAAGGCTCTGACCTCACTTGCCAGCTGTGCCAACGGGCCAGTCAGGCCATTATTTCATCATATGCATATCAAGAACAAATTGCCATAAGTCGCAATAAAATCCCGTAAGCGATAATAAGCAATTTAGCTGACACAAAAAAATGCCATTCGACGAGAAATCGTCATTAAATTTCCAACAAACGACCCGTATCGAATTCATAAGTTATAGTAACGAATTAATAACAACAGCTATTTACAATGAATTGTTTGAATTGCAAATGTATTCAATATTGTAGAGCAAGGGCATACATAATACAATTGTGATATTAATTATGTGAGTTGATTGTCTTGACATCGAAATACGACCCACTTAATAGATGTCTTTACATATTATATGCTGAGTTGCGTGTAGCGTAAGAGCCAGTCAATATATCCCACTCTTGGTATTAAACTGATCGCATTCAAAATTAGGCTTAAGTAAGTTTATAGGCTAACCGTTTAACTCAGACTTTGCCTGCGGGGTACAAGGGCGCGGAAGTAGGACGAGAACGGGGTCTGTGGTAGGTGCGAGCGGCGTGATATACAAAAGGTGACAGTCTGCATAAGGGTCCTTTATACAGATATAATATATAGGTTGAAACTAGTCAGACTCACCCGATATAATAATACGTTTTTGTACATTAAATTTATGCACAGAATACTTTTTGTTTTTATAATTTGAGATATCGTACAAATATTATAAAATCGAAAATCTCTTCGAAAGTCTTTATTCCTACACTTAGCATTATATAGATTTTTTAATAAACGCGGATTATAGTAAAATATAAAAATTCCAACTCGAACTAATGAACCGTTTTGATTGCCTAGCTGACTGCGCTTCTGTAGACGATGTAAACAACAGGCTGGTGGAAACTGTTCATACGGTGGGGTCTAAATTTTATAAGACACACCGTAAAAGACCCAATAAATTCTCGACCCAGACTCTCAAGCTCATGGATGAGAGGAACGAAATGAGGCTACAGTCTTCAGTAGATGCGACGCGCTACCGTCTGATCAATAGACAGATTTCTAAGGCGCAGAAATGCGACCTGCGACGCTTCAACACCGAACACATTCGAGATACTATTGAGCGTAACAGGGGCTCAAAAGTGTTCGCAAGAGATCTGTCTATTGGGCAGAGGCAGTTAACGCGATTGAAGACCGATACTGGTAGTATCATTTCATCTCGTCCTGAGATTTTGAGAGAGGTTGAGAGGTTCTATGGGCAGTTATACACCTCAACACAACAGCCTGTTGTCAATTTGGCAAAAGACCCAAGAGCCAAGTTGACCCGACACTATACCGAAGATATCCCGGACGTCAGCTTATACGAGATTATTATGGCTCTCAAACAACTTGAGGACAACAAGGCTCCAGGTGATGACGAAATCACTACCGAACTCCTGAAGGCGGGTGGTAAACCGGTACTTAAAGTCCTTCAGCGATTGTTCAATTCCGTCATTCACGAAGGCTCTATGCCGGAAGCATGGTACAGGGGCGTGGTGGTTCTCTTCTTCAAGAAAGGTGATAACACCTTATTGAAGAATTATAGACCCATCACGCTGCTGAATCATGTTTATAAGCTGTTCTCGAGAGTCATAACGAATCGTCACGCTCGTAGGTTTGACGACTTCCAGCCTCCCGAACAAGCCGGTTTCCGAAAAGGGTATAGTACCATAGACCACATATTCACGCTGCGGCAGGTTATACAGAAAACCGAGGAGTATAACCAGCCACTTTGCTTGGCGTTTGTGGACTATGAGAAGGCCTTTGATTCGGTGGAAACATGGGCTGTGTTAAGGTCGCTCCAGAGATGCCGAATCGACTATCGGTACGTCCAAGTGTTGAAGTGTTTGTATGAAAACGCCACAATGTCTGTCCGTATCCAAGACAAAACTACGAGACCAATCCAAATGCGGCGAGGTGTGCGACAGGGAGATGTTATCTCCCCGAAGCTGTTTACCGCTGCATTGGAAGATGTCTTTAAGCTTTTGGATTGGAACGGATACGGCATCAACATCAACGGCGAGTACATCACTCACCTTAGATTTGCCGACGACATAGTCGTTATGGCAGGTTGTCTGGAGGACCTTAACACAATGCTCGACGACCTCAGCAGAGTATCTCAGCAGGTGGGCCTTAAAATGAACATGAGTAAGACAAAAATCATGTCCAACTCACATGTTCCGCTCCACCCGGTCATCGTTGAGAACTCTGCACTCGAAATTGTAGACGAGTACATATACCTGGGACATACGGTCCAGCTGGGTAGGTCCAATTTCGAGAAAGAGGTTAGTCGCCGAATCCAACTCGGATGGGCAGCGTTCGGGAAGCTACGCGAGATCTTTTCGTCCAAAATACCTCAGTGTCTGAAGACCAGGGTCTTCGAACAGTGCGTGTTGCCAGTGATGACCTACGGATCCGAAACGTGGTCGCTCACTATGGGCCTTATAAGAAAGCTCAGAGTCACTCAGCGGGCGATGGAGCGAGCTATGCTCGGAGTGTCTCTACGAGATCAAATCAGAAATGAGGAGATCCGTAGAAGAACTAGAGTCACCGACATAGCTCAGCGTGTCGCGAAGCTGAAGTGGCGCTGGGCGGGGCACATAGTGCGGAGGACCGATGGGCGCTGGGGTCTTAAGGTGCTGGAATGGCGACCCCGCACCGGAAAGCGCAGCGTCGGTAGACCCCCTACGAGGTGGACAGACGACCACCTCCCTCCCTGCGACCTCAAAAAGGTCGCAGGGAGCCACTGGATCCGGGCGGCGCAGGATCGTGTGGTGTGGCGATCCCATGAAGAGGCCTATGTCCAGCAGTGGACGTCCATCGGCTGACGAAGAAGAAGAAGATAGTAAAATAATTCTATTATTACTTTCGTACTATGGATTTCCGGAAAGTAACGCCTATTTCTATTAATTCTGTTTCCGTCTGTTGCGCTCGCTTCGGCTCTTAACCGCTGGACAAATTAAATTTACCACAATTTAAGCTTACGTATCAGGGTGACATAAGGAAAGAAAATTCAGTTTTTCCTTTGGAAACATGGCTATAACACATATTACTTTATTGAGGGTTTTTCAAAACTTAAATTGGCGTAAACGAAGCTGGTACCAGTAGTAAGAAAATAATTATAAGTGTTAGAATAAGCATAAATATTTGAATTTGTAAATTACCAATAGAATATAATAGACAATTAATTCTTATTCATTTAAACACAAAGGTTATTAGCCAGATGGCATGAGGGCAGACTCTTGCCCAAAAATTTGTTTAGAATTTATCTATATGAAATGGAAATCAAAATCATATAATTTTTTCCTATATGTGTTACTAAATTTAGTTGTTTCATGGCAAATTAAAGGCTATTTCATACAAATAACTTAGGCTATCTTAATTTTAAAATAATGGCGACCAACTCTCAAACTATTTGAAAGAGAGTATCTAATAACGGTTTTCAACTCAACCAAATTGGGATATCTAGCCCAGTAAGCTTTGATCCTAATCGAGTTAAACATATCTGTAAACATATATATCTGTTGATATAATCAATTGTCAGTTTGACTAACGTTTCCGCTGTTTATGATAACATAATTTTGTTTTAAGTAGCAGATTATTTACTTCTCAATCCGAAGATTGTTTTTTTGTTTTCCGGTTTTTTTTTCTATAATATTTGTTTAATGGCAGTATGCTTTTAGCTCTCACGGCTTTTACAGCGTCATCGGGTTAGATTTGTAGTCACAGAAGCGTTATCGAGCTAAAAACTTTTCTAGCAAGACAAAGGAGTACAAAGGATAGCTATGCGTACATCTTTTTAAAAGTACGAGTAAAACTACTTATCACACTGACCAATTACAGCTTCACAAATGACAGCGAAATTAAACTTTGTATTCAATGCATATTTTAGCAGTTTTTCAATGCCTAAAAACAGGCATGAAACATTTAAAAAAAACTTAGCTAAATTAATCAGGTTAAGGTAAAATCGTTGTAGCCGTTTCCGAAATTCAGATTCGATATACATACGAGATTAGCTCATTTAAAGATATTACATTAGATTAAGTGCAAAAATATGCTCTTTATGATCGTCGTAGATCACTCATACTCATAGAATCAATATTACTATATTACCTCGAATAAATTGCACGTTGCTTTGAAACCGGAAATTATAGCGTAATAGCACGCAAGGGATTTAAATACAGGAAGCTGTGGGGTAAGCAGATACGGTGTAACACTAAATCTGTCTGAACGACAACGCCTGCAGGTCTAGATATCTTGCACCGTGTCCAATGGTAGAAATGATTTATACTGTTCTAATGCAATTTAGTTAATGGATCGATAAGCAAATCAACAAAGTTTGTATTACAAATTAAATATACCTACCAAGTGTTTCAGGAGTCAAGTTTACTAGTAAATATTATGCAATAGATAGAAGTTTATTCATGTTTTATTTATTTAATTAATTAATTTAACAAAATAACATATGAATAAATGGTAAAAGGTACACTGTACAAAGGCGTTCTTGTTGCTGTAAGCAATCTTTTACGGACAAACAACCTTTGTTGAACGGAATTATAGCAAAAGGATGTGGGTAGGTGCAAATTACTCTAAATTAAATAATTGTACTGTCTTTTTTCGGATGACTTCAAAAAACCCTTATTTCTATCGATCTATTTTTTAAATATATCTGATAGTTAAACAGTTATTCCTCGGTGTTCCAACCCAATAATTGTAAAACTCAAATTTTACAAAAAAATATATGTTTTTTGTTTTTGAATTGTGAAATAAAATAATTTGTTCGTTTGGTCTAATATCAGCATTATATTAATATACCCACACAATTAGTATACTTTACTTTGGCTTAAAAAATGTAGAAAGATTTCATGTACTTAATCATAATATGATTACTATTTGTTTTAATTTCAAAAAATTATATATGGTAATTCCTAACTCATACATTGTAAATTTAATATAACATTAATTCTGTTAATAGTACATTACTGGATTCTTGCATTTATTACACAAAGTAATAAGCGGCAAAAGACTTCGTTGCTTGTCTATTGCGAGATTGATGTTGAGAGGTGCAAATTATATTTGCTTTTGGACACAAATGTAAGGTGTTTTAAAAAATATATGAATTAAAAAGTTTATTATATGTTTCACAGATATTTTTCTGTTCTTGAACGACCAATAAACCAATAACATCGAAATCTTCAAAATTGTTCTTTTATTATTGTATAGTATACACTCAAGTTAAACTACCCACCACTCAAGTTAAAAGCAAAACGAAGTTAAGTCACAGTTATACTATTTTAAAGAAAGCTGTAAGAATTTTTATACGCTCGTTGTCTAATAACGACCTTGTAAGCTTCTAAGATAAATCTAAGCGTGACACAACAAATTTTACTTTTTATGGAATTATTTTAAGTTACGCAGTAACGTTTCGTTTAAATGACCTAAAATGCGAGTAAGATAAGATGTTTTTAAATCGTACATTAAGTAGAATTCGGAATTATTATTGTCTTAAAATCTGGCTATTTAAAGCAAATAGTCTTCTATGTTAGATTTTGCAGTATGAGCTTAAAGTGGTATGCTTTAATCAACGATGTTAAAGACTGGAATGGAAATATTTACGTAAGGGGTTTGCACCCGAGAATCTTGAATGTGATAAACATATTGTTTAGGCCAATTTGGCTTTGTAAAAATAAAAAATGAGGTTTTTGATCTTTGAGACGTAGTGGTTGTCGTGTGGGCTGGGGATTTCGGGTTCGATTTCCGATTTGAGATGCGAATCATGTTGTCCGAAATACCTTCGGCCTAATCTAGCCATAGGTATTCTGGTACAATGATGTGTAGAAACCGTAATCGACCTACATCAGGTTTGCGCAATTCCATCTCAGATTTTATCTTAATCTTCTATCAGCTTAAAACAGCCCAACGCAAACCGGGCAGCAATAAAAAAAGACTTATTTACCTGCTAGTATTGACCTACAAATCAAAATTAAACCAAACGAATAAACAAAGCGAACAATTCAAAGGCTAACCTAAATTTTAAGTCAACGTTCTCGCTCCATTACGTTTACTAAAAAAATAATATCCAAACCACAACGGAGAGCAATAATAACGGAGGTTGGAGAACCAGACACTGTCTGTCCGCAATCAAGAATGACCTTTAAAGTCTCGCAATAAGGGCTTGAAAGTAGCCGGCTTGAGCTGCTGTCGTGATTTTAAGGCTAATTATCTAATTTGTCATCCCCGACCGTTCGTGTATATACAAAATTGTGGCATTCAAGTCTTACATGCTTCAAGTGGTCCCAGTCCCATTCTCATAGCTGTCTCAAATAATTTATACGTTAATAGGTTTTAACAGGATTTTAATGACCAAATATTTGCATTGTCATTTAGTAATAATGTCATGCTCTATTAATATAGCAGGTTTCTGTAAAGCAACAATACATTTTAAACGTCTTAATTAGAAACGTTTTAATTCAATATTTGTTAACGCAAAATGTTATTCTAAATATTAATGATGGCTTTAAATGAACTTAATTAAATAATAAAATAAATGAACTGATATCCGTGTCGTATAGAAATTTCTGTGTAAAATAAAGAGAAATATGAAATAACAAATGTTACAGTTTAAAACAAGAGTATAGAGGTTATAGGGCAATAATATAGTCTCAGAAGAAGACACATCTCTAATTGTAGATTAAATTTATTGCAAAAAAAAGATTGTTCTTTATATTGAGGCGAAATCTGCTGACGAAACAATGGGTACACTGCTTCAAATTCTACTTTTTTATTATTATATTTATTTCTACTTATATACCTAATAGATATTTTATATCGTTGAGCAAATTAAATATTCTTATTTTGAGTAATCCATTAATCAAATAACACAGTAAGCATATTAATTCTGTTTTGAATAATGCGGATCCATTTCGCAAGGTAATCTTCAATTTTATACATTACGCCTACGCATTGACACGTTTCTTAGAAGACATCGGCCAAAGTGTCTCAATATGGCGGTAGTTTCAGGCATACTAATAATTATTATTCTTTGCAATTCAGTTTAGACATTTTTAGATAAAAAAATTTGATATTAATAAATTAATAAAATTTTATATTAATTAATAAATTAATAAAATAAATATAATTTATAATAAATTGGCTGTATGCTGTTAGCCCTAATATCTTTAACAGCGTACGGGCGGGAATGGCGAGCGCAGAAGCCTCGTTGAGTAGACGTCAAATCATTCTGTATTCTATACGATTTTCTTTAAAATATATTTTTAGGTTCTTAATCGTATAAAAGTAATTCGTTACTCAATCAGTTTTATAAACTATATATGTAGCATTATATAGCAATAATGAATATTAAACATATCCTATCATCGGCGCATTTGGATATCCATAATAAACATGTCACCTTGTCACCTGTTATACAAAAGCCATATAAGTGCAACAGTAATTTGTTACAGATTAAAGGGCTCATACTTGTATGGTTTTCCAGTGAACTGATTTTTTTATCGCCTTATCCATACTAATATAATCAATGCGAGTCTGCCGGTCTATCTGTATGTCAGTCTATTAGACTATCACGACAAATATGTAAAAGCAATATTTAAAAAAATGATACAATTGAAGCTAGACTTGATTAAATTTCTTCATATTGCTTAAAACATCCAGTTTTTCATCGGAAACATTAAAACAACACGGCATACAGGTATGCAGATGTTATTATGATGTATTATAATATAGTAAACGCAAAATTAATATAAAGGTAAAAAGTAAGTAACGCCCAGGTATTATCCCACTGCTGGAAAAAAGCTTCCTCTATCATATTTTGGCTATCTCAAAAGGAAAAGGGAAAACAAACCACATTTTTTTATTTATAGTATGGATAGTATGTATATCGCAATATGGCTGATTTCCATATACAAATATTAATCGAACCATTGAATAATAGCAAAATTCATGTACGCTCTCGTGACCAGAACCTTTAATATTCTCTAGGACTGACGCAAGAATCAAATTATATCGTTTATAGTTATCTGTACGATCGATAATTTTACTTGTACCGTTTTGGTATTTCACGTGGGCGTAAACGTTATAATGATATGAAATGTACGGCTCAAATTTGGGTGGTCGTGCGAATATTAGGATTTTGCTCCTTTTATGGTCATAAGTTATAATGGCGTATTTTTAATGACGAGACAGTCGTGCCAAACCAGTTCTTGGTTTCCTTTATTATTTAAATATTGTTAACGACTCAGTGAGTGTGATTTTGCCAATTCTGGTTTGATCGTGATCTCATCTATATATTGTCTAGACGGTCATATTTAGAGGCATTTATCAGAATAGCAGAGCTTGAGAACTAATGAGCGAGTCTAATGTTGAAATTGAAGTCTCAAATGGCGGAAAGGTAGGAACGGTAAACTTAGGTCGAACGCTTTAAACTCCTCTCATATGTTACAAATTGCTAACTTCGAAGTAAAATTGAATATCTTAGAAATATACAAATTCATTTTCTTTGTATGAGCTGTGATAGCCCAGCGGTGAGACCGTGCGACTCTTACGAGGGGAACACGAGTGCAGACCCGGACAGGCACCAATGAGTTTTTCTATTAAAACTCATGTGTCTCATTGATAATTGCAATTTATCACACGCTTTTCGGTGAGGAAACCTGCATATCTCTAGAGAATTCTGGAGATATGTGTAACCTACCAATCCGCATTGGTGGATCTTAGCTCCAACTCTTCTCTCCAGAAACGGAGACAGGAGGCCTATTCCCAGCAGTGGGATTGTAACAGGCTGCTACTATTTTCTTTACTATTATATTTTCTACTATTTTCATCCAAAGTCCGTCCCTGCAAAGTAAAGTCTTCGAACAATTATTGAACATGGATCTCATCGACTGCTAACTATGAGCGTCATAATAAAGCTCAGTCTTAGCTTGCAATATAGCGAGTTCTCTTCGGATTGTCTTTGTGAAGTTCGAAACGAGAAGATCCGAAGAAGAACCAAAATCACCGAATGACATAGCCCGAATGACATCGCGTGGTGGCTATCTATATGTATATGTGGAAAATACAATTTAAGAATGTAAAGTGTAAAGGCTAATTGGTTACTAAGACGACTCCCTAACCAGAAGCGTTAATAGATCTCCAATAATATAGTGTTTGTACGACCTAGAAGTCACAGGAAGCTTCCTGTGACTTTTCTAGGTTCTTAGGTTTTTCTAGATTCCAACAGCACTAGCTACTCTGGCTGACCTGATAATACAACTTTTAGCTTAGACGGTTTCTATAATCTATTCATAATCTATGAGTGGAAAGCTTTCACCGCTGGTTTTAATGAGCGGCGTATCTTATTAGATTTACATAATGATAATTGTTAATACTTAGTAGAACTTATTCTATCCCCGTGCATCTGGTTCATTCCTGACTGGGCGCGGAAGTCAGATGGTATAAAAACTAGTTTTGTAGGCACACAATAATAATCCTTGGTTAAATACTGGGAATATATAAGGTAGATTGTAAAAAATAATAGAGTCGTTGCAATGGTTGAATAAACGAATCCTAAACGCAGCTTGCAGTAAAAGCTGACTAGTGGGAATCGTTATAGCTTAAAAACGGTGTTATGTCGGCTCATTCTCTTTCTGTTTGATTTCATTTTTCTCTTCTTTCCTCCCCAATATTTCTCGCTTTCTCTTTTTATCCGTAAGTGCGTAGAAGTAATGAGACTCGACAAGTCTGGCGCCTTCCATAACCGGCAGTTATATAAGCTCAATACTGAGAGCGTAAAAAATCCTAAATTTTTTATAGTATTCGTTTCTGACGGGAGTCCCTTAACTCAAACTCAAACTCCAAATATTCTTTATTCAAGTAGACTGGTGACAGTACTTTTGAATCGTCAAATATTTTCAAGAAGCTACCACTGATTCGTAAGTTTGCTCCTACCGAGAAGAACCAGCAAGAAACTCGGCGGCCATTTTTTTTAAATATTTGTTTAACCGCGATTATATTTGTACCAAAGACAATGTCAGAAATTTCTAGACATGCGTAATATGTTATACTTTAATCGTCTTATTTTTAGTGCTATAATTCGTACCATAGTGTTTGAGGTGGAATGCAATCTGTGATAGTTGTTGGCCTTAACATCGAGTAAGGGCAGGTGCTCACCACGAGCACGCACTTTTACCGAGTTGTTTTCAGTAATAGTTTAACGTGTGATTTATGGCTTAATATTCGTATTTCTTTATTTTTTTTTCTTTATTATTTTCTTAACAGGTTCCCGTTTCAACGATGGTCTGGCAATTATCTATCCATATTTAAAAGTCTTTTTTTTATTTCTTTCCTTCTTAGGGTGTTTCGCTTAGCTAATTAATATGAATGATATTTTACAAAGAGAAAAACGGTTCAGTACTTAGGTCTTCTCGGTAGGAGCAATTCTCTGAGGCACTAGTAAAGCATGCGATTTAAAAGAACTTGTAAATATTATTGAAATAAATAAAATTTTGAGTTTTAATTTGAATTAAGTTAAAATACGTTGAAGTTATAAGTATATTTAATGCTGAAGCTCAAGTTAAACTGTATACAAAATTATCGCATCAAATAAGTTGCAGCGGAAACTTAGACGTGAGTGAAAAAGAAACAATTTTACGATATAAGTATAAAGTAACAGCCTCTTACTTCCCCACTGATAGGCATAAGCCTCCTCTTTTCTTTTTTGGGTAGAAGAGTTTGAGCACCCAACACGCTGTACTAATCCGCATTGATCAGATACACATATCCAAGGAATTATCCAGAGATATGCAGGTTTCTTTACGTTTTCCTTTACCGAAAAGCATGTTATAAATTGAAGTATAAATAAGTTTGAAATAGAAAAAGTCACTGGTGCCTACCTGGGAATTGAACCCAAGACCCCCTCCAGAGAGGCCACTCGGTATCACCGTTGGGCTATCACAGCTCTGTATAAGTATAGCAAGATATGTTTTGCATATTGTATTTAAAAATACACCCCTTTCTTCTGTTCTTGAAGATGATTTAGGCCTCCCACGCTGATTCAAGAGGGAATGGTAGATTACGCACTATGCCCAATGAAGTACTAGCCTAGAATTTAATAGGCGTATATATGTTGCATTACGACATCTTCCTACATAGAAAAGCGCAAGATTTATACTGAGATATGATGCAATTCCAACAAGCCTCTTAGCAACTTTGAAGAGTTTATATACCCTCTCGAAACATACATAGCACAATTAGGCCATTTGTCAAAAAGTCAATAGATCAATCTGACGACGAGGCAAGGACAAGAGAAACACGACTTTGTGCCTCTTAGGTTGAATTATTATGTTCGGTACAAATTTAATCCGTAATCAAATGTTTAGTTGTTTGCTTTACACAAACACTTGTATATAGGTACAAGTTATATTGAAAAATGAAGTAGTTGATTACAATGAATAAACACGTTATTTATCATTTAATTACTCTAAAGATTTTATAAAAAAGAGTTTATAAATCAGTAAATAATACCATGGAGTTATTATAATAATAGAGTTAAAGGCATGCTTTAAGTGAGACTGTCGCAATAAATGCAAGTATCGAGACTCAAAGTACACGGGCATTATTTGCTTAAATAGAGCTTCCAATCGCTAGATTAAGTTTATATAAACATGTAAAATTGTTTTCGTTCCTAAAATAAAATAAAAAAATGATTGGAAAAATGGACCGCTTATACCTATCTATCTATCCTTTTCTAATCATAAGTATATAGCGAGAGAGATATAGTCTCATTTACTTTTTCTTTATTGTAATAAGGTTGGCTCCCCAACTCTAGTATAATAAGTCTATGAATAATATGTTATCGAAACCAATTATAACTATATATAAACAACAAACTATATGGGTATTTATTATACGGCATACAGTGGCGTAGCTATCTGAGGGCTAGACGGAGAATGGCCCTTCTGGACCTGACTCCCCCTCCATCGGAGTACGTCAAATCCAGAATATTAAGAATTCGAAGTAAATAATTTTAAATAGTTTAGATTGGGTCCTAGTTTTTTTTGCCCCGAACCTTTATTTACCTTGCAACACTACTGATGGCATAATACAAAATACCTCATACTTTGATACCTCTCGGGTATTAAAATATGTTCTATATTCTGCAGTCTAAGCTATTTTATCTCTTTCCACTTGCACTTTACCTATTTTGTGTTTTCTGTCCAACTCTTCCGCTAATTGAACGTACCTTTGATTGATACGTCAACCTGTTTCTCCAATCTAAGCTCGAGTCACTGTTATGCTAATTTAAACTTGAAATCGTGTGTTACTTGGCCTCAAAACCGTGTTTCAAAACAAGTAAAGCTTTAAATAAATAGAGACTTTTTCTACTGATTGATGGTTAAGTACAAAAGCATAAAACACATTCACTAAATTTCTATCTAAGTTTTTGCATTCAGTATATTCATGCTTCTATACTAATATTAAATATGAAAGATTATCTGTCTATCTGTTACATTCACTGTTTGTACTTTCAGTCAATCCGCTGGAACGATTTCAATATGGTACAATATATAGGATAAAGTTTTTTCTTTGGGAGTATGAAAAGACGTAGTACATAGTTAAAGTTATTTCAACACAACTTGAGGCAGATGAAATCGCGGGTATCATTAGCAAGAAATATTTATAAGATTATTATTTAGCATTATTAAAGTTTCGACGTTCCGTTCCTTCATTAAGTGCATAATTGTTTGAACACTTTGTTTTGCATGTTTATGCATACAAAGCCACAGGTAAAGGCTAGAACTACATATATAACATAGTGTTAAGGACTAAATACAAGGACTCGTAAACACTCTTTACTATACCATTAACAACTCGTTTCGGAACGTCAATCTTATCTTATCTAATTTTGGGAACGCCTGCCGGTACAGGACGGGTGGTCAGCTCCAATACTTGACTATTCCACCCATTTCCCCTTGTTGGGACAAGGGTGTTGTCCCGACAGTGTTACCTGCTCTAGCCTACCTGTTGCTTTTACAAACCTTATAATATCCCTTAAGGAGATATTTGTTAGGTCATCAGCTTCAATTTCGTCCTTACCTAATATCTCCCATCTTACCAGCGAGTACATGGGGCACTCAGCCATAAGGTGGAGACTCGTTTCTTCTTCTCCACACTCTGGGCACGCTGAATCTTCTTTTATTCTCATTATTGACAAGTGTCTGTTTAACAGGCAATGCCCAGTAGTTATGCCTGTTTATAATTGCCACATTTTTTCTGCTATGAGACATTAGCTGTTTTGTTTTCTTTGTGTCGAAAGATTTGAGAAACAGCTTTGATTGTCGAAATGTTGTGTTTCTCCATCTAGTGCTCGATTCTATTTCTATTCTTTTATCTATGACGCGCTTTATTATCGTGTTTCCGATTGGGAGGAAAGGTTCTGGGCCTACGAACGTTTGGCTCGCTCCTTTTCTTGCCAATTCATCGGCTTTTTCGTTCCCTACATGACCATGGTGTCCTGGGACCCAAGCGATCGTTACTTTTCCAATTTCAGCTAGTTCATTCAGTACTTGTTTACATTCCTTCACGATAGCTGAAGTTGTTTCTATACGGTCAAGTGCTTTTAGTGCCGCTTGACTGTCACTGTATATAATATGTTGTGTATTGGTTCTGTACGTGTTTCTTTCAATTTCCTGGCACACTCCATAATAGCCAACATTTCGGCCTGGAAAATACTTGTATATTTACCCAGATTTAAGACCTGGTGTAAATTTGACAAGGTGCTGTAGATAATACCGGCTCCTGCCAGCTTCGTGGATTCTCGTCTAGAGCCGTCCGTGTAACAGATGGTCTGACGCGAGTCACTAATATTTACTTCCCAGTCTTCCTTAGCTCCTATGTGTATTCTATATTTCTTATCGAAGATTTTCTGTCTTTTGATCAAGTCACTTCTCTTGACGACCATTGACAGATTATCTCCGTAGATTTTCTCTATTACAGTGTGACCTTTATCCGTAAAGTTTCCCTTCTATTGTTGGAATACTTTCATCTTGTACCATTGTTCTATAGCCTTTCTTTTGGCTGCTAGATCCAAAGGATATAGTCCTACCAGGACCTCTAGTGCGGCGGATGGAGTGGTTCGCACTGCGCCTGTAATCATTACTGTTGCTATCCTCTGTACTTTCGTTAAATCCTTACTATTGACTCCGATCTTGGCTCTATGCCACCAGATCGCAGCACCGTAAAGTAATCTGGGTAGTATGATAGCCGTATATATCCACTTAGCAATATTTGGCTTCATACCCCAGGTTCTTCCCACTGTTCTTCTACATTGCATAAGCATTATTTTAGCTCTATTGCATTGTTCTTTAATATGTGTTCTAAACGTAAGGGTTTTATCCAGTGTGATCCCTAGGTATTTTATTTCCTTTATCAACTGTTTCTCAACTCCGTTTATGTTGAGTGGATTGAAGTTGGCTATTTTCTTTTTATTATTATAGTAAAAAGAACTAGTTTGGTTTTCATAGGATTTAGGTTAAGACCCCTTTCCTGACACCATCTTAATGTTATTTTAATGCTATTACCCATTATGTTCCTTATAGTGCTCAGGTCCTTCCCAGTTACTAAAAGGACTCCGTCATCTGAGTATGCTTGCATATATGTCTTTCTTTTATTAATTTCCCTAACTAATGAATCTAGAAGGAGACACCATAAAAGGGGTGAAAGACACCCTCCCTGAGGAAAACCTCTGGTTGATTTTATTGTGTATGTTACTCCGCTTAACTCCGCCGAGATTGAACGATACTCTAGCATGTTCATAATCCAGCGTCCTACTTCATTTGGTATACCTTCTCTAAGAATAGAGTTTCTTATAGCATCACGGTTTGCTTTGTCGAATGCACCCTCTATATCGAAGAAGCAACCCAATGCCATTTCTTTGTTACTAAGTGTTCTCTCTATTCTTACCACTAGGTTATGGAGAGTTGTCTCTGTTGACTTGCCCTCCATATATGCATGTTGATTCTCGTGTAGTGGTAGATTGCTTTGTTCAATTTTAGTTCTTATATGTACGTCCATCACTTTTTCTATTGTTTTTAGAATGAAGGAGGAGAGGCTAATACACCGGAATGACTTCGGTTCCTGATAAGTTTTCTTCCCGGGTTTTGGGATAAACACCGCTTTTACTTTTCTCCAGCTCGTTGGCACATATCTCCATGCCAGGCTAGCTTTGAAAAGTGCTATCAAGTTTACTTTTATATATTTATATGCTACCTGCAGCATTTTTGGGAGTATTTCGTCTGGCCCAGCAGCTTTATATGGTGCAAATGCCATAATACTCCACTTAACCTGCTCTTCGGATATGATATTTCCCGGATCCACCCAATAGTAATCGGTGTTTGGTGATATATCTTCTTCCTTGAATTCTTCACATTCTGGAAAGTGTGCTTCTGTCATCTTGGTTAGTATTATTTTGGGATCTGATATGATCGAATCCTCTTCTTTAATACTGCCCAATCTACAAGATTTATCTTTTGCCAGTATGCGCATTAGGCGGGCTGCTTCGGGGTATTCAGTGATCCCGTTGCAGTACGCCTGCCAGCCATTTCTGGACTCTTTCCTGCACTTCTTTCGGAATTCCGACCTGCTCTTTCTATATTCCGCCCAGCTCAATTCATCGCCTTTTTTCAGGGCAGTTCTTTGAGATTTGCGTACTTTCTTCCTAAGTCTTTTCAGTTCGTTGTTCCACCACGGCTGACCTTTTCCTGTTGTTACCTCTCTTAGTGGACAAGTTCTGATAAAGGCATCTTTCAGTGCTGTGCTTAGTTCCATTGCACCTTCCTCTAACTCCTTTATAGTGTTATAGGAAGTGTATTTGGGTCTCCATTCACTCATTAGGGACTCAAAATTGTCCCAATTGGTCTTTTTAACATTTCTTATTCGCAGTTTTTCAATTTTGCTGTCAATGCGGTCGCTGCAATGTGGAAAGTGATTCTACGGTGATCCGAAAACGGGTCTTTTCGATCCACTTTCCAGTCTTTTATGTAATTTGCAATGTCTTCTGATGCTAGAATAATGTCTAACACTTCTTTCCTTGTACTTGTAACGAATGTTGAATGTTGAATGTTGAATGAATGAATGTTCGGAACGTCTAATACGTAATTATTATTTAATATAAAAGTAATAATAAAATTATTTTGCTATAATCCGCGATACAGTAAATAGAAAATATATATAGTGTTTAATGTATAGTGGACTATCAGTATTTTCATTCTATAAATTATTTTTCTATTAATATTAATTATTATTTACATTCTATTAATTCTATAAATTATTATTTAATATGTTACAACACGCATTCCTGACATAGTTGAGCCATATAAGTGCGGAGTGAAATCTATCTGACGAGTCTCATTTAGAGTTCTAATGAAATTAACTAAAATAAAGATGGTTAATTCCAATATAAGTAAAATAGGATATCCCATACAATCCGTATAGTTGGAACCTTTCCTTCTTCATGGGATTCGTGAGTACCGCTGATATTTCACAGTCACATTTTGAAAAATGTACAAAAAGTATACTTAGTTACAAATACCGCAACTTTGTTCACGTCAAATATAGTAAAATAATAAGAATGTATCGGTCATACTTATTCACCTTAAAATTTGTTGATTTTCTGTATTAGTTCATTAATCATACAGTTTGACTCAGTCTACTATGGTTAGCTTAAATAATGTAGTCCTAAGTGGCTTATGTTAAGATTTTTATATTTAGATTTATATAGTCTCAATAATATCTGTGGATTTGTTACAAATAAAGAAATAAATAAAAAACGAGTAATGATCTTTCCTATTCCTGAAAAATGTTTTATTATATATGTTGACCTAATTTCTAAATTATAGTTCTATTGAATTTCGTCAATATTTGTCAAGCGGATTTGCTGTCGATCTATCGCACTTACGACTATAATATTCGTATGGATGACTTACAAATATTTTGCAAAGCGTTTGCAAATATTTGTTTAAGAAAAATTCGTTTGAACTTTGGGCATTGAGGCTTATAACGGCGAGTTTCCAGCGGTTTTATTGATTTACCGTTATATTTGGTATGCTAATAAGATCATCTCTCTTATTTCCACTCTAAGTGGGATCGGAACATGTTTTTCACTTCCATTTCTCCTCTCATTCGTCAACTCTGGCGCTATTCCTTGTGTATGTTTTTGGTATTAAAGACAATCAAGCTTATCTCTTTTTTTAGCCTTCCTATAGTCACGTATCCCTACATATTCATTTTTAACGCTTGTTTGAGCGTATTTTCATCCCTACTCTTTGCATACTTCTTTTAGCCTTTTCTATAAGGGACGCAACTTTCATCTACTTCTTCACTTATCACTAAAAGTTATAAGTTAAGTAAGCTAGTTAGATCTAATGGATAATATGTGTATAGGTGGTCTACGTCTGCTAACCAGTTAAAACATGTGCATAGTATTCTTGTTTTGCTCCAATTGGCATGTCCCTAGCTCTCAATGCGATGTCCTCATTAATTCCTTTTATCTTAGCATCTAATTGATTGCAACTTCCACTGAAAGCTTTTGTGTTGCTATTTACTGGGTGGGAGGGGTAAATTCGTGACAATTGGTCTCCCGAGTGTCATAGTAATCTCAGGCTTTGGCGAAATACATACTGTTCGCACCAGAAAATGTTACTGGCCGTCAATAAAGCACCCGCACGTGATCGCTTAGATATAGATTTAACGGTGTTACTAATAGTAATAAATATAAATGCATATTCATTTCGCATTCAATTAAAAAAGCCGAATTAATTTAAAAAATTAAAAAAGACTCCAAATAACAGACATCGACATCAAACATAGAGCATTTTATCAGGCTATTTTATTTCTATTGAAATAGAGAAAAATAAATCTTGAATTGTGTTAATTCTATAAAATAAATGCTTTTGTAAACTAATAAATTATATGATTACGATACTGAATTTCTATAATAAGATAATTAAATGTAGGAAACTGGATGGATCGTTTTTTGCAAAGCATCAAATTAACGATTCAACGCGGCGATGCGGTTAATATTTTTGATAATATTCGACGCTGTCATGATTTGAATAGCGCATAGATGTATTTTTTTATGATTAATTTTAGTGGCTTGTGCGTGATATCATCCTTTGAAGATTTGAAGTTTTGCGCTGAATGTTAATGATATAAAATTAGGCTTATGTTTAGAGATAAAATAGTAATTCAAACTTTTGAAATTGTACAATCAAAAGCACTGATGTCATCTTTTTGAGATAAGTTGCGCCGAATATTCTACCCTATAATATTAAGATTATGTTTAAAAAATGTAATACAAATACAAATTGTTTATTCAAATTGTACAATAAAAGACTAAAAATAAAATTTTAAAAATAAAAATTGTTTTAAAAATAAATTTGTGCTGTAGGTATTGTTGTAGGTAAAAAAGGTATAATAAGATAATTAATTTCCATTTAAGTAATGAAAATATTGAGAAAATTTAATACGGATTGCTAAAAGAAAATATTTGAAATGCTAAATGTAAAGTGTAGTATCCGTTATACCTAATACAGGAAGGATTCGTAAAAACTCATGCGCTTTCCACCAATAATAACACGACAATACACAAGCACTGTACACATTTTTTTAAATAAGATAAGGCAAGCGCCTGGCTACGATCTCGCCTGATGGAAAGCAACAGATGCAGCCTAAGGTGGACCGCGCTTGCCAAAGTAGTGCCTATTCACTCTTTTTTTGAATTTGGCTGAATCGTAGGTGTCCAGGAACACATATGCAGGCAGGCAATTCCATGCCTTAGCCATCCATGAGGAAAGAAGAGCCGAACCGTTTTGTCCGAATTTTTCGGATATTTTTTGTGTAACCGTGAAGCCCTTCACGGCGTCTAGTCGTCCGGTTGTAGAACGGTGAAGAAGGGACCAGATCAAACAGATCTGTGGCACACTCTCCGAAATATATCCTGTAAAAAACAGAAATCGATGCGACTACACGTCTATACTCTAAATTAGTGAGTCCTTGAGCTAGCTTACTGTCATCTATAATTCTTTTGGCTCGTCGATCTACAGAGTCAAGAGCCTCAAGTTGGTACTTAATGACCCATCCCAAAGATGACTGCAGTACTCAAGAAGCAAGCAAGCATGCAAGAACTGACTTGTGCTTTATACAATATCAAAATTTGTTCAGGCGTGAAGTACTGTTTCACTTTGTTAAGGATACCGGGTTTTTTACACATTCTCTAACTCAATCTCAAGAATTGTTACACCTCGTTACCGAAGCACCGTCAGAAGATAGACTCCACGGCAAAATGGCAATGCCACGCATCACCCAAAAATGCATAATGATATGGTAATAGCTACATATTTAACCCCCACCATTTAATTTGCATTGGAACATACTTATCAAGTAATGCTTATCTGCTCATTAATTAGTGTGGCATTATTATGTTTTATTATGCAAATAATGAATAAATAACACTACGGAAAATAATAAAACAAAACAATGCTAACATAATCGTAATGTAAGGCTTAATTCTGTAAATTATTCCATTTAAGAGCATTTTTTGTCTTGAAAGACGTCGTTTAATTCATTTAAGTATTTGTTAATATTTCAAGCAACTAGCGTGAAAAACGTAATTAGCTTGCTGCATTGATTTAGGTAACATGCTATAAATTGCGTTCAACATGATCATTATGTTATGACATGCATTAAAGAATAAAACAATAGACAACTAATGATATTAAATGATGGATCATTGTCTACGCGCAACAGTTGTCTGGTAGTCCTTTATCGCATAATCATTTTAAGAGGTTATTCGCTTGGTCTATACACACTTGTATCTAGCATATCGAATTAATTTATGTTGCTTACTTTTACTACTTTTCTTGCCGTAAAAGTAAAAAGTAAAAAAGTAGTTTTTTTTTCGTGCCGTATATTTTTTTTTTTTTTTTAAGTTGTAAATGCGATTTCGTTTGCGATGACAGTGCTCATATGTGCGTGCTTTTCTCAATGATTTTTATCTTACGTGTTAGCCGGGTATATAATATTTGTCAATCTTATACAATTTCATCAATTTTGCTCTAGCGAATTATCTATGGAAGCATAATGGAAGAATAGACTTAACAGCTATAGCATAGCGTTGAGACCGTACGACTCTCTCGAACGTCAAGCCTTCAAGTTCCGCAGGCATCAATAAGTATTTTTACTAAAACTTAATGTATCTAATAAAAAATGTGTTTAATTCAGAAAATGTGCTAATTATCACACGCTTTTTGGTGAAATAAAAATAAAGAAAAAAGATAAACAGAAGACAAATAAAGATTAGTTCTAAGGTTTGTGAGTCCAAACTTAAAAGTAGCGGCCCGTTTCAATCACACTGTTGGGCATAGGACCTCCTCTCTCCATTTCTGAAGAGAAGGGTAGGAGCTAAGACCTACCACGTTGCTCCAATGCGGATTGGTAGGTTACACATATCCCTAGAATTCTCTAGAGATATGCAGGTTTCCTCACGATGTTTTCCTTCACCGAAAAGCGTGTGATAAATTGCAATTATCAATTAGACATATAAGTTTTAATAGAAAAACTCATTGGTGGCTGCCCGGGGATTGAACCCGTGACCACCTCGAAAGATTCGAACAGTCTCACCGCTGGGCTATCACCGCTTATTTAGTTGTGATATATTTGTCAAATCAATAAAAGTCAAAAATAATAAACTGTGAAAATATTCAGATATGAAAGCATCTAACATTTCCTGACCACCATCATTTTCTTACAATTTACACGAACAAACAAACATAATACCAGTAACATTAACGCCGCAAGATATTTCTGCAGTAGAAGTAAGTTTGTAAGCAATTTCCTTATACCAAACACGTAATGCGGAAATTATTCCGTGATTTCGACGTTGCACTATCTTTATTGTTATACAAGAAACATTATTTCTAGATACTCTCCACTATCTATATAAAGCTCGTGTTGAATATAGTTCGAAGGCAAACGTGTTACTGAAAGGGTAAACTGGCAACTGGCAATATTTTAGGTATTAAATATCACTGTCACGTGTGTCATTGGTCTAGGTATTGGATATCTACGATTCGGTATCTACAGTAAAATTCCGCAATCCTATCATCAGAAAAAGTTTAAATTAAGTGTAAGGAATATGCTTGTAGTAAAGCATATTATATAATTGAAGATTGCGAAGATTTGGATAATAAAATTGGACTTGAAAATCCTTGCAGCGACGCTGCGCTTTCCAGTGCGGGGTCGCCATTCCAGCACCTTAAGATATATATATATATATATAGCGCCCAATGGTTCTCCGCACTATGTGCCCCGCCTATCGCCACTTCAGCTTCGCGACACGCTGAGCTATGTCGATGACTCTAGTCCTTCTACGGATCTCCTCATCCCTGATTTGATCTCGTAGAGACACTCCGAGCATAGCTCGGTCGAACGCCCGCTGAGCGACTCTTATGAGGCCCATAAAGCTTAGCCTTTCAGCTTATAAAAACTTATTTAACTAGCCCATTGGCGCAGTCGCTAGTGACCCTGCCTTCAGCTCCTCGGGTCGCGGGTTCGCCGAGAGCTAACATTTTCTATAAACTATTTGTTGGTTCTTCGAGCCTGGGTGTGTATTTGTATTTAAGTATGTGTTTAAAATTATATATGTAGTATATCTACCAGTGGTCCGTCACCCATAACACAAGTATTAAGTTACTTACTTTGGGGACAGATGAGCGTGTTTGTAAGTGTCCCATATATTTATTTATTTATATTTAGATAAAGATTGTTTTGATTTGATTTGATAATATAGATATTATATAGAACGTATGTGAGATAACTTGAGATGATCGTAGAATAAGAAATGAAGATGTAATAGGGAATAATGCCGACCAAAGTTGGCGACTTAGGATAAAAAAATATTTTCTTTGTTCGAATATACTTATAACTGTTGAATCTGAATCGAAAAAAAGTCATGGTAATATTATTACTGTAGAAGTGTCTACTCATCATTCAACTAGTTTAGTTAAATTTGTGCATTTAAAAAAAATGTATTTGGTACGTACGAAAACAGAAAGTATACTCTACCAATAAGAATAATCAACAACAAATGATGTAATCTTATGAGTAAGGTCTAAATAATAAGAATTATATTAAAAAGAATTGCATCTTGCACTCACACTGATATTATTTCTATGAAATTTGGGATTGTTTTATTGAAATCGTCGAGCGGCAAAGCTTTCAAAAGTAGAACACTCCAATACAGAACAAGTAAGTTGCAAATACGAAGCGAACTAAAATCATAACCGCGTTTGAAATAAATAAACCAACAAAAAGTTTCCAGTCAATACACAAAAATAACATTGGTGCGCTCAAACATGTCTGACAACAAATTCCAATACAAATATTTAGAATAGTGATCTTGTAGTAGAGAAGAATGTTTACGCAGCCGGTGCATTCGACAGCGACGTTGGTCATCCTGTATTAACATAAATTGTTACCTTAAGTAAGTTCTTCATCTCTTAACCAAATATACTTTAAAATAACAAATCATACTAATAAAAGTTAAGATAAAGTAGTAGACAATTTTGTATGTTAATTTATTAAAAAAAATCTCAGTTCACATTTGGATATTTTACTTCATATTGATCGCGATTGTACAGAAAAACTAGTTTTGCCTGTTTTTTTGCTCTAAATATAATTGAAATTAATTAAATTATCTTCCTTAGTATGTAAATGTTTAGTGTTTAATTATTTTCCTTGTGTAACTTATGTAACAGCAAAGCAAAATTACGGATTTTAAGGAGTTGACACCGAAACCAACAAATGCCTTACATTCTTTTAATGCCTTATGTCCATTTCACTTTGTCTATTAAAAGCATCAATTTTTAGTTCAATTACTGTTCACCGTTTACTAGGTTTGATCAGGAGAACTAATAGTTCTCCTGATTAAACATGAAAAAAAGTCAAAGGTATCACTTTAATTAACTTAGCCACCTTTTTTGAAATAAAAATGTTTAGGCTATCAAAGGTAAATTCTGTTGTCGCTTCCTGTCATCAAAGGCTCGCTTTGCGGCACTTTAGAATGCGCGCGCGCACCGTATCGTATCCTTTTTTCCCTTGTAGTTTTTAACCTTGGCCAATCGCCTTTTGTTTGTTAAACATTACAAAACCGACACAAGGAATTTGGAGAGTCATGTTGCTTTTTAAAAATTGAATAGTCCGTTAAGTGTCTGATCTACATTGTGTGATATATCTATTATTGACAACTATTTGTCCATATTTTAAGATTTGATATATTTTTATTCATTTTAAGGAGCGCAGAAATCAATTTTTATCACATGTCAACGTTTGCAAGGTTAAAAATGACAATACTATTTAAATAGCTAGTTTCTTTAATTATCTAAGAGTCTCGTCTTGATTCATTCTTATTATTTCAAATGTTATCCGACAAACATGTCATATACCCTAAACGAATTTTCAAAACAATTTTCCTTTTTATTAGTACCGTTGTTCTTTAAAATCGAGCATCATCAAGAGAAGTGTCGGAGCGAGTAATCGATCTGTCCGATAGAACAATTTAATTCTATTACAGTTCAATAGGTACCTCAAACGTCTTTTGAAACCTTAGCTTTTTACCGTTTCCAATTCTCTAAAATATCTTTACTTTAATGACTTGTAATCGATAGAAGACTTGATTAGTTTGACAGGCATTTATAAGGTTTGTTTCAAGTTTTATATGATACCAAATAATCTTTGAATTCTTTAATATATTTTTGCGAAGGAAGGAAGAATGAAGCATCATTGTCGTAATGATGCTACATTCATACCTACAAAATCAAGTAAGGTTTTAAAATTTTTAATTAATTGCGTATATACGGCATTTCAAAAATAGTTTCTTCTATTTTATTTTTTATTATTATCACCTATTATTCAATTTTTGTTTGATATTATATATATTATGTATGATATCAAAATGTCTTCTATTATGGAAATTCAGTTCTCAACATTAAACTAAGTAATTATCGGAGTTCTGATCCTAGGGTGTGGGGATTGACGCCTTGCATAAAAAATCGTACCTTTGAACGATCCTCTTTAACCATGTGTATAAACATATCGGAGTAACATATAGGATCAAAAAAATCCC
This sequence comes from Morpho deidamia, assembly GCA_947086505.1. Taxonomy (NCBI): domain Eukaryota; kingdom Metazoa; phylum Arthropoda; class Insecta; order Lepidoptera; family Nymphalidae; genus Morpho; species Morpho deidamia. Next base: position 12,471,238 of record CAMTZC010000010.1, read on the forward strand.
ATCTTTATTTCGGGAACGGGGATAATTGAGAAAACTAAGCGTTTAAGTAAGTAAGTTATACATAAAACAATGCCTGCTTTTATAAACCGTTGTGTAAAACGAATAGGAACATGTAAAATTTCCATATTGGGTAATATTTGTACGTTTAGGCTTTTGGCGTCAATTACACGTTGTATCCATGGAACTATCGCTTGGGCTAGCAATAATTATTTATTCAGGAAGAATCGTGTCATGACTTTCGCTTTTGCTAACGAAGTTCCAAATTGGACTCTTGTTTCATTTGCATTAGTTAATGAAGCTATGGTTGCTGAGCTTACGAGTTCGTAAATATATTGTACTGCGTATGAAATCCAGAAGTGTTAGAATCAACCAAGGCAAATGTTACATAATATTTTGAAAGCTCGCTCTGTCTTTTTCTCCTGATTAAATAGACGTACTGTGTCGAATTTTATAAGTTTTAGGCCGTTTGAATTTAGTAGCGCCTTTCTAATGTCATCTGTCCATCTAGTAAGGGATTTATCGACACTGTGTTTCACCAATCCAAGATCCTACCATCCTTCAAATTTCCGATCTTTTAAGCAATGTTAGTCACTTTGGTTCATAATGGGATCTCATCATTTATGATTTGAACACGGAAATACTAATTTCAAAATAATTATTATGATCTTAAGACTGTTATTATGATGCGGTTGGGATAGCTGCCGGCTAATTTCATATGGAATTTTAAAATTGGTGCTGTAAGTGGGTGCGGGGAGCTTGAAATATATTGTTCATAATTTTAGAAGAATAAATAATTTACAAAAAAGTAATTTACTGTTTGTGCTATCTTTGGTTTACTTGGTTATTTGGGTCATGCTTAATATTGAAATGTAATATTAATTAGCAACATATCTTTACATTTAACAGACCATGTAGAGTTCCTAGATATGTAGTTGACTCAATTCTTACTTTGGGCTATCTATTTTTTAAAAAGCCATAAGCAATGCTAAATCTAGGTATCACAAAAAAAACGAATAAGTTCTTCCCTACATAACAAATCTCGACCAATTGTCCTTTTTTTAAAAGAAAAGTAATGAAAATATTATTTAGTAATGAAAATATAATTTATAATCCGCGATAAATGAAAATATATATGATATGTAAAGGTAGAGTACACTATCCGATTTCATATCTGATACATTTCATATCACCATCTATAACGCGACAATACACAAGCACTGTACACATTCGCTACCACAATGTCAACCATCGTTTTTCCCCATAACCGAAGTCTCATCAGGAGACTCCAAGACAAAATCGCAAAGCACTTCTTCCTTTTTTTAAATCTGAGAGATGGTTCCGATAAGTACTAACTTTAAGTGGATTCACCTTTGTTTTTCACATAGATTAAGTGATTTCAAAAAAGGTGGACAAGGCAAGCGGCAAAGTCCACCTTAAGGCGCACCTGTCGTTTTATAACAATCAATATCGTCTCAAGGCCTTTGATTGTCAAAACAAAAAAAGTTGTACCTGTTATTAAAAAACAATATTTGCATTAAACTTATCATCATTTTTTTATGGTAAACAGAACCAATGCACTGAAGTGCGGCTGTCATGTGATACCCATGCGTCACTAACTCCGGATGTGGGCTGGGATCTCCGTATCACATCGCTGCCTCTCTGACCGGTTTTGAAAGTTTTTGTTCTCGATTCACTTCGTCTTATTTGTTTGCGATATCTACTGATCATTAAGAGGGTTTATTGTCGGCTCGTAATGATGCGTCTGTGCAGAAACCTACCTACCAAAGCGCCAAAAATTATTCTTTTTTTTCGATTAGGGACCTTTAAGATTTTTTAAAACCACATTCTTAACCTTGTAAAAATCATAATGAATGAATTTAGACTAACGTGAGTATTCATAGATGACGCCGCGATATTGTCGCATTAAGAGCTCATAAATAAGGACCCCGTATAGCTTTAAAACTAGTTGTGTTCACTAGTTGGGTGAGTATAGCCGGTTTCGTTCGAAAACTTACTTCCTTTACGAATGCAATTTAATATTTACCTTAAATGAAACAGACTGATTGATAAATATTAAGTTTGTCCATTTTCCTGTTAGTTATATTTTATCGATATATTATACTTAAGTCAAATTTAACCTTAATTTGTTCTTGACTTTAGGACACCTTAATAATTTTGACGTTCTTTATTTAACATCGTCTTATATTATCGTCGTATATTATCTTTTGTTTTGTATTATAGGGTCTTCAACATAAATCGTTATTCTACTTCAAATACTCTTGCAACTAGATGAATGTAAACATTCTTACTAGCTCTTCATATTTTATTGTGGACGTGGTTCACATGCTCTACATTATCTGTTATCCCACGTCTCTGGCACGCTATTCCTCACTCAATCAATCTTGCCCGTGCCACTTCGGAACAATAGCCTACTTGATGCTTTGCTTTTCATGATTGCGTAGCAAATTTCTTAAATTAAGTGGGTGGATTTGCGGTTGAACAGTTAACGCAACGATCACTGTTTTTTTTAAATGGTTAAACTGTATTGTAGAATCCTCTTTATAATACAATAGTTATTATATACTAGCTGTGCCAGCGGCGTGGAAATGAGCGTGTCACTAAATTTTTTTTTAAATTCTAATTTTAAACGAAAGTAGTTTTTGTGAGTTAACCATAAGAGATAGAGACATGCTGTCGCGGACTTTTTTGTAATATTTTTATAGATCTACAATTCTCTAGTACATTACGTAAGCGCATCTCTGCTCGTTTACGCAGCGCACGCGACTAAAGCTCCCAGCAAGCAAGGTTTTTTAATAACTGCTCGATCTCTTCAAAACAATTTACATAATACCAATATGTTCTATTTACTTAAACCATCCGGAAGTATTGCACTATCTTTTAGTGAAAACCGTTCAAAAATTCGTTTAGTACATTCTGAGAAAATTGATTACATACAGTCAGACAGCTTTTTAGGACTTTTTTTATAATGAGTATAGATAGCGGGTATTTCTATTCGTGTCTATGAAATGTAGCTTTATTATAAATAAATAAATTACTTCTATGATAGCTTGTTTTCCCAATATTTTCTGAATACTTTTAAAAATAGTTATTTTTGGTGTCATGCTGATCTGCCAACGTATTGTAGATAGATAATACTTCGAAGATTTATTCATTCTTGCTTTATATCGAAATAAGGCACACCGATAATTACGTGAACACCGTTTTCGATAAGAATCTGTTTTGGAGCCATCAAAATCTATGTCACTGCATATATTATCATAACTTACATCATATATCATATTGTCAGGACGACTTAAAGGCTAGAATTCACAAATCCTTGTTTTATCATTATTAAAGAAACGTAGACATGAGCTGCTAGTTTAAATATTGATAGAAACAAGCGATAGTTTGTCTCAAACTAATTGGAACTAATGCAGCAGTTTTTCACAGCTCAAGACACTTGGTCGTTTGTTCAATAAGTTTCCAGATTACAACCACGTGTCAATTCCTATTATTACAGAGATTTGAATTCGATGCGTCAACAATTGATTAGCCGTCACATATATTTAGAATAAAAAGCAGATACCTGATTGAGTACAGGGAATGTGTTAGGTACCGATCAAGACGTAAGAACTAGACGGGCCTATGGATTTGAATAGTATCTTTGTTTAAATATCCCACGCCATGGTCTAACGGATCGCTGCTTTAATAAGAACCTTCAACGTGCGAAAATACATTGACGAGAAATATTCGCACGTGAGAAAGTAAAATAAGTTCTACTTAAACCTCATAATTTTAATTCATTGTATAGTAAAAGTGTTGACATGGATTTGTAATATTATTCCAGTTTCATTACTGTGATGAGAAATTTTCAAAGTTCAAATGATAAATTAAACCATAATACGATTAAACTTTTTTGCGGGTTGAATTCTTTAGTGGATCTTCTTAATCTAGTACAATTTTTTTTTAAATATTTATCGAGTATATGATGAAATATTTCCGTCATCTTATATATTTATGTTATACATAGCTGTTGTAAGGAAATTAAATAAGTTGGGAACTAGCAGATATTTATCAGTCTTATTTGGAGTTTGAATTGTATTCATTATTCGTTTATAGTTAATGTATAGAAATCGGGTATACTCAGGTTTCATTTTAGACTTTCTATTTATAATATTAGTATTGATTAAAGTCAAAATATGTGTTTACTTTGGCACAAAACCTGTATTATCTTCTTTGACTAATGTCGTAAGTCACAATTCTACTGATCTAGGATAATGCCACTTAGCTATTTTAGCCTCACTGGTTGAGGTTGACGCCAATAATCAGATCTCCCTGGGGCTACTAAGTTGCTTCCGTGTCCGCGGCGCCGTTAATATGTAAGTGGACCAGGTTTAGACGTAGTCGAACTAAATCCACTAAGGTACAAGGTACCACTAAGGTGTTATAGTACTATCTTAATCCTTTATTGTTGTTTATTTGATCGTAATGTCCTTACTTATATAAGCGCTTAGTGAATGTAAACGTTCTAAGGGAATTATTAAAGGGGCTTCCATTGCTACTGCGAGTCGCCACACTGAATATATTACTTGGAAAACTTATATACATTTTGTATCTTTGTTAATTAGTATAAGAAAATAAAAAATATAGAATAGAATATTTTGTAAAGTATACGTGGTTGTTTTACACACATTTATTGTTTGTCGATCTTGAATGATTCCTTGATTCGTACCTAACATAGTAAACAGATTTTATCGTTTGGTTTTAAGAGAGACGATCAAAAAACTATCCAAGACATAGACATTATCGTCGTTATATTTTTGTAAAAAAAAAAAACTAATTTAATAATGTGAAAAAATTAGTTGTTACAACAATTTTACTGTTAATTTTAGGTACTTCACCTATGGCAACGATAAATTTCAGATAGAACAAAAGCGAAAGTGATCGCATCTAATTAAAAGTACGTACCTAACTAAAAATATTTCATCATTTATCAATTTTAATGTTTAATTTTTTATTTCAATAAATTAGTATTTGTATCGCCAAAAGTAATAATAAAATTATTTTGCTATAATCCACGACAATTCAGCAAAATAATTTTATTATTACTTTGGCATTATCGATCTCCGCAAAGTAACGCGCAAAGTAAGTAACTAATTCTATAAATTACTTGTATCGCCGTTTTTAGAAAACTAATTCGTCGATGCACATAAATCCTTTAAAATTCACGTTTACAAAATAAATGAAACCTTATCTGAAACCGAATATCGTACTTTGTGGTTAGCACTCTTTAAAGTATGTTATTAAGTCCTGACATACAACTTATCTAGGCTTTATTGCGCAGAACTTTATGGGCGCTAACCGTTATGGAAGGAAACATTAAGCCTGACTTAGCTCTTGTATAGTTAGTTCTAGGGATTGCTAATGCCTATATTTTCTCGTATATCTTAATGGACCCTTTTTAGATATCGAGAGATATAAACTATCGCCTATTTATGGCTTTAACTTAGTGCTATGTATCCGATTGTCTATTAAGTCATTGATAAATATGTTTTCTTTGATGTAACCGTTATTTATATCGTTTTATATATGAATATTAAAAAAAGGATTTTTTTTGTGTCAAAATCTTGTTATTTGAAAATCGTAGATAGTTTTGTTCGTGGGTTGGTGATGAAAATTTTAGTGAAACAAAAGTCATGTTGATTTTTTATTGATTTGGACGTTCGAGCGCCTGCATCGTGGAAGATGCTGGCTCGATTTTTAACATTTTTCAAAATTAATATTTTATAAGATTCGGTATAAACCAAGGTTATTAGTTTTATTTGTTCACGTTATATGTATATAATACGGTCTCGATGAGATTTAAGCGTCGGACGTAACACAAATTATATATTTTTTTAAGTAAGGGCCTGTTACTATCCTGTTACTGCATAGCGTAGGCTTCCAATCTCCGTTTGCTCAACGCGGGTTGGTAGGTTACAGAAATCCCCGAAATTTTCCATGCAGGTTTCCTCACGATGTTTTCCTTCCACCAAAAAGTGTGTGATAAAATGTACTTACCAATTAGACACATAAGTTTTAATAGAAAAACTCATTGGTGCCTGCCCGGAATTTGAACTCCCGACAACCTCCAAGGGTTGCACAGTCTCACCGCTGAGCTATCACAGCTTGTGAGATTAAGATTAAGTAATTGAAATTAAGTTAATTATCGTGGCATATCAAGATATATGTGTGGCAAAATATTATCACATCAACCATTTTCTTAGTGTTATAGTTTATTCATTAACAAAAAGAAAAACAATGTGATAATATCCTTGTATATAATCTCTTTCAACTAACCTTTTTGTATTAAAAAAACAAATTTTATTATACAATATATGCAACGTGGTACCCGAAATTCAATAATTTACTTGTATTTTTTTGCATTAATTTAAATGTGATCAGTCTCAAAACATGTTTTATATTTAGAATTATTTCATATCAGGTTAGTATCTAATAAATATCATCATCATTCATCATTATCCTGCCCAAATCAACTGACAACATGTTACAAACATGTTGTCACTTGATTTGGTTACGTATTTTACGACCGGCCGCCTGCCTGACGTCAACTTAAGGTAAGTCTATTTTACGACCCGGTAAGAAAGAGGGTGGGTCTATTCTACTCAACCGGATACCACACGGTGGGTCAACTTACCTTAGTCGCCTTTTACGACACCTCGGTTATCTAATAAGTGATAATTCTAATAAGTAGTTCAAAACAAAAAAAAACTAACTTAGAAAAGGTTTAGATGATAAAGGTATGCTAAATATCTTGGTCATAATTTCGCTTCTTTGGTGACTTGGTATTGCCGAAACCTCCCATAATATAATACTAATACTAAGTACAATAATACTTATAGTACCCGGCATTAAATAATAAACATCGATGTTTTGAACGAAACAGCCTTCCAGTTCGGTTTCGTAGAGCGCTGTCACTGTCACTCAGTTAGTATGTGACGTTTCACAGTTCGTCAGTCTGTACGACAGAGATAATGCTCTATTAAACAGAATCTAACCGATTTTCTCTCTCTAAGCCTCGATGTGCATTATTTATTGCCGCGTACTATATACAGATACGTCTAATGTCCAGAAGCACCTAAAGTTATATTTTGGCAACGCTTCGACATTTTGCAACTGGTTTTAGTAACTTAAATTGCATGTAGGAAATCGGTTTACTTTCACAGATCGCGTGTTCTTTTACACTGAGCAATTTCGGCATTAATTTTAACTGCACAAAGTTCAAATTATCTCCTTTAGTTATATGTTGCAATGTATTTTAATGTTCGTTTATCTGCTTTTATATTTGTAATATTTCCGTCCTAACTTACAAGTTAAATTCTGCTACGTAAACTACTATACGCTGATTAAAATAATTATGTTACATTTTTAAATAAAAAGTAAAAATAATTATAGGTTAAAGAAACACGAACAAACTTTTAATAATAAACTTTAAAAATAAGTGTTGATGTTGACTTAACAAATAATCAAGATGGCGTCCGCAAAATATAAGATTTAAAAATTAAAAGATTCTAAAATAAAATTCTAGTCAGTTTCTATTTCATCTTGATGCATTAATGCAATGCATAAAATATATAATGTACAATAAGATTGTCTGGGAGTTATTAGTTTCCGATAAAACCTTTTTTTTTTTCAGAAACTATAACGTGAGTTAGCGAATCTATGTAATGCTAAGTGTATGTAACAGGCAAAAATCAAGTGTGGTGACTTGTCCTGCATGTGTAAGGTACGTGAACTTTGTCTGCTTCATACACTTAGCATTACATACATTCGCTTAACAAAGCAAAGTAGTTTTTTTATAGTTTCTGTAATATGGAATTCCGCAAAGTAACGCCTGCTTTTATAAATAGTTATTTTTTTTAATTTCAATTTTTTGCATGTTTTATTTAACTGTTCGTTCATTGGATTCCACAAACATGAATCGAGATTCCATTTCCAATTTAGCTAGGAAAAGGCTATGCCATTATGACTGTTCTGACCCGTCTGTCTTGTGTTATATACGAAAATTGCGCATATTCTAATAGCTAATAGCTAAGCATTTTATTTAATACTTTATTATACATAAGTAAAAGTCAGGCTATAGTTTGTTAACACTGAATACAAAGACTTCTTAGACTTATTTTATATAATCTGAGAAATAGAACTTATAAATGTAGAACTTAGATCAACGATTATTTTCTTATTACCGTCTAATTCGCGTTTACGTAAAACCGATTCTCATTAATATCGCTAAAATCTGATAGCACCTCTAATTGTTCGTGGATACTAAAGGCTGAAACAACGCTTTCATTTCATATTGTTTCATCATTGCAATTAGCTATGATAAGTTTAAGTTAATTTAAACCTAGCGACTCGATTGAGATAACTTATCGAATTATTTTATGAACAATGCGTACAACGGGCAAAATGAATCGTTTCATAATATTTGCGGATAATATTGGTCCATATAGATAACAATCTTCCTAGTAAAATGGTAATTGCATCACGAATATTTATATCCTTTTAATATCTATTTATGTTTCGCCAGAAGGCTGGGTTACAGTTATTTTATTTCGTTTGTTTGTAAATTCCTGTCACACAATTGCCGCCATGATTCGAAGTAATCCCATCAGATTGATCTACTTCAGATCTAATATTCACCCTAAGGCGTGATTCGGCCACAGTTCACACCTATAGGACGATTTTCTCCGCTGTTAGTAGAGCTTTCCAACGCATTCTCTATGATGCTAGTGCGCTCGTTAGCCAAAGCTATGGACCTTAACACGAACTTAATTAATGTAATTAACAATTTGTACTTACAATTCGAAAAAAATATTTAAACTGTTGAAAAAGGAATGTACCGTTCTGTTATATCCGGGTGCTGGACAAAGCCCTTTCTACTTTTGAGGAGAGTTTTGAGTTTAAAACCATCACGCTGATCTCATGAGAATTGGCAGATTGCATTTATTCCAGTAATTCTCCAGGGTTATGCAGTCTTTCTCACTTTGTTTTTCTTCACCAACAAGCGAATATTAAATTGTAAATATCACTTAAGCACATAAGTTTTTAAAATACCAGTAACTCACAATGCCGGGACGCTTTCAATCTACTGGCAAGTGTCAGACCGTCTCGGCATTCTTATAGACATTATTTTCACATGTTTATCTGTTGGCGATCTTATAATAAAAATTAATAAATATAAAATAAAGTCCCAAAAGCTTTCTCTATGTATGTGATCGATTTTCTCAAAATCTACTTAACCGATTTTTGTATGGTTTTTACTAGAAGGTACTGCAATTGATTTATAGAAGCAGGTGTTACTTTGCGGAATTCCATATTACGGGCACTATAACAGAACTACCTTGCTATAATCCGCACGGGTTAAGTGAATGCATGCAAAGCTGTTTGAGTGGCGCGGCGCATTGCGATTTTGTCGTGGAGCCTATCCTCCTGATGATGCTTCGGTTCCGGAGCGAAACGATCGTCGAGATTTTGGTGTTGGTTGTGTGTGCTGCTTGTGTGCGTTGTTGCTGGTGGAGGCGCCTTCGGGTGCGTGTGGTGACTTGTCCTGCATGTGTAAGGTGCAAATTTTGCCTGCTTCATACAATGTGTAGCTTTACATGCATTCACTTAACCCGTGCGGATTGTAAGGAAGTTCTCTTATAGTGCACCGGCACTATAACACAACTTCCTTCAAATCAAAAAAATAAAAAAAACTACAATTCTTCTTTTAGGTTTATGTTAATAATGCATTACGGTTTTATATAAGTTATGTTAAAGAGGTCGCGCAGTCATCTAAAAGAAAAATTTTAGATCTACAAAAATACTACATAATAGTCCGCGAGAGCATGTCTCTATGGTTAACTCACAATAATTTCCACCGCCGGTGGATCCACAAGCATTGCTGGTTTATAAATAAATTCCATTCTGACTTATTAAATTTAAAAATGACATCTGTTACACACGAAATTAATATATCTTAAGCAATATTTATGTCTAAAATACAAAGAGAGGGTTTCATAAATGAATGCATTTGTATTTGTTTTTATAACTAGGTTACAAATTTTAGAGTCCTTATTTTTCTCAAGGGCTATAAAATATCTGTGATGATCTAAGAAAGTTGGTTAAAATTATCAGTAAGCCTGTTAACAGTAGTAAACGGTGATGTAGTATGGATGATTACATATTCGTCTAGCACAACGTAATCTATCTATTAGCATGCAATGCGTGCGTTTACGTCATTAGCATGCATGCCACGCTCGCTCCGGATAACATCGCTATGACACTTGTAGCTCTTTTGTAGTCTTTATTGACGTTTTTATACAATTTTGTTTTGCGTTACATGTTAAATCTCGCTCAGACTTGCTCTGGTTTATTACTCTATATGCGTTATTTATATTTTCCTAAAATTTGTAACACAAGTAGCAACACCATCTGCAATTTATCGGTCATTGTCTTGGGGATGTACAAACTTTTTATAGTAACATGTATATTTTTGTTTCTAGTAGGTAATTCGGAACATAATCTTTCTTAAAAATCAAGTCTTACATCATACGTACTCGTATAATACTTTTGAAGTGAAAACTTCTTAAACGGCGTTGTGCACTTCTTGTGATGGGTAGAAGATGTTAAACTCACGACAGGACACACGACCTGATTGTGAAATTCGTAAGACGGAGGGAGAATAGACCGCCGCTGGGGCGTAGTTGATGAAGTTCTCTTTCAAAAAAGCAAAACGTTAATATTCAAGTTTTCAACATTTCAAATCTTAGTTAGTGTGTAGACGTCGGCTATACTCACATCTAATTTTATAGGGGTGTAAAGAGCTGATGAACAAGTGCCCCGGATGGGCTCGAAACTAGTCGGGCTAATCCGATAAAATTAGACGTGCGGTTAGCCGGTATCGACATATTAACTATGAATACGATAGTTTAAATTTAAAAATTAAAAAATCTTGTAAAAGGACAGTATTGATGTGTCTTTATGTTTATATTTTGTTTTGTTTTTGCATCCTACTTCGAATCGCTTCACTTCCTTAACTTTTCTTTCACCTTCTTCTTTTTCTTTTTTCACTTTTCACTTCACTTCCTTTATTGGTCATTAGATCAATACTTCTAGGTATAAAGTGAATACATAAAAAGCCACGGATTGAAGATCGTGTTATGTGTAATACAAGATGCATAAATTTTGATATTAGAAAAGAATCTAAAGGTGACAAAAACTGATTGCCTCTTTTATCTTTTTCAAGCGTTTGATATCGAAGGAATTGAACGAAGTTCGCGAGGTAGATATCCAAGGATACACAGTTTTGTGTTGCGTGGTTCCAGCGGCTGTTTTAGGTCATCTATCCATCAATTGGGATAGGGCCTACCATTACTGTGATTCAGATTCGACACTCTCAAAAATATTTTATGTTTCTGTCCGAACGCTTCGTATTAGAGTTGGATTGGCGATTGATCCTTCTTGAAATAGGAACTGTCGAATTTTAAGAAATGTCTTCAAATGACCAATAGGTATTCTAACATTTCAATAGGTATTCTAACATTTGCTTCACAGTATATTTTAAATAACGTAATTTTTGTACATAAAAATATAAAGAATTATGAAACGATAGGTGATGTATATAATAGACAAAGTAGGAACCGACATAAGCTTGCGACTCCTGCTTTGCGCCTAGCAAAAGTACGTAAATCGTTTGTGGGTTTGGGTATAAGATTCCATAATAAAATTCCGAAATCAATTTTGGTCATGCCATTACAGCAGTTTAAAAACACTGTTAAAAAGAGGCTGATACAGAAAGCCTACTATACTGTTGGAGATTACTTAGATGATAAGGATGTGTGGATATAGGTGTACTTCTACCCTGTACAAGACAGTAATAAATAAATGTAACTAGTTCTAAGATTTATATTTTAAAAAGAGCAACCGTCGAGTTTCTTGCTGGCTCTTCTCGGCAGGAACAGCTTTCCGAACCAGCAGTAAAGTTGACGATTCAAAAGCACTTGTTTACAAGTTTACTTGAATAAAGAATATTTTGATTTGATTTGATTTGAACATAGAATAGACCACCCTCATATCTTACCGAGGTGTCGTAAAAGGCGACTAAGGTAAATTGACGTCAGGCAGGCGGTCGGTCGTAAAATACATAGCCAAATCATGTGACAACATGTTTGTAACATGTGCCGACCCCACTTAGTGTGGGATAAGGGCAGGAGAATGACGATGAGATAGATATACCATATTTATTAGATTCAAAGTAAAGCAAATACTATATTAAACATATATCAACATCAAATGTCGAGAAGTCTGGCATAACTGTCGGAGTTATAACGATAAATGGGGTTGAATCCAAGCCGGATGTTGTTAAGTCATAATGAGGCGATCGGTGTTGGCTTAGAAGTCGTAGTTTATTGAGGCAAAAGCTGCGATTATAACAGTTTATAGATGTTTACTTTACAATCGATGGTTGCTTTTTTTTTTCAAAAAATTTCCTTTTGCTGTAAAAATATTTTAACACTATTTCTTTGATCATGATTATGATTTTATCTGCTGGTACTTTCCATTTCTTTGAAACGGTTGTAAAAATTAGAAAGTATCGTATTGTTGTTAGATTCAACGTAGCTTTTACCAAATTTTAAAGCATGTACCTAAATAAATATAAGAAGGAATTAAAGCTGTTAAGTAGAAAGTTCAATGCTAAGAAGTTAAATGCTCTCCTTCATGCTAGGATTTTTAGTATCGAATAAACAAAATGCGCGAGACGAAATCGTCTTATTTGCCGAGTGGTATCCGGTTGAGTAGAATAGACCACCCTCTTTCTTACCGAGATGTCGTTAAAGTCAACCAAGGTAAGTTGACGTCAGGCAGGCGGCCGGTCGTAAAATACCTAGCCAAATCATGTGTAACAACATGTTTATAACATGTTGTGCCGACCCCATTTACGAGTAGGATAAGGGTAGGAGAATGACGAATGATGATGATATCTAGTTATTCAACAGCCTTGGCATTTAAATGCTTATCAAATATTGGATAATATGTCTTTCAAGGATCGGTGAACGATGAACTTTGTTACATTATATTTTTTATTAAAATTGCTATTGAGTCACTCACCCATATTAGCTGTTTGGAACCAAAATTTTAAAGGCTTTGAGAAGATTTCATGAAAAAGTTTATTTAATTTTATTTATGTCTGAAACGAAAGTAACAAAAAATAAATCATGCGAACATTTAATCTTTTTAACTGTTTTTTACGTTTCCACTTCTCTCTTCTTAATCAGGATATGAAATACTAGTTTGTGCCCGCGGCTTCGCTCGCGAGGATTTTGGTCTACCATAGTCTAATTTAATTAATTTTATGATTCACAATTTTGGTCATAGTGACTTCCACATAGAAGATAGATATATGCTGTCGCGGACTTTTATTTAGCACTATTAAAGATAAACAATACTACGGTACACCATCTTTGTGTAACTAATGGTTTAAGCAGCGTACGCCGAGATAGCTCTCAGAGGCCAGTTTTTTTCCGATTTTATTGACATGTATCGTTATATTTCATAAAATCATTACAAATTGTAGCCTATATTCCGATGTATAACCTAAATAACTGTAAAGTTTCATCCAAATCCGTCCAGTAGTTTTTTGGTGACAGAGTAACAATCATCCATCCATACTCACAAACTTTCGCATTTATAATATTAGTAGGATTTGAATATAAACGATGCGTCGATCTTGCAGCGATTGATATCCTGCTATGCAATGTTACCGTATCCAAATTTGGATATCTATTATCATATATATCCTTATAAGCTTAAAATTTTACATGGTCCGATTAGAGCAGTCTATTCCCAAAGAGCACTTTTAAAATTTAGCTGTTGCCAGTAACACACGTTTACGATACATTTCTATAATATTTCCAAATCTCTAAAATTTACATTTCGAATTCCCCGTCGAGTTTCCGTGGACTCCTATGAGAACTAAGGGATTAGATAAAGAATCAGTCATTTAAGTTATTCTTTTAAGCTCTTGCATCGCGGTGCGTAAGAGAATCTGGGAGCTTTTTATATCCATTGCAATATCCGTAATTAACACGGTCATCACCATTGTATGATATCAAAGAGGCGTTACGCTCTGACGTTTAGCCGGGTCACCGCCCGTGAACTCCATTTCCCCTGTACATGTGGAACTATGGTATGTCGGTATATTTGGGGCGTGACAATAAATTTGCTGTATTGCATTGCTTTCATACAATCTTGTATTAACTCTATTACCTACATAGATATACCAGAGGTCATAAAAAGCTTGTAATCCCTGCGTCGCGACTCAGCAGAGTTAGCAACTCATTCGTTGGTCTCGGTACTCGCTTTTACAATAAAATTCCGCAATCTGTATTAGAATTATCTACAGAAAAGTTTAAATTAAGTATAAGAACTATGACACATTACACAATTGAAGATTATTTGAATGATAAAAATGCTTGGATTTGACAATCTTTTCAGCTCCGAACAAGACTGCAAATAAATAATGTAAAATTAAATGTTTAAAAGATTGACCGCCGAGTTTCTTGCTGGTTCTTCTCGGTAAGAGTAACATTCCCAACCAGTGTAGCTTATTAAATCTAATTGATCCTTGACGATTCAAAAGTGCTTGTAAAAAGCCTACTTGAATAAAGATTATTTTGATTTGATTTGATTTGATTGTAGCGTGATTTATATTTGTTTTTTTCCGTATTATGCTTATATGTTTAATGATGATATATTAAATTCAAATTCAAATTCAAATTCAAATTCAAAATATTCTTTATTCAAGTAAACTTGTAAACAAGTGCTTTTGAATCGTCAACTTTACTGCTGGTTCGGAAAGCTGTTCCTGCCGAGAAGAGCCAGCAAGAAACTCGGCGGTTGCTCTTTTTAAAATATAAATCTTAGAACTAGTTACATTTATTTATTACTGTCTTGTACAGGGTAGAAGTGCACCTATATCCACACATCCTTATCATCAATGTAAGCCTCCACGGTATAATAGGCTTTCTGTATCAGCCTCTTTTTAACAGTATTTTTAAATTGCTGTAATGGCAAAGTTAAAATTGATTGTGGAATTTTGTTATAGATTCTTATACCCAAACCCACAAACGACTTACGTACTCTTACAAGGCGCAAAGCAGGAGCCGCAAGCTTATGTCGGTTCCTACTTTGTCTATTATATACATCGCCAATCTTTTTATAATTATGTATATTTTTATGCACAAAAATCAAATTGCTAAAAATATACTGTGAAGCTAACGTAAGAATACCTGATTCCTTAAACTTCTCTCGCAGGGACTCACGCGAATTCAAATTATAAATGCCACGTATGGCTCTTTTTTGCAATACAAAAATTTTCTCAATATCAGCGCATTTACCCCATAACATTATTCCATAAGACATAATGCTATGGAAATAAGCAAAATAAACTAGTTTTGCTGTTTCGACGTCTGTAAACTGTCTTATCTTTCGAATAGCATAGGCTGCTGAACTGAGTTTCCCTGCGAGAGCTGTTATGTGTGTGCTCCATTGGAGTTTTGTATCCAACGTCATTCCCAAAAATACAGTTGTATTTTCTGTTTTTAGTGGTACATTGTCTATTAAGAGCTCATTTGCTGTTTTAGCTGCATTAGGTAATGCAAATTCTAAACATTTCGTTTTATTTGAGTTTAGTACCAAATTATTTAGCCTGAACCATTGAGCTACCTGCGACAATCCACTGTTTACTTCGTCAATATTATTATCGTCATTCCTATTTACTTTAAATATTAAAGATGTGTCATCAGCAAACAGTACAATGTCGCAAATATTATGAATGAAATATGGTAGATCATTTATATATACTAAAAACAGAAAGGGACCAAGGATTGATCCTTGAGGCACACCCATAACTAAGGCCGATCCGGATGACTGCACATCATTAATGCACACTCTTTGAATTCGGCTATAGAGATAAGATGCAACGAGACGAAGTGCATGATCCTTAATACCATAATGACCAAGCTTTAGTAATAAAGTTTCGTGTTGAACGCAATCAAATGCCGTGTGGTATCCGGCGGAATAGAATAGACCACCCTAATTCCTTACCGAGGTGTCGTAATAGGCGACTAAGGTAAGTCAACCCGCCATGTGGTATCCGGCTGGGTAGAATGTACCACCCTCATTTGTTACCAAGTTGTACCAAAAGGCGACTAAGGTAAGTAGACCTACCGTGTAGTGTCCGGTTGAGTAGCATAGAAAGAACGAGGGTTTTTCTTACCGAGGGATTGTAAAATACGACTAAGGTAAGTTGACGTTAGGTAGGCGGCCGGTCGTAAAAAACGTAGCCAAATCATGCAACAACATGTTTGTAACATGTTGCGCCGACCCCACTTAGAGTGGGATAAGGGCAGGAGGATGATGCTGATATTTTATGAATATTATTGTAAAATGTTCTTTTTAAAATTCTTTTTTTGGTGCTTGTTTTTTGTTTATTTGGTACTTGTTTTCTTGCATTCAATACCTTGTCTCTTCCTCATAAACTATTAGTTGGTGCGCGTAATTGTCACATAGATTCATTTCTATAAATGACGAAAATAATAATTTTGGGTGTGTTATTTAAATAAATATAAACCAAAAGGGTTTTTTAGTTGAGGTGTAAATAACTATATGAGTTATATTTTATGTGTCAATCTAATAGAATAGGAGTGAATAGGCATATTGTAGGCAAGCACGCTCCATCTTAGACTGTATCATCGCTTATCTTCAGGCATGATTGCAGTCAAGCGCACGCCTATTATGCAATGAAAAAATCTATGTTTTACCCTCTTGTTGCACAATATGTTTACACATTATATTTGGTTTTTTTTGATGGAAAATATATTACTAATGTGCTTTTTGATATATTATAACTAGTTTTGGCAATGAAAATATCAACTAACTTTGCAACCTTGACTAATTTAATTAAACATTATTTTAACTATGTAGAAATTGTGTTCGTGTGTATAAGATTTTCGATTTACAATTTAAATTGCAAAGTATACATCTAAGAAGAAAACATTTATGACGCAACTTTTTTTATAGTCTTAAGACGATATAACATGGTAATATTCTCAATTATTTATATGCTAGGTATTAGGGAAGTAGAAAGCAAATTCTACTACTTTACTGACCGGAATGTACAAAAGTTATGATACAAACTCTTCGTTACAGGTTCGGCTTATATATATTTAAGATAAAGTATGTATATTTCTTATAGACTCCGAAACGGCTGGATATATTTTAATGAAATTTTTAGATATTTTTATGATTAACCCAGCAGATATTCCTGTAAAGTTTCATGGAGCAGTTTTGGTTACTACTTTATATTCAAATTAGACCATGCTAAGCGGAATGTGCTAGTTGCATATAAAATACCCAATAAGATAAAGTGATCGTTGCTTGTTACTAAGTCGAGATAGCTGAGATAGATTTTATTAGATAGATAACAGTGGACAATCAGATTGGATAACGCTAAATGGTACTTAGTGTTAAATTGGGTACTGCTGGATTTCACTTTCATTTGGTCTCAATTGGATCAACCACCATTTCGTTTTAATTATATAATTGATTATATCGCCCTGTCCGAAGAACAAAGTCACATGTCGCATTGTAAGCATAAGAAATAAGCCGTAGAATCCGTCCTGTCTGCGAGCGACCCCAAAGTAAAACGCAGTTTGGAAAGAACCCGCTCGCCTTACAATCATCTTTTCTTTACAACCAGTTATGTACATAGAAAATTTAATATTTATCCGTTGACGCGTAACACAGTAAAACATAATCACACAATTTCTTCTCACTGTCAACTATGACAGTACGTAAACTTAAATCTATTAGACACACATATAAATAGTTACACTCACTCATACATATACATACATAAACACAAACACGCGCGCACACACACGCACACACACACACGCACATACACACACACGCACATACACACACACACACACACACACACACACACATTTAAATGATTTGCACATATTTTTACTAGCTCGGATATCATGGCTCTGTCTTTTGGAGATGTGGCAGTACTGTTGAGCTACCAACATATAAAAGTAACTCGGAATAAGACAAGCAGGACGAAAGTAACATAACAATGTTACTGCTACTCTTACCAGCGTATGTCTGCAGTCACATGACCGACTAGCACGTTGGCGCAAATGGCAGTGACCTTGCCTTCAGCTCTAGAAGTCACGGATTCGATTCCCGCCGATGCGACGTGCACCATCTATACTTATAAAACCAAGTCCCTAAAAGCTATCTAGCTGTATGTGGTCGACTTTCTCAAAATGTACTGTACGGATTTTTGCACGGTTTTTACTGAAAGATGTTGCAATTATTCGGGACGGTAAAGGTGAATAGAACATAACGATTTTATGCAAATTGTGTTGAAGATATCGCCCGATTGTATAAATACATAGTTGCCTGTAGGAAACTTATTCGCATACGCGGCGTAAACTGGAGAGATGCACTAAAGTTATGTACTAGAGAATTATACATAAAATACAACAAAAAGTCCAGAGATACCATGTCTCTATTTCTTATGGTTAACTCACAGTAACTACCTTTATATTCAAAATTCGATCACGGGCGAATTCGCAGGCACAGCTAGTTTTCTATACATATTTTTTGATTCTTCGACTCCGATGTATTAATGTATTTAAGTATTTTTAATGACTAGCCCGTTTGCGCAGTGGGTGGTTACCCTGCCTACAGCTCCACTGGTCGCGGGTTCGATTCCCGCCGAGGGCCAACATTATCTATAAACAATTTGTTAGTTCTTCGAGCCTGGGTGTATATTTGTATTTAAGAATGTATTTAAAATAATATATGTAGAGTATGTCTAACAGTTGTCTGTCACCCATAACACAAGTATTAAGTTACTTACCTTGGGGACGGACGACCGTGTGTGTAAGTGTCCCATATATATATATTTTTAAAGTTATATATGTAATTTATTTACCAATTGTATGTTACCAATAACACAAGTATTAAGTTATTGTTAATAATAATTGCTACAGATTATTGTACACCATATTTAATGGTATACATTGGACTATAATTCTTGTAACATCGAGTTTACTATATTTACAATAAATATCATTTGATTCGATTTGATTTACTTACTTTTAGGTTTTGAAATATTTATTCATTTACATATTTCCTCTTGTAAGGATAAAGAAACTGTTAACTTTAATGTGAAAAAATGTACATGTTTGTTTAGTAAAAAAATATATTCAACGCTTTCCCTTAAAGGTTAGGTTGGTACTTACTTAATGCTTATCTAATATTTATTAATATTTACAATAATACAAAGTTCATCTCCTACACGTTGAGATGCAACCGGTGCCTGCAATGGTTCCGCATGTTTACGCAATAGTACATTACGTTGTAATTTCCACATATTGTCCGCTAAAGATCGAAAGTGAATTGTTCTGTTGTTCCGGGTTTACTTGTAACATTAAATATGATCTGACGCTCTCATACGAATGTGGGAGGTTACCGAGTTCGATTCTTTGTAAAGGTAATTGATGAGAGTACATTTTAAGGTACCATCGTCAATATACATAATAAATTAAAGTCCCTAGCTACGTCTATCTGTCGGTTTATACATTATTTCTGTAGGGTAGGCACCACTACAAAATGTGTTGCGATGATGTCCTTTATGTATAAGGTATGTGAATATTGCCAGCTTCATACACTTATCGTTCCATAGATTCTCTTAACAAACGCGCGGATTAAAGCAAAATAATCCTATTGTAACTGCTGTAATAGAGAATTCCGCAAAGTAACGCCTGCTTCTATAAATCATGTCAAACAAACTATTAATATTTCAAAAATGAAGTGTCCGATTCCGAAGGCACTTAACTTTACAGGATTATCATCCTGAATATAAATATTGTCTGAGAATTTCATATCGAATACGAATTTAATCGTTGCTCTTATTATTTACTACATGTGGAAATTAGCGTGTCACAATTTTTTTTTAGAGTTCAAATTTTAAACATAAAAGTAGTTATTGTGAGTTAACCATAACAGATAGAGACATGCTATCCCGGACTTTTGCAGTATTTTTATAGATCTAGAATTCTCTCGTACATTACTTCACCATATCTTTGCTTGTTTACGCAGCGGACGTGACCAAAGCTCACAGCAAGCAAGTTTTTTAACAACTGCACGATTTCTTTAACACAATTTACACAATACCGATATGTACTATATACCTAAACCATCCGGAAGTATTGCACTATCTTTTGATGAAAACCGTACAAAAATCCGTTCAGTAGATTCTGAGAAAATCGATTACATACAAAGAGACAGCTTTTTGGGACTTTGTTTTATAATAAGTAAGATTGTGACACTCTTACTTACAGGCTTATGACTCTCCTACCCTTGTAACAACTCTATGTACACACTTCACCCATTTTAAATTTATTTGTATAGATATCCGAATGTAATGAATATATATGTGAGTCTTAACATTATGTAGAGATCACCGGAACTAAAACCAGTTAGCGTTTAATGGAGGATGCAGTAAAATTAGTCAGTCATTGTAACTTCCGATAGGTTATAAGTGAAAGATTGTTCTCCTTTGAATTTATAAGAGGTATAATTTATTAAACGTTAAATTCTAAATCAAATTATGGCAGTCGCCACGTTTGCAAATTACTGAAGTAACGCCTTATTATTTCAAAAGTAATAATAAAAAATATTATAGTAATAATAAATAGAAAATATATAAAATGTTGAATGTATGGTGGACTATCCGTTTTTTCATACCTGATACATGCAGGATTCGTAAAAACACATGCACAAACCTCCACCACTGCCACCACAATACACAAGCACTACACACGTTCACTCACAAACACATCACAAACTCAACAATCTTTCCGCCCCGCAACCGAAGCATTATCGTCGTGGAGATAGACTCCACGACAAAATCGCAAAGCCTTCTTAATTGATATCTGATTCTAGGGTGAAGACCGTGTCCATCAGCAGAAAGGGATATAAAATCATTGACCAACCGGTCTGACCCATTTCTTTTTACCATTATATGCCATAATGAAAAATCCTACAAATTATTTGCAAAATTTATATTTGAAACTGCCCAACCAAGTAGACTGGAACGCGAAAAAATAGAAAATAAATAAAACATAAAAATTATCATAGAATTATTTTAATATAATCTGCATTATCCCACAAGCGCGGATAGTATTAAATGCTATTATAACTCCTATACTATGGAATTCGGCTAGGTAACGCCAACTTCTAATATAAATAAAATAAATAAATAAATGGGATTTTTTTATTTTATTACTACCAGGCACAGCTTCTTAGTAGACCGAGTATACAAAAAGAAAAAATACATAAATGAGACGGACTTGGATCTAGCAAAGAAAACAGTTATAATTCTATTGAATGTATAATTTAGCTTCGGTAAATCTAAGTGATATCGACTGTAATAAGAAAGTGGCGACAAGATTCAAATTTTATCGATAAATCGCCGCCTTTATGTAGATTTGATCTCTACGTAAAGGTCAAACTACCTGAGAAGTGACTGAAACGACAAAGGATTGAATCCTTTTAAAAGGCACTGATAACATCTTCGAAACTAAATATATACAATGTGCAACGAAGTATTGTGCACAGCTGGTAGATAAAATTGAAATTGTGATACATAATTGAGAACTCCCACATCGTTGATAGACAAAGTATTAATATTAATTTGTGTCTAAAACCAGTTATACTTACGTCCTAATTATTGAATTTGCTCAACTCATTAATCAGTTTACTAACGCATATAAACGCATATAAATATTAGCAATTATAACCATTAGAAATGTGTTTTAAAAATTGGCGGTCTCCGTTGCATAGTGGATGATATTCAGATTTAATATGTATGATCTGGTCTAACAAAACAATGTAAAGCTTTTTAAAGCAGCATTATTAGTACGCCCGTACAGCTTTATTGCGATACGAATCATAACTTCATTACGTTGTAGACATATTAACCTAGCTTTGTATCTGAATATGTTGCCGGTTGGAGGATCTATTGCATTATCATTTTGCCTATTTATATATTTTTTACCTATCCTCGGGAAATTTTTTAAGTCGTTACTAGTGCTACTATATTATAATAATTCTATAACTAAGATGTAATCTGTCCCAGTACCACTGGTTCATCATTAAGGAGTTGTACAGGTTCCATGAAGTCAATATGTCTTAAAGCCGGTTGAATTTCAAAAATAAGTTCATCCTGGTGAAGTTCTGACAATATGTTCTGACAATATGTATGTCGAACAAGGAAATGAGTGTAAAATATTTGTTTAGATATTTGTTTTAAATGTTATAATCATCGAAAACGCATTTAATAAACACCACAAAGCTGACAAAGCCGTTTAGCGTAAAACAGCTTGACAGCGGCTCCACCTCTAAGTTGATGTCACAGGTCATGTTTCACAAGCAGATGAGTGGTTTTCGCACGCAAACACCAGATCGTTAGAAGCACAATCCGGTGTCATTATAGAATACGTAATAGACTATTTTGTAATCAAAAATTGAATAGAAACAGGAAGCGTGTAGCACTACACATCGTGTATTAGCACGGAATCAAGAAATCACATATTGAAACATACAATGACAATATGCAGTTATTCATTTAATAGGCATTGAGTGTTCAATTTCCCAAGACCTTCATTTATATCTGTCGCATTCACCTGTTAACTTTACAACACAATGGCTTCTTACAAACTATTGATCTTGATTCTTGAATAATTGCAAAACATAGGTTATACGGAATACAAAAGTGGTATTGACAAATAAGCGAAAGTTTATTTCTTAGGGAGGAGTTATATGAATTTTATTGACGAGTTTTGATTTTTTTATAACAATAATGGAAAAACGTGTCATTAATCTACTATATTTATAAGAAAAAAAAATAGGAATTGCGGACATAATTGTTGTTTGTTGACTGTATTTAATAAGTTGAGGATTACATAGATGATAAAAATGCGTGGATATAGCTACTCTTCGACCCTGATAGTAATGATTAAATGTAACTAGTTATAAGAATTATATTTAAAAAATATATCTCTTAGACTTTTCTCGGTAGGAACAGCGTACCGAACTAGCAGTAGAGTGCTTTTAAATCGTTTACTTGAAAAAAAAGAAATTTTATTTGAGAAATGAAATGAAATTGGAAGAAGGATTTTTTTTAAAACTTATATCCTCTTTACAAGTCGAATAGTTTTTTTTATTATAAGTGACACTAAGAAACTTCGTAGAGCATACAATTTTCTAAAATAATATAGTTTTAATGATTTAGGCTTTTTTTAACGTAATCATGTAGCTAGGAAAATTATTTAAAATTATTAATTAATTTTATTTGAAATAGTTGTTTCAATATTTCTTGACGTTATATTTTAAGTTTGTATACTTAGTAATTTCAAAAGAAATAATATTAAAACATTAAGTAATTAGCATTCGAGTGCGTCCATAGATTATGGCCTAAAATGATAATTTAAACGATAAAGTAATGAAAGTATTACGCAGTTTGTTACTTGCGCAGCAAGACAGACGCCAGTCATTCATTTGGTTAAGTACATAGTAGCACAGTCTTGGTATTCGAGATAAAACTAACTTAAAACATTTGTTCAACTGATAAGTTGTCGCACACGTCAATGTAAAATGAATTGCTTCTAGTATTGCATATCGGAGTAATAAATTGAAAGCCTTCATTTTAAAAATCAATACGGACACGTTTTTACGTTGTCAAACAACGTATTATATTTATAATTTAATTTATTTATATATTTCAAACAACTAGAAATTAAGAAATTAATTGAAAATTTAGATTCACAGAGATATTATAAGATAAAAGATTTTTTCATCATCATTTTTATGACTAGAGATATACATATTTGTATATTTCATTTGCCATTCGAATAAAAAAATTGTGATATTTGCTAAGGTTATAAAATTGCTTGTCTGTAAACGTAAATTTTAATAGAAATATCAGTTTGAATGAGAGTACATTAACAAATTTAAAGTTACTAAGAGATGTAGCGGCTAAAAATAAAAATAAGGTAAGTAGAGGAAATATTTGCAAACATTTGGTTCTCTTTGATCTTATATCAGCTTCTACTACTTGTTCTGGAAATAATATTTATGGGTAAAGACGAATTTAGTATTAATGTTATTGCGTCGCATGGTTAATATTTGATAAGCCTATTATAGTTTTAATGATCTAGTTCCACTACTTTTAAAACATCATCTTACCATTTTTTAATGTTAGACCGATACATTTCTATAGCATTCATGGTTCTAATACGATTTAAAATGTGATTTACGAGACAACGCCTAAAGCGGCCATTTTCCTGAAGATCAACGTCTTACATTAGCCATTAAACTTGCACAATCCATTTACTTGCCTAATAAGTATATATAACATGAGAAATTATTTTGTAACTATTGTGTTGAACGCGTTTCTTAATATTAGCCATGTATTTGTAATTGACGTTAATAGTCAATTTGGCGAGATGATTTGAATAAATTTAAGTCTCGTTTTATGATTATGGGTAGTCGCATGCAAAATTAGTATTTGATTTATGAAATACGTTATGGTAGGTGGAATATTTGAAATGTTTATGATTATTGTTATGGAATATTTCAACGAGCATAACACGTTCGACTTTAATCACTAACGATTGTATAATTATGATCTTAAAGAGTAGAAAGACAAGGAAAGACCATTTAAACTGTAAGTTTGAAATGTATGGTTTGACTAAAATTTCCATTATCTTGGTTTCCTCATTTTATACCTTGTACACATCATATCTGTCTGCCCACAGAAAGGTCTACTGTCATCGCATTTTCCAGCGAAATATCGCCATTTAATAATGTGGAGACCTATTTTTCTTGTATGACACACGAAAAGCGTACCATTTTCTATGGACCTATCAATAATGTCATCATTGGCAACGATTACTGTTCCGATATCCGTTTTCAGAAGCACAGGAACAGAGTTTTACGAATGGTACACATTTATTTTTGCGACTGTCATTTATTTATCTAAGGACCGGTCTTGTTGGATCATATATTCCAGGGTTATACTACGATTTAATACAGTATTTAAGCCTTATTATTTTGCTACTTTAAAAAGGCTACTACAGCTACGTCAAAGTTCAAGAAAAATGTGATTATATTAACATAAAATTAATTGTAATAATCTTTTAAACATTAACGAGAATTAATTATACTTATCTTATTTTCGATGATAGATAGACTTGATGGAAAAAGGTCTCTTAATTATTCATCTGCATATCAAAACAAGTTTATGATACAAAATTACAAAGCTAACGATACAGTTCGTATGAATAGAGTATTGTTAAGGCTACAGTTATTATCAAGTTATTGCACATAAATTCCGATGCAATGGAATGGGACGCGCCATAGAGGTTCTTAGGGTACTGGATTGTAAAGAAACACGTTATAATAAATTTTCATAAGGCTTTCTTTACTGTTAGGTAGAATAAGATCGTAAGTCAGTATTAAAATTGCTATAATAATGTTGGTTATTAAAAACTCAATAAAATATCCAATCTAAATTATTTTTCATTTAACTGATATGAGTCTCAATGAAATTTGTGACTTTTTAAAAGAAATTATTGATTTTTTTTTATTGTACATACTTAATTTTATAAAAGAGAAAGAGAAAAAAATAGCACATGTGCAAAAGCGGACTTAACTTTAAAAGGGATCTCTTCCAGTCAACCTTAGAGTAACAGAAGGAAACGGACAAGAAGTGAAATATGGATAATGAAAATAAAAAGGAAGAAAAAGAAAAATAACTCAACACTATATACATAACATACATACATAATATAGATTAATATTGAAAAATGATGCATTATAGATAATAGCAACAGTAGTAGTAGTAGTAGTAGTAATTATTTTAATTTATTAGAAGAATTAACAGATTGACGTGAATTTTTTTTTTTGAGTGATGGACGCAGCTGCCAAGCAAAAGTTTTTTCAAGGTATTTCTAAGCCGTACGATCTTAAAGCATAAGTGGTCTTTCTACTGAGTTGCAGGTTTTTTATATGCATCTACAGATTTCCATCTTCATATCTCTTTGGACTCCAAGCCCACTGATTCCTTGAATTATATGCCCGTCTTCAGCTTTACGAATAGTTGAACTATGTTGCTTGACTTGGATTCTTCAACATAGTTCATGGTTTCTGTTTCAATCAACTTAATAACGCATTCATTTAAAATGATTTGGTTATCTAACATAAAAAATAATTATATGGACTTAAAGTGAGACTGTCGTAATACGAAGAGCCGTCAAAGCGATGAATTGACATTGAATAAGCGTTACATTCATGTCTGTACACGCTACCCCGGATGCTGTCTAATCCGAGATGACGAAGCAACTGGTTTTTGCAGGTATCACTGTTTAGTTAAATATCGATAGCTTTTTTATATTTGTGACTGGTTTGTACTTGATCACAATCATACTGATATGTGGATGAAACGGTCAAAAGAAATGCGTTGACGCGAAAGAGATATGCGAGATTATAATCGATTCACATTTTAAAATGTTACATATCTAGCTTTTATTAACTGTGGTAACACGGTCGGGGCAAAGATTTTTCGTCAATAATCCAGTGCCGTAAATGAAATGCCTGTTGCACCTAATATCAAAAGTCTTTAAAGAAAGTTCTGATTCAATCAATCGACACATAAAATAGTAACCAAAATGTCCGAGGCATATATAGTTAAATTACCAAGTTAAAATGAGTAAGCTCCAAGAGTTTCAATGCTAAATTGATGGTGGATCAGGCACAGAACTTGAATACTTGAGTGACTTTATACTCGTGGTGACTACGTACTGGAAGATATTGTCTTTTTTAACAGGGAAACTAAATAAGGTCGCTGAAAGTGAATTGAAACAGAAAAAGTCTGTTTAACCACGGAAATTCCTTGAAGAGATTTATGAGAGTCTGGAAATGGAACAGTCTTCCAAGAACTTTTAATCTTATCTTCGCCGAGTCTCTTCCTGGCTCTTCTCGGTAGGAACAGCTTTCCGAACCAGCAGTTGACGATTCAAAAGCACTTGTTTACAAGTTTGATTGATTAAATAATATTTTGAATTTGAATTTGACTATCAGTAATTATTTTTTATAAGACAAACTAATATATATTTCACTTCTACCGAATTGTTGCCGCTCTTATCATTAAGTGCCGAGCCAAGCGTGGTGATTAGTACCAATAACTATGATGATTATAACATGCATAAGGTTTCTAGAGATAAATTTCCCGCAGAAATGTATGATGTCTATGACGAAGGCATTTTGTATATATCGGTAGCGTGCAAAATGCCATTGCCGCTATAAAAAGTAATGATCGCATCAGTAAAACATTCGCTGTTAGACGGACGCTTGAGCACATTTGATTTTCTGTGGCAAATACTAATCGTGCTTTGTTTTGTCGCCGAGTCACGTAATATGATACACGACCGTGCACAATTATAGTGTATTTCTTAGCAAGAAATAGAATGTTTAGCGCTTTATAGGAAGTAATTGCCGTTTTAGGAATTGTTTGATATTTATTTATAAACGCATTTAATTTTGTTTCGACGCTTGGCCGCCATTTACCTGGGTTTTTATTTTTTCATTACAAAGCTTAAGGCTTTTTTAAACAGGTATTTTACCTATACTAAAATGTTATATTTATATACATAGCAAAGGCAAATTCCATGCTCGGAATATTGAGCCCTTCTATGAATTATTTTTGATTACCTTTTAGATTTATTTTTTTGTAGTAGATAAAACGGAATGCAGATGAGTGTGTGAGCGAGACAGTATGAATGGAGAAAGAGAGAAAGGAAGGACGTATGATACCCGGCAATAAATAATGCACATCGAGGCTCAGAGAGAGAAATCGGCTAGATTCTGCTTCGTAGAGCATTGTCTCTTTCGTACAGACTGAAAAACCCGTGTGTGACAGTGACAGCGCTCTACGAAATTGAATTGACCGCCGGTTTCGTTCTAAGTTCTCGATGTGCATTATTTATTGCCGGGTACTATACGACGGAGTACGAATAGGCATTTTTTCAGTGGGGAATAAAATTAAGTTTATTAAAAGTTACGATTATGCTTTGCCTAGAATAGACCGAATATTACATATAATATTATTATATTAAAATGTAAAGTTATTTTAAGCATTTTACCCAAACAAGATGCAACCAAGAATAGAATTCAGGATTTACTTGTGAGGCTAATAGTCGTACCATTGTGTCGTAGCTTATTATATGCCTTCGTAGCTGTGGGAAACTTTCTAATAGTAAGCTTCAATTCCATAGAGGTAACATTGGTCTTGGTTATAGTTTAGGTTATAGGCTGGTTATCGGTACAAATTGCCTACCTTTACAATCGTGCTGTACTCATGTTAGAACACGCCTTATCGTTGTCAAGAACTATTGCGGTGAATGTGGCAGCGCAATACTGGTTCACGCATAGTTAGATGTAAAGCCTAGCTAAGATCTAACGAGTAGTCTAAGGAATTCGGCGTATCATTCGACCGAGACTTCCTGGCATAACTTCTAGTTCTAAACGAGGCAGTGAGTTTGCAAAGTTATTATCTAGCAATAAATGAGATATTATTTATGACAAGATATAAGTTAGTACAGTTTATGAGTGATTATGTAAGAGATGAATGCGAAGGCGAACGTTATTCGCTATCACAATCGGTAAATGCTGTGGTAACATGAATCCATTGATGGTTGGAGCGATATTCAAATGAGTGCTTTATTATGCTGGGATATATCAGGATATACTATATTTATACCTGATATTGATTTGCTTTATCAATTTCGTAAAGTCTTTGTGTGAAAGTCTTATATAAGTAAATAAGTAAAAGTGGCATGTGACCACGAAGAGTATTATTTAAATTACTTTACTAAGCTACTAAGAAAATTCTTTAGTCGTACAACACTAAATATATCAGCTACCCTTACTTAGATATTTGTAAATATTTTTCAATGCTTATTGTTTAATTTTTTTTTGAATTTTTATTATAGTGAGTAAGTAGTATTTATTGTTTATTTATACATATCGGTCATCACGTCTTATTCTATTGGCTGGCTAATCTCCCACCGCGATAACGTCGTATAAAGTGCTCATGAATAAGGCGATAAAATAGAATAAGATTCCCATAGAATAAGACGAGAGTATAGCAGGTTTCCATACATAAACTAGATTTTTTTGCGTTAATATTGAGTGTATTCTAGAAGATGAGCAGCTACCATTTCCTTAAAATTTATTATATGTAAACACGAATTTTCTCATTGCTCCCTGTACCGTTAATTTAAACAAATCGAATACACAGATATCCGCTCGCATATCCACTCGCAGAACAACTATGGCCGTAGTCGCATCGATCTTCGGTAGGTGTAAATTATGCTTAAGTACAAGTACAGTTGCTTTGTTAGAGTCACAAGTCGTAAGATATTAATGAGATGGCAAGGCGAACATTTGAAATGTGCTATCCTTTGTTGCAACACCACACATGCAGGCTTCTAGACTTATTATTGTCATTTCAAAAATGCCTCATGGATCAGGATATATTGCGACGGCTTCGTATATTACTCCTTTTAGAAAGAACACCACCTTTGTGTTTGTAATTTTGAGATTGCTTATTTCTTTTTATGCAGGTTTTGCCTTATCCTTCCTTCTCGTAAGTAAGCTGTTCCTTCTGCTTAAATTTATTCATCATTCTCCTGGCCTTATCCTACCCTAAGTTGGATCGACACATTTTATAAAAACGTTGTTACATGATTTGGCTAGATATACATACCGGCCGCCTGCCTGGCGTCAACTTACCTTAGTCGCCTTTTACGACACCTCGGTAAGAAATGAGGGTGATCTATTCTACTTCGCCAGATACCACAAGGCGATTTTAGATGAGTATTATGCCTATTCTAACCATCTATGTTGTAGGTTAGGTTAGTTGCAAATAATATCGACAAAAATAGGCCAATTAATGCTTTTATGATAATTCTCAAAAATTTTGATTAATTTCGATCTTTGTGAGGTTTTTATTAGAAGCATCATAACAGTTATCAGTTTTTGATTAAGAAATTTAAAACTGATAACTGGTCTACTCATTCTTCTATTAATAGTTAATACCGAAGTTGAGTTAAGTGTCGAGAAACAGTCGCAACAATAACATTTTGGTTGGGTACAGGAGTTACAATGATCTTGCTTGTTGGTGATCATCGAAATTCAAATTCAAAATATTCTTTATTCAAGTAAACTTGTAAACAAGTGCTTTTGAATCGTCAACTTTACTGCTGGTTCGGAAAGCTGTTCCTACCGAGAAGAGCCAGCAAGACACTCGGCGGTTGCTCTTTTTAAAAAATCTTAAAACTAGTTACATTTAGTTATTACTGTCTTGTACAGGGTAGAAGTGCAGCTATATCCACACATCCTTATCATCTAAGTAATCTTCAACAGTATTACTATACTGGTTTTCTGTATCAGCCTCTTTTTATCAGTGTTTTGAAACTGCTGTAATGACATGGCCAAAACGGATTTCGGAATTTTATTATAGAATCTTATACCCAAACCCATAAACGATTTACGTACTTTTGCTTCTTGAAATGAAATCTTGTCATTCCTTAAACACTATGAATATGATGAATGTAAAAGACTTGTAACTTCATCATTGTAAATACTCAGTATCCATTCAATCCATTTAACATGACTCCAAGATCCACTGAGTCGAAAACATTAAGTTTATATAAAATAAAACAATATGAACTAATCAACATAAGGATGAAACTTTTACACAATATAGATAAATATACGTGATATAAATCTGCAAGAAGGTTTCATTTGAAAAGTTTTCTATAGAATTTCTTCTTTTTGCACTTAAGAATTTAAGAATGATGCCCGTTGTATACGTTTGCATTACTTTTGAAATTTAATCTGATATACAAGAAGCTTGTTTTGATAACATCTTCAATAAAAAGACATTCTATATGCTGTTCAAATTTCAAACTTCAGCGTATGTTTTATTTATTTTAAAACATCCTTTAAGGGTTACATATGTGGTTCATACCGCAGTCTTAAGAGGGTCTTTTAAAGTTACTTTAATGAATTGTTTTGTTTCGTGTCTTTATCAATAATCAAAAAAAGGGTTAATTTTAACATGACGTCTTACGACTTGTAATCCATCATCATTTATTCTTCTGCCCTTATCCCACTCTAAGCTGGGTAGGCACAACATGTTTGAAAAATGTTGTTAGATGATTTGGCTAGTTATTTTATGACCGGCCGCCTACCTGACGACGTTTATTCTACTTAATTAGATTATTAAAAATTAGAAATATTTAAAATTCACATTTCTTGGGCGTTCTCTTTAGTAAGAGTTAACAATATCTTTTTTGCGTGCTAAGTGATTATTCGGTTGAATTTCACGATAGCCGATGTCACGAACTGGCTGTTTTGTCAACGCGGCTGATATTTTGCGATGCAATTGTTAGGCATAGATTTCCAAACAATTCAACCACAATAGTAAATTAAACAATTTATTCACGGGCGTAAGAAGATGCTTTTTACGGCTTACAATGTTCTTTGTGTATGAATTTTCTAATGCTTGTGACCAGATGACGTTATGTTGTGATAAAAAGTGTCGCAATAAAGATTTTTGTGTAGGCTTCACTATGTAAAATTCTGTACTTCTGCAATAGATAAGAATATACATATTTTATTCACTATGCATCACCTGAAAAATGCCCTCTATCGTCTATACATTTAAAATATATTGTTTCCTAGAAAAATTATTTTTTCGTGGATCTTTTATTATACCGCATTTACGAAAAATTTTAATGTAAATGACCTGTATCCAACAGTGGGTCTTTAATATCCTACTTTTATACATAAAAGTTGACTATAAGTGTCATAAAAATCTCAGTATCACTCAGCGGCGATAGAACGAAGTATCCTCGAAGTGTATCTACGTGATCAAATCAGAAACGCGGAGATCCGTAACACAATGGTTCGCAAAAAGTGACTATGGGCAAAGTACATAGTAAAAAACTGAAACAGTGAGCATTGGTAGACTTCCTAAGACGTTAGCCCCTGTCCACCTTAAGAAGATAGCAGGGCGCTGTTGAATCCAAGCGGCTTTAGATAAAAGGGTGTAGTTTCCTGACATGATCCCCTAAAGAAATCTTTCTTGAGAGGACTATGTGTCATAAGTGGATATTTTGCGGTTGAATAAGAAGTAATAGTACCCGGAAATAAATAATGCATAATTAGAGAGAGAAATCGGCTAGATTCTGCGTTATCTCTGTCGTTGTCTCTGTCGCACAGACTGACAAACCCGTGCGAAACGTCACATACCAACTGAGTGACAGTGACAGCGCTCTACGAAAACGTACTGGCCGGCTATTTCGTTCTAAATATCGAAATGCATTATTTAACGCCGGGTTGTTTACATAACTACTTTTCATACATTTATTGTCCGTTAATTTGTCATATTCCTCATATTAAACAATATCACATACACGACACGCATAATTATTTATCGCATTGACATGAAATAATTATGTAAGAAACATGCGTGATAAATTAGTCTCGCTACGAAATGATTGGTTTGTATTTGAAAATTCACTTTCAAGATTGTGAATTTTACTTTCAGATTTATAGCTGTAAGTATACATTAATGGAAATTTTTATACATGATAATGAATTTATTATTCCATGAAATATTACATTTGTTAATAATTCTACTACCGACAAGAACCAAAAACTGCGGATAATATTTAAAAAATAATTATACTTGTATATGATATGATTACATGTTAATTATTGAAGTTTAGTTCGTAGATTCTCTAGTAGACTCTTCAAATGTACAACAAGTTTTATATGTAGGACCTTTATTTCCAGATAATTTCTAAACTTATGTAAAGGCAAATCTAGAATTATTGAATAATGTACAATTAAATGATGATGCATTATGCAAAATAAAATGAGTCTCATTTTTTTTGTATTGTGGTATCCTTACGATAATAATAAACTAGCGAGTTCCGGTTAAATGAACTTTTTTCATTTAGAAAATGTGAGGAATATGGGTCGATTTTCCGGAGACCTTTTTACAGTAACAAAATTATTCAGGTACTCTTTTCAACAATTGGGGTCACCGCACATTGAGCAGCAAAACGCTGGAACAAAGTCGATTATAATAGATTTCAAAAGTGGTACGAAAAAACTGTCTGGATTCCTCCCATATATTAAACGTGACACATGTCACATTCAAATATATTCGAACATCCCTATGCTTTTTGATAATTTGCTATCGCAGAACAATATATGGTTAGATGATTTTCTAGATTTGTGTGTGTGTGATGTCGGTCAAAGGGTTAAATGAAAGAGAGTCCAATGAGAGAGTATGACCAATGCATATGATGATATTTCCGGCATCAAACGAAAATACTTTAAAGAATCATCCTTGGTCTCCATATCATTAAACCGTTGAAAATTCGTAGATTATTTAAACGAATCTGTCAACATCTCATACACAATACAACAAATATGAAGAAAACTTTCAATTCTAACATATTTTCATCAATTTTGATTGTTTCGTTAAATAATGCTGTTAGATTTACACGAGTTTGATGTGTCGTAAATCAATGACACGCATTTAACTTTTAAATAAACGAAACGTATGAAAAGCAATAAATATAAATTTAACTTGACAGACCAATATGACAAACCGCGGCGCGCTGTCTCTTGTGTTTGCGAAGTAACTTTTCGTATATATCATTAAAACAAATTGCTTAGAATTAACCGGAAATGTATTTTAAATGGGTGCCGGTAAAGGTGAATTTGAAACGGATTGGCAATAAGATGCGTCATCGATATGCGGTCCCGTTAGCCGCTCACCTGCGCCCGCGCTTCTCTAGTTATGCTAATAGTTGAACCCGGCTAAGTTGTAACGCAGACATTGATTTGACCACACTAGATGTCCGTACGAGGATTTTAGTGCGTTAGGACTATTTTTATTATTCCGAATATTTGTATTTATTCCCTAAACTCTATTATTGTTATTCTTTTGACATCTGTCGTAACGAATAATTCGCTGCGGTGTTGTCAATGCTAATTAATTATATGATTTGTTTGCGTGGGTCGTCGGAGACATCAATGAAAGAATGGTCAGTTACATAAGTGGGCGTATTTTCTCTAAGAACTTGATTTATTTTACATCTGTCGCCCAATGTATGGTAATACTCCGCAATATTCCAGACGCTGACATATGAACCGTGGGTGGACGCTATTTTCAGGAAAATCGATTCGAACTGTATGCTCAGAACTCGACACAGGGGTTAAGTGTTGCTTTAAATAAGATGTTTTAGAACTTTAATGTCGATATGTACCCACTTATATGTTAATTCACTTGCATCTAGTTCTCTCTAATTTGTTTTAATTAAACGTTACTTTTATTGTCCGCTCATTTGTGAGTTCGGTAATTTTAAATGTGGGAATCTAAGCATTACGTCAATCGAGCTATCTCGCTATAAACTTAAGTGGTTTTCGAGTAAACTAAGCCTTATTAAACTCCATACATTTGAAATAAAATTATCATCGGCTGCTGGTACTTTATATAATACAAAGTCAGATGACTAATGACTAGGTCTTCGAAATACAAATTACTGTGTTGATTGAGGCCTCTTGAGTTTAGGCAGCATATTCCATTAAGCTACACAAAGAGCGCTTTCATAACATTATTATTAGTATTGCTACCGATATTGGCAGAATGATTTTGATAGTTTATCAACAAGTAATTGTACTTAATGTAATAGTAAGATATTTGACTGATCTAATCACAAAACGTTCGCCTGTGAGCGCATTGTTCAAGCGTTACGAAGTTTTAGCTTCGCGTATTGGTATATAAAGACTTATTAATATATATAGATACAAATTTTATACAATTAGACGTTACTTTGCGGAGTTCCACAATACAGTAATGAAAATACTATTTTGCTATAATCCGCGATTAAAGAAAACATGTGTAGTGCTAAAAGTAAAATGTTCTCATACCTGATACATGCAGAATTCCAAAAAAATAATGCAATAAGCGCCACCAGTAATACACAAGCATTACACACATTCACTACGATACATAATCTCAACAATCGTTCCGCCCCGTAACCGAGACATCGTCAGGGATAGACTCCACGATAAAATCTTGGCAAAGGCTTTGCAATTTTAGCATAACATTTTTTTCTATCGCGGATAATATCAAAATATTTTCACTAATTTTATATGTAGATACGCTGTTGAAATTTTTAACGATGCGATTACTATGTTATTAGAAAGTTAAAGCATTATATTGAATGCTATTTTGATTATTGTTTACAAGGTTCTTTTTGCTTAAGTCCCAAGTGTATCGATTCTTCGTGAAATTGATCACAACCGCATAATAATACTTATCGATTTGTTTCGTAACCATTTACGCCTTACGTATGGTTACAGATTTGTAACGTTGATTCGATGTCGTGTTACGATTCACCGATCGAGTTGCAGTCTTATTATAATGTCCTAATAGTGTATTCGGTTTTGCATTGTAATTTTAATTTAGTTTCTCTTTTATGCTGTAACCTTAAATGTAGAGTTATTTAGCTTTTTATATTAGTTTGCCGCTTGTTGTTGGCTTACATTTATAACTAGCTTTTACACGCAACTTAGTTCGCATGATGGATTGATAATAGATGGCGCTTTTCAATGTTATCTCATTCGTGAATTAACATGAGTTCTATAGCCTTTATGTAACCGGTACATGAAGAATAATCGTGCCAAATTTCATCAATATTGGTTAGTGGATTCGCCGTGAAAACGTAACAAACACACATCCATAGTCAGAAACTTTCACATTTATAGTTAGTGGGATTAGATCGTTCATTTTTGTATTATTATTTTTTTAAATTATTTAAGACGTCTCCAATGAATTTTCACTTTAATTGCTTCCGACTCGACTTGCGTCTTTGGGTTTATAATACGTAACAGGTCTTAAAGTTGTCAGGCTAGTTTGTGGTTATTACGTATATACACCATAATGAGCCGACATCGGTGACCTCAAATCGCATCTCTCCGTACCGCATTACTAGTATGTTTGAGAGTTGAGGTTATTTGGTTAAGAAAGATAGTATACTCAATACTAGTTATGTTTACATGTCGTTGCTTCCTTTCCGAAATGCCACAGCAATGTACTCGGCATTAAATAACGCACATCGATGTTTAGAACGGAACAGCCGGCCAGTTCGGTTTCGTAGAGCTCTGTCACTGTCACTCAGTTAGTATTGACGTTTCACACTGGTTCGCCAGTCTGTGCGACAGACACAATGCTCTATGAAGTAGAATCTAGCCGATTTTCTCTCTCTAAGCCTCGATGTGCATTATTTATATACTTGAGGAATAACTTAGAAGTCTGCCTGTAATATTTCCTGTAGTTTGTCAAGATCTCAAAAAACCGGTAGTACTCTATTTAGTTACTTAGAGAAAACTTATAAAATTGGGTATTTATTTTTGGTAACAGCTTTAGAAATGACGTATGGTAAATAGTTCTCCGATTTCTGCTCTGTATAGTATCAGAAACTTAAGCGTTCGAAGTATTCTTCCACCAGACCAAACTAGAGGAGACAATTGGAAAATATAAATGTGTTTCATACCGGGAATCGAACCTGAAACCTACAATATTAACGCCGCTTAGTTACCTCCGCCACGGAAGTCCTCAATATACGTATAATTCCATTAACATATGAATAAAATTCATCGATAAAGACAGGCATATTTACTAAGCTTGATATCTTCCAATATTTAAAAAATGATAAATTTACTCACTTTGTTACAAAGATTATGCATTACAAGATTACGCATTAAATTAGGATTGATTTGTTACAAGATTACGCATTAAATTAGGATTGACATGTCAATCCTAATTTAATGCGTAATCTTCAAATTAATTATGATCATTAACTTATTGCTGCATATAATAACAAGTTTTAATACATATATGAAATGAGGAAATAGCCGAGCTCCGTTTTTACTCCTATTTATTAAAGGCTACGTGACGGGCGCAGTTGTTTTTTAGAGACAACTCTTGAGAATGCAGCTTGTTAAATGACAGTGTAAAATGTAACAACTGGAATAACTGTCTCTGTTGTTTTTGTTATATGTATTTAGTTGCAATAATTGGTTTTATGGTTTTAATAAATTTCATTAATGTTGTCAAGATATCACAACTAAACTAAGTGACTATTATCAATTAAAATGGGTACTATTTCATCAACGATAATAATGATCCTAAAACCTTAAAGACGGTACATAATGTTGTAGGTTTATTTACGCTATTTTATATTCGTTTTTTTTATCGTGCAGTTATAATTACTGTTGTTGTTGATAGAGGCTTAAATATTAAACATCGAAACGCTATTAACGGCTGACCACTGACAGAGAATACTTATTAATCTTATAAATATAAGTCGGTCTGTCTGTTACGTTTAAAAAGTTTATCGCTGAGCCAATATTGATAAAATCAGGTACAATCAAAGCTTGAACTCAGGGATAAAATATATAATAAAAATTATATTTTTATTTCAGAAACAAGGATTTTTTTATTGTATTATTGAGAATTCTTAAATGCTTTAGTTGGTGCGTACGAAGTGGCTACCATTGGTATTCATATACATGTATAATAAACTACTTGTATCTGCGACTTCGTAAGCGACAACTTCATTGTTAAAAATACCTTCAATTATAATGCACCTAATATATATTGTGTCAAATTAAGTACGATTACCAACATTATATAAATATTGCCCAGCAAACCAGCCAAACAGACTGATTGAATTCAGCATTTATAAAATTAGTATGGACCAGATGGATTTAAAGATGTTTTGACACTAAGTCATATCCTTCATATTTTCGTTTCATCATTCATTCTTCATTTTTCGTGACTCGTTGTAGACGTCGTAAGTGCAGCCCACCCAACTGGCTCGCGTCTAACAGTAATATTAGATTCCATCCCTCAGACAGCTGACTCTTGTGCCGTTATCATCCGAGCGCCAATTAAAATGGAATGTAATCTTTTATTAATTATTAGTCTATTAATAATTTATTACTTTTGTTCTTATATATCCCGGTACTAATTAACTGCTTTAATTGTTAAAACTGTTTGAATGCGTCGAGACCAGTTTATCTCAATCTTTTTGGTGTCACGCCGTACCGTAAAAATTCTTTTCCTATCTATGTAACATACATAAATATAAAATTTCAAAAATTGAATTGTTTACTAAAGTAATTTAAATGGTAGGTTTAAGGAAGAACAATTTCGGCACCGAAGTCAGTCATTGAAATCGCCCCGAGCGAAAGGGTTAAACTAGTGTCGAGTCCATTTTCAACATGACCCCCTTTGATAATCTAATAACTCTCCTGTGATGCGTGGGCCTTACGTTGGGAAACACAGCAGTGTTTTTTTTACTTAGTAGTGATCTAGAGCCATCACAAGAAAAAAAAACGACATTGTAACACCTTTATATTTAAGAAAAAGCTAGTAAAAGTAATATTCCTCTGCTGGGCATAAGTCATCATCATCGTCCTCCTGCCCTTATTCCACTCTAAGTGGGATCGGCACAACATGTTACAAACATGTTGTCACATGATTTGACTACGTATCTTACGACCGGCCGCCTGCCTGACGTCAACTTACTTTAGTCGCCTTTTATGACACCTCGGTAAAAAATGAAGGTGGTCTATTCTATGCAGCTGGATATCACACGGTACATACCTTAGTCGCCTCTTACGACACCTCGGTAAGAACAGAGGGTGGTCTATTCTATTTTGCCGGATACCACGCGGCGTCTCTGCTGGGTATAAGTCTCCTTTCTTTTCTCCTTTTGTAGAGAAGATTTAGTGCCTAGATCCATCAGGCTCGTTCAGATTGGTTGGTTATACATATCCGAGGAGTGACTAGATTTATGCAGGCTTCCACGCAATGTTTTCGTTCACCAAAAAGTATGTGAAAAATTGTGCATAAATTAAGCACGTTTTGGTACTCATTGATGTCTGCTCGGGGTGTTGAATCCAGACTTTACGTACACATACGATCTCAATTTCGGCTCATATATCAAACTGTCCGACCCAGCAGTTTATTAATTGACAGACCCAGCAGTTGACTAATAGAAAGTAATTGTTTACAAGTTTTTTTTAATAAAAAATATTTTGAATTTGATAAGGTATAATGAAACCATCTTTAGAGAAATAAACGTAAACAATCACAAAACACAATCGCGATTGCACCCACTTCGCGTCATCAAAAACGGACTTGCGACTTCAGTTTGTCCTGTTTATTAAAACTCTACCCGCAGATAACTTTTCATTTAAATATAACTTTTAAGTCAACGGAATAAGATACACATACACAAGTACTACTCGCACTTTTAGTTAGCTGTACTCAGTTGAGGTTGGAACCGGTTCCATCGGCCCCTTTTCTCGGAACATGTGAGTAACAGAATATGACGGATTTGTTGAAAGCCGTTAATAATGTCAAAGGTATGAGTTTGCTACTATTGGGTTCAAGTTAGCAATCGGTGAACTTACTTATAGTGACGATTGTTCCCTTTCCGCCTTTTCCCGTTGAGTATTCGAGTTGCATTACTCTTAAGTACGTAAGAACTTAGTATAAGTCCTAAGTAAGTAAGTAAACATATACATAGTGGAGCCTTCAAAGGAAGGCAATGTAGACAATAAAAAAATACCAAATTGTCCATACTGATTATCGATATAGAAAGGGATAATACTCTATCTGATTCAAATCAAATCAAATCAAAATAATCTTTATTCAAATAAACCATTTCAGGCACTTTTGAATCGTCAAGCATTAATATGATTAATGAAGCTACAACTGGTTCGGAATGTTGCTCTTACCGAGAAGAACCAGCAAGAAACTCGGCGGTCAATCTTTTAAATATTTTCAATTATACATTATTAAACCGCTGTCTTGTATGAAGCTGAAAGGATTTTCAAATCCAGGCTTTCTTGTCATCCAAATAATCTTCAATTTTGTAATATGCTTTACGTATAAGCATATTTTTTACACTTGATTGAAATCTTTCTGTACACTGGTCTAGAATGGATTGAGGAATTTTATTATAGAAGCGAATAGCGAGACCAACAAAAGAGTTGCTTACTCTGCTGAGTCGCGACAGAGATTGGCTTTGAATTATGAAGATAATGAAGTTTTATAACAATATAAATCTTAAAAACATAAATCTACACGCACAGACATACACACTCGCACAACAACTAGAATAAACTAGAAGGTCTAAATCTGTATTTCTTGTAACGATTTATTGAAATGAAATAAATATTATTGTATAAAATACCATATAAGTAAATAAATAAATAAATCAAGTTTTATTGAATATACAAAAGTAATAATAACACACACACACAAACAATGTGATCAAAGGGCAGCCACCTCAGCAATGAGTTGCAGTATGTAATGTAAAATACTGAAACGCTGATTTTCAGGTGGCACCCTTGGTGGGTACTACGGACTATTCTAATATATACTTGTATACATTTACTAATATCAAAATCAAAAATCAAAATAATAAGAAAATAATAAATAATAAGAAAAGAAAAAAAAAAAGAAGAAAAAAAAAAGAGAAAAAAAAAACAATAATAATAAGAAAACAATATTAACATACCCTAAACTAAAATCAAAAAACTTATAGCCTTTACCTATGATATTGAATATTTAATATTATAACAGTTTACATATAACAAGGGGAATCATATCAATGATACTATTAGTAAAGTAGCGGCCTGTTACTATCCCATTTCTGGGCATAGGCCTCCTCTCTCCGTTTTTAGAGAGAAGGACTAAATTTTAAATTTTAGTTAAATATTAATCGATTTTTAATATGCAGATTGTATCGACTTGTTGACTTTTTATCTCATTAGTACAAAACAAATTGATGAAGAAACTAGTATAAAACAATGAATAGATTTTAATTATATGATATTTTAGTTTTATTTCAAAAATTTTGAAGGAATTTACAATTCTTTCGAACACAGCTACAGTGACGTCTCATATTTTGTTTTAAAAAGTCAAAAAGCTCACTGATGAGCAAAGATTACATTGTACATATTATGAGTGTGAACAATATTGTTGTTCAAACTTATGATTTGGCTTTTTGAGTATTTGAAATAAG
This sequence comes from Morpho deidamia, assembly GCA_947086505.1. Lineage (NCBI taxonomy): Eukaryota > Metazoa > Arthropoda > Insecta > Lepidoptera > Nymphalidae > Morpho > Morpho deidamia. The sequence continues at coordinate 12,512,613 of CAMTZC010000010.1, forward strand.
TTACAATAAAGAAAACACTTATGAAACTTATACAGACGTTTTGTGCTTAAGTTTTATCATTATTGCAATTATCCGAACACATAATTCCAAGCTGTATCATAAGGATATCAAGCAATATACCAAAATAGTTAATGTTAAGCAAGCATTGAAATTTCTATATTTTCTCACGTAGGTCATGGACAATATATTCATTCATTCCTGCACTTGGCAAGTATATCGGCATGTTAATCGTTTGTATTGTACAGAGTTCATTTGCCTCTAATTTAAATAGTATTTGTATTAGAATTGCCAAACAGTTGGATCATCCGTTTTAGGTATTCAAAGCTAGTGCCAAATAGGTTTGCATTTAATCTTTTTTAAGAGTTGCTTCTTAAAACAAATTCGTAGAATACAAAATACTTTGAAGGCGAAATTTTTTATTGCAGTTTTTTGTTAAATTAAATTTTTACTTTTAACCTTTAAATTTGTAAATAAAATTAAATTTTTTTAAAACGCTTATTTTTGAACTGACTGTATGCTGTTAGCCCTAATGGCTTTTACAGCGTCACCGGCGGCGAGAAGCCACGACCAACCGACGTCAGAAAACTGAGACCTCGTCTTCGCCGGCGAAGACGCTGTGTGTGTGTATTACGTGTATCTGTGTTGGCGATCGTTATTTGATCGTCGGGGTCATACAAGACGCTTTTTGGACGCCTATATTTTCGATGGTCGGACCTAACAGGGATGTAGGTAGAAGCAACTGAAATAAGGGGGTTCGAGTGTACCTCAGATTTATCGAAGTAAGATTTCGAAAAACGTTTAAAGAGGTGAGTAATGGTAGGGAGATCGAGGTCTCTATGGAGGTCAACGTTCCGCATGAACCACGGACACCCAGTGGCTGTCCGCATTAATCGGTTCTGAAGTCTTTGGAGCCTGAGCAATCTGACCTTTGAAACGTGCGCGAACGCAACGCTCGCTTAGGACATTATTGGTCTTATGCAAGTTTTGTAGAGTGTCACTTTGTTGCGGACCGACATCTTACTTTCTTGCATAACATCGGATAAAGTCGTCCCATGACATACGCAGCCTTATTGCAGACTATGTGTATGTGCTCATGGAAGGTCATGGAAGGTTGAAAGGTGACACCTAGGTACTTGACTTTCTGTTGCCAGTGAATCGGTGTATTGTAAAGGGATATTTCCGTAGGTGTGTCTATGTGAGATCGAAAGCGATTACCGATTAAGTGCATGGCTGCACTTTTATCCGGGTTTATTTCGATTCTCCATTGGCGGAACCAGCGTCCGAGGCTGTCTACCGCTTTCTGGAGACGTCTAGTTATTACTTGAGGTCGGCGGGATGTGGTAAATACAGCGGTGTCATCCGCGAAAAGGGCAAGATGTGTACGCTCTTTGATAGGCGCCCGTGGAATGTCACTCGTGTAGAGCGAGTACAATAAGGGTGCCAGCACAGATCCTTGAGGGACACCAGCACGAATTGTGCGGCGAGACGATAAAGTGCCGTCTATGCGATACCGAAAGGTGCGATTAGTCAGGTACTCTCGTAAGATGAGTACAAGTCGGTCTGGTATATTTAGTTGGAGCAGCTTGTAAATTAAGCCTGCGTGCCAGACCTTAACGAAGGCTTTGGCGACGTCGAAGAATATGACACCTGTAAACTGCTTGGTTTGTAATCCTTGCAGAATGTGCTCCGTGAGGCGGTGCACTTGTTGAACATAGGTGTGTTTTGGACGAAATCCGAACTGTTCGTTCGGAATAAGATTTTGGCTATCAACTACTGATTTTAATCGGGCGGGCTTTTTCATCTACAGTGCGGTTGATGTATGCGAATCGGTTCGAAAAAATAAATTCGATATTGGCTAGTTACTTATATGCTAAAATGAAAAGTAGTTATATGCCACGAATATGCTAGATCAATATAATAATATAAAAGCGCGTATTTGAATAACGTATTTTTATATTCAAATATAATTAAATCGATTAATTTTGCATTTTCTTTCTATATTATAAAACAACGTCCTCAAATGTTGTTTAAAGTAAAAAAAAAGTAACAGCCTGTTACTATGCCCACTGCTGGGCTAAGGCCTCCTCTTTCCGTTTTTGGAGAGAAGGATTGGATTTGGAGCTGAGACCTACCACACTGCTCCAATGCGGATTGGTAGGTTACACATATTCCTAGAATTCTCTAGAGATATGCAGGTTTCCTCACGATGTTTTCCTTCGCCGAAAAGCGTGTGATAAACTGTAATTATCAATTAGGCACATAAGTTTTAATAGAAAAACTCATTGGTGCCTGCCCGGGGTTTGAACCTATGTCGTCTCTAGAGAGTCGCACGGACTCACCGCTTACTAATGTTGTTTATTGTTAAATGTTGTTTATCTGTATGTAATCCATTTGTTTCAACATTTAAGTGATGGATTTTTGAACGGTTTTTACTACAGTATAGTGCAATTCTTGAGAAAGGTCAATAATACATTACGGAAAAACTCTGCGTAAACGAGGCGAGGCCGCGCGCACAGCCAATGTATTTACATTATATGAATTACATTCAGCCACTGACTTCTAGCTTATATTAGGACCTATTATTATTTAGACATATAATATATCTCTGAATATAATACAATCATTATTATAAGCTCACGTTAATGAAACTTAATTTTGTCAGTAAGAAGAAGCAAAAGCATTAGATAGATTTCAAACCGTGTCGGATTCAATTAAAAAAGTTATCGCGCGCTTTGTGCGAATGCGGGAGACGATCTTGCTGTGCCATTGACCCACAACAGCTTTTTGTGCGTCGTAACGGGACAATCGACACACTTGATTTCTTATTGACATTTAAGTTTAATGACATCGCAGTATAGGCCTAAGCGACAAGCATGGAAACATCGTTCATAGACTCCGGAAATCTATTGAAGTGGTTAATTTCATTGATGTATTGACAATAATATTGTAATGAATAGTGAATTACTATAACTATAGTTAACCTAACAGGCTAAGTAACTACTTAGCCTGTTAGGTTTTGATTAACAATAATGTAAAAATTTACTAAAGAGTTTAAAGTAAGATTTTGTTTGTCTGTTTGTAGTATCGATTTGCCTGATGATGGCAAAACACCATAAAATTCGATATTCGAGGACAGAGTATCTAATAATATCTTCTTCACGTTTAAGGCAGTAATTGTATAGTATACTAGCTGTGCCAGCGTCTTCGCCCACGTGGAAATCAGCACGTCACAATTTTTTTCTAGAATTCCAATTTTAAACATAAAAGTAGTTATTGTGAGATAAACATACGAGATAAAGACATGCTATCCCGGACTTTTTTGTAGTACTTTTATAGATCTACAATTCTCTAGTACATCACTTTGGCGTATCTCTGCCGGTTTACGCAGCGCACGCAATTTACATAATACCGATATGTAACTATTTACCTAAACATCCGGAAGTATTGCACTATCTTTTAGTGAAAACCGTATTAAAATCCGTTCAGTAGATTTTGAGAAAATCGATTACATACAGACAGTCAGCTTTTAGGGACTTTGTTTTATAATTAGTATAGATTATTGTGATAGAAACTTGTGTTGTATGAATATAGCATAGGCTGAAAAAATGCACTAAAAGTATGTCATTACACATTTAATTTCGTCCAAAGCTCTGGTCTTACTGACGTGGTGCGCTTGAGACAGTGTGAGGATTCCTTTCAACACCAGTATTAGTGTGTTTATTTAGAAGTATATAAGTATATTCATGTATAAATTAAGAATCACATCTCAACTCACATACACTACAGAAATGATTTCAAGCAACCACCACTCACTAAAATTCCCCACATGCGTCATTCTTATGCATCACGCCCTGATTGAGATTTTTTCTTGCTACTGATAAATAAGCAGAGTATTGACAAACGTCGTTTTACTTAGGTCCGATACGAACTATACATCGATGGTGTATTATTGAGAAATATACGGCGCACCTTTGTCTCAAACTATGGGTTTTGAAATGGTGCTATAAAACCATAATAGGCCGCCGCATTCATAAGTATCTACCTCGCTACCGACATATCATGTAATAGCTGGTTGGTAAAAAACTGAATTATATTATATTATATGCAATAAATAAATGCGCAAAAAAATTCATAAAATGACTTACCGTATGGATCAATTGTATATATCAGATACTATCTCAGGTATTTCATCAATATATTTCCACATCAGCGATTGGTTATTGGATATCCATTTCCCTTTTAAAAGTAGTCGGCTGTCAATTTGGTTATTAATTATAGATCTTTACAGTCATTGGGATTCCGATGATTTGTGCTTGGGAATTTCTTTTGAAGCAACAGTTACAATGTTTATATTAAATATCTTTTATCGTTATTTTTTAATTGCTGCACGGGTTTTATAGTAATTTAAGACTAATCAACGATACTGTCTGCGTAAAAATACTATTATTTTTAATTAATTTATTAAGTTATTAATATAAGCATCGTTATTTCTGTATAAATTTGTCGTATCTATTAATACTCCACTATTTATACAGTTGTTAATCATACAACGACTGTATTGTTCATGGAATGTATTACATTACAAAAATATTTCCATAAATAATCCGATTAAGATAAAATTATGAAAATGTTATTAACGCCTAACTATTAATACAGATCATAGATAGTAGATTATCTTTTCTAGGAAGATCATTTTCGTATATTCTTAAGTCTTTCATATGTCTTGTCGAAAAACTAATATCTGACTCAGATGAACTAATTACGTTTGTGCAAGATTACAAGTGAAATATAAATAAATATTAAATCGTAAAATCGACTCCTTAACTACATACATTAAAATTTGATTACCATAATCCGAAAATACAACTATAATGAGCGCGAAGTAAATTATGTAAATCTGTAAACGCTCCACTTTAGATTGCAGATTAGAATAGATCTTAATGGTGGAAGCTTGATCATAGATACTAATAATTAGTTTGCCGCAGTTAGCTATTGTTCCACAAATTCTGAGGTGGTGAATTATAAATTAACATAGCCACAACTGTAAGACTCATCATATATATTTGTTATTAGTGCTATACAGAATATAAAATAGCATGTACCATTAAAAAATGCTAATAAGGATCCCGATATGATTTATAAAATCAGGCTTTACTTTGTGGTGATCCATAATACAAAAGTAATAATTTATAGAATTAGGCGTTACTTTGCGGAGATCCATAATACAAAAGTAATAATAAAATTATTTTGCTATAATCCGCGATATAGTAAATAGAAAAAATATATAGTGCTAAATGTATAGTGGACTATACGTTTTTTCATACCCGTTACATGCAGGATTCGTAAAAACATATGCACAAACCTCCACCACTTCCACCACAATACACAAGCACTACACAGGTTCACTATCACAAACTCAACAATCGTTTCGCCCCGCAACCGAAGCATCATCAGGAGATAGACTCCACGACAAAATCGCTTTGCGATGTTTTTACGAATCCTGCATGTAACGGGTATGAAAAAACGTATAGTCCACTATACATTTAGCACTATATATTTTTTCTATTTACTATATCGCGGATTATAGCAAAATAATTTTATTATTACTTTTACAAAAGTAATAATAAAGATTATTTTGCTATAACCCGCGATACAGTAAATAGAAAATATATAGTGCTAAATGTATAATGGACTATCCGTTTTTCATACCCGATACGAAAGCAAAGCTTTGCGATTTTGTCGTCGAGTCTATCTCCTGATGATGATTCGGTTGCGGGGCGAAACGATTGTGGAGTTTGTGATAGTTAACGTGCGTAGTGCTTGTGTATTGTGGTGGCAGTGGTGGAGGTTTGTGCATGTGTTTTTACGAATCCTGCATGTATCGGGTATGAAAAACGGATAGTCCACTATAAATTTAGCACTATATATACATATTTTCTATTTACTGGATTTCTATCACTTTTTTTCTTACATTATAATATTGTTAACCATCTCAAAGATATGACGACGCGTAGGTGGCAAGTTTGTCATATTCTTTTATGCATAGATGATGTTAACTCTCATTCGGCGGGATTTCGTTGAGGGTTTCGTTGAGGGTGCTAAATGAAGGGAGTATAGAGTTCTATGTGCTTAAAGTGACGGATAATGGGGGTTAGAGATATGACTGGCTAATCATGATGGAATATCCGCTATTACTACTGTCCATCCAAAGGTACGCAGAGACTGTATATCTATTGCACGTGCTTGAGTGATTGTGATTTTTCGATAGTTTCATCGAACAGGAGTATGCATATACTCATAAGTCGCTGTTATTAATGCTTTACTATCCTACGTATTTTGTTTTTCGTAGTACGGGAAGGCGTCTAAATACTGTTATGTAGCCACCTTTACAATTCATAAGATATCCTCTTATTTTCTTGCCTTCCTGCCTCACACACATCTATCTTTAAAAGATCTATTTTAATGTCGAGATAAAAATAATTTAACTCCTGAAAAGAACATGTATCGTTTCACTAAATACAACCTTGTAAATGTGGCATTACGATAGCTTACAGCAATTTAAAGCTTCAAGAGCACTCTTCCTGGTTCTTAGTTCTCAACGCCTTTTATCTCGTAATCGTTTACATGAAGATAGCGAACCAGTTATGCAGGATCTACATTACCGTGCGCTAATTTAAACTCGAAGTTAAAAAGTCTAGCACTGAAAATTTAAAATATTAGATTTGTCTTATATTCTGTTCAGCATTAGAAATATTTAGTCACTCCAGTCAAATAGTCTCTTTGCCTTTTATAGTTAGTTGACTAAACTTATAAATTACTGAAACGTTTTGTTCAACCGTCATTATATCTTGTTTAATACTTTAAGCGTTAAACGTGATATGTTGTTTACATCATATAATAGATTGTGTAACACTTAACATTTTGTTCTTCAAACCTATTTTACTAATGTTAGCAATTTGTATTCACCAATGATAATGTTAGTTTTCTGACATTTATTTTTTTCTTATTATTTGAAAGATGGTTTTCCCATCACACGTGCCTTTTGAAGGCTTTCCTACCAGCAGGTCTCGTGTCCCTTTTGGGGATGGTTGTCAGCATCGTTACCAACACTATCATTCGTTGCGAAGGCGCTATCCCTATACTTGAGGTCCCACCCGGTGTCGCAGTGACGGGCTAATAGCATACAGCCAGTTCGAAAAATTCTCAAGATGAACGGTTCTTCAAACTATGTCATGACTGATTTTCCAAAATCTACTTTGTTTTCTTCTTTTTTTTAACCAACAGGGATCAACTTCTATTAATAGGTCGGTTCAAGCGATTTCTATACCATAAAAACGTGTGCGACCAGCGGCTTCCCGTAGCTTTTCTTCGATCGTCTGTCCACTTAGTAGGGGGTCTACCTAAACCATGTTTTTCGTTGCGGTTTCGCCGTACGTATATGTATTCCACTCATTAGTTTCGCTTCGTTTAACTGTATATCTTTATTTATATTGAGTTTCCCAATTTCTTTGATGCAGACAGCGTCACGGGAGGCCCTACAGTGACGTTATTTAACAAAGAACATTAAAAATAAACAGCATAATGCTAATTCGAGTTAGATGGTTCAATAATCATTATCATACTTAACAGTAATATAAATAATTGTGAGAATAAGTCCCAGAGATATCGTGGAACAGGAATCGTGACCAAACATTTATATGCATTAGAAAAACAATCATTTCAACTCCACAATCATCAACGGGATAGCGCCGTCTTGCGCGTGTCATGACGATTAATCATGTAACAAACATTAACATATCATCCTCCGCCATAATGGCGTGTCATTACCATTTACATAAGCGTTATTTCGCTGACTCGAAGTAATTGAAAATTTTACTGTTGCAAAAGTAATATATGAACTCTATGTCAATAGATATACAGTAACAAATATTTTTCATCGATGATTGAATTTTAATTGATTGATTTTTTTAAAGCGTTTTATTTTGTTTGTAGGTTTATAAATTATTTGATGGTTATCCGTTACACATTAATGGAAAAATATTTACAGTTGCATATCGTAACTGTGAGTTCCCTATGAATTATTATACAGCAAATCAACAGGCTCATTAATGTTTGTATGAGTACCTAAAAAAATATTATACAATTTTTATGGATAAATTTTGATTAGCCAATTGTACCCACAAACTATTCCTTGCGATACTCGATCCATTTCATAAATAACTAAAGTCATAAGTAGTAAGCAAAGTAATAAGCAAATTTTCGGAAATTCGAAAATATTATCAGTGGCTTAGAAAAGCCATATCTGAATTCAGCTCATGGGTATATTTTTTTGATTTATTTAGTACTCCTTTAAATAAATTGCACCAAATTAAATGACATATAAATTTTGATTATTACGGATCTACAGTGCCGCTTTATCTTTAATCTTACCCAGAATATCCGAACAAAACAAGCTCGGTCAAAGATCGCTGCAAAATGAAGAAGGTAGCAACTTTGTCTGATTTTCTGGTATTTTTATTTACATGTATGGCCATTTCTTTTAGTACATCATAACCAATTATCACTAGAGAACAACTTGTAATTTTGTACGCTTCAGTTTTTATTTTTATACTTTTGTTTTTGTCATATTAAAATATATAATTTGTTTTATAACTTCGATGTTATCTTCTAAGACAGAGATTGCCCAATTTGTTTGTGTTTGTTGCTACAAATTTTGACAATCTACCTTTGTCATAGGCAGCAGCCTATAACAAAGGTATACTAGAAATAGTATTAGAAACTTTAGCGAGTTTATCACAGCTATTGTAATTGCACTTGCAGTCTAATTTGCATTTTAAAATAATATCTAGAAGGTATATAACAACTTAAGCTCTAAACAATTTGAATGTGTAAATCTCACCGTGAATGAAGTCCTTATTGTAATTTTAATAACAATATCACGATCTTGGAAGAGCGTTTAAGCAGTTAGCGCTAGTAATACAAACGGTCACGTTAAACATTCGTCAAGCTCCAACCAACAATCCCTTCCTGCATTTTGCAAGATATTTGTTAAGGAAATGTTTAAAGATATGTTCTATCAGAGTTCACGCATGAATGCTTGAATGTAAGACTTTGTAGAGTTACTAGTAGTTCTGCTTTGATTATAAATATAATCTTAATTGTAGGGATGGTGACAAAAAGAGTTTAAAAAATGAATTCTTCTCTTTCCTGCCCTTATCCCATTCTAAGTGGGGTCGGCAAAGAGATTTAAATATGAATGTGGATGGATATATGATCGGAGAAATGATAAAAAAGATGCATAGATCCGTGAAGTTGATATGCATATCACGCCATCCGAAGAATAAAATTACGTCTTATGATATAGCATAGGATATGTAACTTTATTCTACGGATGGGGCGTTATAATAGGAGTAGCGTGAGAGCCGACGAGTGATAGAACAGAATGGAAGTACAAAACATATTGTGCTGACACCACTTAGAGTGGGATAAGGGTAGGAGACGGAAGAATTATGTAGGGATGGTGGATAGTTTTAATCGTTTATCCTCACATATTTTTCCCTATAATGGTGTCAGATTCTGTTGAGTCCGCCCGTAAACTGTATCAGATATTCCAACTAGAAATGTATCGCCTCTATTATTCTTACTTCGATATTAGAATTTTAAATAATCATGATATAGTATGATAAAGAGGGAAGAAATTTATAAACAGTAAAGTTTAATAGCAAAGTGTGGTTTACTTATCTAGACTTATTATAAAACAAAAATCTATTAGCTGTCTGTTTGTATGTGATCGATTTTCTTAAAACCTACTAAACCGATTTCTGTAAGGTTTTTACTAAAAAGTAGTGCACTTCATCTGGAAAGTTTAGCTTAATAGTGCATTACGATTTTATATAAATTGTATATGTAAATGTAAGTTTAAAAAAAAAACTCGCCTGCTGGGAGTTTTAGCCGCGTGATTCGTTTAAACCAACAAAGATATTATAGTTATAGTTAACTCACAATAGCTACATTTATGTTCAAAAATTAGATTAAATACAAAAATTATTTCCACGCTGAAATAAGTGTTTTTATTTGCAGTTTCCATTAGCAAGCTCACCACGCTTAATTTTTTTTATTGATTATTCCCAAGTGTCTCTATGGAAATTTGAATTCTTTTATGAGCTTATCTAATTTAAGGAAGAGGAAACACGTATCGTTGGTGAAACCCAACCTTTTAATTTTATGAAGTTACGCCGTAACATTGTTAAACATATTTAGTTTAGCAGTTCTGCATACATTGTTTACATTTGCTTGCGTTAGTCACGTAGTTGTGATCACGAATCCGCGATCAAGATTCTCGGTATAATTTTGCAACTAGGTGTGTCCGCCGTTTAGCCTTTTAAGACTTTAAATGACAACTTAACTTCGCTCCTATACACATTCTTGAATGTAATGTTATTGTTATTGATTTCCCTAAGTTATTGTGTTGCTAGTGAATGTGTAGACACCGGCTATATTCACGTCTAATTTTATCGGGTTAGCTAGTTTCGAGCCCATCCGGGGCACTTATCCATGAGCTCCTTACACGACGTTATCGCGGCGAAGTTAAATGTGAGTAAAGTCGGTGTCTACACATTAACTATGATATAATAAAGATCGATCTATTCACGATAGATCGATCCTTATTATGTTGCTATTCATATATTTTGTTTAATTTTAATTAAATATTCATAATTTTCAATTTCAATTATTAAAATTCAATTTCATAAATCTCGATAAAGAAACCAAAATCTATACGACATGGTTAATTTAAGCATAAATCCTTCTCTTTTAGGAGAAAATTCATTAAACAATAGTTAAAAGTTTAATCAAAAAAATAATTTAAGCAAAAAAGACCTATGAATTAATTGATTTAATTAATAGTTTTTTTTTTGTTAACTTTTTTACTATACTAGGTACAATTTCTCTTGTAGTTTCGAGCGTTTGGATATAATCACTATTTTGTCATCCATAAGATAACTTTTGTAGGTAATGTTATTGTTTCATAAAATCACGCCTAACTTTAAAGGTTGTATCTTAGGTACTTCTCACCATGAACTATTAATTTCGGAAATATATTGCTCTTTCAATGAAACAATTTTGTTTCCACTGTGCATGTAAAATCTATTCAACAACTCAAAATGGTTTTAAAATTTATTGTGCGTTACATCAGACGTGACCAGTATAACAAAAAATGTCACCGCATATACCTTGACAGCTCTTTTTGTGAAATGTTTTGCTTGGCCACAGATAGATTATGCATTTAATGTGAAATTATTACCACCAGCCGTGAATGGAAATAGTTCTGAGCCAAAAGTGGTTCGTCTTGAACGAAATCCAATGAGTTTTGAGATCAAATCATTTATGAATCGCAATCGCTTTATATTTACACGTGTCGATCCTTCCTTCATTTTCCCACATATCCTGGAATAGTTTAGTATACTAAATTGCAGAATTTATCGATAAAGCTGCAATGAATTTGAAATTTGTGGAATTGCATGTTCCGTGGTGGAACTTGAAGGCGCAATTATTTACGTGAGGGAATCCGATAGATAAGATGCAATGATAGCTTTGTACTAAGTACTTACATTGCTTTGCCTGTACTTTACGATCAGCTATCTAGGTGCGTTAGATGATTTTCTCGCTATGATGTATCAAGTTTCCGTAAAAGCATTAAATTATTATGGAAGTCTTATCCGCCGTAATGTGACACTTGTGTGATTTTATGCCGGCTTTATAGAGAGTTATAATATTCAGTAGCCATTATTTTTAAACATTGGGCGTTCCAATCGAGGTTGTCGATCAACAAAATTTGGTCTGCTATTATTATATCGGTCAGTAGTCTTATCGGTAGTGAGCCATATGTTTATTATTATTTATTTAATTCAAACATTATTTTTTTTAAATCATATCATAAAACTACTAGGTTATATAATTATAATAATTGCTTATATCAATTGAGATGACTCGAGGAAAAAGTAATTGCCATCTAAACTAGTCTTCCATTTATTATATTGTACTTGAAGAAATTCTTTAGAAATAGCTCATAGCATGCTCAATCTACATGATTTATATTTAATATTATTATAATAACTCTAATTTTTGAATAAAGAAATCACATCTTTACTTAATATTAATTTATATGTGTTGTCTAAATTACCTATTTTTAGGAAAAGGGTGATTTTGAATCAATGCATGTGCTTAGCAACGAAGATCATCATTCTACTGCCTTTATCCCCCCTCTAAATGGGAACGGCATTCTCTTCCAATCTCCTCCTATTACTCGTTAATTCTGGCGCTGCTCCTGTTATATGCATGTCATACTTCACACAATCCATCCATCTCTTTTACGGCCTCCCTCTAGTCACATTTCCATCCGCATTCAAATTTAACACTCGTTCGGTCATATGATTTTCATCCCTCCTCATTATATTACCATCCCATAGATTATCAACGAAGATATTCAACAATAATCATGCATTAGTTAATTTACTTTTCTTCGTTTCAGATTCAAATTGCGGCGCGGTTATGAAGAATAAATCATATTTAGGTAAGCCAATAAACTAAAACTATTGCGTAGATGGTTGTGTCATAAAGTATAATGGCTTTATTTTGGTTAAACCTTTGATCTATTATGGAATGGTTATGTATGAATTCTCTGGTAGATGGGTGTGGCAAAACTCGATGAATTAGTTTACCACCTACACGTGTTCTAGAATAGAACTATTAACTTGTGACAAATCAATTGATTTATTGTTAATTTATATCACATCATTTTGGTTTAATTAGTTATACACAAAACTTGTTTTTATATTTTTTAACGTCATTATTATTTTTTATAATATTATTAATTCAATACAAGGCTTCTTTAATTTAAAATAAATAAACAAATTGCCAATACAAAATATGTAAAAGTTTTGTATGGTAAGGTACGTCTACCCTTGATTAAAATGTCGTTGTATTGAGTTAATGGAATCATTGACAGCATTGGCCTTTTCGTAAATCTTATACGGTTTAAGGGTCATTGCGTCAAGACGTAATGAAAACCGTGAACGTAAGTAGATTCTGAGAAGCATCACTGCAACAAGTTGTTAATGAATAGGCTTTGTCGCAAGTACGCTGCAACACGATCAATATAATATTTCGTGCATTCACCATGAATTTAAAAGGTTAGACAAGCAGATTGTTAAATATATACTTGCAATTAAACAAAGAAATTGTTTTTTTACATAGTAGGCTATGTTTCGAATTTTAATATAGTGTTGAAAATTTCATAGCAGGCTACAAAAAAACTTATAAATAGAAAGAAAGTGTCTAAAACTAATAAACTGATGCAAGCTCAGTTAACCGACTTATTTAATTAACTATTTCAAAAAACATATTGAACCACGTCGATATTATAGATAAGATGTTATTCTCAATTACAAAACAAAGGAATGATATGGACCTTTGATATGGATCGTGATTTTTAACGGTCACCGATCGTCGGTATCGCAAAATCAAGTTAGGACAAGATAGTTAAAATAATTTGGCCATTATTTTCTGTTCTGTTCAATAAGATTCATGTGACATTTATGTCGTAAAGTTACGGTGCTCATGCTGTTTGAATACTGAGCTATACTAGCATTGTTGCAAATCCGCCCAGTTTCGACACACTTGCTCGAAATTACAATGTAGACGCACTTTGTCTTGTGTGTTGAAAACAAAATATTAACAGTTATCCTTCACAAATCATTTCCATGTATACACCATATACTGGAATACCATATAGTATTTCACACCAAAATGAATAACTATATATTACACGTGAATTTCACACGTTTTATTCATAAAAAATAGTTTGTTTTCTAAGCTAGGGATATGTTTGATTTTAAATATAATCATTAATATTTTTTAAACTTTTATATTGTATCGTCCTTTATCGTTTTTATCTCAAAATAATATTTTTGGGTTGTTTTTCGGTCACTGCTATTAATACTTTTCTTTTTTACAAATTGTATGCATCTGGAACACGAAATTGAAATATTGACTTCCTGAATGCCATATTCTTTATATTATTCAACTAGCAATATGCATAGTCTTTGCAATTGTAGTAAGGCACGCATCACCTTGGTCCAGTCATAACTTTCTCAAACCTACGCACGGTATTTTGAAAACTCTGAAATCCGGGTCTAAATTCTTGTCTTCTTCGATATAGCACTCGTGTACAACCTTTTATTATTAGTGTTAACTTTTTTTTTGACTTGGTGATTATTATCAACAATAAACTTCGTAATTGCAATATCAATATTGTGACAAATCTTGTCCATAAACATTTATTTAAATGTGTCGTTTACCGGAAGCCCTCATTTACAGAAAAGTGTTCCCACGTTGTCTATATATATACAGGTTTTATGATAATGCTTGGCAGTGATTTATAGACGACACGATCTTTTCTCTTTTATCATACATTGTTAGTATAACAGTTAACATTCATTATAGATAAACAAGTTTTTTTATATATGTTTTCGAACGCGTTATATTTTACTTAAAATTACAAGTTTTTGAACATATCCCACTTTTAAAATTGTTTGTTTTTAGAACTATAAGTAGCCGGTACATACTTTCACATGGGTCAAAGTAGTGAGTTTTTTCATTGTGTAATAATTATTGTGTTGTTACCATTGGTCTCAAATAATAAATAATTATAAGACTGTTATTTCATCACTGGGTATATGAGACAACAAGCTGTGATGATTTGATTCAATTAAAGCCTTAAAATTCCTCTTACCCCAATGTGTAATTCTCTCTGATTCAATGTGCAAATTTTTGTATTATAACGTGCTATGTTTATAAGGGCTACTTTATGCATACAAATCGCTGCATATGAAGAATAAAGTTACATGTTCTATGTTTATACATTCGAATTTGGACGATGTCCCTGTTATGTCTGCGTAACAGACAGACAGACTTTCACATTCGTAATATTAGTATGCAGTGTTTTAGCAGTATTTGCTAGTACATAGGTAAACTGTTGAGCGGTGTTTTGGATTTCAGGTTCGAGCAACGGTAAATTGCCCTCGTTTGAAGTGATAATATTTCCCTAACGCACGCTTGGTTAAAGCAAGGAGCATTTTGAATTTATGATTGGTTATTTTTATGTTCATGTGCAATTTTTTTGGATATGACCTTTTAAAAATGTAGGAGGATTTTATTTTATTATCTAAGTACTTAATTAAATCGTATTTTAAATGTTATCTATAAAATAAATGGCTTAAAACATTCAAATATTGTGGAGATACGGCCGCAGACGCTATAGTCCAGAGTCAAGAATCTCCTTATTATTTTCAATTCAATTCAATGGTTTATTTGGAAAGATATGAATTTTTTCAAATAAACCTTTATACTTTACAGGATTGTCTTGAATCCTAACGAATAAAGTGATTATTCTGTTTTAAATTCGAAGTCCTAAATTTTGTTTAGGTTGTTCCTTGTTGTGTGTGGTCGATTTTTATCATCATCCGATGTAAGTCGGCATGTACAAAAGTGTATATAATACACCTGTATGTACATATATCGATCCTATTACTTTCAACATTCCCGACATGAGGAAACAGACGAGTTTAGCGTTTACACGTCTAAACGATATAATTCGTTTTGACTGTCAACTAGAATTTGATTTTAATGCATGTAGAATAGGAACGTGGCGTAGATTTAGTGTCAAATATTAGATAGCATTGCAAATAAATATTATTTATAGCCCATATATACAATATTATGATATTAAAGATAACGTAGGTCACATTTCACTTCCGGCTGAGACCCGCGAGTATGATTTGGTAAACATGCTGGGGTTCACGCACCCCAGTTTGGGAAACACTGGCGTAACGTATTGAGCAATCTTTAGAGGACAAAAGTTAAATTTTTATTTATATCAACTATATTCAACTATATAATCTAGATAAGAACCATATATTCAGTTATTCTAATAAAACTGAAGGTAATTTTCAATACATCTTACAAATTATAATTTCACTTAACTTGTTTGATATAGATTAACTCTTGATACCGGTTTATCTTATATAGGCGTGGTACTGTGAAAGCAGTTATTTGCGCGTCTATCAGCGCACATGAGAGGTAGTGGGCCTTTGTAATTAATTTACCTTCGAAAGAGGTCTGCCGGCCCGCCATTGCTACTATGTGCAGTAATTTAACTGGAGAATATTTTAAACTTCAGACTTCTATTGAGTACTTTATTATAGCCTTTTTATCTAATTTTAAATGTAATAAAGCAAAAAAATATCCTTAACATATTACTATCAAAATAATGAACAGATTTTGGAACCCTTAGTAAGTTACTGGTTCTGCGACTAGTGCTTGTGACAGAAGGCCCCGTTCTTCTATAGCACTTTATACATACATACACATAGGAAATATTTGTATGTGTATGTGCTTTGTGTTTTCGTGTTTGCACGTTTACACTTACGTGTTTTCACCTATGTGTTTGTGTACGTTTTAATGTTGCGTATATTAGTGTGTATGAACGAGTGCCTGTTTAAGTAATAATTAAAGTTGACAACATTCAAAATCGTGATAATAACGCGAATATAATAGGATAGAAACGAAGAGAAACTATAAAGAACTATTTTGCTATAATCCGCGCGGGTTAAGCGAATGCATGCAATGCCAATGTGTATGAAGCAGGCAAAATCATGTACGTTACACATGCAGGACAAGTCACCACTTGCATCCCAAGACGCCTCCACCAGCAACAATGCACACAAGCAATACGGACAACCTTTACCCGCGTGGATTATAGCAAAGTAGTTCTGTTATAATTTCCGTAATATGGAAAGTAACGCCTGCTTCTATAAATCATTTATGGAAAAGGAGTATTAATTTATGTGTCTATGTTTAACATTTTAAACTAAAATGTGTAAAAAGTGAAATCGTTTAACTGAGGTAAAGTTAGATAACTAATTACAGAGAGGAAATAAAAGCTTAACACGTCGCTAAAAGTTCATTTCCTTTCACTTGTGTGTAGATACGGACTTGTAGAAGAATACTCCTACTCGCAGTTGAATCGCTGAGATAGCTTCGGTATGCCAACTTTAAATTCCGATCGTGTTGATTCTAGATAAGGAATAGCTATACCGATCTCTCTTGTGGTACCGTTGCTGTACTATCGCTAAATTATCGCTCACGTTCCGCTACTGCTGGCGCCCTTTTATTCCGGCTGGCTTGAATATTCTTTTTTCGAATTCCTTAAGAACGAATTCAATACATATAATTTTATTTCTACCCGCGATTTCATTTGCGATAGCTCAAATGGTAAAATTCTCTCAGTATGTACTTTTCGATATTTCACTTTTCTTGATGGCAATACGGGATTTTTCAATCCCATATGTTATATACCCGGTTGTCATGGGGTTATTTTATAATAGATTTAATTAATATCATTCCACTAGGCTAAAAAGTAAAAGAGTAATTAACACAAATATAATATAAGTCTGGTTGAGGTTACGCCTCGTTAGCGTAATTGTTATCTATTCGTCAATAATGAAGATTCGTAAATGCCAATAGATATTTAAATATATGAGGTAATTCGTAATATTGTTTACACATCTGGTGACTATTCGTGATTATTTACGATTCATAAGTGTTTGCTCATCCATACTTATATTATAAATGCGGACATCTATCGTTCGTCTGCCTGTCTGTTTGTTAATCTTTCGCAGCTAATCTACTGATAAATGAAATTTGGTTTCTCTCTCATCAACCAATAGACGTCCACTGTTGAACATAGTATCTTCCAAGGGCTTCCACGCTACATGATCTCGTGCCGCCTGGATTCAGCGGCTCCCCGCTACCCTTTTTGATGTCGTCTGTCCACCTAGCGGAGGTCTGCCTACATAACTTTTACTGGCGGGGTCGCCACTCGCCCAACGTCCATCGGTTCTTCGAACTATGTGCCCCGACCATTGCCACTTTGCGACCCGTTGAGCTATGTCCGTCAGTTTGGTCCTTCTACGGATCTTCTCATTTCTGATTTGAACACGTAGAGACAATCCGAATATAACTCTCTCTCCATAGCCCGTTGAGCGACTCTGAGCTTTCTTATGAGGCCAATAAGAGCTTTCTTATGACGACCACAATTTGGTTTAATGGAAGCTAAATATCGGGCTCACATATAGTATAGAAAAATTCCTACTGCCACATGCGCCAACATCGAAAATAAAAAATAAATATGTTTTTTTTTCTTTAATAGGCGAAAAGGCTAAGTCTACTAGGTAATTTTGACTATACTCTTCTTTTTCATCATCATCATCATTCTCCTGCCCTTATCCCACTCCAAGTGGGGTCGGCACAATGTGTTTTAAGCATTTTGTAAAATGATTTGGCTAGATATTTTATGACCGGCCGCCTGCGTGACGTCAACTTACCTTAGTCGCCTCTTGACACACCTCGGTAAGAAATGAGTGTGGTCTATTCTACTCTGCCGGATACCACACTTTTCCATAGTCAGCAAACTTAAATTCTTTGCATTCTGGATATTGTCTACAGAATTTATTCTTCTCACCATAACTGTGAGTCCCACCGTTTTCAGTGCTCGTTAAAATTGGTCTAGAGTTAGACCAACACCGTTACAGGAACGGCGAAATCCGCACCGTATTGTTTATCGATAAAAGTAATAAATCTGAAGTAATAACGCCATTATTCTATTGTTGGGCTCACTGGCTGACGTTAATTTTGTTCAGTGGATATCGTGTAAAACAAGCCGTATCTGATCGTTTGTTAGCGGACTGACTTTCAGGAGATAGTAATAACAGTTCTGTTTACTTTGACGTTTGTATGGTTAAATGCTTAAATTATATATTCAGAGTGCTACGATTTTACCACAAAGTGAATGAGCCTTCGGGTGTAAAGATTAAAAGTAAAGTAACGGCCTGTTACTATCCCACTGCTGGGTATAGGCCTCTTCTCTCCGTTTTAGGAGAGAAGGATTTGAACTAAGACCTATCACGCTGCTCCAATAAGGATTGGCAGGTTACGCATATTCTTAAAATTCTCTAGAGATATGCAGGTTTCGTCACGATAATTTCCTTCACCGACAAGCGTGCTGCAATTATGCAAATGACACTTAGGCGAATGAGTCTTTAATAGAAAAACTCCTTGG
This sequence comes from Morpho deidamia, assembly GCA_947086505.1. NCBI lineage: Eukaryota > Metazoa > Arthropoda > Insecta > Lepidoptera > Nymphalidae > Morpho > Morpho deidamia. The sequence continues at coordinate 12,531,790 of CAMTZC010000010.1, forward strand.
TGCCTGCCCAGGTTTTAAACCCAGCCCCCTTTAAATGGTTTGATTGTTATCACAGTTTATTCGGGTGTACTCAAATCAAAAAAATCATATTTAAATTCAATTGATTCTATATGGAAATTGGCATTTCCAAGCTTTTGATCAATCGTCAAGAACAAATATGATTAATGAAGCTACCACCGGTTCGAAGTTTGAAGCTCTTACCAAGAAGAACGACTTAGAAACTTAGTGGTCAAACTTTTTGTATAAACTTACTTTAGTTTATTGTATACTTGCGATGCGGCCTGGCTTCGCTTAGTAGTTAAGTTGGGCAAGGGGCGTGTCACGGACTATTCGCATCAAGCGACTCGGTATGAGACTCGCGAATTTATTTTCGCCTGCGTTTTATGTACGCGATATCTCCAAATATTTTTATTCAAATTATAAAGTTGATAGTTCTACTTGAACTTAAACTTTGTCCCCTTTCGCTAATAAGAGAGAATGGCTTTAAGGGCTCATAACAATTTTGCTTACAAAATTTTTAATCCATTGTTGCCGCAAATAACCCATTAGACGACAAAGTTGTTTTGTTTTTCATGTTTTTTTTGCTTGAAGCAGCAATTTATTTGTGTCAAACCTTTGTGTGCCGATCAGGTGAAAGTTTTTACTTATTAAATGACGCAACTTGCTTATTACAGTTTGGTCTAGGATTTCGTTTCAAAACAGCGTAGACATAATCTGTCCACAAGGTGTTGTAAGCAAATTAATTTCAGTGACCAGAATAAAGTGACTGTAAAATATAATAAAACCAGTTTTGAATTGTTCTGCATATTTTTATTATGTAACGGAGCATTTTAACTTCTTATTTTTATCTACAATATATGCGAAAGTGCCTGTGCTATTCTATGAAATTTGAGGTAACATATCTATGCATACCATCTGTAGGTACTTAAAGGCTTTATGTAAGCCCTCTGTAGTTATTTTTATATCGGTATTGGTTTGATAATGTCATGGATAGAGTGCTTCTTTGTCTTATAGTTTTGGAGCACTAGGTAAGTGCCTCAATGTATTCGCGATATGCGAGTGTATATCGTATTTTTATTCATGAGTTGAACCAGCGAAAAAATGTGCTGCGGTAAACCGCAATTTATTATCTAACTTTGGAATATAAAATTAAAAAATACTTATAATCAAAATGCAACGTAAAACTATAATTGTAAAGTTGATCTATGAACCATATAGGGAAATTGGTATTTTTTTATAAGATCTATAAAACTGAAGAATGTGAATACGTTAATTTTTTTTTTCGAATTGACTGTATGCTGTTAGCCCTAACGGCTTTTACAGCGTCACCGGGCGAGCGCAGAAGCATCGTTGAGGTTGCGAAATGCAGAGAGTAGAGCGCAGAAGCTCTACTAGCGTCGGGGAACGTCGTCCTAAGGGTGCCTCCTGTGAGGTCGGACCACGGCTTAGAGCGAGGGCGTAGTGGAGGGCTGATATATGGCTTTAATTAGTCATTGCGACGTCGGAAGGGTGGGGAGACCACGACCGACCGACGTCAGAAAACTGAGGGGAATACGTTTAAGAGAATCGCAGCAGCATGCTGTCTTTACTTTCGCATTTTCTGATCCCTTTGATTCACGAATTTGTTCTGGATTGATTAGGACCGCTTTATTATAAACATAACCCTCCTAAACTAAAATCGTTATGAAATTCCCGTTTTATAAAGAACTTTTTATATCTATGCTATAGACATAATAACCATTTGTAAAGTCGATCGTCGTAATGAAATAAGATTAAAACAGTGAAATTGTTTCATAACAGCGCAGTCTTAATTCAATTGTCTGTGAATCGGACAAATCAGTGTCTACACACCGTAAATTTGCACAAGAAAAAGCATTGGTAATATGTACTGGAAAGCCGTTGACGAAATATTCAATTTCAGCTACTGATCCATTAAAACAAATGTTTGCATTAAGTCGTAAATTCTATAAATTCAGTTATAGTTTAATTTGCTATCTTTGCTTTTATCGTTGCTAATATAACGTTTATGTTTGTTGCAGTACGGGAATCATAAATCGTTTCGTGATTTAGAATTCCTTTACTATTTCATACCTGCTATTTTGTAATTAAATTTTCATAACCACGTTTACAGGAGTACGCTTTGTTTTACAGAATTTTGTTATAAAAGTTGTTTTTGGCAATTCGCTATATAAAACAAATTTATAAATTAATAATGTATAAATTTGACCTAGACCAACCAAGTACAGGGAGATATTTCTCCCTGTACTTGGTTGGTCTAGCTATTTTTAAGATGTTATCACTTGAATATCAGTTTTCTGTGATTCTTTTGAGATAACCTGTTCACTTAGTGGTGGGCGACTACATTTTTTAAATTTAGAATGGTTAAAGTATCGCATCCTTCAGAGATAGATATGCGACAGCATGAACTTTTTTGTGGCCCTTAATTGAAGAATTATCCTTACCATACTTTCTTTAGTTATACCTCAATCTTTGGAAGTTTTCGATGCTGTTTTCTCGTTAATCCTGATAAATGTTATAATAATAATCAAACCCGTAACTGAAAAAAAAGCCGCTTATTTGGTTCATTCGTTTTTGAATTAATTAAAAAACATCGTCACGGGTCACATCGCCATGAAACCCATTTACTTTATAGTTCAACATTTTGCAGCATTCTGTATTATTTTTATGTGCAAGTTTGTTAGTATAAATATATACGTTCTCAAGTTTGCGACTTGGAAACTTAGATACGGCTTCGTGTTATTGACAGGCGGAGTGAAACGTATTTGATGGCGTTTTAATTTTTTTATGTGGTAACAACACCGTGTAGCATTAACGTAACTGTCAAAATCACGTTTAAACGATAGAACGTGCCTCACGAGACTCGCACGTTCACTTCACACATTTGTTATTTAGATTCGTGTTCAACAAGATGCGTCTGAACTATTTACACAATTCTAATTGTCACGCTTATGGTTAAATTGGTTATTGGGTAGTTCCATCCAAAAATTAAATCATTTATAGGAAGCGTTACTTTCCACCATACAAAGATAATGATATTATCACCCTAATATACGTGATAAGAGCAAATCTATGTAATGCTACAAGTAGAGTGCACTTTCTAGTGGCGTAGCTAAGGGAGGGCTAGCCGGCGCAGTAAAGTAGCGGCCTGTTCCAATCCCACTGCTGGGAATAGGCCTCCTCTCTCCGTTTCTGGAGAGAAGGGTTGGAGCTAAGACCTACCACGCTGCTCCAATGCGGATTGGTAGATTACACATATCTCCAGAATTCTCTAGAGATATACAGGTTTCCTCACGATGTTTTCCTTCACCGAAAAGCGTGTGATAAATTGCAATTATCAATTAGACACATGAGTTTTTAATAGAAAAACTCATTGGTGCCTGCCCGGGTTTGAACTCGTGTTCCCCTCGAAAGAGTCGCACGGTCTCATCGCTGGGCTATCACAGCCGGCGCAGTGCCCCAAGCCAAAGCTTGTGGAGCCCAACGTGAGCTTTCCCATTCGAGTACGTAGAATTCGAAACACGAATACCGAACAAATGTTTTTAAATAGTTTAGTTAGAGCTCTTGTTTCTTTATGCCCTAGGTCCTTTGATTAGCTAACTACGGCATCGTTAATATCCGTGTTCAAACCTGATGAACGCAGGATACGCCTAAGGCAAAGAAAATGGTTGGTAGATCGAGGATAAATATTGATTATGTATAGTAATTTTCCTTCTAGGAAGATGTGTGTGAAGATGTTATTATAAGTTATAATTTACACCGCTCGGTGTCCTTATAAGGATTTTCAAGACTTGTATGTAAATGCTATAAACTTTTAAGTTTACGGGAATAATTATGATTGTAAATTTGACACGTTTTACAAAGCTGACATTTTAAATTGTAGATGATGTAATTGACATTAGTTAGAAACTCTTCATCAAATTAATTAAGATTCTCCGATGTTCGTATCAGAAAAGACTACCATAATCTTGGAGTTGTAAATTATATCTAACGTTACGTATTTTATAAGCTTCTATGTAAATGATTTTATTATAAATATGTTTCATCTTTTCATGCACCATTCTGTCAAAAAGTTTCCCTACTGCACCAAGTGTTGCCAGTAACGAAATTATGAATTTAATAAAGCTGACTTTGAATTTTTTGTCAATATAAATTGCCTCATTTATCGCATCTGTTATGTCATGTATTGTATGCAATAAAGTGTTTACATAATTAGCTTTTCATGTAATACATTGTTTTGGAAACAATTTTTTTTATTCTGAGCTTCAAGTTTATGAATACACTAATGTCCTCTACAATACTTTCGTCGTACGATAATTTCGTAGGACTGCTCATGTATTATTGTGGCTGTTCTTGTAAGTTACATGACATGTAAGTAGGTCAAATCTTTACGACACGACACTCGTGCGCATCAGTAACCACTATTGATAAAACTTAGTATTGTGCCATTTGTGGTTGCCAACATTGTGGTTAACAATCTCTTGATACGGTTTTTTAAATTTTTCCTATAGAACTCCCGTTATCGTGTTTACAGCTATTATTTTTCAACATTAGGGTGTATTGTTTCAGTTTTGTATAGGCCCTGTAATATTGTGCAAAGACCATTTATCTCGTTCGTGAGAAGGACGTAGAATGATACGCACAACTCTGCTATAATTCAGATTGGCATGTCTAAAGTAATTGTCTTAGTATATCTGATTGCTTGTTTGGCTCGTTTGTGGTGTACCTCAACGCTTTTGCGCTATATTTTATTGGTAAATTAGTGCCAGTTTTACCAATTTTATTACTTGTGTCTACTAGCAGGTAGAAGTAGTATAGGTGAAATGTGAGCTATTATATCATTCGTCCATCTGCAGCTTTTGTAATTGAAGGAGATATCCATGTCAAGTCTTAAACTGACATCAATTGTTACGATGAAATCGCCATCGTCTTCTGGGGAATAGGCTTTATTTGAATGTATCTATACCCCTAGCATGTGATTTCACAGCTACATACAAGTTTCCCCGTACGGAATAGCAATGTGGTAATTGCCATTACGATTATGCGTTATCTTAGAACTGCATATCGAACGTGCATATCTGCTGAGTTAATCAAATATCTAATGAATCAATTCGGAATGTTCCCGGTGGCCTTTTGTGTCGAGATAACTTGCATTATATCTGAAACAATTGAATTAATTACGGGGAGCCTGCAGGTTGTTATCGAAGAACAAACAGGAATCTAACTGATAAATCCGATGTTTGTAATCGTGACCGCCTTAACGGTGTGCTGTTTTATATTTTCAATTGTGAAAGGGTTTTTATTTATTATTCAAATACGCAGTTCTGACTTTATTGGTATTTTATTTATCCATCGCATTTTACACTATCAACACTGATCGTGTGGCTTATCTAATTTTTGTGGAATTATTCCCGCAAGATTTACAGCGATAATTTGTCTGAATTTTTTAGTTACATGCTTATGTTAAAAGGCATTCTTTGTTAACCAGTGTTTTCGTTTCCGTTTAGTTACCATGTAGTGGTATCCAATCAAATCAAATCCAATAAGCTTTTTCAAGCACTTTGAATTGTCAAGGGTCAATAAAATTAAGGACTCTGAAGACTGCCAAGAATATCAAGAACACAAACCTGTCTTGGAGTTGAAAAACTTAAAAAAATATGCACTATCCTTTTTTTAATAGTATACACAAACATAATAAAAATAACCATGGTACTCATTTCAGAAAAAATCGTAATGTAACATGGTATATGATAGTTCTTCAGGGTCTATCTATTCAGTACTCTTTATATAAAACAAAAATAATATGAGTATTTAATTTAATGCGTAAAAACTAAATGAAAACCGTATCTAAAGCTTAACGAACTGTCAAATGAATCATGAACTACATAAATGCGCAATCAACTGCAATTCGTACCTCTATTCAGAGTATCAAGTATAACACTTGAGGTTTCTGGGGGAGTGACAGAATAGACGCTTGCTGTTTAGGTGTAAGCTTATATGTGTTACTAAGTATTATTTCGTTTGTATTAAATATTATTTTCATTGATCATTTATTTTCATTTGGCAGCTAAAATTTCGCAAAATACTATTGTCGGTATTTTTAATGTTTTCAAATTTAGGATGAGCATTGCATTCCATAAAATTGGACCTGGAGATTTTAACATCATGCTCATGGGCTAAGCAATTTTATTAAATAAATTAATAAACAGTAACCCTTGCGAGTTATATTACTATACGGTCCGCCTACGTACCTTGTATAATGCGATTCGTTATGCAGAATGACGACAGCGACGGCAGGTGGCCCTATAGCATGGCCGCCTAAAGACATTATATGTGTTAGTTATTTTTATCTTGATTTAGACTTGAGACCCTTGCAGAATTTACAATAAGCCAATCTGAGTGAGTAATAAAAGATAATATTCGTATGACTCTTTTAAATATATTATTTTAATAGGAATTTTATTTTTTTGCATTACTCTAAAATAATTTATACAACTTCGTGAAATGGAATAGCTCACCCAAAGTTGCCTGGGACGTCAATATCAATTTTGCCTGCTGTTAATTCAACTGGCAGTCATTAAAAATATATATGTTATGTTTATTTCCAAACTTATTACTACTACTATAATTAACTATTATTAACTACTATTTTATAGGTTTGGAAGTTTGCGAAATAATATAATCTTATGATGGTCCGTAATAACTGGCACTTCAATACTCCATGTATATGCCATAAGCTTTGGACGAGGTTGCAACAAAAAACAGCTTGTACTGTTGTCAAGTTGTCTATCGACCTCTTTTTCATGGGCCTCCATATTTATTGATGTTTTCAAAGCAACCGATATAAATTTATTAGATCGTTTGTCTTTGGCCGTTCGAAACAGGTTCAGATCTCTGCTCAATGCCCAGCTAAATAATCTAGTTTATTTACTGGTTATTTATTCGTCTATTGGTGGAGGGACGTGGGCGTGGCTCATTCTGGCTGAAGTACAGAAAAGGTACCATTTTGCAAGTAATGTCGATGCCTGCCAATAGGCAGTTTATTGCCTCCTACTTGTTACGGCAATATCTCAAAGCTATATCTACTAAACGAGATCTAGGTTAGAATTTATATTGACAAACATGCAAATAATTTTAGATACGTTTTAATGTCCTAAGTACTTATTTGTTCTAGATGTAACTTTCTTTAGGAATACTTTTCAAGAGTTTTCTTTTTTAAGTATTTCTAAGTGATAGTAGTGAAATTATAATTTGTTAAATCAAGATTATGAAAGAATAAATCAACCGGAAAAAACCGTAGCTAGGCTTCAACATCTTAGTTATTTTTTAATAACAGGGAATTAGCTATATGTGCCGTTGACTCTTTGGAGCGTCAAAGGACGTGCAAAAATCTATTGAAACTTGCCTTGACCAATATTTCACCAAGTCGGGAAAAGAGAGATCCTGCTCCAGATTCTTACCTAACTAAACTAATTCATTAGAGATTTTTTTGTAGTTTATTACTAAATACACAATTTTATTGACAACATCCCCATTCTTCTGCCTTTATCCTACTCTAAGATGGGTCGGCACAACAATTATGTCGCTCCTATCATTCGTCAACTCTGGCAACTCCATTTATATGCATGTCATAGTTTACACAATTCAACCATCTCTTTTTTAGGCTTCCCTCTAGTCACATTTTCATACACATTCATGTAATTGAAAAATTATGAAATTTGGCGTTACTTTAATATGAAGATTATTTTGTGATTAAAGAAAATCTATATTATGCTAAACTAAAGTGGACCACCCGTATTCTTGTTTTTTGTATCATGTAATTGATATTAAAATCGATAGATTAGATAATATTAAACGCAGTGTTTCAAGAGAATCATAGTTGCTATTGTGATTTATGTTGTGCTAGCTGACTTGTTTGGTATCGTTCCGGATGCACCGGCTGATTTAATGTTATTGTTTGTTCTAGCTGCTTTATTTACATAAACTCTCAAACAATGCGCTTCTCTCCATAGATTGTTAATAAATATTGTAATTGATTCACTATTGAAATCGTTTTAACATAATGATGCTTAGAGCTCTATCTGTATGACCTAAGAACTCTCAGTCATTAATAAATTATTAACTGTGAGAAAGTCGCTACTTATGCTTCAGTGTAGATTAAACGATAATTTGTTCGACTACGTATCGCTTTTGGAATTACTGGGGGTCGTGATATCTTCATAGAAACATCCTTTCCCCGACAATGGTCTTCCATCGGTTTCGGCTTTCTGTCACGTGGATATTGCCTCGACGACCGATGTTTTGAGTGTGGTGCGGATCTGGTCTGACAAGCGCATAAGGCTACTTCCTTTAGGTCTCTTGCCTTCGACCTTACCGGTGACGATAAGTTTCAGCAGGTCGTCGCCGGGCTTGCGAGCAATGTACCCAAAGAACTTAAAGATCCTCTGTGGGCATATGTCTTTCTTTAATGGGTAAAAGAAAAATTAAGTTGCAAGTTTAGTTCTCATACACGCACTGTGAAAATTTATTTCAAAAAAGATATATCAACTTGAAAATTAAGGATGTATTGTTCCAAGTTTGCAATCTCACGTTTTATGTAATCTTTGCGAAAAACCAAATATGTTGGTGTTTCATTCTTCTTATTCTTATTCCATTGTAGACATCCACTACTGAACACAGGTCTCTTCAAGGGATCTTGTGTTGTTAAATGGGTTAATGTTCGCATGATTTAGGTTCTTTGAGAGCCTAAATACGTATATTGTCTTGTTACTTCAGCGTACAAGCTTTTTGCCTAATTCCTTTAAAGGCTAATCTATTTTTGTTTACAATGTGTATTTCCAAAACTGTTGCTACTAATTTAAATTCTTGTGTTTTCTAACTTTAACATTATAATCAATTGGTCTTAATATGTTCTATTTTAAAGCAGAAAACGAATAATTAAAGAATATTAAGAAAATATTTATCCACTCACAAAAAAAGATAAACAGAAGGTAGATACAAAAGACGGAGGGTCATATATGTAAATATTAATCTCTTCCAGACTACCTTATAGCTGTAACAAAATTGCATAAGACCAATAAAGTCGTTGCAAACGTCGCAGTTTCGAACGCTTTAAACGTCAGGTTGCATATGAAATATAGACAACAGAGCCCTTTGACAGCCATTGGTTATCCATATTTTGTATCCTATACACATCGAAATCAATATATGTATACGTAAAGTTACTCACAATAGCATCATCATCCTCCCGCCCTTATCCCATTCTGAGTGGGGTCGGCACAACATATTACAAACATGTTGTCACATGATGCGGCTACGTATTTTACGGACGGTCGCCTGCCTGACGTCAACTTACCTTAGTGGCCTTTTACGACACCTCGGTAAGAAAGGAGGGTGTGCTATTCTACTCCGCCGAATAGCACACGCATAGCATATCCGTAAAAGTCTCTAAAGCACTACGAGAAGTTAGCCTGTTCAATTGCAACTGCAGGCATTAAGGTTAAGAAGCCTATATGGAAATGGCGTGTATACGTGCGTGAAATGCGATATTTTTATCAAGTATGTCTAAATATAATATTTAACATTCTAAATATAAATTCTTTAGGAAATGAATGCAGTAGAAATCCCTTAAAATATTTTTATACTTTCAACGTTTAGTGTCTCGCAATATCTTGATTTTTTGAATTGCCTTCAAGTTGCAACCAATGGAGTCCAACGTACAGGGTATGAATATGAAATTTCACTACACAAATTATACATACATGCTTTCCTTGTGAAAATATTATTTCATTAGGAAAGCATGTATCTATCATTTGTGTAGTGAAATTTCATATATCAAAACAATTTAGTGTACCTGATATAAACAGTATTAATGAAATAGTGTTTACTCGACAGTTGTTGCCAGCGGGTGACTAGTAAAATTACTAGCTAAGCCCTGTTTTGCGTTTATATTGAATTAGTCACTATTTTCAGTAGTTAATTATTATAATGTAATTTGTCTATAATGTTAGTATGATATACATTTTAAATGTCACAAATTGTACATGATTTTTTTATCTCTCTGTTTGTCTTTAGTTTCAAAGCACAACAAAGTCATAGAGGTCTATCCCTTCCAGGTTAGCTTTCGATCGTACTTTCATCATAGAGCTCATCTTTACCTGCTATCAGTTGAAATTACGATGAAGTGTATGCCAATAAATAAGATTAATTTAGAATATTAATGAAATCACACACTCAAAATTTAGTTTCATATTATTCCATAAAAATTATAGCAGGAGTAAATGCAAGTCGATCTATACGATATATTGGAAATAAGAAAATATATATTGTCGGAATTGTTGTGATCGGCTGTAGTTTTTTAAGGTCAAAGTAATGTAGGTAATATACATTTAAACTATGCAATTTAAGTGAATTTATTATTAAATTGTTACCTCGGTGGTTCGGAGCGTAAACGTTGAATTTGTCACCCGTTTTATTTAACATACGGACAGTTTAGTAATTTTTTATAGTACTGCGAAATGAGATCTGATCAATAAAGACACAACAAGAGGAAATGAAAAGAATAATTGATAAAGAATTCCTGTGTAAGCTTCAGAAATTATCTTCCAAATACAAAATCCACAGTCTGCAATAGATTGTTTACGAGCCCTTTGTTTAACGATTTTATGCATGCGCTCGCATTATGAAGACGTATTGTAAACACAGCGAACAATAACAGAACGTGCCGTGCTTTCTTAAGCTGGCAGATGCTAACTAACGGCTTTATCCGAGTATTCATAAGTGAAATAATAAGTACCTTCGTAGGGCTCGTTCATAATGCTATGATTCACAAGGGACTGATTGCATTAAACTTAATGTTAGACGCATTGAGGTCCACTATAATCTATGTCTAAATTATCTATAACCTTTAAGTTTTTGTGAGCCATGAATAAAGGTTTATGTTTGTGGAAACACTAGACATTAACAAACATAATATCAATGATATAATATTTCTCAGCTTTATGGATTATATTATCCAAATTATCTTTCTTAAATTTTGAGGCTAGTCAAGATAAGGCATCTCCACACCACAACGCTACGTAATAATCCATGATGAAAATACAACTGTCGCTTTCGGATTACCGAAATAATTGAACCAATTTACTTGATTAAGTTTCTATATTTTTTGTTGGCGAATGTGATTCGCTACAAGGCGCGTGACTTTTGTAACCGCGCCACTATCGTGCCGGGCCAAATGCGCCGACCTCGCCTTTGAACTAAAGAAACTCGGCAATTTTGTATTAAACGAAATCGAAACTGGTGATTGCAGGGGCATTCAAAGAGATTTATTTCAATAAATTTACAAAAAATGGTACGCAAATATACAATAATAATTGCCTGCTATAATGCTAAAATATGATTGCACAACAAGAAGAGTACGATTGGTGTGAAACTTTAAAATAGAGCATGAGCGACTTTATCACTGATAACGACTTTTTACGTGAAACTTTCCTTTTATTGAAACTCAATGTTAAGTTTATGAATATCCTTTACTCTAATAAAATTGTAACCACTAATACCTCTACGTTTGGCCGATTACAAAGACACAGTTTGTCTGAATCAGGTTTGACCAAGAACTAGACTCAACAATTTTTATCCACTTAACAATGCCTCGCTTTACTTCTATGGTCTAAATTATGCTCATTCACTGCTACCTGTAGATATCTTGTAAGTATTTCAAGTATTTTTAACATAGTCTCGTTGACGTAGTAAGGTAATTTAGCAATTGTAATTTACGTAACCACCAAAATTATTAAACCTTCACATATTTCAATACGACAGCTAAAACTTGCAATTGCACGTAATATCGATATTAATGAAGGCAAACTGGTAAGCGCATATTTGACATGATTCATTAAAATTATTGCTCAAGTCGCTAAGAATTTGTATACGGAGTAATCGACCCAATCAAAAATTTGCTACTTTCACTTCAATTACATGTTATCGCACCGCAAAATAGTGGGCCTTTGTCAAAATTCAAGTCTGAAGTCGAACTGATTTAATACTTAAAGCTCGAATTGTGGTTTTCTTCCTCCACAATCTTTTACAGACCAAATTGCAGTGAAGGTATATGTGCGATTTTATTTTATCTTAAAGTAGGTTACTGTTTTTTTGGCTCGGATTGGCAAAGATCTGTATGAGTTTCTAGAGAAGAAACTATGCCGCTGCCTGTAGAAAAACTAAATTGGGACTGCGACTTTGTATCTCTACCATTTGATAGTCGTACTTGAGGTGTGAGTTTGAGAAATTTCAAGGGTCAGACAAGCTATTTGATAAGGGTTCCACAAAAACAGAAGACGGTTATCCCATCGCCACCACTACCGTTGTAAATTGGTGTAAGAAGGAATCTGTTTCCTGGAGTCTCTTGTAGAGAAAATATCAATCAATACACAGTAGATCTAAGCATCGAAAAGCTTGGGGTTAATGGAAAATATAGTCAACAAGCATTTCCTTGTACAATTATAAATCATAAATGTTTAACATGAATAAGTTTGCCAATATCATACTGAAACTTTAAAGGCTAATTTAATTTACCTTAGTAACTCCAATTATGTACTGAAAAAGATGAAACAAAAATTACTACTCTAAATGCCCTACCAAAAATGGTGTCACGCGAGATTAACCGTAATCTACTTTCAACTTACGATTTAATTTCATTGATCGTAATCTAATTTCTTATTATATCGTATATATTAGACGTAAAAGGCTATCTATGAAGTATTAACTTTATTTGGTCAGTGCGATATCAACTCAGATAGCTAACTGTTCAATTCAATATATGATTTCTCTTTCGTTATGCTGTAGATCTAACCGGTTGCTTTAGGTCAGTAAATCTTTCTTACAAATATTCATTACGTTGTATTTAAGGCTTGTTATTAAATTCACCAAACAAAGGGCTGCCAACTGTGGCTCGTCGAACAATCGTTCTTGTGTCAAAAGCAAGAATTCATTATTTACCCGTGTACAATGTTGTCATAACAATCTCAGGGACAATTATGATGTCATCAGAATATAGGAACTTTAGTTATTTTAAAAACGATGCAGGCTCAACATTAGGGATCTCCACAGCATCGGCATCAGAATCGAGCTCGCGGTTGAACATCGCATAGAACACAGTGGTCTCTAAACACAATACGAACTAATTTATAGAATTAGGCTTTATTTTGCGGAGATCCATAATACAAAAGTAATAATAAAATAATTTTTTACAATACGAACTTCTGAGGTGGTATAATAATCTGCTTATGCAAATAAGCAGATTATTATATCCTTGCAAACAGTAATACGAACTTCGGAAAAAATTTCATTCTTAAATAAGAGCAATAAGCGCTCTTTGGATTGAATTTGAATGCTTGCCAGTTGTAGACTTGACCTCCTCCGTTGTTAACACACACACAGGTTCTCCACAGCTGGGGAGTTACTCCCGTGTCGCGGCTGTAAGTCATTACTGCTCGAAGTAAGCATATGCTGTGGCGGTAATCCTCTCCGCTTGCGCCATTAACTCGCAACAAGTCCACAATATTATTCTGGGATCCAGCAGCCATAATTAAACATTATTATTATTCATTATACGAAGGCCAGCCCGATTACGACAATCTCGTAGTTGTCGTTATTTTATAAGCAAAATGAAAAAATGGCCACAAGGATTTATTTTTAACACGTTCTCATTTCTTTTCGTATTTGCTTTGAAGGTATTTCTTTAAATGTCGATAAAATTTTCTCAATTTTGGCATAGTTTTTGCGAATATTGCACAAGTCACAGATGGTGGTATATTGTATCCTACGAGTATATAAGTTATTAGTTAGTTATTTATTATATTCTATCTACGATTGTGCTTATGGTCATTGTAATAATTATGTAAATAAATATTTTTACTTTAAAATAAAACTCAAAATCACGCTTTTGTAACACTTCGAACTAAAAATAATACATTCTCCTTCCCTTATTCCACTCTAAAGTACGGTCTACACGACAGCGACTTTTCCATCACTGTATCGCTTAATTTTATTTGGAAAACCTGAATCTAATGATTAATTAAATATTTTAGCTAGGTATGGCGCAATTATATAGATATTTTTAGGGGAAAAAAGGCATTTTTAAATAAATAAATATCAACTGAAACTTTTTACTTATGTATAACACGTCGAACTAAAAAAAAATCTTACAATAAGTATAGATAATAATATCATTAATCACGATATTTCGAAAGCTATTTGGACGGATACAACGTAAATTCTTATCAACTTATAATATGTTTGTTACCTGAAGCATTTCATGCATAACATTATGGTCCATTACACTATAGAATTTAAGAAGTTATCGCAAACTGATGCGAGCCGAAAAATTGGAAGAGAGGACATCTAAAATAGATTGAGTCATAGTAAAGCGAGGCGAATTCTTATTTCGTTTTTTCTTAAGGGTGTTGCCAAATCCTTTCCAAAATACCTACATTTAGAAAATACTACATACAAACCAACAAGCACATTTTTTTAAAAATATATTTTAGTGTTTTATTTGTTAGAATTTATTTTCATTTGTTTGTTTTTTATTACTGTGGGGAAAGTTTGTGAAAGCCCAGCGGTGTGACCGTGTGGCTCTCTAGGGACAATCGTGGGTTTAAACCCCGGGCAGGCACCAATGACTTTTTCTATTAAAACTTATGTGTCTAATAGATAACTGCTATTTATCATGCGCTCTCCGGTGAAGGAAAACATCGCAAAGAAAGCTGCATATCTCTAGAGATTTCTAGGGATATGTGTAACCAACCAATCCGCATTGAAGCAGCGTGGTAGGTCTTAGCTCCAACCAAAAAAACGGCCTATGCCCAGCTGTGGGAAAGTAACAAGATGCTACTTTTACTGTGGGGATGGGATATGCAGAACAGTTTTTAGTATTATATTCTCGTCTTCGCAAAACGACGCTGTCTTGTTTAAGTTTGAATTGTATCAACTTGTGATAAATAATAAATAACTAGCAGTATCAAGTTTGTATGTATTCTGGTTTCGTATTTCGTGATGAGTAACTTTGCTTTTATGTATACCGATGAAACAATTGATCAAAAGCGGCACGAAGATGACCCACTCAACGTTGTCTCTACAAATAACCATACTTGCCATAGCTTTGGAATCACGTTTTATAGGGTTCGTGACGGCGGTGTCCTGATAACGGGGCATCTGAGACCTTGGTAGATTGAACTTAACGAGTACATCAAGTGCGACCATTTAGTGTTTGTCCATTTGAGCTGTTGAGGTTTAAATTTAAGCCTTTTATTTCGTTAATTTAACAACTTAAGCATTAAAGTAGCCTTAATAATGCAATATGTTCTTTTTTCTTTTTCTCAAAAGAAAAACGGAAATTTTTTATTCTATTTTACTCCGATGTATCTTTTATTTTGCCAAATATTCATATTAATCTAGAAGATTAGCCATTCTATCGATAATTATTGAAAAATATGAATATCTTCAGAATGAAATTATATGTATAAAATGTTATTCAATTACCGCCGTGTGGTTATCCGGCTGATTAGAATAACCACCCTCATTTCTTATCAAGGTGTCGTAAAAGAAGACTAAGGTAAGTTGAAATGCCGTATAGTATCCGGCTAAGTAACATAGACCACCCTAATTTCTTACAGAGGTATCGTAAAAGGCGACTAAGGTAATTTGACGTCAGGTCAGCGGCCGATCGTGAAATAACTAGCCAAATCATATAACAACATATAACAACAAGCAGGACAATGATGACGATGAAAATTTTATTCAGTTAAAAGATTTATTAATTTAGTCTTGTACTACAGCTATATTATTTCTTCAGGTATAAAATGCATCAAATGTCATCCCCGATAAAGGAGACCTTTCCCATCGCCTACAGGCCAACACCACGACTGAGTGCTAGTGACATTTGAAAGCTATAGGAATGCACCCTACTGGACCCATCCGTGTAGACAATCCGCGATAACCTAAGTTCAAAAAACCTACGTATATCTATTTATTGTAATTCGTCATAATTTAATGCATCATTTTTTTACATCTATATTGTTTAAAATCCTCAATGCCGTGTGGTATCCGGCTGAGTGAAATAGACCACCCTCAGTTCTAAGTTAACGTCAGGCAAGCGGCCGGTCGTAAAATACGTAGCCAAATCATGTGACAACATGTTTGTAACATGTTGCGCCGACCCCACTTAGAGTGGGATAAGAGGAGGAGGATGATGATTGTTTAAAATACACACTCTTAATTTTACTTTACCTACTTCTTTAATAAAAAAATCTATGATTCGTCCAGTCATTTTTTATAAGAAATTATTATACACATAATGTATCAATAGATAGTATTTGTAAGATCTCTTTAAATAAGGGAATTGTTAAACTGCAGTGCAGTTTTCTATTATTTACTATACTTTAATCAATTTAAAAAAAGCATATTTATTACGTAGCATAATTAAATCTTTTATAATAGTCTTGTTACAGAAAGATTAATCAAGTTGTAATATTAAGTCAAGGTTAGGTAATAGCTTGCGTTTTCGCGATTAGGAACTTTTTAGAAATTTTAATATAGATTAACCAGAGCAGTCAAGAAGCTTAAAACTATCTAATAAATTTGATTTTTAATAAGTCTATTTTGATCTTTCCTAGACACGATAGAAATCGTTTATACGCGTAAACAATTTTATTTTTCAAACTACTGTTAATTTAATAAATTACGACGATATACGTCGAAATTGCAATTAGCCCGTGAACATAATTCGTAAACAAGTATAAAAATCTATAGAAGGTTTGTTACGCAATACATAATGACAATGCCTAGACAATATAGCGATCGCGGTCGATTCGTGAGATGACGCGAGACTGTCTCTGTCTGCAATCGTCTGTTCAGTGCATAACGAGTATTTCGCGGAGTCATTAAATTTTTAGCAGAAGCAACCGTTATGAACAGACTTCAAAATCGGCAAAATCGGATCGAATCGTCGTTGTCACGGTTAGCTCAATCGATTTTAATGTTCATTAAATTGATTATATCTAGCCCGACGAAACCTTTCCCTTATAAAAATTATCTTTAATCGAGTCAAAATTGTGAAAGCAATCCTGACATGTCATATTAAGTAAATTACTTAAATATTGCTTCATCGTTTCAAGTGCTTTAGCTAATTTACGGTCACTGATTTTTCAATCAATTCCTGTTTGCCGTCAGTGTAAGGGCGGTGTGAGTGAACGTAACACGTGTTCTGACAAAAAGTGAGCGGTCGAGTTGATCGGACTTCAAACCGATATGATATGAACGGCTTTTTTTCAATCTTAAGCAAGTCTTAACGTAGTTTATGCAATCACTGGACTCGTTTACGAACGGCTTTTAGTGATTGAATATACGGTTTCGCGAATTTTAATTGCTGCGATTGGTTCTGAAATGCGATCAATGTGTTATAGATATTCTAAAGTGTTTTAGTGTTATTCAAACGTGAATTCATTTAGTGGTGTGTTATGTCAGGATAACTTTACGTTTTGCGTTGGTGTGAGTATTATAATTTATTTTAATACATAATTTGATCGTAAATAGGACGACTATTACGACATAAATTAATCGCAATGAAATAGGACGACTATTACGACACTAAAAGAGTTTTTGTATGAATTTGGATGTATATATGTCTAGAGATAGGTCAAAAATAGTATAATATGCATATAAAATAAAACCAAAATCGGCGAATGATAGATGAGAATGGAAGATAAAACATATTGTGCCGAACCGATGTGTGTTTAGAGCGGGATCAATCAGATCATTCTCCTACCATTATCCTATATTATGTGGCATAATTTTCAATCATATACATTTCGAGTATATATTTAAATCAAAATATTATTAATTTAGTTTTATGTGTGATAAATACAATAACAACTTCTAGAATTTGAAAATTCTGCAACATCAATATCTTGTATCAAAAAATTTAACGTTTACGTACCGCATAAATATTTTTTTTGTATTCCGGTTCACCAAAATATCTGTTAATAAAATTAAATCAGCGTGATATTTTAATTATATTTTTGAAGCAGAAAGCGAAATCTTTCGTATTGAAGTTATCCGTGTTTTACTTAAGTGTCCTAGCTAACGAAATGCCAACATTATGGCGGGAATGGAGCTTGTTTCTTTCTGTACTGCTGGGTAAATGCCTCTATTTTTCTTTGTAGAGGATTAGGAGCTATGACCCCACTAATACTTCAATGCTTACACGTTTACGATAATTTCTTCAAAGATCTATCACGAAAAGCGCAAAAATTGTAAATATTATTTATTTTTTACAAAACTTTTACGTGCCATTCTGGTCTCTGAATCTTTGGTAAGTTGAATGATAATAGATCTGAGCTAGGATTCATTTTTAGTTTTCAGAGAAGGAAAACCTGTTAATGATATTCATTAGAGTTTCAAGGAAAATTTACCATCTACCAATTACCATCTACAAGGTTATAATAACTTAGGTGGATAATTGGGCAGTCAGAAAACTAGAAGACCCCGATTCGTGTCCAAATGATTCCATTATTATTTTCCCTTTTTTTCGTCAATAATTCGCGTTAGGCGTTAGTAGGAAAAGTAATGCAATATTACGAGTATTATGGTTAATTTAATTTTCAATCCGTTACAACATTCACAGAATCCGTTATTCTCATTTGTACTTTAACGTCACAGGATTTTATTAGAGCAATCATCTCGTCTGCCTCTAACCAATAATAAAATATCATTAACATCGCGTGTTACCGGGTTTCAATTAAACGGTATAAACAGGTAGCCTGTATATCCTACGCTGTCAGATAAATCTTAGTCGTTCAGATTTAAATGAGTCAAAATTAAAATGAACTGGCTTTTCCTTTTTATATTTATTTTTATGAATATCTAAAAGTGCGTTAGGAATATGTTATACTAGAATAATTCGTACATACAACTTCGTTCGCGCTGACTTTTAATATTTAAATACCCTCAATATTGTTTTTTTCTATTCGATAAAAAAATACATTTTTGTTATTCTATATATAAGCCTGTTACATATGCTTTAATTGTATCCAATTTCATAAATGTTACTCGGGAAAATTAGCCGTTGAGGTGTATCAGACTGACTGAGTGATAGATTTTCGCATTTATAATATTTGTATGGATAAATGAAAATGCCTTTGTTTTATAGCATATGCCATGTTACTGATATAAGAATTTGTTTTTAGGTGGTTAAATATTTGTATATAATGTATCGGATTTTTCTGAAACCTAAGAAATTACGCTATGCAATCTCGTGTTGCTTGCACATACCGGTAGCGAGCTATGAGGGTGGCATATATCTCTTCAATTAGAATTGAAGGGATAAAAAGTCTGATAATATCTAAATGAATCCAAGTGCCTTGAAAAACTTGGCCTTAGTCCCTTTAGAATAACAAACCCTTCAATTCTTGTCATAACCCCAGTACATCATTCTCCTGACCTTATCGCACTCTAAGTGGGGTTGGCACAACATGTTTTAAACATTGTTAAATGTTGGCTAGTTATTTTACGACCGGCCGCCTGCCTGACGACAACTTACCTTTGTAACCTAACTTACCTTAACTTTCGCGATTTATACTTATTATTATATAAATAAACGGGTCACATCGCGATAAATTCGAGTAACCTATATATAAGGTTCGACGATTAGGCTTAGTTGCATCCACCGTAGTCACTGGAGCGCCGCGGCGTCTTCGTTCCCGAGTACTACAGTCATTATTTTCGCCAACTACCCTCACTTGAACCGCACTATCCACATAAAGTCCACACTGATATTATCTGCCGAAACGCCGAATCTTATATAAAGATAACTCGATTTTGTCGCACTGTGACCCGTTTATTTATATAATAATATCCAAACTACCTGCTACTACCTACTAGAGAGCTGTGATAGCCCAGCGGTGAGACCGTGCAACTCTTTCGAGGGGGTCACAAGTTCAAACCCCGGGCAGACACCAATGAGTTTTTCTATTAAAACTTATGTGTCTAATTGATAATTGCAATTTATCACACGCTTTTCGGTGAAGGAAAACATCGTGAGGAAATCTGCATATCTCTAGAGAATTCTCTAGGGATATGTGTAGCCTACCAATCCGCATTCGAGCAGCGTGGTAGGTCTTAGCTCCAATCCTTCTCTCCAGAAACGGAGAGAAGAGGCCTATGCCCAGCAGTGGGATTGTAACAGGCAACTTTACTTTACTTTTTATCCGAACTACCTAAATAAATTTCTTATTCTCTATAACTTAACAAGTTTCTTCAAGTACAGCTAATATTATAAACTTTAACCTAACGGTATAGGCACATAATTAAGTAAATTGTTTAATAAATGGAATTTTAATTATACATAAGCGTGTTGCGTGGGCAATAATAGGCCTACCGATTCCCTATTATCACATTATCGCTAATGATGATAATACAACGGGCCTGCTGTTGAACTCGCTTGGCTCAAGTGTAATTTAAATAGTTCGATGACATCGGAATGCGTGTTTTCCTGACTGTGATTGCGGCCAGCAATACCTTGACTATACTTAGTATTGAAAATAACTTGGTTCAACGTTGCTATTAATTTTTTACTGTATATAATTTTTAATTTACCTTAGTTAGTGACGTCTGAATGTGTGACAGCTCAGCGGTAAGACCGTGCAACTTTTTAAGGGGGTCATGGGTTCAAATCCGATCAATGAGTTTTTCTGGTAATACTTATCTTACACACTTTACGGTTAGGAAAAATATCGTGAGGAAACCTGTATCTCTATACAATTCTGACTTTGTACGGATTTGTGTAACCTACTTATTTGTAGTGGAGCAGCGTGGTAGATCTTAGCTCCAACCCTTCTCTCCAATAAACAGAGAGAGGAGGCCTATGCTCAACAGTGGGATAATAAGAGACCTTTTACTTTAGTTAGTGATATAAATCCGCATCCGTGTAAAACAACAGAGCTTCTGCCTACTGTTTTAAAGCTTTTAAGTGAAAAAACTGTGGCATAGATTTTCCTGAATAGATATTTACAGTTCGTTATGGACATTATCCTAAAGTAAAACGTTTGTAACGAATCTAGAAGATTTTTATTAATTTTTGGGATAAGTGTAGTTTTTTTACATACATGATTATACTCCCGTTACTGTCCCACTGCTGAGCACCTTACGTTTATCTACTTTTACAGAATTTTTTCGCTTAATTTATGCTCAATTTTGCAGTTTTGTAATTCTTCTTCCATCGTTTTCGCCCATTAACCGAAGCATCCGATATAGACTCCATGACAAAATTTGGATACGGGGCGAGACGATTGTTGAGATTGTGGTAGTGAATGTGTGCAGTGCTTGTGTATTGTTAAGTTATTGATGATGGGTAGTGCATGAGTTTTCATTCGGATAGTACACGCTACATATATTTGTTTTTGTCGTGGATTATGGTCAAATAGTAATGGTAATACCCTTTTCACTTTTTTATTATGGACCTCCGAAAAGTAACGCCTATTTCTATAAATTAGGTAATAAATTTTCCAAAATTTTCAGATATCTACAGTTAGTTATTGACATTATCATAAAGCAAAACGTTAGTGAGGAATCCAGCAGATTTTGTACACATTTTTTGGAATAAGTGTAGTTTTTTTTACATACTTGATTATGCATTGCCTAGCACTGCATGTCTGCTAAGCAAATGACTTATAATGACTTTCGAGAGACGGTTTTGTTAGATCCCTTAATAAAACCGTTTAGGATTACCTTAATGTTGCTCTCAGACTAAATCATCAAACACGATAGATGATTCAGCTAATACATATCGCTCAAGTATGAGATAATTTTATCGCGTGTTAAGTTAATCTTTCTTGGTACAAACTGTCTCGTTATAAAATTCCCATCATTCCCTTATCCATAGACGTGTTCAATTGCTATCTATTTAATAATGACTTCAAAGAATATTGTTGTATTTTATTATTATAGAGCTTTCAGTATACAAAAGTAAGAATAAAATTATTTTGCTATAATCCGCTATACAGTAAATAGAAAATATATATAGTGCAAAATGTATAGTGGACTATCCGTAGAGATATCCCTCTTTATAAATGCTACTAAAAAGTCCACATTGGCATATACCTTCTAAGGATAGCCTACTATACCCATTCTAACTTTTCTTTTATGATCCCTCTTTAGGTTCCTTCGTAATTTGAAACCTAGGTTCCTTAGTTAAATTAAAAATTATGTGAATAATTTATAGAATAAGGCATTACTTTGCGGAGATCCATAATACAAAAGTAATAATATAATTATTTTTCTAAAATCCGCGATAAAGTAAATAGAAAATATATTTAGTGCTAAATGTATAGTGGACTATCCGTTTTTTCATAGCCGTTACATGCAGGATTCGTAAAAACACATGCACAAACCTTCACCACAGCCACCCCAATACACAAGCACTACACACGTTCATTTTGTCGTGGAGTCTATCTCCTGATGATGCTTCGGTTGCGGAGCGATACGATTGTTGAGTTTGTGATAGTGAACGTGTGTAGTGCTTGTGTATTGCATTTACACGCTTCTCCTTTTATATGCATGTCATACTTCACACAATCTAACCATCTCTTTTTAGGTCTCCCTCTGGTCACATATCCATCCACATATTCAAAACATATATATAAAATTCAATCATATTTAAAACCCGTTAGGTCACCATGATTTTCATCTTTCCTCATTACTTGTCCAACCCATGCCAATCTTGCACCTCTCGTGTTTTCTATAATAGGCGCAACTTTCAGATTAATATAATATTGTCCGTTCCCGAAACTCCAAATGTTCGTTCTGAAGTCTATACCGAAAACTTATTTTTAAATACATATATAATATTCTCCACCTCAAAAGTATGTGAAAGAATCTATTTCTATAAGATTTCCATGCTTATATTGTAAGTGCAAAAGTCTGTCTTTCGAGCAATATTGATGAGAAGAAACACGTAGTATCTTATTGAGGGTTTTATAACCTATTTTCTCAGTCTTTCACTCTTGACAGATTGTTCGTGGTTGATGATGCTTTCCGTACGTTATTGTAAATGCGTCTCCATCTATCGGAGTCCTCAGTTTCTTTAACATATTGGACTATGGAATTTATATAACCTATAAGTTGATGCAAATGAAAGCCCAGATTGTATTTTAATATAAAAAGAGCTGTATAATTTAAATCGTTTTCATATCCATGACAATCTTATATAGTATGTATTCACGTTTAGCGTTTGCACCTACGATCGTTAAGAGAGAAATTCTAGTCTTCGTTCTACAATTTGATGCCCTATATAGTTTGTCTGATTAACAGAAATTCACGTTTCCAAATATAAGTTCATGTTTGCTTATGCAATTGCATTTGTAGATTAGATTGTCCGGTACAATGATTTCAATGTTTATCTAACAACCTGTTCATACATCAAGCGTTTTCGGTTCTTGTCACTCCCATCCGCCCACGCTTGGTCAACGAAAGTAGAATACGAGTTTTTAGGAGTGCATTGTTATTTTTTGTCTTGCTTATAGTATTGTCAACATTGGTTCTGTTGGTTAATAAAACAAGACAAACAAGGCTTTTGAAATTTTTATGACTCTGAATCGTTCTCTCAGTATTTGCAGGATTTCGCAGGAGTGATAGAACGTCTTACGCCCTGAGTGAGTTAATTTTCGCAGGTTCTAGTTTTAATGTTGCGATAACTCTTAAGTTATTCATTAACATTATATGTTGTAAAGGATTGTAATCTTAATGCACTATATCTTTAAAGTAACTAAGGTATTTAAGTTGATAAGAGTTAATACTTTATTTGTCTAAAGAACTTTAATTTACCGCATTTCACGTAACCAATTTCTTCTATCTTTATCTTTGACTGTTTCCGTCATTTTCAATGATTGTCGTCTTATTTCAACCAATTCACATAAATCCTTAACCGTCACTCTGTCTAGTAAAGCAAATACCATGACCATATCATTTAGTAGTTTGTTGCTTTATCACAAATAGATAGACAGACGCGGCGGGGGAATTTGTATTCATGTATGTATAATATATAAATACAAATTATAGGTATGATAATTGCGAAATGCGTATAAAAAAGATATATAAATAATAATAATAAATATATGGGACACTTACACACGGTCGTCCATCCCCAAGTCATAAACTTAATTCTTGTGTTATGGGTTACGGACAACTGGTGAATAGATATACTGCATATATAATTTTAAATACATACCTAAATACAAATACACACCGAGGCTCGAAACTCAACAAATTGTTTATAGAAAATGTTGGCTTTCAGCGGGAATCGAACACGCGACCTGCGAAGATGAAGGTAGTGTCACTACCCAACGCCAACGGGCCAGTCAATATATGAAATATTTTCAAAGCTTAATAATATAAAAAGAAGGATCTAGTTATCAATGGTTGCAATAAGAAAAGTTTCAATCTGAATATAACTTTTAAAATAGATAACAAACCTAGTGAATAATGGGATGGAAATTCAGAAATGTGTAGGCAGGAGTGGGCGTGGGAACTAGTTTATA
This sequence comes from Morpho deidamia, assembly GCA_947086505.1. Classification (NCBI taxonomy): domain Eukaryota; kingdom Metazoa; phylum Arthropoda; class Insecta; order Lepidoptera; family Nymphalidae; genus Morpho; species Morpho deidamia. The sequence goes on from CAMTZC010000010.1 coordinate 12,556,398, forward strand.
AGACTTGCTTGTTCGTTGGTGCTTAGCTATGATTCTATGCTATCTTTAATTATTGTGAAATTATGAATCATCTAATTTCAATGAATTGAAAATAGTTTCTTTTACTTAGCGACGCTTCATACTGTCCACAATTTATAATTTCTAAAATTCAATTAAAATGCAATTGGTATTTATCGAAGATTTAAATTAATCTGAAGGTGATCAGCATTCTACCGTCACATATGTTTATTATTCAACAAATAAATAGTATGCGAGAAACAATACGCTGTGTTTAAAATAAATATCTAATTGCTTGCTAATTACTAAGCTGGCTATTGTCTTGGTGATGCTTCACACAATTGCCATTGTGGGCAGACAATGTTGGGAGCTGACCTCAGCTTGATGCAATGCTTTTTATCCGGCTACTAAGAAAGCGATTTGATCTTTAGTGCGATGCCGTGTTTCTGATGTGAAGGCGTTTGCCATGTTGTTGCATATATTGGTTAAGGTCTTGCACATGTATTGTTTGATAACCACATGTGAGCATTTGTGATAAAATCCTTGGTTGATTTGATTTAACCCAGTTTATTTGTACATTAAATTTTTTGTTAACAATCAGATCTTGGCATTATTAAGGCCTAAGGTGCGTTTATTGTCAACCCCACTTGCTTCAAAGAATACTCTGTTCTATTGTTTATATTGGCCACTAAGATCCTGAAGCGTAGGTTAAATCTATTCTAGTCTATTATTTTTGCTTAATCCTTTGCAGATAGTGAGAGTACTTGTATGTTCTCCAAGATAACAATTTCTATCCTCCTAAACATGAATAACAATAAAAAGTACTCACTGATTTGATTCTCTATGATGATATATTAGTTGGGACAATGTGAAACCTATTTAAATTTATCTATTATTCCTATAATTACTTTAAAATTTATTTAGATTTAAAAGATTTAATTTGGCTCTAATTTGTAGATTGCCGAAGTTTTCGTAATAAGCGTTAATTAGTTGCTGCCTAAATATTTGCTGTTATATTAACAGCGTTTTTAACTAGATTTAACAAAATTTGTCTAGTTATTCACCGAAATTAAAAACTGTGTCGATCCTAAGTTTGTCAACAACTTTTTATATCACTGTATTTAGAAACACCTCCCCTTAAAATACTGGTCGTCTTGTGTTCATAAACAACTACTACATCAGCAACTTTTGTTGGTTAGGGTCTGGATAGTATATTTTTTAAATTAAGATTTATTTATTTCCAGATGGCGCACTGGGATGAGTTAAGGAATGCGAATACCTCGGAGTAATTATTGCCGCGTAAGTACCTATTTATTTTTGAACTGACGTCTTCAAAGGGAACGAGTCTTTAAATTTGTAAATGTGCTATTAGGAACCTGAACAATGGGCATATTTTGAAATTTTGGTGCAATCACTACTACTATCGCGTTTTCATTAGCTAATCCTCTTGCTCGTTGCTTGCCACAGATAATTACGTTAGGAAACAACAATTGACAAAAAATCGTCGTTCTGATTTTTGTGGTAATTTGCATAGGTTAGAACGGCCTTTTAATATTTCTAGTTGTAGCTGCAATTACTTCCATTCTTCAGTTACGTTCTACAAATCGTTTCACTCATCCAAAAGGAAAGTAGTTGTATTAATTTTTCTGTTATACAAAATTCTCATAGACCGTAGAGAGAGAGAGAGAGAGAGAGAGAGAAAGAGAGAGAGAATACTCTCTATATTGTACACGCAGAACAAAAATTACAGTCACGACAACATTATACGATTTTTGTACAGTACAATTTTACTGCAGAATAGATTTTAATAGAATCACCGAAATCATCCAAGAAAGATAGATGGTTATAGTTTTAAATTGATAACTACCAGTTGGTAACCGTGTTTCAAGGATTGTCATTTTGCTAATTGGTAATTCGTATATAAAGTTTTGTTGGTATTATTTGTAAATTTTAAGTATTGATAATCATGATGAGATTTCTAAAGTACATTCCTACAGTCTTCGTACAGTTTTTGGTGTGATTAAGTGTATAAGAATCTATCTAGTTCGAGTCGGTATCTGGACTATAACTTCTTTACTTTTATGGTATTGCTCTATATGCAAGTTTAGTATTAGGCGAAATCACCATCCACTTTAGAATAGTTGATGTTTAAATTATTTAGCTTGCGTTTAGCGTGACCCTGCTATTATAATTACATCTCTTAACAGGTTCGCTGAAGCTGAAGGTTTTATATCAATATATGTAAAAAATTGTGACGCTATATTGAGTTGTACAATAAAGAACCGTATTGATAGCAATCAATACTGTTTCTTTCTCCTTTTTATACAACAGTAGTATTTGTTCCTCATGGCACTTTTATGCGTTTTAAAAAAAGTTTTGCAAAATTCTGATGTCTCTAGATTAAATCAAATCAAATCAACTAGAAACTAATATAACCGTAATAAAGTTTAAAAAGTTCAAAATTTAAGCTTAATTCAAATCTAAATGTAGCATATTTTGTAACCAACAAGACTGGTTAGGGCCTAGAATGCGGATTCGCAATAAATTACGCCTATTTTAGCAATTTTTTACTTGCAAAATAATTCTTGGGACAGACTTGAAATGTGGGGTACAGTTAAATGGATGAGAATTACGCTCGCATAATTTACATTTATTAAGTTGTTATTATTTATTTAGTTGACAAATGCCTAGGCGCGTAGGCGGCATTCTTGTTAAAGTACTTGAAGATTTTACTCCCCAGTCTTTAGTTTTTGCCCACTTTAAATGACTACTTAATTAAGGATATGCAATCACGTAAAGTTATCCTGATTTACAGTATGATTAGAATTTATTTATAGCTGCTCATGTTGGTTGTTATAATGCTACTATTAATATAGTTATTTATAAGATTTTGTGCTAGATGATTAATTTTTTAAGTCAGGGTTCAATGATAAGAATATGTTTAATATTTTTGATATTTAAAATAATATTTAATAAGCATTTTAAAAATAAACACAGTTCGACGTATTATCGTTGCAGTACATAAAGCATTCTCTAATGTTATGATTGCTGTTGGTATTAAGGTATAAAGAAATAAATAAAAGGAAAATAAATCGAAGAGAACAGTTCTTTATACACCTTGCAGAGTTTAAGATTTATATATAGGAATTAGCTTTTTATTTAAAACGAAGAAAAAAAATTTCCTCATAAATTAAAAATAAAATGGTTTAGTTCCAACAGTGATATATTCAACATAAATTAGTTATTAATTATCCTACTGCACAAGTTACACTTTTAAGATAATAAGAAGTACTTGCACTTGTGTTAGAAGCCGACTCTTCGACGTGGCGACGACGTATCTTAGCTTCTCGTCACCGCTTATCATGAACTGAGATCGTGCAGACCTGTCACCGATAAAAATGCTGATAATTATTCCACTCAAATTCTCTCAAAGCACTGTATGAAGATTACCATTGACTAATAAAAAAAAATGTGTACCCAACCAGTTTTTTCTTCGTTTCTCTTGAGATAACTGTTCGTTATCTGCAAAGATTGATTTATTAAATTAGGGATCTTAATTATCTACTACTAGATTATCTTAGTGGTATCAATGTTTATTATTATAATTATTTTATAATTCGCTCGTGACTTTAAAACTTTTGTTATATTTACTAAATTGTTTTTTTTTTGCGTTTTACGCTTTCGTTTTTAATTTATGGAAAAAGTCTATTTTAACACATCTTATTGCTCACATTTATTTTTTTATCAGGATCCTTTTTGGCAACCAACACCAAGTTTACAATATATGTTTACTTTACTGTAAAGATACTCTTATATCCTGTGGTTGAAATATAACATTGGGTATTAGAAATCACAAGTAGAGTAAAAGTTATTCTTGCGGTTTTACACTTTCTATAAAAAGGAATACAGTTTCGACGTTACATCATATAGTGTAAATGTGGTTAATCTATTGGGATTAATGGTATATGCTAACATCTTTCTCACAAAATAATATAAGATACTACGGAAATTTGAGGAAGTTAAGAAAACTACGCGAATTTTATTTTTTTTCTTAATTACTTTATGACGCCGCATAAAGAGCTCACGAATAAGAACCCCGTTATCCCGCGTGAGCACGGGCGTAAAAAATACGTCGCGTTAAAATTCCGCAATAGGCGTTATAAGAAGTTTCGTACGGTATTTTCGGCTTAACGCCCTATGCCCTATAACACTGCGCAATAAAAATACGTCGTGATTTAAATGCGCTGTCATATGAACAGACACCTGGATACCCATTTGTTTCATTTCGACGTATTTTCAACGCACGGTAGAAATCCTCTCGTGCGTACGATGAGTATGGCTTGAAACTAGTTGTAGTTGTAAACGATAAAGTAATCGTGAATACAGCCGGTTTCAATACTTTAATTATCAAAAAATACCACAAACAATAATTTTAATTCAATTTTTATTTTACACTAATGTTACTATTTCTAATATAAATATGAGACGGACAAACTTTCTTTTTGTTTGTTCATGTTATTTTTCGAAATTTTTGTACCTATCTGTTTTTGGTACATACAATATAAAGTTTATATAAAAGGTTTGTTTCTATAAAAGGCCTCTTCAGTTTAAAAAAGAGCTTAGAGCGTAGACCCACCACACTGCTCTTATGCGGATTGGTACTCGGCGGCGGGTGACAAAAATGCAATTTAAGTTATGCCATATTAAAAAATCAATTCTAAATCGGAACGACGCGGACGGCGACGCGTTGTAAACAAAAACGAAAATTCGATCTGCGAGACGTATAATTAGTCGCATGCTGCTCCACCCAATTTAAGGGTAGATACACGTGGGATAAATATTCAGTCATTGTAAAAAAAAATGTTATGAAATATTTATTGGCAACAATGAATTAAATACAGATACGCCGTGTGGTATCCGGCAGAATAGAATAGACCACCCTCCTTTCTTACCGAGATGTCGTAAGAGGCGACTAAGGTATGTGCAGTGTGGTATCCGGCTGCATAGAATAGACCACTCTCATTTCTTACCGAGGTGTCGTAAAAGGCGACTAAGGTAAGTTGACGTCAGGCAGGCGGCCGGTCGTAAAATACCTAGCCAAATCATGTGACAACATGTTTGTAATGTGTTGTGCCGACCCCACTTAGATGAGATAAGGGCAGGAGAATGATGAATGATTTAAATACAGATGAAAACGATGCTCATTTAGAAGTGAAAATGTAATTACAATATTTGTCTCATGAGTTTTAAAAACTTTTAATAACTTATAATTGGTAAGAAATCAATGCCGTGTGGTATCCGGCTGAGTAGAATAGACCACCCTCATTTCTTACCGAGGTGTCGTAAAAGGCGACTGATGTAAGTTGACCCACCGTGTGCTATCCAGTTTAGTAGAATAGAGACTCATTCGTACCGAGGGGACGTAAAATACGACGGTTAAGTTGACGTCAGGCAGGCGGCCGGTCGTAAAATACATAGCCAAATTATGTATTATATATATAAAGATGATATCTATACTTATTATTAAATGTCCCCAAAAGCCGCCTATCTGTATATGATCGATTTTCTCAACATCTATTGAACGGATTTTTGTACGGTTTATTACTAAAAGGTAGCGCAATTCTTCCGCGTGCAAGCGTGAATAACTTAACAAGTGAAAAACGCACACTTTTCAAGGCAGCCATAAACGCGCGTCGAAGAGAGTTCTTTAAATATTCACAAGTTTGTGTGTGCGATATAAAAGACTCATCGACCTCATCATATAGGCAATGCTAATGCCTACTACGGCTAAACATATAAAAGGACCTAAGTCGACATTATCAACATAATCACGCCTAGCACGGATTTATAATGTTATTCATCATAACATATAAGAAGAAATAATGATGATACTTTAAAATAATCGAGAAGTGTGGATGCAAAATCTCTATATCCATTTCGTATATATGTATGTATATTTTTTCTATCGACAAACATGTCGTACCATTTATTTTATATCTGTACTAAATACGCAGATATTAACGTATGCAATATTTCTTACAACCTTTTCCAACGTCAACGTAAATAGAAGAATAAACTCATTTTAAATAGCATGAATGAGAAAGCCTGTCTGCATGTTCCGCTCAAAAAGTCTGCTGTAAATTTCACCTTAGATAACAATAATTACTTCAACATAGCTTGACATTTCAAAACAGCAAACAAAATGCGTCACAATATATTCTATTCATATCGTGTACTATTATTTATATGAAAACGGTTCCGGACAATAATGCATCGCACCTGTCTCATAAACGGTCATCACGCGACGGGCGGTAAGTTGTTTCCAGTTTTGTGGATGCACATAAAATATTTCCAATCAGCTATTTGTGATGTAGGTGCATTGTATAGTTGAAACGAGTATATATAATTTATAGCGGCATATTGTCCCAGTGTAACTTTTATTGCGTTGTTTATTCGGATCCGTTCCTATTTTTGAATCTGTACGCAAGCAAGAAGTTTTTAAATTGATGATATGTTGTAAAATCAAACGATCTTTGCGAACGAAAGACAGTTGTGTGGAAGAAAGTATTGCATAGCAGATTTATATCTTTGTCAAAACTAAAGACAGGCTCTTAAAAGGTACTGTTTACTTTTTTAAAACCATCTTCATTTTTATTCCTTTGAAAAATAAGGAAGTAATTTTGTTGTTGAAATTGAAATCGATGTATAAAAATTAAAAATAGAAAGGGATCTAAATTTGATCCTTGCGGCACTCCAGTATGTGTTGGCAATGGCAAATTGAACATCAGACTAATGTAAACGAAATTATGACAAAACGACCTGTTACTAAAGTACGTAGAAAATAATGTTACGGGTATATACTGCAGAGGTGTCTTGAATATACACCAAGTCTCAAGAAGCCCTTAAAGAAATGATCTCGGTGGAGGGTCAAAGTACCCCATTAACCACTGACGTGGCTGTGTAAATGGCATTAATTTCTTTAGTTTGTTTTGATCATTGACGAGATGGTAAATATGCAATCTCTAAAAATGCCTATGAAAGTTTAGCTGATTGATTGCACCACCATCAAAATTTCTCAGCAGTAATGAAAAATTTAAATAATAAGAACAACAAATTAACTTAGTAGGTGTATAACAAAAAGTTCATTACAAATATAAATAAAAAATCATATTATTATTGAGTATATACGATAGGTAATAGTTACCATTAATGATAATCAATAAAACGTCGTATTTACAATAATGCTGGGAACTAAAAACTGATTTTAAAGTTAACTGCAAGATTACACCACAGATGTCAAAATATATCCCATTTTAGTTATCTATTATGCTGGTATTATAAATTTTTAAACAGACAGACTGACGAAATCAAGTGTCGATAGTACGGTTTCGGAACAAAAATTTCACACACCTGTCTCATAACACGACGGGAGGCAAACCTTAAATACTTTGACTCAGTTAAACGATTACCTTTTATATCGATGATAGAAGTTGTTTATAAATCATCAGCTTGCTCAAATAGATCATTCATTAATGATAATTACAGATACCATTAGTTGTAACTCAGTGCTTTTGGTTCTAATGCTTTCGATACAACGATTTAATATTTAGATTTGTTTGTAGATATACTTTTATTACGGAACGAATATCTAGACGGTTTGTAAATATTGGCCAGGTGTATCAGCTATGATTATTTTCAGTCATAAGGATTGTTGTTAATATTAGGTCCTTACATATGAAATTGGCGTTTTGTCGTACTGGCCACTTTGATCTCAAATATTACCTTTATGGTTAGGAATTCCAAATTCAAATTCATACAGCTATTTACTCATGCATTTGTGTTTCAAACCCCCTAATTCATTTGTTTTTCTTCTTTTGTTTTTTTCTTTGTGTCACTCTGTTTACAAAATGGAAAACATGAAATATCGCGTTATTTACGAGTATGAGTTCCACCGTGGCACCAGTGCTGCAGAAACGGCTCGAAGGATTAATGATGTGTATGGTGACGGTGTCGCAAAAGAAAACACAATGCGTTTTTGGTTCCAACGTTTTCGTTCTGGAAATTTCGACCTTCAGAACAAGCCTCGTGGACGGCCGGAGACCAAAGTTGATAATGAAGAATTGAAGGCTATTGTGGAAGCGGATCCATCGCAAACCACGTCCGAGTTAGCTGCAGGCTCCGGTGTTAGTGATAAAACTATTCTAATCCACTTGAAGCAAATTGGGAAGGTGAAAAAGCTTGAAAGGTGGGTACGTCATGAATTGAGTGAAGCAAACCGACAAACGCGCGTCGACTGCTGCGTTACGTTACTCAACCGGCAAAATAATGAAGGAATTTTAAATCGAATCATTACCTGTGATGAAAAGTGGATCCTCTACGATAATCGGAAGCGCTCATCGCAATGGCTGAACCCTGGCGAACCAGCCAAATCCTGCCCTAAGCGAAAATTGACTAAAAAAAGTTGCTTGTAAATGTTTGGTGGACAAGTGCCGGTGTCGTTCACTACAGCTTTCTTAAATCTGGCCAGACGATTACGGCAGATATCTATTGTCAGCAACTGCAAACCATGATGGAAAAGCTAGCTGCTAAACAACCGAGGCTGGTCAATCGCTCTAGGCCACTGCTGCTTCAGGACAACGCTAGACCACACACTGCACAACAGACGGCTACCAAATCAGAGGAGCTTCAATTAGAATATCTTAGACATCCACCGTACTCTCCGGACCTTGCTCCAACAGATTACCATTTTTTTCGCAATTTGGATAACTACTTGCAAGGAAAAAAATTCAACTCCGATGGGGCAGTCCAAACCGCCTTCAAAGATTTTATTGATTCCCGCCCGAATGGTTTTTTTAGTAAGGGGATCAATGAGATGGCAAAAGTGCATACATAGAAACGGTACACTACTTACTTTGATTAATTAAATATATTTCATTAAAAAAAACGACTTTAGGTTCCTCCCATAGAAAACGCCAATTTCATATGTAAGGACCTTATATTAACTTCTCTTAAAAGGTAATTTATAGAAGTAGGTGTTGCTTTCCTGAATTCCATAGTACAAAAGTTATGATAGAATTAACAAATTAGCATTACAAATGCGGATTATAGAAAAATAATTTTATCATAACTTTTGTACTCTTAATAGACTTCGTGATCATAGTGGTAACTCAGAAAGGATTTGGGTTACCGGGTTGGAACTATAACTGGACCACAAGTTGAAATTATTAAACAGTGTCAGGATTGAAAATAGCTTTTGACGTCTCTATATTTTTGATGGCAATTATTGAGGCAAGGTCAAGCTTAGGCTGCATTGGTATTTTTAATACGGGTGGGTTTTAGCTACGTACTGACCTTTCAAAGCAAGTAACTATTGCCATAGCTCAAAGACAAATTCGGCGCACTAAAATCGGTAAACATTAATAATTCGCCCCTTGCATTCAACGATTGCAACAGCGCTTCAAATGTTATGGCATTTAGTTCAAACCTTGAGTAAGTGAATGAAAACATAATATCAAATTCTAAGTTCAATAGATCTTCAGACTAGACATGGTAACTTAACATTCCTGCGCTGTCATTATTAGACACCAGCATCCACAGTTGGGATTATAATGATCATTACATTGAATACTCTCAAAATTTCACTTTAAATAAAATGTAGTATAGGATAGAATAGACCATACTCTATTGCACCATAAAATGTACAATGTACAGTATAAAAAACAACATAATTGTAAGTGATACAATAAGGCGGCCTTATCGCTAACTAGCGATTTCTTCCAGACAACCTTCGGGCTAGAGACATTGAAAGAAATAAGGTAGGTGGTGCTTGATACAATGTATACAAAAACGATTACATAAATATATATCTACATATATACATATAGTAAATTTACGACTTATAAAATATGAATAAAACCATAGTTGTCCTCACCAGATAGTGAAATTTAATATTGTTTTAACTTAAATTTGAAACTTTTTAATGATTTCGCTTCCTTTATTGCACATTCCTTTATAATGTACTTTATAACAGGCGGTTATGGAACACAACTAGCCGTTTGATTCGGTATAGATGCAGGAATGTGGAGCTATGTCGCAACCCAAGGCTGTACGTATGTACAGTATATTACAAAGCTTTGCCAATCAATGATTATTTTATCAACCGTGACAATCATTAAAGTAAAAATTAATTAAAGTTAGTACAACTTTAATTAATTTTTACTTTAATTATACATTTAATAACGTTTATCGTTTAATAGAATAGTTTCAATTTTATTATGTTCCAATTTTATCAATACTAATATCAATATGCGAAAGTCTGTCTATTTGTCTGTTGCACGGCAAATTCGCTGAAACAGTATTGATGACATTTGCTACAGTTGAAGCTTATATTACTAGCTAACATATAAGATAAAATAATTTCGTTTTTATTTTAGAAAGGGAAACTTATTACTGTTCACCTAATTGAGGATATTTCAATAAAGTCGACGCGAATAAAGTCACGGGTACGCGGTATTAAATGTAGCTATATTAAACTTAGATATTGTTTCATCGTTATATGCTATTTCTCTAACATACGACGGTAGTGGCATCCTATCCATCCTATATATAACGCTTAACCTAACGGTACCTACTTCAGCTTCGCCTTTAGTTAAAATAGGTTAGTAACTAAATCTTCGGTTCTCTTCATTTCAAATGATGTCTTCTATAGATACTCTCATTAAGCTGTGATAGCCGAGCGGTGAGATTCCGCGACTCTTTCGAGAGGTTCACGGTTTCAAACCCCGGGCAGGCACCAATGCGATTTTCTGTTAAAACTTGTGTCTAATTGATATTGCAATTCGTCACATGCTTTTCGTGAAGGAAAACATATATGCATTCATGCATTATATGCAGGTTGCCTGTTCAAACCTACATATCTGTATAGTATTCTGGGGGTATCCCCAGACATATGTATATGTGTAACCTATCAATCCACATTGGAGCAGCGTGGTGAGTCTAAGCTACAACCCAGAAGCTATAACAAAACTGTTTTGCTATAATCCGCGTTTCTTACACACCTTACCTTGACTTGTCCTGCATGTGTAAGGTATGTGAATTTTAACTACTTCATACACTTAGCATTACATACATTCTCTTAACTCAAACGCGGATTATAGCAAAATAGTTCGGTCATAACTTCTGTATAATGGAATTCCGTAAAGTAATGCCTACTTCCATAAATCATTTTCCAAAAAGGCGAGACTTTATTTTTTTATAGTTAGCGACCAGTTTTCTGAGTAATCTTATCAGTTCTGTATCAGCTCTGACACCACTCAAAGTTCGAAATGCAGGCCATATATTTAATAAACTGGTTTCTTGAAAAGTTGTAACCAACACTTTCCTTATCGGTTTGTAAATAACCAATTTACTTAACAATGTACGTTAGGACTTTTTATTGATTTAGTTTGCGATGACTGATACGTTTAATGCGTTTCCAATTGAATGCTGATCAAACTAAACCGACCAATCGATTTATCTGTATCCGATTGATTGAAAAGTAACTGTTCCACCTAGTAGGTACCGTGTAAAAGTGAAATTAACTATTCGAACATGTCTGACCTCCTAAATGCAGTCTAGCCTAATCGAGACCGAAGAAGGCCATTGCGTAAAAATAGTTGAAACTTTTTAATGTTGATGTGTATCTATCTTATTTAAATAAAGGGTGCCTTTATCCTTAGACTTTTTGTATAATTGATATTTCGAATTTTTTTTTGTTATACAAAAAAAAACTTATCTGATGAATCTTGAATGAAAAAATCTTATCTAATCTTATGAATACTTGAACCTTTCAGTGGCAGCAGTAAAATATTGACAAATTAATTATAAGGGCGATTTTATTTAATATATTGAGAACAATCTCTTTGAATCAGCGAAAAGGAATTAGTGTTCAACTAAAAACGCTATGCTAACTGTACTACGTTTATATTAAGACGGAATATGACAAATAGTAGCATCCAGTAGCAGTAAAAAACAAGAATCGCGGTTTCGGCGATACGTCTCTACAGTTTGAAAAACTTCAACTTTTAATGTGGAAAAAATAATGGCCACATCGCCCCTTAGTAGGAATATATACTAGGTGTAATATAGACATAAAATAATTGATAATTTTTGTCTACATAAAACAAGAAAATATAAATAAATCCGGCAATAATAATTTATTTTATGTAATTCTTTTCATAAACAAGTTCCGCGAACGCCCAAGGCAATTACGCGCGGTCACGACCCCGTTCGCGGTTTTCGATTCGTTATGAAACGTCAGCAGAAGTTATATCCTTTACTGTGTTTATGGCTAATATATTGGTGTGACATCAACGCCTACTGTAACGATCAAGAACGAGAACGATCATCGTAATTCAATTCAATAAATTATTTTTAATATTAAAAAACACTTGTCACATCAAAACATCGTTGTCTACAAGGCCTAGTTATGTGTTTTTTTATAAATCAGTCATGATGAAAATAAAATTTATGTCATGTTAAATGTAGGACAACTGCTGTAACTCTATATTCTACGATATTAAACGTATACAAATTATCTGTACCTTCATACTACACTGCGATTTATAATTCAGGCAAATCCTTTTTTATATTTCATTTTATTTTTTGAAATTTATGTCCTTGAATTTGATCATGCCGTGTGGTATCCGGCTGAGTAGAATAGACCATTCATTTCTTACCGAGGTGACGTGAAAGGCGACTAAGGTACGTCGACCCTCCGTGTGGTATCCGGCTGAGTAGAATGAACCACCCTCATTCCTTACCAATGTGTCGTAAAAGGCGACTAAGGTAACTTGATCCACCGTGTGGTATCCGGTTGAGTAGAATAGACCACCCTCTTTCTTACTGAGGGTTGGAAAATACGATTAAGGTAAGTTGACGTCAGGCAGGCGGCCGGTAGTAAAATCCGTAGTCAAGTCATGTGACAACATGTTGTGCCGACCCGACTTAGAGTGGAATAAGGGCAGGAGGATGTTGATGTCTTTGAATTAGATCAATAGTTAATTTTAAATATCTAATTCAAATTTACGGTGAAGGAAAACATCAAGAAGAAACCTGTTTATGTATAGCACAGAATTTTACTATTTTGTATGCAGGATTCTTTGTAATACGTTAAAAGTAAAAATTGGAATAGGATAAAGTATTGTGTTGTGTGTAAAATCCCATGCCTAAGGAAGGCATGAGAAGACATTTTATTGAGTAGGAGGACCTTTAGCATTTTTAGTGTATTATAAGAATACGATCTTTACTTTTGTTTTATGCAATTAGTAAGTTTTAAAAACTAACGAACAATGTGTAACAATCTAAAATTAATTAAAATAAATGACAATTACAATTAATGAAATATCGACAGGACTATAGCTAATGATTGAACAAGTAATGGCTTTATAATATCTAAGCAAGGAAATCTTGAAAATATAGGCTCCACAGTATATAAAAATTTGATTGAGACGTGTATAATTAACTTTAATACAAACGAAAGACCAGAAAACACCGTAAGGTAACCTGTTTTCACTTAGAAATTCTCAGTTTGAACTACATTCCTTCCAAAGTCTGCGCCAAACTTGGAAACGTTTAGCATATGTTAAGTCATCTAACTTCAAATTTAGATATGCTTCAATGCAGGTTTCAATTTTCAACGACGTTATTTGAAATTCTATACATAAATTTAAGCCTACTTCTTTCAATACGAACTTTACTTGAATTTTGGAAATTTACAGCAGTTGCCATTTTGTTCTATGCATAATATTATGTTGAATTCAATAAGGTCGTTATTTAAACGTTCTAGTGATCGTTAACTACTTCGACTTCGTGCATGTGCGCGTGTTATTACTATTCAATTATTATTAGCATTCAAGAAATAGTATTCCTACAAACTAATAAATATCAAAGTTAGTTCATCCTCATTAAGTTTAATTCAAATAGCCTAGCGTTTGAAACGTCATCACGTACCTCGTTAGTGTTTGCGTGTTGCGGGGCCGCTTGTCTTTCTCACGGATTACGGAACTGTTACTAGCTTCCAAGCTTTGAACTAAGCTGATCCTGCTTAGTTGAGATTTTTTGTTAGAAGATAACTGAAATATTCTTTATATGGAACTCATATTTTGTTCGTTAAAGTTACAAGTGTTGACGTAATTTAAGAGGTAGGATATTGACACTTGAAATTTTTCATCGATCCATCAGTTACAAAGATCATGGCACTACAAGACAATGAAAGGCATGCAAATAAAGAAAATTGATGTACTTTGTCGCCTCCTGAATCTCGAAGTGGCCTATGCTAATTTTATATCCCTATATTAACACGGCAAGAAGAAATATATTTAAGAGAAAAATCTATCTTCCTCGTCATGTGCTAAAAGAACGAACGAGAAAGACGAAATGATGCATAAAAACGAATAAAAATTGAAATTAAATATATTTTCTCTTACCTCAGATATAGGAAAAACAATCGTTCCTTTTGCAAATATTATTAATTGCATTTAAAATTACTATGAATCTGCTCTGCGTGTTCAACGAATTCCATTTAGGGATCAAATCAATTATTAAATACATTCTTAGACATACAATGAAGAAAAACGTTAAATTCCTTCTAAACTCAATTAGTAATCATCAATACAAGAATTTCTCATGTCCAGGAACCCGGTATTAATTATAAATTACAGAAATGATAGGATACTCAAGATGGAATCAAATCAAAGGCTGCGCTGACTTCCCGTCAGATACCATCGGTCTTAACTTGTCGTTTATTAATGACGATGCTTTTATAGTTAATAACTTATCGTCATAGCGTTTTAATTACCTACACTTTAATTCATCAAGTGGTATAACCATTATTTAACTTAGTACTATTATTCTGCTATATAACATATTTGGTTCAAGATGCTCTTTTAACTTACTAACAGCGAAGAAAATTGATCCAAAAGTAACGGTTATGAGTTTCATAGCTATAAGTTTCCTTAACGATTTATTTATTAGAATTAGGTTTCTATATTTATATTGTTTTATAGAGTTTAAAGTTACCTAAACTTACTTAAAAATTATTAGATTTGTAGTTGCCGTATTAAAATTACTATATTTTGTTAAAATGTTGAGTCTTTCATTTTTGTAACGATTCGATTATGATGTGTTTTGCTACCGACCTTGGTGATCGAAAAAAAATATACAATACATTTTTTCGGCACCGCAAAAATTAGGGCGGGCTGTTAAAATCTAAAATAAATCAGTGGTTTCTAATTTTCTTCGGATGTCCAAACTATCAATAAGAGCTATGCTACTATTGTCTTGCGTTTTAAATAAATTTGAATACGTGCAAGAAATTTTGAGTTAAAATTTCTTCACTCAGCGCATTTGAGTCAACATTATTAGCACTATTATCACGGCACACCTTTCATGTGAAAGTTAAAACAAATACGACTTAAGCAAACAATACGCATCGTGCTAACGAAGACGTACCTAAAAGTTTTGAAATATCAAGATTGTTGAAAATTGTCATAGCATAGCTGTCTTATCAAAAGATAATAAAAAATGTTAATACTCCTAACAAGGCTTCAAGGCGAGTAGAACACAATATAAGTCTGGTCGACGTCTTCTGCCAGAACAAAACGAAAAAAATGTTCAAGGCATAAACTCTCGTACTGCATCACAGTGTGGGGCGGTGCTAATAAAGGAGATATGCTTCGTCTCGAGCGAGCCCAAAGAGGCATTTTGAAAGTAGTGGGCAATAAGCCCCTTAGGCATCCAACAATTCTTCTTTACAAAGAGTGGAATGTCCTAAATGTCCGGCAGCTTTTTATCTCAAATTTAATATTGCCTAAACACTCAGAAGTAACAATTGTCCAAATGCCACAAAAAAGGCGTAAACAAAAGACTTTTGATATTTTGGCTCATAGCACCGTCTTAGCTGGTCGACAGTGCTATTTCCTTAGCTCAAAACTATATAACAAAATTGCCAATATTTTAAAAATTTCGGAATTAAATAAAATTTCATGTAAAAAAACTTATCTTAGTTAGTTATCTAAAAACAGACTTAGACTTAGTTATCTAAAAACAGAGGAATTAATCACCGGAGTAACTTAATATGCTAAAAACGAAAGACAATAATTTTTACACACGCGTAGGCACACATACAGAGACGCACACGCGCACACACACACACACACACACACACATACACACACACACACACATTGTAGAAGGTATCACCATATGAAACTATTATAGTTTTAAAAAGGGTCCTAGGAAGGCGATGGCGTTCGTGGTACAGGTTATCCTAGTGCGAGCGCCAAAGCACTCCTTTTAATTAATTCTACCTGTTAATTAAGATTAAATTTATATATTGTTATAAAAGGAGTAAAACAGTGTAATAGATCATAAGACAATAATAAATAAATAAATAAATAAATAAATAAATAAATAAATAAATAAATAAATAAATAATTTGTGAAATAGTCAATTAATTGCGTAAGAATTTAATAAAAGAAAAAAAAAGAATTTAAAAAAATTCAAAAAAGAAATTCCTTTTATTGCATTCTTTTACTCCATTTCTGTATTGTTAGCTTTAAATTTGTAGAAATACTATTTTATATTTATACTATAAAATCATATCAACATAGCTGAAAATGTAAATACAAAAAAAAAAGAATAATAAACGTAAGTTCAATAAAATATATATTAGGACATTGAGTCTGCTGACTCTGTCATAAAAAGACATTTATATGAAGAAACCAGTGCTGTTACAGTTGCTTCCATTGTGTATAGAATTGTCTTGTCAAACATAAATAATTATGCTCTACAAATAAATCAAAGAAACGAGTCCTTTCACTGTAGTAATATCTTGTTCTGTACAATCTTCTTTATAATTATTTAATGTTACGTGCATAAGCTGCGCAATTTCAAACGCTTTTTGTTAGTGTTTTATGTTTATTGATGATCAATCAACTATTACATGAATTGATTTATGTTATCCATTCAAAAGGACAAATATTTTATAAATTATACTGATATATCGTTATTTTTGACCATTTATTCTGTTTTAAGATTTTCTTTTATTTTTATCGCTATAATACAATAAAATAAAATATAATACCATTTAGCGCATTTATGGGCTGTGATAGCCCAGCGACCGTGCGACCCTTTCGAGGGGAAAACGAGTTCAAACCCGGGCAGGCAGCGATGAGTTCTTCTATTACAACTCATGTGTCTAATTGATAATTGCAATTTATCACACGCTTTTCGGTGAAGGAAAACATCGCGAGGAAACCTGCATATCTCTAGAGAATTCTGGAGATATGTGTAACCTACCAATCCGCATTGGAGCAGCGTGGTAGGCCTTAGCTCCAACCCTTCTTTCCAGAAACGGAGAGAAGAGGCCTATTCCCAGTGGGATTGTAACAGGCCGCTACCTACCATTTAGCACCAAAAGCGATAAAACTTCATCCTTTTTATGAATTCTCTAATCTAGCATTATACCACGTCTATCTTTTGGTTGTCTAATTATACCTTTCTAATTAAGTTTTAATTTTGTATATTACTTGACAGTTCAATATACGTTTACCAAACAAATTAAGTGTCTTAAAGATAATTAGGTTACGTCTCATACGTAATAAGAAATATTACATTGTTATTTAATAATTATGTAGTGCGCAGAGTAGATACAAAAAAGAGATTATTTTCATGCTTTTAATGAGTGACCTGGAATAATTGGCAATATATATAGCTGCTACATTAATAAGGGTCTTATTAATTACACGCCATTGATTGTATTTTAGATAAATTGTTCTCAAATGCGATCTATTTACTTTAATTCAAGTTACACCTATGTTATTAAGTATCTTGATGGAATTATTAACGGATTTTAATTAAGATAACATTTTATATACGTACCTACCAAGACCTATTGCTATGTAATTTGTTTCTTTATTAATACAAGACGAAATTTAGTAATTATGTATTGAATAGGAACAATGTGATATGTTTACGTATAGGCAACATAATATTATAAATGGAATACGCGTTTCTTAAGTTCTTATGAGCGAGCAGTAATATTATTACTTTACGTTTCCTCTTCTAAATGTATTGCATACAAATATCAAACGCGCTTTGCGGGTAATACATCTGCCGTGTCCTTTCGAGGATGCTTAATCGATAGCACAGTTGGGTTTCAAATAGTCGGCGTAGGTGCATCTCTGAAACAATAAATTGTACTGCCGGCCTAAGATTGTCGATAATTTTGACGTACAGCAGGGTTTGAATTCCAAATGGTTGATGAACGTGCTTGTTTGTGTATTGTCTTAAATATATTGCCGTTTTGTAGATAAGATCTAAGCGTTTTGTAGTGGTTGTTTTTGCGCATTTCTTGTAAGAAGTTTTTATTACTTCTTTTTTGATGTTAATTATATGAAATGCTTGTTAACTTTTATCCATTTTTTCTACTTTTTGTTTTATTAATATCCGGCTGAGTAGAATAGACCAGCCCTCATTTCTTACCGAGGGATCGTAAAATACGACGATGATAAGTTGATGTCAGGCAGGGGCCGGTCGAAAAATACGTAGCCGAATCATGTGATAACATGTTTGTAACATGTTGTGCCGACCCCAGTTAGAGTGGGATAAGGGCAGGAGGATGACGATGATGTTTTATTATAAACGATGACCTTAAATGAAATTGATGTCAGCATTTAATCCTTTAGCAATATGGTGCTCAAGTTTGTTGAATAAGTTTCTTTGAATTAACTCATTAAAAATATAGTAAGCGATAACAAAACTAATAAATAAAAAATTTATAATAGTAATGCGTCTCAACTAGTTGTAAAAATGATGTGCTGATTTCTGATGTACATAGTTGTACTGAACTATTGACATTAGAGAAAAGTCTCTGTGTGAAACGCACATGAAGATTAAATGTTGGTAAAACCCCTATAAGGTAGTCAAAGGTAGTTGCTGCTGATTAAGTTGCATAAAGCTATACGATAAAGACTTCAAAAGACCTAGGTTTATCACTGCAGAAGAAGAAGCAAAAGTAAGGAATAAGTAAGAAAATTTTATAAATAACTATTATCATCTTCCGACAAAGCTGATGCAAACATTCCACTGATGTCTGTGATCTGTCTATTAAGGCTGAATACCCAACTTGTGATGATATCAAAGCTGCATCCTTCCGTACGATCAATATGCAACGTTGAACACTATATCAGCTTCGCAACTTTGTTTCCATTTATAAAATATGTTTCTGACATACCCAATAAATCCAAAATATGTTGTGAGCATGATCGTTGAATATATTAACGGAGCTCGCAAAATTATGGATGCATTAGAATTTATTATAGCGATCTGGCCAACCATCTGGCCTTAAGTTGCGTTTTTGCAACGGGATAACATCAATCAAGTCTCAATACCGGTATCCTTGTATGTAAATGGGGATCCTCTGTTTGCTCATTCCGATGTTTAAAACATTCAGACTTCCCACATTGGCATGCCAGTGTCAGTCACCAAATGTATTTAAAATGGCTTGGTTTATTTTACATATATACGACTCTTTCCTTATTTTTATTGACGACAGGCTTGTGTTTGACAACAATTCTTAATATGTTCTTATTTTATTCTTATAATAATTTGAATATTTTATTTGATTTTTTCTTCCTTCTATTTCACTGACAAAGTACTGGAAACATTTTCTCAAGCCTGAACACTGTTAAATATGTGAAGACGTTATAAAACGCAAAAACGACCGTGTTATATATAGTCTGTGGCATAATTGTCATTAATGTCATACTTGTTGTCAATGGTCTTTTTCTTATATCATGTCGTCGGCGTCTCATACTTACAATAATAAAATATTACATTCCAAGCCAATCTGTCTATTCAATCCACCAAAAACCATTACATGGTGTCAGAAGTGAAGAAGAAGATATCAGAAACTGAAAATATTCAATATTTCTGTACAAGATGTCCCGTGATGCAAAACACGCGAGTATTGCATCATCCGAGTCAAGACGCCATAATACCATGTCACGTCTCAATATTGGAGGAAATGTTCAACCGATGTCTCTAGAAGGCAATGTCAGCATTAATTGGAAAAAATGGTATCAATCTTTCAATATATTTTTGAAGGCTAGCGGTATATCTGACGAACCGGACGACAAAAAAGTCGCGGTATTGTTACACTTTATGGGGAATAAAAGTGTAGAAATATTTAACACGTTTGATTTAAACATGGAAAATGTTGCATATGCAGAAGTTATAAGGAGATTCGAATCATATTTTGTACCGAAATGCAACATAACATATGAATGCTACAAATTTTTTACAAGAAAACAGTCTGAACATGAAAGCATTGAAGACTTTATAACTGATTTATTAAATAAGAGTAAATCCTGTGAATTTGGACTGATAACAGACAGAATAGTCAAAGATATATTTATTTGCAATTTACATGAAAAATATCATTTTATTAGGGAGAAACTACTATTAGAAGACAAGTTAACCTTAGACAAGGCGAGGGAAATATCTAAAACATTAGTATCTACATTATCTCAAGCATCAGAGTTGAAAGATACAGCATATGTGTATTTCAATCATAGTCGCAGATCATCAAAACAGTTTTCATCGCAGCTACCTGATAAGTCTATGTCAATGTCAAGGTCACGGTCACAAATGAGGAAAAAATGTGGTAGATGTGGACAAATACACCGTCATAAGTGTCCTGCAATCAATGCCAAATGTAGAAAGTGTAGTGCAATAGGTCATTATGAAGCATATTGTAAGTCGAAGAAAATAAATTGTATACAATCAAATAAAACTAAAGACTCTCAAGGTAACAATTCTAACTATTTGTTTATAGGACATTTAAATACTACTTCATCGATAAATTCAGATTGGTCTCTCAATATAAAAATTAATAATATAAATGTTCAGTGTATTTTGGACACTGGTAGTGATGCAAATGTCATGTCATATAATTTATTTCAGTCATTGAATGTCATTGAAAATTTTTCACCTTGTCTTCAAAAAGTTACTTCATATTGTGGATCTATTATACCTATTTTAGGTCAGCAAAATATAGAATGTATTTATTATATAAATAGTCAACCTAGGTCACAGAATATTAATTTTATTATTGCAAATGTGTCATCTCCTACTGTTATTGGTAAACATACATGTTCAGAATTAGGTTTTATTAAAAGAGTGTATCATGTAGAACAATCAAATACAAATAATGTCACAAGTCAGCATAATGAAAGTACTATAAGTCAAACATGTGTATCAAACTTAAATAGTCTTGTCAGTATAAATAAATATAAGTCAAATATGCATAAAAATTTTAATTTACAGAATTTAATGTCTAAGTATGATTTTCTATTTGGTGGATTGGGCTGTCTACCTGGAACTTGTCATATCACTGTCAATTCAGATGTCAAACCAAAAATTGATCCTCCACGTAAAATTCCATTCTCACTGCATGATAGACTGAAAAAAGAACTGGATTATATGGAAAGTCTGGATGTTGTCACCAAGGTAACTGAACCGACACCATGGGTGAGTTCACTTTTATTAGTTGAAAAGAAAAATGGTCAACTTAGAGTTTGTCTAGACCCTAGAAACTTAAATGAAGCTATATGTAGATCACACTATCCAATTCCTACAATTGATGTTGTGCGATCTAGACTTCATGGTGCGTCTTATTTCTCTACTCTTGATGCAAGTAGTGGATTTTGGGTCATATGTCTCGATTTGGAAAGTTCAATACTGTGTACATTTAATACTCCTTTTGGCCGCTATCGATTTAAAAGATTACCTTATGGAATAAACTGTGCACCTGAAATATTTCATCGAATAATGACAGAAACTTTTGGTGTACTACCTGGAGTCATGGTATATGCAGATGATATTCTAATTTATGGCAAGGATCAAAAAGAACATGATGAAAATTTACAAAGAGTGTTCGAGAAGGCAAAAGAAGTCAACCTGAAATTTAATAAAAGTAAATGTAGTTTTGGTCATACACAAATTAAATATTTAGGGCATATTTTTTCTAAAGATGGAGTGTCGCCTGACCCAGATAAGGTCCGTGCTGTCAAAGAAATGCCGTCTCCTATTTGTCTAAAGGATTTGCAAAGATTTCTTGGTTTATTAAATTATCTTGGTCAATTTATCAAAAATCTGGCAGAGGAATCTGAACCTCTACGTCAACTACTTAAAAAGTCAAGTGATTGACAATGGAATGAATGTCATGAAGCTACTTATACACGTCTCAAAGATATAATTTGTCAAGCTCCAGTCTTATCACATTATGATATCAATAAGTCAATAGTCTTATCCGTTGATGCAAGTCAGTCAGCAGTCGGGGCAGTGTTGCTTCAAGACAACCACCCTATTTCTTATGCATCTAAAACTTTAACGTCAAGTCAAAAACGAATGGCTCAAATAGAAAAGGAACTATATGCCATTGTCTTTGGATGTGTTCGCTTTCATCAATATGTTTATGGGAAAATAGTTATTGTTGAAACAGATCATCGACCATTAATCACATTATTTAAAAAGCCATTAGCTGAAGTACCAACTCGATTACAGAGATTAATGCTTAGAATACAAGCGTATCATTTAAAAGTTGTATACAAACCTGGTTCACAAATGTATATAGCTGATTCACTGTCACGTGCAGCTTTACCCGAGTCTTGTGAAGAAGAACTTGACGAAGCTGTCATGGTCCACGTCAATATGCTAGTTAAAAACTTACCTTCACCTGCAGAACTGTTGATGTCACGTCGTCTCAGAACTCTTCTACCTTCTGTTAAACAAAATCTTAAACCTAAAGTGATGAGTCATAGAAATTATTCTAAAATAAAACAGCAGAATATTAACAAACAAAAATTTTATTATGATAAAAAAGCAAAAACATTACCTTTAGTCAAGGAAGGAGATAAAATAATGTTTAAAAAGACACCAGATTCAAAGTGGCTGCCTGGAGAAGTCATAAAAAAATGTGATGAGCCAAGATCATACATAATTGAAGCTCCAGACGGTGCAACATATAGAAGAAATAGAGAACACTTGTTATCTTCTCAGTCTCCAAATGTTGATAAGGAAAAAAGATTTGAGGCCTGTGCAGAACATCATCAAAGTGAGTTTGCATTTGAACAAGAAAAAACAATGAAAGATAATACAAAAGAGAATGTAAAAGAGACACGTTCAGGCAGGCAGGTTAAACCACCCGTACGTTTTCAAATTTAGTTATATAAATAATATTAATACTTAAATTATCTAGTGTCTAGTATATAAGTCTTTACATCTTGTCAGTCATTATATCAAGTCTATATATGTCAACTTAAAAGTATAAGTAATTAGTATATTAGTCTGTCAAAATTAATTTGTTTAATTTATTTAAAAAAAAGGGAGATGTTATATATAGTCTGTGGCATAATTGTCATTAATGTCATACTTGTTGTCAATGGTCTTTTTCTTATATCATGTCGTCGGCGTCTCATACTTACAATAATAAAATATTACATTCCAAGCCAATCTGTCTATTCAATCCACCAAAAACCATTACAGACCGCTCTTAGAATCTTATCATTTGTTTCTAACGTTGATTAACACTACGTATAACGTTATGGTGAAATTTTGTATAGCAATTTCTACTATATCGACTGGATCACCTCTCAAATTCGCAAGGTACCATGCTATATGAACCTATTTCACCGAGAAATCCTTGTTGTTATATCAGATCATATCATGCGGTGTTAAATTCTTAGATGTCAAGTATAATATTTCTAGGCTATATCTATTCGAGCCGCTTCAGTGTCATATGGACAGTCGCGTGTAAAATTATCGTCAAGATTTTCATTTCAGCTCATTTAACATTTGATCAGAATTATTATACCCAATTAAGGAAAAATTTGAATTTGTGTACTTTCGTTTATTTCTTCAATTAAATTTAATCTTGGCGGGATATATCTTATTATAAAATTTCTATGTCAGTATGTTTGTGTTCATCAATTTATGTTCATTAAAAAATTAAAAAAGTGATGTATGTATGAATTTGAAGTTTTAGTCTTTTTTGAAGTCTGGCTAAATCTAAATAGTAATTATTGATATTGCCTTTGTTATTGGAGAAATATAAGAAAGAAATAAACGATATTAAAATTAATAATTTATATTGTTTCCTTACAAACTACCTACAAAGAATAAACATCACTTATCTTTTTTAAGCGACACGCAATAAGCATATTGCAGTACAATTATCCAAAAAATAGTTTTTATTTTAAACAAACTCTCCCTCATTTATGACATATGTGATTTTGCTCTTCCAGAAAGCAGAACGGGATTTTTTATTCTTATTAATACTTTCGTAAATTCCGTCTCTGTGCGTTAGCCTTGTATGCCACATACAGATCGACAGAATCGCGTTTATAATAAAAGTATTTATTTTTGTATCATAAAATATTTTGTATCTAACTTGTATAATAAAATTAAATAATATGTCCAAATGTCGACAAATACATAGGAAACAGGTTCTGAGAATTTATATTAACGTTTGAACCTGTGACTTTATGAATCGTTTGCTTTCTAATTCCGTATGAAGCTTATTGATTCATCTCCATTTTAAGACTTTGTTCGTTGAATATATTAACCTTATTACATTTAGACATGCGTAAATGTGTTAATGTAGCAATAAAATGTCGATATGTATGTAAAGGATATTGATATTTCTTTATTTTGACGAAAAAAATCTATTTTATGTTATTCCGGATGTTTAAACGATGTGATAAACTGACTGTGACTTAAAATATCTTGATCGCTCGCTCACAGGTTTTGTGGTGTTACACTTATTATAGTGTTGAAGGATCAGGTGATTATTGTTGATATTTTTGTCCCATATGACAGAAATCTCAAATAATGAAGACATTAACAAAATCATCATCATTCTCTTGCCTTTATCCCACTCTAAGTAGGTTCGGCACAACATATTACAAACACGTCACATGATTTACATACGTATTATTTTTTTGTATTTTTTTCGTAGGCCGCCTGCCTGACGTCAACTTACCTTAGTCGCCTTTTACGACACCTCGGTAAGAAATGAGGTTGTTCTCCTTTATGCAGCCGGATACCACACGGCGTTAAAAAAAACATTTACAAAATCGCTTAAAATAAATAAAATATTCTTAGCTTTTTTATTGCCGTTGGCGCAGTTGGCAGTCACTGTGTCTCAAGCTTCGTGGATCGCAGGTTCGATTTCCACCGAGTATCAACATTTTCTGTATACAAAATGTTAGTTCTTCAAATCTGTTTATGTATTTTAAGTGCGTTCTCGTATTTTAAATAATATATATGTAAATATTGACCAGTTGTCTGTCACCCATAACACAAATATTATATTACTTCGGGGATGGACGTGTGTCCCATATATATATATTATTTTTTTTATTACTTTTTTTACCATTTTTAAATTCAGAAAGTCTCTAACACTGAAATGTGATGGTAAATTCAACTTTGGTGTGATCGATTGGTTTTTTTAAGAGCCGCGAGATCTTTTAAAAGCGTCCAGTGTCAGTTATAAAAAGAAAAGTAAAGAATGAACAATACTTACATTGGGATATTGCAATATAATATTTTCACTTAGAAAAATCTATTTTCTTATCGAAAACCAAAATTAATCCATTATCGTTTCTAACTGTACTTTTTATATAACCTTTGAACCTCGGATAAAACCACGAGGCAAAACTTGTAAGATAATATTTCGTAAATCAGCCAAATAGCACAGAATAGACACTAATAGGTTACTATACACGAGTTAAATACCGTGTACTCATTATAACCTTTATAGTCTATTCGTTAAGGTGCAAGCTTTTCCTGTACTCGCCAGTGTTCTGCACTTACAAGTTTCTAGAGATAATGAGCGAACCAACTAGAGCTTAGGAATGCATTAAATACTTCCCTTTTGAAGACACTATCTATTGACTATTACATAGAATAGTGTGTACGCGGCTTATCGATGCCCTTATCTCTTTAGTGATTTGAAATCTATGTCGATAGTTTTTTTGAAATTAGCAAAAATTTGTCTGTTATTCTTTACAGCTAATATCCCGCACCAATATTGATGAAAATTGGAATAATTTAAGCCTATATACCGGAACAAAATGTGGGATAGAAGCATCCGCAATTTTTTCAAGAACAACGTACACAATTGAGGGTATTTTAACATTTATGTTGACGCAAACAAAGTCGCGGATGCATCTCGTGTATAACAAATTCCTTAAATAAATGTATATTACATATAGATGCGAAAGTCTGTCCGTCTCTAACGCATTCAAGGCTTAACCGCTGAAGCAATATTGATAAAACTTGGTACAATTGATGCTTAATATACCGGGTTCACATATAATAAAATATTTTTTTAATCAAAAAACTATATATTACATGGAGGAGAGACTTTTAACGCTAAAGTTAGAACGAAGATGTCGCGGGTAAAAGCTAGTCTTTGAATATATCCAAAGATATGTATGAATAGGAATGATCAGAATATTTTTTATATAATGTGTCCAAAGAATGTGCAGAAATGTCCAATTTATTTTGGTTGCAACTTACACACGGACGGACAGCGACATAAAATATATCAAAATGTTTTTATTGCATGTTTAATGATATAAATACAAACATAACATCAGATTGGAACATTATGAATAATAAATGCATTTAAAAGTAATTGCCGTTGCAGTTAAAATAAAATTTAATGAAATCGATCGTTTTGGCCTGAAGCAAGTTATTACGTTATTAAAATCATCGTAAAGTATAAAATAGCGAAGGCATGGTACGCCAAGTGAGGTTTTCTTCGTTAGAAATGAACAAGACAACATTCAACAGGTTTATTACCAATGGTTCTGGCACCATAGGTTAAATAGTACTGTGATGATGAGAGGGTATTACAAAAATCATAAACTTTTAATAGCATAGTTATTAAACATGTTTATGTTTAAATTGACAGAGTTGTTAGTAGTTGGACGTTGGCTAGTTAGTTGATTAGTTAGGCTTTTAATAAATGGCAGGAATCCAGAAAACTATAAGCAAATGTTATCTACAGGGAGGAGGGGATCATTCAAAATCTCTTGTTCAAATTTAAATTTAGGACCATAAAAAAATCTTTTCGTTTTCAAACTCAGTACAAGTTTGCGTGAACATTTAAATAATAACCCAGTTTTTTTTTACTATGAATTAAAAAACATTTGGCAATAAAAATATTGAAGATATGAAGCTTTTAAAAGCTTTGAAAGTCTGTCTTAACGGTTCACTATCTGTCTGTTACACTTTCATGCCCAAACAGCTGGACCAATATTGATGTAAATAATTAAACACAGGGGTAACATACAGGATAAAAATACAGTT
Source organism: Morpho deidamia (assembly GCA_947086505.1). NCBI lineage: Eukaryota > Metazoa > Arthropoda > Insecta > Lepidoptera > Nymphalidae > Morpho > Morpho deidamia. The sequence continues at coordinate 12,583,812 of CAMTZC010000010.1, forward strand.
TTCTCTTTTAAAGACAGGGAAATCACACATTATTGCATTTAGGAGGGTATCTTACACTTTACCTTAACTTAAGTTGGCGCGAACCAAGTCGTAGGTACTACTATAGACCAACGGTTTAACTCAGTCCTCGCGTGCGGGGTACAAGGATGAGACGGGGACTGAGGTAGGTGCGGGTGGTGAGCGCTTATAGCGTGAGTCCCCGTTCTCGTCTTGTACCTCGCATACGAGGACCAGGTTAGACTGTTGGCCTATAGCAGCAAATATTTTCTTCGCCTGGAATTCCCCGACTGTAGTTAACATCGACCCGAATTTTATTTTAGAATTAGTTGTAGTAGTAACGGCCTGCTAATATCCTGCTGAGCATAGGCCTCCTCTCTCCGTTTCTGGAGAGAAGGGTTGGAGCTAAGACCTACCACGCTGCTCCAATGCGAATTGGTAGGTTACGCATAACCTCAGAATTCTCTAGAGATATGCAGGTTTCCTCACGATGTTTTCCTTCACGTGAAGCGTGTGATAAATTGCTATTATCAATTAGACAAATTATTTTTAATAGAAAAACTCATTGATGCCTGCCAGGTGTTTGAACCCGTGATCGTCTCGTCTACACGCTCTCACTCCTATAACAGCTTAGCATCATTTTATTAATCTAAAGCAAATTATAAATACATCAATACTTTGATAAAAACCCTTTGCGTTAGTCTAGTAGTCAAAGAGTTACAGAGATAGTAGAAAGTTATACCTTACATCGATGATATCTCTGCTAACAAATTTATTTTATCTTACGAACCGGTGTATTCACACAACGAGTAGCAGGGTCAGATGGTTATCGCAAGAATAATACTAAGTCCAACAGGTTCAGACGACAATAACTTGCCGTAACCTTTAATGAATAACAAAATTCTGTATCGTACGATATACAAAATATCATCTATTGATAAAGATGTTTGAAAATTTACATTATAATGCAAATCTTATATCTTACAACTCAAAAACAAGTTTGATAATCAATGACGAAGGTTAACTTAATCACTGTCCTCTTTTTGGTAATTTATTCGAATACATTTAATATTGTTGCGCTTTAGATACACATATATGTATCCATAATCAAGCTTTGCCATAACAGGAATGATTTTGATACTATTTGATACTACTAAACTGTTGAAGATTACATCTATACTTATTATAAAACAAAGTCCCAAAAAGCTGTCTGTATTTAATCGATTCTCTTAAAATCTACTGAATGGATTTTTATCAGGGTTTCACCAAAAGATAGTGCAATACTTCCGGATGGTTTAGGTAAATCGTACATATCGGTATTATTTAAATTGTGTTGTAGAAACCGCGCAGTTGTTAAAAGACTTGCTTGCTGGGAGCTTTAGTCGCGTGCGGTGCATAAACCAGTATAGATACGCTAAAGTAATGTACTAGAGAATTGTAGATCTACAAGAATACTACAAAAAAATCCGCGATAGTATGTCTCTATCTCTTATAGTTAACTCACAGTAACTACTTTCATGTTTTAAATTTTAATTCTAGAAAAAAATTGTGACACGCTGATGTCCACGCGGGCGAAGCCGCTGGCACAGCTAGTAGATGATAAGAATGCATGGATATAGCTACTCTTTGACCACGTACAAGTTAGTAAATGACTAAATGTAATTAGTTATAAGAATTATATTTTGTAAACAGCAAACGTTGAGTACCTTTCTCCTCTGTAGGAATGTGTCCGAACCAGCTGTAAAGTTGAAGGTTCTAGGTACTTTTTAACAAGTTGACTTGAATGAAGATTGTTTTTAATTTGAATTTGGATGCTAATATCATAAATGTAAATGTATGTCTGTCTGTTACTCTCTCGGTTAATTTACTGAGACAATATTCAAACTAGCTTTTAAACGCAACTTCGTTCGCGTGGACTGCATTATTATTTTTTGAGTAAACTGTAATACTTAGGTTAATTATGGTTAAAGTGGGTTAACCTCAAAGATAGACATATGCTATCGCCGACTTTTATTTAGAACTTTTAGAGGGGAACAATTTTCTAATACATGATTTTTCAATAATTTACACCGTTTACGTAGCGCACGCAAGGAAAGATTTAAATTTGGCCGTTTTCACAATATTTTTTATTGCTGCTCCTCTCCTATTGATCTTAGCGTGATAGTATATAGCCTATATATAGCCTTCCTCGATAATTGGACTATCTTAGACTCAAATAATTTTTCAAATCGGTCCAGTAGTTCCTGAGATTAGCGCGTTCAAGCGATCAATCAATCAAACAAACAAACAAACAAACTCTTCAGCTTTATATATTAGTATAGATATTTGGCACAACTGAAGCTTATATAACGATAATATATATGGTCTAAGATAAATGATAATAAAATCCGCTTTGATCTTCTGAAACAGGAAAAAATAACATATATGTAACTATTCTTAATAATACGGTAAATATATTGTATTATAACGAAATATACTTATTCGCATTAATACGAAATGTATTTATACCGAGCATATACATTTATACATTTCTGGCTTGATTGAAAAATCAAGGCAGAAATGTATTCGTTCGTTAAACCAACGCAACATTGTAACAAGGCATAAGAATTGCCAATAAAAAAATAATCAAACGAAATAAATCTAGAGCTAGACTAAAATGAAGAAAAGATGTTGACAGGAACCGGGCGCGAGGACTCGGTGGCGACTTGCGATGGTTGATAGCATCTAGATCGCATCTTTCTCGCGTGCCGATCCCATCCTCCGACTGTAATGAGGCGCTGTGTTGCTAAGTGATTCAGTACCAGGATGTCTGTTGGCAGATACATATATTTCCCAACAAATATAGATTATTATAACATTGTCGACGGGTAGTTACCGCTTAAAACATAAAATGATTTTATAAATGTATAAAACTTTTCTAATAGACGTAGGCGAAGGCGTTTCTTTTCGGAAGTCCTGAATACAAAAGTAATGAAAATATTGTTTTGGTATATACCACGTTCAATGAAAATATATGTAATTGTGAATGTAGAGTATACTGTCCGTTCTCATACTACCTGATACGTGCAGAAGTCGTAAAAACTCATGAACTACACACCAGTGCACACATTCATTGCCACAACCTCAATAATCAATTTTATCGCGAATTATAACCAATTAATGTTTTCATTACTTTTATTGAATAAATCTACTTTCGTTGGTAGGAAACATTTTTTTGGACCGCAAAATTTATAGAACCATACTAGATACTGTGAACTTTTATCTATATATAACAGACAAAGTATGTTTGTAGGTACGAGTATGTTCCTTAAAGACTTCGGCTGCACTGATTTGAATGAAATTTTCAGATAATCTATAGATTAATACAGCCTATCCTATAAAGAGTTGCCGATCGGAGGAATTTTTTAAACTGTCAATGTCAGTTTTGCGTCGGGGGGAACTCGAAACCGGACTGAGCCCCAGCAACGCGTGGTCGGACCTCTAGTCTATATTAGTAGTATATATATCGAACAACGTTTCAATTTTGGTAGTGCGTAATGATATGAAAGGCCCTAATTGTTATTGATATGTGAGGTCAATAGAGCAATTTTGTTTCAAGATTTCTGTTTTACTGTACAGTAAAATTACATATAAAGTATATAGTTTATAGTGTATATAGTTGCTATAAAGTATATAGTTTATAGTTTTAATAGTTATTATGTCAGTTTTAAGTTTGAAATGGAATAATTTGGAGGCCTTAAGTAAAACACCTCACGATCGCATCTAAAGCGTTGACCTATTGATCTTTACCAGATGGAGTTGTTACGTAACCAAGCAAATATCGAGGATTCACCGGCGTCTTTACATAAACACTTTCACGTCATTCATTGGCAACATTTTAATTGGAAATAATGGTTGTTTGAATAACTAATTTAGTAGAACATAAATTAATAACAAGTATTAGATTGCCAATATACATAGTAAAGTAGCGGCCTGTTAATATCCCACTGCTGGGAATAGGCCTCCTCTCTCCGTTTCTGGAGAGAAGGGTTGGAGCTAAGACCTACCACGCTGCTCCAATGCGGATTGGTAGGTTACACATATCAACAGAATTCTCCTAGTGATATGCAGGTTTCCTCACGATGTTTTCCTTCACCGAAAAGCGTGTGATAAATTGCAATTATGAATTAGACACATGAGTTTTAATAGAAAAACTCATTGGTGCCTGCCCGGGTTTGAACCTATGTTCGTCTCTAGAGAGTCGCACGGTCTCACCATTGGGCTATCACAGCTTACCATTGGGCTATCACAGCTTGCCAATATACATGTTACATTTCAATTGCTTCGTAATGAAACTATAATTACTCTGAAATTAGTTTAATCTACTTCAAATTAATGCATGTGCGGCTTTTAAAATTTAATGCATACTAACCAAATCAAAGATAAGAAGCTGTGATAGCCTAGCGGTGAGACCGTGCGACTCTCTAGAGATGACATGGGTTCAAACCCTGGGCAGGCACTAATGAGTTTTTCTATTAAAAACTTATGTGTCTAATTGATAATTGCAATTTATCACACGCTTTTTGGTGAAGGAAAACATCGTGAGGAAACCTGCATATCTCTAGATAATTCTAGGGATATGTGTAACCTACCAATCCGCATTGGAGCAGCGTGGTAGGTCTTAGCTCCAAACTTTCTCTCCGAAAACGGAGAGAGGAGGCCTTAGCCCAGCAGTGGGCATTGTAACAGGCCGTTACTTTACTTACTTTTTAATCAAATCAAAAACATCTTAAGTCAAATAAGAAGAAGAAGAATAGCTTTATTGAACAAAAAGAAAAGAACAATAAAAGACTTAAATAACAGATACAGTTAAATTTGCGTAGATATTTTTTTCAAGCTCTTTTAAATCGTTAAGAATCAATGTAATTAATGAAGCTACAACTAGTCAATCCTATCGAGAAGAACCAGCAATAAGAATACATAAATTTAAATGCATTATAGACATATTATGCTGAAAACTCAATCGAAATTAAATCTAGTAAGGGCATTGTAAGAACATTTTAAAACAAGTCTCTTCTCTACGTCATCTATTGAGAAGATCCTTTCACGTTGTGTGGTCTTTTCTATCTTAAGCATTATAAGCTTCCAAGTTGTCAGTTTAAATTTTTTGTTCAGCAATTTTACATCATGTCGAGAACACGGCAAACAAATGACGAAATCAACCAACATTTGCTAATAAGGGAACCGTAATTCCCTTGCATCTACTATAATTTAAAACCACCTTTACCCCAAGTCATTAAAGTGCAAATTACATTGCAGCAACACCATAATTCTATACACCTGTCTCACGCGGGATCAAGAAACTTTAATCTCGTTCATGATTTCACACTTGGTGCAAAAAGGGCCCAAGTTCCAATAGAAATCGGCCACTTTAAGGCGTTGTGCAGATAATTTAATGAGATCGTCGAGATAAACATAAATGCCGCGTTATTAGGAACCGATCGACATTTCTGTAGATATCACGACTTCGTTTAATCTGAAATCAGATTTTTTAAATTGACTGCATTTAATACGCTATGTATAACTGACAAGAACTATGTTGGTATACACTCAACTATGGAATGAATTTATTCCAAAACTACAATCTAACAGTAGGAGGGTGGGAAAGCGGTGTATTGTTTAGTATTTAATTGCCATGCGAAAGCTGTTACCTTAACATTAAATTCGCTTACAAAGAAACCATTCTTTAAGAACTAGCAGTTAGCCTTTTAGTTTACTTAACCAATTGCGATTTTATAAAGGTCATTTCTTGAACTCAAGCCTTTGTCAATCTGCGTCGTAAATATGGACGGTCTTTTATATCTACTTATTTACATCAACAATAGAATTAAACGGCTGTGCAGTTAACATTTTCTGAAAATAATCCAGCCATAGACTATTGCTTTTCGAACGATGAATATTTTATATAATCAACCTTGTTTAAGAAAGGAAAAAATAATTCCATCAATTTTGAAATGTTAACAAAAGTAACAGTAAAATTATTTTGCTATAATCTAGGTTTTTTTATATTATAGCTAAATAATTTTACTATTACTTTTGTATTATTGATCTCCGTAAAGTTACGCCTATTTCTGTAAATGATTTGAAGAGTTTGTTACTAAAGTATTATAGATAAAAATAATTATAGCGTAATTGATGACTCTTTTTTAAATTATTGTTATTTTATTTGATGGGTTAATAATATTTCCGATGATACAAATAAAAAAATTGAATCTTCATTTATTAGATTAACTAGCTATGCCAGTGGCTGTGTGACATTTTTTTCCGAATTGAAGTTTTGAACATAAAAGTAGTTATTTTGAGTTAACCTTAAGAAATAGAGACATGCTGTCGCGGATTTTTTTGTAGTATTTATGTAGATCTTTAATTCTCGACATTACATTACTTTCGTCTATCTCTGCTGGTTAACTAGCGCACGCGACTAAAGCTGCCAGCATGTGAGTATTTTACAACAGCGCTTTCCAACACAATTTACATAAAGCCGTAATGTACTATCAACCTAAACCATACGGAAGAATTGCACTACCGTTAAATAAAAATTGTACAAAAATCCGTTCAGTAGATTTTGAGATAATCAATCACATACAAACAGACAGCTTTTGGGGATAATAATTAAATACATAATGTAATTCGATTTCTGAGTGGAGAGTATGAATGGTTTTGTCACCATTGCTCTATTTGACTACATCTCTCATGCATTGATCAGCCTTAATCTATTCAATGTAATAAATGATATATGATAAAAATGTCAGGTTAAAAGTTTACAAACTATACATAATGTAGGAAATGAAGGAATTTTTTTGACGACATAAATGCTTTCTACAAAAAGTATCAAAAATAAATACAAAATGCAAACAAATATGAGTACTTTTATAATAATGGTTTACTTCGTATAAACGAACACTTTTTTAATATTTAAGACCGTGATATTTCGCCTCTGACTTTTATAAATTAAAGGGGAGGGAACGGAAGCAGATGGAGTGCGATTTACAGACGTAACGGTTTTAGCTTGCGGTTCGAGGGAAGATACTTTTATGCCGAGCAATACAATGGAGGTATACATATCTAATAAAGTATATAAAATGGATTACCTCTGCAATACTGTGGTGAAGTTATTTTTGTTATAATAGCGGCTTTCTAAATGTTGAAGCCTAATCATATCAATCCACTTTCCTACCTGTAACCTGTAATGTTTTTTTCGGCTTAATGTAAGAACTATGCCTACGCGTACGCATCCTTACTACTATTCCATCAGAGCATTGTGAATGTAACCATGCCACCTTGCCTCAACCAGTTTTTAAGAATCGTGTAGCTACTCGAGATGAAGACAAATAAGTGTCTATTGATCTTCCATTACGTTGGAACGTGCCCGAATAACCGCTAGTTTGTCAAACAATGGTAACGGTGTCTGTTCTGTAGTATAATACAAAATTCCGATCAGAATTATTGTTTTACGCGTCTCCGTGGTACATCTTCATTGTTGTTCCGAAACAATACTACCGTTATTAATCGATATAACTTTCTTTATTACGTTATATATATATGTAGGCAATTTATAAAAAAAGAGATAAACGGAAAACATAAAACTACAATCCATGCTTCTGATGTATGGTTATAACATATAGGACAGGCCGAGTAAATCGTGATAGATCTATATAGAACTATAACACGAACAAGGCCCGTTTGCATCTAATAATGGTACGGGTCAACGTTTAGAACAAGACTTCACTATTGCAAGCTCCGCTATCCCCACTCACATGAAAGCCTGTAAACTAAAATATACAAAGACGTAGGGCGTGGACATAACTTCTTTTTTTTATTAGGCGGAGTAAAAACCTTATCAGTTACATCCTTCAGTTATTCCATTGTAACATAAGACTGTCTTTTTTATATTATCGACCTAATTATTTAAAGCAGGTTCTATTTGAAACATGTTGTAACAATGAGTTTGGTTTGCTTATGCTTGATTCGGATACAGATTGTATCCGAATCAAGCATAGAGCATGATTTATAGAAGCAAATGTTACTTTGCGGAATTCCATATTACATGCACTATAACAGAACTACCTTGCTATAATCCGCACGGGTCAAGCGAATGGATGCAAAGCTAATGTGTATGAAGCAGGCAAAACCCACGCACCTTACACATGCAGGACAAGCCATCACACGCACCCCGAGGCTCCTCTACCAGCAACAATGCACACAAACAGCACACACAACCACCACCACAATCTCGACGATCGTCAAAAATCGCAATGCATTGCGTTGCGATTTTTGTCGTGGAGCCTATCCTCCTGATGATGCTTCGGTTTCGGAGCGAAACGATCGATTCGATTCGCTTGACCCGGCGGATTATAGCAAGGTAGTTCTTTTATAGTGTTTGTAAGCATAAAGCAGCTCTATCCTGCAAAAGTGATTTACATATAAATACGACACGTGAAATATTATCACTACCCGCCACATCCATTACTTTGAATCTAAGGCGTAATCGGTATGGATGCTGCGTTCTTCCCATTAACTATACTTTGTAATAAACTCAGCGGTTGTCTGGGCTTTCGAGTAAATAGTTTTTGACAAACCCTTTCTGCCTTAAAAGATTTGTTTCATACAACTTACATACAAGGTAGATTTAAGACTTATTTTATGGGAAATCTTTTGTTCATTTGATTATTCGTAATAGTAGTCTCTTTCATCTAAGGGAGACAATTACAATTTGTGTTAAATTATTTTGATGAATCAAATGCTAATACGTTTGTATTTTTTTGCAAGGCGCTGAATATATGATCCTTTCTGACTTTTTAAATATAAAAAACGAATTGATAATAAATACTGAAGTCACAATGATGTCCGCAAGCTGACGACGCTAGATGATTAACAATCTTGTTGTAAAAGTTTAGGAGAAAATTCTTGAATTTAACAAGTTTCGTCATTATCCATATAGAAGCCATTTCCTTTACGTCTTCTCTCTTCTCTAGTTAAGCGTAAGATGAATTTTGAGTACTAATTAAGCACACAAGTTTTGTGGAAAACTATTGGATGGTCTCATTCATTAAATTAGAAATTTTGTAAATGAATAAAGTTTTAAAATTTTGAAGGTAACCACATGTGATTTTTAACTATGATTATGAAAGTAAATGAAAAGCTGTGATAGCCCAATGGTGAGACTGTGCGACTCTCTAGAGACGAACATAGGTTCAAACCCGGGCAGGCACCAATGAGTTTTTCTATTAAAACTCATGTGTCTAATTCATAATTGCAATTTATCACACGCTTTTCGGTGAAGGAAAACATCGTGAGGAAACCTGCATATCTCTAGAGAATTCTGGAGATATGTGTAACCTACCAATCCGCATTGGAGCAGCGTGGTAGGTCTTAGCTCCAACCCTTCTCTCCAGAAACGGAGAGAGGAGGCCTATTCCCAGCAGTGGGATATTAACAGGCCGCTACTTTATGAAAGTAATAGAGTTTATGAATGGTTAAAAAATAAATTCCTACTACAAGAACTCGCAGTACTAAAGGTAAATTTACCGTGTTCTATATTACAAAGTGCGATCTTACAATACTTTATTTATTACCATCTCCGCCCATTTTTATTCGCAAGATATCTATCCCGCGTTTAATTTGAGCGGTTTTCTTATGATTTAAAGAGTAATATAATGTCTGTAGTTAGAACGAGAGCTACTTTTTGCTGTACTCGAGGTGCGTTAATTAATCGTAATGGCTGTTTGAACATTTTTTGTATTAATTTTATTTTTTTCAGAACTAAATGTTTTTTTGTGGAATACACGTAATAATAGAACTGAATGTAGTTATTCGTGTCGAAATTCTTTAATTTCACTTATATCTCTTATTCGTTTACTTTATAGCTACTTGAACTGTTTCCTATTCCAACACCAGGTAAATAAATATTCCCAGATTTCTGTCCTACTTTTACTATAAATAACGATAACCCTTTTAATGTCGCAGTTGTGATAGCTATATATGAAGATATAACATCTAATCAAAGTCCACTCACCCATCGCAATAGTGAAGGGTAATCGTCATATTCGACATTCAAGACGGTTCAACCTTACCGTGTCCTTACCTCGGTACTTTATATGATATGATGTTATTAACAAATCGATGTATTAAAAGTATATTGTCGATTTAGTTATTCACTCTTTTTTGTTGGCATATTCCTTGCTTCTTCTGTTTCTTATTCGATTTATTTAATATTTCTATAGTGTCTGAGTGAATGATCCATCTTTTGATTATTTGGCTCTTTCTCTGCTTCTTATTAGACTTATGGATATCTACTGCTAGTGCTAGTCTTCTTTAAGGGATTTCTATTTCACACTATTTTAGTCCGATTTGATCCAACGGCTTTCTGCGACCATATATGTATAAGGTAGTCCGTCTACCTAGTGGGTATGTACTAACGCGCTTCCGCTATATTCCGCTGATAAGGACGCTTTTCGAATTTAGAGTTGCGTGATGATGTGTATTTTGTCGTTGTAGTCGTTAAGGTCATGATTGTGTTGGTCAAGTTTTAGATACAAATCATGTCACTCAGTCAAGCGTTTTGTCGTAACTTACTTTATCGCTCCTTGAAAGTCTGAGCTTTTTATGGAGCTGAGCTGAGTTTCAGATCAATATGGTATTTTCATACTGCTTTTTTTTAAAGACGTCGATAATAAGAAAAAATAATCTTAAAAACTTTTTGTTGTTAGTAAATAAATTAACAAGACATAAAATTTCTCAGAAAATACCGTGTGGTATCCGGCTGAATATATGAATATATGAGTATAGACCACCCTCAATTCTTATCGAGGTGTCATAAAAAGCGACTAAGGTAAGTCGACCCTCCGGCTGAGTAGAATAGACCAGCCTCATTTCTTACCGAGGTGTCGTAAAAGGTGACTAAGGTACGTTGTCGTCAGGCGGCCGGTCGTAAACGTAATCGAATGACATGTGACAACATGTTTTATTACATGTTGTGTCATCGCAACTAAGAGTGAGATAAGAGCAGGAGGATTATGATAAATTTATCAGAAAAATTGTTTTATAATTTGTTTTAAATGCTCAAAAATCCAGTCCACAGATTTATCATTATGTAGGACGTACTAAGCATAATGCACTCTCCTAATGATTGAACATGGGAAAACTTAAGATAGTTTGCATGTCTGATATTAATGTTGGGATGTTATTAGCCGCCTTGTAAACGCTGCGGGATTTCAACACGCAAATTGCATTACAACAAATGGATTTATACGTTGTTATGCTCTGCGAAGGTTGTTTTTTTAAATTCGTCAACACCTTATATGGTGTGTTACAGCGTAACGGCGTAATGATCGTTTGATTAAATAGTATTATATTTGAAGATAATTTCAATATTAAAATAGAAAAATTAATAATTCAAATATGCTCATCATTATAAATGTGATTAATAATATATCGTAAATAGTATCAAACATGTTGAATCAGCCTATATACCTTTATATTTATATTTACAAAAAAAGAAGTATGAAATATTATTCGTAAAATTAAAACGAAAGTCTTTCTTTTAATTACAAAAGGATTAAAAAAAAGCTTTGATTTAGCATAAAGAGATATAAGCTACTTTTTATCACGGTTCTAAAAAACAAGCAGAAGAATTTATTAGGAGAAGCTAAGTACAAAATATATAAAAAACAATGTATCGCTGATTATAGCAAAATAATTTTATTATTACTTTTGTATTATGGATCTCCGCAAAGTAACGCCTAATTCTATAAATTACAAAATATATCTAATAAATCAATTTTGATATCAGAAAACAAAAATCTGATTTAAGAACTCAATGATTCGATACGAAATTTTTCTTTATCGCGTATTATTCTCATTAGGACAAAATTCCACTTTGCCATAATAAAACAATTCCCTTGTGTTTTAGGTTAAAATAAAACTCTAGTTATGTAGTTGTTGGACGCTTAAATTTTGTGTAACAAATATATCCAATGCTATATAGCATTTTAATTTTGATTTTATTATATAAGAATATCATATACGAGAGTCTAGAGATTAAAGCGAGAGAAATTTAAGGAAACAGGTATTCTAACATTTGCTTCACAGTATATTTTAAATAACGTAATTTTTGTATATAAAAATATAAAGAATTATAAAACGATAGGTGATGTATTAGGTCCTTACATATGAAATTGGCGTTTTGTCGTACTGGCCACTTTGATCTCAAATATTACCTTTATGGTTAGGAATTACAAATTCAAATTCATACAGCTATTTACTCATGCATTTGTGTTTCAAACCCCCTAATTCATTTGTTTTTTCTTCTTTTGTTTTTTTCTTTGTGTCACTCTGTTTACAAAATGGAAAACTTGAAATATCGCGTTATTTACGAGTATGAGTTCCACCGTGGCACCGGTGCTGCAGAAACGGCTCGAAGGATTAATGATGTGTATGGTGACGGTGTCGCAAAAGAAAACACAGTGCGTTTTTGGTTCCAACGTTTTCGTTCTGGAAATTTCGACCTGCAGAACAAGCCTCGTGGACGGCCGGAGACCAAAGTTGATAATGAAGAATTGAAGGCTATTGTGGAAGCGGATCCATCGCAAACCACGTCCGAGTTAGCTGCAGGCTCCGGTGTTAGTGATAAAACTATTCTAATCCACTTGAAGCAAATTGGGAAGGTGAAAAAGCTTGAAAGGTGGGTACCTCATGAATTGAGTGAAGCAAACCGACAAACGCGCGTCGACTGCTGCGTTACGTTACTCAACCGGCACAATAATGAAGGAATTTTAAATCGAATCATTACCTGTGATGAAAAGTGGATCCTCTACGATAATCGGAAGCGCTCATCGCAATGGCTGAACCCTGGCGAACCAGCCAAATCCTGCCCTAAGCGAAAATTGACTAAAAAAAAGTTGCTTGTAAGTGTTTGGTGGACTAGTGCCGGTGTCGTTCACTACAGCTTTCTTAAATCTGGCCAGACGATTACGCAGATATGTATTGTCAGCAACTGCAAACCATGATGGAAAAGCTAGCTGCTAAACAACCGAGGCTGGTCAATCGCTCTAGGCCACTGCTGCTTCAGGACAACGCTAGGCCACACACTGCACAACAGACGGCTACCAAATCAGAGGAGCTTCAATTAGAATGTCTTAGACATCCATCGTACTCTCCGGACCTTGCTCCAACAAATTACCATTTTTTTAGCAATTTGGATAACTACTTGCAAGGAAAAAAATTCAACTCCGATGGGGCAGTCCAAACCGCCTTCAAAGATTTTATTGATTCTCGCCCGAATGGTTTTTTTAGTAAGGGGATCAATGAGCTACCTTTGAGATAGCATTAGTGCATACATAGCAGTGGTACATACTTTGATTAATTAAATATATTTCATTAAAATAAAAAACGACTTTATGTTCCTCCCATAGAAAACGCCAATTTCATATGTAAGGACCTAATATATAATAGACAAAGTAGGAACCGACATAAGCTTGCGACTCCTGCTTTGCGCCTAGCAGTAGTAGTAGTAACAGCCTGTTACTATGCCCACTGCTGGGTTAAGGCCTCCTCTCTCCGTTTTTGGAGAGAAGGATTGGAGCTAAGACCTACCACGCTGCTCCAATGAGGATTGGTAGGTTACACATATCCCTAGAATTCTCTAGAGATATGCAGGTTTCCTCACGATGTTTTCCTTTACCGAAAAGCGTGTGATAAATTGCAATTAGACACATAAGTTTTAATAGAAAAACTCATTGGTGCCTGCCCGGGGTTTGAACCTATGTCGTCTCTAGATAGTCGCACGGTCTCACCGCTAGGCTATCACAGCTTATATTGCGCCTAGCAAAAGTACGTAAATCGTTTGTGGGTTTGGGTATAAGATTCTATAATAAAATTCCGAAATCAATTTTGGTCATGCCATTACAGCAGTTTAAAAACACTGTTAAAAAGAGGCTGATACAGAAAGCCTACTATACTGTTGAAGATTACATAGATGATAAGGATGTGTGGATATAGGTGCACTTCTACCCTGTACAAGACAGTAATAAATAAATGTAACTAGTTCTAAAATTTATATTTTAAAAAGAGCAACCGCCGAGTTTCTTGCTGGCTCTTCTCGGCAGGAACAGCTTTCCGAACCAGCAGTAAAGTTGACGATTCAAAAGCACTTGTTTACAAGTTTACTTGAATAAAGAATATTTTGATTTGATTTAAAATAATATACAGCTAGCTTATTTGACTACCAGGTTTATCATTTTTACTTTATTCAAAAAATAACATTAGCATTTTGCTCAAATAAAAACATTTTCGCATTTATAATAAATTTTATAAAAAATTATTGCTTATCATATCTTAGTCCAAGAATAAAAATTGCAACATTATTAAGTCGCATATATGTACATCGGTTTCAAACGTTCGCATTTGTTCTCATATTCTGCTAATCCTGCGGAATGTATCGCCGAGTGGTATTAAGTTAGTTTCTCTTTTGAATTCTGAACTTATAACTTGTGTTTTGTAAAACAAAACGTTTATTCTTGTTTATTTGAAGAGAACAGATAACAGGTATCCTTTTTCTTATTTCTCCATATTTTTAATCGACTTTAAAAAATTAGGAGTTTGTATATTGTTTTTATATATCGCACAGTTAGAATTAAAGTGACCTAATTCTAAAAAGTTTTGTAACAAATTGCAATAAAGCGTATGGTGAGAGAACTTAGAAGAGCAAAAAACACAAGTTAAATAGTTCTTAGAGTGATGTCATAGATGGCAGTGAAATAAGTATTACAATGTATTCTTGTATTATTCAGTGTATTATTACTTCGAATTCTGTCACTAAGCGTGCAATATAATTATTTGGTAATTGATATTATAAACTTAAAATATTTTTTTTTAATAAAACGTATCATTCAGGATATAGATAAATTCACAATACATCCATCATAAATCATCATCATAATCATTATCATCATCATCTTCCTGCACTTATCCCACTCTGAGTGGGGTCGGCACAACATGTTAAAACATGTTGTCACATGATTCGGCTACGTATTTTACGACCGGCCGCCTGCCAGACGTCAACTTACCTTAGTCGCCTCTTACGACACCGCGGTAAGAAATGAGGGTGGTCTATTCTATGCAGCCGGATACCACACGGCACATACTTTAGTCGCCTCTTACGACATTTTGGTAAGAAGGAGGGTGGTCTGTTCTATTCTGCCGGATACCACACGGCATAGATCATTATAAATCATAATCAATAATTAAATATATGGGATGATTACACACACGGTCTTAAGTCTCCAAAGTAAGTAACTTAATACTTGTGCTATGGGTGACACACGACAATAATTTTTAAATAAATACGTAAATACACCCAGACTCGAAGGACCAACAAATTGTTTCTAGAAAATATTGGCCCTCGATGGGAATTAAACCCGAGACGCCCATATGGAGTCATGGATACATAAAAAATAATGAAAATTTCTTCCGCTGTTACAGTGAGATGGCGCGGTGGGGCGCGCTTATCCAGCACACAACAATTTGGCTTCTTGTTACTCTGCTGCCGACAGTATGGACAACTCCTGGTTAGTAAATACGACTACCTCTTCCTATGCTATTTTTATAGGAAATTTGTATTTTAATTCATAGATAATATATAGATACCGCTAGAGCTGTGATAGCCCAACGATGAGACCGTGCGACTCTTACGAGGGGAACACGAGTTCAAACCCGGGCAGGCACCAATGAGTTTTTCTATTAAAACTCATGTGTCTAATTGATAATTGCAATTTATCACACGCTTTCCGGTGAAGGAAAACATCGTCAGGAAACCTGCATATCTCTAGAGCATTCTGGAGATATGTGTAACCTACCAATCCGCATTGGAGCAGCATGGTAGGTCTCAGCTCCAAGCCTTCTCTCCAGAAACGGAGAGAGGAGGCCTATTCCCAGCAGTGGGATTGTAACAGGCCGTTACTTTACTTACTTTACTATATAGATACAGGCTATACTCACGTCTAATTTTATCGGATTAGCCATACTAGTTTCGAGCCCATCCCGGGCCCTTATTCATGAGCTCTTTACACAACGTTAACGCGGCGGGACGGTTGCGGCGATGGTCGGGCGTCTTCTGAGTGTTCCATTTGTATTTTATATTTTACTAGCTTTGCCTGCGGCTTCGCCCGCACGGAAATACAATATCCTCTAAAGTACTTATTCTATTCATATGGTGTGAATAACAATTTTGATCTATATCAAATGGCGAAGATAACGGACGAATTTATTTTACATTAGACAGGATTGATACTGAACAGAATAGTCTCAAAAATGACGTGATATATTTTTATATTGAAATTTGGAACGTAAAAGTAGTTGTTACAACATGTTTTTAATACTATCTCCTTCATATAGTTGGTTGATAATATAAAAAAAAAACATTTTCGCCGTCATTATGTGTTGAGTTGTTGAAAGAGATTAAATAGTTGGAGCTTTGAGAAAATTGCTTCTTATTTATTGAATAAGTCTTAAGGAAAAATATCGTTGTTGTGACTCAACCACAAGAGATAGAGACATGATGTCGCGGACTTTTTATAGTATTTTTGTAGAACTATAACTCTCTAGTACATTACTTTAGTATATCTGTGCTGGTTTTCGCGGTGCACGCGAGTAAAACCAGCGGGCGTTTCAACAAACACACGACCTCTTCAATACAATTTACATTAAACCGCAATGTACTTTTAATCTAAACCTTCCAGAAGAGTTGCACTCCCTTTTTCTATAAACCGTATTAAAATCCGTTCAGTTGATTTTGAGAAAATCGATCACATACCAACAGTTTTTGGTGACTGTTTTATAATAAATATAAATTTAAATAATAATTATTTGATAGTATTTTCTTGATACTTTCATGTCTATATTATAACGACGATATTTTTCCTTTACACGTATTCAATAAATAAGAAACAATTTTCTGAAAATGTCAGCTTATTATTTCTTTTTCAACAACTCGTCACATTGTTTTTTTTTATTATTGACTTTAAAACTATTTGGTTGTATTTAAAACATGTTGTAACAATATATTATAAGTTTGTCTCAGAAACAGTACAGAGATCTCTGTCAAAGGGATAAGTAGACCCTTGTATATTTTTTTATTAATAATGTTTTGCTAACATTGTTCATGAATCCATGAATGAAATATAAACATTTGAGATGTTTTATATTCCCTATTACTTCTAATACATCTAAGTCTTGTTCAAAGAAGCCGTAGAAATCTCAGTACTTTACCGTGTTTTATCTAAAAGCTGATCCTAAGAGGAATGTTCCCAGTTATCTGACTAATTAATTGTCTTATAGCTTTGCTAATGATCGTGAACACGCAAACAATTTGCTATCGAGTTCGCTATAGCCACCAAAACGAGTGGATACCTCTTAATTGGAACCGAACACAGTTATAAGTGAGCTTATATGGGACGAATGGTGATATTATACATCGTAGAAAATAACGATCATACATAAATCAAAAAACAGTGCGCGTGACTTTGACGGAACGTGAAACTGCAACTATTGACAGATATATTTGCAATCTATATAGATTTCAATTTTCTAAACTTTTTTGGAATATTCAAGGACAAAAAGACTTGGTTTTGTAAATGTCTGTAAAGAATTTTAATCTTAATGAATAAAATTAAAAAAATTTGTAAGCTCTTAATTTTTCTTTCCCGTATAATTGTTTTTACGAATCGTATCGCCCATTGAAACTACACAGGGACCTATTTATTTGTTTATAATTGATATCTAGATTTCGTCGTGTGTGTTAAGCACAATATTCCGAAGGAATTTTCATATCTCTAAAGATGTGCGTAACTCACAAATTCCCATTACAGCAGTGTGGTTACATTAATCATCAATTATTCTCACAAAGAAGAGAAGTATGCATCGATATACATATAATACACTGTTAAATTACTTGACCGTCACTGGAAGCTTTATGTGAGAGTAGCATTTCCGTTTCCGTCGATTTCGTACCAGTTTTCGTACTCTTTTTGATGTCATATCCGGTAAGTGGTGACATCTGGCGGATTCGCGCCATCTTGTTGTTTACCTTAAGCGATGCGCGCCTAATCTAGTCATTGGCGTTTAGTTTTCCGTCGAAGCAACTTGTGCTCAGCAACCGTCTGTGCATAGTTGCAATATTGTGAAAGAAGAAAGTGCTTAAGTGTCGTTACACCTTGTAAGTACGCTGTACGCTGGTAAGTAATCACTATTTTTAACGGGTTCCCGTTCGGATTATTTACACGTAACAATCAAATTCTTTTTGGTGTGTTATGCCAGTTATCGTACAAAGAATTTAGTAAAACTAATTTTACATTAAAATTTATATTATTTTAGTAATTGGAATTTTATTATGTGATATTCTCTAGGAAATTTGTCCATATTTACTTTGTAACAAAATTTTTTTTTGTTGTTTTTGATTAATACATAAAGCTCTAAAGGTTAATTTTTTTTTTAAGGTTTCTCAAATAGTGATTTTAGTAATGGAGGCCACAGAGAATACTACTGATATTCAGCCGGAGACTGTGGCTGGTCCTAGTGGGCACGCCCCTTGTAAACGAAAACGAAGCCGTTCTAGTTCCAACAGCTCAAACAGTAGTTCTGCAAGTTCGAACTCTTCAAGTAATAAACAATCAAGACGATCACACCGCCACCGCCGTAAGACGAGTAAGCGTTCTAAAATAAATAAATTACTAAAAGATATGAGTGAGATTCGCAGACATTTTTTGGCAAAGCATGAGGATGATGTCGTTAAAGAAAAGGATTATGGATCTGTTGTTTCTGATGTGAGTGGGGAGCTCTACGAACATTCCGACATTGATAATAATCACAGCCGTAGTGAGGAATTTCAGAGCACAGAGTTTACACTTGACATCGAAACTAAACTTATGGAACCATCGGTTCCAAAAACACCAAAGTATTTTATGCAGATGTTACTCGATGTTCAGCGCTTGGGTAGCTCGTCTTGGTCTGAAGTGAGATATGCTGAAACACAAAAGAGCTATAACCATACTCCAGGTTTCATAGACTTGGAAACAAACGAAGAGGTAAAAATATATGACACCTTACGTCATCTGGCTCACGCTGATAAATCGTATGCAGCAATAACTTACTGCATTCTAAAACAAAAAGAAGTATTGCAAACAGGTATTCGAAATCTTCTTTCTTGGGCAAGACAAACAAATGTCAATTTTGATAATTTAAATGAAAAACTGGAAGAATTAATTTTAAGGGGAGATTTTCAAAAGACTTCCTCAGACCTACTGCAACTTGTTTGTGGTCACAGAGCCGAAGCTATTGAGATGCGTAGAGAATCGATCACAAGCCAAGTTCGAGATCCTTTGGTGAAAGCGTCACTGAATAAAATACCACCTTCGTCTTCTTTTATATTTGATTCAGAGCCATTTACTTCTGCATTAGAAAAGGCAGGTGGCGTTCGCAAAGCTTTTTGGCCTCCGAAAGAGCCTGCTTTCTCACATAAAAAAGAATCTCATAGCCGCCCCTCGCGGGGGAAAGGCTCGCAGAGCTCGATAGTTCCATCGCGTGGAGCTCGATATGAGACTACTCAAATGTATAGCTATAATGATCTACCCTCGCGGGGTGGATATCAATACAATAATTATACCCACAAGAATAAAACTTCAAACATGCAACACGAACATCGCAATATGAAAGGTAGAAGTACATTTCATAATCGAGGCTCGCGGCCCGACCGAGGAAATAACAGAGGACGTGGTATTAGATCATATTCCTCGAGAGGAAACCATAAAAGTTCAAGGCAATGACTCGATTGGGTTTCGGGCAGGTCAGCTAGAACATTACAAAGCACAGTGGAAGAAAATGGGGGCGCCAGCAGTCCTATTAAAGCTAATACAGGGTTATCGGATACCGTTCTTTCAAAAACCTCCTCTTGTAAACCCAAAGTTTACAAAGAACAACTTCTGCACTCCAGTGTCAGACAATATGACTGCAACAATAGAAAAAATGAAAAGACAAGGTGTTTTAAAAGTTGCCCAACCCTCACCAAGCTTCATTTCACCACTGTTCCTAGTACCAAAGCCCGACGGGTCAGTCAGACCCATATTCAACCTCAAAGCTCTGAACCGTTATGTAAAAACCGAACCATTTCATTTGATAAACATGTATCGGATTCCCGACTTTCTTCAACCCGAGGACTGGTTATGCAAAGTCTGCAAGCATACTTTCACCTCAAAATAACAAAGTCTCAAAGACGCTTCCTCCGCATAATATACGACCGAGAAATTTTGGAGATGACTTGCCTGCCATTCGGATTAAGCACTGCTCCAAAAACTTTCTCTATGCTGACAAATTGGGTGACCCAAATACTAAGGGAGAAATGGAATATAAGAGTCATAGTGTACCTAGACGATTTTCTAATAGCGAGTCAAAATGCTCAACAACTACGTTATCACGTAGAAATTGCAACGCAATTTTTACAAAAACTAGTTTTTGTAAAAATTGCTAAATAAAAATTGTAAAATAAGCTTCCAGTTAGGTAAGTATTTTAATATGCGTTTTATTTTCAGGTAAAACGCTGCTATTTACTACGTCCTCAATTGTAACGTAATTCAAGTAAGATTTGTTGCAAGTCTTATCATTAGAGCGCAATTTTTAATTTAACGATGTTGACAATGACAGTGTTTTTACAAAAAGTGTTACTCCGTATCAATCATAAGTTATTGGCACTGCGAATTAGGATCCAAAAAACACTCTGATAAATTATTTCTACTCGACTTGCCTTATCTACTTTTATAAGACAAGTCAAGTAAAAAAGCTTTTAACGAAATGTCATGCTCGTACTGTTAACCATTGATCAGTTCCCTTGTCTGGAGACAATACTAAGAGCAGCATCAGGTCATGCTTATCATAAACGTGCATTGTCACCGGGACTGAATAATTATATAAAATATCAGCTCAAAGGGACACCGGGAAGTGGGCCAAATTTAAAATGCAAAATTCCACCTTCACAAACATATACGGCAAGTTAAAAAAGCTTTTAAAATAGAATAGCGTACATATCGACATAATAAGTTCAAAACCTTGGCAACATCATATTTTGGCGCATTAGAAAACATTTCGTAAACGAGTAAAGTAATGCTCAATATTGGGAACGTAAACTTTTAATTAATAGTTTCCCAGACCACACCCACCGCATTACCGCTACTAGCCTACTTATATGTGTTTACTTAAGAATGAGTTATGTTGTCACTTATGTAACAGATTTAACACAGTAGTGTCTGTAAAACAAATAGTTACGAGCTTTGAAACTAACGTGCCGGCAACTAGATATATGACCATTGTATTTTCTCTAAATTGGCTCATTTGCAACTCTAATAAGACTTGTGTAATAAATGTGATATATATATTTATTTATTTACTAACTGTGCTTGCGGATAAACCCGCTTAGAAATTAGTGGATCACACAGTATTTCCCGCGTAAATCCCGTTACCACAGGAATTCTAATTTGTGTACTTAAACGAAACCTTTTCCAAAAAGTGCACTATCTTTTAGGTAAGTCCGTAAAAATTCGATCAGTAGATTTTGTAAAAGTCGATCACATATACAGACAGACAGCTTTTAGGGGCTTTGTTTTATAATATGTATTGATAAGAATAATTAAGGAAATTATTGTATTGCAATCGTAGTGACCATACGAAGGGTTCGTGCTTTTTAAAACCGGGCAGGCCCTATAGATTTTTTAGACTTTAGTTGTGCTTTATATTCAAAATTCACCATGCATTTTACGTTAAACTTCCGTTACATTACTCTGATCCCTCTTTTCAAGGAAACAGGTGGATTTTGTACAAGCGCGAGTAGTATTTCGACCGTGAAACTGTCAATTTCACAAAAACCAGTAATGGCAATCCTTAAAGCGTATAAAAACGCGGAAATGCAATAAACATAAGTATTTATGGGATGGCGTATGTTGCGACTTGCGGTCCCGTAATTAAAATAAATTGCACAGATAAAGACAGTAAAGCCTCAATTAGCAAGTACTAACGAAGCTGGAGGAGGAATATCAGAACATTCATACGCGCATTTAGATGCTAAATGTGTATTATTAGTGTGTCTATAGAATAATCGGGCTTTCTGTAAAGTAATATGACAGAATGTTCATGTCGGACGAATATCCGATTACTGACAGAAACTTATCAAATTCATCGCTGAAATTGCCGATATCCTTAAGATTCAATAAATAGATACATAGATAGAAACTTTAGTTCACAAACATTAAAACATCGTTAATATATTAAATAGATACTTAAAGTAAACCTTAAGTATTATATACAAGAAATACTCCAAGCAAAGATTACTCCATCGTCCACTCAGCTTGAGTTTTCTTATAGCTTGCATAGTCGTAAACAATTGACGAGGTTATTTTGATTATTCAATGTATGCATGTTGGTCTATGATTAAGGTTTTTCCGATTATGTTATTTTACTAAGAATAATTCTAGATTGATTTTAGACCTCCGTGTGGTATTCAGCTGAATAGAATAGAAAACTCACAATTCTTACCGAGGTCTCGTAAAAGGAAACTAAGGTAAGTTGACCCGCCGCGTGTTATTCGGTTGAGTAGAATAGACCACCCTCATTTCTTATCGTGGTGTACGTAAAAGGCGACTATGAAAGTTGACGTCAGGTAGGCGGCCGGTCGTTAAATACTTAGCCAAACGTTAAATACTTGAGCCGACCCCACTTAGGGTGGGATAAGGGCAGGAGAATGATGAGAGATTGATCTTAGAAGAAACCTCTTTATACAGAGACTATTATTCTGGGGGTATGTGAGCCATAGGCAGGTCTGTGAGTTCGCGTGTCCAATTAATAATAAGGGAGGGAAAAGAAGAGCCATATGTTTGTCTTTCTCTAATCACAAATAAACAATAGAGACAGATGAGTAGTCTCATTTGCCTATCTTTTTTTTCGATGTGCACGTTTTAGGCTGGCTTCCTAATCTTGTAACTATAATAACTCTATGACTATACGAAGCAGGTTTCATATGCACTAGTAATAAATTCTAAATGGTTCTTAGATTAAAGTTTGTTTTTGAATCTACTTGGCAGTTGTATCACACCTGATATCTTTAATTGTTTTTTTTTGTGGTTTATGTTAATGTCTAATAGTGTTTTATTGTGTACTTAACGAATTTGTAAAAAAAAACACTAATTGTGTTCTCCTCATATGGTCTTAGTTTAAGGTGTTAATATGTTTTGGATGAGAACTTTGTTTACGCTGTAGAATTATCTAATAAACAAATAAAATACTTTAAATGCAATTGTAATAGATAGTATATTAATTAATTTACGAGCTCAATGAGATTAAATCCGAATTCTTTGGGAACGATGTATAGGATTCTATATTTGTGTGTTTGTATGATCTGTGAATGATTTGTGTGTGTGTTTATAGGTATTTTGTTATTTTTTTACAGGACCGTGCGAAGTCGACACTGGTCAATCCAGCATCATAGTGGATATAGAAGAAAGTCGGGGTGACCGTATGTATAATTTTTTCACATTTTAATTAATTTATAGAAATAGGCGTTACTCAGAGGTCCACATAAGCACTGCACACATTCGCTGCCAGAGTTTATACTATCATTTCGCCCCGTAACTGAAGCATCGTCAGGAGATAGATTTACGACAAACCTCCAAAAAGCGATTGTTAATCAACAAAATTGATGACGACATAACAATTTATGAAAAAAGTTGTACCATCAAAGCCCATCGAATAATTAAAGCACAATTAAGTTGAACTTTCGTCTGTAACGGTATTTGACTTTAAAATATTTCCGTTACCGGTTATTAAGGATTTAGGTTAGAATTCGAGATTTGTCATAGAAAAAAACGTTAAAATCGTGTATTGGATTTTATAATTAAGTATAGCTAGACATAACTCTTAGTAGTTTGAATTCATGAATACTTATTACTTCTGCAATAGATTTCGTCTCGTGAATAAAAGAATTGGAAATTGAAGTTCCAATTCTTTTATTTCTTCTTAGAATTCAATAATTTACATTTAAATCATTATTGATAATTACCAATGATTTATACTATCTATATCTATAAAAATACGAAAGTATGTCTGTCTATTTGTTATGCTTTCAAATCTAATTAGCTAGACCAATATTTATGAAATTTGGTATATTTGAAGCTTCTATACCGAGCTAACGTAGAATCAATAAAATTCTTTTAAGAACAGGGAAAATAAATACTCTATTGAGGACACTTCGACCCTTAAGTTGACGAACGAAGTAATATTTCCATCACAATTTCAGAAGTCAACCAAACAACAGTGCCGGCTGAGTTGCCAATTGTCGGTGAACCTGACGTTGACGTGATACTCTCGACCGTTTTTCCAAAAGGGCCCACGTTGTTCCAACTTGATGGGAAAAGGCTACAACTTCTTCAGCCATTGGATAGGGACGCAGATAATCTGTCACATATGGTATTTCAGGTGTGTATCCTACAACTTTTATAAACCGTCAAGTTACTAAAAATGTTACTAAAAAAGATTTTTTTTACAAGAATTTCGAATATTTATATATCAAGTTCGATCCTACGAGTTCATGTCACATAAACAAAATATATTACACTTGCCTCCACAATTTTTAAATTAAGTGTAATGAATATACTTATACGTACTCGCGGTGTGGTATCCGGCTGAGTAGAATAGACCACCCTCATTTCTTACCGAGGTGTCGTAAAAGGCGACTAAGGTAAGTCCACCCGCCGTGTGGCATCCGGCTGAGTAGAATAGACGACCCTCATTTCTTACCGAGGTGTCGTAAAAGACGACTAAGGTAAGTTGACCAACCGCGTGGTATCCGGTTAAGCAGAATAGACCACCCTCTTTCTTACCGAAGGGTCGTAAAATACGACTAAGGTAAGTTGACGTCAGGCAGGCGACCGGTGCCGACCCCGCTGAGAATGGGATAAGGGCAGGAGGATGTATGAATATACTTATACGTAAACCATTTCGCACAGTTAAAAATATGTTACGGCATTTGAATGCTTAGACTAAAAAATCCTTCTAGCGTCCTATAATACTACAGCCTAATTATGTGAATTAAAAACTGTTACTGATTGCCGATCTTTTCTTGCTGGTTTCTCTAGGTAAAAGCTACATTCCGAATCAATGGTAACTCATTATCCTTGAAAATTCAAAGGAGCTCGAAAAAGCCTAATACTTTTTTAATTTGTTTGATGTAAGCATTAGATTGAAGAGCAAACTAAATCGAAAGGCACGTATAACGGCTATAGATTGCACGAATTTCGCTATGAAGATATCGTTATTGTAATGCCCTAGTTACTGCCTAAGAATTAAGTCATTGTCTAGACAAATAGCTGTGATAGCCCAGCGGTGAGTTCAAACCCGGGCAGGCACCAATGAGTTTTTCTATTAAAACTCATGTGTCTAATTGATAATTGCAATTTATCACATGCTTTTCGGTGAAGGAAAACATCGTGTGGAAACCTGCATATCTCTAGAGAATTCTGGAGATATGTGTAACCTACCAATCCGCATTGGATCAGCGTGGTAGGTCTTAGCTCCAACCCTTCTCTCCAGAAACGGAGAGAGGAGGCCTATTCCCAGCAGTGGGATTGTAACAGGCCGCTACTTTACTACTTTACTAGACAAATCTAACGAATAAATACAACGGTCCAACCGTATTTATTTAATTTGATCGAGCTAGTATCTGACTTATCACCAAATCAGCTACAGACTACATGGTTGCGTAGTTACAAAACTAGTAAATTTGCTTAACCAGATCTATAGACGATGGCATACGTCCAACGTGGTGTGGATTATACATCACGTTGGACGTGGAAGGACATAGGGTTGACACTGATCTAGTCTGTGGCTAAAAACCTTAAGGATAAGGTTCAGAATCCCAGAGGTATGGTCGGTTAAAACTGCAGAAACTAGCCAGAAAGAAGGCGATATTTCAGCAGACATCTGTTCTTCATAAATGAATCACAAATTAAGCAGCAAGCACAAAGACATCAATAACAGCCTGTACAAAAAAATAAAAGGCATTTATAAAGTATAATTTATTATGCATTGAAGTTGATGTTCTATAAAGTAGCGTAATTGCCAATCAAAATTTGTTAACGTATCAACTATCAAGTCCCATTAATATAATAAACGCTTGAAGCTATGGCTATTAATAGTAGAATTAAAATTTAATAAATTATTTTGCCCGCAGCTGGTTTGCCAAGTGAAAGCGACTAAAAAGCGTCGAACTATACCCGTAATAGTGAGAGTGTCAGATATTAATGATAATGCTCCCATCTTTCAAGGCACGCCGTACGAAACTAATATATCTGAGGTAAGAAAAAAATTGCATTGAAATGAGATGGTTATTTATCTCAGTTAATGTTAAGTGTACATTTTGTAAGGTGTGAAATGTATTAACTCGTAAATATGGCACTGAAATATGTTAACGGTTGCAATATAACATGGCACTCGAAACAGACAAAAGGTAATTCACTATGATCTAACTATGAATGAAATTTGGGAATTAACTTCAGAATCTAGCAGTCTTACGACAGCAGTCCAATAGCAGTCTAATGACATATCGATGTCATTACGATTGTTCTTATTTATAATGTTGATACGATAGTTTAAATACTCTTTTAATTAGAATGCCTGAAGACTGTTGTATTTCATCGACGTTTCACACCCATTATCTTTTGTGTTTTTGTTATCCATGAAAGTTAAATAATATCAAAATTAAAAATTTATATCTATAGTTCTGTCGGGTAATTTTAGTTCAACCAGTCGACAGAACTTTCTATTTGTTAGCATTATAATTAAACCGTCCTTTTAATATAGATTAATGCAAAATGCTTGAGTTTCATAAAAGAACTATAAACCAGGACAGCATCGAAGCAAAAGTTAAGTCTATTCTTTGATAGGATGCAGGCACGTGAGTTTGTAAATGTCCTCCGCAAAAAATAGATTGTATCCTTGGTTTTTTTGCATTGATAGCAAAGTAATGTTATAAACTTTTCTATAATGGAATGCAACGGATTATTAAAATATATTATGGTTACATTTACAAAAATTAAAGAAAGCTTAATTAGCAGTAATTATCTGCAGCTCATACCGATTGGAACAACAATATTTGATGGAATACGAGCGGTAGATACTGATGCTGGCGTCAACGGTCTTGCGGAGTACTTTATAATACCAGGAGATAATAGTACGCTGGAAGCCACAAATGCAGTTGACGGTTACAGTTTTTTCGCCATACCTTTACCCCACCAAGGACAAATAACGGTCAATAGAAGTTTGGATTACGAGCGCACGCAGAAATATCTAGTCACTATTGTTGCTTCTGTAAGTATAGTTAACTCCTTATGATTGCCTGGTACTTACAAATTTCTTTTTTTTAATAAATTCTTGGTCGTTGTTTTAGGATCGCGCTCGTGATATTAAACGGCGATTGTCAAGTACCACGACACTTACCGTTAATGTGCAAGATGACGATGACCAAGATCCTTCCTTTATTTACAAGGGATGTACTTTACACGAAGGCGCCTGCATAAATCCAGAATATAGCAGCTACGTAAGTATTACACACATTTCATATATAACTTTAAAAGACAAATCTTAGCAGCTGTTTCATAATAAAAGCTATTTTAGCTTACAAGTTCAAACTAATTAAGATGTCAAACCCTCTTATAGCATATACAAGAGTATTGTCTTTTATATAAAATGCGTGTATTTTAATAATAGTGGGGATATAATAGTAATTATTTATTAGAGTATTATTATTATCAGGTAAATGGTGGAGTACTTGCCGGAATCTTAACAATAGAGCCGGAGAAGATTCAAGCAGTTGATATGGACACATTGGACGCTCGTATCAAATACAGCATAGAAAGCGGTGAACCTGAATCGTGGGCTACGTATTTCGAAATAGACCAAAACACGGGAGCAGTCAGACAACTAGTTGCAGTGGATACTAGTATAGCTAAGAAGTTCCAGTTGGTGATCAAGGTAAAGAAAGAGATACTGAATATGCCTAAGGATTTTATAATTTACTAATTGTATAAGAAAATTGTTATAAAACATGGTCTCTTCAAATGAAACGTTGATGATTATTTATATGTGTAAACGATAATCCTAAGTTAGAATGCTTAAAATGGTTCGGATAACTATGAAAAGCGTTGAGAACGTTGAGAGCATGTTGCGTCGCGATTGCGTTATAATCCAAATTTGCCTTAAGAACACAGTTATAGTGAATAGAGAAAAACATTAAACATTCATATTGAAAGTCAGTTGACGAACCTTTTTCTGTCTTTTCTTGATGGACTAAGTTTACTTTTGAGTGACATCGACGTTAAATATTTACATACGCAATAATCCGTAGTATGATTGTACTGATAACTGAACGTACAGTACCCGTTTTCTAAAGTTAAAATAAATTATTTCAGGCCGAAGAAATATCAGAAACGAAGCGTTTTACAACAGCAAAACTGACAATCACAGTACGGCCAGTAGACGCCAGCCCGCCTGTGGTTAACGCATCAGCAGATGAAGGGCAGGTCGAGGAAAATTCACCGAAGGGTACCAAAGTACTGGATATTCAAAAGCAACCTATCAAATTAAGCGTTTCTGATCCCGATTTGGTGAGTAATTTTTAGTACAACATCATTCTCCTGATCCCACCCTAAGTAGGCTCTGCACAATATGTTTTTATCTTCCATGCTCTTCTATCATTCATTAACTCAAGCGCTTTTCACATCATACTTGACGCAATCCATCCATCTTTTCTTTCTCTAATCATAAATCCATCCACAATCATATTTAAAACTCCTTTGGTCATGAAATAGGTATCCTTCATTTTTTTATACAAATCTATTAATCTTTGTCATAGTGATTTTACTTGCTATAATTTTTGACTACATTGCGCTTTTATAACACTACTGATTTACTTTAACCTTTACCTGAAAAAGTTCCTCATGATATGATATTTTTTCTGTGTTCTGATTGCTATGTTTGCCTACTTTCAATCGTTAATGTTAGACGATTCTTCTAAAGTATTATGTTTAATTTCACGTGATTTTAATCTGTAGTTTACATCTGTGTATTAATAATGATGGTGTTAGAAATCTGATACAGAGATCGTAAAAGAAGGCATGTCATCTGCTATAGATATGCTGCGTTTGTTAATGCTTGTAAAATTTTATTTTTCACAGGGACCAGGAGATCCAATACCGAAATACACATTCGAGTTGACTACAAATTTCTTCGATATCAATAAAGATGGATATCTAATAGTAGCAGATGATACTTTGGATCGTGATCCTCCAAATCCGGGAAAATTTAGGTTCCAAGTGAGTATCTTTAATGGTTTTTAACCGAATCAATCAATAATTAATGTAGATCATATTTGTAATTCATGTAATCAATTGTTTACTTCTTGACTGGACATGATAACAGTGACTAGTTTTTTTTTAATAAGATGAATGAATATTAATAATTTTGGAATATGCTTTCTTTTAGTAAGTAGTTTTTACTTTCTTTGTTGTTCGATTTCAGTACAGAAACCCTAAATATAGATACTTTTGGATCATTTATGAATTATTATGAGTTACGTAAGCAAAGTGAAAAGGGAATGAAAAAATGGCCCAGAAAGATTTTCTCGTTTTTAATATTGATAAATAAGGATATTAATTCGGATTTTCAGGTCGTTGCTCGTGAAGCTAATGGTAGTGCGGCATCGGCGCCTTACTCCTTAGCAGTGCAGCTTTTGGACGTGAACGATAACGCACCAGTTATACCCAAGACTCAGCCGATTACTGTACCCGCTAGCTTAGAGCCTACTGCGGTTTATAAGGTACATTTTTGTGTATGTCAGACTTAGATAGGATTAAACAATCCTCAGATAAGGTCGTACTTTTACTTCTTCCTTAACTTCGTCCACTTCTGAACATAGGTTTAAGAGATTTCCATACCTGCATACTGCATTTCCGCACTCCAATGCCTTAATATAAACCATCAGTTCCATCAGTCACTAAAAGATAAAAGAAAATAAATAATAAAATTAAAATAAAATTATTTTATTTCGACCAACTAAAGTAAAGAGTAAGACAAAGCAATCGACAATATACTTTTTTATTATTGCTGGTTTTTATCTCCATAAAGTAAGATAAGACTTGATAGAAGCTTAGATATATTATGCTGCTATATGCTAGATCGACTTTTTGAAAATTGCTAGGTAATTCATAAATTCTACAGAGATATTGAAGTTTTATTGCAACGTTTATGTAACCATGAAGCGCATGATGAGTTGTAAATATTAATTAACGTAAATTTTTATGGAAAAGTATTAGATGTCGAGGGTTGAAAACTTACACCGTTCTGCCTTATCTAATCTTATACAGTAAGATAATCTGTTTGTCCAAGTATAGTTTTCTAAAGATGACTTTATACCAAAAAAACACTCGATTTTCCAGGTTGAAGCGACAGATATCGACGAGGGTGAGAATGCACGCATCTCATACAGCATTTATCACGTATCTAACAACGGTGGAAACAAGTTCACTATTGATCCCACTACTGGTGTTATATGTGAGTTGCACCCTGCACCGTATTCATTTAAATATTAAATGCAACTGAAATTAAAAAAATATTAGATGAGACCATAACATTTTTGGTCCTTCAAGCCGGATAATAAAAATGAAGACAAATTATTTCATGTGTCAACTATATTAGTTTATTAATAAGCTTCCAATTTTCTTTCTTTACGATTATGATTATTTTATTGCTAGATAAAATTAAATTACAAGGTATTATTATAGTTTGTTACTTTAATGATGAATATTGATTGATATAGATGGGATATTAGTTGCAACTAAAGTTCTTCTTCAGTGGATTCTTGTCACGTGTACGAAATAATTCATTTCGTATTTACTCATAAAAAAATTATGATGAAAAAATCTACAATAGTACATACATATATTAAATACGTACAATCGTTTCAATTCGCATGAGCATGTGTGGTTTTTTCGCACGAAATTTTCACCTTAAATCACCTAAAATATTTCCACATACAGATTTTTCGGGATTGAATCTAATCACAGGAATGATGGCACCTTAAAGTTTGATAAGACGCACTATAATAGAATTATCTAAAATTTTTCAATATGGAGTATAACATTTTTTAGCTAGCACGGGTCGTCTACAAGCAGGTGAACAGTACAGTGTTACTATTAGAGCAACAGATGCGAAGGGATTGAGTTCGCAAGGGATCGTTGAACTTATGGTCGCCCCTGGACCAAACACACGACCGCCACAGTTTTCATCTAGGGATTATTATGCACCTGTGTCAGAAGGAGCTGCGATTAACTCTACTGTTACCACTGTTACAGTAAGTTAC
The DNA here is from genome assembly GCA_947086505.1 of Morpho deidamia. Taxonomy (NCBI): domain Eukaryota; kingdom Metazoa; phylum Arthropoda; class Insecta; order Lepidoptera; family Nymphalidae; genus Morpho; species Morpho deidamia. The sequence goes on from CAMTZC010000010.1 coordinate 12,615,292, forward strand.
CTTTACTCCATCCATGTAGCATCACATATATAGTAATATTCTATTTGTACGGAAAAATATAAGTACGTATAAAACAAAATTTTATGTATATCATAGACATACGAGAGGTCACAAACAGCTTGTGATACCTGCGTCGCGACTCAGCAGAGTTAGCAACTCATTTGTTGGTCTCGCTATTCGCTTCTATAATAAAATTCCTCAATCCATTCTAGACCAGTGTACAGAAAGATTCCAATTAAATGTAAAAATGCTTATACGTAAAGCAAATTACAAAATTGAAGATTATTTGGATGATAACAAAGACTGGATTTGAAAATCCTTTCAGCTTCATACAAGACAGCGGTTTAATAATGTATAATTGAAAATATTTAAAAGATTGACCGTTGAACAAGAACATTCCGAACCAGTTGTAGCTTCATTAATCATATTGATGCTTGACGATTCAAAAGTGCCTGAAATGGTTTATTTGAATAAAGATTATTTTGATTGATTGATTGATGTCATTCATTCTCCTGCCCTTATGCCCATTCTAAGTGAGATCGGCACAACATATTTTTCGCCTCTATTCTCTCTTTGGCGCTACTCATTTTATATGCAGGTCACTTCACACTATATATCAATCTCTTTCTATCCATCTCTACTCCATCCAATCCATCCACATATTTAACATTTGTTTGGTCATATGATGTTCATGATGGATTATTAATAAAACACGCGAAATAACTTGGATGCATCACGATTATATTTTACGTATAGAGATCGGAGGTCGGTTAGAAGCAGAAGAAAAAATAAAAAGGGCAGACGTATAGTACCCGGCAATAAATAATGCACATCGAGAACTTAGAACGAAACAGTCGGCCAATTCGGTTTCGTAGAGCGCTGTCACTGTCACACACGGGTTCGTCATACTGTGCGACAGAGACGATGTTCTATGAAGCAGAGTCTAGCCGATTTCTCTCTCTGAGCCTCGATGTGCATTATTTATTGCCGGGTACTGTACGTCACCTTGACATTAACACAGACAAGTACATATTGACTTTTAGTTTATTCAATTAGTACCTTTACTTTTTATTTTGTATTTTATTAAATTTATTTTCAGGCCAAAGATCCAGAAAACGAGCCAGTTACTTATTCAATCGTATCAGGAAACGATTTGCGTCAATTCGCAATAGGTTCTAACACAGGAATCATTACCGTTATAAGGATGCTTGACAGAGAAGTTCTTACTAGGTATCAGTTGGTAAGGGAATATTATAATAATATACCTCAATTTATTATGTTACTAGCTTTTACCCGCGACTTCGTTCGCGTGGACTGTAGCTCTGGAAGAAACAGAAGCGTCTGTGACATTCCAACCCTTTAAATATTCACCAACTTCTTCTATTTCACACACAAACACACACAACATACCCACACACCTACACACCAACACATACACACTCACGTATAAAAATATAGTGCCTAATTAATGTATTATACTGGAGGCGGGCGTTATTGGCTGCGACACAGTTTTAAACTAATGCAGCCAATGTCGTTTCACTTTAATTTTTGTGTAATATTACATTTATTGTAAAACTGTACTAATAAAATAAAAAAATCTCCATTACAAAAATCAGACCGATCCGGAGGTTTAAATTTCAGTTCCTATTGCAATGATTCCCCTATTCGGAACGTCAATATTAAATTTGGTTTCCTTCATGGTATCACTATTAATTACCCATACATCATAAAAAATACATATATACCATAACCATATAAAAACATGAGCGTACATAAACATTAATTTTGAAAATTCAAAACGTTAAACATATAGAAATTTTAATAGCTAATTATTTAAATTTTTATAGGCTATAGAAATTTTGACATATTGTGAATAAAAAAACTTATTATAGCTCGAACCCTTCTCTCCAGGAACGGAGAGAGGAGGCCTATTCCCAGCAGTGGGATTGTAACAGGCCGCTACTAGATGGTGTTTTTAATGTCGTCCCATTCATGTTGATTTATCAGGATTTCTATGCCTATATGTTACCCCGGTGTATAAGGAATAATTGTGCCAAATTTCATCAATATTGCTTCATTGGCCGTGAAAACGTAACAGACAGAGAGACAGACTATCTCATTTATAATATTAGAAAGGATGTTGATACTCAGCTTGTTTATCTCGTGTAAATTAATATGTAATTGAGGAATTCGACCATTTTTTTTTGACCTACCTTATCTACAAGGCTGAGAATTCGACAAGATTTTCCCAATATATTATTTAACGGCTGAGACACATTATTAAATTGGTCATTCTTATATGTGTGACATAAACCCGCTCAGTAAATGTAGTATTGATTTTTAGCATTAGTTTTCAATTGATAGGTAAAAACAAACAAATGTGAAATATAATGTCCATCAATGGAAAAGTAATAATAAAATTATTTTGCTATAATCCGCGATACCCTTTTTATTTTTGCTATAATCCATCAATGGATTTCCACCGGTTCCATCAGTCAGTTTTACTATATAAAAAATATATACGTATTTGAAATTCTGTGCGTTTCAATTCTGATTTTATTCTGCCTGTTTATCCTCACGAATTCAAAAGTATTACATTTAGTCAGTTTTGAGTTGTTTAAAAACTTGATCGATATTTACGATTCATCAAAAATTCCGGGAATTCTGAAATGCGTATATACTCTTAAAGATTCTGCCCATTTGGAGACCACTAGAAAACTTCTTCAATTATATCGACTTCATTATTACAGATGATCAGAGCAGAGGACCCTGGAAAATTATCTACAACAGCAACTGTGAACATAAAAGTTACCGACATTAACGACAATAATCCTAACTTCGATGAAGATTCCTATTTGTTCCATGTCAAAGAGGGTAATTGAACTGAATTTATATTTCATATACTGAAATGAAGAACGTCAATACTTAAGACCCTGTCTTTCGGTAACGCTTTGACGGGTAATTCGCTGGATCAATTTAGATGAAATCTGCTACAATTGACGTTTATATATCAGGCTAAAAGATATCAGTTTTCATTTCGCGAATAAGAAGAAAGCAATATCAAACACAACTCAGGGTATCTTTACTTCATCATCATTCTCCTGCCCTTATCCCACTCTAAGTGGGGTCGGCACAGCATTTATTAAACATGGTGTAACATGATTTGGCTAGGTATTTTACGACCGGCCGCCTGCCTGACGTCAACTTACCTTAGTCGTCTTTACGACACCTCGGTAAGAAATGAGGGTGTTCTATTCTACTCAGCCGGATACCACACGGCGGAACTGAGAATTTACTAACTTATAAAATAAAGTCTCCAAAGCTGTTTGTCTGTATGTAATCGATTTTCTCAAAATCTACTGAACGGATTTAAGTACGGTTCTTACTAAAAGGTAGTGCAATTCCTCCGAAAGGTTTAGGTTAATAGTAGAGAACGGTTTTATGTAGATTGATTTAAAGAGGTTAACAATAATTTTTAGTGGGGGTAGTAACAAACAGGTTTCGATTGTAGTTTAGAGGGTAGGGGATTGGTATAAAAAGCAGTGTAGGGTATCAGAAAGCCAGTCTCATGCCGAGACTGGCTATAAAATGTAAACTCTGAATTTCACGCGGGCGAAGCCGCGCGTATTTCTAGTTTTACTATAAGATTAACGCGCACAAAGTCGCGGGTACCACTACTGCAGGATATAAGGCAGTCAGAACTCCAAAAAAATAGTATGTCAAAATAATATTTCTTTGAAAAATTCATGGACCATATTCCTTATTAAGGAGAGAACAAAGCAGAAGAGAGTAGGCAATATGTGTTCTATCAAATATCTGCAATCAGAGCTCCGGTCATCTTTATGTATTGGGTTTCAGATCTTATTTGTTTAAATTTTAGGTGTATCAGGAGAATTCGTAGGTCAGGTACACGCTACGGATGTAGATGAAGGTGTCAATGCAATGATAACTTACAGTATTCCGTCCCACCTGCCTTTCACCATAGACAATGCAACGGGAATGATAAGCACAAACACCGAGCTGGATTATGAGGATACAAAGGTATTTCTACAATAATTTGTATCTTCTTCTAGCGGAATAAATAAATTTATCTATACTGACATTACTCTAAGGTTGAAGATAGATTAAAAGGCTCAAAGCCCTTCAAATGCTACTACAACAGAACTACCTTGCTATAATCCGCACGGGTTAAGCGAATGCATGCAAAGCTAATGTGTATGAAGCAGGCAAAATTTACGCACCTTACATATGCAGGACAAGTCACCACACGCACCCTAAGGCGCCTCCACCAGCAACAAAGCACACAAGCAGCACACACAACCACCACCACAATCTCGACGATCGTTTCGCTCCGAAACCGAAGCATAATCAGGAGGATAGGCTCCACGACCAAATCGCAATGCGCCGCACCACCCATCCAAGCAGTCTTAAATAGTTCAAACCCCATCACTACCTATAAATTATCCCTTCAAATGTAGTAATAGGTATATATTTCGTTTATAGTTCGATTTGTAATTCCTTTATAAATGTGGCATCATGCTGAGCCGAATGCCTTTTTTATTGCTCCAATATATCGACTGTGAACTGGCAAATTGTCCTATCTTTTTTTCGACAACTTTTCAGGAAGAAGAAAAAAGTTATTGTTAATACATTCGCAATAATTTTTATGTAATAAATAAACAGTTGAGTTTAAATATGTTTATTTATTGATAAATTTTTAAGTAGATAATACATGTTGATATGGTAAATGATGGGCAGTAGTACCCAATGCCGTTAGTAAGTGATTTGGCTTAAAGTTGAGATAGGACATATTACCGGTTCACAGTCGATATACAATATGGCATATTCATTGTTTCTTATTTTTTTTATAGTTCTTGTTAAAATAGAAATTATGTAAAGTCTGTCAGGACGTTGGCGCAGTTCGGTTCGTAGTGAAACTGCCTTTAAAATTCAAAAATTCTAAATTCTAAATATTATTTTTTCAAGTAAACTTGTTTGAATCGTCAATTTTACCGCTTTAGCTCCGCGGGTCCCATTCCCGCCGAGAGCCAACATTTTCTATAAACAATTTGTTGGTTCTCCGAGCCTGGGTGTATATTTGTATGTAATTAAGTATGTATTGTATCAATATTTTTCCCATAGATCTACAGTTTTTGGCGCTAACTCACCAATCCCCAGAATAATAAAAAAATATAATAAAATTAATCCCCCGGATATATTAAATGTTTCCCTGCATCTTTTTAGAAAGCAAATCCAGCAAAATCTTAACTAACTTATTTATTAATTATTTGGTAGTTTAGTCAGTTGTAAATTACATTTAAGTAGTTTTAGGTTACTTTAGCATGTAGTGTTTGCCTTTAATTAGTTTTTCATTTAGACTTAGTTTTGAATTACAATTTATATGACAATTGGGACGTAACGCAGAAATGCGCAAAAAGCTTCCTTTTTTTCATTAAGAAAAAAACCAATATTCAATTTGTTTATCTTCCATGCCACGTGGTATCCGGCTGAGTAGAATAGACCACCGTCATTTCTTACCGAGATGTCGTAAAAGGCGACTAAGGTAAGTTGAGCCATCGTGTCATATCCGGTTGAGTAGAATAGACCAACCTCATTTCTTACCGAGATGTCGTAAAGGGCGGCTAAGGTAAATTGAGCAATCGTGTCGTATCCGGTTGAGTAGAATAGACCACCCTCATTTCTTACCGAGGTGTCGTAATATACGATCAAGGTAACTTGGTCGTAAAATATGTAACCGGATCATGTGACAACATGTTTATAACATGATGAGGATTTTTTTTATCTTCCATGTATAATTTTTCCAGGATTATGCGTTCGTAGTGACGGCAACAGATGGAGCTATCGACAAGCGACTCGGTACTGCCTCGGTAACGGTTCAAGTACAAGATGTGCCAGACGAACCCCCTATATTCGCTCAGACTGTGCATTCCGTCCACGTTCCAGAGAACGCAGCTAACTATCCTGTCGTTAAAGTCCATGTACGTTATAATTACCATTAATTTTTTTAAGGTAAAGTAACGACCTTTTACTATCCCACTGCTGGGCATAGGCTACCACTCTCCGTTTTTGGAGAGAACGATTGAAGCTAAGACCTACCACGCTACTCCAAAGCGGATTGGTAGGTTACACATCCCTACTCACTCTAGAGATATACAGGATTGCTCACGATGTTTTCATTTACCGAAAATCGTGTGATAAATTGCAATTATCAATTAGACACATAAGTTTTAATAGAAAAACTCATTGGTGCCTGCCCGGGGTTTGAACCCATGATTGTTTCTAGAGAGTCGCACGGTCTCAACTCTGGGCTATCACAGCTCGTTACCATTAATTTAATCCTCTTTAATGTACATCGTATGTAAAACAGTTAAATAATAGATTTAATGCATCTGATCGACATTCTAGTGACGCAGCATCCGTAATAAAGAAATCCTTATTAAGGGTTTGAAAAAATGTGAGATAGATAGTACATATATAATATATGATTGTAATCTTTCATCGAACGTATTATTAATGTAATGTTTTATTAAAATCTAATATATTCACTTTAACTGTTTTAGGGTTTTTGTTTATTTTTAAAACGTAAATCTCTAAGTACTAACTAAGTAAAGTAAAAAACAAAAGTAATAATAAAATTATTTTGCTATAATCCGTGATACAGTAAATAGAAAATATATATAGTGCTAAATGTATAGTGGACTATACGTTTTTTTCATACCCGTTACATGCAGGATTCGTAAAAAACATATGCACAAGCCTCCACCACTTCCACCACAATACACAAGCACTACACAAGTTCACTATCACAAACTCAACAATCGTTTCGCCCCGCAACCGAGGCATCATCAGGAGATAGACTCCACGACAAAATCGCAAAGCATTTTGCGATTTTGCTTTTTTTTGCGCTTTGCGATTTTGTCGTGGAGTCTATCTCCTGATGATGCCTCGGTTGCGGGGCGAAACGATTGTTGAGTTTGTGATAGTGAACTTGTGTAGTGCTTGTGTATTGTGGTGGAAGTGGTGGAGGCTTGTACATATGTTTTTTACGAATCCTGCATGTAACGGGTATGAAAAAAACGTATAGTCCACTATACATTTAGCACTATATATATTTTCTATTTACTGTATCGCGGATTATAGCAAAATAATTTTATTATTACTTTTGTATTATGGATCTCCGCAAAGTAACGCCTAATTCTATAAATTAAGTAAAGTAACCCCTGATACTATTCCACTGCTTGGCTTTGGCCTCCTCTAAGGATTGGAGCTAAGACCTACCACGCTGCTTCAATGCGGATTGGTAGGTTACACATATCCCTAGAATTCTCTAAAGATATGCAAGTTTCCTCACAATGTTTTTCCTTCATCTAAAACGATAAATTGCAAATTTCAATTAGATAAATAAGTTTTATTAGAAAAACTTTGGTCCTTGAACCGTCTCTAGAGATAATCGTCGATCGTTCTGATAGAGAGAATGATCTCTAGAGAGTCGCATGGTTTCACCGCAATCAAATCAAAAAAATCAAATAAGTTGGTAAACGTTGACTTTAAAATAACATCTATAGGAAAAGCGAGATCTTTAATATGGTTATATGCCAATGATGGAATTTTTCCAGTCTAGTCTAAAAATTTCGAAAAAAAAGAAAATAAAAATATTTATACTAGTGGTTATTGACTACTGGATAATTCTTGACTTGGAAAAATATTTGAGTAAATTGTTCTAAATAATTTAATTTTTGAAGATTAAGATCTCGTTGAAGCTAAAATTCCTTTTCTATATAAGGATAAGTTCCTAAATTTAAATTTGCAGGCTGATGACCCAGATACAACGCCCGAAATCACGTATACAATACTAAAGGGAGATACTGATTTATTCTCTATAGACCGCAAGTCAGGGTTAATACGAACATTGCAAGCGTTAGATAGGGAAGGAGACGCCCGGCACGAGTTGATTGTTGGCACTGAAGAAAACAATCAGCAGGGCAACGGAGCTACAACAACTGTTGAAGTTCTTGTTGATGTAAGTACTAAACAGTCTATATCTATTATTAGAAATGTCAGGAATTTCACTTAATATCTCAGCCTTCTCACAAAGTCAACAAAGACTAACATACAGCTACAACATATGTAACAGGCCTAACATGTATTAACAGGTTAAGTTTCGTATAATTTGGAATTATTGTGCCAGGACGATTCTACGACCTTACACGATTCTACCACTAGGGCGGAACGCTACTATCCACTGAGAATCCAGTATATTTTAAATAACGTAATTTTTGTACATAAAAATATAAACAATTATAAAACGATAGGTGATGTATATAATAGACAAAGTAGGAACCGACATAAGCTTGCGACTCCTGCTTTGCGCCTAGCAAAAGTACGTAAATCGTTTGTGGGTTTGGGTATAAGATTCTATAATAAAATTCCGAAATCAATTTTGGTCATGCCATTACAGCAGTTTAAAAACATTGTTAAAAAGAGGCTGATACAGAAAGCCTACTATACTGTTGAAGATTACTTAGATGATAGGGATGTGTGGATATAGGTGCACTTCTACCCTGTACAAGACAGTAATAAATAAATGTAACTAGTTCTAAGATTTATATTTTAAAAAGAGCAACCGCCGAGTTTCTTGCTGGCTCTTCTCGGCAGGAACAGCTTTCCGAACCAGCAGTAAAGTTGATGATTCAAAAGCACTTGTTTACAAGTTTACTTGAATAAAGAATATTTTGATTTGATTTGATTTGAGAAGAACTGGCAAGAAACTCAGTTAATATTCGCGATAACTCTTATCGCGAATATTAACTATTCGAGGTTAGATTTTATTAACACGGAACGTAATGTGGGTAGGTGCGGATCTCTCCGAACAACGTCAAACACCACTATAGTAATCACTCGAATATGAGGGTAGATTCTTATAACAATTAACACTTAATTTAGGTACTCGCGGATATACCTAACCAACATTCAAACGACACAGTAATAATTACACCTCCTTGTTTAACGAAGGCAGGTAACACGATCTACAATAATCGTACAAGTTTCGTTTACAACGAGACTGACTTCAATACGGCGGACTCCATCTTTTATAACTAATTTTCCCTCCAAAGGAAAGTCCCTTCCTTGGTATCGGTCACGATTATAGTGTTGCCAACTTTCATTCCTAACACTATACATATTATAAAACAAAGTCCTCAAAACTGTCTGTTTGCATGTGATCAATTTTCTCAAAATCTACTGAACGGATTTTTTGTAAGGTTTTTACCAAAGGGTAGTGTAATTCCTTCGAAAGGTTTAAGCTTATATATAGCATATTACAGTTTTATGCTAATTACGTTAAAGCTCGTAATAGAAAATACTCGCCCATTGGGACCTTTTGTGGCGTGCGCTACGTAAACCAACAGAGATACACGAAAGTAATGTACTAGAGAATTGTAGATTACTGAAATTCTACGAAAAAGTCCACGACAGTATGTCTCTATCTTTTATGCTTGACTCACAATAACTACTTTTATGTTCAAAATTTCAATTGTATACACTACATTTCCACGCGGGCGAAGCCTCAGGCACAGCTAGTGATTTATAAACATTAATTTGCCTTCATCAGAAGCTTAAATCCTTACAATAAAGAATTTGGGCAAGTTTGGGCTTTTTATGCTTATACATTCATCGCATTATAAATTCATACATTCTTAGGGAATATATATATTTTTTATTTTATTATTCTTTATTGCACAATTAAAATAAAAGTACAAAAGGCGGACTTAACACTAAATTAAGTGTTTTCTACCAGTCAACCTTAGGGTTATACGGAAAATTTAAATAGGTGCAATAAACAAACAAACAGAAGAAGAATGTGACGATAGGCGTATTTACAGAAATGAAATAAAATAAGGTGTAACGACACGCCTTAAGCAATGATAAATAAATAAAAATAAAATAATACATGACTATATGTGATGGGGAATTATAAAATTGGAAGTTTACCAAATAATACATAAGATAAGAGAAAAGATGATATACTAAACAATAAAAGCGGTATAAAAATACACATAGCAATTTAAATTTTGAACTTTGAACTTTTTCCAAACCAAAGATTGGTTTGGAAAGCCTACATATTACAGATATAGTTTCCAATTCAATTCTAAGAAGTGTAAATACGAAAGAATTATCTTAGCTAAGTGAACAATAAATGTTTTATTCATATATATATTTTTTAAAGGAAATAAAAAATTTGATTTTTTAAGATATAGTACAACGCAAAGGATAACTTATTTGAATTCTTATATTTCAGGATAAAAATGATAACGAACCCATCTTCACCTCAGCCGTACGGCCTGTAACAATAGAAGATACATCTTCTATTGGCAGTTTGGTAGAAACCGTCATAGCAACGGACGAAGACGCTACGGCACCTAATAACCGTATTAGATACGCGCTCGCCGGAAGGGGAAAAGCATCTAAATACTTCCACGTTGAACCAGACACGGGCGCTATAAAAGTCAGAGACGATCTTAGAAAAGAAACTGACAGCGAATATACTGTAAGTTTAATTAATGTAATAATTTGAAAATCACTTAACTTATGATGGAATCAATAACTATACATTATTATTAAAAATTTAGGCACGGAATAGGCCTAAGAATTGTCTACTTTTCGCGTTATTCAATATAAATTTACCTCATAGCTAATTTTTATATTAATTTCGACAATTTCTTTGTTTTTTTAATCGATTGTGTTGTTTAATTGTCCGAAATAAAGTTCTGAGTCCTTTGCAGTCCTTTGAAAATATAATATTAATATTTTCGCAATAATAAAGTACAGTAGAGTTTAAGAGGAATTAAATTTACTAGGCATGCCTAGAAGGTGTTCTAGCAAAATTTGCGCGGTTCTATCGTGATTCAGCATACATTTAATAGGAAAATGGAATATTCTAGAAAACATTATATTTATTATTTTTACTAGTTAGAATGATCTAGATAAATCTATAGTAGAATTCCTGGGTAACACGGTTATATATTCAATAGTTATATAAAGAACAACCGCCGAGTTTTTTGCTGACTCTTCTCGGTAGAAACAGCTTTCCGAACCAGCAGTAGATATTGGCGATTCAAAAGCACCTGTTTACAAGTTTACTTGAATAAAGAATATTTTGAATTGAATTGAATTGAATATGCACAATACAATAATAGGTCTTGTTGCACTTACAGGTAGATATACAAGCATACGATCAAGGCGATCCCGTGATGTCCTCAGTAATGAGCCTCACTGTATATGTGAGTCATTCAGCAACGGTACCTCCTGATGTAAGTATAGTAACAAAATTACTTACTACTCAAATTATTTGAGCCTGGGTGTGTATTTGTATTTAAGTATGTATTTAAACTTATATATGTAGTATATCTACCAGTTGTCCGTCACCCATAACAGAAGTATTAAGTAACTTGCTTTGGGACGGACGACCGTGCCTGTTAATGTCCCATATATTTATTTATTATTATTATTATTATAGTTTTCTGGACAGATTTTGTTTTAGATTATTATGATTTCTAACTGTCTAAGAGTATTCGATATTCGACTGAAGGTGGCTATATTATTAACTTTATCTACTCTGATACTATAATACAAAGATTACAAAACTGAAAACAAAATTCTTATGACAAACATTACGTACAGAACAAAAATAAAAAATTAAAAAGTTTCATTACGATACAGGGTTTGTATGGACACCTGTATCATAATGTAACTTTTTAATCATAACGATAATGGGTGGAATAGTCCAGAATTGGAGCTGACCACCCGCCCTGTACCGACAGGCGTCCCCTACCTTAGATTAGATTAGATCATAACGATACACCTATACAACTTCCAGCTGGACAAAGGAGGTTGAACCTCTACCTTAAAAAAAAAGGTTTGAATGAATGGGTCCGCGGCGACGCAACACGCATGCGCAATCGATGTTTGCGCGCCAATATATGACATTTAAAAAATCTTTTCAATATTTAAACGAAGTTTAGTTTTGTTTGTAAAAAAATAAGTTTTTGTGTAAAAACATGTCTGAGAGCGGGGATAGTGGTAATTGTACACCAGATATTCTGAAAGCTGCGTCAAACATGACCGTGAACATGTTGCTGACGAAATCTAGGAGCAACTATATTAAATGTTACCACGAGTTCATTGAATGGAAACGTACGTTTTACGTATTATAGTATGAGAGTAGATAAAGTAGTGTATGATACTGTACATAACTTGGTCTTATAACCCTTATTATGCAACAGTATCATAAACTACTATTAAGGAGCATATCGCGGTCGAATTTTTATTGTTGATTTTCCACATATTGGTAAACTTGTTTGAGATGTACACAAGCAACTTACTTTTTATTATAAGCCGGAGTTTTAGAATGCTAGGTTGCTTCCCATTAAAACATCTTCAATGATTACTTTTGGGATTTCTAGGGAGACTTAAAGATTTCAAACAAAACGAAGTGCGTACACATGCGTACACTGCGTACACATAACTGTTTTTTTTTTTTCAGAAAATGTTATGGCCAATGTTAACTAACTAGTCCGTTACGTACTTTATAATTGTATCACGAGTTGCATTTGAAAATCAACGCTACAGTGTACATTGGGTTGATAACGTAGCGGAATTATTTTCGGCTAATTTAAACCATATAATTAAAGATGTAAATGTAGGTTAAAGAACCTTTAATTACAAATGGAAGTTTAACTAAAATGTATATATGCTGAATAAATGGGATATGATACCATTATCATTTAATACTAAAAAACCGACTGGTTATTTATTAAATAGTTACTTAATATTCTTTTTTTAATCATAGGTAAGGCTCGGATTTCCGGAGACAGTCTACACGGAGCATGTAGCGGAGAACTCTCCTAATGGCACGATTGTTAGAACATTGCCTATTTGGAACAAGAACAAACATTCACGGGACACGCCTCTTAAATGCCTACTCACAAATTCAACACAAAAAGGTAAAACTCAATTAATTTTTTAAAGTTGTATTCGCATTTGAAAAGTTATATTGACCTGGCTATACTTTATGCCCAAGAAAGTAGCATGGAGACTATTATGCAATAATTTTAATAACATATTTAATAATTAGGATTTCTTTTTGGGATTTTTAGATAACTATATACAACAATTACTCGACTGTACTGTGAGTCCAAATCCTAATATTTGTTGATAATGTTATGTAGTAAATATATGTATATATTTAGTTTCTTACTCTACTTTTTCACTGTTTATGTATTAGTTATAAGTGGAAACTTATTCTGGTATGCGTATTAGTAATAACTTACTATGTTTACGTTCAATTTGTTTTTTTTTATTTCAATAAATTGTGAATTCAAAACCGTAAAACTGTAACCAGTGATAAATTTCGCGGACCGTAGTTCCCTTATTCTAAATCTTTAATTCTGAAATTAAAAATAAAAGTTGACATTACTTTACCATAGTACAACAATAATGGTAGAAAAAAATTGCCATTGTCACATTGTCCATCACGTAGTATACGTAGTAAGTAGAAAAGATGAGCGTTGAGATCTTAAGGTAAATTTTTTCCCTGGTTTTGTTTACCACTGCCGAGAAACGCCTAACTGTGGCCAAACTCGTCACAGGACAGAGGTGACGGCTTCCGCTATTTGATATGTCGGGACGGCCAAGATTAGATAAAACAAACACGACCTCACTTTCAACTTTATGATAGGTGTTCTAGCTACAAAGCTACAAAATTCGACTACTCAGAGAACTGATCCCTCCCAAGTAATCAAGAATGGAAGGGAGCAACAACGGCCCTTCGCGGTATTAAAATGAATTATCGCGTCCTCGCATCGAGCCGAACGACTTACCTCGCATGTTTAAAATGGAATTTGAGGATAATGGTTGCGCCAACTCCTCGTCTTTTGCTGCACGCACCGTGTTCTTGAACTGTGTGTAGTTTCGAGCTGTAATTATGGTACTCAAATGCCTATTACGTAAACCATCAGCAAATACTTCTTTGTTCTGACACTTGTTTTCCCATTTTTTATTTATTCTGGATAGTATTTTTCTTATATTTCGAATGTAAATATTTAATTTCTTATTAATTCTCGTCCGTGTGCGTCGTTACGCCGCTCCAATTGCATCTTTTCTTTCGCGCGGACGCTACTGGCATAGGGTCGCCATGTAGTGTGTCATGTTACAGTTGCAAATGCGCTGGGATATGTAAATGATAAACGACTATCCATGGCCAAGCTTTATTACTCCTTTTCTTACCCTAACACATTCTATTATATACCACTACATGACGAATAGTATCTATACAAGTACTAGGTACCATGACAAGCTTTATACAATAACACTATATGCAGAATACTACGAACCCATATAAAATAGTCCACATATAATAATCCTAACAGCTACGTCCACCATCGTTCTTAAAGTGCTGGAATGGCGATCTCTTACCGGTAAATGTAGTGTTGGTAGACCCTAACGAGGTTTACTGACGAACTGACGACGTTAAAATGCGAGAAGCCGCTGAATCCAAGCGGCACAAGGTCGTTGGGCGTGGAGATCCCTTAAGAAGACCCATGTCCAGCAGTGGACCATCTCTTGAAAGAGAAGAAGCAATTCATTTTACAAAATAATTATATCATCTTTAGTACTTTAACTTTGTCTCAGCTGCAGCCACATATGCACCGAAATCTAATGTTAAAAAATATCGTTTTTTTTAATTAAAATGACGAAGTTGTCTTATTATTTGCAGGCGTATTTTACGTAAAACTCACCGAAGACAGAGACTGCGCAATTCACCTTAACGCGTCAATAGATTATGAAAAGTTAACGGAATACTCTCTCGAGGTTCAACTAGAGTCCATTCACGGTTTAATAAGCCCTGAAAGCAGTAAGGCTGTGATAAAAGTACACGTGACCGATGTAAACGATAACGCACCTGTTTTTATATTTCCTGAGCAATCAACAATTGTTGGTGCTAAGGGAAAATATTTTGCCATCGCAACTAAGGATATGCCTTTAGGAGCTAATGTATTGCAAGTGAAGGTAATTGACCAATAAAAAAAGCACTTCTTGTCCTTTTCTTTCTGTTCAAAGGTTGAGTAAGATCCCTTTTAGGGATCCGCCTTTGTACATGTGCTATTTTTTTTTCTTTCTTTTCTATATTATTATGTTTGTACAACAAAGAAATAAATAAAGAAGCATTTTATAGCTATTTGGATATATAATTATGTCATTTTGTGAACAAATGATTTCCATACTGAACATACGTCTTATATTCGCCATCTATATCTATATCTACTATTATCTATATGTATTATGTTAATACAATTATTCATAGCGCTCAAATGGTTGTATGTCCTTAAATAAATTCCCACAGCCTTGTCGGCTTATCGCTATAATGCAAGACTGAAATCGTCGTCGAAGCCGCTGGTCGTATACATTTATATCCTCATTGATTACGCTAAAAGTAGCTAATAGTGTGTTAATAAGAAGAATTTATATAATACTAGCTGACCGGGTTGTTTTGCCATATAAATTATTTATAGGGAGTTTCTAATGTACATTAGGTATATATATATATATATTTATTTATTCCATAGAACTACCAACAGACTTACACATGTAATTTAAGTAATACGGATCTATGTTACAGCGTTGTTAGTAACATATGAGTCTAATTAGAGGCAGTCACAGCGTGCTTAATAGGTTATAAACGCACAATAACTATTATAATTAAAAATAAAAAAGTAAAAATAAGAAGGAAAAGCAAAATTTAAATGAAATATGAAAGGAGGGTGCCAGAATTGGGCCTAATTGTTACAAAAACCCCACATATATCAGAAAATTCTTAGTTTTTTCCTGTTTAAATATCATTATAAATATTATAAACTTTCAATGGGAATATGTTAGAAAACTTACCTAATAATGATATTTATAATGGTGTTAAAGTAGTTAATGCGATATACACTAAACAGAACGTATCATTGTAAACTTATTATATTTTTAATTGCCTAAACTGCGCTGAATTCCAGCATTTTAGTATAAATAGACCAAAAAAAATTATAAAGATTCCTTAATTACGTTTTCGTAAACATAATCATTTAAAATATTTTTGTTAAAAAAATATATTAGCTTCATTTTATTAAACAATAATTACTTTCCACTTTCCAGATATTAAAATTGGTGTTTAGAATAAAATATTTAGGATAATCTCTATGGGATCAAATTAAAAAATATTGCAATATATGTCAATTATTAATCATCTCTTAGTACATGTTGCTACAGACAAATGAAATATACGTTGCGCTTATGAATGTGATTTCTCGAAGTGTTTGTTTTTCTGACGACAAACAAAATGATTTATCAACTTTACTTCAATGATGATAGCTTATTGTTATATTTTTATCAAATTCTATCGCTTTTATTATGTTCTTATGGTATTTAGCATGTCCTTGTAGTTGTGCATAACCTCAGATTATAACTCTTATTTTATAGTTCCGCCATAGAAATTAAATAAAATAATAATTGATCGTGAAATAGCAAATATTTTTCTATCTTACAACGCAAAAATTAATACTGTAACGCCTGGGGCCAAAGATGTATGAAATTCTGGCGCTCTCCTTTAACAATCTTAGGGATGATAATCTGTCCATTCTCTTTGCAAAGTTTTATATAATTGTTTTTTGAAAAGGTCTTATTTATCACTTATATCTATTAATGTGTTCTTATTGACAAATTCATTCAATTACCTGCACAGCCTGGGTATCAAAGAGTAATGTCCTAAGTTTGTTTTGTACTTTTTATGGGTAAGTAAGTGTATGGGATGTCGTGGCAAGCGAGAGGGAATCTTAAAGAGTACATATTTTATTTTATATATTTTTAAGTTAGACGGGACGGAAGGATAAACAACCCTTATCACTTAAGAGTGTGAAAAATACATAAAAGCCGATTCTCAGACCTACAAAAAATAAAATTTCATAAATATCGGTCAAGCTGTTCGACACAAGAATTTTATATATAATATATCCTCCTGGAGCTATTTGTCGTTGGCGAATATTAATGAATAGAGTACGAGAGTAATAATAAAAATTTTACTATAATCCGCGATACGGAATATAGCAATTTTTATTATGCTTTCGTATTATGGATCTTAGAGTACGATTATATCTCTTTAATTTCAGGCGAAAGACAAAGATAGCGGTTATTTCGGCAAAATCGAATATCGCAAAAACGCATGGACGGATGCTGCGTACGAATATTTCACGCTCGACGAAGATACCGGTGTGATAAGTAATATAAAGACTTTCGAGAATGTTCCGAAAGAAGTTCTTCCATTCAAGTTCAACGTGATGGCCAGGGATAATCCAAGGGGTGAAGATTATAAAACCGCCAGAGCTTCTATTGTGGTGAGTATAAAAACTTCGTGAGTATAAATGCTTCGTCCGCGTGGAAATCATTGTATTTAATTGAAATTATGAACATAAAAGTAGTTAATGTGAGTTAATCATAAAAGACAGAGACGCACGTCTCTGTTCCAGACTTTTTCCTATTTTAAAAGTGGTTATTGTAAGTTAATCATAATAGACAGAGACATGCTCTCGCGGACTTTTTTGTAGTATTTTTTTAGATCTACAATTCTCTAGTAGACTAATTTAGTGTATCGCTCAGTAGGCGAGTTTTTTACAGCTGCACGACCTCCTCAACACAATTGATATACCGTGATGCACTATTTGCCTAAATCTTCCGGAGAAATTGCAGTACCTTTTAGTAAAAACTAGAAATCGGTTTAGTAGATTTTGAGAAAATCGATCACATACAGACATAGACATACATGGACAATACTATATATTACAGCTTTTGTAATAAGTATAGATTGTCCATGAATTCGTTGATTCCTTGCTACAAGCTCGGTAAACTAAGTAACTTGGGCCACCATGCCACCTTGAACAGTATATATTCAAATTCAAATACAAAATATTCTTTATTCAAGTAAACTTGTAAACAAGTGCTTTTGAATCGTCAACATCTACTGCTAGTTCAGAAACCTGTTCCTACCGAGAAGAACCAGCAAGAAACTCGGCGGTTGCTCTTTTCAAACAATAATTCTTATTACTAGTTACATATAGTTATTAATCTCTTGTACAGGTAAGAGAAGCTATATCCACGCATTCTTATCGTCTAGGTAATCTTCAATAGTAAAATAGGCTTTCTGAATGAGCCTTTTTAAATACTATTTTTAAATTGCTGTAATGGTAAATTTAATGTAGACTGCGGAATTTTATTATACAATCTTATACCCATTAACATTGCGACTATTAGTTTTCAGAAGAATTTGTAAACTATTTAACTTCAAATTTAACTTCCATACTTTTAGACAAAATTTAATCAAAACATAAAAAATAAAGTAATAAGTGCATAATAATTAAGTTAACTTAACTATTATTCACTGTCAATAATATTATCGTTAGTATATACACATCTTTTATTTTATAACATGATCATATTATGTAAGCGTCCTAATCGCATGTTGTAGTAACCTATTATTAAAATTACATTTAATTAAATAGTTTGTACAGTATTTAATAGTATTAATGCGAGTTTTGTTGGTTATCATTAATAAATCAAAATAAAATAAAATCGAAAATAAGACGAACTTTATTTTTGATATATTTCTTGTAGATAAATCTATTGCAAAAAGACAATCAATTGATAATTGAAGTCGCGGATTTGAATGTTAATGAAATGTCACCTGCGAAAGCACGTAGCGTCCTATCTTCGATAGAGGAGAAAACAGGTCTAGTAGCTGGTTTAGAGAAATTGACCTCAAGGTTATATTTGGGAGATAACGGGACTCTCGAGAGTGACTCTAAAGGCACGGACGTCTGGTTGTACTTACTCGATCCTAATACTGGAGAGATTTTGACTCGGGAATCGCAACCTGTGAAAACGTAAGTAATTTTATTGTGTTAAGCTGTTTTCAAAATTTAAAATTAGCTTATTACGTTACTTTCTTATGAGAACTTATAAAAATGTATCGTAAATTCTGAATTATATACTAATACTAGTTGTTCCGGTATAGAAATCAGAATATCACAAAGTTATTAATAACTTCTCTCGCGGCAATTCTAGGATAAAAAATATCCTATATGTCAGTCCACAACCTCTTCTATCTTCAATTGAAGGTATCATCAAAATAGTTAAGCCGTTCCGGAGATTGTACTTTTAAAACAAAACTTCCTTTAGAATTGCGCTTTTCTTGCAACTTTTAGTAAACACCGTACAAACATCCGATTAGTACATTTAGAGACAATCGATCACAGACAGAGAAAGATTTTGGGGACTTTGTTTAATAATACGGTTAATTATAGATTATGAATGCATAAGTCTTTCTATCTGTTTAATGCGCAGCTAATCGGCTGGACCAATATTGATGATTATGAGCACAGTTAACGAACGGGATGACCGGGTTAAAAAAAACTTATTTTTCTTTCGGGAACAGGGAAAAAATTCCTGTGATTGATCGTACTTATAGTATCTTGCATTAAATAATGCACATCGACGTTTAAGAACAACCGGTTACGGTTCGAAAGATGAAACCCTTGCACGGTCGCAATGTTTATAAATATTTTGTAACCTAATATACCTACTTTTCTGAAATGCTTCATTTGAGATAACCGACTCTATTAAAGTTTACAACTATTATTTTAGTTGTAACAGCTCTTAATAAATACCAGACTGTAAATGTTTCATACGACAGAGACAATGCTCTTCGGCGCCGAATCTAACCGATTCTCTCTCTCTAAGCCTCGATGTGCATTATTTATTGACGGGCACTGTAACGCTTAAGGCTTGGCGCGAACGAACTCAAAAGTACAACAACGTATAGTACCCGGCATTAAATAATGCACATAGATGTTTACATCGAAGCAACCGGCCAGTTCAGTTTCGTAGAGCGCTGTCACTGTCACTCAGTTAGTATGTGACGTTTCACACGGGTTCGTCAGTCTGTGCGAGAGACAATGCTCTATGAAGCAGAACTAGCCGATTTTTCTCTCTCTAAGTCTTGGTGTGCGTTATTTATTGCCGGTACTATATAAAGTTAATGATATATTTCTTAAACAGAGCTGTAGAAAACGGTGTAGCGGTTAGGGCTCCCCTGATGCCAGCAGAACAGCCTCGAAGGCCGCAGATAGCGGCTGCCCCACTGGCCACAGCCCTACCTGCAGCTCTTCTCGCTTTGGCAGCACTTGTTCTGGTCGCTGCAACAGCTGCTACCATCTATATATGTGCGTCTTGGAACAGGTATTACAAAGTTTTACCCATTTTATTCACATAAAAATGATATCTTTTTGATCTAATAATTTATATATATTTATGCGATGTGACATGTGATTCATAATACCTAAGACATAGAATTCAAATTCGCATGCTATGACTATGAAACTTTCATTTGTTTACAAATTGTGTTACGACAAAATAGAACTTTCTGGATCGAGGTAGTTACGTCATCCGCCTAAGTAACCACCCGCAACAATGATGCAAACCATTAATCAATGGCGAAATCAGGAGGATATTTAAATAGCACGTTAGTAATAAAACATATACTTAAGATGACATTTTACGTCCGAAAAATATATTTTTCAAGGTATTAAAATCATAAATTAAAATGTTACGAGCAATATAACAGAACTAACTACTTTTCTATAATCCGCACGGGTTAAGTGAATGCATGCGAAGCCAATGTGTATGAAGCAGGCAAAATCTACGTTTGGCATTACGATTTTTGTCGTGGAGCCTATCCTCCTGATGATGCTTCGGTTTCGGGGCGAAACGATCGTCGAGATTGTGGTGGTGGGTGTGTGTGCTGCTTTTGTGTGTGTTGTTGCTGGTGAATTGCGCCTTGGGATGCATGTGGTGGCTTGTCCTGCATATATAAGGTGCGTAGATTTTGCCTGCTTCATACACATTGGCTTTGCATGCATTCACTTAACCCGTGCGGATTATAGCAAAGTAGTTAGTTCTGTTATATTGCTTGTAACATAGAATTCCGCAGAGTAACGCCTGCTTCTATAAATCATTTAAAATGTTACGATTTCCGCTGATTATGAATACTCCACTCGGAGGGGTTAGCAACACGGTAGTCCATTTAGAATAAATACGGAGCCGCGACTCCTGACCGTCATTCAGTTAGTTTCCTTCGCAAGGATGACGCCTTCACTCTCTAAGCTTCAATCAAATTAGTGATGTTCTAAAAATTTTGTACTTTGCAAAATATTAAAAATAGTGATAAAAGAAATCCACGACGTTTTCATTCACTCCAACACCGGTCACGAAATATTCATGAAGAAAATTGTAATATCAAAAAGGCAAGATCAAACTTTAAAACTAGGTAATTACTATGTTAGTGGCTTTATTCAGCGCTTAAGGCGTTCAGAATTGACGGCGAATAAAAAAGTGATAGATTTGTTATAAAATTTTGCAAGGCGCTTTTCTGAGCGACAACAGTTTATTATGTATATTATATACATGAGGATATAGGCCACTGAGGATGGGTAAGATAATATTCCCATATTTTTGCAATTGTTTAAATCGTGTAGGTACAAGAAGCACAAGGAGCAAGCGTTACAACAATATGGGACACTCAGTATGAGTATGGCGCCGCCCAGACCACCTTCTGGTTACGAATCAAGTGAAGACGAACCAGCTCCAAGATACGAAACGCAAGTATGTCCTATTATAATAAAACTAGCTGATTTCTGAAATAACGTTCTTGATCTTTATTAAAATATAAGTGTTATTCGAATCTAGAGTGTCTTCGTAATTTCCATTACGCTCCGTAGTCTGTACACAGTTCTCCGTTTATGTGTTATTCGTTTCTTTTTTTCGAACTGGCTGTATATTGCTAGTCCTAACGTCTCTTAGAGCGTTACCGGGCGGGACGGACGAGCGCAGAAGCATCGTCGAGGTCACAAAATGGAGAAAGTAGAGCGAGAGTGAAGAATTTTTATTTGTCACAACAGAAATGATTTTTACTGCCATTGTTATCTTTCATTTATTTTACGCTTTTTTTTCTCTCTCTTTTCAGTTTATTTTTCTCCATTTATTTTGTCCATTTATTTGTTGAGTGTATTTGCTAATCCGTGGTTATTTTCAAAAGATCCTCTCTTTCAAAGGGTTGTCTGGAAGAGATCACAATAATGTGATAAGACCGCCATTTGCACATTTAATTGTAACTATTGTATGTACTTTCTCTATGTATTTTTATGTGCAATAAAGTTATTCTTCATCTTCTTCCTCATAATTTCATATAATTTTTTTCCTAGGTCCTAAATATGGCTGTGGATGATGCGGATTTGCAACTTGATTTTAGTCCCAACAACCATGCATTCAATATACACAGCGTCCAGTACTTATCCAAAGATAACGGTAAGAATAAACATTTAATACCACCACATTCCACTAAAGTGTTAATTAAAATAAGTCATACTCTAGATTATTATAGATGTACATAGATAGCAAAGAATAACAATAAAAATATATAAATAACAAAGTTTAGGAATTAAATAAAAAAAAGATATGCAAAAAAGTAACACGTCATAAGCGAACCGAGTTTAAAAGGATACAATACGTTTCTACCCTACGTTCCCTAATTTTGAGTAATATTTTTTATTAACACTTTGGTTATTTGGTTATCAATATTAAATATTAAATTGTAATTCAAACTTGTTTTTAAAGTTAAAGGTTAAACAAGTTCATTGACAAAAAAAATATTACTAATATAATTTTTTGTCTTGTGTTTTAAAATAAAAAAAGAACAGCCTGCTAGTGCACCGTTGCTATAAATTTTAACTTCTTTTAATGAAGGTTCTGAAGGCCAAGTTCAGTTTTTCGAATTGCCTTCTTAGTGATTTTACTATTAATAGCATAATTAGCAGCTCCAAATAACATTTTCTATTTAATATTTCTAATGATTTTAAATATCAATTGAGAAAAAATAGATGCCCAGAACCAGAACTCCATCCTGGATTATTCTTCTTCTTAAAGCTTTAGGGTCTTATTCATAAAAAGTTATGACACGTTTATAGACTCGCTATAGTACGTTTTACAAAAAGTGTTATTCATAAACGCATTTTAGCACTAAACCATTCTATAAGTCTACTATAACTTTATAGAGCCGATAACCCTACTATATCAGTGCTATAAGGTAAAAGATGGCCGACTTTCCTACAGCTGATTATTATGAAAACGACATTTGACGAATGTACGGATTGAAATTCAAGTGGGTCAATGTGCGTCTGTTCTATCTATCGGTCTCGTGTTAGTGTCAATTGAAAAAAAATTTAAACAATAATAAAATTACGTGTACTGACTACTGACGATACTGTGTGACCCGTGTCGTAGACAATAAAATATTTTTTAGTCCATAATAATGTCTATGGTTACACTTTATCGGTGTGTTGACGCATATTATCTGTGGGGAATTGGGTATGATCGGGCACTTGGTCGCCTGATTTCCTTATAATGGCAACATTCGGGGTTATAAACGCATTTTAGTTATAGATCAGTTATAGAAGGTTTATGAATAAACAATTTTATGGAACGTTTTATAAGCTTATAGAGCATTTTAACTAAAGAGTGTCTAAAACCTTCTATAAGCTATTTTTATGAATAAGGCCGTTAGTTTTAATATTGTTTGTAATTTTCTTAACCAGTAGGTAGTTATTAGAAAATATTAAACCTTTTTTAGGTGAAAGAAGTCCGACGCTGTCGGAAACCGCAACGACAGCGCGTGCATCAAGCGTCAACGAAAACGGTGGTACTCTAAACAAAGTCCATAACCATAATTTCGACAGTCTCGCCAACAACACGTCGTCCATTGCGCGGAACACACAGACACTCAACAGAAGAGTTCCAAACAATCACGCATTGAACAACGCGCTCGGGACTTTGCCGAGAGTTAACAATAACGTTGGCGGCGGGTTACTGGCCGCGACATTAGGTAGAAAGATAAATTCCGGGAACCATAAGAAGAAAGCGACCCAGCCCATAATGGCGTATGACGAAATCCCGGGATTGCAAAGGTAAGTTTAAGAAAATACTTTTATATCAAAAATCTAGAAATTACTTAGGAATAAAATGTATTTTATTTGTATGTGACTTAACTGGAGTTAACTGTTCTAACCGTTTAAGCTGTGATAGCCTTCGAAGTGGTCACGGATACAGATTTGGGTAGGTACTAATGAAACTTTACGCTTTTTGGTGAATGAGTGGAAATTGTGTGGAACGTTTTGAGGAAACCTGCATATCTTTAGAACAACGTTGCTCTTTATATGCAGATTTCAGTGTTAAGGTCACTCAGGAGTTCGTCGCGAAAGTGACGTGCTTTTTGATAACATTCAAGGAAGTAACATAAAGTAAATATTTTTTATACTAATTGTCACTTTTATTACATATAATCCGTTTACAGAATTCATTAAAAACTTACTGTCGCAACACATCAGGGGTTCCACAATAAAAGTGACTAAGGAATTAACTTAATTAAAAGATTAAGAAATGCTGCTCTAGAGATTTCATAATATATGTATAACCTATCAGCATTGGAATAGCGTAGTCTTCCAAAAATGCAGAGAAGCGGCCTCTGTCCTAATTAAACTGATGCAAACGCTAAATGAAAGTTTAAAATGGCAAAATCTTTGTAAAAGTATGAAACTTTTGTTTAATGAAAACTAAGCAAAATACTTTAAAAAAAAAAGAGTTTGTCTATGGAAGCATACAATATCACTAAACTAAATAGTTGGAGAGTTAATTCATAAACTGCTTGACTTTATGAATTTTTATTTCGATTAGTGGCTATCTGGTGTATTTTTGTAAGGATGACTATCAAGAACTTAGTTCTCGAGAAAATAGGTTTTTATTTGCAATTTTTTTCATTATTCATGCCCCATTTTCACTCTCAGGTCGTCAGATAATGACAACGTCATATTCGGGAAGCGTAACTTCACCGGATTCTCGTATGAACAATCTCCCGTAGAAACTACAACAGAACTGTAGTTTCTTACTAATAGTGTGAACTGAATCAAATGTAAAGTGTTTAGTGAATCTCAGTCTTATAGGACTCATGTGTTCAACGAAATGTGTATTAATAATTTACGACTGAAATAAATGCTTCAAAATATAGATGTAACGTGAAGTTAGACAATGTACCTATGTAGATATAACCTTAGTCTTAGCATAATATCAAGCTACAAATTTAAAGCAAAATAAAGGAATATGTGATTTGCAATTCTAAGCTGGGTAAAATTTGAATATAGTTAAAGTCAGTGTTATATTGTCTAACGCCTGAGCCGAGACAAAACTTGTTTTGATCTGAAATTAAATACAATTAGTTTTACAAATCGTTTTAGGTTGTCTATATTTATTAAAAGACAAATATAAAATATATTTGTTAGGGAAAATAAACCATAAAGATTTCTATAGTCTATCGACAGAGCAAGGACGCGAAGCATTGACAATTTCCTATATCTGGGATTGTTAATGTGTCCGTTCTTTTACGTATACTACCACGCATACATACGACCATGAATCTTCTACGTGACATCAGTGAATGAAATTATAGAATAGAACAGTAAAGAAAACTATCAGAGTTGCACAACTTGTATAAAAATACTTATGACAATTATAAATGAAATCAAAGTATAGTACCCGGCAACAAATAATGCACATCGAGGCTTAGAAAAGATAATCGGCCAGATTTTGCTACATTAAGCATTGTCTCTGTCGCACAGACTGACGAACCCGTTTGAAAGGTCACATACTGAGTGACAGTGACAGCGCTCTACGAAACCGAACTGGCCGGCTGTTTCGTTCTAAACACCATTGTGCATTATTTAATGCCAGTTACTATAAATACTTAGATTTGACCAAAGTTGGGATAGACAAGGCTCAAAAAATCGTTAGATTTAGCCGTAGATTTTGCAATTTTTGGTGCATCTTTGTTTTGAATTTATTTATTTATTTTATAAGGTAAAGCCAACAGCGTGTACATAAATTTATAGCTTACAAAGTACAACTAGTGTTATTCCTAATACAGTATGACAAGATAACCTACACAACATTTCAACCTTAATGAGCGTAATTACAAATGAAAATGGTGGTTACCTTTTAAGAGACAACCACCAAAAAGAAAAAACAACCCTTAAATTAAGAATATATATATAGTATATATATGAATTCTTACAATATTCCTAAATAATCTACCACAAGAGAAACAAAAATAATATAATGTTATCGTCGGCACTATCGAGAAACGCCTTACGTGAGGCTAAACTCGGCTCAGGACAGTACTATGTCGTAGATATATCTAGATAGGTATATAGTCAGAATGTGAATAACGAATTTTTTTAGATAATTTTATACGTTTTGTAATTACTTAGCGCTGGCTAGTCTTAATTGAACAAATTGTGCATAATATAAAATGTTGTAAATAATAGTGGCATTACGTTAAATGTATATTTTGTAGGTACCTGAACTGTAAATACAGGTACAAAATATTTTGTACAGATGTTTTTTAATAACTTTTATACTAGTTAGATAGTGGCGCGATGTGCCATCCTGTAAAGCTAGGTTTACATTGCGTAACATATATAATAAAAATTGTTTCTTCATCACCCAACTGGCTGAATTAAAAACTAATACTAATGAAGTAGTAGTTATTAAGTAAACTGCGCTTTCCTCCTGTTCATTGGATTTTGGACTTTTTTTTCCACGTTGTTTTTCAATTTTTTTGTAAAGATTGAATAATTTTCACAAAGTGTTAAAGGTTTTCGTAACTTAATAACAAATTTACGTAAGTCACAAGTATATCCATACTTTTTATAATTTGAATAACCCACTCCATGATTAATAATGCTTTTTTAATGCTTTTTCTAAGGATTTCTTTGCCTGAATTTTTTTTATTTATTATATTTCATTATATATTATAATTTAATTAGTATATATTAATGTGTATGTTAATGTAAACGCCTCCTATATTATTTTTTTTATTCTCGACTTTAAAGGATGTTTAAATAAATCTTGATTAAGTCTTTTGACTATGCGAGTAAACTAAACATCAGTAAAGTTAGTACATTGACATATTTTACTTTTCTGCATTTTTTTGTCCTAGATATACTGTTCTATAACTCCAACCCCATAAAAAACTGAATATAGTTTAAATAAGATTTTAAACTTACTAAAGATATTCTCCAACCCCATAAAAAACTGAATATAGTTTAAATAAGATTTTAAACTTACTAATGATATTGTTTTCTTATCACAAATGCGTAATGTAACCTTAGCTTAACATTTTTCGTGGACTCAAAAAATATTTTTCCTAAAAATAATAAACCTTGACTTGCCCTACTTTAAGATGTCATCAGTAAGATCAGTTTAAATAAGTCAGTGAATTAATTCTCTAATGGAAACTACAAGTTTAAATATTACAAAGACCCAAATAAATTTACACTATTAAAGTAATATTTTTAACTAATGCCAATTTTTTTTTTAAATAAAATATTTGAATGTGATTTCCGCAAGTGAAAATATGAGTTATGAACGTATTTCAATTATATTGTATACAATTTTATTACAGAAAATGTATATTAAATTGTAATAAAATAATGTTGTTACCTATCGAGGCTTTTCAATTAAAAGTCATTTTGGAAAGCATCCTTATTATATATATGAATATAATATTTCAAATACGAATTTGATTTTTGAATTGCAAAAGTTTTATATATTTCAACAATTCCGAGCTAGGTTTTAGATTACACGTGTAGCTGTATAAATATATTTTAATATCTGATGAACGTGAACTATATTATATTATATTATATATTATATATTACGAATAAATATTATGTGATATTGTGTTTTCTATACAATGGTCGAACTGATTCTGACAATAAAACCGTTTCCGTCATGCACATAAATAGATTTTTACAGTATTCTTATAATTGATTTGAAATAAAAATTTAATGATTTAAAGTGATAGACCGTCTTTTTCGTGCACTGGAAGTAAATTTTTGGCTAAATGAAATTATTTTACTAAGGATATTGTATTGTATTGTATCGTGAAGCTGTGATAGCCTAGCGGTGAGACCGTGCGACTCTCTAGAGACGACATAGGTTCAAACCCCGGGCAGACACCAATGAGTTTTTCTATTAAACCTTATGTGTCTAATTGATAATTGCAATTTATCACACGCTTTTCGGTGAAGGAAAACATCGTGAGGAAACCTGCATATCTCTAGAGAATTCTAGGGATATGTGTAACCTACCAATCCGCATTGGAGCAGCGTGGTAGGTCTTAACTCCAATCCTTCTCTCCAAAAACGGAGAGAGGAGGCCTTAGCCCAGCAGTGGGCATAGTAACAGGCTGCTACTTTACTTTTACTTTTTTTATTGTATCGTGAAACAATTTCGCAGTTCGATAATATGCGGTTTAAAAACCGCTGTAGAAATATATGTTATTTGAAACTATCACCTAAGTTTTCAATCTATACTCTGTCATACATTGAATGTTGTCATGTTTTTTCTACCATATTCTTCTAAAATTGAAAATTTTTTTAAAATCAAACATGACGTTAATAAATTTAATGTTGTCACATATTTTTTTTGTTAGTAATTTGTGTATATTATTTTTCTCAGACTAAATGTTAAGCAAATGTAAATATGCTATTTGAAAAAATATGAAACTTATTAAATTCAGTTACCTATATTAAACAACATCGGTAATAGAATTTAATGATTTCCACAAATGTGATATAAAATCTGGAATATTTTTTGGTTTATCATCATCATCAACCATATATTCAATTTTAATATTATAATAATGACAAGCAATATAACAGAACTAACTACTTTGCTATAATCCGCACGGGTTAGGTGAATGCATGCAAAGCCAATGTGTATGAAGCAGGCAAAATCTACGTACCTTATACATGCAGGACAAGCCACCACATGCACCCCAAGGCGCAATTCACCAGCAACAACGCACACAAAAGCAGCACACACACCCACCACCACAATCTCGACGATCGCCTCGCCCGAAACCGAAGCATCATCAGGAGGATAGGCTCCACGACAAAAATCGTACTGCGATTATTCAGTACGATTTTAGTCGTGGAGCCTATCCTCATCCTCATCATGCATGTGGTGGCTTGTCCTGCATGTATAAGGTGCGTAGATTTTGCCTGCTTCATACACATTGGCTTTGCATGCATTCACCTAACCCGTGCGGATTATAGCAAAGTAGTTCTGTTATATTGCTTGTAATATGGAATTCCGCAAAGTTTTCTGCTTCTATAAATCATTATAATAATGACTTAATAATAAATCCAATTGAAAAATTTAATATATTTATTAAATTTAAAATTTAATTAATTAATTTAACAGATTAATTAATTTTTTCTGTACTTATGAATGTGTACGAATTTTGTGCCAGTTACTGTAATTCCGTAGATAGACATTATGTTATGACATATAAATTTGTGTTTAAAATATGTATTTAGCAGTAAAACAATGCTCATTATGAAGGTAAAATAGAATTAATGATCAGAATGAAGTGATTTGTGCCAAACGATTAAAAATTTGTGTGTATTTGTATTAATTGGTTACCTTTCTTGTATGATACTGTATAAATTTTTATATATTTTTAAAATGTGAAATACTACTTGTAATTTTATAATTGTTTAATAATTTTGGAATAAATTAATTCTTATTATAAACATGTTTTATTTAATCCCCTGATCGATTAACATTACCTGATCATGAAGTTCAAATAAATTTTCACTTCAACTTAATTTGTAAATGCTCTAAAATTTTTATATTTCTAAAAATCAATATGTAAGATCTGTGATAGTCTTGTCGTGAGACCGTGCGACTCTATCGAGGTAGTCGTGGGTTCAAAACCAGGGCAGGTACCAATGAGTTTTGCTGTTAAAAACTTATGTATCTATATGATAATTGCCGTTTATCACACGCTTTTCGTTGAACGAAAACAACGTGAGAAACCCTGCATACCAGAGAATTCTGACGATATGTGCAATCCACATTGGAGCATTTCTTACCGAGGTGTCGTAAAAGGCGACTAAGGTAAGTCGACCCGCCGTGTGGTATCCGGCTGAGTAGAATAGACCACCCTCGTTTCTTACCGAGGTGTCGTAAAAGGCGACTAGGGTAAGTCGACCCATGTCCATACATGTGCGAGCGTGGTAGGTCTTAGCTCCAACCTTTCTCTCCAAAAAACGGAGAGAGGAGGCCTATTTCCAGCAGTGGGATATAAACAGGCCGTTTATATCAACTTAACTTTTTTTATTTTATTAGTACCATATAATTATATATGGCCGTCATCCATAATACAAGTATTAAGTTACTTACCTTTTACTTACTTTACTATTAAACATATTAGCTTAATTGATAATTCCACTTTCTGTCCGAAGAGAAGAGGCCAATGCCCAACAGTGCGATAGTAGCAGGCTACTTTACTTTTTTATGTACTACCAAAAACTTCAACAGGTTGCGTTATCTCTATTTGAATACCGGTAGTGATTCCTTAGTAATTTTATTTATCAGCGTAGAATTTTTCAAGTAAATGCTTTTAGAAATATCTCCTAAGAAGAAAATTTAAAATCCACCCATTTCTTGTTTTCCAAAATCTCAGTGTTTTGAAAAGGCAATCAAATCACCATACGAAATATGCACTGCGAAATGCAATCACGAGACGAGCTTTAAAGCTTAACAATAAGCGTAACCGCATAGCTGTAACTTTTGTTGGGAATTTCAGAACCAATCTAGGGTTTTTTTTTCAAATGTCCCAAAACGCGTGCAGGCAGCAATTTCACTCGCGTACATTTTTAAATTTAATATCTCTTTGTGCCGCGTTCTCTCGCGAGTAATACAGTCGGCTACATATAGTATATAAATTCATTCATTCTCCTGCCCTTATCCCACTCTAAGTGGGGTCGGCACAACATGTTACAACATGATTTGGCTACGTATTTTACGACCGGCCGCCTGCATAACGTCAACTTACCTTAGTCGCCTCTAACGACACCTCGGAAAGAAATTAGGGTGCTCTATTCTATGCAGCCGGATACCACACGGCACATACCTGAGTCGCCTCTAACGACACCTCGGTAAGAAAGGAGGGTGGTCGATTATATTCTATATTGCCGGATACCGCACGGCGTTACATATAATTGGGCATATATTTATATAGGTACATATAATATATAAATATATGCCCAAAATCATGCCGTGTGGTATCCGGCTGAGTAGGATAGACCACCCTCATTTCTTACCGAGGTGTCGTAAAAGGCGACTAAGGTAAGTTGACGTCAGGCAGGCGGCTGGTCGTAAAATACGTAGCCAAATCATGTAACAACATGTTTGTAGCATGTTGTGCCGACCCTACATAGAGTGGGATGATGATGATGAAATACATGTACAAAATCGTGTAAACTACATCAACATATACTTCCCACCTATATAAATGGCAAAACTTGATCCCTTGATCATTGACGGCTAAAAATTCGATGAACTATGATTTTTTGTGATAACCCACTTACCTACATTACTCAACAACTTAAATTAATATTTATAATTCATTACGCGATTTACGATGAAGCAAAACATCGCGATTTCTAAATAGATCATCCACGGCGTGAATTTCGAAGAACTATGATTTTTTTATGATACTTCACATAAATTGAAGAAAAACATCGCGATTAAATAGAAAATATTTATAGTGTTAAATGTATAGTGGAATATCCGTATTTTCATACCCGATACGTGCAGGATCTGTAAAAACGATTCGAAAATACGGATAGTCCACTATACATTTAACACTATATATATTTTCTATTTACTGTATCGCGGGTTATGGCAAAATATTTTTATTTTTACTTTTGTATTATGGATCTCCGCAAAGTAACGCCTTACTCTATAAATTATATAAAGGAGTATGTATTTGGAACATGTTGTAACAGTATATTTTTAATCCGTATTACGTGATGGTGGTACAAAATCAAATCGTGAATTTGAAGCCCACTGTACACTGCACGGAACTACTGGAACGTCAGAAATAAAAAATTCTCTGTAACTGTTACTAGGCCTTCACGCTCGAATACAATTCTATGCTTTATTAATCGTAATTTGTAGGTACTAAAAAGAAAATTTCCAACGATTTAGTACTTCCTTTTCCATTTCCTTCGTTATTATACTGTTGATTTTAATAAGAACTAACCATTTGTCTCGATTTCTCGGCGGCGAAACAATGATATTAAATGAAGGTTTTTTTTGAAGATTTATATTATAATTTAAAAGCTTTTTAGGGGTATTTATTTTTTTTATTTATTTATTTATTATTGGGAAACATACAGCTTAAGATAATACATGTTTATAAATCTACAATAGTAATACAGATGCCAATAAAGTTTCCACTAAAAGCTAATAACAAAGGAAGTGAACAGTAAATTTTATATTTATATTTTAAATTTTGATTTTAATTTTTATATTTGAAAAAAAAAACAAAAACAAAGAGTATCCAAAAAAACATATGAAATTTACAGTTATTAAAATTTACAGTTAATTATTATTATATCTATAATAATCAGTTATGATAATAATTTACAAATTTAATATTAAAGTAAAATTGCAAGAACCACTAAATTTAATATTTAATACAAAAAAAAAAAGTTTATAAGTTTTTCTTAACCAGAGAAAAATATTTGTTAAACCCGTTTCCAAAACAGTCAATATTGTTATATTTTCTATTATACATAATACATGATCTAGTAATAAAACAGTTTTTACAATATTTAGTTTTACAGAGAGGAGTTGAAAACGTTAAATGCGTACGAGAATTTAAACGAGGACAATTGAAATGAATTTTACCTAGCAAATATGAGGAGTCTATTAAACCATTAATAATTTTATATAGAAAAGCCTGATCTCTATGTTCCCTACGTTTCTCAAGTGATAGGAAATTAGGGCATTTCTTAAATTTAAAGCATAACCTTTTAATGAACTTAATTTGTATTCTTTCTATTGCTTCAATATACTTTTTATACTGAGGATTCCAGACTGTTGAAGCATACTCCAGATAAGATCTAACATAGGCATTATATAAAATAACAAACGTCTGAATAGTTTTAAAGTGTTCCCCTTGTCTAAGAATGAAGCCTAGCATTTGAAGTGATTATTTATTATTCTTT
This sequence comes from Morpho deidamia, assembly GCA_947086505.1. NCBI lineage: Eukaryota > Metazoa > Arthropoda > Insecta > Lepidoptera > Nymphalidae > Morpho > Morpho deidamia. The sequence continues at coordinate 12,648,591 of CAMTZC010000010.1, forward strand.
CTATGTGCCTAGCAAAAAGAAGTTGAGAATCTAGCAAGACACCAAGATCTTTAACTTCTGTTACCCGCTTAAGATTTTTATTGAATAAAGAATAATTGAAAATTTTTAGTTTCTTTTTCCTGGAAAAAGTTATTGCACAGCATTTATCAACATTAAGTTTTAGACTATTGGATAAGCAAATAATGCTCTAAGTTAGTTAGATCTTTCTGTAAATCAAGACAGTCTTGGTCATTTTTTATAATTTTAACAACCTTTGTGTCATCTGCATATAGTAAGACGTGTGAAGTTTTGAAGCAGCTAATGACATCGTTGATAAAAATATTAAAAAGCAATGGTCCGAGATGAGAGCCCTGTGGGACGCCAGAGGTAATGGGAACAAAACTTGAAGTAAAACCTTTGACCGCTACAGCCTGAGATCTTTCACGAAGATACGATGAAAGCCATCTAAGTAAATCACCATGTATACCTATATATTCTAATTTTTGCAATAATATTTTATGACAAATTTTATCAAATGCTTTCGAATAATCTGTATATATAACATCAACCTGATTGCCTGCATCCATAGCCCTAAGAACAATATCTAAAAATTCATTAAGATTAGACTCGGTAGAACGTTTCTTAACAAATCCATGTTGATTAGGAATAAGTAACGGTTTTAATAAGGGGAGCAATGTATCATAAACTATTTTTTCAAAAAGTTTAGGAATAACCGACAGCTTGGATATACCACGATAATTTTTAATGTCACTTTTATCCCCGCTCTTGAAAATCGGAGTAATTAATGATTTTTTCCATTCTTTAGGTATATGACCTGTATCCAAAGATTGTTTAAACAATAAAGCTAAAGGAGAAGAAATTATTGTCTTACATTTTTTTAAGAAAATAGGATGTATTCCATTAGGACCGCAACCTTTAGTGGTATCTAACTTTGATAAATAAAGCTCAACTTTTTCTTTAGTTACAAAAATTGAGTTTATAATGGCCAGGTTAGAAGCACTGTTTCTTTGATTAAATATGTTACTGTCATTTTCCTTTTCAAATACTGACTGGAAGTAATCATTAAACATGTCGGCAATTTTTTGTCCATCGTTTTCGATCTGGGTATTAAGATACATTGTGTAGGGTATAGTATTATGACTTTTCTTAGATTTTATAAATGACCAAAAGTGCTTAGAATTATGGGAGATATTTAGCTCTGTTCTGTACATATACAAACTATAACACGTCATCTCTAAATTTTTAGTTAATCTACGAATAAAGGAAAAATTATCATAATCGCTTTGTCTGCCATATATTTTCCATTTTTTATGCCATTTTAATTTTTTATTAATTAACTTGATTAGAGGTTGGGAATACCAAAGGGGGTATTTACGGTCATCTCTTACACGCACGGTTGGAACAAATCTTTCTATAATATGATTCATATAGAATCAAAGATTCGTATAGAATAAAATGTATCGACTGCTTGAGATATATTTTTATCATTAAATTCATCTTCCCAAATTATCTTTGATAGTTCAGAATTAATTAAGTCATAATCAGCGCGATAATAACTGCGTACAATACGTTGTGCTGATTGTAATCGATGCTCAGTGGGGTTAATATCAACATCCAAGCAAAAAGCAGGATGATGACCATCTTCTGGTTCAGATAAGGGTGCTATGCGAGTGACAATACAATTTAAGTTAGAAAAAACACGATCCAGCAGTCTATTATTAATGTTTAATACATGATTAACTTGTTGTAAATCTAAAATAGAAAAATGGTATGTATATCTAAAATAGAAAAAATCTAGCTGCACGTCATTGCCGACAATTCCAACTGTTTTCGTAAAGAAATCTGACGACAAGAAACTATGTATACTACACTCTCTTAATGAAACGATGGGAAAGGTTTCCTGAGGGTACGTTTATTTACATAAAATACGTAAAGTAGCTGCAGCTTTGTATATTTCACGTCTGGGAAGAAGGCTTCTAAGGAATTAGAGCTTAAATACACCACGTTGGCAGATAATAAATATCCCCGAAAAGCTTTAGGAAGAAGTGAATTTTTTTGTAATGTTTTCCTCCATCGGAAGCGATGGATCGTAAATATCATAAAGCATGTAAGTATATATAGAAAAAGATTATATGATGGGTTTGAACCCGTAACTCCGTAGTTCTTAAACTTTCGTTTATCAAGAATTGTAATAGTAAGTTGCTCTCTCGTGTGATATTATTAGCTTTTTATCTCTGAAGATTTTTTATCTAGTTATTCCCAAAAATTCTTTATCGATATGGAAATTTATCAATTAATTATATTATATATTAAAGCAATAAAAAATAAGTACACAATATTAGACACAAATTATTTCTGAAACCTACTCATCGTTCAAAACATTTTAGAAAGCGAGAAAAAAGGCTTGCTAACTCCACTCAACTTGTGCTCATTCTGTATTCCCGTTTAAATATTTAAACAGCCGTGTAGCTGTACCTGGAACATTAATTAAACCGTAGGGTCAGTAGTATCCGACCCCTAAAACAGGGTATACTTAAAAGCTCTTTAAGGTTGAGACATGTACTGAGTGTACTAAGAGAAAAGGGCCGACCAACTGACTACGTCAATAAATAATGTCCTCCGTACCAGGGAGGGTAGATTACCAAGAGGCTTGCGAAATTATCTGGGAAATTCCTTACCTCAAGTATTTTGCTTCCATGTTTTTAATTCTATTATTCGTTATTAATAACTGTGGTAGCGGTAAGACCGACTTTTTCAACGGTGTGACGAGTTGAATGAGTTTTTTATATAAAATTCAAATTCAAATTCATAATATTCTATATTCAAGTAAACTTTTAAACAAGTGCTTTTGAATCGTCAACTCTATCGCTGGTTCGGAATATGTCTGCGCATTCTTATCGTCTAAGTATTGCTGAATGGTATAGTAGACTTTCCGTATTAGCCTTTTAAAATAGTGTTATTAAACTGCTGTTATGGCAAGGCTAAAATCGATTACGGAATATTATTATAGAATCTGAAACCCAAACCCACAAACGACTTACTTTTGCAAATTTGGTTTTGCTCAAATTGTGGATTGGTAGGATAAACATATTCCCAGAAATGTTCACGTTTCCTCACAATGTTTTCTTACTCTATAATAATAATACCTTGCTTATACTAAAAACATTTTAACATAAATATATTTCTATAGATTCTCTATTATAATAACTCTACGGCTTTTAGACAAAAAAAAGATTTTTTATTGTTAAAGGAACATATATTGTGCTGTCGCTTCTAAATAAATAGATCTTCCGTAAAATTATCTCGTTGTAAAGGAATTCTTCAAATCCTACGTGAAACTGAAAAGTGGAAGTAAATCCACGCCTTTTGAAGGAAACGCGAGGGCTTAGCGGAAATCCTGGCAAAACAGATTCGCTATTGCAAAATAAGTCATCTGGAAAACAAATGTATAACAACAGGAGAGCCGGGAAATTGCTCAACTCAAGAAATTTATTTGCTTCAAAACGTTTTAAATTTATTATGGTTTCGGTGGAACACGGTTAGTATTTATGTTAAACATTTTGTGCGGTTTCGTTGAAAATACCTGCAAACTGTGAACGGTACATATATTGTTTTCCTTTCAAACATGCCATACTAATTTTTTAAATGTGTAAATGTGAAAGACGAGTATTTATGTTTGTTTATTTATCCTTATTTTACACAGATGTAAAATAAGGATAAATAAACAAACATATTAGATCATTCAGAAATGATCTAATGGATTTATATATTTTAGATATGGATATGGCTTTTTATTTTGGTACTGAAATCCATGCAGATGAAATTACAAGCAGGAGCTAGCATATACGATTTATATGGATTTTTCATATGGACGAAGACAAAGAGTCTATTCATAGGATATTCTACGCTAGAAGATCTTGAGGCTTGATACTTAAAGCTCTTTTGATTTGTTACCTTATAAAGGTAACAGATCCGCCTACAATAATTAAATTTTCAGAACCCGATGGCTATTCCTTGAGACCCAAACATCTATCTATCGGTATCCATATCAGTGTGTCTACGCCTTCGCGGGCTAATCCTCTAGTGTGTAAATGAGGAAATTTAGTACAGTTGAAGCTAAAATTGTATGAAAATTCCATTTCTTCATTCGGGAACAGCAGGCCTACCATGAACTCTTATTGCGACTCAATTGAAGATGTAAACGTTGTTGTGATGTAAAAATTGTTTTGCTTTTTCATACCCTGACGTCTTAAAGACGCACAATTTAAGTAGTTGCCGAATGAGCGCTCGGAATTCGTCCTAAGAACATGTGTGTAAAAGAGACAGAGTTATCTATAGTTCATATAACGTTATCCTTTTCAAACATTATGACCCCAATGCAATTCACCCTTCATGGTACGAAAAGAAAGCGGTTCGCGGGCGTCGTTTACGTCTTCAATTGAGTCGCAATAAGAGTTTATGGTAGGCCTGCAGGAATAAATATACACAAAAGAGGGTATTTCAATATTTAGTTTGATTTGAACAAAGTCACGGAGGCTGCTAAATAAAACCTTTTGAGTTAAATTAATATTTCATATTTGTCATATCCTTTAAGGTGAAGGAAATCGTTTCAAAAGCGATCAGCGTACTCGTACCTTGACGAATACACCAATTTTTAGTTATGACGTCAAGGTTCTTCAAGGTTAAAACATTTATTAACAAAGCATTTGTGTTTAATATTAAAAACATAAAATTTAATTAGCATTCTGTTTTAGCAGCTTGCGTTAATCCGTGAAAATGATTAATTAAACAGTGTTAACAATAACCACCACTGTGCACATTCAATTTATTTGTGTCTAAAGACGTAATAATGTCTACGTTATTATAAAAAATAACAATAGGAATATTTAATACAAATACATGTTTTATATAATGGAATGAATATAAGTGACTAAGATAAATAAATAAGAAAAGTAAGGGGAAAATGGTATGAACTATATATCAACCACCTGCCTTTATACCACAAGTTGTCCCTCCCCAAGTGGTTTCGGAACAAAATGTTAGAAACACGTTGTCACATGATTTGGCTGCGTATTTTAAGACCGGCCGCCTTCCTGACGTCAACTTATCTTAGTCGTATTTTACGACCCCTTAGGTAAGAAAGAGGGTGGTCTATGCTATTCAACCGGATACAATACGGCGGGTCGACTTGCCTTAGTCACCTTTTACGACACCTCAGTAAGAAAATGACGGTGGTCTATTGTACTCTGCCGGATACCACACGGCATGGTAAGGCAAGAATCGTTTCGCCTCGCAACCGAAACATCATCAGGAGATACACTCCACGACATAATCGCGGATTATAGCAAAAGAATTTTATTATTACTTTTACATTATAAGATATTATTATAAAAATATATTATAATAGATAGAGACATACTGTTGCAGCCTTTTCGGTAGTAACAGCCTGTTACTATGCCCACTGCTAGGCTAAGGCCTCCTCTCTACGTTTTTGGAGGGAAGGATTGGAGTTAAGACCTACCACGCTGCTCCAATTGGAAGGTTACACATATCCCTAGAATTCTCTAGAGATATGCAGGTTTCCTCATGATGTTTTCCTTTACCGAAAAGCGTGTGAGAAATTGCAATTATCAATTAGACACATAAGTTTTAATAGAAAAACTCATTGCCTGCCCGAGGTTTAAACCTATGTCGTCTCTAGAGAGTCGCACGGTCTCTCCGCTAGGCTATAACAGCTTACTTTTCGGCTACCTTTTCGGTAGCATTTTGGTAACTCTACAATTCTTTAATACACTAATTTAATGGAGCTCTATTGGTTTACGCAACGCACGCGACTAAAGCTCCGAGCAGGCAAGTTTTTTTTACATAATCGTAATGTACTATTAACTTAAACCGGAAGAATTGTATATATTGTATTGTTGTTCTTTTTAGTAAAAACGTCCGTACAGATAGCCTTTGTGGACAGTGAATATTCGCTTTGAATAAAAACGGTGCACAAATCCGGTATATTTTGTTGTGTGTTGTAATTTTAAATTCGCCGTATCACATTTATTAGTTCAATTAAACTTTTTTAAGTATTTAAGCAGTCGTTGCAGACATGAACGTAGCGATGCTTGTGTTTTTTGTTATATTAACCTTGACGTCGGAATCGTTATGTGACGACTGTAAGTAATAATAATTATTATTGCTCCTTTTTAAAAATTCAAATAATCGGAAAAAAATTTCCCATTTAAAAAAAGGTGAACCACATCGTCGACGCCAAACTTGTTTCCATTTTTTATTACTATCTTCAAGAAAATGGTAAAAAAGTAAGACAATTTGCACAAGCAAATTAAATAAACAGTACAATTAATGTTAATAAATTGAATATTGACTACTAGGTACTGTTATTTAAGCACTTATAAAATATTTTTTAAACCATAGTTTCATTCATATAATGCAGTGCTGGATGAAACATATTTCTACGTACTATTTTCATTAATTTATGTTGTCATTAATCGCATATGGACTTTCATACAATTACCATCGATATAAATGACAATTATACAAACGAATATTATTTATTTGTTTGCAAAATAAACATATTATGGATTCATCCAATTCAAGATATAATTAATATTTATTTATTTAGAATGCACGACAAATCGTGAGTTAACTCACGATTTTCGATTTACGTAGCAAATCTGATACTTATCGCATAATTTTATTGAACTAACTGCTCATTCATTTGCTTACAGAGGCGTTGGACATGGATTGTTTTATTTCATACGTACTGGTTGTAACCGCGACTTGGTTCGCGTATACTTTAGCATATATATTATATCCTCAATTATTACTATGTAAATTAATTTTCCTATCCCCCTTGGAAAATGGGATATTGAAATTCAAATTCAAATTAAAAATATTCTTTATTCAAGTAAACTTTTAAGCAAGTGCTTTTGAATCATCAACTCTACTGCTGGATCGGAAAGCTGTTCCTACCGAGAAGAGCCAGCAAGACAAATTTAACTAGTTCGGTGGTTGCTCTTTTCTGATAAAGTTCTTATACCTAGTTACATTTGGTCATTACTATCTTGTACATGGTAGAGGAGTAGATATATCCACGCATTTTTGTAATCTATATAATCCTCAATAATATAGTAGGATTTTTGTATCAGCCTTAACATTGTTTTTAAGCTGCCGTAGTGGCAAAGACAAAATCGATTGCGGAATTTTATTATAGAATCCTATACCCAAACCCACAAACGACTTTTTACCTTATACTTATCCTATAATGTTATCCCGGTATAAAAGCTTCAGTAGCACCTAAGAGTAATTTCATCTATATTTCTCCGGAAGTTTATGTGTGACAGACTGTCAGACCGACAGATTTTCGCATTTATTAATATGGCTGTATGTTTTTATTAATATTGTCTCATGGTTTCTCGTTGTAATTACATTACATTATTTCTTCATTAAATATAAAATTGTTTTTATTAATTGCCATACTTAGTAGGTTAGCTGGGAGTGATCTCTGTCAAAAGGATATGTAAAGACCTCTGTAAACTTTTTTTATTAATAAAGTTTTTTTTTCGTTTTTTTATGGTACATAAATAAATAAAGTACTGGCATGTGGCAAGTAGTCGGCGTTGTGGCGTAAATTTAAGATAAATAAGGAAAAAAAGACAAATACTTAGTATATGTTACTCGTATGATTGTCTTCTATTTTACTGTAATACTTTTAAATTAATGATTGTGCAACTTTAAAATAGTTGAATAATGAAGACGAAAAAGCCTGTGTAACCTACCAATCGGCATTGGAGTAGCTTGTTAGGTCTTAAGCTCCAATTCCCTCCAAAAACAGATATGAGATCGATGCCCAACCGTGGGTCCCTAACAGGTCCCTTCTTGTCCTTACTATTTTTCCACTGTCTAATTTAGCTACGTTTAATTAGGTACGCAGCCTGAATGCGGCGAGAACGAAATATCGGTAGATTGTAAAACGTTGTGTCCACCACGATTTTGCAACATTTCATATACTACATTTGCTCCTTGCGATCCTAAGCCGAAGTGTGAACCAGGTTGTGATTGTATCAAAGATTATCTCCGAGACTTTAATGGAAAATGCGTCTTCAATGAAAACTGTCCATCCCGTAAGTATATACATATTATACATTTTTAATATCAATATTATTTTGTTTATATGTAGGCAAATTATAAAAAAGCGTAAAAAGTCATAGAAAGACGATGATAGATCAATCGATGCTTCTGACGTAAGATTATGACATATGGAACAGGCTGAGTCGTGACTCGGTTCAGTTCATTATAAATTACAGTTATATTTATTCATTTATTTAAGTTTATATAATCTACAGCTATATAAAATATATTTAAAAAAACCTTAGTCTATTAAAGCCAAACTGATTATATAATTTTACATATTTAATTTTAATTTTGCTTAACAGAATTAATAACCAATGTAGGAAAGCTGCAACAACGACGTGACTTGAGCGCGCGCGCGCTTGTTTGTGCGTGTATGTGGGAGTGTTGCTTGTGTAGCAGGAGTGCATGATTATTGTGAATGGGAATACGTTGAATTTTATTAATTATTCATTTGCGATTGTGTTTAATTAACTCCTTTTTAAATTGTGCCTTGGATAAATGAAATATATCAGCATGAGAGTATTACTAGATCCATTTTACCAGCACTTTGGAATGTCGTCAACCACTGAGAAGAACTCAGTGGGTTCTTTTATCAAATTCTTCTTCTTTTTCTTTGTCAACCGATGGACGTCTATTAGTGGACATAAGTCTCTTGATGGAATCTCCACAACACACAATCTTGTGCCGCGAATTCAGCGGCTCCCCGCGATCTTTTTGGGGTCGTTGGTCCATCTCGTTGGGTATCTACCAACACTGCGTTTTCCGGGATGGCTATTCCAACACCTTGATACCAAACCTGGATACCAACTAGACCTGTACTATTTAAGGCTCCTGCCTTAATCGTGCGGTCTACATATGGCACCCCATTGTCGCTATTAAACAACTTAAGATACAACAAGATAATATGTATAAAAAGGTCTAGCAAAAAATTATGATTAAAGTAAACACATCGAAAATTATTTAAGCTGGCTTCGATGTAATAGAAAAACAATACAGAGTATTTATTTTTCTTATGTTCTTATGTTAGGTTTTGTGTCTTAGTTTATTTAATAAAATCCGTTAAAACTGTCGTACATATAAATGTTTAGAAGCCAATCATCCTTCTTCTGCCCTTATTCCACTTAAAGTGGGGTCGGTACATCATGTTATTACATGATTTGCTTAGGTATTTTACGACCGACCACCTGTCTCACAATTTACCTTAGTCACCTTTTACGACACCTCGGTAAGAAATGAGGTTGATCTATTCTACTCAGCCGTATATAACACATCTAAATGTTTAGAAGCCTATGTTGTATAAATATTATATCAAATGATTAAGTTGAGACAACATAAGGCAAAAGTAAAATTTGTAGAAATTTGATAAAATAATTTTAATATTTGCTGGCACAAAATTATTATTTCCATCGAAATTCCGTCGAGTAAAGCGACAGCAATCATTTATGCCTACGCATTTAATTATTTGATATTGAAATTTCGCAAATTGATCTTCAGACCTCCACTAATGGCTGCGAACCTTTCTGGAAATATTTCGTTACAAATGTGCGCCGAAATGTTCAGAGGAATAATATGAAATTATTTTAATAAGCGTCAAGTGTCGACCTTAAACATCTATATTAAAGTTGCTCTTGAACGTTCCTAAATTTAAAGTTTTCGAGCATACTTTTGTTGTAATTCGTATGTTATTTATTAGCTTCTAGTTTTTATAAGTGGAGAGCTATATAATTAAGGAATATCTTAAAACAAACTACGTATCAAAATATCTGATTTCGCCTCCCAACAGTGCCAGGAAGAGCCCAGAATTAGTCTCCACCATTTGAGTGCATTACACAGCATTATGGACTGGCCCGTTGGCGCTGTGGGTAGTGACCCTGCCTTCAGCTCCGCGGGTCGCAGGTTCGATTCCCGCCGAGGGCCAACATTTTCTATAAAAAAATTGTTGGTTCTTCGAGCCTGGATGTGTATTTGTATTTAAGTATGTTTTTAAACTTATATATGTAGTATATCAACCAGTTGTCCGTCACCCATAACACAAGTATTAAGTTACTTACTTTGGGGACCGACGACCGTGTGTGTAAATGTCCCATTTATATATATATTAAATATAAATATAGATTTTTTTCAATTGTAGAAAAATAATCATTACTTTTGTTTTTCTTATCATTAAGTTAAAGGGGCTTAAATTATAGTAACAGTTCTTCAATCAAAAAGAAGGAAGTTAATAAGTCGGTTTTCTTATTATTTTTGGTAACTGTTATTATTATACTTGTCTAGGTACTCATACTTAATCTTTTCAAATATTTATCTGTTAATTAATTCGTTATTTTCATGTTTTAGGTATTTATTAAATACGATCCGTCGTATTTATATTTGTTTGTTTTTTTCTATGCGACGAATGTGCTATGACTTCTTGCCTTGTACTATAAAATCCCGAAAGCAAATAAATTATAAGTAAACTGTTTTAGCTCCAAGTCTTCCCGAATGCGGAGAGTTTGAAGAACCTTCCGAGTGTGGTATCCTATATTCACAGCCACATGACCCTGCTATTGACCTATACTCGAAATGCCGGCGGTGCAAATGTATCGACAAATACGTCAGAGATAGTTACGGGGCATGTGTTCCCAGTAAGTTACTTTTTAGCTTATCATTTATTTAAAACAATTATTAAAATTAATTTTATCTGTTTTCATGTTTATTGATGTGTTCGCAGATGGTTTTGATTGAATTTAGGGGATTTTATAAGAATGCTTATAATATTAGCAAACTTTTTGCAATAAAAAAATACAAATACAAAAAATTTAAAATATCTAAACTCCATGGATACTAAATTTAGAATAATTTTGAATTACTATCGATTTCGTAATTATGTATTTATTAACAGAAATTTATATTTGAATTTCTTTTTTCTCTCGTTAATTTTACACTTTTTTTATAAATAAACAAATATATTCCTTACCCACATACATACGTACACAAATACACGGGGTCCTATGTTCGGTCCCAGATATTTTCATATATCTTAATATTGTTCTGAATTTTTCCAATAAAATCTTAATTAATACTATCAAGAGTTAAAACTTCAATCATTATTCAAACATAAGAACAAAATCTTACGATGTTTACTAAAATTATTGACAAATTAAATTTTTATATTGTATACGACGACAACATTTTTTCATTAGACTTATTCAATAGATAAGAAGCAATTTTCCAAAAGTCAACTCATTTAATCTTCCAACAACTCTACACATAATGACAGCGACAATGTTTTTTTTTTATTACTGACCAACAATATGAAGGAGGTTTTATTTAAAATACGTCGTAACAATTGTTATATATCCTTGATCAATAAGTCTTGAATATGATAGAAAGAATTTTCTTTAGTTCCACCGGCTATAGCATGTGGGAAAAACGAAGAAGCGTCAGTTTGCAAGAAAGTGTGCCCCCCACAAAGTTGCGATTGGGACCCTACGAAGTATGCATGCAAAGCTGGTCCCTGTCAAGCTGGGTGCAACTGTGTATATGGACATTTGAGAGATGAAAATGGAGATTGTATACCTGAGGAACAATGTTCAAGTAAATAAAACAAATAAGATAAAGTTATTCATTTTTATAACTCCTTGATTATATCTTTTCATTAGTATATATCCTATTTTTTTTAATTATTATTTTATTATTTAGGATCATCAACAGGTTTTATATATTCATCTTACATGCTACAAAAAGTAAAAATACATGCTTAAATTTATAGTACAATTATGTAAACCTACTTAAAGATGCACAGCATGCATAAGAGATTAAAATATAATTAAAGGTAAATAAATTAATATAATTGTTAAAAAAGATTTATAAAAGAAAAAAAAAGTAAAAATGGAGAGATATTATCCTATATGTATATATCCTTGATTATATATTTTATATAGTATGAAAATTGTTACGTAAAACACATCATTTCATTTTACTTAGAGATTGTTGGGTATAATATTATAATTGTATTATATTTATATATATTATATATATATATATTATTTATATATATATTATATATATATATATTATTTATATATATTATATATATATATATATTATATATATTTTATATTAGACATGAACGTAGCGATGCTTGTGTTTTTTGTTATATTAACCGTGACGTCGGAATTGTTATGTGACGACTGTAAGTAATAATAATTATAATTGTTCCTTTTTAAAAATTCGAATAATCGGACAAAAATTTCCCAATTAAAAAAAGGTGAACCACATCGTCGACGCCAAACTTATTTCCATTTTTTATTACTATCTTCAAGAAAATGGTAAAAAAGTAAGACAATTTGCACAAGCAAATTAAGTAAACAGTACAATTAATGTTAATAAATTGAATATTGACTACTAGGTACTGTTATTTAAGCACTTATAAAATAATTTTTAACCATAGTTTCATTTATATAATGCAGTGCTGGATGAAACATATTTCTACGTACTATTTTCATTAATTTATGTTGTCATTAATCGCATATGGACCATCGATATAAATGACAATTATACAAACGAATATAATTTATTTGTTTGCAAAATAAACATATTATGGATTCATCCAATTCAAGATATAATTAATATTTATTTATTTAGAATGCACGACAAATCGTGAGTTAACCATAACTTTGCCATACTTAGTAGGTTAGCTGGAAGTGATCTCTGTCAAAAGGATATGTAAAGACCTCTGTAAACTTTTTTTATTAATAAGGTTTTTATTTCGTTTTTTATGGTACATAAATAAATAAAGTACTGACATGGCAAGTAGTCGGCGTTGTGGCGTAAATTTAAGATAAATAAGGAAAAAAAGACAAATACTTAGTACATGTTACTTGTATGAATGTCTTCTATTTTACTGTAATACTTTTAAATTAATGATTGTGCAACTTTAAAATAGTTGAATAATGAAGACGAAAAAGCCTGTGTAACCTACCAATCGGCATTGGAGTAGCTTGTTAGGTCTTAAGCTCCAATTCCCTTCAAAAACAGATATGAGATCGATGCCCAACCGTGGGTCCCTAACAGGTCCCTCCTTGTCCTTACTATTTTTCCACTGTCTAATTTAGCTACGTTTAATTAGGTACGCAGCCTGAATGCGGCGAGAACGAAATATCGGTAGATTGTAGAACGTCATGTCCACCACAATTTTGCAACATTTCATATACTACATTTGCTCCTTGCGATCCTAAGCCGAAGTGTGAACCAGGTTGTGATTGTATCAAAGACTATCTCCGAGACTTTAATGGAAAATGCGTCTTCAATGAAAACTGTCCATCCCGTAAGTATATACATATTATACATTTTTAATATCAATATTATTTTGTTTATATGTAGGCAAATTATAAAAAAGCGTAAAAATTCATAGAAAGACGATGATAGATCAATCGATGCTTCTGGCGTAAGATTATGACATATGGAACAGGCTGAGTCGTGAATCGGTTCAGTTCATTATAAATTACAGTTATATTTATTTATTTATTTAAGTTTATATAATCTACAGCTATACAAAATATATTTAAAAAAACCTTAGTCTATTAAAGCCAAACTGATTATATAATTTTACATATTTAATCTAAATTTTGCTTAACAGAATTAATAAACAATGTAGGAAAGCTGCAACATCGACGTGACTTGAGCGCGCGCGCGCTTTTTTGTGCGTGGGAGTGTTGCGTGTGTGGCAGGAGTGCATGATTGTTGTGAATGGGAATATGTTTAATTTTATTAATTATTCATTTGCGATTGTGTTTAATTAACTCCTTTTTAAATTGTGCCTTGGATAAATGAAATATATCAGCATGAGAGTATTACTAGATCCATTTTACCAGCACTTTGGAATGTCGTCAACCACTGAGAAGAACTCAGTGGGTGCTTTTATCAAATTCTTCTTCTTTTTCTTTGTCAACCGATGGACGTCTATTAGTGGACATAAGTCTCTTGATGGAATCTCCACAACACACAATCTTGTGCCGCGAATTCAGCGGCTCCCCGCGATCTTTTTGGGGTCGTTGGTCCATCTCGTTGGGTATCTACCAACACTGCGTTTTCCGGGATGGCTATTCCAACACCTTGATACCAAACCTGGATACCAACTAGACCTGTACTATTTAAGGCTCCTGCCTCAATCGTGCGGTCTACATATGGCACCCCATTGTCGCTATTAAACAACTTAAGATACAACAAGATAATATGTATAAAAAGGTCTAGCAAAAAATTATGATTAAAGTAAACACATCGAAAATTATTTAAGCTGGCTTCGATGTAATAGAAAAACAATACAGAGTATTTATTTTTCTTATGTTCTTATGTTAGGTTTTGTGTCTTAGTTTATTTAATAAAATCCGTTAAAACTGTCGTACATATAAATGTTTAGAAGCCAATCATCCTTCTTCTGCCCTTATTCCACTTAAAGTGGGGTCGGTACATCATGTTATTACATGATTTGGTTAGGTATTTTACGACCGGCCGCCTGTCTCACAATTTACCTTAGTCACCTTTTACGACACCTCGGTAAGAAATGAGGGTGGTCTAATCTACTCAGCCGGATATCACACGGCGGGTCAATTTGTTTTAGTCGCCCTTTTCGATACCTTGATAAGAAATGAGGTTGATCTATTCTACTCAGCCGTATATAACACATCTAAATGTTTAGAAGCCTATGTTGCATAAATATTATATCAAATGATTCAGTTGAGACAACATAAGGCAAAAGTAAAATTTGTAGAAATTTGATATAATAATTTTAATATTTGCTGGCACAAAATTATTATTTCCATCGAAATTCCGTCGAGTAAAGCGACAGCAATCATTTATGCCTACGCATTTAATTATTTGATATTGAAATTTCGCAAATTGATCTTCAGACCTCCGCTAATGGCTGCGAACCTTTCTGGAAATATTTCGTTACAAATGTGCGCCGAAATGTTCAGAGGAATAATATGAAATTATTTTAATAAGCGTCAAGTGTCGACCTTAAACATTTATATTAAAGTTACTCTTGAACGTTCCTGAATTTAAAGTTTTCGAGCATACTTTTGTTCTAATTTATTTATTAGCTTCTAGTTTTTATAAGTGGGGAGCTATAAAATTAAGGAATATCTTAAAAAAACTATGTGTCAAAATCTCTGATTTCAAAACAGTGCCAGGAAGAGCCCAGAATTAGTATCCATTATTTGAGCGCATTACACAGCCTTATATAGATTTTCTTTAATCGCGGATTGTAGCAAAATCATCATTACTTTTTTTTCTTATAAGTAAGTTAAAGGGGCTTAAATTATTGTAACAGTTCTTCAATCAAAAAGAATGAAGTTAATAAGTCGGTTTTCTTATTATTGTTGGTACTTAATCTTTTCAGTCGACCGTGCGACTCTTTCGAGGGGAACACGAGTTCAAACCCGGGCAGGCACCAATGAGTTTTTCTATTAAAACTCATGTGTCTAATTGATAATTGCAATTTATCACACGCTTTTCGGTGAAGGAAAACATCGTGAGGAAACCTGCATATCTCTAGAGAATTCTAGGGATATGTGTAACCTACCAATCCGCATTGGAGCAGCGTGGTAGGTCTTAGCTCCAATCCTTCTCTCCAAAAACGGAGAGAGGAGGCCTTAGCCCAGCAGTGGGCATAACAACGGGCTGTTACTTTAATCTTTTCAAATGTTTATCTGTTAATTAATTCTTTATTTTAATATTTTACGTAACTTATTAAACACGAGGGATATAATGGGAATAAATTGTTTTTTTCCCCATGCGATGAATTTGCTATGACTTCTTGCCTTGTACTATAAAATCCCGAAAGCAAATATGTTAACTGTTTTAGCTCCAAGTCTTCCCGAATGCGGAGAGTTTGAAGAACCTTCCGAGTGTGGTATCCTATATTCACAGCCACATGACCCTGCTATTGACCTATACTCGAAATGCCGGCGGTGCAAATGTATCGACAAATACGTCAGAGATAGTTACGGGGCATGTGTTCCCAGTAAGTTACTTTTTAGCTTATCATTTATTTAAAACAATCATTAAAATTAATTTTATTTGTTTTCATGTTTATTGTTGTGTTCGCTGATGGTTTTGATCGAATTTATTGTTTTTTATAAGAATGCTTATAATATTATCAAACTTTTTGCAATAAAAAATACAAATACAAAAAATTAAAAATATTTACACTCCATGGATACTAAATTTAGAATAATTTTGAATTACTATCGAATTCGTAATTATGTATTTATTAACAGAAATTTCTATTTGAATTTCTTTTTTCTCTCGTTAATTTTACACTTTTTTTATAAATAAATAAATATATTCCTTACCCACATACATACGTACACAAATACACGGGGTCCTATGTTCGGTCCCAGATATTTTCATATATCTTAATATTGTTCTGAATTTTTCCAATAAAATCTTAATTAATACTATCAAGAGTTAAAAATTCAATCATTATTCAAACATAAGAACAAAATCTTACGATGTTTACTAAAATTATTGACAAATTAAATTTTTATATTGTATAACGACGACAATATTTTTTCATTAGACTTATTCAATAGATAAGAAGCAATTTTCCAAAAGTCAACTCATTTAATCTTCCAACAACTCTACACATAATGACAGCGACAATGTTTTTTTTTATTACTGACAAATAATATGAAGGAGGTTTTATTTTATTTATTTATTTATTTTTAAATGACAAGCCAACAACATTTATGCATAAAAAACACAAATACAAGAAACAAAATAAGACACATAGCATAAATATCACAACAGGCGTGTACAATTGATTTTCAACATTTATGACAAATAATGTGGGGGTTAAACATAAAACAAAAATACGTCGTAACAATTGTTATATATCCTTGATCAATAAGTCTTGAATATGATAGAAAGAATTTTCTTTAGTTCCACCGGCTATAGCATGTGGGAAAAACGAAGAAGCGTCAGTTTGCAAGAAAGTGTGCCCCCCACAAAGTTGCGATTGGGACCCTACGAAGTATGCATGCAAAGCTGGTCCCTGTCAAGCTGGGTGCAACTGTGTATATGGACATTTGAGAGATGAAAATGGAGATTGTATACCTGAGGAACAATGTTCAAGTAAATAAAACAAATAAGAGAAAGAAAAACTCCTTGATTATATCTTTTTATTAGTATATATCCTATTTTTTAAACTATTATTTTATTATTTAGGATCATCAACAGGTTTTACATATTCATCTTACATGCTACAAAAAGTAAAAATACATGCTTAAATTTATAGTACAATTATGTAAACCTAATTAAAGATAACAAAGATTTATAAAAGAAAAAAAATGATTAAAATAGAGAGTTATTAACCTATATGTATATATCCTTTATTGATATTGATTATATCTTTTTATATAGTATGAAAATTGTTACGTAAAATACATCAATTCATTTTACTTAGAGATTGTTGGGTATAATATTATAATTATATTATATTTATATATATATTATACATAATATAGCTTATATTATCTAAATTTGATTTGATTCGAAGTTTTCCTAATCTTTTACTAAAAAGAAATTAGTATTTTAAATATGCATCTTAACAGAAATACACATAAAACATCTGCGGTATCGTCTAAGTTAATACTTTAAAATTTTAAAAAGAGATCGTAAAGTTTCAAGAATGCACTTTTTTAATCGTAAAAGTAATCCCTTTTTCAAAGTTTTCAAGTATGAGGTGGAAAGTTTAGATAAACTTTATATCAGAGAATATCAACAAAGTGCTGTACTAAAAATATATGGTGTAGTTTATTATAAAATTCATTTTAGTTTAGGTGTAGACAACTTTCGAAAACCCGCAAAAAAGTGAGGGTTATTTATTTTTAAAACAAAGTCTTTTAATTTCTCTTCACACAGAGATTCCAGATGAAGATTATGAATTGGAGGACGTATTGATATTAATAAAGGTGCCGCCCAAATACAGAATACCAAACGGAGGTCCATCAAAACCTATTATATCAACCGTTCCATGTAAAATAACAGGTACTGACAATACAATAATCATTCATAATTTTGCATTCCCTACTAATAATTTTACAAAGAATCATCATCCACCTGCCCTTATCCCACTCTAAGTATGGGGTACTTAGAATGGAACAAGGGCACAATCGGCACAACACGTTACAAACATGTTGTCACATGATTTAGCTACGTATTTTACGACCTGCCTGACTTCAACTTACCTTAGTAATATTTTGCGACCCCTAAGTAACAAATGAGGGTGGTCTATTCTACTCAGCCGGATACCACACGGCATAATTTAACAAATAATATACTAAATTAATAATATACAAAATTGATTGTTGATATATTGATATAATTGATGGTAGATTTTTAACTTTCGTGAATCATGCTTTTTATTATAACGTGCAGTCACATCGCGCTTAAATCCTCTAATAAGGCGTCTCTGTTCCCGAGTACTAGTCATTATTTTCATCTACTCTTACCAGAGGGTCCAGTCAGTTCGTGACCATGGTGGACGCAACTCTGCCGGAATGTCAAACCTTACACAAAGGTAACTCGATGTTATCGCCATGAGACCCCTATGTTTATAATAAAATTGATGTTTGACGTATAAGCTAGTAAGAAAGAAAAAAAGCCTTTCTGGTCGTCTTTTTGATATATGGTAACTGCTAGGTATCGACCTCCTCTCTCTATTTGTACAAAGAAAGTTTGGAAGGGTTGCTAAACCCTACCATGCTGCTCCAATGCGGATTGGCACATATCCCTATAATTCTCTTTAGATACGCAGTTTTCCTCACGATGTTTTCCTTCGCCGAAAAGCGCGTTATAAATTGCAATTATCAAGTAGACACATATGTTTTTTAATTAATAGAAAAACTCATTGGCGCCTGCCCGGGGTTTGAACCCGAGACTTTTTCGAAAACGTAGCACGGTTTTACCGCTGGGCTGTCACAGCTTATCTGGTAACTATGAAGTGAAAATTATAAGATAAGGTTATACGGACATCTTCAATAATTTATTCGCTCAAACCATACTCATACCATACGCAAAATGTATGATGTACTTCACCGTGGTCGCACGAGTAATAGAGGTATGGTGCCTAGTGAAAGTGTCCTTTACTTGGGAATCTCTAGATCAAAGTCCGGGAAGGCTTAAGTTTTGTATAACAGCTAATCCCGAGATCGTAAATATATAAATAAATAAAATAAATATATATACTTAAATAGATTACTTACATGGTGGAAGCATATATTCACAACAATGAAACCTCTCTCGAAAGGAAAACTAATTCATTTTATTTATCATCCGCTCTTCTGTGAACAACAGCAGTGTGACGATAAAATTTCTAGAGGCTTAAAATTTTCCAACTAAACTCAGAGCTCTGCTTAAGTAGTGCTCAAAACGTGTTAAAATATAGGTAATACAATGTCGTCGTCATATCGAGATTCAGAGATATCGAAATGGCAGGATAAGATTGCCTGCAAAAGTTCCTAAGCTGGAAGTGTTTCTTGGTAACAAATGTCTAATTTACGCAGCTAAATCTCTACAAATCGGAAATTACCTTTCCAGGTGAGACCCCGTGTATTTACGACCAGTGCACGCCAACGTGCTCTATCCCGAACCCCCCAAACTGCCCGCAAATCTCGGCCGGAGAGACCAATCGCTGTAATTGCGCCGACGGTTATATATTATCCGAGAAAGGAGGCCAATGTATTACTATACAAGAGTGCCAAAGTAAGAACATTTAGTGGAAATTACTTGATTTTAAAAATTAATGACAATATTCTAAAGTAAATTATTAAACTTATCAATCAACTGTTACAAAGTAAAAAGATTTTGTGAAAATTACTTGATCTTAAAATTAGTCATTCAATTAATCACATATTAATCACATTAATCAAAAGACTGTGTGTCTTATTAATTCTTGGTTACATTTATAATTGATTTATTAAGAAGTTTTGATTTCTGCGGAAGATTTCAGCGTCATTCGGCCCTTACATTTATTACAATTTGTTTTTTTAATTAATCGGACTGAACATAGTGAATGCTGCATTAAGGAATATATATCACAGGCTTACTATTAATAATCGTGACCGAATTAAAAAAAAATGTTTTGTGGTTAATTGCAATAAATAATAACTTGGAAAAGCAAGAAAATACTAGCTTTTATAATAGTTCATAGTGTGATGTCGTAGATGACATTGGAAACAAGTATTATAGGTCAATTAAGCCTAATTTATAATTAGATCACTTTAATTAGTATTAAAGTACTCTAAGCGTGCGTAACATTTTTATTTTTATTCAAACCCTGCTAGTTTAAATAATAACTTCAATTTTTAATTAGTTTATCTACTCTGATACTATAATACAAAGATTATAAAACTGAAAACAAAATTCTTATGACAAACATTACGTA
This sequence comes from Morpho deidamia, assembly GCA_947086505.1. NCBI lineage: Eukaryota > Metazoa > Arthropoda > Insecta > Lepidoptera > Nymphalidae > Morpho > Morpho deidamia. The sequence continues at coordinate 12,669,163 of CAMTZC010000010.1, forward strand.
CAGAACAAAAATAAAAAAATAATAGGTTTCATTACGATACAAGTCTTGTATGGACACCTGTATCATAATGTAACTTTTTAATCATAACGATACACCTATACAACTTCCAGCTGGACGAAGGAGGTTGAACCTCTACCTTAAAAAAAAAAGGTTTCAATGAATGGGTCCGCGGCGACGCAACATGCATGCGCAATCAATGTGCCTTGGCGCCAATATATGACATTTAAAAAATCTTTTCAATATTAAAACGAAGTTTAGTTTTGTTTGTAAAAAAATATTTTTTTGTGTATTTGCAATATTGTTTTACGTATTATAGTATGAGAGTAGATAAAGTAGTGTATGATACTGTACATAACTTGGTCTTATAACACTCGTGTGACACTATAAAAAAACTCATCTGCGGCTCGTCTTTTTAAACCACACTCGTGTTATAAGAACCCTTATTATGAAACAGTATCATAAACTACTATTAATATTTTCAGATCGCAACACGTGTAGACAAAACGAGACATTTGTCAATTGTAACTTCGGATGTCCTACAAACAATTGTCCAGAGAATGACAATCGGGCCATGGTCGCGTGTGGCTTACCATATCCCTGCCCTCCTGGTTGTGCTTGCAAGCCGTATTATAAAAGGATTAGTTACACAGATGACAGATGCGTCTTCGCTTCAGATTGTCGTACGATTTTTATGTAAATTTATTAGTAGGCTAAGTTCGCTACTTCGGCAAATCAGTCAACATCCAAAACTGACAATTTCTTGCGTTTAACAATATAAGTTTAAAACGATAAATGTGATGAATTTATGCATCAGAATGTTTTTTTTTATTTAGAAAAAAAATTACAATTTATGTCTACCTTTAATTACGTAGACGCTAAGACTATACAAATCATGCCCACTGAATCGCTAAGCTGATTGTTTGTGCGAAAAAGGAATCAGCCCTCTTGTCATCAGATGATAAATAGTTTAAAGAATAATTCTAACCAGAGTACATCAGTTTGGACTCTTAAAATAACTCAATAAACATTTGAGCTACGTTCACAATTATAAAAACAATATTTTTCCTTTAGAATTATTCAATCAATTTCAGAAGCAATTTCCTCAAAAGTCACCCATTTAATCTCTTTCAACAACTCGACGACATTGTCGGCGACAACGTTTTTTTATATTATTGACCAACTATATAAAGGAAGTTGTATTTGAAACATGTTGTGACACAATATATAGGAAAACTTTAGACATGACCAAGCTAACAAGTAATATTGATTTGTAAGACTTTCGAAACTCTGAATGTAAAGCTTTTTTGTGTTTCCTAACATATAAAATGAAATTATATATACTTAACTCAACAAGCTACGTTTATTTTTGATGTTATCGATGTCTCGGTGGATGAATGTCCAATGCTGGTTGCGGGTTTCCTCAAAGGTTTTCCATGACAGTGATTCTTATTTATGCCGCTTGCATCCAAATACGGGCTGAAAGAGTATTAAGCCATCTGACAAACCAGTAAAGGTTCTATCAACATTGCTTTTTTTGGCGTACAAGCGCTATATCATATTATAGGACACCAATATCCATCGGTTCTAACTATGGATGTTATGGAGCTCCGACTTCGGTTCTGAAATGCCGGAACCTCCGATTGAATTCACACCTCCGACTCCGACTCCAGCTCCGATAAATTTTAGTCGGAGGTAAAACGAAGGTGAAAGTGTCATGCGAATTCGGACAGAACGCGCAGCTACATGTTGTAACTTGTTGCCCGGGGGTATCTCCCTTTGCATGCGCAACTCTCGTTCATTTGTTTATTTTCAGTATCAATGGACGCGCTTAAGTATTCATTTATTTAAATGGTGGTGGTCATATTGTATAAGTAAAGTTTACGGGACAATTTTTAAATTAATAATGAGGAGGCGAAAGTAGACACCTCCGCCTCCGACTCCGATTCCGACTTCGGCTCCGATAATTCAAATATGAAATCTCCGGTTCCGACTCCGGTTGCGGTAAACCCACCTTCGTAACATCCCTAGTACTAACAACTATGTGATTCATTCGTAGTCATAAGCTATATATCATTTCTGTTTTAGAATTTGTGGAACTATATCAACAAAGTACGTTATACATCGGATTTATTGTTTGATTAATTAGTGAGTTGGCTATTGAGGTTAGGTTACAAATTAAATTACGCAACTCTACTTTCAGCTCCAGTCAATTGCACAAGACAATACGAAGTATGGAACTCTTGCCCTCCTCCTTGTTTCACGGATAGATGTCGCGATTTAAAACAGACTCCGCAAGAATGTTACAGGTTTGGTCTCGAATGTCAACCGCAATGCGTTTGTCAAGAAAATTATTGCAGGAATGACTCCGAAATTTGCGTACCTATACCTGATTTTCGTAAGTCATTCTGTTTTTTCTTCCGTTTTTATTGAATGGTGATGATTGATGATTGGTGATCTCACGGAGTTGAGTTCAATAGTTTAGTTCAATAGTAAAATTCCGTAGATAATGAGCTACCGGTTAGTTACCGGTGTTAGAATATAAGAAATAACGGTTATATATAATACTATATTATTATTCCAGTTTTCATTTAAGACTATCGTGACTGGAAATTATTATAAATGTACTAGCTGTGCCAGCGGCTACGCCAACGTGTCACAATTATTTTCTGTAATTCAAATTTTAAACATAAAAGTAGTTATTGTGAGTTAACCATAAGAGATAAAGATATGCTATCCCGGACTTTTTGTAGTATTTCTATAGATCTACAATTCTCTAGTACATTATAAAAGTAAAAAGTATAACTCTGCTGGTTTAAGCAGCGCACGCGACTAAAGCTCCCAGAAAGCAAGTTTTTTAACAACTGCTCGATCTCTTTAACACAATTTACATAATACCGATATGTACTATTTATTTACCATCACCATCCGGAGGTATTGTTCTATCTTTTGGTGAAAACCGCACAAAAATCCGCTCGATAGATTTTGAGAAAATCGATTACATACAGACAGACAGCTTTTTGGGACTTTGTTTTATAATAAGTATAGATTCATGAGCTCGACGCCGATAGTTCTGGCCGCGACAAAGTTGTTACTTCGATATTTTAAATCTATGTCAATTTGAATATTCATTTAATTATATTCGTAACTTATTTTAATTAATTATGAAATAAGAATTAAAATTCAGCATTGAGATTTGAACATTTTTCTCCACCTTAATAGAATGCCGAGTCGGGGTAACTTATTTATGTAATTTACTTTGAGTTCTCACTTAAAACGATGTTTCTTCCTTCACAGCTGCTGAATAATCAAGAGGTGTTATAATTAATAAAGAGAGGACGTGGGCGGTGTTGAAACAAAATTCTGAAAAGGAAAGATAAAAAAATAAAAAAGTTATTTTAATTATAAAAAAGGAATAGAAGAAGATAAATTTGTTGTGTTTTGTATTTGTAGTTAAGCAAATATCTTTTAACAATTATATTCATGGTGTTCTTTATTTAAACATTGCATTTCCTTTTTCTTAATCACTTAAACTCTCAATATCCAATTCTCATGTATTCATTTGTTTTTTTTCGCGGTCGTAGCTCTCAATCACAACCTAACCTAGACCCTATTAAAGAAAATTGATTTAGTTGTCATTAATAATTCAACTTTTAATAAACAAGTTTTAATAAACAATAAATTACTTACACGCTAGTACTATACAAATCATGCCCACTTGCAATGGTCCTAAGGGTGCGGGCAGCGTTTCCGCGTTGAAACGCCAAGCTGATTCTTGCGTGAAAAAGAACCCAGCCCTCTTGTCACCTGAAAAGGCAATCCCCGCGGTGTTAAAACGGATATTTTTTTTATAGATTATCATTGTCATTTAGATTTTATCATAAATCAGTATATTTTTATAGAATCTAGAGTAGGATTTATACAAAAAAGAAAATTAACACATTCGTACCCAAAAACACAAAAAAATGTTATGACTCACGTAAACGTATCAAGTAACAGAGCTTTTGCAGGTGAAAACCGATCCTAAAAGAGAGAGCTCTGTCTGACCTGATCACTTTATACCCTCGACTGAAAGGTAATTATGTAGTATTGATTACAACAATAAATTCAACGCCAATTAAAAAAATATATAAAGAAACATCAGGAAGCATTTTAGGGCGGTGCAATCTATTGGCCTCCATTGTGGGTGCGATATTGGCAGAAACTCGGAAAAAAAACCACGTTCGTAAGATGCAACAATTAATTATTCGGTTCCGATACAATATAAGCCGCAATACAATACTTAACACCAGATGGACTGAGATTCAGAGTCATTATGTATACTGTAATCTTTGATTAAGAGCCAGAAGATTAGAACACACGCGTCTTCTCTAACAACCCACGTTGCCATACCAACGTCAAATTACTCTATTCGGGGCTACCCACTCTTCATGTTAATTTCTCCTTAGTACATATTTTATTTTAAAATAATCATTATTATAAAATAAAAATGTAATAACTACATTTTACTTTACTTACTTACTTACTTTACTTTACTACTTTACTAGATCGTATTTTTCACATTTTTTATTTCAATTTTATTGTTGGTTATCAGGACCAGAATTCTGTTGAATCTAGAGCTACTATTGCCTAGATATCAAAGTCGTAGAAAATAATTTTACTTGCGTGCATCCGTATATAAACTTTGATGCAGTAATCGAGTTAACTCTAAGTTTTCGATGTAAGTTACATGGAGATATAAACATTTTTTTTACAAAAGTTTGAATTATTTATCTGTTTTATGTCTGGCAGGGATCAATTATATATTTTTTGTTAAAATTTTTAATGTTTATCTAATTTTTCATACACATGTGTGACATAAATTAAAATGAGAAATTTAGTTAAGGCTTGTAATTTTTTTTTACATAAAATTCCTATACCGTCGTAAATGTTAAAAATGCCATTACAAATAACAAATACATTACAATGTCCCAGCGGTGAGACCGTGTGACTCTCTAGAGACGATCATAGGTTCAAACCCCAGGCACCAATGACAGTTGATAGTCTTATTGATAGTTGCAATTTATCACACGCTTTTCGGTGAAGAAAAACATCGTGAGGAAACCTGCATATCTGTGGAAAATTCAAGGGATCTGTAACCTACCAATCCGCATTGGAGTAGCGTGGTAGGTCTTAGCTCCAATCCTTCTCTCCAAAAAAAATAAACGGAGAGAGCAGGTCTATGCCCAGCAGTGGGATGAAAGCAGGCCGTTACTTTAAATTACAACGACTTATAGTAAGGATTTTTATTTATTCAGACTTTCTTGATTTGATTCATATCGTTGTAATAATATGATGGCTATAAACAGTATACCAGTATGTATGAAATATAATCTATTCATGGAAAGGTAACCAGAGCTTGCTAATTGATATGTGTCAAGAACAGTCTTGATTGGCTTTGTTCGAATTTGAGCATCAACATTAACAATATGCGACGGTTGATGCGTTGTTAATATTCTAATAGGAGTAATAAATCAGGCATAAATCACATTTAGCGTATCTGAGTCGATATCTTGAGAATAATGTACAAAATTAAATTGGCTTGAAGTATACATTTCATTTCAGCTCTACAAATGTGATAGTCGAACGGTGGTTATTTTTTTTTCATATTTCTGACTTACAAGCTTTTCGGTGAAGGATAACATACTGATGAAACCTGCATATCGCTGAAAAAGTCCTCGGATATTTCGCCCCTTTAGAATTAAATTACATGGTCTATGAATAAAGATAAAACATGTTACTTTATTCTTCGGATGCACGATATGTGTCTTACCAATCCGATTGGAGCAGCGTAGTAGATCTAAACTCCAAGCCTTCCCTTTCCATAGGAGAGAGGAGGCCTATGCCCTGTAGTTTTTTATAAATTCCAAGTATTTCGAATTTTTTTTAAAATAAAGTTATCGTGGATGACTTAAGTGCTTTCACTTCGCATTTGTCACTCTATAACCTACCTGACTGTACGATGACTAGTAACAATACACCGGTAAAACAAGTATTGTAGTTTTCAATATCATCGAAAAGCTACGGAATTTGTTCCGATATTCGAAGTGATTCGAAGAAGATTCGAGTGTTACATAGACAAGGGCAAGTAAATCGCAAAATACCAATAGAATCCAATCACCGAGTTTTTGCCACGGATAAATCGTTTGATGTAGGCGCTCTTACAAACAATTCTATATAGCTAACAACTTTAGGTATCAATTCGTACACCATTTTGTTGAATGACAGTTAAGGACGGACTGTTGTATTCAGATTTCGAGGAGATTATTTATATTAACTTCAATTTTGTATAAATATACAAATGACATCGAGCATTAATGCATATAACTTTGAAGAATTGAACGTCGTTAACAAAGTTAGCTATTAAATTCGACTTGCGTTCTTGGAAACCTATAAAGCTATACAATAGTAATAATAAAATTATTTTGCTATAATCCGCGATACAGTAAATAGAAAATGTATATAGTGCTAAATGTATAGTGGACTAACTTTTTTCATACCCGTTACATGCAAGATTCGTAAAAACACATGCAAACACATCGCAATCGCATCGCTTTGCGATTTTGTCGTGGAGTCTATCTCCTGATGATGCTCCGGTGATAGTGAACGGGATAGTGAACGTGTGTGCTTGTGTATTGTGGTGGCAGTGGTGGAGGTTTGTGCATGTGTTTTTACGAATCCTGCATGTAACGGGTATGAAAAAAAACGGATAGTCCACTATACATTTAGCACTAGGTATATATATTTTCTATTTACTGTATCGCGGATTATAGCAAAATAATTTTATTATTAGTTTTGTATTATGGGTCTGCGCAGAGTAACGCCTAATTCTATAAATTATCTATAAAGCTATGTTAAATTTTTAAGTCCAGAATAGCTAAGTGTTTGAAGACTAAAGTTTTTGGAAAGTGTGTCTACTTTACAATGTCGTGTATAAAAATAATTGTAAAATAGTTTGTTGGAATGTAGATAAATTATACAGTCAAGTTGGTGCATAATTTTTTAAATTAAGATAAAAATAGATCATGGATAGTTAAATTAACACAATCATTTCAACTATTTTGAAAATTCAAGTGTTTCCATTTTGAAGTAAGTTCTACTGCAAACATTGACTTGATACTACTGTTAGATGTTCAATTTGGTATACATATTTTTCTTACTTATAATAGTTTGCTAAATCTCTTTGGATCTTTATTAATTGGAATAGATTTCTGTTTATGTTGTTTATATAGAAACCATATCTATACACATTAAGTGTGTCAAATTCTTTTTCTAAGTGATTATTGGAATTATATTTCCTGTCTCTACCTCCTACAAAAACACAAGTTTATGGAGTCACATATAGGATGTAACGGAAAATTTGAAGCCTTTCAAAATATCAAACTGATGCGAGACAAATCCGATTAACTAACTAGCTTCCGTTTCGTGACTACCTTATAAAGGTATTTCATATGACATTTTAATAAAATAAAATAGTTTTATATTTATTTTAATACCATTAAGAATAGAGTTTAAATGCTTTATACATATTATGTACGCAATTTTCAAGGCTTACTTTTGTTTTCACAGTGAAGATATCTCCGAGAGATGTCCGAGAATACAAAAAAGTTATAAAAACAAAATCTGAAAGGCGCTGCGGGGCTTAAACTAAAACTACCATGCAGACAAGAAAATGGGCTAAGAGGCTTTTCAAAGAAAATCCGATGAAGGTTGAAAGAATACTGAGATGGCTAAAGAATATTGAAAGAAAGCTCTGAAAGCCTAACTTTAACTGCAAACTTGACATTTGTACTGTTATGTGCACCGCTTAAAATGTGTGAAATATAGTGTAGTACACTTTAAAAGTATATAAAAAAATCAAATATTTTATCATTTTTTAAAAGCTTTTGTCTTATCGCATAAATCATATTGTCTGAGCCAGGCGAAGGGCAATACAAAACCATATACCTATTACATTCGACTCGATAGTGATATACAAATTAAATAAATACGTAAAACTTGTATAGGTACTATAACTTATCGGCAAAAAATAACAAAAAAGTAGAGTCCTAAATCTTAAGTACTTGACCACGACCTATTTCAACCCCGCTTGTAAGACGTCTACAACTATCGGAAAACTAAACAAAGGAAGGTCAAATAAGGGGAAATTGTCGGGAACTATTGAATAAAAGGGAGAGCAAATATGAAGTGGCCGACTCAATTACAATAAGAACTAAGTTCACTAGACAAATAGGTCTGAATCGTTTTCCGATCGTAAGGCAAGTTCATAGAATAACTATTGTGTTGTGAGCTATTGCCTGGTAAATAAGCTTGAGTAGTAAAAAAGTATTAGTATTGACTTTATAACACTAAAAATTTAAGTGACGTCTTCTCTATTCTTCCATGGAACAATTGAGGCAAGGCAACTTTATCCGTGCTCCTTATAGACAAAATCCTAACGGGGAGTCTTTGCACTCGAAAATACATATCCATAATTTTCTCGTTTTTACCTAGCAAACATATCAAGATGAAAGTAATGAAATGAGTATAGGATACAAATAAACAGAAGTTCAGTTTATTCAACCATATATTCGACATAAGCTCAGAACAATCTAGTATAAACAACGTATAAATGACACATTGTAGGCAAAATTGTATTAGCCTAATTATTAGAAGCAGGTGAAAGTTCTAACAATATAACATCTCAAAGACACCGTTACTTAAAGAAACGTTGCCTGATCAATGACCCGGCGAGAATAATTTTGTTCAAGTTTGTCGAGACAGAAATCTATTCAACTTTTTTGGGTTCCAACATATTCGGCTGTTTATTTAAAACTAAATATCTGGCCACGCGTTGTTGTGGCCTAGTTTGGTTTCGAATTCCCCTTGAAACAGAACTCAACAATTAAAAAAAACAAAAGTAATAATAAAATTATTTTGCTATAATCCGCGATACAGTAAATAGAAAATATATATAGTGTTTAATGTATAGTGGACTATCAGTATTTTCATACCCGATACGTGCAAGGATTCGTAAAAATACATGCACAAACCTCCACCACTTCCACGACAATACACAAGCACTGCACAGGTTCACTATCACAAACTCAACAATCGTTTCGCCGGAACACGTGTTCCGAGGTAAAATAAAGGGTGGGGATGAACCAAGTACTATTTAACAATGCTCGCTTGGATAACGCTTCGCTTAGCGATTTTGACGTGGAGTCTATCTCCTGATGATGCTTCGGTTGCGGGGCGAAACGATTGTTGAGTTTGTGATAGTGAACGTGAGTGCGTGTGTATTGTGGTGGAAGTGGTGGAGGTTTGTGCATGTGTTTTTACGAATCCTGCATGTATCGGGTATGAAAATACTGATAGTCCACTATACATTAAACACTATATATATTTTCTATTTACTGTATCGCGGATTATAGCAAAATAATTTTATTATTACTTTTGTATTATGGATCTCTGCAAAGTAACGCCTAATTCTATAAATTTATTAAAAAAAGGTTCCGTTTACCACTAAACTTTACGGGATAATCATTCTAAAGATTATCAGAAAATTTCAATAAAATCTGTTGGGTCATTTTGAAGTCTATAAGGGACATACAGAGAAAAAAACATTTTTATATATTAATAATCATTAAGACATGTTAAAGTAAACATTGACAAGTATAGTAACTCAAACAAGAAAAATCCTTTAAGATGAAACTCAAAGACAAGATTTATTTAGAGTTAGCGAATGAAGGAGATACTTATGCGATTACATTACAGTTGGATTCCCTGGACAATTATCTAGTTCCCAACTACTCTTGGATCGTAAGTCAATAGTCTTAAACTTAGAAGGAAGTTACGGTAATAAGAGCACGTCTTAATACATTATAGTTAAATGTATTTAATCGGATTACTAGTTCATTGGCTGGGAAAGTTTATATGGGCTCATGGAAAGTTCATATAAACTTTCCCACCCAAATGAAACGTAATGATGAAATAATAAATAGATACTGCATACGTGGACAAGATTGAAATTATGCGATAAATTGTTAATATTTCATAAGCAAGTTAAAACCAAATTTGTCCTGTGCAGATTAGCGAAATGCTCTTAATTCAGAAACGCACAAGAGACGTAAAATTCTGATGCTAATGAAGATGAATGTTTTGTTTTTATACATTTATAAATCTTGTGCGTATTACTAAAACTGTTTCGGCTATGTTTTTTTGCTTATTGTAAGTGTAGTTGCCGTGATATCTTACAAATGAAATAATTAATTCACCTTAGGGGATAGGAAAAAATATACAGGTAAATGATAGTCGGGGGAACCACTAGTAAAAAATATTTTGGACAATTTAAGGTCACTTTCCTTTTGCCAATTTTCTTTGGTATATAATTTCTACTGTTATAGTAATAATAATGTTGGAGTAATTCATCATCATCATCATCATCATCTTAACCTGTACCTGCCGTCTGTTGGACATACTCGTAGGTCTCTCCCATAGCATGCCATTGAGCTGGGTCTTCAACTCTTCGTTCTCACAAACCGGTTCCCGAGAACTTCAATGCCTAGATAAAAAATAGTTTATATCACTCATAGTCTTTCAAGCATCTCCATTTCATTAACCTTTTGACTGATCCGTTCATGTAGTTGGCATTGCCCCTGCCTTCAGCTCCACGTGTCGCAAGTTCGGTTACCGTCTAAAGCCAACATTTACTATAAACAATTTGTTGGCTCTTCGAGTTTTCGTGTATGAATATTTAACATATTTAATTGTATATTTTTATTTACCAGTTGTCTGCTACCGATAACACAAGTATTAAGTTACTTACTTTGGGTACGGACAACCGTGTGTGAATTGTCCCAAATAAAAAACTAAATCAAAACTGACATTGGGAGTTTCGTTGACGTGAATTTATGTTTATAATACGTATACATTACATCAGCGTTTGAGGGGTGCCAATTAAGTTAATATTATATATTATAATGTAATAAAATCCAAAACAATATCAATGGAAACTAATTATAACGTTCTATTTACTTAGTTTCATAAATTAGGTTCTTGAATAGCTGAGAACAATACGTTTTCATGGAAACTATTTGCATATCTAAGTGATATCAGTTGTTGAATTCTAACGACGAAATACAATTTCGACATATATTCTAATACGAAACTGGAGACGGGAAAACTGTTAAACACGAGGCCTTACAAACAGTAAATGGTTCAATTACGTGAAAGGCTTTGAAAACGTATAAATGTTTTAATTAATTTATCAAAATCAAAGCATGTATATTTTCGTCACCCATATTTCCTTATCGAATACTACAAATTATTTGCATAAATTTCGCTTTACGCAGAAACAATAACATTTTTAATAAATCAACACTCATAGTTTTTGGTGACACATAGCATATGATATCGGATATAGTCAAGTTCTGTTGTATATTTGTTTTATAGCGGGAGTACGTTTACTGCCAAACATTTCTAGGGGCATAGGCTGCGACGAAATTATTGATACATACATACTGACTGTATGCTGTTAGCCCTAACGGCTTTTACAGCGTCACCGGGCGGGACGGGTGAACGCAGAAGCATCGTCGAGGTTGCGAAATGCAGAGAGTGCAACAGCTCTACTAACGTCGGGGAACATCGTCCTAAGGGAGGGACGTGGAGGGCTGATGGTATGGACTTTGATTAGTCATTGCGAATTCGAAAGGATGGCGAGAAGCCACGACCGACCGACTTTAGAAAACTGGGACCTCGTCTTCGCCGGCGAAGACGCTGTGTGTGTATTACGTGTTTCTTTATTTCCGAACGTTATTTGATCGTCAGGGTCATACAAGATGCTTTTTAGACGCGTATATTTTCGATGGTCGGACCTAACTGAGAAAGATCATAAAGCATATCATGATTTGTAAAGGAAAGATCTGGCATAGCTTTCCAAACGCTGCTCATCCAAATTTGATTCAACGAAGGACCTCTTTCTTTTAATTGGGCATTCTTGTGTCTGTGTGTCCCCTATATATGTATGTTATATTGCCTATGCCCATCGTAATATTGTTTTCAACGATGAATATATTCTACATTTAGCATTATATATATTCTCGATTTACTTTATCGCAGATAATAGCATAAAAAAATTATTACTTCTATATTATGGATCAAAATAACGCCTAGTTGTATAAATTATTAGTCAGTTTTTATTATTAAAAGTTTGAGGGCTAAAATCCCGAAATGTCTATACGATGAAGCTTTTATAAGATAGTGATCTCATAAACACATGACCTTAAGAGATAAAGATACGTTTCCGACTTTAATATGACCATACAATAGGCTAAAACATAAAAAACGCCAGCGAATATGAAACGTTATAGCGTAAACATTTTATTATCCCGCCATAATGAAGTTGCTTACGAAATTTCACGGTGAAATAAGAAAATATTCTCTTTAACAAATAAGCGCGTGAAACCGTACAGTTTATTATACAAGACTCATATTTGCTAAGATATTTGCTGAAAATCGCTTTCATATAAACTTTTACAAAATTAATATTAAAACTGTTAATGAAACTTATGAACTAGTAACAATACCCTGTGGCATGCTGGCTGAGTAGAATAGACTACCTTCATTTCTTACCTACGTGTCATAAAAGGCGAGTAAGGCAAGTCGGCCCGCCGTGTGGTATCCGGTTGAGTAGAATAGACCACCCTCTATCCTTATCGAGGTGTCGTAAAAGACGATAATGTCAGGCAGGCGACGGGTCGTAAAATACGTAGTCAATTCATGTGACAACATGATTGTAATATGTTGTGCCGACCCCATTTATAGTGGGATAAGGGCAGTAAGATGATGGTGACGAACTAGTAACACGATTTACGTACTTATTTTCCTCACTGGAACAACAGATGGCGCCACTGGTATTTTACTCCGCTCTATAGTGGTGCTTTTGTAGTTACATAAGAAGACCCCATACAAAATGTTGTGGATCGCCTATTCCTTTGGTTTTAAGTGCATCCTGCTAGAACACTAAGACTAAGCGAAACTGTAAACGGTGCATCTTTCGGTACATCCATACTTGGAATGCCGTGAAGGATCCGTCTTGAAGGTAGAACTTGGCAAAAACTACCATTGTAAAAAACGAAACGAAACAGTAATTAGACGAAAGAAACTGATCCAAAAAAACTGATTTAAAAACGCCTTAGAACTACACAGTAAACATATACTTAACGAACTATACAAGTTTTAATATCGAATACACTTTATTTACAGTTAACAAAAACACTAATTTTTTGCACTATATTCTAAAAAGATGCATAAAATGGCACGAGTTTTTTAACAGCGGCCAAAACAATAATTATTATTTTTTCTTCGATTTGAATGACCTATGACACTAACTGGTTCCATAGGTCCGATGAAGAACTTCTAAACTAAAGAAACTGGTTTATAAAGCTATGTATATATGTCAAAGAAATATCAGCTTTATTTAGATAAGACAGTTTACAGACGTCGAAACAGCAAAACTAGTTTATTTTGCTTACTTCCATAGCATTATGTCTTATGGAATAATGTTATGGGGTAAATGTGCTGATATTGAGAAAATTTTTGTATTGCAAAAAAGAGCCATACGTGGCATTTATAATTTGAATTCGCGTGAGTCCCTGCGAGAGAAGTTTAAGGAAACAGGTATTCTTACGTTAGCTTCACAGTATATTTTAAGCAATTTGATTTTTGTGCATAAAAATATACATAATTATAAAAAGATTGGCGATGTATATAATAGACAAAGTAGGAACCGACATAAGCTTGCGGCTCCTGCTTTGCGCCTTGTAAGAGTACGTAAGTCGTTTGTGGGTTTGGGTATAAGATTCTATAATAAAATTCCACAATCAATTTTAACTTTGCCATTACAGCAATTTAAAAATACTGTTAAAAAGAGGCTGATACAGAAAGCCTATTATACCGTGGAGGCTTACATTGCTGATAAGAATGCGTGGATATAGCTGCTCTTTGACCTTGTGCAGGATAGCTATGACAAAATGTAATTAGTATTAAGAATCTTCTTTTTTAAAAGAGCTCCACCGAGTTTCTTGCTGGCTCTTCTCGGTAGGACGGCTTTCCGAACCAGCAGTAAAGTTGACGATTCAAAAGCACTTGTTTACAAGTTTACTTGAATAAAGAATATTTTGAATTTGAATTTGAATTTGAATTTGAATTTTTATATCTCTAAGGTATACTTTATAAGTAGGTTTCTTGAAACTGTTTTTTGAAACTACTTTGGAGAGTGATCGTTCTGTCTCGCTTATTATAACCGTATTTATGGAAGGTGTGAGATAAGGAATTTTGCTCACGCATTTATCGTTGCGTGCTTGTCTTTCGATATATGACGACGAGACGTCCATCGAGACGACCGCAACTAGTTTTTTAGAAACGGTTTCTGCTGTAGACAAAAACCGTTTGTTCGTTACACAGTAAGAAAGCTTTTTTTATAACGGTTTCGGGAAAATACGGCCAGCTCTACTTGAAGGATCCTTGAAATTTGATTATGAAAAATCTCCATTTGCGCACACACCGCTGAAATAAATGGATACAATTTTTTTTCTTAACTGATTAATACTGTATCAAAGTATTAACTCCAGTGCAAAGAATCCAACGTTCAAAGACTCAAAGAAGTCAATCTTTGATAAAAATTTGCATTTTTCATTCATAGATTTTTATTTTAACAAGTATCATAACAAATATTTAATATATTTGTTATGATACTGAATGTTGAACAAAGTATCTTCAGTCAACAAGGAAATTGTCAACAACTTTCGAGAAAGATCAAATAGCGGGAAGATAGTTGGAATTGATCGAATAAAAGTCAATATGAAGAAGCCAAATTCAATTACAATATTAATCAAATTCCCATGACAATCGATTAGTTTGTAACTATTATGTTATCAGAGAGTTAACGAACTTCAAATCCGCTGAGAACCGATTGATTGATTAATTGATATTATTATGTCCTATCAAAACAAAAAGGTCTTAAATAAATTCGACAAAAATTAATATACATCAACCCTAACTTCGAATATAGTAGTAATATTTATAATATTTTTATATACTTTTTAAAAACAGTTTTTATTTTGCAACAACTCAGATATTCATTTAAAATTGAAGATTTAAGTGCTCATAACATGAGACATGAATTTTTTTAAGGTAACTCACGTCTCAAAGTTGATAAAGGTTATATAAGTAGGCGTTACTTTGCTGAGATCCATAATACAAAAGTAATAATAAAAATTGTTTTGCTGTAATCCGCGTTACAGTAAATAGAAAATATATAAAGTGCTGAGTGGACTATCCGCTTTCTCATACCCGACACATGCAGGATTCGTAGAAACACATGCACAAACCTCCACCACTGCCACCACAATACACAAGCTTTGCGATTTTGTCGTGGAGTCTATCTCCTGATGATGCTTCGGTTGCGGGGCGGAAAGATTGTTGAGTTTGTGATAATGAACGTGTGTAGTTTGTGATAGTGCAACGGTCTGTCCCACTTCTGGATATAGGCCTCCTTTCTCCTTATTAAGAGAAAAGTGTTGGAGATCTTACCCACCACGCCGCTCCAATGCGGATTGATAGGATACACAAATGGCAGGAATTCTCTAGAGATATGCATCTTCACTATTTTTTCCTTGACCGTGAAAGCATTTGATGAATTGCAAATATTCCTTGGGCACATAAGTTTAAATAGAAAACTCATTAGCCTGCCTGGGGTTTGAATCCATGGCACCCTCGAGAAAGGCACGCGATCTCACCGTTCGACTATTACAGCTTTCTCTGTTTTCTCAATAACATATTCTTACATATAACTAAAACAGAGTGTCCATAAGGACTTATTCGCGTCTGTTTCAATAAAAATATTTGACTAGAAATCAAATCATCATCACTCTCCTGCCCTTATCCCACTCTAAGTGGGGTCGGCACAACATGTTATAAAACATGTTGCCAAATGTTTTGGCTACGAATTTTACGACCGGCCGCCTGCCTGACGTCAACTTACCTTAGTCGTATTTTACGACCCCTCGGTAAGAAAGAGATTGGTCTATTCTACTGAGCCGGATACCACACGGTGGGTCGACTTACCTTAGTCGCCTTTTACGACACCTCGGTAAGAAATCAGCGTGGTCTATTCTACTGAGCCGGATACCACACGGTGGGTCGACTTACCTTAGTCGCCTATTACACCTCGGTAAGAAATGAGAGTGGTCTATTCTACTGAGCCGGATACCACACGGCATAGACTAGAAATCAAATATGATAACAAATACAAAGTACATACGAAGTATTTGGAAATTTTAATGTATATCTAATTATTTATAAGCCATTAGCTACTTTGACCTTTTATCAGAAGTAACCCATAACATTAAAGTGACATATCTATCAGAAAATTCTCGCAAAGTGATTATTTAGTTACAAATATGTGAATTATTAGCAGTATGATATATAAAAATAAAACGTCATCCAAAACCTTTTGCGTAAATTAAAAAAAAAGGGCCATACGTGGCATTTACAATTTAAGTCCGCGTGATTCCCTGCGAGAGAAGTTAAAAGAAATAGGTATTCTTACATTTGCTTCACAGTATATTTTAAACAATGTAATTTTTGTACATAAAAATATAAAGAATTATAAAACGATAGGTAATGTATATAATAGACAAAGTAGGAACCGACATAAGCTTGCGACTCCTGCTTTGCGCCTAGCAAAAGTACGTAAATCGTTTGTGGGTTTGGGTATAAGATTCTATAATAAAATTCCGAAATCAATTTTGGCCATGCCATTACAGCAGTTTAAAACCACTGTTAAAAAGAGGCTGATACAGAAAGCCTACTACTATACTGTTGAAGATTACTTAGATGATAAGGATGTGTGGATATAGGTGCGCTTCTACCCTGTACAAGACAGTAATAAATAAATGTAACTAGTTCTAAGATTTATATTTTAAAAAGAGCAACCGCCGAGTTTCTTGCTGGCTCTTCTCGGTAGGAACAGCTTTCCGAACCAGCAGTAAAGTTGACGATTCAAAAGCACTTGTTTACAAGTTTACTTGAATAAAGAATATTTTGAATTTGAATATTTTGAATTACCTTTCACACCTGACAATTACTGTTCTAATATAAAAAAAATACGAAAGATCTCAAGGTTTTGTTACAACGATACTATAGAGTTATGCATTATTATAGAGTATGGAAGCCAGCCTAAAATGTGCTATCTATACTTAATATAAATCATCATCATTATCCCACTTTAAGTGGGAACGGCACAACGTGTTAAAAACATGTTGTCAGATGATTTGGCTACGTATTTTACGACCGGCCGCCTACCTGACGTCAACTTAGCTTAGTCGTATTTTACGACCCCTCGGTAAGAAAGAGGGTGGTCTATTCTACTCAACCGGATACCACACGGTGGGCCGACTTATTTTAGTCGCCTTTTACGAGACCTCGGTAAGAAATAGGGTGGTATATTCTACTTGACCTGATACCATACGGTGGGCCAACTTCCTTTAGTCGCCTTTTACGACACATCGGTAAGAAATGAGGGTGGTCTTTTATACTCAGGCGGATACCACACGGCGGAACTATTATAAAAAAAGATTTCTGTACGGTTTTCACTTAAAGATAGTGCAAGTCTTCCGGAAAGCTTAGGTTAATACGGACATTACCGCTTTATGTAAATTGTGCTTATGGTTCTAAAAGAGACTAGCCTGCTGGGAGCATTATTCGCGTGTGCCGCGAAAACCAGCAGAGATACATTAAAGTAATTTAGTAGAGGATTGTAGATCTACAAAAATACGAAATACGAAAAAGTTTGGGTTGGCATGTCTCTATCTCTTATGGTTAACTCACAATAACTACTTTTATGTTCAAAATTTCAATTCGGGAAAAATTATATGATACACTCATTTCCCCGCGGGCAATTCCGCTGGTATAGTGTTATTATAAAGAGAATAAGGAAAAAAATAAATGAGGGTGCATCTATCTATCTCTCTTTTTTATGTATGATTAGACAAAGATGAAATATACGAATTTCATCTTCCCCTCCCAATATTTATGATACTTTCACTTACAGGCCTGTCTATGACTCCACTATTCTAGCATAATAACTCTATGAACAATACACGAAAAATATCTTTTGAAATCCTTCAAAAATATCCTTAAATTCAAAGTTTATACGAAAACAGATCTTACTTAACCTAAAAAAATTTTTACGTTGCTTTCATTAAAAGTAAACAATATGTTATGGCTTAAACGTACCAGCATTTTCCGCCTTTACACACCATAAAATATCATTTTTATATGTAATAAACATTTTTCATAACAGTGTAATATTCAGGTGTATGCGGTTGTATTAAGTAATATTTTGTTTTCAAAACATGTATTGTGCCATTTAAAAATAATAATCTTAAATAATTACATGATTCATATCACTTATTAGATTTAGCTTTGATCATTTATTAGGGACAGATTCAAGTAATAGATATACGTTAAGACCCTGTGACTCTTACAAATCCCGGACAGGCACCAATGTTTCTTTAACAACTTAGCTGCCTTAAATATATTTGTTGTAAAGGAAATCTTTTTGAGAAATTCGAGTAAAAGCTTGCTCGGTCCTGAGAACTAGCTCCAATCCTTTTCTCTAATAGGAGACTGGGGAACTTTATCCAGAAGTGGGATACTAACAGGCCACTAAGCATAGAATATCTAATTATAAATGATAATTGTTTTCATATTAAATTACTAAGTAAGACTAAGTCTATTAATATCAAAATTAATTAATTAGCTAGCATTATAATATGTGATATATCACATAGTCATCACCAACTGCTTTAAATATATAGGACCTCTAGCAGCGATTAACTTTATATGTACAGATTAAGTTCGAAGATTGACCGCTACATATCCAATTTTATGTAGAAAGCAAGTGTTATGATTACTCTCATGTCTATATCCTAATACTAAAAATGCATATTATTATATAAGATAGGTATTCTAGAAATCCATTAAGGAAAACCATAACGACGTAATCTCTTTAACAAATAGCGTTCCGTCGTCGAATTTGAATATTGTATGATACGAATATATCTATCTTTATTTTTACGGGTATTATCAATATTTTGTTCTAGTTCTTTATATGTTTAGTAATCACAAGACCTCCGGCGATAATATCGATTGAGGAACTAACTTTTTTTTACAATTGGTTAATAAATTGTGCGTTTGAATTATCTCTAATGGATGTTATAAAGATAAAACAAAATCCGCGTTAATAAACAATAATGCTTGCTTGACATATACCCATGTTTTTAAAGAAAGAGAAATGTCGACAAAAACATCTTCCTTTATTTTAGATTATAAAATGAATGACGAAAGAAAACGAAGAATGAAATTGTATGGAATAAGGTATAACGAAACTTGCGGCGCTCGTGTTAAACCGATACAATGGTATTATTTATTGATCAATAAACGATAAAAGATCAAGTATTATACTCAATTTAAATGCATGTTGGTGACAGCAGATCCTAATTAAATATTGGAAATACATTTAATCAAATACCATTTATATTAGACATTATGAAGGAATTTTTTCTTTTTCATACTGATAATATGCTACGAGCATGATGATAATTGTCTTGAAATCTTTTTTATTTGTCACTAGACAAAGTATGGTTTTATTTTATCATTATACTCTGGATGCGAAAAGCAAGTGTGATACGCGGTAGCGTCAAAATTTCATTTTTCATTTTCGTCATAAAAAAATATATACATACGGAACCATTTTAAAGGAAACCAATTTCAAGTTATTAATTAACAGATTATTATATATGAGTGTAGTAAATATATAAGATTGCATCACCAATATATCTGCTATTCATACAGTGTCAACATGATTGCCAAGTTCATAGTTGTTTTCGCGTTTTTATCATCCGTCGTGTATTTAACGCCGGTTGACGACAAAAAACCGTTTAGTAAGTAACATTTGATTCAATCATGCTTTAATGGCATTATTATCTTGATAAGAATTTTTTGTTTTGTCTTATTTTTTGGGTCATTAACTGAATTCGCATCTGTTGCTAGTTTATTACAATGTTATTAGTTTTTGATAACTGGAATATCTTTTAAAGTAATTCTTCAGAGTTCAATTTGTGGTGATTCGTTATCATTTAGGCTAAACGACATCTTCAATTGAGTCGCAATAAGAGTTCATGGTAGGCCTGCAGCACAACAAAATAATGCATTAGGGAATTTTTTAAATAACATTACCCCATCCATCTTTTGATTTCAACTATTTAATTTAATGTATTGGAATGAGGAATGTTTTCGATTAATAATAATTAGTTTTAAAAAATAGTTCGAATACTTTAGAACTCATGTCATTTCCATTTTATTTCAGTTTGCCCCACAAACGAAAAATACTACAAATGCCATCTCGAAGTATGTGAAAAGACGTGTAAAGATCTGGTGTACATAAAACCCTGTCCGCTAATCGATGCGAACTGTTACCTTCCATCGTGTGAATGTATTGATGGGTATTTAAGGCGTGAGCCCAATAGTATTTGTATACCTAGAGAAAAATGCCGTGAGTTTATCAACATACCATCTTTTATGCAGTCAAATCTGGGAATTTAAGTCCACCTTGTCTGCCGACGTCATTGTGCTATCGTCCATCAACTTGGTCATATGATTTTTATCACTCTTTATGTGTTTATACTACCTTGAGCTTGCACGCATCATCTATTCTATAATGGGTGCAATTTTCAGGCTTCGCTCTATATACACATTTGTTAAATTTTTTCTTTGGTTAATAATAAAATAAATTGTGGATGGTTAAACAGTAGATATATTAAATTGTTTGTTAAACTTATGCTTTGCTTTGTAATTTTAACTTTGAACATCAGACGATACATTATAATTGATATTTTTTCTTTCAGCGAAATAACCACTCTTCATCACCAATCTTCAATACGTTATGGATTATTTAAAATTTTTTATTAAAATCATATTTTAGTTTACCTTGCTTTTTATTTTATACTTTGCCTTTTTTTTGCATGTGAATCAACTTGGTAATTGTAACGATTATTCTACTGTTGGAATTTAATTTATGTCTAGTCTAGGATATCATTCGCCGTGAGCTGTGTTAGCCCATCGGTGAGACCGTGCGACTCTTTCAAGGGGAACACGAACTTAAACCCGGGCAGGCACCAAAGAGTTTTTCTATTAAAACTTATGTGTCTAATTGATAATTGCAATTTATCACACGCTTTTCGGTGAAGGAAAACATCGTGAGGAAACTTGCATATCTCTAGAGAATTCTAGGGATGTGTGTAACCTACCAATCCGCATTGGAGCAGCGTGGTAGGTCTTAGCTCAAATCCTTCTCTCCAAAAATGGAGAGTGGAGCCTTAGCCTTAGCCTTAGCCCAGCAGTGGGCATAGTAACAGGCCGTTACTTTACTTACTCTTTTTAGGGTTATAACAATACGTTGTTTGAGTTATAGAGAGGTTTGAAATGTATTAATTCTGAAGGTATATCCAAAGTTTGAATGTAATTATAATTATTTGAGATCAACGATCGCAACCGATGGTTAACACTGATGCAAAATAAGCCAAATCTATTTCTGTTGGGATCCTGTGAATGGGTAGCAAGAGCTTATCCCAAGTTGCAGACTTGACTTACGATCGAATAATCAAACTAAGATCAGATAACTGTTATTTAAGAAACAACTCTATATTATTATGTTAAAGTTGAGTTTTAAATAACCTCCTGACGTCCACTTTTGCTGTAAATAATTCTGGTGTAGTCACGGATTTGAAAATTTAGATATTTCAGTGAGAAAGGTTTAGGCCTATCACGTCTCATAAAATAAAGCGATTTCAAGTAAAAATATTATCAAAATTACCGCATATTGACAAAAGTTGCGGTAGTCCAGATGATCTTTTTAATGCTCTCTTTGGAATTATTGGTAGTGAATTCGATAAGACATTCAATATTATAGAAAAAGAAGTCTCCAAACATCTCAGGTTTAGCGATTGGGCTACTAATGGCATTTATAAGAGTAGAAACAAGTTATTTGATCTGTATGCAGAAAAGCAATATAATCAGTCCCCCACATTCTTAGAATATGTAAAAAAATATTCGAAAATGTTTAGAAATGTCTGCGCACAGGCCAAATCACTTCACATTAAATGTAAAATAATGAACTCTGAAAATAAAATAAAAACAACTTGGGATGTTATAGGAGATGAAGTAGGCAGACATAAAATGCGTAATTCTGCCATAGAGCTGAAAATTGGGAATGAGTTTACTAATTCCGACGCAGAAGTGGCGAGTGTATTTGAACATTTTTTTCAGAATATACCCATTTCTACCACTAGCTCAATAAACTCATCCCCAATTGAAGCTCTTAATGTTTTAAAGGCCAGCGTCATGAAGTGCAATGTAAATTTTAAATTTAGACACATTTCTCCGCACGATATTGTTAAAACTTTTAAAAGTTTAAATATTAAAAAAACAACTGATTTATGGGGAATGTCTGTAAAGTTAATAAATAATGTTATTGAAATTATTGCACCTATTATGGCCAAGATCTTTAACAAGTCTGTAGACACAGGACACATTTCCAAATTTAATGAAGTACAGTAAATTGATCCCTGTTTTCAAATCTGGTGATAAGAGCGACCCTAACAACTATAGACCCATCTCGATCTTGCCAACTCTTAGCAAGGTCTTTGAGAAAGTTATTCTAAATCAACTGCTCAAGCATTTTAATTTTAATAATTTACTTCACCCTGAGCAGTATGGGTTTACCAAGGGTCGGTCTACATCGGATGCGGGCGTAAGATTGTTGAAGCATATCTTTGATGCGTGGGAGAACTCACAAAATGCCATAGGGGTATTTTGTGATTTGTCCAAGGCATTTGATTGCGTTCAACACGAAACTTTATTACTAAAGCTTGGTCATTATGGTATTAAGGATCATGCACTTCGTCTCGTTGCATCTTATCTCGATAGCCGAATTCAAAGAGTGTGCATTAATGGTGTGCAGTCATCGGGATCGGCCTTAGTTATGGGTGTGCCTCAAGGATCAATCCTTGGTCCCTTTCTGTTTTTAGTATATATAAATGATCTACATCTATATAAATTTCATCTATATAAATGATCTATATTATATAGATCATTTATATCTATATAAATGATCTATATAAATTTCATTCATAATATTTGCGACATTGTACTGTTTGCTGATGACACATCTTTAATATTTAAAGTAAATAGGAATAACGCTAATAATATTGACGAAGTAAACAGTGGATTGTCGCAGGTAGCTCAATGGTTCAGACTAAATAATTTGGTACTAAACTCAAATAAAACGAAATGTTTAGAATTTGCATTACCTAATACAGCTAAAAAAGCAAATGAGCTCTTAATAGACAATGTACCACTAAAAACAGAAAATACAACTGTATTTTTGGGAATGACGTTGGATACAAAACTCCAATGGAGCACACACATAACAGCTCTCGCAGGGAAACTCAGTTCAGCAGCCTATGCTATTCGAAAGATAAGACAGTTTACAGACGTCGAAACAGCAAAACTAGTTTATTTTGCTTACTTCCATAGCATTATGTCTTATGGAATAATGTTATGGGGTAAATGTGCTGATATTGAGAAAATTTTTGTATTGCAAAAAAGAGCCATACGTGGCATTTATAATTTGAATTCGCGTGAGTCCCTGCGAGAGAAGTTTAAGGAAACAGGTATTCTTACGTTAGCTTCACAGTATATTTTTAGCAATTTGATTTTTGTGCATAAAAATATACATAATTATAAAAAGATTGGCGATGTATATAATAGACAAAGTAGGAACCGACATGAGCTTGCGGCTCCTGCTTTGCGCCTTGTAAGAGTACGTAAGTCGTTTGTGGGTTTGGGTATAAGATTCTATAATAAAATTCCACAATCAATTTTAACTTTGCCATTACAGCAATTTAAAAATACTGTTAAAAAGAGGCTGATACAGAAAGCCTATTATACCGTGGAGGCTTACATTGATGATAAGAATGCATGGATATAGCTGCTCTTCGACCTTGTGCAGGATAGCTATGACAAAATGTAATTAGTATTAAGAATCTTCTTTTTTAAAAGAGCTCCACCGAGTTTCTTGCTGGCTCTTCTCGGTAGGACGGCTTTCCGAACCAGCAGTAAAGTTGACGATTCAAAAGCACTTGTTTACAAGTTTACTTGAATAAAGAATATTTTGAATTTGAATTTGAATTTGAACGGTCTCGTTATTCGTTGGTTTATGAGGGTAAAAATTAGGCAGTATATTATTCAGGATGTTTTATTTTTGCATTTGTGGAAATAGTTATTGAGACAATTAACTGCCGGAAATATATTATAACCATAATATATATAATAAAAACTTTGACTCTTCTACGGATATCCTCATTTCTGATTTGATCTCTAAGCATTTTACTCCAAGCATCGCGCACTCCGTCGTCAATTGAGGGACTCTGAGCCTTGTTTGTTTGTTTGTTTAATTTCTTTATTGTACATCATAAACACATAAAACACAGAAATATAAAAATAAAATTAAAAGGTGATTGTACAAATGCCTTGCCTTGTGCCTTTTTATGAGGCTAAGAGTAATTATACCGAAATTATAACTACTAAGGTATTTTTACGTTGGCTATTTATTTGCACTTAGAATATGTACATCTCCGTATAGTAATAATCCAGTCGCATGATACATCAATTATTGAGTCCATTAAGAGAAATAAAAAAGAGAAGTTTGTCAATGGGAGCAGGATTTTCTTTAAGCCAATTCTCTTTAATCCATAAAATAAACCAACATAGCTATACTAAAGTAATGTAGAGGATTATAGAAATGCAAAAATTCAGTAGTATTTTTGCATTTCTATAATCCTCTATAAAGTAAGCGATAGCATGTCTCTATCTCTTATGGCTAACTTACTATTACTACTTTTATGTTTAACATATTAAATACACTGATTTCCACGGCGGGACCGCAAGAACAGCTAGTTAATTATAAGAGAGGGAAAATGACAGTTATCCTTGTCTAATCACTTATAAAAAAGAGAAACAGATAATAATTTATTTGCTTTCTTTTTATTTTCGATGAACGCATACATATGCTGGCTCCCGTGCTCTAGTATCATTAATTACTCTATGATAAGACCATAGTATAGAATATATGAATAAATATATAGGACACTTACACACACATCCGTCCCTAAAGTTAGGTAAGACTTGTGTTATGGGTGACGGACAACTGGTAAATATATGCATATATAGTTTTAAATACATACTTAAATACAAATATACTCTCAGGCTCGAAGAACCAACAAATCGTTTGTAGGAAATATTGGCCCTCAGCGGGAATCGAACCCGCGACCCGCGGAGTCAAGGTAAGGTCAGTACCCACTGTGCCAACGGGCCAGTATAGAATAGATAGTGTATATAGTATTTATCATGGTATTTGAATAATTGTTGAATTAATCGCATCTCTAAGAGTTTGAAAGTCATATTTCGGTAACACGAAATATAATTTGACAATAATATATCATCAACCACCCACATAAACAATAATAATGTAAAATTACATGTGTTGCTTGTTGAAGTAATTATAGTAAATAAACTTTATCCGCAACTTCGTTCACTGAACTTAACCTTTTTAGTGCCGCACGATAAAGAGGTGTGTATGCGAGAATAACCGGCCAAATTTCACATTTGAATCAATTTTACAAAAGTATTGGATAAGGCTCATAAAACTAAAACGAGAAACAATATTTACATGATCCAAAAAGTTATATACTAAAAATAGAGAACAAACCAATTACTCTAGTTTTTATCTACTCACTAGAATTTATATAAATAACAAAGGTATAAATGTTCATAGAAAAACGGAAAAGTTGAGTCGTCTATTACAAAACGTATTTGCATATACCAAAAATCTTTTTATCATAATTTTATATGGACTAATTATTATGAAGTATATACTTTGCATTTCCAATGTATTTTGTAAAAAGATCAACAATATTATGTACATAACAAAAATAAAAAATAACTCGAAGGTACCTACATCGTAAGCATGGGGGTGGATGTTTGAAATCCTTTATTTATCTTGTTTGTTTAATTCTCTCTTAGCTAGAGCTAGAGCTAGAGTTTTCCAGCAATGCGAATAGTAAAGCGCGTCAACGCTCGACCCGATATATCGGCTCTTGCACTTCACGCAAGGGGAGCAAGAGCATCGGCTCTTTGATATATCGATATCAGCTTCCGGCACTAAAAGGGGTAAGGATTAGAATACCTTCAATTCTGAATTCTGATTTCTAAAAGCTTTTTTAACTTGCTTTGTGTGTATGTGAAGGTGGAATCTTGCAAGTTAAATTTGACCCACTTTCCGGTGTTCGATTGGGCTGAAACATTACATACTGATTCAATCCCGGTGACAATCCAAGTTTATGTTAATGACCTGATGCTGCTACCTGATTGGCTCCAGACGAGGGAACTCCTTAATGGTTGACAGTAGCGATATAAAATTTTGTTAAAAGCTTTTTTTAAAGCACTTTTAACTTTATTTGTTTCTTGCAGTGTTGCCCAACGATAGTCCACTATCGCTAAATTATCGATAGACTATCGATAGATGACGGCATGTAAATAGTATCGATAGCCTATCGATAGTATCGATATTATCGCTAGTATGATATATGGCAATAAAATTGTTAAACAAAATAGTATCAATAATATCGAAGTATTAGCTCCAATAATATCGATACTATCGAAAACTGATATACCTTTAGGAGTAATACTATCGATAGTTTTACATACTATCGTTAGCATTGATACTATTTTTGATTTAATACAATAATACTATCGATAATATCGAATACTATCGATAATATCGATAGTATACCATTAAAAAATCGATTCTATCGATAGTATCGATAATATTATCGTAATAGTATCTATCCTATCGACACTATTGCTTCCAATCAATAGTATCGGTTAATTTGTGATGATGATAGTATCGATAATATCTATAGTATTGATAGTATCGATAGCACTATCGATATTCTTACTAGTTCTCAAGGTCATCTTGGTCATTTGGGCAACTCTAGTTTCTTGTTTCGGTGGGAAAACAGTTTTTTTTTTTCATTTTTCTAGGTCGGTATACTTCTGCCTATATTAGTCTAAAATTAGCTTAGGAAACGTAACAAACCGATAGACAGACTGTCTTTCGCATTTATAATATTTGTTTGGATAAAAAAAATTGACTCTAAATTCCTTTGTCAATATGTGCCGATCGTCAAAATAGAGAACGGCCAACCCGTTTTTAATTGTAATTAAAAAAGGTTATATTTAATTGTTACTCTTGCATTCCGTTTTCTACATTTTGTGCATATATATTACTGGAAGCTATTCCGCATCTCATTTAAAACGTGCAATTTTACCGTCACGAATGATATTTATGCGGCCATTTTTCGCCGTCAACACCTCTAGGCGACAACAAAGGGCCGCTCGGGGCATAGCGAACGTTTTTTCGCTTTTTGCGGGTATAGGTATAGCCATATATAAAACGGTCCATTAGTGAAATGATATTCCTTTTAATGTGTCCATCGAGTGAACGTGTATGTAGTATTACTGGAATTGACATATTTGTGAATTTAGTAGTCGTATATAGAAGATTTGTGAACCGCCGCCGTATGTTATCTGGCTGAGTAGAATAGAACACTCTTATTTCTTACCGAGGTGTCGTAAAGGGCGACTAAGGTGAGATGACGTCGGGAACGCGACCGGTCGTAAAATAGCCAAATCAAATAGCGTAGCCAAATCACATCACATTAAAACATGTTGTGCCAACCCCACTTAGAGTGGGGTAAGGACAGGAGGATGATGATAGAAAATTTGTGAAGACATAATAGATTACATTAAGAAAAGAAGATTATAAAAACTTAATAGTCCAGTCAAGTTAAACATTCCAAGATATATAAATTTACATCAAGCTGGAAATTAGTAAAATTGTACTTGAATTTTTTTATTAGAGTAAATAATATATAATAGTAAATTTATATTGTCTATGAAAAGATGCAGAAAGAACCTGCAATCTGTCAAATAAGCAAAAATATTATTTTACCACCGTAAAAGAAAAGCCCTACTAAATAAATAAAGTACTTCAAACCCTAGTCACTTCCATTAGAATTTTATCACGTGACTGGTCATAACACTAATGGATTTGTATCAAGAATTGCCAAGTAATACCAACAATTCGGACATTATGTCGTTATTCGACGACTGCAGCTTTACAACTTCAGCGCTACTTTATTATTGCCACATAAAGTAGAGAGATAAAACTAGGAGATCTTGTACTAATCTTTTATCATGTATCCGAAGACTGAAGTCATGATATTAAACGTCAAATGGCTCTTTTACAGCTTACCTGCTATTTGAGATCGGTGAAATTACTTTATTTCATTGGTATCAAATAGCTTTACAGTGATATGATATTTATTTTAGGACATGAGTCTATCAGAGCAATAACTATTATGTAGCTTTTCTTCAAATAAAAAATTATAGGGATCTTTTTTGAATTAAACTATCGTAAGTGAAATGCGTCGACACTTTACGACTTTACGACGTGGACACTGACAATGCGACTGGTCCAATTTAAGGTCGCCCAGCGAGCTATAGAGAGGGCTATGCTTGGAGTTTCTCTGAAGGATCGTATCCGGAACCAATCGATCCGACAGAGATCCAAAGTAGCCGACGTAGCCCAAAGGATTAGCAAGCTGAAGTGGCAGTGGGCCGGCCACATTTGTCGCAGAACCGACAACCGTTGGCGTAGACGTGTTCTGGAGTGGAGACCGCGCCTTGGCAAACGTAGTGTAGGACGTCCTCTGACTAGGAGGAGTGATGATATCCGCAAAGTGGAAACGAAGAGCTGAAGACCGAGCTCAGTGGCGTGCCATAAAAAAGACCTATGTCCAACAGTGAACAGAGACGGGTTGCTGATGAAGTGAAATACATAGTTTATGTGTAGTAACCAATTATACTCATGTGTTATTATTATCGGGTGAACCTGAATAGTTCCCACCGCAATAAAGAGCTCATGAATAAGAGCTCCGTATGGGCTTGAAACTAGTCGGGCACACCCGATAGAATAAGACGTGAGTATAGTTTAAAGAGTTGATTTCTATACATAAACTATGAATTTCATATAGCTTTCTATACATTAACTAATTACAAGAATCGTTGTGATATAACAGATATTATGCTATAATTGACGTTTATAAAAATCTATGTAATGCTAAAAGTAGATTGTATATATTATCGGTGTTAATGTTTTTTTACATGAGGAAACCCTTCATGGGTACTGCTTTCCGCGGGGATGAAAGCAGTTATGCCGGACTCCTACCGGCTAAAACCTCATGGTGTTCCACCTTGCTGCTTGGTGACGAGGCCATAGGAATACTGAACGCATCACTTCTACACCTTCGTCAGCAGCGTACTCCTGCTAAACTTTATTGAGCCTGGATAGACTCCTGCACTACAACCGACGCATTGGGAACAATTCAATGCGTCGGCCAACTTTAGGATTTTTTTCCAGCCAGAGCGTCGAATCCCCCCCTATTCGACTCGACGCCCGGAGATCCTCATCAGGGTGGTAGTCGACGGTCTTGGGCGCGTCGTCTTCGTCCTGCTCGCCTAATACGTGTTAATACCCTATGCATGTGTAACATAAACATTAATTTATCTAACACATGCATAATACTTCCATGGCGTGTGGTATCCGGCTGAGTAGAATAGACCACCCTCATTTCTTACCGAGGTATCGTAAAAGGCGACTAAGATAAGCCAATACGCCGTGTGGTATCTGGCTGAGTAGAATAGACCACTCTCATTTCTTACCGAGGTGCCGTAAAAAGCGACTAAGATAAGTTGATCCACCGTGTGATATCGGGTTGAGTAGATTAACCACCCTCTATCTTACCGAGGGGTCCTAAATTAAGACTAAGTTAAGTTGACGTCAGGCAGGCGGCTGGTCGTAAAATACGTAGACAATACATACAGGTGACAAGATATTTGAAACATGTTGTGCCGACCCTACTTAGAGTGGCAGAAGGGCAGGAGGATGATGATATTCATTATATACTACCAATTAGTAATGCACTCATTCACTACCGCAATCTCAACGATCGTTTCAACCGTAACTAAAGCATTATCAGATAGTACACTCTAATTTTTGCTTCAAATAAATTCTTTCTAATCGTGGGTTATATCAAAAAAAATATTTTTATTTTTAGACTCCGCAAAGTAACACAAAATTATGTAAATTTGTTAGATTTAGATATTTATCAACTAGTTTTTTTAAATACAACTTTAGAAAAGCTAATTTCTCTTATATAAAGAAGGAATTCAACATAGTACTTAGAATTCTAGTGCGTAAGGCCTCGTCATTATACATGCTTTACTTGCTTTGTGTATCTGACACTTGATTCTACGACTAAGTGAGAGCCTCTTGAGATGTTAGTCGAGACTGTTCGCTATTAGATTGTTAGCTGAAGCTACTGTTAACTGACGCTGGATATATGGTTATGGAATTAACACTCAACATGGTGCTTATCTAAGTAACAAGGTACAAATGTCTAATCAATTTAGTAATCTAAACATATCTTAGTTATTAAATTTCACCTTGACAAACTTTAATAAATGGGAGTAACTAAAATAACGATGGTGGTATATAAATGTTTAGAACTAAATAAATATAAGGTAAGAATACACCGGTCTTTTAGGTTAAACTAAAAAATATTTTGACTTCAAGATGCTAAATCGGAATTAAGCAAAAATATGGTGGAATATGTATGCAACCATTTCTTCTTTTTTAAAAAAAAGGATTGCGGATTGCTTTACCTACCAATTCAACCATTGGAGCAGTGTGGTGGGTGTAAACTCCAACCTATCTTGTTAAAAAGGAGTGAAGAGTGTATAATGTTGAGTGCATGTTCAACATATCCTAAGGTTCTTTTATGAACACGTTCACGATCCACGAAGCTTTAGTGCTCCGAAAAGTGCTTTTAAAAATTTTAAAATATCAATTAGGTACACAGGAACCGGGCACGCACTAGTGAATATTTTAAACTTAACGAAAAAAATCACTAGTAACTGCCTGGGATTTGAACCAGTGACCTATTAGTAGTAGTGAGTTAAATAGTTTGTTTAACAGTTACAATCTTATCTCTCATATTAAAAGTCCTACACGGCTAGGTGTCGTAAAAGGTGACTAAGGTGAGTTGATGTTAGGCAGGCGGCCGGTCGTAAAATCCGTAGCCAAATCATGTGACAACATGTTTGTAACATGTTGTGCCGATCCCACTCAGAGTGGGATAAGGGCTGGAGACGGCTATTATCTTGCATAGACTTATAGAAAGTAATACTAAATCATCATGTGCTAAGGTTCACAACCTAGGTCTTTCGAAAAAATAGGGTCACACATTGCCCCTATCGGCTATCACGACTATTTTGTAACAATTTTTAAATTGTACAAAGTGCCATCAACGTAAAATTGTATGAAATTTTAAGGGTAATAAATTAACTCTTTTGTTTTGAGAACTGTTCATCCGCTTAAAACATTCATCATTGTTCATAATTTATTACACAAAACCGAAAGTGCAAAAGGCTTTAATATATCGTACATTTCAGACGTGTGCGTTGAAAATCGTTTTTCGATTTTTAGTTCTACAAAGAGGAGGCTTTTCAACTAAAATCATTAAGAGAGGTAGTTACGCTAAGTTTTTTTTGGGACGAATTCTACAAGAACTAATCTTTGCGAAAATATTTTGAAACAAGACGAGAGTCGAGTTGGGCGCATTGTTATAAATTGAAATCGGCCCTGCAAGTTAGAGTGAAACTTTATAGAAATTAAGTTTTGTTCCAATTATCGTTTTATTATAATATTTACTATAGGAAGCTGTGATAGCCCAGTGGTGAGACCGTGCGACTCTCTAGAGACGAACATGGGTTCGAACCCGGGCAGGCACTTGTGATTTTTTTTCTATAAAATTAAAATATTCTAATAGAAAAAATTCACTAGTGAGTTTTTTCATTAATCCCAATGAGTTTTTTTTATTAAAACTTATGTGTCTAATTGATATTTGCAATTTATCACACGCTTTTCGGTGAAGGAAAACATCGTGAGGAAACCTGCATATCTCTAGAGAATTCTAGGGATATGTGTAACCTACCAATCCGCATTGGAGCTGCGTGGTAGGTCTTAGCTCCAATCCTTCTCTCTAATAAACGGAGAGAGGAGGCCTATTCCCAGCAGTGGGATATTAACAGGCCGTTACTTTACTTTTTACTTTACTATCTCTGCTTAATCTACTATCTCCCTGCGAACAGTGCGTTTTAGTTGAATCAGATTTTGAATTTTTATCATGACAGTATGTTGTTGTACTACAACACAGTAGTAAAATACAGAGTTATTTACTCACTGTTTAAATACAGGCATATTCAGGCAGTCCCTTATAAGCCGCCGTGGCGAAATTCGGTCACGTAACTGTCAATCTTTATTATTCCATAAAAAAGTCGACCTTTTATAAATATTATACGAAAGCGTTGAATCATAAATATTTGATATAGAACTTAAAGAGTGCTTGCAAGAGTATATTAGCTTTCAGTCTCGATTAAATATATCAGATGGAATATGAAGTTTATACTACTAGTATTATATAGTCAAAAGTTTATGAGTGTGTCTGTGTCTTACGGCTTTGATGCTCCAAGAGAGTAACGGGTTTGTATCTAATTTTGTTAACATGTCGGTAAGTAGAAAAGTACGACTGTGATAGCCCAGCGGTGAGACCGTGCGACTCTTTAGAGGTGGTCACGGGTTCAAACCCCGGGCAGGCACCAATGACTTTTTCTATTAAAACTTATGTGTCTAATTGGATAATTGCAATTTATCACACGCTCTTCGGTGGAGGAAAACATCGTGAGGAAACCTGCATATCTCTAGAGAATTCTAGGGATATGTGTAACCTACCAATCCGCATTGGAGTAGCGTGGTAGGTCTTAGCTCCAACCCTTCAGAAACGGAGAGAGGAGGCCCTATGCCCAGCAGTGGGATTGTGACGGGCAGTTACTTTAAGTAGTAAGTTTAAGTACTTAAAGTAAGAATATCACCAAGGCCATTTTTTAAGTAAGTAAGGCCATTTAGTAAGCTGTGATAGCCTAGTGGTGAGACCGTGCGACTCTCTAGAGACGACATAGGTTCAAACCCCGGGCAGGCACCAATGAGTTTTTCTATTAAAACTTATGTGTCTAATTGATAATTGCAATTTATCACACGCTTTTCGGTGAAGGAAAACATCGTGAGGAAACCTGCATATCTCTAGAGAATCCTCTAAGGATATGTGTAACCTGCCAATCCGCATTGGAGCAGCGTGGTAGGTCTTAGCTCCAATCCTTCTCTCCAAAAACGGAGAGAGGAGGCCTTAGCCCAGCAGTGGGCATAGTAACAGGCTGTTACTTTACTTTACTTACTTACATTTTTTAAACCAGACGAAATTTATACAGATTCCGCTTAATTAAAGCTTACGCAAATAAGATACGCAGAAAAATAAAATTTATGTGTAATTTGTGCTAGTAATACCTCAAATTAAATAAAATAAAATATTCATTGTTTACTGCGGTCCTATCGATATCAAGAGCTCATTTATGCTTCGACGTAAAATATGGACATCTTAGGAGAAAAAAGGAATATGTTTAAATTTAATACGTTTTAAAAGATAAAATAAAATGGTGTAATTATATCTAAGGCAATTATATGACTGGCCCGTTAGCGCAGTAGGTAGTGACCCTGCCTACAGCGATTCCCGCCGAGGGCCAACATTTTCTATAAAAAATTTGTTGGTTCTTCGAGCCTGGGTGTGTATTTGTATTTAAATATAAATTTAAAATTATATATGTAGTATATTTACCAGTTGTTCGTCACCCATACCACAAGTATTAAGTTACTTACTTGGGGACGGTCGACCGTGTTTGTAAGTATCCCATATATTTATTTATTTATTTCAATACTGTAAAAAGCACTATCGGCGAAAAGAGCTATGCACTATATTTACTTAGCTTAGTAATTTTATATTAGACGTGTATAAATAGAATCATCTGATGATATATATAAAAATTGGCTTTAAAATAGAAATACAATTAAATTAACCCAGACAATGCTTACGTCGGTACTGAAGTTGGCCTTGTCTATAAATGGAGGTAAACCAATTAACGTGTGCAAAGAAGATTTAAATAATGCTATCATTTATATAATCTATAATAATGTGATATAGTTTAAGTAGGTCGAAAGCGAGGACATTGAGTTCTTAGAGTTTGAACAATACGTCGAAATTTCAATGGGTTTTAATATATGAAATCTTTCATATTACCTCTTCTCAAAGTAGATTCTTTATTTCAATAGATTAACCACTATTATAATCTCAAAAATAAACTTAAATCGAATGTTTTTAGAAATTATAATTAATTTTAGGGGAGTGTGTTAGATATAAGTCGCGATGGAAGATGAAAGACACGCTCTGTGTGTGCAATATTTGCGTTGGTGACTGGAATGTGATCGTCATGGTCATATAAGCTTGAATATTACTAAATTTTATCAATGCCGTGTGGTATCGGGATGAGTAGAAGAGACCACCTTCATTTCTTACCAAGGTGTCGTAAAAGGCGACTAAGGTAAGTTGACCCAACGTTTGGTATCTGGTTGAGTAGAATAGACTACCCTCTTACTTACCGTGGGGTCGTAAAATACGACTAAGCTAAGTTGACGTCAGGCAGGCGGCCAGTCGTAAAATACGTAGCCGAATCATGTGACAATATATTTGTAAAATGTTGTGCCGACCCCACTAGAGTGGGATAAGGGTAGGAGGATGATAATTACCAAATTTTATCAATATTGCTCCAGCGAATTAGTGGAGAAAATATAACAAACATATGTAATAAAACTCCCTTTACTTCATACTTTTTAATGAAATACTTATTGACAATATCTCTTATCAACTAGTCCGACACGAAACCCATCCACCATCTTATACATACATCCATACTTTTTCTTCTTCAATCATTCTATTCGGAAGTAATACCAGCATATAGAACTTTATTTTGAGACAACGATTTATAATAATAAACAATATCATGTCTACCAACATTTAAGACCTAACACATATATAAAAACGAACTTTCGTATTAATAATATTATATGGATTAAAGGTAAGACATTTTTGGTTCGTTTTCATGACAATAGCTCAGGTGATACTGGCTATCTATATACAACTAAACAATTTAACCGTACATTCGTAGTCTTACCGTAGTGCGTAAGTCGCTCCAGTCTCGCTCATAATCGTTCTGCGGTTGTCGTCAGCTATTTAAATTGCCTCATGAATAGAGAAGGGGAGTTTGCAGTGACCCGCTCGCCTTTATTTCGTATGCATATTTCGTCGTCCAAAACGTTAAGTGAAGTCCAGTTCCGAAATCTAATCGACAATCTTGGTGAAAGCATCAATTTGCATATACTATTTCGATCTAGCCATAAAATTAATTAAAAAAGTCAAAAATGATGTAAAAACAACAATATTATGTCAACGTCCTGTGATAGGAAAACGAAATTTTGATACCCTAGATCCTTTAGATCCCCTAGTAGGATGTACGACTTCTGAAAAGTCGCAGGGAGCTGGATACAAGTGTCAAGAGAACATATGATGCCGGAATCCCAAGAAGATGCGGTGTAAAGTCTGTCTGTTGAAAAGGAAGAAAAAAGTACTAAAGAAAAATAATTAAAAAAGGTTTCATAGTTAAATCGAATAAAAGTATAACAACAACCACTGATTGTTAGGCACAGGCATTTTCTTTTCTTATAGATGAAGATCTGTACTTGCACATAACGAATATTCCAGAAATTTTCTAGGAATATGCAGGTTTTATTGCGAGGTTTTCTTAATAGAAGATAGCTTATTGATTAATACGACACACACATCACACAAGTCACATTTCTATTCAGTTTCTTTTAAAACATCTTGATTATAAATGTTGGTTAAGCCTGAGATACAGAGGTATTTTAATATCTTTTGGAAATATAGCAAAAGCTTTTCATATGGCCAATGGTGCTAGACAGTAAAGTGGTAAACACGTAAACGTGTAAGGTCTACACTTTACATAAAAGGA
The DNA here is from genome assembly GCA_947086505.1 of Morpho deidamia. NCBI lineage: Eukaryota > Metazoa > Arthropoda > Insecta > Lepidoptera > Nymphalidae > Morpho > Morpho deidamia. Next base: position 12,705,460 of record CAMTZC010000010.1, read on the forward strand.
TATTGTTTGTGTTGTCGGCTCTTTTCAGACGATGAGACGGGGTTTTTGGAGAAGCAGATACAACTAACTTTCTATAATAGATCCGATCACGGTGAGCAATGTGACTTCGTGATCCCAGAGAGCGGAATTGTGGGTAGTCCCAACAAGTAGTGGCTTAAACTCAGCCACGGAATAAATCGTTATATACTTGAGGCCTTAGCGAAAAAAGTCATAAAGTCGTTTGAACTAATGAAATTAGAAGCCTCTGCGAGCGTTTGGCTAAGCCATAAGGCTACAAGTAAAACAAAATGCACAAGTCTAGGCCTCCAGTTGAACAAAGGATCGTTTGTTGCAGACAAATACGATCAAATAGCAGAATGGCGAAACGTGTAGGCCTTTTGTACGTGTGGTTCGACCCAATTTGCATAGCAAAGGTGTAAAGGAACCTAGTTACTATTGTTTAAAGATTTACTTGGTAAGAAAGTTTAATGTAGCGTATAGTACTAGGTTCCTCTAAAGTTTTGATAGCCTTTTAAAGTATGCAAGAGCTTTTTGAGTAGATACGGGTGAATTTCCGGAAGTTTCAATCACTTTGTAATTAAGCACGTGCTTTTGGTGAAGTCTACGGGGATGAAAAAGTATTACAGCTTTCAAGGGCTTTATTTTAATACAGTTGTATGTGTTTGAGGATTCCTATATTAAAATAAATAATCAAAATTTATCTTGTTATTTAATTTTAATTAATCTTAAACTTGTAGTTTCAACTCAGTAACACTCTTCGGTGTAAAACTATTATATGTTGGTACAGAACTGATTTCCCGAAGTACGCATTTGACTTACTAATAACCAAACATTGCTTAAAGTAAAGTAAAAGTAAAGTAAAGACCCGTTACAATCCCACTGCTGGGCATAGGGCCTCCTCTCTCCGTTTCTGGAGAGAAGGGTTGGAGCTAAGACCTACAACGCTGCTCCAATGCGGATTGGTAGGTTACACGTATCCCTAGAATTCTCTAGAGATATGCAGGTTTCCTCACGATGTTTAAGTTTAATGATAAGACGCTCTTCGCTGGAGGAAACTTCAGCGAAGAGCGTCTTATAAACTGCAATTATAAATTAGACACATAAGTTTTTAATAGAAAAACTTATTTGTGCCTGCCCGGGATTTGAAACCGTGACCACCTCGAAAGAGTCGCACGATTTCACCGCTGGGCTATCACAGCTCAACTCTGAAGCTATAAAACATTGCCTACATTTTTATTTTCCGCTACTTACCCAAAGTTATTGTTAAAAAAACTTTTCCCTTATTTAGTGCGATCTAACTAGCTTCAAATTACCTATTTACAATTTTGTAATAGTTATTTTAAATTCACTTTTCACACGTTCTTGTAAATCCTTTTTCACAGGACCAGGAACATAGTACTGTTATGGAGAAGAGTTTGGTCACTCACTGTTCGCTGTTTTCGAAATATAATTAATGTCTGTTGGTATTCAAAACCTTTATTGGTAACAAATACTCAGTGCAAGCGTATGCAAGTAATGTTTTTGACTGTGAAAGCATAATATTTTTTTTAATACTTATAATTTTGACGGCGTAAGAATCCTAACATTTAAAATTTATTCAATCTTTACCCAAACAAAACTCCAGTTTTTTACATAAGTGCCTTCTAAGGGAGTTACACACTATGCGGCCTTGTGCCTTTAAAATACATTGCCTTTGGTGATTTTTAGATATTTAATCCATTGACACACCCGTAGACAAAACTGACCGATGTGCCCTAATGAAATTGACAAAGGAGAAATACTTTCTAGCACCACGTTACCTTTGCACCATGTGACAAAGTATTGTATAAAATGTCTTATTCACAATAGATAAATCATCATCATTCTCCAGCCCTTATCCCACTCTAAGTGGGATCGGCGCAACATGTTATAAACATGTTGTCATATGATTTGGCTACGTAGTTTTACGGCCGGCCGCCTGCCTGACGTCAACTTACCTTAGTCGCCTTTTACGACACCTCGGTAAGAAATGACGGTGGTCTATTCTATGCAGCTGGATACCACACGGCATTTACCTTAGTCGCCTCTTACGACACCTCGTTAAGAAAGGAGGGTGGTCTATTCTAGTCTGCCGGATACCACACGGCGGATTCACAATAGATAAATTATAGCATCAATTCATATTTCTGAAGCTATAAGTAAACAGGTTAATTATAATTTGTGCCAAAATAAACGGTCTAATATCAAATACATAAAACTTCACGGGTCAACATATATGATGCTGTAACTCATAATAACCTCACGTTCATCCAAATAATAAAGATCCCATAGGGATTTCATTGCTGCGTACGAGGTCACATATCTTATAACTTTCTTATTAGTTTCATGCAAAGGGTCAATAATATATTATACTTGAAAGCGTTTTGCTGTAAGGAGACATATTGAATAAATTATATGGATTAGCTTCTATGTATGACTCTGCCAGTACCCTCCTCCCCTTAAAAAAGATGTAAAAGTAAATAACTTAATACTCGTACTTGTGATATGGATGACGGAAAACTGGTCCATATGTACATATATAATTTTAAATAAATACTTAATAACATATATACATCCAGACTCGAAGAACCAACAAATTTGGCATTCGGTGGTAATCGAACCTGCGATCCGGAGCTGAGGGCAGAATCGCTGCCGCCTGCACCAACGGGCCAGTAATATTTTTGATCCTTTTGAAATAAAGAACAGTGACTTGACAGAATCATACAAATTTTTTAAGCATTCGATTTCAATATTTCTTAATGATGTGATATTATAAAGCTGAAGACAATGGTGGAACGATGGTTGAGTATTTCATAAAAGTAAAACAATAAGTAACGAATATGTGTCAGAATTTTTTTTACTTATGAAAGTAATTCAAGAAATACGAGATACGAAACAAAGTTTGTTGTTTGATTCTTAGTTCGCGCTGTTGGAGAAATATAGTTTGATGCAAAACACGGACCAGAATTAAAAGAAAGAATAATGTTCGAATGGATACTTGAATTGTTTTTGTATTCGCAAAAAAAAAATTAAATAAAAATTCTTTAGCAACAGGGACGAGTGCTTTTTCTTAGATGATAAGAGTTTACCAAAGTCGCAGTGTCGGTAGATGATCTCAAAAAGGTCGCAGGAAGCCGCTGGATGCAAGCGGTACAAGATCGTGTGGTTTGGAGATGAAGAAGATCATGAAGAGACTTTCACAGCAGTGGACATCCATCGATTGACGTAGCAGAAGAAGAATTACAAGAAGAAGAACAAAGAAAAAGATTTCACTACTGTAGTACTTCAACTGACGCTTCTAGAATAAGTGACCGTTACTTTTTTGGCAATTTTTTTTTACAGCGAGTATTTCAATGCATAAAAAATAATACTTTCTATTGTTTTTGCGAGTTTGTGATAGTGAACGTGTGTAGTGCTTGTGTATTGTGGTGGCAGTGGTTGAGGTTTGTGCATGTGTTTTTACGAATCGTCCATATAACGGGTATGAAAAAACGGATAGTCCACTCTACATTTAGCACTATATATATCCTCTATTTACTGTATCGCCGATTATAGCAAAATAATTTTATTATTACTTTTGTATAATGGATCTCTGATGTAATGCCTAATTCTATAAATTAGTAATAACGTTGTTTTCGTTGATCACATAATAAGTATCGAACAATTTAAAGTTTAGTGGAAAAAAACCATTCAATCATATATAATGGAAATGTGGCTATTTATAGTATTGAATTTGCAATGCAAAGGAGTAAGAAAGATCCTATTGTTCAACTATATTCGAGGTACAACAGTGTAGTTCAAGTTGGATTAACAATGTTAATAGCAAGTTTTAATTAAGTTGTGATGCCCCAGTAATGTTTGGGCAACTATTAAAGTTAGAACAATTCAATGGAAATAAATCATTTACTTTCTAAATGAATTTTCATGTGAAGTTTAAAATTAATTTTAACTTTGGAATAAATTGAATCTTCTTTAATATTTTGTTATAGTATTCAAATATATTAAACAAAATAACTTGGATTAGTATAGAACAAGTGTATTTACCCTTGTAATTTGTTACTTAATAAGTTAGTTGTAAAATGTATTAATTCTCTGTCTATGATACGTAACGGCCTGTTACTATGCCCACTGCTGGGCTAAGGTCTCCTCTCTCCGTTTTCGGAGAGGAGGATTGGAGCTAAGACCAACCACGCTGCTCCAATGCGGGTTGGTAGGTTACACATATCCCTAGAATTCTCCAGTGAATATGCAGGTTTCCTCACGATGTTTCCTTCACCGAAAAGCGTGTGATAAATTGCAATTATCAATTAGACACATAAGTTTTAATAGAAAAACTCATTGATGCCTGCGCGGGGTTTGAACCTATGTCGTCTCTAGAGAGTCGCATGGTACCTCACCTACCAGCTAAAGCTGTGAAAGCCTAGCGTCGTAGCTGTCTTTGATAAATGGACATCAAGTGCTGGGTTTAGATTTCTTGAAAGATTCAGTTTTTTGAGCTGAGTGTGCCGCTCATACCTACTCTAGTTCTAGTTCTCTCAGTAACTTTAATTTTTATATAGATGATTTGTCTACGTATTTTACGACCGGTCGTCCGCCTGACGTCAAATTACCTTAGTCGTATTTTACGACCCCTCGGTAAGAAACAGGGTGGTCTTTTCTACTCAGCCGAATACAATATGGCGGAATAAAAACATAAAATAATTATATTTCAACATTAAAATTGACGAAAACACGGGATAAACTAGGAGAGGAATATATATAAGGTAAACATTAAAGGAATATGTAGTTATACGAGAATAGTTATTGTTGACACAGACAAACCTACAGAGTATAAACTATTGTAATATTTCCATTTTGAATGTTGAAATCGATACCGCAACAGCTCGTAAATAACAGTTTCAATTTATATAATTCGTCGTCTGTCATATTACAAAATTTCCATAACCACCGTGACACGAAGTAGTTTACTCGGAAAATTGACAAATAATACATTCTAAGTTCTACATTCTTATTTTGACGATTTAAAAGTGCTTGTAAAGAGCTTACTTGAATAAAAATTGTTTTGATCTGTTTTAAGATCGTTTGCGTTGACCTAAAAATAAATACTTCGCAAATTCTATTTGAGTGTCAAAATTATCAATTTGTTTTTATCAAATATTTTGTGAAAGTACACTTTACTTTACAGTATTCTATAATGCATGAGAGGATAAATCTATACATATTATAAAACATAGGCCTTAAAGCTTAAATGTATATTATCGTTTTTCTACTGAACGGACTTTTGTAATATTTTTACTAAAAGATTACAATTTTTGAGAAAGGTTTAGGTATGGTATACTCCGGAACGTCTCAACTGATTTTAATGGAACTTTCACTGGAAGATAGAGAAAGATTTGGAGCAACATATAGGCTATATTTATAGTAGAATTCCCGCTGGGTTCATGATTTTCGCGGGAAAACGGTGATTGAAACGGTGACGTAGAGTGTTCTAAGCCACGAGCGCAGCTAGGTATTTATAGAATTAGGCGGTAAAATGACAATATTATTTAGCTGTAATCTGCGACAAAGCGTTTATCGCGAATAATAGCATAATAATAATAGCATAATAATCATTCTACTTTTGTATTGGGGATAAAATTAATTTATATCATTTGCGGTTAAAATCTTTATAATGCTAAACGGAGAATATCGGAGTCGAACGGAATGACGACGTAGCTTTAGTTCTCCTTCCTTCGTCTTATTCTTCTTCTATAGGGCTATTTGCCGCACTTAATAACAATAATGCGAAAATTGTGGGTGGGGTGGAAGGGGCTGATTATGACGACCAACTAAGCACTTTCCAAAAGCCGTGAAACCTAGATTCTTCGAGGCTTCTTGTAACGACCTCGGCGAGTCAAGGATGTTTGGTGATGTAGCCTAGTGAACGTGCAGCAATTGAAGAATTAAATAATCACAATATTTTTATCGATAGCTTTTAATTGAAAGTACTATTATAGCTGCAGATGAATGAAGTTATTCTGAAGAAATGAGGAATAATTTTAAAAATACACATTACACGTAGTAAAAGTAGAAAGAAAAATAATGAATTTTAACATTACTTGCGATACAAAAGGGATAATATATTTATTTTGCTATAATCTGCGATAGAGTAAATAGAAAATATATATACTCCACCACCGCAGTTTGTGCATGTGTTTTTACGAATCCTGCATGTATCGGGTATGACTAAACAGATAGTCCACTATACATTTAGCATTATATCTATTTTCTATTTACTTTATCGCGGATTATAGCAAAATAATATTTTTATTACTTTTGTATTATGGATCTCCGCAAAGTAAAGCCTAATTCTATAAAATAATTGCAATAGAACAACCGCTGCAAAAAGCTAGACGGTCTTCGATTATAAATAGTTGATTTGTCAATTTCGTGATAACGTTAAACAAAATTTATTACCTCATAAATAAATGAAAAGTTTTAATATAAGTGTTAAGATTATAAACTTCGCTATAGCTGGGAAAGCGATAAAAGTTTTTAAGCTTTTGCCTGGTCTTAAGCATGGATTAAAAATTTTATGCGGTTCCTTTCGTGCAGAAATTTTTATGTAAATTATAAACACGAGATTCGTGTTTTTGTGTATAAAATTTTATCATATTCTAGTGACTATTTATGTATATTTTGAACATTCAAATTAGCTATAACAGAAATTAATTTTTTTGACTTTAGATTATCTAAGTAATGCTGAATACATTTTAACACATAAAATAAACATTACTAACGTCATATATTTGATATCACAATAAGTGTTTAGTCAATGTTGATGGAAAATTTTAATTTTTAAAGCTCAGTATCAGCCTTTTCTAACTCAACTAACTATAAGAGACCATTACAAAAGGTTCCCGAGTTAAAATCCTATTTTAAAATAAATTACGTGTTGAAATCAAATTTAAGATTATGAAGGGAAGTGGACTTATTCACACACATGTTTTATATAATTGGACTATTAAAATAGATACGCTTTTATCTATCATGTCAATTATATATTTATTTGACTTTGAACCTACTGATACGCATTGAAAAAGCGTAGTTGATCTGACTGCCGTCTTTCTCTCTAAGAATAGAGGACAGTACCAGGACTGCGGATTTATTGAAGGTGTAAGAAAACACTGTGTTAAAATTTGAGTACGTCTATTGACTTTGTACATTATATGACATATGGTTATATAAATATAATAATATAAATGAAATGCTGTGTATCATTCTCATTTTTCTTTAGTCTTCTATATGGGCGAGCTTTCCCCAGCTGTGGGACAGTGACAGGCTCTTCCTTTTCTTTTGTTTTTCAATTTAACTCTACGTCGTATATCCATACGAATATTATAACTCTGACATTCTGTTTGACTGTTGTCTGCATGTTTGTCTGTTCAGTCACGGTAAATATAAATGAAATTTGGTATAATTTATGCTTATACTGAATATAATATAAGATTATTAGAATTATAGGAAGTTATCAATATTTCGTTAAAAGGAAAGAATCAATATAATTAAGGGTATTTCAGCACTGAAGTCGACGTGAACAAAGTCGCTAGGCAAGATTTGGGTTAATAACACAGTTTTACACATTGAAGAGATATGTCAATATACTTTTACTTCAAATTGTGCTAACGTACTTTGGATTCATCACGTCGTCTATATTTCAACCTAATTACATTGAGGGCTGACGAAGACTGAATTTTATTACCTCAGATAAATCAATATGTACCTAGGGAGCGTCTCGCCATAAATTTTGTATAAAGATATGTAAATTTTTGCAAATTTTCGATGTAATAAAAATATACATATTTGCGTATTTGAAAGGTATTTGATATTAAAATTATCGTAATAACAAAATTTATGAATGCAATTCAAGGGTGTACACACTCTTGAATTGTTCACGCAGAACGAAGACTATTTACCGTAAATATACTTTAACCACTGCAAGTGTGATCACGTCTTTGATTTATAAATTAATAAATAAATTCACAGGATGGAAGTTGCCAATTTGTAGATTATCGTATTTTAATTGTGATTTTATGTTCTATTGTTATTAACACTTGTTTTCCCCTTCCTATGTTTATTAACCTTACCATTATCCTACTTTCCTACTAATATTATAAATGCGAAAGTTTGTGAGTATGGACGGATGTTTGTTACTCTGTCACGAAAAAACTATCAGACGGATTCGGATGAAACTTTACAGTTATATAGGTTATACATCGAAATAACATATAGGCTACAATTTGTAATGATTTTATGTAATATAACGAAATAACCATACATGTCAATAAAGTCGGAAAAAATCTGGCCTCTGAGAGCTATCTCGGCGTACGCTGCCTAAACCATTAGAGTTACAAAAAGATGTTGTACTGTAGTATTGTTTGTCTTTAATAGTTATAAATAAAAGTCCGCGACAGCATACATCTATCTTTTATGTGGTAGCCACTATGACCAAAATTGTGAATCATAAATTTAATTAAATTATATACTATGGCAGACAAAATTCGTAGCAAGCGAAGCCGCGGGAAAAAACTAGTACTAAGTAAAGTAATAAACAATCTATCTGCACAATCTATCTGAAAAATGTTTGAAAAATGTAAAGTATAGTTAAGTTTAAATTGATTTTTCCAGTTCACATTAAATCGGTTATTAATTTTTCATACTAGCATTTAATATCAGAATTATAGAAATTAGAATTATAGAAACAAATGCGATGCTGTTCATCAGCTCGACAAGCAAATATTTTCTTATGTTATCCGAAGAGTCGATTTATAGGTATTTTTGTATTTAAACGAAGTCACGGGCAAGAGTCCGTCGAACAACAAAAAGGATAAAATATAATTTTATGACGTCACAAAATTGTATTAAAAATTCTATTATTAAGGGAATGTGGTGAAATGTCATCTCGTAATCTTGAAGACGACGCGCCTGGATTTAGTAATTTATCGGGCCCTGGACGCCGAAAAAATGAAGCCCTTATTACGGTTCTCGTTAATTATATTTTGTGTTGTTTTTCATTTATATTATAATTTTTTAGCTATAAAAATTCATGAACAGTTTTATTAAAGGTTTGGAAGCAGTTGGTATTTTTTTAAGATTTTGTATATTGAAGCGGTAAACTAAGTTGTTAAATTATTAAAATTAATTAAGGCGACTATGCCATGATCTATTGTCGTATTGCATTGCTATTACCTACTACTACTTACTAGTAGCTTAACTCGTTTAGCTTAGGTCTTAGCTCCAACCTTTCTCTCCAGATACGGAGAGAGGTGGCCTATTCCCAACAGTGGGATTACAACAGGCCGCTACTTTACTTACTAGTAGTACTTCTTTACCATAAAATGATGATCAATTCTTATATCGATTCGCATTCTCCTTCCATTTTTGGAGCGAACGGTTGGAGCTAAGACCTACCACCCTACTCCAATGCGGATTGGTAGGTTACACATATCCCTAGAATTCTTTAGAAATATGCAGGTTTCCTTAGGATGTTTTTTTATTGATAATGTTTTTCTTACGTTTTTTTATGGTACATAAACAAATAAATAAATAAATAAAATTTATTTGCGTTTGCCTTCATCGCAAAGCGTATGATAAATTACAATTATCAACTAGATACAAGTTTTAATAGAAAAACTCATTGGTGCCTGTCCGGGGTTTGAACCCATGATCATCTCTAGAGAGTCACACGGTCTCATCGCTCGGCTATCACAGCCAGTAACTCTAACAGTGTCTGCATGAAATACTCTTTTGGTATATAATAATATTAATATTTTTTATTGAAAGGCATACCGTACTAACGATTTTTATTGTATCATCCAAAGAAAAATTGCTTCATTGTTGGAAAGGACGCGGAATAGTGCCAACAGTATTCTGAAAGTCTTGTCGGACAAAATAAACACTAATCTGTTTCGTCATTTTGTCCGGCATATTATAAGATAAGAAGCTAATTTATAAATTTGTATTTTTATTAAGGTACTAATAACTGGACTGTAAATGTCTTAAATAAAGGTTATATTATATTATTATTATTATATTAAGAACCTAATATACAAAAAAATAAAATTAAATACACAGACAAAATAAAATATCTTTTGTTGCTATCTGCTGAAACTATTTCCAGTCGTCAAAAACATGTCTTAATAATAATTTCCTGTTCTTAACACAATGAACAGATAGCCATTAGTTTAAGATGGTACCAGGCATCCCATCGCTTACTCTTTGGAGAATAGAGTTTAAAGAAGTTCTGAGCCGGCCCCAAAAAGATGCATTCGTGCTCTAATAATTGCATAAGCATATATCCAGCGGAGCTGTTAGGATTAAGATATACTAGCAATTTAACGAATTCAATACCTGAGTTAAAACGCTCTTACATCTTCAACTGTTTCAACACCAAAAATCACATGTAACCGTTTCTCTATTCAAAATGATGACAAACAAACATCGTGCAATTATGACATGACAGGGATAATAATATCAGTTTAAAAGATTGCAACGCTATTACAAATTAAAAGCCTTTCTTTTTATCCAACTCACCTGAAAAGCTCCGCGAGGCAGTCGATGCATCGATAAGCGGAGGGAGGGGCCACTTTTAGAGAGGCCCCGATTCAGAGGTGGCGCACTCAAGATTGGGGGCCTCTTCAGAGTTGCTGCTGGCGGGGATAGGGGCTATGTGTCCAACGGTACTCTGACCCCACCACCAGCAGCGTAGTTGAGCACTTATAGTACCCGGCAATAAATAATGCATATCGAGGCTTAGAGAGAGAAATCAGTTAGATTCTGCTTCAAAGAGCATCGTCTCTGTTGCACGGGCTGACGAACCCGTGTGTGACAATGACAGCGCTCTACGAAACCGAACTGGCCGGCTGTTTAGTTGTAAATATCGATGTGCATTAGTTAATTTTGGTGCAAGTCAGACACACTCGCCGCTTATTCCCATTAGCCGTTCATAAGGGGTTTCTTTCCTAGTAAAAAAAAGAATTAGCATTCCTGTGCTTCATTTATGCGTCTATTTTTTGTAGATATTTTTTTTGATCTGATAGCACTATTTGTCTGTGAAAAGGTACGTAATAAAGCCGTTTTTCTTCATGACTCCTAATCCCGGTACCTATTGTGTATTCGAAATGTTCACGGTGTGAAAGGAAATTTACATTTTCGCGGCTCATTTGCTTAATGCCACATTACATAGCTATAATATTCAAGTACCTCTTCTCAATAAGACATCAAAAAATTCATTTCGCTTGTTTTAGAAATATAATAGAACATTCATTTCAAATCAAGTAGATTACATAGACCAGTTCAAAACCACGTAATTGCGTTAGTCGAAAACGATATTGTTATTATACCCCCCGCAATAATAGAGAATCTAACTTCATAAAGTAATAAACTAAATAATAACTTTGCTAGATATAATTAGATTTTTGCTAGATATAAAATAGGACTTCCAATTATTATGGAAAAAAATTAAATGGTTACTTAGTACCTAAATTATATATATGGAATATTTAAGGTCATTAGATTGGGAAAAATAAATCAGTGCGGGAGTCCTTAAAAGGAGACTTAAAGAATAAAAGATAATAATACATCTCTATAATATGTATATGTATATAACCATGTACGTGTATCATTTATTTTATTAAAAAAAATAGTGATAAGCGCACTTTTTTGTTCTCTTTTGTTATTAGATTGAGCATGTACTCGCCAAAAACTATTGTCTTGTTTGCCGAGATTATTGCTATTAAAACAATATATAAACTTAGTTGAAATAAAAATAAAAAGTAGCCTATATGATGCTCTACATTTATCTATATATTCCATTGAAAATCCTGTTCTGGAGAAGTACCATAAATTAAAACTTTTCTCAAGAATTGCACTATCGTTTAGTGAAATCCGTTTAGTAGATTTTGAGAAAATTGATCACAAACAGACAGACAGCTTTTGGGGACTTTGTTTTATTATATGATTTTATAGTGATTAAATGTGGGCATTTATATAATACGCGCTAGAATGAATATAATGTGAATCATCATCATCCTGCCCTTTAGCTCTCTGTCGGCACAACATATTACAAACATGTTGTCACAAGATTTGGCTACGTATTTTACAACCAGCCGTCTGCCTGAAATCATCTTGCCTTATTCGTATTTACGACCCCTTGGTTAAGAAAGAGGGTGGTTTATTCTACTCAACCGGCTACCACACGGTGGGTCAACTTACCTTAGTCGCCTTTTACGACACCTCGCTTAAGAAAGAGGGTAGTCTATTCTACTCAGCCGGATACTACACGACGGGTCGACTTACCTTGGTCGCCTTTCACGACACCTCAGTAAGAAATGAAGGTGGTCTATTTTACGCCACCGGATACCACACGGCATAATGGGAATATTAGACAAAAGTTTTTTGCGATATCGGTTTTTTATTTTTTTAATTATCAAAGATTTCGTATCGTGGTCACAATCTATTACACAGTATGAGAAGATTTCAAAGAAATTTCGAGTTCGGTTGGAACTTAAAAAATATTGTTTCCACGTCGCGGGGTCGCAAAAGTTGTGTATAATTGAGGTAATTTGTTTTATGGCCTTATGCCAAGGACCCGAGAACTTTTTTAATAAAAATCTTTCTTTCAGCGCTTTCTCCTTGGACATTAATTTGGATGCGACGTCGCTGTGAGCAGAAGGAAGCTTTGATACGTTCATCGCTGCTTTTTATTCCATTATCTTTGTTCATGATGTATTCGCTCAGCCATTTTATAACTGCGGTCTATTTCCAAAAATTTGTAATATGCATTAATTGCAGATATCAAATAAGTACATAGTGTTTAGAAAAGTAAAAATAAAATTATTTTGCTATAATCCGCGATATTGTAAGTAGAGAATATATATAATGCTAAATGTATAGTGACTCTCCATTTTTTCTTACCCCATACATGCAGGATTCCACGACAAGCTTTGAGATTTCGTCGTGGAGTCTATCTCCTGATGATGCTTCGGTTGCGGGGTGAAACGATTGTTGAGTTTGTGATAGTGAACGTGTGTAGTGCTTGTGTACTGTGGTAATCAAAATCGTCAGAAGGTTTCTAAGGGCAGATGATGGAATAGTCGATTGAAATAATATACTATTGATGTAAAATAAAAAATCTTAAAACGTTCAGCTTAAATCTTGCGCCCGCCCCGTGCCGATGTGAAGGTTCAGAAGTGCAACGGAAGCGCGCGCTTCATTGACGAACATATATTGACATAATTTTTAATTTAACTAAGGAACCTAGGTTTCAAATTACGAAGGAACCTAAAGAGGGATCATAAAAGAAAAGTTAGAATGGGTATAGTAGGCTATCCTTAGAAGGTATATGCCAATGTGGACTTTTTAGTAGCATTTATAAAGAGGGATATCTCTACGATTATTTTTTTTCTAATTTCTCAAACGGATATGCCAGCGCTTTCGATAAAAGCTCTACGGCGGTTTCAATTTTCCGAAATTTTCAACTAATATACACAAATATAACAATTTATTAGTGAAAACCTCATCAAAATCTGTATTTTCGTTTTTTAGTTTATCACGTCACACAGACAAATAGACGTAGTGGGGGACTTTGTTTCGTACAATAATTTTATACTGGAAATTCTAGAAATGGTTATCAGTACAAATTGTAATTATTTGTTGCTTAAATTCGTATATTTAATTGTGTATGCTAAATTTCGCAAAAACGATATCGAACTTTGTTATCGCAATTCCCGTTTGGATATACTGTGAGAAATGTATTCGTTTGGCCTATTTTGGCTAGAAATTTCTAAACTAATTACTCGATTGAGTGTGATTTTGCGAACACTCGGGATCGAATTTTAAATTAAATTCATTGTGCAATAAATTTTTACTGAGTTAAAATATTAAAAACAGAGTAAAACTATACAAGGGCAGTTCATTCAAAGCCTCTTGGGCATTGACTGTTAGTTGCTTTGCTACCTGGAAATTCAATAAAAATCACCTGGAATTTCACTGTTTTAATATCTCAGCAGTCTTCTCGATTTTTGGAGGATAACTTTCGATTTACTTTACATAATATTATATACTTAGGATATTAAGAATTCGTTTTCATTTCTCATGACAAAAAATATAGGACAAAAGTAATAATAAAATTATTTCGCTATAATCCGCTATACAGTAAATAGAAAATATATACAGTATTAAATGTATAGTGGACTATCCGTTTTATCATACCCGATACATGCAGGATTCGTAAAAACACATGCACAAACCTCGACCACTGCCACCACACAAGCACTACACACGTTCACTATCACAAACTCAACAATCGTTTCGCCCCGCAACCGAGGCATCATCAGGAGATAGTCTCCACGACAAAATCGCTTTGCGATTTTTGTGGAGGTTTGTGCATGTGTTTTTTACGAATCCTGCATGTATCGGGTACAAAAAAACGTATAATCCACTATACATTTAACACTATATATATATTTTCTATTTACTGTATCGCGGATTACAGCAAAATAATTTTATTATTACTTTTGTATTATGGATCTCCGCAAAATAACGCCTAATTCTATAAATTATTTAAAGAGCATTTAAGTACGGTCAAATACTAAAACTAGAAAACGAAGATCTTAGTTAAAGATAAACATGAGGTGTGACCTCATTTAAATGGCAAAGGTGTAAAGGAGAAGGTACAGGTTTCTGTTATTTCGAGATTTAGTAGTTAAGGTAGTTTACAATTACGTATGGAGCTAAGTTCTAATTAAGTTGTAAAGGTCTTGCAGGCACAATTTCTGTAGTTCTAGCATTTAATTTAGATATATATCAAGTCTTTGTTTTCGACACGGAATCCAATTATCTAACTTGCATTATATTATAACTGCTTAATGATAAAATTATTTTGCTACAATCCGCATTTGTTAGGAAAAGTTATGTAATGTAAGTAGTAAAGAGTAAAAAAAGTTAAGTAACAGCCTGTTACTATGCCCACTGCTGGGCTAAGGCCTCCTCTCTCCGTTATTGGAGAAAAGGATTGAAGACCTACCACGCTGCTCCAATGCGGATTGGTAGGTTACACATATCCCTAGAATTCTCTAAAGATATGCAGGTTTCCTCACGATGTTTTCCTTCACCGAAAAGCGTGTGATAAATTGCAATTATCAATTAGACACATGTGTTTTAATAGAAAGACTCATTGGTGCCTGCCCGGGTTTGAACTCGCGTTCCTCTCGAAAGAGTCGCATGGTCTCACCGCTAGGCTATTACAGCTTAAATGTTAGGTATAGGAAGCAAAAACCGTTCTCATACCTTATACATGCAGGATTAGTTTTTTTTTATCACCATGAGCAATACACTACGTAAGTACTACGCTCATTAGCATGACAATCTCAATGATCGTTTCGACCGGAACAAACATCATCGGGAGATAGGCTACACGATAAAATCGCGAATTTTGCGATAACTCATCCTGCATGTATAAGGTATGAGAACTGTTTTTGCTTCCTACACTTGTCATTACATAGATTTTCGTAACAAAGACGGATTTTAACAAAATAGTTGTATCATAACTTTTGTAACCTGTGTGTTCTTAAGCAGTTAAGCAAATTTTACTAATGATTCCTTGTCGATTTAAATTTATAATATATGGGATATAAATATGGGACACTTATACACACGGACGTCCGTCCCCAAAGTAAGTAACTCAATACTTGTGTTATGGATGACTGAAAACTGGTATATATACTACATATATGATTTTAAATACAAAATTAAATACAAATATACACATAGACTCGAAGAACCAACAAATTGTATATAGAAAATGTTAACTCTCGACGGAATTGAACCCGCGATCCACGGAGCAGGCAGGATCACTACCCACTGCGCCAAAGGGCCATTGAATAAATTAGGAAAAGTAGAAGCTAAATATAGTAACAGTCCGTAACATGACATCAAACAAATGAGGCGTGAAAATGTAAATTTCCTTCCACACAGCGAGCTTTATTTATACACAATAGGAACTGAGATTACGCGTCATGAAGAGAAACGGCTTTATTACGCACCTTTTCTCAGCCATACAAATAGTGTCATCAGATATACAAAAAAATGTTATTACTAAAATTGGTGCAATAAACCATAATGAAATCACCGCCGTGTGGCTGATTAGAATAGACCACCCTCATTTCTTACCTAGGTGTCGTAAAAGGCGACTAAGGTGAGTTGACCCACCGTGTGGTATCCGGTTGAGTAGAATAGACCACCTTATTTCTTACCGAGGGGTCGTAAATTACGACTAAGGTAAGTTTACGTCAGGCAGAGGGCTGGTTGTACCACCACTTGACCCCACTTAGAGTGAGATAAGGGCAGGAGGATAATGATGAAAACAAAATGAAATTAAAATTTGACACGTTTTGCATAGTTATATTCAAAGTAATATGGACTTTTTAATTGTTTTTATAGGAAATTAGTATTTAATGGACCAGCGTTTGAATGTGATTCCGTCTTATAAGAGAGTGAGGGCAGTCAAAGGCATAGCTTACCTAGAAGATGTTTATTCATCCTTTCTAGGAAAACAACAGCAAAAAAAGCATATTAGGCATACTATTTCTTACACTTCTTCTTTTTCTCAGAAGGGTGACTGCCAATTTGATATAATTCCTTCGATTTCTTGTCAGCTGAAAAAGATATTTAAATCAAATATTTAAAACAATTCTGTCCAATTTTTTGGGTAATTTCTTCTAAATCGTACTAACATGGTGTCTACACAGACGTACACAATGAAATTTCTTTGTTACTAATTAGCACAACTAAGGCGTCAAATTTTTAAAAAGGAAGTGTTCCTGACAATTTTTTTAGAACCCTTATATGATAAACTTATTTAACCATTGAAAGCCTGCTTCTATTAGAACAAAGAATGTTATTTGAACACAATATGTAAAGTAATGATACTCTAAAATAACGTTTGTAGACCGCCGATATCTACGGTAGGAGCAACGAAGAAGTAAGGACCTTGAGTATGTTTATAAAAAAGCCGTATTATCGTATTAGAGGTTAAAGTTATCTGACTACAGCATGATAAAGGCATAATAGTTAGTGAAGTGCGAATGTTTTCTGTACAGCTACTACCGCAATAGGAAGCTTTCAAACTACAGTTCAGTTTAAGTGTTAATTGATATTATGACAAGTACTTTTATTTTATGACACTATATAAAAAAATCTGAGCCTGACAGACAAAGGGGCTGATTGTTATCTATACAATATATTACTAATATCCTGATGTATAATATTTTCTGTTTTGTTAAACCTTCAATTTTGTTTACCATATCGACAGATTTCCATGATGTCACTACATTACTATTCTGGTGATATGAGAATCTGCTTCGGCTATGGCAAGTTACCAGCTGGCTAACATATACTGCCAAGTGATGTAGTGTTCCAGAAAGATGGATAAAGGGACCATATTTTCATTCAGATAAAGTGGGTTTTAAAGGTATGAAATAAGAATTACTATTTAGTTACATATATTTTATTGTATACATTCATATAAAAATATGAATTTCTTTCTTTTGTTTCAAATTCGGCCGGATCCGAGGGTGTCTACTAAAAAGCCTTTAGCTAATACGTTGTTATTTACCTTCTAGTGACTTTCTTACTTATTTTGCCTACAAAGGTAAATAACTAATCTTTTATAAAACATCGTTAATTTTGACTGCGGCTTCGCCCGCGTAGAAATAAGTGATTTGATTTAAATTTTGAACATAAAAGTAGTTGTTATGAGTTAACCATAAGAGATAGAGACTTGGTAACCCGGACTTTTTTAAAAATATTTTATTAGATCTACAATTCTCTAATAAATTACTTTCGTGTATCTTTGTTGGTTTAGTACTCAAACTGCACGCTACTAAAGCTACTAACAGGCGAAGTTTTTTATAACTGCTCTATCTCTTAAAACAATTTTTATAAAACTGTAATGTACTACTAAATTAAATCTTCCAGAAGAATTGCACTAATTAGTAAAAAACGTACAAAAATCCGCTTATAATCCGATTTTGAGAAAATCAATCATATTCAGCCAGACAGATTTTGAGAACTATGTTTTATAATAAGTATAGTTAAAAGCAGTTTAAATAAAATTAAATATTATGTATAGATGATGGTTATACAATTGAGAGAATCTCCGAATACTAATTTCGAGTTGTTTGAAATCTCTTCTACAAATAATAAAACATTTCCATTTTAAATTCCATCCAAGTAAAGGTAAACAGTTTGAAAATAAAATATTCATTATCTTGATAATTAAAGGGATCCAACACTAGACCGACCCTGTTTGATCTTTGGCAGCAAACGATGCGGCAACTTTTAATGAAGGTAAGTTATGTTCTTTGCGAATTGAATTTTTCATGAATAGAATGGCAGCTCTCATTTCAGAGCTTTCTTGAGAGACAGATTGCAGGAGCGTTTTAGAAATCACCACTTAGTGATAACCATGTGCTACGAGATAAGAAAAAAGGGAAGATATGAAAGTCAACTTACATTTCACATACAACATTATGACAGGAGTTATTATCCGCTTATTTCAGTGGGTTATACATATTGGATTATATCAAAATTGGAAATAGTGATTATATTACTGTAATATTAAGTGCAAATAATTTTAAAACAGAAAAAAATCACTGGAAATAAAAATAAAAAGTACATTATAATTAATAAGATTGACAGTCCCAAGGCGTGGTATACAGAGGACTAGATAGTTTTAGTTATTAAATACTAACATATTTACTAAAGCGATATCATTAACACTATGAGCTATAATATCTGTAAAACAAAAAAATTGTCGGTTAGACGCCTCGCTTACTATATAATCGAACAAAAGTCGCCATTGACAAATAAACTTATAAAATAGGTATTAGCCGATTGTCACGTTAATTAAAATCTATAACAAAACTTACTCATAACACGGTTTGCGCATGTATTTTCCTCATTGAAATAACAGATGGCGCCACTAGTATTTTACTTCGCGCTATAGTAGCGTTTTCTAGTTATATAAGACGGACCCATACAGTATGTTGATCGATCGACTTCGACCAACATCGATAGTTCCTCTCGTATTACACTTAACATCCTCCTGGAACACTAAGCCTTAGCGAAACTGTATACGTATATGTATATATATCTTACATAAAAAAATAATCAATCCATCCATATTTGGAACGCTTTGAAGGACCGTCCGTGATACTCTCTGTATAAATTGCAATAAATCCACTATCATTTTTACGTATTCTTTCCCGTCCGTACTTACGACCGGTCCGACGCGTTACAAATCTAATTTAAGAACCGAGCGAGGTGACATTTTTTTTTACTGAAATGAGTGATTAACGTCAATGGGCGATACCAGTTACGTTTAACATCCACTTAGTAACTTATTATAAGAACAACGTAAATAATATATGAATAATAATAATAATAAATAATAATAACGGCGGTACTGCTGGACTCGGCTAGGATAGTTCGTCGTTTCCTCGACCTGTCGCCCTGACCTCCGGCCGTATGGTACTCCCCTGCCGGGGTTACGATCCTCCGCCCTTTCTGCTTATCTATATATTTAAATATATTTACGTATACTTTCTATCTATATTTATTTAAATTATATATATATACATATATAACTCGGGCGCGAGTGAGTTTTCGTTAAATAATAATAATAAATATATGGGACATTTACACACACGGTCGTCCGTCCCCAAAGTAAGTAACTTAATACTTGTGTTATGGGTGACGGACAACTGGTAGATATACTACATATATAAGTTTAAATACATACTTAGATACAAATACACACCCAGGCTCGAAGAACCAACAATTTGTTTATAGAAAATGTTGGCTCTCGGCGGAAATCGAAACCGCGACCTGCGTAGCTGAAGGCAGGGTCACTACCCACTGCGCCAACGGGCCAGTCAATTAAAAATTAAGTCAGATAGTGCTTTTCCGCTGAATATGACACAATAAAAAATTCTATTGTATATGTGTAGTTTATTAGGAGAATGAGTGTAATCAAGCATAAAACAATCAATGGAGAAATTTATTTGAAACATCTCGGCATGTTGAATACAATAGTATTTAAGAAGATTGTATTTGAAGTTTGAAATTTATTCATTTGAACGCACCTTTTGTATTGGGAAAATAGGAACGCTTCTATTGTGAATTTCTCATTACTTAAGACGAATGTAATTTATGTGAACGATAAAATCTAAAAATGGTCTACGTTTTCGATGCCCAAGAGAGTAATGATTTGCAATGGGCCGTATCCAATACTCGAAAGATGTTTTTTCCAGATAAGATTTATTGCGAGGTTCATCTTATAAATTAGAGGCAAATTAATTTTATTGATTATTCCAACAAAAGTGAAGATCTGTGAACACAGCAAGGTAACAAAGACTCGTTTAATATTAAGAGCATTGTGTCACGATATCTAACAAGAGAAGTATAGTACGCGGCAATAAATAATGCACATCGAAACTTACACAGGGAAAATCGGCTAGTTCTGCTTCATAGAGCGTTGTCTCTGTTGCACAGACTACGAACCCGTGTGAAACGTCACATACTAACTGAGTGACAGTGACAGCGCTCTACGAAACCGAACGAGCCGGTTGTTACGTTCTAAACATCGATGTGCATTATTTAATGCCTGATACTATACCTACAAGCTGTGATAGCCTAGCGGTGAGACCGTGCGACTCTTTAGAGACGACATAGGTTCAAACCCCGGGCAGGCACCAATGAGTATTTCTATTAAAACTTATGTGTCTAATTGATAATTTCAATCATATGCTTTTCGGTGAAGGAAAACATCGTGAGGAAACCTGCATTCTAGGGATATGTGTAACCTACCAATCCGCATTGGAGCAGCGTGGTAGGTCTTAGCTCCGATCCTTCTCTCCATAAACGGAGAGAAGAGGCCTTAGCCCAGCAGTGGGCATAGTAACAGGCTGTTACTTTACTAGACGTAGGTATATTCAACTAATGGCACATAGTATATGCACCTAGAATATTTTATACTTCTTAATGTTATTACGTAAAAGTCATATCCACTTCGTTTGCATCAACTCAATTGTTAAAATACCCATTAACTATGTATTATGTGATTTTTCTTCTTCCTAAAAAATTGGGTTTGTTCTTTTTAATTATAAGCCGCACCGGTATATAAATTTCAATGGTATAAAGTTTCATCAAGTCTAGTGGAGTCGTAAAAACATGATAAATCGATGGATATTATAAATAACATGGTAACAAGTATGATTTGTTATATGACATTTTATAGTTGCACCTTATGTATCCCAACGAAAGTATAACTTATTAATTTGTACCCTATCTCTTCTTTAATTTTCCATTATATGTCTGACTTTTGAATTTACATTTGTAAAGAATTGTATTTACTTATATTACGGCCAGAGATTTATGTAAATTAAATTAAATTAAGTATACAAAGTGGCAAAACTTATGGGAATGAGGAACTGAGGACACGTGCCTTAGATAGTGATTGAGGGAAATCTTGTTGAAGTGATTGCTTGAGCAATATTTTTCTTGCCACCGAAGATGATTATTTGCTATACAAAAAAATGCTAGACCAATTGGGCCCTGTCAAGTTTAATGTATGACGTAAGGTGCCGTTATTCATCTATTATCATTTTCGTGCATACGAAATATACCGTTTTTTTACTATTCTAATTCAATTTTCTATCAGTCTATTTTGATCGATTTTATTTAACGTATATTTTATTTAACGGTTATTAACGAAATATATTATTATATTGATAAATGCCGTGTGGTATCCAGCTGAGTAGAATAGACCACCCTCATTTACCTTACCGAGGTGTAGTAAAAGGCACTTAAGTAAGTCGACCCATGTGGTATCGTATGTGGTACCGGGGTCGGCACAACATGTTTTTAATATTTTGTGCCGACCCCAATTAGAGTGGGATAAGGGCAGGAGGATGATGATGATATTATTATATTGATAAAAAGTTATGTCATTATAAACATCCAAAAATCGAAGGGTAAATTGTATGTTGCACTTGCGATCAATATAACGCTTATATTTAAAGAGGGCATTATATCAAATAACATTTTTATTAAACATGAGTAACGCAGTCCGCCCTCTGAATTTTTTTGATCGCTCCTAGCAGTATTGTCTGGAAAGTTTTCAGGTGTTATTGCTAAAGATTGGAGCCGCCTGCCGTAGCCAGACGGGTGTTCCATATTTAGAGCAACAACTCCCATTCTAAAGCTAATCATTGTTGGAAAACACAATATATATGATTGATTTGATTTGTACTTCATTGTTATGTGACATAAAAAAGGTTATCATCATCCTCCTGCCCTTATCCCACTCTAAGTGGGGTCGGCACAACATGTTATAAACATGTTGTCATAAGATTTGGCTACGTATTTTACGACCGGCCGCCTCCCTGACGTCAGCCTACCTTAGTCGCCTTATACGACACCTCGGTAAGAAATGAGGGTGGTCTATTCTATTCCGCCGGATACCACACGGGTGTCATAAAAAAAGGTTATGTTTCCATTTAATTCAATTCCATTTGACCTAGTCTGCTAATACGAACAGGCGCTATCGCTCAGTGCTTTAGGACGTTCTCCTTTTTACTTGAATAACGTAATAAAAAATAACTAAAATGGTCAACCCTAATTTAATTTATTATCACAATAGTTTGATACCTGAATTGAAAATTACTTCAAATAGACAGATGGTTAATGGAGTATACAACAAGATTCATGCTGATTATTCTTGGTAGAAGTAAACCGTATTCGCTTCTTTAATAACATTCGATGATTCAAGTGTATTTGAAACAGATTTATTTTACGTAGAATATGGAAGCCAACTTAAAATGTGACATCTACTTATATATATATAAAAAAGTCCCAAGAACCTGTCTGCCTGCATGTAATCGATTTTCTCAAAATCACCTGAACGGATTTTTGTAGGATTTTCACCAAAAGATACTTCCGGATGGTTTAAGTATTGTGTAAATTGTGTTTAAGAGATCGCGCAGTTGTTTAAAAAACTTGCTTTCTGGGAGCTTTAAGTCGCGTGCGCTGCATAAACCGGCAGAGATACAGGCAGCTAAAGTAATGTAGTAAGAATGGTAGATCTATAAAAATACTACAAAAAGTCCGTGATAGCATGTTAACTCACACAGTTAACACTCTCTCACAGTTAACTCACAACTCAAAACACTTTTATGTTCAAAATTTCGAAATTCGGGAAAGTTTCGTTAATCATTTGATTCTACGCGGGCGTAGCGGTTGTTGGCAGAGTTAGTTTTACAATAAAGGGAAATATAGAGTAAGAAATTGAGTACTTTCGCCTTCAAAATCATAAATCAATAAATCAAAATATACAAAAATGAAATTGTTAAAAATAAACTATGAAGCTAATATAACGATACATGTTTCCTTAAACTTCTCTCACAGGGAATCACGCGGGCTTAAATTGTAAATGCCACGTATTGCTTCTTTTTGGAATTAAAATATTTTTCATTATTCGCTCATTTACCCTATAGTAATATTCTATAAGACATTATTTATTGTACCATTGTCTATTGCTCCCCTACTGTATGACTTGTAACAATTTACTTGAATAAAGAATAATTTGAATTTGAATTATTAATACTAGTTTTATCACTGTAAAATATTGGTATCATCAATTGATTTCAAGTCTTGTCTATACAGACCTGTAGGCCTACTATGAACTTTTAGAGAACGATTCAATTCAAAGTCAGTACTTAAACTCACCCGCTATCTTTTTGTACCATGAAGTGTGAATTGCATTGGGGTCATAATGTTTGTAAAGGAAAACGTTATATGAACTATAGATAACTCTGTCTCTCTTACGCAAATGTCTTTAGCACGCATTCCGAACGGTCATTCGGCAATGACTTAAAGTGTGCGTCTTTAAGATGTCATGGTATGAAAAAAACAAAACAATTTAGTTTACGTCTTCAATTGAGTCGCAATAAGAGTTCATGATAGACCTGCTGATTAGATAATGTTATTTCAAAACAAAGAACGTGGCAAAATTTTAATGAATCCGTTCGTTTTGTTACCGAATAATTAAAATATCTTTCAAGAGAACTATTGTGCTCGAAGTGCTTCTTCTGTATTGTGCACAACGGAGTCGCTGAGGGCGTTTATATTATGAAAGGGTCTGTAGAATATTGAGAACAGAACCGGTCAATTGCAAGAAACTGTTGGATAAGTTGTAAAAATACGTGACTTTGTTTAAGATATTAAAATATGAAATTCAATATATTATTAAATGAGACTAAAGTCATTTTCTCTCCTACCTCTCTCTTACTACGTTTTCGACGGAGAGGTAGAGGCCGCTCGTTGGGAGCCTAATTCCCAGAAGCCAAGACCGACAAACTTGGGCCAAAGGGGTGAGGAGGAGGGGATAATATTAAAGAAATTTTGGTCAAATCACATAAGGTGCCGTGTGGTATCCGGCTGAGTCGAATAGACCACCCTCATTTCTTACTGAGGTGTCGTAAAAGGCGACTAAGGTAAGTTGACCCACCGTGTGCTATCCGATTGAGTAGAATAGACCAGCCTCTTTCTTACCGAGGGGTCGTAAAATACGTACCAAGTTGAAGTCAGGCAGGCAGCCAGCCGTAAAATACGTAGCCAAATCATGTGAAAACATGAAAGAAACATGTTTATAACATGTTCAGTGACATGACTTAAAATAAGGATGAAAACAGATTTCCATTTTTCCATGGAAACACAAAAAAACAACGTACTGCACAATTGAGGATATTTTAAAACTAAACTTGACGCGAACGAAGTCACGGAAAATACTAGTAGTAAATAAATTGGTAAAGTAAAAATCTGAGTCATTCTCGTATACGTGCTCGCATATTTCAAAGTAAACAATGTGACAAATTTTAATTAGCTTTTGTTCAGTGACAATACAATGATTTTGAATGTAATTTTGTCAAAGTGGCAATTACAATTAAACCTGTACTGAAATAAAATACACAATGTAGTGTGGAATTCGTTTACTGTTATTACAATACAAAATCGACTTTCTGTAGACTATTTTTTAGGAATTTATGTGAAAGTTTATAATTTCCCTTTATTGAAAATATTGTTAAGAGTGCCAATAGTCAAGTGTCATTTCTTTAGTTTTTGTATAGTGCCCACACTGTAATCATGTTACTGATAGCATGGGAGGGCTTGTTTTGATCCTCTTGTCCCATCCTACCTTTATAGCTCTTACGCAAAGTCGATACTTTGCACACCGAGTTACGTGTAATTGCTTTTTTCGTCTGATATCGCTAATGGTCTCGCAAAATCTTGTAGATCTTTATCAACTGCCGTGGTTTCGTGGCTAATGATATTGCAAGTGATTATTAGTACCAATCTGGTTAATGCTGTAGGTAATTATAATTTTTTTATTTCAGTAAAACTAGAAAATCAATCTAAACTGCTTCGACCGCGTGGAAGTTAGTGTATTTAGTTGAAATTTTGAACACAAAAGTAGTTATTGTAACCCTAAAGAGATTGAAGCATGCGTCGTGGACTTTTTTATAGTATTTATGTAGATCTACGATGAGGTTTACGCGGCGCATGCGATTTTTTTACAACTGCGCGACATCTCTAACACAATCTACATAAAACTTCAATGTACTATTAACTCAAACCTTTCAGAAGAATTACACTGCCTATTAATGAAAACTGTATAAAAATCCATTCAGTAGATTTTGAGAAATCGCTCACATTCATATAAATATCTTTTGGGGACTTTGTATTATAATAAGTATAATTTGGAGTGGTGGATGGTGAATTATGGAGGATGCAAAATTGGACTTCGTTTTGTTCTAAACGTAGACTCGTGTAGCTATTAGATGTTCTATCACATAGGTCGAGGTTAGTGTTGATATTAGTTTTAACACGTTATAGTTTTAACTTATCTTTACACGAGCTGTGAATGAGATATGTGACGGTTCCAACCTTACATACATTATGGTAGAGTTATGTACTGAAGCGATAGTATGTTAACGAATGTATATATATATAAAATATTTGTTTGTCATGTTATATGGGTTTTCAGAATGGGTTTTCGATACCCGTTACATATCTGTAAATTTTTCATGAAAATATTTTTTCAAAATTTTCCCCATACATTTCCAATTTTCCATACTAAAATTTTCCATTGCGACCGAACGTCACGACAGTCGCGGGAAATAGACGTGGGTGGATGTCTGGCGGACGTTGCCGGGAGCGCTGCGGCCGAGCGGCTGAAAGGCGAAGGCTAACGTTTCCCGTACCAGGTACAGGGTAGCGCCATGATCCCTAGCATATATTTAAAGCTTCGGCTTGCCTAAACGGTGTTGTGAGAGACTTCGGTCTTTTATCTCACAAAAAATTAATGTAATATTTTATTACATGTTACAAGTTTATTATTATTCTCGAACGCTTTATAGTGCCTGAAAATAACTTGGTGAGGGTGACTTCACTGAGTGGTGCTGGGCACTGTACCGAATTAGACTCTGGTGAGTACTGGAGTCGGATTGATGGTTTCAGGCCTGCAATGATTTCGGTCGTTGTAGCGAGCCTCGCCTCGGTCTGCTCCAGGCTGTGAATATCATGATGGTCTTCCGTCTTGATACAGAGCAGCTAGAGTTACTTTAGTGAGTTTTGGGTGATACGGATTGAATTTTAGGCCGGTATTGATCTCCGATCTCTACTGTGAAGCCTTGTTTGATCTTTGGACGCCTAGGACTCCAAAAGTAGTGCTGGTACGATGTGGTTTCTTAAATGTTACTGATTGATGATTTGGCGTTGGAAACGATGTCTGTTGTCTTTCATTAGTGCCGAAATCACGACCGAATGTTGCTAGATGTTGTGGAGTCTAGTTTACTAGCCGAAGCGATGTCATAGCAGTGATGGAACCGAACTGTGGACTTTGTTCATAGTTTTGCATGGAGCGTGCGGGGTAAAACCTACATGTGACGTGTCCTTCTGAGGGCTTCCCCATAGCTTAGTGTCAGTGATACCACGAATGTTTACGACATTATAGCATGTCATAGGGCCGTTGGTCGGGTCTTTACTAACAAGATTGCGGACTAGCTTTAGAAAGTGTTGCCTGTGCTATATCTCTATCTTACGTAGCTTGCTACGTGTAACAAATAAATAACTAATTCTTGTATGCCGAAGGTGCTATAAGCCAGAAGGACGCAGTACAAGCGGGCGTCGACACATTTTGTTATAAATATAACTATTTAGCACAATAGTGCTAGCACTATAAATGCAAATAATTGAAATATAAAAATATAACGCTAACGCTCTACGGAGTAATGAATTATTAAATATAATATTTGCCACCACGTGTGGTACGAAACATAAAACTTGCTGTTATGTGATCTCTGAGGAGTCATGTGCAAACCTACAATTTATGCCACTACGTGTGGTATCAACGAATACAAAACCTGCTATTATGTGAGCTCTACGGAGTCATATGCAAACCTACAATATATGTACCACTACGCGTGGTGCCAACGATTACAACAATTTACTGTTATGTGATATCCGAGGAGTCATGTACAGTTTTAGCTTCGTGCTATTATGTTTTCCACTACACGTGGTGACAACGAACGCGGAACGTACCGCTTGAAATGCTTGCTATTGGCAAGATGCACTGTCTTATTATAAGAATTGGTTGATTTATATCAACAATGGCTTTGAGCCTCATCAAAACAATTATGGCTAACGCCAACTCAACAGCTACGGCTGAAATGAAATTTGGACTTAGGTCCTAGTATTAAACCCGGGCACACGTGCCTTATCTTGGACTACGGTCCTCATTTATTATTTGCCCCATTCTCTTTAAGAGCAATGACGGATGTTTATAAAACATATTATAAATAACCTGTGCTCAAGGGCACAGGCGCACTATAAATTGCATACCCTAACCCTACGGGGGGGGGGCTCGTATCCTATGGACGGAGCTCACCGTTGGTAGCGGGTGAGGAGCTACTGACTGTTTCTTCTCTCTTTATATTTTTCCATATCGGAAGAATATAAAAGACGGGAGAAGGATACCACATTACTTAAACTGCTCTACGGAGTTGTTTAAGGGTTAGATATTAGATCGAGTGAATGATCTTTCTGATGGCTTCATAAATTATTTTAATCTTCCCATTATCTTGAACTTCCCATCGGGATGGTTTAAGGAGACTTACAGTATGTTACTCGAATGATCCTTCAGTTGGCTTTAAAATACATTATTTCAGTTATTATTGACATAACTTTATGACCCATACTGATGGCAAACAAATATATAATTAATTATAAAATATCAAAACGAATATATCCTCTCTGATGGCTATTTATGAAATATTACAATAAAGAACATTCAACCTTCTGAATGTTCAATATTTTTTTTATTATATGTCAAGGGTTCGATTCGTGTAATAAACATATGTATCGAACATAAAGAATCTGTTCATGTAATAAATATATGGGATCTGTTCATGTATTGAACATATATAACCTGTTTATGGGTCGTGCGAATATTATGCAATAACTAATATTAATTTATGTTTATTTTACTCCTCTAATCTGATGAATCTGTGGTCTCTGACGCTCTAAAAGGATTTGAGTTATTACAATCACAACGTTAAATGGGTCCTAACCAACTAGACGAATCACGTGCCAAATATATATAATTTAAAGCGCTAGCTCTTATGCGCTTGTTTTATGTATTCCAGTGGTAGAGCGCGAGCGCTCTAACCTCATTTAAATAATATTAATTTACAAATATGATGAAATATATAGATATGTACGAAGGGTATGGGGGGGAAAACGTTACAGATATATGTTTGATTTTAATATCGTATTGATTTAGTAGTTCTGTTCAAATTCAAATTCAAATTCAAAATATTCTTTATTCAAGTAAACTTGTAAACAAGTGCTTTTGAATCGTCAACTTTACTGCTGGTTCGGAAAGCTGTTCCTACCGAGAAGAGCCAGCAAGAAACTCGGCGGTTGCTCTTTTTAAAACATAAATCTTAGAACTAGTTACATTTATTTATTACTGTCTTGTACAGGGTAGAAGCGCAACTATATCCACACATCCTGTGTCTACATATGCTAAAGGATAGCGATAAGGACCTGCGTGCTGTATAATCATAGTCTCTTTCAAAACTAGCAATTTGATCTAAAATCAGATTAGACATATTTGTCTTAGCATTTTTTGTATCAATTAACAAATAATCAAGACAGACATCGGCAATATTTTCATTATTCGTTTCATTTTGGAAAATGTAATCTACTCTAGTATTTTTTTAATGTTCGTACAAATTGCGGATAGCTCCGTGTAATTACTTTATTCGGCTGATAACGCTAACGACCCTGAATAATCTCTTAGATCCTAATCTAAGATACAATAAACCGGTTTCCCAGCCAATAACCGAACTTAAGACTATCGTTAACTTTTGTTGTTATCTCCTTTGAGCTAGCGTATTCCCGGTATCAGAATTTGATTATTATTACAATCAACTATTATAAATAATACGTAAAACCTTATTTAATGTACTTATAAGATATACAGAACAGTTTTTCGGCCTTATTAATAGTTTGCGATCTTGTCGTGGAGTTTTTCTCCTAACAATCTAAATCAAATCAAATCAAATCAAAATAATCTTTATTCAAGTAGGCTTTTTACATGCACTTTTGAATCGTCAAGAGTCAATAATTAGATTTAATAAGCTACACTGGTTCGGAATGTTGCTCTTACCGAGAAGAACCAGCAAGAAACTCGGCGGTCAATCTTTTAAACATTTAAATTTACATTATTTGATTGCAGTCTTGTTTGGAGCTGAAGGGATTTTCAAATCCAAGCATTTTTATCATACAAATAATCTTCAATTGTGTAATATGCCTTACGTATTAGCATAGTTTTTACACTTAATTTAAACTTTTCTGTAGATAATTCTAATACAGATTGCGGAATTTTATTGTAAAAGCGAGTAGCGAGACCAACGAATCTATAAATAAATACTTTAACTTTGCCATTACAGCAGTTTAAAAATACTATTTAAAAAAGGCTATACTTTACTATTGAAGATTACTTAGACGATAAGAATGCGTGTATATAGCTACTCTTCGACCCTGTACAAGACATTTACAACTATATGTAACTAGTGATAAGAATTATTCTTTGAAAAGAGCAACCGCCGAGTTTCTTGCTGGTTCTTCTCGGTAGGAACAGCTTTGCGAACCAGCAGTAGACTACTGTTGACTATTCAAAAGCACTTGAATAAAAAATATTTTGTATTTGAATTTGATGATGTTTCAGAAGCGGGGCGGAACGACTGTTGACTTTGTGGTAGTGAATGTGTGTAGTTCTTGTGTATTGTGGTGGAGGTTTGTAGTGTATGCGTTTTTGCGAATCCGGCATGTATCTGATATAAAAACGGATAGTTCAATCTACATTTAGCATTTTTTATTTTCTAATATTTATAATATTATAAAAATAATTCAAAATGCAAAATAATTTCAATATGAACTTTGTATTATGGAGCTCCGCAAAGTAACGCCTAATTGTATAAATTATTTATTAATAGTTTTGCGCCTACTGCGTAACTTAAATGGCAGTTAGTGCTAGAATCTTCGATAGATAGATAAATTAGATAGGTAAATTCTTCACCAGTAAATACTAAACACTGCCCTTACTCTACTGCACTATATCGGTTGAAAAGAAGAATATAAATATGTGGGTCCATGCTATTTTACATTTTATCGTGACAAAGTTGCAAACATCTACTTGTACAAATTTTCAATACAAAGCAGAACAATATACCCGCGTACTATTCACTAACAGAAGTTTTAATTGAACGCTAATTAGTGTGCTCTTTTGTTTATTTTCCAATGATTGGCAAAAAGCCAAAGTTCGTTGCTTTATTTCCATTTAGTAACTATATGGGCCCGAACAATACAGTATGACGCGAAACTCGCAACACTGCATTAATGGTTAAGTAAGTTATAACGCAGAGGAACCTGGGTAACTGAACTGTATATTTCCATATAACGTCCAACTTCGAAACTTCCCTTGGGGCTGAAAGTGGTCCATGACTGGGAAAGTTTGAAGAATACGTTTCCACTAACATAATGGAAGCGGAAAGTTTTCGCACTCTTTCTAATTTTGTATGAAAGTGAAACTAATATACTAGTATATTTTCACCCTTCATCATAAAACGTCTTATATATAAAACTAGCTGTGCCAACAACGGCTTCGCATGCGTGAAACTCAGTGATTTACGAAACTTTTCCAGAATTTTCGAAATTTTGAACATAACAGTATAATAGTTATTGTCAGTTAACCGTGAGAGATAGAGACATGCTATTGCGGACTTTTCTGTAGTATTTTTATAGATCTACAATGTAGACAATTCTCTACTTCATTAATTTAGCGTATTTTTGCTGGTTTACGCAGCGCACGCAACTAAAGCTCCCAACAAGCAAGTTTTTTAACAACTGTGCGATCTCTTGAATACAATTTACACAATACCGATATGTGCTATTTATCTAAACCATCCGGAAATATTGCACTATCTTTTGGTGTTAACCGTGCAAAAATCCGTTCATTAAATATTGAGAAAATCTATTATATACAGACAGATAGCTTTAAGGAACTTTGTTTTATAATAAGTGTAGATATTAAAAGAGACCTACTTCAACATTTTTACAACTATTTTTTTTGCGAAGTCTCATTGCAAGAAACCAAAAAATAATAATGCGTTGGTATTATGACATTAATACTATTTCTTCCTTCATATTCACGAACACTAACATAATTCGCACAATTTATTCCCCAACATACTGATCCCATACTTATAGGTCAGGTCTTATAACCGTTTTACATATCCATCCACGTTCACATTTCAAATTCTTTTGGTCACATAATTCCCTATTAGTTACATGTACATATCAAAATAATTTCGCATTTCCATCTTTTCTTCTTTAGGCACCTACGAACTGTCGATGACATAATAGAAATTCGTCGTACAGTTACTTAGAATCGTAGAGATATCTAGGCTTATAAAATGTTCTTGATACTGTAAAATTTATCTAGTTTTATGAATAAACCCAATATAAAGCACAATAAAATTTTACAGATATAAGTTTAAAGGTGGTCGGAATGCGTATGAAGTGAATCTATTGTACGATAGTTTGTATTATTATATATACAGCAGCTTTCTCTATGTTTTTTAAATTTCATGCATTCACTTCATTATACAAAATTAAATAAGAAAACAATGAAATAGAAAAGTGCCCATCAAGTGTGGAAGTGTACTTATTCCTAAACACGATCACTTCAATCAACCTTTGAGTAGGAGAAGAATAAAACACTAAGTAAAATGGGGTAATATATAAAAATAAATATGAACATAGATACAATATTGCAATTACATAAAGACACTGGGGGTCATCGCTTTTCAAATACTTCCCATTCAGAAATACTCTCGTCCTGTAATACAAAATATTGTCTAAATCCTTTATACGATATTCTTATTTATCTTTATAGAGCCTTGACGATTTTTGCACTCATTTCTTAAATTCTCACTTAGTAATTCTGTGTTCTGTAGCGTTTTCCCCCCATACCCTTCGTACATATCTATATATTTCATCATATTTGTAAATTAATATTATTTAAATGCGGTTAGAGCGCTCGCGCTCCACCACTGAAATACATAAAACAAGCGCATAAGCGCTAGCACTTTTAAATTTACATATTTGGCACGTGATTCGTCTAGTTGGTTAGGACCCATTTAACGTTGTGATTGTAATAACTCAAATCCTTTTAGAGCGTCAGAGACCACAGATTCATCAGATTAGAGCAGTAAAATAAACATAAATTATTATTAGTTATTGCACAATAATCGCACGACCCATAAACAGGTTATATATGTTCAATACATGAACAGATCCCATATATTTATTACATGAACGCATCCTATATATTCATTACACGAACGCATCCCATATATTTAATACACGAACTGATCCCATATATTTATTACATGAACAGATCCCATATCTGTTAATACATGAATAGATTCTTTATGTTCGATACATATATATGTTTATTACACGAATCGAACCCATTATATATATTAAAAAAAATGCTGAACATTCAGAAGGTTGAATGTTCTTTATTGTAATATTTCATAAATAGCCATCAGAGAGGATATATTAATTTTGATATTTTATATTTAATTATATAATTGTTTGCCATCAGTATGGGTCATAAAGTTATGTCAATAATAACTGAAATAATGTATTTTAAAGCCAACAGAAGGATCACTCGAGTAACATACTGTAAGTCTCCTTAAACCATCCCGATGGGAAGTTCAAGATAATGGGAAGATTAAAATAATTTATGAAGCCATCAGAAAGATCATTCACTCGATCTAATATCTAACCCTTAAACAACTCCGTAGAGCAGTTTAAGTAATGTGGTATCCTTCTCCCGTCTTTTATATTCTTCCGATATGGAAAAATATAAAGAGAGAAGAGATAGTCAGTAGCTCCTCACCCGCTACCAACGGTGAGCTCCGTCCATAGGATATGAGCCCCCCCCCCGTAGGGTTAGGGTATGCAATTTATAGTGCGCCTGTGCCCTTGAGCACAGGTTATTTATAATATGTTTTATAAACACCCGTCATTGCTCTTAAAGAGAATGGGGTAAATAATAATAATAATAAATAAGGACCGTAGTCCAAGATAAGGCACGTGTGCCCGGGTTTAATACTAGGACCTAAGTCCAAACTTCATTTCAGCCGTAGCTGTTGAGTTGGCGTTAGCCATAATTGTTTTGATGAGGCTTAAAGCCTTTAATTGTTGATATAAATCAACCAATTCCTATAATAAGACAGTGCATCTTGCCAATAGCAAGCATTTCAAGCGGTACGTTCCGCGTTCGTTGTCACCACGTGTAGTGGAAAACATAATAGCACGAAGCTAAAACTGTACATGACTCCTCGGATATCACATAACAGTAAATTGTTGTAATCGTTGGCACCACGCGTAGTGGTACATATATTGTAGGTTTGCATATGACTCCGTAGAGATCACATAATAGCAGGTTTTGTATTCGTTGATACCACACGTAGTGGCATAAATTGTAGGTTTGCACATGACTCCTCAGAGATCACATAACAGCAAGTTTTATGTTTCGTACCACACGTGGTGGCAAATAATATATTTAATAATTCATTACTCCGTAGAGCGTTAGCGTTATATATTTATATTTCAATTATTTGCATTTATAGTGCTAGCACTATTGTGTTAAATAGTTATATTTATAATAAAATGTGTCGACGCACGCTTGTACTGCGTCCTTCTGGCTTATAACACCTTCGGCATACAAGAATTAGTTATTTATTTGTTACACGTAGCAAGCTACGTAAGATAGAGATATAGCACAGGCAACACTTTCTAAAGCTAGTCCGCAATCTTGTTAGTAAAGACCCGACCAGCGGCCCTATGACATGCTATAATGTCGTAAACATTCGTGGTATCACTGACACTAAGCTATGGGGAAGCCCTCAGAAGGACTATCACACGTCACATGTAGGTTTTACCCCGCACGCTCCATGCAAAACTATGAACAAAGTCCACAGTTCGGTTCCATCACTGCTATGACATCGCTTCGGCTAGTAAACTAGACTCCACAACATCTAGCAACATTCGGTCGTGATTTCGGCACTACTGAAAGACAACAGACATCGTTTACAACGCCAAATCATCAATCAGTAACATTTAAGAAACCACATTGTACCAGCACTACTTCTGGAGTCCTAGGCGTCCAAAGATCAAACAAGGCTTCACAGTAGAGATCGGAGATCAATACCGGCCTAAAATTCAATCCGTATCACCCGAAACTCACCAAAGTAACTCTAGCTGCTCTGTATCAAGACGGAAGACCATCAAGATATTCACAGCCTGGAGTAGACCGAGGCGAGGCTCGCTACAACGACCGAAATCATTGCAGGCCTGAAACCATCAATCCGACACCAGTACTCACCAGAGTCTAATTCGGTACAGTGCCCAGCACCACTCAGCGAAGTCACCCTCACCAAGTTATATTCAGGCACTATAAAGCGTTCGAGAATAATAATAAACTTGTAACATGTAATAAAATATTACATTAATTTTTTTGTGAGATAAAAGACCGAAGTCTCTCACAACACCGTTCAGGCAAGCCGAAGCTTTAAATATATGCTAGGGATCATGGCGCTACCCTGTACCTGGTACGGGAAACGTTAGCCTTCGCCTTTCAGCCGCTCGGCCGCAGCGCTCCCGGCAACGTCCGCCAGACATCCACCCACGTCTATTTCCCGCGACTGTCGTGACGTTCGGTCGCAATGGAAAATTTTAGTATGGAAAATTGGAAATGTATGGGGAAAATTTTGAAAAAAATATTTTCATGAAAAATTTACAGATATGTAACGGGTATCGAAAACCCATTCTGCAAACCCATATAACATGACAAACAAATATTTTATATATATATACATTCCTTAACATACTACCGCTTCAGTACATAACTCTGCCAAAATGTATGTAAGGTTGGAACCGTCACATTCAACCCCCTAAATTCTATGAAGTTCCATCGGAATAGAATTTACAATAGGAAAAGGTTCATATCTAGTTAAATCTTTTGAAATTGAATTTTGGAAATAATCTGTCAATAACTTATATATTAATGTAAACCTTATTTAATCTTTCCAACAATGAGTTTTGAGCTTGAACATGAAAAATAAATCTATCACATATCAACCCCCTGATTTTACAATTTCCACATATTTAATCTTTGAAACATTCAATATTAACAACCTTCAGATTACTTTAACCTTAGATCAACACTGTCTCTGACTGTAATTATATTTGCACATATTTCGATTCACTCCAATAAATAAAGAAAAATGTCCTTTTGGATAATTATCAAAGTTACCATCGAGGCTCACAGTCTAATCAATTTCTAATTTCACTGATAAAACACTCATAAATTAACTTATATACCTTATTTGTTTTCATGCCTTTTTGAAACATTTAAGTTTATAACCGATTCGGAACTATTTGGATGTGGCTGCATTATCTCAATTCTAAATTATTATTTTTATATCCTTCTAGCCTCTATGATTCCATCTTTACTTTAAAAACTTTTATTATATTGCATGTCTGAGGATTGATTATCTCTCTTTTTAATCGTACTTAGTAACACAATACTTTAAGAATAACATGATTTTTTTTTATTTATACTATTATGTTGACTGTCAAACACTAGTGTATTAAATATTAATTGATTTAACACTCAATTTTGAAACTGATTCATATTTATTTTTCTCATATATTTCTCCTTTAATTGCTCTTTGTCATTACTTGTTCATCGGTAGCGAATATAAATATGCTCAACCCCCGGACTCCTCAACCCCCAGACCTCAAGAATTTACCAATCTTAATGAACCTGAAAGCCTCTTCAGTCTCTTTCCATTTCACGGACAGCAAATTGTAGGCTTTCGCCTACTTAATAAATTTATTCAAGCCGTTTTGACCATCCTGGTCACGGCACCAAATTGTAGCGTTTTCCCCCCATACCCTTCGTACATATCTATATATTTCATCATATTTGTAAATTAATATTATTTAAATGCGGTTAGAGCGCTCGCGCTCCACCACTGAAATACATAAAACAAGCGCATAAGCGCTAGCACTTTTAAATTTACATATTTGGCACGTGATTCGTCTAGTTGGTTAGGACCCATTTAACGTTGTGATTGTAATAACTCAAATCCTTTTAGAGCGTCAGAGACCACAGATTCATCAGATTAGAGCAGTAAAATAAACATAAATTATTATTAGTTATTGCACAATAATCGCACGACCCATAAACAGGTTATATATGTTCAATACATGAACAGATCCCATATATTTATTACATGAACGCATCCTATATATTCATTACACGAACGCATCCCATATATTTAATACACGAACTGATCCCATATATTTATTACATGAACAGATCCCATATCTGTTAATACATGAATAGATTCTTTATGTTCGATACATATATATGTTTATTACACGAATCGAACCCATTATATATATTAAAAAAAATGCTGAACATTCAGAAGGTTGAATGTTCTTTATTGTAATATTTCATAAATAGCCATCAGAGAGGATATATTAATTTTGATATTTTATATTTAATTATATAATTGTTTGC
The DNA here is from genome assembly GCA_947086505.1 of Morpho deidamia. Taxonomy (NCBI): domain Eukaryota; kingdom Metazoa; phylum Arthropoda; class Insecta; order Lepidoptera; family Nymphalidae; genus Morpho; species Morpho deidamia. Next base: position 12,742,805 of record CAMTZC010000010.1, read on the forward strand.
CATCAGTATGGGTCATAAAGTTATGTCAATAATAACTGAAATAATGTATTTTAAAGCCAACAGAAGGATCACTCGAGTAACATACTGTAAGTCTCCTTAAACCATCCCGATGGGAAGTTCAAGATAATGGGAAGATTAAAATAATTTATGAAGCCATCAGAAAGATCATTCACTCGATCTAATATCTAACCCTTAAACAACTCCGTAGAGCAGTTTAAGTAATGTGGTATCCTTCTCCCGTCTTTTATATTCTTCCGATATGGAAAAATATAAAGAGAGAAGAGATAGTCAGTAGCTCCTCACCCGCTACCAACGGTGAGCTCCGTCCATAGGATATGAGCCCCCCCCCCGTAGGGTTAGGGTATGCAATTTATAGTGCGCCTGTGCCCTTGAGCACAGGTTATTTATAATATGTTTTATAAACACCCGTCATTGCTCTTAAAGAGAATGGGGTAAATAATAATAATAATAAATAAGGACCGTAGTCCAAGATAAGGCACGTGTGCCCGGGTTTAATACTAGGACCTAAGTCCAAACTTCATTTCAGCCGTAGCTGTTGAGTTGGCGTTAGCCATAATTGTTTTGATGAGGCTTAAAGCCTTTAATTGTTGATATAAATCAACCAATTCCTATAATAAGACAGTGCATCTTGCCAATAGCAAGCATTTCAAGCGGTACGTTCCGCGTTCGTTGTCACCACGTGTAGTGGAAAACATAATAGCACGAAGCTAAAACTGTACATGACTCCTCGGATATCACATAACAGTAAATTGTTGTAATCGTTGGCACCACGCGTAGTGGTACATATATTGTAGGTTTGCATATGACTCCGTAGAGATCACATAATAGCAGGTTTTGTATTCGTTGATACCACACGTAGTGGCATAAATTGTAGGTTTGCACATGACTCCTCAGAGATCACATAACAGCAAGTTTTATGTTTCGTACCACACGTGGTGGCAAATAATATATTTAATAATTCATTACTCCGTAGAGCGTTAGCGTTATATATTTATATTTCAATTATTTGCATTTATAGTGCTAGCACTATTGTGTTAAATAGTTATATTTATAATAAAATGTGTCGACGCACGCTTGTACTGCGTCCTTCTGGCTTATAACACCTTCGGCATACAAGAATTAGTTATTTATTTGTTACACGTAGCAAGCTACGTAAGATAGAGATATAGCACAGGCAACACTTTCTAAAGCTAGTCCGCAATCTTGTTAGTAAAGACCCGACCAGCGGCCCTATGACATGCTATAATGTCGTAAACATTCGTGGTATCACTGACACTAAGCTATGGGGAAGCCCTCAGAAGGACTATCACACGTCACATGTAGGTTTTTACCTCGCACGCTCCATGCAAAACTATGAACAAAGTCCACAGTTCGGTTCCATCACTGCTATGACATCGCTTCGGCTAGTAAACTAGACTCCACAACATCTAGCAACATTCGGTCGTGATTTCGGCACTACTGAAAGACAACAGACATCGTTTACAACGCCAAATCATCAATCAGTAACATTTAAGAAACCACATTGTACCAGCACTACTTCTGGAGTCCTAGGCGTCCAAAGATCAAACAAGGCTTCACAGTAGAGATCGGAGATCAATACCGGCCTAAAATTCAATCCGTATCACCCGAAACTCACCAAAGTAACTCTAGCTGCTCTGTATCAAGACGGAAGACCATCAAGATATTCACAGCCTGGAGTAGACCGAGGCGAGGCTCGCTACAACGACCGAAATCATTGCAGGCCTGAAACCATCAATCCGACACCAGTACTCACCAGAGTCTAATTCGGTACAGTGCCCAGCACCACTCAGCGAAGTCACCCTCACCAAGTTATATTCAGGCACTATAAAGCGTTCGAGAATAATAATAAACTTGTAACATGTAATAAAATATTACATTAATTTTTTTGTGAGATAAAAGACCGAAGTCTCTCACAACACCGTTCAGGCAAGCCGAAGCTTTAAATATATGCTAGGGATCATGGCGCTACCCTGTACCTGGTACGGGAAACGTTAGCCTTCGCCTTTCAGCCGCTCGGCCGCAGCGCTCCCGGCAACGTCCGCCAGACATCCACCCACGTCTATTTCCCGCGACTGTCGTGACGTTCGGTCGCAATGGAAAATTTTAGTATGGAAAATTGGAAATGTATGGGGAAAATTTTGAAAAAAATATTTTCATGAAAAATTTACAGATATGTAACGGGTATCGAAAACCCATTCTGCAAACCCATATAACATGACAAACAAATATTTTATATATATATACATTCCTTAACATACTACCGCTTCAGTACATAACTCTGCCAAAATGTATGTAAGGTTGGAACCGTCACAGTTCACACTTGTCAAGTGTTGTTAACACATGTTCATCATTGATGACATACATCATCGTGAGAAATCAAACAAGTTAAGCGCTAGTGATAACTTAGCGGTGATACCGTGTGGAGGAAATCACGTGTTCAAACCCAGGGCAGGCACCAATGAGTTTTCCATTAAAAATGTGTGTTTAATTGATAATTTCAATTTATCACACGCTTTTCAGTGAAGGAAAACATCATGAGGAAACCTGTATATCTCTAGAGAATTCTAGTATACCAATCCGCATTAGAGCAGCGTAGTAGGTCCTAGTTCCAATCCTTCTCTCCAAGAAACGGAGAGAGGAGGCTTATTCCCAGCAGTGGGATTGTATCAAATCAAATCAAAATAATCTTTATTCAAATAAACCATTTCAGGCACTTTTGAATCGTCAAGAATCAATATGATTAATGAAGCTACAACTGGTTCGGAATGTTGCTCTTACCGAGAAGAACCAGCAAGAAACTCGGCGGTCAATCTTTTAAATATTTTCAATTATACATTATTAAACTGTTGTCTTGTATGAAGCTGAAAGGATTTTCAAATCCAGGCTTTCTTATCATCCAAATAATCTCTATGTAATAGGCCTCTACTTTACTTTATTTAAAGCGTAAACCTGCAATTATTTAAATAATATAGCATTAGTAGAATTCTAAACGATAAAGTAAAGAGAAGTCGGTGCTCATAAATAATCAAGACAATTTAATGCTTCAACAAACGACTTGAGCTCATTCCCTTTAGAGTTGCGATACTAAATATTCTAACTGTATTAATAAATACAGATTAATATTTATTCTTTCTTTATATATTCTATATTCTTTGAATATAGCAGAGAGCTAGAATGCCGTGTGGTATCCGGCTGAGTAGAATAGACCACCCTCAAATCTTACAGAGGTGTCGTAAGAGGCGACTAAGGTAAGTCGACCCACCGTGTGGTATCCGAGTGAGTAGAATAGACCACCCTCATTTCTTAACGAGGAGTCGTAAAAGGCGCCTAAGGTGAGTTGACCCACCGTGTGGTATCCGTTTGAGTAGAATAAACCACCCTCTTTTTTACTGAGGGGTCGTAAAATACGACTAAGGTAAGTTGACGTCAGGCAGGCGGCTGGGCTTAAAATACATAGCCGAAACATGTGACAACATGTTTTATAACATGTTGTGCCGACCCCACTTAGAGTGGGATAAGGGCAGGAGGATGATGATAACAGCCGACAGCTAGAGCTAGAGAACTCTTACCTGCTAGTAAATGTTGATATGTAAATCTATGTAAGGAATTAATAGGAGAGTGTGATATGTCAGTATAAACTCTTAGTATATTTATCGTAGTAGTAGAGTGCTGTGATAGCCGAACGGTGAGACCGTGCGACTTTTAAGAGAGGGTCTGGAGTTCGAACCACGGGCTAACATCAATGGGTTTTTCTGCTAAAACCGTTAAGTTAATACCTAATTGATAAGGGGTGCGATTGTAGCCACCTCCACGTGCGAGTCGAAGGTTGTCTTCCTTGTGGACGTCAAACTCCTATTTGAATGCAACCCTCAACTCCGGTGCATCCTGGAAACACAGTTAGTAACTTACTGGCGGCTTGTCCGCGGGTTTCTTGCTAGCTGTGGCTAAGAGCTGCTCGTCCTGTGCCACGACGAGTGGACGCGTCGTGGTATCAGATCTAGCGTCCACCTGTGTCTGCCGTGCACAGTAGAACGCCGTATCTCAGGAGGATGGAATCCTGGGGGGTTGAGCGAACAGTGGGCCGGGTTAGATGCCTGCTGGACGCAACACGCCCTCTTTGGTCCGGACTTCAGAGCCAAACGGTAGCCCTGAGGCTAACCACCTCTGCGGTATTCGGCGCTGGTGAGTGGAATAGAGCGATGGGGCTGACAGCCGGTGGAGCGCGGTACACATGGTGAGCCGGGGTGCTCTGTCCTCAGCAACCAAGTGACCACTGCGCACCATGTCGGGCTCGTTTGCAACGCGTTCTGGTCTGCTATACCTTCACGGTAATCCTGGTGACTCCGTGCAGTTTGTGCCGGAGCATCCCCAAATGTGCGGGCTCCGTGGCGGGTGGGAAACCGTGAAGGTGAATTAATACCAAGCTCTAACATGGAAGAAAATATCAGAGCAACAAGTACCAAAACACTCACTGCGAATATCGGGACGCAGCAGGGTACCAACAATACCGACACAATAGACGTCAGGGACCTGGTTGCGGCGATACCTTCGGCGCCCGTCCCTAAACCTAACCTGTGGTCTCTACAGCCGAGGCCACCGGTAAGCAAAATCGCTCTTGCGGGGGATCGAAAGAAAAAGTCGAGACCTGGCAAGAAAGCGAGAAAATCAAAGGCTGCGCGACTACACGCTGTACCTAATGCGTCTGACGCAAACCTTAAGCAGGGCATATCTCGCGACATTGGCGCGGTACAAGATGTGCCCGGGGGGGTTAGTGTTAGTAACCCACCGCCTGCTGCAGGACTGACTACGGATGTGGCGGAGTCCGGCCGTACTCGGAACCTTTCGACGGGTGCCAAGCGTGATACAAACGTGCGGCGTCCGAAGGAAGGGGAAGGTGTGGCCAGATCTTCAGCAACTGAAGTGGGCATGCCTGCAGATGGCAACCTGTCTGTTGCGCGACTGACTGTGGATGTGGCGGAGTCTGATTGCATCCGGAACCCGACGACGGGTGCCAACCGCGACTTGTGCGCGAGGCGTCCGAAGGAAGGCAAAGGTGCGACCAGTTCTTCAGCAACTGAAGCAGGTACGTCTGCTGCACGGGTAGGTACGGGTAAAACTACCCAAGGCCAACCTGCGGTTATGTTTAGGCGTCCTGGCACACAAAGAAGTGTCGGGAAAAATGAGCAGAACCAAGAGAAAACCAAGAGAGGTACTAGGGGTGGGAAAAGGACAAAACAGTTACATCCCTCCCCGACATCCAGATCACAACCCAGGGGGAAACCTCAGGGGGGCTTCAAGAGGGCCCGACTCGATGAGACAATATCCCCTAGGGGTGAGTCGAAACGGGTAAGACCAAACCCGGATGGAGCCGCTCCCAGCTACGCGAGGGCGACAGAGTCGCATCTTGCCGTGGCCGTGGTCACGCGCCCTCTACGGGAGCTCAACAGGGAAGAGTCAGAGCAGCTTCAAACGTCTATAGAAAATAAAATCTACCAGGCGGTTGAAAGCAGCACTGACTTCATAGTACCCCTTCCAACCTTCAGGGGCAAAGCGTTTCTGCGCGACGGCGCACTGTTCATGTGGTGCGGTGATGAACAGTCCCTTGCCTGGCTGAAGGAGGTAGTCAGAGATATTAAGTCTCCAAAGGAAGGTACATCTCTAGAGGTTAAACTTCAGAGGGACGTACCGAAAAAGGTGAAGGCTACGCTGTTTGTTCCCGGCAGCCAGAAGCGTGTGGATACAATACAACGCATACTGGCCAGCCAGAACACCAACTACAGCGTGTCTGATTGGTCGCTGTACAGTTCCAGCGAGTCTACTACGACGGACGGGAAACAGGGCACCTTTATGGTGCTGGGTATCCCAGAGTCGGACGCAGACAAATTGAGGGCGAGCGGTCGTGGACTATCGTACGTGCTGGGCACAATATATGTCCGGCTAAACAGCAGTACGGAAACCGCGACCTCCTCTAATACCAACACTCCTGCAACGTCTTCTGCTGCTGTGGGGGAGGAGGTGTGTGGACCTGCACCACAGACATCCTCTGCAACCGTGGCATCGCAGAGGACCTCCTCACCTGTGCCCTCTACATCTGGAATGCAGATGGTAGGGGTCACCGAACCGCCACTTGCGGCGCATCGAGAGTGGCCGAGGGGAAGCAGGATGGACACGTCAGAAGAGGAGGAAGGTTCAGAGAGAGAAGACGCCTATCTCCGCTCTCCTGAATAGTACCAACCTCCCCACAACACAGACCAACCTCCAGCACAGTCAAACCGCGACGGCAACACTTCGCCGGTGGCTGGAGGAAAACAACAAAACCATCGCCCTCATTCAAGAGCCGTGGATAAGAGGGGACAAAATATGCGGACTCAGTAACATACAAGGTAAGCTACTGCTGAAAACCTCCGTTAATAAACCACGCACTTGTATTTATATGCCAAACTGCTACCAGGCAGTGCTCCTAACCGAATTCTGTTCCAGAGACCTGACAGTGGTCAGGCTTCGAACTCAAGGGGAGGGGACCTTGGAGACACTAGTTTTGGCATCGGTCTACATGCCTATAGAGGAGGACATACCCTCGAAGGAGCTTGCGGATCTCGTAGAATACTGTGCCACAAACGACCTCAGACTAATAATCTCGGCAGACACCAACGCGCATCATCCGCTATGGGGGTGCGACAATCACAATAAAAGAGGTGAGGAATTAACATCTTTTCTCTTTAGCTATAATTTAGACATCGCAAACGTGGGCAACGAACCTACCTTTGTATCAACCCGATATCAGACTATAGTAGATGTGACTTTGACTTCTAACAATGCCTTGAATCTAGTTTCAGATTGGCATGTTTCGGATGAGCTTTCATGCTCAGATCATAGGCGCATTTGCTACAAAATTCAAATTGATGCTCAAGAAAACGCGTTAACACCTAAACGCAACCCCCGCAAGACAAACATGGCGCGGTTCAAGAAATATCTCACAGAATCGCTGAAAGACATCTCCATGCAGGATATGAGCACAAGTAAACACAACATAGATCACAATGTGGTCAATGTAACCAACATAATGAAAACCAGCCAAGAAAAGGCTTGCTCACTTTCAAAAGCTGAAGTCTTCAAAACAAAAAACTTCTGGTGGGGTCCAGAACTTGAAAGATTGAGACAGAAGCTAAGAAAACTGTTCAACCGAGCTAAAAACACCAGACTAGACACTGACTGGGAATCGTATAAAGAAACTCAAAGTCACTACAAAAAGAGAATACGAGCCCGCAAACACGAGGCTTGGAGTAAATTTTGTAGCAGTATCGAGTCTAACAACACGGCCGCTAGGGTGAACAAGATCCTGCTAAACGGGCAGGTTCAATATCTAGGGTCACTCAAAAAGGCCGACAATACCTACACTAAGTCCGACAAAGAAACAAGTGATGTTTTGCTGGAGTCTCACTTCCCTGGCTGCACTATTACAACAGAGAGGGAATGGGATGAAGAGCCACACTACATACCAACAGCAGAAGATTGGCAGCTGGCTTATCAAATTGTCAATATTGACAAGGTACATTGGGCCATAAACTGCTTCCGTCCATTCAAAGCGGCAGGCCTGGATAGTATATTCCCGGCAATGTTGCAGTGGGGCGCAGATGAAGTTACCCCTCTGCTGGCTGATATATTTAGGGCCTGCATAGCACACAGGTATACACCAAAGAATTGGAGGGAAGCAAAAGTAATCTTCTTGCCAAAACCAGGGAAAAGTGATTATACTGCAGCCAAATCATTCAGACCTATTAGTCTGAGCTCTTTTCTTCTTAAAACCCTGGAAAGGCTCTGTGATAGTTATATAAGAGACGTGGTGCTGATGAAGAAACCGCTTAACCCTAATCAACATGCATATAGTGCAGGAAAATCTACAGAGTCTGCTCTCCACAACGTTGTGGGTAAGATCGAGTCGGCTCTAGAACACAAACAGTCATCACTAGGAGTCTTCATAGACATCGAAGGAGCCTTTGATAAAACAAAATTCAACAGCATAAGCCAAGCTCTGGCTAGGCAAGGTATTCATGAAACCCTCTGCGGTTGGATTGATAACATGCTTAGATTTAGAGCGGTACAGTTCACTGTTAACAAGACAACAAGGGCTAAGGTGGCTATGGGATGTCCCCAAGGGGGCGTTCTTTCCCCACTACTTTGGAACCTTGTGGTAGATGACCTTATCTACAGGCTAAATAACAGTAGATACTTTACTACCGGCTATGCAGACGACATAGTGATTCTTATTAATGGCACGTGTGAGAAACTCTTATGTCAAATCATGCGGAACGCCCTTAGAATCATAGAAAACTGGTGCACTGAATACCATTTAGCTGTAAACCCAAGCAAAACAGAAATGGTATTATTCACAGCCAAGAGATCGATAAACATTACTAAACCACCAAAACTCTTCGGCGTAGAACTAACCTTTTCAACCAGTGTCAAATACCTGGGCGTAACACTTGACAACAAACTGAATTGGCAAAAACACATTGATGACAAACTCCGGAAGGCTTGCTTATCGCTGGCACAATGCAGGCGACTTCTTGGGAACACTTGGGGTCTAAAACCCAGTATAACCAGGTGGTTATATACTGCGGTCATAAGACCAATAATAACATACGGTTCGGTAGTATGGTGGCCCAGAACCACACTGAGCTCGGTGCAGACAACCCTCAATAGCTTCCAAAGACTGGCGTGTCTATCCATTACTGGAAGCATGAAAACAACACCAACAGCGGCACTAGAAGTGGCATTAGGCCTTCCGCCTCTGCATCTTCTTATAAAAGAAGAAGCAGCGGCAGCAGCACTGAGGCTCAAAGCTCTGCACCTTTGGAAAGACAATATAACCATCAGACACTCAACAGTACTAAAGGATGTCATACTCAAGCATCCCCTTATAGTGGCTGTGAGTGATCGAATACCTCGTGAATATATATTCTTAAGGCACTATACAGTACAACTTCACGAAAATGCTAAAGAGTACTCCGGAGCTTCCGAAGTACGAATATACACGGATGGATCCAAGATGCGATCAGGCACAGGTGCCGGTGTCTTTTCCCAGGATCTTAACATCAGAATTTCGACTGCTCTTGGTTCCTTGAATTCTGTATATCAAGCAGAATGTATAGGTATAATCAGAGCAGCTCAAGCTGTCAAAAACAGAGGGGTAACAAACTGTCGAATCAGGATCCTCTCTGACAGTGCTGCTGTACTCCAGTCCTTAAAAAAAGTAAGGGTCACATCGGGACTGATAAAAGAGTGCCACGAGATCCTGGAGACTATCTCAGTAGAAAACCAGGTGGTACTCCAATGGATCAAAGGTCACAGCGGTTCACTGGGAAATGACGCAGCAGATGAACTAGCCAGAATAGGCTCAAATACCACGGTCGAAGGACCTGAACCTATTGTCCCATTTCCCTTTAGCCTATTAAGATCATGGCTTAGAGAGATGACAATGGTAACCCACAATACACTCTGGGCAAACCGGACTGACTGTAGGCAATCCAGAGACGCAATGCCGTCCCTGAATCCTCGCTTGACCAACAGTCTTCTTCGCATGAACAGACCCAACCTGCGAAGAATGATAAGCCTTATCACCGGCCATTGTCTGCTAAATAAACACCTGTTCTATTTAGGTGCGACTGACAGCCCCATTTGCAGAGGATGCATGAGGGAACCGGAAACACCATCTCACGTCATGCTATATTGCACGGAGGTGGCAAAGCATCGGGCGAATATCCTTGGCTCACCGAGGACATTGCAAGAAGCCTTTGGTGCTCCATCTGGGGTCCTTGGCTTCTGGAAGGAGCTTGGCTGGCTGGAGTAGCCAGTCCGCTTTCACCCTCACGCACAATGGTCGCCAAAATGCGACTAAGTGCGGAAAACAGCCCGCCAACAAAGAAGAAGAAGACCTAATTGATATTTGCAATTTATCGTACGCTTTTCTGTGACGGAATACATCATCATTATCCTACTGCCCTTATCCCACTCTAAGTGAGGTCGGCACACCATTTTACAATCATGTTGTCACATGATTTGGCTACGTATTTTATGATCGGCCGCCTGCCTGACGTCAACTAACCTTAGACGTATTTTACAAGCTTACGGTGAAGGAAAACATCGTGATGAAACCTACATATCTTTAGAGATATCTGGGGATAGTGTCAGGCTGAGTCTTCGCTCCAACCCTTTTCTCCAAAACAGAGAGAGGAGGCCTAACGGTAGGTTAGTAACAGGCACGTTGTATGTGACAGTCGGAGTAGAATACTGTAGATATATTAGAGATTTACGGAAACAACTTTGTTATGGAAATAAAATTTTATTACAGAAATCGGGTGATGACTCAAAGAATTTTAATGATATTTTTTTCCCGCGAATAACCGGCGTATTTGAGCGCAAAATTTTCTCTGACGGTTATTGATGAGTTTCCTATCGATGCGATCGTTGAACCGTTGTTTTTTATTTAGCCCTAAAAGTGTGAGATGTTTGACCTACTTCTGACAGCATGCGCCAAATTGTTTAATAACTCATTAGAGTAATATTTAATAGCTAACAGCGTCCGTATCAAATTGAGCGAACTCATGCACCATCACATGAATTTATTACACAATAAGGTACGTTTTAAGATAAATTTCTTTATATAATACTGTTCATCATCATCCTCATCATCCTCCTGCCCTTATCCCACTCTAAGTGGGGTCGGCACAACATGTTACAAACATGCTGTCACATGATTTGGCTACGTATTTTATGACCGGCCGTCTGCTTGACGTCAACTTACCATAGTCGTATTTTACGACCCCTCGGTAAGAAAGAGGGTGGTCTATTCTACTCAACCGGATACCACACAGTGGGTCAACTTACCTTAGTCGCCTTTTACGACACCTCGGTAAGAAATGAGGGTGGTCTATTCTACTCTTCCGGATATCACACGGCATACTATATAATACTGTTATACAAAAGTAATAATAAAATTATTTTGCTATTATAAGTGCTATTATATATGTAATGCTAAATGTAGATAGCACTATACGTTATCATATCTGATGCAGGTATGCATACAAAATTAAAATATTATAAAAGACAAAAAAAAGCGAATTTTAATATATTTGCTTTTTTTTTACTGTACTAAGTAAAAAAAAGTCAAATATCTGATTACGTTTATTTCAAATAGAACGAAGAACAAATTATAAAATCCCTCGAAAATTTTTTAATAAGATTCTTAGCTTTTTTACATGAAAAAAAAACAATCAATGATTATTTATTTAAAAATAATACGTGAACATTCATGTTTCTTAAATTCAAGTTTGAGTCAAGTGGTAACCCTGTTGACATCAGAAATTTCTTGCTTTAACCAAACCCTCGAAAATTATCATAAGACGTAATTAACACAAATTTCACGAGGTCCCCGGGGTCTTTGTATAAATTTTTAATGAAATTATCAATTATGGAAAACCTTTATAGTCCTCAGAACATTTTAATTTAATTTGTATAACCTCTTTCGATAAAGAAATGCGTATTCCCTTAAGATATCGCTGTTTGATTTCAGTAGCAATTTATGTATTTTGTGTATGGAGGGAAAATTCTGTTTCGACATGTGCATTAGGCATTATACAATTTTCAAGTTCAAAGTTCAGTTAATATATATATATCAATCATATGAAGAATATTTAATTAAGAAGTAGATAATACCACCATCATTCTCCTGCCCTTATCCCACTCTAAGTGGGGTCGGCACACATGTTACAAACATGTTGTCACATGATTTGGCTACGTATTTTACGACCGGCCGCCTGCCTGATGTCAACTTACCTTAGTCGCCTTTTAGGACACCTCGGTAAGAAATGAGATTGGTCTATTCTATGCAGCCGGATACCACACGGCACATACCTTAGTCGCCTCTTACGACACATCGGTAAGAAAGGAGGTTGGTCTATTTTATTCTGCCGGATACCACACGGCGAAGTAGATAATACATCATAAAAAAATTGACTTTAAATAACAAGATTTCAAGTTTTTCAAACTTAGCTGAACACCTTTTTGTATTTATAATTAAAAAGCGAGCCTGCTTAGGTATAACAGATGTGAAACATCGAAATTATTGGAACGAAAACCATGCAAGAATGCATAGCTTATTAGAATAGTTAATCGTACCATCATCAAAATTGAAAAAAAAAGTAATAGTAAAATTATTTCGCTATTAGCCGCAATAAAGTAAATAAAAATATAAATAATGCTGAATGTAGATTGTACATGTGTGTTCATATCTGATGCAGGATTCGTAAGAACTGCTCAAACCTTCACTTCACCACTACCCGCACAATAAACAACCACTACACACGTTCACTACCACAAACCAAAGCATGATCAGGAGATAGACTCCACGACAGAATCAAAAAGCGACGCATCACCCAAACAAGTATAGGTATGTACAAATTGGTTCAACCCTCACCATTTATTTTGCCTCCAAACACGTGTAATAAGCTTGAACTAGAAATATCTATTTGAATGTTAATGAGAGTGCCATTGTTATGTATAATAGTTAAATTCTGTTCCACAAATTTTTAATATTTTTTTTGATATATAATTTTTTCTTATTTTTCATGCGGAAATTTTAATGCTTATAATTATCATTTAGTGTGTCACGAAAATGACTCTTCGAGACAAGAAATTTAACTTTAATTTTTCTCATTACATTAGTTCAAAAATTATTTTTATCCTATCTATCCATCCATAGCCAAAACATATTACAATATGTTTAAAACATGTGTGGTGACCCCACGTAGAGTAGGATAAGGGCAGGAGAATCATGAATGACATATTGAATAATACGAATGGTTGGCCCGGTGGCGCAGTGGGTAGTGACCCTGCACTTAGCTCCGCGGGTCGCGAGTTCGATTCCCACCGAGGGCCAACATTGTCTATAAACAATTTGTTGGTTCTTCGAGCCTGGGTATATATTTGTATTTAAGTATATATTTAAAATTTTATATGTAATATTTAACAGTTGTCCGTCACCCATAACACAAGTATTAAGTTACTTACTTTGGGGACAGACAACCGTGTGTTTAAGTGTCCCATGTATTTATATTTATATTTATAAGAGTATGCTTGCTTTCTAGGAAAATATAATTAAAAATGCGTTCAATGAAATATACTTTAACCTTGAAACTCTGTTTTAATTAAGTAAAGTAAGTTGCGTTATTTTTAAAGAGAACGCAACAATCCGTAAAAACTTCTAAAAGTATATATGAATCATTATCAGAATATATATATAAGTATTTTGTATGAATTTGGTTTTAGATAGGATCGACACCCACTTTGTTAAATATTTCTTAACAAATTTGACAATCAATTAATCAAAGTAGAAACAAATCTTAAATGTTCAAATAACAAAAGCAAGCTAAGAAACGACGAAGGCGTCATCCGAAGACGTTACTTTCCTTCTAAAACACATTAGTCTTAAGTAATGAAAAAGCTTTTTACTTACGGACTACCGACATCTGCAACAAAGAACATTTCACATTAATAGAATTCTGGTTTCTAATATGTGTATAGTAAAAGCTATCGTATAGTCTAAGCAATTATTTAAGACATGTTTAGTAGTAACCTATTAATATACCAGAGTTGGGAAAAGGGGTCTTCACTCCTTTAAGGACGCTGTTCAAATGCACATTGACAGATTTCACATGTGTTAGGAATTCCCTTTTCTCTTTTGTTGTACAGTACCGACTTCGTTCACACCAACTTACGCGTTTAAGCACCCTCAATTATTCAATATGTGTTCCCGGAAAAATATTGAAATATTTGAGGGAACATTGTATGATGATATGGTTTTTTTTTCTACAAAATCCCTTCAAAACATTATATACAAGCTGTACTCACAACTTCGTGCGCATCAATTTAAGTGTTTGACAAACAGACTTTCATATTTATAATATTAGTATATATTATTTAAATTGTTAATCACAATTTGGTTGTTCATTACCGTATATAGAATGATTAAATCATAGTATCGATTAAACATCTTACACACATCTTACATCTTAAAAGTTTATTGTATTGTCATTCAAATCTGTTACATCTGTTTAATGCACAACTGTTTCCACCAAAAGATTCAATTTCTATTATTGCACAGTATCACAATTGGGTAACGCCAACTTACATAGAAATTTTTCCTTCTCCGCGCGTTGAACTCAAACAGAAGTATTGAATAAAGCCAATAGATTCCTAGAATCGTTTATTACACTCGAATCACACTTTCATGTTTGTGAACTATTGACAGTGACAGAAACCGATTGAGATATATCGGGCGTCGCCTAGTCTTTATATTTTACTCCTCAAATAGTGTTTAATTTATTTAGAAATATATCCGGAAACACGCGGTGAGGCGTCGTTCTGTGATGTTATTTTAGAGTCTATCTCCTGATAATGCTTATAAAAAGCGAAACGCTTTTTGTAGAGCCAGGTACAGCATATGAGTTACTACTGTTACTAGTTACTACAAAGCTAGTACTAAAGTTTATGACTAGTCATCATGGACTAGATACCGATGTCGGTAAAGTTGAGTCGTATTCTAACTTTACTTTAAACAATGTAAGCCTTATGTTGAGGGATGGGATAAAGTACTTATACTAACTTTAATATCGATATAATTCTTTTGTTTTGTCTATTTTTCTTACAATTCAAATATTCGAAAAGGAATGCGAATATTTATTTATGCGAACGTGTCTGTTTAGTAAAATCAGTTTCATATATCATAGTTCCTCTACATAATTGCCGATTACAAACGATTAAGCGCAAGCACGATCGTGTAGAGGGCATTCTCAGCTGTACTTGCCAACGACTGTGGTCGCCCACAGTCGCCTACAACACGGAAAGTGTCGGTTTTTCGGATGCGCATCAAAGGGAATCGCTGATCGTATGATCAAATCAAATCAAATCAAAACATTCTTTATTCAAGTAAGCTCTTTCGAGCACTTTTGAATCGTCAAGGATCAAGATAATTAATGAAGCTATAACTAATTTATAGAATTAGGCGTTACTTTGCGGAGATCCATAAAACAAAAGTAATAATAAAATAATTTTATTATTACTTTTGAAGCTATAACTGGTTCGGAATGTTGCTCTTACCGAGACGAAGTAGCAAGAAACTCGGCGGTCAATCTTTTAAACGTTTGCGTGATCGCTCAATCATCGCCGATTGAACATACCCGAACTTGAGCCGATAAGAGAAATGAAACTATGCTTAATAGAATACAAATTTCGACTTTATATATTTTTTTTTCGAACACTAACTAATGCTGTTAGGCTTTTTAGCGTCACCGAGAGAGTGGGCGAGCGCGGAAGCATCGTCGGGGGTATCAAACTTTATTATCCAATCATTGACTTATCTATATCTGGGGCAAAGAATCTCCCTAGCGCGATTCCGTTTTATTACAACGCTGTGCAGCACTATCTATGGTTGAGTAAGATGATGAACGATATTATATAAAAATATTGTTTAGCGTTTAACACCGATGTATAGAGTGTAGAGCATATGTGTAGAGCAGTGTACATGTAGAGCAGAAATCACGATTCATAATGAGTAGGTGTTGTGTTTTCGATTATTACAACATTAATTAACATAATCCTAGTTCTAAATAATAGACGATGATTAGTGTACAAGATTCTCCGGTTAAGTAAATATTTACCGTTCTCCATCCTAAGTTATTATTGGGCTCAGAAAGAATTCATAGGCCAAAGCGCATGGGTCCCGAACGACTTTAGCTTCGAACTTCGCTCATTTATAATGGTAAAAGCTTTTACATTCAGTGTAATACATAGTTTATTTTTTATTTTTCCAATTTCCCTCTTTAGTGGCTGTTAAATTGTATCGATTTATTTAAAAGTTTTTCATATTTTAATAAATAGGTCCGCCGTGTGGTATCCGGCTGAGTTGAATAGACCACCCTCAGTTCTTATCGAGGTTTCGTAAAAGGCGGCTGAGATAAGTTGACACATCGTGTGTTATACGGTTGAGTAGAATAGACCACACTTTTTCTTAAGACCGGGTCTTTAAATACGACTAAGGTAAGGTGACATCAGGCAGGCGGCCGGTCGTTAAATAACCAAAACATATAACCAAAACATATTACAACACGTTTAAAACATGTTGTGCTGACTCCACGTAGAGTAGGATAAGGGCAGGACATATATATTATAAAATAGGCATGCAAAATTAATGGTACCGCAACTGCGTTCGCATCGGATTTATTGCAATAATAGCCTCGATTACATACTATAATGATTTTCATATTCGCGAAGAGGAAAGTAGATTTGTCCTATATTTTAGCTTGGCATAAAAAGCTTCACCTGAATAAAAGTGACATAATTAAAATAAAATGTTTCATAGCAAATTGTAATAAACCATAGCTTAAAAAACTCGTGAGTATTAAACTCAAACTCGAACTCAAAATATTCTTTATTCAAGTAAACTTGTAAACAAGTGCTGTGGGCAATTGTCTTTGGGCGGTATGGCATTTATTGTTGTTCGTCATTACATCGTTCCATTGTACAAGTAGAACAACTAATTTAAAAATAAAATATCAATTTGTACGACAAAGTTACCCTGACAAACATTAGACGGGTCGAAATGAGAATTTCCTCTTATTTGAAGTCAACAAATTATGTCATCGTTCCTCCTAAGTTATATTTGCAAAGTTAATGGCTTTCGCAAGTTATTAGCCGTCTCTGTTTGAAAGCTTTCGCATACTTTTTGATTTTTTCTTTAATTGGATTAGGGTATGTCTCTAATGCAAATTTTGTGTTTCACGCGTAAGCTTTGTTTCATTCCAAATAAATCAATATTCCAAATATTCTTTATTTCAGTAGGCTTATGCAAGTACTTCAAAATCTTCAAAGGGTTAAAAAAAAACACACTAAACCGGGAAAATATGTTATTCACAAGCATGCTTTCTTTAAAAATTATATGTAAATACGTTCTCCTGCTCTTATCTCACTCTAAGTGGGGTCGGCACAACATGTTACAACATGTTGTCACATGATTTGGATACGTATTTTACGACCTGCCGCCTGCCTAACGTCAAATTACCTTAGTCGCCTTTTATGACACCTCGGTAAGAAATAAGGGTGGTCTATTCTATGCAGCCGGATACCACACGGCACATATCTTAGTCGCCTCTTGCGACACCTCGGTAAGAAAGGAGGGTGGTCTATTCTATTCTGCCGGATACCACACGGTGAAAAAAAATTATATGTAAATATGTTTATAACATTAGTTGGGCGATAGGTGGCATAATTCACAGAACCGATGGATGCAGCAGTACCATTGCATTTAAAGAATGATTCCTTCATGAAAGACATGTTTATAAATTGCAGTGATTAATTTAAGAAAAAATTGTATAAATTTACAATATGTGGCTTACTTATAATGGTAGCTTTAGGTGTGAATTTTTGGAATCTATTGATCTATCGAAACAGAAGTAGAGGTAGGAGAGAAGTTGTTTAAAGTAGTTAAAAAAGCACTGTATCCTTTTTATATTTATTTGTTTATTTTATTATTTATTTGATATCGTCTTACCACGTAATATGGTATCTACTAATGGCTTCCATAGAATTAACATTTATAAAATTTATTTCATAAACGCCGATGATATGAAAATAAATGAATGCAAGAAATCGTCATTTTACTCGAATCTTAAGTGATTGCCATCTTCCGCGGTCAATCATATTACCGATGTAGTGTCTATGCGATTTGGATTATGGTGGATTATATCTAGCTTTACTTTTATTTATACATTATATTATTGGGCAAAAATTGTGGTGGACTCATACAAAGACATTTATTTATTTATAATAAAGGAATCTACACATATATACAGCTGCCTATAAAATATAAATTTAAGGTCAAAATATTATTTATTCAAATTAGCTACAAAAAATTCTAACAATTGTTAATTGTTAAATGTTGTAATTTCTGTTAAAACTTATTTGTCTTATTGATAATTGCACTTTATCAGACGCTTTTCGGTGAAGCAAAACATTATGAGGAACCTGCATATCTCTAAAGAATTCTGGGCGATATGTGTTACCTACTAATCCACATTAAAGCGGCGTTATGGGTCACCAAACCTTCTCTAAAAAGACGGAGAGCGGAGGCCCATACCCAGCAAAGGGATAAGTAACAAGCCGTTACTTTCTATTCATTATTTGAGAGCATTTAACCCGTATTAACCCATCTATGTTATGAACAAAAACATTTATTTGAAAAAGATTTTATTTTATTACTTTTATTTATTATTATTATAATTAATAATTTACAACTTACATACTTAACGTCGTGTGGTATTCGGTTTAGTAGAATAGACCACCGTCATTTCTTACCGAGGTCTCGTAAAAGGCAACCAAGGTAAGTTGACGTCAGGCAGGCGGCCGTTCGTAAAATAACTAATCAAATCACTCGTGTAAAAGATGTTGTGTCGACCGAATAAGGGCACGTGAATGATGAATGATGTTCACATTTATTTTTCTATATCAAACACTGTTCACTTTGTGTTATTTTCTTATGTTAATCAAAGGTTGACTAAATGAAATCATTTTTAGGGAAATCCATTTCTGTACGCGTGTTGTTTTTCACTCTGTAATCATTGTTTTCTTCTTTATTTTGCGTACAATAAACAGACTTGACTGGCCCGTTGGTGCTGTGTGTGTGTGCCCAAAACACAAGAATTAAGTTACTTACTTTGGGAACGGACGACCGTGTGTGTAAATGTCTCATATATTTATTATTTATTTATTAGAATGGATAAACAGAAAAAAACAGGAATAAGGGCAGGAGAATGATGATGATTGTAATACTCAGTTCCAAAAAAATCAAAATATTCTATATTCAAGTAAAATTGTAAACAAGTGCTTTCGAATAGTCAAAATCTACTGCTGGTTCGGAAAGCTATTCCTACCGAGAACAGCCAGTAAGAAACTCACTGGTTGCTCTTTTGGAAATTAAATTCTTATAACTTACATTTTGGTTATTACTATCTTGTACAGGGTAGAAGAGTAGCTAAATCCACGTATTTTTATCATCTATATAATCCTCAATAGTATAGTAGGCTTTTTGTATCAGCCTCCCTTTAACAGCGTTTTTAAACTGCTGTAGTGGTAAAGATAAAATCGATTGCGGGATTTTATTATAGAATCTTATACCCTAACCCACAAATGACTTATTTACCTTTGCAAGACGCAAAGCAGGAACCACGATCTTATGTCGATTCTTACTTTGTCTATTATATACATTGCCAATATTTTAATAATTATATATTTTTACTACTACTAAATTAAATTACTAAAAATAGACTGTGAAGTTGACAGCATAACTCATCTACAAAGAAGTACTATCAACAAAAAACTAATAACCTTATTATAATATTCTTTAGTTGGCATCGGATTTTCTATCCGTCCGTCCATTTGTGGTTAACCTGAACAGAACCGGTTTGGATTTATGGTGTTTTCATACGAGATTTATGAGTGTCGTTTATTATTCAGTATCCACGGCACAATCAGATTTACGACGCACTTTTGGATTTAGTTATATTCCATAAACTATTTCAATTTATATTCGTGTCTTTCGCTCGTGATAGCTTTATGTACGTGTGGTGTGGAAATATGCATAGCTCCAGTGCGAGGTGAAATTCTTGCGGGGATTCTCTCGAGATATGCAGCTTTACTTTTGATATTTTCTGTTTCCGCAAAATGGCTGCTGAATTGAAACTTCAATTAAATAGCATTGTTTAAACTAATATTTTTGTTGCAAAAGGTTAAATATCATCCTAGGGAGAATGTTTTAAAGAATTAAGCGTTACTTTGCGGATATCCATAACACAGAAGTAGTAAAATTATTTTACTTCAATCCACGATAAAGTAGATAGGAAATAGCATTCGTTAAAAGGTTCGAACACAAACACAAACCTCTACGACCGTAGGCACAATACACAAGCACTACACACGTTCACTATCACAAATTAAACAATCGTTTCGCCCCGCAACCGAAACATCATCAGGAGATAGGCTCCACGACAAAATCGCAAAGCTCATTTGGCACTATATATTTTTTCTATTTACTGTATCGCGGATTAAAGCAAAATAATTTATATTATAACTTTTGAACCAACAAATTGTTTATAGAAAATGTTGGCTTGGCAGGAATCGAAATACAAAATAATTAATTCTTCAACAAAACTAGGCTTCCTTACTGTTCTAAATCTAGTTTTACTCTATATACCGTTAGAATATAAAATATGACACGATAGGATCAGATTACCCGAGCTTCAACAATAAAGAGACTACCGCAAGAGGTCTTAGTATTAGAACCCTGATTTAACAAAAATGTATTATATTTCAAGGATTTTTCACCATTATTAAATAAGAGGTGCTGATAGCTTAGCGATAAGACAATACGACACTTTCAAGAGGGTTACGGGTTCAAACCCTAGGCCAAGCATCAATGAGTTATTCTCTGATAATTGCAATTTATCATACAATTTTCGGAACATACATATTTTCAGGGGAATTCTGGGGATATGTGTAACCTACCATTCCGCATTGAAGCAGTGATGGTCTAAAACCCTTCTCTCCAAAAATAAAACAGAGTAAAAAAACAAACTACATATATGTATACTTCACAATTATTAGAGGATGCAAAGAATGTTTAAAAAAATGATTAAAAAAATTACGAAACCAATAGTTAGTTGATATTATTCAATACAAAGTTAAAATAATTTAAAACTTACACGATAAAAAACAAATACAACTAGTTGCCACTTAACGAAGAAATAAAATAAAAAGAAGCGAATGATTTCAAACTTTCGAGAAAAGTCGGAAAAAACTTAACGAATCCAGAAATCGCAATGGCCGTGATTGGATGTAACAGAATTACAATTTAGCATTAAGAAAACTTACTTTGTGATTACTTTGAGCCCGTAAGTGATTTAAAGCTTTTTTATATTCTCTTGATTCTAGGTGTCGTAAAAGGCGACTAAGGTAAGTTGACCCATCGTGTAGTATCCTGTTAGTAGAATAGACCACTCTCTTTCTTAAGGGGTTGTAAAATACGTAAAGACTAAAGTAAGTTGACGTCAGGCAGGCGGCCGGTCGTAAAATACGTAGCCAAATCATGATTTAACGGCCGCCATGTTATCACCACCACCCTTATTTCTTAAATTCTCGTAAAATACCTGACCTTAGGCAGGTCAGGTATTTTACGTAGCCAAATCATGTGACAACATGTTTCTAACATGTTGTGCCGACCCCACTTAGAGTGGGATAAGAGCAGGAGGATATTGATGATGATATTCTCTTGATTGTAAGAAAATATATTTAAACTATTTTTCCCAAATAATTTCAGGTTACTTTTCCTGACTGGTTCCAGTAAAGTTACGTAAATGAAACATATTGTCGATAAAGAAAAATTAATCATATTATCTTGAGACCCTGTTGGAAATGCACTATAATTACATTTATTGCTATTACGGTTAAAGCTCTAATAGCGAATAGCTTTGACTAATATCTCAAGAGGCTCTAAGTTAATTATTAGATCGAAGGTATGATACATAAGGCAGTATATGCGTGACATTGGCCCTATTCTGTTGCTAGATGTCTTCGTATCGTTATTTTGGACCCCACTTTTGATGAAAAACATCAATACTAATATTAAAAAGTAAAGTAGCGGCCTGTTACAATCCCACTGATGGGAATAGGCCTCCTCTCTCCGTTTGTGGAGAGAAGGGTTGGAGCTAAGACATACAACGCTGCTTCAATGTGGATTGGTAGGTTACACATATCTCCAGAATTCTCAAGAGATATGCAGGTTTCCTCACGATGTTTTCCTTCACCGAAAAGCGTGTGATTAATTGCAATTATCAATTAGACACATGAGTTTTTAATAGAAAAGCTTATTAGTGCCTGCCCGGGTTTGAACTCGTGTTCCTCTCGAAAGAGTCGCACGTCTCACCGCTGGGATATCACAGCTATGCTAATATTATTAATGCTAAATCGCATGTCCGAAATCGTCGCTGTGTTTTTGAAAATGAAAACAGTTCAGTGGCTAAAAAATAGTGTTAGCCACTTTTCATCTAGGTAAATTTGCGCATAGAAATCTAAGACAGAATCTGGTTTTATATTTTAAAGTGTTCTATGCTTAAGTATTTCAAAATTTAAAATATTTTCTACTACTCTCTTCTCTCTCTGTCTTCTAAAACTCTCGACATTGCAAGGGCTTATAACTATATAATGAAAATATATTTAACCCACAGTGCTTCTACGCATCTTGTATTTTACATTTATTTATTTTTTCAACTATACACGCAATTAATATTTTAAAATAAGATCAGTATGTACCTGTTTATACTTTTAGTCAGGGCTTGGTCCAGTTTACAAAAAAAATAATTAACTAACGGAAAATAATATTAAAATACGCAAATAATATTTGTTTTATTAATTTCTTTTAAAATGCTGGTTAACTTATTTTCATATCCAATATGACTGGCTTATTACGGCACTTGAACATTAACCTATGTTCATTTTTCAGTTCCACTTTCATTTAATAGCCGCTATATTTTGCGAAATATCTCGACTAAAACTCTCTACGTTTCGTAAAAGCCAACTATATGAGTTCTCTCTAAGCTCTTTCTAGATTAAATTTTGCTAGATTTTCACAGGTAAATAAAAGTCTAACTATGCAAGTTAAAGTTTAATATATGTATTATGAGTAGAGGTATTAATATTAGATACATCATACATCCTCCTACTCTTATTCCATTTTACATCAGTGGGGTCGGCACAACATATTACAAACATGTTGTCACAGGATTTTGCTACGTATCTTACGACCGGCCGCTTGCTTGACGTCAACTTACCTTAGTCGTATTTTACGACCCCTCGGTATGAAATGAAGGTGGTCTATTCTACTCAGCCTGATACCACACGGCGGAGGTATTTATCTTAGAAACTAGTCGATAATTAAGCTGTGATAGCCCAATGGTCAGAGCTTGCCACTCTCTCGATTAGGTCACGGGTGCAAATCCCGGGAAGACACCAATTAGTTTCTATTAGAAAATTTATGCCTATAACTGATAATTTCTATTTTTGACATGCTTTTCGGTGAAGAAAGACATCGTTAGGAAGTCTGTACATCTAGATAGAATACTGGGGATAGTGACAGGCTGTAACTTTACTTGAAAAACAAAAATGATATCTGGTAGCTTCGTAAATTACACTATTTCAATTTAATTTCTATTATTATAAACTAGTCATGTCTATCTATCTTTTGTCTCCTCGCAAACATCAGTTTCACCTTCGAAATTCAATCTATGTCAAATGTCAGATCTCAGATATGAAAAGTAATTGAAATTGAATCTCTATGTACGGAAATAGAATGTAAGAGGAATTCCAATTTGAAATGCGTTTTAGGAGAATACAAAAATGGAATAATAGAATGGAATTTCTGTTGTTTTTGTTTTTGGACAGGACATACACGTTGCCTATAATAAAATTATTATTGCTATAGAATTTCTATATTATATTAAATGTAAAAGTTAAGAAATACAGACTAATAACAGATAAATATCACTAGTGTTAAAAGAACAATCAGTATTTTCAATAACTTTTATTTCCTACTGAGACGATTGGCAAACATGCTATTATGAATCAATAAAAGAGTTAAGATATCAATGAATGATTCGTCATTTTGTAAAAGGGACCTGTAATACCAACAAACGTATTATAATTGAAACGATGAAAACAACAAGGATTTCAAATGAATCCAACGCGTAAATGCGTCTTACTTCAGTAATAACTCATCTTAAGCTAAACACGACTTTTTTTAATGTTTTCAACGTCATACGGTTTCGTGCCACAATATTCTACACCCAACATCTATCCTTGTTTAACAGAATTTGTCCAGCTAGCGAGCATCTACTAAATATACTAGCCCAATTAGTACTTACCCAGCTAGTCTATCTTCGACTGGTTTGTAGTACAACATTTGAAACACATTTGTAACGATTTTCGTGGAACGTGATTTAAGATTTTATTTTTAATTTCCGTCGCAAAGCTGTGATGATAGATGAGATCACGGCGTTTTCCTTTTCCAAAAAGCTCATGAATGAAGTATATTAAATGCTTGTTATAGAGAACAAGACCGAGACTACATTAATCTAAATTTTAAAATATTTAATTATGCACTACTTGTTTTTTCCTGTGTTGATATGGGAATTTCATTATCATATATGTTAATACAATACATAATTCAATTGTACCCAATTTCATAAATATAATTCCAGCGAATTAGCCGTAAAAGCGTAACAGACGGACAGAAAAATAGACAGACAACATTCGCATTGATGATATTTGTATAGATTCGCGTACGAACAGAGAAGAAGTAGCGATCTTGCGGTAAGGCTCACACGTTCTCACCGATCAACCATAACGGCCTGTGTACAGTAACCACGATTAATTACTGGTTACTACGACTGTACTCAACTTCGTCGGTTACAAGTCATATGCAAAATGTCCCATATGACTACATAAAATTTTAAGTTCAGATTCGTTTTTCCGAAAAGTTCCAACAAATACTCATATTTCACTCATATCTCTTTGTGCGATTTATAGGATTATTAATAAATCAGAAAACCTACGAATTTCACTTATTTGTAGATGCGGTAAGCAGAAACCTGTTTAAAGAACTAATTACCAAAAAAAAACATAATTTGCGTAAAAAAAAAAGTAAAATAACGGCCTGTTACTATCGCACTGCTGGGCATAGGCCTCCTCTCCCCGTTTTTTGGAGAGAGGATATGGAGGTAAGGCCTAGCCCACTGCTCCAATGCGGATTTGTGGATTGCAAATATCTCCAGAACTCTCTAGAGATATGCAGATTTCGTGACGATGTTATCCTTTACTAAAAAGCGTTCGATACATTGCAGATATCAATTATACCCAATATTAATTAAACGTAAGCTGTGATAGCCCAGTGGTGAGATCGTGCGACTCTCTCGCACATTGGTTCAAACCCTGGGCAAACACCAATGAGTTTTTCTATTAAAACTTATGTGTCTAATTGATATTTGCAATTTATCACACGCTTTTCGGTGAAGGAAAACATCGTGAGGAAACCTGCATATCTCTAGAGAATTCTGGGGATATGTGTAACCTACCAATCCGCAATGGGGCAGCGTGGTAGGTCTTAGCTCCTATCCTTCTCTCCAAAAAAATGGAGAGAGGAGGCCTATTCCCAGCAGGGGGATATTAACAGGCTGTTACTTTTAATTATACGTCTTTAATAGAAAAACTCAGTCATGTCTGCCCGGAGTTTAACTCGTGACCCCCTTGAAAGAGCCGTACAGTCTTACCGCTGGGGTATCACAGCTTAACTACTAACTTGAAGATATACTTTTTTTATTTAGTTAAAATTGTAAATAGATCTACTATCAAGTTATCCATTCTTTACGGAACATCCTATATATTTGCCGAAACATCAAGAAATGATACTACGAAAAGGACACCTTGGAAGGAATGTAAACAAAGTTATCTACACATAGCATTGAAATTGAATAGCAAGGTTATATTGCCGTAATATTACCAAAGCCGTCATGTAGCATGATATGGATCACAGCATTACCTCTCGAGTTCGAACTCGTGTTTCAAGGGTTTCGGATACGACACGCAAATGAAAATGTATCACCCTGTCGGGAATCATTCGATTGTCAGCTAACTCAATTGATTTTGCGAAGCGCCTCGGGGAATTTGTGAGATATGTGTACATACAGCAAATTGTTTGATAACGATTTTATATTAAGTAATTTTATGAGGAAATTAATTTTATTTGCAATTTTATTTTTATTTTATCCATAACTAGCTGGTGCCAGTAGCATCGACCGCGTAGAAATCTATGTATTTAATTGAAATTTTGAATATAAAAGTTATGAGTTGATAAGAGATACAGATCTCTTATGAACTCGGAACATGCTATCGCGTATACTTTGCAGGATTCGTAAAAACACATGCACAAACTTCCATCACTTCCAACACAATACACAAGCACTACACACGTTCACTATCACAAACTCAACAATCGTTTCGCCTCGCAACCGAAGCATCATCAGGAGATAGACTCCACGCGGTTGTCGAGGTTTATGCATGTGTTTTTACGAATCCTGCACGTATCGGGTATGAAAATACGGATTATTCCACTATACATTTAACACTATATATATTCAATTTACTGTATCGCGGATTATAGCAAAACAATTTTATTATTACTTTTGTATTATGGATCTCCGCAAAGTAACGCCTAATTCTATAAATTAACAACATATCACGTAAGACTATATTATATAATCAAACAAAAATAAATTCACACAAAATACCACTTGACAATGGTTACTAGTAAATATTCCCAAGGGTGATAACAAATAATATTCTTTATAATATATACACTAGACCAAGTTAAACCCATAAGAAAAATCAAGATAAATTAGTCTCACGAGTGAGTAAATAACCAAAGAAAGTATGAGCCAATAAGCGAAATGGCATGTCAGATATTCTCACCTCACATCTTCACGGCTGAATTCCGTTAGTACAACCCTTCTATTTATAAATATTAGCGAAAAATAGTCTTTAGGGTTTCTGTAATAAGGCTTACATATATTTAAGCTATTTGGTGTACTGTATTATGAGATGGAGCATGCTAACTCACTTATCAGTATGGCATGGACGTGGTCGCGAGCGGACGTCTACGCCGTAGCAGCTACGTGTCGTAGCTCGTAGCTCTTTACGTAAATCAAGCCTTACTCGTAGAATATTGAATTTAAGAAACACATGTTGAATTACTTTAATATATGTTTTTTTTTAACTTTTTAAACTATATTTTAGTTGAAGTTGTGTTATCGGGTTTTATATTTTAGAGATAGAGTTGTATCGGACCAAGTTTTTATTATCAACTTA
This sequence comes from Morpho deidamia, assembly GCA_947086505.1. Lineage (NCBI taxonomy): Eukaryota > Metazoa > Arthropoda > Insecta > Lepidoptera > Nymphalidae > Morpho > Morpho deidamia. Next base: position 12,769,868 of record CAMTZC010000010.1, read on the forward strand.
TAGATGGTGTTCAAGATAAAATTGCTCGATGGTGTCATGGTGGTGTAAATGGTAAGTTGAGTTAATTTTTATACTAATTTACTAAAATTTAAAATAAATAATAGACATCTTAAGTACTAAAAATGTGTAAAATAAGATAAGGTTCTACGATAACATTCTTCTTCATTTATCACATGTTTATTATTTTTATATATTAGACAATATGGTTAATATTTTTGTTACTTAAAACTGTAATTCCTATGTATTCATAAACTCAACTTGTTTATTTGCTCAATTTGAAAGTATTCAAACACCGTATTAACAGTTAAAACAATAAAGTGTTCTAGTACAAAACTGTACTAATCGGAAGTTTCTTTATACTTTTAGCTTTGGGTGCCTCTATCCTAGACCTTATTTTCACTTACCACCAAATGAGGTAACAGTCAAGCGAAAACCCACCATTAATAAAAAATATTATTGTGCTCAAGTTTGATTGGTGCTTGAAATGAATTAAAATTGAACAATGCTTATTCATCACTAGTTGAGCCCGTGGCAATCTACGCGAAAATCAGTGTGTCACAATTTTTCCGCGTAAATCCTGACCCCGCGGGAATATACCTCGCAATGTAATATTAATTTGAACCTACTTTAATAATTGCAGTATTTTTTAATTAAACATTATAAAGATCCGTTCAGTAGATTTTGAGGAACTAGATCACATACAGATAGATAGCTTTTGGGAACTTTGTTTTTTGATATGTAGAGACGTTGGCAATGACTCGACTAGGATAACCACGTAGTGCTTAGTGTATTTTATTTTACATTGTTTATGAAATATTCATTATTATCCTCCTGTCCTTATCCCATTCTAAGTGGGGTCGGCACGACATGTCAATTGATTTGGCTAAGTATTTTACGACCGGCCGCCTGTCGGACGTCAACCTGCTTTAGTCATATTTTACGACCCCACAGTAAGAAAGAGGTTGGTCTATTCTACTCAACCATACCATACGGTGGGTGAACTTACCTTAGTCGCCTTTTACTACACCTCGGTAAGAAATGAGGGTGGTCTATTCTACTCAGCTGGATACCACGGCATTGTTTATGAACATATTATTTTGAGTACATACATGTATGTATATTCCATGTACGAAAACTTATAATTAAAGTTCCTATCTAGATTAAATACGGTACAAGTACGGAATTAAGTTTTATTATACAGCTCATTTTCCTAGCACTTAACTTCTTGTGAATGGTCTAAAATGGTGTAATATTTTCAGCTATATCTTAGAGTTAAGTTTCAATCTTTTTATCTCTTTAATTAGCCGATAGATAACCGAGCAGTTATTTCGCGTAAATATTAGAGGGTTGCGAGAAAAATCGCAATTTAATTAAACATTTGTAATTATACCATATATTTTTCGATTTCGACCGGCCCGTTGGCGCAAGGGTAGTGACCCTGCATACAGTTCCACGGGTCGCGGGCCTGATTTCCGCCGAAGGCCAACATTTTCTATAAAGAATTTGTTTTTATAGAAAATGCTTTATATTGTGTCTATATCACTCTATTAGACAATATGCTAGAAAATATCTTTAAAAGTTTACGAAAATCAATAAGGTAACTAAAATTAGTTTTTAATTAATATTCAGCTGAGCAATTTGATTACAAATAACCACAGACTGCTATGTGGTCTCTGCATATAAAATTTACCTGAAAATGTAACCACAGGTCGAAATTATTGCAAAAGTAAAATAGACACAAATGTGTATAGCAAAACAACATTGGTAATAATAGTATTATGTGTATACATAATATTACTCCCAGGACATGTATATAAAAAATAATTAATAAAAACTGTTCCGTGGGTCCCGGAACAATATTTGCTTGCTTTGTTTTCATTAATACGTTTTTCTTCTAATATCAAGTATTGTATTAGGTTTCAGTTTATTAATCTACTGGTAACATGGTCGAGGTAGGGTATGAATTTTTTGGAAAATGAAAGTTGGTTCGATGGATACAGGAGTAGAATCTAATTTAGGCAGGTTTCTTAAGGAGGAGGTGATATGAAAGAAAAATGGAAATTCACACAGTAATTTAAAATGAGTGTTTTATTTTGTTATTTAGTTGGAATGCTAGAATTTCCTATATTAAGAACGGTATATAATCTTTGATTCTGGTAACAAAAAGCGTTGAGAATAGATACGGGTTAAATGTGCGGCCTATCTTGTGATAATCTTGCTTAATTAAAACAAATGTAATGTTTGAGGATAAAAACTTACTTGTCTTCGAAAATAGTTATTCGTCTGTAATTAGTAATGATCGCAAAATTGCTTTGCCCGTTCTCTACTTTCAATGTCTACGTCCAATGTCTATGTCCGATGTATGCGTGTGACGGCTCGTGCCTCCATTAAAATTTTTAAAATCTACCCCAAATCAATTAAATATTTGCTCATTCTGCGACAGTGGGTTGTTTGTTTTGAATTGAATTCAGTCACAAAGCTAAATGGTGTACGATTTGAAAGCACTTATTTATTTGAATATTAATTACAAATCTCACTGAGTTCTAAAAGCCGGTTAAATTATCGATTCTCTACGTATAAAATTTGTCATATATACATTTGGGTACAATTTTGGAAAACAACACAAATGTGATTCTTACTAAAGTAACGTTTTTGTTTGTTTGTTGATATAGCTGATTATAGAAAATAATAAAAATAATGATAGACGAGAGTAAATCTATCTGATTGGTATAAATTAAAGATAAATTGAAGAAAGATTTACGTTAGATTTGAATTATTTTTGTAAAATTTAAAGACCATTTGAATAGACAGATAGAATAATTATAAATTATTACTTTCGGGTACATACCACGGTAATTTGTTTTTGATTCGCCGATATTTCGACCCAGTTGCATGGATCGTGGTCACGACGGAACTGCAGGTAGGCGGTACGTCAAGCTGAGATGTTAGGGGCAGTATCTAACTACCCTCCGTCTCGTTCTTTTTATCGGTGCGTCACGGATTGTTCGGCATACTACACTCACAACGTCACTTTTAAATTTTGAATTTTGGCGCCGTTTCTGAGTTTTACACAATTCTACTACTGGATTCCACATGTTCGCTAATCTAAAACCGTCTTCACGATTGAAATTTTTATATTTCTTAATTTCAATGGCTTCGCGAACTATCCTCGGTATGTAGTGGCGATCAGTGGAAAGAACTTTCGGGCTGTGAAGTTCTATCCAGTGATTTGTTCCGGCTTGTGTAACATGTTGGGCGATCGCAGATTTTAAAATGTCGTTGTTTTTGACTGCTTTTATGTGTTCTGTGACACGGGTGGCTATGGATCTCTTTGTTTGCCCGATGTAGGAGCTTCCACAGCTGCAGTCAACCTTGTAGACACCGGGACACTGGTACGGCAAGCGATCCTTTGGAGACCGCATCATATGGGCTATCTTTTGTAAAGGAGTGAACACAGTCTTGATGTTATATTGCTGTTTGAGTATTCTTTCTATTTTATCAGTCACTCCTCTTATAAAAGGAAGGAAAGCCCTTTGTCTTTCAACCTCCAAAGGACGTTCTTTTCGTCTGCGTTGTATGTTCTGCATTGAAGTGTTGTGACCATTCCACCGTAACACCCTGCGCACGTGGTCGAGCTCACTCTGAATGTGCAGATCATCACAGAGGTCATAAGCGCGGTTGGTAAGGGACGTAGCAACTGATGCCAGGTGGCGTGGATGGTGATGAGACGAGCCGTGCAAGTATCTGTCCGTGTGTGTAGGCTTTCGATACACAGAATGACCAAGCGATGTATCAGAACGTATTTTTATATGGACATCCAGGAATGGTAAGCCTCTGTCTTTTTCCATCTCGTACGTAAATGACATTTTAGGGTGAATGCTGTTTAAATGACTCAGAATTAATTCCACTTCTCGCTGCCCTCCTTGCAGGATAGCATAAATATCATCAACGTACCGTTTCCAAATTTTAATTTCTATAGGTGCAGTGGAAATAGCCCGATCTTCGAAATATTCCATCCACAGGTTGGCAACCACTGGAGCGACCGGACTTCCCATCGCTACTCCATCTATCTGAAGGTAATATTGGCCTCTGTACAGGAAAAAATTCGAGTCTAAACAGTGCTGTAGTAATGTTAGATATACCGCAGGGATATTCATTTCCTGTAGTTTGCGTTTTATTACCTCCAGACAATCCTGGATAGGTACGCTGGTAAAAAGGGATAGTACATCAAAACTAAGCATACACTCTTGTTCTGTAACACATATGTCTTTCAGCAACCGCACGAAATGTCGAGAGTTTTTTACGTAAGTAGATGTGTGACCCAGCAATGGTTGTAAAACACTCGCGATATGCTTGGCCAGTTCATAAGTCGGCGAACCTATCTGGCTGACAATAGGTCGTAATGGTATGCCCTCCTTATGCACCTTTGGTAAACCATATAACTTTGGCGGTTGTGTAGTACGAGGTTTAAGTAGTTTTTTACTTACGTCATCTCCAATAATCTCCCGAAATTCCTGGATTAGTCTGTTCGTTTTTTTGGTCACTCGTGCAGTAGGGTTGTAATTCACCTTCTTATAAGTAGTGACGTCACTCAAAAGAGCTTCCATCCTATCCTCATAATCAGAGACGTTCATTACTACTGTCGCATTTCCTTTGTCTGCCTTTAAGACTAAAAGGTCGGTGTTGTTTCGAAGGTCTTTGATAGCCTTGCTTTCCTAGCATTTACGTACGAGATGGAAAAAGACAGAGGCTTACCATTCCTGGATGTCCATATAAAAATACGTTCTGATACATCGCTTGGTCATTCTGTGTATCGAAAGCCTACACACACGGACAGATACTTGCACGGCTCGTCTCATCACCATCCACGCCACCTGGCATCAGTTGCTACGTCCCTTACCAACCGCGCTTATGACCTCTGTGATGATCTGCACATTCAGAGTGAGCTCGACCACGTGCGCAGGGTGTTACGGTGGAATGGTCACAACACTTCAATGCAGAACATACAACGCAGACGAAAAGAACGTCCTTTGGAGGTTGAAAGACAAAGGGCTTTCCTTCCTTTTATAAGAGGAGTGACTGATAAAATAGAAAGAATACTCAAACAGCAATATAACATCAAGACTGTGTTCACTCCTTTACAAAAGATAGCCCATATGATGCGGTCTCCAAAGGATCGCTTGCCGTACCAGTGTCCCGGTGTCTACAAGGTTGACTGCAGCTGTGGAAGCTCCTACATCGGGCAAACAAAGAGATCCATAGCCACCCGTGTCACAGAACACATAAAAGCAGTCAAAAACAACGACATTTTAAAATCTGCGATCGCCCAACATGTTACACAAGCCGGAACAAATCACTGGATAGAACTTCACAGCCCGAAAGTTCTTTCCACTGATCGCCACTACATACCGAGGATAGTTCGCGAAGCCATTGAAATTAAGAAATATAAAAATTTCAATCGTGAAGACGGTTTTAGATTAGCGAACATGTGGAATCCAGTAGTAGAATTGTGTAAAACTCAGAAACGGCGCCAAAATTCAAAATTTAAAAGTGACGTTGTGAGTGTAGTATGCCGAACAATCCGTGACGCACCGATAAAAAGAACGAGACGGAGGGTAGTTAGATACTGCCCCTAACATCTCAGCTTGACGTACCGCCTACCTGCAGTTCCGTCGTGACCACGATCCATGCAACTGGGTCGAAATATCGGCGAATCAAAAACAAATTACCGTGGTATGTACCCGAAAGTAATAATTTATAATTATGTCTTCAAACCACGAATATTCAAGTATAAAATCATTAATGACAGATAGAATAGATAGATTTGAATAGATATCCATAGATGGGAAATAATATCCTTACATCAACCCTACCTAAAGATAATTCTTTTAACAATTCAGTTTTACAAAGCTGTCGACGCAATGTAAAAGCATTTTCCAGAACATATTCGATCGACTTAGCTCTTCATCAATCTTCATGAAATAGTATAATCAATTCTCATATAATGTTAGAAAAAAGACGTATCTAATTTGCATACCTCTGCATTCGTTTATAACACGCAATACCAACGCCTTCGTGCGCGTCAATTAAATGTTTAAATAGCCTCGATTGTGTCCTATATATTTTTATCCCGAAAAAAAACGGGACTTCTTTTATACGTTAGCACACTATATAATCTTTTTTAAATACTAGCTGTCCGGCTATGCACTGCTGTGGCTTAGTCTGGTTTCGAATTTCTCTCGAAACATGCTCGAAAATAATTCTTCGATCGCCACCAAACTTTACAAAATCATCAGCTGTAGCATTCTAAAGAATGACTGAAAATTTCATTCAAATCGGTCCAGCCGTTTCCGAGTTTATAAAGGACATGCAGATTTTTTTATATATTCGAAGCTTTATTGTGTTTGGGTTCAAAGCTTTAAAGACAGGCAGAATGATTCTCGCATCTAAAATATTGGTTTGAATATGGTTTCATTCGTAACTGCAACACAAATTCATATTCAAACTAGAGTACTTCAGACATTATAATTTCTTAGCAAATATGTCATAGTTTGTGTTCCGAAACGGAATCAAACGTACAAAAAGACGGTCTAAAGGCTTTGTACATTTACAAGAAACTTTACTCGCCAAGTTTGTGAACATAAGATATTCTACCCCGTACTCTATAGTTAGTAACAAAATAATAAGTATTTCATGTTTGTTTTTTTGTGGAAAATTTGTAATGCCTAAATTTGTGCCGCCGTGTGGTATCCGGCTGAGTAGAATAGACCACCCTCATTGTTTACCTAGGTGCTGTAAAAGGCGACTAAGATAAGTTAACCCGCCGTGCGGTATCCAGCTGTGTAGAATAGACCACCCTCATTGTTTACCTAGGTGCCATAAAAGGGGACTAAGATAAGTTGACCCGCCGTGCGGTATCCAGCTGTGTAGAATAGACCACCCTCATTGTTTACCTAGGTGCCATAAAAGGGGACTAAGATAAGTTGACCCGCCGTGCGGTATCCAGCTGTGTAGAATAGACCATCCTTATCTCTTTTCGAAGTGTAGTGAAAAGTGACTAAGTTAAGTTGACGTCAGGTAGGCGGTCGTTCGTAAAATACCTAGGCCAATCACGATACAACATGTCTAAACATGTTCTGCCGACCCCACTTAGAGTGGGATAAGGGCAGGAGAATGATGATGCGTAAATGTGTTCAAGTATGGCGGATCTGTTAAGTAAACGTAAATTTTTTTTAGTCGGTACCCACATATCCACAGCTCGTCCCCGTTGGATGACGGGACCCACAAGGCATTTTTTCTAATTAAGATAAGCTATTATTGATTTGCTGTTAAGATTTCTTTAAATAATTCTTATGAAAATTTTGCACATTGACTCGATATGACTGTAAGGTGCTCTATCGTATATCTATCGTATCGATGATGTTTATCTTACTTAGACCAAAACATATATACTCGTCGGATCGTTATTGACCCTTCCATACAAAGAATATTTAAACAACAAAGTTGACGCGAATGAAGTAGCGGTTATCACTTGTATTTTAATATACCTAGGAAAAAAGTTGATTATATAATTTTTTATGTAAAATACACACAAATATGCAAATATATATGCCTAAAGAAATATGTAATAAGCCTACTGAGTTAGGAGATAATGGAGTCCATACAAATGCAACACGATTTCGCATGTCCTCGTTTCGCACAATGAGTATAGAACGTTGAGGAAACAGAACTGTCCAAAACAAAAATATCATATTCGTATATTTTTATGTTTTTTCTCAATCTTGTAGTTTTTAACCACTAAGTATTGTTTTGAAATATATTTTACTTTATTACAATAACTTTCTATTTCATAGAATAAAAATCTTGCGAAAAACAATAATTATAATATTTCTTTATACAGTTAAAAAATTCTCGTTTTCTTAAGAATAAATGTAAAGACAGCATCATTAATTAAAAACTATATGCGATATATGTTGGATGATTTATCGTGTAATGCTGTTGGAGATCCGAATAAATAAATAAATAAGTAAATAAATAATGTTTTTGTTTAGCTATAATCATGAAGAATGAAAAAAAAGTAAACAAAGAGGTAGCAATGGTAATTTATTTTATATCATAAAAAAAATATATTTCATATATATAAAAATAAGATATTTCTATACAAAACATTCCTATATTACATCTAAGAATGGGTAGAAAAATATACAGTAAGTGCCTACGCAGTTAGAAAACAATGAAGCGCATAGAAACGCGACACGTTTCTGCATGTCCCCATTTCGATACAATGGTCATAGAATGTGGACGAAATAGACACGGTATTTTATTAACTTGTATATTTACATTTAAGTGCTTGAACACTTAGCATAATTGATAGTGACAACTGGTGGAACGAATTGGAAGTATTATCCTCTTACGCCTTAAGACACTATTAGAAATAGATCGATAAATCTTGATTAGGTGATTCACTAACTTACTCTAAATTTTGTGTTTTAACTATTTTTCAATTGGACTGTTGTTATTAACAGAACTGCTCACGCGAAGATATATGTTATGATTCGCGCAATGCCTAAGTGCAATAGACTTTTGTGTAGCTTATTACAGAATATTGGTAAAAAAAATAATTCATGTTGGACTTATGTATTGTCCTTGACATAGGTCTCGTAAAACTCCCACATCAAATTATGCCCATCTAAAACCCTTGCGTTGTTTTTTACTAAGATATACGTTTTTCACACAAACCCCCTTATTTTATTCACTATATGCTTTTAACCCTAATGATACAGCATCACTAAGCGGAAAACCATCGCCCAGAGCACATAAATTTGGAGTAAAAAATATATATTCATTTCAATATTAGCACATTCTTGCAACTGTGTTATAACTCGTTAACATAGTTTTTCACGATCTAATCAATATTGTATAAAAAATTTACTATAACGTAATAAACTTTTCCGCTCGGCGTTGGTTTTAAAATTAAAATGAAGATGGTAATAGCTAATTAACATTTCACTGCGAAGCGGAATTCTGTTGCATAATGGTTACGAGACGAAAAAGTCCTGACCTAAACATTTTTTATTGTACTCTCTTGTGTTAATGGATAATTTAAACGTACAGATTTAATAACAATTTTAGTTCAGTATTTTATCGTCTTTTTAATGCCTTTTCCATTTGTTAATGTAGAAACTCCTTAAAATAATTAATAACAATTGTGAAGTTTTTTAATATCACAGTATTACTTACGGAAAACGTCTGTGGCTGTTTCAATACTTTTCGAAATATTGAATTGCTTTTTATCACCCTTTTCTATGGATTTCATTTGACGAAGAATTGTATAATTTTAAAACCTTTAGTATTTTTATATATATATCTTTCGATATATCCCTAATCTAGTAAGGTAAAAACAAAATTTTATTATCCTAACACGTTGAAAAACAATAGCTTTTTTGACACAACAGATTTGATTATTCAAAATAAAATATAATATAAAATATAATACAATATAAAATATTGTAATCTGTATCTGTAAAACTGTATCAATGATACAGAATAATATTTTGTTCTCTTAAACAAGCGAAAACGAAGTGCAAATAAAGAGTAAAATATATTAGTGACAAAATGAGTACCAATAAACAATCAAGTTAAGTACGTTGAGACTTATACATATACTAGCTGTGCCAGCGGCTTCGCCCGCGTGGAAGTCAGCGTGCCACTAAATTTTTCTAAAATTCAAATTTTAAACATAAAAGTCGTTATTATGAGTTAACCATAAAAGATAGAGACATGCTTTTACGGACTTTCTTGTAGTAGTTTTAAAGATCTACAATTCTCTTCTACATTACTTTAGCGTATCTCTGCTTGTCTACGCAGCGCACGCGACTTAAGCTCCCAGCGAGCAAGTTTTTTAACAACTGCGCGATCTCTTCAACACAATTTACATAATACCGATATGTACTATTTACCTAAATCATCCATAAGTATTTCACTATCTTTTGGTGATACAAAAATCCGTTCAGTAGATTTTGAGAAAATCGATTACATACAGACAGACAGCTTTTTGGGACTTTGTTTTATAATAAGTATATATATTTGAATGACTACTTACTTTACGCCTTACGGCAATGTCAGCCGTAAAGTAAGTAGACGATTCCATAACTTAAAACGTATTATTAAAGACAAACTTTTACGACTTGGTTCTATAAAAAAATATTAACTATCTAAAGCTAGCTTACCGTTTTATTCTTTGACACCACATGCATTGTGTGAATGTATGTCGACGCCACCGCGTAGCATGTTTGACAAAGACTACGCAACTTGAATAAGCGACAAATTTTAATATTGTATATGTTCTTTACATTGCTTTACTTGAGTGGTATTTTTCGCGTCAACTTAAGCGTTTTATTACCCTCAATATTGCAATGTGTGTTTTGTCCCTTTTTCCAAAAGAACACGGTTTTTTGATCCTTTATTTTAACCTAGTGTATAAGCTTTATATTTTTCAAATTTGAAAGCGAAATATAGATACCAATATTTTTGAATTTATAACAAAACTATGAATAATAATCATATATGGGCCATGGTACTACGTAAAATTTTCAGTTGAATCCGACCAGACTTGAATCCATTAGGAGTCAAATATAACAAAAATGATATGGGTTCAAATTAGATATTAGATATAGAATACATCATCATCATCCTCCTGCCCTTATCCCACTCTAAGTGAGTGCGGCACAATACAATATAGAATACATGTATAAATAAATATAGACAAGTTAAAGAGAGTCAGGAAAACGAAGAAAATATTCTGTTTCAGGATATTATTCAATTTATTTATAAATTCCATTATAATATTTATCGATTAATTGAGTTTATTGATTATTCAACGTTATTGATATGAAAATTAATGAACAACTATGCACTTAAAAAAAATAGCTTGATAATCTTTAAATTATCATATATACTTACTTTTACACTAATTGATTTTATACGAGTAGATTTTCACTATAACTAAAGAAATTTATTAACAAAACGACGCTAGATTTCAATACAAAACTCCTCCGTCATGATGAAACTGGCGTAACGTTATTAATGAATTTTCGATATTGATTCTTTCGCGTGCAAATATTATATTTGCCACTTTTATTAGTTAATAAGTAAAAGGTAAAAAAATAATTAATGGGTATGCGTATAGAAGCAGCCTTTTATTACATTACTATTCCTAAGAGATAGGTTGAAGTTTAAAACCACGAGGCTACTGCAACGTGGATTGAGAGACTTCGAATATCATAGAAATTAGGAAATGGTTCTATTTTGTGACTATTTGGCTATTTCCGTATCCATGCACTCCCATTTCTCGAAAATACAAAATACAAAAATATTTATCTGAAATGAAGTAAATATAAGTGTGTTTTGTATTTTTTATTTTTGTATTTTGAATACCAAATGAAGCCTTTGGACACGATTATTGTAACATTTGTTATGATAAAACTTTTTTTCTATAATCCGCGTTTGTTAAGAAATTTATGTTATGTTTGCAATTCAGAGGACCTGCCCAGGGTGTACCACCGGGAGGCCGACCGACATTAGCACCCCAAGCATCGCAATGATTTTGTCGTGATGCCTATCTTCTGATAATGCTTCGGTTCGATCGTTGAGATTGTCGTAGAGAATGTGTATAGTGCTTATGTAGTTTGTTGTTGGCGATATTTTATGATACGTGCAGTTACTAATTCTGTATGCATGGCTCTTTGTCGCAGTCAGCAATAATCAGCCTATAGTTCAGTGAGCCGCGGGTTTGACTCCCGCCGGAGGGTAACATTTTTTAACAACAATTTGTTGGTTCTTCGAGTCTGAGTGTATATATATGCATTCAAGTATGTATTTATTATTATATATGTATATTTTTACCTGTTGTCTGTCACCCATAACACAAGTTTTAAGTTACTTACCTTGGGGACTGGCGACCGTGTGTAAACGTCCCATATTTTTATTTATTAATTTAAAACTTACCACTCTCTGTTGATCTCTTGTTCCTGTGTGTCTTCCTAAATTTCCACGTCCAGTCATATTTTATGAAGAATTGAAAGAAGAATTGAACTAAATGAGATCTATTAAAAGAGTCAATATTTCGTTTTCTAAGGACAAAAATTGTATATTAATAATTTAATATTGTCAGCAGAATTTCAGGCTCGCTAAATATTCAATGTAGGAAACTTTCGAGTCATTTTATCATAATCCAGCGATGGCATTTCCAACCGCGAAATTATTGGAACCATCTCCTCTATTTGCTTCATAATATTTTTATAATATATCGCATATTTTAAACAGAATGTGAAGCTATTTCAATAAAATTTCCTTGAGTAGAAATTCTTTAGTTTACTTTACATTCTAACTTCCAGATATTTAAATCTACAATTTTCCCATTTAAGATGAACTATGAAATAAGTTAAGCGTTGTGATAGCATAGCGGTACAACTATGGACTCTTTTGAAGGGTCGCGAGTTCAAACCCCGGTCAGACACGGATCGTTTTTTCTGCTAAAACTTAGGTGTCTAATTTATACTTGCAATTTGTACACACTTTTTGGCAAAGGAATACATGGCCAGAAAACCTGAATACGTAAAGAGAATTCAAGGGATATATTTAAACTACCAATTCGCATTAGAGCAGCGTGGCGGGTCTTAAGTCATAAAACATATTTTCCTTTTATAATTGAACATTGACATTATTCTAACTATTAGAGATCGGGATAACATAAAAGTGAAATTAATTAAGGTATTGAAAACGTAATAAAATATTAGACATTAGTTAGATAAATAAATAATTAAATACTTAAATAAATAAATAAACTAGGTTTTGCTGAATCAGATTAAATTATTTCAAGAATTTACATTCACTCGAAGTTGGAAGGATGAGAGACGACAAAATTTTTACAAGTTAATTTTCTCTAACACATACGTAACTTAGTTAATGTGTAGACAACGGCTATACTCATGTCTAATTATATCGGTTAGCCCCACTAGTTTTGAGTCCATCATGAGCTATTTACACGACGCTATCGCCGCGATAACCTTAGACGTGAACTTAGACAGCCCGATAAAATTAGACGTAAGTATAGCTGGTGTCTACACATTAACTATGAATACTACTCACGATAGTTTAAATTTAAAAGCAGACGTAACTTTTTTTTAATAATTTATAGATTGTTTGCGAAATTCTATACCACAAAAATTATGCTAGAATTTTTTTTATAACTTGTTTATTAAGAAAATGTAAGTAATGCGAATCCGTTTTCATACCTAATACATGCAGGGTTTTTTACCGCACGTATTACAAAACAGTACTACAAATAACACACTACACAAACACTAGACACATTCACTACAAAAATGTCAATGAGCGCTCCGCAATCACAGCATCATAGCGAGATAGGCTCCACGACAAACGCAAACGTCTTTTGCGATTGATATGAGAAATTGAGAATATTTAAACCCTTAAGTTGACACGAGCAAGTTCAATTTGTCATTTATAAGAACAAGGTTTTTATAGTAATCAAGAGATTCATTTAAATAATTTATAGAATTAGGCGTTACTTTGCGGAGATCCATAATATAAAAGTAATAATAAAATTATTTTGATATAATCCGCGATACGGTAAATAGAAAATATATATAGTGCTAAATGTATAGTGGAATATACGTTTTTCCATACCCGTTACATGCAGGATTCGTAAAAAGTCTATCTCCTGATGATGCTTCGGTTGCGGGGCGAAACGATTGTTGAGGTTGTGATAGTGAACGTGTGTAGTACTTGTGTATTGTGGTGGCAGTGGTGGAGGTTTGTGCATGTGTTTTTACGAATCCTGCATGTAACGGGTATGAAAAAACGCATAGTCCACTTTATATTTAGCACTATATATATTTTCTATTTACTGTATCGCGGATTATAGCAAAATAATTTTATTATTACTTTAGATTCTAGAATATCTCGACGCCGCATCTTCGTCGGTTCTGAGAAATAACAGCGTCATCAGCAAAAATTTCCGATTGTTACAGACAAAGGAGCGCCACTATCGCGAATATAATATCAACATTAAGAAGGCCCATTAGGTTGAATGATAGGGATTGGCTACTTAGGCAACATTTACAGATATAATACGGACCATTTTCACGTTTAAGAACTTATGGCCACGATAAAATCGCCTTTATCATTCTATGTAGACAATTGGATGCGCGGAGGAAATGGAAAAGACTGTGGGTTTTGTTATTGTGGATATCTTTTAATTAATTTCTTAGAAAAAGGAAAGTTAATCCAACACTCCATTCATTTATTATTGTTTAATTCAATTAAGTAAAATAACGTAAATCAAGATATTTACAGTATAAATTTAGTTTGAGATTTCAACTCCTTTGCGGTTCTATTGCGAATAAATCATTAGGCAGTAGGCTTTTATTTATTTACTAGCTGTACCAACAACGGCTTTGCCCGCGTGGAATTAAGTGATTAACGAAACCTTTCCCGAATTTTCGAAATTTTGAACATAAAAGTAGTTATTGTGAGTTAACTGTAAGAGATAGAGACATGCTATCGCAGACTTCTTTTATAGTATTTTATATGTCTACAATTCTCTACTACATTTCTTTGGCGTATTTCTGCTGGTTACAATACCGATATGTGCTATTTATCTAAACCATCCGGAAATATTGCACTATCTTTTGGTGATAACCGTGCAAAAATCCGTTCATTAAATATTGAGAAAATCTATTATATACAGACAGATAGCTTTAAGGGACTTTGTTTTATAATAAGTATAGATAACTATAATGCTTCTCAAGCGAGTGGGTGATCGCAGCATTTAGTATTTTTGCTTTGATCACAATGTCGTAAGTAGTACGGTAGTATTTTTATCAGCTGTAACTAATGATTTTATGATTCTCAGATGTGTGGTCGATTAATTGGTAGGATTAATCCTGTGAGGCAGGAAGGTCTTGTAGACTATTCATCATCATCAGCCCGCTTCAGTCCACTGCTGGACATAGGCCTTTCCAATAACTCGCCACTTAGCCCGATCCTGAGCTTTCTGCTTCCATCCACTGCCCGCTGTCCTACGTATGTCGTCACTCCATCGAGTCTCAGGGTGTCCTACACTACGTTTTCCGATTCGCGGTCTCCACTCCAGAACACGTCTACCCCATGGCTGGTCCTTTGTAGACTATTGGCAAATGGCTTTCAAATATATATATATTAGTTTTGGACATAACATAAAATGGTACGCCATTTTTTTCTTTTTTTTTGCAGGTAATTTATGTAATTATTCATGTCATTATTACTGGAATAACAAATCATATCAAATTTAACAATAAAAAAGTTTTCTATTTATTTTCAGATTAACAATGCAATCAAAGGGTTTCAAAAACATGAAGGTAAGAATTTTATACATATTTCGGCCTACAAATATATTTTTTTTAAATTAAAAAATAATATGCTACCAAAAATAGAATATGAACCTCCACCATGAAGAAAACCTTTCCGTAAAATACTAATTGTAGACACAGGTTTCATTGCGATATGTTTCTTTTCCATAAAGCGTAAATAACTGAGTAAATTCTTTTATATTGTAAATGCACAAGTCTGTCTGTGTGTCTGTTACACTTTCACGCAAACCAATATTCACAAAATTTGCTTCCCAATATTCACAGGTAAAGCTTTACCGGGGGAAATTCAAATTCAAAATATTCTTTATTCAAGTAAACTTGTAAACAAGTGCTTTTGAATCGTCAACTCTACTGCTGGTTCGGAAAGATATTTGTACCGAGAAGAACTAGCAAGAAAGTCGGCGGTTGCTCTTTTCAAAATATAATTCTTACTACTAGTTACATATAGTCATTGCTGTCTTGTACAGGATTAATGGATAGCTATAACCATCTAAGTAATCCTCAACAGTATAGAAGGCTTTCTGTATTAGCTTCTTTTTAATAGTGTTTTTAAACTTCTACGCCGTGTGGTATCCGCAAGAATAATTAGACCACCCTCCTTTCTTACCGAGGTGTCGTAAGAGGCGACTAAGGTAAATGCCGTGTGGTATCCGGCTGCATAGAATAGACCACCCTCATTTCATACCGAGGTGTCGTAAAAGGCGACTAAGGTAAGTTGACGTCAGGCAGGCGGCCGGTCGTAAAATATGTAGCCAAATCATGTGACAACATGTTTGTAACATGTTGTGCCGACCCCACTTAGAATGGGATAAGGGCAGGAGAATGATGAGTGTTTTTAAACTGCTGTAATGACAAAGCTAAAATCGATTGCGGAATTTTATTATAAAATTTTATACCCAAACCTACAAATGAATTACGTATTTTTGCAAGGCGTAAAGCAGAAGCTGCAAGCTATATCGGTTCCTACTTTGTCTATTATATACATCACCTATTATTTTGTTATCCTTTATATTTTTTTATATCATCCATCCATCCATCCATCCATCAGCCTATCTCAGTCCACTGCTGGACATAGGCCTCCCCATATCTGCGCCAGACATCCCGCTTTTCCGCAATGCGCATCCAGCTGGCCCCAACAACCTTTAGTCGGGAATAGTGGGGCCGCCGGGAACTGAGGGCCGGAACTTTCTGGACACTTCCATATGGGGGTTTCTGCCCATAGTCACCACGCTGGGCAAGCGGGTTGGTGACCGCAGAGCTGACTGATTCGACACTAGAGGCGCTGCTGCCCACCTCTAGTCTGGGATTTTCAGTCAGCTTAATTGGATGGTTATACCGCCATTAATCGGTCGTCATAGCCTCGTCTGTTATCGGCAGGGGGCACCACGTGCAGGTGAGGTTGACATTAAGGAGTACTGGTTGCTGTACGTACTCCCCTTACCCCCCATTTTTTTATATACAGTGAAACTAATTAAGTAAAAACTTTTATACTACATGTGATATAAGATATATATTAAGTTTTTAGTTCGGGAACAGGGTAAAAGTGTATGTTCCATTATTGAGGGTATTTTAACGCCGTAAATTGCTATGAACGAAGTCGCGGTACAACTAGTATATATTAAGAGTAGGCTGCGAGGTTTGAACCTACAACCACTAGTTAAGGGTTTTTTTTATTGAGCTTTAATATTCAATAAATGGTATTTTCTTAAATGTAATTTATCCAACATAAAAGTCAAATGAAATTTAATAGCATTCTATAATAGCCTTTAAATTATCTGTGAATAAAGATAAATTCGCATTGTACGTAAGAATTTTGACATACACGTTGCCGTAGTATTGACAAGTTAACGGGTGGATATCCGTAGATAAGGCAGAAATAAACGTTTCACTTAACAAGATATCGCGTTCTGGCAGGTTGTATTTTAAATGGTTCGAGAAAGGAAACTGTGGAAATGTGAAATACATTTTCACAGTTTCCTCACAGTAGAGATATATTATGTGACATACTAAAATGTGCTGCGAAAATTATCGTGTCATGCTTGCATATGGAATTGGATAATATATAATATAATACTGACTACTTTTGAACTACTTAAGTTACAGATTTTGTTTACCATTAAGATAAATTACCATCAAATTTTAGAAAACGATTCAATTGCATGCTATTCAGAGTCGATACCTAAACTGAACCGCTTTCTTTTGACTAGCCCGTTGGCGCAGTGGATAGTGACCCTACCTTCATTTCATTTCAACATTTTCAATAAACAATTTGTTGGTTATTCATGCCTGGGTGTATATTTGTATTTAAGTATGTATTTAAAATTATATATGTAGTATATCTATCAGTTTTCTGTCACCCATAACACAAGTATTAAGTTACTTACTTTGGGGTCGGTAAGTGTCCCATATATTTATTTTTATTCTTTATTTTTTTCGTAATATCAAGTGTGTTTAACTGAGAATGAAATACGTTTGAGATTCAGTTTGGGATTTAATTCGGCAACGACTTAAACTGTGCGTCTTTAACACGTCATGGTATGAAAAAGTAAAACAATTCAGTTTAGGTCTTCAATTAAGTCGCAATAAGAGTTCATAGTAAGCTTGCTGGAATCTAACGGCAGAGGCCTTCTTTGCAGATTAAAAGGAGTTAAACATATGTTTTAAGTTTATCAAGATTTTACCTTCACTAAATTCAAATTTATTATTATTATTTTATCATTATTCAAGTTGGCCTTTACAAGCACTTCCGAATCATTAAATAATGAAGCTATCACTGCTTTAAACACTGGTAATAAATTTAAATATAATTTATGCAATCTAAGTTTTAAGAAAACATTCGTGCCTACTCTGGGGGGTTTGAATACGCGAGCCCTACAGAAGCATATTGTATGTACATACTCTAATAGCTTAACTAGCTTTTGAATAGTTTTCAGTTCAAAAGTAATAATAAAATTATTTTGCTATAATCCGCGATACAGTAAATAGAAAATATATATAGTGTTTAATGTATAGTGGACTATCAGTATTTTCATACCCGATACGTGCAGGATTCGTAAAAACACATGCACAAACCTCCACCACTTCCACCACAATACACAAGCACTACACAGTTTCACTATCACAAACTCAACAATCGTTTCGCCCCGCAACCGAAGCATCATCAGGAGATAGACTCCACGACAAAATCGCAAAGCAAAACGGATAGTCCACTATACATTAAACACTATATATATTTTCTATTTACTGTATCGCGGATTATAGCAAAATAATTTTATTATTACTTTTGTATTATGGATCTCCGCAAAGTAACGCCTAATTCTATAAATTAGTTTTCAGTTCATTAATTCTATTGCACTGAAAGTTTATTTTTACAGATTAATTACACTCTTACTAGCGTTGTCTGAACGAGGTTAGTAATAAAACTATTTCTTGTTACTATGTTTTCCATGCAAAAAAATCGATTGCTAACCCTAACAGTGCACACATAATAAGTCTCAGTTTTTAGGTGGTGTTTTCTAGTTAATTAGCAATCTATATTTAAGCTTAATATTACTCAGACAATTTATAGAATTAGGCGTTACTTTGCGGAGATCCATAATAGGAAAGTAATCATCAAATTATTTTGCTTTAATCCGCGATACAGTAAATAGAAAATATATATAGTGCTAAATATATAGTGGACTATCCGTTTTGCTTTGCGATTTTGTCGTGGAGTCTATCTCCTGATGATGCTTCGGTTGCGGGGCGAAACGATTGTTGAGTTTGTGATAGTGAACGTGTGTAGTGCTTGTGTATTGTGGTGGCAGTGGTGAAGGTTTGTGCATGTGTTTTCATGAATCCTGCACGTATCGGGTATGAAAATACGGATAGTCCACTATACATTTAACACTATATATATTTTCTATTTACTGCATCGCGGATTATAGCAAAATAATTTTATTATTACTTTTGTATTATACAGACAGTTAAAAGGCAAAAGTTTGTCCAGTATACCGTTGCTTAATTTGGTTTTGCTATTACTCTGCTTTTAAGCATAAAAGCTAATATTTTCCCGCGCTTAGAGTTTGCACGCCCCTCTAAATTAGGCCTATTTCCAGAACTGTTCCTGGTAAATTTTGCTAAAATATATTAAGCCCGTGACTTGTTTTGAAAGCGTTTGTTTGGGTACCTACTTACAGCTTGTTTGGTTAGTTAAATGTAACCCGTGAAATGTTAAAGTGTTCAAAAGTAATTTCAGCTAAAAGGTTTTCGCGGTCCCTTTTAAAGTAATGTTATCTTTTATATGTAACCAGCTACTTTAGAATGTTAAGCTGCGTAATATCATGTACTGAGATAGCCTAACATTGTGGCTACAGAGATTAGGATTTTAGAATCGCTTTAACTCGGTTCCTTTATGCGGTTTGTATGTAGGAATAGTTAATATTGCTACAGGACCTTAAATATTCTGCTTTAAAATTCTGGTTTCATTGCAAAGAGGGTTTATATACATCATCATTCTCCTGCCCTTATCCCACTCTATGTGGGGTCGGCACAACATGTTACAAACACCTTGTCACATGATTTAGCTGTGTATTTTTTTTAGCAGGCGACCGGTCGCCTGCCTGACGTCAACTTACCTTAGTCGTATTTTACGACTCTGCGGTAAGAAAGAGAGTGGTCTATTCTACTCAACCGGATACCACACGGTGGGTCGCGTTACCTTAGGTGCCTTTTACGACACCTCGGTAAGAAAGGGGGGTGGTCTATTCTACTCAGCCGGATACCACACAGCGGGTTGACTTACCTTAGTCGCCTCTTACGACACCTCGGTAAGAAATAAGGGTGGTCTATTCTGCTCAGCCGAATACCACACGGTATAAAGAGGGTTTATATGCATAAATTTAATATATTTTTTCAGTTTTGAAGGTATTTGGGTTGTATCTTTTGTGCAGTTTGTCGGAACTATGTTGATCAATGATGTTTGGTTTGGACAAAAGTCATGCTTTACGAAAAGCTTATGCAGAGTTGAAATTTTGATATATAACTTTTTTTTTAATTACTTTATTGGTACCAAAATAATATCAATAGTAATATTCGGTATTGATTGTCATTTTATCTAATTTTTGAAAACAGAATAATACAAAGTAAAAAATATATGGGACAATTCTAAACATGGTCTCCAAATATATAATTTTAAATGCATACTTAAATACAAACATACATCCAGAATTGAAGAACCAACAAATTGTAAATAGAAAATGTTGGTCCTCGACGGGGATCGTACCCACGACCTGCGGAGCTGAAGGCAGGGTAACAGCTAACTGTGCCAACAGGCCAGTGACTAATTTTATGTTAGAAGCTAATATAGTTCAATTGTCTTGGAAAATAAATGTTAATCAGAAAAATAGATATAAACTCGATAAAAAAAAATTGTCTTTTATTATCCAGAAATGCAAAAAAATAAATTTGGTCAAATTAGTCCTTAAATAACGCAATTTTCATCGATAAATTTTCATATAAATTACTTTCATAGTAATAGTTTCCGTATTTCCGTACTCTTAAATATTTAATCGCTATAAAAAAAATATATAGTCTTCCTACAATTTCTATCATATACATTCGTATACTCTATACTCTATACTCATTTACATTCCATGAAAAATGTAATGCAAATAATGTTTATATCAGAAACCTCGAAATATCTTCAATCAATTTTTCAATTTAGATTTAGGAAATCCATTTCCCTTTATTTATTCTCCGTTATCAATGTTAACGCTACATTAATATATGTTATTAAGATAGAAATATGATCAAAGATGGGATTTAACGATGACAGGTTTACGTTTCATTTCATTTAAGCTCATTAGTAACATTACCTCTCGATCTTTTTATACTTTTTTAGCCAATGGAGATTTAAAACGTATTACGCTTTTATATCTAGCTGAATTCCAATCAACTGCGAATTCAAGTACTTACCAATCATTCTTTAGGCGTCCTGCAATTTGCCTTTAAATCTACTTGTAAGCTGTGATAGCCCAGTGGTTTGATCGTGTGGCTCTTTTTCAATGGGGTCACGGGTTTAAGCCCTGGGCAAGTACCAATCAGATCTTCTGTAAAAACCTATGTGTTTAATTCACCATTGCTTTTTATCACACGCTTTTCGATGAAAGAAAACAACATTGGCAAACCTGTATAAAAGTAAAATAGTAAAGTAGCGGCCTGTTACAATCCCACTGCTGGGAATAGGCCTCCTCTCTCCGTTTCTGGAGAGAAGGGTGGAAGCTAAGACCTACCACGCTACTCCAACGCGGATTGTTAGGTTAAACATATCAACAGAATTCTCTAGAGCTATGCAGGTTTCCTCACGATGTTTTCCTTCACCGAAAAGCGTGTGATTAATTGCAATTATCAATTAGATACATGAATTTTAATAGAAAAACTCATTGGTGCCTGCCCAGGTTGAACTCGTGTTCCCCTCGAAAGAGTCGCACGGTCTCACCGCTGGGCTATCATAGCTCGCAAACCTGTATATCTCTAGAGAATACTGGGAATATCACAGCATCGTGGTAGGTCATTGCTCTAACCTTTGTTACCAAAAAAGGAGAAAGAATTCCTATGCGTAAAGTGGAATAGTAACAGACCACTTACAGCTTATATGAAGGATTTAAAAACAATGCAGTTTCTTCTGCGTTTGCTATTTTAAACTTTGGGGATCCAAATTGTTTATTACGTAAATCCTTATCAACTTTGCCCGTCTTCAAAGTTGTTCTATATTTGCATAAGCTAGTCTAAATTATATCGGTTACAGTCCAAGTAGATTTTAAAAAATGCAACATTAACCTATGTTGCATTTTAACTTGGCAAATCAGCTTCAAAAATATCGTCCAATGATTATTCAATTTTGACTATAATATCAGCCTCCTTACATAAATGAAATATATTTCATATATAAATTATATTAAAGAAGCCCTAGTCGCTCAAACGTAGTCATTCGAAGCGAAAGCAACGCGACACTGCTAGTAATCCTCTTATCCTAATACAAGATATGACCTTTTTACGTGTAAGGCTTAGCTGTGATATACGCTATTTTCAACCTTACTACATAGGAATAACATGGAGAATTGCATATATTCATGCTCATATCGAAACTGTTGTCGAAAATTGTACATGGGATCTGTTTTGACTGATACGGCTCTTATGTTTCAGCCGTTCGATGTTCACGGATCATTGAGCCTCTTCATAAACATAGCGAAATTTCCGATTAACATATTCAAAATTGATATAATCGTCATATGAATACATATAGATATATTCGAAAGATAAGACAACTTACAGATGTCCAAACAACAAAACTTGTTTATTTTGCTTACTTCCATAGCATTATGTCGTATGGAATATTGCTGTGGGATAAATGCGCGGACAGTGAAAAAAAATTCGTAATAAAAACAGTGCCATTTACAATTTAAGTCCGCGTGATTCCATGCGAGAGAAGTTTAAGGAAATAGGTATTCTTACATTTGCTTCACAGCATATTTTAAACAATGTAATTTTTGTACATAAAAATATAAAGAATTATAGAACGATAGGTGATGTATATAATAGACAAAGTAGGAACCGACATAAGCTTGCGACTCCTGCTTTGCACCTAGCAAAAGTACGTAAATCGTTTGTGGATTTGGGTATGAGATTCTATAATAAAATTCCGAAATCAATTTTGGCAATGCTATTACAGCAGTTTAAAAACACTGTTAAAAAGAGGCCAATACAGGAAGCCTACTATACTGTTGAAGATTACTTAGATAATAAGGATGTGTGGATATAGGTGCACTTTTACCCTGTACAAGACAGTAATAACTAAACGTTTTAAGATTTATATTTTAAAAAGAGCAACCGCCGAGTTTCTTGCTGGTTCTTCTCGGTAGGAACAGCTTTCCGAATCATTAGTAAAGTTGACGATTTAAAAGCACTTGTTTACAAGTTTACTTGAATAAAGAATATTTTGTAATGAATTTGAATTTGAATATCATTCAGTTTGCCTTATGTATATATTTGGAGAAGAAAGTTTTTATATCTTTGAAATATTATGTACATTTGAACCTTTTTGATATCTTATTGCTAATATGAAATAAATCGAAATAAATAAAATCGAGAACCTATGTAAGGCTGTGTATAAAATTCGACGTTTCGGCAGAGTTCTTAGTTCCCGAGTACTAAAGTCATTTTTTTCGTCATCTACCCCCAATGCAAGCAATATCACGGTCCAGTCTAAAGCATTTTCCACTCTTTTTTATTGCGTACCGGTAATTTTTTAAGGCTAGATAGATATGTCGATTATAGACGCAAACCGACTTTTTTTTAATTATGTAATGTTCAGATAAACTTACAATTCCTTTTATAAAACCTTAACAATAAGTAATTCATCATTCTCATTTCCCTGCTCTTATACCACTCTAAGTAGGATCGGTACAACATGTTTTAAACATGATTTGGTTAGATATTTTACAAGCAGCCTGGTACGTCGTTACCTTATTAACCTTTTACGACACCTCAGTAAGAAATGAAGTCTATTCTACTCGGCCGGATACCACACGGCACCTTAGCAATAATATTTATCACAACAACAAAACAATTGCGAATCTTTTTTATTCCCAAAATAGGCGTGATGCGATGACCGAGGGGTAATGAAATAGAAACTTTTTACTATAGAAAAAAAGTCGTCCTATTCGAAAAAAATGTATCAAGCTAAAACGATGTCAATAAATAAGTTAGACATTTTCCTTTTTCCAAAAACTTTTCACGTTCTAAATTTAATTATGGTTCGAATTCGTTTTGTCGTCACCGTGTTGTCTAAGTTCGATTTTTTCCCAAGAAACAAATAAACTTTCAATGTCTTATACTTTTTGTCTTCCATTTGTTATCTGAGACAACACAAATTGAATAAGTTTTATCTCAGAACTAAGTTTTCAAAAACTCGTTCTGAGATACTTGTAATTCTTTCGTTAACGAACATAGTCGTACAAGTTGTCGTCGGTCGTTTCCTTGACTTGAAATAGTTTCATCTATATATCGCACACTTAGTAATAAAGTGACCTAATTCTAAATATGTATGTATATATCTATTTTATAATTATTTATATTCATAGCTATTATAGTTGTTCTTGTTGATTGCACCTATCTCATTTTATGTTACAATTTCTTCTTTCTTCAAAGGTTGTCTTGTAGAGATTGCTTTTAGCATTAAGACCGCCTTTGCACGCCGTACGATTCTGTCGTTTCGTTCTTTATGTACTTTGTGTAATGCAATGTGTGAGCAATAAAGAATTTCTATCCATCTATCTAATCCAAAATTAGGCTTATAATTCTTAATTCGATGCTATGTATGACAATGTTAGTTGAAGTAAGATTCGGTAAGTTAGCAATGTAAATGGTTTATAGAATTAGGCGTTACTTTGCGGAGATACATCATACAAAAGTAATAATAAAATTACTTTGCTATAATCCGCGATACAGTAAATAGAAAATATATATAGTGCTAAATGTATAGTGAACTATCCGTTTTTTCCATAGCCGTTACATGCAGGATTCGTAAAAACATGCACAAACCTCCACCACTGCCACCACAATACACAAGCACCATACACGCTCACTATCACAAACTCAACAATTGTTTCGATTTTGCGATTTTGTCGTGGAGTCTATCTCCTGATGATGCTTCGGTTGCGGGGCGAAACGGTTGTTGAGTTTGTGATAGTAAACGTGTGTAGTGCTTGTGTATTGTGGTAGCAGTGGTGGAGGTTTGTGCATGCGTTTTTCCTAATCCTGCATTTAACGGGTATGAAAAAAACGGATAGTCTAGGATAGTATAGTAAGCAAGTTATATCCTAATTGGTTCAAACCCCAACATTTATTTTGCCTGAATGAAAACAGATAGTCCACTCTACATTTAGCATTATATACATTTTTTATTGAGCTAATAAGAGCTGCGATAGCCCAGCGGTGAGACCGTGTGACCCTTTCGAGGGGAACACGAGTTCAAACCCGGGAAGGCACCAATGAGTTTTTCTATTAAAACTCATGTGTCTAATTGATAATTGCAAATTATCACACGCTTTTCGGTGAAGGAAAACATCGTGAGGAAACTTGCAAATCTCTAGAGAATTCTGGAGATATGTGTAACCTACCAATCCACATTGAAGCAGCGTTGTATGTCTTAGCTCCAACCCTTCTCTCCAGAAACGGAGAGAGGAGGCCTATTCCCAGCAGTGGTAATTGTAACAGGCCACTACTTTTACATTTTCTATTCACTTGTCACGGACTATAGCAAGTAATTTTATTATTAATTTTATATGAGTGTACTTTTAAAAGAGTGAATGCTTTGAGAGGATAAAAAAATAAAAGTGTAATATCAGCAAAGTTGAAAACTCGAATGCAGCATTTTAACGTCACTTGCAAATCTACGTTATAAATAAAAATAATAATATTAACTTACTAGCTTTAATACAATTATAATCTATTAACGCAAATACGTAATAATCCCACTTGTGCCAATTATCACGAGACCCCAGATGTCTCACGTGCCTGTAATTAAAGGGCGCGGTTAAAATGAGCCGATTATATAAACTTCGAGCGGGACCGCAATCGATTAATCGCCTTGAACGAATGCGATCATATTAAGAATTACGATGACAAATTTGTTGAAATTATCGTCAGTATCCCGTAATTGCATATTTTAATAAGTACTTTATAACTTTATCTATATAATACTAGCCACATATAATGCCAGCGGCTTCGCCCGCGTGGAAATCAAGGTCTCACAAAAAAATTCTAGAATTCAAATTTTAAACATAAAAGTGGTTATTGTGAGTTAACCGTAAGAGATAGAGAGATGCTATCGTGGACTTTTTTGTAGTTTTTTTATAGATCTCCAATTCTCTAGTTCATTACTCTAGCGTATCTCTGCTGGTTTACGCAGCGCACGCGACTTAAGCTCCCAGCGAGCAAGTTTTTTAACAACTGCGCGATCTCTTCAACACAATTTACATAAAACCGATATATACTATTTGCGTATTTGTATTGCACTACCTTTTGGTGAAAACCGTACAAAAATCTGTTCAGTAGATTTTGAGAAAATCGATTACATACGGACAGACAGCTTTTTGGGACTTTGTTTTATGTCTATATAATATGTATCATACGTTTTAAGTCATTTAAAATAAGTGGTAATACTCACAATTTGACTATTTAGCTTTATTTATGTTACTCAGTTACTAAATTCGTTATTCATTCCGCTCATTAACGATCAGATAAATGTTTCTAGTTCAAGCTTGTTAAACGTGTTCGGAGGCAAAATTAATGTTATGATTAAACCAATAACTATATAACTTTGTTTTTTTAGATGATGCGTTGCTTTGCGATTTTGTCGTGAAGTCTATCTCATAATCATGCTTTGGTTGCGGGGAGTTTATGATGCTGAATATATGTAGTACTTGTATATTGTGGTGGCGGTTTATGTTTGCGCATGTGTTTTTAAGAATCCTGCATATATCAGGTATGAGAGCGGATAGATACATCTAGCCTCCAATATATTTTCTATTTACTTGATCGCGGATGATAGAAAAATAATTTTATTACTTTTTAAAACTTAAACCTCTTGGTTCCATTCACTCAAAAGTGAAAATAAAATCATTTTGCTATAATCCGCGAATAGAAATAGAAAATATATATTTCTCATCATACAGGTTATGAAGGTGATCCATTCACTTACGTAGTTCTGGTATAAATGTGACTCATATATAAATATAAATGAAACTCAGTTCAGCAGCCTATGCTATTCGAGAGATAAGACAGTTTACAGACGTCGAAACAGCAAAACTAGTTTATTTTGCTTATTTCCATAGCATTATGTCTTATGGAATAATGTTATGGGGTAAATGCGCTGATATTGAGAAAATTTTTGTATTGCAAAAAAGAGCCATACGTGGCATTTATAATTTGAATTCGCGTGAGTCCCTGCGAGAGAAGTTTAAGGAAACAGGTATTCTTACGTTAGCTTCACAGTATATTTTTAGCAATTTGATTTTTGTGCATAAAAATATACATAATTATAAAAAGATTTGCGATGTATATAATAGACAAAGTAGGAACCGACATAAGCTTGCGGCTCCTGCTTTGCGCCTTGTAAGAGTACGTAAGTCGTTTGTGGGTTTGGGTATAAGATTCTATAACAAAATTCCACAATCAATTTTAACTTTGCCATTGCAGCAATTTAAAAATACTGTTAAAAAGAGGCTGATACAGAAAGCCTATTATACCGTGGAGGCTTACATTGATGATAAGGATGTGTGGATATAGGTGCACTTCTACCCTGTACAAGACAGTAATAAATAAATGTAACTAGTTCTAAGATTTATATTTTAAAAAGAGCAACCGCCGAGTTTCTTGCTGGCTCTTCTCGGCAGGAACAGCTTTCCGAACCAGCAGTAAAGTTGACGATTCAAAAGCACTTGTTTACAAGTTTACTTGAATAAAGAATATTTTGAATTTGAATTTGAATTTGAATGTTGTTGGATAGTTTAATATCCTGTATCTTAAAAGGGAATTTAATTTCATTCAAATTATAGAACACAGAATATATTTGCAGTATAAATGGCTCTCAAGAGCGTCAACAGCAGTCCTGGCATTTCGCCAAGTGTAGAACACTCTTTAGTTCAACGTAAATAATCGCTATTGTCAACATTACAACACTATTCTGTAATGTTCTTGTGAATGATAAAATGCGGGAAATGTGTAAATGGTAACAAGTTTTATGTGAACATATCATAATGATGTTATACATCATCCTGCTGCACTTATCCTACTCTGAGTGGGGTCGGCACAACATATTACAAAACATGTTGTCACATGATTCGGCTACGTATCTTACGACCGGCCGCCTGCTTGACGTCAACTTACCTTAGTGGCCTTATACGACACCTCAGCCGGATACTACACGGCATTCATAATAATTTTACACGTAAGTAATTTATACTTTTCAATCATATATAAATGATAATGTTTATTTATTTATCTTTCATTTATGTCCGAACATAACAAGTAAACGGATGATAACTTTGTATTGAAGTATTGAAGCTACTATGCCACAACTAGGTTCTGACAGGTCTTTACATATTATAAAACAAAATAATACAGGCACACAAACTCATGATAGCGGTAAACTCAATACCCATATACAAATAAAATGCATTTTTTCACTAATGTACTGTGTTTCATGAGGAAAGTTTTAGTTTATGTAAAAATGAGTTGAAATATTACAAAAATCGTTAAAAATTTCGCATAAACTTAGAATATTCCTTCTTAATAATAATCCTCAATCCGTAATGTAATCCGGATCTATCCGTAACTATCTTTTAATGATAAGTTACTATATTCATTCTATTTTGAATAGTTACGTACATAGACTGAGTCAAAGCAAATTCTGCTAGTGTATTTATAAATGTAAAACTTGTTTCCTGAAAACAATGGATTTGAATAAATTAATTAAGATTTATAGTTAATATATATACCGGCTATACTCACGTCTAATTTTATCGAATTAACCCGATAAGTTTCGAGCCCATCCGGGGCACTTATTCATGAGCTCTTTACACGATGATATCGCAGCGGGAACTAATTACTAATTAAGATTTACTATAGTTATTCCGTCAATTCGTGTTAGTGCAGCAAGGTGGGTCTAAAATCGAACGACTCTCCAATCAGTGGAAAGGTCTTTGCACAAGTAGAATAAAAATAGGACGTCGCTTTTATTTTCAAATTTTATGCTTAAGGTTTCCTTAAACATCAATAAACTGGATTAATGTTTTAATTGCCTACTGAATTGAAATTTGATCTATTAATATCATAGACTAATATTGAATAATGAGTTCTGCCGGAAACGCTGCTGAAAAGAATACCTATCCTGACATTTAGACCTATTCCTAGTCCAAAACACGTATTTCTTGAGTTGACCTGTTCTTCAGACCATTGCGAAGCTGATTTTAATAAAAATAAATTATGACCTAATTGTAACCACAAGGTAACATGTTCTACCTTTCCTACAAACAAATTTATGAGAAATAAGATTTATTGCATTGCGGAAGATATTTTTATGAGTAAATTTTTCGCAGACAAAATTGTGCAAAACTTGTTTATATTAAAGTGGCAACTTATATTTGTTGTATAAAAGTGTTATATCGCTTTCGTATATTGTTCTCGAGAAATTTTTACCTCTTGGACAATATTCAGCTAACCATATCTCTGCAATATGGTGCAAGATTTTGAGAAGCTTAAGATAAGGAAAATTATATTGAGGGTAGTATATTCTTATCGTGTTCGAATTCTCATATATTTTCTCGAAAAATAAGTTTATATAGTTTGATCGGCATCGGGGATTACGGTTTCGAGCCCCGGCTAGTTACCTATGAGATTCCTATAACAACTTAAGTGTTTTATTAAATAAATTATATTACAATTCAGCATTGAAATTTTCCAGGAAATCTGTATATATCTTGAGAACCCCATAGATATATGTAACCTGCATATCCAAATGAGAGCAGCATCATCCTCCTGCCCTTATCCCACTTTAAGTGGGGTCGGCACAACAAGTTACAAACATGTTGTCACATGATTTGGCTACGTTTTTCACGACCGGCCGCCTGCCTGACGTCCACTTACCTTAGTTATATTTTACGACCCCTCGGTAAGAAGGAGGGTGGTCTATTCTACTCAACCGGTTACAACACGGTGGGGCAACTTACCTTAGTCGCCTTTTACGACACCTCGGTAAGAACTTAGGGTGGCCTATTCTACTCAGCCGGATACCACACGGCGAAAATCCAAATGAGAGCAGCGTGGTGGGTTTAAACTAAACATTAGTATTTACACTTAGGATGACGAGAACAATGGGCGCAGCGTGAGGCTTTAAACAAATAGGCGTGAAAACTAACCGCACAAGAACTGTATCGAAAAAGACCTAAATGAGGTGATTTATTAATCTGTGATGAAAAACCTTCATCAGACGGAAATATTTTAATGTGAAACATTTATATTGTAAAACACAAAAAAGATTAATCGATATACAGCAACCTCGACTTTCACACCACGCTATGATCGTTAAAACAGTATATTTCATTCCTCCTCGAAGAACTATCCAAAAGAAGAGTGAAAATTTGAAAGCATCTAAATCTGTAAAATTATGTGCCTCATGCAAATAAGATATAGAGGAAGTGGATAATGGATTCAGACAAATGGATGCGTTATGATAGTTTGAAACAGATCGACGGGGAAATGACAATGAAAATGCATTAAAATGTTCATGTCCTCTTTTTTTGGTTCATACGCACTAAACAGTGAAAATTTGTATATTATTATGCTTTTGTTTTATAACTGATTTATTACATCATCATTCATTCTCCTGCCCTTATCCCACTCTAAGTGGGGTCGGCACAACATTAAACATGTTTTAACATAATTTGGCTAGTTGTTTTACGACCGGTCGCCTACGCCTGACGTCAACTTACCTTAGTCGCCTTTTACGACACCTCAAAATGAGGGTGGTCTATTCCACTCAGCTGGATGCCACACGGCGGATAACTGATTTATTACGCTTAGCTTTAAAATAAATAAATGCATATTTAATTGTTTACTAGATTCCGCCACACGACTTCGTCTGTTTGTTTATTGGTACCATTCAAAATAATAATTATATCATTTTTGGGTCTTCAACTATATCGATTTCAAATAAACAAACAAGGACAAACAAACAAAAAAACAAACTTCAGTATTTATATCCATCCATCAGCCTATCGCAATCCACCTATGGACATAGGCCTCACGATGTAAAATTTATATCCATAAAAGTAGTAAATTAGCGGCCTATCACAATCCCAATGCTGGGAATAGGCCTCTTCTCTCCGTTTCTGGGGATAAAGTTGGAGCTAAGACCTACAACGCTGCTCCAATGCGGATTGGTAGGTTACACATATCTCAAGAAATCTCTAGACATATGCAGGTTTCCTCACGATGTTTTCCTTCACTGGAAATCGTGTGATCAATTAGACACATAAGTTTTAATAGGAAAACTCATTGGTGCGTGCCCGGTGTTTAAACACGTGACCCCCTTCGGAAGAGTCGCACGGTTACATCGCTGGGCTATCAAAGCTCTAAAATTTATATCAATAGTAAAGTATTATTCATGAAATTTTCTCCATTCATATTCACAAGACTGATATTGGTGTTAGTTGTGGAGGTTTGTAATGCATGTGTTTTTGGGAATCCTGCATGTATCACGCATAAAAACTATCCGTTCTTACTAAATCCACTACTCCTAAATCCTAATCCTAATCCTTATCCTAAGTCCACACTAAATTTAGCATTATATATTTTTTCTATTTACTTTATCGCGGATAATAGCACAAGAACTTCATTATTACTTTTCTTGAATAGAATTTATTTTTAATTTTAAATTATTAAGAATTAATAGAATTCTTACCGAAATGTCGTAAGAGGCGACTAAGGTATGTCGACCCGAAGTGTGGTATCCGGCTGAGTAGAATAGACCACCGTTTTTCTTACCGAGGAGTCGTAAAATGCGACTAAGGTAACTCGACGTCAGGCAGCCGGCCGGTCGTAAAATACGCAGCCAAATCATGTGACAACATGTTTGTAACATGATTTGGGACCCTACTTAGAGTGGAATAAGGGCAGGAAGATGATGATCAATAATTAATTTTGAATTCAATTTAATTTAACTCTGCAAATGAAAATTTTAAATTGTAGTGAAAAGAATATCGGGAGTAGCTTTAAAATCCATTTTTTATTTTCTATTTTAGGTAAAGAAATAATCTACTTATCGTTCTCCGTGATATATTATCTTTATATCATGTACAGGCAGTCAGTAATTACTTTTAAATTTAAAATTGTTATAGTAAATATTTGCGCATTGTTAAAATTAATTGAATTTTCTTAGCATATTAATTTTTCGCTGCCACTAGCTTCATTGTTTCGATATGAAAATTTTTATTAGCCTGGTAAAAATGTTGTGGTAAAAGCATTCAAACCCACCTTGCCCTTAGTTACAAAATAATAGTACGGTTATGAAACAAACGCAATAATAAAACTATTTTGCAATAAAGTAAATAGGAAATATACATCTTCCATTCTACATTTAGCATTATATATAAGCACTACACACGTTCACTATCACAAACTCAACAATCGTTTCGCCCCACAACCGAAGATAGATAGTAGACTATCAGGAGATAGTCTGTATTGTGGTGGCGGTGGTGGAGGTTTGTGCATATGTTTTAAGAAACCTGCATGTATTAGGAATGGAAACATATAGTTCACTCTACATTTAGCATTATATCATCATCATTCTCCTGCCCTTATCCCACTCTAGTGGGGTCGGCACAACATGTTACAAACATGTTATCACATGATTTGGCTACGTATTTTACGACCGGCCGCCTGCCTGACGTCAACTTACCTTAGTCGCCTTTTACGACACCTCGGCAAGAAATGAGGGTGGTCTATTCTATGAAGCCGGATACCACACGGCACATACCTTAGTCGCCTCTAACGACACCTCGATAAGAACGGAGGGTGGTCTATTCTATGCAGCCGTATACCACACGAAACATACCTGCGTCGCCTCTTAGGACACCTCGGTAAGAACGGAGGGTGGTCTATTCTATGCAGCCGTATACCACACGAAACATACCTGCGTCGCCTCTTAGGACACCTCGGTAAGAACGGAGGGTGGTCTATTCTATTCTGCCGAATACACACGACGTTACATTTAGCATTATATATATTTTCTATTTACTTTATCGCGGATTATAGCAAAATAATTTTATTATTACTTTTGTATTTTCGATCTCCGCAAAGTAGCACTGCGATCTGCGCCTCATATTTATTTACTTATTATAAAAATCACAAAATAAACTTGATTGTAGACTAGACGCTTTATACTAAAATATATCGAGGTTAAACCCGAAGAATTTCGAACAAGTAACACAAAAGTAACCGAGAAAGTAGTTCCAAATACTATCAAAGACATCTCAAGACAAGCTCGAACACTAAAACTTTATACCACAAAAATAGTTCAGAAAGCAAGGAACACGACTAAAAGAATTGGTAAATAACGAGTACAAAAGTAATAATAAAATTATTTTGCCATAATCCGCGATACAGTAAATAGAAAATATATATAGTGCTAAATTTATAGTGGACTATCCGTTTTTTCCATACCCGTTACATGCAGGATTCGCAGTTCGCTTTGCGATTTTGTCGTGGAGTCTATCTCCTGATGATGCTTCGGTTGCGGGGCGAAACGATTGTTGAGTTTGTGATAGTGAACGTGTGTAGTGCTTGTGTATTGTGGTGGCAGTGGTAGAGGTGCATTGTGCATGTGTTTTTACGAATTCTGCGTGTAACGGGTATGGAAAAAACGGATAGTCCACTATACATTTAGCAGCACTATATATATTTTCTATTTACTGTATCGCGGATTATAGCAAAATAATTTTATTATTACTTTTGTATTATGGATCTCCGCAAAGATTTGGCAACGTTTTTTACGATCGGCTGCATGCCTGACGTCAACTTACCTTAGTCATATTTAACGACCCCTCGGGAAGAAAGAGGGTGGTCTATTCGACTCAACTGGATACCACGCGGTAGGTCAACTTACCTTAGTCGCCTTTTATGACACCTCAGTAAGAAATGAGGGTTATCTATTCTACTCAGCCGGATACCACTCAGTGGGTTGACTTACCTTAGTCGCCTTTTACGACACCACCGTATTTCCTCTTGCATCGGGAAAAAATTAAAAAAGTATATAATTTTATATCACCGCTCAAATGCAAATGAAGTCATAGTACTGCTAGTAATCGATAAAATAATCAAAAAGAAAAACAGTTTTAGAACTGCCATAATCTAAATTTGAAAGAAACGACCAGCCAAAGAAACCAAAGGTAAAAGTTGAACGTCGAAATTCAAACTAGTCGCATAAATGTAACTCAAAAAGTATAAAAGTACAGCACTAACAAAGACGTTTCGTTCGCAGTCAACTGTCTGAACTCGAAAACTAAGTTTCCACCACTAAAGTCGTCCATAGCGTGTAACAAAGGTAGTTGAGAGCGAGTTAATAACAAATGAGCGCTCCAGCCAGTTAAATGATGGAGAAACTCACAGTGAATTCGACTCGTCTTGTTATGCTAATGCGAGATGAATCGTTTGTGAATGTTTTGGCTGCAAAAGTGAACATATTTATTAAAAAGGAATTCTAAACAATTGAAAAATCGGTTTATTGTTCTATTCTAAATTCGTCTTCAAATTCAAATTCACGTTGCTCGAAGAAACTCTGAAAACCTCGAGAAGCTGACGGTTGTTGGGCAGGTCGACGAGAAAAGACCACGTGGTCGCTCACCTACCCGTTGGTCAGACCAAGTAAAGACACTTACAGGCCTGCCTATCACGAATCTTTTATATAAATATTTAAAATTTTATTTTATCTATATTTTCAATTTTTTTATTAATTTATTAATTACATTCTTAAAAAATATCGGTAAATTCCTGTATTATAATGGAACTAAACCCTTGTCAGTTGGTGCTCGTGAACAGGTTGAAACTCAGTTACACAAATGTATCAAAATTCAGAGCAGATTGCAGATTGTAAGCAATTAAATTAATACCGATTATTAATAATAATTAATTATAATAATTAATAATAATAATAATAATTAATATAATAATAATATAATAAAATTAATATTAAAGTAAACCGACATACGGTTTACTCAAATATGTACTGATGATATTATTACCAAACCCATAATTAATGTGAATTGGTCGAAATATATTAATTATTTGATTGACATTTAACCAAAGCTGATTAGGGAATGGATTATTTATTTTATAAATACACATCATATTAAATAAAGCGTATCACATTACGACTTAAAAGTTATATAGGTAACGCTGAAAATATTTATAAATATTGTTGTTGTATAAAAAGAAAAAAAACAACAAAAAGTCCAAATTTTTTTGGGCCCCTTGTTACGAAAATTGCGCAGACGCAAGAGTATTAAATTTAACATAATTATAATTTATGTGTAGGATACGTGCAGAACGATAATACTTTTGAATTATAATGTTTATAAAGTACATTTAACCAATAAATAAAACATTACACACACTACCATGCATTTTACACACACAAACACAAGTATTAGTTACACGCATACATTGTACTTGCCTATTTCCTTTAAAAATTAAAAAGTAAATAAAAAATAAATACAACTGTGTAATGCTGTAGTATATATTATTATATAATATAGATGACATTAGCACTAAGCACAAACCTCTGTGGTTTTTTATAGTGTTAAGTAACATTTGTTAATAAATTGTTAAAATTGTTAAATAAATCAAAAAAAAAAACATACTTTGTTGTCAAATTATTTATTTTGTTTATCATTTTGTCTACAAACTAAAGTACTAACATAGACATAGAGTACTGCTTTATACGTTTACTGCCAAGTGGATGTCACTCACTAAGAAAACAAGTTATTTTAACCAACGCCATCTACCAGGAAGGGGACCCTAAAAAGTTTCACGGTTGTTTCGATCTTGTTATTTGAAAGCTGTTTATCTTCTGTGATATTTTTCTTATTCGCTAACACATATTTGAACAATTAATCAAATTGAAGTTCAAAAATTGTGACAACCCTGGGTAAATAAGTCGAAAATATTATGCTCTATTAAAATTCAAAACTTAAATACTATCCCACGATTAAGCACCGCAAAGTAATATTATTATTACTTAAATTAAAAATAAGTAATGATCCACCGTGTAATATCCGGCCAAGTAGAATAGACCACCCTCATTTCTTACCGGGGTGTCGTAAAATGCGACTAAGGTAGGTTGACCCACCGTGTGGTATCCGGTTGAGTAGAATAGACCACCCTCTTTCTTACCGAAGGGTCGTAAAATAGGACCAAGGTAAGTTGACGTTAGGCAGGCGGCCGATCGTAAAATACGTAGCCAAATCATGTGACAACATGTTTGTAACATGTTGTGCCGACTTCAATTACACTGGGATAAGGGCAAGACGATGATGATGAAAATAGATAATGATGAACTCTTTATTTTATTAATAAACCGATTCAATTAAATTTACAAGTTTAGAATCCGAAAAACAAATTACTAGAAGTGAAAAGAGTAAAGATAAAAGAGATTTCAATTAGGACCTACATCACTTTGATGTCCTGTCTTACAAGTTACTAATTGCAAATGAAGTCAATAGGGATTTCCTATTCACCGGCATCAAACACAAAAAAGCCTTTGAGAAGGACGCCAAAGATAAACTCGGGTTCGAACGGATCGGTTTTCAGTTTTACGTAAGGTCCACCGTTGAAAAGGATTGCATCCATTGATCGGTTGTACTACTTAAGTATAACTGTAAATAGAGAATGCACATTGGCATTTTCTGGAGCGGAGGTGGCGTTAAATGCTCGCGAACCTAAAACCGAAAGGCATTGGAGTTAAAATGTAGAGATATTCAAGTAGCGTAAAGTAGCGACTGTTTACTGAAAAATTCAGCGTTAATAGAACTAGACTTAATAAATCCAAACCCGGAAAAAATGTCGCTGGAAAACGCTGCAATCCAGTCAACACAATATCGCGTGATGTGGAAATCTATTGAAGAAATTTGTGTCCAGCGGTGCACATAAACTATGGATGCAAGGCATTCGCAATCAGCATCATCTTCGAATCTGGATGTTTTTTAATAATGAGAATCTCGTGAAATTGCTCTGGTCACGTTTATTAATGGTACATGGGGTGTCCATAAGAATAAAAGAAACTTGGCGAGACCTTTATTTTATTTCTAAAAAAAGAACTCTAAATCTCAGTTTATATCGAAATAGTTCCTTATCTTTATCGGCTAAATAAGAAAAAGAAGAACTTGGAAGTATTTTTGGGAACCGCATTACAAAAGACAAAATTTAAGTCAAGGTACGTCACATCGGGGGTATCGTGGCCTAAAATGAGGGAATGATTAGGCAAACAACGCTAAAAGAGGGTCAACGAGTAATAAACTGGGCTTAAACCTTATATTATTTATAGAATACTAGCCGTGCCAACAACGGCTTCGCCCGCGTGGAATTAAGTGGTTTACGAAACTTTTCCCAAATTTTCGAAATTTTAAACATAAAAGTAGTTATTGTGAGTTAACTGTGAGAGATAGAGACATGCTATCACGGACTTTTTTGTAGCATTTTTATGGATCTATAATTTTTTACTACTTTACTTTAGCGTATCTCTGCTGGTTTACGCAGCGCGCGCGACTAAAGCTCTCAGCAAGCAAGTTTTTTTAACAACTGCTCGATCTCTTCAACACAATTTACATAATACCGATATGTACTATTTATCTATACCATCCGGAAGTATTGCACTATGTTTTAGTGAAAACCGTACTAAAATTTGTTCAGTAGATTTTGAGAAAATCGATTACATACAGACAGACAGCTTTGGGGACTTTATTTTATTATAAGTAAAGAAGATAAAGATAGACTACTACTTCTACTTCTACTACTAGTTATATTTCTATTAACTAGTTCTCATAATGCTCGACTGAGATACGTATTGAAACACCTGCATAATGGCTATAGGAGTTTGCGTCATGATGTCCCGTAAATAGATTAACATTAAAGTAGCATCAAGCCCCTAACTCAATTAGGACGTCATGAATGTTCTTATTGGATTACGTTCAGCAAAATCCTTATTGCCTTATTATAAAAAGACGTAGCATCAGCGATTTTTGATATATGTATATTCTTAACGTAATTTTGTATTTGTTTATGCAATCGTTGTTTTTTACGAAATTACGTTCAGGCTTATTATATTGTGGTACCGTGATGACTGAGTGGTGAAAGCGTGAAACTATTACCGAGGATTCGCGAAAACTTAGGAAGACATTGATAAGTTTTTTGAAATCTTATGGACTTAAATACATATTTGCGATTTACTATATGCTAAAGGAAGCCGTGCTGTATGGTATCCGGCTGAGTAGAATAGACCACCCTCATTTCTTACCGAGGTGTTTGTAAAAGGCGGCTTAGGTAAGTCGACCCGCTGTGTGATATCCGGATGCATAGAATAGATCACCCTCATTTCTTACCGAGTTGTCGTAAAAGGCGACTAAGGAACGTTGACGTCAGGCAGACGGCCGGTCGTAAAATACGTAGCCAAATCATATGACAACATGTTTGTAATATGTTGTGCCGACCCCACTTAGAGTGGGATAAGGGCAGGAGGATGATGATTCAAAAAGAGTTTGTAATGTGTATGTCATCGAGTTTACTTGATGCTATGATGCATATTGATCTTTGACAATTCAAAAGTGTTTGAAAGATCTTGTTTGATTTGATACGTAACAAGTAAATATATGTAACATTTTTTCATTAATACTAGTATTATAAATACCATGAAAAGTTTTACACACCCAGAGACAGACAGACAAATGTTGCAAAAATTGGGTTGTTACAAATAAACACAAATGTTATAAACATTAGTGTGCTTTTCAATCTAAATAATTAACTTACGCGTTAGGTATTTATTGGCGCTATTTTAATGAAAAAAAGAAAACTATTTTCGTACCCAATCCATTCACGAATATTATACTGAAATTCGGCCAGAGCAAGAAGCACAAAAGGTCTGCAATATGTTAATAAAAGATAACCTCATGAGATAAATAATTCCAGTCTAACAAATTTCTGATATAACCCTTCAATAATATATGTGGGTAGTTTTGCAATGGAATTTATATATTAACCATATAGAAATATAGTTGGTAAAACATGTGGACGTTACATCCAGCCTCATAAAAGAGTCTCGGATTCAAACTTTTATTAGGCATCTAAGAATTTTCTATTAGATACTAGCTAACCCGACAAATATCATCCTTACTAATTAGGAAATAATTTTTTCTTAAAATTTCTAATGATGCGTTAAACATATGGTTTTTTTTATTAATAAGAATGTTCTTCTGATAATTGTTAATACAACAACTGACTAAGAGAAATAGAAAGTAAAGAGATATAAAGACTATGAAATATTAGTTCCTTAAACGATATTTACATAACATTTTGACCTTCGCAGTGTTAAAAAACATCGTGAGGAAACCTGTGTGTTACTGGTGAATTTCTAGAATAGGTGTATCTGCCTATGCGCAATACTTTTCAAATACAGAGAAGAGGATTTTACAGGGAAAAGTAAAGATGCTACTTTTGCTGACAATTTAGGACAAATATACAACTCGCGACTCCCTAAGAACCCATGCAATCTAAAAGATCATCATCCTCCTGCCTTTATCCCAATCTATGTGAGGTCGGCACAAAATGTTGTAGACAAATGATTCAGCTACGTAATCTACGATCGGCCGCTTGCCTAACGTTAGCTTACCTTAGTCGTATTTTACGACACCTCGGTAAGAAAGAGGGTGGTCTACTCTACTGAACCGAATACTACACGGCCGGTAAACTTACCTTAGTTGCCTTTTACGACAACTCTGTAAGAAATGAGAGTGGTGTATTCTACTCAGTCGGATACCACACAGCGGTTCGACTTACCTTAGTCGCTTTTTACGACATATCGGTAAGAAATGAGGGTGGTCTATTGTACTCAGCCGGATACCACACGGCATCCAAGCAATCTAAAACATTAAAAATATATTCCGTATTGGTTGAGTGAATACGCAAAATTTGCGGGCGTAAATTTTACGCGTCTATAAATTCGTATGTTATAATATATTTTATATTTCAGACGTCAACGGCGCTTATCCTGCTCGTTCACTTATCTCTCCACACGGTTGACGAGGGCCTAGCCATAAATCCCAGTAAGTATCCAGACGTATATTAGCAATATTTTTTTTACGTCAATTTATTAATTTTTGACCACTTATTAGCCCTGCGTACATAATGTCAACGTGTACATCGATAGGCGTCACTACTCTCCTCTCTCCGCACACTATTCTCACGTCCCTATCCATTCCATTCTCTTTTTCTTTCCCTTATATTTCATTGAAATCATATTTAAGTTCCGTTTTAAGGAATTATTTCGTGTTGCAAGAATGATTAA
The DNA here is from genome assembly GCA_947086505.1 of Morpho deidamia. Lineage (NCBI taxonomy): Eukaryota > Metazoa > Arthropoda > Insecta > Lepidoptera > Nymphalidae > Morpho > Morpho deidamia. Next base: position 12,810,452 of record CAMTZC010000010.1, read on the forward strand.
TTCTTTTCATTAATTTGCATTCTGCATTAAATTTATTATATATATTTTTCTAAATAACTACATTAAAAAGTTGACACTAAATAATTAATCTATTTATTTATCATTTTATATAATTAAATAAGACGATTAGCACTCTGTGTTATCTATTAGTAAATTAATCTGAAATCTTGCAATTTGATTTATTAAGTGAATTTATGAAATTCTAATGTTATAATATAATTCAGAGTATCATTATTTCTGTGGCAGAGTACGGAAAATGTTAATATTGAAAATAATACTTGGATTATCATTAGTCCTCCATTCAATAAAGAGGTTATTCTGAGCGATTTGTTAGAACCAATCTCCGCTGGAGCGGGCATATCTTTGAAATATTTCAGCTTTTATCTCCCACCATTTACTTTCATTGTTTCTAATAAATTAATAATGAAAGGGGCGCATGATGAGCGAGGATAGGCAGCGATTTGATTATTATTAATGGTGTTTAATGTGGCCACTCTTTTGGAATGGATACATTTCAATAATGGTTCAAAATTTGAAAATGGATCCTTTTCATATATTTCTTTTATTGTTTGAATTTTTAAAAAAAGTTCTAGCTTTTTATTGTCTATTACGTAGATCATTCCCTTCATAAATGAGATAAGTGCGAATTCCAAGAACTATTGTCTATGGAATAAATTCGTGCTTTTTTTCATTTTTTTATAAATAATAGGTGTATAGTAAATCAGTTATTCTCCAATGAACATGAGTTTCTCTTACAACACATTATAAGAAAATAATTATATCGTGTGTATTCGTATTGACGAATCTGAGACTGATGTTTATGTTTCCTTACAACCTGGAACAGATGATTATAATAAAATATGTATATTATTCGAAAAATATGATAATAAATAAAGCAACACTAGTCATGTTCCATTACTTGACATGTTGGTTTAACGCTAATATAATCTAATCTATAATATAATCTTCTTCATCGTTCCCACACTGCTGAGGATAGTGACTCCATTTCACATTGGCTACCTAACTGCTTTCATCGGTTACGCTCAGTTGCCTAGTAAAATTTGTAATTGACGGGCATCTACTGCTATTCATCAACCGAACATCGCTTAGGACTACGACCTCTAGGCCTTTTCCCTCAATCTTTTCAGTACCCATCAGATGTTTAAAGTAATCAGCGTGCAACGTGGCCAAAGTATCGTATAACAGGTTGCAATCAGTCAGTTAAAGACAGTCGCTGATATATGAGATAAAAATGTGCCAAATTCCAAAAACCCAGTCAGTTTTTTAAATAGTTTGATGTATAAATAAACAATTGATGCAGTTTGATGTATAAATAAACAGTTACCGAGGGGTCGTAAAATACGAATAAGTAAGTTGACGTCAGGCAGGTGGCCGGTCGTAAAATACGTAGCCAAATCATGTGACAACATGTTTGTAACATGTCGTGCCGACCCCACTTGAAGTGGGATAAGGACAGGAGGATGATGATGTATAAATAAACAATTATTTTCTTATAAATTTATGGGACACTTACCCGTGTAAGTAACTTGATATTTTTGTTATTGGTGATAGACCACAAGCAAATATATATTTATGCAGCCGAAGAAAGGTTTATCAACTGTCGCAATAGACTCGTTATCAGTTTCATTTAGATTATTATAATAAAAATAAAAATAAAATTTTACGTATTTTTTAGTTTAGTTTAAAAACTTTTACACACTTGAGAATCGGTAATATGAATATAATACATTGAGATAAGAAAGAATCGTATAATAAATAAATGAATATAAATATATGGGACACTAACACACACGGTCGTCCGTCCCCAAAAGCAAGTAACCCAATATTTGTGTTATGGGTGACGGACAACTGGTAAATATACTACATATATAATTTTAAATACATACTTAAACACAAACATACACCCAGTCTCGAAGAACCAACAAATTTTTCATAGAAAACCCGCGACACGCGGAGCTGAAGGCAGGGTCCCCGCTGTGCCAACGAACAGTCAGTATTGTGAAATAATACCGTACTTATGTATAAGGTGAAAACGTAAAATAGATTCCAAGCACTATAACAGAACTACCTTGCTATAATCCGCACGGGTTAAGCGAATGCATGCAAAGCTAATGTGTATGATGCAGGCAAAATCTACGCACCTTATACATGCAGGACAAGCCACCATACGCACCCCAAGGTGCCTCCACCAGCAACAGCGCACACAAGCAGCACACACAACCACCATCACAATCCCGACGATCGTTTCGCTCTGAAATCGAAGCATCATCAGGAGGATAGGCTCCACGACAAAAATCGCATTGCGGTTTTTGAGCAAAACGATCGTCGGGATTGTGGTGGTGGATGTGTGTGCTGCTTGTGTGCATTGTTGCTGGTGGAGGCGCCTTGGGGTGCGCGTGGTGGCTTGTCCTGCATGTGTAAGGTGCGTAGATTTTGCCTGCTTCATACACATTAGCTTTGCATGCATTCGCTTAACCCGTGCGGATTATAGCAAGGTAGTTCTGTTATAGTGCTTGTAATATGGAATTCCGCAAAGTAACGCCTGCTTCTATAAATCATTTAAAATATATTCATTTATATTCAAGGGACAAATATGATATTCTGCACAGAGAAAAAAAGCTTTTATCGAACATCAAATGTAGACGTATCCGAGCATGCAAACGTCCGATTTGGGCTTAAAAATTCCGTGTTGAAATTGTTATTTCAAGCGTCACGAGATTACAAGAAGAACTGGCATAGTCGCAAAAGATTTTCATATAAAATATTCATCAGGGCCAAGCCGTGTCGCACTCGGCCATTACCTATTTTTTTGGTGACATTTTATTTGTTGAAGGACTGTTAACGTTATGATTATGAGTGCTATTATGTTTTGGATTTGTTCCAGTTGTGTTTTATGTCGTATTTTCAATTACAGTCATTTTGCGTGCTGATGAGGCTTTTGTTGGGAATTGTTATATGAAATGGACGGTACTAGTAATAAAAGCTTACAGAAATTAATGTTGTATATTTAAATATAAATTCATTTTGATCGTGAAATGAAAGCAAACAAAACAACCGTTATTAAAACTTGTATATACTTTTCTAATAGTTTTATGTTAGATTATAACGAAGCTACCTTAGAATATTGCTTTTATTTTCAATATTTTAGTGCATTAAATATTATTATAGGATATGAGTTGAAGAAAAAATATCTGACAGCATTTTACTACCACCAGCAGTGTCGTTATGACAGAAGTGTACTAAAAATATTATTTTGCTATAATCCACGATGAAAGAAAATACATATAATGCTAAATGTAGTGTGCTATTCATGCACAATTAGTAAAAACTCAATAACAAAACAATACACATGCATTGCGCACATTCCCTGCCACAATCTCAACAATCGTTTCGCACCGTAATTAAAGAATCGTCAGGAGATAAAATCCACGCCAAAAACTAACCGACTTTGCGATTACATACATTATTATTTTTTAATCAAGGATTATAGCAAACTATTATTTTCAGTACTTTATTATATGAACTTCCGCAAAATAACGTATAGTTCTATAAATTATAGACCATGCTGTATCTAAATCGTAATACTGAACAGTTTTCTAACAATCGGGCGTAGAATATTGGAAGGAAATATATTAGCCCGGCTAAATTATCAAAGTTTCGGTTCGGAAGTATACATTGCAGTACAAATTTCAATGGCCTTTAAGTATTTGTTATTACTATCAACAGGTTGTTCATGTGTCCGCTTCACGTCCACCCATGGCAAGGAAAGGGGTACCTTCAGTAGTCCAGATTACCCACGGCCGTACCCACGCAGCATCTGTATCTTGTACACATTCCTTGCTGAACCCCATGAGATCGTGGAACTGGTGTTCACAGACTTCGACATATACAAGGAACATTTGGAGTAAGTTGTTTCCTTATACAAGATAATCTTATCATACTTAATGTATAATGAAAATTTTGTTTGCAATTTCTTTTTATAACTAGACAGAATTAGTGCAGTATTATTTTACGTAGTAACGGCCTGATACTATCTCACTGCTGGGCTTAGGCCTCCTCTCTCCGTTTTTTGGAGAGAAGGGTTGGAGCTAAGACCTACCACGCAGCTCCAGTGCGGATTGTTAGGTTACACATAAATCCCCAGAATTCTCTAGAGATATGAAGGTTTCCTCACGATGTTTTCCTTCACCGTGAGGCGTGTGATAAATTGCAATTATCAATTGGACACATAGGTTTTAATAAGAAAAACTTGTTGGTGCCTGCCCGAGGTTTGAACCCATGATCTCTAGAGAGTTACACGGTCTCACCGCTGGGCTATCGCAGCTGTATTTCTTACACAGTTATATTTCTTACGTAGTATGTAGTAAAAATAAAGTTCACTATCGCAAACTCAACAATCGTTGCACCTCGCAACCGAAGCATCATTAGGAGAATGATCCTCATCGAAAAAATCGCAAAGCTTTGCGATTTTGTGTGTGCTTTTGTATTTTGGTGACGGTGTTGATGGTTTGTGCATGTGTTTTTACGAATCCTGCATGTATCGGGTATGAAAACGAATAGTCCACACTACATTGAGCACTATATATATTTCCTATTTACTTTATCGCGCATTATACCGAAATAATTTTATTATTACTTTTTTGTTATCTCCGCAAAGAAACGCTTAGTTCTATAAATTATTTGAAAAAGATAATTAACCACATCCTTAACATTCAAAATAGTACTAATTAAATTAGAAATATGAATGACAAAAATCTTGCGCCAAAATTAGGTATGGGTTAAGAAAAGATAAATTTACTTCACTGAGCTGATAGAAAAATGAACGATGAATGAATGACTTGTGAAACGGTATATAAAGATACCATCATTGAAAGGTTTTTAAAATATTTGTCTCCTTTAAAACAAGATAGTAATTGAAACCAACAGGTATTTAAAGTAAGCGCGAAGATGTTCTTAAAGTATGTAATCTATAAGGGTAAGTATGAACCAGGATAGTGCAATTTTTAAAGAACAAGATTATACTACATGCAACGAAATATCTTTAAGGTAAAAAATCACATTTAACGCAAGAGGAAAGCGAGCGAGAAAGGATCTCTAACGAGAGATCTTTAGACCAAGCGGACTTATTAGGCGATGTATTAAACAGAGATGGTTGGAGAGTGAAGCATAACATGCTCATAAAAGAGTTGACTAAAGATAGGAAAAAATGGAAGAGTAAAACGGGTTGTCGATCCCACTTAAAGTGGGACAAAGGCAGAAGAATGATGATGACTTAAAACGACGAAAATTAAGACATGTTACAGAGTATTTCAATAAATTTGTTAAATATAATATATAAGTACGCTATATTTCTAGGGCATAAATACGGAAATAGCTCGCCGAGTGGCACTAAAATCTGCATTACGCTCCGTTTACAATTTTGTCACATTTGTACCCATAAAGCAGTCGATGGTCGGAGGCAGCTATTGTGCGCGCAATAAACTTCATTCGACTATAAAAGCCTTTTACGTGTTTTACGTTCAAAGGTTGTTACACATCTGCAGATTTTAAACGGAGTAGACATTTTTGGATTAAAGCTCATACAAAATTCAAAGGAAGCCGCAGCGGTAATTTACACTATATCTACATATTGGCTGTGTATCCAGTATTTTACTTGCTTTAATTTATACTATTTATTACCACGTAAACCCAATTTTGTAATAATAGTTTAATAATAATTAACTAAATTTGGTTAACAATAATCTATACTTATTACTATTATATAACAAATTCCAAAAAAGCTGTCTGTCTGTATGTAATCGATTTTCTCAAAATCTACTGAACGGATTTTTGTAAGATTTTCACCAAAAGATAGTGCAATACTTCCGGATGGTTCAGGTAAATAGTCATCATAATATAAGTAATATGTAAATTGTGTTGAAGAGATCGAGCAGTTGTTAAAAAACTTACTTGCCTGGAGCTTTAATCGCGTGCGCTGCGTAAACCAACCGAGATACGTTAAAGTAATGTAGTAGAGAATTGTCATGTCTCTATCTCTTATGGTTAAATCACAATAACTACTTTTCTTTAAAATTTGAATTCTAGAAATAGCAATAAAATTCTAGAATAATAGAAATTGTGACATGCTGATTTCCACGCGGGTGAAGTCACTGGCACAGCTATTCCAATTTTATTTTGAATATTACATTATTCTTAAAAAATATATATATTTTAATAGACTACGCATCGAAACGGCCATATTTAGCCAATAATATGATGAATTAAGATTAGGAGAATATAGATGTGCTATAGAGTGGAAAAAAAAATTGGTTTCTTAATTATGAGGATGATTTCTAAATTAATTTCAATGTGATTAGGGTAATTTAAATTTAACTCAAACAAATAATACGACCAATACACACTCTCTATGCTTACGCTTATGCTTAAAAGTACATTAATGAATTACATTTATTTAATAAGTTCTTTAAAGGGTTTGCCTCATTCCATTGCAATTTTTTTTTAAAGTTGAAACGCAATCATGTCGCTATAAGTCTTTTAATAATAATAATAAATATATGGGACATTTACACACACGGTCATCCGCCCCAAAGTAAGTAACTTAATACTTGTGTTATGGGTGACGGACAACTGGTAGATATACTACATATATAAGTTTAAATACATACTTAAATACAAATACTCACCCAGGCTCGAAGAACCAACAATTTGTTTATAGAAAATGTTGGCCTTCGGCGGGAGTCGAACCCGCGACCCGCAGAGCTGAAGGCAGGGTCACTACCCACAACGCCAACGGGCCAGTCTTTTGTTTTGTCATTTGCTTATACGCTGCGATCGAATGTGCGAATGTGAAACAACCCTAAGATCGAGGATGGACAAGCGAAACGAAAGCAAGTGGAAATCGCTCGAAGAGCACTTTGTACATGTCTGTTTTAGATGTCTCGATCAACGGAGCATAGATAACGATTATATGGGTATAGGAATAAGTAGTAGTAAAACTTTATTACAAAATAAAATCTAGTAAAAAGCTGTTGATTGCCATAATATTGTTGTGAATGTCTTTGCCGTTACTTGTTCACTGCAGGGCATATTTGTACTACTTAAATTTCTACGGTTGCGAGCCTCCAGGATATAACAATTTCGTGCAGTTAGTTTATTCCTTCCTCTATATCTTAGCCATTTAGGGACTATGATCATACCCTCATTTATTCTGTTCATAATATAATAAATTCTCATAACCAGATAGGAAGCCAGATACAAATTTAAATAACTTTTTTTAAATTATGCACTCGCCTTTTCAAAACAAAATTAACTATGTATCAACAATTTCTGGGGCGATAAAAATAATACGACAAAATTTTCGTTTAAATATTGTGAATATGTTGATATTCAGAAACCTCATATTGTCGTATATTAAATAATGATGGGTAAGCCCGGTGATTTTCCATTTACTTTTGTGTCAAAATTTAAATCTAATAAAACTGAGTAAAAAAAAAGATTTTTCTAAAAATGAGTAACTAATGAGTAACTAATGAATAACTAAATGAGTCTACAATTGTTTGACATATATATTATTTAAGATAATAAACTTAAAAATTACAAAAACATTTATTTCATTTCCATAAATCATGACAAGAAATACAGATTGAGACCTTCTCGTAAGCATTAAAAATACTTATGTCAGAAGTTCTAGCTCGTAGCTATTACATTTATAGCGTGAAGTAACATAAACTATTCAAAATTGCTTTTTAATTTTAGCGCGTGCGCGTTTGTTTTTTTAGCCAACAAAAAAATTCTAATTTTCTTCTAATTTTTAAATAGAAATATACTTAGGCATGAAATGGTACTTACGTAGATATTCTGGTTCGCAAGTCGTTTATCAATGTCTCCACAAACTATTGTTACCTATAAATTGCGGAATGCTCGCTGGGGAAGAGAAATTGTGAGGTCTGTCGATAGCTTTTTTAGCTCCAATACGTATTGACAATAACGACTATTTCTGTAGATTTAATGTCAAAATTATATTTCATATTATAAAAATATTTTCTATTAAAATAAGAGACAAACATATTACGCAAGTATAGTAAGATATATTCATTCACCTTCGGCTATTCATTGTGCCTAGAAACAAATATTTTCAAAAGTAATAATGAAAATATCTTGTTAAAATCTGGGATGAAGTAAATACAAAATATATATTAAATGTCAAAATCGCGTTACGGTTTTGTCGCGAGTCTAACTCCAGATGTTTATGTATTACGGTGGCGGTGGTGGAGGTTTGTATAGCGTAGTAGTAGCGTGTAGTACGCGGTAATAAATAATGCACATTGAGGCTTAGAGAGAGAAATCGGCTAGATTTTGCTTCATAGAGCATCGTCTCTGTCGCACAGACTGACGAACCCGTGTGAAACGTCAGATACTAATTGAGTGACAGTGACAGCGCTCTACGAAACCGAACTGATCGGCTGTTTCGTGCCAAACATCAATGTGCACTATTTAATGCCGAGTATGTAATTTTGAATGTATCAGGTATGAGAATGAATAGTCCGCTCTACATTTAGCATTATATATTTTTTCTATTTACTGAATCGCGAATTATAGCAAAATAATTTCATTATTACAACTAGTACCATATCTAATGGAAAGCAATATTGGAGCTTAATATACAAGTATTTGAGATCTATAGAAATTCATATTTAATGCATCTAGAAAAAATATTAACTTGAGTTGAACGGCAATCTAGAACTAATGATATCGCATGCTTAGTGTTAAAGTAAAATATTTTATGTAGCTAGAGAAATTATTAACTTGAGTTGAACGGCAATCTAAAAGTAATGATATCGCATGCTTAGTGTTAAAGTAAAATATTTTATGTACCTAGAAAAATTATTAACATGAGTTAAACGGCAAACTAAAACTAATGATATCGCACACTTTTACTTCGTAGGTACTTAATTAAAGCACAAATCCAAAAAGTACGTCTCAAAGCTCATTAAAGTTTGTTTCTTATCTACCTTACACATTCGTATGCCCTTCATAGCTCCTTCAGTTTCCTCACGGGATACTGCGAACAGATTTCTCATGAATATCATAACACATATGAAATATTTAAACATAGCCGAAACCTCTTACCATATACCAACCTATGTTATGTTATTTCTTCGTAGAGTCCATTGGGATTAGTAAATTAAGCGAAGACGTTATTCTTATCTGCTGAAATTTCCATTCGAAAACCAATCATCGAAATTTTGGCAATCATTTTTTACTTTCACTAAAGATCATAAAAGTAATATTGAAAGTATTGTGTTATACATACATACATTCTCCTGCCCTTATCCAACTCTAAGTGGGGTCGGCACAACATGTTATTTACATGTTATCACATGAATTGGCTACGTATTTTACGACCGGCCGTCTGCCGGACATCAACTTACCTTAGTCGCCTTTTACGACACCTCGGTAAGAAATGAGGGTGGTCTATTCTATGCAGCCGGATACCACACGGCATTTAGCTTAGTCGCCTCTTACGACACCTCGGTAAGAAAGGAGGGTGGTCTATTCTATTCTGCCGGATACCACACGGCGTGAAAGTATTGTGTTATAAACCGCTATAAAGTAAAGATGATGATATATTTACTTTCCAGAAATACAAGTAAAGTGTTTTATTCTATAATATTTTTTTGTAATAATAATAATTTATTTATTTCTCGTAATACATAAGGATTACAATATCAAGGTTGGGACCTTCTTTTAAGTGTAACAACACCTGTGTCAGGAGGCCCCGCTCTCCATAACAATATGCATACTAAAAATGAAGTAATAACAATTTACAAAAAAAGAATGAAATAAAACTTGCTAGACTGAGAAGAATGAGTGTGTCTGTGTGTGTGTAGATGTATGTGCTAGTATTGTGTTTTTATACATACAAGTATTATTATATCACACGTTTCAACAAATTTTCAAAATCATCATAAGTAATTGACATTAAATATTGTTTTAGTTTTGCAAATATTCTATATTATTATAACGTTTCCTATATGTATCTTTTACTTTTCATTGTTAATAGGTGATTTTTCATATTCATTCTTGATCATTTTATTATCACGAGTTAGTAAATCATATTATTCATGATATCGCATAAACAACATAAGAATAAAACAAATCAAGTTAAAAAAGCTTTTATAAAACTAACATGTTACATTTTCTGAAAATTAATCATCGAAGATATTTTGGCAACCGTTATTTAGTTTGACTAAAGGTCATATAAAAAAACTACTAAGAAAACGATTGTGCTATAATCCGCGACAAAATAAAGGTGATTTTAGATTAGATAAAGATACATTTACTTTCCAGGAAAACAAGTAAAGTGGTTTTTCTATATTATTATAACATTTTTGTTTGTACTTTTTACTTTTTATTTTTATATAGTTGTGTTATATAATAGGTGAATTTTCTTAGTCATTCCTGATCATTTTATTATTATGAGTTAGTAAATCATATCATTCATGATATCACATAAACAACATAAGAATAAAATAAATCAAGTTAAAAAAAGACTTTAACAACTATCATACTGTTAACCGTTAAGGAGTACCCACGTCTGAAACCAATACTAATTAAATTAGGCTATGCCGATATATGCCGTGTGGTATCCGGCTGAGTAGAATAGACCACCCTCATTTCTTACCGAGGTGTCGTACAAGGCGACTAAGGTATGTCGACCCGCCGTGTGATATCCGACTGAGTAAAATAGAACACCCTATTTCTTACCGAGGGTAAAATACGACTAAGGTAAGTTGACGTCAGACAGGCGGCCGGTCGTAAAATACGTAACCAAATCATGATACAACATGTTTGTAACATGTTGTGCTGACCCCAATTAGAATGGGATAAGGGCAGGAGGATGATGATGCTAGCAATTCTTCGCTTTAAAGCGAGTGATTAATTCTCAATAATAATTAATGTAAGCTATGCCACGTGGTATCCGGCTGAGTAGAATAGATCACCCTCATTTCTTACCGACATGTCGTAAAAGGCGACTAAGGTAAGTTGACCCACCGTGTGGTATCTGGTTGAGTAGAATAGACCACCCTCTTTCTTAGCGAGGCTAAAATACGACTAAGGTAAGTTGACGTCAGACAGGCGGCCGTTCGTAAAATACGTAGCCAAATCATGTGACAACATGTCTGTAACATGTTATGCCGACTCCTCTTAGAGTGGGGTAAGCCAGGAAAATGATGCAAGCGATGCCGATATGAGGCATAAATAATATTATATTAACTATTGGCTATCACTAAAAATTATGAAATAAATAAAAAGCAAAATAAGTTATAAGGGTCAACCTACACTTTTAGGACGTAGTAATTTTTACCTCAATCCAACAGACCCTAATTGTAAGAAACCGTCTAACTAGACGGTGTATTACGAGTAAGAAATTAAGTAGATATTCTTATATATATAATTTGATTTATTATTATTGATAGAAATATGTGATTTCAAACATCATAGCATTTTCAATTACAGCTGCATAGTATATAGACTTAGATTAAGCTTATATATGCCTAAATTAGGTCTTGGTATACCTATAGTTATGTATACATTTATTTGTATATGCTTTAAATCTACATTATTTTCCTTAACTCTCTAACCTATTGATTGCAAATATCGATTAATTATTTATTATTCAAGCCTATCAGATTTTTATAAAACAGATACTTACCCAAACCTTTCCAAATATTTTTGACAATATTTGGAAAGTTCAAGCACTCTACCGGTAATCACAGTTACAAATAAATTATAACCATATTATTCATTCACTAATGTTTAAAATACCCGGATGCACTTGCAGTTTGTTAAATTTGAATCTAATACATAAAAATGAATGTTCGTCCCTATAAATTAAAAAATGTGCAAAATAATTTATAGAAATTATATTAAATTATATTTTATTTAATATATTTCGTATTACAATATAAGTGGAATATTTACAAGTAGAACACCAAAGCAGAAGCCGGAATAACAAGTGTTTTCCATGAGTACATTAAAAAGTGCTTAAAGTGTATTTGAATGAAATCTATTTGAATTTCATAGGCAGAGCTATTTTTATATATCACGTAGGCGGACGGAGATCGTTACTTTCAATGAGTGATTGTGTTTCTTTTTATCAATGACAGGTTTGCGTCTTTCTTGTGTACTTAATTGATGATGAGCGATTAATGATAGCACAGATTTATCTGACATGAAATTCTATATAATATGGAAGAGATATAGGTAATATATAATTCATTTGAAAAATATAGCAATGACGAAATGTTAGTTATGTAGTATAATTTGGAAAGAACAACCACCGAGTTTTTTCCAGCTCTTTTCGGTACAGGCAATGTCTCGTACAAGCAGTAGAGTTGACGATTCATAAGACTTTGGGATTTTGTCGTGGTATTTTCTGACGATGCTTCCTTCGGTTACGGGACGAGACGATTGCTGTTGCTTGTGTTTTTTGTTATTGGTGGCGGGTAGAGCATGAGCTTTTAGAAATCTTGCATGTATCAGGTATGAGAATGGATAGTACACTCTACATTTAGTATTGCATATATTTTCTTTAATCGCGGATTATGGCAAAATAATATTTTCATTACTTTTGTATTATGGACCTCCGCAAAGTAACGCCTTATTCTCTAACAAAAGTAATAATAAAATTATTTTGCTATAATCCGCGATACAGTAAATAGAAAATATATATAGTGTTTAATGTATAGTGGACTATCAGTATTTTCATACCTGATACGTGCAGGATTCGTAAAAGCACATGCACAAACCTCCACCACTTCCACCGCAAAGCACTTTGCGATTTTGTCGTGGAGTCTATCTCCTGATGAGGCTTCGGTTGCGGGGCGAAACGATTGTTGAGATTGTGATAGTGAAACTGTGTAGTGCTTGTGTATTGTGGTGGAAGTGGTGGAGGTTTGTGCATGTGCTTTTACGAATCCTGCACGTATCAGGTATGAAAATACTGATAGTCCACTATACATTAAACACTATATATATTTTCTATTTACTGTATCGCGGATTATAGCAAAATAATTTTATTATTACTTTTGTATTATGGATCTCCGCAAAGTAACGCCTAATTCTATAAATTAGCCTTATTCTCTAATTATCTCTTTACATACATGAAGAATATTTTGGATTTGAGTTCCTTTATTCATTAAGGAAAAATTCTTGAATAGGCAATATTGAACAGTGATACGTTGAATAAATCTCATAATCAAATAGTAGGCTATGTAGAGACCTATGTTTGGAGGATCACTAGATGTTAAAATTAAAAATCAGAAGAACTATAGTAGAACTACCATTACTGATACAAAGTTAGGGGGTAAGAGAGGAACTTCGTTCAAAGAATTGATTGATGTTGGGTACAAATTGTCATCAATGTGTAACGTTTTCCCCCCATACCCTTTGTACATATTTATATACTTCACCATATTTGTAAATTAATATTATTAAAATGCGGTTAGAGCGCTCGCGCTCCACTACTGAAATACATAAAACAAGCGCATAAGCGCTAGCACTTTTAAATTTATATATTTGGCACGTGATTCGTCTAGTTGGTTAGGACCCATTTAACGTTGTGATTGTAATAACTCAAATCCTTTTAGAGCGTCAGAGACCACAGATTCATCAGATTAGAGCAGTAAAATAAACATAAATTATTATTAGTTATTGCACAATAATCGCACGACCCATAAACAGGTTATATATGTTCAATACATGAACCGATCCCATATATTTATTACATGAACGCATCCTATATATTCATTACACGAACGCATCCCATATATTTAATACACGAACCGATCCCATATATTTATTACATGAACAGATCCCATATCTGTTAATACATGAATAGATTCTTTATGTTCGATACATATATATGTATGTTTATTACACGAATCGAACCCATTATATATATTTAAAAAAATGCTGAACATTCAGAAGGTTGAATGTTCTTTATTGTAATATTTCATAAATAGCCATCAGAGAGGATATATTAATTTTGATATTTTATATTTAATTATATATTTGTTTGCCATCAGTATGGGTCATAAAGTTATGTCAATAATAACTGAAATAATGTATTTTAAAGCCAACAGAAGGATCACTCGGGTAACATATTGTAACTCTCCTTAAACCATCCCGATGGGAAGTTCAGGATAATCGAAAAATGAAGATAATTTTTGAAGCCATCAGAAAGATCATTCACTCGATCTAACACCTAACCCATAAACAACTCCGTAGAGCAGTTTAAGTAATGTGGTATCCTTCTCCCGTCTTTTATATTCTTCCGATATGGAAAAATATAAAGAGAGAAGAGATAGTCAGTAGCTCCTCACCCGCTACCAACGGTGAGCTCCGTCCATAGGATATGAGCCCCCCCCCGTAGGGTTAGGGTATGCAATTTATAGTGCGCCTGTGCCCTTGAGCACAGGTTATTTATAATATGTTTTATAAACACCCGTCATTGCTCTTAAAGAGAATGGGGTAAATAATAATAATAAATAAGGACCGTAGTCCAAGATAAGGCACGTGTGCCCGGGTTTAATACTAGGACCTAAGTCCAAATTTCATTTCAGCCGTGGCTGTTGAGTTGGCGTTAGCCATAATTGTTTTGATGAGGCTTAAAGCCTTTTATTGTGATGAGGCCCAAAGCCATTGTTGATATAAATCAACCAATTCTTATAATAAGACAGTGCATCTTGCCAATAGCAAGCATTTCAAGCGGTACGTTCCGCGTTCGTTGTCACCACGTGTAGTGGAAAACACAATAGCACGAAGCTAAAACTGTACATGACTCCTCGGATATCACATAACAGTAAATTGTTGTAATCGTTGGCACCACGCGTAGTGGCACATATGTTGTAGGTTTGCATATGACTCCGTAGAGAACACATAATAGCAGGTTTTGTATTCGTTGATACCACACGTAGCGGCATAAATTGTAGGTTTGCACATGACTCCTCAGAGATCACATAACAGCAGGTTTTATGATTCGTACCACACGTGGTGGCAAATATTATATTTTATAATTCATTACTCCGTAGAGCGGTAACGTTATATTTTTATATTTCAATTATTTGCATTTATAATGCTAGCACTATTGTGCTAAATAGTTATATTTATAACAAAATGTGTCGACGCACGCTTGCACTGCATCCTCTTGGTTATTAGCACCATCGGCATACAAGAATTAGTTATTTATTTGTTACACGTAGCAAGCTACGTAAGATAGAGATATAGCACAGGCAACACTTTCTAAAGCTAGTCCGCAATCTTGTTAGTAAAGACCCGACCAGCGGCCCTATGACATGCTATAATGTCGTAAACATTCGTGGTATCACTGACACTAAGCTATGGGGAAGCCCTCAGAAGGACTATCACACGTCACATGTAGGTGTTACCCCGCACGCTCCATGCAAAACTATGAACAAAGTCCACAGTTCGGTTCCATCACTGCTATGACATCGCTTCGGCTAGTAAACTAGACTCCACAACATCTAGCAACATTCGGTCGTGATTTCGGCACTACTGAAAGACAACAGACATCGTTTCCAACGCCAAATCATCAATCAGTAACATTTAAGAAACCACATTGTACCAGCACTACTTCTGGAGTCCTAGGCGTCCAAAGATCAAACAAGGCTTCACAGTAGAGATCGAAGATCAATACCGGCCTAAAATTCAATCCGTATCACCCAAAACTCACCAAAGTAACTCTAGCTGCTCTGTATCAAGACGGAAGACCATCATGATATTCACAGCCTGGAGCAGACCGAGGCGAGGCTCGCTACAACGACCGAAATCATTGCAGGCCTGAAACCATCAATCCGACACCAGTACTCACCAGAGTCTAATTCGGTACAGTGCCCAGCACCACTCAGCGAAGTCACCCTCACCAAGTTATATTCAGGCACTATAAAACGTTCGAGAATAATAATAACCTTGTAACATGTAATAAAATATTACATAATTTTTTGTGAGATAAAAGACCGAAGTCTCTCACAACACCGTTTAGGCAAGCCGAAGCTTTAAATATATGCTAGGGATCATGGCGCTACCCTGTAACTGGTACGGGAAACGTTAGCCTTCGCCTTTCAGCCGCTCGGCCGCAGCGCTCCCGGCAACGTCCGCCAGACATCCACGCACATCTATTTCCCGCGACTGTCGTGACGTTCGGTCGCAATGGAAAATTTTAGTATGGAAAAATGAAAATGTATGGGGAAAATTTTGAAAAAAAATATTTTCATGAAAAATTTACAGATATGTAACGGGTATCGAAAACCCATTCTGAAAACCCATATAGCATGACAAACAAATATTTTATATATATATACATTCCTTAACATACTACCGCTTCAGTACATAACTCTGCCAAAATGTATGTAAGGTTGGAACCGTCACAAATGGACTATAACGATACAACTGCCTATGAACGTTTACTGCTAGCTTCAGCATTTACGACTAAGCCGAGTCATCTCACCAATAAAACTTTCATCACTATTGCTTCTTTCAATGTGTGGTTTGAATTACATAATTTTGGACCCCTATCGGTTTACAAAAGTAATAATAAAATTATTTTGCTATAATCCGCGATACTAGTATCGCGGATTATAGCAAAATAATTTTATTATTACTTTTGTATTATGGATCTCCGCAAAGTAACGCCTAATTCTATAAATTACCCTATCGGTTTATTAAGCAACTTGCCCTTATACTACTTTTGCATTAGTAAAGTAAAGTAACGGCTTGTTACTATGCCCACTGCTGGGCTAAGGCCTCCTCTCTACGTTTTTGGAGAGAAGGATTGGAGCTAAGACCCCACCACGCTGCTCCAACGCGGATTGGTAGGTTACACGTATCCCTAGAATTCTCTAGAAATATGCAGGTTTCCTCACGATTTTTTCCTTCACCGAAAATAAATTTAGTTTAATTATAATTCAAATTAGACACATAAGTGTTTTAAAGGAAAAACTCATTGGTGCCTGCTAGGGGTTTGAACCCATGTCGTCTTTAGGGAGTCGCACGGTCTCACCGCAAAGCTATCACAACTTGCATTAAGGCTATCACAACTTTTGCATTAGGAATATTTAATTATTCAAATTGCTTAAATTACGGCGATATTAACTTCATGTCGGTAGATAATGGTATAGGTGTTGAAATGTGGAATTATAGCAATAATTCGACGATATCACATCTTCCTTTGAATTTAGGAGATTGAAATTCTGACAATAAAATGAAATTGTAATACCGCAATTTTTATATACAGGTAAATTGATTTGCGATTCATAAAATATAGTTTATTCCATCAAAAATGTTTTCAGCAAACTCTGTAAATAAAAACACGATAAAGGAAATACAGGTTTAAGGGTCAACCTACACTTTTAGGACGTAGTAATTTTTACCTCAATCCAACAGACCCTAATTGTAAGAAACCGTCTAACTAGACGGTGTATTACGAGTAAGAAATTAAGTAGATATTCTTATATATATAATTTGATTTATTATTATTGATAGAAATATGTAATTTCAAACATCATAACATTTTCAATTACGGCTGCATTTAAATTAGTATATAGACTTAGATTAAGCTTATATATGCCTAAATTAGGTCTTGATATACCTATAGTTATGTATACATTTATTTGTATATGCTTTAAATCTACATTATTTTCCTTAACTCTCTAACCTATTGATTGCAAATATCGATTAATTATTTATTATTCAAGCCCATCAGATTTTTATAAAACAGATGCTTACCCAAACCTTTCCAAATATTTTTGACAATATTTGGAAAGTTCAAGCACTCTACCGGTAATCACAGTTACAAATAAATTATAACCATATTATTCATTCGCTAATGTTTAAAATACCCGGAAGCACTTGCAGTTTGTTAAAGTTGAATCTAATATATAAAAATGAATGTTCGTCTCTATGTCCCTTATAGACTGTAAAACGGCTCAACTTATTTTAATGAAATTTGTATGTATATGACAACAACAGCAGACAATATTTACTCAGCGGATGATCCAGTAAAGTTGGTGCTGATAGCATTTTTCATGTTTTTAACTGTCAAGTTCTTTTTCAAGAAAAATTAAAACACAGCAAAGCGTGGCTGAACAGCTAGTTATAATTTGTTCACTAATATTGAACCGTATCAATTTTCGTGTACGGCGAATAATAACGGTGTATTAACATGTATTTAGAACTTGTACTTTTACTAAAAGTGTCTTTTTAGTTAACAAACACAAAACAAAAAGTACAAATATGAAAATCGGTAAGCGTAAAATTGCATAACAACTATTTTTTTCTTTACATTTTATTTGATACATAAAAAACAATTTTCTCAAAAGTGAGCTCATTTATTCTTGTCAAATGATAATGTTTTTTTTTTATATTATGGACTAATTAATAAATGTTGTAATAATTGTTTACGAATGCGGAATAGATGTGGAAACGCCTTTCCACAATTCTCTTTATAAAGCGCTTTCTTACAATACATTATATCGCGCGTTGCGCTGACGTTCTGGAACTAATCGCGTGGAACTAACAAACGATACAAAGGTGTGTGCTTTCTATTTAAATGTATTTTTCATATACTAGCAGACACCTGAAACTTTATCTGTATATAGACTTTGGCTGTAATCATTCTCCTGCCCTTATCCCTCTCTAAATGAGGTCGGCACATTTTATAAACATTTTATTACATGATTTGGCTAGGTATTTTACGACCGGCTTACAGTGACGTCAACTTACATTAATAGCTTCTACAATACCACGGTAAGAAATGAAAGTTATCTTTTCAACTCAGTAGGATACCACACGGCAGGTCAACTTACCTTAGTCGCCTTTAACGATACCTCGCTTATTTATTATTATTGAAATTTAAAGTAATTATAGTCATAAAACATTCGCACAAATTAAAAAGTACTTTTCGTAAGGATAATATGTGTTCTTCACTACTCAAATCACATTTTACTTCAGAAAAGAGTTTTATTATTAATTACCGCTTGTATCTGCTTTCCCATTCGTAAGCATTTGAAAATACAATTCAGTAAAGTAAAAGTAAAGTAACGGCCTGTTACGATGCCCACTGCTGGGCTAAGGCCTCTTCTCTCCGTTTTTGGAGAGAAGGATTGGAGCTAAGACCTACCACGCTGCTCCGATGCGGATTGGTAGGTTACAGATATCCCTAGAATTCTCTAGAGATATGCAGGTTTCCTCACGATGTTTTCCTTCACCGAAAAGCGTGTGATAAATTGCAATTATCAATTAGATACATAAGTTTTAATAGAAAAACTCATTGGTGCCTGCCCGGGGTTTGAACCTATGTCTCTAGAGAGTCGCACGGTCTCACCGCTAGGCTATCACAGCTTATGTAAATACAATCTATTGTATAAAAACACTTTAGTATGGAAAAACAAACAATAAGAATTGTAGGTACATCTATACGCAATTCATAATGTTTGACGAAAGCTATATTTATTAAAATAAATCTTCTGTAAAACTTTGATAATTTATTATGATATTAATCGAGCTTGTAAAATTTATTGCGAACAAAGTTAAGACGATAAAATAAAAAGTTATAATTTGCTATCATCTTTCGTAGGTCTAAATTTTTATATAATGCATTCATATCTGTTACCGCTAATCAGCTCAAACTTTTTATAATAAATAAATAAATATTAAATTGAAATGAATCACATAAATTGCCGTTTTTATTCACATAGTTGTAAAACTGGTGACGACTTTGATACAACGTAAAATAAAACATCCCGGACAATTTAAGTCGACTAACGCCGCCATAAATTCTGACGGTAAAATACAGGGATAGTTTTGCGTTCTAAAAACCCGCTACATAGCTATAAAAGCAAACAAACTGTTCTTTAAAACATTAATAGATCACATATCTCCAACAATATGCTTATTTAAATGTGTGAAACGTTGGTCTTAATTAAATTCATTGAGTTATTATACTAGAGTAGGGTAACTTTTTACACACACATATAATGAGAGTCACAATAAATAATGAGAGGAAAGATGAAGCTTGTATACTTCGTCCATAGTGCAATACTGGCACAACTCAAAAAACACGTGTTTTGGACTAGGAATAGGCGTAAATGTTAAAATACATATCAGCAGAACTCAAACTTCAATATAAGGTCGTTCGTTTGAGCAAAATAAAGCATTTTTATGCAAAAGTAATAATAACAATTATTTTGTTATAGTCCGCGATACAGTATATAGAAAATATATATAGTGCTTAATGTATAGTGGACTATCCGTTTTTTCATACCGTTACATGCAGGATTCGTAAAAACACTACACACGTTCACTATCACAAACTTAGCAATCGTTTCGCCCCGCAACCGAAGCATCATCAGGAGATAGACTCCACGACAAAATCGCCATTTTTATGCATTTTCCTAAGCAATGTAAAATTTAAACCGATATACCTCAAAATAGGATTTTTTGAGTTATGCCACTATTGCAGCTCATGAGCTATTTGTAGGTGCCTTAATAAAATCCTTTCAATGCCTGCGTATCGACGTATGTTCGTATAAAATAAAAATCATGAAAAATTACATAAACAACTGATATAAATGAACTGCGAGACTGGAATATTAAAGAATAACATGGTTAGTGTTTTAGGGAGGTATGTTTGTCGGACTTTAAAACGGGAGTGAAGGCGATAAATTCTAGTTCGTGACAGATATAGATTGACAGTGTAATTACACGATTCATCAGCCATTTTAATTGATACAAAAAAAATTGCGGTTAACTGAAAATTTTCGTACATATTACACTATGTGGTAGGTTGATGGGTGTTGATATCAATGAGTTTTTTTTTAACTCATTTACCCTGCAATCTGCCTCATCTAGGCATTTAGCTGGTGGTCAAGTGGTTTAGTATTGACGTGTATGGCATACGCCCAGTGGCCTATCCATTTTTAGAAATTAAAATCAGAGATTATGATGCTTATGATGGGAGGAGATCCTGTGGAGCCTTCCTTTTAAGTCGTTTGAAAGTGCAGGCCCTCTTTATCAAATTACACGCAAGTACGTTTGGATGGTTTTCAATACGACAGGAGTACAGCTTTAGCCTTTTTGTGATTTCCTCTTTTATTGTAGGCATGTTGAGGTCTCGATGCAACTGTGAGTTTGAGATGAACCAAGGAGCGCCCGCAATCATGTGGAGCATTTTGGATTGAAAGCGTTGCATAATTTCCAAATTTGAGTGGGCTGCAGTTCCCCAGAGTTCCGCTCCATAAGTCCAAATTGGTTTGATTATGGTTTTGTAGAGAAGAAGCTTGTTATCCAGTGAGAGGTTTGATTTGGCCAGGAGCCAGTAGAACTTGCGAAGCTGTTGACTGAGAGCTTTCCGTTTTGTGAATATATGCTTCCTCCATGTAAGTCTTCTATCTAAGTAAATACCCAGAAAATTTTTCTATTAACTATTTCTAGTAACCTACCAATCCGCATCGAAGCAGCGCGGTGTACCGTAGCTCTAATCTTTCTCTCAAAAAATGGAGAGAAGAAGCCTATGTAACTATACCATTTCTGGAATTGGGATAGTAACAGGTAGTTACTTCACATTACTTTTTATATGGAATTTTAATTCCAGCATCTACTCAAGAAAAAAGGCGATCTGTCTATCGGCGTTCAAGAAATGAGAATCATTGAAATTCGATGCGGAAACAGAATTCAAAAATTATTTCATCACACGGGGCTTTTTATGGAATACAATATAATATTTGAATTTCAATTTACTTTTTGTTATTGTTAATATTGGTAGTATTGATTTTTCTTTTTCATTCTTAAATTAAAAAAAGTAGTGTCAGATTTGTACTATAAAGGTAAATCAACTCTTTGATTAAAACACAGCAAACTAATCATAAACAACACGCGTGCCTCAGATATCTGCAATCAAAAATTCTAGTCTCGCAAAAAATCTGAAACGACCCTCCGTTTCGTTTGCGAATGAACACTAGCTGTTGAAACTTTAAAACAACGATCAAATAATATTTTATTCGTTAAAAAAGTAGTTTTAATAAAAAATTCATTTTTGAACACCGGTTTTTCAAAAGTAAAGTATTGACAAACGTAATAATGAAATTTTGCTATGGTTCGCGATTAAGTAAATAGAAAATATATACAATGCTAATTATAAAGTCGACTTACAGTTGTCATATCCGATAAATGCCGGATTCGTAAAAACACATGCACAAACCTCTACCACCACTACCACAATACATAAGTTCACTATCACAAACAACAATCAATTCGCCCCGCAACCGAAGCATCCTTAGGCGATAGACAAAATCGCAATGCTTTGATACTTTTGTACTATGTTCAAAGTAACGCTTAATTCTATAAATTATTTAAAATTTGACGTCATAAAAGTCAGGTTTTAAATATCTTTTTTCAACAAATATACAATCAATGTTGGACAATTTTCCTGCTTAATTTCGTCGCTATCATGCAACCATTTGAAGCCATGTATCTTCCTTATTGAGGTTCTACAAACACTGTGTATTCCAGTCGCTAATTTAACTACTTGGTACCCAAACATAAAACATATAAACTATTTGTTTTACAAACTTTAACTTCTTGATTTGTTGAACTATTTAGATAGCTTATTTTAACGGTTCTCCTAATTTCCGACTGACTAGCAACTAAATAACGTATACCAACTCAAATTTCATAGTGCTTACTCATCACGCCGTCGTCAACGTGATAGGAAACCAAATAGATCAACGTTAAAACATGGACGTCGATTACGCTGCGGAAGAGCTTTTGTCACTTATTGATATTTCTTCCTTGATTTCGGAAATAATCGATTAACGTAGTTCTATCTAGTCTTTGATCTACTTAAAACTGCATACAATATTTTGCTGTCTTTATAAATTGCATTAATGACTGTGAAATGGGACTAAAGATTTTAATAATCAATATCACATCTAGAAAAAGGTTTAATGCACATATATATGCACAAAGCCGCTTTTGAAGAAATTAGATACAATAAAAATTAATCTACCGGACCGACATACAGAGTAACAAGTCAAGTTAAAAACGCTTTTAAAAACTTTTTAACAAAATCTATGTCCTTACCGTTAACTGTTGAGGAGTTCCCTCGTATGGAGTCAATCCTCGCAGCAGCATCAGATCATGCTTGTTTTAAACATGCAATGTCATTGAGAATGGGAATGAGTATTTAGAATTTCAGCTCAATCGGATACCGCGAAATGGGTTAAATTTAACTTGCAAGGTTCCACCTCATATAGCTATAGCTTCACTAGCTTTTACCCGCCACCTTCATATACTCACTAGCTTTTACCCGCGTCTTCGTTCGCGTAGAGTGTAATCCAGGAATAAACAGTAGCTTCTGTCGCACTCAACCCCTTGTGTATCCTTGTGTAATATGTCCATCACAAAAATCAGATCGATCCGGGGGGTATTTATTTTAGTGAATAGCGCGTATTTTTTACATTTATTATAGATTGTAATAGCTAAGTTAGCTGAAATGAAACCTCTTTTAAAAAACAGATTTTACTTCGCCTTAAAGGACTCGATTCAAGGCCGTTGCTATGTTAATAAACTTTGACACATTGTAAATAAAAATAACTTATTATGTTTATTATAAATAGCGTTTTTTAATGTCATCCATTCCTGCTTAATTAACAGGATATCTATAGCCTATGTTTTACCCCGGTGTATAAGGAATAATTGTGCCAAATTTCGTCGATATTGGTGCAGCGGATTAGCCGTGAAAACGTAACAGACAGACAGACAAACTTTCGCATTTATAATATTAGTAAAGATACATCCACGGCAAGTTAATTAATTTTTTTAAAGATCGCTTTTGGTTGACGAAAAAACTCTTATAATTGTGCATATTTAAACACTTGTTTGATTGAACATTAATTAAGGTAAATTATTATCAAAAAAGTGTTTCGTGATGACTGATGAATTTACTTAAACCGTGTATTAAGCTTCTAAATAGATTTTCACTTACACTAAACGTTTTTGCAGTAGACTTCCAAAAACGGGCCACTTCGTTAGCAATCCAAAATAGGAGTTAGCAGTATGCGAGCACTTTATTGCGAATTATAGTTCGCAAAAGGAGCGCGGTCCGAGCTTTGTGTCAGAGCTTTTTCTACTTTTATTGCTCAGAATAGCAGTATCTGTATTCCGGGTTGTTTAATAAAGTGTTCTTTGTCTGTGCTTAATTTAATGGTGGCAGGAATTTGTAAGTGAATTTGTCCGAGGTCGTTTTACATGTGAAGTATAGCTTTGTGTGACTCTTTTTGTTGCCATATAGAGCAGTGTTATGTGGCTCCTTTAGTATTTGACGCTAAATATTTTGTTAAGTAACGAATATGATTGCGAAGCTGTTTTTGTTTGTCCTTGTATCATGAGTATACTTTTTATTTTGATTCCGAAAAAAACGTAGCGCTGGTAAAAACGATGGTACTAGCAGTACCATCTCATTGTCATGTTCTTATCTCACTCTGAGTGGGATCGGCACATGTTTTCTCTTCCGTTCTCTACTATCATTCAACTCCGGGACTATTCCTTTTATATGCATGTCATACTTTACACAATCCAACCATCTCTTTTTAGGCCTCTTTCTAGCCACATATCCATTCTCGTAACATATAGCAGCCAGTATCATTAAAAATAAATATATTATTAGAAAGGCGACTAAGGTAAGTCGACCCGCCGTGTGGTAATCGGTTCTGTAGAATAGACCACCCCCCTTCTTACCGAAGGGTCGTCAAATACGACAAAGTTAAATTAACATCAGGCAGGCGGCCGGTCGTAAAATACGGAGCCAAATCATGTGACAACATGTTTGTAACACATTTGTAACATCGGGCCGACCCCACTTAGAGTGAGATAAGGGCAGGAGGATAATGAGTCATTACAAATTATATTACACACTCATTACAATTAGCTCATTTATGTAGGAAACGATGTGGCTAGTATATCTCTAATAGAAGAATCAGGCAAGAAACATCTTATTCATATTGTAAATATAAATTGGATAAAAGTTTCTCAAGAAATTAATAATAATAACATTATACTGAATTTCATTTTTTTAATATTCAATGGACGCAAGAAAATTCCAGTACACATGAGTGTAAAGTTAAGAAAGTATTTAAAAAATGATAACGAAGCTTAAGCCTACAAAAAAAAGCCTACAAGCTTACAAACTATTGTTTGTAAAATGATGCGCTTCGAAAGACGTAAAGTGCAACGCATCCCCCTCTAACTTTACAACTATGGGGGGATAATTTAGTAAAATATTCAAGTACTCAAACTAAGACGTAAAAGTAGCGGCCTGTTACAATCCCACTGCTGGGAATAGACTTCCTCTCAGCGTTTTTTGGAGAGAAGGATGGGAGCTAAGACATACCACGTTGCTCCAATGCGGATTGGTAGGTTACACATATCTCCAGAATTCTCTATAAATAAGCAGGATGCCTCACGATGTTTTCTTTCACCGAAAAGCGTGTGATTAATCGCAATTATCAATTAGACACATGAGTTTTAATAGAAAAACTCAGTGGTGCCTGCCCGGGTTTGAACTCGCGTTCCCCTCGAAAGAGTCGCACGGTCTAATCGTTGGGCTATCATAGCATGAACTAAGAAGTACTTTAAAGAAAATAGGTTCGAATAACTTACGTTATGTAGTTTCTTTTAGATATTTTCTTTCCACCAAATTTTGATGAAAATAAGCGCTATAAAAGCGCCAAAATAAAAGTATCGTACGCCACCCCAGTTTTTAAATATCTTAAATATCAAAAATATACCATATATAATTTATAAAATTAGGCATCACTTTGCGATTTAGTGGTGGATTCTAACTCCTGATGCCATCATCCATCATCATTTGGTTGCGGGGCGAAACGTTTGTTGAGCTTGTGGTAGTGAACGTGTGTTGTGCTTGTGTATTGTGGTGGTGGTAGTGGAGGTTTGTGCATGTGTTTTTACGAATCATGCATGTATCTAGTATGAAAACGGATAGTCCACTTTAAAGGTAGCGTTTATATATTTTTTCTATCAACTTTATTGCAAAATATTTTTATTATTACTTTTACACGTAATTACGTTAGGTTGTCAGAAGTGACACACAAACCAACATTTTTTCGCATTTATAAATAAGAAGCATTAACAAATGCAAAGATAGAATAATTTTGCTAATCAATTAAGGAGATAAGGAAGACATACTATAATAAAACACATTATAATGAAACTTTACTAATAACAAATGTCTGTTTATTTATTAACTTAATAATAACTTAATCCGCACATAAATCCTACATCGCAAAAACCTTGAAGATATATATAGTATGGATCCAAACGTGACGACGGTCATAAAGCCGTCTTAAACTTATAGCAAGTTATTTTTTATAAGGGTCACATCTTTAAAACATAGTTTATCTTCTAGGACTGGGGATATGAACGTCGTTGGTTAGTTAAAAGGGTTGTCTGAGTGTTTTTAGCTTAGATTAGAGATTTTTGATGATGTTTGCCCTCAATTTATAGGCCTGTTAAAAATCTCTATAAAATACATCATCCCCCTTCTACCCTTATTTCACTCTAAATGGGGTTGGCACGACATGTTACAAAAATATTGTCAAATGATTTGGCTACGTATTTTACGACCCGCCGCCTGCCTGACGTCAACTTACCTTAGTCGTATTTTATGACCCCTCAGTAAAAAAGAGGATGGTCTATTCTAGTCAGCCGGATACCACACGGTGTGTCAACTTACCTTAGTCCGATTTTACGACACCTCGGTAAGAAATTGAGGGTGGTCTATTCTATTCAGCCGGATACCACACGGCATAAAAATCTCTATAAAATTTATTCCTTTATAAACGTATTTGGAAGGTGTTTGATAAGGATTTATATGTATCCGCCTATATACAACCAGTCTTCCAGTTACCGTACTGTACGTATCCATTTTTTTTCAAATTAGAAATCATTGGTAAGCGATCTTTGAAAGATAAATAGTTCCCTAAATATTTATTACGAAAGCGCATGATAATACAATTATCTTGCTATCATCCGCGATAAAGTTATCTTAAAATATTTCTAATATTACTTTTATATTATGGATCTCCGCAAAAGAACGCCTATTTCTTTATAATATACTAGCTGTGCCAGCGGCTTCGCCCGCTTGGAAATCAGCGTGTCACAATTTTTTTTCCAGAATTCAAATTTTACACATAAAAATAGTTATTGTGAGTTAACCATAAGAGATAGAGACAGTTATTGCGGACTTTTTTGTACTATTTTTGTAGATCTACAATTCTCTACGATATTACTTTAGCGTATCTTTGCTGGTTTACGCAGCGCACGCGACTAAAGCTCCCAGCAAGCAAGTTTTTTAACAACTGCGCTAAATCTTCAACACAATATACATAATACCGATATGTACTATTTACCTAAACCATCCGGAAGTATTGCACTATCTTTTGGTGAAAACCGGCCAAAAATCCGTTCAGTAGATTTTGAGAAAATCGATTACATACAGACAGCTTTTTGGGACTTTGTTTTATAATAAGTATAGATATATTGATTAATGCTTATCAAGACAATAACTGACTGCTGCGCTTCAAATGGAGTCTTCCAGGATTTGGTTTTAGGTGTTTTGAAGTCAAAATTTTCAAATGAAAATAATAATATAAATGTCTGGCTAATCTCGACTATCTTTTTTCTATGTAGTTGTACACGTGGCGACTACCTCAAAGTCTTCTATGAAGGGGGGATCCATGGACCTGGGCCCCCTGGAATCAATGAGTACTCGTCTTGGTCCAGAATTCTATGCGGAAACAGGGCCGATGCGCCTCCGGCGTTATATTCCCATGGACCGTTGATGGTTTTGGAGTTAAAAAGCAGTGAAAAGGCGTCGAACGCAACTGGTTTTATCGGGACATACAGGTTTATAGATAGACGTAAGTATAATTTGTAGTAACCTTTTTTCAAATTAAAAATTCAAAATATTCTTTATTTAAGTAAACTTGTCGGTAAGTGTATTTGAATCGTCAACTTTACTGCTGATTCGGAAAGCTGTTCCTACCGAGAAGAGCAAGCAAGAAACTCGGCGGTTGCTCTTTTCAAATATAATTCTTATAATTAGTGATATTTAGTAGTAGCTATCTTTTAGAGGAGTAGCAACATCCACGCACATGATAAGAATTATCATCTATATTATTCTCAATAGTATAAGTAAGTTTTCTGTATCAGCCTCCTTTTAAAAGTGTTTTTAAACTGCCGTAATGGCAAAGATGAAATTGATTGCGGATTTTTATTAAAGAATCTTTTACCCAAACCCACAAACGACTTACGTACTTTTGCAAGGCGCAAGGCAAGAACCGCAAGATTATTATAAATAATATGCTATATATGAAACATTTTTTAGGGTGTTTGTAGTGCCTTATTATTCGAGATCCCGGGCTTTGTTCCTAGTGTGAGATATTATATGTTTTTTTCTTCTAATTATGTCTTGTCACCTACGTCGGTTACCACGTTATTGGTAAAGACAAATAACTGTAAATAAAGTTATGAAAATACTGTTTTGCTATAATCCGCGATAACTCTACATCGAGCATTACATATATTTTCTCTTATCGCGGATGATAGAAATAATCGCAAGAGTCACACCGTCTCACCGCTGCTCTATTACATCTACCATACTGGCCCTTGGCGCAGTTGGCAGTGGCCCTGTCTTCGGCTCCGCGGGCAGCGGGTTCGATTCCCGCCGAGAACTAACATTTTACTATTTAGAATTTGTTGGTTCTTCGAGTCTGGGTATATATATGTATTTAAGTATGTATTTAAAACTATATATGTATATATTTACCAGTTGTCTCTCACCCAAAACACAAGTATTAAGGTACTTACTCTGGGGCTTGACGACCGTGTGTGTAAATGTCCCATATATATATATATTTTATTTTTTTTTTAAATTATATATCACAGCTAAAAAATATCCAAATGAATGTGTTGAATAAATTTAGAACTCCAAATTGTAAAAGTTCTTGAATCCTATATACATGTTATGAAGAAACATTTGATGGTATTTACACTACTGAAAATCATAACATATGTTTAGAAAGGATAATCATTTTGCTCGACCGCAAATTCAATTTATAAACGAGATTTATCACAAAATACATTCACGTCGTTAAAAAATAGAACTTTAGTGTAAAAATTACTATGTTTTTTATCCAAAACAATTTGGTATTTGTTTGATCAATTTCTAGTTACTCTGTGCAATATGAAACGGTATCGCTATCAATCTTTTTGACACTAATCCGTGGCAGTGGATAAAACACGTTTCAATCTGTGTCATCGATGATAGGGATACAGTGACATATCTTTGTTCTTTTTTAAATGAATTAAAATATAAAATATTCTTTATTCAAGCACACCGTTTTAAATATTTTTGAACAAAAGCCATTATCAAACGTATCACTAATTTCGAAGTTAGCTCTGAAGAGTGGCCCAGTTGAAACACGGCTAATACTTTTTTAAAACAATGCATGATATATAATTTATATGACTACACGTTAATCATTGCATTGTGTCGCATAGCTGACTACAATTAAAATGTGTTACTATTAGATTATCAATCAATCTTCAATTTTTATAGTAAGACTAGCTGTGCCAGCGGCTTCGCCCGCGTGGAAATCACCGTGGCACAATTTTTTTCTAGAATTCAAATTTTAAACATAAAAGTATTTATTCTGAGAAGTATTTATTAACCATAAGAGATAAGAGACATGTTGTTGCAGACTTTTTTGTAGTAGTTTTATAGATCTACAATTCTCTAGTACATTATTTTAGCATAATATCTCTGCTGGTTTACGCAGCGCACGCGACTAAAGCTCCCAGAGCTAGCTTTTTAACAACTGCGCGATCTCTTTAACACAATTTAGATAATACCGATGTGTTCTATATACCTAAACCATCCGGAAGTATTGCACTATCTTTCGGTGAAAACCGTACAAAAATCTGTTTAGTAGATTTGGAGAAAATCGATTACATACAGACAGACAGCTTTTTGGGACTTTGGTTTATAATGATAATAATAATAATTATATATTTATGTGGTAGTAGTCTTAAAATATTTTCTAAAGTTGTGTAAAGGCAAGTTTATATATTCTGCAGACTTTTTATTGATATGCTTTTGTGTTGTATGTCTTCACTTGTATTGTATTAATATAGATTAATGTTGTATAAATATAGCACAGCCTAAAACACGCACTAACAAGCAACATAATGATATACACGTGCACTCTCACCAAAAGCCCTAATTTTACTGACGTGGCACACTGAGAGACAGTGTAATGTTTTCTTTGTACATTAGTATTAGTGTGAGTATTTTCATGTATATATAGTACCCGGCAATAAATAATACACATCGTGACTAAGAGAAAGAAAATCGGCTAGTTCTGCTTCATAGAGCATTGTCTCTGTCGCACAGAATGACTAACCCGTGTGTAACGTCGCATACTACCTGAGTGACAGTGACAGCGCTCTACAAAACCGAACTGGTCGGTTGTTTTGTTCTAAACATCGATGTGCATTATTTAATGCCAATTACTATATTACATGTATATGTCTTGTATGTAAATATACAAGGTAAGATACACATCTCAACCCGTATACACTACAGTTATATAATTGTTATAGAAATATATACTGTGACCTACAAATGATTTCCAGACTTTCTTGAGACGTATTATGTCTATTACAAGCCTATCTGTCATGTCCATAGTTAAAAAATAATCTCTTATTCACATAATTAAAGCTGCAGTCTTGTTGACGAAGTTGACTTTGTGATCCCAGCATTGTTATTATTAATTGTTGTTACTATTAATACAATAATAATATTAATTTAT
This sequence comes from Morpho deidamia, assembly GCA_947086505.1. NCBI lineage: Eukaryota > Metazoa > Arthropoda > Insecta > Lepidoptera > Nymphalidae > Morpho > Morpho deidamia. The sequence continues at coordinate 12,841,441 of CAMTZC010000010.1, forward strand.
CGCTGGGCTGCGTTAGTGGCACAACTCAAAAAACACGTATTTTGGACTTTCTTAGTCCAGGTGTAAATGTTACAATACACATTCTTGTCAGCAGAACTCATAATCTAGTATGAGTCTGTTCGTTTAAGCGAACTAATGTTACACTTAACTCTTACAGTTCACTATTGTAGACACATTGACCGCTGACACTAGACTGACTAGAATAGGCCCAACTGGCTTATTTATAAACTTTGTTGTTTGCATTTCCGTTTTTCGTTTTATGAAACAAATGACATTTGACTACTTCCGTGTCCCACAAATTATTAAATTATTCCTATCAATTATGTTTCTTATTACATGATCACATAATGGTAAATGTATTTGAGAGTATTTATAAGCATATTTAGCACAATATATAACACTTAATAATTTTTTAATGCATTTTCCTCAGCAATTTTTTTCAGTTGTACCGCTATTGTAACGCTTGGACGATATAATACTGTTAATTTTAATGTCATATAAATTTAGGTAATTTCGAAACGGATGGCGTAAAGGTGGCAGATACACAATGCGACTACGTGTTCTCTTCACAATCTGACAGACCACTCCACGGGCGGCTCTATAGCCCCAAATATCCTTCGAGCTACCCCATCAATGTACGGTGCAACTATCATTTTAATGCGAGGTATTGTTTTTTACTTCTTAATTTCAATTTTGACAACACCCTAAAATAAAATAGTCTAAGTAAAACACTTTTTTTTGTACTTGACTGTAGTTTTTTTATGAACAAACAAAATCCATGGCAGGACCTTATTACTGGAGGTGCCAGATGTGAGTCCCCATATCAGATAAAATTAATATTTTCCCATCATAAACCTACTGTTTTTACACGTTAAGAGACTAAGGGAGTTTTTTGAGATCTGTAAACTAAGGTTATGATCTGAAAATGCATATTAGACATGCATGCAGATTAGAGCAATATATTAAATGCTGATCTATATGGGTCATATATAGCCCCAGCAATATGTATATGGAGCGAACTATATAACTTTCCGGGCAATAAATTAAATTCTAATTCTAAAGAAAGGAAAGTTAAGGCATTGGTTAACTTAAGCTCCCCTGAAAGTTGAGTTTCATCTGCCGTAACCCGGTTATTATAAAGGCGAATGCCGCCCACGTTCGTTTAAAACTTTGTCGATCTATACTTTTTTGCCGTACGGATCCTGGAATAAATTGTAATTATATTTTGAATGATACATAAATATAATTTACACTTTTTATTTCTTATATTAGTTTATTTACGTTTGTAGGACGTCTTCAAGAGTAAGTTTGTTACTTTATTTTTGGCTGTTATAAGATACTAAATATTATTTCGTTTATAAAGACAAAAAGCTTGCATTAGATTTTGGCTTGGGTCAAGCGTATTTCAATTTGCATTTGCCAAATTTCACTGTCATGTTAACATAACTCGGAGTCTATCTCACTAATATACCCGCACTGAGATTCTAATAGACGCTTGTCGCGATATTGCGAAATTTACTACTGTGATCCCGTTCGTAGAGCAGTGTAGGCACAACAAGCAATAGTTTTAAAGGTTTTCTCTCAGCAGTGCGATCACCCACCCGTTTTCTAATTGCGATGATTATTCACTATACTTTTGATGAGTAACAATAATCCTAAGAGAGAATCTGACATACTCGTGAGTACCGGAGAGTCTACCAGTAATCCTGTGAGAAAGGCGGAAGTTAAAATAGGCGAATGCATAAGCGATATTAAATTTGCACAAAAGAGGCGAGGGTACAGAAGTAGCCCTACTGTCATTTAAGAAAATCGTTCTGTTTGGTTCAAGGCTTACAGCGACGTGTTGATGATATGACAAACTATTCATTACCACTTTGTGTGTGGTGGAGAGTTGAGATCAGATAAGAAAACTAGAATCTCATCTTTCCTGGTAGATAAATGGTGTTTTTAATGTATGTCTGTGACTGGGTTTGATTTTAGCGCTAGAATCAATTTCGCACTTAGAATAATTGTGAGAGGTCAATGAAAGGAGCAGAGGTGGAAGCCACTGCTATAAAAGTAAAAAGTAAAGTAAAGAAAAAACAAAATTAACAGGCGTTAATATCCCACTGCTAGGAATAGGCCTCCTCTCTCCGCTTTTTGAAGAGAAGGATTGAAGCTAAGATCTACCACGCTGCTCCAATGCGGATTGGTAGGTTACACATATCCCTAGAATTCTCTAGGGATTAGCAGGTTTCCTCACGATGTTTTCCTTCACCGAAAAGCGTGTGATAAATTCAAATTATCAATTACATATAAATTTGAGTAGAAAAACTTATTGGTGCCTCACTCATTGGTGTACTCATGGGTTTGAACCCATGTTCGTCTCTAGAGAGTCGCACGGTCTCACCATTAGGCTATCAAGCCACTCCAATAATAGGAAATAATTATTTCGACAATGTTTTAGTTAATAATGTTTTAGTCGATTGGTCCGTTGGCACTGTGGGTAGTGACCCTGCCCTCAGCTCCGCGGGTCGTGGGTTCGATTCCCGCCGAGGTCCAACATTTTCTATAAACTAATTGTTGGTTCTTCGAGCCTGGGTGTGTATTTGTATTTAAGTATGTATTTAAACTTATATATGCAGTATAGATATACTGCAACTGGTAGATACCAGTTGTCCGTCACCCATAATACGTATTAAGTTACTTACTTTGGGGACGGACGACCGTGTGTGTAAATGTCCCATATATTTATTTTTTTATTTTATTTATCATCATCCTACTTAGAGTGGGATAAAGACATCAGATATGGATAAGTGTATGAAAACATTCTCTCCTATCATTCGTCAGCTTAGGAACTATTAATTTTATATGAATGTCATACTTTACACAATCCAACCATGTCTTATCTCACTCGTCACATATCCATCCACATAAATATGACGCAGAATGGCCACCATCAGAAATAGTAGTTGTCTTCATACTCTGTGGGCTGTGTTTGTGGGTGAATTCAAAAGAAGAGTTGACAGCATTTATAATTATTTGTCTCCAAAAGATTCACACAGTAACTTGAACAGAATTAATTAAAACAGTTGCAACAACGATTATTCGCCTTGATTTCACAATTGTGTGGCGATTTGTCGAAGACGCGGTGCACTGGCTCTTTTTATACCGATCCCTTGTTAAAAGATGGCCGCCCCGCTGCCACAGTAACGACACTTCACCTTAATGACACCCAACGTCACTCAATTTAACATTTTAAAACGTTAGAAATATTTCGGACGCCGTCAAATATTTATAATTCGTTCAGTCACATGATTTTCATCCCTCCTCATTATCATGTCCATATCATCTTAATTTCAGGATGTTTTACTTAATATTTACAAATAGATATCCCGAAGCACATATATAATTCACGTTCATATTTGCTTTCAAATATACCCCACAGCTAGAAATGGTTAAATTAGGCGACCTAAATATTTGTTAACTCGATTTGTAATCCAGTGAACCAGTAAAAGTGATGCTAGGTTGGAATATGTTTCTATTTACTTTAAAGCAAACATAAAATTATTCAAACTTCGGATGTCAGGGTCTTTCTTTATTCGTGCATAATTTATTCTAACAAAGGTTCTAGATAAATAAATAATAAATATACAGGACACTTACGCACACACGGTCGCCCGTCCCCAAAGTAAGTGGCCAAATACTTGTGTTATGGTTGAGAAACGACGGTAAAATAAACATACTTATATAATTTTACATGAATTCTTATATCCATATATACACCCAGACGCAAAGAACCAGCAAATTTATTTTAAAAAATTTTGGCAAACATTCTCGGTGGGAATCGAACCCGCTACCCACGGAGCTGAAGTCCACTACCACTTGCACCAATGGACAAGTTTGTAAAAAAAAACGTTTTTTATCTATAATAAGATGGTCATAAGTCCATCTAACGTTTTACAAAATTAAAAAGAATACATTGCAAATAAAAATAATAAAACTGCGGGGCGTTTGTAATAATTTATTTTTGTTATATATACTATTTCCATAAAGTTCTGATGGGATTTTCAACGTTTCACATTATAATATCTATAAATATATGGGACATTTACACACAAAGTAAGACCGACCCCAAAGTAAGTTACTAAATACTTGTGTTATGGGTGACGGACAACTGGTAGATATACTACAAATATAAGTTTAAATACATACTTAAATACAAATACACACCCAGGCTCGAAGAACCAACAATTTGTTTATATACTATTTGTCTATATACCTTCCATAGTTTTTTTGTAATGTAATTCAACAATTATAAATGGAACATACACTAATCTTTGCAAATATGCGGATTTCAGCTCATTTATGTAAACCAACCCAGTGAGGCACATAATAATTTTCACGTTCATAGCATTTGGTTGAAATTATACGCGCAGCTAAATTGGATGCATCAGGCGTACTTAATTATCATAAACTAGACTTGTTTTCAACCTACGAATAGAGATATTTATTTGTTTATTCATAATTAATTATAACATTAAAACTACTATATACTTAATAGAAAAGCTAACAAAGTTTCCAAAGTTATGGATGAAGGAAGTGAGTAATATAAAATAAATGTTAAAAATAAAAAAAAAACCTATAAATGTGCTATTTAGGATTATATTAAATAAACCACAAAACAAGCTTAAAGAATTAAATTAAATAGGTTATTTTTAATAACGAAATATTTTAAAATTGAAAATAACAGGTAATAGTAATCATCGATGGTAAATGTTATAAAACAAACTCTGTAGCAAGAACAATACAAGTTCTTTTATTACTTGAGTTAACGCAATAGTCTACAGTTGTTGAAATAAATACCGAAAGTATATTTTACTAACAATGTTAATAGTATTGACTGGCTCGTTGGCGCTGTGGGTAGTGAGTGACCTTGCCTTCAGCTCGGGTCGCGGGTTCGATTCCCGCCGAGGGCCAACATTTTCTATAAACAAATTGTTGGTTCTTCGAGCTTGGGTGTGTATTTGTATTTAAGTATGTATTTAAACTTATATATGTAGTATATCTACCAGTTATCCGTCACCCATAACACAAGTATTAAGTTACTTACTTTGGGGACGGACGACCGTGTGTGTAAATGTCCCATATATTTATTGATTTATTTATTTATTACTTGAATTTTCGTATTGTAAATGTCACAGAACTACCGAAATCTACAACACAGCGACCCGGTACCGGAATTCAATATTGATAGCTTTTGTAGAGAAGCAAGCTCAAAACGTTCCCAGGAAGTTGCTAAATTCAAGCTACACCAGATCTTAGCTTGTTCAAATCTCTTGATTATTCCACGAATGTTCAATGAATGACATAGATTGCGTAAAGAAAGAGAAAAATTCTAAAATAGGATAACTTATATGGAATCAACTCGCATTTCTTCACATGAATCCATATTAATTTTGTAAATTCAAAAGTATGTTGTGTATTTTTTTTAATTATTATAAGTTTCTTTAAATTATTCAAACGAGCAGTTCTTAAATGATTTATAAACGCAGGCGTTACTTTGCGGAATTCCATATTACAGTCACTATAACAGAACTACCCGGTTATAATCCGCACGGGTTAATCTAATGCATGCAAAGCTAATTTGTATGAAGCAGGCAAAATTTACGCACCTTACACGCAGGACAAGTCACCATACACACCCATATGCTCCACGACAAAAGCCTATCCTTCTGATGAAGCTTCGGTTTCGGAGCGAAACGATCGTCAAGATTTTGTTGGTGGTTGTGTGTGCTGCTTGTGTGCATTGTTGCTGTGGTGGCTTGTCCTGCATGTGTAAGATGCATTTTGCCTGCTTCATACACATTAGCTTTGCATGCATAACCCGTGCGGATTATAGCAGGGTAGTTCTGTTATAGTGCCTGTTATATGGAATTCAGCACTTAACCCGTGCGGATTATAGCAGTTCTGTTATAGTGCCGATCAGTTATTATCGATCCACTTGTGTATTATTTATTAACATTAATCACAATGGAGAGCAAATATCTATAGAAGAAACATGCCTGAGTTTTGACGTCCATTGTTTAACACACAATCTATATATTCACGTAGAGCCGAAATCACTACCTATTCATTGTGCTGGGAACAGAAGCTTGAGGTATTACACATAATTATTACGCTGTAACGCTGACGAGGTAACGACCGTCTGGAGGTTGATTACGTAACGCAGTGATTGTTTATTCTTAAGACAAGCTGGTACTAATCCTTATCAAATTTTTCACCGAAAAGCATTCACTTTGTAATGTATAAACTTCTATTAATAATTAAAGTATTGAACAAATACATTACACACTATTTCATCACCCACTTAATTAACATACTTTAACTATATTATTTTCAACATTTTGACATAAGTTACATCATTTTATTTCGTTGCAGGAAACACGAGAGGATTAAAATGGTGTTTGAAGAATCTTATTTACAGAAAGGAGATGAAAGGTACAATTTCAAAATTATAATCGTAGATATTATACTCAAAAATATTTCGAACCAGTCGAATTTTATAATGAAAAATTTAGATTACTAAATATATTGTGAGAGCTATGTAAAAAAATGGTTTTAATATCAATAAAAGCATTTAAGCTGAGTTTCAAACATTGTCCGACTCAAAACGACAGAAGAATTCAAAACAAACTTTACGACGCTATTTCATTATAAAACTTACACTTAGTTATTCTTATTAAGTAAATTAGTTGATAAAATTATTCTCAGTAGCAATTTTTCTATCAGTTTACAGGTTTTACAAATTTTGCAATATATAAATCACAAATATGCTTATTTATTTATTTCTTTCTTTATTGTACAATCATGAAAATAGAAAAATAAGAAAGAAACAAAAATATCACATGTACAATCGCGGACTTATCCCTAAAAAGGGATCTCTACCATCCAACCTTTGAGTAACAGAACGAAAATGACGAGAGGTGGAATATGGATAATGGAAAAAGGAAGGAAGAAAAAGAAAAATAACGAAACACTTTATACATACTATATACTTAATATATATTTATATACTTTATATTGAAAAATGATGCGAAATAGATAAAAGTGATTATTTGAATTAATTAAAATATAACGATATAATTAGTGGAGGCTTCATCTACTAATTTAATTTAATTTAATATAATGCTTGATAATGTTGTAACGGTATTTAAACTTTAAAAAACGCGTAATGTACTCGTTATAAGAATTTGATTGTGAAAGCATCGAATTCCGAGTTTTATTAGTACAGTTATCTAATCAATCCGAAACTAAACATAGTTAACTTTTCACAGTTGCTTAAATCGAGCCGATATAATCAAGGTATTTGATGGAAGAATCGCCACTGCTCCTGTCATTGCAATACTCTGCAATGAAATTGTAGGTGAGAAAAGTCGCTTTAAATTATAGAATTGCTTTTCTAATTTTACTTCGGCTTAATTTTACAGATTACGGCATTGTTATAAAATACCCAGTATTTATCCATTAAAAATTAATATTCTAGAATAAATTATTGAAATGATTGTGATTGTTATTGCGACTGTGCTACACAATCAGCTCTCTGAGATTAATTATCGTTTAATACATTCCAAGAATACATATAGACCATAATAACTCTTCAACATTTATATATACGAGTATTACCTTATATAAACTTCAAAGCAACCTTATATGTAGAATTGCCAGCGCATTTAAAATTAAGCACGTAAAAACAACCCGAAACATTTATAAACCCATGCTGCCTGTTTATGTTTTCAAAAATTACTACCCTAAATGGTTTATCACGACAACTGTAAACAAATAAATTTGGATTACGCAAAGCTTCGCATAAACATTAAAGTAATATTTTCTGCAGGACTTGAAAAGCTTACAAGCACTGAGTGTCGCTAACTTTAAATACTAAGGACAAAATTTTCTTTTGAATCGATTAACCATCATTAAATTCTGTCATAATCATTATATCAGTTTTCGTGGAAATTTATAGTTTAATGTTTGCAAGCAAATATTAACATAGGCTTCTACCCTTTCCTGGAATTTGGACAGGTTTACTGTTTGAACACCTCTATAACTCGTTGTGTTTATCATACTTAATTGGTTGTAAATACACCTCTGTATATCGTATTATAAACATTATTAAAAATATTACTATGAACTACTTAGTAGTAGTTCTTAGTAATACTTTGTGAGCATGATGTAATATTTGTGTGTATGTAAGTGATAACTAAGTGTGTTAGTGACAAATCATGTGACAACATGTTTGTAACATGTTGTGCCGACCCCACTAGAATAGAATGAGTGCAGGAGGATGATGATGATGGCAAAACAACGTTTCCCGGGTCAGCAAGTCCTTGTATAAGTCTGACGCGTCAATCCGCAGCAGCGAAAGAGGTTATTCTCGAATCCCTTCCTTCTTTGCCCTGAATCTTTGCCTAGAACATCATACGGATCATGAAAGATCATGTTCACGATTCCCCCCCAAGTTTTTAATATCAGAATGAACATGTGCGACTACATCATTTTCAACGGAATCTTGGCACAATTTAGTCAAAGAAATTAAAAAAATAAATGACTGAGAGCCGGTTCTGGGTAGCATCACAGATTTTTTTATTCTACAAACATTGTTACATCAAGCGATTTTCATTGTTCTTCACAATCTACTAATTGATTGAGCAAATACTATAACTTTGTATAGTGTAAATAGGAAATCATCCTGATATTTTTTTTTATAAGAAATTGCAAATATTTTTTCATGTAAACCTAAACTGTTGGATGGACGTTAAATTTTTTCCAAATTTAACAAAAATATTGTACAATATTACACTTACATTCCTTTCTTCAATAAAAAGTTTAGTACTGAATGACTAAAATATATCATGTAGTGTATGTGAATTGAGATGTGTGATTATTACTTTGTATATTTACTAGGGTTTTAACAGAATCACCAATCACTTAGTGATCATGATATGATTCACTCATCATATAGCATCATCTGCTATTGAATTTTAGATAACTGCTATTGCTATACAAAATTATGGATATTCCATAAAAAAGTAAAATAGTATTACAAAGACATGTTATCATTATATCATATGTATCGAGGTTATGTGACACTTTTACGATATAGATATAAGTGAATGTATTACCGAATTAGAAATAACGACCGTATTGAATATGATTTAAGAATTACGTTTGTTTGTAATAACAATAACTTAGTCCAGTGATAGCTGAATAATATAATAGCCGATAACATTTTGTACTATTTGCTATTTACGCTTTTAGCGATTCAGCAATCACTCGACTAAATGATTAGTTATACAAACAAATTACTACATTTGTACTAAACAAACAATTCCTTATAACCTATACATTGCATACGCATATAAGGCCTACATTTGTTTGTGTACACAATAGCGATCGCAATAGCAGCACGATCACCGTGCTCACCTTTGATCATATCATGGTGCGAATATGATTCTCAAATCGCAATTATATCCAAGCTTAATATTTACGTAAAGACACAAACATATCAAGCGCACGTCAGTAACACTAGAGCCGCGAGAGTGGACGTGTAGTGACATACTATTAGTGCTTGTTTGAGCCTGTGCTGAACTCATACAACACAAGTAAACTCACACACCACATATCGTAAAGAAACATAATTATGTACAAAATAAGAAAACATTTTACTACCTACACCATAAAAAGTACAATGAGTACAACAGAAAATGTGTTAGGGATAGTGTAATAAATGGGCGTTATCTCTTACCAACGATTTCTTTCAGGCAACGGCTATAGAAAAGCTATGTAATAAAATTCTTAAGGCTTGTTCGGAACAAATAACATGCACCGAAAACAAGGTTTTGAACTTGTGACCCCCTAAAAGACGCTAAATCTCACCGCTGGGCCATCACAGCTAACATGGCCCACTGCATAACAATTAGGATGTCGCTCGTAAAAATTATTTTAAGCCTTTCTTTATTATTATTGATATTTCTTTACAAAAATCACGCCGTTTGTTATCCGGCAGAATAGAATAGACCACCCTCCTTTCTTACTGAGGTGTCGTAAGAGGCGGCTAAGGTAAGTTGAAGTCAGGCAGGCGGCCGGTCGTAAAATACGTAGCCAAATCATGTGACAACATGTTTGTAACATGTTGTGCCGACCCCACTTAGAGTGGGATAAAGGCAGGAGAATGTGTATGTGTGTTTCTTTATAAGAGTCGTATATATCTAAATTTACTTCCAACATATCCATTCTCTATAAGTATTTTATTTAACTTAAATATAATAAATAATTTATATTTAGACATAAATTAAACATAATAAATAAATAAATATATTATTTTCTTTTAGTCTTCATTTCATCCGTGAAACAAGCTATTTAATATAATATGGGTAAAAATTTGTGTGTGTGTGTAAAAGTTCTAAAATGGCAACCTTCTCATAGAATTTGTAAGTATTAAAATTATGTCATAAAATAAAGAAATATTATAAAAAAAAAAATTCAAAGTTTTTTAGTGAACTTAAAATAGCATACATATACCTTCATATCACAAATACCTTCCTTGGTTTCAGAAAAACAAGGTTCTCCAAAAATTGATTTTGATTTGCAACATCCCATGATAATCAACTTGCTTTTTAAAGCCACGGTATATGTAGTTAGTATATCAATATATATAAATTTGCCATCCCTTGTGATAACCCTGAAAAACATGTTTGTATGTTTAGGACCATCGTATCTCGCAGATCCAGTGATTCAGGAGCTTATCAGAAAGTTTGTAGACATTTCCATTTAATTTTGGGACGGAACTTACAAGTTTTAAGCCAGCTTATTGCTCCAAATCTAAAGCAGATGGACCCTTAATCATTGTTGTGTAGTTAATTTATAAGAAGTCTCTTCATATTCAATAATTTAAAAAGTAGCGGCCTGTTACAATCCCACTGCTGGGAGTAGGCCTCCTCTCTCCGTTTCGGGAGAGAAGGGTTGGAGCTAAGACCTACCACGCTGCTCCAATGCGGATTGGTAGGTTACACATATCCCCAGAATTCTCTACAGATATGCAGGTTTCCTCACGATGTTTTCCTTCACCGAAAAGCGTGTGATAAATTGCAATTATCAATAAGACACATGAGTTTTATTAGAAAAACTCATTGGTGCCTGTCCGGGTTTGAACTCGTGTTCCCCTCGAAAGAGTCACACGGTCTCGCCGCTGGGCTATCACAGCTCAATAATTATACTTCGTGATTATTTGAAGAAATAGGTGTTCTTTGCATAATTGTATACAAAATGGAGGAGAGTGTTAAATCATTAGCTACAGATTGAAAGGGTTAGTTTCTAACCCACAACTGCTCAAATGAGCTTATATTTGAAACAACAGTGGGATGAAAGACGAATCATTATTATCATAGAGGGATAAGCGTATCCGAAAGACGCTGCTGGATTAACAAGTTTAAATAAATATAAATATATGGGACACTTACACACACGGTCGTCCATCCCCAAAGTAAGTAACTTAATACTTGTGTTATGAGTGACGGACAATTGGTATATATACTACATATCTAATTTTAAATACATACTTAAATACTAATACACACCCAAGCTCGAAGAACCAACAGAATGTTTATAGAAAATGTTGGCCCTCGGGAAATCGAGCCCGCGACCCGCGGATCTGTAGCAGGGTTACTACCCACTGCGCCAACGGGCCAGAAGTTCTCCAGGTATATACAGGTATAAGTATTTTCCACCGTCTTAAACCGCGTTATAACTTGTATCAATAATGTTATAATACGCGATATGTTCACCAACTGACAGGCTTCTTGTTGTTTTCAGCTCCGGGTGTCGTGAGTTCGATTCCCGCCGATGGCGAACATTTTCTTGAAACAGTTTCTTTGTTTTTCAAATCTGAGTGTATTTATGTAATTAAATATTTATTTTAAATTATATATGTACATGTTTATCGGCTGTATGCCACTCATCATTCTCCTGCCCTTATCCCACTGTAAACGGGGTCGGCACAACATGTATTGACCATGTTGTTGCATGATTTGGCTAGATGTTTTACGAGCGGCCGCCTGCCTGACGCCAACTTAACTTAATCGCCTTTTACGACACCTCGGTAAGAAATGAGGGTTGTCTATTCTACTCAGTATCGGCTGTATGGAGCCCATAACACAAATATTAAGTTACTTAATATAGGGGCGGACGAACTTGTATGTAATTATCATACATATTTATTTATTTTGAATTTAAACTATCGTGAGTAGTATTCATTATTAATGTTGAGAGACCGGCTATACTCACGTCTTATTTTATAGGATGAGCCCGACTCGTTTCAAGCCCATACGCGGTGTTATCGCGGGAACTCCCGCCGCGATAACACCGCGTAAAGAGCTCATGAATAAGAGCCCCGTATGGGCTTGAAACTAGTCGGGCTCATCCGATAAAATAAGACGTGAGTATAGCCGGTCTCTTAACATTAATAATATTTATTTATTATTTATATTTTTAGGTTATGAAATTCTATCAACGGGACCAGAGCTTTTGGTGCAGTTCACGGCCAATTCCGATACGCCGGGACAGGGGTTCAAAGCGAATTACCAATTTGTAATGGACGATAACTCTAGCGCAGGTTTAGTAAGCATTTTCCGTAACCTTACTTCGATTTTATATTTATGTATCCTTTTCGTATGTTATGTTTCCTGATATGAACATAAATCAAACGTTGTGTTTCCTGCGAGGCACTGCATCAAGGATCTGAAGGTATATCATCTAATTCTATATACTTTCGCTTAAAATTTGAATTGAACACAAAACAATACATACAAAATCTTAAGACAAAAGTCATAGTAAAATTCATTATTCTTCTGCCCTTATCCCACTCTAAGTCGGCACAACATGTTGTCACATGTTTTGGTTACGTATCTTACGACCGGCCGCCCGCCTGACGTCAACCTACCTTAGTCGCCTTTTACGACACCTCGGTAAGAAATGAGGGTGGTCTATTCTATGCAGCCGGATACCACACGGCACATACCTTAGTCGCCTCTTACGACACCTCGGTAAGAAAGGAGGGTGGTCTATTCTTTTTTGCCGTATACCACACAGAGTAAAAGTAATAGTAAAATTATTTTGCTATAATCCGCGATTAGTAAATAGGAAATATACTACATATATAATGCTAAATGTAGAGTGGACTATACGTTTTCATACCTGGAACATGCAGCATTTGTTAAAAACATATGCACAAACCTCCACCACCGCCACCACAATACACAAGCACTACACACGTTAACTATCACAAACTCAACAAACGTTTCGCCCCGCAACCGAAGCATCAGGAGATAGACTCCAAAATCGCAAAGCACGAATTTTTAACGAATGCTGCATGTTCCAATTATAAAAACATATAGTCCACTCTATATTTAGCGATAAATATATTTCCTATTTACTTTATCGCGGATTATAGCAAAATAATTTTACTATTACTTTTCTATTATGGATTTCCGCAAAGTAACGCCTAATTGTATTAATTATTTAAAAACTCAAGAGTATTCGGGATCATATCACTGATTAAAAAAAGCATTATAAGCTTGGGTATATGGGTTGTAATCCTTAATATTCCAAAGCTTGCTCCGAGATGTGTAAACTAACCCCACAATATTTTCAGGCGAAAAAAGCGCTCAAAGAATTGTGAACATAATTTTTTTATAGATTAAGTTAATATAGTAAATATTTCTAGATTCATAAATGAGGCCCTTTTTAAGTGTATGTTTCATTTTAAGATTAAATTCAATAAGTAAATAAAATGTTTAACAGTGTCCTATTCGCAGATGGTGAAATTAATAAAAAATCTAACGCAGGGGACACATCATCTGCAATTGGGCCGGCGGTCAGTGCTGCGAGTAAGTTTTCATTTCTAATTTAAAAAACATAGAATTACTTTATTAATAATGTTAAAAAAATAACAAAACAGATTCTGGGATGCTTATTATTAATGTTGAAAAAATGATAAAAAATAGATTCTGGGATGATTGTAAAAAGATCTTTGCCTGTTCAAAAGTAACTAGATATTACATTTAAAAATAGAAAAATGCATTGTGTAAAGTTAAAATAGATATATAATCCTTAATTATTAAGCTCCAATACTACTGATGAATCATCTATTTCTGGTAACATTTAAAGAATTAACAGTAAATTAAGTGTTATAAGTGTTATAAATAGGATTTTTATATCCCAAATGTAAAATACTACAAATATTGGTAAATATTAATACCATTTATATACTCCGTAGTTAGGGATAAAATGTACTTTAGTTTTTTATCGATTATGAATTCGTGATAAAAAACGGAACTTTCTTCATCCTCACTAATGTACGGAGATAATTTTTAAGACACATAATCTTCAAAGTACACGCGTTAAGTTGATCAAAACTTTTTGTCGAACTATTACTGTAAACAGCCGCTAATAATACTATAAACGCGAGAAATGAACAAATATATGTTTAATGTTTCTTTTTCAGAGAAATATGCTTATATTTTGTATTTTAAGAACAAATGTTAAGTTTATTTTCATGTCTATTTTCCATAATAAAGGCTAATTTTGAACCGACAGTAATTTGTAAAAAAATAATCAATAGGGAAAGTAATCAACGTGAGCCCCTTCGCGAAAAGTTCAAATAAATAGGCATACTTAGCGTCATAATATATATAGTAATATTCTATTCGTACGGAAAAGTATCCATATGTATAAGACGAAATTTGATGTATATCATAGACATACAGGAGGTCACAATAAGTTTGTGATTCCTGGGTCGCGACTCAGCAGAGTTAGCAAATCATTCGTTGGTCTCGATATTCACTTTTACAATAAAATTCCGCAAACATTACCTTACTGTACACTGGTACAGAAAGGTTAAAATTGACTGTAAGAGATATGCTTATACGTAAAACATATTACAAAATCGAACATTATTTAGATGATAAAAGTGCCTGGATTTGAAAATCCTTCCATCTTCATACAAGACTGCGGTTTAATAATGTAAAATTGAAAATGTTTAAAAGATTGACCGCCGAGTTCCAAACCCGTTGTAGATTCATTAATCATATTGATCCTTTACTATTCTAAAGAGCTTACTTGAATATAGGTTATTTTGATTTGATTTGACATATATTGTAATACTAGTTTTTGCCTGCGGCTTCGCTGGCTGGGAATTTTGTCTGCCACAGTATCTAACTTACTTAAATTTATGATTCATAATTTTGGTCATAGTGGCTTCCACATAAAAGATAGATATATGCTGTCGCGGACTTTTATTTAGAACTATTAAAGACAAACAATACTACGGTACATCATCTTTGTGTAACTCTACTGTACTGTAATGGTTTAGGCAGCGTACGCCGAGATAGCTCTCAGTGGCCAGATTTTTTCCGACTTTATTGACATGTATCGTTATATTATGTAAAATCATTTCAAATTGTAGTCTATATGTTATTCTGATGTATAACATATATAATTGTAAAGTTTCATCCAAATCCGTCTGATAGTTTTTTCGTGAAAGAGTAACAAACATCCATCCATACTCACAAACTTTCGCATTTATAATATTAGTAGGATTTAAAAGACTACGAATGTTTTACTCTATTTTTGTTAGAAAAAATAGAGGGTTGCATTTATAAGACATTTATTTCAATAACCCACTTTACCCTCGACGCCTAACACTAAAGATAGTCCCATAAAGTTTAATCCGGTATCCTTAACCGTCTATCCGTTTCAGCGTCATCCTGCGATCAAGTATTCAGGTCTGATAAGAGCCGAAGTGGGAAATTGATCTCGCCTTTATACCCTACGCCGTACCCTCCCAAAACGCAATGTCATTATGACTTTTTGGCACGTGGGAGGGAGCGTGTCCGATTAGTATTTGAAGACTTCAGCCTACAGAGGGTCACTGGCAGTATTATCGAGTGAGTTATCATTTATTTTATATATGTAAGCACATGACAGAATATTAGCCTATAAGACTTTACTTTACAGATTTCCAAAATAAGAAAGTAAGTTTCTATAATCTGTGGTAAAAGGAAACTTATGTAGAACGAAATACGAACTAACTTAAAAATACAAATAACTCAACTTGTATTATATAGTAAGGTATTAGAATTAAAACATTCGGCGCAACAACTGACGCAAGTAAAATTAACCAACTACGAAAGTTATGATAGAATTATTTTGCTATAATCCGTGTTTTGGTAAGAAAATATGTGTGATGCTAAGTTTAGGAAGCAAAAACCGTTCTCATACCTTATACATGTAGGTATATGTACCGCATGTATCACAAAACACCACCACCAACGCTACACGCTACACACATTTACCACGAAAATATTACCGATCACTTCGCCCAGTAACGAAAGCATCAAATTAAAATTCAAATTCAAAATATTCTTTATTCTAGTAAACTTGTAAACAAGTGCTTTTGAATCGTTAACATTTACGAAAGCTGTTCCTACCGAGAAGAACCAGCAAGAAATTATTACTAGTTACATTTAGTTATTAATGTCTTGTACAGAGTACAAGAGTGACTATATCCACGCATTTTATCGTCTAAGTAATCCTCAATAGTATAGTAGACTTTCTATATTAGCCTTTTTTAAAAAGTGTTTTAAAACTTTTGTAATGGTAAAGTTAAAGTATGTTGCGGAATTTTATTATAGAATCTTATACCCAAACCCACAAACGACTTATGTACTTATGCAAGGCGCAAAGCAGGAACCGCAAGCTTATGTCGGTTCCTAGTTTGTCTATTATAGACATCGCCAATCTTGTTATAATTATGTATATTCTTATGAAAAAAAATTAAATTGCATAATCAGGATATAGGCTCCACGATAAAATCGCAAAATTTTGGGATCCGTGAACAAAGTGTAGTTAATTAATTTAAACCTTAAATCAAAAATATCCCAAAAAGAGACCCGATGATCTAAAGATACAAGAAATACCTCCAAAATTTATCACCAGCCATGACGTACAAGGACACTTCACTAATAGATAGCTTACACAGATTCTGTTTTTGTAACAACTGACAACCTATTTCCCGCCCTTATTGACGGATTTTTCGATAACGAGAAAATAAACTTCCACTCACAAAGCTAAAATCCTTCAACTAATCCCACGTACGCCCTTTCTCACGCCCGAAAGTCATAATGACTTTGCGCTATCGAAAAACCGTCTATAAGTATAGGAAATACTTCGTTTTGATTGTTAAAACAATAAAACACCATATAGGGAGCATACATAAAGAACATACTGATCCACTTCTGGGCATTCTTATTCTTACTCATTACTTCTCTAGTGAGATTTTAAGGAGCCGATATCACTATTAAGCCTTTTATCTATCCTATTCCGTTGCTCCAATTGGATATAATAAATACACTCAGCGGTGTAGCTACCGGAATCCTAGATTAGATTTTGGCCCAGGGCCCCCAAGGTCTGGGGGCCTCGGACTCTGATTTTTAAACTAGGAATTAAACTACTGGAAATTTGAAAAATTTGTTGTTTCTGGTCAATGATAGTATAACTTTAACTTTGTGTTTATTTTTATTATGGATTCGATTGTATTACGACAAATTTGGAGTACGTAGAATCTGAAGCACGTACAATACTGAATAAATGAAATAGTTTTGCAGGGGGTCCTACTTTATAGTTTGTCCCAGGGCCCTATGTTATCTATCAACAATTGTTTTTGATTAATAAGGTATAATTTGTAATTTGTTTTTAGTTTATCATGGATTTGATTTTTTTACGACGAATCTGGAGTACGTACAATCTGAAAAGTTGAATACGGAACAAACGATTTGAAATAGTTTGCTGGGGCCCTACTTTCGAGTTTGCTCCAGGCCCCTTTGTTATCTAGCTACGCCACTGAATATATTTCTTGTCACAGAGACTAGTTGTTACAAGCGATAAAATACCATTTAAGTAACACCAAAAAAACCTAAGAATAGCGTCCATTGATTGGGAGGGTTAAATATTTTTTGGTTATAACAGTAAAAGGCAGCCGTGAAACCAATTTATCACTTCAGATAACCACGAAACCACGTAACCGGCTGACCTCACATCGTTAAGTTGTGTCCAAATTCCACACGGGCGTGCAACCACATAATGAGTTTTATAACATGTTGAATATTTCAGTCTGGAGCGTTGTGGTTAAAACGATAGTCGTTAAAATTCATTTAGCACTTTTACATTATGTAAGTTGATTTCAAAGTTCATGTATTAACTTACTTCGTTCGCTGCGCTTGATAAATTGTTTTGTTTCACCTTTATTAAAAAATTAAATTGTTTCTCCTTTGACAACTTTTTTCGTTAACAAATGAATAATAAAAATCATCACATGAATAAAAAGTGTTATGCTGCATTCATGTGACTTTTCTTTCTATGATATTATATATTCTTACATAAGAAAAGTGAAGATTATATTTCTTGTTCTGATTATATAACTAAAAATAATAAACAAAATTATGAACGAGAAATTTATAATTAATTATTTTGTCATCCATAGACAATTTGCATGATATGGTAGTACGCGGCAATAAATAATGTACATCGAGGCTTAGAGAGAGAAATCGGCTAGATCTCTGTCGCACAGACTGACGAACCCGTGTGAAACGTCAATACTAACTGAGTGACAGTGACAGTGCTCTACGAAACCGAACTGGCCAGCTGTTTAGATCTAAACATCGATGTGCATTATTTAATGCCGGGTACTACTTTATTACTATATATTATACTATATATTATATACTATTACTTGTCTACTGTAGTGAATCTTATACGGCACCACTCAATTACAATATTATACTAATGCAAAACATTTTTTCAGCGTCTTCTTACTAATCGCCTTATATTTTTTGAAGCCATTGTATTGTTCTCTTAGTTACTGTTGATTATATTTTCTATCATATCAAGGTTTATTTAAAAACACTTAATTCAAAAATTGTTTTTTGTTGTAAAACAAAATTCGCTGGTTTTGGTCGTATAATTTGTGTGATACTCTTTTAGATGTAGGCATACAAAATATTCTCACAACGAGTGAATACTCGAAGTTTTATTCGCTGATGTAGTTCAAAAGGAAATTCAAGTCAGTATGTGTAAATATGATATTTAATCAACTGTGCATAAAATTTTGATATGTGTTTGAAATCGGCGTAGTAAGCACTTAAACCACAATGTTTTCGACAATTACGTCACTGAATTTGTTGAGTTTAAATTGATATTTACATTTTACTATTTATAAATATTATTTTTAACGATACGTTAAGTAAGTATTAGGATAATATAATGTTCGTCTTAAGAATTACATACGAATACATAAATAGCAAAGGCTTAAAAAATGTGATTATGCTACATGCAGATCTGGGATATTTACTGGACAAAGAAAATTTTGTCCCAAAGCCGATTGATAAGTTTAACCCTAGTATGACACTGACTTTAGAACGGGAAGGAATAGAAATTTAGAAATGGGAAGACCTATTTAAATCAATTCTTACTCATTCGAAAACCTCATTTTCACATTTACATTTCCACTATGAAAAAATTTGAGAAACTAGAAACGTTATTTAACTCTTTCCCGATACGATAGATACATGATAAAGTACTTAAAACTTCATTTAATACAAACAATAGGTATCTATACAAAGAAAGCTTTTACAAACCTCTACGTAGTTACGAAAACTTAAACTAGTTCTTGGTAGTCTTTACAGCCAGTATAAAAGGCACCCTTGGTACTCTGTATAGAACCTCTTCCCCGCTATAAAAGTTGTTTTGTGTGAAAAACCACTTGAAAGGTTCTAGGTCGCGCCAGTTTTCGTGTGGCCCAAATTAACCCTAACGATCGCTAACACAACGATTCTAGCTAACTCACATCGACACGCTATTTTCACCTTATTAATGCAATTATATCACATTTAATATAAACAGTGTAGTTGCTACCATTTCCTGGTAAAATAATATTTCAAAACAGTCACGCAACAGTGTAATAAAGCTATTTGGAAAAACAAATGCGTGTTTTGTGTATGCTCTAAGCTATATGATATAAGATATGAAAAGATGAATTATGAATATGTGGTAACCGGGACTATCGGGGTCAAGCAAACACTTCTTTAATTTAAGCTTTTATTAAATTAATTAAACTTTGCAGCTATAACACACGTCCTCCGTCCTCCGTCGTTCCTTTCTCCTCCCTCCTTTCCTCCTGTCATACCTCTCGCTTACACGCTCACCTGCATTCCGTTCCACTTACGTTCCTCTTACGTTCCATTCCCACAAATGTTTAAGTGAAGCATTTAAAAACATAATTCTAAATATTGTTAGCAATTTTAACATTTGTATATTAGGACAAAAATTATTATATTGAATTTAGTGTATTAGGAAGTTTAAATATTAGCATTATTCTCAAATTGAGTTGACATTAAAAAAGTAGGGAGAAATAATTTTTGCCGGCATTCTGATGTTTCGAAAAATAATTTTTATAAAAGTAATGACGCGTAATAAAGTGTGTTAAGAACTGTTCTGATGTATTATTGGAAGACTTTCTAAGTATTTTAATATATATAATTAATAATAAACTAAAACAATTAACTCTATAAAACATTAAAATAACTATAAAGAAATGAAGAAAAAAAAAACTATAAAATAACTATTTTTTTATTTGGATATCCAGTACTTGTCACATATAAAACTATTTATAAAGATATAATAGAAACAAAAAATAGTTTAAATCATCTTTAAATCACAGCATGGGTCAAAAAATTATTAAACAATATAAACGTAAAAAAATTACATAAAAAATTTAAACGTAGAACTTACTAGATAAAAAAACAAAGAATTAAGTTAAATACTAAGACGATCGATCTCATCGCATTATTCTCCTGTTAACAATCTTACTGTCTTTTTTTGAATTTTTGTAGTGTCCACTTCTCGGCAGATGGAGTTGAATAATTTAGGCAATCTAGATAAGGGCGAAAACTGTTTTAGATTTTCACACGCATAGCTTAAAAGTGTGGTATATATGGCACGCTTAATATTAAAGTGACTTAATTCGAAATTAGGCTAATTGAGTTAGATACATTGTAATCTTTATTCCAACACTATCTATGGCATCACGCTATGAACTTAAGAAATCTATGTTTTCGTGCTCTTCCAAGTTATGGGTCTCTTTAACGCATACGAGTTTTGTAGGCGCTATGCTACGCTTTATTGCAATTATATAACAACTTTTTTGAATTAGGTCACTTTAATACAAGGCGTCCGTTATATTTTTTCACTTTGTTATCTACATCCATTAATAATTACATTTAGCGTAAGAAATATAAATTTAGTTATTATTTCCATAGATTTTTTAAAAAATCTATGGAATGAAAAAATCTATGAAAAAATCTTTCCTAATGACGTCATGGTATTCGATCTAGTGCCTTTTCAAGAGTATCATTTACCTTTAGGGAGGTTCACTGCAATTTCCGGAGCGATATTTCAACACCTTGAAATATCGGATCTACAATCTAAATGTCCTTTCATCGTCACTTTGTTGATTCATTAAGGAACTTGGTAACTCCTGCGATCCTGTGTATCTCTTTATTTATGATACACTATAAGGAATACTCTTTACAACGCCTTCGTCTTCAACGTCTTCTCTCTATAATTACGGGTTTCGATATTTGTATTCTTTTTTTTCATCTTTATTTTTAGAGACTTTTGTTCAGACATACCAGCCCATCGTAGCCTAACCTAAATAATAACTATCTTTAGAAATAAGTAGAAAGGAAGTCATTGATGCGCAGCAGCAATTTGTATTCTTGTATAATTGCGTTTGACCTTATCTTTTAAAAGCTTTTATTATATCATTTTATGCAATCTATGTTTGTGAATATAGAATCTTGCAAGTTAAATTTGACCCACTTCCCGGTGTCTGATTGAGCCGAAATTTTACTTACTGGTCCAGTTAGAAAGCCTTCACGATTGGGGATTATATAAATGATAAAAATGCGTAGATGTAGCTATTCCTCTACCCTGCACAAGACAGTAATTAGTAAATGTAACTAGTTATAAGATTTATATTTAAAAAGAGCAACATGCGATTCTTGCTAGCTCTTCTTGGTAGGAACAGCTTTCCGAACCAGCAGTATAGTTGACGATTCAAAAGCACTTCTTTACAAGTTTACTTGAATAAATATAATTGAATTTGAATTTTAACTTCCGATGACAATGCAAGTTTATGATAAGCATAAAGTGTTTTAAGAATTATTTTGATATGTTAAGCATGACCAGCAGGCCTACTATGAACTTTTATTGCGACTCAATTGAAGACGTAAACGAGGACCGCGAACTGTTTTCTTTTCGTACCATGAAGTGTGAATTGCATTGGGGTCGTAATTTTTGAAAAGGATAACGTTATATAAACTATAGATAACTCTGTCTCTTTTACTCACATGTTCTTAGGACGAATTCCGAACGCTCATTCGGCAGTAACTTAAAGTGTGCGTCCTTAAGACGTCATGGTATGACAATTTACATTACAATTTCGTTTCCGTCTTCAATTGAGTCGCAATAAGAGTTCATGGTAGGCCTGCTGATGTTGCTGCCAGGATTATTTATAGACGAGGGAACTGCTCTACGGTTAACAGTAGGGAAAAGTTTTTTTAAAGCTTTTTTAACTTGACTTGTTTCTCTGGATCAATCATCAGTCATTTAGTCTATTACAATATAGAAAAAAAAGCCAATATGTCCGTAACAAAACAAGTACCTTTACAAAACGTGGCGCCGAGAAGGCGTTTATGTATGACCCCGAATACCTTGAAGTGATGCGAAATAAAAGTTTTTTGTTACAGTTGCGAGAGTATGGATTCGCTGGACGTGTTTTTATACGTCGACGGCCGTCTGGAGAAAATGGTTTCGTATTGTGGAAACGATGTACCTAAGCCGATAATGTCGAACGGACCAAAACTATCGATTGAGTTCAGAGGGATGTATTCATCGAGATATAGCAGGGGTTTTAAAATATCATATTATTTTGTAGAGGGTAAGATGATTTTTCATTTTTAAAAAAAACAGCTGCCTATAACAGAGCCTATCCTCCTGATGATGCTTCGGAGACGGGCGAAACGATTGCAGAGATTTTCGTAGTTAATGTGTGTAGTGCCAAATTCTGGCTTTTTTACGGCTAATCCGGTAGGACAATAAGAACAATGATGAAATTAGGTAATATTTAATCTTATATACTGGGTTATCATTAAAGTTAAAAAAGAACCGTTATTCCTTCGGGATCAGAAAAAACACAGAATATAATTGAGTCAAAGATATAGTTAGCGCGAACGTAATTACGGATACATTTAGTAATTAATTATAAAAGTTAGAATTATTTTCCGGAATTTTACTGTCCAAAATTAATAGTTAATTCAAATTTGTTATATTGCGCATTAATACCTTGTTCTGTAATAAGCTGTGATAGCCCAGCGGTGAGAACGTGCGACTCTTTCAAGGGGAACACGAGTTCAAACCCGGGCAGGCACCACTAAGTTTTTCTATCAAAACTCATGTGTCTAATTGAAAATTGCAATTTATCACACGCTTTTCGGTGAAGGAAAACATCGTGAGGAAACCTGCATATCTTTAGAGAATTCTGGAGATATGTGTAATCTGCCAATCCGCGTTGGAGCAGCGTGGAAGGTCTTAGCTCCAACCTTTCTCTCCAGAAACGAAGAGAGGAGCCCCATTCCCAGCAGTGGGATTGTAACTCAGTTCAGCAGCCTATGCTATTCGAAAGATAAGACAGTTTACAGACGTCGAAACAGCAAAACTAGTTTATTTTGCTTATTTCCATAGCATTATGTCTTATGGAATAATGTTATGGGGTAAATGCGCTGATATTGAGAAAATTTTTGTATTGCAAAAAAGAGCCATACGTGGCATTTATAATTTGAATTCGCGTGAGTCCCTGCGAGAGAAGTTTAAGGAAACAGGTATTCTTACGTTAGCTTCACAGTATATTTTTAGCAATTTGATTTTTGTGCATAAAAATATACATAATTATAAAAAGATAGGTGATGTATATAATAGACAAAGTAGGAACCGACATAAGCTTGCGGCTCCTGCTTTGCGCCTTGTAAGAGTACGTAAGTCGTTTGTGGGTTTGGGTATAAGATTCTATAACAAAATTCCACAATCAATTTTAACTTTGCCATTACAGCAATTTAAAAATACTGTTAAAAAGAGGCTGATACAGAAAGCCTATTATACCGTGGAGGCTTACATTGAGGATAAGGATGTGTGGATATAGGTGCACTTCTACCCTGTACAAGACAGTAATAAATAAATGTAACTAGTTCTAAGATTTATATTTTAAAAAGAGCAACCGCCGAGTTTCTTGCTGGCTCTTCTCGGCAGGAACAGCTTTCCGAACCAGCAGTAAAGTTGACGATTCAAAAGCACTTGTTTACAAGTTTACTTGAATAAAGAATATTTGAATTTGAATTTGAATTACAAAAACAGGCCGCTACTACTATTTTTACCTTATTCTTATTTTTAAACCCACACAAAAAACTTACTCTGGTACTGCACACATTTACTAAGGCATTTTAAACATCAAATATTAAACTGTAACCGGAGCACCATCAGTTGACAGATTTAATTAAAGACAGTGCACCGTATATTACATAACATTTTTGCAATTGTGTATCAAAGCAATATAATTTAATAATGTATGTCTGATTTGCGCTTCACATACTTACCTTAGGATAAAAACACACTAAATTGAATGTCAAATGGCAGTAAGCTATAGATATAAATTCTAAACGGCATCGCACCATAACTTAAACTACTGTATTGTAAATTACATTTCATACGCTAACTTTTAGGCACGAATAGTTTACTACGAAGTAAATATCCCTTTTCGACCCATAGGCGTGTATATCTATTAATTTAATATACCATAATATCTTTCTCTGGGTCACTTTATCTTAATATAATAAACATGACACTCTCTTAATACTATTTTTTATTAATAACTGTTTTTACGTCATTATATTCCCTAATATTAAGTAAGTACTTTTAAATCAGAAGCAGCCCTGTTGTTTCGATTTGCTTTTTTAAATACTTTACAAATTTTCAACCCCTGCCTTATACTTAGTATAAAATCGTTTTCCCAGGCTGACTAGTATTATGTAAAATTAGATTATTTTAGCAAATATGTTATGTAAAATCACCACATAATCTGACATATGGCAAAAAATTAAGAAGCCTATAAGTATGTAGAAGAAGTCTATAAGTATGTAGCAAATTAATTAATTAATTAACGACAATTTCAAAAAACATAAGCATAATACAACATCTAAAAAAACTTGTCTACTGATGACCATTGGAAGAACTTGTTCTGTTTTAACTTACATTTTCTATAAGATTACGCCATCGCTACGGGAAAGCAGCTCCTAGAATTTCCATGTGCCTTCGTATACAATAGTACGGAACGTCGGAAGGGGGTGTTTACATCGCCAAATCACCCTGGACTCTACCCAAGGGACACGGAATGCAATTATTTCTTCTACGCCCGGAAAAACGAAAGGGTGCATATACATTTCACTCATTTTGACGTCGAGGGTGTCGTGCCGTAAGTAAATAATTTACTTAACATATCTAATTATCTTCGTAATTTACTAACGTAAAAATAGTTAATGCTACCAGATATTTTTTTACACATGGAATTTCTTGTTTCTATACATCAATCATTTAATAAAGCCGTGATAGCCTAGCGGTGAAACCATGCGACTATTTCAAGGGTTTCACGAGTTCAAACCCCGGGCAATGAGTTTTTCTATTAACACTTATGTGTCTTATTTCTAATTGCAATTTATCCCACGCTTTTCGGTGAAGGATAACATCGTGAGGAAACCTGCATATTCTAAAGAATTCTGGGGATATGTGTTATCTACCAATCCACACTGGAGCAGCGTGTTAGGTCTTGGCTCGAATACTTCTCTCCAAAAACGGAGAGAAGAGGTCTACGCCCAGAAGTGGGATCGTAACAGGTTACTCTAATTTACTTTTATACAATCATCATCTATGAATCGATCAAAAACCACATTTAGAAGGAGTATAACATTAAGGATCATTTAAGGAAATTATATATTATTAATTATTACAGAAATATTTTTTTTTATTAGTTTATTTAAATAATTCATTTACAAAACAGGTAACATTGTTGTACCATACAAAACGTAGTTCATTGTTTAAGCCCCAGGCATTTATGAGTCTATCTATCAATAAACATAAATGCACTTATTTGATGCTTAAATAAATATAATGCAAAATCGTGATAAGCCTGTATACACGTCAAGAGCACCTGTGATATGAGTAACCTGCCAATCCACTTTATAGCAACATAGTGGGACTAAGCTTACCGTCTCTCATGTTAGATAAGAGGCTTTTGCGCAAATCTATACTTTATACTTATTATAAAATAAAGTCACCAAAGCTGTCTGTCTGTATGTAATCGTTTTGCTCAAAAGCTACTGAACGGATATTAGTACGGTTTTTACTAAAAGGTAGTGCAATTCCTCTTAAAGGTTTAGGTTAATAGCACATAACGGTTTCATGTAAATTGAATTGAAGAGATCGTTTTACAACAATTTTAAGTGGGGGTGGTAACAAACCGGTGTCGATTGTAGTTTAGAGGGGGAATAGGTATAAAAAGCGGTGTAGGGTATCAGAGAGCCAGTCTCATGCCGAGACTCGAGCGACTATAACATGTAAAACACTGAGTTTCACGCGGGCGAATCCGCACATATTTCTAGTATAAGATAAGAATGCTGCGTCTCTATTGCATGAATAGAACTATACACCGTTTGCGAAAAGAGAAGAAAGAAAGAGAAATGAAAGATAAATTCTTATACTTTCGGATAAAAGATACAGAAGCTTGTCTTATTTTCATAATTCTCACTTCTCTTTTTTTTGTCGTACAAATTTTTAAATATTCTATGTGTTCGTAATGTAAGGCTTCTGTTTCTGTAACTGTCTGAATAATAAATGAACGCGTAAATATTCCACGTGTTTAAACGTCAAGGGTGTCGTATTTTTACTATATTCTTTAAAATATTCCATCTTCCGTATCTGAAGAGTGCTGAATGTTATTAAATATTTTACTACCGTAATAAGTTACTTGGAATTTCTTTTTGTATTTTTGCTGTCTCAGATTGTATTTGCATCGCGTAATTTGAAAAATATTAATAATATAATTTTAACAGAATCACAAAGTGGATCGCCTTATTCTATTAAACATATTATTCTATTGAACATTCTAAAATATCCTTCTGTAACTCTATGGCGATTAATGCTGGGCTTAATAAAAAGCAATTGGAAGCAATCTTGAAATATAAGATAGAACATTACAATTTCCACATGGTGTTCCACTGGAAGACGGTTTAGGGATGTTATTGCGAAATGAAATCAGAAAAGGGTTCATAAAAACAGGTGTAAGTGACTAATATAGCTCAACAATGAGTTTTAACAAAGTTTTTAGAACCGATAGTCTTACAAAAGCAATAATAAAATTATTTTGCTATAATCCGCGATACACTAAATATATATAGTACTAAATATATATAGGACTACCCGGTTTTTATATCCGATACATGCAGGATTCGTAAAAAACATTCACAAACTTCCACCATTGCCACGACAATACACAATAGTCCACTATACATTTAACACTATATATATTTTCTATTTACTGTATCGCGGATTATAGCAAAATAGTTTTATTTTGACATCCACTTTACAAACCGAAAAGCAATAAAGGCCGCACGAAGCCGCACGATACAAGCTGTACGTGAAATCCTTTGAAAAGATTTATGTCCAATAGTGGAAGTCCTTTAAGAGAGAGAGAGTATAACAGAAAAAATGGTGCTGCGAATAGGGGAGCAGTCCCTAAATTCTATTTTATTGAAATAAACACGGTTCAACGTTAATATATATTCCTTGCAGATGTGAAGCGGTATCAGCAAGTGATTACGTACAGTTCGCAAGCCAGATGATTGATACCGTAAGTCGGAGATACTGCGGTCAAATGCGTGAACTCAAAGTCGCCTCGGAGAGCAATTTCCTGCGGGTCACATTCCGGTCCAACGATAGACTGGACGGCACTGGGTTTAAAGCTCAATATATATTTCTAAAGGATTCTGAAATGCAACGGGCAATGTATGATTCTAGTGGTAAGAAATAAATACACGTGTTTTATTTATATTTCACAATATCCCAATTGACACTAATGAATGCATATGCATACTACCATCGATATTTATTCATAATATAAATGTAAATGTCTGCCATTTTGTGGGTAACGCTTTCATGATTAATCTGTTCAAGTAATATTGATACAGTTTACTGTCATTAAAGTTATATATCGAGCTAACACAGGATAAAAAACATCTCATTTTTAAACCGAAATAAACCAGTACATAATTAAGAAAATTTTGGTATTTCGATTGATAGGATCGCAGTACTTATATAAAATGATGTGCTTAAAGGAAATTTTCATTATACTCATACTCTTTAAATGAACGTAAACGTGAGATGACAGTTAACATGAGATCATTGCTTAGCACTGGATAGTAAAAAGAGAAAACGACACAGCTCTTATAAAGGGAATAATCTCAAACGTACTTTTTGATCTCCCAGTAAATAACATCGTAACTTATCACTACTTTTTATGTCACGTAATTCATAGTAAAACATTTGGTGATAGCGAAATTTTAACTGTTAGTAATCGAGTGAAGCCTCGAGAGTAGACCATTAGTCTAGTTAAATTTATTTTGAGATTTCTTGAATATTTGTCCTTAATACATAAGTAATAATAAAATTATTTTGCTACAAATACATACATAAGTAATAATAAAATTAATACATAAGTAATAATTAAATTATTTTGCGACAAAATTTTCGAGATTTTTTCATGGAGTCTATCTCCTGATGATGCTTCGGTTGCGGGGCGAAACGATTGTTGAGTTTGTGATAGTGAACGTGTGTAGTGCTTGTGTATTGCGGTGGTTGTGGTGGTCTGTGCATGTGTTTTTACGAATCCTGCATGTAACGGGTATGGAAAAACGAATAGTCCACTATACATTTAGCACTATATATATTTTCTATTTACTGTATCGCGGATTATAGCAAAATAATTTTATTATTATTTTTGTATTATGGATCTCCGCAAAGTAACGCCTAATTCTATAAATTCCTTAATACATATTTACAAATCATGCGCTCTTTCGAACCTTATAACTATTACAAGCAATTACCGTTAATGAAACGTTGGTAACAGAATGTATTGTGTTCGTGGTTAAAATACTTAATATGTAAAACCGTTCCCTTACGTTATTCAGTCGTTATATTAATCAGTCATATAAGAGGATAATCTCAACCGTACTTTCTGAACTCCCAGTAAATAACATCGTAAATTTTCACTACTTTTCATGTCTGCGTAATTTGTAGTAAAACATTTGGCGATAGCGACAATTTAACTGTTGGTCATCGAGTGGGAAAATTATTCGTTGAACTCTGTTCACCGTTGTGGCAGAAAAATTGGACAGTCGCCAAAGCAAATATTTCATTAAATGCCTTTACATTTAGCTGTTCCTAAAATTCGTTTACTCATTGTTTAAATATTCTATAAATAGCCTTTTATAAAATTTTCATAATGTGTAACTATCTTAACTTAGAAAGGTAAGGATAATATGAAAAACAGTACGTGTAATAGAATGTTTGTTAAATAAGCAATGGGTTAAATAATAACAACGAAACGTCATACGCGTTATGTGTAGAGTTTCCTACATTGTATATAAAAAAGAAATTATCAACTTTATTGACTAGGTGTAAAAAGTATTTTTCAAAATTACTTTAACTGCAATCACGGGATTGCATTAACACGTTTCTAACTTGTGTAAATCATTTTTTTGACGACAGATACCAAGGCAAATAACTAACTTGTGTTATAGGTGACAGACAATATAATACATAATTTTAAATAAACATTTAAATACATAGATATACCCTCCAAGAAACAGTAAAGTTCTATTAGAAAATGTGAGCTCTCGGCGGTTGGCGAAATCGAACCCGCGACCGGCGGAGCTGAAGGCAGGATTCCACCTACAAATTTTGTTCTTAAAAAGTTTTTTTTTCAGGTACTCCTACCCAATCGACAAAGCTATGGAGATTTGTCTTCAGCGTGTTACTATTAATAGAAAAATTATAAAACATGTAAAGCAAACCCAAAAATCCTTCCCTGATAGTAAAATATATTATAGTAAATAAATACTATTGTTTGTATGGTTTTGTTTCATTTATTGCAGTAAAGTAACTTATTATCCCACTGCTGGGCATAGGCCTGCTCTTTCCGTTACTGGAGAGAGGGGCGGACTAAGACCTACCACGCTGCTCCAATACGGATGGGTATGTAACACATATCCCCAGAATTCTCTAGAGATATGCAGGTTTCCTCACGATGTTTTCCTTCACCGAAAAGCGTTCAGGCATTCCCCGCCGCAGTAACGCCGCATAAAGAGCTCGTAAAATCAAATCCCCAATCATCAATTGCCCCGTATGGGCTTGAAATTATTCGGGCTCATCTGAAAAATAAGACGAGAGTATTTCTAAACATTAATAGGCTCAAAAACAAGTACACGTCGTAGTCTGAAGACAAGGAGAGCATCCAGCCATTTACTTTATTGAATTTTGATCCCGTTCGATTCATACGATTGACAGAATGGCGAGCTATCTGTCAGAAACCCTTTGCCAGGTGTACACGTTGTGTATAAGAAAGACGTAACTTCAACGCGCCGTCATACTTATTTTCCTATAGGATAGGAATTCCTGCTGAAAGTGGGGTCGGCACACTACGTTTTAATTTTCCATTCATTCTCTACTATTATTCTTCAACTCCGGCGCTACTCCTATTATATGCATGACATTCTTCACAAAATCTATCCATATATCTTTTTTCAGCCTTCATCATATCTATCCATATTCACATTAAAAATTCTTCTGGTCACGTGATAACCATCTTTCCTCATAACATGTCCATACAACCTCGATGTACTATAATTATATTGAAACAGGAAACGGTATATATATTGAAAAGGTATTCTTAATTGGCTTCACGGTATATTCTGAGTAATTTAATTTTTGTACATAAGAATATACATAATTATAAAAAGATTGACGATGTATATAATAGACAAAGTAGGAACCAACATAAGCTTGCGGTTCTTGCTTTGCGCCTTGTAAAAGTAAATAAGTTATTTGTTTATTTGTGGTTTTGGGTATAAGATAAAATATTATAGTATATAATAAAATCCCGCAATCGATTTTATCTTTCACTACAGCAGTTTAAATAAAAGGGAGGCTGACACAAAAGCCTACGACACTATAGAGGATTATATAGATGATAAAAATGCGTGGATTTAGCTACTCCTCTACCCTGTACAAGATAATAATAACCAAAAGTAACTAACTAGTTACTATAAGAATTTTATTTAAAAAGAGCAACCACCGAGTTTCTTGCTGGTTCTTCTCGGTAGGAACAGCTTTCCGAACCAGCAGTAGATTTTGACGATTCAAAAGCACTTGTTTACAAGTTTACTTGAATAAGAATATTTTAAATTTAAACTTGAATATATAAATAAAATTAAAGTACAAACACTATTCCTTTATCAGTATCCCGTGAAATGTTCGGATCAAGGACTCTCTAGTTACAAATTAAATATAACAAAATTGAAGAGAACCGCGTTTAATCCCACATGAAACCGCCAAAGCCACAAACGTTCTGCCCGCATCGAAAGTAACGGTCCAAATGAACCGTTTGACCCCTATAAAAGTGTTCTTATTTGAAAATATTGCTATTTTCCCCTTAACCAAGGGTTTTTTCCCCTTTTATTGGAGATTAATCGCTAAGAATCGATTTTTAAATGTGAAATTAATACGAGCACTGACTTAGAGGTGGTATATTTTCTATCTGTCATAAATATGATACGGAAAGATTACTTACTATTCTGAAATAAGGCCATCTGCAGCACATCTATACATTTTTTCACTTCCACGGCACTCTCTTCACACATATACACAATACATTCACACACCTACACGCAAAGCCTTCACACAACACACACACAATACACAATATATTCACACACCTACACGCAAAGCCTTCACACAACACACACAAAATACTTACATACACTTGCGCGTGCATAAGCATGGATGCACGCACATTTCGTTCTTATTTCCATGTACGTTATTATACACGTATTTAGTAAAAAGCTTTACATACTATATTTATATACTCACAACTGTCAGGTTTACCTTAGTGTGGATTAATAATCATTAAATCTTTTTTCTCCTCTTTTATCTATATAATATAATCTTGTTTGTTTAGTATTTTAGTTAAGTTAAGATATTTATATGTAACCAACTTTTTTTCGGAAATAAATAATAAATAAAATATAAAAAGAGAAAAAGCGTTAACTCAAAAGAGTTATGTTTTATGTATTTTATATTTTTCATTTGAACAAAAGAGAGGTAGGTAGATATGAACAGTCACATTTGATATTGTTAGTATAGTTTTTAGACTCGTATTTATATTACAACATAAAGGTTTTACCCTACTTTATATTAATATTTTATATTAAAAGACAAAGTATTTATGAAGCTAACTGCAGTCATGGATTAGAGCTGAGACACGTAAGAATTTTTATAGCGTATATAGTAAGCATTATTTAATATAAGCAATAATATCGAAATAATATAATTTCTAATTATTTGTCAACGTCACCTTTCCACGATGTATTTCATCGACAGTTGAGATTTTTAGACCGACTTATTGAAATATAACTGGTTCAAATACTGATGTCCAAGCGTTTTATATTATTTTAAATAAATTGGATTAAGATTACGACCACACGCAATTTTCTAATCAATGTTACATACTTTAAAAATAAACGCTTGAATACTATAAAGAAGAGAACAACTCACAGCATAGTGACACTATAAAAGACTTGCATAGTACTTATAATGTAATGTAAAAAATGAGTAAATATTAAGTAGTAAAAAAGTAATAAGTAATACTAAAATTGATATTATAGGTATTTAATAATGACAAAAAAAAATAATATTTAATATTGATAAATATCTAAATCTACTAAAACAATAACCCGGACACTAACCGTCTGCCATCTACAAAAGGTTTCATATCATCTAGATATCTTTAAAACAAACCATCAATATCAGGTGGACTTATGGCGTGTATCATATGATACCTTTACCACTATGAAGTGGTGTGAAATGTATAAAAAATATTTCCAACTTTATCTGTGTTCCTCGTAATAACTTTTGTATGAAGTGAGTGTAGACTTTTAGTTTCAATAAAGCTGTGTTGAAGTTGGTTCGCGGTCTCTCCGTTACGAATGTCCAGAAACACTAACTGTATACAAACTTCTAACTTAGTAATAGATTTTCTAAATGGATTTCTATATTTAATAAACTATGATCGAACTTTCGTAGCGTAGAATTGTTCTAAATATATTAATTTCGCCTCTAGGTTTAACTATGTAAATTAAGCGAAATATTATGAATATTAAAGATCTGTATAAAGGAGTTTTTATTGGTGAATAGTGCTTCATTGGAAGGGTTTTAGTTTAAATTCTGGATGAAAAGCTAAATTTCTCTTCTGTAGCACCCTTTGAATACCGTTCTTCTCGGGCTCGGATTTTAAAACAAATAATATTAAAAATATTAAACAGTGCAAAATATTTATAAGAATTTTTTCGGATATACTCCATGTATGAGTAATAGAGCATAATAACGAAACAAGATTAAGCTTTTCTCCTCGTTACTTTGACACCATTTTACAATAAAGGCTATGTTACATTGTCATTGCTATTACTATAACTAACGATTTAATACTATTTTAGATCGAAGTTTTAGCCACGATATGTTTATTATTAATTACATATGTGACACAGTATAAGGTTTTTTCTAAACAACTTCGTCCAACATCAGAAACTCCCGAAGGCAGTTACTATTGGAGAGAGCATAAAATAAATATATCACCTTAGGTTAGCGATTTTCATCCGACTTTTTTTATAACTATCGGTATCAATTGCTTAAAGTAGGCGCAAAAGAAAAGTAATAAACCCAATAACATTTCTTTGCATAATTATAGGTGCATATAAATATACATAAACACCACAATTAGTTTTTATTAACCATTAAAAGAAATGTGTTTATCTCAATTTATCACTGACTGTAAAATTACATCTGCTTATTTAAGTTTGGAGAAGAAATAACATTTTAGATATACAATAAAGTTTGTCCGTACGGGAAAAAGGAAAAGAATATATCATAAAGCTCAGAATATTTAACATCTACATGTTAAAATATTTATAGGAGGTACATAATTTATATTAAGTATGCGATCAAGGAAAGTAACATTACAAGTAATAGATACGTTTTTCTAGGAAATAAATAGACATATTGATTTGAAACTGGTATAGTATGGTAATATGACATATAGTAATTTAAGATAGACATAACTTGTACATTTCGTTGTAAATTAAAAAAAAATTGACATCAATGCCATCTTAATCTATTTGAATATCGCTGAGTCGAAAATAGACTCGCTGCTCTCGTGTATGTGCGACACGTTTAGTCATTTTACTGTAAAACCACTCCATTAGCACTTTGCCATAGAAGCAAGTATGACACCTAGCTGTCTAGTTCGTATGCGAGTAATTTATCATTTAATTACATTAAAACATTTTTTCTATTGAACTAATGTGCTAAGTAAATTTTCAAGAACTTTTTTGTTCCTTTAAAAGTTCATTTTTATTGTTAATGTTGAGAGACCGGCTGTTCCGCACAAACGTGCGGGCGGATGAAACAACCTCCGAGACCTGGGCCCGCCGTCTCGGCGTCTCAACCTACCTTATGCAGCCGTCAGCTGTATGCGGTCCGGCCTCATGAATCACTGCGTGTATATGTGTACGTGTGTGTGTGCGCTTGTATGTACTTGGCCGATTCCCGAACCCGTTGGCTCGCCTCAGCAGTCTTCCACGGACACGTACTGTCTATTTCTTCCGGAGTATACACTTCACTATATCGGTTAAATAACACAAATAACACGCGGTGTGCACACAACCTTCGTAAGGTCACACGTTATTGAATCGTCCCATTTCGGGGAACATTAACCCGAACGCGCACTAAAACCGCGAACGGTCGCGTCTTCTCAAAACGCTTCACTGATTGAACGCGTCACTAAATCTAAAAACCACACCCAAAAGCATAATTACGCGTGTGCGTTCTACGATAAGGTCGTATACAGGTGCGCGCGCGTCCTGTCTTATCGTAATCCAAAACGTCACTAACTGGCGGACGTGACCGACGGCGAACGAATGCATGAAGGTCGTTGATCCGGCCGGTCGCGCCGCGTCGCGCGCGTTAATTTAAACAAAACACCGGCTATACTCACGTCTTATTTTATCGGATGAGCCCGACTAGTTTCAAGCCCATACGGGGCTCTTATTCATGAGCTCTTTTGAACAGTTGCTGCGGTGGTCGCGCGTCTTCTATAACGTCATGGTCGCTCTAGTCTTCGTCATCGGATGCACGGAAGAAATTTGTGCATGCGACGCTTACGGTGTCTGGTTCTAGCAGGCTTTCAGTAGAAATGGTAGTGCCAAAAATAGGTTTCCTCGCTGGGGGCAGTGCCCATCCACAGTCCCTATTATAATTAGTTAGTTAGTATTCATTTTTATCTATTTACATTAGGTAAAGAATAGATACATTTTTTACGTGAACAACTTTTTTGTACTAGAATAATGATCATATTATCATGTTTTATCCGTGATAAATAATCATATTTATTCATCTTGGATTATAGAAAAATAGGATAAGGTCAGTTTTCCTCTATAGATTTCGGCAGAGTAACGCGTAAATCTTTAAAATATAATATTGTATTATTACACATTTAGTAAAGCTGTGATAGTCCAGTGGTGAGACATGCGACTTTTTTATGCCACGAGCTCAAACCCCGGGCAGACACCAATTAGTTTTTCTGTTAAAAATTATGTGTCTTATTGATATCTACAAGTAGTATAAGTTATCACACGCTTTTCGGTGAAGGAAAACATCGTGAGGAAACCTGCATATCTCTAGAGAATTATGGAGATATGTGTAACCTACCAATCCGCATTGGAGCAGCGTGGTAGGTCTTAGCTCCAACCCTTCTCTCCAGAAACGGAGATAGGAGGCCTATTCCCAGCAGTGGGATAGTAACAGGGCGGTACTTTACTTTTACTTTACTACTTACTACAGATATAGTAGTATTCTCGGTATCTTATTTATTCTGACGTCTGAATCTGTTATTAATATCGCATTGTTGTTTCAGCGAACTCGTGAATGGATTGTATCGAACTTTACATGCAATAAGTTACTCGGCTGAGCTCTTGAAGTTATGATATTTCCCACTGCTTGTTTATTATTATAACCAGTAATTTGAAAGTGCTTTACACGAGCTTTTCAAATAGAATATCATATCATTTCCGCTATTCAGCTTACAATGTTTTCATACTATTGTTGGGAAAAGTATATTTTTGATGACGATATTGAACATTTTATAATTGAAACTAGTATGGCTTCGCCCGCGTGAAATTCAGTGTTTAGCATATTATAGTCGCTCGAGTCTCGGCATGAGACTGGCTCTCTGATACCATACACCGCTTTTTAAACCTATTCCCCCCTCTAAACTACAATCAAAACCGGTTTGTTACTACCCCCCACTAAAAGTTCTTTTAAAACAACCTCTTTAACTCAATTTACATGAAACCGTTATTTGCTATTAACTTGAACCTTTCAGAGGAATTGCACTACCTTTTAGTGAAAACCGTACCAAAATCCGTTCAGTAGATTTTGAGAAAATCGATTACATACAGACAGACAGGTCAAGTACAAGTCAGGGCAGGCAAAAGTCAAATTGAAATCTTACAGGATTGATATTAGCTACGTTCTAAATTCAGCTATAAGTACGTTACATACTGTATGTATGGATGTATACGGCAATATTCTGTCTACCTAAAAGATATTCCACTTTAAATAGTTTATAGAATTAGGCGTTACTTTGCGGAGATCCATAATACAAAAGTAACAATAAAATTATTTTGCTATCATCCGCGATAAAGTAAATTGAAAATATATACAGTGCTAAATGTATTGTGAAATATCCGTTTAATCATCACCGACGTGTGATTTCCGGCTGAGTAAAATAGACCACTCTTATTTCTTACCGAGATGTCGTAATAGGCGACTAAGCTAAATTGACGTAAGGCAGGCGGCCAGTCGTAAAATAACTAGCCAAATCATACAAAAAAAAAATTGAAACTTGTTGTGCTGACCCCACTTATCGCGGGATAAGAGGAGGAGAATAATGAAATATTAAAACAACAAATACAAATATAAGATTTATACAAATGTGAAGGGTTTGAATAAGATGGTTGAATACTATTTTCGATCTAGACCTTCCATTACTAAAACAATTTAATAATCAAAAGATTTCTAATAACATCACAAGATAAGATCGGGTATCAATTCCAGCGGAAAATGAGAATCGCTTACCTGAGCTGTATTTCAATTCGAATTTTCACTGACTTCACCTTCGCTAATGAACCGAAGAAAATTCTGAGGGATTTTACCTATTTGTTTTGTCTGTTCTTTATTTTCGATATTTCTTTGCGTATGTATACTAAAAATTATAAATTCCCCCGCATTCTGATTTTTTCTGATATTAATGATCAGATAAATGTTTCAAGTTCAAGCTTGTTGCACGTGTTCAGAGGTAAAATA
This sequence comes from Morpho deidamia, assembly GCA_947086505.1. NCBI lineage: Eukaryota > Metazoa > Arthropoda > Insecta > Lepidoptera > Nymphalidae > Morpho > Morpho deidamia. Next base: position 12,879,388 of record CAMTZC010000010.1, read on the forward strand.
AATGGTGGGGACGAACCAATTACTATATAACCATGATTGCTTAGATAATGTTCCACTTTGCGATTTTGTCGTGGAGTCTAACTCTTAATGATGCTTCAGTTGCGGGGCGAAACGATTGTTGATTTTGTGATAGTGAACGTGTGTTGTGATGTATTGTGGTGGCGGTGGTAGAGGTTTGTGCATGTTTTTTTAACGAATGCTGCATATTTCAGGTATAAAAACGTATAGTCCACATTACATTTAGCATTATATATATTTCTATTTACTTTATCGCGAATTATAGCAAAATAATTTTACTATTACTTTTGTATTATGGGTCTCCGGAAAGTAACGCCTATATAAACAATTTTAGTATATCAAAACTTTCAGTGTGACGTAATCAAGAAAGCCTATTTGAATATTATATTGAATCATAAGCAGTAAATTGGCTTGAATTTATCTTTGGTTTCAATTCCGGTATTCAGCAGTTTTAGGGATCGTCCACAAAGCGTTCTACAGTTTATCAGCGAGTCCGATCTATTTTCAAGGCTCTCGATAACATAATGCTCGATAGCCATTTCGGTGTTGAATTATGTTACTCTGCTATATCTTTTATATTGATTTTATATAACTTATGTATCGTAGTGATATAATTTTATACTTTTCCGTACTGTTGTTAATACATCTAAAGTAAATCTGGGACATCTTGTATTATGGATCTCCGCAAAGTAACGGCTTATTCAATAAGTTATTATATCTTTTATAGTTAATTAAAAAATATAATAATTTTATTAGTTTTAAATTAAGTTAACGCTGATAATTAGACTAAACATTAAATTAAAGCTCCATGTCAGTATTTTAAGTCATACTTATATTTATAGGCCATCGAATTTACTACTGCTAACAAAATTTTTAAAAACCACATCCCTATTACAAATGGTTATAATAATAAATATCCAAATAAGGTACACTCTTGATTAATTTTTAATAATTCTTATAAAAATTTACGAGTGAACTTATCTCTGGTACAGCTGCTGCAAGAATTTTTATTCCTTGTTTATTTTTCATTATCGAACCTCGTAAAAATTTTATACAGACTATCCATGTTTTAGGGATATGAATAAAATTGGCTTTAAGTATCTAACTGAAGTAAATGACTTAACTGAACTGAACTTCTATACACGACTTTGGCTACGTTGTTAACAACATCGAGGTAAAATATTTTAACCCCGATTTTGGGAACGTGTCTATGTTATGTTTCGACTCTACAAACATCTCTACTTTCTACTCTCCATTGTTTTTCTCAGACAAGAAAAATAAATTGTAGTTTGACATTATTTACAAGTACAAGTACAAGCTAAATGCCATAATAAAGCAAAAAAAGATAATCATATTTTTCAAGTCGTCAGAAAAACAGACTAGCGAGAAACTACATTCATATGAGCAACAAATACGAATCGAATACGTAATAATTGATATGTATTGTGATATTTTTTTATTTTGTCTCACAGAGATTAAGATTGTAAGACATGCAGCCAATAAAAAAATATTTATATATTTTTTTTTATTTGTGTACCATAATGTGTACATGTGTACCATAACAGACAGCTTTGGGGACTTTGTTTTATAATATGTATATATTATGCCATCCGACATAATAAACGTATATTACTTAAAACAGACAGACCGTATACAAGAAGAAGTCAGTCAATATAATTTCAGAGTTACAAATCAAAATGAGGGACATAATATAAAAATCAAAGGGAAATGAGAAAAGCAATATCTTTAAATTATGAAAATTTTCTTAGAAAATTTCACAATTTTGTTAAAGAAAAATTTTATATAGTGTATTTATTTAGTCGGAAAAAACTATGACGTTAGCGTCAAATTTAATAAACTTCGCAGTTATTAAATTTTCTGAAATTATATGTTAAGATAAAAATTTACCATAGGGCCCTTGATATTGGCAGTTATTAAGTAAGGCTACTTTTCTGCGTGTTATATAAATATATAGTTTTTATAATTTATAAAAAAAAGTTCACACGTGACTTCGTTTGCGTCGATTAAATTATTAAAATACCCTCAATTATTTTCTTATATGTTTTCTCATTTTCCCGAAGTAAAATTTAAATTTTTCGTTTGCCATACAGCCCAGTATTGCTGTGGCGAATTAGCTTCGATAGCGTAACAGCAAGACCGAAAGACAGACTTTTATTTTATTATTATATTTTAATATATTATTTGTTTTAATAGCAATAAAAAAAAGCTGCATAGCCACTTACTTGTCCAAATATCAAAATGTCTCCGATTCTTTCTCTACTTCGGACGTAGATGAAGAATTAAACAATCAAACCGACAAACAAACAAAAAAAAATCAAATATGCTGCCTCCTTATCCCACACTAAGTAGGGTCGGCACAGCATGTTTTAAACATGTTGTTATTTGATTTGGCTAGGTATTTTACGTACCGACCACCTGCCTGACGTCAATTTACCTTAATCGCCTTTAAGGACACAGTAAGAAATGAGGGTGGTGATATTATAAATATGACTGGCCCGTTGGCGTTGTGGGAGGTGACCCTGCCCTCAGCTCCGCGGGTCGCGGGTTCGATTCCCGCCGAGGGCCAACATTTTCTATAAACAAATTGTTGGTTCTTCGAGCCTGGGTGTGTATTTGTATTTTAGTATGTATTTAAACTTATATATGTAGTATATCTACCAGTTGTCCGTCACCCATAACACAAGTATTAAATTACTTTGGGGACGGACGACCGTGTGTGTAAATGTCCAATATATTTATTTATTTATTATTTATAAATATCAGCCAAATTATGTACTTTAAGTTAAATCTCTTATTGGATTAGATTAATACTTAAGAAAATGTCTCAGATTCAAAGCAAAAAGCTTATTCTTATCGACATTACAACTGTTATTTATTTATTTATTATACAAGAGTAACATAGACTCAAAATATATATTTAGTTATACAAAAAACTTAAAATTACGTTAGTACTTAACTTACACTTATCTATTACATAAAATAAAAATTGTAATTATGCTACTAGAGTAGGAAGTCAACCTAAAATGATATAATAAAAAATATAAGATAAATTACAATAAAGGTTAGATTAAATACTTAATATAGGTACTCTTTTTTACGTGTGATTAGATAAAGGTGAAATAAATATACGACTTTTTTTTTGTATTACTTACTCTTATCTTCCCTCTTATAATTATTTTTTCTGTTAGCCCTAACGGCTTTTACAGCGTCACCGGGCGGGACGGGTGAGCGCAGAAGCATTATTGAGATTGCGAAATGAAGAGAGTAGAGCGCAGAAGCTCTAATAGCGTCAGGGAACGCCTATATTTTCGGTGGTCAGACCTAACTGGGATGTAGGTGGAAGCAACTGAAATAGGGGGGTTCGGGTGTACCTCAGATTTCTCGAAGTAAGATTTCGAAAAACGTTTAAAGAGGTGAGTAATGATAGGGAGGTCGAGACTTACAAGCCCGTCTATCGCTTTCTACTTTAAGTATGCAACATCGGCAAAATCATTCATCGAACTAAGGTAATATACATATAGCATACTACATGCTATATGTATATTACCTTACAGAACATAGCTTAGCTAATTCACAGCATTCATTGGTTGCAATGCCTAAGAAAAATTCGTGAAAATTGCTTGTGCCATTTAAAATATTCATATCATGACTGCCGGCATCTTGTCGCAGTACAGTTTTTATTATTCTCATATTATACAAGTAACATACTGTAAATATTTCAGAAATAAAAAAAATCAAATCGATTAAGCATTATAATTCAAATTCACAAAATGATTATCCAAATTCTTATTCAACATCACTTTCAAATTCTCACTGAACTTCAAATTTTATTCCACATGGTATGTTTTAATATATTAAAATTATTTCCATGCATAAAATATTGTGAAAAACATTTAAATTATTTATTAGTCTTGTATATTTATGTAAATAAATTAAAATAAATAGTAAATCAATCTGCTTACTTTAAGAGACATCTCTTCAAATTTAATAAAATTATATCGCAATGTCTATCATATGGTTTTTCCAATACAACCATAGCGCCATCTTCCAAAAATTAGTAAAAATACGTTCAACACTTTCATATTTTCTTCATAACTAACCAGATGGAGTAAAAATTCATACGAATAAATGGCATTGACTTTATTATTATACAGTTCTTATTTCCTTTATTAAGTTAAAAAATAATTATTTAAGTTTAAATATAGCAACAGCTATAAATACTAATGTAATATTGTCCTTTATAATTCAAATAACAAACAGCACCATATCTCTTCTTAGTAATTATTAAAAAAAATATAATAGATAAAACGGCCAAATATCTATTGATAGGGAAAAAAGGGAGTATCAAAATATCACAATAAATAGGTAAAATAATTGCTATATTTTAGTTATATATATTCTATTTATTTGTTATATTTTTTGATACATATATACTTCTGTAAAACAAAACTAATATGTAGCTAAAAATATAATCAGTTTTAAACATAATAAAAACATAAACTAAGAAGCTCGAAGTACCCCCTCTGATAGGCTTCACGTATGTCTCGTATGTGAAAACCAATGACTGGTAAAATTTCGGTTGAATTTGATTTCAAATCTATATCTGTGTATTTCCATTCCTCGTCAATCACTGTTTTATGCTGAAAAATACAATTTTAATATATAGCAGTTCAATATATACTAAGAATTCAAATACAATGAACAATTCTCTGAAAATAAGTCAATACTAATGTAATAAATGAGGTCTGTTTATGATGCCTTGTTTATGATATGATCCTAAAGGCCTCATACAACTAGATCAATGTTAGTATGTTTCAATCATCAATATCAATGTATGGTGGGCTAACATATAGAATTAAATATTACAATTTTTACTTTTTCATGTAAACAACACTTAGTAAATTTTAAGGGTTATAAAACTAATTTTGACGCGAAAGAAGTCGCGGTGATAGGGATTTCGAGCGAATTCTCACAAATCTATTCTACTGCTTCGGTAGATTACGCAAGTACCCAAAATATCTAGAGATGTGCGAGTTTCCTCACGGAATTTTTCTTCCCCATAAACCGCCATTTAACTGTAAATATTCATGCTCTTAAATTTTTGAGAAAATCTCAAAATCTAACCTCAACAACTCGACATCTGAAATAAAGTGATCCCGAAACCTAAGGACCCCAAGTTTAAGTCCAGATATGCCTTGTTTAAGTTTTGTAAGAAAAATATCATACTTCTAGATATAACTTCCAAAAAAATACCGATCTGGCTCGGGAAAGAAATAACTAAGGAGATTAAACTAGTTTCTATGTACTTAAATGATATTTTACCGAGCATGTGTCTTCTCCAATAGTGTAAGAATAACCGCCTGTTTCTACGGCACCTTGTGCTCCAGCTTTGGCCCGATTCCTCAAAACAAGCTGCAAAAACTTATCATGGCCTGGATTAACTTCGGTATTCAAACAATGGTACCTAATTGATTGGGATACTCCACGGGATATTGACAAAAGGTGTGATATCTGAGGCTCGTCCAGCTGAAACATATGAAGTACATGTGTACATGCACTTTATTTAAAACAAAAGGTCTCTCTAATAAAAAGGAGTTATCTATACATCTATACATTTAATGTGCGGTACGATAAATAGAAAATTGAAATTGAGAAATTTTACCAATTGAAAGTCATCTAGACGAATCAACGTAATGAAACGTCTTTAATCTATTCGGTCTAGAAGAATATTAACAAGGCATTGAATAAAATTATTAAATTTTCTCAATAAAGTGATATGTCACTTCATTTATTGTCATAGTTTTTGACTATGTACAATAATGTATGTAGTAGACGCAGCACTTCCTTGAAGAAATCTATCCTTCAAGAATTTTAAGTTCTAATATGAATACTTTGAAAAAGCGTAACAATATGGGAATCCTCATTAACAGTGGGTTCCAACTACGCCCTTAGTAAATTAAATCAATAACAAAAACTAATAAACAGAATCTTTGTTGATCTTCTGCGATCTTTTGATTGCATTTCGCACTCGCATTGATATGACTGGCCTATTTGCACAAGAAGCAGTGGCCCTGTCTTCATCTCCCTGGGTCGCGGGTATAGCGGGTATGGGCCAACAATTTCTAAACGCAATTTGTTGATTCCACGATTCGGTATATTAAGTATGTATTTAAAGTTATATGTATATATTTACCAGTAGTCCATCATCACGTATCACATGTATTAATTTCCTTACTTTGTAGACGACCGTGTGTGTAAGCGTCCTATATATTTATTACAAGCAATATAACAGAACTAACTACTTTGCTATAATCCGCACGGGTTAAGTGAATGCATGCAAAGCCAATGTGTATGAAGCAGGCAAAATCTACGCACCTTATACATGCAGGACCAGCCACCACATGCACCCCAAGGCGCAATTCACCAGCAACAACGCACACAAAAGCAGCACACACACCCACCACCACAATCTCGACGATCGTTTCGCCCCGAAACCGAAGCATCATCAGGAGGATAGGCTCCACGACAAAAATCGTAATTATTTTAGTTATTGATTGATTTCTGTGCTCAGCTGTCTCTTGCAGTAACGCTACAAAAGCTGAATATTGGCATTTCAAATGTCTTATTATGAACAAGTCAAGTTGAAAAGCTTACGAAGTACTTACGTTGTACAAATTTTGAAGAGTGTCTGGATCATCTATAGTAAATTCAACTTTCTTAAAGGGTATTGACTCCTCGCGAATAATCTCATCATCTATATCTCGTGGTGGTAGACAAGCAGTCTTCCCTTCTTGATTGCATTGTATTTGGAACGGGTTGGCAGCGTAAATGTAATAAATGCCTGGGAAAAAAAATAATCATTCAAATTTTGGTACGTCAAGGTAAAATGTTTTTAAATAATTTATAGAATTATGCGTTACTTTTCGGAGATCCATAATACAGAAGTAATAGTTAAGTTATTTTGCTATAGCTCCGATAAAGTAAATAGGAAATATATATAATGCTAAATGTAGAGTGGACTATTCGTTTTCATGCCCGAAACATTATACACAACCTCAACCAAGACGATTTTATCGTGGGGTCTCCTGATGATGCTTCGGTTGCGGGGCAAAACGATTTTTGAGTTTGTAATAGTGAACGTGTGTTGTGCTTGTGTAATCTGGTGGCGGCGGTGGAGGTTTGTATATGTGTTTTAACGAATGTTGCATGTTTCAGATATGGAAACGAATAGAACACTCTACATTTAGCATTATACATATTTTCTATTTACTTTATCGCGGATTATAGCAAAATAATTTTGACTATTACTTAAGTAAAACTTCTTATTGATAGTATTAATTAATCACCTTGTTATATTCACATCCTTCTATGAATATTTAAGATAGTATTGATGAAATTTTAAAGTAATGAAAGTATCCACAAGGTGACAAGACTAAAATTATGTCTTCTCGAAATTATTATAGTTATATTTTAATCAGTTTCATGAACAAAATCAGATCTAGTGTCTAAAACCTTACCATTGGTATCAAAATCGGTACAAGAATTTCCAGGATTGTCTTTTCTGCCTAATTCTATTGAAGATGTTTCTTCTCCAGCTAACCCTGTAAAAGAAAAAGAGAATTGACATAAGCATAACATTAAGGAGCCTCCTAAGTTTTTTTTCTTAATTCTTGTTTAGCCACTAATTGTTAATTTTTTTTATTTATTATTGTTGTTCTGTTTTACGTTATGTTATATGTCTTGTTGAGATCGCGCGATTTAATACTTTCACGAATTTGCGTCACGCGCCTGGTTCACTACTTAATAAAATTGTTACTATTACGATATTAACTGCATTAATTCAAAACTGTGTCGTAGCCAATATCGCCCACCTCCATTATGATACCATTAATAAGGCTCTGTCTATAATTTATACAATTAGGCGTTACTTTGCGGAGATCCATAATACAAAAGTAATAATAAAAAATATTTTGCTATAATCCACGATACAGTAAATAGAAAATATATATAGTGCTAAATGTATATTAGACTATTCGTTATTTCATATCCGATACATGCAGGATTGGTAAAAGCACCTGCACAAACCTCCACCACTGCCACACAATACACAAGCACTACACACGTTCAGTATCACAAACTCAACAATCGTTTCGCCCCGCAACGGAAGCATCATCAGGAGATATACTCCACGACAAAATCGCAAAGCGGAGCATTATCCGAACAAGCATTGTTATATAGTTATCGGTTCAACCCCACCATTTATATTATTTTACCTCTGTACACGTTTATTAATTAATGATCAGATAAACGTTTCAAGTTCAAGCTTGTGTATTGTGGTGGCAGTGGTGGAGGTTTGTGCATATGTTTTTACGAATCCTGAATGTAACGGGTATGAAAAAACGGATAGTCCACTATACATTTAGCACTATATATATCTTTTTCTATTTACTGTATTGTGGATTATAGCTCTATACTTCTATACTTCTAATAATATAAAGACTACTAATACTAATATTATAAAGAGGAAAGATTTGTATGTTTGTTGTATGGTAGAAAACTATTGGACCGATTCCAAAAATTCTTGCACTATTGGAAAGGTGCTTTTTCACTGAGCAACATAGTCTATATGACAATTGTAAAAATTTAGTCGTAAATATCTTTCATCGCGTGCGCTGCGGAAACTATTGAGGATAGAACAAAAAAATGTTCTATAGTATTTTAGAACATATCAAATATCGAATTTAAGAATACAAATCGTAAGAAAATAATGCCATAACAAATTCATTATAGCGACCGTTATAGCAGGGCCTGCATTTGGTGAGTTAGCTCTTATTCTAAGAATACTTATTAATGATACCCATTTTTAATATAATTAAATAATCTACAAATAAATCTATAGTCCGACTTCGTAGACTTTCCCCTACCACGAGATCGGTATGGACGCCGGTGAAACCGCGGGGCATTGTTAGTATTATATATTTTTATATGTGTATGGGGGTGTGAGTGTGTGTAGGTGTGTGAGTGTGTGTGAGAGAGTGTGTGCGTGCGTGTGTGAGAGAGTGTGTTTGTGTGTGAAAATAAAAGAAGTTGGTGAATGTGATTTTAGTGCATGCCATACATTTACATATTCATAATTTTCCAAAAAAAAACCGAATCATCGTATGAAAGTAATTTAAGGCACTCAACAGGTTACAAGATTTTTACATTTCTCAGTTGTAGCCGAATATATGTTTAAATGGCGGTCTATTAAGTTATATAATATTCCACTAGCATAATGATATTGGTACCTAGCAAAAGAAGTTCGACAACACTATAGGGCATACCCTATCCCATCTTTTTTCTTTGTAAATCGATGGGTTATATGGAATTTGTTTATGCATGCGTAGGATGACTTGCAGAATATAAATTTTAAAATGTGTTTCTAATACAATGTGATATTTACAATGAATAGCCTTCCCTCTTATTTGAGAGAAAGATTGTATCCCCTTCTTCTGAAGATCTTGTTCGCGTCACACTGTTCCTATAAAATTTAACACGTCTCTGAGGTTTCATAGCAGATTGTAGCTCAAATTCATGGATGGGACTAAATACACTAATGATAATCATCAGTCACTTATAGGCGGTAATCGGTAAGGCGGTATTCATTATGGTTATGGTTATGGTATACATTTCATGGCATTAAATATATAATTAAATCGAGAATAAGTATGTTACGTACTAGATTGTAGCTCACAGTAGATTGTAGATTACAGTCAAGATTACCACTATTTGTCATCGTCACTCTTTAAGACGCTTTGTAAATTTCTAGCCTAGCCGTAGTCTAGTATATTTAGATTTATATACCATTTTGAACAATAGGACTCACCATCAGAAGTTCCCGCCGCGATAACGCCGCATAAAGAGCTCATGAATAAGGCGTGAGTATAGCCGTTTTCTTTATATTAACTACTCACCATCGCTCACTTTATAAGATGCCATAGTGCTCGCCGTTACATTTGGTATGGTTGCTAATCTTTCTTCGTCCCTCTATAAACAGATTTATTAAAAAAGGGGTACAATTTTTTTTATATATTTGTCGTTGTAATTATTGTGACTTCGGCCGCGTAAATTCAGTGTCCGATAAAAAACATTAAGTTATGTCTACAGTCTTGAAAGAATATCGATATAAAAAATCACATCTAATTTTTGCTCGATTCATTACCATCCTCCTGCCCTTAACCCACTCTAAATGGGGTCGCCACATGTTACAAACACGTTGTCACATGATTTGGCTACGTATGTTACGACCGGCCGCCTGCCTGACGTCAACTCATCTTAGTCGTATTTTACGACCCCTCGGTAAGAAAGAGGGTGATCTATTCTACTCAGCCGTATACCACACGGCGGAATTTTTGCTCAATTCAAAAGAGTGAAAAACAAAGTAAAAAGTACGTAACGACCTGTTATTATGCCACTGCCACTTCTCTCCGTTTTAAACGAGAACTGTTGAAATTAAGACCTACCATGATGCTCCAATGCGGATTGGTAGGTTACACATGTTCCTAGAATTCTCTAGAGATATGCAGGTTTCCTCGCAATGTTTTCCTTCACCGAAAAGCGTGTGATAAATTGCAATTATCAATTAGACACATAAGTTTTAGAGCCACTTTTACGATCTTAGAATGCTTTATTGCTGATATATGCTATAACTCTTTCTAACAGCATAAAGTATGACTAAACTTTTCAATAATCAATAATCAGAAATTATTTTAAAAATATCAGTTTTATTACTGCTTTTGTAATTTCCGTAAATTAGTCAACTAATGATTATTATCAACACAGAACATACAATATATAAAATATATGTTTAAGTTTCAGCATATCTAAGCGAAAATTTACTCATGAATTTCGATTAAAACAATTTAATGCCTCTTTTCCTTCTGGTCCACGATCACCCTAAAATAGAACATTTTATTTAATTAAGTAGGTGGCAACCTATTTTTCATTGATTACTTTTATAAAACGAAAATGTTTAAATGTTATCAAAAAAATATAAAATTCAACTCAATAAAATTTAGATAGCAGTCTAACACGAACAAAAATTGTGTAATACTTTTCATGGTCATAATGTAAACCTTAATATACCTTTTCTCCTATTGGTCCAGCTACCCCAGGTGCTCCCTTAAAATAAAAAATGTAAATTAAATAAAATGTTTATTAGTATCTGTGTTTATTATTTTTTCTGTAATTTGCAAGTTTATAACCCTGATAAGTCTATGATAGTTGTTTTCAAAATGTATAAAGCTATTAAACTAAATTAAATTGCAATTATAAAGAATAAAATAAAAGTGGAATCATAATTTGAAATTTCAAAGCCTTTTTATTCATTGTCAGAATACACTTAGTTCTTATAACTGTAATGGTGAAATAAATAATCTTTTTAATATTATAATTTGAGAATAATATTATTTTAAATTAGAATAAAACCTTTTAAAAGCGGTTCATTTGTTAAATAATTAAAAATGGGTATTATAATTAAAAATTATACCTCCTTTCCGTCAGGTCCACGGTCGCCCTAAAACAGAATATTTTTTTTAAATTTTATTTTTCTTTTCTGTTTGTTTGCAGCATTGATGGTAATGGAAAATTGAAAATTATAATTATAATTTACTATCGATACATAAAATAAAATTTATCAACTAAACAATAAAAGTTTATTGACACCAATTTTAAAAATTAACGTTATGAAATGTTCATTTTTCAATGGAATATTTTATTATACCTTATCTCCTTTAGTACCAGCTTTACCAGGCGTGCCCTTCAAAAAATAAGTACATATTACTGATTTTCAATTTTACTCTTAAAGAGTTCGCTTTTGTGACATATTGCTTTATGATAAATTCCTTTTGTTAAAAATTTATTTTTGATCAAGAAGTCCATTATTTAAATTAGTCAAATAATGAAAAATAAATTTCTCTAGTATTACAAATTTTCAAATAATAATAATTTGTCACCTTTTTAAGTCATGTTGAGTTAAATACCTACTAATAACAATGAGAAAAAAATACCTCATTTCCTTCTAGCCCTCGATCGCCCTAAAATGAAACATTTAAATTATTTATCTTAAACTAAGTTAGATGTATTGTCTTATTCTACTTGTTTATTTCAACTGCTGCTAAAATAATGTTTCAGTAATTTAAAAATGGAAATTTAAATGAAATGAAGATAGAAATTTCACGATGAAACATTTAAATTTAGAGGCAAGAACTGAACAACTCCAATATTTTGGAATATTCTAATTAGTTAATAAACACTTTATTTATACCTTATCCCCCTTAGTTCCAGCTGTACCAGGGGCGCCCTTTAAAAAAGAAATATTATTCTTAATAATTATGGAATTCTAAATATTATCAATTTAAACTCTTTTTATATCGATAATAATTATTAAAATAAATTTATAACTTTCGGTACCCGAAATATTATGTTAGTATTTTAAATTATAGATCTGATATTTATAAAGGATTATTTGGCAAAGAATAAGAATAATTATGCATTGCTGATTCTAAAAACAAATATTACCTCCTTTCCTTCTGGACCACGATCACCCTAAAATAAAAAATTAGATTTTAGATTTTAATTGGAATTGGTGTTTATCTTGGTTAAGGTTCTGTTAAATGCATATGAAGTCAAAATATTATGAATATTTATTGATTAAATAATTCGATGAAAATTCTATTTAATAATATTGTAATGATGCAACACTGTTACTTTTTAAAGTATGTGCTCAATATCAAATTTAATCGCATTAAATATTTAATTTTAAGGAAATAAAATAGTATTAATAAGTTTGACACATTGTTTAAAGTGAGTTTACGTATAAAAAACTATTACTGCTGTAGAATTAACATTGATAGTTTATCACAAAGCGATAAACAATAACTTATTCAAATATTACGATTCTAAATCATGATGTGACATTTAAATCTATTTATATATTTATAATTATAAAGAAATGTTAGTTAGTTATAGTTTGAATTAAATACAAAAATACCTCCTTTCCATCTGGTCCACGATCGCCCTTAAACAAAAATATTAATTACATTAATAATATTTTTAAAATTAGGTCAATTTAATGTTTAGTTAATACAAAATTATTATATAATCAAAACGTAAAACAAAATTTATCGATAAAATTTTAACGGAAATGTAAAACAATGTCATTCAATTTCACATTTCTATCTTTATCTAATTATAATTTATATATCTTTTCTTCATATAATACTTTATATAGTATGGTAATACCTTTTCTCCTCTAGCGCCAGGTGTACCAGGCGGGCCCTTAAAACAATATACGTTTAATATTTTCAGCTTTTTATAATCAAAATTAAAACAAAAACAAATTATAAAAATATTACTTCTTTTAATTTAAACAATTATACTTTGTTTTCATTTCAATTCACGATCTGACATTTTATAGACTATTCAGGAACTAAAAAAATATATATATTTGCAAGTATTAATAATAGTAAACAAAAAAGAACTACCTCTTTTCCGTCAGCGCCGCGATCACCCTAAAACAAAATATATGACACTTTGAAATAAGTTCAAATTCAGTAAATAAGTTCTTTTGAAAATGTTTTTTTTAATTTTAATAAAAATACAAAAGAGATGTTATAAATTCAGTAACTGTATAATTGAAAGTAATCAAAATGAAAAAAAATCCAATTAATTTAAAAAAAATTACTACAATTAAAGAAAAAGCAACAGAGAGAAGTCCTGTTATTATTTTTAGTAAAAAAGTTTAATATTTAAATAATCTGTAATATTTTGTTATATCTTTTGTCCTTGTAGTCCAAAAACACCTGGTGCGCCCTTAAAAAATAAAATTATATATTTAAGCCAATGTAAGTGCTGCTATTAAAGCTGTGATAGCCCAGCGGTGGGACCGTGCGACTCTTTCGAGGGGAACACGAATTCAAACCCGGGCAGGCACCAATGAGTTTTTCTATTAAAACTCATGTGTCTAATTGATAATTGCAATTTATCACACGCTTTTCGGTTAAGGAAAACATCGTGAGGGAACCTGCATATCTCTAGAGAATTCTGGAGATATGTGTAACCTACCAATCCGCATTGGAGCAGCGTGGTAGGTCTTAGCTCCAATCCTTCTCTCCAAAAACGGAGAGAGGAGGCCTTAGCCCAGCAGTGGGCATAGTAACAGGCTGTTACTTTACTTTACTTTACTAAGTGCTGAAGCATTGATTAATTCGCGATCTAATCTCGATTTACCTATAGCAAAATATCAATAATGTAGTAATCGCAGAATATAATAAAATTATAATATTATTACTTTTACTTTATTGAACTCTTTGAAGTAGCACCATAGTCTCTAAATTATTTCGCATGTTTAGTAATAAAGTGACCTAATTCAAAAAATGTTTTGTAGCCAATAGAACGTAGCGTAATGCATGAGAAGCTTGTGAGCTTTAAAGAAATCCATAGCTTGGTCTTCCAAGAAAACACTAGTTTTTTAATAGTTCGTGATGTCATAGATGACATTGAAATAAGTATAATAATGCATCTAACTCAATTAAGCCTACTTTTGAATTAGGTCACTACTAAGCATTCGATTTAACCAATGTCAGTATTCTACGTCTTTAACATAAGTATTTTTGCAACCTTTGGTTATTAAACAATATTTTCATAAATATTAAATGTAATAAAATAGTGTTATGAAATAAAAAATAATATTGAAAGTTAATTTTGAAGTATTTATTTCTTTAAGTACCTCTCAGAATTTTTCTTCGAGACAAAATAAAATCTGTTAAAATTAATTTCAAAATGAATTAAGAATTCATTTAATTTATTTTAACAGACAAAAAAATTTCTTCTCTATTTTAAATCAAAATTTATTGTTTTATGAATGCTATTGCAGCATTTGCAGAATAAATAATATTTAAAAATCGTACCGTCTTTCCTTCTTTTCCTTCAGGTCCAATGTCACCCTGGAAAATATTAAATTGTGTTGACTTAAAGCAATTATTCATTTTTGAATTTAACTTGGATTTATTCTTAAATTTTAAAATTAAAGCTTTTATATTTACTCTACTCAGCTATAGATCAGCCATAGTGAGTAGTTATATTTTTTCCCCACTGCATCAATTGTTAAGTCATATTTAAATGCATATTTTTTAATGAAATCGATTTATCAATAGCCCATATTATGTTAAGGCAGTATCAAATAATGTAATCATACGCTTTTTAATTGTATTTCGGAATATATTTTTATCTACTTTGATACTATAATACAAAGATAATAAAACTGAAAACAAAATTCTTATGACAAACATTACATACAGAACAAAAATAAAAAATTAAAAAGTTTCATTACGATACAGCTCTTGTATGGACACCTGTAACTTTACATAATTTAATCATAACGATATTAATTTAATCATAATGATACACCTATACAATTTCCAGCCGGACCAAGGAGGTTGAACCTCTACCTTAAAAAAAAAGGTTTTCAATGAATGGGTCCGCCGCGACGCAACACGCATGCGCAATCGATGTTTGCGCCTTGGCGCCAATATATGACATTTAAAAAATCTTTTCAATACTTAAACGAAGTTTAGTTTTGTTTGTAAAAAAATAAGTTTTTGTGTAAAAACATGTCTGAGAGCGGGGATAGTGGTAATTGTACACCACCAGATATTCTGAAAGCTGCGTCAAACATGACCGTGAACCTGTTGCCGACGAAATCTAGGAGCAACTATATTAAATGTTACCACGAGTTCATGGAATGGAAACGTACGTTTGACGTATTATAGTATGAGAGTAGATAAAGTAGTGTATGATACTGTACATAATTTGGTCTTATAACACTCGTGTGACACTATAAAAAAACTCGCCTGCTCGTTTTTTTAAACCACACTCGTGTTATAAGAACCCTTATTATACAACAGTATCATAAACAACTATTAAAGTCAAATGTAATAAATAAAATTTTTGCTATAAAAATAAAAAGCTTAACACAAATCAAATACAAAAATGATGTGTAGGCGCTGAAGGCAGGGTCACTACCCAATGCGCTAACGGACCAGTCATACATTAATAACATTATTAACAAATGAATGTATACATTATATACTCGTATGTTTTTGATAATATTGTAAATATTCAATTTAATATCAAGCTCATATGTTTACAAAGATAATGTTCGCAAAAATACCTTATCTCCTTTTGGCCCAACTTCGCCCTAGAAAATAAAAATTATGGTTTATTTACTTTTTAATATTATAATTATAATCTTTTAAATATTATAATTTGAGAATTTTAAATTATTTTAAATTAGAATAAAACCTTTTAAAAGCGGTTCATTTGTTAAATAATTAAAAATGGGTATTATAATTAAATATTATACCTCCTTTCCGTCAAATCCAGGGTCACCCTAAAACAAAATATATATTTTTTAATTTTAATTATAAAAACTTTATGTTTGTTTGCAGCATTGATGGCAATGTAAAATTGAAAATTGTTAACCATAATTATAATTTACTGTCGATACATAAAATAAAATTTATCACCACCAGTGACACCAATTTTAAAAATTAACGTTATGAAATGTTCATTTTTCAATGGAATATTTTATTATACCTTATCTCCTTTAGTACCAGCTTTACCAGGCGTGCCCTTAAAAAAATAAGAACATTAGTAGTAAGTAAAGTAAGTATGATAAATTCCTTTTGTTAAAAAATATATAATTGATCAAGAAGTCCATTCTTTAAATTAGTCAAATAATGAAAACTAAATTTTTCTAGTATTACAAATTTTCAAATAATAATAATTTGTCACCTTTTTGAGTCATGTTGAGTTAAATACCTACTAATAACAATGAGAAAAAATACCTCCTTTCCTTCTAGCCCTCGATCGCCCTAAAATGAAACATTTAAATTATTTTTCTTAAACTAAGTTAGATGTAGTGTCTTATTTATTTGTTTATTTCAACTGCTGCTAAAATAATGTTTCAGTAATTTAAAAATAGAAATTTAAAATGAAATAATTTAAAGAAAGAGACAAGAAGTTAACAACTCCAATATTTTGGAATATTCTAATTAGTTGATAAACTCTTTATTTATACCTTATCCCCCTTAGTTCCAGCTGTGCCAGGGGCGCCCTTTAAATAATAAATATTATTGTTAATAAATACGGAATTATAAATATTATCAATTTAAACTCTTTTTATATCGACAATAATTATT